>JAEIGR010000004.1:4150000-6700000 GCA_018904305.1 Scaptomyza montana
ACTTGCTGCCCACTGTGCGCATCGTTGCAAAAAAAGAAAACTAATTGCGAGAACATAGAACATACTAAAGCGCAAAAGTATTCGCGAAATCCATTAACTGTGTTGTGTGAGTTTTCTGCGAATTTAAAAAAGGATTGATTTGTTTGTGCGTTCGGTTGACCATTAAAATAAATTGTTATTTATTTATTAAAAAGCTATTTTGGCAGAGATTTTTGTGCAAAAATAAATAATCAAGTTAGAGACAACAAGCAAAAATTTATTAAAAATATTAAAAGTTTTCAAAACTTTATTTTCAAAAAAAAAAAAAATTATTTTTAAAAATATTTATGCTTCGAAATTCAAATGGATAGTATAAACAATAAATATTTTTAAAATTCTACTACATTTTATAGTAATATACACAATGGAATCCAAAAGAAAGAATTGCGCAAATGCAGTAAAAGTAATATTTTATTGCAACTAAATTTCGCAACCAAAACTTTAATATTTTTTAGCTTTCTATTCTCCCTTGTAAGTCGAAAAAAAGAATCTGATGAACTTCAACATTTATGTTCACATACCTTAAGTAAAATTACTTTTCAATTGAATAGCCATCGTCTCTGTGTGTGAGTTCGCGTGATCGTGTGTGATTTTTTATTAAAAAATTTAAATGCCGTCAGCGGTTAGCATCTTTTGCATTTAACATTGTCGACATAAATACAATTAGCTAAATTGGCAGCAATAAAATTAAAGTGCAACTGCAACGAACTACGAATAACGAAATCAAAATAAAAATCACAATCAGAAGGCAACGCCAACGCAATGCAATGCTAAAGCCGAACAACTTTATAAACTAAGCACGAGCCGCCCCGACAATTGGCATGAGTTGGCGGCGGCGTCGGCAGCTGGATCTTCGATGTTGTAGTAGTAGTTGTTGTTGTTGGCTTGCTGCCACCTTGGAATAAGCAAAATTAACTAAATTACAACATCAACGCAACGCAGGGGCAACTTAAAAAGCATAGCAGCAGCAACAAATTTGTTGCACATGCAAATTTATGTGTAAGTGAAGCAGCAGCAACAACAACAACAACGAAAGCAAACTGCAAGCAGATACAAAAAGCACACTGCTTCGACCAAGGCAAATAATTGTGTTTAAATAAAGCTGTAGTCAAGAATTTCGTCTAGGCCTAGCCAATGGCCAATGGCCACTAGACAAGTTTGTAGTTTGTAGTTGCTGCTGATTTTGCTACTGCTGCATTAAGCCATATCCGGTTCAGCTGCAGGTTCGGAGCACTATGGACACTGGACCTGTCTAAATTTAGCGCTTAATGAAGCTGCGGCTGCTGCTCCATCTGTTCTTTGCTGCTGCAGATGTTGCTGTTGATGCAAATTGTTGCAGTGCAAACAGATCGAACTCGCGCTCTGTGGCACAAGACTTTTTGCGCACTAGTTTCGCTTGCCCCCCTAATAATTCATAAAAATTGGCAAATTAAACGCCAACACAACAAATGATCCGCGTGTCGACTGCAATTTGTATGCCACAGAGTAAACAAAATGCAAGAAAAAACATCAAATAATGGCCAGCAATTGCTGGGGCATGCAACTTTGTTGGAAGAAAAACAGTTGGGTTCCACAACAACCCAGCGATGATAAATGTGCGCCCACTTTGTTTATTTATGGCCACTCGAATTGAATGCAATTGATTTTTCCCCTCATTTCTTTGTTGTTCGCTTGTCTTTAACATGCGTTGGCGTTGCATAATCCGAAAGTTAAGCTCCTAACTCAAGCAATTCTTGCAGGCCCTAAGGGAAAAAACTGCCCGAAACAATTAAATAAGTACTAAACATACAAAATACTCGTTATAATCGCGATTTGTGTATATGAGTGTGTGTGTGTATATATAAAAAGTGATTTAACCCTGAGCACTAGAAATATTTACAAAATAAATATCAAATAATAAGTGCAACAAAGTGTTAAAAACGATCAAAAGTCTAGTTGAAGTGGAGCTGAAAAATACATTTAAGGAGGAGCCCAAGATTTTTTTTTTGCGGAGAAATGAGTTACAATAAATTATTGGTAAGTTTATAACTATTAAAAATAATATTAATTGTAAATAACGCGACTGTTTAAATTAAATATATAGCCACTAAATCAAAAGTGACCAGACAACAACCACAAACAAATTAGGTTTTTGTTTGTTTTTTTAGATTGTTTCCAATTGTTTGAAATCTGCGGTTAAACAGTTTATAGGTTGCTCTAATTACTCTTTGTTTGTTTCTTCAAGAATTTGAAAATCATTCAGAGTTTTTATTGTTTTTTGTATGCTAAACAATTAAATTAATATTTACAAATAGTTGACAGATAGTTTAATTTATATGGAATTTCGATATATATTCTTTTTCAACTGTACAAAGCTCGACGAGTTTGTTATATTTGATTATTTTGTGCAGTTCTCGCAGTTCTTTTTATATAGATTTTTGTATCCTTCTTAATGCAACACCCAACTTATTATTGAAAAGTTTGAAGAGACAAATGTTTCTTCTTAATTTATCTTTCCTCATTTCATTGTTAATATTATCTAATAAGTCAGATTAATATTTTTAAGCGGCATATAAAATTACACACACATCTAAATATGATCTAAATTGATTGCTTGACATGCATGCAAGCAAATCGTATCTTTGCTAATGATAATATATATGTCTCATCAGCCGTCAATCGATCAATCAATTGAATCATTCAGTCTACCATTTTTAGTTTTTTTGCTTGTCTAACAGCTCGTACGTTTTGCTCTCCATTGAAGCAGCACGGTAATCTTTACCGCCTCTTGAAGGTTGAAACATATCTTTATGTATACATAGACATTAAACTGCAAAACATTTGAGTATTATTCTACTTTAGTTTTGCGATGGAAGCTCTCGATATTATCAGCAATTAAATTGTTAATTATGCAGCAGCTTAAACAGTTTTAACTTTAAAATTCCGTGTTCGTTTAATATATTTTAATTCTAATGGAAAATGCTTTATTAAAAACTCTTTGTTGCATACAAGTCCTAAGAAACCTAAAATTTTTGAGGTAACATCATTCAAAGTCTTACGTTTTCTTCATTCAATTCAACATGGTTACCCACTAAGCGGGTTTTTGTTTTGTTTTCTAATTACTTTACGAACGCCAGCTATTCGAATTATTTTGGTAAATATTTTTGCGAAATTACGTTGCAGTTTATTTGTTTTCTATTATTTTGAATGTGCTTTATTATTATTTTCGGAGTTTTAAGGCGAAAAAAAAACAATAAGTATTAATTGAGCTTTTGTCTTGTTTCAATGCAAAAACGCTTGAGAATTGAAAACATATTTCGCATTGCCGCCTGAATAGCCACAGCCTTGAGACAAGCAACAAATTTTTGTTAAAATAATACACACACAGAGACTCATATAATTCCGTTTATGTAAGTATTTAATAATAATCAGAAAAAAATGTTAACGTGGCACTGGCACGAACGAACAGTCGACCTAATATTGAGTAATTTTCCGATGAGGTCTTAAAAATAAATCTATTACGCAGTTAAGGCGAGCTTCTCGTAAATTACAGCAGCCTCCTAATTGAATTAAAGTCATTCCATGAAGACGCATCCTGCCTCTGTTGGTGTCTCAAAAGACTGAGAGAGAGAGAGAGACATAAATTCCGCCACCTTCGTGGTCGGGATGCTATTTTTGGTGTCCATGTGCCAGGCGACCCACGAGACTCGATCTGAGGCCAGCAATATATTTAGTATATTGTAAAGCTCGCTGAACATAATCATTAAGCGCAATTTACCTACAAAGTTGCTTGCCGCCAACAACGAGAGCGACACACCGACGGACAGACAACTGAGACTGGCGAACCATGCAAAATGATTATTACCATACGCCCCGGCTAATGGAGAATTGGGTTCGAGTCGAGTTCGGGGGCCAACAGTTGAGCACGAGCGCAACGAAAGACTCAAAGACACGAACTTGACTTGGCCACAAATTCAAAGTGTGGCAAATTTAACTCTCATACTCCACATACATAAATAAATAAGGTAAATCAATAAATAAATAAATAAACAACTCCAATTGCACGCTCGCAACGAACAAAGTGAAAGTTGACGTTGTTTTGGGGTTGGGTTTGAGACATTTGGCATTTACGAAACTCTTTTTATTTTTTTGTTACTTGTCAGCTGAGCACATAACGGCCAACTGTCAATAAAAAATCAAACCCGTTGCGGACAATTGACTATTTTTGGTAACTTGGCGCTTGTAAAAATATTTATGTATGTGTACGCCATGAAGAAAATTCGAGCAGTGAGCATTTCATGATTTTGTGAAATTATCCAATGATGCAATCGAATCCAGCAGTCTTTACTTAATCATCGACTTAACAGTTAAAAATTGTATTGAGTGGGTGCCAATTGAATGTGTTAATCTATAATAACCGTTGCTCTCGAATAATGCTGCACACTTTAAATGTCAGATCGGCAAAAAAAGGAAATAAAAAACAGATTAAACAATCATTTTAAGCAAATGCCAAACAACGAGTTTCGTGCCGAAATTCTAAATTTGCATATAAAGTAACGCAGTCACCGAAAGTTAAATTGTATTAAATCACTATGCAATGGCCAAGTGAGCTCTCCAACTTGCTTGCCTTGAGTCTACATATCGCGCTACACTTCACAGACTTGGCAAACTTTATACGAACACATAGAACAAAAAGAAACCGCTCAATTGGGCATTAGCAACGGCAATAGATACATAGCTGACCGCATCCGATCACATTAACTATGCAGGTCTTTAAACGAATAACTAAAAAAGGAAATACCTAATATATTTTCTGGGTTTTTAAAATTCTAAGATTTAAGCAAAGTAATGAATCTCACACAGATGGGAATTTAAATCTTCCTTGAGCTATCATAAATTGGCAACAACTTTATGCTGCTCATTTCTGTCTACATCTTGCCTAAAACGCATCCATTAAATAACGAGCACAGACTGTAATAAATGCCATTCATTAGCAACGACCTTAATTATAAACAGCATTTTTCTTGATGTTGTACAAAAGTCAAACATAAGACTTAGGACACAAACTTGCCACTGTTTATACGAGAGTCAAAGTTTATGACAATTTAATTAGTTTAATCGATGCATAAAAAAGCTGCTGGGTAGAGCCTCACAACGATTTTGCGCACAAAAGCTTAAGAATATTTATGGTAAGCATAAAATTTAAGTGTTACATAAGTTACAAGAGGCTGCCTCTTTCGGATGAGGCTGTGGCTCTCTTGGGTCTGGCTTATTTCACAATATTAAAGCCATTTTGATAGTTGACTTTAATGATTAATGCTTATTTGTTTTGCGCCCTTCGCACAGCATTCTTTGCTCCATTATAACGTAACGGTATACCGTTGTATTATTAATCGCAATTACTGTCAATAGGTTTTTAGCCATCTTCTTCTTCTCGTAATGAATTGCACGAAATTTTTGGAGTTTGTCGACAAATGCGAAAGTTCAAAGACACTCATCAGACTATCAGAGAGGGGATAGTAAGTATGCCTTGTGTTTTGAGGGGGGCTCTATTCGTTATGCCATTAACAAAATATATATATTTTTAAAAGCTTTTAATAGGATTTTTATTTAACATGTGTTTCCATCATTTCTTTTCTGTTGCCCCGAAACGTGTCTCGAAAATTTGATGCGTGCCGATATTATTGATGATCTCATAAAGCATTCAAGGTGGGCTGCGACCAGTTGCGCCTTTTGCTGACTACTAATACATATATATGTATATATATTTAAAGTGACATGAAAATGGGGATGTGGGAAAAAGAAAAAAGTAAGCAGAGAAATTTCTATAGTTTGCCAATCAAGACTAATGAAGGTCATCAGTGCAGAATTAGCTATAGTATTTCAATAAATTTTTTACAGCCTTAAACAAAGTCTAGGAACTTGGATATGCCTATAAAAAGGGAACACATAAAAAACTCATTTTAGCTTTTAAGTCTATTCAATGACTATTAAATTTCTTAAGGCGCTCTAAATAAGTGGCAATCTCTGTAGAAAGGCAGCATAAAATACAGAATGTAAATATTTTTGCATTTTTATAGGTTTTGCATTTCAGTAGACTTTGAAACTTGCAAAGAAAATCGTACCAATTAGTGATAAAACTATATAAATTTTACTTTGGTCTTGGTGTTGAAAATGCAAATTACAAGAAATGTCGTTTTAATCTTTGAATAAGTTACAATTTGATGAAGCCAGCAAAAATAGTCTTGAAATTCAATTGTAAGATATAAATCTATACCAATTTCACAAGAGTCAGCTTGTCAGAAGAACAGACTGTCTTTTCGAAATGTCAAACTTAGCATAGCAACTAAATTGAATTGAAAAAAATCAACTTGGACCACACTGGCAGCAAGCAGAATAGTATGGAAGCTCCAAATATAACGCCCACAAGAAGAGGCAACAGACAGACAGCGTTGACAGAGAACAACTTTGGTTTAAAAGCAAAAACTTATAAAAATACGCCAACTTATGCCACACACACGCAGACTTTATACTTTTATGGAGACATCAAAATCACAGCTCAGCCGAGACTTGGGTGTGAATGTTTTGCGAGAGCTGAGAAGGGAGAACTTTTTGTTGATGGTTTATGCTGCAGCCAATAAGCTGTGAACTATTCGCATTCGGTGTGTACCGTGTGTGTGTGTGTGTGTTTGTGTCTGTGTGCAGTGTGCATTTAAGCACAGTCCATTATCATGATGATTAAAACTTATTATTGGACCTGTATTACTATTATTAGTTGTGCAGAGCTGTGGCAATGTCCAGGGCGGTTACACGCACGCCGCTGCCATCGCCGTTTCATCCTTTCATAATTCTCAGCGCCTGCAACACCACCCCAGCCCAGCCCGCCCCGCCCCGCCCCTCCTACAGGGCGACGTATGCATATTTTTAACCAGGCTGCGATTGTATCCAACATGTTATTAATACGTAGAAACAAATAAGCAAAAACAATAAGAAAGAGCCGTTTGCGGGTCGCTGGCTCAGGCAACTGCAACTTGCAACACAGCAAAAACACAGCGAAAAACGCGTTACAATTCTGCGGGCTACACCCCAGAGTCAGCAAGCTGAGACGAAGCTGAGAGAGACCAGCTAAGAGCAGCAGCAACTGCAGCAGCACATTCACCTGGAGCTGGAACTGAAGTTGGAGTTGGAGCTGGAGCACGACGATGACGACGGCTTTGGCTTTGGCCATTGTTTCGTTCGGTTCGGATTTACCTTGATGGCCGTTCACTCTTCATACAAACAGCAACAACTTTTACTACTAACACACACTTACTCGCACACACTTATTCACACATGTGTGTGCTCTGCTCTGGGTTTAACTTTCAGCGCGCCATCAAAACAAAATATGAGCGAACCGCGCACAGCCGGCACTAAAAATCGCTCAATAATATGTACACTGGCCAACTAGCAATTGAGCCAACTAGTTGGGCCACGGCCCCGTATCTGATAAATAGAGTGGTTCACAAAATGCTGACCGGGGCCACAGATCTGCGCCAAGCCAAACCAAGCCAGGCCCAAGCCCAGGCTCAGGCACAGTCTCTGAGTCGCCCAGTCGCAGCGGCATTTCGCAGTTGTTTGCAGTCTCTCTCTCTCTCTCTCTCTCTCTCTCTATCAGTCCTGGACCATTTGTTTGTTGGCCGGGCCAAGCCTGTTTCTTTTTTTTCTGTACCCTTGCACTTGGGCATTATGATTTTATGAAAGCCTTCACAACATAAGCATTATCAAGTCCATAAACTATATTTAGTTAAGTGTTAACTTCTATGCAAAGAATCTTAAAAATTACGCCTGCCTGGGAAAAGATTCTTTGATTTGTTGAGCTTATACAACTTATGCGAGAAACTCAAAGAAGGTGAATGTAACGAGTGGCTGCGAAAAGTCATTTAAATTCATTAAGTTTAAGAAATTTATATGGGCATATAAGATATTCCCAGTTTGTTTTAAAGCTTTACTTAATCAAATACACAAATACAAATTCCAAAGAACCATTGACATTTCGTTAAGAGTGTTGCCAAATCGGCGTGCTAAACAAATTTATATTGTTTGTTTGTTGTTCTTGTTGTTGTTGCTGTTGCTGGCAATGTTTGCCAATATCTTTTTTGCCCGGCGTTGCTTATCACGATTTGTGGGCATATTATTTCAGTTTTTGCTTGTTGTTGCTGCTGTTGCGGCTGCTGTGGCTGCTGCTGCTGCTGTTGCTGTTGTTGGGTTGTTGCTGCTGCTGCTGTTGTTGCTGGTCGTGTCGAGTCATGAGGCATGCATTTTAACGCATATTTTGTAATTGTTGCTGCTGCCGCTGGGTGACCTTTCGCCAGAGCACTGCCCCAGACACATTTGCATGTGCGCGCGTACACACACACACACACAGAGTCAGTTGGCAATGCGTCGTAGACCAAATCAAGTTCGTTGGACGGGGGGCAGTTCATTGGCCCATCCCGAAGCGGCAACCGCAATTCTTAAGCTGCTTTTGCCTCGCTGCCTCAATGTCTAATTACCAAGTGCGCTTTGCTGCCTTTTTCCTGCTGCTGGCTGCTGCTCATAATTACCAACAAATGAATGTTATAACCATAAAAATTGAGCTTAACGCCGCAAAAGTTATGCTTCAGTAAAATACCTTTTTTCGGACTTGGCCATAAGAACAATGAGCATAACTTGAAAAACAAACAAAAACTTCTTCTTAATCATTGCTCGCTTTTGGCTTTGGTTTTATTTTTAACCAGTTACTCTTCGCTTCTAATTTTTTACACGCTGTGCGCATGCATATCGCTTACTATTATTATAGCCATAGCTATTGCTTACAGCCCTGGCCCAAAGTGTCCAGAACGCCCCTCACCACAAGGGAAAGAGGGTGGAAAGAACCGAGAACAAAGTGTTTAAAATCTTGTACAGTTTAGCAGATTCAAACGCTTCGCTGAGCTTTGTTTCAAGTCAAAGAAGGGGGAGCTGTGAGAGAGGGTGGGCGTTATACTTGCTACAGCAGCAGCAGCAGCAACAACAACTTGTGCATTACATAATTTCGTTTACCGTTGTGTGGCCGTTTGATTAATTTGCAGCAGCAAACAACTTTGAATGTTGTCTCTATTTGAATGCGCAGCCAGCTGAAAATTTATGCAACTTCGTTGCCCAAGTCTTTTGTCTGCCTTACTGTTCTAAATGCAATTGTGCAAAATGTCCCGCTAATATTCGTGTTTACGATTGGCAGCTGTGGCACAGTGGCACTGCAGAAACCAATGGTAAGAGGATAAACTAATTTTAGAGATTAAAATCTCGAATAAATTAAAAGTTTAGTGACTTGCATTTTGATCTTAGCTGAACAACTGCGAGTGAACGATTTCATTTTGGGAGAAGGGAAAATAGAAAGATACATAACAGAATTTCCCATGGGAGCAGAGGGTTTTAATGATGACAGACTAATAAAGCAAAAATTCTTATAGGTTTCCACATGAAAAACATCTATCATATATGGCAAAAATAAAAATCATTTAACATTTTCTGGTAAAAGCAAACTCGTAAATAGTTAAAAGAATAATTTGTTTTTTATATACAAGTACTCAAACTTGAAGACCACTGTGCAGCTGGGCGTAACCCAGTTCGTTGCCTCAGTCATTTGTTCGGGCATTTAGCTATTATGATGCAATAAGGAAATGCCTCAGCCGTAGCAAACACCGATTATGCATGTGTAGACTCATAAACATGCTCGCTGATGGCCAAGAAACAAAACTCCTGTTATTTATATTCTAATTAGGAGAACATTCCGAAAATGTCTATCAAAAGTCACGCCACTTATGGGGCGGCTACTTTTCTCACTCTTAGCTTGTTACCAGCTCACGTATACTGCTGATTAGGCACATTTCACACGACGAAAAACTTTGAGAAACCCAACCGGCAATATCTCTACGATTTGTTTATGTAGGCGTCCCTCGGTGAAAACAAATAAAACTGACAATGTCATGTTGAAAATGTTGGTAGCGGTTACCAAACTATTGGTATAAGGTGACGACGACGATGATGATAACGCTGATGATGATGATGATGATGATACCTGTATCAGCAAGTGTCAGTGTTTTCAAACTATGCCAGACATACGGCCAATTTTCATTGCCAATAACAACAACAACAACACCAACAGCAATAACACCTTTTAGACCTTCGTTTGCTTTTGTTTTGTGGCATCCTTTAAGCCAACAAGTTTTACGGCAGCTACAAAGGCCTTGTACTTGTATGTGTGTGTTGGTGAATTCAAAGGAATTTCCATAACCGCTAGCATTCCGTGTGTTTCTGTTGTTGTTGCTGTAATAGTTGCTTTGACTGTGGCCTGTTGCGCCTAATGGCCAAACACAACGACAACAACAAAGGAAACTTGTCGATTTTTCTCTGTGTCTCTCTATCTTTCTCTTTCTGCCTTTTTCTTGTCTTTCAATGGCTTTTGCTTTCTGCGGCTGTACGTAACGAAAATGAGCGCAAACAGTAAAAAAAAAAGTGGCAGGAAAACAACAAACAACAAATACCAAATGCACAACAAGACGAACAGGTTTTCAGGGCAAGCCAAAGATGCGTGCGTGGAAAATTGTGGAAAATGCAATAAGACTAAGAGAGAGGGAGAAGGAGAGAGAGAGAACAACAAAACGCAGCGTAATCTCTGCTCCACTGTATGGACACCAACTGGACTCCACTGTGTGCATAGACGTGCATTGGCCGCGCTTGACCCTCGGCGGGCATTTGACACATTTCAGCAGAAGAAAACACAGAAACACAAAATAAAAGACAACAGCAGATTAATTTTTGCGCTTTGCATTTGTTTGTGTGCGCTGTAATCGAAGGAGCTATAGGGTATATGGGCTTATGATTGTTAAAATCCTTTGAATCGTTGATTATTTGAGTTTCAATACCCAAAACTAGAAAACGGAGGCTACAAATTATAATCCTAGATAAACTAGAGAAATATAAGTATAAAAAGAGTCTACAGAGTATCTTCTGAGCAATGGCATAGTTTGCAACTGTTTTTCAATTATCTCATCTTGCAGCCGCATTCCTTGCACGCATGCGTCGCATTGCATTTGGCTGCTTAGCATGTTCGAGTGCGAGAGTGAGAGCAAGTATGAGTGTGAATGTGAGTGCAAGTTTGAGTACTCGCTTGCTATGTAGGTTGGTGTGGCAAGTAACGGAACTTTAACGGCAAAATGCAACGCGGTTTTCGGTTAAGTCGCAGTCGCAATTTGCAAAGCTGCCAAGCGAGGCTTGGATGGAGGGAGGCAGCGCGGTTCGGTGCAGAGGTTTGTGGTTCAGGCTCAGAGGCTCATCACTCTTGCCATCTAATGTCTAACTGCATTTAACTGTCAACTGCCAACTTGTTTACGCTACATGCAGTTTGAGGCATCTGCCACTGCCGCTGCCGCTGCGTTGGCGTCAACTACCGTAGCTAAAAAGTTGTATAGTTTTTTAGGTCAGCACGCGCCTCGCATAGGCGCTTATATAATTGCAACGACACAAGCAAATAAAACAACAAATTTATCATAATTCATATAACGTATGTGCATATGTGCGTAAGTGCCTTGGCCTGGCCAATTATGCAAGCGAAGCGCGTAAATATTTAACCAAGCTAGTGTAAAACAGCTTACCGCGTCGCCAAAAACAAACCACAACAAACTGCAACAAAGTATTTGGGCCTAAGCGAAGCATAAATAAACAGCCGGCATTACACATTTTATGATGGCGACGTGGCATCAGGCAACGAACGGAACGACGTGACTTTTAACACAAAAATCTACAGCATAAATTAAATTAAACCGACTGCACCAAAATTACAGCCCCAACACATATCTTAAAGATATATATCTTTCTCTCCTCCTCCCCATGAGACCCATAAGAAACGTGAGCGGCAACTTGTAATGATCGAAGCGAATCTTTTGCTGTTGCACTTTTCGGTTTGCCACAATTTCATTTTGTATAGTATTTTGTATAATTTTAGACTTGATGGGCAAAATCAAAAGATACACATTTAAAAGTAAGTATACCTAATTAAAAAAACTATATTCCATGCAGTTTTTTAGATTTTGTATGTATTCAATTGGCATATAAGTAGCTAAAGCTTCCATTAACTACAGTCTTTAATATCAAATTAAAACAGATTTGATTTTGAACTGCAATTTAAAGTAAATTTCAACCGGTTTATATGATTGGAATCTACAGAAGTTTATTCAGTTCTTAATACTCAGTGCTCCTTGCTAAAAACTGCACTAAGTCCCGTTCCATAAGCACAGGATAAACAAATGAAAGACATAAAAAGACCAAAAGATCATCTTGTCAGATTTGTTATATAAATATGTATGATTAATTCAATACCCAGCTTTTATAACTGTCAATTGCCAAGTTGACCTACATTTGTCTATGCTAACTGTAACGACTGATTCGAAACAATTTGTCGACCAGTGCCAAAGATCGTTAAAAAGTTTATCTTGATTGGAATGGATGTTATTTGAATATAGAACTAGTTGTACTTTAATTACATTAGATCGATTTAAGATCATTTGAATTGTGTTTAAAACACGTTTTTGCTTCGAATGCACATTCAAATCGAGTTTTTATTTGATTGTTCCTCTTTATGCGCAATATCTTTAAAAAAAAAACAATTCGTTTCTCGCGAAAAATATCAAATCTTGTCACTGTTCCAATTTAAAAGCCATAATTAATTTATTTTCAATATCAACTCAATTTATCAGTTGACTTGACAAACACAATAAAAAAAATACAAATTACCTGGCGACAAACCTGCGATTGCCTCTCACTTCTCTCACCATAATGTGCTCGCTCTCTTTTGGTAGCACAGTTCGTGTGCAACTGTTATACACCTAATTTTTCAAATGCCCAGAGACTTTGAAACGAAACTAGTTTTCCTTTGTACTATGCTTGCATGTTAGAGAGATCTCTCCCAGCCAGTCAGTCAGTCAGCTGTTTCGACTATCGACTTGGCTTAAACGTTTAGTTGCAACAGCTTGCTCGCTCAGTTTAGTTTCAGCCGGCACGTCGCGTTGTGTGCAGCTCGTTAAAAAATTGTTTGTGTGTGAAACGGTTCGTTTTTTTTTTTTTTTTGTTACCTAGTCGATTGTCTATCTGCCCCCCTCTCAGAGCTGCCTTTCATATCTAGTTATAATTTATTGTACAATTCACAATTTACACAGCTGTTGTCGAGTTTCTTAGTTGCTATGTGTGTGTGTGTGTGTGTTTGAAAGTGTGCGTTCGTATGCAAAAGCTATCAAAATTAGCAGCAATTTCTACTGCTATTTGTTTAATTTGTTGACGCCATGCAATTTGTCAGAGATAGAAAAAAATGTATAAGCTGAATATGCTCTGCGCTTACGTAATGCATAGATAAACTATTTGCTTTTTGCTGTTGTTATGCGAATTTTTTTAGTTGTTGCTTATTTTCATTTGCGAATTTTTGCAAATGACTGCGTCGATTTTCTAGCAATTTTCATTTGCGAATTGGGGCAGAGTTTTATATCTATTTTGGTTTTTTTCGGCGATCAGTAAATTCGCAAATTGCCGGCATCATCAGCTACGTTTGAGTTGCTTTCTAGTGCAGCAACAGTGGCAGGTGCAAAGTGCATACAAAAGACTTAAGCAACAAACTTTCATGCTACAAATAAGGCAATGAATATATTTTGCCATCGTGTAATGCTAATAAAGCAATAAAAAATGTTTAAATTGTAAATAATCATAAAAACTTAATAAACAACAACTTACATCACAAGTAGCTCGCCAACTTGCTGGCACACTTTTCGCAGCTGCAACAACAACACCAACAAGAGTGATGAAAAAAAGCGCACAGTCGCTGCATTTAATTAATCAAAATGAGCTTTTGCTTTTGCTTTTATGAATGAGCTCAGTGATTCAGTAAATATATATGAGTGAATGAGTGAGTGAAGTCATTGAATGTGGGCACGGCCTTGTCCATGCTCATCTTCTCTTACCAACGCCAACATCAACTTTTGTCATCCAACCTTAGTTGCTGATGCTGTGGAAGCTGCTTCTGCCTTACTTGCTAGGGCAAACAACATAAATTATGAGCGGCTGGAAGGCGGCTGCTCCTTCAGCTGCTGCGAGTATTCATAGTATAAAGCTATACATATAAAAATATGACTTATTAATAAAAACAGACAACTTAGGGCAGAACAACAGCAGCCACAACAACAACAGCAACAGCAACTTAATAAAGCCAACAAGCTGCTGGCGCCAGCGGCTGACATTAACTATCAGAAAGATAGAGAGCGAGCGAGAGAGAGAGAGAGAAAGAATGAAGTGGAGTCTAGAGCAATATCAGAGTTCGGAGGCGCTGCCCCGTCATAAATGTTGATGTTTTGTTGATTTTTCATTAAATGTGTTAAATATGCCAAGTGTAGCAACGACGCGTGTGGGTTTTTCTCAATCTATCTCTTTCTATCTCAGTTGTTGCTTGTTTCATTTGCTGCTGCTGTATGAAATTAAATATTGCACTTGTTGTTGACTGTTCTTAGCATATGTTGCAGGTGCATAGCAGCTGAACATGTTGAATTAATTTTTGGTCATTTAATATGCGTTCATTTGTAGTTGCAGTTACCTAAAGTTTGAAATATTCTAAAATGAATAAAGACTTGCCAATCTGTATAATTTCATTAAGACAATATGTATGGCTATATTCCAGCGAGCTGTGCTTCACACTTGACAAAAAATACTTTGCTAGCTAATTAAACGCCCTCAACTGGCGAACATGGTAGCTTATAGTGTTTTGAGTACTCTTACTTAACCCAACTGCATTTTGAAGTATACTTGTTAATTTACTGCTGAATACACTCAGCTCACAAGTACTTTGTATGTGGCACACGTTTTACGGTTAAATTCTTTTTGTTTTTTGAAAAAATATTAAGGGGCGTACAAATTAATGTGCAGACAAAACATGTTCCAAAAAAAAGATAGCGAAAGAGAAAAGGGAGAAGCAAAAAAAACAAAAAAAATTAATAACCGTATGATGGCCCTGCAAACCATGAGCCTTTTTGGGGTGTACGGGCGGAAATTACTTTATTACAAAAACAAAAAGAAAGAAAATTGGCAAAAACTTAAAAGTCTGGACATGCAGTGCATAAATGAGCTGATAGCTAGTTGCAACAATGTGTTGTAGCCGGATGGCGCGACCTTTACAACAACCAAGCAGTCCAAATACTTGTGCACCCACGCACAAGGTCACAAACTAGTTGTGCATAGACAAGTTCGCTGCCTAAGTTATTTGTTATTTTTGTTTTTAAAATTCAAGACTTGCCCAAAGAGCACTCGCTTAAAGAGCAAAGTTTAAGTGTGGCTTATTAGCATAAGAGCCAAGCAAATTGAGTGAGTCAAGCTAATGCCCATATATATTGTCTGATATGACCACAATTTGCCCACTCAAAGAGCTCGGTGCCAAGCAGCGAAAGTTCAGGAAAAAACTTTAAAAAACATTGTGAAATACAAATGAGTGTAAATAAAATGTTCGACTCGCCCACAATACGATATCGATATTCGTACGAGTGTGTGGGTGTTGTGGGCGTGTAATCTGCGCCTGACACCGAAACAGTTAAATGTAGAAATACAAGAAATTCAACTGAATATCAAGCGCAAAAATTACGTCAATCAAAGAGTCAAAGCTAACTGGCAAACTAGCAAACCAACAGCAAGCAGCCAGCAAATATCCAAAGCTAAAAGCTAACAAAAAGTGTATTTCTTGCAAAGGCGTCCATACAAAAAAAAAATGTGATGAAATAAAAAGAAAAAATATTGCCAGGTTTTTTTCCCTCTTATTTGTTGTTTATGCCACTGAGCGGTCCAAACCAAAAATGGACCATGCAGAGCTCTAGCAGCAGCGCCGGTGGCAGCACAGTCAACGTTGACGCAGCAGCGCAGCGTGTGGGCAGCAAAGTTGCCTAACAACCTAACAACAGCGAACAACAAACACAACACGAACGAACACCAACACGAACAACTAGTCTTAAGTCTCCACTGGTCGTCAAAGACGACATCGTCAACGCTTCGGGATCCAGCTTCAGTTTAAGCCACAGACAGGCGAGTTTGAGAATTGAGTTTCAGTTCGTTTTTAGCGCGCGTGCGGTGCGGTTCTCTCTCTCTCACATTCATACATTGACAACTGGAATCCAACTTCTCGATCAATCATAGTAGCTGAACAGTGTGAAAGGCTCTGAGGTCTGCAGTTAGCCAACATCTGGCAGTTATCTGTATACAACCAAAGCATATTTAATTGTTTGCATCAAAAATCTGCACCGTTTTCATTACAGTGAAAGTTTTGTGAAACGTTCGCAGAAAAATACAAATTTTTAAAATTTTACCAGTGAAAATTGTAAAAAAAATAAACCTCAAAACGCAACGCGACGCGCGCAAATCATCAGCATCAGTCAAGTGTTTAAAGAAAAGCATCAATATTTCTTTAATATTACAACCAAAAAAAATAAATTCAAAAGTGTCTGTGCACAACTCAGTGTGTGTGTGTGTGTGTGTGCGCCAGTGCCTGAGTGTGCGTGTGTGAGCGACGGTGCAGCAGTCAAAAGACTGAAACGAATATCTTGCTGGCGTTGTTATTCGTTGGCAGCTGTTGGCAGTATGAATTGATTTTTACCGAAATTTTATGAAGAAAATGGTGAGCAATTGATTTTTGTTATATTTATGTTGTAAACTTTAAGTAAAGCAAAGAAAATTTTTGATTCTATATAATTTTCGTTCCAATATTAAGTTTTTTCAAAGATATTGTGATATTTGAATATTAGTTGTTTTCAATTTTGGTTTTCTTCCTCCGTAGAACCACTACGAAAAACAACCTTCAATTTCTAGTGAAAATCTTTAGCAGAAAAAATTTCATTAAATTTAAATGACAAACGATTGTTGTCAAAAAAAACTCACAACAAGCCAAACGTTTCACTTTCATTTGTGCAAATCTCCCTTGTTATTTGTGAAACGTAGATGAAGATGAGGATTGAAGAAGATTGTAAAGTTGCCTTGTCACTAATACTATTGTTTGTTTTCTCTGCATCACAAATAGGGAAAATAAGACAAATAATTGCTCAAAATGCTCACTTGACACACTTTGCAAGTTGTCACAAAAATAAAAGAAATTCAATATATCTTCCAAATTATGAAAGATGAAAACACAAAAACACCATTATTTAATTTGACAATTGACTAAAAACTTAAGCTTAGCGTTAAGGTCGCACAGTTATTAAGTGGTGCGTGTTTTCAAATTTTTGATTGAAATATATCAAGTATTGGGGTTTAAACCTGATGTTTTTATTAAAAAATCACAACTTCTGCAAATTTTACTGACGAAGTTTCGAGCTCGCCTTACCATCGTTTAATTTTGCTTGTCTTTTTTCGGTCAAATGCAAAATAGCAAAAAGCTACCGCTTGCTATGGGCTGCAAGTTGAGATCATTTGTCAGTCGGCGCCAGTTTGGACGTGCTGCAAGTAATTTGTAAAATTTCATTGTTCAGCAATCTTTGTAGTAGTCGTGTTGTGATTTTTGTTTTTGTAAGCCGTTTTTTGTTCACAAGTTCGTGGCCCATCTGTTGGCCACGGCGGGAAGATTCAGCCAACCAAATGACTGACAAACTAACTGACTTGCTTTGGCTGCTTTGTTTTGTTATCTTGAGCTGTTTAAATTGTTGCGTTGTTGTCTGCTGAATCGTAGGTGCAAAACTTTCACTTTATGTATTATTGTTTTGCGTGCGAGCTTCGGCTCAACGCAGCCTCAAAATAAAACTCAGAAAGAAATTACAATATTAATGACCATAAATTATGAGCCTGACTCATCTGTACCCCCCTGCACAAGCTGCGTGGGCGCAAAATTGCAGCTATTAAATGATCCAAAAAGTCAGAGTGCTTGGCATGCAAGTCTGTTTAAGTACAAGAAAGGCTGCACTACATTGCTGTGAAAGCTTATAAGCAAAAGCAAAGAAAATTTCGAAACTTGTAAAAATATGTCGCTGGAATTGTATTTAGTGATGAAATTGCAACATAATCTGGTATTTTTGACATTTAGTTCCACGATCTTTGCATGAGTCAAGTGCAAGCGCAATTAAGCTCTGAAGTCCGATTGACTTAACGCAAAAAAAAACCAATTTGTTATTTGTTAAAGTTGAAACCGAAGACATAACAGACTCGAAATTATATTGGAAAAGTTCGAACTGTGAAAATCATTTTAAAACTAACTAATTATTTAAAACGAAAGAAAGAAACATTTGTAAACATTAAGCCAACAAAACGCTTTTCAATATAACATAATTAATCAAAAAGTGCCATAAATGGAAGACTGAGGCAACAAACTAAACAGTTTCCTGCTGCTCATAAATTTGTTTTATCTCTTCTCCACACCACTTCTGATTGATCAAATTGCTAATTTTCAATTGAATTCTTGTTAAGAAAAGAAGCCTTAAAGCCGACTTAAGCCACATTAACTTGTTTATAAGCACCCCACACAGTCTTTTGAACCTTTAGTGGCAGCGGCTCAAGGCCATTCCCATCACCATTCCCAGCGCAAATAGTCGAACAAAAAGCCGCAGCAGCCGCAGATTCTAATGAATTTTGCAGAAAAAAACCAAATCAATTTTTATCGTTTTTTCGTTTTGTTTTTTGCACGCTCTTCTTTTACGGCATAAGAATTCTCATAAATTGTGTACGGCCAAAAAAGTCAAAGTGTGTGCGCTGCGCGCCCACAAACCGATCAGCGAGCGAGCGCTTCAGTTCTTTGTTGCCACAGTTTCAACTAACAGCAGCAGCAGCAGCAGCCGTCGCATCATCATTAGTCAGAGTGTCAGGCAAGGCTGAAGTCGACTTTTACGAGTATTTTTTGTCTAAATTGGCATGCGGTGGGCGTTTGTGCTGATTGTCAAAGATTTTTTTGTTGCGTGGGCTTTTTGTGTGCCTCATGACACAATCGTTCAACAATACTGAAGTCACTTCAAGTGTGGTTGGTTCGTGGCTGACTTGCACTTGTTATGCGTTTTCGATTTCGGTTTCTGGACAAGAGGGCAACCTACTTTCACCAGAACATGGTTTCGTTTTCAATACCTTATGTGCGGTGTTGTACGAAATAACTTTTGGGGCTTTCAGCGAGCTGTCAGTTGCTACCAACCGCAGACACAAGTAAAAAACAAAACTGAAATAAACAAGCATCAGCAGATCTGCAGAAAAAGAAATATGCGCCGAAAAGCAACAAAAGCGAAAGTAAAACAGCGACCAGTTTTTTTTTCCTGGTTTTGTTTTTTGTAGGGCTGTAGACGCGGAATGATGTCATGACTAAAAAGGAATTGCCAAAAATTAAGTTTTTGTTTTTGTGGCCGGTTGTGTCTGCATCTGCCAGTTGCAAGACCCAAAATTGTAGCAATAAAGCGAAACAGAACGGACTTAAGGACGGACCGTAGTTTTGTTTTTATGCAAAATCATGCAATCTGAAAAAAACTGAATGGAACAGTGAAACAAATGCAAAAGTAACCAGACGACTTTGGCCCAGCCCAGTTTGAGAGAAACAGTTTCAGATCCAAAGAAACGCCAACGTGATATTACTGTTGTTGTTGTTGTTGTTGTTTTACTTTTATATCTTAAGTTTATGCCGGTGTGAGACCCTGAGCCAAAACGACGCCTGCATATAACTAGCTGTAATGCCGTTTATTTATTTCATTTTAAGCAATACACAACAAGCCTTTAAATTTATGACTCATATTAGTTGCCACAAGCAGTAGACTCTATCAAAGCTAAAAAAAAAAACACACACACACACCAACACGGAACCTTTTATATGGCAATTTGCAACCATTTTCGCTGCAACTGCAAAAGACAAAGCACCAAATAATATAAAAACCCGTCCAGACAGTTAAGATTGGCGCCCAATTAACGGCGCCATTTAACTTTCAAATAGTACAAAAAACAAACAAAAAAGAAACCACCACTGCAATTGCTACTGGCAACGTGCTGTGTGTGATGCGGGAGAGCAGGCGCCGCAAGTTCGTTGCCTAAGTCTTTTGTTAGCGCCTGTCCAATCGACGATTGGGGCTGCCTAATAACTTCATTTAAATTAATCTAGTTAATCGCCTGGGTGCGTATGTCAGCAATTTAAAATTCAATTACAACAGCCGCCACGTTTGATGTTGTGCCACCGCACAAAACAATTTGCATGCACCCCACGATGTGTGTGTATGTGAGTTTGCAGAGACTCACACGACAACTTCCTGTTGCCAGACAGTCCACTCAGCTAGCAGTCATATCCTGTGAGTTGGCCTGCTCGTAAATTGCTAAAACCGCACATGCTAATCAACAGTGTATAGAGAGACAGAGATAGAGAGAGAGAGAGACTGGGAACAAACCGCAATTATTAAATTACATTATGCAGTCGGCCTAATGGAATTGTCCAGCTAGTGACTGGAGGCTGAGGGTCGCCTTCTTTGCCAATGTCCAATGGCCAACAGCTTCCAGTAAATGATACTAGACAACAACAGCAGCTAATTAAATCGACTGCACTTTAATGAGAGTTGACAGGCACTTGCGGTAGTTTGTAATACGTATCTTCGTTTATGTATCTATTAAAATTATCAGCTAAAATTGCGAGGGGTAAACTAAGACCTAAGTGTTAACCACTACTGGACTGTGCGAGAACTTATTACTGCGTTCCTCACATGGGTTTTTATTATTTTATTATTTTATGAGAATGACTGCACTTAATTCCACTTTTGCGAAGGTAAAAAGACTCTGACATTTGACCAAGGAATAAACATTTTTTAAGTAATGAAAAACCAATAGAGATCGTTCTGGCCGCACTATGATTCTTCAACCATTTTATTTAAAATTACATATGAGATATCAATAAATTGAATTGACCATCAATAAGTTTACTGAACCACCGACAAAATAATAAACTAATGATGCATAGACATAAACAGAAGTTGATTAATTGTGTCTAGAAATTGCTTATTGATAAATATGGGTTAGGCCAAAACTTTAATTTGTTATTTCCTAAAGAATTAAATCTGATTAAATGTTTATGCACAAAATTTGAAAATAATGGTGAAACTAAGCTCCGGCTTAGCTTGTGGTCCGGCTTCAGTTACGCACGCAATGAATTGCATGACTCAACGTTTGCGAAGGTCAACAACAGCCACAGTCGCAACATTGGCGACAATTTGTTTGCCTCAAACGCGTATGTCTGTGTGTAACTACAGTACTCACACTTGGAGCGTACCACACAGTGTTTGGCCTTAGGCCGTGCGTAGGTTTTGCGACTCAGTTGGCTTGATTAAAAAGTATTGTGGCGAACGCCAATTGGCTTATTACCAATAAGCTCAAGCTAAGAGAAGAAAAAACCCGATTTACATATGAATCAAAGCGTGATTCTAACAAGCGAACACACACCATTATCTACTCAATTGCAAAGGCGTTTGTGGAGGGGCGTAGGCTGTTGCGCAGCCTTCAGAAACCACACTGAATCTCTTCGACCCACACGTCGGGGTAAAAAGACATTTGTAATTAAAAGCTTTTACACGCAAGTATATTTATATAAAGCGTTGATTGATTTTGAAAGCAAATTGAAGAGGCTTTTTTGGGCCTGTCCACAAAGTGGCCAACAGAAAGGGTCAAGTCACTTCCTTAAAGTGTTTGGGTGTGTGTGTATTTGAAACAATGAGCAGTGCGATTTGAATTGATTGATGTGCCAATCGCTTTCAAGTGGGCTCATCAACTAAGCAGTACTTGAAAAATCAGTTAAGAATACAACTTTAGCGTGATTGGCAAAACAAAACAAAAATCTCTTCATAGTTGCAATTGTCTAAATAAGCTTTAAGTTTGTTGTACTAAGCAACGAAAAGATCGGAAAAAGGATATAATTTAGCTAAGTATATTTGTCTTCATAGGATTTTCACATGATAGTTAGAAAATAAAAAGCAAAACAGCGTGCAGTCAAGTTCGTTGCCTGAGTCTTTCGTTTCGGGGCATGCCGACAGGCAAGCAGTCCACCAGGCTGGCCAACTAATTGGTGAGCAAAAGAGCAAACAAGACCAATAATGTACCGCCAGACAACAAATAACAACGTGTAATGAACGCAGCTTACAGTTCACTGTAGCTCCGAGTTGATTTTTTTTTTTTTTTTTGTTTAGCTCAATGAAAAGTAAATTGGCCTGGCCGCCTTGCTTGATACCACATGGACATGAACATGCACAACATCCGAGGAGGTCCAGAAAGCAAGAAAAAAAAAAAAAACAAGAAAAAACATTTATTTTTATATATGTTCGTATTGTAGTTTTATACAACGTATAAATTGATGGCATGTTCAAGCAAGGCAGGACTCATGAAATTTATGCCGTTTTAAAGCGAGAAATGAAACACGCCCCAAGTGCATTACAATAAATTATATAGAAATATGTGTGCTAGCTTCAGCAGCGACCTCTCTCTCATTCTCGCTCTATCTCTCGCTCTCGCTCTCAGTTTTGCTGTCTCTCTCTCTTATTACTCAAGTGCTCTATTATAAAGCAATTAATGCAGACGACGCGCTCCACTTTGCTTATAATATTTTAATAATTCATAAAAATAAGCGCATAATAAGGAAGCCTGGGTGGGCCCGGGGCATCGACATCAACAGCTTCCTTTGGGCAGCTCATTAAAAAATGGCAATTGCTAAAAATAGGCTGAAGTAGCAGCTAGCACACACACGTCTGTGCTGTTTGCTGTCCCATGTTCGCAGTCGCCACATATTTTCATATTAATTATCCTAGCCAGCAACTTGTACAGCTGTCCAACTTCAACTGCAACATTCAAGTCGTTGCCGCACTCTGTTGCCATCTATTCTCTAGGGGGCCAAGATGCAAAGTGCTTGGCCAGCAACGCAGTAGATGGCGATATGGCGACAGAAGCCAAACCAGGCCAATTCCATGTTGGCCGTGCGCAGATTTTGCCGATTGTCTGCCATTGACTTTTAGCGATAATTAACACCTCGCAACGAGAAATGAACCAAATTGAATGCCAAGCCGGCAGACATCTGCAGCTGCTGCAAAAAAGAAATAACGCAAAAAAATGTAAAGACTTGTCGCGTTTTTTTGTATTTTTTTAATGGTCGATTT
The DNA here is from genome assembly GCA_018904305.1 of Scaptomyza montana. Classification (NCBI taxonomy): domain Eukaryota; kingdom Metazoa; phylum Arthropoda; class Insecta; order Diptera; family Drosophilidae; genus Scaptomyza; species Scaptomyza montana. The sequence continues at coordinate 4,173,169 of JAEIGR010000004.1, forward strand.
TACATTTATTTTATTGCAAGAGCAAACTGGAACTTTGCTTATTGATTTGCATTTTTACAAGCGGCTGCTTGTTCCTGTCCACAGTTTTCTTGCTGCTATTTTTGTATATTTAAATTGCTTGTTGTAGTTTTTTGTAATTCAAGGTCTCGCAGCTTTGACATGCTAACAAAATACCCCCGAAGTTGTTAATGCAAGAAAAGTGCAAGCATTTGTAACCTCAGGAAGCTGAGCTTTAGTGTTGATTAGTTTCTTTTAAAGCTAAGAGAAAGAGAGCGAATCGATTTGAAGACTCTTCAAAGTAATTAAATAACTCATTTATAATGTAATTTTATTTATGTTTATATGTTTTGTAGTGTACTTGAACAAAGTACAAAAACCGCTTCATCCACTACTTCAAGTATGTGTTGACCATTCCAAGCACATACACATGCCACTGTGCATGGCAACTGCGCAACTAACTGACTCATGTTTGGCCCTTGGCCAAGAGCAACCAAATGGTATTACGTCCAATTCAATCAATGCATCACAACACGACTCGCCCACGCGCAACGCGCAAGGGACTGACTGAAAGGTTCAGGCAGAAGGGTGATTGGGTTTGTGGAATTGGGTATTGAAAATGGTCAAACGGCAGCACTTGGACAGCACTTTTCATAACATGGCCGTAAAGGCGAAGGCGACTTGTAAAATTATGCAGAGCACATACATTTCACACACACACACACACACACACACACACAATACCACACTTGGCACTATTATACAATAGGCAAGCAGCAACTGAACAACAACAACAACTGCAATTGCATTAAACTTTTTCTTCAATGCGTCGTTGTCGAAGAGCCCAAAGAGGATCACGATGGCGACGCCGGGTCCGGCACGTATTGCCAGCAGCAAACTAATGCCCAAGTATATAAGTTTTTGTTGTTGTTGTGAGGTATATAACAGTGCGCGTTATGTTTTTGCGCATTCACCCTCGCTCTCTACTAGCTTCCTACTTGCTCGCGCGCATTTGCAATTTACAACACAAATAAACTTGGCCAAGAAGAAGAAGAATAAGAAGCGTACAACAACAATGGGTTACTTCCGCCGGATAAATACGTTAAAATCATATAAATTAGATTCGTGTCTGTGCTGTGTGGGTGCCTGTTTTGTTTCTTAAAGTTTTTTTAAAATGGTTTCCGTTATTTGTGATTAATTTGGACGCGGCTGCTTAGTCATTTTTTATTTTTAACTTAAGCCTATGCGACACTTGCAACTGCAAACAAAAGACTTAGGCAACGAACTCTTGTATCGCCTGCCTTTCTATTGCCCCAATGCCATTTATGGTGCAGCAGCAGACAGTGTCCATATATGGCTGCCTGGCATGCCGCCAACAGCAACAGAGTTGAGTTGCTGAGGCTGCTGTTGCAGTTGCCAGTTTGTTTTGTATTGGTTTTGTTTGCCTCTTCGGGCGTAGGCGAAAATTGGAAAGTCAAAAGGCGCCAACTTGTCGATTGGGTGTATACTTAATGGGTCTTGGGGCAAAGTTCAGAGACTTAACTGCCACACAACGCATGTGAGAGTTGTAACAACTGCTGCCTACAGACAATTTATGGCTTATTGGACATTTACGAGTCGTAACTTAGACACATTTTATCATAAAATAAGACTACGAACTTTTGAAGTTCAGTTTAAAATCCTTCAATATACATCATGGCATATTGACATTTATGTTAAGCACACACTGCAGAACCGCTTTTGTTAACTGTTTAACGTCCTGAAATACCATTAAAAAAAATACAAATTAACACCTTGGTACATTCAGAGACGGAGGCAGCTAATTTCTGGGTTAAATATTGAACAGAAGAACAAAAAACAAGAAAGTCATGCAAGTCAGGCAATGAAAGCGAAATCTCAGTGCCCCTGACTCCCGTTTCCCGATGGACCGATTGCCAGTTTTGCCGACACTCGAGACACTCGATTTGCGATTCTTAACTGCCGACTACTGACCATTCCTAAAATGAAAAAAAAAGAAGTCTACAACAACAACAGCTTGGAGTCGACATTCTTTTTAACAAGTCGAATGCTGGACAAGACCTGAAAAGGGTTTTGCGACTGAGAGCGCAAGTCAAGTTAAATACGCCCGCCGTGTCCACTTTGGGCTTGGTCTTGCGTCTGGACCAGAGGCAGCAGGCAGCAGGCAAGAAAATATCAGAAGATCAAAGGCATTTTAACAGCATGCGCTGAACGTCCCAATGCAAACAATCAACACGACTGGCCACACGGGGCAAAGAGCAGGGGCACACAACTTACAGAAAGCGAGAGAGGGAAAAGGAGAAGGAGAGGAGAAAGAGAGAGCATGTCTTCGAGCCATGGTCAATGTGGCATGGCTAAAGGCCTAAACCTGTGCACTTAGTTGGAGGACACGTACAGGATAAATTAGCAAATATTTGTTTTTCAGTTTTGCTGATGTTGTTGTTGTTGTGGGTTAAGCAACGCGTCGCAGATTTTATTTCTTATTTAAGCAAAAATTGCATTTAAATTGTTTTCTACCTTCCCAGACAGACGTCGTGCAGAGCTACTTTGTAAAGGTTAAGCATTTAACCTTGACATTTTCCCTGGTCAGTGGCCAAAGCAAGTAAGCTGCACCCACTCGACTCTGTAGATGCTCTGCAATTAAATGCGTTCTTTGCAATGTCTCAATTATGTCAATTGATTGTCACAATCTTGGCACCCTCTCTCTAAAGTTGTAATGCAGCGCAATTGATTTGCTTACAAGAAATGCAGCTACATAAACACAAAACAGTCAACACACCATAAACAAAGCTATGTTCCCTTGCCCAAGGCAGACACAATAATATATCAAGACGTTGCTACTACAAATAAGTTGGCTGCACGGCCAGCTCCATTGTAATGGGGATAAAGAGATTTAGTAGCTTTGCCAGCTAGGCGCACACAACAGATTGAAGTTTAAGATTTCAGCAGCAGCAGCATCCAGCACCTCTTTGTGTGTCCTGCTGCTGCACCCACAAGCTTGCCCCACCCAACTGTCTTTTGCTGTCCTCTGTCCTGCTGTCCTTCTGTGCGTGCAATGCTCCCATCGACAACAACTGTTTTGCATGCCAGAGGTTTTAAGCCTGTGCGGCATGCGGCATATTAATCTTATCAAAAACTTGTCAACAATCCAATCCCAAGGCATCAGCAATGTAACCAGTCGCTTACTGACAACAAATTCGCATTGTTTCTGCATCTGTTATGTCTTCATTGTATGCGTACAGCAGCTGAGGGGAAATATCTTTTACGCACATATATTAAAACTAAAAATCTCTACCATGAATATCGTAACAAAAAACTATTCATATATTTAAACCTTCATTGGCATTGACATGTTTTCTAGAACTGGTTAGTTATTTTGGTTTTCTTCAGTTCGGTATAATTAAAACGATTTATTGCCGAGGCACACATACCATTCCTTGTCCCACTAATAGCTTCCTGCTTTAAAGCTCAGGTTCACCTAAAAAACAAAAAGAAATAAATCAAAGAGAATAGAAAGAGAGAGAGAGAAGCAGAGGGGAATGATTAATTATGGGCAAATGTAGGGTATTAGATCCTTGCCTGGCGATGTGAGCGAGCAGCGAGCAGCCTGCAGCCAGTTCGTTGCCTAAGTCTTTCGTTGCGATTCACCAGAATTTTATGTATTTGGGTTAATGTTACACAAAACCACAACAGAAATGCTTCTGTTGTGGTTTTTGTAGCTGTTGTTGTTAGAATTTGCATTTGCATTGCTTTGATTTTAACACACAAATATTTCCAAGTATTTATTTAATGTGCGCACCGCGGCGACGCTATGCAGCAATTTCCTTCCGTCGACCGTCGAATCTGCGGCGCATCTCGATATGACCAACAGCAGCGGACAGCAGCAGAGAGCTGGTAATAATAAAACAACAGCAACAACAACAAAAAAATCTTTAGAAGCGATTGGAGCTGTGCGTTCTCAGGCTTTGGCTAGAGCAAAACTGGTATGCGCCAGTGCTGCCGCTGGCCATTTCAAAATCTAACTGTTAACTTGAAAAGTTGAACGTACTTGCAGCATGCTACATGCAACATGCAACGTCGGCTGCACCCACGGCACAACAGCTAACCGCAGAGCGCCGTCCAACGAAACGAGTTGAAAGCCGTTTTCCCTGTTAGCCAAGTTGATTCAAGTCAAGTCAAGCCAAGCCAAGCCAAGAAGCCAAAGCCAGCTCTTGAAAGTGGTTTCTTGTCTAACTGCGTTAGTTTTGCTTTAAATTGTGCTCGGCCGAGCAGGGACCAATTGACTGCAACTACCCTGCAACCCGGTTGGGCAACTCTTAAATTACAACTACCGGGCTAATGGCTTCTACTCTGGCTGGGAGAGAGAGTTCTCAGCTAAATGTCATAGCAGCGGATGCTTCGAGCATTTATCATTAATCACAAACCCAAGCAGATGTCAATATTGCCAATGCGGAAACTGCATTACAGCATAGCGGCGGGTACCGGTACCATCGACACCGGTACCGCTGATGTTGCCACTGATGCCGACACTGGCAACAGTTGCTGCTGCCAGTCCAGGTGGCCATTTCCGATCGTCTTTCGTTTGGGTTCCTCTTATTTTGACACTGCCCTCGCAACGGCAATTATTGCTGTTGTGGTTGTTGGTGTTGTTGTTGCTCATTTGTTGCACTGATTTATGAGATTTTAATGAGCGGCAACTTTATACGAATTGTTGTTAACAACACTCAACTCTCGTCGCGTCTGTCGACTGCAATGTAATGCCATAAAGTAGCTGCTCTCAAGCACTCACCTTACCGGTCAAGCTTTATAAGTAGTCTACTCATAGCTCGCAATATCCCGCACCCTGACATTTAAGCCGTGCGAAATGTCGTCTTCACGATGAAGATGAAGCTGCGCAAATGATACGCCAATGGGCGTCGGAATGCACATGGGCAATGCTTGTTTTTTTTTTCTCTCTTTGCAAATTTTTCAACTGTTTTTGGGTTTTTCAGCTGAGTCATTGTTTCAGTAGAAAATGTGGAAGTAAAAGGGAGAGTTTATAAACTTTTAACACTGAAGACATTTTGATTGATTGTGAACAAAATTGGTAAATTGGTTTACTAGCTAAACTAAAAAAGAGAGAAATTTAAATGTTTTATGTGTAGCTGAAAAGTCATAGTTTGACGTAGAGGTTTATATTTTTAACACGAGAATAAAGTGATGAAAGCAACTATCTTGTCCTAAGAGCAGCACTAAGCGCATGCAGTATTCGTATTCTCTATCTTTCTGTCTTTCGCTCTCTCTCTCTATCTGTCTCTTGCTTTGTCACTCTTTTCGTCTGAGTTTTGTAGTCGTTTTCTGTGATTGATTATACATTTTCATATGAACTGGTTGCCAGTTGCAACTAGCAACTTGTTGCTGTTAGGCTGTTACTGGAGTTGTGGAGTTGTGAAGGGGCATGCGGGCAGATGAGTTGAGATGACGATGATTTCAATGAGTTACAATGAGTTACAGCCTGCAGCATGTGGAGACAAGCCGGCGGCAACGATCGCTACACTTTGTGGGGCAAGCTGGCTGGCAAGGGAAGAATAGTCAGGCAGGTAGTCTGCGGCGCTGTCAGTGACCTTCAGTTGGCGGCAGTCAACCTGCAATTAGACAAAGCTACAAATAACGAAGCCGCAGGATAAGTTGGCAGCCAGGCGCCTGCCTCTGCAACACACACACACAAATGAGGGCAGATTCTTTAGCATACAGTTTCGAAATTGAAAAACGTATAAATTATTGGTGGGCGTGGTCGGCAGCATACGTACACTGATCGATTGCATTGATGCAAGATTTATGGTTGCAAATGCAAAACTAGGGCGTAAGGCCTGCAATTTGGAAATCAATCAAAACCGAACACAAATAAACATTAATAACAACAAATGACAAGTCGTGACATGCCAATAGTACCTAATGTTTAACACAGGCAACAACAACAGTAAGCAAGACTACTGTTAAATGAGTTCACAAAAAAAAAAAATACGTTAAACGTGTCAACATCCGGTTTCGCAATTGATTATTTATGGGTGTGCACGTACGTGTAAAACTCTCAGTAAAAAGAAAAAAAAACCTTAGAAAACATACAAATAGAATTATATACACAAAATGTTTGCCTTCGAAAATATACATATATTTTTTGAGCTATAAGCATTTATTTTTAATAAAGATGCGATCAGACAGCCTGCGTGTATGTGTGCGTTAGAGTGTGTGTGTTCATTTTTTCGGACGAACAGGCAAAAATGTGTCACTCGCTTCTTTGACTTTGATTTAGTGGCTAGACAGGTTAATACAAGATGAGATCATCGCTGGCGATGCTCTCGATGACGACGATCAGGCAAGACAGAGGGGCGTGCTTGGATCCAGTTTAACAGCTAAGCAAAGCAACGGTTTATAATTTGACTTTTTAACATGACTTTAGCTCAAATTTGTCGCCGGCCTTCGTTGAAGATTTTGACATTGTACAAATATTTTCATTTGAGAGCATTGAATAAAAAGGCATTAAAATTGCCGTTACTGCTAAAATAACTTAATAATTATTGAAAAGTTTTTGTTTTTGTTTGTTTTTTTTTTTTTTTTTTTTTTTTTTTGAAGAGTTAAGTAAACAAGTTTTTAAAGGGGTTTTCAGCTGGATTGCTTGGGAAAATGTCGTAAGTCAACATATAGAGCCTAGAATCTGTTGAGAATTTTAAAAAAGACTGTTCTATTATCGATTGTTGATTATTGTAATCATAAAACTTCTTGCTTCTTCTTATTGCTGAACTAAGAAAACAAGTTTTGTAATATGATAATAAAATAACTACTTTAGTAATTTTAAACTTGATTCAGCACTTAAAACCAATTGAGTTATTTCATGTTATTTGTAGGGCCTGCGTTTTATAGCACATGGCATTTGCCCAGCGTTGTTAGATCTTCAATCAGCCTTAACGAGCAGCAATAGCAGCAATAACAGCAACAGCCAGAAGAAAATGAAAAAGAACATTCACATTTATCACGCACATTTATCAGCTTGTCAGCCGGAAGGGAGCTGCTAATCCCCAACTACGGCTCCCATCCCAATCGTTGCCCAACCCAAGTAACCAACCAAATTACGCTCATTTCGTGGCAACATAAAATTTATCAAGCAGCATCACAACAAAAACAAAGCTATATTCGCAGCAACTACAATGCGAGTGCACACACAAAATGTTCAACCACAAATAAAGACAGAGAAAGATTCAAAAGCACACTCTGCACGGTTCCTGCTTTAATTAAGTGATCATGAACATGGGCAACAAACACTCGCCCAAAGGCCATAGCATAAACGACCAAACAAGATTAGCCAAAAAGCCGATGGCCTTCAGCCGTACTAGAGACTACAGCCGACCGGATACTCATAACCCAGCCAAGAAATCTATTTCTAAATCACTTTAAATGTCGTTAGAAGAGAGCGATTAATGTGGTTAGAAGTTGCAAAGTTATGGAATTGGGATAAGCCGGACGAGGTGCTGACGGTTGTATGAGAAGTCAAAAATCAAAGACATAAGGATTCTGTGAAAAAAAAGGGTATATCGTAGCTTATACTTACCCACTTCAAACATAGTTGCACAAAGTTTATTTTCTTTCCGGCTGGCAATCGTGCAAAGCGCATGTAATTTAGCTTAGAGTGTGTATTTTATTTAAGCGTTTATTAGCTGATAAACCGAAATAGATAAATCGTAGACGACTAAGCTAGGGCCAGCTGAAAAAACTCAGGCACAGGCCAAAGTCAAGGCAAAGGAGGAGCAACTTGGGCCTGATGAAGTTTTTATTGTTTGCCCGGGGTGCAATTTATATATGTTTTTGCAGAATACTACACGCCGATAATGGCAAATATTTTAACATATGCACACGTTAACGTTCACGCCAAGTTAAGAAAGTTGTTTGTTAACGCCCCAGACGCAAAGGGCAACAACTGACTGCAAATGCCCCAAAGGCACAACCTTAACTAAGTCCATCCCAGATCCATGTTCATATTAATGGAAGGGTTTCAGTTTTTCTTTATTACATTATTGCTGCGTGTATATTCTATCAAATGTAATGTTGCCTGGGCCTCGGTTCAACTTCCGGTACCTGCTGTTGATTACGTCATTATTATGTGACCACCTACCTGACTTACCCTGAGTTAATATCTGAATGTTGGACGCTGAAGTGCCATATAAAGATGCTATCAATTTTCACACAAAATTATAACATTTTCCCGCCGCGTAGCAACAAAATTGGATTGCGTTACGACTATTCTACCCAATTAAGAGGCCTTGCCTTGCCCATTTTCTGGCTGCCCGGCTACCGGCCAAAACCTTATGAAAATCAAGCAAAGCAGCTGAAAACTGAAAGTGGAACATGATTGCGTGAGAAAACAAACAGCATTAACTACAATAATAACAACACATATTACTTTACATTGTTGTTGCATTATCTTTTCACTATATTGCCAGAGGTGTTTTTTTTTTTTTTTCGGTATGTCTCTAATTTTAATGCTGGTCTGTGTTTGCAGTGCCGTTGTATAAACTTTTCAAAGAAAAAGGCTGAAAGATAAACGCAGACGTTGCTCATGTTTGCGCATAAATTTTAAGTGTCATTTACCCGTTACATTTTTTATTTGTTTTCTGTCTTATGTGTCTTTTGTGTTTTCTGTTTCGCTTTTTCGCTTTTTGGCACCTGTCCCTGATGACCACGCCAATTTTTGCAGGGCTCTCCAGCTGCGTGTTTAAAATTTCAAGTTAATTATTTGTATTTGTTTTCGTAGCGCTCTTAAGCAGGAAATCGCATTACAAACTTTAAGTATTCCCCGCGGATTCTCGAAACATTCCCAACACTTAATATTATGATTATGTTTGCTTAACTTGATTTTAATTGTATATATTTTTTTCAATGATTTTTAATGTGTTTTATTCTCTCTTTATAATTTCAGCAAAAATGAAAATATTTTTGCCACTAGTCACGTGGATAGTGCTTCTACTCTCGAGTACAGTAAGTATCTAAAATTAAAAGACAAAACCACATAAGTTTAACAAAAATATACGTAAGTCCAACTAAGGTGTGCTTGCTCCGGGTTCAAAGGCAGCACAAGTTCAGGGCAAGCCATAAATTTATTTATGAATGGGCTTGAAAATCGAGTAAGTAGCTATTTGCTGGAGCTGACAGTAAGCCCAAGAACAATTATTAATTTATGACTTTGCTCTGAACACCTTTCACACATCACACAATGCCCGCGGATCTTAAAATTTATGAAATAAATTTTTTATACAAATACTTACTTAAAAGATACAAAATAAGGGGAGTAAACATGAATGGAAAATGATCTCAGCTGTCGGAATATAAAATAACCAAAATGCTCATCTAACTAATGATGCAACTCAGCAAGCTGAAAAGCAAAGAAATCGTTTTTGATGGCCTAACGGTACTTGCCCGGTCATGCAAATAAGCTATAAAAAAATATTACTTCCAAAGAGTGGATTTATTAAATTTTAACAACAGACTGTGAACAAACACAGAGAAAAGAAGAGCCGCAAACGTAAAAGATTTGACTTGATACAAAGCAAACAATTTAATAGCGACAAGAATCTAGCAATCAGCATTTGCTAGTTGATTTAATAGCTGTTTAAACAGCGAGAAAATGAGAAAGCAAGGTAGATTAGTGGAATGATTGGGCAGTCGAAATAAAGAACAAGTGAATAGACACAAACTCGCAGAAATTTTAAGAGATTAGATGCCCTAAAAGTATTTTTGTAGAATGAAAAAAAAAGGGTCGATTAATAAAATGAAACTAACTTCAATCAATCTTTTTATTTTGTGCAAAGTTCATATAGGGTTATTAAAAACATTTTTCGAAACCCCAACGCGTTTGAACAGAGAAATGGCTCAAGCAGAAGACACAAAACCTAAATCGATAGGAAAAGAAAGCCAAAATACGTAATGAATAAAAATAGCCGCATTAGCTGTAAAAATGCTATGATAGTCAGCGATTTATGCAGTGGTCAAGAGGGCAGACACTGAGAGGAAAGGAGTGAGGAACCAGAACCGGGGCTTTATAAATTGGCCAAAGAATGCTCTAAGCCTTAAGCTAAGCCAAAAGTTCATTGACATTTTTAACAGCGCACGCATTTTGATGGTTTTTGTTTTTTTTTTGCGACACTCTGTCAATGGAGGGAAGTTTTTTTCTTCGTTTACTTTATTGCTTTCTTTTTGTGCGTTGTGATTCTGATGATTTATGAGTGTGCGAATGAGCTGAGATTCAATTTAGTTGATTAGCTGACAGGCGAAAAGCTTGCAAAACAAAAGACTTAGGTGACAAACTTGATAGTGAGACTTGTTGTTACAGAAAATGATCAAAGTGCGCACTAAGCGAAATGCCCAACGACAGTTAGCCCATTATAACGGATGCATCTAAGCGCTGATGGCTGTTGTCATTGTCTCTGTTAACTTGGCTAACAACTTGCCAGTGAAAAATTGTGCATTGTCGTCGCGATGCGATGTGATGCGACGCGACGCTCAATGTCATGGGAGTTTCGGTGCGGCAGCATCATCTTCACTGCAATACACACTAACACCTTTAATTGTTGCATGTGATGATGTGACTACTGCTGCTAACGATGATGCTGCTGCACTTGAGTGCATGCGCTGTCAATTGATAAAAGTTTCAGGCGGGTATGGTGGGCGGTTAGCTGTTAGCTGCAGCTGATAGCTGCATCTATTGTTTAGCAAGGCCGCTAGCGTTGCATGGCGTGAAGTGAGCACAAAGCAAATCCAAATGAAAAACCCTCAACCACACAAAACGTACATACATACGAACGAATAGAACTTCCACATACACACACACACACACACACACACACACACAGTTTGACTGTTTTTAGTTAGTTTCGTTTGATAAAAATCTACCTAAAACAATTTTCGAACTTAACTTGAACTTGACAGCAGCGAGTGCTTCATGCTCACACCTTAAGTTTTTATTGCACTCTTTACTGTTTGCTGCTGCTGCGGATAAGAATGGAAGCACCTTAAATTCAGCTCAACTCTGCCGTAATTGGTTTGATCAGCAATTTCATGAAACTGCAATTGCTTTGGAGTGTTGCCATAAAACCATTTTACGGCCCAATTGTGTACAATATATTCACAGGCATACAATAAAAAGAATAGTTGGGGTGGTGTTTCGAACAGACACAACTTAAACAAGTAAGAAGGCTCTAGTCGGGAGAGCCCTGAACCCAGTTGCAATAAATAAATTAAATGTATATAAGACTTTCGTATACTGACTTAAATTCAATCGATTAAATTCGATATCTCCGGTGTTTCTTAACCTATTTGGACGAAATTTTCAGAAAAGATCTATCGTTACCCATTATTTCAACCCTCATCTTTACATTTTCCAAATTCGATATTTTTTGTTATCGATTCCATGTGTATATCGGAAACCAGAATAGTTATCGATAATTTGAGGCAAACTTGTTCTGCTCATGGTATAGGAGAACTTATATACAAAATCTTAAGTCTCTAGCTCGGAGATGCTTCCTTCTGCCTGTTCATACTTTTGCACAAAACCATTATACCCTTTTTTTACCCATTTTATGGGTTAAGGGTATAAAAACAATGTTTTCAGTTTATTCCAACAATATTTTGATATAATCAAACTATTTGTCTAATCAAGAGACCTTAAAATATTTCATAGGACTTAACAGAACAAAACCATATCTTTGATCTTTTTTATAGTATGCTTCTTAGCTTAGTTGTATAAGTCATCATTAGTTACAGAGTGGACAGAGTTATTTGTTTAACTTATATGAGAGAGGCTTTTGACCTTTAACCTAAAAAAAAAATATTTCTGAGTAACACTTGTAAAAACATATCTTATTTATGGTTATCAATTGGGGAACCTTTATGGCCAGATGATTGTAACAGGAACTCAAACTCGATCGCGGCATATAGTGATTTTATTGGATTGGAACGCCGAAACGTAGGAAGTAAAAATTGATCGCGCTGCGAGTACAAAAACAGAAATAACAAACAGAAGAAATATAAAAGCAACAATGTGCTAGCCAAATGAAACTTGTTTTAATTCGTTTTGCAGTAGCGTAAAAAGGTCTTAAGTGACAAACTCGTTTCTATTATAGCAATCTAATGTTCAGCACTGGTAACACCAACAGTCCGTACCGTCAGTCACTCAGTCAGTCAGGCAACACACATACATATACTAAAAACTAAAGCACACGCTGTGAAAATATGGCAAACAACTTTTGTTTTTGTCTGTTTATAAAAGTAAAATCAGCCAAGTGTAACAATTAAGCGTTGGCAAAACAACAGCAACACACACAACAAGACGATAAATTTATCTTTGTACTATGAATGCGAACATGTATGAACATGCTGCCCATATGGACCGCAGCGAGTTGCGGTTGTCGGCTGTTAGGAAATCTTTATTGTTGAAGAAGCGTTGATGTTGATACGCCTGCTAATTTTTCGGTATCTAATTTAAATTTAAATAAGTCTTAAGCTAAACTTAAAAAGCACCAAAATACTAACGAAACGCAGTAAAGGCCGCTGCCATTTCAGGAATGAGGTTTAGTTTTAGGGAGAATACTGTCCTCAATCCCAGTTAAGCATGTTAAAAAGATCTTTAAGGTTTTTAAGACTTTTTTATATTTCAAGCACTTCTCTAATCGAATACCTTTCACCTCACAGGTACATTCACAAAAACAACAACTACAACCCTTTAAGACAAATCCAAACAAACATAGTCGATTTCGAGGCGAGGTATTCTTTCTGAATCTCGAAGATGGCTATTTTGGCTGCCAAGTTAATGAGTCCACAGACTATTTACAATTATACGATCTATCGAAAATATGTGACGGCAAACAAGACTGTTTTCTTGGTTCCGATGAGCTGAGTAAAGAGCTTAAATGCACAAGTAAGTAACAACCAATCGATTCCTCTCTCCCTCTTTTGAATGGGTTCACTTAACGTTAAATTGACTTCCCTCTTTTTTGCACAGATGACTGTGATAAGGATGGCACACAGTGCACAAATGGTGTTTGCCTGAATGGCGTTTGCCATTGCAATGATGGCTTTGGCGGCTGCAATTGCGTCGATCAGGGTAAGTCCAACTAACTAAGCTAAGCTAAGCTAACAATGTGGGCTTGTCTCATCTTACATAACCGTTACAAAACGTAAAAACTCCACTCTCCTTTACAGATGAGAACGAATGCAAGCAGCGTCCATGCGATGTGTTTGCCCATTGCACAAACACATTGGGCAGCTTTACGTGTACCTGCTTTCCGGGCTATCGCGGCAATGGGTTCCAATGTGAAGGTAAGTGCTAGCCATACAGCCAGCCATGTTGTTAGCATAAGTTCATAATGACCGACCGACCAGCAACAGTACAAATGATTGTTGTTGCTCTTCGTTTTGTACTTCCGTCAACGTCTGTAATATTATTTGTAAGCCTGGTTAGCCGCCACTATCTGCGTTGCCAGCTAGCAAGACCATGATTTAGTCTAGGTTACCTCATAGATCTTAGCTCTAACGGTTTATTTCGCTGGAAATCTCTTTAGAGTCAAGTCATTTCAATCGTCTCAAGTGCCCAGCCTCTAGTTTGAAAATGTAACAAAAGACGCGCCGGCCAACAGCAACAGCAACAATAATATGAAAGCTTTTCACTCAGCTTCACAATAGCACAGCAATGAAATCTTCCCTGTACACTTATCCAGCAAGGTAATAATAATGACCGTGTAGCGATTACACCTGAGTACCTTAAACCGTCTTTTGTTATAAGTCTGCTTTTGTGTTAGCGCTGCGATCTTAGAAAAACACAACAGTGAAGAGAAGAGTGTGCGGGAGGGTAAGGTTGAAAACACAACAGACAAACAAGCAATTTGAATAAGAATTATATCATCCAAGTTCTAGTTTAAGTCTTTCTAATGGCCAATGTTAGAAAAACAAGTGAGCTTTTGGGTTTAACAAATATTTCTAATGGTATATCAAGCTCCTTTTTCATAAAGTTTTTACACTCAATGAAGTCTCCTGCAATTCAGTAAGTCTGTTATAGTTTTTCAATGAAAAGGTCTCAGGTTAATGAGCCTGTTTCATCTACTTGTTCTTCGTAAATTGCTCACAGCGTGGGCTTAGAATAAGAAACGAACCCGCACCTGTCCAGCAGTCTTGACTATTCGACAGTAGAGAAACTGGCAGCCATAATTGGACTAGGCCTAATGTTGCGTAATGAAAACACATTATGGCACCACCAAGAAAAATGAACACAAAAAAAATATCTAAAAAGAAGAAAACTATAAAAGTAATAACTAGAAATGCAGAAGATTCATTCCAAGGGACCACTTACAGATGTGCCAGCGTGGAACTTCCTTTAGCAGCTACAGCAACTGCTGATGATAATGATTATAATGATGATGGTGGTGGTGGTCGGCAGCTAGAAGAAGTTAAAATAACAAAAACCACAACATACATATGTAGCAATGCTTTCGCGCCATGGAATAAGAACCAACATAGACATAATCGTACTTACGAGCACACACGTCTGTTAGACGAGGAATCAGTGTCATGTAATCTGACCCCAAACATGGACACGCCAGAACTTTCAACACTCAAAAGCATGTGTCTGTGGATGTGGTTGTGCTCTGAGTCTGATTCTGAATGTGGATGGTACGATGCAATGCGATAACGAGCGCAAATTTCACAAACGCTCTGGCATTATACGCCACTAAGTATGAAGACGTTGCCAAGATTCTAGATTACATGTGACGACTTCTCGAAGCAACTGTCTTGAATTGACTATGGGGGGCGGAGTAGATGGGGACGGTTAGGGGTGCAAGCGAGCGGCAGGCATGCATAAATTCTAGGCAGTGGCATGTAACGCCAGCATCGCATTTCAATCATACGAGCATTATCTAATTCCTTCTAGTCATGCCTCAACGTTTCAACTCGCACTCGCTCTCTTTCTCTTTAGCCCTCTGTATTGCATATTACGCGTATATTCATGATGTATTTTATTATCTCAGCCAGAGTTCCGCAGAACTCAACTTAACAGTAGTTGTCTGCAATCATTTGAATCAACCTGCTTTAAATATGCTGAGAAAGTTTCGCCTATCCATGTGCGTGGAATAAGTGCTTAAACTTTTCCCATCAACTGCATTAAATCAAAACCACTAGATCTAATTAAATGTTGATGAACTGCCAGTTAATTAGTACGCAATTACTTTAAATGCCAGTTGATTTTAGCCCTAGGCTGCTCTTGACTCACATTTTCATCATAAGTTTGCAAGAGTGATCATGGCCAAAATCTTTTCAACTTGTGTATAAAAAAGCGATGGTTAACCGATTATTATTTACGAAAATATTTACAGTTTTCTGTAACTAATATCAGCTCATAAATAACTTTTGTTATTTTCTATGGCACTTGCAATTATATATAGAAAAATAAAAAGAAACAAGCTAAATTTTTTATGTTGTCAATAGACTCGTAAATATCCAGTTTACATTTGCTTTCTCAAGTTCACCCAATAAACTTTGCAAACAAACCATGGCCTGGACCTGTACTTGGCCAGGCCAGTTCCCCTTTTTCTATCTACTATCCCCAACACCACTGACTACATAAAGAGCGACACATTTTTTGCGTGGAGGGAGATCAAATGCACTTACCTGTTTTGGCTGTTTTGCCAGGTTTAACGGTATGAAGTGGGTCTACCACCTGTTCGCAGACCTGGTGGCAGCAGCATTCGCATTCGGTTTCGCATTATTTCATGTTCATAACTCAGATGCGTGTGCATTTGGCGATGGCTTCGTTAACGCATCGCCAAAGTCCAGTTATGCAATGAAGACTCCAGAGTGAAGAGACTAAAGTGCAGCAACATAGAAAACACAACACAAAACAAGTCTGTTAGTTTGTTAGCTGCTTCTAATGCATTTGTCTTGCATCGCGCCGAACAGAATAAATGGAGTGAGTGCCTCGAGTTGAGTGCTAAATTTATAACCATTTTTGCAGCACTCAGGAGACAGCAACACAAAATAATTTTACAAGTTTTTTGTAGCTGTTGTTGTTGTTATTTTAGTTTGTTTTACCACGTTTACCAGTCAGCTCCCTTTCGTTTCGCTAACTGGGGCAGATCATTAAAACGGATAAAATAGATTGTGAGCCCACGTAGCGCAGTTTTTGGCGGCATTGGCAACGCATGAGGTGTCAGCATTGTCGGCGCTTAACGCTCTGTCCTCAAAATAAAAAATAAAGTAAAATAAAATTAATCCCGCAAACGGCACTGCCTTCAACTTCAACTCCGGCAACAGATGCCAGCAGCTACTACTAGCTGTAGCTACAGCTACCAGCTCCCCTCCCAGCAACAACTCTCAGCTATTGTACAATCCCGCCAACCAGTTCGACGCACAGTTTTCTGATCAACGTCAGATGATAAGCGTCGCTAGTTTTTTAGAGCGAACGCGTTTAATCTACAGTACAGACCTTTATCGTACATACACACAAACATATTTATTTTCTTAAGGTACTTTGCAGCTTTTTGCATATCAAAATGGCAGCAATTAATTGCCGTGTCGCAGCTGAAGCTGATAAGCCAAAATGGCTTTAAGCGTCGGCATTGACACGCCTAATTATACGAACAACGCCCCTAACAGCCTAAAACTCCCATCGATCCCTCGCAAATCTGCTCTGCACGTTGCCGCATTTAAGCCAAGTCGCTAGGTAGGCGTCGCTACCAATCGAGCCACCCATGACAACAACTTCGGCGTCAGCTGACATCACTTGACTAAATGCCTGTCGGCCTGGCGGCCTTGATCTTTTTTTTGTCTCACAAACATCTATGGAAATACTTAAAGCATAATTGCGGCACAAATTTGTTAGCTAATTATATTTTTACTTAAATTTTTTGCTCCATTTAGTATCTTGAATATACCCTATAAAGAAACATTTACGAAGCTCTACTTATAGATGTATGACAACATTTTTAATATTACTATAATTTTTAATTATTTTTCAACTTTTTTATTGATATCGATTTTAAATTAATTTAGACTTGTGGTCTCTTCTTTATTCCAACTAATGTGTTTGCACGGGGTATCGTTCAGTTGGCCATTTGCAACTAAGCCCAGATTACTTGTTTCTTTTTGCGTTTTAGTTTTTGCTCGAGTTCAAGTTCAAATGTTATTAAGTTATGCTTCACCATAAATAAGGCGCATAGACATTTAGCTTTATGTTTTTCTGTTGCTGCTCTTCATAGACGTACAGCAGTCGAGCATGAAAGTCATGTCCGCTCGTAAATTGCTGCTCTTTTATAAACGAAATCATATATTCGACTATGTGCGACTACTATCTGTAAAAATAGTGCAAAAATATTTGTGTGCGAATGTCATAATTCAAATAAATTGCAAATGCTTATTAGCGCAACAATTACATATATTTATTTGATGGACGCCAGCTGGACCAGACGAAACCTGACCAGAACCATGATTTATATGTGTGCATACAATAGTTGAACAGTCGCGACTGCTAATTAGTTTTGATTAGTGCACTTAAACAAAGCGCAGAATGTTTTTTTTTTTTTAATAAAAATCCTTCCAAACTTGAATGTTTTATATTGATATATGTATAATGATAATAAACCGAACTAAGGAAAAAAATAAACATATTTTCCAATAAGTAAGTTTCTACACATATAATCTCTAAATTCTTCAAATGCCATGTGGCTCTAATTGTACCTCAAGCCACAAAAGCCATAGCCGGAAACCTGAATAGAGTATGAAAAAGAATTGGAAAGAATTATGTCAGCATCATTTTCGACATGCATTCAACTAAAATACATTTAGTCACGCATGTTTGATTAGCTTTCAAGCAAAGGTAGAGAAGCCAAAACATTTGGCCCAAGGCTAACACACGCCCACATCGTTTCGAATAGAACTGTATCCCAAAAATCTCATTTATAACTGGCAGCTGAGGCGCAAATAAATTAAAATTTTACACATCAAAACTGTCTGCAGAATATGATAGCTGACGGCAGCGGCAGCCAATGGCCAATGGCCTTTGGTCAATGGCCTAAGCCTGTGCCTCAGCTAGGAATAAGAATGAGATTGAGACTGAAACGGGGCCGGCTGGACAACCTTCTGTCTCCGTCTGCTGCTGTAACCGCATTGCATAAAGTAATTAAACTGACATTGAAACTTAGAAGAACACAGAATGCTTCCTGCTTCTGGCTAAATTTTCTGTCCAACTGCTACCAACGGGCAAACAGGCAACTGCCAACTGGTAGACAGGCGAACGAAGACGATGACATTGAGTAATCAGTGTTAGCAATTGCTGGCGTTGCATTGAAACACACGGAATGCAACCGTATCAGTTGGTTAAAAGCGATAGCAGGCTGCCGGCTGCAGGTATGGGGGGAATACCAGTTTGAGAGTGATGATCCTCTTAATTTATAAGCTAAAAACTAGTAATTATAACTGCGCAACTTGCTCGACTGCTCATAATTATAAGGCACTTTGCACTCACACTTACACAGATCTTACTCCTTGTGTTCGCGTCCTTGTCGTTTGGCTTTAGCAAACTTTTGTACTTATGTCATATTAGCTATAAATGTACAACATCTTTTATCCACAAAGCCCAATGATTAATGGCCAACAGTTTGCCCAAGAGAACGTACAACAAACATATGTACATCGCTAGTTGCATACCGTATTTGCTGCTGTATCTGTTTCTGATTCTATATGTTGCCCTTAGTCTGGCATCGTTTACCAGTTGCCGCTTCACTGGCTCTCTCTTATTCAATTGAATTCTCAATGCGCTGACGGCCTATTGGAGCATAAAGTTTTCTGAAGTGCTTCCGCAAGAGCTGAGTATGGATTCTTTTCAATAGCGATATATCGATTAGAAAACAACATCAGCTTACAAAATCGAGCTTAAGGTTCTCCATGTAAACAAAGAACGAACATTTTAAGTTGATTAATATTTTAACCGAACGAACACGCGCGTAGTAATGACTGTAGTTTGATGATATATACATATAAATTAACGTGTTGATATAAACTAATAATATATCGATAACTATCAGCTAAGCTAACGATATTAGATCTTGATGCTAAAAGGGCCAAAGCGAAAGACGCTCTCTACACATATTGTATGTATCCAAAATTGCTAAAAGTCAAATTAAACCAAAGCAAATTGTTTTTTTTTTTTTGTGTTATATGGCGTGCTAAATGTATGCAACTGGTGCATCCTGTGCACATTGACATTGCTGCATGGCTTGGCTCTTTATGTATGTATGTACAAACAAATGTATATGTACATATATAAATATGTGAACGACACTGAAATGCCATGCGTAACATGCAAATTTCAATTGGCAAATACACTTGATGAGCCACCTGTGCAACAACAGCGCCCCACACATGCGATACGCAGTCAAGCGCACAAAATGCGTAAAAAAATAACGCCGCACAACACAAGTCAATTTTGTAGCATAAGACTTTTGTTCAGTCGAAGGGGGTGTCTTCCATTTTGAATTGCGTCTCATTTATGTGTTCAAGCTCATTTCGATTAATCATGCGTCTTATCTTATTGCAGACATTGATGAATGCCAAGATCCAGCGATAGCATCGCGTTGCGTAGAGAATGCCGAGTGCTGTAATCTGCCAGCGCACTTCCTGTGCAAGTGCAAGGACGGCTACACGGGCGATGGCGAGGTGCTGTGCACAGACATTGACGAGTGCAGCAATCCGCATGCCTGTGGCGTTAATGCCCAGTGCATTAATACGAACGGCAATCATACTTGCGTCTGCCCCGATGGCTTTGTGGGCAATCCTTATGACGGCTGTCAGGATGTTGATGAATGCGCGTACCCCAATGTGTGCGGACCAGGTGCCATATGTACGAATCTCGAGGGCAGTCATCGCTGCGACTGCCCACCGGGATACGATGGCGATGGACGCACTGAACAGGGTTGCGTCGATTTGGATGAATGCGGGCGTTCGCCTTGCGGACGCAACGCGGATTGCCTTAATACAGATGGCAGTTTTCGCTGTCTTTGCCCCAATGGCTTCAGCGGTGACCCAATGAATGGTTGCGAGGGTGAGTTTAATCAAATGTTCTTCAAACTCGTATTACTCATATTTGACATATTGCCATCATCTTATATTTTTGGTACTTTTGCACTTGATAATCTTTTGGCTCACAAACATTCACACACACATGCCTCATACATATATGCACTGCAATTTGATTCATTAATACGATTAATGCCTAACAACAACAACAAACGCCAGCAGATGTCGATGAATGCGCCATTAACAATCCATGCGGCTTGGGTGCTCAATGCGTGAACTTGGGCGGTAGTTTTCAATGTCGTTGTCCACTTGGCTTTGTGCTTGAGCATGATCCGAACGCAGAGGTGCCAATGTTAGCCACACCCACACTACAACTGGGCTATGGCGATGGTGATGCACAGAATACACAATCGGCACAATCATCGGGTGCGGGCTTGCCTTGCCTGGACATTGACGAGTGCAATCAGCCGGATGGTGTGGCCAAATGCGGCACAAATGCCAAGTGTATCAATTTTCCGGGCTCATATCGCTGTCTGTGTCCAAGCGGATTTCAAGGACAAGGCTATTTGCATTGCGAGAGTTAGTATTTGCCTATTTTCATGTTCTTTGCTCAAAGCTTGAAAATCCAGTTTTAAACAAATGAAAATTTGGTTTTCAACTTGTAGAGAGGCGTGTAACAAAAAAAAGCAAACACTATAGTACAAATCTTTAAAATTGAATTTTGGTCATGAATTTAAATACATTTTTTTGTTTGCTAATACGCGCCTTTCTATATTTGAGATTTAAAAAAGCGTTTAAGCTTTGCCAAAGCTTATAAGCTGCAAAAACAACATCGCATGGTTTCTGTAAGCTTTGGCAGCTGTGCTCTTTGTCCTCTCACTGTTTTTTCTATTATCCTGTGCTTTCTTGCTATATGCTATCAGCTGAATTTTTTTGGCTAGCTTGATGAGCTTATAAGTCTAGCTTTTATTCCCGCTTCTTTTTATTACTTAGACAGCTTTCTCCAGTATCTCAATCCTTTACCCCCCCTCCCCCATTTTCACGCTATGCTTTCATATTTATCATACTCTTGCATTGTTTGATTTGATTACTAATTTAATAAATTACAATATATTTAAAACACCTCCTCCCCCCCTGGAAAAACGCAAAAACGCTACAAAACACGCCAATCCCACCGCGTTACCCCTATAAAATTAAATACCCGCCTGCCCCTCACGTCAAACTCTGCAAAACATGATTGCGATCGTAAAATTAGACATCAATGAATGTCAGGATAATCCGTGCGGCGAAAATGCCATCTGCACCGATACCATCGGAAGCTTTGTTTGCACGTGCAAAACGGATTACACGGGTGATCCATTTCGCGGATGTGTGGATATCGACGAATGCGCTGTACTGGACAAGCCATGTGGACAGCATGCAATTTGCGAAAATGCTGTGCCCGGTTATAATTGCAAATGCCCACAGGGCTATGATGGCAAACCCGATCCAAAGGTGGCCTGCGAACAAGTCGATGTTAATATTTTATGCCGTAGCAACTTTGACTGCACCAACAATGCGGAGTGCATAGAGAATCAGTGTTTCTGCTTGGACGGATTTGAACCCATCGGTTCAAGCTGCGTGGATATTGATGAATGTAGAACTCATTCGGAGGCCTGCGGTCCTCATGCCCAGTGCCTCAATACGCCCGGCTCTTATCGCTGTGACTGCGAAGCCGGCTACGTGGGAAATCCACCGCGAATGCCATGCAAGCAGCCATGCGAGGATGTGCGTTGTGGTGCACATGCCTACTGCAAGCCGGATCAAAATGAAGCGTACTGCGTCTGCGAAGAGGGTTGGACATATAATCCGAGCGATGTGGCAGCCGGCTGCATAGATATCGATGAATGCGATGTACTGCACGGTCCCTTCGGCAGCTGTGGACAGAATGCTAGCTGCACAAATACACCTGGTGCTTACAGTTGCGCCTGTCCACCTGGCTACTCAGGTGATCCGCACAGCAAGTGCTTGGATGTGGACGAGTGTCGTGTCGGTGGTAAATGCGGTCCAGGAGCCGAGTGTATTAATATGCCTGGAGGCGGTTACACATGCCGCTGCCCCGAGGGCTCACTACCCGATCCGGATCCTTCAGTGCGTTGCGTGCCAATTGTAAGTTGTGCCACAAATGAAGAATGCCCAGGCAATGCCATCTGCGATGGTACAAAGCGTTGCCTGTGCCCAGAACCCAACATTGGCAACGATTGCCGTCATCCCTGTGAGACGCGTGACTGCGGTGCCCATGCCCAGTGCATGCTGGCTAATGGACAGGCTCAGTGCCTTTGCGCACCTGGATATACGGGCAATGCTGCTCTTCCAGGTGGCTGCAGTGATATCGATGAATGCCGTACCAATCCATGTGCCGCCAACGCAATTTGCAGCAACACAGCTGGAGGATATCTGTGCCAATGCCCAGGTGGCTCAACGGGCGATGCTTATAAAGAAGGCTGCCCCACAGCGAAGACTGTGGGTTGTTCTGATTCCATTCCGTGCCCCTTGGGCGAGAGCTGTGTTCAGGACGCTTATGCAGGCAGTAGTGTATGTATATGCCGCCAGGGCTATGAGCGCAATCCTGAGAGTGGCCAATGCCAGGATGTAGATGAGTGCTCAGCACAACGTGGAAAGCCTGCCTGTGGCTTGAATGCCCTTTGCAAGAATCTGCCTGGCAGCTACGAGTGTCGGTGCCCACAGGGACACACTGGTAATCCGTTCGTCATGTGCGAAATCTGCAGTAGTCCCGAGTGTCAGTGTCAGGCGCCATACAAACTATTAGGAAACAGCTGCGTGCTAGCCGGCTGCTCAAGTGGCCAGCCCTGTCCCAGCGGCGCCGAATGTATCTCAATTGCGGGAGGCGTTAGCTACTGTGCATGTCCCAAGGGCTACCAGACCCAGTCGGACGGTAGCTGTGTGGATGTCAATGAATGCGAGGAACGTGGCGCCCAGTTATGCGCTTATGGTGCTCAGTGCATCAATAAGCAGGGTGGCTACAGTTGCTACTGTCCTGAGGGCTATCATGGCGATGCCTACAACGGACTTTGTGCGCCTGCCCAGCGCAAATGCGCTGCTGATAAAGAATGCGCCAGCAATGAGAAGTGTATACAACCGGGAGAGTGTGTTTGCCCGCCACCGTACTTCTTGGACGCACAGGATAACAACAAATGTAAGAGTCCCTGCGAGCGTTTTCCTTGCGGCATCAATGCCAAATGTACGCCTTCCGATCCTCCGCAATGTATGTGTGAGGCGGGCTTTAAGGGAGATCCTCTGCTTGGCTGCACGGATGAGGATGAGTGTGCTCACCTGCCTTGCGCCTATGGTGCCTACTGTGTTAACAAGAAGGGAGGATATCAGTGTGTCTGTCCCAAAGGCTTCACCGGTGATCCCTACAAGAGTGGCTGCATATTGGAGAGCGGCGTGCCGAAGAGCACCTGTGTGAGTAACGAGGATTGCGCCAGCAATTTGGCCTGCCTCGATGGCAGCTGTCTTAGCCCCTGTGCCAGTCTGCTATGTGGCTCGAATGCCTATTGTGAGACGGATCAGCATGCTGGCTGGTGTCGCTGTCGTGTCGGCTTTGTCAAAAATGCCGATGGAGACTGTGTATCGCAGTGTCACGATGTTATTTGTGGTAATGGTGCAATCTGCATTCCCACCAGCGAAGGGCCCACTTGTAAGTGTCCACAAGGATACTTGGGCAATCCCTTCCCCGGCGGCAGCTGCAGCACAGATCAGTGCACAGCCTCCCGACCCTGTGACGAACGTCAAATATGCATCAATGGACGCTGTAAGGAACGCTGCGATGGTGTCGTTTGTGGCATTGGCGCCACTTGCGACAAGAACAACGGTAAATGCGTCTGTGAACCAAACTTTGTGGGTAATCCAGATCTGCTTTGCATGCCACCCATCGAACAGGCTAAGTGCTCGCCCAACTGTGGAGAAAATGCTCACTGTGAGTATGGGCTAGGACAGAGCAGATGCGCCTGTAATCCTGGTACCTATGGAAATCCCTACGAGGGCTGTGGAGCCCAGAAGAAGAATGTGTGTCAACCGAACAGCTGCGGGCCGAATGCCGAATGCCTCGCTGCTGGAAATCAAATCACGTGCATCTGCCCACAAGGCTTCAGCGGTAATCCCTATGTGGGCTGCCAGGATATAGATGAGTGCGCCAATAAGCCATGTGGTCTAAACGCCGCTTGCCTCAACACAGCCGGCAGCTTCGAATGTCTGTGTTTGTCCGGCCATGCCGGTAATCCCTACAGCAGTTGTCAGCCCATAGAAAGCAAGTTTTGCCAGAATGCCGACCAATGCCAGTGCAGTGAGCGCGTGGAATGCCCCAATGGCTACAGCTGCCAAAACGGTCAGTGTAAGAACCTTTGCTCGCAAACAGCTTGTGGACCTCGCGCCATTTGCGATGCTGGTAAATGTCTGTGCCCTATGGGCTATGTAGGCGATCCGCATGACCTAAACCAAGGCTGCAGCATCAGGGGACAGTGCGGCAACGATGCCGACTGCCGTCACTCAGAGATCTGCTTCCAGCTGGGCAAGGGTCTGCGCAAATGTGTAGATGCCTGCTCTAAGATACAGTGCGGTCCTAATGCGCTCTGCGTGGCCGATGACCATCGATCATCGTGCATCTGCGCCGACGGCTATTTCGGTAATCCCAGCAATCTACAAGTTGGCTGCCAGCCTGAACGTAAAGTGCCCGATCTGGAAGATAAGTGCAAGACAGACAAGGATTGCGAACGCGGTTTTGGTTGCCAGTCGGATGCTCTGGGAACCCGAGAGTGCATAAATTTGTGCTCCAACGTCGTTTGCGGTCCAAATGAGCTGTGCAAGATAAATCCGGCTGGACATGCAATATGCAACTGTGCAGATAGCTATGTCTGGAATCCAGTTGTTTCATCATGCGAGAAACCCTCTTTACCCGACTGCACCAGCGATGAGAACTGCCCCGATGCATCCGCTTGTCGACCTGACGTACTGGGCGTGCTCAAGTGCGTTGCCATTTGCGATGCCTTTACGTGCCCAGCGAATTCAGTTTGTGTTGCCCGTCATCATCAAGGACGCTGTGATTGTCTCAGTGGGTTTGTTGGTAATCCCAATGATCGTAATGGCTGTCAGCCAGAGCGGAAACATCAGTGCCGCAACAATGCCGAGTGCCCCGAATCAGAAGCATGTATCAAGGACGAGTCGACTCAGTCGCTGAGTTGTCGTTCCGCCTGCGACAGCATCAAGTGTGGACCACGTGCCGTTTGTATTACTAACAACCATCAGGCGCAATGTCAATGCCCACCCGGACCTTACGCTGGTGATCCCAATGATCCCTTCAATGGTTGCCAGAGCGTGCCCTGTGTTTACAATCATGACTGCCCTACAAATCAAATGTGCAACCGAATGACGCACACCTGCTACGATGTTTGCGATGAGGAATCCTGCGGAGAGAATGCTATTTGCCTAGCCGAGGATCATCGCGCCGTATGTCAATGCCCACCAGGACATCGTGGCAACCCGCTACCTGAGGTCGCCTGTGTAAAGCAAAGTGGCTGTGCAGCAGGCAGCTGCCACCCTACAGCTATATGTGAGGTGACACCCGAGGGTGCGATCTGCAAGTGCCCCCCCCTGTTTGTGGGGGAGCCGGAAACAAGTAGCAGAGGCTGTCGTCCAGATGGCCAGTGTCCCAATGGAGATGCTGACTGTCCTGCCAATACTATATGCGCTGGTGGACGTTGCCTTGATCCCTGTGACAATGCTTGTGGCTCGAATGCCGACTGTAAAGTGGTTAACCGAAAACCAGTTTGCAGCTGCCCGTTGCGATTCCAACCCATCTCTGAGTCGGCCAAGAATGGATGTGCTCGCAGCGCCTCCAAGTGTCTCACGGATGTTGATTGTGGCGGACAGTTGTGCTACAATGGACAGTGCCGAGTGGCTTGCCGCAATACACAGGACTGCTCCGATGGCGAGCGCTGTGAGGGAAATGTTTGCGTAGTTTCCTGCTTAGATCATAGTCAATGCGCCAAAGGATTGGCCTGCATGGACGGTCACTGCGCCATCGGCTGTCGCAGCAACAAGGAGTGCAAGCAGGAACGGTCATGCATTGGCAACAAGTGCATTGACCCCTGTCTATCAAGCACTAGTTGCGGTCCGAATGCACTCTGCAGCATGCACCAGCATCGAAGCCATTGCACCTGTCCGGATGGCTTCGAGGGTAATCCTACGCCGGAGCAGGGCTGCGTGCGCGTACCTGCACCCTGTCAAGCAACAAATCAATGCCCCAACGGACACATGTGCATTGGAAATCAGTGTAATCTGCCCTGCACAAAGACTTCGGCTTGCGCCGTTGGTGAACGTTGCTATCAACAGGTCTGCCGCAAGGTCTGCTACACCAGCAACAACTGTCTGGCTGGGGAGATTTGCAACAGTGATCGCACATGTCAACCAGGATGTGAATCAGACGCAGACTGTCCACCAACCGAACTGTGTTTGACTGGGAAATGTAAGTGCGCCAGTGGGTTTATTGGCACTCCATTCGGCTGCTCGGATATTAACGAATGCACAGAACAGCCGTGTCATGCAAGTGCTAAATGTGAAAATATACCAGGATCTTATCGTTGCGTTTGCCCCGAGGGCACCGTTGGCGATGGATATACTCAGCAGGGCTGCTCGCAGCCCCGACAATGCCACAAGCACGAAGATTGCGCAAATAGTTTGTCATGCATACATGGCAAGTGCACAGATCCCTGTATACATACGGTATGTGGCGCGAATGCTCATTGCCAAGCGGAGGCACATCAATCAATGTGCAGCTGTCCCGCTGGCTATCTGGGCGATCCCAATGACACAGGTGTTGGCTGCTTCAAAGTTGAGTGCATTGATCATGTGGATTGCGCCAGCGATCGTGCCTGCGATGCGGAAACCAATCGATGCATCAAACCTTGTGACCTTACCAGCTGCGGTAAAGGCAGCTGTCAGGTTTTGGATCATAAAGCCATATGTGAATGCAACGAGGGATACCAGCTTGTCAATGGAGTCTGCGAGGATATCAATGAGTGTGTAACTCAACCCTGTCACAGCACTGCCTTCTGTGACAATCTGCCCGGCAGCTACAACTGTAAGTGTCCCGAGGGACTCATTGGAGATCCTCTGCAAGCCGGCTGTCGCGATCCTAGCGAATGTCTTAGTGATGCCGACTGCCCCACCACGGCCAGTTGCCAGAACTCGCGCTGTCGAAGTCCCTGCGAACAGGAAAATGCCTGCGGCCGAAATGCAAAATGTGAAGCACAGTCTCACCGAGCCATCTGTAGCTGTCCTGGAAACTCACGCGGTGATCCACAGCTAGAGTGTGTGCACATCGAGTGTGCTGACAATGGTGATTGTGGCACAGACAAAGCCTGTCTGGATGCCAAGTGCATTGATCCCTGTTCGCTGCCCAATGCTTGTGGCGCGCTGGCTAGCTGTTCCGTGCAAAACCATATTGGTGTTTGTGCCTGCGAGTCGGGCAGCACCGGAGACGCCAAGCAAGGCTGTGTACCGCTGCAGTACTGCCAACAGGACGCACAGTGTCCACAGGGCAGCATCTGCGCGCATGGCATCTGTAGTCCACTGTGTAGTAGCAACCGCGATTGTATTTCAGAGCAACTCTGCCTGCAAGGCGTTTGCCAAGCTACCTGCAAGTCAAACACGACCTGTCCACAGTTCCAATTCTGCCAAAATAACATTTGCGCAAAAGAACTTGAGTGCAGCATCAACAGCGATTGTGGAGAGGATGAGACTTGCCTGGTGGATGCGTATGGACGTGCCCGTTGTGAATCTGTCTGCTTAGGACGCGCCGCTTGCGGTCGCAATGCAGAATGCGTAGCTCGATCCCATGCACCTGACTGCATATGCAAGGAGGGCTTTTTTGGAGATGCCAGGTCCGGCTGTCGCAAGATTGAGTGCAGCAACGATGAGGACTGTTCGAACGATAAAAGCTGCGATAATCACATGTGCAAGATAGCCTGCCTTATTGGCCAGCCATGTGGCGAGCATGCGCTCTGCACAACCGAAAATCATCGTCAAGTATGCCACTGTCAGCCCGGCTTTAGTGGTGATCCGCGCGTACGCTGTGACGTTATAGACTTTTGTAAGGATGCGCCGTGCGGACCCGGCGCACGTTGTCGCAACTCGCGTGGTTCCTACAAGTGCACATGTCCGCCCGGTCTCGTCGGTGACCCTTACAACGAGGGCTGCCGTAGCTCCGTCGAGTGCGATACGCATGACAATTGCCCCCCGCATGCTGCATGCATCAAAACAAACGGTGTACCTAAGTGCCTGGACGTGTGCGCTCAGCTACAATGTGGCCCCAATGCGGAATGTGTTCCGAAAGGTCATGTGGCGCACTGTGCATGCCGCAATGGCTACGACGGCCAACCCGCTGATCGGCTGGCCGGTTGCAAGCCATTGCCAGTGCCCTGCCAAATCACTACCGACTGCCCCACCAACACCTACTGCTCAGATAGCGTTTGTAAACGTAAGTACTAACACAACCAACACCAAACCCAAAGCACAAAGCCCAGGGCCTTTAACCGACTAGCAGACAAAAACTAGATACAAACTTAATTCGCTACTTACTCACTTACCATACTAGCACGAATACTTGATGTGGTTGATTGTGTTTCCAGCCAAAAGCTAAGTGCAGTAGTCACTCAAAAACTAAAATTTTCCATAAATAACAGTCGTTATTGAGTGACTACTGTTTTCAAATCAAGCACAACGAGAATCCTACTTCAAGAGCTTGATTTGATTAAATAAAGCCTTTGTCTGAAAATGCATCTCCACAACAGCTGCCAGAGATGCTCGTGTATCTCTGCCTCTAACTATGGACTGGCTTTGAACCCAGTGCTACCTGTAGCATTCACTAACTGTTCACTAAACAAAACACACAAGAGACAATAATACCAACAACAACACCACACGCAGACAGTGAAGCCAACTGAGATTTAGGAAAAACCTATCTCAACCTTTCTAATCCATTTCTGCAATCCCTCGAAACAGCTGCCTGCTTGCTAGATACCGAATGTGGTCCATCGGAGGTGTGTCAAGGTGGTCAATGCTTTGATCCCTGCCAACAGCCTCAGGCATGCGGCCAGAATGCCGAATGCCAGATGCACAGCCATGTGAAACAGTGCCATTGCCCGGAGGGCTTTACCGGCGATGCCGGCAAAGAGTGTGTCCGTGTACCTGTTGCCTGCGATGGTGACTGTTCACCAGGATACACTTGTCGAGACTCCATGTGCCTGCCAGTATGTCAAACCGATCTGGAGTGTGCATCCAATGAGAAGTGCCTGCATGGCAATTGCATGCGTAAGTAGCTTAGTAAGCAACCTAGTGCATTTATTTGATTATCATCAAATTCTTCATTTAGTGACATGTCGCGTGGACAACGATTGCTTCCTGGGCCATGTTTGTCTGCATAACAAGTGCGTATATGGCTGTCATGTCGACGATGATTGCAGTGCTTCCGAATCATGCCGCAACGACAAATGCATCAATCCATGTCTTGAGAATCCATGCGGTCCCAATGCCGTCTGCTCAGTGTCTAATCATCGTGCCAGCTGCAGCTGTCTAGACAACATGGTGCCCAATCCAACACCCCAAGTCGGTTGCGTGCGCTCTCCACCACTGGAGTGTCGCGAGAATCGTGATTGCAGCAATGGTCTAGCCTGCTATGAGTCCGTCTGTCGTACACTTTGCGCCGATGATTCTGGCTGTTTAACTAACGAACGTTGCCAGCAAAGTATCTGTAAGCCACTGTGTCGCCATGACAGCGAGTGTGCCAACGGGGAACTATGTTTGGGGCTCAACTGCGTCACTGGATGTCGCGCAGATCAAGGTTGCCCCAATCATTTGGCATGCATTGGCCAGCAATGCGTCGATCCGTGCTCTGAACCCACTGCCTGTGGCACCAATGCCCTTTGCCAGGCAATCGATCATCGCAAGCAATGCACGTGCCCCGAGGGGTTGAGTGGTAATGCCAATGTGGCCTGCAAGGCTCCACGAACTGCCTGTGGTCGCAACGAGGACTGCGAATCAAATCAACTGTGCTATGCGGGCAGCTGTCAAAGCAAATGCCGCAACGATCAGAACTGCCTATCGGATGAGCGCTGTATGCGTGGTACCTGCCGCACCGTCTGTAACACGGATAGCGCCTGTGCCCAAGGTCAGATTTGTGAGAACCGCGTCTGCCAGACGGGCTGCCGCAACGATCTGAGCTGTGCCAGTGAAGAGGCCTGCGTTAACAAGAAGTGTCAAAATCCCTGCCAAACACCTGGACAGTGCGGTCAATGCGCGGAGTGTCTGGTCATCAACCATGGTGTTCAATGCCAGTGTCCGGCTGCCTTTATTGGCGACGGTCTTACCGGCTGCCAGCTGCCGCCCGAGCGTTGCCATCCGGGCTGCGAATGTGATGAAAGCGGTGCTTACTGTGCTGCCAAATGTAGTCGTACGGAGGACTGCACTTGCGGACAGCAGTGTGCACGTGGCAAGTGCCGAAACAAGTGCGGTGCCAAGCGTCAGTGCACCGTTGGACAATTATGTGAACGGGGAGCTTGCATCGCTGGATGTAAATCAAATGGAGACTGTGCCGCAGATCAGAGCTGCGTGAATGGAAAATGTGTTGATCCTTGTGCCGATGATAGGGCCTGTGGTCGCAATGCTTTGTGCACCGTGTCGGAGCATCGCAT
Organism: Scaptomyza montana; assembly: GCA_018904305.1. Taxonomy (NCBI): domain Eukaryota; kingdom Metazoa; phylum Arthropoda; class Insecta; order Diptera; family Drosophilidae; genus Scaptomyza; species Scaptomyza montana. The sequence continues at coordinate 4,204,020 of JAEIGR010000004.1, forward strand.
GCTGTGCTACTGCCCCGACGGATATGAAGGTGAACCCAGTAAGGAGTGTGTACAATTTGAGTGTCGTCAAGATAGCGATTGTGAGTCAAGCAAACGCTGTGATCAGGGCAAGTGTCGCAATCCCTGCCTGGAATATGGTGCTTGCGGAACCAATGCTCAATGTCGTGTGGTTAATCGTAAGGCCCAATGCTCCTGCCCGCCAGACTTTTTTGGCAATCCGGCAAGTGAATGCCAGCCTCTGGATGGTGGCTGCTCCAACAATCCGTGCGGAGTTAATTCAAAGTGCATTGAAGTACCTGGTGGGTACGAATGCGCTTGCATGGATGGCTGCATGGGTGATGCCCATAAGGGTTGTTTATGCGAAGGAAAACTGGTGAATGCCTGCCATGAGCAACCTTGCGGCCTAAATGCGGCTTGCCGTGTGCTCAACAACGATCAAGCCGAATGCTACTGCCCAGACGACTTTCCGAATGGCGATGCCTATGTCAATTGTATGTGACTCATATCCTAACATATCCTTTCTGATCAACTATAACTAAACCAAATTTCATTACTTTCAGGCTATGTGACACCACCGAAAGAAGATTGCCGCACCCTTGGCTGTGAAGTTGGCGACTGTGTGCGTCAGGGCTATGATTATGTTTGCCAGCGGGGTAAGTGGTCAAAAACTATACTTTTTCAAGTACCAGAAGAACTTTTAGAACCTAGAGTACAGCTAATTCTAATAATGTTAATCAACGTATCCTACAAATTTTTCGTTGGTTTACATACAAAATAATTTTATTTGGAGTAATCAGTTAGCGTTATTATCGTTATCGTTGTCGTTTTTTTTTTTTATACATATAACTGGAGTTCAGTCAGTAACAAAACACTGATATTGTTGTTATAATATGTATTTGGTTTCATTATTTAGCTATGAGATGTTTATAAAAAAAAACCTTTAAACCAGCTAATTTCACTAATTCTACAGCTATAACAGCTGACATAAACAATTTAATTCAAATTCAGTGTAGTGTGTGTTTTAATGATGAAAATAATTAATTAATTAATTATATGCATATATATATTTAACAACCTATACACATGTTCCAAGTTTTCAAGTGTAAACGTCTTGTAATATCAAATCCCCGCGCACCACAAAAACAAACAAACATTTACAGCAAAACACAACCACCACAGCTACAAAACTTAAATGCAATATCCGTAAATTTCCTCCAAAATCGATTTAAACAAGCGTAAATTCAATATGCACTTGCTTAAAATTGTGTGTTTTTATTACTACATAGTTAATAAGAAATTTTTCAAAGGAAACATATACATATATTTATTACGACATTATACCCACAACTGCTAAAATCAACGCATATGGAATATCGTGGAATGTTGCTGTCGCTATCGCGGTTACCCAATCTGTGCTTAGAACTCATTTATAAAAACCCATTTCTCACAAAGTAACTGCAGCAAATTTAAGCTTAGTAATTTAAGCATTGCATATTTTGTTTAACTACACCTACAATACTAAACCAAAAATCAAACGACATTCAGTGCTTTTGACAACTCGTTATCGTTGAGAGAGTTGAGAACACAGTTCCATAAAGCTTTGAAGCCTGCGTTAATCATTTAATTCATTCAGCATTCATTCAAATTATTAGACACATACTCTCGTACAATTGGCTCATTATACTCATTATATTTTTGAGTGTTGTATGTAGCAACACTCTCAGCTCTGCGGCATTCATTATCTAATGTTTTTGAGACCGTTCAACGCACAGATCAGTAGACGAATTGGTTTATCTTTAAATATGATTAAATTATGCTAATAACAAATGCCGCGATAGCGATACATACAACAAACAACAACACTAAATGCAACCTATTTTTTAAAATATTAAAATTAGTTATACAAGACAACAATTCCTAAAACACATCCTTGATACCTAAAAAAATCAAGCATCGTCAAAATCGTTCTCCCGATTTCCCCATCCTGTGACTCCTATGCTCTATCCACTCGTCCTCGAAACGTACCCCCAATAACCCAACGTTGTTATAAACTATTCTACTCCCCTGTGCCACTCTGTCGATTCCCTTCGCTAAAGAAAAGTAAAATATTTTTAAAATATCTCTTGTTACATTTCTTTGAATGAATGAACAAAGTCTCAGATTGGGAACTGTGGACGGGACAATTCTCACACATGGTTCACATATGCTTAAATAAATTTTTTTCATATATATTGTCAATTCAAGTGTACTATAGTACTCAATATAAAACACATTATGTATAGATAAGTTACAAAAACAACTACTACTACTTTTCAACGCATTTCCTATAGCAAGTCGTTAGCTTGCAATAACCCAAGGACTTTAAATTTTGTACAAAACTCATAAAAAATACTCGTACATTTTAAGATCGTATGCTCTGAGAGCTCTACCGCCTACCTAAAACACTTTAGTTTGTCTATTGGTTGAAAATCGCTTCCGTACAGAAGAAATTGTTAAACCAAACAAAACAACAATCCGAAATTTATATAAAAACTGTTGTAACTAAATTTGACTAACACTGCAAATATATTTTGGTAAATTTGATTAGTCTTTAAGTTGTATATACAGAAATTTGTACATGTGATTAATCACATATGTATTATATGCGTATACAAATGTGCCGTGTCTTTGCGGCCCTAACTAACCCCAAAATGAAAATATAAAACCAAAACTGTAAATATATACCAAATTTATTAATTGTGAATTATTAACAACACACTATAAAAACAAGGAAAGTAAAGCTTCTTAACGTACTATCCTAAGGTTTTTTTTTTCCAAATTGTACTTATCAATTTTCTTCTACTCTAGCTAATATCGCTTCAGTCAAAATTTTTACCTACTGAACCTCTCAGTAAAATATTATTCTTTCGTACGCCTACGCTGTTTTTTCCTACTATCCCGCTAATTTCGTCTGTCTCTGTCTGTCTTTCCTTTTTACTTATATTATTCCACTATTTTCACTCACCCAATCATCACCAATAACGTGTCTCTCGTGAGGGCAGAGCGCATGTGTTGGATGTCGTGTAATTTTCACCATTACTCAACAAGTATATACAAAAAATTCGCATTAGACCAACGAGATCATTGCTAAAAAAAATTAAACAAAACATGTCCATTTATTTAAATGAAATTAATTGGGCAAAGCAACCGCAAGTCTCTCTATCTTTACACTCGTTTAAACACACTCGTTATATAATAATTGGTTATTCATCAAGGATTGTAACTATTGCTCACTCGATCTTATTTGTATCTATAAGGCTGCCCGCTCGCTCGCTGCTCGAAGACTTATCAAATTCATTTAAATCAACCAACAAATTCAATTAATCTACATACCAAACCACAGCAGACACCTACTATTAAATAATATATATACACATAAATGACAATTTGCAAGCTTATATAGAAACAACCTGAATAAATGTGAGATGTTCCCTTCACAGTTCTGCAATTTGATGTTGACGTTGACAAAAATTTGAAAATGTCTACCAAAAACTTTTGCTGTCTGACCCTAACTGCACCAAACTGAACTAAACTTGTTATATATATTTGAATTTTTATTTCCATTTTTTCAAATGTCCCTATCCGATCACAATTTGACATATTCTCAAAATTAATGTTCTATTACTTTAACAAATCCCTTGCACAAAACCCAAAACCTTAAATCAAAACCACAGCAATCCCATTTACATCTATTTTAAAACAAAAAATTTCAAATATAAAAAATTACACACCCCAACCACATACACAGGTACTCAAACAAAACAAAATCAAACCAAACCAAAGAACACCAATCAAACCAATCAACCAATACTGGATTATACTGTTTTTATATATTGTCTTGTTTAAGTTTTTCTATTTTTGTTTTTTTAGAACATTTTAGCATTAAGTTTCTTTTCTGAGTTCCCAATATTTGAAATTCCTTCTAATCTGTGTACACCAAGTACTACCAACAAAAGAACTTCCTTCCCGCTTCAAACAAAAATCTTTATCTCTTGTCTGTCAAATTCCAAAAATATTTCTATATTATTTCAACTTCGCACTTATACTCTTACCTTAAATGCGATCAACAACAAGAAAAGAGCCAACTTTGTTTAGTGTATCTATCTATCGTATATGCCACCGAATAGTTGAGTGCACCAAACGATTAACATAGTATAAACAAACAACAACCTGTCTATCTCTCTCTCTCTCGCTCTTCGCTGCTGCTGTTACAAAACATTGTAGATACCGAACAATGCTACTCAGACACGGATTGTCCCAGTGAAAAATCATGCCTACAAGGACACTGCACCGATCCTTGTACAATGCGTGGCGCGTGTGGCACAAATGCGCTATGTCAAACTGTACTGCATCGTCCACGATGCTCCTGTCCCAGCTGTCATATAGGTCGACCCGAGGTCGAATGCAAGCTGGATCCGAAATGTGTGCCAGAAGACACTGACCCCAAAACCAAGGATCAAATAACATGCACTAGCGATGCCGAATGCCCGGAGACATTGCAGTGTGGCCAATATGGCCAATGTACAGATCCTTGCAACAACCCACTGTTCATTTGTGAGAGTAACAAAAAATGTGAAACGCGTCGTCATCAGCCTGTTTGCATATGCAAATCAGGCTTCATTGTCAATGAATACGGTGAATTGACCTGTGCACCGGATAAGCGTGAATGCTATCGCGATGATGACTGTGCCTCGAACATGGCCTGCACGGATGGCAAGTGCCGCAACCCATGCATAGTTCCTCTGGGTCGTGCACCGATTTGTGCTGAGAATAAGTCCTGTGAGGTGCAAGATCATAAGCCCGTATGTATTTGCATGCGCGATTGCCAGCCATCGATATCGATATGTTTGCGAGATGCTGGCTGCCCGGCGGGCTTGGCCTGTCGAAATTATCAGTGCGTCGATCCGTGCAAATTTGCCACATGCGCGTCCAACTCGCCATGCATTGTTGAGGATCACAAGCCGATATGTAAATTCTGCCCAACTGGATTTATAGCCGATGCCAAATATGGATGTCAAAAAGGTAAAGCACAAAAGTACTCTCTCTCACAACTCTGTCAAGCGAAAGTACCTTATGTCTCTGTCTTGTTTATCGTTTATCTCTGTTTCCTGCCTCCTCTCACACGCTCTCACCTTTTGCTAGATCTGTTTCAATAAAACTGTTCCCTCAAAATCAATCACACACAGTTAATTGATTAACTAGCGAAATATGCTGACCAAAGACACTACCCAATATTTCGTGCCTTGTCAATTTATTTCCTCACAAATTGTGTAAATGTATATAGAAATGCGGAATTAACAAACTATTCTCGAATTAAGCTTCCTCTTGACAGCAAATGGTCAAAATATGTATTTAACCGATAAAAAGCTAATCTACGGACCCAATTATCAACAGGATAAATTTAAATGCCCATTTAGCTTCAAACCAAAGCTTTAAAAAAAGCGCAATAACAAAATAGGAAAAACTGTTATCAAAATTACTGATGATCATACGTTATCGTCACCCCGTATTTGTGTTGGCTGGCTCATCAACCAACAATATCAGAAACAAATACTCGTATACAAATACAAAGCAACTCTTCTGAACATTCACACACGCTCATGCTCACAATGATATTAATGCCTCTTGAAAACTTTAAATATCTTAACCCATGACTCTAAATAAACGGTAACTAGATGTAATACTAATGGTATAAAAACAATATAAATCCAATATGTAGCTAACTAATAGTAAAAACAATCGTTCCTAATTTGAATAAATCTAACCGTAAAATAATTTTTACTTAATTTTTGTACCGAATGTTTTGCCACAATTTCAGAAAATTAGTTCACAACTTCGGAAATTTATAGCAATGCCCAAGGTTCCCCTGTATATATAGTGCACATTCCACTTTTGTTGTAGCTATACACTTATCTTTTTTATATCGTATTAATTTGTAAATATTTTAACGATTTGTATTTTTTAAATTTTATACTTTATTTTAAATATGTACACAAATACTCCAAATCAAAAAAAAAAAATAATAATAATAAAAAAAAAAGTTGCTAAGCCAGGTGGCAACTGTACCACAGACGAAGATTGCAGTGATACGCATCAATGCGGATCGTCTAGTCAATGTATTGATCTCTGCCAGACAGCTTGTATGGCCTCCGTAAAATGCGTCACAAAGGCACACTCGATAACTGAATGCATTTGCTCAACGGATTCCAAGAACAATACCAATATAAACTGTACACCGACTGACGTGCCTCAGACTACCGAACTTGAACTGAACGAGACGACGACAGATGCAACAAGCACCCAGTATACCGTTATGATTTTGGCAAACCAAACAGAAATGCGTACTCGTTACACCGACATTGAAGCTGAGAATGAGACAACCAGCTCGTTTGATAGAACAACTGAGTCATATAAAACTACAAAGCAGCTAATCATTGATGAAACGGAAAGAACATTTTCGCAGGGGCCTACAGTTGAGCCCCTTTATACAGAAACAACAACCTTCCCTCCAGAAAAAAACACACCCTCTGTTACCATGAGGATAACAAGCCCTGAAACTACTATGTCGACAATGAACGATCAGACAACCATTGCGGGTGTTACTTCCGACCGAATTCCGCCCACTCTAACATATGGGCCAATAAACACGACTACCTCTTTCCCATCTAAGGAGCACTCTGGCTCCAATCCAACGCCATTACCTGGCGATGTAGCTACCCCATCTGTCATAACAACCCAAAGAACATTTACCGAACCTACTGCACCTGCTTCAATCGATGAAACTACTCTCCCAATTTATATATCGCACCCGACAACCTATGAAACCACGTCAATGCCACCTATCAAAAAATCAACTTCTTTGTCGACAATGACAGAAAAAACAACCATTGTTGAAGTGACTTACAAACCTCCCGACAGAATACCACCGTCTGGCACTCAAGTTCCATTTGGGCCATCTAGAGAGCACTTAACTACCCAAGGCTATACTCTAACGCCACTACCTTTCGATATGAATACCCCATCTGTCATAAAAACCCAAAGAACATATACCGAATTTACTGCACCTGCTTCAATCGATGAAACTACTCTCCCAATTTATATATCGCAACCGACAACCTATAAAACCACTCAAACCCATGCAACAGAACGAACGTTTTCAGAGGGGTCCACGTCAGTGCCTACTATAAAAGAATCAACTACTCTAACGACAATGACAGAAGAGACAACCATTACGGGAGCTTCTTACATTCCGCCCGACAGCACTCCACCCTCTGTTACTCACGTTACAAATGGGCCTATAATCAAAACTACCTCTATCCCTTCTAAAAATAACTTAACTACCGATGGCTCTACTCCAACTCCAGTACCTGGTGATATGACTACCCCATCTGACCTAGCAACCCAAAGAACATATACCGAATCAACTGCACCTGCTTCAATCAATGAAACTACTCTCCCCGTTGATATATCGCAACCGACAACTTTTGAAACCACTCAAACCCATTCCACAGAACGAACATTTTCAGAGGGGTCCATGTCAATGCTACCTATCCAAAACTCAACTAATCTAAATACAATGACAGATCAGACAACCATTGCGGGAGTCAGTAACAATCCGCCCGACAGCACTCTACCCTATGTTACTCACGTAACATCTGAGCCTATAATCAGGACTACCTCTTTTCCTTTTAAAGAGCACATAACTACCGATGGCTCTACTCCAACTCCAGTACCTGGCGATATGACTACCCCATCTGTCACAAAAACCCAAAGAACATATACCGAATCAACTGCACCTACTTCAATCGATGAAACTACTCGCCCCATTGATATATCTCAACCGACGACCTATGAAACCACTCAAACCCATTCCACAGAACGAACATTTTCAGAGGTGTCCACGTCAGTGCCACCTATAAAAGAATCAACTACTCTAACGACAATGACAGAAGAGACAACAATTACGGGAGAAACTTACATTCCGCCCGACAGCACTCCACCTTCTGTTACTCACGTAACATCTGGGCCTATAATCACGACTACCTCTTTTCCTTCTAAAGAGCACATAACTACCGATGGCTTTACTCCAATGGAATTTCCTGGCGATATCACTACCCCATCTGTCATAAAATCCCAAAGAACGTATACCGAATCAACTGCACCTACTTCAATTGATGAAACTACTCTCCCCAGTGATATATCTCAACCGACGTCCTATGAGACCACTCAAACCCATTCCACAGAACAAACATTTTCAGAGGGGTCCTCGTCAAAGCCACCTATAAAAGAATCAACTACTGCAACGACAATGACAGAAAAGACAACCATTACGGAAGCAATTTACATTCCGCGCGACAGCACTCCACCCTCTGTTACTCACGTAACATCTGGGCCTATAATCACGACTATCTCTATCCCTTCTAAAGAGCACATAACTACCAATGGCTCTACTCCAACTCCAGTACCTGGCGATATGACTACCCCATCCCTCATAACAACCCAAAGATCATATACCGAATCTACTGCACCTGCTTCAACCGATGAAACTACTCTCCCCATTGATATACCTCAACCGACAACCTATGAAACCACTCAAACCCATTCAACAGAACGATCTTTTTCAGACGGGTCCACTTCAATGCCACCCAACAAAGAATCAACTTCTTTGTCGACAATAACAGCAAAGACAACCATTGTGGGTACTACTTACAAACCACCCGATAGAAAACCACCCTCTTTTACTCACGTTACATCTGAGCATTCAATCACGACTACTTCTTTCCCATCCAAGGAGCACTTATCTACTGACGACTCTACTCCAACCCCATTACCTGAAGAAGTAACAACTTCATCTATCATGACAACACAACGAACTTATTTCAAATCTAGTTCACCTGTTTTAACCGATGAAACTACTGTACCAATTGATATTTCGCAACCGACAACCTATGTATACACCAAAACCCATCCAACCGAAAGAACTTTTTCAGATGGGCCCACATTAGTGCCACCTTTCAAAGAATCAACTACTCTAACGACAATGACAGATCAGACAACCATTGCGGGAGTAACTTATATTCCACCCGACATAATTTCACCCCCTGTTACTCACGCTACATCTGGGCCAATAAAAACGACTACCTCTTTCCCATCCAAGGTGCAGTTAACTACCTATGGCTCTACTCCAACGCCAGTACCTGTTGATATGACTACCCCATCTGACATAGCAACCCAAAGAACATATACCGAGTCTACTGCTCCTGCTTCAATCGATGAAACTACTCTCCCTATTGATATTTGGGAACCGACAACCTTTGAAACCACTCAAAACCAGTCAACAGAACGAACATTTTCAGAGGGGTCCACGTCAATGCTACCTATCCAAAACTCAACTACTGTAAAAACAATGACAGATCAGACAACCATTGCGGGAGTAAGTAAAATTCCGCCCGACAGAATTCCACCCTCTGTTACTCACGTTACATCTGGGCCCATAATCTCGACTACCTCTTTTCCTTCTAAAGAGCACATAACTACCGATGGCTTTACTCCAAAGCGATTACATGGCGATATGACCACCCCATCTGTCATAAAAACCCAAAGAACATATACCGAATCAACTGCACCTACTTCAATCGATGAAACTACTCGCCCCATTGATATATCTCAACCGACGACCTATGAAACCACTCAAACCCATTCCACAGAACGAACATTTTCAGAGGTGTCCACGTCAGTGCCACCTATAAAAGAATCAACTACTCTAACGACAATGACGGAAAAGACAACCATTACGGGAGCAACTTACAATCCGCCCGACAGCACTCCATCCTCTGTTACTCACGTTACAAATGGGCCTATAATCACGACTACCTCTTTTCCTTCTAAAAAGCCCTTAACTACCGATGGCTCTACTCCAACGCCAGTACCTGTTGATATGACTACCCCATCTGACATAGCAACCCAAAGAACATATACCGAGTCTACTGCACCTGCTTCAATCGATGAAACTACTCTCTCTATTGATAATTCGCAACCGCAAACCTATGAAACGACTCAAACCCAGTCAACAGAACGAACATTTTCAGAGGGGTCCACGTCAATGCTACCTATCCAAAACTCAACAACTCTAACAACAATCAGAGATCAGACCACCATTGCAGGAGTAACTCACATTCCGCCTGACAGAATTCCACCCCCTGTTACTCACGTTACATCTAGGCCCATAATCACGACTTCCTCCATCCCTTCTAAAGAGCACTTAACTACCGATGGCTCTACTCCAACGCCAGTAGCTGTTGGTATGACTACCTTATCTGACATAGCATCCCAAAGAACATATACCGAATCTACTGCACCTACTTCAATCGATGAAACTACTCTCCCCATTGATATATCACAACCGACGACCTATGAAACCACTCAAACCCATTCCACAGAACAAACATTTTCTGAGGGGTCCACGTCAGTGCCACCTATGAAAGAATCAACTACTCTAACGGCAATGAAGGAAAAGACAACCATTACGGGAGCAACTTACATTCCGCCCGACAGCACTCCACCCTCTGTTACTCACGCTACATCTAGGCCTATAATCACGACTACCTCTATCCCTTCTAAAGAGCACATAACTACCGATGGCTCTACTATAACGCCAGTACCTGGCGATATGACTACCCCATCCCTCATAACAACCCAAAGATCATATACCGAATCTTCTGCACCTGCTTCAACCGATGAAACTACTCTCCCCATTGATATACCGCAACCGACAACTTATGAAACCACTCAAACCCATTCAACAGAAAGATCGTTTTCAGACGGGTCCACGTCAACGCTACCTATCCAAAACTCAACTACTGTAACGACAATGACAGATCAGACAACCATTGAGGGAGTAACTAACATTCTGCCCGACAGCACTCCACCCTCTGTTACTCACGTAACATCTGGGCCTATAATCAGGACTACCTCTTTTCCTTCTAAAGAGCACATAACTACCGATGGCTTTACTCCAACGCCATTACCTGTTAATATGACTACCCAATCTGACATAGCAACCCAAAGAATATATACCGAATCTACTGCACCTACTTCAATCGATGAAACTACTCTCCCCATTGATATATCACAACCGACGACCTATGAAACCACTCAAACCCATTCCACAGAACAAACATTTTCTGAGGGGTCCACGTCAATGCTACCTATCCAAAACTCAACAACTCTAACAACAATCAGAGATCAGACCAACATTGCAGGAGTAACTCACATTCCGCCTGACAGAATTCCACCCCCTGTTACTCACGTTACATCTAGGCCCATAATCACGACTACCTCCATCCCTTCTAAAGAGCACTTAACTACCGATGGCTCTACTCCAACGCCAGTAGCTGTTGGTATGACTACCTTATCTGACATAGCATCCCAAAGAACATATACCGAATCTACTGCACCTACTTCAATCGATGAAACTACTCTCCCCATTGATATATCACAACCGACGACCTATGAAACCACTCAAACCCATTCCACAGAACAAACATTTTCTGAGGGGTCCACGTCAGTGCCACCTATGAAAGAATCAACTACTCTAACGGCAATGAAGGAAAAGACAACCATTACGGGAGCAACTTACATTCCGCCCGACAGCACTCCACCCTCTGTTTCTCACGTTACATCTAGCCCTTAATCACGACTACCTCCATCCCTTCTAAAGAGCACATAACTACCGATGGCTCTACTATAACGCCAGTACCTGGCGATATGACTACCCCATCCCTCATAACAACCCAAAGATCATATACCGAATCTTCTGCACCTGCTTCAACCGATGAAACTACTCTCCCCATTGATATACCGCAACCGACAACTTATGAAACCACTCAAACCCATTCAACAGAAAGATCGTTTTCAGACGGGTCCACGTCAACGCTACCTATCCAAAACTCAACTACTGTAACGACAATGACAGATCAGACAACCATTGAGGGAGTAACTAACATTCTGCCCGACAGCACTCCACCCTCTGTTACTCACGTAACATCTGGGCCTATAATCAGGACTACCTCTTTTCCTTCTAAAGAGCACATAACTACCGATGGCTCTACTCCAACGCCAGTAGCTGTTGATATAACTACCCCATCTCACTTACCAACCCAAAGAACATATACCGAATCTACTGCACCTGCTTCAGTCAATGAAACAACTCTCCCCGTTGATATATCGCAACCGACGACCTATGAAACCACTCAAACCCATTCCACAGAACGAACATTTTCAGAGGGGTCCACGTCAACGCTATCTATCCAAAACTCAACTACTGTAACGACAATGACAGATCAGACAACCATTGAGGGAGTAACTAACATTCTGCCCGACAGCACTCCACCCTCTGTTACTCACGTAACATCTGGGCCTATAATCAGGACTACCTCTTTTCCTTCTAAAGAGCACATTACTACCGATGGCTTTACTCCAACGCCATTACCTGTTAATATGACTACCCAATCTGACATAGCAACCCAAAGAATATATACCGAATCTACTGCACCTACTTCAATCGATGAAACTACTCTCCCCATTGATATATTACAACCGACGACCTATGAAACCACTCAAACCCATTCCACAGAACAAACATTTTCTGACGGGTCAACGTCAGTGCCACCTATAAAAGAATCAACTTCTCTAACGAAAATGAAGGAAAAGACAACCATTACGGGAGCAACTTACATTCCGCCCGACAGCACTCCACCCTCTGTTACTCACGCTACATCTGGGTCTATAATCACGACTACCTCTATCCCTTATAAAGAGCACATAACTACCGATGGCTCTACTCCAACGACAGTACCTGTTGATATAACTACCCCATCTGACTTACCAACCCAAAGAACATATACCGAATCTACTGCACCTGCTTCAGTCAATGAAACTACTCTCCCCGTTGATATATCGCAACCGATGACCTATGAAACCACTCAAACCCATTCCACAGAACGAACATTTTCAGAGGGGTCCACGTCAACGCTATCTATCCAAAACTCAACTACTGTAACGACAATGACAGATCAGACAACCATTGAGGGAGTAACTAACATTCTGCCCGACAGCACTCCACCCTCTGTTACTCACGTAACATCTGGGCCTATAATCAGGACTACCTCTTTTCCTTCTAAAGAGCACATAACTACCGATGGCTTTACTCCAACGCCATTACCTGTTAATATGACTACCCAATCTGACATAGCAACCCAAAGAATATATACCGAATCTACTGCACCTACTTCAATCGATGAAACTACTCTCCCCATTGATATATCACAACCGACGACCTATGAAACCACTCAAACCCATTCCACAGAACAAACATTTTCTGAGGGGTCCACGTCAGTGCCACCTATGAAAGAATCATCTACTCTAACGACAAGGACGGAAAAGACAACCATTACGGTAGCAACTTACATTCCGCCCGACAGCACTCCACCCTCTGTTACTCACGCTACATCTGGGCCTATAATCACGACTACCTCTATCCCTTCTAAAGATCACATAACTACCGATGGCTCTACTCCAACGCCAGTACCTGGCGATATGACTACCCCATCCCTCATAACAACCCAAAGATCATATACCGAATCTTCTGCACCTGCTTCAACCGATGAAACTACTCTCCCCATTGATATACCGCAACCGACAACTTATGAAACCACTCAAACCCATTCAACAGAAAGATCGTTTTCAGACGGGTCCACTTCAATGCCACCCAACAAAGAATCAACTACTTTGTCGACAATAACAGAAAAGATAACCATTTTGGGTGCTACTTACAATCCTCCCGATAGAAAACCACCCTCTTTTACTCACGTTATATCTGAGCCTTCAATCACGACTACCTCTCTCCCATCCAAAGAGCACTTATCTACTGACGGCTCTGCTCCAACACCATTATCTGAAGAAGAAACAACTCCATCTGTCATGACAACACAACGAACTTATTTGAAATCTAGTTCACCTGTTTCAACCGATGAAACTACTGTACCAATTGATTTTTCGCAACCGACAACCTATGTATACACCAAAACCCACCCAACCGAAAGAACTTTTTCAGAGGAGCCCACATTAGTGCCACCTTTCAAAGAATCAACTACTCTAACGACAATGACAGATCAGACAACCATTGCGGGAGTAACTTATATTCCACCCGACAGAATTCCACCCCCTGTTACTTACGTTACATCTGGGCCTATAATCACGACTACCTCTTCCCCATCCAAGGAGCACTTGACTACCGATGGCTCTACTCCAACGCTATTACCTGGCGATATGACTACCCCATCTGACATAGCAACCCAAAGAATATATACCGAGTCTACTGCACCTGCTTCAATCGATGAAACTACTCTCCCCTTTGATATTACGCAACCGCAAACCTATGAAACCTCTCAAACCCAGTCAAAAGAACGAACATTTTCAGAGGGGTCCACGTCAATGCTACCTATCCAAAACTCAACTACTGTAACAACACTGACAGATCAGACAACCATTGCGGGTGTAACTTACATCACGCCTGACAGAATTCCACCTTTTGTTACTCACGTAACATTTGGGCCCATAATCACGACTACCTCCATCCCTTCTAAAGAGCACATAACTACCGATGGCTCTACTCCAACGCCAGTATCTGTTGATATGACTACCCTATCTGACATAGCAACCCAAAGAACATATACCGAATCTACTGCACCTGCTTCAATCGATGAAACTACTCTCCCCATTGATATATTACAACCGACGACCTATGAAACCACTCAAACCCATTCCACAGAACAAACATTTTCTGAGGGGTCCACGTCAGTGCCACCTATAAAAGAATCAACTACTCTAACGAAAATGAAGGAAAAGACAACCATTACGGGAGCAACTTACATTCCGCCTGACAGCACTCCACCCTCTGTTACTAACGTTACATCTGGGTCTATAATCACGACTACCTCTATCCCTTATAAAGAGCACATAACTACCGATGGCTCTACTCCAACGACAGTACCTGTTGATATAACTACCCCATCTGACTTACCAACCCAAAGAACATATACCGAATCTACTGCACCTGCTTCAATCAATGAAACTACTCTCCCCATTGATATATCGCAACCGACGACCTATGCAACCACTCAAACCCATTCCACAGAAAAAGCATTTTCAGAGAGGTCCACGTCAATGCTTCCTATCCAAAACTCAACTACTCTAACAACAATGACAGATCAGACAACCAATGCGGGAGTAACTAACATTCCGCCCGACGGAATTCCACACCCTGTTACTCACGTAACATCTGGGCCTATTATCACGACTACCTCTTTCCCATCCAAGGAGCACTTAACTACCGATGGCTCTACTCCAACGCCAGTACCTGGCGATATGACTACCCCATCCCTCATAACAACCCAAAGATCTTATACCGAATCTACTGCACCTGCTTCAACCGATGAAACTACTCTCCCCATTGATATATCGCAAACGTCGGCCTATGAAACCACTCAAACCCATTCCACAGAAAAACAATTTTCAGAGGGGTCCACGTCAGTACCGCTTTTTAAAGAATCAACGACTTTGTCGACAATGACACAAAAGACAACCTTTAAGGGAACAACTTACATTCCGCCTGACAGAAAACTACCTACTGGTACTCTCGTTACATCTGGGCCTATAATCACGACTACCTCTGCTCTTTCTAAGGAGCGGTTTACTACCGATAACTCTACTCCAACGCCATTACCTGGCGATATGACTACCCCATCCCCCATAACAACCCAAAGATCATATACCGAATCTACTGCACCTGCTTCAACCGATGAAACTACTCTCCCCATTGATATACCGCAACCGTCGGCCTATGAAACCACTCAAACCCATTCCACGGAACAAACATTTTCTGAGGGGTCCACGTCAGTGCCACCTATAAAAGAATCAACTACTCTAACGAAAATGACGGAAAAGACAACAATTACGGGAGCAACTTACATTCCGCCCGACAGCACTCCACCCTCTGTTACTCACGTAACATCTGAGCCTTCAATCACTACTACCTCTTTCCCATCCAAAGAGCTCTTAACTACCGACGGCTCTACTCCAAAATCATTTTCTGAAGAATTTACAACTCCATCCGTCATAACAAAACAAGGAACTTATACCAAATCTAGTACACCTGTTTCAACCGATGAAACTACTGTTCCAATTTATACTTCGGAACCGACAACCTATGAAACCACTAATGCCAATCCATCAGAAAGAACTTTTTCAGAGGTGTCCACGTCAGTGCCACCTTTCAGAGATTCAACTTCTTTGTCGACCATGACAGACCTAACAACCACTGCCAAAGTGTGGATTTCTGAAAATAGAGCTACATCTGGCCCAACAATCACGCCCTCTACCATACCATCTGTGGGTACCACAATGATGCCTCTTTTTAAAGAGAATAGCTTTGAGCCAGTGCCGGGATTGACTGGCATAACAAGCACTGTTACACAACTGATTTTGATATCTGATACCACAACTGTTTCGGCTATAACGGAACAAGTAACTTCTGAGCCAAAATTTTCTCGTGTACCAACGACAACAACAAGTGCTTTGAATGAAACGGTTCCCTTCTTTTATACTTCAATGGGGTATCCGGTCGATCTGAGTACTACTACTGTACGGTCAGGCGAAGACGATACAAAATCAATAACGGAAGTTTTGCCAAGTTCTATTGGTACACTGAATACGACTCGTACAGATGAACACACGACCGAATTCTCACCTACATGTACAATAACAAACGATTGCTCTGACGACGAGATATGTGTGAAAGCAAACTGCATTAGGCCCTGCGAATATTATGAAACACTTTGTAATGTTCAGAACTTTACTGTGTGTCGTACATTGAACCACACCGCTTTGTGCTATTGTGATACCGCCGCAGATGTAAATAAACCCGGTTGCTCTATTAATGCAGGTAACTAAAGCTGTGTTGTAAATGTTAATTCTTATATTTGGAATCCACTTGATCTCTTTCAACTGAATGAATTGCAAAGAACCACAGGGTTGCGGTGAAAAATTCTATTGGCATCCGTGGCGTCAACTACTTAAATCGCTACAGCCTCTGGCAATAGAAGCCTACTTCAATTTTATGTCATATTGTCTTGTTATTCTTCCGCTCTGTCTTTGAAAATCTCATCACTCCTTCTCCCACTTGTGCCATAACTGGCCAGACCGGCTAAATGGCTGGCACGTGCATGTTTTAATTTTTTTCGTTCTGTCCCTTGCAATAAAATCCCAGTGTGTTCCCATATGAATGGCATAAAACGCTTCAAATTATACTCCATTTATTCTTTTCCTACCCGGCTCTTATCACCGGCTCTAATGCTATCATTCGTATATGTATGTATGTATATGCCTGCACCCATCACAGCAACCCATTACAAAAACACCACTTGGACAAGATCGTGAAGTCTATGTATTTGTTCACAAATGGAGCAATATATGCACTCATCCAAGTTTGAGTGCTTTCCTTTTTCTTGTTCTCGACATTTCGTTCATGTTAGTTGCCTGCTTGTGATCGCCTGTCTGCCTGCTGCAAGTACGTGTATCATCATATCCATATCATATCACATCATGTTGAATGTCTCTCGATTTCTTTTCGAATGTGCTCGATGTGCATGTTATATGTCAGCGTTACGATCTCATATTTATGTGTTCAAATAGACAATTTGTGTTGATATTTGTTGTATTTAGTACATATAATTGATTTATGTTTATATTATATTTATTTTCTGTACACAAATTTGGGTGTAGTAAGTTTTATTTATTAATAAACCGTAGTATGTCTAATGAATTGCATGAGTTTGCATGTGATAATACTAACTGGAGTTGTATAATCTAAGGCTTTTCTAAAAAGTGCACTAACCCCAAAAATCCCTATTGCTTGCTTGCATGTGTATATGTTGTATTGCGACAACAGTAACCGCTCAACAAAAACGTAATATCTAATTATAAATACTTATAAGCTTAAAAGTGTTAGATGTGCTAGCATTAATAGTGTTAGTTGCAGCATATAAGCAATTAATTTATAATATTAATTAAACTAACAGCATTGAAAAATTCAAGAAAAACTACCTATAAAAAGGGTTTCTAAAGAAAACACACCAATAATATGAATTAAACATATTAAAACGAATGTCTAAACCGAAATATTACATTAAACCTTGACTAATGCAAACAATCTGCTTACTTTACAACGCAATCCACAAAACGATTCTACAGAGATTGGCTGTGCATCAAGCGATGAGTGCCCCACCCAACAAGCTTGTGTTAATGCGCTTTGCGTGGATCCTTGTGCATATGAAAATCCCTGCGGTCGCAGCGATGACTGTCGCGTTATTGCCCATCAACCAGTTTGTGCCAGCGGTGGGTGTTATTTATCAAACTGTGTTCCTTTTCGTTCAAAAAAAATATCTTTATCAATACATATATATCTTGATTTTCAGTCTGCGAATGTCAGCAAAAATCGGATTGTCGCAATGGTTTTGAGTGTGATGGTTGTCACTGCCGCGACAGTGAGTATTATTGTGTGTTGTTGTGAATTTTGAAGTGGGTAATTAAGTATATCGATAAAATTACAGCAACGGGCCGCACTCCTGGTTGTGAACACTGTCCGCCAGGCGCGAATTGTGATCCTACAACTGGCGCCTGTATTAAAGGTATGTACAAGTTCTTGATTTATTCAGTATTTAATGGTGCATTCAAAAATAATCATACCAGGCAATGCCTAAACACTAACAAGTGTAAATATAATTATTTGTATATATTTGTATTATAAAATAACCACCCTTTACCCATGTAAATATGTCTCTCTCCCTAGCTAATGTAACAATAACAACTAGTACTACCAAGAAAACCACAGTGAAACCAAGAACAACAACTGCACAAACAACAACCACAAAACCAACAACAACAGCTAACCCAACTACTGGTGACGATATGTTACCAACATTTATCAACGCAACCACCACAAGCCCCACTACTACTAGCACTACTGAAACAAGCACAATCATAAGCGCTACTAACAAAACCAGCACGAGTAAACCATCTGTTGAAACCACAACTCTTAAGTCCGGGCACACAAAAGGCTATCGGGATGGTGAAAACAATATAACCGATACGCCAACACCAAGGCCCGAGATCACAACGACAACACTCGCCAGCACAGATAGTGGCAGACGTACCACAACACCAAAAATGAAGACAACACGACTTGATACCTCTAATGAGATTCCTGAAACGACAACGATGTCCAGCACAACAGCCTGGCCCACGGAGCTACCAACTAGAGCGGGCACAACCACGGAAATCGATGATTTAATCACATTGCAAACAACCACACCATCGGCCAACACCACATACATTACAATAATTAACCCATGTACAGTAGATACTAACTGTGCAACTAACGAGCACTGTAAGCGGGGGCGTTGCCAAAAGAAAGGTATAAACATTCGTCTATACAATTAGTTATGCTGTCACTATCGGTACCCAAAATGTGTAAATAATCTATGGTTTTTTAATTATTTTGTAAATATTGTCAGATTGCTACACATGTATAATTACCAAAGTGACAAGTGTGCAAATCACATTCGCAACATGTAATTTATGACTAAAAAAAAAAATTTTGTTGAGCATCTTTTAAATTAAAGTACCATATTTTTTTCCAAATCTGCATCAAGGGTATGCATAAACAAAAAAATTTGTACATATAATGCAAACATGATAATTAAGTTTTTTGTAAATATGAGAACTATCCGAACTTTAAGCTTAAGATATTTACATTGCATTCATACTTAATTAATCAATTTATATAATACAACTGCTAACCAATAATGATTTGTAACAAGTAGAACCACCGGGGACACCCAAAACACCTGAGCCATGTCAATCGAACAATGATTGCATTGAAAGCGAGGCCTGCTATATGGGTCTGTGCCATGATCCCTGCGAATTTGCTAAGATTTGTGCTTCAAGTGCAAAGTGTACGGCGAAGAGCCATCGACCCATATGCAGCTGCCCACAGGGCCATGAGGGCAATCCAATGGTCAAGTGTGTACCCACCGAAACGTCAAGTAAGCAACTAATCAATTAATCAACAATCTCATTTGATACATCAAATTAATACAACTAAGAAATGATCGGTAGCAACTTAATGACTGGTTGAGACTAGCACTAATGCTTTCACTTTTTTTCACAGTCGAATGCTCAGACAATTCGGATTGCGGAATAACGAAAGCCTGTATTGATGACCGTTGCCAGCATCCCTGCGATGTTCATGATCCTTGCGCTCAGAATGCAGTTTGTATCAATGCAAATCATGCTGCCGATTGCAGTTGTGTGGATGGCTATCAGGGCAATGGTCTTATCGGTTGCCAACCAGGTTAGTAGCTAGTTAGAGTCAGCACTTGTTGCACTTTTGCTATCCTCAAGTGATCCCATGCTAATGTGACACCAAATGTTCATATCCCAAAATGTCTCTCTCTCTCTCTTTTATACACTGTACAAATTCCCCGTACACCTGTCCACACATGTAAAAAAAAATTGTACCGTCCCGACTCACGTACTACAACAACAACACGAATTGAATTATAAATACACAAAACAAAACGCACCCTAACCTTAACCAAACCAAATAGCACGCACCCACGTTTGCCAATACAATGAGGATTGTCCACCTAACAAATTATGCGACCGACTCAATCGTCGCTGCATCAATCCCTGCCAAGAGGATTCCTGCGGCGAAAATGCCGAGTGTGTGCCGATCAACCATGGCATTGACTGTCGCTGTCTGCCCGGATACCTGGGTAATGCCTATGTTTTGTGCCAGCAGTCACAGGGCTGTCGCGCTGATTCCGAGTGCGATGCCAGCCAGGCATGCATTAATGGCAAATGTACATCGCCTTGTCAGTGTGGTGCCTACGCTCTCTGTGATGTAATTAACCATCGTGGCGTGTGCAAGTGTCCACCGGGATACAATGGCGACCCAGAGATAAATTGTAGTCCACCACAGAATCCGTGCGATCCAAACCCTTGCGGTCTTAATGCGCAGTGTGAGCTTGACAATGGCAATCCCATTTGCTTCTGTCCCAAAGGACTCACCGGTAATCCCTTCAAAAATTGCAGTAAGTATTTGGTTGCTTTTGATCAGTCGTAAACAAGTGTAAAATTTTATGAACTTGCAGTACCCGAGGGCGATGAGTGCGCACCAAATCCATGTGGTCCCAATTCTGGCTGTCGACGTGTTAACGGTGCTCCAGTTTGCTTCTGTCTGCCTGAATACGAAGGTCAACCGCCACTGATAGCTTGTGAGCTACCTTCTAATCCCTGCGATCCTTCTCCATGTGGTCCCAACACGCAGTGTGCGGTGCTAAGCAACGGATTCTCCAAGTGTACCTGTTTACCTGGATATGTGGAGAGCCCCAATACCATACGCGGCTGCGTCGAACCCATAAATCCCTGTGAACCGAATCCCTGTGGCACTGGTGCCATCTGCGACTCGTCTCGCCAACCAGTCTGCTACTGTCCGGACAATAAGATTGGGAATCCCTTCAGAATTTGCGAGAAGCCTGCCGTTTCCATTGAGCTGTGCCAGCCCGGGCCATGTGGCCGCAATGCCGACTGTTATGTGGCCGGCAATCGGGAGGAATGCTACTGTCGTTCGGGCTATGTAGGAGATGCTTACCAAGGCTGCCGTGAACCAAGTCGTACTGTTTGTGATCCCAACCCTTGTGGACCCAATGCGAATTGCGTTGTAACCGGCGATGGTCAGACTGCATGTGTTTGTCCCGAAGGGCTGTCCGGTGATGCCACATCCCTGGTCGGTTGTCATGGCTATGAATGTCAAGTGGATGCCGACTGTCCGCAGAGCAGAGCTTGCATGGGCTTCCGTTGCTACGATCCATGCCCCGGCGCCTGCGGCTATGGAGCCAACTGTCGCGTAGAGCAACACCATCCGGTGTGCTCTTGCAATGCGGGTCTCACTGGAAATCCTGGCCTACGTTGCTTTGCACTGGACCAGCCTAAGACAAACCCATGTGTGCCGAGTCCGTGCGGTTTAAATAGCGAGTGCAAGTTGCTCAATAACCGTGCTGTCTGCTCTTGTCTACCTGGATATCTGGGCGATCCTCAGTCCGGCTGTCAGCCGGAGTGCGACATCAATTCAGACTGCGGAGAATCACTGTCGTGCATTAATCATAAGTGCATAGATCCTTGCGCAGGCACTATCTGCGGCATAAACGCCATTTGTAATGTGCGCCAACATACGCCGGTTTGTCATTGCCTGGATGGGTTTGCTGGAGATGCTTTCCTGCAGTGCGTGCCCATTGGAATTTTGAAAAACGTGTCACGGGATCCTTGTGCACCTTCTCCTTGTGGACCAAATGATGTTTGCTCCGTTTTTGGCGATGGTGTGGCTCTCTGTGATCCTTGCTTTGGGCCCAATGCCCAGCAAAATCCACGCTGCCGACCAGAATGTATTGCCAACTCGGACTGCCCCTTCGATCGAGCCTGTTTAGGTCAACGTTGTTTGGACCCCTGCCCAGGCTCCTGTGGACGCAACGCCGTTTGCAATGTGTACGAGCATAACCCAATTTGTGCTTGCCCCACGGGACTCTATGGAAATCCCTACGAACAATGCGCACCACCCTCACCAATTGTGCCAACGCCCTCAGCCAGTTGTGCCAAGCTGCAGTGTGGACCTAATGCGGACTGTAAACGCCAAAGTGGTGGCTTAGCGTGCATCTGTCGCAAGGGTTACTTTGGAAATCCCTACATAAGCTGTCGCCCAGAATGCGTGCTCAACAGCGACTGTTCGGCGGACAAATCTTGCGTGAATTCTAAGTGCGTGGACAGTTGTAATGGCGTCTGTGGCATTAATGCCTTGTGTCGTGTCGTCAACCATGCACCAGTTTGTGTGTGCGCTGAGGGTTATAGTGGCGATGCTTTCGTAGCTTGCAATCCTTATTACCTACCACCAGTGACACCATCTGAACGTCACAATCCGTGCGAGCCTTCGCCTTGTGGTCCTAACTCACGTTGTTTGGCTTCTTCTGATGGATATGCAGCTTGTTCTTGTCTTCCCAATTTTAAAGGTGCTCCACCTGTATGTCAGCCAGAGTGTGTTGTCAGCTCGGAATGTGCTCCTAGTCAGGCGTGCATCAATCAACGCTGTGCGGATCCCTGTCCTGGCACTTGCGGTATCGGTGCTCGCTGTGAAGTACTGAATCATAATCCCATTTGCTCGTGTGAAGCACATTTCGAGGGTGATCCGTTCGTTGCATGCTCACGCGCGCCAGAACCTCAACCAGATGGTAAATCACCATCGAACCCTTGCGTGCCATCACCCTGCGGTCCCAATTCAATCTGCCAAATCAAACAGAACCGACCTGTCTGCTCATGTGTGGCTAATTACATAGGCAGTCCACCCTACTGTCGACCAGAGTGCACGCTAAGCAGTGAATGCCCTGCCGACAAGGCCTGCATACGAGAAAAGTGCCAGAACCCTTGCACTAATGCCTGTGGACACAACGCCCGCTGCACAGTTGTTGCACACTCAGCTCATTGTAGCTGTGACTCTGGCTACGAGGGCGACGCATTTGTAGGCTGCTCAAAGGTCATTGAACAAAGTAAGTAAAAGTTGTTATTTCTAATATGTCTAAGATTTTAACTTTATTTATCTGACGCAGAACCACACGATCATATTAATCCCTGCTATCCAAATCCTTGCGCTGAGAATGCAGTATGCACACCGCACAATGACGCTGCTCGCTGCAGTTGCATTGAGCCCTACAATGGAGATCCCTACAGCACCGGCTGTCGTCCAGAATGTATATACAGCTCGGAGTGCCCATCATCACTGGCCTGCATTAAGCAGCATTGTCGTAATCCCTGCACTGGTGCCTGCGGTCCCAGTTCTGAATGTGTGGTCGTTAACCATTTGCCAACCTGCAGTTGCGCTCGTGGTTTCGAGGGTGATCCATTTGTGGGCTGCAAACGCACGCCCATTGGACCCATCAGCGTCTGTGAGCCAAATCCTTGTGGTCCAAATAGCATATGTCGTACTGTAGAAGGTCATCCTACATGCAGCTGCCAGGTTGGCTATTTTGGAGCACCACCCACATGTCGGCCGGAGTGCGTAGTCAGCTCGGAGTGTGCTCAACATTTGGCATGTATCAATCAGAAGTGCGCAGATCCATGCAGCGGCACATGCGGTTTCAACGCCAAGTGTCAAGTCAACAACCACAATCCCATCTGCACCTGCCCGAACGAATACGTAGGCGATCCGTTTGAACAATGTGTCCCTAAACGTGAGTATTATTAAACTTAATTTTCAACTTGCGCTTAAGCTTGTCTCTTTTTCAGCTCCTGTATCACGACCCGCGATTAATCCCTGCTTACCAAATCCATGTGGACCAAATGCCAAGTGCCGTGATGTAAATAATCGTGCCGAGTGCTCCTGCTTACCAGACATGTTCGGTGCACCGCCTAGCTGCCGACCCGAGTGTGTCATTAATCAAGATTGCCCATCAAATCGCGCATGTATACGTCAGCGCTGCGAGGATCCTTGTATTGGCACTTGTGGCTTTAATGCGCTTTGTACCACACAGCATCATCAGCCCAAGTGTAGTTGCCTTGACGGTTACGAGGGCGATCCATATACTGGCTGCAATATGCATCAAAGTGAGTACATCTTTTTCGATTATTTGCTATCCTTTCCAAGCGCTCGATTGCCGTACTGTGATCAGACAAACGCTTTCTATTAAATGTTATACATATGTTTTTTTCAGTGGTGTTTAAAACTTAAGAGCCTTATGGTATTGGTCTTATGCATGTTCTTTGTATTGTGTACATATAATATCATCCTTCATTTACCTATACCCAGTACCCATCAAACGTTTTTTGACTGTTAAATAATTGTAATGTGTCCAAGTCAGAAGCGAAACTTTTTATGACCTTTTAGATAACAAGCTTAAAGACAAAATATCAAAATTTTACTTGATTTATGTCAAAAGTCCCAAAGTAAATTGATCAGAATAAGAATACATGATGGTAGCAAGTTACTGGGCTTACGGTTTTACATAGTCGGTCTTTATCGACTTGTTTTTTTTTTTGTATATGCTTAGCCTGTAAGCCAACTCTGTAAACTGTATTTTTACTATATTTATTGTATTCATCATACCTGCTTGCTATTTCCATGCCCATTTCAACATATGTGCCTATAAATAGTTGTGGTTCCCGATGTGCCCTCTGATCCATGCTATCCATCACCATGTGGTGCAAATGCCATTTGTCGCGTACGAAACGGTGTCGGCTCATGCAGCTGTATTCAGAACTATTTTGGTGATCCATACATTAATTGCCGACCCGAATGTGTGCAGAATAGCAATTGCCCCGGCAGCAAGGCATGCATTAATATGAAATGTCGTGATCCATGTGCCAATGCTTGTGGTTTTAATGCAATATGTCGCGTTGCTCACCATCAGCCCGTTTGCAGTTGTGATCCCGGTTTCACAGGCAATCCTCTGCGTGCCTGCGTGGAACGTCCCTCAAGTATGGAGACTCAACTAAAAAATTAAGAAATTTAAAATGACCATGCCTTTATACACTTGCTCTTAGATATGTACCTGCCACTGCCCAAAGATCCATGCAGACCCTCTCCATGCGGCCTCTTTAGCACTTGTCACGTGGTTGACAGTCGTCCAGTTTGTGTTTGCTTGCCAGACTACATGGGCAGTCCACCTAATTGCAAGCCCGAATGTCTGACAAGTGCAGAGTGCTCCTCAGATAGGGCCTGCATTAATCAGAAATGCCGTGATCCCTGTCCAGGCACGTGTGGCTATAATGCACGCTGTCGCACAACCAACCATTCGCCTATCTGCAGCTGCAATGATGGGTACACTGGTGACCCATTCCACCAATGTGTGGCAGAGCGAAGTATGTGCCCCATAGTCCCTATTGTTAGACAGTTTAAATCTAATTTTGTCAACCTTGCCATGCTTGTAGAGCCAACTATTATACCCGATCCGATAATACCGCTAAATCCCTGTGTGCCCTCGCCTTGTGGCCCCAACTCGCAGTGTCAGGCCACAAGTAGTGGAGCCGTCTGCGCCTGCATTAACAACTACATAGGACGTCCACCTTCCTGCCGTCCCGAATGCAGCATAAACTCCGAGTGCCCGGCCCGCATGGCCTGTATGAATGCACGCTGCACCGATCCTTGTATTGGCTCCTGTGGCAATAACGCGCTTTGTCATGTCAGCTTCCATGCACCCGTGTGCATGTGTCAGTCAGGCTTCACAGGAGATCCATTCTCCGGCTGTTACAAGATTTTGGAAAGTACGTTTTGTTCTTTATACACTCTTAACCCTCAGTTTTTGTGTCTGCACACTCACAACTGTTATCTATTAATCACCACCAGCACCAGTAGAAACTACACAGCCTTGCCATCCCAGTCCTTGTGGCCTCAACGCGTTATGTGAGGAACGAAATAGTGCCGCGTCTTGCAAATGCTTGCCCGAATATTTTGGTGATCCTTACATCGAATGCCGACCAGAATGCGTAATCAACTCTGACTGCCCCAAATCGCGCGCCTGCGTCAACCAGAAATGTGTTGATCCATGTCCGGGCATGTGCGGCCACAGTGCTCTGTGCGCCGTATTCAACCATGCTCCCAACTGCGAATGCCTGCCGGGCTATACAGGAAATCCTATTGCAGGCTGTCAATTAGTGCCAGAAACACCGCGCTGTAAGATTCTGACCACATCTGCTAGAAACGCCCTTAGAATAACCCCAACTAATAGCGCACCTCTCAATGTGTTTAGCTCCCGATCCAATTGTGCCGGAAAATCCATGTCAACCCTCACCATGTGGTCTATACAGCAACTGTCGTGCACTCAACGGTCATGCAGTCTGCTCTTGCATTCCCAATTATGTGGGCGCACCACCCAACTGTCGACCCGAATGCATGAGCAGTTCAGAATGCAGTCAGGATAAGTCGTGTATCAATGAGCGCTGCAAAGACCCCTGCCCTGGTACTTGCGGCAACAATGCACTCTGCCGCGTCGTCAATCACAATCCCATTTGCTCCTGCAGCCCAGGTTATACTGGTGATCCATTTGTACGCTGTTTACCACAAGAACGTAAGAAACCGTCTTTGCATCCCATCATCTAATGAAAGTTGGCCTCGGCTTGCTTTCCTCATTTTATCCATGCCCACAATCTCATCTATCACCTAAACTATTTATATCCATATATTATATTTTTCTTTTTTATATGTACAATATTATGTGGCTTATTTTGGTGCATGCTGTTATCATATTTGGTTTATTGGTAAATGTAGAACGCCCCATCGTGCATGATCACATCAATCCATGTGTGCCCTCGCCATGTGGACCCAGCTCGCAATGTAGGGTGTCGGCGGCTAATGAGCAACCCGTGTGCTCATGCTTGCAACATTATGTGGGTAGGCCGCCTAATTGCCGACCCGAGTGTACCTCGAACTCCGAGTGCGCTGGCAATATGGCCTGCATCAATCTGCGCTGCCAGGATCCCTGTGTGGGCACCTGCGGCAGTCAGACCACCTGCCTTGTAAATAATCATAGACCAATTTGCCGTTGCCTTGACGGTTATTCTGGTGACCCATTCTCTGAGTGTGGTCCACAAAGTAAGCGCTTAACGCTCAGCGGAACAATAATGTCTGATAACCCTCATATTAAACCTGCACCTTTTTCCTAGTTATTGTACCGCCTGAAATTGCCGAGCCCTGCAATCCAAGTCCTTGTGGCGCCAATGCACTTTGCAAGGAACGTAATGGGGTTGGCTCCTGCACCTGCCTGCCCGAATACAGCGGCGATCCGTACACAGAGTGCCGCCCGGAATGTGTGCTTAACAGTGACTGTTTGAAAAATCGTGCCTGCCTTAACAATAAATGCCGTGATCCCTGTCCGGGAGTATGCGGCGTTGCCGCAGAGTGTCACGTCATCAACCACTCGCCTAGCTGCAGTTGTCCATCTGGTTTTACGGGCAATCCATCACAGTACTGCCGCGAAATACCCAAATGTAGTGTATTCCCAAAAACTAAAAATCAGACCCTTTTAGTAATATTTTATCACAATTTAATAGTGGCACCTCCTGTTCAACCATGTCAACCCTCACCGTGTGGTCCCTATAGCCAGTGTCGCGAGGTGAACGGTCATGCGGTCTGCTCATGCGTTGCCAATTATGTTGGGGCACCACCTGCCTGTCGTCCCGAGTGCTCGGTTAGCTCTGAGTGTGCGCAAGATAAGGCGTGCATGAATCTCCGCTGTGTAGACCCGTGTCCAGGCACCTGCGGCAACCAAGCCGTCTGCAAGGTGACAAATCACAATCCGATTTGTTCTTGTCCAGCTGGCTATAGTGGTGATCCGTTTGTACGTTGCGCACCTTGGCAGCAAGAGCCAGAAACACCCAAATCCAATGTGAATCCATGCGTGCCAAGTCCGTGCGGTCCCAATTCGCAGTGTCGCGTTGTTGGTGAGACCGGAATCTGCTCCTGCCTGCCTGATTATATCGGACGTGCGCCAAACTGTCGCCCCGAGTGCACGCAAAACTCAGAATGCCCGGCCAATTTGGCCTGTATAAATGAGCGTTGCAAGGATCCCTGTCCCGGCTCATGTGGCTTTAATGCATACTGTAACGTTGTAAATCATTCCCCCGTTTGCTCCTGCGAGAGCGGCTATTCTGGCGATCCGTTTGCTGGCTGCAATCCGCAAAGTAAGACCATATCTTTTGTCAATTGTCCATTGAGATTAGACCTAATAACTTGTCTGCTATGTATGACTCTCAGCTATCGCCATACCCGAAGAACGTTTGACACCCTGCGTACCCTCACCCTGCGGCCCGAATGCTGAATGTCGGGAGCGCAATGGAGCCGGCTCATGCACCTGCCTTGCTGAATATTTTGGTGATCCGTACAGCGGTTGCCGTCCGGAGTGTGTGGTCAACAGTGACTGCTCACGCGACAGATCCTGCATAAACCAAAAATGTGCGGACCCTTGTCCGGGCGTTTGTGGCTTAAACGCAGAGTGTCGCGTGTCCAATCATCTGCCCAGCTGCAACTGCCTAGCTGGCTACACTGGAAATCCATCGAGCGCCTGCCGCGAAATACCGCAACTGCCTGAACCACGTAGGTTTACTGTCAATCGAAGTTCTTGAACCCAACTGACCACCTTACCCATTACTACTATTTGTAGCTATAACCCATGAGAATCCCTGTGTGCCCTCACCGTGCGGTCCGTACAGTCAGTGTCGCGAGATAAACAATCATGCCGTGTGCTCCTGTCAGCCCAGTTTTATTGGCTCAGCGCCCAACTGTAGGCCCGAGTGCATTGTTAGCTCGGACTGCGCACAAGATCTGAACTGTCAGAATCAAAAGTGCGTTGATCCGTGCCCGGGCACTTGTGGCATTGAGGCGCGTTGCCAGGTCGTAAACCACTATCCTGCATGTTCCTGTGCCCCAGGCTTTACTGGAGATCCCTTCAATCGATGCACTCGAATTTTATGTAAGCATGAGTAGTCCAATCTGAGGCCCAAGCCAGTTTGACAGAGATCGGGATGGGCTTAGATTCAATAAATATGTATAATCCTGTCCAGCTGGCTGTGGATACCTTTTTCTTTCCTGCATGTTTATAAATCCTTCACCCTAATGTTATATACTTTTTCTACTTTATGTTTTAATTTTATGTACACTCTACCAATTATTCTACACTATCCGAACTTCCCAAATGTACTATGTATTTGTATATGTTTAAATGTGTGTTGTGTTACGAACTACTTCAACTATCTGGCATGTCTGGCTTAACTTGGCTATGTAGTGGACCCAACACCCAAAGAATCTGGTAATCCTTGTGTGCCTTCACCCTGCGGACCAAACTCTAAATGCGTCGATGTGCGCGGTTCGCCTGCATGCTCTTGCCTGCCCGACTATCTCGGACGGCCCCCGAATTGTCGACCCGAATGCATGACTAGTCCTGACTGTCCAGCCAACTTGGCCTGTGTTAACCAGCGCTGCACAAATCCATGCATTGGTGCATGCGGCATACATTCACAGTGTACTGTCATTAAGCATAATCCAAACTGTCAATGCGAGCCTGGTTACACCGGAGATCCATTCTCCGGCTGTGCCATTATACAAAAAAGTATATGAATACCTACAATCTATCAAATATTGCCCATTTCTAACATATTCATATTCTGTGTTTCTTTGAATTTCACTTAAATCCCTGCAGTCACACCAACAGAAGCACCACGTAATCCCTGTAATCCAACTCCATGCGGTGCCAACGCCATCTGTCGCGAACGCAATGGAGCTGGCTCCTGCGCTTGCCTGCCAGAATATTTTGGTGACCCGTACAGTGGCTGTCGTCCGGAATGTGTGCAGAATGCCGATTGTGATCGCTCACGTGCGTGCACCAACAACAAGTGCCAGGATCCCTGTCCCGGTGCCTGTGGTATCAATGCCGAGTGCCGTGTTCTGAACCATGCACCCAACTGTCAATGCTTCGATGGTTACACAGGCGATCCACATCGCTCGTGCGCGCTTTTTGAAGTAGTCACACGTCGTCCGGAGAATCCTTGCCAGCCCTCACCATGTGGTCCTAATAGCCACTGTCATGATACGAACAGTCATGCGGTATGCAGTTGCGTTGAAGGCTATGTTGGAGCACCACCTAGTTGCAAACCCGAATGTGTGGTCAGCTCAGAGTGTGCACAGAATCGTGCCTGCATCAATCAAAAATGCGCCGATCCCTGTCGTGGTGCTTGCGGAGAAAATGCCAAGTGTCAAGTGGTCAATCACAATCCCATCTGTAGCTGTGTGCCAGGCATGACCGGAGATCCCATCTCGGGCTGTGTGCAGGATGTCGGTAAAAGCACCGAAAATCCATGTGTACCATCTCCATGTGGCCCGAACTCTATATGTCGTGAGATTGGACAACAGGCTGCTTGCTCTTGCCAGACTAACTTCATAGGACGCCCGCCCAGCTGTCGACCAGAATGTACCAACAACGACGAATGCCAAAATCATCTTTCCTGCCAAAACGAACGCTGCATCGACCCGTGTCCTGGCTCATGTGGCAGTAATGCCATTTGCCAAGTTGTTCAACATAATGCGGTTTGCTCCTGCGCCGATGGCTACGAAGGTGATCCGATGTTTGGTTGTCAGCTTATCGCACCAGTCTTACCCACGCAACCACCTTCCTCGCCGTGTGAACCCTCCCCTTGCGGCCCACATGCCGAGTGTCGTGAACGAAATGGTGCTGGAGCCTGCTACTGCCACGATGGCTTCGAGGGTAATGCATATGATGCGCAGCGAGGCTGCCGTCGTGAATGCGAGATCAATGACGAGTGCAGTAATGCCCTGGCATGCGTGCGCTTCAAATGCATTGATCCTTGTGCCAATATGTGCGGCGAGTATGCCATTTGTTCAGTGGATAACCATGTGCCCACCTGCACGTGCTCGGAAGGCTACAGCGGTGATCCGTTCTTTAGCTGCAGACCAGTGCCGGTTACACCACCACCACTTTTGAATCCTTGTGTACCCTCACCTTGTGGCCCAAATAGTAACTGTCGCAGCATAAACAATCAAGCTGTGTGCTCATGCCAGTCGGGCTTCGTCAACCAACCACCTAACTGCCGTCCTGAGTGCGTTGTCAGCGCGGAATGCGCACCAGAGCGTGCTTGCGTGAACAACAAATGCGTGGATCCATGCCAACACACTTGCGGCATTCGTGCCATATGCAGCACCAAGAATCACAGCCCTATTTGCACATGCCCGCGTGGCATGACGGGTGATCCGTTTGTTCAATGCTCCAAGATACGTAAGTACTCAATTAAATAAAAGCAACTGCTTAGAGCTAACAAAACCCATTTGTTTATTCAGCCATTACACATGATGCAACCACACCCGAACCACCCGCACCATCGTGCGTGCCATCTCCATGCGGACCGAACTCCAAGTGCCAAATTATTGGTGGAAGCCCGGCTTGCTCTTGTCTTCCTGACTTTATTGGAGCCCCACCACGATGCCGGCCAGAGTGCGTGCTGAACTCAGAATGTGGACCGACCGAAGCCTGTATCAACCAAAAGTGCCGCGATCCTTGTCCCGGCTCCTGTGGCTTTGAAGCCAAGTGTCATGTACTTAATCATCTGCCAATCTGCAACTGCATTGATGGCTTTACTGGTGACCCATTCATACGATGCAGCAAGCTGCCAGAAGTAAAGGTAGTGCAGCGTCCCGATGATCCTTGCAGTCCAAGTCCATGCGGGTCAAATGCTGACTGCTTTAGCGGTGAGTGTCGCTGTCAGAACAATTATCAAGGTAATCCCTACGAGGGCTGCCGACCAGAATGCACACTTTCCGCAGACTGTTCGAGGGATAAGGCCTGCATGCGCAACAAATGTGTGGATCCCTGCCCAGGCACTTGTGGCAATAATGCCATCTGTGAAGTTATGAATCACATACCCGTCTGCTCATGCCAGCAGGGATATGAGGGTGATCCGTTTACTAATTGTCGTGTAAAACCGATTGAGCCTACGCCCGAAATCAGAGCCTGCTCGCCCACGCCTTGCGGTGCTAATAGTCAGTGCCGTGATGTAAATGGACATGCTGTCTGTTCATGCTTGGAAGGATTTATTGGAGCACCGCCACAATGTAGACCAGAATGCGTCGTTTCTAGCGAGTGTTCAGCGCTGCAGGCGTGTGTCAATAAGAAGTGCGTAGACCCTTGCACTGGTACATGCGGCGTCGATGCGCGCTGTGAGGTTATCAATCACAGCCCCATCTGCGGCTGCCCACCAGGCACAACAGGTGATCCATTCAAAGGCTGCACTGAAATACCAATGCAAAAGGATGTCGATCAAGGCACTCCGCCAAGTGATGTCTGCGTGCCATCACCTTGTGGACCAAACTCTTTATGCAAACCCGATACAAATGGACCTGTTTGCCAATGTCTGCCTGAATACTTTGGAGCACCACCCAACTGCCGTGTCGAATGCATCATAAATCCTGATTGTCCTTCGACACAGGCCTGCATTAACAACAAATGTCGCGATCCCTGCCCTGGCTCATGTGGAACAAACTCAGAGTGCCGTGTCATTGGACACTCTGTCTCCTGCTCATGTCCACCAGGATATGCTGGAAATGCTTTTGTACAGTGCGTGCAACAGCGCGAGGAGCAACCCAAGCCTTGCGAGCCTTCACCATGTGGCCCTAATGCCGAATGTATTGAACGCAATGACGCTGCCGCCTGCAAATGTATCGATGAATACCAAGGCAATCCCTACGAAGGCTGTCGACCAGAGTGTGTCCTCAGTTCGGACTGTGCCTCGGACAAGGCCTGCATAAGGAACAAGTGTCAAGATCCATGCCCTGGCATCTGTGGCTCCAATGCCCAATGCTATGCCACCAACCATGTGCCCAATTGTGTCTGTAACGATGGTTACACTGGCGATCCATTCTCCAATTGCCGTCGCGTCGCACCAACAACGCCCGCACCAGTCGGTGATCCATGCAGCCCATCTCCATGCGGCCCTAACAGCAAATGCCGTGTTGCTAATGGCTTGGGCGTGTGCTCATGCCTGGAGACCTTTATTGGAGCACCACCCAACTGCAAACCTGAGTGCACAGTGAATGCGGAATGTCCACAGAACAAGGCGTGTCACAAGTTCCGATGCTCCAATCCGTGCGCAGGCACTTGCGGCATCAATGCGAAGTGTGAAGTTATCAACCACAATCCTATCTGTAGCTGTCCGCTAGACATGACCGGAGATCCGTTTGCACGATGTTATCCAGCACCCGAAGTGGCTGAGCCTAAGGAAAGCCCCAAGGATAAGAACCCATGCCAGCCATCACCATGCGGCCTCTACGCAGAGTGCCGCTTGCGCGGTAATCAGGCCTCCTGCTCCTGCCTGCCGACTTACATTGGAGCCCCACCCAACTGCCGACCCGAGTGCATTGTGAACACGGATTGCGCCTCAGATCGTGCATGCATTGCCGAGAAGTGCCGTAATCCCTGCGAGGGTTCCTGCGGCGTTAACTCTGAGTGCCGCATACAAAATCACCTTGCTATTTGCACGTGCCGTGGAGGCTTTACTGGCGATCCGTTTGTTCAATGTATTGAAGTTGTTGAGAAGACAACACAACCTCCAATTTCATCTCAGGATCCATGTGACCTGCAGCCGTGTGGTGCCAATGCTGACTGCCGTAACGGAATATGCAGCTGTCTGCCTGACTACCACGGTGATCCCTACACGGGCTGTCGTCCAGAATGTACACTGAGCACCGACTGCTCACCTAACAAGGCTTGCCTTAACAAAAAGTGCGTCGATCCGTGCCCCGGCACCTGTGGCCAGAACGCACAATGCGATGTTTCAAACCATATACCCATCTGCAGCTGCATTCAAGGGTACACGGGCGATCCGTTTGTTCACTGCCGTCAAGAGACTCAAGTTGCCAAGGATCCATGCCAGCCAAATCCCTGTGGACCCAATAGCTTGTGCCATGTGTCCGCTCAGGGTGCTGTCTGTGCTTGTCAACCAGGCATGCTGGGTTCTCCGCCTGCCTGCAAACCCGAGTGTGTTGTCAGTTCAGAGTGTCCACTGCAAACGGCCTGTATACAAAAGAAATGCGTAGACCCGTGTCCAGGAGCCTGTGGCCAGTTTGCTCGTTGTCAAGTGATTAACCATAACCCGTCGTGCTCGTGCAACACGGGATACACAGGAGACCCGTTCACTCGCTGCTACCAAGAGGAACGAAAGCCCACGCCAGTGGGTCCAACCAACCTTTGTGTGCCGTCGCCATGCGGACCCAATTCAGAATGCAAGGAGCTCAATGGCAATCCAGCCTGTTCGTGTGCGGCCACATTTATTGGCACACCACCTAACTGCCGACCAGAGTGCACCATCAACCCAGAATGCTCACCAACTAAAGCATGCATTCGCCAAAAGTGCGCTGATCCTTGTGTGGGTGCCTGCGGATTCAATGCCCGTTGCAATGTGGCGAATCATCAACCAATCTGCACATGTGATGTGGGCTACACAGGAGATCCGTTTACTGGCTGCCAACAGGAACAAGGTAGGAACCCCTTTTCATTTATTACACACAACACGTCTGTAGTTAGGTCAGGGCGTAAACTAGCTTGGTTTTGGTAGCTTTATTGGACTCTCATTGTCCAATTCCCCGTACACTTGCCTGATAGCCGGAGCTTCACAGATGAATCACTGCAATTACACGT
Source organism: Scaptomyza montana (assembly GCA_018904305.1). Classification (NCBI taxonomy): domain Eukaryota; kingdom Metazoa; phylum Arthropoda; class Insecta; order Diptera; family Drosophilidae; genus Scaptomyza; species Scaptomyza montana. The sequence continues at coordinate 4,239,416 of JAEIGR010000004.1, forward strand.
ATTCGCATTTTTTTACGCCTTGATAGGGAAAACAGAATATGAAACTGACACACAGTACCTTTAAAGCAAAAAAATGCTTCTTAAAATGTAAGCCTTATTACAATTATTGTTATTTAAAATTTACCCTGATCTCAATTTATATACCTGATGAACCCATACGATATTTCAGTTTCATATTTTTTTAATGCGTATTAGAATGATTTATAAATGGTTATCAATGTGTGTTATTTTGCAAATGAAGTTGTGGTTATTGCACTCAAATTGTTAAAAATTATTATTGTTCCATCCTATATGTTTTTCTGTGTTGCACACCCAACGTACACTTAACTCTTTTTACACACACAACTCGTTCTAATGCGCTTAGTTGTCCAGCTATTTACACAATCAATTTACACTATTTTATATTAAAAGTTTCTGCTATCGCACGCACAAGCACAATGCATTGCAAAAGAAGTGCTTCCATATATGCATAAGTATTTATGTATGCATATGATAAGTTTTAATACACTCTGGCAAAATGCAAATTTCAAGACGCAAAGTTCAGTACGAGTTGTCTGAATTATTGTTGCTTTTGAAGGTGTTTGTGTGCGGCAGTAGCAACAATTTTTGATTAGTTTAAGTTTATATTTTTACATTATTTATATTTGCTTATAAACGCCTTTAACGCCTAAATACAATATGCAAACTTGCCACGCCTCTTTACCGCCTCATATACAATACATTATTGCGTACAATGCCTTACCCAAACGCCTTAAATCGACCTAACCCCTGATTTTGTAACTTGTTATGCTTTGGGAAGTAATATTTTTTGAAACTGTTATCGAATTGAATTTGGACCCATGAAATGCTTTTGCTTATATATTTATTGCTTGAACCAGAAAAAAGCAATTGATGTTTATTTAACCCCTGAATTTGACACCTTAACCCCCTATTGAAAAATCCAAAGTACCTCAAAATTAAATACTGCGTTGTTGTCGCCCAAAATTTGTGATCTTAATTTAACAACGGTTCGCTAAAGGATTATCAACAAGTCCTAGTCAACAAATACCAAAACTAGATGAAACTAAAAAGCGCTTATTTATATAAAATTAATTTATTTAATACGTTAATACTTACTGATATAACTCTGTAGCGTCAATTGTTTAATTTCTTAACAATAATGCAAAATAAAAAATTTTTATAAGCTGACACGAAACACTTGTTTTAATTACGTAACTCTACGTCACTTATACAATCGTAATGTGCATATTACGTTATGCAACACTGCACAAACACACTGCGCACCGCACCAGAACACAAGAACACTGCAAAGTTTAACAACAACACTAAAAACTTAACCAAACGCGTCGAAATCACATCAAGTGACACCTATTATGTGCTCTAATCCCAATGCCAAAATCAAAACAAAACCAAAACCCAATTGGATTAATCAACTGCTATAACAAAAGCCACTTCCAGGTGTGTTCGATCGTACTAAACCCGAAGCACTAAATAATAGTTACTAAAGTTTTTTGCCAAAACTTTTCTTTTCCCCCATCTCAATTTCACAAAATATCTCTCGCGAGTACAGAGCGGATAGTCAATGAACGGGTAACACCCTGTGAGCCAAATCCATGTGGATCGAACGCCGTTTGCCGTGAACGGAATGGTATTGGCGCTTGCCAATGCCTACCCGATTACTTTGGTGATCCCTACCAGGCGTGTCGACCAGAGTGCGTACGAAATTCCGACTGCCCATCGAACAAGGCGTGCCAACAGCAAAAGTGTCGCGATCCCTGCCCAGGCACTTGTGGCACAAATGCCGACTGCCAAGTAACGAACCATCTGCCTTCATGCACATGCCGCAGTGGTTTTACCGGTGATCCTTATCGTTACTGCCATGTGGAACCAACTCAACGTAAGCTCAACCCAACTGACCAGCCGAACAACGACTACAAGATACCCTTTACAGCTCTTCGTCTGGCCGAACCTAGTGAACCCTGTCGACCCTCGCCGTGTGGTCCCAATTCCCAATGCCGCGAGCTAAATGGTCAAGCGGTTTGCTCTTGTCTCGAACTTTACATCGGTTTGCCACCCAACTGTCGACCCGAGTGTGTATTGAGCAGTGAATGCCCAACCAACAAAGCGTGCATTAATCAACGTTGTCAGGATCCTTGTCCAGGTACCTGCGGCATCAATGCCGAGTGCCGTGTACGTAATCACAGTCCACTTTGTCAGTGTCGTCGTGGTTTTACGGGTGACGCCTTTACACGTTGCTATGTGTTGTCACGTAAGCGAATTTGTCCCGTTTCTTGTTTACCATATCACAGCCAAGTCTATTGTCCCAATTTAGCACCACCACCACCTGCCATTGAACGCGTGGAGCGTGATCCTTGTGTGCCCTCGCCCTGTGGCTTGAATAGTCAGTGCCGTAATGTCCAAGGCGTACCATCCTGCTCTTGCATACAGGAATACATTGGCACACCTCCAAACTGCCGACCTGAATGTACTATCAGTGCCGAGTGTGCTTCGAACATGGCTTGCATACGCGAAAAGTGTATAGATCCATGTCCCGGTTCCTGCGGCTATGCGGCGGAGTGCAATGTCGTCAACCACACTCCAATATGTACATGTCCCTCAGGTCATACGGGAGATCCATTTAGCAGCTGTCGTCTGGCACCGCCAGAGCCTGTGTTAAGTGAGTTTCCGGAACAATGTCAAAGGTTCTCCCATTCCTAAGTGTCTTTTAACTCTAGACGAATACATTGATCGTTGCCAACCTTCGCCGTGCGGTTCAAATGCCCAATGCAAAGATGGTGTCTGCAGCTGTTTGCCTGAATATCATGGTGATCCCTACTCCGGCTGTCGACCGGAATGTGTGCTAAACTCCGATTGTTCTCGAGACAAAGCCTGTCTGCGCAGCAAATGCCTTAATCCATGCCCGAACACATGTGGCCAGAATGCCATTTGCGATGTCATCAATCATATACCTATGTGCAGGTGCCCCGATAATACTGCCGGCAGCGCCTTTATACGCTGCACACCCGTGCCGAGTACGTCAAGCATATTTTTGACTTTCACAGTTTTCCCTTCTAATCACCGGTCTCGCTACACAGAAACTGTTGTCACCACCAATCCTTGCCAGCCATCGCCCTGTGGTCCAAACTCCCAATGTCGCGATGTCAATCAGCAGGCAGTTTGCTCTTGTTTACCGAGCTATATGGGCGCGCCGCCCACTTGCAGGCCTCAATGTACATCCAATTCCGAGTGTGCACCAACCCAGGCGTGCCTAAATCAGCGCTGTGGTGACCCATGCCCTGGTACTTGTGGTGTGGGCGCCAATTGCGCTGTGGTTAATCACAGTCCCTTCTGCACTTGTCCAGCGCGCTTTGCCGGCAACCCTTTTATACGTTGCCAACCAATAAGTAAGCAATCCTTACTAATACTAAAGAAAGTTTTTACAATTTTAATCAACTCTTAGTCGAACCTGTGCATGACATTCAGCCAATTGATCCTTGCCGACCATCGCCATGTGGTCCTTACTCCCAGTGCCGTGCCATTGGCGAGGCGCCTGCTTGTTCATGTCTTGAAACCTACATAGGGCGTCCACCAAACTGTCGACCCGAATGCGTCACCAGCTCAGATTGCATCAGCCAACTGGCGTGCATTAACCAAAAGTGTGTTGATCCGTGTCAAGGTCGCTGTGGGCTGAACGCTGAGTGTCGAGTGGTAAGCCATGCAGTGCAGTGCATCTGTCAGCAAGGCTTCACCGGTGACCCCTTCGTACAGTGCAACTTAGAAATCGTACGAGATATCGAAGTGCGCACACCATGCAATCCTAGCCCCTGTGGAACAAACGCCGTTTGCCGCGAGCGCGATGGTGTTGGTTCCTGCCAGTGTCTTCCGGAATACTTTGGCAATCCCTACGATGGCTGCCGTCCAGAGTGCGTAATGGATTCTGACTGTCCATCGAACCGTGCCTGCCAGCAGCAAAAGTGCCAAGATCCCTGCCCTGGTACATGTGGCCAAAACGCCATTTGTCAGGTGGTTAACCATCTGCCATCCTGCAACTGCTTCTCCGACTACGTAGGCGATCCATATCGGCTGTGTACGCGTCCCGTCGAACGTAAGGGTTCAGAAACTTGTCTATTGAACAATCTTAAACTTTGCACATCTTCATTTGCTGTAGCCATCCGTAACGAGTACACTAATCCTTGTGACCCGACGCCATGTGGTCCAAACTCTCAATGTCGCGTTACCAACGAGCAGGCTGTTTGCTCTTGTCTGCCCCTGTTTACTGGCACCCCACCAGCCTGCCGTCCCGAGTGCACCATTTCTTCGGAGTGTGCCGCCGACAAGGCCTGTCTTAATCAGAAGTGCGTCGACCCCTGCGCAGCCAGCACTTGCGGCAGCAATGCGATTTGCCGTGTGCGCAACCACAGTCCACTCTGCAGTTGCATCGGGGGTTACACTGGCGATGCCTTTACAAAATGCTTCCCAATACCACGTAAGCCACATTGTTGCCTATCAGGCAGTGAGTTCAACTTTACCAACAATTCGTGTTTCACAGCGCCGCCAGTTGAAGTGCAACGTGACCCATTGCGTGATCCTTGCGTGCCCACACCATGTGGCCCACACTCGGAGTGTCGGCACATTAATGGAGTCCCAGCCTGTTCATGCCTGGCCACGTTTATTGGCCAAGCGCCCAACTGCCGCCCGGAGTGTACCATAAACTCTGAGTGCCCCAGTCAGCAGGCGTGCATTAATCAGAAATGTCGCGATCCTTGTCCAGGCGCCTGTGGCTTAAACGCTGTTTGTAGCGTTATAAACCACACACCACTCTGCGCTTGCATCGAAGGATACATTGGTAATCCGTTTACCAACTGTAATGTGAAGCCACCAGCACGTAGGTCTTCAGAAAGTAGACGACGAATGCAAAAAATATTTATGCTTTGCAATTTTTCAGCAACGACGCCACCTATTCTAGACGATCCCTGCAACCCTACACCTTGTGGTGCTAATGCCCAATGTAATGATGGTAAATGCACGTGCATAACCGAGTACCAGGGTGATCCCTATGTGGGTTGTCGACCAGAATGTGTGCTCAACACAGACTGTGCCCAGAATCGCGCCTGCATTCGCAACAAGTGCATTGACCCTTGTCCTGGCACCTGCGGTGTAAATGCCATTTGTGAGGTTAATAGCCATATACCAATCTGTCGCTGTCCTGATCAAATGTCTGGCAATGCATTCTTTGAATGCCGCCCTGTACCAACGCCACAAGTACAGAATCCCTGTCAACCATCACCTTGTGGACCCAACAGTCAGTGCCGTGTAGTACAACAGACTGCAGTTTGCTCTTGCCTGCTCGACTACGTCGGCAGTCCGCCGCAATGTCGCCCAGAATGTGTTACCAACTCCGACTGCGCCGGCAATCAAGCTTGCCAGAATATGAAGTGTCACGATCCTTGTCCAGGCACTTGCGGGTTCAATGCTTTATGTAATGTGGTAAACCACAGTCCATTCTGCAGCTGTCCCACTGGCATTTCGGGAAATCCTTTTGTACGCTGTGAACAAACTAGTAAGCCAATTGCATATACATATAAACAATATGGCAGGACTACAAAATAAACTTTTTTCAGTAATTCCGCAACGTGATGTTACGCCAACAAATCCATGTCAACCCTCACCCTGTGGTCCTAACTCGGAATGCCGGGTCAGAGGTGACTCGCCATCCTGTTCTTGTTTACCCGAGTTTTTGGGTGCACCACCGAATTGCCGACCAGAATGCATATCTAATTCTGAATGTGCTACTAACCAAGCATGCGTCAATCAAAAATGCGTGGATCCCTGTCCGGGACTTTGTGGTCTAAATGCCAACTGTCGTGTCTTTAGTCATACAGCCATGTGTCTGTGTGAAAGCGGCTATACTGGGGACCCGTTTTCCCTATGTACTCCAATCAGAGAGGCACCAATAGAACGGATTCAGCCTTGCAACCCGAGTCCATGTGGTGTCAATGCCAAGTGTGAAGAACGTGGTGATGCTGGCTCTTGCCAGTGCATACCGGAGCACTTTGGCAATCCCTACGAGGGCTGCCGACCAGAGTGTGTGCTTAACTCAGATTGTCCATCAAACAGAGTCTGCCAACAGCAAAAGTGCCGAGATCCCTGCCCAGGCACATGCGGTCAAAACGCCGAGTGTCAGGTCATAAACCACTTGGCCACTTGCAACTGCCTCAATGGCCATACTGGAGATCCTTATAGTTTCTGTCGTATTGTTGAAAATGAACCACGTAAGCCTTATTAAGCACCCTCCCTATCGTCCCTATGCTTATGCAAATGTCTTATAGCCGAACGCATTTATGTGAATCCTTGTCAACCATCGCCCTGTGGACCCAACTCACGTTGTCGCGAGGTGAACGAGCAAGCTGTCTGCTCTTGTCTTACTCAGTTTATTGGTAGTCCACCTGCATGTCGGCCCGAATGCACCAGCAGCTCCGAGTGTGCCGCTGATAAGGCCTGCATAAATCGAAAATGCATTGATCCGTGTCCCAACGTCTGTGGCCAACAAGCTGAATGCCGTGTTAGAAACCACAGTCCAATCTGCACATGCTTGAATGGATTCACTGGCGATGCATTTACCCTTTGTTACCGTTTGCCGCGTAAGCCAATTAATTTAAATTCTCAATTGAAGTCGCACTGACCTTAATCATCGCTTTATAGATCCACCTGTTGTCGCAACTGAACGTGAACCTCTTGATCCTTGCGTACCCTCACCATGTGGTGCTAACTCGCAATGTCGCGATATTCACGGCACACCTTCGTGCTCCTGCCTACCCAACTATTTAGGCATACCACCAAGTTGCCGGCCCGAGTGTTCTATTAATGCTGAGTGTTCTAGTCATCAGGCATGCATCAATCAAAAGTGTCGCGATCCTTGTCCCGGCTCTTGCGGCCTCAACACACAGTGCAATGTTATTAATCACACGCCAATTTGTAGCTGTCTTGTTGGTTTTATTGGAGATCCATTCGTTGTTTGCAATCCAGAACCACCACAACGCAGTAAGAACCTTATCAGGGTCTAAGCCGTTATCAGATTTTAACCCGTAGTGTTTTCAATAGTTCAAGAGTCACCTGCACCCCATGACCCATGCAACCCCTCACCATGTGGCGCCAATGCTCAGTGTCATAACGGGCAGTGTACATGTATACCCGAATATCGAGGAGATCCCTTCGTCGGCTGTCGTCCAGAGTGTGTGCTACACACAGACTGCGCCCGCAATCTCGCCTGTGTGCGTCATAAGTGCATAGATCCTTGTCCTGGTACTTGCGCGTCCACAGCCATTTGCGAGGTGCTCAACCACATACCAAACTGCCGCTGTCCTGATGGTATGGAAGGCAATGCTTTTGTCGGGTGCAACCCAGTACCAAGTAAGCAATCACCGCGGTTTTTATCGGTGCCCAGTTTATATAAGCGTTCGACTTTTTGCAGAACTTGACGTCATCCAAAATCCTTGCCAGCCATCACCATGCGGACCGAACTCTCAGTGTCGCGCAATTAATCAACAGGCCGTCTGCTCCTGCATCAACCCCTTTATAGGAAGTCCACCATTTTGTCGACCTGAATGCACATCCAATTCGGAATGTCCTTTGAACTTGGCGTGTCTTAATCAGAAATGTGGTGATCCCTGTCCCGGCGTATGCGGTCGCAACGCCCAGTGCCATGTGACAAATCACAGTCCATTCTGTCGATGCTTGGACCGCCATACAGGCAATCCGTTTGTCAGCTGTCAGCCTATTATTGAGCCTCCCAAGCCACCACCACGACAAGCATGCTATCCCTCTCCCTGCGGACCATACGCCGAATGCCGCGAAATTAATGAGTCACCTTCGTGCACTTGTCTTCCAAACTTCAGCGGTGCACCACCTAACTGCCGACCGGAATGTGTGACTAGTTCTGAATGCCCAACGCATCAGGCATGCATACAACAGAAGTGTCGCGATCCGTGTCCTGGTCTGTGTGGTCAATCAGCAATGTGCCATGTGCTCTCGCATACGCCGAGCTGTTACTGTCCTGAAGGTCTGCAAGGCGATCCATTTGCACAGTGTGTGGAGAAAAGAATACAGCAGTTGGATCAATTGGACCCATGCAATCCTAGTCCCTGCGGCAGTAATGCGCGTTGCACGGCCCGTCAAGATGCTGGCTCTTGCCAGTGCCTGGAAGGATACTTTGGTAATCCCTACGAAGGCTGCCGACCAGAATGTATCCTGGATTCTGACTGTCCTTCGAATCGTGCTTGCCAACTGCTAAAGTGTCAAGACCCTTGCCCAGGCATCTGCGGCATTAACGCAGTCTGCAATGTTCTTAACCATGTGCCCAGCTGCAACTGCTTAACTGGGTACAGCGGTGACCCTTACCGTCTATGTCAACAGGAACGCGAACGTAAGAAAACGTCCAAAACATCTACTGGATCAATACAAACATCAATGTCTTTTGCTTTCCTTTGTAGCCATCAAGCAGTATGTAAATCCATGTCAGCCCTCACCCTGCGGTCCCAATTCCCAGTGCCGAGAAATCAATGAGCAAGCTGTCTGCTCTTGCCTGCCCGAGTATATGAGTGCCCCGCCAGTCTGCCGACCCGAGTGTACCATTTCATCGGAGTGCGCTGTCGACAAGGCTTGCGTTGCCAAGAAGTGTATCGATCCTTGTCCGGGAACTTGTGGTGATCAGGCTCTATGCCGCGTACTCAACCATAGTCCCATTTGTTCTTGTCGCTCAGGTTTTACTGGTGATGCTTTCTATCGTTGTTTACCAATACCTCGTAAGTGTTCTATCGGTCCCTAATTGTACCATCCTTAATGTTGCCGTCTGGTTTTAGCTGCACCGCCTACAGCAGCTGTGCAAAAGCAACCAATTGATCCCTGTCTGCCATCACCTTGCGGCCCCTACGGCGAGTGCCGTCCGCATGGTGATGCACCATCGTGCTCTTGCCAATCTGGGTATCTAGGCATGCCACCTAATTGCCGTCCCGAGTGTCGTATTAACTCTGACTGTCCTAGCAGTCAGGCTTGTATCAACGAAAAGTGCAGAGATCCATGCCCTGGCTCTTGCGGCTTTGGTGCCATTTGCAATGTTATTAATCATACACCCAGCTGCACGTGTCCTGCAGGCTTCACCGGTGATCCCTTTAGTCATTGTCAGCCTGAACCACCTCCAAAACGTAAGAATCTGCAACTCAGTTCAAAATCAATAGACACATAACTGCTTACTCTGTAGCTGTGGAAGCCGACGATCCCTGCAATCCCTCACCATGTGGTCCAAATGCCGTCTGTAACGCAGGAATTTGCACCTGTCTGCCGGAATACCAGGGAGATCCTTACAGTGGCTGTCGTCCCGAATGTCTCACTAGCTCAGATTGCCCGCGAGATCGTGCTTGCGCCCGTCACAAATGCTTTGATCCTTGCCCAGGCACATGCGCTTCAAATGCCCTTTGCATTGTGCTTAATCACATACCGATGTGTTCATGTCCCGAAGGCTATGCAGGCAATGCATTTATACTGTGCCACCCTGTACCACGTAAATATATAACATTTACTAGTGAGCAAATGGATCGGTTCCTACCAATTATTAACTTTACAGCACCTATCGTTGTTCAACCTTGCCAACCTTCGCCATGCGGTCCAAACTCGCAATGCCGAGAGGGCAATCAACAAGCCGTCTGCTCTTGCGTACCTGGTTACATAGGCACACCTCCTCTCTGTCGTCCAGAGTGTACCAGCAACTCGGAATGTGCCGCACACCTGGCTTGTGTGAATCAAAAGTGCGTTGATCCTTGTCCCGGAGCTTGTGGCCGAAATGCCCAGTGCAGCGTTGTAAATCACAACCCGTTCTGCACCTGTTTGCCATACCATACGGGTAATCCGTTTGTAGGCTGCCAGCAAATCATTGAACCACCACAGCGGGATATTGAGCCTCGTGATCCATGTCGTCCATCGCCATGTGGTGCCAATGCGGAGTGTCGGGCCATTGGGGAGACGCCTTCGTGCACTTGTCTAAAGGACTTCGTTGGCTCACCACCCTACTGTAAGCCGGAATGCGTCGCTAACTCCGAGTGCCCCAGCAACCGAGCTTGCATTAATCAAAAGTGTCGCGATCCTTGCCCAGGCCTCTGTGGCGTCAATGCCATCTGTCGCGTTGTCTCACATACAGCTATTTGTATTTGTGACGCTGGATTAACGGGTGATCCCTTTATGCAATGCCAGCCAATTGAACAGGATGTGGAAATTATTAATCCTTGCCTGCCTTCGCCATGTGGCTCAAATGCCGAGTGTATACAGCGCAATGGTGCTGGAGCCTGCCAATGCCTTAACGATTTCTTTGGCAATCCATACGAGGGCTGTCGCCCAGAGTGCATTCTTAACTCGGACTGCCCGTCAAATCGCGTATGCCATCAACAAAAGTGCCGTGACCCCTGTCCCGGTAGCTGTGGACAGAATGCTGAGTGTTTTGTCGTTAATCATACGCCCATGTGCTCCTGCTTCGTGGGATATGTTGGAGATCCATATAGCTATTGTAATCAACCAGCTGCACGTAAGCTAGTTCCAATCACTTTTGTAGAGTCGTCTAACCAACTCGTAGTAGTTGTTACTAATTCAAAATGTATTACTTATTTGCCTAACCCTAAACATAGCAATTGTTCACAACTATGTAAATCCATGTCTACCGTCACCTTGTGGCACGAATGCCAAATGTCGCGAGGTGCAAGGCCAAGCGGTCTGCTCTTGTCTACCTGAGTTTGGGAGTGCGCCACCATATTGTCGACCCGAGTGTACCTCTAGCGCTGAGTGCCCTGCCACCAGAGCGTGCATCAATCAAAAATGTGTTGATCCATGCCCGGGTGCTTGTGGCCAACAAGCGATTTGTTTGGTGCGAAATCACAGTCCCATTTGCATGTGTCCTCCCAGTCTTATGGGCGATCCCTTTGTGCGCTGTCTACCTAGACCAAAACGTAAGAAAACATTCAATAACTTAAAAAAAAAAGTCACCATATCACGTTTTTGCTGTAACATTAGCGCCACCACAACCACTTCGAGATGTTATACCGTTTCGCGATCCCTGCGTACCCTCACCCTGCGGCGTGTACTCCGTTTGTCGTTCTCAGCATGACCAAGCAATCTGCTCCTGCCAAGCTAACTACTACGGTACACCACCGCATTGTAGGCCCGAATGTACAATAAACGCTGATTGTGCCAATCATCTGGCTTGCATTAATGAGCGTTGCCGCGATCCCTGCCCCGGCGCCTGTGGCCAGCATACCGAGTGTCGTGTGTTAAATCATACTCCAAACTGTGTTTGTCTTCACGGCTTCGTGGGTGATGCATTTGTGTCTTGCCAACCTGCATCTCGTAAGCAAATCTATAGAAATTTTAAATCCTTAGTACATAAACACAACTACCTGTTCCCAACAGCACCACCAAACTATGAGGATCCCAAAGATCCTTGCAACCCTAGTCCTTGCGGCAGCAATGCCGTCTGCTCCGGTGAAGGTCAGTGTTCATGCATTGCCGAATATCTAGGGGATCCTTACATTGCCTGTCGTCCGGAATGTGTTATAAGCTCCGAATGTCCTAGAAATCGAGCCTGTGTGCAGCAGAAGTGTGTTGATTCCTGCCCAGGCACTTGTGGTGCTGGCGCCATCTGTGATGTTGTTAATCACATTGCCATGTGCCACTGTCCAGAAGGCACGACTGGCAACGCTTTTCTTAACTGCAGTCCTGTTCAAAGTAGGTTAACTCATAAAACTTCTTTCTCTTATCAATAAACTTATCAACTTATGCCCACCCCTCAGTGACCGTTTATCAAAATCCCTGTAAACCATCACCATGTGGTGCAAATGCCGAGTGCCGTGAACTACAAGGCCAGGCAATTTGTAGCTGCCTGCACAATTATTATGGCGTACCACCATTCTGCCGACCCGAGTGTACCTCTAACTATGACTGTGCACCCAACAAAGCTTGTCAGAATCAGCGTTGTATCGATCCCTGCCCAGGCGCTTGTGGTGCTTATGCAGAATGTAGGATGGTCAGTCACAGAGCTTTCTGTACCTGTCGGTCTGGCTTTACGGGCAACCCGTTCGTCCAATGTCATAGAATTAGTAAGTACGCAATGTTCAACAAGCTCACCAATCATACTGATGAACATATAATAACCACAGTCGAACCGTTGAGGGATGTTTTGCCCTCGGATCCGTGCCAACCTTCACCCTGTGGTGCAAATAGTCAGTGCCGCCGTATAGGAGACACACCGTCTTGCTCGTGTCTTGAGAATTTCTTCGGAACCCCTCCCAACTGCAGGCCTGAGTGCTTGTCCAACTCCGATTGCGCTTCAACCCAAATATGCAAAATAAACCGTTGCAAAGATCCATGTCCTGGTCTTTGCGGCAGCGGTGCTGAGTGCCGTGTGCTGAGCCATAGTGCTATGTGCTACTGCCAGCCAGGCTATAGCGGCGATCCTTTCGTTTTCTGCTCACCAATTCAACATAACCCAATTGAAGTTATACAGCCCTGTAACCCCAATCCGTGTGGTACCTTTGCCGAATGTCATCAACGAAATGGCATTGGCGCCTGCCAGTGTCTGCCGGAGTACTTTGGAAATCCTTATGAAAGCTGTCGACCCGAGTGCGTTCTTGATTCCGACTGTCCATCCCATCGCGCCTGCGTAAATCAAAAGTGCCGCGATCCTTGCCCCGGTACCTGCAGCCAAAATGCCGAGTGCTATGTGAGAAACCATTTGCCCCAATGTATTTGCCTGAATAACTATGTGGGTGATCCATATAGTTATTGCAGCCTCGAAAAGAAACGTAAGCAGTCTTTGTCTTGGTTCTCAACACATCTAGAACACAGTGAACTCTCTTTTTCAGCTATTCGTGAATATGTTAATCCTTGTCAGCCATCACCTTGCGGCCCCAACAGTCAGTGCAGAGAAATTAACGAGCAGGCTGTCTGCTCATGCTTGCCCGAGTACACCGGCAGTCCACCTGGTTGTCGTCCTGAGTGTACCATTTCATCTGAATGCAGCTTTGATAAGGCATGCATTCGTCACATGTGTGTTGATCCCTGCCCAAACGCTTGCGGAAGCAATGCGCAATGTCATGCCACAAATCATGCACCGTTGTGCGCGTGCCAGCCAGGTTACACTGGAGATCCCTTTACGCGTTGCTACCCAGTGCCTCGTAAGTCTTCTTAGTTATGTCTCGTACCTCAGATACTGACCCAAATCTACTGGTTATTTAGCACCGCCTACACTTTTGCTACGTGAACCTGTGCATGAACCCTGTCTACCATCTCCATGTGGAGCTAACGCCCAGTGTCACCAATCCCAAGGTCAGGCTGTTTGTAGCTGCTTGACTGGCTACTTTGGCGTACCGCCTAGTTGCCGACCCGAGTGCACACAAAGTGCCGAGTGTTTACCTAGCCTGGCTTGCATAAACCAGCGCTGCGTCGATCCTTGCCCCGGCTCCTGTGCATATAACGCTCTTTGCACAGTTCGCAATCACATTCCCAGCTGCCAGTGTCCAGTGGGCTATGTGGGTGACCCGTTCACCTCCTGCCACCCTGAACCACGTAAGAATGACAACAGCACTGAAGTCATGTCTATTTTTACAATTTTTGCCATCTTTTTAATAGCCAAACCCATTGTTCACGATGATCCTTGCAACCCTTCACCCTGTGGATACAATGCCAATTGTCAAAATGGTCAATGCACATGCCTATCCGAATACACCGGTGATCCCTATGTAGGTTGCCGTCCGGAATGCGTACTAAACACAGACTGCCCGCGAAATCGCGCTTGTGTACGGAACAAATGCATCGATCCTTGTCCAGGAACCTGCGCTGCTAACGCCATATGCGATGTACCTTATCATATTGCTATGTGCCGCTGTCCTGCAGGCATGACAGGCAATGCCTTCATCCTGTGTGAGACACCGCTTGTACAGCTCTCACCGCCTACAAATCCGTGTGCGCCTTCGCCCTGCGGTCCCAACAGTCACTGTCGTGTGCTAAATGAAAACGCAATTTGTTCCTGCATTGAAAATTATGTGGGAAGCCCACCCAGCTGTCGTCCGGAATGCACACGAAACTCGGATTGCTTGCCACGTCTGGCATGTCAGCAACAACACTGCATTGATCCATGCCCGGGAACATGTGGTCACAATGCAATCTGCCATGTAGTAAAACATGCGCCAATCTGCAGTTGTCCCCCACGACATAATGGTAATCCATTCCTAGGCTGTATGCCAACTCCACCCCAACGGGATGTTATTCCTGTCCAACAGCCATGCCATCCATCACCTTGTGGACCCTACGCTGAATGTCGTGCTGTGGGCGACCAAGCACAATGCAACTGTTTAGCCAATTATATTGGAACACCACCGAACTGTAGACCAGAATGTGTTACCAATACGGAATGCAGTTTTGCCAGAGCTTGCATTAATCAGAAATGCGTAGATCCCTGTCCAGGTGTTTGTGGCTCAAATGCCGTCTGTCATGTGCTCAGTCACGTGGCTATGTGCTATTGTGCTCCTGGTTACACAGGTGATCCTTTCACCAACTGTCATCAATTGCCAATTATTCAACAAGAAGATATCACTCAGCCCTGTTATCCCAACCCATGCGGTGCTAATGCGCTATGCCGCCAGGAAGGCAACGTAGGTTCCTGTCAATGTCTAACAGACTACCATGGCAATCCGTACGAGGCTTGTAGACCCGAATGCGTCTCTGAAAGTGACTGCCCATCGGACAAATCTTGTCAACAGTTGAAGTGCCGCGATCCTTGTCCGGGTGTGTGTGGCCTAAATGCCGTTTGTCGCGTCCTTAACCATCTCCCCACATGCCATTGCTTAAGCAATTTTGTCGGTGATCCCTACAACTTCTGTCAACTGCCCGAAAAACGTGAGTTGATGGCTTCAAAAAAACCACATTGCAGACTATTAATTCATTGAAACATGTTGTATTATAGCAATTTTGAAAGAGTATCTGAATCCTTGCCAACCTTCCCCTTGTGGCCCCAACTCTCAGTGTCGCAAGAGCAACGAGCAGGCCATCTGCTCCTGTTTGCCGGAGTATGTAGGTGCTCCGCCTAACTGTCGTCCAGAATGCGTGACAAGTGCAGAGTGTTCATCGGATAAGGCCTGCATTAATCAAAAGTGTAGGGATCCATGTCCTGGCGTTTGCGGTACTAACGCCGACTGCCGTGTGTATCACCATACTCCCATTTGCAGTTGCCATAAAGGCTTCCAAGGGGATGCATTCACGCGATGCTACCCTGTGCCACGTAAGAAGTGCCCATCAGACCATTTGATCTTAAACTGACTTTTGCTTGCCCTTATTACAGCCCCATCTCCCGTTCAGTTGGATACGTATCGGAATCCCTGTGTTCCATCACCTTGTGGTCTAAATGCCGAGTGCCGTGACAAACATGGAACGGCAATTTGCAGTTGTTTACCAAACTATTTTGGTAGCCCTCCTAACTGTAGACCCGAGTGTAGCATCAACGCTGATTGCTCAGCTCATCTGGCCTGTCAGCAGCAGCGCTGCCGTGATCCTTGCCCAGGCGCTTGTGGCTTTAATGCTCAGTGCTTGGTAATAAACCACATGCCCGTTTGTCAATGTGCACCTGGTTTGACAGGCAATCCATTCGCATCCTGTCAAATACCGCCGCGAGCACCGCAGCCCGTTGCGGATGACGATCCCTGCTCGCACATTCAGTGTGGTTCCAACGCCATTTGTCGCCAGGGACAATGTAACTGTTTACCCGACTTCTATGGCAATCCAACGATTGGCTGTCGACCGGAATGTATATTGAGCACAGAGTGCGCACACAATCTTGCCTGCGTACGCCAAAAGTGCATTGATCCTTGCCCAGGCACATGTGGCACCAACGCTATCTGCGAAGTTCACAATCATGTGGCGATATGTCACTGCCCGGCCGGAATGACAGGCAATGCCTTTACGCAATGCTTACCGGCGCCACCACCACCGCCACTCTTAGTTGCCGATCCCTGCCAGCCATCACCATGCGGACCTAATGCACAATGTCGAAATATAAATAGACAAGCTGTCTGCTCATGTCTGCCTCAGTTTATTGGGGTGCCGCCCTCGTGCCGTCCGGAATGCATCAGCAATGGGGAGTGTCCACTGTACTTGGCATGTCTACAGCAACGATGCAGTGATCCTTGCCCAGGTGCCTGTGGCTTGAACGCCGAGTGCCGTGTGCTTAACCACAGTCCCAACTGTCGATGCATTAGCTCCTTTACGGGAAATCCCTTTGTTGCCTGCCATCCACAACCGCCTCAACCCATTCAACATGATGTGATTGATCCCTGTCAGCCTTCGCCTTGTGGACCAAATTCCGAATGCCGCACCATTGGAAACAATGCACAATGCAGCTGTCTTATGGCATTTATTGGAACCCCACCAAACTGCCGACCTGAATGCGTTAGCAGTGCTGACTGTCCAACAAATTTGGCTTGTTTAAATCAGAAATGCCGTGATCCCTGTCCTGGAGTATGTGGCAATAATGCCGAATGCTACGTTATCAACCATACGCCCATGTGCGTATGTTCCAGCGGTCATAGTGGCAATCCCTTTGTCGGTTGCAATATAAAGCGTGATGCAATCGAACCGATTGCTCCTTGTGTACCCAGTCCTTGTGGTTCGAATGCTATTTGCAGCGAGTTAAACGGCGCCGGCGCCTGTCACTGTCTGCCTGAGTTTTATGGTAATCCTTACGAAGGATGCCGACCGGAGTGTGTTTTAAATTCGGATTGTCGCAGTCATTTAGCGTGTCTCAATCAGCACTGCCGTGATCCCTGCGTGGGAACCTGCGGTCCCAATGCCGAATGCCATGTGCGCCATCATTTACCCCAATGCAGTTGTCTCAGTGGCTATGAAGGAAATCCCTATAGCTACTGCAGTGTGATACGCGAACGTGAGCAACCCATTTTATCATATTTTTGAGTGTTAGTTTTTACCCTAAAGTCTTTACAAACAGCATTGCGTGATCCAATTCCACAACATCCTTGCAATCCCACACCCTGTGGACCAAACTCCCAATGTCGAGAGGCAAATCAACAGGCGGTTTGCACCTGCCTACCAGACTTTGTGGGCGTTCCGCCAGCCTGCCGACCCGAATGTACCATATCTAGCGAGTGCTCTCTTGATAAGGCATGCAACAACCATCATTGTGTCGACCCCTGTCCAGGAGTCTGTGGACGCAATGCCGCATGTCGCACGATTAACCACAGCCCACACTGTAGTTGTTTGCCCGGATTTACGGGCGATGCCTTCAGCGGCTGTCGAACAACACGTAAGATCCTGTCTTGCAGACTGAACTTGTCTTCCAGTTTGCTAAAACCAAACAATTTCAGCGCCCGCAATCACTTATGACTATCCGAAGGATACCTATCGCGACCCATGTGTTCCCTCGCCATGCGGCACCTTTGGACACTGTCATGCCCAGAATGGTCAAGCCGTTTGCCATTGTCTGTCTGGTTACTATGGTGCTCCGCCTAATTGTCAACCGGAGTGTGTCGTAAACTCCGACTGCAGCTCACACTTGGCCTGCATGATTGAAAAGTGTCGCGATCCCTGTCCCGGCTCCTGTGGTGTTGCAGCCCAATGTAGTGTCATTAACCATACGCCCATTTGCAGCTGCCCCGTTGGCTTCCAAGGAAATCCCTTCGTAAACTGTTTACCAATACCAGTGGCGGATGACCCGGTACCACGCGATGCCTGCAATCCATCACCCTGT
Source organism: Scaptomyza montana (assembly GCA_018904305.1). Classification (NCBI taxonomy): domain Eukaryota; kingdom Metazoa; phylum Arthropoda; class Insecta; order Diptera; family Drosophilidae; genus Scaptomyza; species Scaptomyza montana. The sequence goes on from JAEIGR010000004.1 coordinate 4,257,207, forward strand.
GGTTCAAATACCATATGTAACAACGGACAGTGCACTTGTTTGGCTGAGTTCCATGGAAACCCGTACATAGGCTGCCGACCAGAGTGTGTATTGAACACGGACTGTGCCCGTGACAGGGCCTGCCAGCGCAGTAAATGCGCTGATCCCTGTCCAGGTGCATGTGGCGTGGGTGCTATTTGTGAGGTTCACAATCATGTGCCCATGTGCAACTGTCCCACAGGAACATCTGGCAATGCCTTTGTGCAATGCGCTTTGGTACAACGTAGGTTCTTTTTCAATTTGACTTATTTTGCAGCAACTCAATATCTACTCCACAATTTAGCTGATCCCATCGTGCCTGTAAATCCCTGCCGTCCATCACCCTGTGGAAGCAACGCACAGTGCCTTGTGGCCAATGGGCAGGGAGTATGCTCCTGCCTATCTGGCTACTATGGCACACCACCTCATTGTCGACCCGAGTGCACTGTCAACTCGGACTGTGCACCCCATTTAGCATGCCAGAATCAACATTGCCGCGATCCCTGCCCCGGCGCCTGCGGCCTGAACGCACTCTGCCAGGTTATACGACACACGCCGCATTGCAGCTGCGCGACTGGGTTCACAGGCAACGCGTTTGCCTTGTGCCAACGTCTGCCGATGCGTCCGAGTGTACAAAGTGAACCAATTAATCCTTGTCAGCCGTCACCATGCGGCTCCAACGCACAGTGTAAGCCCACACCAGAGAACAAGAAAGCGAAATGTACGTGCTTTAAAGATTTTATTGGAACACCGCCCTATTGTCGACCGGAATGTGTGACATCAGCGGAGTGTGCCAACACACTAGCTTGCATTGGACAAAAGTGTCGAGACCCTTGTCCTGGAGTTTGCGGCCAGGCTGCAACCTGTCAGGTGATCAGCCACGTGCCATCCTGCATTTGCATAGCCGATTATATTGGAGATCCATTTACGAAATGCTATCCGCGTCCGGCCATTGAACGAGATCAGATAAATCCTTGTGCACCCAGTCCCTGTGGCGCTAATACCGTTTGCAGCCAAGTTGGTGGAGTCAGTTCTTGCCAGTGTTTGCCCGACTTTTTTGGTAATCCCTACGAAGGATGCCGTCCAGAATGTGTTCTCAATTCCGACTGCTCCAGCCATTTGTCATGCCAAAATCAACACTGCCGCGACCCCTGTCCGGGCAGCTGTGCTCCAAATGCCCATTGTCAAGTTGTAAACCATATACCCATTTGTAGCTGCTATCCTGGGTACAATGGCGATCCTTATCGTCACTGTCAGCTGCGCCAGCCAGAAAGTAAGCATTTGTACCAGCCTTCAACACCAATTTGCACTAACCCACCGAATTATGTATTATTTGCACCCATTTGCACTTTCTCTACAGCCATCAAATTGGTTTACGTCAATCCATGTGAACCCTCTCCCTGTGGTCCCAATTCACTGTGCAGAGAATCGCAAGGTCAGGCAATCTGTAGCTGTCAGCCCGATTACTTTGGCACGCCGCCCGCCTGTCGTCCCGAATGTACTACAAACGCCGAATGTCCCACAGACAGGGCATGCATTAATCAGAAATGTCTAGATCCCTGTCCTGGTGCCTGTGGCTACAATGCTATTTGCAAAGCGCAGCATCATAGAGCTCATTGCTCATGTATCCCCAGCCACACTGGCGATGCTTTTGTGCATTGCCAGCCCACACCAACACAACAGCCTATTGTGGCCCGCGAACCATATCGCGATCCCTGTGTACCAAGCCCTTGCGGACAGTATGGTCAGTGCCGTGTGTTAAATGGCCAGGCTATCTGCAGTTGTCTGTCCGAGTATTATGGCTCACCTCCTCATTGCCAACCAGAGTGTACATTGAACTCTGATTGCTTCGCTAATCGTGCGTGCATCAATGAGAAATGCCGTGATCCATGTCCGGGCGCTTGTGGTCTTTACGCTCAATGCAATGTCCTAAATCACGTGCCTAGCTGCATATGTCCCAGTGGTTATATTGGTGATCCATTCCATCGTTGCTATCCGGCACCAGCTACTCCCATTTCAACTGCCGATGATCCATGCAATCCAACGCCATGCGGTGTTAACGCTCAATGCTCGAACGGTATTTGCAGCTGTTTGCCACTTTACCAGGGCGATCCCTACGTGGGTTGTCGCCCCGAATGTGTTCTTAGCACCGAGTGCCCCTTTGACAAATTGTGCGTACGCCATCGCTGCGTCGATCCCTGTCCAAGCAACTGTGGTTTTGGCGCCATTTGCGAGCTACACAATCATGTTGCCATGTGCCACTGCCCAACTGGTACACAAGGCAATCCATTTGTTCTGTGTCATACTGCGCCTTTGCAGGCACCGACAATAACACCAGCACTGCAACCCTGCCAGCCATCGCCATGTGGTGCTAACGCCCAATGTCGTCCAGTTGGACATCAGGCGATCTGCAGCTGTCTGCCCGGCTATTATGGTAGTCCACCAACCTGTCGACCCGAGTGCACTACCAATTCAGATTGTTCACTTAGCTTAGCATGCATCAATCAGCACTGTCGCGATCCTTGCCCGGGTGTTTGCGGCTACCGAGCAGAGTGTCATGTGATTTATCACAGACCGCAATGTGTTTGCCCTGCTGGCTATACGGGCAGTCCGTACACACACTGCCAGCCCATCCCACCCGCTCCAGTTGCAGTGCAACGTGAGCCACTTGATTCCTGCATTCCCTCGCCATGCGGCCCACACTCTGAGTGCAGCAGTGATCAAGGTGTTGCAACTTGTCGTTGCCAGCCCGAGTACATAGGTGTCCCGCCGTATTGTCGCCCCGAATGCATATCCAATAGTGATTGCTCCAGTGATCAAGCGTGCATAAACCGCAAGTGCCAGAATCCTTGTCCAGCTCTATGTGGCTTTAACGCCATATGCCGTACTAGCAACCACCAGCCAAACTGTGTGTGTGCACCAGGGCTAACAGGCAATCCATTTGTGGCCTGTCAAATACCGCCCCCACCAACATCACCACCCACAACGACGGCTATACAAACAGCGCATGAGCCGCCCGCAATAAATCCTTGTGAACCTAATCCTTGTGGCGCTAATGCACTGTGTAGTCAAAATAGAGGCATTGGCTCATGCAGCTGCCTACCCGATTACTACGGCAATGCCTACGAAGCCTGTCGTCCGGAATGCGTTCTCAACAGCGATTGTCCTTCTTACCTAGCTTGCGTTCAGCAAAAATGCCGCGACCCGTGTCCCGGGACATGTGGCCTAAACGCCAAGTGTCACGTGGTTGACCACTTGCCTCAATGCAACTGCTACAGCGGTTTCACGGGCAACGCATTGACGCACTGCGCTCCTCTGCCACCGGTACAGCAATGTAAGCCACTTCTCCAAACGAATTTGTCTTTCATGTGTAACCAGTTCATGTTTGTTTCTGACTCAGCACCCATAGTACACCTCAATCCCTGCGATCCATCACCTTGTGGTCCCAATGCACAATGTCGCGTACTCAATGAGCAGGCAATTTGCTCATGTCTGCCTGAGTTTTATGGCAGTCCACCATATTGTCGACCCGAATGTACGTTGAACTCTGAGTGTGTCTTCGACAAGGCCTGTGTGCAGCACAGGTGTAGGGATCCGTGTGCTGAAGCCTGTGGCATAAATGCCGAGTGCCGCGTGCATTATCATAATCCTATTTGCTACTGTAAACCAACGCACACGGGCAATCCATTTACCCGTTGCTACGAAAACCCAAGATGTAAGACTATTTGTGATACTAACGTGAAATTCAACAGCTTATCTAATAAATCTATTTTGGCAAATATAGCCCCAACCAATGTGCGACCGCCAATATATGACACACCAGCGCCACCCTACCCAATCGCAATACCAGGCGTGATTAATATACTCTCCGAACAGAAGCCGACCTATGCCACATACCAACCCACAATACATTCGTCCCAAACCCCAATTAATTTCCAGTCTAAGCCGGTTGTACTCAATATTCCATCGATATCGCAACCATTCCCACCGTCGGAAGTTTTAAATATACCTCCAGTGCCTCAACCAATCCAACCAACAACGCTGGCACCAAACCCAACGATTCCATTACCTCAACCAGGAATAATCAATTTACCTTCCCTGCCACAGCCAACATATCAATCACCATCACCACCAGTGCATAATGTAAACTATCCAACTCCTCAGGCACCACAAACGCCTGGAGTTGTAAATATTCCATCAATTCCACAACCTGCAACACCAGCGCCTCAGGCTCCGATTTTCGTGCCCTCTCCAGTGCCAACAACACCTTCACCAAAACCAGGAGTTATCAATATACCATTAGTTGATCAACCTACATACACAACTCCACAGTATCCAGTACATGATGTGAGCTACTTAGCTCCGCAACCAGCTCCAATCCCAGGGGTCGTGAATATTCCTTCAGTGCCACAAGCTGTGCCACCAGTGCCACAGCCACCAATATTTGTGCCATCTAATCCAACAACTTCAACGCCTGTACCTAAACCGGGAGTAATAAACATTCCTTCGGTAACTCAGCCAACTTATCCGTCACCTCAGCCTCCAATTTACGAAGTGCATTACCCAATACCAACACCCCCTCAAAAGCCTGGAGTTATAAACATTCCTTCAGCCGCACAGCCAGTGTCGCACAATCCTCAGTCGCCAATATTTGTACCATCACCTCCAATTTCTATACCGGTTCCGAAACCTGATGTAATAAACATTCCCTCAAGGCCACAACCCACATACCCATCTTCCCATTCGCCGGTTTATGATGTAAACTACCCAACGCAACCAACGCAACGCCCAGAACCAGGAGTTATCAACATTAATTCTCCACCACAACCAGTGCCAACTCCTCAGCCACCGCGACCAGCAATATACGATGTTTACTATCCGCCACCACCCCAAATACCTGGAATTATAAATATCCCATCTCTACCAACGCCAATATATTCGACACCAACACCGCAACAACCAGCTTTTATACCCTCACCCGCAACGCCATCGCCTTTACCTCAACCTAGTGTTATCAATATTCCATCTATACCGCTGCCAACACATCCAACACTTCAGCTTCCTATAAACGATGTGAGCTATCCAACTCAGCAACCCATGCACAAGCCTGGAGTAGTGAATATGCCTTCGTTACCAAGACCGGAGACTATTGTACCACAGCCGCCTATATTCATACCGTCTTCTCCGGTGTCTTCTTCACCAACCCTTCCCTCGGTAGCTATAAATGTACCATCTTTACCTCAACCAACATCTCAGACTCCAGTGCATGATGTAAACTACCCAAAACCACAGACGACTCAAATTCCTGGCGTTGTTAATATTCCCTCGATTTTGCAACCACAACCTCCAGCTCCACAGCCACCTATTCTAGTGACGTCTCCTGTGGCAACTTCAAAACCTGCAACAAAACCGGGAGTTGTTAACATTCCTTCTGTACCTCAACCAACATATCCAACACCTCAAACTCCGATCTACAATGTAAACTACCAAACACCAAAACCATCTCTGGAGATTGGAATAGTAAATATTCCTTCATTCCCGCAACCGATCCCACCAACACAGCAGTCTCCTATATTGGTGACATCACCTTCACCACAGCCTGGTGTAATTTACGTTCCTACAGTATCACAGCCTTCATACCCAACACTTCAGAATCCTGTTTATAATGAAAACTACCAAGAACAACAACTTCAACCTACTCCAGGAATCATTAATATTCCTTCAGTAGGCCAACCAGCACCATCAACCCCGCGCCCAATCTATGATGTTGCATCACCAAATGCAAAACTGAATCCATGCTTCCCATCACCATGTGGTCCATTTTCTCAATGCCACAATCGGTACGGTGTGGCAGCCTGTGTTTGCTTACCGAACTACAGCGGGACTCCGCCTAATTGCCGTCCAGAATGCGTTTTGCAATCTGATTGTCCTGCGCATATGGCATGTGTGAACGAAAAGTGCCGCGATCCTTGTCCAGGATCTTGTGCATACAATGCGATGTGTCGGGTCCATAATCATATACCCAGCTGCTTCTGCCCCTTGGGCTACACCGGCGATCCTTTTATCTCATGCCAACGGATGCCAGATCCAGTTGTCGTTCAGAGGGAACCCATTGCACAAAAAGATCCTTGCTATCCTTCCCCTTGTGGAGTGAATGCCATTTGCAACAATGGTGTCTGTAGCTGTCTGGCCGAATATCATGGAAATCCTTATGTTATATGTCGACCCGAATGTGTACTCAACACAGATTGCGCCAAGGACAAGGCCTGCAGGAGGCAGAAGTGCGAGGATCCATGCCCGGGCACTTGTGGACTGAACGCTGTTTGCAATGTTTACAATCATATCCCAACTTGCTCGTGTCCAGCTAAAATGGAAGGTGATGCCTTTGTGCGCTGTGACCCAATTCCATTGCCACCAATCAGAACAACAACTACCCCAACACCCAGCACATTACCTGCAGTGATACCACCACGCTTACCAGTTAATCCCTGCAATCCCACACCATGTGGACCAAATGCTCATTGTCGTGAATACCAAGAGCAAGCTATTTGTTACTGTCTGCCCGGCTATTATGGCACACCACCCTCTTGTCGTCCCGAGTGCAGTAGCAACTCGGACTGCTCTCTTGACAAATACTGCTTGAATCTCAGATGTCAAGATCCATGTCCAGGTGCCTGTGGCATAAGTGCTGAATGCCACTCACAGAATCATAGTCCCATTTGCGTGTGTCCAGCCCCACTGACGGGTAATCCTCTTGTTGCCTGTCAGCCCATAGGTATGACTCATATTCTCAACATCCCAACAATCCCTAATGCACTTTTTTCAGTTTTACCACCAGAACCCTCAAGAGAACCCATCGAGCATAATCCCTGTCAACCATCACCGTGCGGTCCGAACTCAGAATGTGTAGTAACACCACAGGGTGCCCGCTGCACTTGTCTTAGAGAATTCATAGGCACACCGCCTCACTGTCAACCAGAATGTGTTAGCAGCGCCGATTGTGCCGCTGACAAAGCCTGCCAGAATCATAAGTGTGTCGACCCCTGTCCCGGCATTTGTGGGCAGCTGGCCTTGTGTCGTGTCATAGCGCACAGTCCACACTGCTATTGCCCGGAGGGTTATGTGGGTGATGCGTATAGCGCATGTGTGCAACCCACGCCAACTCCTGCTCCTCCAGCGACAGTCATCCCTAAGCCCGTACCATGCCAGCCAAATCCTTGTGGTGTGAATGCTATTTGTCGGCCGCAATATGACGAAAGCGTTTGTCTGTGTCTGCCGGACTATTATGGCAATCCCTATGAGATTTGTCGACCAGAGTGCACACTTAATTCGGACTGTAGCAGCGATCGGGCCTGTGTAAACGAAAAGTGTCGCGATCCTTGCCCCGGTGTTTGCGGTACCAATGCCTACTGTCAGACTATCAATCATGTGCCAGTCTGCGAATGCCAGCCCCATCATGTGGGCAATCCTTACCACAGCTGCCGTTTCGTGCAGCACGAACGTAAGAAAATTCACAAAAACTTGCAAATTAAACTCAGGCCACCTAAAACCAAACCAACACTCTCAACTCTCTGCTTTTTGACCAACAACAAAAGCGTACCTAATTTTACTGATTAAGGTTCTTTCGCCCAGCTCCAAGTCTCTTTATAACTAAACTAAACCGCCAACTCTCCGCGAGCTTTACGCTCTGACTACCAACAACGCAGTATTCAATTGCTTCTATGCCTTTGCTTCTATGCCGTTATCAAGTGTTTATATTAATATAAAATAACTGAGGTTGTTATTTTAGTTTAAATCACTAAAATAACAACACTCTAGGATCTCCTTATTTTCAGATCAAGAACGCAAAGCTCATTTCTGACTTGTCTTCACCTTTTTGCAGTTGATTTTTTTCTCAGAATTACATTATTCAACATTTAAGTTCATCATATTTTCGTGACAATTTGCTAGAACTAGTTAATAACGCTTTTGAATTGCTTTGTGCGCTAACAAAACGCTTCGCTTTACTTTTATCCGCTCAACATGTATACAAGCTAATCTCAATTTTCTATCTCGTTTAGCCTCTCCCCCTGTTTATGAGAATCCCTGCAAGCCAACACCCTGTGGCACCAATTCCCAATGTCGCGAATCTCAAGGTCAAGCTATATGCAGCTGCCTCCCTGAGTTTATAGGCACCCCGCCCGCCTGTCGTCCCGAATGTGTTATCAGCACCGAATGTGCCGCAGATAAGGCCTGTATCAATCAAAAGTGTCAAGACCCTTGTCCAGGCGCCTGCGGACTCAATGCCCAGTGTCATGTGCGCAATCATAGCCCGCTCTGTTCCTGCCAGCCAGGTTTCACTGGCGATGCCTTTATACGCTGCCTGCCTTTGCCACCCAGACAGGCTGAGCCACCAGCTCAACCAACAATGCCTTGTGTGCCGTCACCGTGTGGGCCTTACTCTCAGTGCCGTGAGGTAAACGGTGCTGCCAGTTGCAGCTGCTTGCCCAACTACATTGGCGCAGCGCCCAACTGCCGGCCCGAGTGCACTATAAGTGCGGAGTGCGCCAGCAATTTGGCTTGCATCAACGAGAAGTGTCGCGATCCTTGTCCCGGTTCCTGTGGTTTTGCAGCGCAATGCAATGTCATCAACCATACGCCCAGCTGCTCTTGTCCTGTGGGTTATACAGGCGATCCTTTTACCAGCTGTCGCTTATTGCCACCCACACCACCGCCAGCACCAACGAGTATGACCAGTCCCTTTCAATACGCGTTGCTTTATCCTAAACATGTATCCAACTTTTTTGCAGCACGAGACGATCCTTGCAACCCCTCGCCATGCGGTGCCAATGCTCAGTGCCGAAATGGCCAATGCTCTTGCCTACCCGAATATCAAGGCGATCCCTACACCGGTTGTCGTCCCGAATGTATACTCAACTCTGAGTGCCCAAGGAATCGTGCCTGTGTGCGCAATAAATGTGTTGATCCTTGCCCTGGAACATGTGCACAGAATGCTCTGTGCGATACTATAAACCACATTGCCATGTGTCGCTGCCCAGAGCGCATGACTGGCAATGCATTTATTGCCTGCTCACCTGTGCGAGACGAACCTGTTGTCCAGCCTTGTCAACCATCGCCATGTGGCACAAATGCTCAGTGCATTGAGCGCAATGGAAACGCTATTTGTTCCTGTGTTACTGGATACTTCGGACAGCCGCCCAACTGTCGGCTGGAGTGTTACACCAGCTCGGACTGCTCACAACAGCACGCGTGCATAAATAACAAATGTGTGGATCCCTGTCCAGGACAATGTGGCCTGAATGCCATTTGCCAAGCAGTACAGCATCGTGCTCATTGCGAATGCATCGTAGGTTATACAGGAGATGCCTACAACCTATGCCATCTCATTGTTGTTGAGCGCAAGCCGGAAACGGCTCGCGATCCGTGCTATCCATCACCATGTGGCCCGAATGCACAGTGCAGCAATGAGAATGGCCAGGCGCGTTGCACTTGTCTGACCGAGTACCAGGGCACACCGCCAAATTGTCGACCCGAGTGCTCCAACAATGATGATTGTGCCAATAATTTGGCCTGCATCAATCAGAAGTGTCGCGATCCATGCCCCGGCAGCTGTGGTCAAAATGCTCAGTGTCAAGTGACCCTGCATACAACGAACTGTCATTGTCCAGTAGGCATGACGGGTGATCCTTTCCGACTTTGCCAGCCAATACCCCAAAGTAAGAATCCCTAGTCCAAATTCCAACAACAAGTTTGCATATTGTAATTAGGCAGGGCGACCCTCATATTGACTAATTATAATCATAATTCTTTTAATCACTTTACAGATTTGCCTACACCGTCGTCAACACCAAAGAATCCATGCTATCCATCACCGTGTGGTAGCAACACCGAGTGCCGCGTGCGTGGCGAAAGCTTTGTCTGCGAATGCATTCAGGAATATATTGGCAATCCCTATGAGGGCTGCCGTCCTGAATGTGTTGGAAACTCTGACTGCTCAGCCAATCGTGCTTGCATACGCAACAAGTGCGCCGATCCGTGCCCTGGTACCTGCGGTCTCGATGCTCTCTGCAGTGTCAACAATCACATACCCATCTGTTCCTGCCCTGCGGGCTACACGGGCAATGCATTTGTGCAATGCACTCGACAGGTGGCACCGCTACCGCCGTCGGATCCATGCTATCCATCACCATGCGGACTTAACACAGTGTGTCGTGTGCAGGGGGATCAGCCCGTGTGCGAGTGTCTGCCTGGCTTCTTTGGCAATCCATTAGGCCAGGGCTGCCGACCCGAGTGCACGCTCAGCTCCGACTGTGCCAAGGATCGAGCCTGTGTCAACAATAAGTGTGTAGACGGTTGTGCAGGAGTATGTGGCTATGGTGCCGTTTGCCAGACAATCAATCACAGTCCCATCTGTAGTTGTCCCGGCAACATGGTAGGCAATCCGTTTGTTCAATGTGAAGCGCCGCGTGAAATTGAAACTGTCGATCCATGCCAACCATCACCGTGTCGCAGCAATGGCATTTGTCGTGTACACAATGGCGCTGCCACTTGCAGCTATCCGGAGTGTGTGACCAACGAGGACTGCTCCCGAGATCGCTCCTGCGTCGGCCAAAAATGTAGTGATCCTTGTCTGCATGCCTGTGGCCTCAATGCCATTTGCCGTGTCGTAAATCACAAGGCCATCTGCAGCTGTCCGCCAGACTTTTACGGCTCGCCGTATGCTCAGTGCGTGCCCCAAGTGCCACATATGGATTCACCCAAGCCCGAGTGCACCAACGATGCTGAATGCACCAATGACAAGGCTTGCACCAATCAAGTCTGCCGTAATCCTTGCGAACAATCAAATCTATGCGCTCAACAAGCACGCTGCCATGTGCAGCTTCATCGTCCGCTCTGCGTCTGCAACGAGGGATACACTGGTAATGCTCTGCAGAACTGTTATCTCTTGGGCTGTCGATCCGATAGTGAATGTGCACCCACCGAGGCCTGTATCAATGAAAAGTGCGTGGACCCTTGCACTTTCACACAGTGCGGCACAGGAGCCATATGTCGCGCTGACTTCAATCATCGTGCACGCTGCCATTGCCCCGACGGCTACCGCGGTAATCCTTTGGTGCGCTGCGACCGACCTGAATGTCGCAGTGATGATGAATGTGCCTTCCATTTGGCATGTCGCAACGAACGCTGCGAGGATCCCTGCAACTGCGGTATTGGAGCTCAATGCCGTGTGGACAACCATCGCGCCCAATGCCGTTGCCCGGCCGGATATAGTGGCAATCCAACAGTACGCTGTGAGCTGGTGCCTGTCCAGCCTGAAGGCTGCACAATGGATGCCGAATGCCCCAGTAAATTAGCATGCTTCAGTGGCGAGTGCAAGAACCCGTGCGATGTGACCCATCCATGTGGGGCCAATGCCATCTGTGAGGTTGTGGACACTCTACCACTACGCACGATGATGTGTCGCTGTGAGTCAGGTTACGTCGGTGATGCTGACATTGGATGTCGAAAAGGTAAGTCAACAACAATGTACAGAAATCCTCTTACACTTTGTGTGAGTCGAAATTATACTTATTTTAGCTTTATTTTGAGTTTGCTTATTTCATTGCAGCAAAGTTGTAAATAGTTCAATATACTATGTACATAAATTAATATTTAATCTTAAATCCTGTTTCTATCACAAATTGCACAAATTATGCAGTTTATGCACTCTTTATAACTTTTCAATAACTGCTGCACAAGATCACTAGCAATATCCAATCAAATCAAACCATATCTAATCTCTTGTTTCTAAACCGTATAGAAACCGTACGTGACCAAGGCTGCGTGTCACATGATCAGTGTCAAGATATGGAGGCCTGTCGCTCTGGCAACTGTGTCAATCCTTGCCTCGACGCTTCCCCCTGTGCGCGTACAGCTCAGTGTCTAGCGCAACAGCATCGTGCTATCTGTAGCTGTCCACAGGGCACACAAGGAGATCCCTTTACGAACTGCTATCAGCCACGTAAGACTCTCTTTTACCATCCCCAACAAATATTTTTTTTTTACCATATTATTATTATTATTATATTGAAGCTGAAATCACAGCTGGTTGCACCCACGACTCGGAATGTACACCCACAACGGCTTGCATTAATAAACGGTGCCAAGATCCTTGTGCCGAAGCCAATCCTTGCGCCGGCAACGCCGAGTGTCGAGTACAAAACTCCCGACCAATTTGCTTCTGTCCCGCTGGCTGGGGCGGTGATCCACAAATTCAATGCTTCAAACGTAAGTGTCTTGTATAAGTCTGTCTACTCTATTCATGCTTAATGTTCTGTTGTTTTGTTAGCCGAATGCAAGATCAATGCTGATTGCCCCTATGACAAGGCATGTCTTAATGAAAACTGCGTCAATCCTTGCACTCATGGACAGGTGCGTTGCGGCAGCGGTGCCGAATGTCTGCCACAAAATCACCAAGCTGTGTGCCGCTGCCCAGCTGGCACACAAGGTAGTCCCTTCATCGCCTGCATCACTGGACATTGTCAGTACAACGAGGATTGTGCAGATCATGAGGCCTGCGATCGTCTAAATCGTGTTTGCCGTCCAGTTTGTGAACAAGATACCTGTACCGCAAATGCCATTTGTGTGGGACGTCGTCATCAGCCGCAATGCGAATGCCGACCCGGCTACCAAGGTAATCCATTCGTGCTGTGCGAACTGCCTAAGCGTGAGCCACAGCCAGAGTGTGTCCAGGATGCTGACTGCCCATCAAAATTGGCTTGCATAAATCAGCGCTGCTCCAATCCATGCGCTACACCACATGTGTGCAGTCCACAGCAGAGCTGTGCGGTACTGGACACACTGCCACTGCGCACTATGATCTGCAAATGTCCCAGTGATACCGTCACCGACAACTCTGGCAATTGTGTGCCCATTAAGCCCGTTATAGTTGCTAACGGTTGTCAGCATAATGCGGAGTGTGCCAGTACTGAGGTGTGCCTCCATGGTAGCTGCCTAGACGCCTGTCGCCTGGAGCGTTGCGGCGTCAATGCTCAATGCAGTGCACGCGATCATTACGCGCAATGCAGTTGCCCAGCTGGTTACCAGGGTAATCCACGCATCGAATGCTACACCACGGATATTGCCATGCCAAAAATACCTGGAGCGGAGTGCACACGCAGCAATGACTGTCCACGTGATAAAAACTGCCAGAACGAGCGTTGTGTAAATCCATGTGTGGCCGATGCCTGTGGCCTGGGAGCCTACTGTCATGTACAAAATCGCGCTGCCGTCTGTCGCTGCCCGCCAGGCTACACTGGTGACGCTCGCATACGTTGTTTACCACGTAAGTCAATTAAGCATTTCCTTGAATTTGAACAATCTTTAACTCATTAATTCATTGCAGCTTCGGATGTCATCACAGTGGGCTGTAAGTCGAACTCCGACTGCCCAGCAACGGAGGCGTGCATCAATACGCAGTGCGTCAATCCATGCAACTGTGGAGACAATGCTGAGTGCACTGTCAGAAATCATCATCCGATTTGCTACTGCAAACCTGGATTTTCTGGCAATGCGCAGTTTGGTTGCGCCCCAATTGGCTGTCAATCGGACGATGAATGCGCCAATGATAAGCAATGCCTAAATCGTGAGTGTATCAATCCCTGCTTAACCACCGATCCTTGTGCCCTCAATGCGGAATGCTATGGTCGCAATCATCGCGCCAGCTGTCGCTGTCCCGCCGGTCTTGAAGGTGATCCATTTGTGCGCTGTTTGCGCTTGGAATGCCACTCGGATCACGACTGTGCCACCAATTTGGCTTGCGTTGCTAACCAGTGTGTTAACCCTTGCGCCCAAAGTCCCTGCGCTCAAAATGCTATTTGCCAGTCTCTACAACATCGAGCAGTTTGCCGTTGTCCGGAGCAACTGCCACTAGGCAATCCGTATGCCTACTGCGAACCGAAAGCTGTTGAACCAGTGTGCCGTGACGATGGTGACTGCCCCAGCGGCCTGGCCTGCATCGATGTCAAGTGCCAGAATCCATGCACAGAGCTCTCACCCTGCGCTCGCAGCGCCCACTGCAGCGTGTTGGACAGTGTGCCTGTCCGCACCATGGTCTGTGAATGTCCCGAATCGCAAGTGCCGGATGCCAGTGGAGAGTGCCGAGAACTGGTGCTGCAGAGTCCACCTGGCTGCGAAAGCGACTCAGATTGTAGTGAGCAGGAGACATGTGTGAATCGCCAGTGCAGGAATCCTTGCAATTGTGGTACCAATGCTATCTGTCAAGTTCAACAGCATCGCGCCGTGTGCAGCTGTCAGGATGGCTTCGAGGGTAATCCCTATTCAACGTGTCGCTCCATTGGCTGTCGCGTCGATGGCGAATGTGACTCTGGCAAGGCATGCATCAATGGCAATTGCCTTAATCCCTGCCTTCTCAACGATCCGTGCGGCCCTAATGCCGAGTGCTTTGTACAATCCAGTCGTGCTCAGTGCCGCTGCCTCAGCGGCTATCGTGGAAATCCCTACGATCGTTGTCGCGTCATCGGTTGCAGTAGCAACAACGATTGCCCCACGGACAAGACCTGCCAGAACGAACAATGCGTCAATCCCTGCGTCTATCACAATGTGTGTGCTCCACGCGCCGAGTGTCGTCCACAGAATCACATGGCTGTGTGCCGCTGCCCGTCCAACTACCTGGGTAATCCATATGTGGACTGCCGACCGGAACCACAGCCTGTATGCAAACTGGATACAGACTGTCCTTCTCGTTTGGCCTGCATCAATGAACAATGCGTGGATCCCTGCCTGGTATTAGAGCCATGTCAGCGACCTGCCCAGTGCCAGGTAACTCCCACGGCCCCAGTGCGTACCATGATCTGCATATGTCCCGATGGTTACATTAGCAGTGGCAGCGGTAGCTGCAAGCCAACTAAAAGCATTGTGAAGGTTGGTGGCTGTATATCAGACAGCGACTGTGCCGCTGACAAATCTTGCTTGAACGGTATTTGCCGCGATCCGTGCAATTGTGGAGTGAACGCTGAGTGTCGCATTAAGGATCACAAGCCAGTGTGCACCTGTCGCCAAGGCTATGAGGGTAATCCAGAGTTCGAGTGCGCCAAGATCGAGTGCACCATCAATTCGGAATGTCCAGCTACACATGCCTGTCGCAATCAGCTCTGCGTGCCTGCGTGCCAGGGCGAGCTTTGTGGCCCCAATGCTGACTGCCTGGCCATCAACCATCGTGCAGTTTGTGAGTGCGCTCCCGGACATGGTGGTAACGCGCGTCTAGGCTGCACACCTCTCGGATGCCGCAACGATGACGAGTGTCCATCGGATAGAGCCTGTGTTAACGGCAAATGCGCCAATCCCTGCGAGACTACAGCGATCTGTGCCAGCGATGAGCTCTGCAAAGTTTATCAACATAAGCCACAATGCGCCTGTCCGCCTGGCACCGTGCCTGGTCGTAGTGGTTGCGAACAGGAGCGTGTGGTGCCTATTTGCATCAGCGACGAAGATTGTCCAACACAACGTGCCTGCCTACGCGGCGAGTGCGTGAATCCCTGCAATGCGACTCAACCTTGTGGCGTAAATGCTGAATGTCGTGTCCTCGATACCCTGCCCGTACGCACAATGATCTGCGAGTGTATCGTAGGCTACACTGGTAACGCGGCGGTGCAATGCGACAAACGTTCCCTCTGCGTCATCGAAAAGGGCTTCGTGCGTGATGTGGATGGCCAATGTGTGTGTCCACCTGGTAGCGCCCTCGACATCTACGAGTACTGTACACCATGCCTGGTGGAGCAGGGCTATCGCATCGATGAGAGTGGTCACTGTGTGTGCGCTTTGGAACGCGGCATGGTGATTGATGAACGTGGTCGCTGCACTTGTCCCATTGAGCTGGGCTATAGTCTAACACCGTTAGGCGAGTGCCAGCCAGGAGAAATTTCCGAATGTGTAAGCAATGAACAATGTGCGGATAATCGCTATTGCAATCCCGAAACAAAGACCTGCGAGGATCCCTGCCTGACCAAGACATGTGGTGTCAATGCATTCTGCAATGCGGTGAATCATCGCGCCCAGTGCCAGTGCATAACCGGCTACACAGGTAATCCTGAGCTGCATTGCAATCACACAAACTTCCGCACCGACTTCCCTCGACCCGATATGGTTGTCAGTTGCTTGGCTGATGGTGTTCAAGTAGAGATTCATATCACTGAGCCAGGCTTCAATGGTGTTCTATATGTGAAAGGACACAGCAAGGATGAGGATTGCCGTCGGGTTGTCAATTTGGCGGGCGAAACGGTGCCCCGTACCGAAATCTTCCGAGTCCACTTTGGCAGCTGTGGCATGCAAGCCGTTAAGGACGTGGCCAGCTTTGTGCTGGTCATACAGAAGCATCCCAAGCTGGTTACCTACAAAGCCCAAGCCATATAACATAAAGTGTGTATACCAGACCGGCGAAAAGAATGTGACCCTTGGCTTTAACGTTTCGATGCTGACAACAGCCGGAACGATCGCCAATACAGGACCACCGCCTATCTGTCAAATGCGCATTATAACCAATGAGGGTGAGGAGATTAACTCTGCTGAAATTGGCGATAATCTGCGACTTCAAGTGGACGTGGAGCCAGCCAGTAAGTAGCTTATTTAAGTTTTTATTTGTTTATTGTAAGAACATCGAAACATACCACTAACTTTATAAAATTTTTTGTATTCACAGCTATTTATGGCGGCTTTGCACGCTCCTGTATCGCCAAGACAATGGAGGACAATGTACAGAACGAGTACCTAGTAACTGATGAGAACGGCTGTGCCACAGACACTAGCATCTTTGGCAACTGGGAGTACAATCCCGATACCAATAGTCTGCTGGCCAGCTTCAATGCCTTCAAATTCCCCTCCAGCGATAACATACGTTTCCAGTGCAACATACGCGTCTGCTTTGGCAAATGCCAACCGGTTAATTGCGGTGGATACAATGCCTTTGGACGACGTCGTCGCTCTATTGCGGACAACTCCAGCGACACGACAGCGATTGCCACCAGCACTGGCGTGGAGGGTCAGCTGCGCGAGGAGATTACCATCTCCTCAAATGCCATACTGACATTCGAAAAACGCAGCGGTCCGGGCTTAAATGATGCCAACAGTGAGTATCCCCTCTCAATGTATAATCGTGTAGTTTCTAACATTACTGTTTGTTTCTTAGTCAAACCGGCTGCTCAGCGCGTTGAGGATATTTGCGTCTCGATGGTGGGCCTGATCATTGCTCTGGTTATTACGGCATTGCTGGCATTAGTCGCCGTCGCCGTAGCAGTCTCCTGCTGGCTGATGGCCTACAGAAGAAGACCTAAGACTTTGGCTCCATTGCCACATCCACCAGAGTTCCCCAACCCGCTGTTCGCCAATCCGGACGCTGCGCCCGAGCCAACGCCGGATTATATATCCTAAACCGTAAAGTAACTATAACATCAAGCTCAGACAAAAAACAACAAAAACACCTAGCTATAATTTTAGTTTGTAAACAGAACAGAAAACATCATATATATTTGAAAAGCATGTGCAAAAAGGAAACACGAAATTAAATTTCGCGAAAGAGAATGCATTGAAATGATAAAAGAAAAAGCAAAAGTACAGTTGTGAGCTAAAAATGAAGTCGTCGGGCGTTTATGAAACGCCCACGTAAATAATGCATAATAACGAAACTTTAAAAATTTGTATAAAACAAAACGACATAAAAGAAATGCCACAGAAAGCATTCCAAACTTAAATGTAAGAAAATAATTTTATTATTTTGTATTAACATTTTAGTATTTTTCCTTACTAATATGAGAATTTTGAGTAGTTGGCTAGTAAATTGTGTAAAGACCCACAACAAAATTATAAACAAAACTGCCAAAAGTTTTATGATACTAAAACAGAAAAATATAGAAACAAGCAATAGACTTTTTAGATAAGACAAGCAGCTACAAAGGAATTCTCGTCCTCTAACGACAACTTCTTCATTAGTCGGTTATAATTACATATTGATATTTTGTTATATACATACATATACACGTACATATATACAAATATATTTAACTAAAGACTTCCTATAAAAGATTAGGGTGTGGGTAGTAGCAACAACACTTTGTATTATAGCACAGACACATAACCACATATTTATACATATATATATAAATATATTATATACACTATAACTTCCTGTGTAATTTTAGGACATGAGCTCGCCTTTTAAAATTTAAAACTGCCTTTTTTCCAACATCACAAAACGAACAATGCACCAAAAAAAAATAATAAAAATAATACTCGTTAGCAGTACGTAAACTTAAAACGGAGCAGTGTATATCCAAAGCAAGCATGAGTATAACCACAAAACAATATATCACGATTGTTTTTCATGGATTATATCAACGAAAGTTCAGCATCACACACACACACACTCAGACAGACCACAAACACAAAGCACAGAGAACTTAGGCTCATATGGAAAGAACTGCTCCAAAAAAATCTTATGAAAATATAAAAAAAAAAAAAACGACAAAACATTTAAAACTGCCACTGAGGCGTCATCAGCGCACAAAAGATTAATGCATAGGAGAAATATATAAGGTTTGTTTTAATTTTAAATGCAACGACGACTAATGGAGGATTTGAACTATGACCTATAACTATAACTCTACTGCAGACTACTACTACTATAATTAACCAATTATTTTTGTAGATTTTTAGTCAATTATTATTAAATTGTTGTGATTGTTTTAAAATGCAAATGAAATACTTCCACTAAATAACTAATAGCGAGTACTTTAAAATAGCAACGAACCGGCGCGTTTAATTATCCCCCTCTGCTCAAGCACAGGGCGAGCTGTTAACGCGCCTATAACTATGCAGCGAATTTTTGGTTTTCGCGCTTGTTCACAGAGCGCAACTGTCGCTTGAGCGGATGTTGGGAACACGCCGCTATATTTAAATTATTCAAAATGAAGTTTTTAATTAATACTATTAAACATAAACAAAATGTATAGTCACTACTTTAAGCCAAACGTGAAGTGTGAAATCCGAAACAATTCCTTATACAAGTATAGTGAGAAATACCATGAGAACACGCACACACACTCAAACACTGACAAACACACACCCGCCTACAAAAAGAGACCAATTTGTAAATAATACAACACATACACACAAAAATCTATGGTATTTTTAATAGCGCATTTTTGTGTATAGGCCAGCTTTCGACCAGCAATAGGAAGATGATAGGAATAAAATTATTTTCTGATTTCAATGCAACAACAAAAATAAAAACAATATAAAAATTCATTTACGCTCACAATTAAAAAAAAATAAACAAAAAACTTTTATTTTTTCTTTAAAACACCGTTAAACAATTTATCTAAATAAACAACTAGAATTAAGTTGAAACAACTTTTTGCACTGGCAGCAAATATTGAAAAATAAAAAAAGAATTGTAAAAAGAACACAATAGTTAAATTGTAATTATAAAGAATTGTATTTAAATCGAAAAAAAATGCATAATTGTAATCGCTTACTGTAAACTAATAAATATTAAATAAATAAAGAAAGTATAAAAATAAAATGCTTTAACGATTTTATTTGATCAACTTTGGTTTATTGACAATTAAGTTATAAGAGTTAAGAAGCATTTAAATTCAACAAACATAAATAAAAGTCATATGTCCATAAATTTTTATTAGCATTTAAAATTCCAGTTTTGACTAAAACAGGTGATATTTTCAATTATTCATACCTTATAGTATATTGTCGGTTTACCTTGACTTACGTTGCTGAAAATCTATTCTCTGTCATCATTATCAATCAGCTTATCGCTGCGTCTGCCGCTAAGTGATAAAAAGTGCAATAATCTTCAAGCGGTAAAACGACAACAAAGCAGAAATAAACTTGAATACTTAAAATTTGGTCACATTATTTATAATTAAAAAAAAAGCTGGCTTCTGGGGGGATGAGCAATGTGAGAGAATAAACCCGTCCGTATTAAGCAGCAGTTTATTTTATGTTCTCTAATTATACCCTGGAATGAATGCTTAAACAAGCATGCATGGCTTTTGTTAGACGTAATCTTAAGTGCAATTGTCATACAAGTCAAACAACATCACTTATCCAAAAGTAAATTCAAGCATATTATGTTGCCATCGCAGCTTATCAAACCCTAGTGCAACATTTGTGGCTTCAGTTATTGTGGTTGTTTGTTGCCTGCCTGCTATCAGATGCCGCGCCGGAAAGCACAAACAAGCGCACGACTAAACTAAAGCCAGCAAATGCTCAATCATAAAGAGCAAAAAGAGAACGAGAGTCAGCAGACTTCGAGCTACAGCTAAGCGATATTCGCAAACGTGGAGCAGTTGACATTTGACAGCGAGCGTGTTTGCACGTTTCTTCACGGGCTTCACGGCTCAGCGGCATAACGGTTCGTCGATTGGAGAAATCGTAAATTGCGGGGCGATCGTTGAATCATTGTTGGCATAGGAACGTATGTCCCAAGATCTACATAAAAAATATTAAAATACCATTTACGAAACGCCGCTGGCACACGCATCGCGTATACGCAACGCTATCGCCGCCGGGTAATTGATATATAACAATTCCGTGACAAGAGTTGATTATATTATTAAGATTATAAGTTATGATTAAAGTTGATATGGAGCTTGGGCTTTTGTGAGGCCTGTGTATGAATGTGAATGAAGCTAATTGCTAATTAAATTTAAGTGAAACGGAACACAAAATAAATAAATAAGCCTCACAAAATCGCTGCAAATTTTGACAAAAAGAATAAAACGATTGAAATAACCGTCTACATTATGATTAAAGACCATAACAAATTATTGTTTTTGTTTTTTGTGGAAGCAATCAATGTCAAAAAAGTACAACAAAATGTTTAACAAATTAATTTTTTTGTATTATTTTATTGTTAATATATTTTGTTTGCGTATGATAAACAGCAACTGAGAAAACACACAAAACGCTTACACAAAAACACGTTACGTTGTTTTAGTTTTTTTGTTTCCCTTGAATATTTGCCAAGTATGGTCGCTGGTTTCATTAACACAACAGTTGTTTGCTCAAAATTAAACATTTCATTTGAAATTCAATTCACTTATGTCATTCTAAAGACATAATTTAGTTTTTAGCATCTTAATGAAAACGATGTGCGTCTATGACTTTAGAAATCTTTTTCTTTGCAAGTAGAACCGTTATAATCTAGACTTAAATCTTGAAAAAAGCAATAAACTCAAGACATGGGAATGCATTTAGAAACTTTAACAATTCGGCAATAAAACGTCTAAGCGCTTGAACCGACGATAGAATGCCCTAACAAACTTTTAAGCTTTGAAAGTAGCTAAATACAAAAGTGTTGGTATCTCAAATAAGCAAATATGTTTGAAGAGGTGTTTTATTATATTTGCAATATTATTTTTTAATAAAAATAATACAGTTTACTTAAGACTTCTGCATATAGTATAAAAAAAGAGCTATGTTTCTGGCAGTTGTCATATTTTTTGCAAATTTCAACGCTTAGCTCATGCAAACGGTTTATAAAAAGTGTACAAATAATTTACATACTATCACATGACCGGGCAATAAGACTGTTATATTACACTGAAGCCCCATAAAGTGGCATGTGCAATGCATAAAAGTTACTTGTTGTCGTTATAAGATGCGTAATTAATAATTCTGAACCCATTCAAATGACCTTTGCACCAGCTCAAAGAGTCACTAGAGCATAGCGCCATGAATGCCGATTGATCATCGCAATAGTAGATTATGACGTAGTGCTTGGAAACTAAAAAGATCTTAAAAGATCGCAAGGGCTAAAAAAAAACAAACAAAAAACTGACAGCCATAAATAAAAACGAAAGCTAACAGGGGTCTGAGGAAGGGGATAACCTTTAAATTATAGCACAAGTGAAGTGAAGTGCGAGTGACTTGGATGGTATCTGAAGTGTACGGCAGTCAGATATGAGTGCTTATCTAGATCTAGCATGAAAATAAAATAAAAATAAGATGGAAGTATGAGAAACGTTTTTAAGTTAACAAAGCGCAAAATTATTTATGATTTTATCAAAAAAGAATAGATAAATCAGAACAGCAACATTTTTGGTCTTTTCTTAATTCATTTTTAGTATGATTTAAAAACTAAACGCACACGCAGCAACAACAATAACAATCTGTGGTTTTCAAGGATTTAATGTGATTTAAAAATATGGCAACAACAACAACAATAATCATCAGCAGTCTCAACGCACCAGCAACAAATTATGAGCATTAACAATTATGAAAGCAAACAACAACCAACAGACAAACATGATTTTATGATTAAGCGGACAACAACAAAAACAGCATTAGCAACACGAGTTTGAAAAGCAACAAAGCAAATAGCAAACTGTAAAAAATGGCAGATCAAGTTGGCCAAGATGCAAGCAATATTGGCCAGACACTGGCGAAGACAGCCTCCTCGCCAACTGTCCTTAATCTGGTCACGAAGCGAACCACGCCTACCGCCCTAGCGCCGTTGCGTTTCAGTCAGTTATCAGACAGCGGCGCCGAGAGCTGTGGCGATGGCGACGAACAGACGCGTCTCATACGCGGCCCATCTGTGCGACCACACAAAGTACATCATTATACCAGCGACTCCTGGCTCACCAGTGGTCTCTACAGCTGGGGCACATCAGCTGCCGTTTCGACAGACCAGCTCCACTACTTCGTTGGTAGCGATGGCAGCCGCAATGCATAAGCCGTTGCCTCGACAGCCATCGGTAAAGTCGCGTCCCAGCTCGGATGTTATACAGCCGGCACAGTTGCAACAGCATCTGCAGCAGCCAGTTGCGTCGGAAGCATCCACTTCAACGGTTACTTTCACCATTGATGATTATGATGCAGCGCCGGCCTCCCACTTTACACCAGCAACGCTGACCTGCACCACAACGACAACAATGGCTGGACACGATGCACTGGCAGTCTCTCCGCTTAGCTATGATCTGCGCTCTCGGCTGGGCAGCCATCACAGCAGCATGCGCTCCATGGTGTCAGGTGAGTGAGTTTTTGTAATTGCTGCATAGTTATAAGCACAAACTTTTTTGTAATACAGCATATCTGCCCGGGTTGAGCGACAGCAGTTGCAATCTAGCCACTAGCTCAGGCGCAGCAACTGGACTGCAGCCAATCAATCCACTTTACATGCAACCGCAATCCTCGCTCAGCGGCAGTTCCTATCACTTATGCGAGCTGGGTGGCAATCAGATCTATTCTGATGTCACATCGGTACGCTCGTTGGCCTCCATTGGCATTGGCTCCACAGATGGGCGCAAGCTGGTCATCAGACGTGTGCCAACAACTGCCAACGAATTGTTCGATATGGTCAATCCACAAACGCCGCCGTAAGTTTAAGATTGCTCAACAGATAGCAAGAGAGTCAAGTCAAGCCAAGCTATGCTTGATGCCTTTCAAGAGTAAGAGTTAGTGTTTAAAAAGAATTTTTCATAATATCTCAATATCTGTCCATCCCTCGTTCCATTAGCATTCGACTCCCGCATCAAACGCTTTAAAATTCATTGAAAATTTTGACACCATTTGATCTCCAAGCATTAAAGGCAACTGTTATCAGGCTCGTGTTGGTAAACATATAATTTTAACACCATCTGTCTGTTTGGGCATGGGGGCAGGCACATGATGTGTCAAACGGAAACGTGAATAGCTTTGAAAAGTATTGGAGCTATTTTTAAGCAATGTTCCTTAACGCGATCAATAGGTAGATCTACATAAGTTGATAAGTATAACTATTGATACAAACACTTAACGCTTATCACACATCACAAATTCGCAAGATTAGTCCCAAGACCCAAGCAACTGGCGGTTGTCAGTAAAGTCGCAACCTGCAAACGGTGCAGTTGTTCCCCAGATACATCTCCAAACGAATCCTTCTCGAAAGTATTTCAGAGTACACCTCATCAATGGACGCATGGATAACGTGAATCAAGTTTAAACTATACTCTCGCATATAGCTGTCTATATCCTGAGACAAAAATATTTGAATAATCTAACAAAATGCCTTTTCGCAATGATGTGGATGCCCAATCCTCAAAGCAGTCGGAGCAATCCTTCTTTCGCTTCAATCGCGTGGCTAAAGTGTAAGCCTGTTTGCCTTTGTTCTGGTTATATAACACCTAGAAATGAATCGTGCTATTTAATTTTAACTTAACGCCTAATAACATCCAATTCGGATTTATGCGCCCCATTATGATTATTGTCATGTTTGTTTTGGCTATTAGCGAAATGCCGCTGATTGAATATTAACGTTGATTTAATGGATAAGTGGCCTTTTCTCAATAAACAGCGCTGACTATTTATTTTATGAAATTTATAGCCTAAAAGTGAAACGTGAAAAGGTGCCAATATGCCGCCCAAAAACCTAAGAAGAATTCTTTCAATTTATCTTTGTAAAGTATATCCAAGTATCGATATCTTTCATACTTTTACTCATCTTTACAGTTTACATAAATCAAATAATTTAATTTCTACAACCTAACACCTCATTAAATCAGTTGTCCCCAAATCTAAATAAACAAACACACACGCACACCCCCTAATCACTGTTTATACACTAACAATGCACTGGCATTTGGCACCTCGGACAGTGTCATTGTTGCAACTGGCATGTGATTACTACAATTAAACTATTTGACGCACTAGAAATGTTAGATGGGGTCGTGTCGCCTCGCGTCGAACCGATGCGACAATGATGGTCATGTAATCTGTGCAAATGTCTGGGGTCTCGTTTTACTGGCGAGACGGACAAACAATGGCCGAGCGAGAGTGTTGACAGCAATTAGATGCGCCTGGCTGGCTGACTATAATGCAAATGACGATGAAAATCGCCAAATAGCTACAGATACATATGTATTTAGGTACCATATATAAGTTGATGTATGTTTTGTATCCACAGGCCACTGGGCATCGATGACGATGACAGCTATATGGACATGTCGGATGAGGCGGCCAACTTGAAGCCGCGACAACAGCATTGGGCTAACAAAATGCAGTTTGTCTTGGCCTGTATTGGGTATTCGGTGGGCCTGGGAAATGTTTGGCGCTTTCCCTACATGTGCTACAAAAGTGGAGGCGGTAAGTAAAAAGATTCAGAATATTCGGAATAACGGAAATATGTGTTTTTGTGTAATGTTTCGGCAAATACTTTGATTCCATGCGACCGAGAGACAACAAATTTCGCGCTTTATGCGACATTTCCGCTGTAAATGCCACAAAGTCATAAATTAAAATTTGTTTAAGCTCAGCGCAAAAGTATGAAAACCCGACGAAAATAAAGCGGTCATTGTCATCTGTATATACAGATGTATGTATGTACATACATAGTATGTATCTTTTGTTGCCTTCCCTTCTCCTTCACATATTAAAAAAAAACACGCAAGCCACTTGACGGCCTACGTCCATCTTCATTTACACGTTCTCGCTCGATCTTTGTCTCTCTTTTTCTCTGTCTTTCTCCTGCTCCCTTCAGCCGGAGGCCCCATTTACATTTCTCGGGCACATTACACATATAATGAGCAAGCGACATCTGGAGAAAATGCAACTGTATATACAATTTGCAATTGTTGATCTCAAATATTTATAATTAATTTAATTTGCGTATTTAGCTGTTTGCATTTAAGTAGGTCTTAAGTCTTATTTAATTTCCTTTATATACTATTATTCAATTGTCATATTGCAGGTGTGTTTCTAGTGCCTTACTGCATAATACTCATTGTATGCAGCATACCCCTGTTGTTTATGGAGTTATCAGTGGGACAGTACACGGGACGAGGGCCAATTGGTGCACTGGGTCAGCTGTGCCCCCTATTTAAGGGTAAGTGGTAAATAAGCTTGTTTTTATTCTGTTCTATGTTGAGTAATGGTTAAAAACTTTATTAAAAGAATCGAATGATAAGATAAGTTAGTCTTAGTATATTTTTCTAGTCGAAAGAACTGGAGCTAAGTTTTCCTTTCAATTTATGAACCGAAAAAACAAAAACAAAAATTATGAATCTACAAATTGCTCATTGCAAATGTGGCGTATGACACAATTTTGGTGATCTCCGAAGGGTTTCAGCAACACCACAATCACGAAGAGTGTTCGTTTAAAACGTTTACAAATCCGTTTAAGATTTCGTAAGTAGATTCTAGTTAATTTAGAGCGCCATCTCATTGCGTCATTTACACGCTTTTTAGGTAAATTGCGAATACTTCACGCTGACACGCTTTGAGTTACTTAATATAGAAATGTTCTTTCCGCCCAGTGAGTTAGAAAACAAATAATAAAAATTATTACAAAAAACTCTGAATGAGAATTAGCCATGTAGCATGACAAGCAAATATGGGCGCTGCTTGTCGAAGTTCAAAGCCAAGGTCTGAATGCACATAGTTAGTGCTGGTATAAATAGTTGGTCAACAGAGTTTCAGTTTACATAAAATCATAAAGCCGGCGAAAAACAATGCCAAAATCAGTAAAGAATGTGATATAAGAAAATGATTGACTAGAAAATACTCTTAGATATTTGAAGCCATTAATTTACTTAATATTTATCATAATAACAGCAGAATCCGGTTATAACGACTCTGCTTATAGCGTCCGTCCGGTTATTGCGACGAAAACTCGATGACTTGGTTGGTCCCCTTACAAACTTATATGAAAGGGCCTCCGCTTAGTACGCTTCCGCTTTTAGCGACAAACCGCTTATACCGACAAGATTTTTCACAATTCAACCGAATATTGCGACGTGCCGAAAAAAAAATACAGCGAAATAATGCCAAAGACCCTTTATTAATAAGATAATGCAATTCGTAAGAAAAGCTTTGTCTCGAGGGTTCGCTTCGCAGTTAGCCATTAGTGTGAAGGAGCGCGATAGCAGATAGCATGTGCAGCCGTTTTTGTTTCAGTTGCACTTGCGCTCAGCGACCCGTCAAGTGTACGACAAGCGGCAGGCCAGCGGCAACCAAGAACGGTAAAAATTGGTTAATATTTGAGTGCGTTATTTACATTTCTGCTGAGCCTGCTTGACGAGATTTTTGTTATTTTTGATATTTTTTCTTTGTCTGTTTCTTCGACAAGTGAGCTATTGAATACACTTTCGGAATTCGTGCTCATCGCTGCATACCTGTATGGTAGTTGCGGTGGAAAAACCGTTGGCAAGTGTCATAGAATTAACAATTTTAAAGAGAATGAATGACCAGCGATTGCAAAACTGCAATTCGACTGTTCGTGTACATCTATGCACATGCAGCACCCTTAAATGTGAGTGTGGCAATTGCTTATCGTTATTGACCCGTCTTATATATAATTTGATCAGTTATGAAAAAGTTAGAGAAATTCAGATAAAAATTTTAGAGATTTCGATCATGAAAATATTTGAAAAGTTTAAATTAAGCAATATACTTGTTTTTTGAAAGTGTATAGAGCAGTTAAAAGAACAATTTTTATACATTACAGCAATTAAAATTATTTCTATAACTGCATCCAATCTTATTTTAGTAACAGGTGATTTATTAACAGGGTTAAAAATCTTCTTTCAAATATATACAAAGAATCTTACGTAAACAGTAAGATCAAATCGTCTTATTTGTCATTGTATTAGTGTTAGTATTGTAAGCTTGCATGTAATCTGGCTACATTCATATATATTATATCGTATCATATATCGATAGTATAGTTTATGAAAATGCGTTGTTCTCGATAAAATATCAGTTCAAACTTTTAAGGTATTGCTATTGCAAATCGGGTCATTTTTGCTGAAGTTATGGAATTCGAAAGATTTTACCAATGCCCAAGTCGATTTTTTGTCACAAAAATTTAACATGCATTCTGACCAAAAATCGAATTTTCTATAATTGTAGATTCTTAAATGCAGTTTTATTCTAGGGGCTAAATCATGACTTTTAAGATATTGCTTTTGAAAATCGGGTCACATTTGACGAAGTTATTGAAGTCGAAAGATTTTACCAATGCCAAAGTCGATTTTATGTCACAAAAATTTAACATGCATTCTGACCAATAATCGAATTTTCTATAATTGTAGATTCTTAAATGCAGTTTTATTCTTGTTGCCAAATTAATATTAATTAATATAATATAGAATATGCAGAATGCACTCACCTGTAGCAGCAACAACACAGATACAGTTCAATGCAAGAACTCTCTCTTTCTCTCACACAACAATAATTATATTAGATGCATCTCATCTTTCTTTTTTATACATATATATACATATGTACATTATTTTATTTTCACTACTTTTAATACAATGCAATTAATACCATCTTCAATGCTTTGCTTATTACGGAGATTTTCAGCGTGCTAAACACACACAAAACACACTCGTATGAGCGCGGTTATTCTCTCTCTTTAATTTTTTCGCGACCCAGCTTAAAAACAATTTAAAAAGCAAATACACGGCGATTCTATAATGTTATAAGCACTTTGCGTATGTTCAGTGCGTAATATAAACACAATTTGACTATTAATATGCAGAATGCACTCATCGGTAGCAGCAACAACACAAATACAGTTCAATGCAATTGCTCTCTCTCTCTCGTTTTTTTTTACTGACCACTCTCAGAAAAACAAAAAGCACACCCACACACAACAATAATTAAATGAGAGGCATCTCATCTTTCTTTTTTATATATGTATGTACATTATTTTATTTAATTTTCACTGCATTTAAACCACAAGAAAAAAATAATAAAAATAAAGTAATGCAATTAATACCATCTTCAATGCTTTGCTTATTGTGGAGATTTTCAGCGCGCTAAACGCAACAACAACACACTCGTAAAAGAGCCGTTATCCTCGCTCTTAATTTTTTCGCGACCCGGCAAAGCAGCAACAATTTGGTGCGCGTTTCCCAATTTTTTCATTTGCCTAAAAACACTTTAAAAAGCTATTACACGGCGATTGTATAATGTTATAAACACTTTGCGTATGTTCAGTGCTTTAAATAAACAGAATTAGACTATTTATATAGGGCGTATCAATTTAAATTTAATAAATAAACGGACGATAAGCTTCCAGCGATGTAAAGACGCGCAAAGTTCCAGGCTTACTGCCTTTGTGGATTAGGGGAACAAGTGGAATTGTGAATTGAGGAATTGTGAAAGGTAACGATCGCTCTCTGTAGTTAGAGCAGGACAGTCCTTTTTATGTCTCTATTCGCGAAGTTGATGTACATTCGTGTGCAGCAACAACTACATAAATAGACAAGCATTTTTGTTTTTGCATGTATTTTACTATTGCCGGTGTTCTTGCTTTAAATATAATGTTCAAAAGATTACAAGTAAAAAAAAAAATATATTAATGAACAAGTTAAAAATAATTTTGCACATACATGTATGTATGTATTTGCAGAGAAAAGTGGTCGTAAAAGACGAAGTCTTGCTTGCTGTTGCTTTGAATTCGCTTTGTTTTGTTTGTGCTTTGAATTCGCTTCGTTTTGTTTGTGCTTAGTTAGAGAGAGAGAGTCGAAGTGCAATGCCAAATTGAAAGTCGTTATAACCGAAATCTAATGTATTTTCATTAAGAAAACTTACTTGACTTACAGCGAAAACAGAATCACTTGTAATTCGCATGTGTTGTCAATGAAGATCTAAAACACATGCACACATGCTAATTAGTTAGTTTTATTGTTATGGGGATGGCGTGAAAATGTGCAAAGCGCAACTCGACACTGAGACGGAAATGTTTTTGAGCGATTTACGTACGCGTCTATCAACGAGATGTGAGACCCCGAAAAGTCGCTTAACCCCCCCTCGGATCGCAGCCTACCATGAAAAACAGTCAAAGGCCACAGTCATAAATCTAATAAGACAACATAAGACATTAGTTTGACATATTTGCAAAGCGTTTAATTATTGGATATATTTTGCCAATAGAACAGCCTCGGCACACCTACGCCCACACGTCCACGCGCAAGCTGCAACTGCAACTAATAAATATTAATGGGCATTTTGTTTTAAAGCCGAGATACGAACAAATGGCTTTAATTGGTTTTAAAGGCACGCGGCAAATTATGCAGATGAATACCAGTCTAGACAAGTGATTGAAATGAACCGGTCTAAATTGTAGTCGACCTGATTATTGAGAAAAGTTAACAATCAACGCATAATTGTAATAAATCCTTAGTCAACGCAAGCAAGAATGTTTAAATTATAGCCTAATGATAGCATTATTAATATTGACGTATATTAATTACTTTTATTTTCTTTAAAAGGAGCTGGCTTGGCCAGTGTAGTGGTTTCGTTCCTCATGTCCACCTACTATAGCGTCATAATAGGTTATACAATTTATTACTTTTTCACATCGTTCAAAACGGAGATGCCATGGATTGATTGTAGCAATAGGTAAATATTCAAATCGGCAACAATTAAAGCAGTTAACATCATATTTTTGTGGCAGATGGAATACGCCCGATTGTTGGGTGCCACAGCGCAAGGAGATGAATACCACAGCGCCAGATACATCACGCACCCCATCCGAAGAGTTCTTTGAGTATGTAATAGTCAAAAATCTACGAAGTAATTTTTATTTAAATGTATCTTGATTTTGCAGAAATAAAGTTTTGCAGATCAGTGCTGGTTTGGAGTATCCGGGCATGATGCGCTGGGAGCTATTCGTCTGCCTTGTCTGCGCCTGGTTGATGGTATACTTTGCCACCTGGAAGTCCATTAAGTCGTCGGCAAAGGTGCGCTACTTTACGGCCACATTTCCATTTGTGCTCATCATCATTCTAATGTTCCGAGCTGTGACGCTCGATGGCGCTGATGAGGGTTTGCGCTTCTTCTTTCGGCCCAATTGGTCAGAGTTAAAGAACGCGAATGTGTGGATCAATGCCGCATCACAGAACTTCAACTCACTGGGCATTACATTCGGATCGATGATCTCGTTTGCCAGTTACAACAAGTACAACAATAACATATTGCGAGATACAATTGCTGTGAGCGTTGTGAATATTGTGACTAGTTTATTAGTGGGCATATTTGCATTCTCAACGTTAGGGAATCTCGCACTGGAACAGAATACCAATGTACGAGATGTCATTGGCGATGGACCTGGCATGATATTTGTAGTATATCCACAGGCCATGGCCAAGATGCCATATGCCCAACTGTGGGCCGTTATGTTCTTCTTTATGCTGCTGTGCCTCGGCCTCAATTCACAGTTTGCCATAGTCGAAGTTGTAGTAACATCCATACAGGATGGCTTTCCACGCTGGATCAAGCGACATCTGGGCTACCATGAGATTGTGGTGCTCTTTGTCTGCGTCATCTCGTGTCTCTTTGGACTACCGAATATTATACAGGGTGGAATCTACTATTTCCAGCTAATGGATCATTATGCTGCCTCTGTAACAATAATGTTTCTGGCCTTCTGCCAGATGATTGCCATAGCCTGGTTCTACGGCACCGGGCGCCTCTCAAAGAATGTCAAACAAATGACTGGCAAAGCGCCATCTCTTTATTTAAAGTCATGCTGGTTAGTGCTGGGACCATGTCTGCTCTTTGTAAGTTCTTATTGTGAAGAGTAAAGCGTACATTATTTTTAGGTAACGCTTTTTTTGCAGGCCATTTGGGTGCTGAGTTTGATTAATTATAAGGAGCCCACATATCATAATGGACGCTACACATATCCGGACTGGGCCTATGGCATTGGCTGGATGTTTGCCTCATTCTCACTTATCTGCATACCAGGCTATGCACTCGTTAACTTTATGCGCACCAGCGGTGACAACTTCTGGGAGGTAAGCCTTCTAATGGTAGCTGTAGCCTGAAACTCATTGATAACTTTGATGCCTTTTTATAGCGCATTAAATTAACACTGCGCCCCAATATTTACGAGTGCAAGATCTGTGGTGAGCATCACTGCGAGCACGACTATCCCGAACAGGAGCAATATATGCTGGCACAGGAATTGGGCAGCGTATATAAACCAACTACGAGACCAGGATTGTATTCGGTGCAAAAGCCGGGCTACAATGCAATGCATACATCCAATACAGCGCCCCATGGTGTTCACACAGAGTATACGTACAAGTCCAGGGAGGAGCAGGAATCACATCCAACGACAGATCAGCAGTAGACAGACCTGCCAAACGATAAGATATTGTGTGTTCCGTTCAGTTGTTAATAGTTTTTAAAACACAATTTTGTTTAAATTTGCATACAATAAACGCAATAATAGTGAACTAAGTCAATAAATTCTTGATAAGAATGAAACAAAAATGCGAAATGTTAATTAATTATTATTACTTCTTTAACTTGAGGCATATGTAATCCTTTAATACTTTTTAATATGTGACAATGCATCGCCCGTCAAATTAATTGATACCATACAGAGCTTTGAAAGCAAGTCATTTAAAAGGAGTATAATTCAATATTTAACACTTTCACTTTGCGATAAAGCTTTCAAAGCCTTTGAACATAGCGATATAATAAATCGAACTCTTCGAATTTGGGAATAGCGTTAAAGTTACGAGGAGTTTTACAATATTCGGCATAAATAAGTTGACTTTTGGCAGGCACAGTTGGTGGATTCACACTCAGATAAGAGTCAGTGCCATAGTCACTGAGTGGACGCAGTGTAATCCCACGCATCATCTTGGCCAGCTCTTGTTCACGTTGCGCTACAGCTGTTTGGGCCGGTTGGGCGCCACCGCAAGATAGTTTGCCCATTTGAACGTATTTCTTATAAATGGCCATGCTCTGTTTGGATGGCGGACTGATGGTGCAGCCATATACCTTCTTCATAGAAGGCAGCATGGAGGCCAGAGTAAAGGGAGCGGGCTCTTCCGTTTCAGTTTGCTTTGATTCCTTTTCTGCAAAACTGGCGCTAAGTTCCTCATCGCTGGAGCTGTCCTCACCCTCGCTGGAGCTGGACGAGTTGCTGTTAGTCGAACCGGTAGAGCTTTGGCCCGTCATCGATGGATTCTGTCGACCCTTACGCGACGGTTGTATCTGACGCTGAAAGGGACTGTAGTTCGTACGGAATGTGGGCATATATCGAGAAGCAAGCTGACTAATCTCAAATTCAATATGCTCTTTAAGGTCCGTATATTTGAAGGACTGATGGTAGTTGGAATAGGCATCTATCATTTCTAGACCATTGCTGTGTACACGAAACAGCTCCTTGACCAGTTTGTTGGTATCAGCACAAGGATAGGGCAAACATTCGCGCACTTTGTGTCGCACCCAATCTGTTATAGATGCACTTGAGGTGCTTGGCGCAAATGCATTGTGCATATCGTAGTCTGTTTGTAGCTCCCAAATGGGCTGATTCACTGCAAGCAAAAAGGCATTAGTAAAGTGCTTATAAATAAATTGAAGTCTCACATACATTTGGTAAGGCTAGGTTTGTAAAGTCCAAGGAACAGATTAATACTGTGCTGCTTCTCTGTGTCGCTAAATGTATTGCTGTAATAGCGGCTCAAAGTTTGCATTACATCGTTGCCCTGCGATGCCCAGGCGGCTGTTTTGCGATAGGTCTTAATGCGATGAACCAGCTGAGAGCCACCATATTGTAGAGCCAGTGTGTCGCCGTGCTCCTCATACAGATGTTCTAACATGGTCACACAATCCGAATCAAATTCCAGTTTGGCTGACTTAACAAAGCCAAGCCTCTCGAGCTGATGTCCAAGAGCACATTTGCCAATGGCAAACTGTGCCGAATTGGTGCGATCCAAACAATCAACGCAATTAGTGCGCACAATGCCTGTCTGAAAGCTAAGCTCACTGCCACGATGCGCCTTAAAGAACATGCCTGTCATTTGAATTATACTTGCTGCGTGAACGGCCAGCTGTTCCATAACATTGCCGCCACTAAGTCGGCTCTGACGAGCCATATCGAAATGTATGTGTTTCATGCGATGCTGTGGCGGTAGGAACTGATTGAGATACCTAATGCTGTTCTCCAGCTCTTTTGAAATGATCGACTCGTGCTTACGTCGCTCTCGCTTCTTTACCAAATTAAGCATGATCAACGGAGCACCATAGTTGAAGAGCAGGCGCTCGAAATGACGTGACGGTGTTTGTGCATACGGATCATAGATATCTAGTTGTATGGGCGGCTTTGGCACCATCTTGCTTATATCCTGCGACCAGTGCGATGGTATCGAACCTCGCATTTGCGTAAAAGCACATAGGCGCTGACCATCACTGACAATCTGTTCCGTTTCCACTTCGTTCGCCACATCACCCTAAAAATAAGTAAAATCTTTATTACACATTTATCGTCTTTATATGTAAAATTTACCTGAAAGTTAGCGCCGCGCTTTAGGAAACGTGTGCCAGCAAAGCGTGTGCTGCGACGTGCTATCAGACACACATTGACATGCCTGCCAAAGATGCTAATGCAGGATTGGCTCACATATCCATGTGTGACCTCCAACAGCCAATCCTTTAGCATAATACCTTCCATGGGCTGCAGCAAATATGCGTTCCACACGAAACGCTTACGTGAATCGCTGCGAAAAGCATAGTCCACACGCTCGTGCGCTTGGGCGACGTTATTGGTCAACTTGTTCCAGTCGGGCAACGGCTCGTCACGCTCCAGATTAACCTTGGCGCCCACATAACGCGGTGCCGACTCGTTGTACTGCAGTGTCCGGGTTAAGTCGTACGAGTAGGAGAAGTAAAAATTGCTGCGCAGATCAATATTTTGGAACATCTTTTTGTAGCGCTCCTCGTGCGGATGTGGCGGTCGCTGTGAAGTCACCTCATTAACGCGCACCATCACTGTGTCCTTGATGGTATACACCAAATGCATGCCAATGTGGGCACAACATTTACGTTTGGTAACCAGAATGAGGTAATATCCCTCTAAAAATCGCACGAAGCCGAGGACTCCATATGCTGATGTCACTTTGGGTGAACCCGTTAACGAGGACACAAATCGTCGAATCTCCGAATTATTAAACTCATTCGCATGCTCTTCAATACTTAAACGATTGAGCGCCAACCGATCGATGGTGAGCAAGCGAAATCGCGACTCGCGGTTGTTGCTGCCCACCAAATACAAGCGCTTAACAGAAGGAAAACAGACGATGGCGATTAAGTAGAATAAATATTTGGGGTGTAGACAACTTACCGAACGCGTTTCATACAGCACAACTTTTTGTATAGAGCTTATAAGTGGATTAAATATAATGTTTGGATTATCATTATTCATTTCGACGTAAATCTTTGTCACACAAACAAAAGATCGGGCTGTCAAAACATTGATAACCAAAGCAGTTAGTATTATTAAAAGTGACAGTATTAAAATACTGTTGATATCCAAAAATGCCAGACATTTAATATGGCTAACGCAGCTGACTGGCAATAGGTAGAGCAACACTTGTAGTTTTTGTATACTGTTGTTTTGTTTAGTCTAGCGGAAATTGGCTTTGATATTTGCAAGAATTCTTTTATACTTTTAAGATACTATGACGACGTGGGGAAATATTTGCCGTATATGTAGCAGCCCCGCAGACTACAACATATTTGCCAAAATACCCACATACTTACATGGCTCGACAAACGAGTTTCTAAATTATCAAAAGCCAATTAATGTATTACTTGAAGAGACATCAGGACTGAAGGTAGATAAATATTTTATCATTTTAACAATGCTTGGCGTTTTTAAAATGTTTCTTCTTGCTTTAATAGAATTCGCCAGACGACGGACTGCCATTGTTTATTTGTGCTCTATGCATATCGTACTTAAAACACGCTGTAACATTTCGCGAACAATGCATAAAAAATGCACTCAGTCTTAAGCTGATTGAGTTACAACAAAAATCCATAAGTAGCAAAGAAGACAATGACAAGGAGAGCGCTCTTTTTACGGCCGATCAGCTTACCTACGTGGAACAGCGCCCGGTGCATAATCTCCTGTTGAACAACAACAGCGCCATAAAGCTAGAAAAGACGGACAAAGTGCATAAACAGCTTCTAAATCAGTTTACGCCTCAACAAAGCGGCAGCCACGAACGGCGTTCACGCTATCTAAACGCATTATATGTCAAGCATCGAAATACAACACAGGTATAATTACTTCACAATCACATATAACTCTATACGATAACGTATGTCATAATCTCAGCAGGCATCG
This sequence comes from Scaptomyza montana, assembly GCA_018904305.1. NCBI lineage: Eukaryota > Metazoa > Arthropoda > Insecta > Diptera > Drosophilidae > Scaptomyza > Scaptomyza montana. Next base: position 4,293,367 of record JAEIGR010000004.1, read on the forward strand.
TCCAAAGTGGAGTTGCCGTCGACCAGCGCTGGCAGCGGCAGCGGCAATGGCACTGGAGAGGACGACGATTATGCAGCAATCACCTCTAGCGATGACAATGAGGAGAATGCATTATCACGCAAAGATAAGAATTGTTATAACTACACCGAGACGAATTTTGAGGAAGATGATCCCATGGAGCAGGCTCAGTTGAGGGACATCAAAGTAAACATACCCGAACCCATGTGGAAGGAACGCAAGTGTCCGGCCTGCTCAAAACGCTTCATGCACGAGGATTCGCAACAATTGCATATGGATAATTGTGTGGAACATCAGTTTTTTAGTTTTGTTGGCGATCTAAACATGTTGCTGGACATAAAACGTCAAAAGATGGTATCACCGCACGAGTTCATAAGACGCATGATCTTTGCCTTGCACAAGACCTGCACCTGGTTGCAGGAACATTCCATTGACACACAATTAGCCGATAAACTTAATCAGGTTAAAATAACAAATGGCAGCACTGAGAAAACTTCAGAGCCAGCTCCAGAAATCTCTGCAAAAGCCTCGAACCGCTGGGATTGTTTGGTATCTCCTATAAACGACGATGATCTCTTTGGCAATAACTTGTTATCATTTAAAAGTGGCACAAATACTCCAATAACTGTTCAGAACAATGTATTGTATGCCATTGAGCGCTCTGAAAGTCGTAGCTCACAACGTACCCCAGATTTGGTGGTAAAGAAGCCCATACCCGTAAGAGGCACAGCTCATATTGCAGCTACTTCGCTAGTTCACGAGAAGAGTGAACGTGCCACATTCCTTGAGAAGTTGCAACGCGCTGTTGTCACACCCCATAAGCAGTCGCATTCACCTGGGCCAGCCACGCCCTCAAGTACCACAATGATGCCATATTCGGCAGCACGGTGCAGCCAATGCAACTTACTTTTTGACTCTGTTAGCGAACTAGAGATTCACAACGGAATGCATCACAATGAACAATGCTATGTTAAAAATACCAAAGATGACGACGACGCTCAACGGCGTAGCATAATCGCACTTTTCGAAGATGATATCTAATTTAATTTAGTTTCTATTTTATTTTATTTTATAGTTCATATTCCTTGTAAGTCTGAATAGTGTTTTTACAATTTATTGTATTCATGTTGTGCAGTTTAATTTTATTTTATTTTGTTATAATTGTAAGCAATTTTGTTTTTACTATCAGCATTCAATGTATTCATCTACTGCCCCGGGTCAAAGTATCTATAAAATCCTACTCTACTATGTGGCTTATCGATACCCGAAAAAATAAATCATAATAAAGTAAATAATCTTTGAAAGAAGTCTATAGCTTAAGTGCTATTTAACATGTAACAGAATATTCAAAAACATGTTTTTGTTAAGATAACTTAAATTTTAACTAGATTTAACTGTGACTGGCCAATCATAGACGCGAATATGTTCCAGCACCAGATCGTTGTCTATTATTTGGGCATCAGTTATATTTTTAAGTAGTTGCATTAAATCCATAGTTAGACTAGCATCCCGTATGGCAAACAACTGGTTTAAAGCGTTCACAAGTGGCATTGCCTGAATTTCTAGCTTGCTTAAAAATGGGCGTGTGGCAAACATATTGGCTAGCACACGCACTCCATATACGATGTGCATTTTATCGGCAGGTTTGCTAAAATCCAAATTTTCAATGGCCATGAAGAAATTGAACAAGTGTTGAAAATGTGGCACACACAAATCGCGTTCCAGACTTACAATTTCAAATTGAAATATAATAAACATGTAATATTCGGCAGCGGAATCAGTTGGTTGCTTCATGTGTAGGTTCTTAGCTATGTATTGACGATTTTCGACGGTCATGGCTGAAGCTGCATTTAAACCTATTAAATACAAACAAATACCAGCATCCTCGTTATAGCAATTGTTGTCAAATGCGGGTGTTGTGTACAATTTCCATAATTTGCTTGCTAACTGCATTAGAAGCAATGTTTTGGCTGACTTCTTGCAAGTGGCTAATATGTTTGCTAACGTCCAAAGACAGCTGCGCTTCAATCGCGGCTCCTGGCTATCTAAAAGAGTTACCAGGTAGCTGCCCGCCATGTTTGTAATCTTTTCACAAACATGCGCCTCACCTAGCGAAAAGTTACACAAGCATTCAGCAGCATCAATTTGTCGCTCCACATTGCTACCTGGCAAATAAAGACGACAATGTATAGTTAGCGAAGAGTTTTATTGTTTTACTGAGAGAGTGCGTACCTGAAAGCTCCTTAATTATAACTTGGGTTGCGCCTTGAATTTTAGCAAAGGCGTTAATATTTTCAATACCTTGCAAGAATGCATGGCTCAAGCAGTACATGTCTTTGCTTTCGGCGTGTTTACGCCGCTTAATGCGTCCCGCAATGCCCTGAACGTCCTTAATCCCAAAATTGTCCAATTCGGCTATTTCATCCTTGATTTGTCCCAAACCAAACCGCAGCGCATCTGTTGTATGTGACCGTAAATCTTTTCGTTTCTGTCTCGCATACTCTCGTATTTTATAGCGAATAGCAGTGTCTGGTGTTTGCGCTGGTGGTGGTGGCATTTCTTCTGTAATCTCCATTGTTTTTAAACAAATAAAGTCGCCAAAAAAACATTTATGCTTCTAGTCAGCTGTTGCGCATTATATTTTGTAGGGCAGCACTGGCCACTGATTTAAAATGTCAGTATTTTTTAATTACACATAGTTTAGGGCATTTTAACGAAAGTAGTCTGCAGTCACGCCGCTATGTAATTGCATAAATAAAAAATCAGTGTTCGAAACTAAAAACAAATAAAAATGTCGTTTACTATAATGCAAAAACTATCCTTACAATGCCTTAAGGCTGACCAACCAATTCTGAGTAAGTACCTGTGAATTTTAGGTTGGGTAAATAATTTAACATCTTTTAAAAAATCCTAGCGACGATACGAAATGCCAGCAAAAAAACCGGCGGTAGCACGCGAAATAAAAAGGGTCATCCGCGTCCAAAACATCGTGGATGGCGAGTTCTTGACGGTCATTACGTTTCCCATGGCACCATATTGGCAACGCAGCTGACGACACGCTTTCATCCAGGCTTAAATGTTAGTTAATAATGCACTCTGCTTGCGCATACATTATGATTGACATTTGTCGTTTATTAGGTTGGCTTTGGACGCAATGGCACCCTGTTTGCCATGGAGCACGGCAGAGTTATCGTTAGCTGCGAGCCCATAGATCCAAACTGGGATCACACTTGGATTCAGCGCAACTATGCCGGCCGACAAGATCAAACTATTTATAAAAAATTTTTCAATGTTATTCCGGAGACGCAGCACCAACGTTTTCGCCTTGTCGAAGAAATCTAACTTGTAAATAAATATTGAAAAAAAAAATATTAAGATATGATAAAGAACACTGTAATCGGTGCAGCGAAAGATCAGTGTTCATCGATGAATTTTTTACATCTATTTAAAACAATGTCACTATCGATTGCTCAGTGCTGTAAAATTTTTAATAAATTCTCGATAACGATTGTTACTACATCATTTTTTGTGCGCTTGTAAATTGTGCGTCTTAAATGTCTTTTGTTAGATGTTTTTCTGATTTATGTTAAAAAATAATAGTGTCTTATGAAATCGTTTATAATATACCTGCAATTAACAGGTAACTCTCTGGTGAGCGCATATATTAGGCTAAGCCCATAGCATTGCTTGGGTTTTTTTTATAACTCAAGCTAGGATTTGATCATAAGCATTTTTTCTATGGTTATAGCAAAGGTTGCATGACTTACATTCCTACTACCTGTTTGCACTTTAAAGTCGCCTAAGGATCACGCAGGTAAAGCGTCCAGACTTTATAAAAGCAGCTCATACGGCCAACATATATTCAGTTTGTTAACGAGTCTTAAACCATTACCATTACCATGGTGAGACGTCGAAGAGATTTTGGCCGTCGTAAATGGTCGATGGATGAGATGGACAAAATATTGGATTTTATTCGTCGGAATCCTTTTGAGGAGCCAAACGGTTCTGACTACTACAGAAAAATGGCAGAATCGCTGGGTCCGGATAAACGTTATATGTCGGTGCGCAGTAAAGTCCATTACATGTTGTCGGGCTACAAAAAAGCTAAATCTATGCTTGCTTTTCGTCCGGACTCTCCCATGTCGGAGGTGCTGCTAATCTGCCCATATTATACACAGTTCGATGAAATATTTAAGAACAAGAAAGCACGAAGGAACACAGTATGCGCAAGACCCCGGCGTCCATCGACTACAAGTACATTGGCACACTTTAATATGGAAGCATCTGACTTGGATATTTCTGACTACTCCGCAGCTTCAACTCGAGGAAGGGCCAAGTTGTCTACATCAACAGTTGCTCTAGCACAAGCCAGAAATAGTTTTCCTCAACCAATGATATTCAAACAGGAATCTGTCAGTGCTTATCAACCAATGAGATTGCATTTAAATGACAGTATTACCATACCAAATATATTAAGCGTTGAATCATTATCTCCTCGAGTTGTTGGAAACGAAAACAATGATATAAATGCAGATTCTTCAACTGCTCCTACTTCAACTGCTCCAACTTCAACTGCTCCTACTCCAACTGCTCCTACTTCAACTGAAACTGAGCAACCACAAGAACATAGCACGGTCGCAGAGCCACAGGCAATTAATTCACAGGATAACGCAATGTCCATGGAGGATTTGAAATTAATGGAGCTACGCTTGCATGAAAAGGAACTGGAGCTTAGATTATATAAGATCCAGTCCAAAGAACGTTTAGTGCGTTTAGGACTAGAATCAAAGGAACGCATTAAGATGAAAAAACTAAGTTTAAAGTATGGTAAAAATCAAATTTAGTTTAAAAGCGGTATCCGTCGCCCGCATATACATATATAATTTGTATTTTTTTATTTAATCTAGTTTTGAATATTGAATGATATTAAATTTGTTTGTCAACGTGTAAAAAATTTCTAAAGAGTAAATATATGTATGTTTATCAATATGACAAGATCATAAATAAAATTTTAATCTAAAACTGATCAGTGCTATTCAAACAGTTTAAATACCAGAACAATACCAACAGCCGTCGATTAATGTAATGTTCATTGCTATCGATACTAATATGTGCACCATCGATTGTTTGACAGCTCAATTGCCGCCTGACGCACACACGTGTTTAGCATCGCAGCACATTTTGTTACACTTTTTTCTCGAAATAGTGAATTAAAAGAAATAATATACAATGGCCGATGCTGCAGAAACCCCAAATGCCGATGTCATCGCCGATGTAAAAGAGGCGAAAAAAGTTGAAGAAGCTACCGATGCGGCCGGCAAAAACGGCGATTTAAAGAAAGAAGAAGAGTCTGCGGCACCCGCTGCTGAGGAAAACAGCAAGGAGGAACGTGCGATCATTCGTCAAGTGGAGTACTATTTCGGAGATGCCAATTTGCACCGCGATAAGTTTCTTAGCGAGCAGATAACAAAGAACGAGGGAGGCTGGGTACCGCTCTCGGTGCTGGTCACATTCAAACGTTTAGCAGCGCTCACCACAGATATAGATACGATCGTCAAGGCTCTGAATAAATCCGGAGAAGGCCTCGTGGAGGTCAGCGAGGACAAACAAAGCGTGCGTCGTCACAGCGAGCGCCCTATCCCTGAACACAATGAGGAGCGTCGCAAGGAGATTCAGGAGCGCACTGCTTACGCCAAGGGTTTCCCATTGGATTCAGAAATGACCCAAATTCTTGACTTTGTCAGCGCCTACGAGAAGGTGGTTAATGTAACAATGCGTAAGCATTTTGATAAACCAACCAAGACCTACAAGTTCAAAGGCAGCATTTTTATCACATTTGAGAAGAAGGAACAGGCCAAGGAGTTTCTTGATAAGGACAAGATTGTCTACAAAGAGCGAGAGTTGCTGCGCAAGTGGCAAGTTGATTATTTGAAAGAGAAACAGGAAGAATATCAAAAGAAGAACGAGAAGCGTAAGAGCCAGAAAGAGGCCAAAGTTGAGCCGTCTATTGATCTGCCCAAGAACGCAATTGTTGTGTTTGAGGGTGCTCCAGATACCGTCACACGCGAAGAGATACGTGAAGCTTTTGAAAAGGTCAAAGACTTTGATATTGCTTACATCGAGTTTAACAAGGGTGACACCAAAGGCTCTGTTCGTCTCACAGAAGCGGATGCCGCCGAGAAATACATTGCCAAAGTAGAGGATGCTAAGGTAAGTCCTCGAAATCATTTCCGACGACGATCACTTATTCTATTGCATTTAACAGCTTAAGTTTAACGATGAAGTCTCCCTTACCCTGCGCAAGGCGAACGAGGAGGAGGAGAAAGAGTTTCTGGATAAGGCCATCGAATTTATGAAGAAGCGCCGCGACTTCTCACGCGGCAAAAACAATAAACGTTTTGGACGCAAGCGTCACGGTGGACACGACAATCGTGGCCACCACAAGAAGCAGCGCTCAGAGTAACTTTGCTACCTTCATAAGCAAATGCAAAGAATTGTTAGTTCTAGTTGTTAGCTTTAAGCAAACCGTTTTTGTGACATCCAATTGCTACTATTATGTACTAGTTCTCCAGTAACTTTAGGAATAAGTATGAGATCCATATGACTCGTGAAAAATATGTATAGTTTACATAATATGAGAGGAACTCTAATTTATTTTAATTACTGAACATTTTTTGTTTTGATTTTGCCTAATGAACTTATAAATAAAAAATCGATCAATAATGTATATAATTTGTGTACTTACTTTCTTGTTAGATATATGCAGTAACTCGATGAGAGAATTATTAAAACATCTTTATACTATTTATGAATACCAAAGTTGATAGAATAAAACACAAAAATAAAAAAGTGTTTTCTTTTGGTAGTTTTTTATTTTTGAGTGTGTGTGTTTTCCTTGTTAAATGATCGCAATATCAATGTACATACAATATAAATCAACTTAAAAACAATAAAAAAACTAATGTATAAACTTCATAAATTACAATTATTAAATGCATTTACAAATTACAATACGCAAAAAAGTAACATAAAATTTTCAAAATTTTCTTTTTTCTTTCGAAATCGAACTATGTTATAATTGCAATGAGGCATAAAATTATATTTATAACTAAGCGAGTCACAATTTATAACTATTATTAGAATAACTCAATTTTAAAGGAGTCGGTTTACTTAAATAAAGAAAAAACAAAACGAACTCTCAAATGCGTATTCACATGGAAGAACGGAACAAAAAATATAAAGATCAGTGCAAGCACATATAATTCACAACAGTTTTTTTCTTTCATATTTGCATAATTTTGTCTTTTAGCAACTTAAGGATTCAATCGTTAAGGCTCATGCGAATTCGAAGGCATAAGCTGTTTAGTGCTTTGGATTTCAATAATTATAATAAACTATATATATTTATGATGATATCCGCTAATGTAATAATATTTGAAATCTATATATCTTGTATTGTTCGGTTTTGTCATAGGTGTAGATACGAGTTATACGAGACTTAATTAACATTTATACATAAGTTAAACAATTACAAACATCGACAACGTATCGATCGCTTAACGCCTTATGTATATGAAAATGTATGTATGTAGTATCAATATAGTATGTATGTATTCTTATGGTGGGGTGCTCAAGCTAGTCTCTGGTCGAAAGAAGAAATATACAGCATTGCGTTTTTTCTTTTTGTGTTTTATGTTTTTTGTTCTGCTAAAGTTTTTCATTTATCACTAAGCTAACGATTTACAACAATATCCGTCCTCTCTCTTGTTTATACAACAGTCCAACCAACATGTGCATGTTTTTTTTATAATTGTACATATGTATATGTTACTACACTTTTTGTAGTGCTTTAAGTTTTGCTATTCTTCCGTTAAACTTTTGAAATTATTTCCAGACTGGCGTCAGATCTAGTGTGAGATTCTGTATCGTCCGATTGCGCGCCGAGCTGCGCTTTTGCTTCACCGAGCTGGTAATCTCGTTGACCAGGCCTTGGCAATCATTGCAGACGCTAACCTGCTCGCCACGCAAATTCTCCTTCTGATCTTGCTGCGTCTGTGCCAAATGGCTGCCAGACGAGAAAAGCGCAAAGCCACGCGAGAAACGAGATCTATGTATTATAAAGGCGTTTAAGGATTAGCTTCAGCCTATGAAATTGTAATATATTTTTAGGTATATCTCTTACTTGCGCTCTAGTGTGCTGCTGTTGGACAGCGGTCGATAAGCGGGACTCTGCACGGGCAGACTACGTGGTCCTTCCATGCTGCGCGACATGACGTTGTTGTATTGCTGCTGATGCTTCTGCTGGTATTGATGTACACCAGACGGTCGCATCGCCGCCGAGTAGGAGGCAGACATGGAAGCCTGATCGTGCAGCGCCTCTACGGCCTGGCCAGTTGCAGCGGCTGCAGCGCCTGCTGCTGATCCGGGCCCAACACTGATGCCAGGCGTGCTCATATTTGATCTTTGGTGTTTGGGAGATGAGGGTGCACTGCCCACGGTGCTGCGAGTCTGCAAGAAGAAAATACAGAATATTAAAGATTTAAGCCAATCAATTTATTATATTCTTAAACAGACCTTGCGATCTGACTCGGAACGCAAAAGGCGCTCAATCAGCGACTTGGGAAACTGATCGTCCATGATGTTGCCCGTCGATGAGGAGTGCCCGGAATGGTGGGCAGCATGATGCGATGGCGATGGTGAGCTTGAGCTGGCCGGACTGGACAGCAGCGAAGGTGAGATCAGCACGAGGGGCACATTGCGAAAATGCTCTGCGGGTATGCGCATCTTGGTGTAGCATTTGGTGCAAACGGTGCGCTGGCACAGTTTGCACTGGATGCCAAAGGGGCCGAAGAAGGAGAAGCGTGTACGGAGGCACAGGAAGCAGACACGACGCTTTTCAACATCCTCCTTGACGCGCACATCCATGGGCAGGCTCTCCAGCTCGGCCTTCGTCATGACGGAACGTATGTGAACGATTTCCGCCAGGGTGACAGACAGACGATCGTCACCACGTTCCATCCAGGTCTGTTTGTCCATGAAGGACTTGTTCCATGGCCCAAGCGAGGATGTTGAATGCGACGCCGTTCCGACGCTAGCTTCTGGTCCAGATTGTTCATGTAGCTGCTGCTGTTGTTGTTCCAGGGAACGCTGCGTTTCGGGTGACTTCTTTAAAGGCTGAACAGAGAAGAGAGAAAGGTTAATGGATGCGTCATTTGATTAAGTACCTGCAAAACGTTTACCTCATTGGACACACTGCTGACGTCATCCGATTGACGTGACTCGGGACGCGTAGGTGGCATTGAGTGCGTCTCATCCAAGTTGCTTTGACATCCAACGATTGTGTGTCGCCGCAGCGAGGCGCGTCGCGATTCGCACTGTGTGGCCAGGTCATAGGCTGTGGAAAAGGAGAAGCAAAAAACAAATGGCATGAGTGAAGTGCTATCATTATTTACGATGCGCCATTGAAGGTCAGTAAACATTGCGTATGCGTTATGTATGTATGGATATAAGTAGACAGTATAATAGAACAAACGACAAAGAGAACGAAACAAAAAGAAGACGAGGCATTCACAATGTTTTCTACAGCAAGCAAAGCGGGCGATGGAACGTAGGTCATTGAAGGGGTGTTGGTGAGAGTATGTTAATGTTTATTTATAACCTTTAGAAAATGTCTTTATATGTGCACTATTAAAAAACATTAATTTGATTGTGAGACAAGAAGAAGGCGATATTTTTAAGTCTTATTAAATCTTTTTGAACGCTTTATGCATTTTAGTTATGGTTTAAATTTTGAATGTGTCGAACTTGTGAACGATGCATGCAAAAGCAGCTTATAGCGAAATAAATCCTTAGTTTTTCTCGCATATATATTTACATTCCAAGGCATTATCGAAGTATCTGTGATATTCGTCCTGAGTGCAGGCTTGTGATTGCTGTTGTTGCAGCTGTTGCTCTGGCTGCGGTGGCTGCTGATCCTCTGCCCAGCAAAAAAAATTATTGCATAGTTTTAGGCAGCAAGTGCAAATTTTTTTGATTTTGTTTGTTAATTTAGTTTAATTGAATTATAAGCGTAATTGTGGGCAGATACACAATTTAAAATATATTTAAATATAATAACAAAAAATATATGGTTTTTTAATCACAATAACCAAAGAATTAAACAAAATTTTGGCCATGCAAAAGATATTTTTTTTTATATATGTATATTATTTTTTTGTTTATTTTATCATGTCTTTAGATTTTTTTTGTCTTTACAAATATTTCGAGTTTTTAAATCTTTTTGTGTGTTGGTGTGCGTGTGTGGTTGTATTGGTGTGTGTGTGCATACATCTCCATAACCAGCATCAATTGTCATCCGAATGCTCCCACACCATCTGCCTTTTAACCAACTTATTATTATAAATATTATCTTTAAATATTTTGAAGTTGGTTTTCATTTGTTCTTAGTGCGTTTGATTGATAATACATTTGATTTTGTTAGCAAAATCATAAAAAAAAAAAAAAACAATCATAAATCAGCGGCATTTGTGTTAATAGTATCAATAAATAGGCCATAAGTAAACAAACGATCAAATACCTTTGCAAAAGTAATTTTTTTTTTGTGTTGTGTCGTGTTTTGGTTTTTTTTTTGTTGGGAGTAGGGTAAGAAAAAGTAAGAAATAAAAAAGTTTTAAATTAAAATTAAAAATAAACAATAACCGTGTCTTATACTAAAGCAAAAGTATAGTGTTTAAGATAAATTTGTGCCACAAAGTACGAAGGTTTATTTATTTAAATATTTTAAAAAGGTCGCAAAATATCAAGAAATTGTGTAATAACATTGCTTCATTATGAAACATGAACAAGCAAATTACACCTATGTTTAAGATGCCTCAATTTTTATTATAAGCAGTTATTTGTTTATTTTATTTAAAGCTTTGCAAGTAGCATTACTTCAGAAGATAACCTTGGTTTCAAATATTAAGGTTTCAACAAACAAATAAATAACGCACAAAGTAATTTAAGATCTTAAGTTTCCCAAAACTTGTTCCTTCATACTTTGTGCACAGCTTCTATATATTATCATATATCTAATATCGATACTCACTTGTGCGTCTCGGTCGCATTAGCATCGCTTGTGAATCGTGTCTCGCCTGGCTGCCTAGCATATAGCCACCGATTGGATATGGCGGCATCTTTGGCTGTGAGTAACGATGCAGTTCGGCGAGATGTGCGGCGGCTGTGCTGCTGCTGATGCTGGATTCATCGAAGATGTGCTCGTCGTCCTGTTTGGAGTTAAGATTGTATAATCGTTGTGTTGCATGTTGCACGCTGTTTGGCATGATGGCATGATAACTTACCTGCAACTTTGAGAAATCCACTTTGATGAGACGCTGCCGTGAGCGCGACAATGTTGCGTTTGTCGAATTTGGAAGCACTGTAAAAGAAAACCAAAAAAAAAAGCAAAAACATAACATCTTAGAAAGTGAATTAATGGCATGGGAATAATATAATAATGAATCTTCTTGCCTCATTGTGAGAGTGCACTCAAGAGTTGATTTGATTAGATTACATGTTAGTAAGTTACATAAGCAGTCACATTTGCTTCTCTCTTCCCCCTTCTTAATCCCTCAGGCGTCTAAAGCGTAAACAGCTGCATTTGAAGTCGCCCCTTTGGCGCGCTTCTCGCCATTAAGCAATTAGACAAGCTCAACGCAAGACGGGTTGCTTTAACTTGTCATCTTACCGTCGGTTTGTTTGTTTTATTTTTTAAGTTTTTTCTTTGTCTGGGTATTCAACTAACCGTTAAGTTAACGCATTAAATGCTTCTACTCGTGAAGCGTAAAAGTGCTTGGGAAATTAACCCCGAGGAGAATGTTTAATTTTTCCACGATTCCAAACTGAGGTTGGTGGGGTCATGGTATTTCCGACTACCGGAGAAGCTTCTTTAACTAAAGAACATAATTTTAAGTACAAAGTTAAAATCTTGCAAAACATTTCTTAGCTTGAAATTTGTGTTATGTTGCACAAAATCGTTTAACAAACATAAAACAATACCAATAAGAAATTTTTACTCAGAAACTGATTTTGCATTAAGACTGGAATGAAAGACATCCAATATTTACATCATATTTCACATTAAATAGGATAAATAAAATCTTATACATCTTATGTTGCTTTCATTTTCAGTTTCCAAATAACACCTATTGTTTATGGGGTCCCAAAAGCTGTTGTTGCATTTAGTTCGACTTCCATATGTATAAAAGGCAACTCCAACTTACACCTCCCCCTCTCCCCTTTCTCTATGCAACTGTGCCACAATTGCAACCAGGTCACAAAACTTAGCAACTACCTTTTGATGGCTTGACAGCCTGACGCGGCTTTGGTGTTGGCGGTTTGACACCACCAGCCGAAGCAGCACGCGGTGCCGCACGTGGCGTTGCCTGTGGCTGCGAATGCAACTGTGATTGCGATTGGGAGTGAGAGCGTGTTGCAAGTGTGTCTGTTTCCGTTTCAGTGCCACAATAAAGCGACGCATCGCTGGCAACATCAACAATATCCGCCTTGCGTACAATATGATGCGATTTAAAGACAGCGGCAGCCGTTGAGCGCTTGGTACTTGGCGTCGTTTGTTTGGCATCCATTTGTGTGCAGTAAGCGAGTGTTTATTTTCTATGTAGTATTTGGCTTTAACTATGCATTGCATGCATACCGTGCAACGCTTGCAACTTCCCCAATAAGAGTTGTTGCTCTAGTTTCACTTCGAACACAACACTTGAGAATCACTTCTGTTGTTCTCGTCCTCCCTCTCTTTCTTTGAAATTTCCTTTTTTTTCACTCATGCACGGTTGCATTCGAGCTATCGATCCGACAGGCAACCAACCCCATTAATATAGGGCTAACAGTTGTTGTTGGTCCATTTTTGAGGGTGTGTGTGTGTGTGCGTCTAATTGACTGAATGACTGACTGACTGACTGACTGGTCATTTGGCAGCTCTGTGCGTTTTTAATACTCTTGTGTTTGGCATTTTTCATTGCAAGTTATTAATCAGGTCGTTTTCATTTTCACTCGCGCCACACGTCGCCTGCTGTCAACAGCCAGCACACAGCAACACCGTAGCGACACCGCAGAAGCTTAGCACGAAACTGTCGACTTTGTCTCGAGACACGCATTGGTTCAAGCTCGAAAAGCTTTATGCGCTATGCGCATGCGTCGCACACAGAGAGTAAGCGAAAAGCGGATTACAAAGAAGAGAGAGAGAGAGTGTGTGTGTGTTAGAGAGGAGCAAAGAGAGCGGGCGCAAGCTCACACTTTGTTTTGTTTTGACTTTTAGCATTTAAAAGCATCAAGCCGCTATGTTTACGTCATAACCTTAGACACGAGCAGGCGGCTTTTGATGACGTACATTCGAAGAGAGACCACCCACACACATGCAGAGAAAACCGCACTGAAGATAAATGCGTAATGCTGTGCGTTAGCTTGTTGCAATGCGCGCGGTAAAGAAAATCTAAAGCTATTTTAAATGGTAATTGAGCTTTTTTAACAGTGTTTAGAAGTGCCGAAAGACATATTGGTTGATGAAACTTAAACTTAATTACTTATGAGTCAGTTTATTCGTTTTCGTTACTTATTCTTGTTACTTAGCTGCGTAGCAAAAACTTGCCAAAAGCACCCCTTAATTAACAGTTGTTTAATAAAAAGTATTGCTTGCTTTTAGGCTGACTCATAAATTTGTAAATGATTAATCCAGCGCACGTGGGTATGCAACACTTTTTCTTTCTCTTAGACACACATCTTGTATTGAGCAACTATAACACACGCTTCTATCTGTCTCTCTGCAAAGCCAAACAAACAAAAGCTCGAAGCAGACAAACAAAATATAGCGCCGGTGCCGAAGCCACAGCCACAGCCAGAGTCAGAGTTGTTGTCATCAGCATCGCTTGCCGCTGTCGTCGCCAACGTCGTCTTTGCGGTTGTCGTGTTGCGGCGGCTGCTGTTGGTGCTTCTTCTTCGACGACGACGTTGTCGTTGTAGCGCTATCTTTGTGTGTCACAATTTTGCACGCTTCCTTCAGCCGAGGCGATTGGAAAACGTTGCCGTTTTTGATCTATGCTGGCATGCGCATGCCAGCAACGGCAATTGGCCAAACAAACACAAACACAGACAGACAGAATGGCAGACAAAAAGACAGACAGACAGATTGGCAGGCAGACAGACGGAGAGAGAGAGAGAGAGAGACAGGGAGGGAGAAAGATAGTAAGACAGGGGCGGACAATGGGGCATTGCCAACAAGTGCAGTGAAAACTATTCGTGGCTAACAAGTTTTTTCTTTCCTAAGACAGGAGACAGACAGAAAGACCGCAGTCAGTGTTTGACAACAATTTATGAGCGGTTAGCGTTTAAAATTTTGGAAAATGCAAATGACAAAACACAAGCGAATGGTAAAACTCAAACACACACCCCAACATACATTATACGGTGAAAGGGCGGCAAGAATTGAGATCTTTAAAATTCTTATCTTTATACAGTTTAAACGACGGCAAACGTTTATTTTAGTTTTTTTTCAGATTTTATGTTTGCATGACAATAAAAATATTTAAAAATTGCTATTGATTTAACATTTTTCTTCCTTACTTTTGATTAGTAAAACAATGATTAAGTTCCCAATAATTCTTGACATAGTTCCAAGTTATATTCATAAATACTTTGATATAATTCGATCGACGGCATTAAAAATTCTGTTTGTTAGCTTAAATTATAACTATTTTTTATATTTATAACATTATTTTCTACTTACATTTCTCCTTTAGGGCAGGCTCTTCAGGCATCGGTGTTTGCTTCAACTCCTTGCCCTTGCGTATGGACTCCATAAGCTGTTCCCTGGGTGAAGGTGTACACTTCACTGGTGGACCCAACTGACGCTCCGAGGCCTAAGCACAAAGAGTATACAAAATATTCCATTAACATATGATAGGAAAAACCGTATTCGAGACATAGAAAGATAAGTGAGCATACAAAACTTAACAACTTAACCCAGAGAAGCAATAAGAAGTTGATTGGTATTTGAAATGGGGAATTGGGACCGCAAAACACACCTTCTTTAATGGCGGCCGTGACCTAATGAACTCCAAGATCATCGCATGGGCATCCTTCTTGACGCGCGGCGGTATATCACCATTCACCATCACCTTGCGCAATTGGTACTTTCTGCGGTCGCAACATAAAAGAAAGAGAAATTTTTGTTTATTGTCAGTTGTTTTTGTTTTTCATATATTTATTTTTTTCATCTTTTTTTGATTAGTTGTCTGTGCTGTGGTTAAAGTTGATTTCGATACACTGTTTACCATGTTGTAAATGAGTGTATTGCTTATATTTTAAATGAAGTATTTCATTAACACTTATTGCTACTATAACTTCAAGCCGAGTAACTTGATGATTTTATTAGGTTTTTACTTACTTGGCTCTTATATCGCCCATAAGTATCTCATAGGGCGTCAGTTCATATTCGATTGGCGTTCTCTCATGGTTGCGCTTTTTTAGACGAACTCCGCGTCGCAGCTCATCGATTACTTGCACCCAGAAGCCCGCCTACAAAGAGCAAAGAAATCATAAATAAGTATTAAGAATTGGCATTAGTTTTCGCATATTGCTTTAACAAATGAAAATTTCATATATATGAAAAGCTAAAAACAAAGCTTTTCTGTTTTTTTAAGACATGCAATTAAAATTCTGGACTCATGCATATTGAAAATACATGCTAAGCAGCATACTTGCAACGTTCTCCACAGTTCCAGTTCGTGCTGTTTTTTTTTTTTTTGCAGAAAGCAAGATAGAGAGAGGGAGAGACAGAGAAGAGGTTTAGGTTTGGAAAACTGCATTCGCCGCTCACTTTAATCAGCATCGCACAGCGGGTTTTCTTTTAGTTACTTGGGTTGGTTTGGCTGGCGCAGCGCTTTTCACTTTTACCAGCGATTGCGAATGCATATAGTATATATAATATTTGAATTAATTTAGCCATAATTTAGACCCGCTGTGATCAAGTCAAGTGATTCAAAACCAATCGCTGCTCATTACATGCAACCAACACACACACACACACACTTAGACAAACGACAGATGATAGTTGCGGCAGTTGCACGTTGGCGGGTTAACAGTGCGTATGAGTAATGTGTGTGATGACAGGAAGCGAAATTTAGCACACAATGGTAAGCTAAAGATGAATGCTTTCAAGAGAGTGAAGTGGAGGGGGAAGTACCGTTGCATAGCTATTTAAACTAGATGCAACAAGTGATTCGCATTTTCACTTTTCATCGTCGTTGGCTTTTTCCTGTTCCTGTCAACGGCTGCGTCGATTTGCGGCTATACATTTTCGAGGCAGCTCATTAAACATGCTTAATATGCAACACACACACACACACACAAAAAGGGGGTGGGGTAGAGGGTAGGTCTGCTAATTTGCACCCACAAAGCTGGGAGGCACAATCGCATAATCGACACAAGACAACAAACAAGCGAGACAACAATAAAGAAAAAAGACTACAAGCGGCAAGCAAGTCGACAAATGTTGCATTCAACAGCGTTGTAGATGCTGCGCTTCAATAAATGCAACAACAATAGCAACACCTACAACAGCAACAACAATAGCTGCGCATCATGGGCAACATGTGGCAGCAACAGCTTCCGGAAGCGCTTGCAACAGTTTGTTGTTTGTTGTTAACCTGCCGCCGCCAACATGTTTTGCATGAACTATCGCACATGTGCGTATTGCTTGCCAAATTTAATTCTTCTCTTTTTGCAGCAGCAGCAACAGCAGCCTCATCATCATGGAATATTAGCATAAAAACAACAAATGATCATTATTATCATTGTAATCAACAGAGCGAAGAGCAGAAGATGTAAGGTTTGTGTTAAAGGAAAATGCATTTACATATGTTGATATGCTCGATAGCATCGCTTAAGAGGTGAAAGAGATAACCAAAATACACACCAGAAAGGGAAAAAGGGCAAATATTTAATACATATACATATTATGTGTATAATTTTTTTTTTTTTTTGTTAGCAAAAATGCAGCGACTGTTAAAACTGGACACGTTTAGGGCTCTATTACAATGAAAATGAAAAATTGATGTATCAAATGCATTGGTACAATCGAAAACATAGTTGAAATCTCATATGCCTTAATGAGCTTTCAGAACTTTATACTTTTGTATAAAACTGTTTTCCTCGTACTTTGCAGTCTGTTAGTGGAGCTTAAAGCTTTACATGCAATCACAGCATAGCATTCCTAACGCAATATCATTTACTCCTCAAAAAACATTGCCAGCTAACTAGAATTAAGCAGCAGAGAGTTACCCTATACAAACAACTGTTCCAGCTACAAGTTTACCAAAGCATGAAGCACAACAACAGCAGTAACAGCAACTAAATAATCAAGAAACAAACATACAAAAGAATTTCAGCAACTCCAGCGTGTAAGTCTTTCAAAAATCAGGCCAACAATCAACAAAAATGAGCCAAAGCAGATCTGAAACCGTTTCTTTAAAGTCTGCAGCATATCGCGTGGGTTCGTCGTTCCGGTCTGAGCTTAATTGAGGAAGTACTAGGGGGGCGAAAGGGAAACACGATGGCAATAGCTATTCATGACATTCTGAAGGCTGTTTGGCTTCCGAGAAACTATAAACAGTTGTTGCAGTTCTATACCAAAGATAAATAACATAAAGCCATAGCAAGTTGAAGAAACTTGTCATATAAACAATAGACAGGTGGAATAGGTGCAAAAACCTTATCAATTCAATGGGTACAAACACTGATAACGCAGTTTTTAATCAAACTTTACAATTGTAAAGAATTACATACGTATATGTATGTATGTCTAACATCAGCGGCAGTTGCTGTAAAATGATGTATGAAAATTGGGTATACATATTTCTATAAACATGCCATCAACATTTATTGGATTATTTCTGTTTTCTTTCCTCGTTTTCTGAGTTTTAATCATCGAAATGCAAATTTCATTTATTTAATTAAAATAAATGGCGCTGATACGTGCATGTGTTAGGATGAGCTTTATATTTTATGATATATGATATACTAAGTCGTATGTAGAGTTTTAGTTTAGCGCACGCGAAGCTAATTTTCCTTTATTTTATTTTTTTGCGGTTTTTCTTTCCTGTTTCATCAACATGCATACTTGCTGTGTGTGTGAGCGTGTGTTTGGGGCGTGTGCTCAAGGTAACTTTGCTGGTTAGGGTATATTGTGAAATTGGATACGCTGTATGCAAGGCATAGATTGTTCTAATCAGGTGTGTTGGGTAAATAGAATACAATTTTAACCGCAAAACTGATCATACCAAATGGGATACAATTTGCTACAACAAAATGTCAGTTTCTAGGAGAAAACTTAGCTACCTTAGAGAACCCAAAAGCCTAGGTAGTTTATCAGATTTTTGTATACTCTAGTTTTTCACGTCAAGCCCATATAGTTTGCGTGTTTGGCCAATTTTTATATGTTTGTCTCAATGAATGTGGCATGTCCAAATGGCAACCACATGCAAATTCCTAAGACAGCCTCAACATTTATTTTACTTAAAGGTCAAACACAAAAATGTATATATATGAATCGAAATATCGTACATTATATATAGTAGTAAATTAACGAAGTACTGTAAAACCTCTGCGGGTCGATTATAAAAATGAAAAGTAAATTGCGTGAAATGCTTTAATTTTTTCTATTTCTTTTTCGCTTGGCCCAGTTGAGGTTTAAGCAAAACACACTCCACCAAACATCTCTAAAAACCAGAAAAACATCGAGCGTGATCTGCCATGATATATTTAATGATAATGATGATGGTTGTGCCTTCTGGTGGATATGAAGCGAGGTGTGCCAAAAAAAATAGCAGCCTTAAAAACACGCAGTCGTGATTTTTAAAGCTGTGTAAACCACATTAAAAACCATTAGCGGTTTTTTTTCTTCGTAAATAATTGCATAACATATTGAATACAAAAGATATACAACGGTAGCATGTCTAACTTATTGGGGTGTTGAGACTTACCCAGTCGTTGAAGCCCAGCTTCGCCAGCTCATACTGTGTGCTTTGAGATGATTCTGATGCCTTGATTAACTTTGCGGTATCTAAAAAAAAGAGTTATTTAAAGTCATATATCGATATGTCGAATGGAAATGCTTTGTTTTTGATCACTTACCATTGTTGAGGACTTGCTGCAAAAATGTGCGCAGTTCGATTGTTTCCGTTACTAAAGCGCGACAAACGGCTTTGTAATGATTCTCTGGTAATGCGGGTTTTATATGATTTCTGCAGGTCTGCAAGTGATAAGGTTAAATGAAAGTTAAATCAAAACAATCTTTATTTCTGCGAAACTATATTATTAGCTGCAGTTCCTGAAACGTCTTCTATCTTATTCTTCCGCCTTTCCATTTAACTATCATTTTTTTCTAACAAGTTGCTTCTATTGAACCAATTATTTATCATCTTTAACGAACTTTGAACAGCTGCTGCGCCTATTCTAATTACATATCCAGCTGGGCTAACAAAGCTTCCAACTGTTCCATATCCATATCTTGTGCAATCGATAAGCCCTGCTGTTAATTGCCATATTTGCTAAAAATCTTAGCCAGATTTCTGTTTAGTCAAGTGCAGCAATTGGCGCAAAAGTGTCAGAAAAGTTAGGCAAGCGGAAAAAATAGCATGCCACCGCAGCGTTTTTCCCTGCTGCTCAATGTTGCCTGACATTTATGTGTCAATTCTATAAAGTGCCTCATTAGAGAAGGTAGAACGCGCCACAAGGTGCTGCTACTGCTACACTTGCTGCTGCAGTTCCAATCGATGCATGTGATGAGCAAATGCGCATTGAGGTGTAACGAAGGCGGGCCTATTATGATAGCTATGGTTGAATCAGCAATGCAATGCTGTTTATCACACGCCTCAATGCCAAATTACCAAATGATCGTGATCTTTTGGTTTTGTGAATTAGTCTTGGGATGTGGACTGAAGATGGGGTATGAAGATGCGGGATGCGGATGCGGATTGCACAGTGAATTCCTACAACGCATTTAGCTGTGAAATCAAGTGCAGTGCGATTTCCTATTACGAAATGGCCGCAACTTGTATCGGCGTTTCGGTTATTTAATATCCATGCACAGCTTAGCTCACTGCCGCAATATTGAAAATTGCTAGCTTGTTGAGATGTGGTCGGGTCTGGTCTGGGTAATCTAGAACCCGGGCAATTGAGCCGGCCAACAGAGCGCTTGTTGTTTTGCGGTTAGCCGCGATATAGATACAGCTACAGCTGCAGATACAGATACAAATGTAGATGCAGATATGCGTACAAAGCAACAAGTATCTGAGAGTGCGCCTCACATGGTTAACTGTAAGTGCAACCGATGCTGATGTTGCGTCGTTGATGCAACGTGCGCCAAACAAGTTTTCCCACACTTTCAGCAAACTGCATATCCATATCTTATACTATACACTTATATATATATATATAATGTTTGTTTATATGTATATGCCAAATGGAGCAGTCAAAGTCTGGTCAAAAGGTTACCCAAATGACGGCGCACCTCGAAAGTCGGTAAGAATGCTTCACATAAAGAATGAACTGCTGACAAGATACCTTAGAATAAGATAAACTAAATAAAATTAGAGATTTCTTAGAAAAAAAAACTGCATTTAAAGTTGAAGATACATAAAATCTTGCAGTGGTTAAACCTAAAGTCTATATGTTAGCTCCCCAATTCAACAACCCATTTCCCAGGGTATTAACTCAAACAGGAACTGACTCATGGCGCCTAAAAGTTCAGTTCAGTTCAGTTTAGCTGGCAAACCTTTGATTTGATTCAATTTGAATTCGTGTTTGGGCAATTTATCAGCGACCGCCTTCTGCCAAAAAAAATGTGTCGAAATGTCAAGAGTTGTTTTGGTTTTTGTTTCTTACCTCAATTACATGCTCCAGTTCTTTGGTATTGTTACGCTCCTCATCCGTCTCATCGTCCCAGCGTTTGTCACCTTCCTCGATGCCCTCATCAATGCAGTCATCCTCGTTTTCTGCAATTCAGAATAATATAAAAATAAATACATTAAGATAAATCAAATATCGTTCAACAAGTTATTCAAAGTGTGACGAATTGTTTAATCAAAGCAGAGAGTTGGGTTTCATAATTTTGTAGTTGTTATTTCAAGTAAATTACATTGGCTTATTATACATATATTTGAATAAGGCCTCGTGATATGGGTTGAACCAAAGACCCTAGAATAACAAGATATTGCAATTGTTAAGAAAAGGCTTTAAAGTTATTTCGTCTCAGGGTTGCGCTCTCAGAAATTAACTGTGAAATGAGTGTGAGGGAGCGCGATAGCGTTTTTGTTTCAGTTTGCACACAGCGGCCAATTTGTGTGAATCGCTGCTTAAATTGCGATGACATAATTTGTGTCTAGTGTCATAGAATGAAATAAAAGGAAAGAGTATGAATGACCTGCAATTGCTAAACTGAAATTTGACTGTTTGTGTACATCTATGCATATGCAGCACCCTTAAATGTGAGTGTGGCAATTGCATATCGTTTATTGACCGGTCTCAGCTACATATATATATAATTTGACTGTTTATGAAAAAGTTAGAGAAATTCAGAAAACATATTTAAAGATTTCGATCATGAAAATATGTACATATTTGAAAAGTTTAAATTAAACAATATACTTGTTTTTTGAAATTGTATTGAAAAGTTAAAAGAACAATTTTTTTACATTGCAGCAATTAAAATAATTTATATAACTGTATCCAATCTAATTATCGTAACAGGGTGATTTATTAACGGGGTGATCAATATAATATAGAATAAGCAGAATGCACTCACCGGCAGCAGCAACCAACGACCATTTAACATACATTACATTACATTATTCGTCTATGGCTGCAACAACACAGATACAGTTCAATGCAAGAACTCTCTCTTTCTCTCTCTCTTTTTTTTCACTGACCACTCTCTCAAAAACAAAAAGCACACCCACACACAACAATAATTAAATGAGATGCAACTCATCTTTCTTTTCTATATATGTATATTATTTTATTTTATTTTCACTGCATTTCACACACAAGAAAAAAATAATAAAAATAAAGTAATGTAATTAATACCATGTTCAATGCTTTGCTTTGGAGATTTATAGCGGAGATTTTCAGCGCGTTAAACGCAACAATAACACACTCGTTTGTATTGCTTCGTTTGCAAATACACAAACACACACACACACAATTTCAGACTAACATAGCGGACTTCTTTAATAAGAGAATGAACTTACGAATGATAAACCCAAATTAAATTGTTGTTCAAAAGAACGTGCTTATAGCAATAATACAGATACAAACACACCAACTAACAACTGTTAACACATCGCCCGTGAGCGCCAGCACTCATTGATTTTTTTTTTAGTTGTAATCTGTTGAATATAAAATTTAAAGCAACATAGTAAAATACATACAACAACAAAAATGCTTGCCTATTTCGGTTGTTGCTGCACACGAATGTACATCAACTTCGCGAATAGAGATATAAAAGGGCTGTCCTGCTCTAACTACAGAGAGCGATCGTTACCTTCTACAAGTCTACAAATTCCACTTGTTTCTCTTTGCTCACAAAGGCAGTAAGCCTGGAAGTTTGCGCGCCTTTACATCGCAGGAGGCTTATCGTCCGTTTATTTATTAAATTAAAATTGCAGCGCGCTATATTAATAGTCAAATTGTGTTTATATTACGCACTGAACATACGCAAAGTGTTTAAAACATTATAGAATCGCCGTGTAATTGCTTTTTAAAGTGTTTTTAGGCAAATGAAAATTGGGCAACGAGCGCCAAATTGTTGCTGCTTTGCCGGGTCGTGAAAAAATTAACAGAGAGGATAACCGCACACATACTAGTGTGTTGAAAATCTCCGTAATAAGCAAAGCATTGAAGACTTTACTTTATTTTATTTTTTTTTTTCTTGTGTGTGAAGTGCAGTGAAAATAAAATAAAATAATATACATATATAGAAAAGAAAGATGAGATGCCTCTCATTTAATTATTGTTGTGTGTGGGTGTGCTTTTTGTTTTTGTGAGAGTGGTCAGTGAAAAAAAAACGAGAGCGAGAGAGCAATTGCATTGAACTGTATTTGTGTTGTTGCTGCTACCGGTGAGTGCATTCTGCTTATTCTTTATTATTGTGATCACCCTGTTAATAAATCACCCTTTTACTATAATTATATTGGATACAGTTATTGAAATAATTTTAATAGCTGCAACTTATATAAATTGTTCTTTTAACGCTTCAATACATTTTCATGACCGAAATCTGTATACACATATATGTAATTTGTTTAGTAGTTTGGTATTTTTTTTTTACTAAGTGCAAACAAGAACTTTTATTATTATAATTTATTCTCATCATCACAGAAAATTCATTGACTATTTGACATGCATGTTGAAAGTTATCTTCCGAACTTTATACTTTAATGTTCACAAATTCCGAAAGTATATTCAGTAGTTCACTTGTCGAAAAAACAGACAAAGAAAATATAGCAAAAATAACAAAAATCTCGTCAAGCAGGCTCAGCAGAAATGTAAAAAAAGCACTCAAATACTAACACATTTTTACCGTTCTTGTTTGCCGCTGGCCTGCCGCTTGTCGCTTGACGGGCCGCTGAGTGCAAGGGCAACTGAAACAAAAACGGCTGCACATGCTATCTGCTATCGCGCTCCTTCACACTTATGGCTTACTGCTTGTGTTATTCTGTATACCATTTGAAATATTTCTTAAGCGAACCCCTGAGCCAAAGCTTTTCTTACCAATTGCATTATCTTGAAATTAAAGGGTCTTTGGTTGAACCAAGTGATTCATTTGGCGACCTTGCACTGATTGTGGTTTATTGTGCGATAGAAGTTTTATTTATGGATGCTGAGCAAATGTTTTTTAAATGTACTTTTTTACTTGTTTTCATGGCAACTGAAGATGTTGTTATTGTAAACTGGGTGATTCAAGTTGACAGATTTCAATTTTCCACAGCATTAATCTATTAATTAATTACGATTTTCTTTCACTTACCATCTGCTGTCATAAAGTGAAACAGATTTTCAAGCTCCTGCGACATTTGGCATTCACCATCCGCAAAATTGTAATCCAATGCAGCATAAACAACTTCAGCCAGTTCGCTTACAATCTGTAATTGGATGGAAAATTGGTTAAAATATTATAGCTATTATTTTTACGATTATAATTATGTATAGTTAGTTTTTTGTAAGCTGTTGAGCTATTTGGTTACCTTAGGCGTGAAATACGAAACTGAAACCCAATCATTGTAATAGGAAAATAACACAAAAATATCTTGTATAATATTCGCAAAACTATGGAAGCAAGTTCATAGGTTAAGGCCAAAATCCATTGATTAACGAATCATAAAATAAAACCTGTCTATCTCTCTCTACACTCTCTATCTCTTACTATCCCGCTCGAGGGAATTTTTGCTGTCAGTTCATTAAACTGACACTCTAATTGGAGTTGAAGTTGACGCGTTCGTAGAAACTAAAACAACAACGCGCAAATAAACACTAATTGTTATTTGTTGGGCGCTACAATTGTCGAAGTTCAGGTGTTGTAGGCAGCAGGCAGTGCAGGCAGCAGGCAGCAGGCAGCAGGCTACAGCTTCAACTTCAACTTCAACTTAAACTTCAAGCCAACAACGACGACAACATCAAACGCCCAAGTGCAGTGGCAAGCATTGTTGTTGTTTGTTTGCTGCAATTGTTATTGTTCACTTTCACTTTGGGCCAGCGATCAAAAAGAAAAACACTTGCCAAAAGTGTTAAAACACTAAAACAAACCCACAGAAGCAGCCGTTAAATAATAATTTGCAGCTGACGCCAGATTGCGTTAGTTTTAACGCTACCTGAGATGTCCAAAAATTCCCAAAACTCGACCACCACAAATGATCGCCTACGAAAAAAAAGTGAATCTCTTTCCCTCTTTGTCTCTCTCTTCGTCTTTCTCTTGGGTGGATTATAAAACCTTCGCCTAGGTCTCAACGTCAGTTGCCATTGTTACCACTTGATTTGGTTATTATTATGAAAATTAAATGATAAAACATTGTGACAGCTGCGCGTTCGATGTTGCCTCTGTTTTTTTTTCTGCCTCTGCGCCCACTGACTGGCTGACTGGCATTTTCAAAGCTTGACATATGTATGTGGCATGTGGTAAATGATGGTGGCAGCTCAAACAGCAGCTCTCAACATTTGCAGCTTAGGGACACAACCAACATGGATGCTTACATCATTCACAAGAAGTGCAACAACGACAACGCATTACATTAATGTGAAAAAAAAAGAAAAACTTAGCGGATAGCCCAATGTAGAAGTTTATATACCCTAGAAAACAAGGAAACAAACTTGACATAATTATGGCTATGCTGTTGATTAAACAAAAGATTATTTGTACTAAGAAACTTTCTATAAGCAATGTTTTTCACTGCTTAACTTATAGAAGAGGAAATTGAAAAGCTTTGAAAAACAAAGATTTCTATGAATATTCAAGTTATTAAAACCATTTCAAATACATGCTACCTGCTGACAGGTTATTAAAACATTATGACAAAAGCAATAAGCCAAAGGCTCTAATTATGTGAGGTGCACATAAAAGAAAAGAATGTATAAAAAATTATACTATATATGTTTGTACACATATATATTTACTGTATACCGACCCTAAGAGAATTCTGAGGATAGGCACGGCCATTTGTCAGGTGGGCCTGTGAAGTTTCTCATGCAATTAGCCAAGTGGAGAACAACAAAACTGGAAGACTGGGAACAATTGCAAAGTCTTTTTTTTTTTTTTTTGCTAGTTGCAACCAGTAAAATACCAAAGGGGAACTATTTCTGCCGCTTGTTTTGCATATCTCTTAAGTATATGGAGAGAGAGAGAGAGCTTTAACTGTAAGCTAAACACACCCTCAAGAGTTGCGGCCCCAAAAAAAACATATAAAAATAGTGATCTGTTTCAATAATATCAAAGTTGAAATCCAAAGCGCAAGCATGCAACGCGGCAATTATCAGGCCGAGCTGTTACCTCAAGTTGCCACAGATCCAACATTTTTGTTGTTTGGCCAACAGCAAGGCGGCCAAAAGAAAAAGGTTCCCAACACACCCCGAAAGGAGAGAAGAGGAGTGCGCTTTTTGGTTCATTTTGCCAAGGCCCTCCTCTCCCCTTCATGTTGTCGTCACCGCCACTATTTGGCGTGCCGCTTGTCAATCTTGTCAGTTTAACCTTTCGAGTGACCTCCATGTTAAGTTTTTAGTTCGCTTTATTTTGTTGTTGTTGCTATTGCTGCTGCTGTTTGGCGGTGATTCTTTGTCTTTGGCTCGTTGTGCTTTATTTGAGTTTCTTTCAAAAAACTACAAACAAGCAGCAAAACAAAAACACAAACAAACATATTTGCTGAATCAGCGCCCACAAATTAAGTGGTATGGGATCTAGAAAGCGTGTGGGCGTGGCTGTTATACATATGAGGTAGCATGTCTAGGGCGTGTAAGTAGTAATTTTGGAAGAATAGAAAAGTGTATTCATACTTATTGTCTGGGAAACAAACTCAATGTTAATTATTGGGCTAGGTTAGTTAGCTGGAAACAACAAACAATACCATAAGTTAATTCTACAAATTATGAACTTAAAATTCAAATAAGATAAAAGAATGCCAAGCGAGGAATAAGGCTTGAAATAAGCAAATATTTTAACAACAAGCAATAGTGGTTGCCTTAAGTTACCCAAGAACTAAGCTCGAATCTATTCACTTTTTTAATTCGCAAATATGTCGTTACGTAAGATTCTCAGCAATGAAATACTAAACTGCAAATTTCACGGAAACATTGTTTACATTGCCTAGTTGTCTAGTTGCTTTTAACTCTATATAGCTTTTATAAAGCAATAATAATAATGACTAATTAAGTTGTCAATTAAAAATCTTTAAGTATATTCCTGCCGGTTATCTCACAGATTCTTATCACTATTTTTTACTGTTGCCAGGTTGCCAGATGTTATGAATAACAAAATCTCAGCCTAACCCAATAGCTTTGTACTTGAATAATCTGAAAAAGTAGCTGCTCATCAGCTGTCTCACTGTTTTTAAGCACATGCTATATCATTTTATTTGTTTTTTTGAGCTGTGGCTCATTCAAAACTCATTTCATTCATGAAAAGAAAATAATGTGAAATTATACTTTATTGTTGTGGTAAGCTCTTTGGCAATGCGAGCCGCAAATCGTGCGAATATTTTTGTTGTTGTTTTGGAATGTATACAAGCAATAATTTTAGACTTGTAATACCTAAGCAGTTATATGTATATAAATATATATGTATATGGAAAATTAACCCAGTTCGCACGTCGATGCCAAAACAAACACAAACACAGCAATAGCTAAGGAAAACGCAAAAGAAAAGAGCAAAACATGCACAGTAAGGTGCATAAGGCAAAGCATAGATAAGTACACTACTTATACATATATACAGAGACAGAAATACCTTGAGTGCCTTCAAATGTGGCCAAGAAGAGGAGGAGGCTTTGAGTGGGTGTGCCATTGTATATTAGTATATGAGGGCTAATTGCAGGCGTGTGCGGTTAGGCAAAAATGTGCAAATATTATAATAGGCCATACCGCAGTTACAGTTACAGATAGCCCAACAAAAAGGCCACGCACTCATTCACACCGGCATTCACATTCGCACACACACACACACATTTATGTTTCTGTATTCATTCACATTCACTTTCACCTGCTGATAAACTGAGAACCTGTGCATGTCTCACATATTCATATGCGGCCCAAAAACTTGTACTTCTGCCAGCATCGAAAAACAAAAACAATAAAAATATTCATAATTTTTCCGCAACTTCATCTATTCCCATAGTCATGTTCCTCTATTTTATTTTCTCTCTCTATCCCTCTCTTTTATCATTTTTGTTTAATGCTCTTGGTTGGCGTATTTGGGTCAAACATGCAAACTCATTGAGTCTGAGACTCGCAGACTTGTCGCTGCCAAACTGGAAAAGCGCAAATCTAAAATTGTATAACCTGCTTCGGCAACTCTGGCGGCATTAACCGCTGCAACAACTAGGGATGTGCGCGTGATCAATCCAAAATGAAGCTTTTACGATATTATAATTAAAAAGCAAGTTACAATCTCGAAAATTAATAATTTATTAATGATTAAAAAATCAACAAAAAAATGTCAAAACTCTAAAAACTCCCATCCCATATCCTACAATCCAAGTATCTATGTATCTCCTAGACAAGCCTTATATATTGTCACTAGCATAAACGCATCGCTACTAACCAGATTTGGTTAACTCACCACCGCATCGCCCCCTCATCGAAGCCTGGCTCTGTTGCGTATCTTTGTATCTGCGGCCATAAATTGCGCCCACTTTGATCTTGCCACATTGAATGTAAAGTGCTTAATGGCCAAGTGGTAGGAACCTTTGTGTGGCATAAAATTGCTTTGTAATTTACAAAAAAAAAAAAAAACTAAAGAAAACGCTCACTAAACAAAAAACGAGAAGGCAATGAACAAAATATATTTCCAGTTGCAGTTGCAGTTGCAGTTCAAATGCGAATAGACCATGTTTCTTTTTTTGTGTTTTGTTGTTCTTCTCCTACATGGTGTGTCTTTGTTGCCAGTTTCTCGGTCTGTTCGTTCTTGGCGTTCTTTTGGGATCCCTAGAGATTTTAATCGTTGTCGCCGAGCGCCTTGTCAACATTTCAACGTTTCGTTGCATTTGCTGCTGTTGCTTTACATTGTCGTTGCATTTCGATACCCTCGACTTATGTAAGGGGTATGAATGGTATACTAGAGATGGAGAAATGAGTGCAGGTGGACAGAAAGGTGGAGAAAGGCATCAATTTTGCATTCATGGAACCTAAACCTCTTGTTATACACTGCTAGAAAAAAGCCTAACTAAAACTAAGATCGAATGTACTTAAATTTAGAGCTTTTGGTTCTATAACTTTATTCTTGATTTAGGTAAGGACTAAGTTAGTGAAACGAGTATCAAAATAATTCAATGAATTACAGAATACCTGAAACGAGTATTTAAATACTTAAATCGAATTAAAAAGATTCTTAAAATAAGAATAAATTAACTTGAATCGAGTATAACTCCAGAAATACTGAAATCAATTACGAAAATTCTTGATTTTGGTACGGAACTGAACCACAAACAGAAGAACCTGATTCAAGTTTAAAGTGTGATTGAATCAAGAACAAACGAACTTAAAAATTGTAATTGAATCAAAAACAATATTCTTGGTTTCAGTTATTAAGAACGAAATCATTGATTATTTCTATCAGTGTATCTAAGAATAATAATTACAGTAAAGCTCACTGGCTCGTGCTATGGATTTTTTATTTGTAATTTATGGTCAAAAGAAAAACCTACAAATTAAAATTATAGACTTGTGCTGTGTGTAATGGGATTTCTATATGTGTTATATAAGAAGGTTGTGACTTGTGGCATCTGGAAGGTGTGGTCAGAGTGCAATACAATTCAAAGAGTTCCCACGTTCAGCTTATATAAATGGGTAATCACTTAATTGAATTGTGCAGTCATAGTTTTTATTTCAACGTTTCATCAAGTAATCTCAAGAATGATTTTCAAGTATATCAGAGAACCAACATTGGGAAATCTGTTCCCTTTTCGCGATTCTTTCAAGTATTTGGAAAGGGGCATGAAATGTGTAGGTTGGATAGCACCGAAAAGAGGCTCTCGATTTTATTGGCCCTATATGATGTGGTCGTTATTTATTCCCATAACGGCAGGGATCTATCTGCCTATTGCATTCGTTGTTGGCTATGTGATTAATTTCAATAGCTATACGCCAGGTGAATTTCTATCATCGGTGCAAGCTTTCTTCAATACACTTATTTTCATCTATAAAATGACTGTGGTTTTCTCCAATGTGTGGAGATTTGAAAGGGCCAAGGAGCTGCTTGATATTATGGATAATCGGTGTGTTACTGATGAGGAACGTATACAGATCCATCGATGCGTTGCACGTTGCAATTGGGTCTTTCTGATGTATCAGGTGGCCTACTGTGCTTATCCAACGCTGTCGTGTTTGAGTGCAGCACTTAGAGGATATCCAGCATGGATATCCTACAATCCGTTTGTTGATTATCGCAAGAGTAAACGCAATCAATGGATAGCTGCGATTTTCGAGTACATTGTGGGATCGGGCGCTGTCTATGCCGATGAAATGGCCGATGTCTATCCGGTTACATTTGGTTTAATACTAAGAACTCAAATCAAGCTTTTGACACAACGCGTTCAAAAATTGCGTACAGATCCAAAAAAAACCGAAGATGAGAACTATGAGGATTTGGTTAATTGTGTGAAGGATCACAAGCTCATACTCCAGTGAGTTAAAACGCAAGTAAAAGCTAAAAATCGTACCCAAATAATACATATTTATTTTAGATACTGTAATCTATTTCGACCCATCTTATCCCGCACATTTTTCGCTCAGCTATTGGTGATAGGATTGGGTCTAGGCTTGTGCTTAGTGAATCTATTGTTCTTTTCAAAGTTTTGGACTGGCGTTGCAACATTTATCTTTATTGTTGTCTTGATTATGCAGACATTTCCTTTTTGCTATATCTGCGAGCTGATCAAGGATGATTGCTACCAACTGACCTTGGCTACATTTTACTCTAATTATTATGATGCTGGTCGGCGTTACAATTCGACACTTACCTACTTCTTGCAACAGTCTCAAATTTCGATTAATTTTATTGCTGGCATATTTCCAATTTGCATTAGCACCAACATTGACGTAAGTCTTTTTATAAATACCTATTTAACTCGTTGCATGATATTATCCAATATTTATACTCTTTACAGTTTGCAAAGCTCGCCTTTTCAGTAGTAACTCTTGTGAAGCAAATGAATCTGGTGGAGAAACTAAAGATCAACTAAAAGTGTTTCGATTTAAAACAATATTAAACGTTTGTGCACTTAAAGTTCTTTATAGAAGAGAATTTAACTTTTAAGATCTTGCGGAATGTAGTTTTGTTTGAGAGTAAGACAATTATGTTTAACTTGTTGGGAATGCTTAATATTTGCACTGATAAATGAATTTATTATCTTTACATGCACAAAAAGGTCAAAACCTATAAGCAATTCTAACTAGTAAATGTCCGACGAAGTCATGTGAATCTAACCAAATAGGGTATCTTTTAGTCAACCACTTGCGATTATAAAACGTGCTTAGCTGTTTGCTCTGGTCTGGTCTGGTCTGCTCCGCATGGTCCAACATTGATCACGACTGGCCAGATAGACAGCACAGAGCAAAGCACAGGTTCGACTACAAGTTCGAGTCCAAGTCAAGTTGAGAGCTACTTGACTGCTGGTTGGTAGCTGCTGCTTCTGCTGCAGCGTTGTGTTGTGTTGTTTTTTAGACATGGCATTCTTTCTATGGAAACAATTGCATAAAATGTGAATCCTGATAGCGACAAAACAAAAAAAAAATAAATAAATAAAAGTCTTGTCAGCTTTAGTGGTCTAGACCAGGTCCCATGTGGCGTTTGTTGTTGGTCACAAAAAATTTAAAAAGCTAGCAATTGCCCGGCTACATATCAACATAACGTCAAGCTATATAGTAGCTGCATGGTTAAATTTTCTTTATGACTGACAACAAAGCGAAAACTTTTACCAGAAGATACAAAAATACAATCAGAAGGTTAACTGTACTTAACCATTAAATAAATGAACATTATCACCAAACAATTTCTAAACAATTCGCAAATCTTTTGCCCAACCCATAAGTGAATTGCTGTGGGGTCGAGTGGGCTAAAGCCTAAACCAAAAATTCAAGTACAGGCCACCAACATGGAGAAGCGTCTCCCTCCTTCTCGACCTCACTGCAAAAATATCATTAGCACACACATTAAAAGTATACAGAAAGAGAAAGAAGGAGAGAAGAGGAGAGACGCAATTGATCGAGACTGTTGCCGGAAAAGAGACCAAGCCCGCAATCGATAATAATCGGCAAACAAGTTTCATAGTTTGACCGACGCGACCGACTCTGAAGACATAATCCCTGGGCGCATTGTGTTTTTGCTTGCTTGGCCGGGCTATAACGGAACCGAACAAAACGCTAATTGTGCACGCCTCTAGAACATGACTCAAATCAAAATGAAATAGCCATGGGCCAAAACAACAATAAACTGTACAAACTACAAACAGATATCAATATTTGGGCATCTATACGATATACGATGGCGGCAATGAGATAGCACAAATCGCTGGCGTTTAATTGGGTAATTGGCTCAAGTACCGTACGTTAACGTATGTACATACAAATATATGTACGGACGTATTTATACCACCAACCAACTAAACAACAACAACAACAACAGCATCCAAATTGAAATACTCGCACATGACTCAAAAAACAATAATGAATAATATTGGGGAGTGGGCCTCTAACGTAATGCCACTAAATTGCAAGTTTACACATACATAAGTGGGCAGAGAGAGAGAGAGCGAGGGGAAAGGGGGATTGGGTGTAAGCTGCGCTTATGAATTGACGGCTGTATGGGTCATGCTGCCTAGCATCAAGAAATAGAATAGAATGGTAAGTCGGGAAGTCTTTTGACTCAGCTCGTGACTGGACAACCAGTTACTCCATCCAGCCAAAGCGTCTTCTTCTCTCATGGCAAAAAAAAAAAAAAAACTGGGCGGCAAGCTCTGGGGGCCGTTTTTATTCTTCTACAATGCAATGGCAGGCAGCAGCAGCAGCCGCAGCAGGCCCCAAAAACTATATGTGTGTGTGTGTGTGGAGAAAAGTAACTGTTACTCGTTGGCAGTCGTCAGGCAACTTGTTTGGCGTCTTCTTTCTATTTGGCTGAATATATGCAACGCTAGATAAGCCTTCCAGCCAAAATAAATAGATGTGAAGTAAGTGGTATTACTAAGAAGTAAATATACACTAGAAAGTAATCGAGAATTAAGAACAATCTTATCAAATTTAAAAGTATAATGGTTATATTGGTATATTTAACGGTAACTTTTATTTTTTATTTTCTATAACTCAAAAGACAATTTACTTTACATACATTTTTATTTAAAAAACGTTTATGAGTTTTATTCCTTATACTACTACTTGGCTTACCTAAAAAATCCTTAAAGCTCAGCCTTTGCAAATCACAGTGTTGCAAGCTTAATGTCAAAGTTAATGCCACCCCAAAAACGTGTAAGCGTATTAAAAGACTGGTTCGCTCTTGAGTGTTTGTGAGGCCTTTTAAAAGTGGCAAAGCAATTGAACAAGTGAACACATGTGTGTAAGTGTGTGTGTGTGTGTGTAAGTACAAACGTACAACTGCGGCTATGTTTGTGTCTCGAGCATTTGACTTGAAACTATACGAATTGGAGGCTGCTAGACCAGCCCATTCAGGTGATGCTTTAATGAGTCCTTTATCACGTCGACTGTGGCGTGTAGCAAAGTATGGAAAGAGTCGGTTTGGCATGGCCATTGCCATAGCTATAAGAATTATGGCTTCATTGTGAGCACACACAGAGTTCGGTTCCCATCGTGCCATTTCGTGCACCTGGGGCAGAAAGTAGGGGGCAAGCTCGAGAGAGACAGATGAAAGCAAGATTCAATGCATTTTTTATTCTAATTTCAAGTGCACAAGCACTTGAACCTTACATTGAATTCACTAGAGCTGGGGTGGGGATTGATGATTGTTTTCTTTTCGTTTTTGAATTGTGTTTGACTAACGGTCAAGCGCAGGCGCATCAGCAGCAGCTGTCAAATATTCAAATAATGACATGCATTCAATAATAATACGAATAGTATTTGTTTAGGCACCCTAAAATTGAATTGCTTTGGCGGTCATTGGCCACCACACACACACTCAAACACTCACTTCGCACTCAGCGTTTGGAATTGGGGTTTTGAGAGTCTTGGAGTTGGGGTGTAAGTCACGACGCATGCAATTACATTCAGGCATAAATACAATTGCTTTAAGAATCGGCACCAGCACACACACAGAGATAGACAGATAGATCGAGACAGAGAGACAAACAAAGAGTAAAAGACAATCTACAGACGCCGCCGTTTTGTGTCTTTGTCGCTTCAGCGAGCCATGAACTTGCCTCTTGGCTGGCCATGCCTAAGTCAAGCTTATAATAGCTTCTGCCACATCGCTGCCCCCTATTTTCTTTCCCCTTTCAGGGTATTCAGAGAGGGCCGACAGCGTTTAGTTGATCGACACTTTTATGTTGACGTCGTGCGCGTTGTCATCCTCATCGACATTGGAAGTCGTCTTCACGTCGCCGTCGTCGTCGTCGTCTTCATTCGTGGCAGTTCTAGTGCTGTGCCTGCCAAACCAATTGATTGATTCCGTAGAACAATGCGCAATGGTCGCCAATGCGCCGATGTGCCGCCAGCAACAGCTGCAGACACACATACATAGAAACTAGACTAACGCACAGTGGAGCAAGTGTTGTTAAGTATAAAATAGTGAAAATTACTTGACAAAAAAGTATTAATAGTTAATTTATAGAATAGTTATAGTTTATATTTTTGAATAGTTTATATTTTAGAATAGTTATTTTTTAATGATATTTCGTAATTCAAAAATGTTGTAAGTTTAAAGTTGACACAAAGTATGAGATATATTTTTTAAATGCTACACTTATTCATTTAAGACACTTTGAAAAACTTAACATCGTGAAATACTGTTTAAAATCATGTTAATAGTTTCCTACAAGAGACAGTTCTAAGTACAAAGAAGTTTTAAAACGGCCAAATGACTTGGAAGTAGGTTGGTTGCTTCCTTTTTTCTTTTTTTTTTGTTGCTTTCCTGTTGCGTTTGACAGGAAGTTGCCCACTGTGCCATGTTCCGCTTATTATAAGTGCGTAGCAATAATACAGAGCGTGGTTGGTCACAGCTACAGAGCCACAGACACAACCAGAGCTAAAGCTACAAGTCAGAGCTTGAGCTGCAGCTGGAGTTAGATTCGAAGACAGTCGGAGCATAAAACAAACGGCGAAGGCACTCAACCAAGTCGTAGCCAGAGTCTGTATGTTGTTGGAGCCATTGTTATGAGGCAGGCAACAGACAGCAGCCGTTACCACTTGCAACATTTGTTGCTTGTAGCAGGCATGGCAGTCAGGCAGCATAAGGTACCGACAAACCCATAAAAGTACGGGCGGCCCAGCAAATGGAACAGGTATGACTTTTCCAGATGTTCACGCTCCAAAAAAAAATAAAAATTTAAGCTCTACGTCTTTTTATTCGCCAGAACAATAGAAAAGTTTGTTGGAGTAAGGTAAAGAAAGGGGCTGCTATTGCAACATACAGCTGCAACAGCGCAATAACTTTAACTGAGTCACAAGCCACACACAACGATTGGCATCATCACACCTGAGCAAAAGTATTTCAATTAAAAGGCATCATAATATTTACAGCAAATAGTATTTTTTGTACACACATCATTTGAATTGTGTTAATATTTGTGCTTTTTCCCCTTAAAACTCATCGTCGTAGAACTCGAGAACTGGATGTCTGGTAAATAATTGCAATGCTTAATTGAACGGCAAAAAGAATCGCTTCGTTAATGTGACAAGTCGGCGGCAATTAAACAGCATTTGTGTGTTTTGAAAAAGTGTCTAAATATTTTGATAGCTTTTGTATGAACAATTTGAATTTGAATGCATTAAGAGAATTGTTTTAGATAACGAAGAGTTCTTGTTAAACCTTAGAACAGGGTATTTCTTAGTCATACACGGCCAACTGGTGCATCATTAGATGTGTAACATCTCATTTAGAATGGCAAATAGTGGAACAACATTTGTAATACAGTTGGATTTTTTTTAAATTGAAATTGTTATTATTCATAGTTTTCACTCTGCTACAGTGTTTTTTTTTTTCGTCTACTAACTGATAGCTAGAAGACAATTTGGGCCATGGCTTTTCATGTAAATGTCTTATCTAATGTGAAAGATATGAAAACTCAACACACACATGAGTTGAGAATGTTGAAATATTTGGATTATGCATAAAATGTTGTCATAGAAGAGAACTTGTTTGACTCTGTAAAAATAAACCTATTGCTATAGAGTTTAAGCTAATTTGATACAACTAATTAGTTAACATGCAACAAGCTTTTTGTAATTATATAGTATTAAGTTATTTACAAATTGGTTACTACAGAAAATTAAGCTTAGAAATATCGGAGGTTGTAATTATTACAGCATAAGTTTAACTTGTATTAGAAGTTCTACTTAATAAAAGTTTTTGATATTGTATACAGTTGAGTAAGTTTTTCAATCACATGATATTCCCTTAAAAGTTTATCTTCCGGATATGGTCATTACTCAGTCAATGAGTTTAATTACATAATTCGGGAGCCCTGCCCTTTTATGGGAATCTTTCACAATTCGCCAACACCAATGCCAAACCCAATTTAAAAGAG
Organism: Scaptomyza montana; assembly: GCA_018904305.1. NCBI lineage: Eukaryota > Metazoa > Arthropoda > Insecta > Diptera > Drosophilidae > Scaptomyza > Scaptomyza montana. The sequence continues at coordinate 4,329,882 of JAEIGR010000004.1, forward strand.
CTGTCAATTGTAGAAAACTAATCCTATTTTGGCTGCTTGGAATCCCTCTCTAATGTCGAACTGTCGCACGCTGCGGGTCATAAGTTTACTAGAAGTGGCCGCACCCAATCGAAAACTCAAAACCTATAAACCAATTACACAAAGAAATAAAACTTCCCGCACACACATATGCCGCTTGGTGTCTGTCAGTCAATGCAATGCTTTATTGGTTTATTGTAAAATTGAACTACAAATAGCACAAATTACGAAAACTACAAATGCCATTTAAGTTGAGGCAATGGAATACTGGGGTCCCCAAAGGCAAGCCCTTTTTTTCGAATCGGGTGTATCGATATTGAAGGTTTATGCATGCACTCAAGTGTGGTGAAGCGCATCAATTTATGTATGTATGCACTATGCCCTTGCTTGGGGATATTAAAAGTTAATTAGGGATGTAGCTGATAAAAGTTAACGAAAAGTGTGTAGAGTAGCCCCTTCCAAACTATAACATTTTCATTACTTTTTCACCCTTTTTAAACTAAGTTGAGTTCTTCAAGTCATAGTTAGAGTATACGATATTTATAAACCCAAATTTAGCTTGTCTCTGATGTTAGTATTTTAGCTGTCTTTTTGCAACACCCACCCATTGGAATACAAGCACAAAGCAACGACATTTGGGCGACCTTAGCTGCTGGCTGGATTGGTGGTTGACTGCTGGTTTGGTTGGTTGGTTGGCAAACCGCAAAAGGCAACTTCCTGGTAACAGCTTCCACATATCAAACTCAAAAGCCAAGCTAGTCAGTCAGTCAGTCAGTCATTCATTCAGTAAGTCAGTCACTCAGTCAACTTAGATAGGCAGCTAGTGAGGCAGTTCAACAGTTAGTTAGCTGAATCACGAGCTAATCCGGAAAACCAGGAGACGACTCAAAGGCAACTGCTTTTAAAGCGGTTTTTGATGAAGACTTTTGCGGTTAGTAGACTGCCAATAATTTGTTAGCTCGTAAGTATTATAAACATGCATACTTATATCTCTTTGCTATCAATGTGTGTCTGTAGATGCCGTCAAAAAAAACATTACCACTGACTGCAGCTGATCATCAATATTTTGTTTGCATCATAATAGTAGTCGAGAGTCACATGATATGCATAGTTTGTCTGTGAAGATGTTATAAGTTCCGCATTAGCTGGTTCGATTTTGTCATTTTGTCGCTATTATGTCGATTGCATAAACTGAAAACAAGTACTTAAAGTCATTTACTATACTAAACTATGTGAGAGACAGCACGCTTTTTGGCCCAATACCCAAAAGCAAAGGTCAAACATGCTTAAGTGCAGTTAGGTTTAGTGGAAAATGTCACTGCTCACGGCTGCCACTCAAAAACAAAACTAACTATAGTTAACTCATGCAACTCAGTGTTGGTTGCCCTCCTCAAACTTGTGTGTTTCCACTCAATTTCAATTGTGTTTTGTTGCCTAAATAAAAATGCTAAACAAAACATTTGCGCATTGCAGTTGGTTTGTATTTTTTTTTTTTTTTTTTTATGTCACCCATTTATTGCATTTTATTTCTGGTTGGGGGAAAGCAACCACGCAAGCCACAAACAAATAAAAATTCAAAAACAAACCAAAATTCATGATAATTGTATGAATATTTTTCAATTTAGATTGTTGTGACCACACGGGGCACACAATTTCTACCCTCAACTAGCTGCTGAGCGCTTTTGAGAGGGTTAAAAAAGTGTTGAATAAGAAATGCAAACAAAGCAAAGTCAAACCAAAAGTCTGTCAATCCAGTAAAGAGTTTAGCAAATATGACAATCTAGACAGCAATTAGTAGAACAACTCTTTAAGCAGCTTCTAAGTAAAATTGAAAGAGAATTCACTTTAAAACACATTTAAAGAAAGTTGTCATAGCATGTTTTACTATTAATAGCCATATACTTGGGGCTATATAAATCCCAAATAGTTCTAGTAACGCTTTCCATATTAATCTATCGACTACTTAAGAGTTTTTCACATGGCGTGACAAAGCATTAGAAAAAACCCCTTAACATTTTAGCAGGCCATAAAACAAAATGAGCAACAACAAGACTAACAACATCTGCCAAGGCATAATGTGTGAAAGTGTTGTTGTTGTTGCTGCCTGATGGCGTTGCAAGCCAGCAATTTTACGGTAATTTCCTCAGATGCTACGGCCGGACTCATTCCATTGCGTTCCATTCCCCACGCCAACAGTTGTAAACCCTTTTACCAAGCCGAAGTGCGAAAGTGTTTTTGAGAGCCAACGAAGAATGCATTCAACTAACTTGCTGGTTCCCATCGTGGCCCAAAAAGGGCAGACGGAGGAAACGATGCGCAGGCGTAGAGAATTCACATGATGATCGTTAGTAGATGTTGTTTGCTGGATGTTTTTTTTTTTTTTTTTTGGGGCAAACATGAATTGGTTGGTAATTAAAACTACTCGCAACTGCAACAGCAACAGCTACAGCCACAGGAGTGCCTGCATTTACAACAGACAAAGCAGTCGCGCTGCTGCCCCTTCAAAAGTTCGTAACATGGAAGCGTGAGTTTCTCTACGCCTTCAATATTAATGTATCTTTTAGTTAGCTTCGGATTCGTTGTTGTTGTTGCTGGTTTTCAATTAAGTATCGCTGACTTTGTTGTTTTATGGGTGTGTGAGAAATATGCAGCCTACTCAATGGAGGTCGTTTGCTATTCTCTCCCCTGCATAAAGCATAAGGTAATTCCATTGTTTTGTATCATGTGAGAAAACATGTTGCGTTCTTGGAGTACCTTAAAATTCTTGTAATTATAAGAATTAAATGAGTGTATGTGCGTGAGTATGAGTGTGTGTGTGTCTATTAGAGCTAGGTAACCATTAACTATGAGTAAGGAAATTTTTTTTAATAGATATACAATTTTATGTATTAAGGCTTTAAATATGTGGGAGACAAAGTCAAAGCATATTATTAGTTGTTGATATAATATTAGATATCATAAAGCTTATATACAGTTGAACTTGCAAATAGCGAATCTCAAGGGGACAAAAAAAAACTTCATTATAAAGAAAATTCGTAATTGTACCATTGAACCAAATTGCAGCGTTCTTAAAAAGGATTCTTTATATGGAAAGATTCGTTGAAAATCCACTGATCTTAAATAAATCAAAATATGATAATTGTTTTGAAGATCTGTTGAAGATTCATTTATCGATATAATCACAGCTTAGTTTTAAAAAGTATCGATTTAAAACTTTAAAGCAGGACAATGACCAACAAAAGTTTTCCAACACTTAATAATTAAGTGTTCAGTTAGAGTGCCAAACGTGGCACTTGTTATTGATTAGCATATTATTATTTAAAGTTTAATTAAAACTTCAACCGGAACCGGTGAATATCACTAAAGAAACAATAACAACAGCATTAAACTGCCCACAGAGATAAAAATTAAGCTCATTCACAAAGATTTCACGAGCCATAATTCTAATCTTTAATCGGTGAATAACACACACGTAAAAGATTTAAAACTCTTAACGAGCTATAAAATAGCGTCAACTCAATAAAGAAAAAATAAAGGAAAAGCAACAAGATTAAAAAACTTACCTTTCTGTGCGAGGAGACAAGCGGCGAGTGCTGATGGTTGTTGTTGTCAAAGGCTGTAGAAGATAGAGAAAAAATAAACCCCAAATGTAATTGAATTGTTTATTTATTGGTATAAATTGTTAAGGCCATAAAAGCAACTAATAAATGGCATATAATAAAGAAATGAACAGTTATAACACTTTTCACAAAATAATTAATAAAAACTATATACATGTATATGTAAATTGATAAACGTAACGATCAACTTGCAATTAAGCTAAAAATTGTTTACCTTTCCAATTGCATTTGATTTCTTGTTTAAATTTATATATATATGTATATGCATACTGTTTCAATTCCGTCTTTATGTCTTTCTCTTTCTCCTATTTTCTCTCTCTCTCCCTCTGACTCTCTTTTGCTCTGTGCGCTTTGCACTTCCGCACTTGATGGCCAAACCCAAGAGCAGCGGTTAAAAACTGTAACAAAAATAACTACATACAACTTGAAACGGGTTCAGCAATCATTAAACATGTTGTGAAAAAAAAAAACAAAAATACAGACGGACATACTACCTTCTGCTAAGTTAAGGTGTGATCACACGGGGTGAGGTGGGCTGGTGTAGCCAACAGCAATTCAACGGAAACAAATTTGTAAGAATATGCTTAGAAAACGTGAGCCACTTCTAAGCTACCCTTCTGTCACATCCAAAGTAAACTTATTTTGCATATTTTATAATTCAATGTTCAATGATACCCATTACAACACCTCGAATAAGTACAGGGTACATTAAATGTCAATTGTATCACATGTAAATAATACATATGTATATATTATCTGTTATAACTCTATCCATAACGTGCTTGGCATTTTGCTTAACAATTAAATGCAATTTATGAAACAAACAAAAAAAAACCTGCGCAATTTTCGTTGACTCAGCGATTGAATGTCCAAGGTGCTCCGGTTGGTTGATTGGGTTGGGTGAAAAAAAAAAACGATTGGGTGGTGCTGGTGCTGGTTGTGTTTGGTGGTGGTAATGTTGACCGGCCGGCTTTTGATTACAGAGCGAGACAAACCTCAGACACCGACCACAGACCGGACGAACTCCATGGCTCGGCAATTTCATTTTAAAGTTTATTGAGCGTGACTGACATTTGTGAATTGTTGTTTTGTAGTTGCTACGCCCAAAAAACACAATATATTACTTACAAAATCAAACAAGTCACACAAACATTATTTGCGATCATCGAAGTACAAAATAAACTTGTAGATCTATTGATTAACTCGTGAATGAAAATTTAATAGATATCTAAGATCACAAGTACAAAACTCGCCTTAAAAAGAAACCCTTTGAACATTGTTCAAAAAACTATCCGTTTCTATTTCAAGTTTTTGCAGGGTAATGCATTTAATTTTAATGTCTCCTTGAAAAACAAAGTTGGATAGCAAGTTACATTACAGTGAACAGGTAGGAATTCTAGTCAAATGCCAAAAACTAGTTTGCTCCCATAAATTCAGTGAATATGAGCATGTCGCTTTAGTTATGGTGTTAAAACGCGATCTTAGCCCCCTTTTTTTGGTGCGTTTAGCTACGCATAAAACTTTGAACCTGCAACATTTTTTTGGCTTAGGATCAAGCTGCTTAAATGCTTTGAAGTGTCTCTTTTTAAATGTACGAAAAGATGAGCTCAGCATGATATCATAACGTGGTGGTATCCGCTGTCCGTTGTCCATCACTTTTGCAGGAAATGAGTTAACACAATAAAAATACATAGGTAGGCAGGTCAAAAAGCCGAGTCAAAGTCAGAGCAGACACAAAAGCAGAAGCATCAGCAGCTGACTACTGACTTGTGGCACATAAAAATTCCATGGATGTGATGGAACATGTTGCGACTTTATAATTGAATAAAAAATATATATTTATTTATTATACTTGTCATTTTTGTTTGGTTCCAGTTAATAATTAATTGTCATTTAGCAAAGAATTTCAAAGTTTTTCATTTCTTCTTTTGTTAATGAAAGATGTTTGCCCATTTGCCGATTCTCAACTGTCGAAATTTGCGTACATTGAAATTTATTAATGGGTGATTTATGGGGCAGACGTTACGAGCCTGGGAACATGTGTTCAACGTATTGTTTGTGGAATTTTTTTTGTACGTTAGAATTTGAAAGCTCAAAGCGTCCTAAAATCAAATTAGTCAGGCAACATGTGTGAAAAATTATAACAAGCCGACGAATTTATTTGCAACAATTGGTTGGGTTTTTGGGTTCGTTGGGTTTTAGGTGATGGATCACCGAGCCTAAAGAGTTGAGCTTATTTGTAAGAAGATTAGCGTAGCGTCTTATTAAGGCCTAACTTAACCCATACGAAAGTTCATTTACTTTTCTAAGCAGTTACCAGATGAAAGAAAGATTATGTGAATTACACAGATACTATCAACAAAGTTTTGACTTCCTTTGCGAAATTTTCTCAGCGTTTTTAGTAATTGCGTTTTTGCTGATCATATACAATTCTTATCAGTTATGATTCATAAATGCGTCAAATTGTTAATTTCTAATTGCTGATCAAGTATGACCCACAATTTTATAAACATACAGACATTATCTACACACAAAGCTGATTGACATCGTAAAAGTTTCGCAGTAGTTTAATATTTCTTAACGCCATCCATTTAACAGCTGTTTATTAATTCACTATCAGGCTCTCTTTTGGCCTACACAAAGTGTCTTATGGTCTTCCACCATAAAGGTTTCCGCTTGTAATTTGTTATTGGCTTATGTGGCCTTTGAACGTTAGGTGAAATAGCAATATTGGCACATATTGGCTAGATAGAGTGATAAGATAAGATTGCCAAAAGGGGGCTGTTTTCGAAAAAAAAAACAAATTGTGGTTGCATAAAAGAAAATGCACCAACAATGAGTACACAACTTTTGTGAGAGTGGCAATACTTTCAACAAAAGCCACCTGTTATATCCAATTAATAATTATTACAATAATAAGTATACTATAGTTAATAAAAAAGCATTTTGTCTGCCTTGCTGTTGTCTTACTGCTGACTTTCAATTGCGGCCCCTGTGGCACGCTCCCTCCACCCACACTTGTTAAACGTTCAATAGAAAAGTATAAAACATTTTCATGCTTATCTGACGCTATTTTTTCACTCATTTTCGTAATAAAGTTTTATGCACGTTGTTTGCCTTTTTTGCTGCCAGTTTAGCTTGGTGTTGTCGTTGTTGTTGTTTTAGTTGCTGCTGTTTGACCAAGTGGCCTCATGGCAATTTACTTTCTAATGTCATGAAAGTCATGTGCAAGTCAACTTCTTTTTTGATGTGTATTTATAAATTTTTATGTACATATTTATTTAAAAACTTGCGCAAAAATTTCATTTTATTTAATGACTAAAATTTTTACCCACGCTTCGTGTGTCTAGAAATTGATAAATAATACCTTCAGCGCACAAAACGCGTAATCTATGCAGATTTCTTTAGGTTTCTTTCTGTTTTTTGCACAGATGTGGCTAACAAACAAAAATACGAAAAAAACAAAGCCGAAAGAAAGACGTCAACAAAGGGAGGCTTCAAAGGCGGCATAACGTTGACGACTTTTAAAAACAAAAAATAATAATAATCATAATTTTTGTTGTTTCTAAGCAGCCAAAAAACGAAATCAACAAATGGCAAAATCAAAAATACTTTGGACCCCGATTGTGAACACGTTGGCCACATTTAATGGTAACTAATTAATGGTAATTTGCATTACAACGGCGCCAAAAAATAATTGAAAATATTTTATTAATCTAATGTATTTCGAGGCATTCCCTCAACGAAAATAATATGGGAGTGACCTGAAGGCTCGGCTATACTTACAATTAACCGCATGCCAGCGTTTTATGTCAATTATAAACTAATTAATAATCTTTAACGATTCGCTGCAGTTAGTGTTCGATAGTTAATCATGAGGAAATGATAGATAGTTTACTAATTAGCGTGATTACATGCGGGAAATTATGTTGAAGTGATCATTAAACCAATTTTAGCTAACAATTCAAACTGTTGTGTAAATTTTAATAGAATTATTACGACGAATGTTAGAAATTAACAAGACAAGTAGAGCGGAATTTTATAAACGGATTTAATTATACTTTAAGTTTTTCAAGTAATCAATGGAAATGTTTTAAAGTATGTTACTTTTCGTCTTAAACTTAAAATCTAACAGATACATTATACAATGTAGATATTTTTCTCATTCTCAGCTCTAACAGGAACAGAAAAGAGACATTTTAACACCATTTAAGGACAAATGCAAGTCACTTAACATTATTCTACAAATTTCTTTGCATCTTAGCGTTTTTTCAAGATCGTAGCGTACAACATTTAGCATGACTTTATGATCATGACACACTTGCAGGGGTGTAGTGGCAACTGGGTTGTATCTGTTGCACACTGTTGTTGGGGCAGTGCGAATCATTTTGCTGCGCAGGCGCCATGCAAAATTTGTAACTGAGACTCTCGCTTTCTTTCGAATGCTTGGCCGTAAAAAATAACGACAGCAACATTGAAAAAAAGCAGAAAAAAACGCTTCGTTGTGTGTGTGTTTTGATGACTGTGAAATTAGATGCTGGACGCGTTGGCGTCGGCAACGGCGGGTGCCGATCATAAGTATCTGTTATCAGAGTGAGGTGGATGACTTACTGACTAAACGACCAACTGAACGAATGAGCTGCTGCCTCTTTCACTTTGCGCTGAAATTACAATATTAATTTATATGCACAATATGCGAGACATGTAGCTGTCTGTGTATGTATGTGCATATGCATATTTATATACAGAAACAATCTTTAATCAGCATTTACGCTTTCATCTTTCACATTTCTTAAAGACAGCTACGCGAGCGTCTCAAGAGGAAAACAACAAAAACAAAAGCCACACCAACATAAACAACATAACTGACTAACCTGTTGTTGTTGTTGTTGTTGTTGTTAGCTTGCACATGCGCAGCTGCTGTTTGAAATCAAAAGAAAAATATTTTAATTTCTTTGAGCGAATTTACATAGTTGGCATATTGAACAAATTCGTGAATTTACGAATCGTTTTTGTCGATTTGTCTAATTTAATTTGGTGAATTGGCTGCCCATTAAATATTTTTATTTTTAAATTTTTAGTTTGCATTTCACAAAACGATGAAAGCAAAAGTGACATTTCGAGCATTTAAAAACTCAACCAACGATCTTTTTTATCTTTGTTATTTTTATTTGAACAAGAGCGAGACACCTTTTCTTTGATTATTATGCAATCAACAATATAGAGCCTAAAGCTGAAGAATGGTAGCGGGGTCTTGTGGTTCGTTGATTTTATTTTGTTTTTTTGGAATGTTATTCACATTGATTACAACTTGATTGGGTAAGACATAGTTTGGTATGGCGGGGGAATATTGTTCGTCTACGTTAGACTCACTGAATATGGGCCAACCGAATCGTTTTGTGAATGGCAATTGTGCTGTGTGTGTGTATGTGTATGTGTGTGAGTGTGGGGGAGGGGATTGTGTGGGATTTGGTTGGGAAACTAGTGTACCGCAAGAGGTATGCCAAATATGTCTATTATTATAATAGCAGAAAAATAATAGCTATTCTGAATAGTAAAAGAAATAATATTATGAAATTATAGTTAAATTGTTTAAGAATTTGATACTTACAAACAAAAATACTATATAAAAATACTACTTAAAACAGGAGATATTTATTTATATAATTGTCTGTTAGTTTGAGTTTATAAACAAATTTATCAAATATTGTTTATTATAATGTAAACATTTTGTATTTTACTACCAAATCTGAGCAAAAACCACTTTCAGGTAAAAACAACTTACTTTTAGAAATATTTTGAAGTTTATATAAAATTGCATCGACAATGACAATAACTAAATGCCGTCATACCTAGGCAAACCTCAGTACAAATCCATAATAACCCTGTTTTATATTTATACACAGACTGAACACTCAAGTGTTTTAACGATTTTGTTATTGATGTAGTCGACACACTTAATTCACATACAGTCTATAATAGACTTAAGAAACGATAAGATAGGCACGATTGAAAATTGACTGGAAGTCGCATTTCTTCTGCTCTTTTATATGGCCTTTGCCATTTTTCGATTGTGTTTAATTGCAGCGAAATGTATTTTTTTTAAATAATAGTAAAACAATAATGTAGTTAAATGTTAAGAGTCAAGCCTTGGCTGAATGGCTCTGGCATCTTTAAAACTTGTGTGTTTGCTTTCATGGTCGCAAGGCTGTCTGACACTTGAAAGCAGCTTCGAAATTAGAGAGACACCACACATACCACATACATACAAGCAACAAGTGTCATCGAACAATGAAATTAACAAAAATACCGTTTTGATTTAAAGACAATATTTGGATTATAATATGATTTATATGTGCGAGACGCACTTTCAAAATCACATAACACAAACAGCAACAATTTTCCACATCCATTCGAAAACAAAGCAACAATATTTTTTTTTTTTTTTTTGCTCAAAGAGTTTCAAAATGCATTTGGTGCAGACAGACTGCACTGTTGGACAAGTTTGGCGACGTCACAAATAAATTAACAAAAATACAACTAATAAAAAAAAAACCTATGGCTGCTTTGGGCTCTTTTTCAAATAAGTGGAGTCATGCGTTGCGCTTATGTCGTTATGACAAAACTATACAAAATTATTAGGTGCATTAGTTTTTGGCTGTTTTCAAACTTGAACAGCAACAAACGAAGACAACTATTATTGTTGTTGTTTTGTTGTTTCTTAAGGGCTCATGGCAATCACGTGGCAAATGCTTTAGGTGAGGTCCAACATAAATGATTACAACAAGTTTATAATAAACGCATATAATGTGGGCTTTTATTATTATTGCTGTCAAATGACCTGCCTGACTAATCTGATCGCTGCCTCATATATTTACGGCTTACATGTGTTAACAAAAGATTCCTAGAAACAAAAAATAAATTGGAACGATTGCAGCACCTGCGAAATGGGAGACAACTGCAAGGTTGTAATATTGATAGCACATGGAAATAGGTTAAGATTTGACAAGAAAATAATTAAGCTAAGAATAATACGAACATGTTTTCTGAGAATCAACAACAACAGTTAAATAAAAGTTGAGTCCCCCTCTTTTTCTAATCTTGATTTTGGTTAAATAAACTTAGAAAGATGTTTATTAATGACTTTGACTTGCAGATAGCATTTTTCACATTAATTATATTAAACTCTTAGCTGCTTGTCAACTTTGATAACCTTTCTGTTCTTATCCAAAAGCCCCCAGTAAAATAACCGTTTCTCAAGCTTTTTCATACTTTACTCATTTATTAACTCCTCTTAAAGTCTTTTGAAACTCAGCTACTAAATAAATTAAGCACCATGCTATAAGCAGAATTTAAAGCACTTAAAGTTGTACATATAAATAAAAATCTAACTTCACTTTGTGGCTACTGTTGTTAGGGGCAAAGATTCATTATAATTTGTTTTGGTTGTCTTCTAGTCAATGTTTGTTGTAATTTTAAGTGTAATTATTTAAACATTAAACCAGTTGAGCGACCAGCTGGTAACGCAACATGGTTTCTGTTTTTAAAGTTGCATTTATTTTTACTTTTTTTTTGGTAAGAGAAAACAAGAAAGTCATAGACATGAAAATGAAATATCATCACCCATCAGACCCATCATTCAAAATCCCTCCCAAATAGCCCCAGAAACACATACACACACACACACAGAGTAACAATTTGTGTCCGAGTGAGTAGTCAATTGTACGAAGGTATTTTTCCATTTTATATTTCTTTTTCTAGCAGCAACAATTTACAAATCTGTTGACGGCTGTAATTTTTTAGGCTTTCTGGCTGCAGCAAGCCCAAAATAATGAGTAAGGGAAATTATCTCTTTTATTGGACTAGAAAAAAAAAATACAAAGAAGACCAAATGTAACCTGCTTTCTTCTTTGGCATCGTAAATGATTTTGTTTATCTTGTTTTGTTGGGTGAAACTCTATCTAATGGAAACAATTTGTAAGAATGTTGTTAATTTTTGTTTCCTATCCAGTATATCTTGTGTTTATAAAGAATGAAAGATGGGGTTTAATTAGGTTGAATATAAGAATATAAAAAACTAACAAATCTTTAGTATATGAAAAAAAAAAATGCATTTCTCATCAAGTTTGAAGGCTACATGGGTAAGAGGTATCTATAAGTGGAGCACTCTCGTTTCTAGCACTAATTTTAATGTCTTATAAACGGAAGAGTTGCATTAAACTTGATGCTCGAGCGGAAACTGAACGAAAGCAATCAACCGTCAACAGCTGATAGAAAGAGAAAGACAAAAAACCAAAGACATAGAGAGAGAGAGAGAGCGAAATAAATAGAAACAAGAACCTACGACAACAATTCGAACAGGGGATGCTTGAAAAGAACAGCGCATGTGCTGTGACCTTCACTTACCCAATGCGAGTGGGTGGCTTGGGTGGTGGTTGGTGGTTGGTTAGGTGGCATGGCGTTAAATTAACTTTCACTATCTGCAATTGTTTGGTGGCCGATTTCTTCTTGCAATTGCTGAACGCCTAGGAATAAACGTAATGGCGAGTTTGTGTGTTGACAGAATCGAGCGCCAAAAATGATTTGGCGCCCGACTTGTTGCCTTGGCAATTGGCTAAGAAATGCTGCGCGCCTGGTGGAGGCGCCAGCGGGCGCGGCGACTTGACGGCGCCGCCGACGTCGTTCAATTCGATGTGTGCGTGTGTGTTGCACTTGGACACGGCAAACGGCAAACATTGATTATTGTTATATTTTTTTTATGTGTCTTTTGCTGGCGCCACCTGAACGTTGAACGTGGGGCTGGGGTTGGTGGAGTGTGTGTGTGTGTGCTTGGGGGTTGTTGGGAGTTCAAAAAACACAATCAATGATTCGCTGCGGCAAGCGACGCGGTTATCAGAAGTTGATAGAAGCAACAGTCGCCGATTTGCCAACAGGAACCAAAACAATCCAACAACTAAAACACACAACGGCAAAAGTTCAAAGTTGGAAGCTGCTGCTGCTGCAAGCCGGTTATTAATGTTGGTGGATTTTCCCAGCTTCACCATAAGTAAAGAATAACGAAACGACAAATCAGACATGGATCAAGTTCAAATTAAACCTCAGGCAATGCCTATCTTTCTATCGCTCTCTATCTCTCTCTCTCTTCTTTCTATGTTGTTTGCCTTCTTCTGTTGAATTAGTGGTAATTAATGTGTTGCCGCAAAGAAAGTTAAGACTAACTAAGGCTATAACAACAAAACAAAAACGAAAATAAAGCGCTGACAGATGAATGAACTGTAGAACAATTAAAAAAGCGTTAAGATTGTCAGGTGCCAGTTCTTTGGATTATACAACAAGTTGAACAAACGTTTAATAACTTAATTTAAAGCTATTGAGTTTTTGATTGGAATTTTGTAAACACTAACGGCTAAATATAAACACAATAGACATTTTCTATTAGTTCTTATATTTATAACAATGCCTTAACGATTGGCCCCAAGGTTCTTAAGCACAAAAAGGGCTGCTTCATTATTTTCCTGTATCTGTATGCGGAAATATTTAAAAATCCCAATTAAAAACCTAATTGTTATTAAATAAAGGCCCATATTAAGCTTTGTAGCCTCCTCACATTTAATTGCCTTAAAGTCTCTTATTAGCCCTATGCTTCTTGGCCATTTATAGAGAAAGAGCTTTAGTTGGTTTGTGCCAGCTGAGCTTGTTATGGATCACAATCCATTTGAATGCAACATCAAGAGGCTTAAGAATGCAGCAGATACCAAACATGAGGTTGTCATTAAAAAGGCCAACAGACACAATGTTGCTGCATGCCACCCGTAAGAAGGGAAGATGTTGAAAATAGAAAAAGAATGCCAGATAAAAACGTTAAGATCTTAACTTATACACACACGCACATATATATTTTCCCAATTAACGCAGCTTATCTAAAAGCTTATGGATTACAACAACCAGTATTTTGACAGCACAGCCAATGATTAAACAATTAGCAGTTGTGGATGCCACAGCTCAAAGTCAGACACGTTCTGTGGCAGCAACAAAACAAACAAACAAAATCTTGCGACCCTCATCAATTTCAACAACAACGACAACAACAGAGATGAAAGAAAGTGAAAAATAGTATGCTAGATGGAAATACATACATATAACAGACAACATGTGGCATGCAACGGGCTCTCCCGCAATGGGAATCACAGCTTACACTTTCCCAAGACGAGACGTGAGGAAAAGAGAGAGAGAAGAACCTCAATCAAATCTTGCTTAGATGCATAACTTAAAGCGCAGGTCATCAGAGAGTTTTGGTTGGAGTATGTGGTGTGTTGTGTGTGGGTTGTTTGTTTGGAAAGTGGACGATTGTGGATGCCATGCTAATGTTAAGATGGATTGCTTGGCTTGAGCTTGGCTTGGCACACGGAAACGCACATCACATCATTGGTCCAACCAAGACAAGTTCAAGAAAGAAACAAAGAAGTTAACTGACGCTCATTAAGTGAAAATGAAAGCGTTTGCCGAAAAAACCGCTCGAACTGAGACCCCATCTTTTAACCAAATTCAACCGGTTTTCCGGCCTCTTAACTACAACAACAAACCAACTAACAAGTTTAACAACTCATTTTCATAGTCCAAAACTTGCATAGTTCAGTTTGTGTTGGGGGTCTACTATTAACTCATCTCTTTTATTAAGTCAGCTCTAACAAGACAGAAGAATTGAAAAATTCTTAGAATAAGTGATTAGCTCTGGCTAAGGGAAAGGCAGAGCTTAATCCAAGTCACTTTGGATTGAAAAAACTCTGCCTTAATAACCCAAATCTAATATTTTGACTCACCTTGATTGATGACAACACTGCTGTCGCCGCTGCTGCTGGCGCTGTCATCATGCTGCATCGACGGCGACGTTGGCTGCACATGTTCCTGTGCCAGTTGCTGTTGTTGCTCCTCATGGGATTTAGATTGATTTTGTTGCGGCTCCTTGCCGGAGAAATGCACGCTGCCATCGCGATGCATATGCAGCTCGAAACGCGTGGGAAGATTTGATTCATAATCGCCGCTGCTGCAGTGCAGCGCCTGGGTGGCAACTCTGTGATAGAGGGACGTGAACTGGTAGATCAATGCCCAGGCCTGATCCTCGGAGACGGGCGCTTTAAAGCAATCGAGTATGTTGTTTAAGGATACACACTGATCCGCACTGTTGCACTGATAGAATGCTTGCAGCAGCAGTTTTCGTGCACTTTGCGGCGTCTCTGAATTGATGATGCCGACGCCACCGCTGCTTTGCTGCTGCAGTTCATGCGCTTGTGTGAGAGAGTGTGTGTGTGAGTGCGTGTGCGTGTGCGTGTGTGAGTGTGCGTGTGCATCCCCATTGGCGCTGTCCGGCGACGTAGAGAGAAAACCTTCTTCGGTCTCTCCTTCGGCAAACTGACGACGCTTGCCCGTGGCCTTGGGCGTTGTTGTTGTTGTTACTGTTTTTATGGCCTTGATGACAGCGTCGTCGACGTCAGCGTCGTCGACATTCAGACAATTGTCCAATTGGAGTTCCGTCATTCTTGCTGCCGTTCTTGTTGTTGCTGTTGTTGGTCGTTTCTTTGTTGTTTTTTTTTTGTTCTTGTTTCAAGCAACAAACCAAAAAACTGCAGCCATGCGTCTCAACATAAATAAAAATTTGGCGTATGTATTTTATTGAAATTCAACTAGAAATTTGAGCAATTTGTATTGTTGTCACTGGTTGTTGTTGTTGTTTGTTACTATTGTTTTTGTTAGTTGTAAGCAAACGATTTTTTCACACACTTTTACATTGACATATATTTGCTCTTAATTCTAACATGAAACACAAAACACACAATTGGAATATTTTCTTATTTTAATGCTTTGCTTATTTTTTTGTCACGTTTTGTGCACTTGTCGCCTTGCCGTTATTTGCAAATGGCTTGCGCTCTCATCCTCATTTTCTATCCCCTTCTAGGCACCTTCACCACTTGCATTTAACACTTGCTCTGTGGTCGGTTTCGGGGCGAGTGGAGAGTTTCGCTCACTCTTTGCCCTGTGTGTGTTTAACAAAATCACGCGCTCACTTTGATTAGAACACACACAAATCTAATTAAACTTTATAATTCGCTTGTTTTGTTTTATTTATTAATTGCTTCTATTTTTTTATTTTCTATTGCTGTTGCTGGTTTGCTGGCTTTGACGTCAAAAAATGTTAAATGCACTAGCGTTAAGATAATTTTAAATACACTTTATCAATCGCTTGTGGTTAATTTTGTTGTTACGATTTATTTTATTTTGTCTTCTTACAAGAAGTGCGCGCACTCACGTCCGATCGTCACGAAAGCTATTCACAAAATAACTGAGCAACAATTTGACATCTGTAAAAAGGTAACATGAGTCGGCTTACACTGTCAGTGCTGTCAGCTATGTTATTTTCCCGCCGAACCTAGCTTTTTCCATCAAACAACCAATTAATTGTCGACCGGGTTTTTGGACATAAATTTAATGAGTCGCTTAACATTTTTTTCATGCTCCCAAAGTGCTTTTTTAGTCAAATGGTTTTTATTTAATCGAAGAGTATTCATTAAATGATTTAGGTTTAGCTTTTTATGGTATAGCAGATTCTGTTATGTTAACAGCTACACTCTCACACTTTTTTTAACATGACAGCAAGAGAGCAACTGTTAAAAGACCGCTGTCTCTCGCTCACCATTTTATATATTGCTCTCTCTTTCTCTCTCTCTCTCTGTTTGCGTTTTTATTTTGATTCCGGTTTTTCGTTGTGTTTGCTGTGCTGATAAGCATTTGTACGTATGAAGCTTCTTATTCGAATATGTGTTTTCTTTCTTTTTATTTATTTTTGGCAAAGCCAACATAAGCACTGTTTTCACATGCCTACCAAATGGAACTTCAGGTGCAATTTAAAGCAATTATGTTAAGGTCGAGTCGTGTCGAATTGCTGTGCGCTGCTTTGGCCAATATACTAGTACCATATTATTGGAATTACTTCTTTACGCAGGGTCATAAACTTGGTCAAAATTAGATCTTGACTCGCTCTCGGCGAGTACTTAAAAGTTTCAGGCTGAGCAATTGGCGGAAATGCCCTGTTGAGCCATGAAATTGTTTTTGTTACGTTAATTACATCATTCTTCATCTTCATCTTGTCTTAAAAAAAAAAAACATTTAAAAGCTTACGAAATGGAAGATCAAAAAATAAGTTTAATGTTGTTGTCTTGAGAGATTATTTGAGAATAAAATCGTGATTTAAAATACAAGTACAAAAGGATGGACCGATTTTCCCTGCTATAACTTGGTAAATAAAAGTTTTACTAATGGTTTGACTTCTGATTTACTTTGAAATTCTATCCTATAGAAGGCAATACCTTTATGACCATCGTTTGAGTTAATTATTATCCTTTTGTAATCGTAATCAGTCGTAAAAATTTCTCCACAGCTTAAAGTCCTCGCTTTCCGTTGCCCGGCAGCATCTGAATATTTCTGAAATGTTTACAGTTTAACGATTTAATAAGCCATAAGTATGTACTACACATACACACCCGCCGCCTGCTGACCAAGTTATGATATATGAGCCGTAAATTGAAACTTTATATTTGTGGCAGCTGAAAGATTTGCATACAATATTATTACAGCATCTGCTTGGCCTGCGCAACTTTTAACGACTTGTTTTCTTGTGCGTTCATAATTTTTTTTTTTTTAGCCATACGCAAATATTTTTATTTTATTAATTGGACACAACTGCCGAATGCAGTTTGCAGTTTTGAGAGTCGTCCATCCAGTGTTGCCTGTTGCCAATGTAATCAGCTCGAAAGCAGCCGGAGGTGGGAGAGAAATGAATGACATCAGCTGCAGGCAGCGTTGCCACATAATGAATTAATTAATGAACATTGCACTGAAATTGCTTTTTGATTATTACTTTTTTCTGTTCTGTCCAAATTGACTGTCAAACCAATGTCAACAACTAGCTATCAATTAAATGCTACGAAGTTCAACTACCGCCTATGGCGAACTTCAACCCACAATCGCAAATAGCCAAAACAAGCCAAAAACATTAAAAACAAATATGGACGCCTTTGTTCTTGGTTAACTGTGGAGTGGAATTGTGGATACTTTTTCGACTTGGATGAATCATTGTATATACTCGTAAGTTCAACCAGTCAAAGTCGACAACAACAACAAAATATGCATGAATAACAAATATCAGAAAAAAATAAATGAGCCAAACTATGAATGGATGGAGTGACATGTGAATAACCAACAGAACGTAAGGGCATAAACGAATTTATGTACTTCTATAAAACTTTAAAAAAATTATATTACTGTGATGCAGGAAGAATGAGAAAAACAAGGAAAATTATTCTTTGAATCCATGGAAAACATACTTAAAGCTGTTTTTAATGATCTGTACAAAATAAGCAGGAAGAATAATTTATATATTTAATTAACTGCCTTATAGTTGAACTGCATAAACTTAAGGAAAATCGTATTATATAATAAATACACAAAGGAAAATGTTATTATATATGTATATACGTTATTCATTGTCTAATATAAGTCAACTCGATAGAAAAAAATATCACTGAAAAGAAGATAAAATACTAAGAATTGATTTTAGTTAATTTGTGATGTAGGAAAATTAATATTTTTCTCTAATTATAATCAACTATAAAAATAACATTTTTTATCCACAACTTTCTTACCAAAACCATTTGGAGGGTTAGTTTATCCAATAGTCGGTAAGTCTCCACTTCTGTGGAGTCAACAGTTGAAATCATTCTGGAATTGCTGTTGTTCTACGGCTTAGCCAAGCGTTGCATATTTGGTCAATTAGATTTTGTCGCGCGGGTGGCAGCAACAGCAACCAGCAACCATCAACCAGCAACAGGCAGCAGCTGTTGGCTCAGATTTTTAAAGTCTACTTGGTCAATTGGAGGCGTGGCAAGCTGTGTGTGTAGATATTTGATTGTTTTGTTGTCATGCAACGTCGGCGCACCGGAAATGTGCATCCGTTTTTTTTTTTGTGCTGGGGGGAGGGCATGTAACTAACTGCATAAACATTTTGTTTGATTCCACAATAAATGAGCTCCAATTTGATGTTGGCAAATCTTTAGTCGTTTTCTGTGTCAAACGTTAGCTGAACCATCCAATGGCCAAATTTGGTTAAAGTTAAAGCTAGCGAGACATGCAGAAGATTCAACGCTTCGTTGCGCCTGACACTTGCAACGGCAAAATTGCACAAAAAAAACCGCAAGCAACAAAAATGCCAGGCAGCACAGCTAAAAGAAGTAATATTTAATGTTTACATTTTAACTTTACAAATGCATAATTAACAGTGTGGCAACGCCAACACCCAACTAACAGTTAGTTTTCTTTACGGCAAGGAGCTTTACAAAAAAAAAAGAGCATGCAAAAGTCTCCGCAAGTGAAATAGGCCTCTCTTTTAAGTTGCTCTTTGTTATTGTTGCTGTGTCAGTCTGACATTCCGTCAGTGCGTCAATGCGTTGCTCACGTGTGGAAATCATTGCAGCCAATGTGCATTATTTTTTCTTCTTTTGTTTGTTATTCTGTTGTGTCTCCCTGTGATCTTCGCGCATACACATACTATACATGCACATACATAAATACAATTGTGTAATAATTCTGTGCCCAACTTGGTCTAAAAACGTGATGCAATTAAGCGTTTCAGATCTCAGCGATTGCACTCCAAGGCACTTTATGTGTATGTACATACATATGTATGTATGTATGGTTGGATGTGTGTGTTTGTGTAGAGGAAGCAGAGCAAAGTAGTGTGAAAAAGGGTTAGCAAAGTTATGATTATCGTACGTGTTCTTGTACTTAAACTGGTAATCAATTTTTTTTTCCCCCTTCTTGTGTCTGTATTTCATATTATTACGATTATTATTGTGTGATTGTGAGAATGTTTTAGAGCATGGCCTAATGAACGTTTGGGCTTGATTTGGCATGAGAAAAGTTAGAATAATTCTAAATTGTAGCACAAATGGAACTAATTCCTGTTGCACCATTTTTCTATTATCTTAGCTTACTCCAATTTCGGACCAGGCAATTAAGACCACCCATGATTTAATACCTTAGTCGCAGACACAGCACATTGAACCCATTGAATGTCCAAATAAAACTAGACCATTTAACCTAAAAATGTATCAAAGAAAAAAAAGTTAGCAAAACTGAAATTCATTGTAATTTTCTATTTTCATTACGGAAATATCAACCAACAACAATACGCACATTATTTGCTTGGTATCATTCTTTAGCAGCTTACGTCTATCGTGCCATTCGCATCAAGAAGAAGAAGAAGAAGGCGTGCTCAAGTGAACGTGACAGAAAGAGAGGAGGACAGCGAGAGACAGCGAAAGACACTTGACATAGACATAGATACGGTGCTCTATAAAGGAACGAAGAACTCCAAGTAAAGCTTTTTTTTTGTACAGACGATCTCTACTTCGATGATTTGCCATGAACACAGTGAAAGCAGAACAAATCGAAACATAAATAGTTATTTAAAGTTGCTCGAAAACTGCGAAAAATTTAAACTTTATGTTTTCTAAGCAATCGGAATGTAAATTACACTTGCTCTAAAATATGATACGATGGCATATTTAAGATGTGCACTGAAGAAAGCGGTTCTTCGAAGAAACGTTCTACAACCGAACATCCATACAATGAATCTCAATGGGCTGAAAAAGCAAAGTTATATAGAAAACTTGTAATATAGGATGGGTTTTTGGTTGAACCAAATTGCAATGTTCTGGAAAATCATTTGTGATAGAGAAAACTTTCTGACTTTGTTGAAATGGTGTACTCAGGATAGGTTTTCGCTTAACTGAATAACTAAATACATAGTACAGAATCTAAATTAAAATATGAAACCAACTTTATCTCATCCTCTTTGACACGTTTGACAACACTGCCAATATACTATCCCACAAAAAGAGTATGTTAAAATGCAGAATGATTCCAGCGTCATGACACAGCGCTCTAATTTGTGTGCATGTAATTATTTCAGGTAACTCGGCAGCGATTTTTCTACGATCCCTTGATTCTTCTAACCCCCCTTCACTTCCCCAAGACTTGAACGATGCCGACGTGAAGTTAAGACCCATTTTGGGCGGAGGGCAAACTGGCAACATATTAAAAGTAAGTGCCACTTTAAGTTTTTGCCTAAAACTTTGAGAACTTGCGCAAAACACAAAAAACGCTAAGTAGCAAGCGAGTCAGTCACAGTCAGGCAATGAAGTGACTCCGAGTACTTGACTCCATACCAGACCAGACTCGACTTGGGTACATTTGTAGTTATGGGTCGACGACGTGGATCATTCGAAATGGTGGCAATCTAAGGAGAAGTGAAGGATCGGGGGGGGTGGAGGTTACTACTATGTGCAATGCAATTTCTAAAACGTGATTCGTGCAAATAGACAAAAAATGCCAGAGTCAGTGATGCCAGCTCACTGGAGCACAACAAAACAAAACAAAATCAAACAAAAGACTATTAATATAATTTGTGTCTGGAATATTGTGCCACTCTCAAAATTGCCAGTTGCCCCCGCCGAATAAATAGTCTTTCAGTTTTTCGTCCTAATCGAAGCGCAACCCGGAGGCCGTTTCTAAAACTCCCAAACTCAACGGCTCTCAAATCAAATAAGATTCCCCCTTCCAGACATGATGTTGAGTCAACATGCCACAGTTTTTTTTTGGTTTTTATTGCATATCGACTTACTTCCTTCCCAGTTGCAAGTTCCCAGCACCAAATTTTTAAGATCAAATAGACCGCTGACACGATCGTCGATCGTTCGACCCTTCGGAATCGCATTTGTGGGCGTGTTGTGTGTGGGTTTTCTTTCTTTCCTATTTATTTTAACTGATTCAATGAAATGGCCAGCAAGCAAGCAATTTACTTGTTGTCGCTTAATTTTTATTGCCCAAACAATTGAATTGAGTCTAATATGAATTAATGGCGCTGTAGCCCTTAGCAATATAGAAATGTTAGTAAAAAAAATTTACAATCTATTTTTGGGCAAAATTAAAAGCATGGGAAGAAAAAAGTCAACATTCTACGAATCGAATAGAGAGTTCTTAATATCACTTTAACAAAGAATTTTCCATAACAGTTTAAAATTGTATATTTGAGCCGTTTCTTTTCACAATCACAAGGATTTTCTTATTGTGTAGAAACACGATTAAACATATGAAAAATGTATGGGAATTAATTAACCATCAAACGCCATACCATACATTAATGCATATATCTATATACTTTACGACAACTCTTATCGTCCATAGATAGATATTTTTTTTTTTTTTTAAGCTTCGATTCAAAGAACCTTTTGCCGTATGAGGCAACAAATCAGCAAAGCGGCACAAAACGTTGTGGTTACCAGCGAATTCGTGTAATGAACTAAGAAGCCCCCAACTGACCACCTAGACGGCAAGGGGAACGGGTATGAGTATGGGGAACTGGTTTGGGTCATAAAGAAAAGTCTTTATGAGACGCCTAGCGATGACTGCTTTGCATCCACTGACGGCGATTGCGTTTGATGATAATAAAGACTTTGCGACACAATGTTCTCACTTGGCAAGTAAGGCTGGCTCTTAATGATGGGAACAACACAATCAGCACCAGCAGCAGCAACTGTTGCAAGGTAAAATATCTCCAATTGAAGACCACACACAAACGTGCGAGAATATACAGAACATCATACAACATGTTGCTGTGGAGTGTGGCACGTTACCCAAATTAAAAAAGATCTCGTTGTTTTTGAGTTTGGTTTTGTGGCTTGTTGCACTTTCATTTTCAGTGTGCGGCATCGCCGTCGCATAATTAATTGCGACCGAAAGTGGACAACAATTTGAGCAGCCGTCGCAGAAAGTAAAATGCTCGCCAAAGGAACCAACGAACCTGTCCGTCCACACTTAGGCGCGACAACCAAATAAACCGGATCAAGGCAAAGGAGCTGCTGGGTGCTGGAAGCTGGGCAACTTTCTTCTTGCTTCTGACACACTAAACTGACGCAACGTGCGGCAAGAAAACAAGTGCAGAGCAATCGCCACATTTCTTGGCTGCCACACATGGCTCGCCCACGAGACGAGGCTTCCTGCCGTGCGCTCAACAGAGGGAAAGAGACAGAGAGAGAGGGAGAGAAAAAGTGGCATAAATGAAAATTAAGCATGTTAATGGCAAGTATGCGACGATACACAACAAAACCAAAACAAAAAGGTGCAACATGGCCAGTTGAACTGCTGCTGCTGCTGCTGCCTGCATGCCTCATTCACACGCTGCAGCAGCAGACGCATGCCAAGGAACAGAAGAGAAAGAGGGGGTGTGGTGGCAGTAAGAACCAGTTTAATGGCGCATGAAATTTCACCGAAATATCAGCGAATCTGCGTCTAGCTAAAGGTGGCAAACGCTGCCACCATATATTGGTTGAAGGGGTGGTGAGGAGGTGTGGCATTGGCAAGTTGATTTGCTTAAAAGAAATTCACTTTCCTTTGGTTTTTACTTTTTCAACAAAAACAGTACGAACGTTTGTTGTGGCAAAAGGCAAAGAAGGTCACGTTGTTGTAGATCATGAGGATTCGACAAGACAACGAGACGCGACTCCAACTACTTGGAGACTTGGCTTGGATCTGGTCAGAGAGTTGGCTTAGTCTAAGGCTAACAAACCCAAAAAAAAAAAACACACACACACACACAATTGAATGCACAGCATGCATTTGCAATGAGCGAAAAAATACTTTTAATGAAAGTTGGCACTTTGCTTTTTGGAGCCTCTTTTTTATTTTATTATTGTTGTTGTTGTTGTTGTTGTTATTGCTTGCTGGTTTGTTTGTTATTTTGTTGTTTTTTTATTGTAGTTTTTTGATTTGTGGCAGGCGACATGGAAAATGACAAGGAAAATGCTTGGCTGTTGTTGTGGCCACTGGCCATTGTGTTGTTGGCTTGAAAAGGATTTGGCGCTGAGTTGGCTAAAAGGTGTTTTGACTGTTAGCTAATTGGCCGAACGGCTTTTTATATGTTGTGGCGCTACTTTAATTGGTTTTATGATGATCTACTTTATTGCCAAAAATAAAACCGAACTTTATGGTCTTAAGACGTGAGCGAAATAGGTTTTTTTCTTCTTAAGGATTTGTTGTGGCTTTTAAGTATAAACTTATATGTTGGAGTATTAAAAGGGAAAGTCTTAAGTGTCAACATTTAAATAAAAACAATTTGTCAAAGCTTTTCAACATGCTTTAAGTGTGGTTGTGGAATCGACATTGAAATAAAGAGAATGTTTCTTAACAATCTTAGACCACGCTGTTGCAATTGATTTTATTTTGTGTTGTTGTTTGTATGAGACCCCAGTCAAAAGAGTCTTAAGAAGTCACCGTTTAGCTTGTACGTGTGTGTGTTTGTGTATTAAGCATATTATTTTTGGTATTGATTATTTTGTTATTCTGCAGCAGCAGCAGCAGCCTCCTCTTGACCCTCATTGCCGTATGGTCGATTATTGTGGGCTGCCGACCAGCGGGGAATTTGATATAAGCTCCAAAATGGAATAATCATCATTATAAGCAGCGACCCCCAGCCCCATATTAGCTTTTGGGCTGTTGATAATCGAAAGCGTGGTGGTCCAGCAATGGGCGCATGACAACGCACCTGTTGCAATTGGCCACCAAACCCAACTCCAATTCCAGCTCCAGTGCCGAGACGCTGCATCAGTGCCTTGTCAATTGGTTTGCAATTGCGTCTTATTGATAAAAGATTTTTCATCAATGCAAAATTCATTTTGAGGGCTGAAAATTAAACAAAAAATATATATTAGTTTACAAAGAGAAAGAAAATTTTATTTATTTTACTTAATATTTACCGAAATTTTATAAAAATGGTTGTGTTGAGAAAAGAATGATTATGTGTGATTAGGGCAAAAGTTAAATGTGTAATGAAGCATCAAAAGCTACTAAGATGACAAAATCAGGAAATATTCAGAGAGTTCAAATGTGCAATATGCAAAAGGTTAAATAAGCACTTAAAATGCTAACGAATGAGTTTCGGCTGCCTTGGTGTGTCGGTGCCTTGCGGCCTCTTTATTTTCTCCAAAGAAAAAAAGAAAAATACAATCAAAAGACAATGTGAAATTATTACATTTGGCATTGCGTGCACAAACAATTGACATTTTTCGCCTCGTGCGACTGCTATCAACGGCACGAGTAGAGATCAGATGATTACATAAAAAGCGAAATGGAATTCATAAGCGGGATGGTAGCCGTTTATCAGCTGAAGTTTAGATAAGTCGCAAGGAGGCTTAGCTGTCGTTCAGACCAAAAAGAGCGTGTTGAAAATATTCATGGTTGTTATATATGCTAAGTTCATTTTCAGCTATCGATATATGTAAGTGTTCAGCAGACATATAGCTATCGCCACACCACCACAATTTTAACCATAATCTATTCAGTATTTGTTTATATGGAAAGTTAATAATCTTTAATTCATTGCAATGCATAGTTAAGGAGAAATACCTTGCATAAAATATTAATTCAATGTAACGGCTGCTTTTACAGCAAATCACGCTGTTAATAACATTTGAGCAACTGTTAAGGCTTATGGGTGACCACAGCTAATGGCTTTTGTTAGTGTTGGTTAATTTAGCAAAACAAATAAAAACTACAAGCCAAAACAATGCTCGAAGCGAATGCACACAAGGCGCGTATAACGCAAATTGAATACTTTATAAATGATGTGCTTAAGCAGGACCTTAGAGAACTGGAACACTACCTCAATCAGTTCAACCAAGAGATAATGGAGTTTATTCAGCTGAAGAATACACTGCAAACCTTTGGCGACCACATGCCGGCTGGCTACAAAACGCAGGTAAACATTGGCAGCAACATGTTTATGCAGGCTCGCGTTAACAAAATGGACAAAATACTGGTCAACGTTGGCAAGGATGTCTATCTGGAAATGAGCATGCAGGAGGCGATCAACTTTAGTGATGTGCGCATCAAAATTCTTACCAAACAGTCGGATGTAGTTCGCGAGGAGAGCGTCAAGAAGCGCTCTCAGATCAAGATGTCTCTAATTGCGATCAGTGAGCGGGAGAAGCTTTTGCAGCAGCTGGACGAAAGGTAGAAAGCAGCAAAAGAGCGATATAGAGTTGAGGTAAAAAGTGTTTTAAATAAATGTGATCTGCGAATGCAAATGTTTCTATCTTTTGTTAAAAAAAAGTTTTTGCATACATTCTTACACAAGCACATTTAATTTTTACAGTATACAATATTCAATTTACAATTGTTGACCGAATGTGTGACTAAAAACCTAAAAAAAACGAAAGAGATAAAAATTGCAAGGGAAGATGATGAATAACTACAAGTGATTTGGACGTTGGTCTGCTGATATTCTACACATCAAATTGGATGCCGATCATCCTGTGTTGATTGATTGGTCTGTGAATTACTGCCGTCATTGAGTGCCCTATTCTGTTCGGTAAGGCGTTGCGTTGCTTGACACATAGCCATTAAGCGAGCGTTCATCTGTGGATAAGGAATGCACATTGTTTTTTAGGAATCTTTATACAACGTTAGGCTGATGTACTCACATTGTCATTTACCTGCTGGCCCCTTTCAACAATAGCGTTTGGAAGCTCAAAATTAGTCGAAGACTGGCAACCATCAACTGCCTCTTTTAGTCGACGAAATTCCGTTTCTAGGATGCAGTTATCCCTATGGAGATTCCTGTATTCATTACAAAGACGATGATTTTCATTTATCAGCGCATAGATTTGTTCCTCATTGCGTTTGACACGTTGACGCATTGCCTCATCAGAGCGTACCTGCGCCCCTTTCCATTGCCGAAAGCTATCGATAATTTTGTTCAGCTGCTCAATCACGTTTGTCTGCTGGCTGTCGGTTTGGAAGGGAAGTTCAAACTGTTGGGAAATGCTATCGGATCAACAATACCGCATACATACGTTATCTTAATCTGCATTTCCTTGCATTTGTCGTGTTCGTTTCGCAATTCTATACGAGTTTCCTCGTTGGCAAGGCATAGACGATCTATCATTTTCTGGCGGCTCCTCACTTCATTAATCTGGACACGCATTTCACCCGCTAGACAACGGGTCTTATCATAATCCTGCTGTTGAAGTTTCAGCTGATCATTAAGTGCTCGCTCACGTCCAGCGCTCTGGGCTAACTTTTCTTTAAGTGATACAATCTCCTCGCACAGCAAATTTCGCTACATTCATACACATACTATGTATACTAAAATTCTGATTCCTTTTAAACAATCACATATTCACCTCAGTTCGGAACTCCTCGTGCTGCTTCTCATTGTGGGTAAGTCGAGTTTCAAGGTTTTGAACCTTGCGTTTCGCATTTTTCAGTTCACTACCCTGTTCTTCAAAGCTATTCGCCAGATCGTCATATTTTGTACACAGTTTTTTTCGCTCAATCTCTTGCGCTTTTAGTTGACTAGAGACTTTTTGTGACAGTTCAGCTGGGACCGATACAAATGTTACAATATAAACAAAAGGTAATTAATAAGCTTACAGTTTATTTTCTTGAGTAAAAATACTTCTTCGGATTTCAGTTTGATGGTCTCATTTAAATCGTTCCTTAGCTTATACATTTGACAATCCATGACTTCATTCTGAATAGGAAAAAATAAAATGAAATACAAAATATTTAAAAAAAAAGGAACTTTATCTGCAAAAAATGCTAAAGAAAAACTGCAAAAACATAAAATCAAAACTAAAAGTCTTGGAACGTTTTTTAATGTTTGCCCAACTTGTTGCTCCAAATCATTCGTGCATATTTCCGGCAGCTCCTTCGTTTCCTTAGATAAAAGTTCATAATGTTGTTGTTCCTGTTGCTGTTGTTGTTGTTGTTCCACCTGCTCGGTTAGCTCCTCAAGATCACGCTGAAACTCCTCAATGATGCTCAAATAATTGTCACGTGTCGCCTGCAATATTTCCGACTGTGTCTGGCAATGCAGTAGAGTGTGCTCCAACTGCTGTCGATGTGGGCAATCCTCATAAATATCGGTCTGTAAATCCGAAATCAACTCTAAAGTGTAGATACACAAACATAGAAGACCTTCAAGCTTACCATGTCAATTGTTTGTTGATTTTAATCTTAGTAAACACATCAATTTACTCATATGTCAGATACAAACACATGCATGACTTAATTCAGCTGTCACTTGTTTATGTTTTTCTTACTCTTCACTTTTGGGTTTGTTTAGGGTGTTGAATGATTTTTGTGCTTTCGAGTCGATATCAAATTGCAATGGGCTCAAAATATTTATAAACGCC
Source organism: Scaptomyza montana (assembly GCA_018904305.1). NCBI lineage: Eukaryota > Metazoa > Arthropoda > Insecta > Diptera > Drosophilidae > Scaptomyza > Scaptomyza montana. The sequence continues at coordinate 4,357,825 of JAEIGR010000004.1, forward strand.
ACATATTTTGCCTTCATTACCATTTCATTTCATTTCAATAATATCGCTATTAAAACTTTGTCACGAAACAAAACCAAATCGAATTCCGACCTTTGTTGGAGGGTGGCAAAGTTTCAGGTTTCAAAGTTCCAATTCTTTGGCACTTTCACCCACATACAAACATACATATACTTCACACACAACGTGCACCAAGCTGTTAGGATTATTATTATACTATTTCGACGTACGCCATTGACTGTTTGAAACGGATTTGAAAATAAACTTGCTGCGCGAGTTATGAAATTAGTATAGTATTAGCTTAGTTGCTTGGATGGGGTAATACTTTTATAATAGAGTGGGTATTCTTTATAGAATATATCGATTTCAGCGTCTGTTTAAACAAGTCACACAAATATTATCTTCATAACAGTATGAACTTAAAAAGGAACTCTGTAACATCATTGCGTTCCTCACGGCTCTTTTCACTCCTTAACGCTCCTTAACACTTGTGAAGCACCTGTAATTTGCACATTTACAGCTTTATTTTCCTTTTGCTGATTGTTGTCTGTTATTAAGTTTCACTGCCGTTCAAAAAACAATTTGCACTTTCAGCCAACTTTTCTGGATAAACTTTTGTTTCTTAATTGCACACGAATTCGTCCGTAAACAACGTCGCGTCCTCGTTGTTTCCTTGCCACCTGGTAAATATTACTTTTCAACAGGCGCTAACTTCTAGGCTTGCTTTTGTTGCAGGAGTCAGTATGTTGTGGGTGCAGCTAATTAAGGCACATAAATTGTTTGTTTTATGTCTTGATTCTGTGTAGCAGCCCGTTAGAGAAGAGGCAACACATTGGCAAAACACCATATCTGATTATTATATTCACTGATTTCATATTGCCAACTCAATGTTTCCGTTTCGGTATTCCGTTTCCCCCGACAGGTTTGATTTGTTTCACACGAATAAACAGCAACGTTGACTATGAAGCCTACTGACTTAACTACTCCCAGTTACTACTAAACCCTACCGCCCCTTCTAACCGTTCTTACTCCTGCAGAGCTCATCGATATGCATATCAAAGCTTGCACAGCTCGCGTGTCGATTGTGGGTAAATAAATAACACGAAATCCCATTTTCCGCTTCTAGTTGCGGATGCGAGAAGCGAAGAGTGCTGCTAAACCGCCTCTCAGAGTTCACTTCGACTGCAGTTGAACTCGCTGGAATTCCATGCGATTTGTACTTGTTCAATGTAAACAAAGAGCAAGTCGTCGCTTCGACAGGTTCGAGGTTTTTTTTTACAATATATGTGGATGTACATATACATATATATCGGGAAACAAAAGCATATTATATACAAATAGTAAGTTTTAACTTTGAAGCGTGCATTTTTCATGCATATAGAGAGTTTTCCTTAAAATAAAAAGGAATATACAAAGCGAATTCCTCTTCACGGCGACTCTACAAAATGATACCCCTTGAATAGGGTTCTAGAAAAAACTTTACGGGAGATTCACAATTAACTACGAGTAAAACGTATCAATAAGCAAAAGGATCCGAATTTCTCATGTTCCTTAACAACTTTTGATATAGTCAAAGCGGCCCTCGTTGCATGTGTAAAGTAAATTCAGTTTTGGTTGCACTTAAATAGAAAAAATACAATATACATATCAATATATAAGTAGACAACAAACGGTAAACTTAGGTGTATTTTTCGTTTGTTATAACTTTTGCCTTTAGATTTTGGCGGGAAATTGCTATATTACAATGGCTGATATATTTCGAAAACTTATGGCTAAAGTTCACTTTTGGGTAACTTCAACCATTTGTTGTCTTACAAGTGTAAACTTAGCTAAATTAAACTTAACTTAAACTATGCTTAAACAGCTGCCCTCGTTGGGGTCAACAAGTGACGCTCTTGCCACTAGTCCAAAGTTGTTGATTGTGTTTTAGTGTTTTGTGTTGTCGTTGATATCGGCTGTGTTGTGGAGGCAGGTGTTTTGGACTCGCTGTTGCTGGGCTGCATTTGTAAAAGAGTTTTGATAAGAATTCTTGTGTACATACATACTTTTTATTATCATTCGATAAAATTTAATATGTTATACATAACTTACTTTTTGCTGGCATTCTTCCTGGCGCTTTTCCAGCATTTTTAGTTCCGCGTAAATGGCTGTGATATCTTTGCAATACGGATTGTCGTTCAGCATTTCTGTTTTGATCTCCTCATCGGTTAAATTTGAGCAGCTCTAAAGATATAGAAGAGTTAATTAAAGTCATTAGCAAAAGCAATTTGTTCTTTATTTATTGACTTACTAGCCTAGTAAGCAGATGAGCAATTTCTCTTAAAGTCTCGTGACTCTTCAGATTTAGGGTACGATCGGCTTCATATTTGCAAGTTAGCTCTATAAGTTCAACTAGATATTGGAGAAGCAGTCATTAAATCAGTGTCTACGTTGTAGAATGGATATACGAACCTTCTTTATGTCTGAATTTCTTATACAGTTCCTTGTTGGCTTCATTGATTGAGTAAAAGCGGCGATGCAGTGAATCGATAATTTGTAAATCGATATCGCCATTGACAATCTGTGTTTCGGAGGGCAATGGAGTATTCAGTTGATCCCAATCGCCATCTAGCGCCTGCAGATGAGAGCGTACGGTTTCCAGCTTTCGCAGCAACTCACCGCGATCAGTGCTCTAAGAAGGCAAGTTAGAATTGTAGGGAAAGCTCTAAATCAATGCGTTTCGTTGATGACATACCATTCTCTCGAAGTAGCAGGATAGTAACTTTCGCCGACCCTCTAAAGCCTCAAAGTTTTGTTTGCTGCTGAGTTCTAGGAACTCGTCCAGTTCCTTGTTGAGCATGCGCAGTAATTCGCTCTGTTGTTGATCCTTCTCGCCGATGCGATCCAGCGAGCAGCTGATATACTCTACATTATTGAATTCCACACTATAATCCTCTGAATCCATGTGACTCGCCGGATTGTTTGAATCTTGCGTCATTTTGGACAAGCATTCTTGTAGGTCCGACATCTTAAAAAGAAGTGTTGACATTTTATTTTGTTTGAATGGTTTCAGGAAAAGTTAAATAATTGTCTTACCTGTTGATTAAGCTGTGCTATACATTTGTCCTTAAGGATGATCTTTTGTCGTGCCGTTTGGACCACTTCGTCAAGATCACACATCTGGCTCTGTAAATGACAGAACTCATCATGCTTGGCAGCCACTTCGTTGGCAAGAGACTTCATATTTTTCTTAACCTGAAATCACATATTGCACACATAAAAAACAATTAAATATAATTAATACAAAGCTAATTTATTAAAAAATAAAAACCACAAAGCGCAATTAAAAAACAACATCAGGTAAAAAAAGAAACTAATTTAGATTTCTTCTTGGATTTAAATTCATTTTTGCCCTAGAATAACACAAGTTGGTTTAAAATAAATAGTTTAGTGCCGTCTTATAGCCAACCTACCCTTTCGGATTCACTTTCCGGACGATTCTGTTCGGCCGGAATGTCCAGCAGTTGATTGATTGTAATTGATTCCAAGGTTATATTTTTAGTGTTCCAGTTGTTGCGATGATAAGCTTCCTGGACTAGTTTTGTAATGGCACAAATATCCTTTCGCAGCTTGCGATTCTCATCCAGCACATCTTGCTGCTCACCACGCACCCACTGAAAACAGCTAATGGTCTTTTTGTAGGCCTCCAGTTCCAAATCTGGAATATTACCTAACAATTCATGGTTAACTTGGAGCAGCATATCCACCCAATCCTGAAAAGTCACCAGACGCAGCTGTTGTACAAACAACTGTGTTAAAAACATCATAATATATTTTTGTCAAGCATAGAGAAGGCTTTGCTTACCGAATCAGCGCTGCCCTCCTGATCAATGGTATCGGCATCCTGGAGTCGCTTTAGGTATATGCTATTTATTGAAAAGGTCATCATGCCCTCATCACCGCAAATCTCTCGTAGCTTTTTAAGTCTAATGTGATAATCGCTCATGTTTGGTCCGTCGCACTTACGGCTACATCCCGGCTCATCTTCCGTGGATGACGGAGGAAGTCGTGACTTCAATTCCATCATACTTTTCAACCTTTGTTCAGAGTTTTTAGTCTCCGTGGGCAAATCTTTTCCTGGCATCACTTGTTCATCATTCATCATCTGCTCTTCTTGCTTTGGCTGCACTTCCGCCTGTGAATTGGGCATTTTCAGACCCAATGTCTCTGCATTTAGGCAAAAAACGTTGCGCTGGTTCATTGCACGATGATGTTTAAAGTATTAAAATAAGAAATATTAATTTATTTTTTGCTAACAATATAAAATTGGGTCCGAAATTTCGTTCAAAGTAGAACGGGCCTGGTTAAAAAGTGAATGCCGACAATCTCTGAGCGTTCAGGCAATAGAGCTAAAGCAAAGCCTACTTGGATTCGATCGGTATTCGATCTGAGACTCCAAATGCAGTTTTCCTCACTATAAATCACGCTCCACTGAGGTCACTAACTTTACACACGCAACCGTTAACGCAAAATCACAAAAAACATAACAACAAATGTTAATAAAATCTGAAAAACAAAAATTTATAATTCGATTCGCCTAGCTTTCAAACGAACCTTGTCAGCGAAGCTGGCGTCAATAGCGACTGCGACAGCAACGAAGGCAGAGTTAACAGCGGTGGCGGCGGCGGCGGCGTGTTCATATCTTTTGTTTGTAGTCTTCTGACGTAGTTTTGTTTATTTTCATAAGTATTTTACATATTTATATATTCGCATGTGTGTGTATAAATATTCTTGTTTCTTTTTTTCCTACACACCCGATTGCGGGACGGTTTCGTTTTTCATTTTTTTTTTCTTTTTCAGCCTCAGTGTTGGTTACAGTTTCACCTTTTTACGGATCCAATTCCAATTTCGCGACCGCGTTTTGCCCGTTGCGCTTGGTGTCCAGACGGCAACTGAGCGAACACAGAAAAATGTGTGCGTCTGAAGTGCACTCGACTTTCGGGTTACGAGTACACGAGCTATGCAGGGTTACGAGTATGGGCAATATCACTTTTTTATACCCTATAACTAAAACACACATTGAATTTGGTTTTGACACGTTGTGCCTAAACAAATTAGTAAACATATCATTTTGACATTCTCTTCTTTTGTATAACGCGCCGATCTTATTAGGTTTTTTTTAATGGATTTTATTTGGATGTATTTAATTATAGGTAAGTTATTGATACGAACTAAAAGTTTTGTTCAGAGCTTAATGAAATCTTCAAAGCATTCAAGCTGCAAAAGTAGACAATTAATATCCTATTTTAACAGCATACAGGGTATTTTTCTGTAACCATATTAAACCATTAAAAATTTTGTTGTTTTGTTTTAAGTGAGTTTGCTGCTCCAGTTGACGCTCTCTCACTCTCATTCTCTCCGCAAGCTTTACACACACGCTTGGGTTAGGCCTTATCAGTGCGTCAGATCGAATCGGATCGCATCGGCATCAGAATCTCAACTTGGCGCCTCTTACCTTTGTCGCTGTCTCCGTCACGGTCTAGGGTCTATGTTTACTTAAAAACTTAGCATGTTTATATTGAAAATCAAAAAGCAAGATACTTCTATTTGCGAAGCTTCATGACGCCGGCCGGCCGGGTGGTAGATGGTAAGAAATTTGGCCAATTTAATTGATAAATAATTATACTTCGCTGGTAAGATAAGTTTATTTACAATAATATGTATGCGAGCGCAGAGGCTTGGCAATCGTAAAAAATAAATTTAAAAAAAAAACTGCTGGAAAAAAACCAAGCAAATAGAATTCGAGAAATTCTAAAATGTTCAATGGAGGCTTTATTATTGTGCGCTAAGTGCCCCCAAAAGTATATTTTATTTTCCTTGAGGGCAATTAAGCCTATACATCAACCATATTTATGTCCCAGGTGCATGCACATGCTCTTAATGAATGTAGATAACCTTTTTTTCAGCCACATATTGAAATTCCATAAAAAAAACACGTACTCTAAATTTTAACGCTCATATACGTTTTATTTATATATAGTTTCCATACATAAGAACAAAAATTTATGTACAATAATTGTTAATGCGCTTTTGTTTTGCTCTTTTGCATGCGCTTTTATTATAAAATGGACTCTCATATAATTTTGCAGAAAATATTAAAATTTTGCTTCATACTTCAAAAAATAAGAAAAGTACATTAAACGTAAATGTGCAAAAACCAAATATCTGCTGAATATATAAAATGACTGGTATTGATTGACATGGAATTTTGACCCATCGTAATACCAACTAAATAGTAGATAAACAACTTTCATACACTTTATATAGTTTCTCATTAGTTTTATAAGCCTGCTCGCGAATGTGTGTGTTAAGTTAGGTATAGTTTATAAAATATCGATTTAAAACTTTTTAAACTCTGTTCAATTGAACTCAAATATTTGCTTTCATGTGTTAAGGTTTGTTTCTTTTTTCCTTTTGAAAACGCGAGAGCTACGTAAAAATGTACATGAAACGCTCACTAAATTTATTATTCATTTATAAATTTATTATTTTAGCTATATTTTAAACTGCTGCTTAGAGTTAAGTTTTGCATTATGCATTAATTCTTACGTTCGCTTCGCTTACGAATTTCAATCCAGTGTGTTTTTATGGGTTTGTGTGTGTGTGTGTGTGTGTGAGTGGGTGAATGTGTACGCGTGTATGCAAGTTTTTGTGTGCTTATTGCTATACATTTTGTTATTATTGCTAAATTGTTAACTTGTGGCGCATGTTGTGTGCCTCAAAACCGAGGAAATTTTGTGGGAGGTGAAAAGTTGTGTAAAATAAATTGTAAAACATTTAGAGAAAAGTCGAAATTATATTTTAGAAGCAATTGTATGAGATAGATAAAAAGTTGAGAGCTGCATAACCATTTATAAATTAGCAATAACTGTTCAATTTTGAGAGTGTCAGGCTAACAAATTTCGCGGTTGTCTATTGAGTTATATATAATTGTGTTTAACATTGTGGTCAAAATATAGGTTTCCATTTTGGATGCTTGTTGCTGCATTGGCGCTGAATTAAAATTGTGGATTCTTTTGTGGAACTTGAAAGATTGGATTGATTTAAGATAATATTGGGCAGTTGCTCGTATTTAGCTTTCGTTTGCAAAATAATGAGTATGGTGCCAAAGAATTGAATGAGTGGGATGAGGACACCCTTTTTTAAGCCAAGTAGATATACACCTTGCGATCCTCCGGCGTTCGCGCCAGATATTCACGCTCGATAAGGCCTTCGATGCGCTTTTTAATGAACACGGGCGAGGGCAAGAAACGTGACTTTAACTGTGTCGTCACATCTGAGACAAGCAAATTGTGCTGTAAAAGGTTGATCAGTTATTGTAGGGTATGTTATTTGCGAGAGTAAACGTCTTACCGCCATGCGTTTGCGCGCCTTCATAATTCGCACAATGGCTGCTTCGATTTCGTGTTTTCGATCCTCATCTACTTTGCCTCGCGTCTCTTTGCGTTCCGGCTCCGATTCGCCTTTAGCAGCGACGGTTTGTATCTTCACCCTGCATGTGTTAAAACAAATAAGGATGTTAAGTCAAGCCTAAGCTTATATTAATATAATGGGCACCTGTGGAATTTGGAGACAAATGCATCGTTCACATAAAACTCATCTGAGGGCTCAATATCCTTTGTTTTCGTCTTGGAGTTGCGCACAAGCAACCGCTGTGCCGGTTTACCCATTGACAGCGATTGCAGTGCACGTACCAGCTCACGCGCTGGTATATCCGTCTCTTGGTGTATATCATCATAGGTCAGCACATCCCGATTGTTGAACAACAACAGAACGCACATCTATAAACATATCGTGTATTACAATTTTAAAATTCAGATACAATTGATAAGGTTTCTTGCCTGATAGGTAGACACTTGTAATATATGCTTGCGCGTTGTGGTGGGCACTGTGCAGCCATTTGAACTAGAGCTTGGCCCATCCTTGTCCTTGTCGCTGTCATTCGCTTTGCGGCCATAAAAAACAGCATTTATATACGCAGTACCTTGAAACAAATTACAAAGAAATGAACACTGTTAGTAACGAATAAAAAGAAGGGTAATAAGCCAACTTACCCATTTGCGGTTGTAACGTTAACTGCCGTCCCGAATGCTTGTCTAGATAGAACTTCTTAAACACCTCAAAGGCCTCACGCGGCGCCGAGGGTATGTTGCAGTTGGGCGTTGCAGTCTGTAACAAATATAGATGTCTCTTGTAAAGTCATTATTTTGACAACTTTCTCCCAAGAAAATTACCTGTGTGGGCCAAAATCCGGTGGTCAGTATGCGCACCGTTAACTCCACGCCGCTCAATGAGAAACTATTAATATTTACATAATTTTTAAACTCGTCCATGATCGTATTGGAAACGGACATATCCTTAAACATTCCTTCCAGCTTCGATGTAAATTGACAGCCACATTCAGTCTGTAAAGAGAAACAAGTCGAAGAAACGACCGGTTAGATGAGCTTTCAAAATATTGAATTGAATTTTACACATGCCTTTAGTTTGGATATCATGTTCTTTTCAAAATCATCTGATACTGATTTGTTGAGCAGCAAACGTTTGGCTAAATGCGTTTTGTAGTATCGCTCAAAGACATCCTTTTCAAGTAGGAAGCGGAAGAGGACCATCGTTTTATCCAGTATTGTTTCAATTTCCTGCTCACTCATCTGTAAATGCATATCATAAGGATAACGAAGTAAAGGATTATAAAAGCAATTTTTAAAAGTACTATGAATAAAAATATTTTACTACTTACACCCTTGCCACCTTTTTTCAGTTTGTCATCGATGAAGAGCGACAGATATTCGGGTGATTTGTTGTTTAAATTAAGAAAATGCTCAAAATCAGCAGAAATAACATTCTTGAAAAGCCGATCGTTGCTGAATGAGTGCAGCAGAAATTGATCAAATCTATCCTTAAGATCGAGCAAGTTTTGCACAAATGTTATGGGATTTGTGGTACCATTCTCCTCCTCCTTGACCAGCATGCTACCCTGTTCTCGCAGATACGCAGACATTGTGTCCGCTATCACTTTGAGCCCCTCATCCTTGAGACGTGAGAACAATTTATATGTGCACGCCAAGTCCTCGGTCTTTGAATTTTTTATCATATGTACCACTCCCGAATTTTCCATTTCGACAATTGTGCGCATATGTTTCTTTATAAGCTCCTCCTCAACGACACGCACAATGCGGGGTTCCGTATCCTTGTCCAAATAAAGCGTTGCACGTGACGATTCCTCGGTGATACGGGCCTCTACTTTCTTGATGTAAACGCCTGCGTTGTTCTCCTCAAGAAATTTCTGCGATTCGTTTCTGTAGAAGGACGCCGATTGCGCCAGGAATGGCTTCTCAAAGTCCTCCTCGTAAACGGTTCGTGAATTGATTCCCAATGTTATTAGCATCGTGCAGGCATTCTTTATTGCCAAGTGATTGATCGGTTCACCTCTACGCTCTTCTATGACCATGCCCAGCAGTCGGTCTCGCAGCGCTTTTTGAATCTCCGGAAAGCGAACGATCTAAAAGAGGAAATTAAAAAATAAAACAATCCAAATAAAAATTAGATTATGAAAACAGGAAGATATAATTAAATATTTTTAATAGTTTCCACTTACCTGATCCCTGAATAAATTAAGGCCCAAATTATAGACATTATCCAATGCTCGTTGCTGCACATAGACACGATCCATGTACATGAGTATGTCGCGTATCATGACCATTGAGGTCTGATGATCGGTCCAAGCTTGATTCAATTTAGACAGAAAAGTGCTGTTTAAACTTTCGAGCACATCCTGTCGCACCTTTTGCTCCAGATGCTCTGAGACGACGTTGCTCAGCCCATGATACAATCGATTGCCATGCTTATGCAGCACCATATTGTACGCATTTCTATAAAGCTGCTCAAACGACAGACCCGAATTGTTCTTCTTCTGTATTTCTTGTATGGCATTCTTTAAAGTGGCCCAGATGTCATCCACATACTTCTCATCCATGGAGGCCTGCAAACGAAAAGATTAAAGAAAACGTTATCGTTATAATCTCAATTATGGTAGCTATAAAAGAATTGTAATATTATCGAGTTTTTTGAGGAGCTAACATTAAATGCGCATCGTTTATACTCGGGCAGCCACAATGGATACATTCGTCCTATGTCACGCAATCGTATGGTTCCATCACGAGATCTTACGGATGAAGTTGCCCTCACTGAGTGTTCACTATGAGACGGCACAATTCCTGAGGTGCCGGGCGTGAAACGAAGAGGAGGCAGCTGTGTTGTCGCATTGGGCGACAAATTTTGATGCTGCGAGCGTGAGTGCTGCTGTGGATGCTGACCAAAGGCATGGCGTGAGCTACGAGATCGTTGATTAAAATTATTCGAGCCTCCCCCAATGCGCGCTTGAGCCGGAGTTGGCATTTGTGGATGATAGTGAAATTGAGAGAGACTCCTCAGATTATTTGGCTGGCTGTGGACGGTCCGTGGATCACGGCTAAGCATTGGTCGTGGTTGTGATGGTTGTGGTAAACGCGCGCCACCAGCTCCATTATGGGAGCTGAGCGCGCGCTCCCAACTATATCGATGCTCCCCAATTATGTTAGTCTGGCACGATGCCAGCTGCTGCTCCGTCTGTTGCTGTTGTTGGTGTTGGTGTTCTGGCTGTTGACTATGGGATTGGCGTTGTTGGCGTTGACCCCCCTCTAATGAAGTTGGGGAGCGACTGCTGCTTATTGGCCTTATTGACATCCGCCAGGTTGCGCTAACGTCCCACAAGTGTCTTAATGATGTCGGCTGCACTCATCAATGCGTTTCCTTTTGCGCTTCTGCTTGAGTGGTTGTTTGTGTGTTGGAAAACAACAACAATTTGTCGACTAACTAACTAAGTTGTAAATTGTGAGTAAACTTAAAAACTAAAATGGGATGAATCTATTTTCATCAACTTCAACTCTGACAGCAATTTGAAAAAAAAAAAAACAGTGCTAGTCAGCGTTCGCAGCCTGCTGAGTTAGCACACTGGCAATAACAAACTACATAAAGATCATAAATCTTTAACTTATCTACTATATCTTATCGCGTTATTTAAAGTTAATACTGTGTCATGCTCTAACCGGCAATTTCACTTGTTGTTTGGACTTACGGGAAAGGCGCGTATGCGCATTTTGCCCTCCTTCTTTTGGGGATTGCCTCGAAGATTCATGTTGTGTAAGCGTTATTGACACTGCTCCTGCTCCTCCTCCACTTTTCCAGCACGCTGGTACGCTCTATGCCGGAGCGGCAGCGGCAGCGCTTCCTTAGGCTCGTTCTTGTTCTTGTAAACAAACGATTACGTCGTCGACGGCAGCGTTGTTGTTTTTTCCGTAGTTCTTCTTATGTGCGGTTTTGGGCGGCGGTTAGCTAGTATGGAGAACACAATATAAAAAACCAAAGATCATTTTAGTTTTGTTGTTTTCATTGTTGTGTCGTTTGTTTATTTTTTTGCACTTGGGGCAACTGCAAGTCAGCAGGCAGCGACCGTCTTTTTGTCACACACACATTTCTGTATATCTTACTCTCTCAGACTTTCATTGTCTCAGAGGAGATCTTTTTGGCTGTTTTCAGAAATTCAGCGACTTTGTTACACACACACACTCACACACAACTAGGCAGTCACACATAAAGAGAAATGTAAAAATGAAAAACTCACATCGTCGTTAAACGCCTTTTATTACAAATTGCCAACAGTTAATAAATAAAATAAAATAAAAAACGACGCTATGTCGCTGGATTAGCTATAAACGTTATCTTTTAATATGGTCGAGTTGAGCTCAAAATTTGATAGTTTCTTTTTGCTATTTCACTTTTTCATACATGGCAAAGAGACCAAACGCGTTTGTGTGTGTATGTTTTTGCCGTCTGTGTATGCGTGCGCTTGCTTGAGTGTGTGCTGCTTCTTGTTGTTGTGTTGTACCTTTTTGCTTTAGCGGTCTTCACTTTGTTATTAACAAAATATCACTGTATTAATGCTTATCAGTTGGTTTGCTTTATTGCCTTAGTTTGTTTTGATTTTTTATGCTTTCTATTTCGTTATCATGCATTGCAATTTCTATTGATTATAAGTAACACATATAAGAAATTCGGCTGTTGTGTTGTTATGCTCTATATTTCCGATATTCTGCCATTCGCGTAGAACGTTACCGATGGCATAAAATAAAATAGCTGGTCATACTGGCTGCGTTTGCTTGCAGAGCTGACTTGTGTTCGTGGCATCGATAGTATTTGAGCGGCCGATTTAAATTTACTCACATGGTTCTTTAGCATGTTAGTTGTTTTTTAGAAATTAAAATAATTGCTCAGCACAGCTCAATTATTTTCCATTGACGCTGATGCCACAAAATCTTAAAGCTATATCTAGCGGCTTACGCCAATAGGCTAAACAAATGGTAATATGCAAGATTCGGGCTTAATTTTATTTAAGCGCGCTCTCAAAAGTATGCAAGGCTTTTATGGCGCGCCAAAGAGTCTGAATTAAAACTTAAATATTTATTGCATATTGTATATTTAATTGATTTACACTTATTTATTGTACACGACAAGTGAAAGCTTGCACACTGCCTTATTACTCACTTGCCAAGTGTTTTATACATTGAATAATATTTTCATTATAACAATTGGCAGCATGAACTGATAAAAACTGTAATCTGATACTTATGGCTGCTGCTGCTGCTACCGCATGTGGCTTGTTTAATTAACGATTTTCCCGATCCAAAGGCATCGGCTGATAAGCAAATTGCCAAAAATTTACAACAAAATTGCGTATTTAATTTGTGTATACATTTTTGCCATATTCTTCAACTCGCAAATTGCCGCCTGTCCTTGCTGTCTGCCTTCTTGGCCCGTGCGTGTAAATTATGCGCACTTTCACCGCGTTGGTGTTGCAGTGTTTATTGTTGTTGCTTTAGCTGCTGCCTGCCCATTGCCTTTTGTGGCATGCAGATGTGGTTGGGTCTGGTCTGGCATGGCCTGGCCTGGCCTGGCGTCCCTTTTGGTTCAGCATGTTACTGTTGTTGTTGTTGTTGTTGCCAGTGCGTCAAAATTAATTAACCGCACTTTATACTAGCGATTGCCAACTGCGTAGGTGTTTATGTCAAATGTCTGGCTTGAACACAGCGGGTGATGCTTGGTGGAGGCAGGGCAGGGAAGAATGGAGGATCATCACTTGTTGCCGTTTGTTGTCATCAATTTATGCGTATTTATTACAATATTTATGCATGTAAATTGTGATGTGCCTCGAATTAATTACACGCCATGCCATATCAACACGAATGTTGCAAACACTGCGGGTGCAACAAACTGCAATAATGTTGCCAGCTCATTGTTGTTGCTGACTCCAAAGTTGAGAACACAAACAAACAAAATGATTATAATAAATAAGTTGGCAATAATCGTGCTGCATGTGGAAAGCATTCAAATTCACACCAATGCATGCAAAACAGTTGCAACAAGGTTAATAAATCATGCCACAAACAGCAGCCGACTCGAGTGGCAGACAAATTCACTGAAATTTCAATGAAAAAATCAAAACAAATGCTTAACAAAACTGAGCTCAGTTCCCTCCAAAAATGGTAGTACGTATGTTTATGCTACGATTGCCTAAAAGGCTGCCGCATCAATGTGGAGCATGCATAATCCAACAACAGCAACAACAACAACAACAACAAATACGAGCTTACAAGTTGGTCGGCATTATGAATAACTTTTAAATTTGAATGTGAAATAAACGCTTTGTCTAAGCGGCTGGCTAACCGGCTACCGTTAGCAACATGGCCAAAAAACTTGTGGCGAATGTTGCCAATGATTTATGCAGCAACATTTGATGAAATATAATACAAAAGGCGCACGGCAGCAGCAGCAGCAGCAACAACAACAACAACAACAGCGGGCAAAACAAAGATAAATTGTCGGTGCAGCAAATTGTAAACTATATAAGGTTTAAATGCAAAGTTACTGTATGTCCTACACTCAAAAAAACAAAGGCGCTTGAGCTTCTCCGAAAATCATAAATAAAATATTGTAATTCTTATGGCAAGATACTTTTTGAAACCGAAAATATTTTTAAAAAGTTTATTTAAACTATACGAAATGTGTGTAAAATATTCCCTTATTCTTTTCGTTGCCTTTGTTTTGCTCTTTAAGTGTATAAGGTCTCACATTTTTTATATGGGACTATAATTGGCGACGCCTGCGCTTGCTCACTGTGCAACATTTAGTTGTTGCAAGTGGCGCTGAAAAACACGTGACACGATTTATGAGAGAGACATGCGTCCGAAAAGGTCGAATTTTAATCAATAATCGCACTCGTGACACGATAGATGTCACGCGTCCATCACTACAATTGGTGACAGTTAATTGAGCTACAATTTTCGATTTTATTAGTTTTGATTCGGGAACTTTTAATGGCACATTTTGTTGTTTGCGTTCACAGTTTGAATGGCTTTGATGGCTATTCAACGGTAACGGTATGAACTGGGCCAGTTAGAGCAATACATTCAATCTCGACAAGGGCATCCATTGGAAGTTTGGCCACCTGGAAGCAGCTGCGTGCAGGAAAATCCTTGTGGAACACTGGAACGAGACCGGCGATAAGTGAATCGTAAATGTTTATGATAGTTGTTTGTGTTATAAGCTAGCGTTTAATTGGACTTGTTGCCATGACCGCTGATAAGAAGCGAACAGATGCCAATAATAATGCTGATGCCTTATCGGACTTTGAATGCTCACCTCGCTTGTACACTTCATTGAACGCTCCAAAGTCGTTGAGATCTTTCAAGAAAACTGTGTTCTTGATTACCTTATCGACGCCAGAGTCGGCTGCTTTAAGCACTGCCTGCAGATTTGTGAGCGCCATCTCTATTTGGGCAGTGGCGCCACCTGGCACCAGCTGCAGAGTTGTCTTGTCCAAGCCCAAACAGCCGGAGACATAAACAGTGCGATCGGCCACAATAGCTTGGCTGCAACAAAAAAAGCATATAATTAAACAGTTAATTTGCGCTCTCTCTCTCTCGCTTGCTTACGTGTATGGTCCAACGGGTCTGGCGGCATTGGCAGTGCCGATAAGTTTACGCACAATTGTTGACATTTTTGTTATTTAGTATTTGCTACAAACTGTTCCGTGCACCTGTTGCTGCTGCTTCTAGTTGACTGACAATAATTATTTTACTTGACACTGAGCGTTGTTATCTTTGCAAGCTTTTCGCCGCACTCTCTCGCTCTCACTCTGTACGCTCTTTTCGAAGCGCACTATTCAACACTGGCATGAGCTTTTATAACTCAATAGCTATGTGAGCATTTTTTCTTGATTAATATGTCGCATATTTTTAATATGTATTTGGCCAATTGGGTCGCAGGCACTTTCCCTAGCAGCAGCCAATATTTGATTTAATGCATGCCACGTCACTCTTCATATGGCTACCACGCCCTACGCGCCCCAGCTAATTATTTATTATATTTGGCAATTGCTGTCTGTCAGTCGCTGTCAGTGAAGAAAGCACCGTTGCCAGAATTTTTACGCATGCCAAAAAACCAAAAACAAAAAATATCAAGCTCCATAATTATTATTATGGGATCTTCAGCTCGAAAATGTGGTTAGGGTCTTAATCTTCTTGACTTTCCTGCCTGGCAAAAGGCAAAAGACGAAAACGAAACCAAGGCACAGCTCAGCAAAGACTGGGCGCAGTTCTTCTTCATGGTGCTGGGCAGGCGTAGGTGCAACGCAGAGCACACAGAACACGCCTCGAAAACGCCTGCCCCAAAAAGATTGATTGCAGTCGCTTTGTTGTTGTTCTTGTTGTTGTTGTTGGGCATCCCACGAAGATGCAACAAACTAAAGACGAAGAAATTTCATTGCCCTGCAGCATTTTAATGTCGCATTTTAGCGCATTAATTACTTTATGATCCACTTTATGTGCATAAAATATGCGCATCATAAACTTTTTTTTTTTTTTGAAAAATATGCAATTTCCAGAGCATCCTCGAAAGCTTCGTGGGTGTTGACTGAAACTTTGTACGGTTCAAATTGAGCATACTCTCTATATTGATATTAATTAGTGGAGAGTGGAGAATGGAGAATGGAGAGTAGAGAGTGTGCAGAGTATGGAGAGCCCGAGATTTTGAATTGATTTATATGCATATATATAATTTTGTTATATCGCATGCCATATAATGATAGCCTGTGGCATTTACAAACAATTTACATTAAATGCTTTAATAAATAAAGCTTTAAATAAGCCACAGCCAGGGCAGTGCCATATAATTAACATTGGGCTCCACTCCACAGCAATAACAATAACAAATTGCCTCCGAAGCCTGGGAAGGTGTGCATTAAGCAAAAGGGCCAAAGAGAAGCACAAAGGCAGAACAACAAGTTGCAGTTGCAGAAGGCAACACTGCAAGCAGGTCAATATTTATGGCACTTGTCCTTACACAGAACAAAGGTTCTATCAAAGCTAAAACGTTGCTTAGTTCCCCTCAGAACTGCATCAACTTTCCCTTTTCAGTTTCAGTATTTCCCCCATTTCGATGCTGGGGCGTCATCTTTTCAGGCTGCCAATTTTTAGTGTCTCAAATAACTTCATTTGTTTAAGGCTTTATTGGGGCTTTATTAAAGCGCCGCAAGCGCAACAAGCGACGCTGTTGGAGTCAAAACTGTGGCATCGAGTTGAAGCTACAGCAAATTGCAACAATTTCTCACTTGCCCCCTGACTTGCCTCTCTTTTTGCCGGCTATCGGTTATTGAGACTAGTGTCTTGGCCACTATAATTTGCATGTGCTTTTTTATGGCTCGTCGATTTGCTGTCTAAATTATTTGATTTTAATTTGCTGCGTAATTGTTGGCTTTTATTATTATAGTATCAGAAGCTGAACTGAGCTCTGGAGTAGATTGCACTTCTTTGATATCAACCTTTTTCCGTTTAGCACTCGAATTTATGTTTATGGCTTCATATTGACACGGCCCAAACAGCAGACAGACAGTGTTCGAGACAAGTTCGATAAGCCAGAAATAGAATGGGTAGCTAGGGTGCTATATCGTAAAGTTAAGTAACGCCTCTTTCTAAATAATAATCTTGTTGCCTTCGGGCTTGAAACTGAAACCGATTTATTAAGAGAGGTGGCCCAAACAATGAAGTTATATTTATATGTCTTTCTTAACTACACTAAAGTGAAGTAAGAATTTGGTTTGAAATTCAGAGTTAATTTCTTTCTGAAAAGATCTGCTTTGATATAATTTAGAACTTTTGAGAGCTTAATCTTGGTTTAACACCTAAAAAAATCAATATTTATATGTTTTTTTTGCCTCAAATTCACGTTGAAATTGTGCTTAAAAAAATCTTTTGCTGCTGTTTTGATTATTTGAAAATTCAATCATAACTTTTACTTCATATCTATATTTCAACAAATCTATCGCAAGAATTTAATCTTCCTCTTAAGTGAATCTTATCATAACTTGACCTATAAACACTTAAGACTATAATGAAAACACAATTTTCTAAACCGCTTGGTTTTAAAATGTTTTCACTGAAACAATTTAAACTTAACGTCTTGAAGAATCTTAATGTTAGTATTTTATTTTATATCTAACTAATTAATATAATCGCTGCTTTTGTACTGCTGCCAGTTCAGAGAGAGAGAGAGAGAGAGAGAGAGAGGGAGATTGGTGCATCTGGGCAAACAACAATCAATAAGCTGCACTTTTAAGCAGCAGCCACGCCTACTTTGCCCGACAGACGCACACACACACAGAGTGCATATGAATGTGTGCCTGCCACATATTTGCCCCTGCCAATAATTCAATTAACATGGCTCCAAAGCAAAAGAAACCTGCAACACACACCCGGAGGCTGGAGGCTGGCAAATATCAACAACACATTTATTTCACAATTGGCGCACATTAATCAATGGCAACCAGCTAACAACAACAAAAGACAACGGAAGGAGGAGCATATTGACTGCAAGTGCCACAACAAGTACCAATACAAATATACTGAAGTTTTGGCGAGTGGGCTGCAATTAAAAGCAGATTAATAAGCCGCCCAGTGGCAACAGTCGGTGGGCCAGCGCTCAGGTGCAGACAACGCCTTGGAATTGCCTTGGCCGGATTGTCATCCTCTCTTGCCTAGTTGGTTGGTTGGCTCGAATTACAACGTCTGTTGGCCCACTTTAATTGCACTTTTCATACTTGTTAATTTTTCAATTTCCTATGACCACCGACAGCGACAACGATGACCAGTTGCCAAATGTCGAACATTTGTAGACCACACACACACATAAATACAGATACAGATACAGGTGGACATGCAAGGAATAAGTTACTGTGTTCTCTCTCTCTCTTCCTCTCTCTCAGACTCTCTTCTAGCTGAACCAGCGACTTGTGTGCAAAATGGCACAGCGGGCGCAGCTGCTTGGCTGCCTGGCTGTGGGGGCGCCACGTTGGCTGCATTTGGGCCAAATTAATTGCTAGCGATTAAATTTCAAATTTTCCATGCACCGAACTATCCAACAACACAGCGCCATTCGCTTCCGTGCTGCAAGTTTTGCGTGCAAACAACTGTTGCCTTTTTCTCCTTCCCTCTCTCTCATTGGTTTTGCCTAGGCCTCATAAAGTGAAAATCATTAGTTTTCATTTGTGGCGTTTAGGGCGTGTGCCGCCCGCTGCAACTGCAACAACAACATCAACAAAATTGTCGTGCAACTGTTTTGCATTGCAAATCCAAGTGCAATTTTCACTTGCGTCGTCGCGTCAAATTTTTGTTGTTGTATTTTCTGTCCATTTTTGCTGCTGTGGCAGTTGCATGTCATGCATATGTCCTCCTGTGGCGAGCTTAGATATCGATGCTATTACATATGCCCTGTAAGCATAAGGTTATTTAAAGTGGGTATAATAACGATCGGAAAGCAATTGTTAAGCTGGCTTTTAGAATAAAACTTCCTAACTAATTTTGAAGCTAAAAGTTCACATTTGTGCTGTCGTTTAGACTTTTACCCTACAAGCTTATAGGGTATGCATAAGGATATTACATCTGGTGCTTGCAGCTGTGATTTTGTGGTAATTAAAAGCATTTGCTGTTGCCCTATGACAGCTTCAATGGTTAGCCAATAAATTCCAAGCATCTATTTGAAAGGCAGTTTAGTGGGCGTCAAATATATTATAGAGCAATGTCTGTAAGTTGAAAGTTTCGTTAGTCATAAGTAATAAAATGCATATTTGATTGAAAATAATATTTTCCAATACATAATCATAAATAACGTTAGTTGGCAGGTTAAATAACTGAAGTCGCATCTACAAGTGAACTTTTGCTTCAAACTAAACCTTTTGAGGCCCTCAACTCACCCACAATGTTCAACGCTTAACGTCAAGTTCAAGTAGCAAAGTTCAAGTCATAACTCGTCGTTTTTGACCTCATCATCATCATTATTATTACCATCAAGCAAAGAGCAACAAACACATAAGTAACCCAAAGAGTCAAAAAGCGTTGCACTAAATCAAGCCCACATAGTTTAAGAGCTTAGCCAGCAGCAGCAGCAGCATCAGTTTTCGACAGCTTCCACACAGTAGCCCCCACAGTGCACACAGTTGCAGTTGCAGTTGCAGAGATGAGCACAGTAGCACAGAGCACAATTCGAAGAGTCGCTGAGTCAACGTCGTCAGCAGCGCGGCATCAAACAGCATCATCATTATAGCCTGGCCAAGATAAACACACGCCAAGGCGCAGCCTGAACATGTGTTGCCTGTCGAAGCGGGGCCAAAAACTAAGAGACCCACAGGTTCCTTCCTATTTAAATGCCATGTGAAATAAGTAAGCAACAAGGGTATGCTTTAAAAGTTTAGTTTAAGTTAGAGTCCTTAAGTATCTTATAGTAACTTTTAGAACAATTTCCAGACAACATTTTCACCTTACTCTGATTCTAATAACTTCATAGGAACAGCTTAAGAATCGCACAAATTATTGAAAAGTTCATATAGGGCATCACCTAGTCCATCAATCTAATCTTCTGCATATAAGTTTTTTCAGCCGTTTTTTTTTGTTGAGTTGTTTGTAGTTTTGTGTCTGTTGTGTTTGGTAGCAAAAACTGGGCAAAGGCGCACATAAATTTTAAATATCGCAGCTTGGCCTAGGCCAGCCAGGCCATCAAAGAAGATGCGAGCCGGAACAATGGCTTTTGGCCACTAAACCATATTTGGCAATGCCCAAGCATCCAAGCATCTGCCCCAGAACAACAACAACACCGTCGGCGGCGACGTCCAGTGTGTGTGTGTGTGTGTGTGTAATGCACTTTTTACTCTTTTTTATTGACCTGTGCTGTGCAATACTCAGCGGACAACTGTGAACAAAATAAGCGCTGCCTCATTAGACTCATAGCCTCAGGGTGCATCGCGGCGTATGAGTAATGTTAACCAATTGTTAAGTTTATGAATGTGGATGTGGATGTAGATGTGTGTGTGTTCGTTCGATTTACACAGCTGAAAGGATTAATTCGTTACCAATTTGTTATAATATGTAGTCATAGCGATAAATCTATTAATTAAGCTGACGTTTGTTGTTCCTCTCGTTGTTCGTGTGTGTGTGTGTGTGTGTGTGTGTCTTTGGGGATTTTGCAGTTGAGAAATTACAACGCTTTTTTACAAATTTGTTGCGGTTGCTTTGAGCAGCTGTGTGTGTGTGTGTGTGTGCCTCGCCCTGTGAAGGTGTGTGTGTGTGTGTTGTTGTTGTTGGTGTGTAAATTTGTTGAAATTTAAGACAGTGGGTGGTCTGAAAGTGGAAATGAGCAACGGGCAGCGGCAAAAATAAAACCATTTTATGAATCAACATAAAATTTGAATACTCTGTAATGTTATCAAACCAAGCATATTAGCTGTTAAATGCATTTGAAATATCTAAACAATATTATGAGGAATTGTTTCTACGAAATATCAAGACAATATTCATTTGTAAAATATTCATTTTCTTTATTCTTTAGTTTTGCATTTTAGATATATGTAGTTAAACTATAAAAAACCTTTCAATAAATAATAAAATAGTTTAACTAAACCTGTGTTTCATACAGGGTATCCACATCGTCGAACATATGCATGTTTGTAAAGTTCTTGTTTATAATAAACCAATTGCAGGCAATAATAATAACAACTACAACGACAACGACAACAACAACTGTGAACTACTGTGCAACGTGCAACGTGGTGTGTATAAATTTGCCAAATTAAAAAGCGACAGCAAGCAAGGAGCTCTGAACGGCAGCGGGATAGAGGGGCAACAGTTGAGCTGACCAGCCACCCACCGGACGCATGGATGACGCAACAGGGTGCCCAACTGTGTGCAACAGGCACCGCGAATGAGAGCGAGCGAGAGCGAACGAGCGTTACATCGTCTATAAATAAAGTGTGTGCCAGAGTAAATCAAAACAACAAACACGAAATGGCAAACATGTGGCGCTGTTACCGGGAATTGAAGCTGTAGCTAGAGCTGAAATTGGAACTGGAGCTTGGGCGATTGGCAAGTTGGCAGCTTGGCAGCATGGCGCTAGGCACAGGATCAAGTGGGAGACGGCGACTCATTGGGTGTGGTCGCCTGGGCGGTCGAATATGTGATATGGCATGGCGTCAATGTTTTATTTTAAACTCCAACTTTGACTCTGACCCTCTCGGACTGTAGTTATGTGCATGGATTTGGATTTGTCATCCCCATCGAGCGTCGATAAACATAAATATTGTTACGCATTCCTCGGGAACTTGCAAGACAATGCGCTTTTGATCTTTGAGCGCCGCTTGTCAACCAACATCTTATTCCGGTCCTGACATGATTGATTTTTCATGTTGTCCACTATAGCTTCATCGTTGGAAATTTGTGATATGCTGCTGCTCTTTGACTTTCTAAAAAAGAAATATTTCACTTACTCAGCATGCCGAATTGTAAGACAATCAAAAATACCCTGGAAAAATGTTGATACGCATAAAAGAATTATTTTCGAAATATTTAAATATGAAAATCAATTATCCGTAATATTATTCGGCGATCTTCAAACGCTTAGTAAAATGTTAGTGCAACAAAAGCAAACAGTAAATACTTTTAGCGGTAAAAGTGTCTTAAAATGTAGGTAAGTAATTGAAATTTATTGTGGCAAGTTGTTGCTGGTGTTGCTGACCTGAATGAAAATGTTGAGCAAATGATTTTGTTTGATGTTGCGGTCAAACATCAGAGAGAATGTCTTGCAGCGGCAAGCAACACGTTGCTGCATGTTGCAGCCACGAATGGATTATGTTAGTGGAGCAATCAATCGGCTATATATGGCAGGCGCGAACTGAAGAAAACACTTAGCGTGCCAGACAATTTCATTTGGCTTTATACATGACCAAAATCAGACCGCTGAGAAGTTTTGGCCCCATCCTGGGAACAAACAATTTAACTGTTAGAAGAAGCCTTTTGGTTTGAAAGGTGTTGATATGGAGGCGTCTCATCTGCCGCTGCTGCTGATGTTTGCTGCTGGGAAAACTTATTGATATGGGGGCTTCCTTAGCCTTGGCAAAGGCGACACAAACTGCGCTTTTTGCGCTTTACTTTATTTGCGACCAATTTTGGTAGCCTGATTTGTCACGATGTTTTTATTTTTTTTTTCTTGTGTATTGTTTTTTTTTTCTTCCCTTTTCTTGTGTTTGCCGTGAAGTTGGACTTTATTTTTTGCGCCTGCCGCAAAATAAGAAAATTAAAAAAAAAAAACAGGGAAGACAAACAAATTGGTCTGTAGTTGAAAATTGACAAGAATTTCGTGACTTTGTCACCTTCTTTTTGTTGGCTGTTGTTGCTGTTTGGCAAAGAGACTCTTTGCAACGCCCTCGTAGGCAACGTTGGTTGCAACGCTGCTTTGCTGCTTTCGTTCCTTTTGGAGCCCACCGCTCGTTAAGTGGCAGTCAGCGCGTGCGCATTGAAGTCGCTGACTCCAACTCCAACTCCAGCTTCAGCTCCAGCTTCGACTCCAACTTCAACTCCTTGCCAGCTATAGGGCTACCAAAAATCCAAATCTCGACTGCCGATTGGCGTTGCTGCAACGTCTCTACCCCTACCCCTACCACCCCCCTCCCCCTTTAAAATCACTTCATCATCAGGCGGGTTTTTCGGTGCATTCTAAAGTCAAAGCAGCGCGCTGCAAACGGCAACTCTTGTCAGATTTATTTGTTGCTGTTCCTTTACGGCCAGGTTGTACAGTTGCAATATGCCCTAAACAATGGCTATAACAACCCTGTAATGCAAAATAAATACCAGAGAGAAAATTAGTAGAATATATACAGACTAAATCTTGTGTAAAACTAGTTAGAATTAACATCATCAGAATATGTTATTTGATAAAAATTAACTTTGACAATCAACTTCTTAAAACAATAATCTTGTTATAATAATTTTAACGGGAACTAAGTTTGGATTTGGTCAGAAAACAATCTTTTTGAAAAGTCAACTCATTTATAGAGCATTCCCTGAACGACTTCGTTAAATTGTTTTTGTTCGATTCATTTATTTCATTTGTTTGTTGACTCTTTTTGTTTGGGGTACGCTGTGCGCTGTACCTGTAACCTTTTGCACTTGGTACCCTTTTCTTATTTCATTTTAGTTTACTTTTTTCAATTTAATGATTGTTTTTTGGTGCCCTGACAGTTACAAGGAGCTGCAACATGGACAGCACTGAAACGGCGACAATTTCCAAACTTCAAACTGTGAAAAGTGTTTTTTTTTTTCTCTTTCCTTGTTTATTTATTTTGTGTTATTTGGTCTGTTCGAGTGTTTCGAGCTTTATGGAGGGAACATCAGGTGGGAACGCCCATAAAATGTGTTTGGAATATTTTTGGTCACTGAGCTGACTTTGTCTCATTTCAATTCAATTGTTATGGCTTATGGCCAGGCCTGATAACTTGGTCAATGCGCGCAAATTGACCAAATTGAGATTGAGACTGGTATTGCGAGCAAAAAAAAAAAAAAAAAAAACGAGGCCCCACAGGCAAAGTTCGTGTCCAAGTCGAGTTGCAGTGACACCACCAACAACAACAACAACAATAACAGTAACTGCCACAATAATATTGTTGCCTGTTTTGTGGGTCAGCAGCCCAAACAGAATGAACTACTGCTGCTGACCGCTCACATCTCCCCCCCAGTCCCTGTTCCTTGAGCTGTCGCCCTGCTTTCCTTAGCCGCATTATGAGTTGACATTAGAGAACATGGCCAAGGCGCAACATGAACATCGCAGCAATGCCATCGCCCTAGACTGACCTCATTGTACCTCGCTTTTTGTTGTTCTTTTATTCTTGTTATTGTTATTGTTGTTGTTATTGCTCCTCTTTGGCTTTGGCCAATTTGCTGCAATTGCATCTCCAAGTGTGCCACTTTGCCAAGTTCGTTTTGGGGGTAAAGCAGAAACCAAAGGAAAACAGTTCTCCTTCCACAATCCGCACATACTACACAAATAAGCTGAGCTCAAGTCAATATTTGTGCAAAATGTTGTCGAAATGGGGTCATGTGATGCAATCAGTGAACTTGCAACGGTTGCAACTTGCAACCTGGCTTATAAGTTTGTCTCTGCGCGAATGCAATTTGTGCTTAGAAGCCACCAAATGGGCAACATATTCAATTGATATGCAGAGCAACGATTGCGAGCACGCAGCTCAAAAGGTCATCGAATATTCTTAAGTGGTCTATATATGCCACAGATGCTGCACTCGGTGGCATGTGGAATAGGAGACAAAAAATGAGAATATTGTGAAACTAAGATCTTTAAATTGTTAGTATTTTTGTGGGTTCCTAGCAAGCCATAGTTTTAGTGTGAGCTTTCACATGTACACAAAAAGCTTTTGTGCTTTTACACATTACGCTGGAGATTATAATAAAAAGCTTTTAAATTCTCAATACACACGCAATATCTGTTTGTTTGGCACAGTCTTAAAAATCTTAGACTTTAAAAGTCGCAATACTCCAGTTGAATTTCTATCTACTAGTTGAACAACCTTATACATATATGTTATCAAAGATCAGTAATCGAATTTTGAGCCAAGATTTCAACAACTTTCCACTCATTATGAATGCCAAATGGCTTTGACAGTTTTATGCCAGTGAAGTCAACTTGAAGTTCATCGGTGCATCGCAATGGAGAAACCCAAATGGCCAAAGTAACTTCCATCTAATCGCAATAGTAGCAGTAAAGGCAGGCAAAATCAAAATCAAAATATCCCAAGCTGCCTTTTATGATATCAATAAGGTATTAAACTGCCAGCATGAAGAGCCCATTAACAGATCGACCAAGGCAGATGCCAAGTACTGGCAAAGTAGTCAGAGTCGACGAGGCAGGTAAACTGCTGCTTTCTGTTGCAGCTACATATGTCAACACCATGAACTTGAAACTCTGCGGTTAGCAACCAGTTGCAAGTTGGTTGGCTTAAAAGCGTTTTGTATTCTAATTAGATTGTCAACGGCACGACAACAACCTCATTTTGCACAAAATGCCGGAGCACACACTAAGAGCATTTGCATTAGCGCCAACTTTTCGACGAGACTCCACTCGACTTTGCGATTTTGGTAGACAAAAATCTGCATAAGCTTTGCAAGTTTGGAGGGCAGGTTTGAAGTTCATTAACATGCACAGGTTAATTACCGTTGTTGTTGCTGTTGTTGCAGCAACTGCAGCAAGGAAATGAGCCATTAGAAAAAGAGGCTTCAGAGCGCCGCAGTAGCCAAAGCGACGATAAAATGGCTAAAAGCACACATAAAAAAACAAGCAAAAACAGACACAAAGACACATGTAATGTGGGTAACCCAGTGTGTGTGTGTGTGTGTGTGTGGGACTGTGACAAATGCTTAAGAAGTTGAATGTTGTGTTTTTTGTTTTTTGTTTTGTTAGCCATGCTACATGCAAAATGTTGCACTGATAAGAACAGCGAACGGTGGCAAAGCCAATGCCACTGAAGTCATCCCGTTTGCCGCAGCGGTAAATGAGCTGGCAAAACAGAGCAGCAGCAGCAGACAGGAGACACCAAGAGGCACGATCATTAAAACAAAAGCGGCGACAATAGCCACAGCAAGCCTCTTTGACAAGCCATGACCAACAAGCTACCAAGACTACCTAGAGTCGCCTCCACCATTAAGTTTTGCCTGGCTCTCTTGGTGTTGGATTGCCTTAAACGATCCGCGTGAATAACTAATTTCAATGGATGCTGCTGCTTGCAGCTCGCTACTTGCGGCCTGGCTGCTTGCACACGCGCGCCTCTTAACATTTATCACCCACCATCGGCCATTGCCAGGAGTACAACAACAACAAACAAGCTGCTAGCCATCTCCCCCGCTTAACAAACAAACAAGACAATGCAACAGTTTTTATGCATCCATGAGACAGCAAAATAACAACAAAGCATACAGAATCAACAGCTACAAACAGCAACAAAAAAATGCTTAATAAGACTTAAAAGGAGTGCGTAGGACAAGCAAACGCATGCATATTGCATCTAATGAGCTAAAGAGCAAAAAACTAAACCTTGAAAAAACTGTTTTATAGGAAACAAAAAAAGATGTAAAGGAACAGAAATGGCGTATGATGAATATGCAAAATTTCGCGTGGCTGAAACTTAAAAAGAATTCCTGTAAATTGTGAAAAATGTATCCAATATTAGTCATAAACTTGTTTGAATGATATCTTTATACTTTGAAATTGTCAACAGCTAAGACTTGGTATTAAAATCACGCCTAAATATCATCCTAGTCAGCACTGACTTATTACATCATGACCTTAACTCTTTACAAGATTAAATACTAACACTTAATGCTCATATAAAGCATATCACGTTGCAGCCCTTTTGTTATAGCTCAACTCTGCACTAATTGCATGCAACGTTTGATTTTTGTCTTAGCCCACTCCAGGCTCTTGTACCAGGAACTAAAAGCACGTGCAGACAAGAAAGAGAGAGAGAGATGGAGATAGAGACAGACACACACATCAAGCTAATTAAGCATACTTTAATAAAAAATAAAAAAACTAACCACAAAAGCATCATAGAAAACGTGGGCCAAACAGCACACATGAAGCACACTTGGAGTTTGGAGTTGTAGTTTATTGGAGCTGGAGCTGGAGCTGGATTTGGAGTTTGAGCACCCACAGAGCGTGGCACGCGATAATCAATCAAAAGCCATTAAGGCCAAACGTTTTTCGAAATAAACACAGAGAAAAAAAACGAACTATGAATTTCCAAAACAAAGCAGGCACAAAGACAATGAATCAAAGTAGAAAGCATTTCATCAGAAGTACGTAGTTATCCAAAGGAGTGGCAAAAATCATTTACGCATACGCAGCAGCATCGATTGACTGACTGTCAAGACAAGTTAAAGATCAATATCGAGAAATTTAGAAAAAAAAAAATCAAGATCAATAGAGCACGAGCACGAGCCTGACTGTTGGTTAACTTTTAAAGATATTGAGATCAAAGACAGTTGCAGTTTGAGCAGATGATTGACAGAATTAGAATAATCGTATGAAATAACGTTTATTACAATCATTATTATTATTAAATGACCCAGTTAAGGCCATTTTGTAGACTTTCAAGTGAAAAGTGAAGGCGTTCCATATTACAACAACAACAACAACAAGAATGTCGCAACACTCCGGATGGAGTCTGAGTCTTGAGTCTCAGATCTGTTGCCAATGTCGCTCAGAGACTTTGGCAAATGCAAATTTCTGTTTCTGTTCAACTGCATTCGTTGCTGCCTGTTCGTGGTGCAACTTTCTAAATGAAATTCCAATCGCATGCCATCCTTCTTGCACTGCACTGCATTCGCCATCTCGCTCGCTGCATGTGTGCGCAAAATTAAAGAAATAATTTCAAGCGAAAATATACAAATTGATTGTCACCTGGCAGGCGAGCGAGTTAAACCTTGGACTTGAAACTAAATCAAAGCCACCTTTCTCTCGTATTTATCGCGGCCCGGCCCAAACACTTAGCCATGGCTAATATATATAAATTTGAGCATAGTGCCACACGTGTGCAACATGTAGCATGCGGCCTGCATGGCATTGGGCAGCCGTTGGGCTCAATTAGAGACGCGTCCGCCAAATTGCTTTGCACTTTTAGTGTCGCCACAGTTGGCGACGTCTCGAGGATACACACATATACATAGTATATTATTTTTTGTGTGGCGTGGCATTTTGTCGCGACACCATCAATGTCTCTGGCAGGTTTTTTCCACCCTACCTCACCTCTCCTATCCTCTCTCCCCTTCCACCAATCAGTCACTCATTTTGTAAGCGTTGTGCGCGTAATTGTCTTTGACAAGCTACGCAGCTTGCAATTCACAATTGCTTCAAGCTGCAACAGTTGCAACTCCTTGTTGGCATTTTGTTTGACTTGGATAAAGTTTAAGTGCATTGCTCAAAATACCAGGCATTGTTTGCTAAACGCTTTGTTTCTTGTGAGCTTCTTCAGTTTTACCCCTTGCCATTTAACCTTGCATAATCATGTTAGCCAATCCCAATAATGCGAACGAAAACAATCAATGCAAATGTCCTTAAAAGCTTAATAGTAGATGTAACTTTCTTTCTATCACCAATGAAATACTATATTGTTTTACTAGATAAGGATCTCAAATGTCAATCGAATCTTTTTATGAGTTTTTGCCAAATCCTGAGCTCAGAAGTGCAACCTAACAATTCCCTTACTAAAGATTTTGAGGGAGATCAGAACATGGGCATAGAAACTTGAACTAATAATACTATAAGTCTTATGGCAATAAATTAACTCGAACTTCATGATTATTTTTTAAGTTAAGTCAATATAATAAAATGTAACATTCTTTTTTTGAAAAGCCGCCTTCCAGCTCCAACAAAGCTATCTAATAAATGTCTCATGTATTCTTATCACTGAGCCAAAGTTGATAGTTTTATTACAGCAAATATAGGGTATTTCAAATTTATAGTACACTAAGGTAAAGTAATACAAAAAGTTTAGAGACACATATTAAATGCGCTTAATTCATGACAACTTTTACCGATTCGACAACTGCATGTCGATCATGGAGACACTTGCGAGGCGGACAAATGCCGTCGACGTTGCCCATTTCTTGGATTATTTCACAATTTAAGCATGCAAAAATGATTTTATTGTCGTCATAGAGTCAGATGTAGATGCAGGCAGAAGAAAAACTCTTCTCTCCGGCAGTCACTACGTCACCTCTTCGTCTACATCCTACGTCTATGTCCACGTCCATGTCCATGTCCATGTCGAATAGTTGGCCCCCAAGGCGATCTCTTGTGCCAATGCAGTTTTTGGCCAAATATTAGCACACAATTCGATTTTGCATGCCGTGGCAGGTAGTAAATTTTTACGAGTGCAAGTGGCGAGTCTTTCTTCATGTCTCTCCATTTGGAGCCGGGGCCAGCCAGGCAGCCAGGCAGCCAGCATATCATGGGTTTGTTGTTATGTGGCCATGACCATAGGCAGCTGCGCTTTTCGCTTTCACCTGTTGGCTGCTGCAGTTATGTAAAATCTACTGTCAAATTAATGGTGATTTATATGTGGACCATAATATGCTCCTTTATATGTCTGTGTGTGTGTGTATTTGGTCAAATGTGTTATGGCCTTAAACATTTTGAGTTCCTTAACCATAGCTTTATGTGTTAATATTGTTTTAAGTGTAGGTAATCAGCTTACAGAAAAGAACTCTTTTCTTTCTAAGATCACTTTTCTTAGCTTAGAAAACCTGTAAGGAAGTTCACAAAAGTTTTGACCTAGTCTCAACCCACTTTAATTACTATAAAAAAAAAGAAACATATCGCCTGGGAACTTTTCTTAAGAATCCACAGATTGGATGATGAATGCATGCTATCGATCCCACACAAAATAATGTTAAGCTGAGGGAAAACTTTTTTGCTCGAACATAGCTTTTGTTTTAGGGTAACCTGTATTTCTCATTCCCAAGACTTTCAGCTAAAAGCATTTCTCCATACACACACACAAACACACACACACACATTACATGACAGCCAATTTGTTGTTATTATAAGTGGTGTGGGCTTACATAGTTTTGAACATGTGTGTTTTATCTAAAATGCCCATTACAATTCACTTTCACTACAAATGCACATTCCGTTGGCTCTAGCCAATAAAAAGGCAAACCATTTTAAATCCTTCACAATTGGAAAATGTATTATTAATAATTGACTTTGACTGATTTGTCAAGTTTTTAACAGAATTAGATGAATCATTTAGTTCTATTAAAATGTTCTTACTCAAACAATTTCTATTTTGCATGTCTCTACATGTTGGTTGCTTAATAATTGGTTACTTTCTTATAGTGCACGGATTCTTAAGTTTCCTTTTAACATTATTTCCGTGGAGTTTCTTTTGTGGACGAATGACTATGTTATGGGTTTTGCACAGTCAGGTTAACATTATGGCTGGCATTTTGTTGCTTACTGGTGCTGCTGATGTAAGTTCCCTTAAAAAAAACAAAACTAACTAAACAAATGTACATAATTTAAGTTAATTTTTGACAGCCTGGTGGTCTTAACTATTTACTGCCCATACAAATAGTTGTAAAGCTGACAAGTTTGATTATTGAATTGTTATTCTATCTGCTTGTGGTCACCTCGCAAGTAGCGGAAACAAGAATGCTAGTTTTTTACTCAATTGTCTCAATTATCTGTAAGTTAAATATGATTACAGAAATGCAACAAACGATTTTCACACATTTCTCTTTGCAGCTAATGTCTATATAGTTATTGTAACTATCTCTTTCTATAAGGAGACAGAGGACGCTTTGTAGCCATGGTTTTCTATGCAGCAGCTTATCATGGCAACGGTAGTTGGTATGGTCGACGTAAAGCAGACTTAATCACAGCGTGTAGCATTTTGTGCCGTGATTAAAACTTAAATTTATTAGGCAAATGTTGCGCAATTGGTCAGCATACAGCATACAGTGCATAAATCGTGCGGGTCCAATTGTCACCAGGTTGCACAGCTCCAATTCAGGCTCGAGTTGCAGTTGCAGCTCTGACTTTGGCTTAATTATCGGGTGCACTGTTGCGCTACATGCGTGCTAATTGAGTGCGGCCAGTGACCAACTGACCAACTGAGCTGGCTGGACAAGAGCGTTGACGTCGCTTCGTCGTCGCTGTAATTGTGGCTGTGGACGTGGCCACGTCCTGCTATGATAACAACAACGCGACGACAAACGCACGCTGTGCCAAAATGAAAATTATGTTGCAATCCTCTCTCTCACTCAATGCTTAACGCTCAACGTTTGCCTGCCTGGTCACTGGACACTGATCACTGATCACTGATCGGGGGGGCTTAATTAATTTCGTTGATTAATTGAAAGTGCGCCTTGACTTGCTCTTTTTTTATGTTGTTATTGCTATTGTTGTTGTTGCACTCTTATCTTTTCGGTTGTACTTCTCGGTGCCAGTGGCAAAGTTGAAGGCAAGTATGGAACGTTTTTTTTTTGTTTTGCCAGTTGCAATAGTAGTATGTTGAGGGCGTTGCCATTGGGTGCAACCCTTTTTGGTCCATTACTCTTAACCGACCGATTCGATTATTGCAAAAGTTATGACTGACCGCAGGCAAAAGGGCCACAACGGAGAATGCAACAGCAAAAAGCAGTTACAATTACAATTACAATATGAGTGCATTCAATAAATATGTTTTTGGCATTGTTCACTTTAGTAGCAGTTACTTAATTGGTTATATACATAATAAAGTTGGCTTAAAAAGAATTGTATCGTTAGCGAGATGAAAAGAAATATTAACATTTCTTCTGAAATAAGATCATAAAAAAGGAATTGTTACTTGTAGGGTTAGGAGGAAAGTGTTGTTAAGTTGAATATAGAAAAACGATTGCTTATAATTTT
Organism: Scaptomyza montana; assembly: GCA_018904305.1. NCBI lineage: Eukaryota > Metazoa > Arthropoda > Insecta > Diptera > Drosophilidae > Scaptomyza > Scaptomyza montana. Next base: position 4,389,736 of record JAEIGR010000004.1, read on the forward strand.
TCATAACGACATTTCATTATTATTTAGCCAAAGTTAAAGTTGCAACTTACTCAAGTTTATATTTGTGTGTGTTATAACGGCCCAGGAAATTGGCCATGTTTATTGTTATGTGACATTTGCAATCAGTGCAAGAAGTTGTAGACAAGGGAGCTACGCATTGCCGTTGCAAGTGAATGGGGCAAGTAGCAACAGGTAGCGCACAATGACAACAGCAACTGCAGCAAACTCAAACCAATTCCAATAGCATGCAACGTAGGTGGCACTTGGACACACTTTTTCAAAAAGCTCGCCCGTTGGCCAATTGTAAAACTTGGCCAATTGACTAACTAGCCAAGTGTCAAACTTGCCAAATGGAAAACGAAGTTACGATGCAACCGACGATATGTTTATGCGCAAGCGTTTCTGATTGCATGTACAAATACTCTAACTTTGGGCATAATACTTTTGTTAAGTGGTTGTTTTTTTCTTTTTTTACTAAAAACTAAAAAACTATCTTCGAATTAAGTTTTTATTTAAATAAATATTATATGACAACAAAGAGTATTTCAATTTCGTCTCGCCTCGAATGAGAGCTGCACCTTTCTGTATATAGATTTTTATTACATATTTGAATATATTTTTTATTTTTGGTGTTATTGCATTTTTGTTATTTAGTGAAATATTACGCGCACGTGTCAACAGTGCGATAAAATTTATTTACGCGGCACTGCGGGTCAAGTGAAAGCACATTTTGTTGGCATCTCGGGAATTCAGACGCTGTGCAGACCTTCAAATTGAATTTACGCCGGCGCAAAGACGGTCAATAAATGTTTTTTTATTCTGTTGTTTTTTTCTTTTTTTTTTAGCTTCAGGTTGGTTTTTTGGGTTTTTGGGGATCAGAGTCAAAACAAAAAATTGAAATCGAAATCGAAATGTAAACCTGACTGCCATAAAAATGGGCGTAGGGCAGCCTCACTGACACGCGGCCATATTTTAAATGTCAACAGGCAACTGCCCCGAACTAAACGAAGATCTTGCAACTGCTTTGGATCCACAGCAGCCAAGGATGCAACTCCACACACACTGTGCTAGTGTAGTTGCCTTGTCCAGGCGCATCAAAAATTCAATAAAATACCATTAAATTACAAAATGAAGACAATTCATTTTTCCTTTTTTTTTTACTTTTGAGTTTCTCATATGAATTGCTTGGAGCTCTGGGGCAGGTCTGATATTTTTTTGTTTTTTTTTTTGGAAGATCATGTTCTGTGTTGGGTTTATTATGCGATGCATTTTGTAACTTTAAGCAGCAGCATTTAATGTCGTTTTGCGGTTATATGCAATAAAATATGAAAAACTGCGCTGATAAATGATGAAAACGACATTTATCGTAATATTTTATGAAATCAGTGAATATTTCGGTGAATGGTTACAGCAACAGAAGCTTCAACAATTGCGTAGACAATGCAACATTGTGCTTAAAGTATCCCAAAAATTGACTTGCAATCGCATTTATTTTATGAGTTGGTTTTCCTTCGGCAAATGATTAATCGAAGCTAATGGTAGTAAATCTGTGATGATGGACTTGTTTAAGCTCAAAGAGCATCGCGTTGATTGGCTTGACAAGGTCAATGATATCAAATAGTTTAAAATGATAATAAATACAAGATAACTAAGAAATAAGGAAAGTAAAGGAAGAAGATTCCGTAGCAATTAGAATTAGCTAAACATTTTTAGAAAATATAGATTGCCTTCTAAGCATGCTAATAGTTTAAAGCCAACAAAGTATTTAGGAACTAATTTCTTAGACAACGTACCTTTAAATGCCTTGTGTAAAGACTTTGTAGTGTGGCTCCATAGATAAAGGCGGCAAGGCCATCAGCGAAATTAGTCAGAGAGCATAAAACAAACGTGTCTCCACCGCCCACAACGAAACAAGATCTACGCCTATTAAAACATATGCACACAAAATTTAGTGTTGCGAAAAGGAAAACTCATAAGCATTTGTGACCATTATGACGCTACGACTAATGGCTCCAAAGGTGGAGCGAGGCAGCTCATCCTACACAATTCCAACAAACTTCTCATAAAACGCTGCGTTTGAAGGAACTACTGTGGTTGCAAGTGCTCTTCTCTCTCTCTTGGCTGATGTTGGTCATTAGGCTGGACATCAGCTTTAAACTCCAATTCCAACAATTGCAGCTCCAGCCACGTCGACGCACAAGCAGTTGAGTGATGCGCATTGGAGTCATTTGTGTCTCTCTCGGATGGGGCGTCACTTTGGGGGCTGCAGCTAATTTCCATAATGTTCGCCTCGAACACCAGAACAGTTCATTCACTTCTGCAAACACAAGCTTGCAAGTAATTTCGGAGCTCGTAGCAAGTACAAAGCAGCTTAAGTGAATGCTGGGGCTTAACACCTACCAAAGACGATCAGCAGCAGGTAGTTTAGTTTTGTGTCCAGGATTCGGGCAGCATCTTTTGCGCTTCACTTGTTGGCAATGGCAATTTAATGGCTCAGCAATTGCTGACCCATCGCTGTCTACAATGTTGCCGTTGGCTCTCTTTTTTATTTTTGTAGAATCCACTTGGACTCTACTCTGATATCTGGAACTCGGCAAAAAGCACATTGCACTATACTACACTAGATTACACTTGGCGTTGTCGGTGTTTTTGCCAGCGCAACATGAGTATGATTTATGGTAGTTTATGTGTCCAGGCTCAAAAGCAGCTTCTGCTCTGCCCTCTGCTGTTCACCAAACCAAAATGGCAATTCGTGATGTTCGTTAGCTTGGGCTAGCGATGGTTGCGTGACAAATCGTGTCTATAACATTATCGCATTGTATCAAAGAGGAATGATAGGAGCTTAAGATCGTTTCTAAACTATCGATTAACATAAATTTGTTTTTGAGGAAAAAAACGTATCTTTAAAATAAAGTTCTTCTTACCAATTGAAAATGTTTTTTGTTAATCATTATACTACTACCACTACCATCTCCAACTATATTTTTTTAAAAGTTGTTTGTCCCGCTTAATGTATATCATTTTTCAAGCCTCCGGCATGGATTTAGCATTATTGTATTTTATAATATTTGTGCTTAATTTGCTTTACCCCCATTGCACCTGATTTCCTACATTGTTATGAGAAAGAGAAGATACCGGCAGTCTGTAAGGGAGTTCTTTTCTCTGTTGCTTAGCCGCCGGGGCAGTGTCTTCTTCGTCTCTTTTGCTCTCAGACAAGTTTGTTAATTTGACGCTCGCACCTCGTTCGCATAAATTTCCCAAGTGCCGGGCAAGGTGGGGGATGTGGAGTGGCAGAAACTCTTCTCTCTTTTTTTTTCGGTTTCTTGGTGCTTGGGCTATTAGCGCACAATGCCAACGCCTGCGCCGCCCACTCCAATGGAATGGTGATGGTGTTGCCGCCACTTTACTACGACTTCCAGTCCCAGTTTGAGCTTAGCTTTATGGTCATGCGGCGTTCCTTTTGTCAATTTCCAGACATTTGCCTTTAAGTGCTAGCCACAAAGCGGCTGGCCAAAGATTTATGTTGTTCTGTTGTCATTTTAAGTTAATGGCCTGTAATTCTCCACTCTCGCTCTCTCTCTCTCTCTCTTTCTATCCATCTTTCTCTGTCGTTATTCATAACTCTTTGCTTAACCTGATGATCGTTTCTTTGCCTTTGCCAATTGGCGGCTGTTTGCAGGTGAATTTGCGTCTAGGCAGCTAACTAAATTTATGATTCGACTTTTAAATTGGCTTATGGCAATTTCCGCCGCACCCACACACACACACACACACACCAATTACCACTTCGATAAATGATATTCGCTGCAGCTTTTAAGCTATCGATAATAATTGTTTGTCAATCGTTATCTTCGCTAAATGGTCAGCACTGTCTACCAAATTCTGACTGTCTACCAAAAACGAACATATCTTTCAATTGCTGAAAAATTATATATTCGAACTGCTCTTAAATCATTTGTGTTTGTAACTTTCGGTTTGTTTAACTTGCGTTTGTTTTTGCTCAAAAATAAAAAACATAAAAAAAAAAATAATAATGAAGCGCCACAATGGAAAAGCAATTGCGGCGGCTGTGGCAATTGCTGCCGCTGCTGCAGCTAAGCAGAAAATGGAGTCGGAGCCTTTGACCGAAATGGTGCTGTACGTGGATGTGGCTAAGAGGATGCCAGAAGAGGTGGAACCCGCACCGCCATCGCCCCCACAGTTTACAATGATGCACGAAGATTTCCCAGCTTTGCCTGGCACCCAAGAACGTTTCATCGTTCCTCCCACGCCAGAACACTGGACTGCCATTCTAACTGATGGTGATGACGATGACGACGACGATGACGATGACGATGACGACGACGACGACTATGAAAACGATGTTCAACCTAATCCAGTTGGGCAAGTTGCAACCATGCAGCAATTGGAGTCGGAAGTGCTACCAGATTTGTTAGTGCAGCTTGAGAGTAGCAGCATATCGCCATCCAGTGATGAGGTAAGCCCGAGGTCGAAGATGCCAGCTGTGGCACACGTTGCTGCCAACGCCGACATCTTATCGGAACCCAATATATATTTCGAAAAGCCATTCCTCAAGGCCGGGGCCTATGAACGCGCCTGGAACGAACGTCGTAAGACGAACGACATGATTCGACCGCCGCCTGGCTTTGGTAACGTCAAGTTCTATGGCTGCCTGAACTCCAATCGCATGGGCTTGCCGGTGGGTGGTGTTACCTTTGACAAGACACCGCCGAGGATCGACTACGGCATGCCAGGAAACACCTGCATGGCGGGACCCTATGGCTTGACGGGTCTGGCTCGCAATTTGAATTTGGCTAAACAGAATCCGCAGCAAATGTTGCAACTCTTTGGCCACGAGCTGACGGGTCTAAATGTGAATGCCAGCTGGAAGCCGAACATTGGACTCGCAGGTCCGTTGCAGGCCAAACGTGGTGCACCTCATGAGGTCAACTATGATGTGCCAATACATTATCTGTGCAGCGATAGAACAAAGTTGACACAGCCCAAGATCGAAGAGATGGGTACGGAGGCATTGTTCTTTTTTTTCTACTGCTATCCGGGCGATATGATGCAATTGTTGGCAGCAGCTGAACTAGCTGAACGTGGCTGGCGTTTCCACATTCCCGAACGTGTCTGGCTGCGTCCACAGACCGATAATCCGAACTATGTGAAGCATGGCTATCGGCAGGCTGGTGAATATAACTATTTCAACATGGTGCACTGGCGGATAATGGCACGCCATTTTGATCTGCATCCTGACCAACTGGAGCGTACCATCACCAAGAGTGAGCTGCACAAGAAATATGGCTATCATGACCAAATGGGGTAAGTAAATATTGCACTTATCATTCACTTTCACTATTGATCTTTCTCTGTTTTTTCCCCCAGTGATAGCTTTCTATAAGCCAGACCCTGACGCAGAAAGTAATTCATTCTAGTCGTTAAATGATTTAATAAACGAACTTTTCTTATCAAAATACATTCAAAGGATAAATGCCATTTGTCTACATACTTATTAAGACTTTTTACAGCTCTGTGAAAATATTTATGTAAAAGCTCGGTTCCAAAATAATCGCATGTAGCATCAAATAAATCTTTTGAATCAAAGGGTGCATTATTTGTTTTATTTTACTTTTATTACATGGAATACATAATTACATGTTTAAACATTGATTTTTCACATATTCTAGCATTATTGTTACACGGCAGACTCAAGACGTGAACGTAAACGTTTAGTGGGCAAATATTTTAAATTGTTTCTTCTAAGTTTTGATGGTTTGTTTGTGTTTCCTAACTGTGATAAAGTGGATCGGAATATGTTTTTTTTGTTTCTTAATAAGCTCTAGCAGCTTAGCCATCTTTTTTTGGTGGTGTGTACCAACCATTCTTGTCGTGCATCTTCACCATTAAATGGTAGCTAATTTGGGCACGTTCCAAGCTGAATGTGCTCTTAGTACGGTTGAATAAGATGCGAGCCTGTCCCTTGACTATTGTAGCGGCAATTTGCATTATGATTGACTCGATGTTGTAGGCAGAGCTCCAGCCATGCTTAGTGAGCAGCTCCATGCAAATAGCACCGCCGCTAAGGACATAGCCGCCAAGGAGAATTGGATAGACGATGCGGACAAAAGGTGGCTCAAATGGATATTTGTCACTGAAGATAGCGTTCAATTGAACACTGCATTTGCCCTCCTGCTCTTGCAGCTTCACCAGATCCTCGTGCAATGGACTATCGGGATCCACAGAGTTGAGGAATATATTCCACTCGTAGATGGAGTCCTTAACCAGCTCAATTGAGTAGATGTTCTGCTTGAATATCTTCGATCGATAAATATCACGCAGCTCCTTCATTAGGCGATCGGTGGCCTGCACTGAACCCGTACCGGGAGCAGCCGCATGAGCCTGTCTTAGCTTTATACGCTGCTCATTCAGAGTTGCCAAATGCTCCACATCGATGCCCTCATTTTCATTATCCAATTGCAAATTTTGCATATGCAATTGTATACTCCTATCACATTCGCTCTCTTGTTCGCTATCGCTGATTGGCTCGGGCTCAAATTCTAATTCGTTATCCTCAAAAGCGGAATCCTCATCCTCCCTGAGCTCCAACTCATACGGCAACGTCAAGTTCTCAATATTGACGGGCACAGAAAGATTGTGGCTGCGGCACAGCTCCCTCAGTAGCAGCCCAACCTGCAGGGTCAAGTAATTGTCACGTCCTTCGGTTGTGCCCAGAACTTGTACGGCATTCGCAATGCTCAGCTCGTCTGTATCACCGAACCAAACTGGTGGCATTGTTGGATATGTTTCCGGTATATTGGCATAGATGTCGTAGTGTTTGCCATCGTTATCAATGAAACGGCAGAGCAGCTCGTCCAAGTTGGCATTAAGTATCTGGAAACGTGTGTGGCTATCTGGAAACATTTCCTTCAGCGCGTTGATTTCAAGTTTTAGGGATTGTAAGCACGCCATGTCCTCAATTAGCGCCCAATTCGGTTGTGTGTTTTCTATTTATCTAACTTTTTTTGTGTTTTTGTTTATTTTTAGGTATTTTGTGTATTCAACAAGAGGTGTAAGTGTTGGAAATAGTAAAATGTCTAAAATGTGAGCTTTATGTAAATCAAGTGCTACAAACTTTTCGTAAGTATGTTGATAAAATTTCACATATTTTGTTAGAAACTAAAATTTGTGTAACTGTTTAGGCTTTGCAAAAATTTGAATAAATAATCATTTTAGTTTAAATAGGCATGCTTATTTCGATAACAAACTATCGATAGTTAAAAATATCACATGGCAGTGAAATTTATGAATACAAACAAAATTAACTGAAGAACAAAGTTTATTTACATTACTTGGCCACACCTTTTGAACCAAGTGTATTCAATGTGCACATGCCACATGCCACGCGCTCCTCGGGCAACCGCTTGAAATGCCAATGTGGCCAAGCCTTGGAGAACTGGCAAAAAAGCGCGGCTCATTAGCCGAAATGGAGTAGCGTTTGCTGACGGCGGCAAACGTTGACCAAAACTAAAGCAAATAAACAGCCAAGTGAGCAAGCACACGATCTGTGTTGGCCAAGTGTCGCTTTGCTCGCTAATTGCCACGTAAATTTGCAACCATTTTTGGCAGCTCATTAAATTTATTATTAATACAAAACGCTTGGCCAAACTTAATTGCCATCAAATTGACATGCGAGACGACAGCACCCGCCATTAAGCCACAAATACTAGAGTCTAAGCCTGGACCAAGCCTGCTTGCTGCCTCATGCGTATTAATTGCCATGGAGACTTCATAATTTCATGTGGAAAAATGTGAACGTTAGGCGTGCACAACAACAGCAACAACTACAACTACAACAACAACAAGAAACCACAACGAACCCAAACTGTAATTTAAGCACAAGACTTTATATTTTGTAAACTGAAAATTGTAGAGTCTCTGTCCAGTTGGTAGGTTTATTTATGGCACAGCTAAGTTTGATTGAAATGTGTTGTCTATGAAATTGACAACTGGGTGAGATTTGCACGGCTGTTTGCTCTATTTACAGTTAACAGGGAAGGGGTACCCCAATTAAGCATGAATCATGGCTTTGTGCACCGGTTGCTTGCGCAATTTTGCTCTCAGCTCTCTGATTAATAAGCCGCCTGCGCATGCGTCCGTCGCTGGCGTCCATAAGCGACGTAACCTCAGCTTCAGGTATTAACCCCTTAACGCAACCTCACAACACACACACACAATTACCGTTACAATTTTGTAAGTCTTCGCACAGTTCTTACATACAAACATATATTGTTGTTGTTGTTGTCAACACGCTCGTAACTTGCAATCAACTTAAGATGACAGTGAAAATGAAGCATTGACGCCTCGCACGTACCACAGAGGATGCGGACACAAGTTGCAGTTTGCAACTGTGGGCAGCCAGATGAAGGCAGACTCTACAAAATTTCTCAGCTGGGAAAAGGTGTTGGTGCCCAATCAGGTTTTTTTTTTCGGTGCGAGTGGGTACCAAATTAGACACATTTTATTATTAAAATCCACTTGTGTTGAAATAAAACACGACTTTCTGTGTCGCATATAATGAAAATATATGGCAAGTTAATACCTGAATTTATTTATCACCCATGCGCAGGCCATTCGAAGCCAAGAGACAGGCCAACTACTACAAGATCAGGCAACAAGTTTCCAGTTGCAATTCAGCTGGACTGCAGCTGGAAAGGCGCCAAAGGGCAACGTACAGAATGCAAAAAATAAACAACAATTGGAGATGCAGATAGACATTGTCTTAATGCGTTTCGAGCGTGTTTAATTCTGGAAGGAAGTTTTGCATAAATTTGTTAAAAATGAATTAGTTTTTGTTAGATTTCATGGACTCAGTTCTCAGTTCTTCTCCTTTGTGCATTCTAGAACTTGACTTGGCAACAGAGGCAACTAAGATCTGCATTTGCCAAGCGCATTTGTAAGATCAATGAACGTTGACATCAAGGATTTTGTCATCGGTGATCGCTTTCATTCAAGTCTCGTCTACGCTCTTTTTATATTTTTTGTTGCATATATCAATTCTTCGCGCTACATGATGCTAATTGGCAACTTCTTCCTTTTTTGCTCAAGCAGCCAAAAACAAATTTGTAATGTTAATTACAATCTTGTGAGTGATTTGCATGTGATAGATCGCGTCAGGTATATTTCGATATTGACTGGCTATTTCAGATTACTTCTTTATGTGTCTTTTTTTTTTTTTTTTGGGTGGCATCTCTCAGCGAGTTCGTTGTCTCATTCATTGGCGTCGTCTGAGTGTCTGGCGTAGAAACTGCGGCAGCGACTGCTTCTGCTGTTGCGTTATGCCATAGATGAGGCAGGAGAGATCAGCTTGACTGAGAAGAGTTCAAAGACACAACGGTACATTCAACCTGGACAAACGACAAGGCCACTGTGATCACAATACTGTCCGAACACACACCCACGTGTGCCAAGTCAATGGACGAGGGTTGATTGAACTTGAAGCTCAGTGGCTGTGGTTGTGGCTGGCTGCCTGCCCCAACAAACGGCAAATTGCAACCGAATCGAACCGAATCGAACTCTATGAGAAGAGAAGCTCGATTTGCAATTCAGAAGTAAGTAGTAGAACAATGGGCATCTGCCCGCTGAGAGCATCCGCATCAGTAACTCGTCTTCCCCATAACAATTTCCTTACTTATGCAGAACGCTTTAACGGTGGTTCCATCGCCCCCTTCTCGAAGCAACAACAGCATCACATACAACCACTGGCCACTGAACCGTCTCTCAAACAAGGCAACCAAGGCAAACAAGCAAAAAGGCAAATCGAGCAACAAAATGTAGGTGGTATGCATTTTAAAGCAGTGAAAGTGCAAGAACCAAACATATGTATCTATGTATAACCCGTTCATTGTGCTCGTTCTGTTCGTTCTGTACTGCGGCCAGATCCGCTTTTATAATTGCAAAACATTAAGATTCAGTACATACAAATATACAAACATATCTGCAATCTGCGTGTTAGTGTTAAGCTTATCTAAGCGCTTTTCAAATGCCTCGCCAAATTTGTCAAAACAAAATTTGAATTCGAATTTGTCATGGCAGCCGGCATGCACCCAAACTAACCCCACAATCACACAGCCACATGCAACCCAACCACCCCGCCGCTATCCGTTCAATTTGCTGTTGATTATGTAAGTTGCATTAGCATAAATGTGATTGATCCCACAGTTTGTGTATTATTTGATTTTTATTGATTTACGAATGAAATGCAAAAAAATGCAGTTGCATTTGCAGTTTCTGAATTGTTGTTATTGTTGCTTTCTGTTATGAGCGTTGCTGCACCGAATTGGCTAAGCCCCAGTGGCTCAATGGTTACCCTACACAATGGCTATTAAACTAAGCACTTACATATCTACGATTTGAAGCCAAGCTTAAAGTCAATCCATGAGCTGCAATGCTATGAAGTTCCAAGTTGGGAGCTCTGGCCAACTCTCAAAGGTCCCCTTTATGAGTAAGCTGACCTGCTGGGTACTGGCATGGTCCATAACTCTTCTACGGCTATCGATCGTTGTTGGCATTTAGACATTTGCATGGCATGCACATATTTAATAGACTTTCTGAATATGACAAAATATGCAATTGGCCGGAGCCAAAATCACAGGTGAAATTTGCATGATTATGACAAAAGTTGCGTTGTGTTTACTTTGCAATTGGCTCGCGGAGAGTTCAAAGTTCTTTTTCAGGGAAATACAATGCACTCAAACTCACAGTGAGCATTTGTTTCCTAGATGGGAACAAATATTTAAACATACATATCTCGATTCAAAATGCAAACGATTATAAGTAGTTTCATGTAGATTATGCAAAGTGCAGTTTCTTGTTTTTAAAGTATAGCACAGCTTTAGGCGCCTTCTTTGTAAAGCAATACAAGAAAAGTAAGTATTGGCTTTATTTTTATTGAATTTTAAAATTGATTGATATTTTTCTGAGCCATTAACTTCTTAAACTTATACTAACACTTAATGTCATATATTTCACAAACTATTTTTAGCTCTCAACATAAAATTTTCTATTTCACGTTCATTGTTTCGCTCTTGCAATTCTTTAAAGTTTGAAAAACATTTAACGCACCCGCGCCGCCGGCCAACACCCAAAGGCAATTGCAAAGAGTTTAAGCGCCAGCAAAGAGTAACAAAATCAGAAAGCAATAAGTGTGAGCGAGCGCAATAACAGATAGCATGAGCAACCGTTTTTGTTTCAGTTGCCCTTACACTCAGCGGCCCATCAATTGTACGACAAGCGGTGGGCCAGCGACAACCAAGAACGGTAAAAATGTGTTAGTACTTGTGTCCATGTACGTTTTTTACATTTCTGCAGAGCCTGCTTGTAGAGTCTACAATGTCTACAATGTAGACATAGACGAATAATGTAACAAGACAGGTGTTAAGAGCTGGAATGTAATGTTAAATAACATAAACGCAACCGATGGGCATGTACGTGGGGAAACAGCAAAAAGCTAGTGCTTCTTATCACTTGTTTACCTACTACACTTGTTTACCTACTATGTTAAATGGTCGTTGCAAACAACCACAAAAGAAAAGACTATTACGTGCAAGCTTATTTATTTGTAGTCGTAGGGTTTCTGGGTTGGCAATTATTAATATATTAAGTTATAATAGAGAATAGGTTGGCAATAATTAAATGTAGCTATAATTAAAAGTGTGAGTTTGTGTGCATTCACAAAAGAAGCACAACAGAAATGCACTAGACGAATGATGAATGTTGGATACCCTAATAAAATATAAGTGCTTTTGTGGATATGTAGTTATAGAATATATTTGCAATAATTGCATATTCTGATTATTTTATTGGCAAAGGTTGACGTTATCCCACAATTGAGAACTAATTAAAAACAGTTTACATTACATTACATTACATTATAGGAGTATCCAACATTTATCTTTCGTCTATTGCAATTCTGTATTGCTTCGTTTGTAAATACACAAACACACACACACACAATTGCAGACTAACATAGCGGACTTCTTTAATAAGAGATTGAACTGAAGAATGATAAACCCAAATTGAATTTTTGTTCAAGAGAACGTGCTAATAGCAATAATACAGGTACAAACACACCAACTAACAACTGTTAACACATCGCCCGTGAGCGCCAGCACTCATTGATTTTTTTTTAGTTGTAATCTGTTGAATATAAAATTTAAAGCAACATAGTAAAATACATGCAAAAACAAAAATGCTTGCCGATTTTGTTTTTTCAAATTTTAAGGCTTTGAATATGCTGCACACAGAAAAACTGTACATCAATTTTTCGCAATCGCTTTGAATAGAGATATAAAAGGGCTGTCCTGCTCTAACTACAGAGAGCGATCGTTACCTTCTACAAGTCTACAAATTTCACTTGTTTCACTTTATCCACAAGGCAGTAAGCCTGGAACTTTGCGCGTCTTTACATCGCTGGAAGCTAATCGTCCGTTTATTTATTTAATTAAAATTGATACGCGCTATATTAATAGTCAAATTGTGTTTATATAACGCACTTAACATACGCAAAGTGTTTCTAACATTATAGAATCGCCGTGTAATTGCTTTTTAAAGTGTTTTTAGGCAAATGAAAATTGGGCAACGAGCGCCAAATTGTTGCTGCTTTGCCGGGTCGCGAAAAAATTAAGAGAGAGGATAACCGCACACATACGAGTGTGTTGTTGTTGCGTTTAGCGCTCTGAAAATCTCCGTAATAAGCGAAGCATTGAAGATGGCATTAATTATGTACTTTACTTTATTTTTATTTTATTTTTTTCTTGTGTGTGAAGTGCAGTGAAAATAAAATAAAATAATATACTATATATAGAAAAGAAAGATGAGATGCCTCTCATTTAATTATTGTTGTGTGTGGGTGTGCTTTTTGTTTTTGTGAGAGTGGTCAGTGAAAAAAAAAACGAGAGCGAGAGAGCAATTGCATTGAACTGTATTTGTGTTGTTGCTGCTACCGGTGAGTGCATTCTGCTTATTCTATATTATTGTGATCACCCTGTTATTAACATAATCACCCTTTTACTATAATTATATTGGATACAGCTATTGAAATATTTTTAATATCTGCAACTTACATAAATTGTTCTTTTAACGCTTCAATCACGTACACTTTAATTTTTTTACTAAGTGCAAACAAGAACTGTTATTATTATAACGTTTCTCATCATATAAAATTCATTTACTATTTATGTTGAAAGTAATTGTCCGAACTGCTTTTTGGGCGTCGTTCATAACATTTAATAAAATGGAAATAATGCAATGACGTTGGCAAAGCGAAAGGGAACGAAGAGTAACAGCAGCAGTCTTTTAATCGGAAATGAACTTTTCGCTTTGGCTCAAAATAAAATAAATCAAGAATGTTTGAAAAGTGTGACTGTGAAATGTTCTTGAAATGCTTTGCTTGATTATGGATAATTGTCTTTTTGGGGTGTTTATTGATTTTTGTCTTGAAACTCAAAGAAATGTACGCGTTTTATAATGAATGGTTTCTGGATATTGTTAATAATATATAATAATATTATTAATAATATAAATTTGTAGCTAAATCACAGTGACAAGCTGCACGCACTTCTCCATGCCACCCCTCGCTCTCTCTTTCTCTTTTCTGTCTCTCTTTCTCTCTCTCGCACTCTTTTTGTTATTCTGTGCTTTGGCATTCTGCATTCGTGTGCGCTGCTCATTGATCGAAATTGAATTGGACATAAATAAAACAAGATCAATCAATTGATTTATTTTGACATGTTGCAACAGCGCTCGCTTCAACTGCAACTTCAACTTGCGACTTGAACAGCTTTGCCTGCTGCGACTGTTGCGCTGGCGTCTTTGCCATTCCTGTCACCGTTGCCAAGTTGCCAAGTTGCCTGGCGCTTTGTGGCCGGTTTGTTGACTTTGATTCTCATCGTTGCCACAGTGCGCGCAGTGTGTCTCATTTGCTTTGTCGCTGGGGAGATTTGCTCGTTTTCTGCCGTTGTTTTTTTATCAATTGCATTTGCAACTTGTGCCTATTGTTAACTTCTTTAACTAATTTGTTACTGCTTTTAGCGGATGGCTTAAACTTTAATTAATTTGTCAGTTAAAGAAGACTGCAGAATGTTAAAAAGATTATTTTATTCAAAAAAAACTAAATTGTACCCATAATAAAATTAATAATAAAATAATTTTCTTTTCTTCTTAAAATATATTTACTCAACTTTATATAATGTTATCGTAGTTACATCCAATAAAGTATCTCAGGAAACTAGCTAACTATAATAACTTCCATAAAGCTAGCTATCTTCACAATTCAAGTTGACAACAAACCATTCTTGATTACTTACTGTATGAATTACGCATGAGTTTGTTTGGCTTTGATTATTGTTTGATAAACTGTTCAAAACCTTTACGATAACGAACTTAATTGCCTCACATGTTTGTTGTTGTGGCAACCACCTACACTTGAATAGCAAGCAGTGAAAATAGTTTCTCTTATTCCCAATTCACAAAACCCACCTATGCAAGATTGAAAGTGCAACCAGACGCACACCAAGAGTGCAGAAACAGAGGGATAGACAGATGGAGGCCTCCAAGTGCAACTGTTAAGATTAATTGTCAGCTTTTCTGTGGCAACTGTTAACCATTTTACCGAGATTCCCTCACAGCCACACAGCATCACGTGTCACAATTAAAGTGTAGCAGATGCGATAGAAAGAGAGTGGTCAATGTGGCAATGTGGCAACGTGAAAATGAAGGGCTGCCTAGTACCAATCCTTGTGCCATGATAGCGTTATTTATTTTTAAACCTCAACCGAAGATACTCTACACTACTACAAACGCTGAGAAAGGCATGGAGAAAGTGCAGCACCAACAAAATATATATTTTGTATATGATAAATTAACTTAGAAAAGTCACGAGTGTCAGGGCGTGAGTGTTATAGCATGAAATGTACACATACATATGTCTCAAATGCATATATAGAGTGGGTTCCACATACACAAACGATAGATGTGTGTGGTGGGCCTTGATTAATGCACTTTGCAAACCAACTGTGCTCCATGGCACGCCTTTTGAAGCCCACGGACTGCCTCTAATAAAGTAATTTACTTTACTAAATAGTTGCCGGCAGCTTTTTACCTAGGCATTTTTCCTAGGCCAGCCTTTTAACAAGATGTTTGGTACCCCCATTTACCTCCAGCTCTCCCCCTTCATCCCTGTCCGTTACGAAATTAGCATTTTAATTGAAATGTCACGCCGCTTTACCAAGTGCCAAATAAGCTTTGCTCCAAGTTGTTGCTTTTGCGGCTTTTGCCAGACACAACACGCACTTTTTCATGTGTGCACACTTATATTTTTTTTTAAGTGGGGGCTCCTTCAATTTGTTTTTTGGCCTGTCCGCATTGATGTTTTCATTTGAGTTCGACTGATGAATGGCATTTTGACCAAAAAATTTGCCATGCCAAAAGTTTTCTAGTTGCAGCTACAGCTCATATATGAAGTTTAAAGTTGGTATTTATGGTGGAATTGGTTTCGAGTTTGATAAATGCTTGTAAAATAGACAGATAAAGTGCTGAAAGTGTAACAACTTGAGTAGCTTGTTTTGCATTCATTTCAGTTGTTGAATGTGGCGTCTATTAATCAACATTTATGTTGAGATAAATGTTCATAAAATGTTTTTGCCAAGTTTCTCATTTAAGTAACAAATTGCCTCATTACCATATGTCAATAAAATGTTTAGTGAATAAAAATACATTTGAAAAATTAATTATAATGTTAACAAAAAATAAGTATTTTTATATTTATCGTTGCCTGTTTTGCTGAACCATCTAAATTACTTATTAATTCTACTAAGAAAAATGACCTTAATATCTTATCAAATTACAGGTAATTTTAATATCCTTAAGGTTCAGAACATCTTGTCAAACAAGTAATATAACAGTTTTAGGCAGCAAGGAAGCTAGGAAAATCCCAATTGGAATGTGAAAATAGGGTAGACACAGCTCTCATACTGATTAGCATTTTCCCAGCTAACAGTTGGAAAACTAACACCAGTTGATTGGAATATTTTACTAATAAGAAATGAATATTACCAATTCGATTGGGAAAACACAAGAAACAGACTTTGACAGTTGTACAGCAGCAATTGCCAGTTTTCATTATCGTGCTGTCGTCGGCGAAAGGTGACAGTCCTGAGAAATACTATTTTCCTAGCTTAGCGCCTTCAAACAACAGCTCTAATCACTTACCACACACACACTCACAAGTCTGTTTCCACTTATGAGCTGCACTTTCCTTGCCTTACAAAAATGCGATGCCATTTGGTTGCCTATAATTATTATTTATAAATAAAATGCACAATGCTCACGTGTTGAGGCTAAATCGCTGTAGATTTTCCCCTTGAAAATCCAAATGGAAATGGTTTCCCCCTTCCCGTCATTGCTGTGAGTTATGGTGTTTGACTACCTCAACCTCAGCCCCATGTGCTCATCTGCATTTTAGCTGCAAGTTGCTCTCTCTTCGGTGTTAATAAATTTGAGCGTTTTATGCATAAATTATTACGATTGAATATTAGTATTTGAAGGGGGTGTCGTTAAGCAAAGCGGGCATTATTTTCAGTAGCCGTGTCATTATTTATAGGTCTACACGTGTTATGATCGCACCCCAGGGGCCCAAAAATATTGATGTAACAGCCACAAGATCTACATTTCAAATGTATGTTTAAAAGAGTTGAATAAGGTCAAATGTTGATTGCATTTTCAATGGCTTGTAAGCCAAAGACGAAAAATTAAAATTATATAAAGACGTTCGAGGCTTATGCAAATTATAAAAGATCCAGCAAATAAATATTAAGCATGAGTCTAGACTAGATATACGTTTGAAATAGTATCATAAGATGCGATTTTTCTGTAAGTTGCAACTGTATTTATTTTTGGGGCAAATATCTTTCGCTTCATTGATTCAAAAATGTATTCGTTTCGTTTCTATTGATATACGCTTCGCAGGTTGCACATAAATCTTGCCTAACTGCCAGCCATGAGTTATTTTTGTTCATATATGTATTTATTGTCGGGATTTCTATGCCTGATATTCTTTTACATAACACAATCGATTAGAAGCGCTAAATGTTCAATAAAAATGACTTATAAGCAGGTTTCTCCCTTTCCATCTATATTGTTTTGGCTTGTGTGTGGCACATGCTGCAGCTTGAGGTAAGTTTGAACGCGCACCTTTAAGAACGTCATATATGACATTAACATTTTTCTATTTGTTTGAAGTTTTCACTGCTTATTACATAAAAGATCGTTGCAGGTGAGCTTGTCTTGTGTCTGTCTCTGGTGTTTATATGTTCATTGTTCCCCGGATCAAATGACCAAAAAACCAAAAAAAAAACTATTGTCTCCGAGTTGTGGGTGAAAGTACGGCAAGTAACCGGGTACCTACCAAAAGCTGCTTAGTTTTTACCGGCTAAGTCATTAATAACCCATTGAAAGTGTGTTAATTGTTTTCACCGGCAAGCTAAACAACAATTGCCGAATTACATAATCAATATTATCAAGCAAACTGAATGCAAATGCAAATGCCTTAATAATAGTAAGTTAGAATGATTTTGTTGAAAGTTATTGATCAAGACATACCCTAAAATTATCCATCACTAAAATAAAATGTCAAGCAATCTTTGTGAATTTCAAGCTCGCAACAGATTATTGTTTATATAAAGGTATTAAGCTTATATTCGAATGTTATTATTTTAGGCGGTACTTAGATAATATAAATGTTATATAAATTAAACACTTAAATATCTGAAAGGCTAAAGAGTTAATACATTTGTACTTGAATACTATTTTATGTTTTCTTTTTTGAAGATTACATTTATATAAATGAGTATCGCTATAGGGTATATAAAATACTCTAAGCAAACCACAAATTACCCAAAATAAAAGCCACAAATGGCTTAGGCCATAACATCCGCAAAATGACCAAAAAGTAACAAAGTTGAAAACGAAATACTGAAACTGAAATGTAAAAATTTAAATGCAATTGCAATTGGTGTTTATAGCACTCGCTCCAAGTGCGTTTAGTGCAAACTTTATTTCAATTGCAAAATTCGTACAACTGGCAATAACAACAACAACGTTAAAAGCAGTAACAGCAACAACAAACATTTGTCCATATTTGCATTATGTGTAGCAGCGGGAAAAAATAAACGCATTTTGGCCAATTGCAATTGCAATACCAATTCGGTATTTATAGCCTGACATTTGTGCCAACGTAGGCCAAACAAATGTCCCCATCCTGAATTGTTCAACTTCCCTCTCTTCCTCTCTCTTTACCAGTTTGTGTTTCTTCCTCGCTCCCAATCCGGCTAGTTAACATGTGTTTTATTGTGCTATGCACCTTCTGCACCTGCGCACCATCCAAAAATTTACAATTGCTGCCATTTTTGGATGCGCCAAAGATGAAGATGTCGACAGCATTGTTGCTGTTGTTGTTGCTGTTTGTCATGGCTGAAAGTGAAACGTGTAGCTTGTGGGGCCCGTCAATTGGCCAGTCGGTAAACTGACTCCATATATGTCTGTGTTTATGTTTGTATGTACTATGTATATATCTAGAGAGCATGAGATGGAGGTCAGCGCTCATCGTGCGATTCTTGGAAGCCAACGAGCGACATTACAAACTGCCAAACTGTCGGCCATAAAGCACCAAAGACCAGTTCAACGGCCAAGAAATAAGAAACAAAAGAACCAAAACAATTGAATGAGCAGAAAAGTTAAGGAAACTTTAAATACTCTTAAGAAACTAATTAGGAGTCAAGTTTTTATTGTAAACTTTGGGTTTTAATAACTATTTTGGTACGATGCTTAAAATACTGCGAGAGTCACAACTTTCGAATTCAAGTTCTTCTGCATGATATTATGATCTAGCCTTAAGGGCATTGGATAATTTTCTGACCAAAGTAAATAGCTATAAATTAAAATCAACTCTTTATTTTGTTTTAGTGTCACAAAACTTCTAGTTACATTATGTTACTCTTCTTGCTAGAAAGAGTATTAAAAAGCGACACGCACCATTTCAAAAGTTCAAAAGGAAACAAGCTGCACGAAGTCCAAGTCACAGATAATGACGAACTCTCGAGAGAAAGAAACAAAAACCACAAAGTTAATTATATTTTACAAGCGTACAAATTAAAAATGCCCAAAGCCTGCGCTTTAATTAGTCAAACTCGCGCCAAAGCCCCAAAAAAAAAAAAAAATAAAATAAACAGCTATAACAGTCAACAACGCACGAACCAAAGAAATGAAGCAAAACCCGACTTCAAGTAGGAATCGGAATTGAAGTCGTAGTCGGCGAGAGACAGCGAGAGGGAGAGAAAGAACTGGCGACAAGTTTGTCTGATTTGTTGCGCCAACTTCTTGGTATTCCATAAAGTAAAGATAGCTGGTGTCGCTGGCGTGCGGTTGACGGCTGTCGGCTGTCGGCTGCCGGCATTGACTTCCGCTGCAGTTCAAAGCCCAAATCCAACTTGGCCATTGGCCAGACGACACTTGTCAACGTTTTTAGTCTAATTTCGTTAGTGGCGGCGGCATCGGCAGCGTGCCATGACTTTGGAAATGAAAATGTTGTCGAGATTTATGCTTCAAGTTTTTCTTCAACTGAATCGTTGCCACTTGCCCCTGTGACACAGACACACTTGAGTTTTTTCTTTTCTTTTTACAACTAAATTTCCAAATAAAGTTTGTTAATTTTTTTATTTTTTTTTTTGGTTTTTATGATAGGCTCGCGATCTCAATCATAATTCTAAAGAACTTGTAAATGGAGTAACAAGTGGATATATACAGTATGTAAGCTGGCTACTTATGTTTGTTCTGATTTCAATGGTTTATGGCCAATGGCTTCTATGAATTTTGCTGGCTTCTTTGCGCTCTGCTCTCTTTAGGCCGAAAAATGAGATATTACAGCGTGCGTTTAAATTAATTGCCCAAGATGCGAGCTCAGATACACGAAACGTGACTCAAAACGAGGAGCTACTAGCAACAACCTGACGAAAGAGTTAGCCAGCCAGCCAGCCAGAGTGCAGCCAGAACAAGTTGATCATCTTATGTTACGTGCTGCTGCTGCTGCTGTTGATAGATGGCGCCACATGAAAAATAATTTAGCACAAGTGATTGGCAAATATCTTCTCTCTCTCTCTGTTTTATTTAATAGCTTTTGCATTTTAAATACTAGTAGGCTTTATGTGGCAAGTGAGCCAGTTTTATGAACTTAGCGATTTTTATATGCATTAAAAGTTGGCTGCCAGCAGATGGCGCCCCATTAAGCACTTAGCTATATTACAACCTGTCGTTGTTGCACAAAAATATCGTCTTTCACTTTTTTAGCTCTTGTCATCAATAGCTGTGTTACCGAATTTCAGTTCTTATGAAATTTTCCAACATATTGTTTACTGATCCTTAGCAATTTTCATCTTAGAAAACCCAAATAAACGCCTCTCGGTTTCTTGGTCTTGTTGTGTGGGCGTTTGAATAGCTTTTCCAAATGAATTTACTGTTTGCCGTTTTTTGCTACCGATGAAATTCACACGCATTGCAACAAAAAAAGAACCAAACAAAAATTCCACGAGCTGCTTTTGTTTGGAAATAATTGTTACTGCTTCATCTATTGAGCCAGTTTTGTATTGTTTGTGGGAACACCCAAACAGGTAGAGTAAGTAACAAAAATGTTCAGCATTTAATCGCTACTTTCGTTTTTTGTTGATGTTGTATTTTACGTTTGTTTTTTTTTTTGTGCGCCCCATTGATTTGCCATTTGAGAAGAAAGACTCTGCCGATTATAACAATATCCATGGCAATAATTTTGGTTTGTGTAAAATTGTTTTTTTCGGTGTTTTTGTTGCTGTATTTGGTACAGCTCGCACCGTGTGTGGTAGAGAGTAAATTGAAATTGTGGCTTAATTTCTTGCGGCGGGAAAGCGGCTAAAATTATTCGAACGCATTGTGCGTTGTGGGGGTCAAGTGTTGAGCGGGCAAGTTTGTTGCTTAAGTCTTTCGTTTTTTTTTTGGCTGTTGCTGTCTTTGTTGTTGTTGCTGTGTGCTGTCAGCGCGCTTGTCAGCAAATTTGTTAAACAAACTGAAATGAAATAAAATGAAATGCAATTTTTGTTGTTGAACGTTTTATTTTATTTCAGGCGTTTAATTAGTGGAGCAAGCTTTTCGTTCTGCACAATTAAGGCGATGGTTTGCACTCAGCGAACACAAAACAAGATAAGACGAAAAAAGAACAGTTACTTTTCAATATGACAACGTGGAAATGCTCTTACAGATATAATGGTTAAATTATATCATAAGATTTCAATGAAACTCTAAGGAAAGAAGATAAGAAAAGTTTTTCAAAGCTTTTATGACATCTTTAAGATAAAAGTGATCAAAAATGTTTTTGACCCAACACATACTCTACAGCGTAGATACTCAACTTGTGTTAGGCATTCTGAAACATGTTGCACATATCTTGTAAACCTTTGTATAGGGTATTTTTTGTAAAAAAGAAAGGAACCGAAATAAAGCGTTTAAAGGCGGCGTCCGCTGTGATTAAATCAAAATGCGTGGACAGGGACAGGCAAACCAAATCTCTTGTAAGTCATAAACTGCAAACTCATATGGAACAGGAGCAGGCACAATCGCAGGAGTTGGAGGAGACTCTGTTCATGTCATTTAGCGCTTATTGTGTCTGCACGTTTGCTCCAGCTGTGGACGAGACTTTGGGCTCTCGTTTAACCTTTTGAGTGGGCAGACGCGCCTGTCAACTTTGTGCCGTAAATTAAACCATATAAAAACAAGAACAACAACAACAGCAACAGCAACAAGCGGCGCATTTCCAAAAACATATATGTATGATACGAGCATATTTAAAGTTTCAGTAAATACTGGCGCAAACGTACGTGAAAAAATCACAATATTTTCTGTCACGTCATGCTGTGGATGCGCTACATGCTCCAATGATCCAATGCCTCCAATGATCTTACGAATCGTCACTCGCTGACTTGCCAAAAATTAATTTCATTTCATTTCATTTTTAGTTTATTTTAGTTTTATTTCTGTTGTTGTGGTTTTATTTTCTACCTTTCATTGAAGTGTCGTGCGACAAGTGCCGCAATTGAGTCGCCTGTACTTGTCAACGGTATTTGTGTGTCATGTGAAAGAAGTGGTTAGGAGAGTGAGGGAGGGGCAGAAGTACGACAGAGTGGCCGGTCACCAAGCCAGCCAGCCAGCCAGCCAGCAACCAAAAGTCATTGTCTTAAGAAACAGGTGAAGTTGACTTTATTTTGTTTTTGAGCAGTGAAATCGAGCGCAAATTTCGAGTTTTATTTTGATTTCCTCCCGTCTGGCGTTGATTTATCGCTAACAATTTGAGCAATTTCATTTTGTACATACTATATTTTAAGGTATATTTTCGTCAAGTTTAATTTGACAACTGCTTTGCATGTCATATGTGGCAAGTTGTTGGCAGTCACATGCCACGCCAATAATAACAGACAGTTTGACGGTGTTGCAAGATCGAGATATATTGACATTACTGTCGACAAAAACGAAAGTATTTGGCTACTTAAAATTATTCAAAAGAGGTGCTAGAGGGCAAATTATATAACATTTGGCTGTGTTTATAAGACATTGTTGAATTTGTTTTAGTAAATTATTTAGCAATAAGAAAAAATTAAAGTAGAGACGATACAGAGCCACTTTTTGCCATGCTTTATCATTTAAATTTTACTTTCATTACTCTCAAAACTTAAGGCTCTTGAAAACTTTTCAGTTTGCCTTACAGTTTTACAATTCTCGTAAAATAAATGCCAGCAAGAACAATAAAAATTCGTTTTTGATTTTACAACTCAGATCGATCTGCTTAATAAATAATCACGAACTGAAAATGCGTGGGAACTACAATACTTTTTTGCGTGTGACGAATGAATTTTTTAACAAAAAAAAAAAAAAGACGACTGTAAATTGCAGGTACGAAAAGCTGAAAAACTAATCGCACAAATATAAATGCGAGTATGACAATAAAAAAAGCTTTATTATTATTTCTACCTTTTTGTTGTTAAAATTTTGGCGGCGACCTACAAAAAGCAAAAAACTAAGCTAAAAAAGCAAAGCTTCGTTTTATTGGGCAACGGTAATAAATTATCGAAAAACACGAAATGCGCACTAAAATATGGCCAGGAACAGCTAACAACAACAACAAAATAACTAACAGCAATCCAGTTGTTGTACATTTAATAAAATAAAAAAATAAAAACGGACGATTTGTGCCAAAAATTTCAAAGCTTGAGATTAGCATCGAACCGAAAATAAAATCATGCACAAATAACAAAGTTCCTAAAAACCAAAAAAAAAAAAGCAGCAGCATCGATGAGTCGAAACTGAGGAGCTGGAAGCAGAAACTAGCGCGGCAACGAAACAGGTTCACACGCTACCAAGAATCCCAGGCGAACGATATACCAAAATTGATGAGCGGAGTACAGGAGGGGCACAGGCAACAGCAGCAACAACAGCAGCCGCAGCCCTGTTTACGGGTTAAGGCACTGAAACTGAAATTGAAAGAACTACCTGTGCATTTAAGTATGTATGTTTGGCTGTGTGTGTGATACATTTCGCTTAATTCTTCTGTATTTTTGTTTTTTTCTTTCGGTTTTGTATGGAACGCAACAAGTGAATGACAGGATAATCGTCCTGTGTACCTGTTTGTTTGCCTGCCCTGCCCTGGCTGCCTGCCTGCGGTCTTCTTCTGTTTTGTTTTTGGCATGTGAACAACTCGCATAAAATCTCTTAATGTTTGCATTCTTATGCCGCTGTCGTCTCGTTTGATGCGTGATCTTGTTGATTATGCTGATGGCTGTGATCTGTCTCGGAGTACACAGTTTCTCATGCCCCCTAGCAGGTTCCATTCACTCCGAACTCTCTCAGTTCCAGTGGCATTTTCGACAGTACAAATATCTCGTTTACCAATTTTGTTTTTTTTTTTGCTTTTTCGCTCATCGCTTTTGTATGCAAGAAAGAGTGTGATATTTTTGCTTGTTGTTTCATGTTCATGGAAATTGCCTATGCCTTGGAATTTGTGGGAACAAGTGCAGCAAACACAGTGCTGGAAACGATCCGAGCATGTTACGTGCCCCTTCTCTGTACCTGATGTCGTCCCAGAAAGAGAGAGAGGAAGAACACCCGCAGGCGAGAGCGTGTGAATTTTGCACTCTATATGATTTGATAAATCGATTACGTTTTAGTTATATTTCTTATTTTTGGGAATGTGGGAAATTGAATTTGTGTTTGAATTTGCAGTGATTTGAATTGAAATGGAAATGTTTGTTATGATGTTGATGGACAGCAAAATATTTAACCATACTTTTTAAGGACATCTTCTGCTTACCTCACAATTTAGTTTTCGACTCCAAATGCATCATAATTATATCATATTTGACTGTTACATAAAAGTTAACCATCAACCATTGATTATGCATAAAAGAAGTATTATGTATATGTTCATAATCATCTTACTGTTTGACATTTATATGCATGTAAGCATTGTAAATCTCCTTGTACGGTTCGTGCTCCATTTAATTAAAATTCCAGCAACCTGCTCTCAGTTTTATGTGTGTTTATGTGCCCTAAAGTGCTGTCACCTTAACTCGCACGCATCATGATTTATAATCCTGCTGCAAACAAAATTAAATAATAAAACCGACAAAACGTAAAGTAAAACATTGAGCTGAAAATAAAACACAATCTGTAACAGACGCTTCTCATACACGTATATGTAGTATGTATGGATTGAGGAACATCGGGCTGCGCATGCGCAATAAATTGGGTTTTTATGACACCTGACAAAATACGCAGCAGCCTGATGCTGAAGTTGCCGCTGGAAGTTGCCTATAGAGTTGCTTGGATGTTGCATGGAGTTGGAGTTGGAGTTAAAGTTGCGGCCGCATCAGTGGAAAATTGTTTAATGACTAATGGCAGTCGACAGTGGTTGGTATTGGTTGAAATAGTATTGGGGTTGGGTGCTGTAGTAGGGGTATATATAATCTATACGAACGCCTTATGCTGCTGTTCGTTTATAGCCCTGTGTCTATTGAAGATAAATTTCATTTACACAACTTCATCGCCTTGGCCTGGCTTAACACTTTGTTGCTGCTGTTGCCGGCTGCTGTTGCTGTTGCGTTTTGGAGTTAATAAAGCCATAAATATTGTCTTTGGGGGCTGTGCACGGATTTTGGTTTCGCTGTAAGACGCCGTAAAACGTAACAGCAACAGCAACAGCAGCAGCATGTCTGGAGCGGCACAAATCGTAACGTGTCGATAGTTTTTTATGGCTCCTTTGTGAATGCCTAGTGGTGGCCATCGACCACTCGACCAGTCTTCTAGAGGCGTATGGCATATGGTGCAGATTAGAAACGGAGCTGATGTTTTATGAGGAAGCAAATTGCACCAGCAGCAAGTGAAATCAAAAACCTCGCATGTACATGGGAGGAGCTTAACTTTATGAACAAACCAAAGCGAACATTGAAAGTGGTAAAAAAAAAAAATCAATTTAAGCCATGGACATAGAAGGTAATAGAATTTTATTTAACTATATCGAACAGTTTTTTATTTTTGAATAGGCTCATATATGAAAGGAAAGCTTAGTTTAAATAACGCTTTCTAAACACTAAAATGAAAATAAATTTTTATGAGTTTTTCATTGGCAAGTAGAAGTGTAATAAAAATTAATTCCATGCATCTAGAAACTTAATAAATATAATTCTTAAAAGAACAGTTTCATGACATTCCAAAATCAATTCAAGTCGTGCCATAGAGTTAAAAAAAATCCCCTGTAGATATTCACGTTGCACGAAACGTGGCGGTTTGTGTGACAGGTTTCACGAATTGAGTGTGAATAGCTTTTACAGAAATACCCTTCAGCTAGTTCAGCTAACGCCTGAATAAGAATATGTAAATAGAACGACAGGAAAGATATTTCCATGTGTGCACCTTATCGGGCCACAAGTGTGTAAACACAGCTTATGAGCAACAGATAAAAAATGAAGACGAGCCGCAATCAATACACAATTCCCGTAAGGTTTATCCGGGCCAAGGTATACAACAAATTAAAAGGTGCTTTACAGCAATCGGAGCATATTGGCACAGCTGCTATTTCATAAAGACTTTAACGATCGAAACAGAACACAGCCTTATGCAAAAAAGGTGCAACATTTTCCATCAACAAAAGCAACTCTTTGTTGTTCTTAATGTTATACAAATAAAACGCAACAACGACATGCGCCCTAACGGAACGTTGTCGAGTGCTTCACCCTTGGGGTGTATGTTATGTGTGTGTTGGTATTCGCTTTCCTGCTTGTTGTACTGTGGCACTATGCAAATACACCTTGCTATATCAGCGAGTCGCCTCCTTCCGGCCGGAAAACTGATCTATACTCAAGTGGTGATAGTTTATTTTTGTGCTGGTTTCAAAATTGTGGGGTAAAGCATACTACAATGTTTGGCATCAACTTTTCCTGTCTACCTGTCAAGTTTACGGCTGACGGCACAAGCGCCTGATAGAGAGCAGCTGTAGGGTCCTTGAAAAGGGATACCATGCATATGCATATGCACAGGAGTGTAGTGTCTAGGGGTCTTATGGGTTAATAGGGGTGGATAGCTTTGAGGACAGGTGGGCCCAAAAAATAACAGACGAGCTCAAAATTTGTTTAGACATCAAATAGGTGCTTATCTAACAAAAACTATTTAGACTGGATTAAAAGTACAGTTTTTATTATGCTACGAATTGTAACGCATTGTTAAGAAATAATATAATAATTTGAAAAGTATGATAAATAACTGAAGGATGTTTCCATCACCGAATTTTGAATAGATTCTTGAATAAAAATAAATTTTACCCCTTTAACTAAAATTGTTATGAGAAAGAAACTGTTGATGTTGCATGCAAGCATTTTTAATGAAATAGGTTTCGATTATTTCAACGAAATACTCATTATTACGACATGGTTAGAAAGCTTAGTTGGATAAATAAACTTCTTAAGGTAAGTTTATTTAGACCTTCGTTAATGTTATATTAAGAGCAGTAACATTTGATATGCTTATTGAGTTTCGGCACAAGTAGCTCTATTTCTAACCTGACTACAAATGTGCTTAATGCCCATTGAATTTCTAATTACACATGGGCAATGGACACAGTGTTATTAACTCACTCCAAACAAGCAAATCGATTACATGAAATTAATGCCACTACAAGTTGACTGCCACAGCACGAACAACACGCATGCCCCACCGACTGTCCAAGGTAGAGAGAGAAAAAGAGAGTGAGGAAGCGGGAGACCTGGTGCACGGCTTCAATTGAAGTTCAATTGAGGAGACGCGTAGATTGTGTCGCCCTCTGGTCGCGCTTTGATTTTATTGCCAGCACTTAACATAATGAGCGTCACGATAAGATCACGTTTCCTACTCAAAAAGCAGGCGACACCGACAGTTGGCGACTAAGCGCATGCGCATATGCTTCCTGTCTGCCTTTACCATTCGCCGGCCGGATATTCCTTTAAGTACGCCTCCGCATTGTCATTGCCATCGCCATCGTCATCGTCTGCGTTTGCGTCTTCGTCTGCAATGAGTGCACAAAAGTTCAAAGTGCATGCATGGAATACATGAATTTTCATTGCGAGAGCTCCATTCAAAAATGCCAAGTGCAGTAGCAGCAGCAGCAGTTGATTGAACAAAGGACATACCACCTGTTTCCTTGGGCTTTTGTTTAGATTTATTTGGAAAGGAAGTTCATTGAACTAACAGAATTGAAATCTTAATGCGAACGCGTGTTTCCAGAGCAATCTTACAATGATGTCTAGCGATTCCTTTCCATCTGAACTCTCAGTAACTCAAATAGGTATCGTAGAGCAACTTGGATTTTTTATAGCGCTGATTATTCTCCATAAAATAAATTAAATCCTTGAGCTTTATTTGTTTGATGCATACGGAAAACTGACGCTTTGGCATTCTAACTAATCCAGCTCCAGCTGTAGACACTCCTGGAGTAACGATTGGTAAGTCCCCGTTTAGAGCGGATAACGTTATTTTCTTTACTCCCAATGCCAAGAGAGCAGTCTTATTTGTCGACTCCATACGCATCTCGCTCTCATAAGTATTTGACGTGCTGCGATTGCGCTGCAGTTTTATATAACGCCTGAAATTGGCATTAAAATAGTATATGCATACTAATACGTTGAAGAGCATATATTTATCTCACCTTCGATGCCCGAACTCGCTTTCATCATCGGAACCTCCATAATCATCGACCTCGCGTTCATCAAGAAAGCGCATGGTAAAGCGCATACCATGATCCAAATCAAAACGAGGATCGTCAAACAATCGGTTGTTAGATCGATGCACGCTTATCTCAATGAGAGTTTTAATAATGTGCTTCAAAAAGGCTTCCGCAGCAGCCAACATTCCATCCACGAGCTCGGTACTCATGACAGTTGACAAACCTTCCATGGAACAAAATGTGAAAAGCGTTTTTTCTATCCATTTTCGCTCGAGAAACGAAGGACGTGTCATATCCATAAACTTTGGACCCGTTACTGGCTTGGCTAGACCAAACTCTGAAGTTGGCTTGAGATCATCGCTTTCATCGGGCACCACGAGATGAGAAATGACAAGTCTCTCACCAGCATACGGCTGCATGGGCACCTCAAACCGACGCATCTTTCTTTGAGTCGTGGATCTGCAATAGAAAAGTATACTTAAAGTTTCAGTTCAACCAGCTGCCTAGGCACGCGCCTGCACCTTCCAACAAAGTTTCAAGTGCATAAGGTAACATATGCCAGCATGATCCTTACCGGTCGAGTGCACGATCAGTGACCGCAACAGCCCACTTGGGACGCGCAGAGCAGCACTTGTTCCTCTCCACTGCACAGTGTACACTGTACACTCAACCTGCCCACACATCTGCAACAGGAGCGAGGATATGTTATGCAAAGTGCACAGGAATGTGCACAGAACGGGCAGGAAGGTGGTGGATAGCATTGCTGGCACGAGCGACTAATTATATTCAACAAAAAAAAAGTAGTTTGTAGTAGCTTGATGGAATGCTAGAACTAGGACAAACGACCAGTCGCCCAAATCGATCGGGGTAAGTGGATATTAAACAACGACGCGCGACAGTCGCCTGTCTCTTGTCGCCCTTTCCGCGCACCAATGACTTTCTGCTGGGCCCTACAATGTCCAGTTTGTCGTGTAGGGTGCTTGGGCGCATAGTAAGAACCTCTGGCATTCATTACCTGCGTTCGCTCGCTGATGTTTTGACATGTTGTTACCCCTAGCTAGAATTGTATTAGAAATTCTGGTCAAGGTGTCTAGTGTGTCTCGACGGCTTTGTCTTTGTTGCTTTCCTCTGCTCCCGAACAGGTTCATTACGCGTGCCGTCAGTCCGATACAAGGCGTTGACCTAATTATGTTTTTTTTGTTTTCTTTCTTTTTTAATTATTTTTTACTTTGTAAATTTAGTGAGTTGAACACGGTTTGCAATAATAGGGGTAGCTGCGGGTTACTTACTTGGGTGTTTTTACCAATGCAAGGTGCGTTTATTCTTTTCTACTAAAGTTGTAATGTTTGGAAAAGTATGGTGTTGGGCTGTTCATGAGTGAGTCAGAAAAAATGAGTTGTTCACCCAGTTGTTCCAGGAAAAGGCCAAAAGTTAGAGATGAGCGATAGTTAATAACTTGTTGCAATGCATTATATAAATTTTCATGAACTTATTGACTTACATTAATTATAAGCACTATTCATTTATCAAAAACTTAATTAAGATTTCATCTGTCAGTTAAAATGTTAAAAAGAAACAGAAACTTATTTTTTTTTATCAACTATCTTGAGCATTCAAAGCTTAGCGTTTTGCAACACTGCACCGCAAAAAAGCAGCACATTCAATTTGAATAACGATAATGCAGTAAATAGTCACTGACTGCATCAATCGTAATGCAAACGGGCTCCCATATTCAAGTCAGCATTTAGAAATGCAGATTGGCAATTCCAATTGTAAAGAGTGCAGCTTGCATAATCCGACTGAAACTACGACAACTCTGGCTAAGGAGCCATACCAGCAGCAGCAGCAAGAGCAGCAGTTACCGCACATAAACTAAGCTAACAATTCAACTAAAATGCCAACTAGATAATAAAAAATAAAATCGAAGAAGAAGCACAGCGTGCTGGAAAGGGAGAAAAAGAGATCGACAAAAAGTGCAAATAGAAAATGGAAATAAAGAAAAATGCGAACACGAGTGCCACGAGTCACTTGAAGGCACCCAAAACTGACTGCCAGACAGATAGATAGAGTCGAAGAGTTGAATTCGTAGTCAGAGTTGGAGTTAGGCCGACCACCCACACGCTATTTGCAGTGCATCCTCGCCGCCTGCGCAGTGTCAAATAGACAACAACAACAACAACAAACACGAGCCAAGTGTTGTGTGGAGCGCGGGCGTAACAGGACAGACAGATAGAGAGACAGTTGGAAAGACAGAGCGGTTAGTCGGTAAGTTGTAGGCATATTCCATCGAATAAATATTATCATATGGAAATTTTCCTTTTGCAGAGCAATTACGAACTGCCCCCCGTCTGTTGCAAGGTGACCCAGCAAACGTCAAACTTTTTTTTGCCTTCGCTGGCACAGGAAATCGAAATCCGCAATAGCAAGTTGACGTTTGCCACACATTGACGATGATGTAGCACCCAAACTGCCTGCGTCGACTCCAACTGCAAATTGAGAATGAAAAAATAGAGAGGGAGAGAGAGACGCAGCTCATTCATAGATGTGCCACAGCATGTGGCAGAGTTGTTGTAGAAAGTTGAAAGCAACATGGAGCATAACGACAGTCGGGCACAGGTCGCACACACACACACAAAAACACATAAACAATTGGCATCGCCTCCAGTTGTTATGCTTTGCGTACCTGTTGCCAGTTGGTGGCTTTAGGTGCGATTTGCGGCTGCGTTTTTGGGCGCAGCAAACGAAATTGCCAATTGTTGCGCTTTTAGTGGCAGCTACTGTTTCACTGTTGTGCTGTGCTGTTACTACTGCCGCTGCTGCCACACACCTTGCAGCAATTTGAAACGGAAGCAGCTTGTAGAGAAGGTTTATAGTATACCATATAATCTAGAATGGTTAAGAAGGTTATATCTAGAACCAAAGTGGTTATAACTGCTGGGGCTGCATTTCTGAATAGGTTAAATGCAGGACATATTATTAAAGAGCTAGTATACATTATTTATGTACTTTCTGTAATCCAATCCATGGCTAGCACTTGCTTTGCGTTCATAATTTTTCCTTTAATATCTTTAAATTTCAATATAGGGTATATTAAACGCCAACAATTTAAAGCTCTTCATTGTTGTTGCCACACATCAGCAAGAGACTTTTATAAGGCCTTCTTTCGCTGCATCAGTGTTGCATCTTGTGGGTGTGGCTGATTGGGCGAAATGGATGAGTCTGAGCCTGGGCTGGCCACAATGATCAATCTTTGACGTGCAACGTTTATTGCGGATTCAGGCTGACGTTTTGTTAGCTTAAATGTTGATTATTATTATGATGATGAAGATGATGATGTTGTTTGTGGATGTGGATACGGGCGTTGTGGACGTGTGGACACTGATTTGGCTACTGGTTTTAGCCGTAGCCCGCACTTAAGTGGGCGTTAGTAGCATTTGAAAATGTTAGCTTAATATGCTAGCTGCTACTACTAGCAGCTTGTGATGATTGTAGCCTGCCCCCAATCGCCTGCTCCGATTTAAATATGAAAGGAAACGATTCATTTTGACTTCAAAAATGTAAATGGCTGACAGGCAAGGCACACTGTAATGTTTCAATTTTGAATCTAGTTCAGTTAGAAGCACCTTGCAACTTGACGTGTTTGTGTCTTGGTTTCTTTACGATCTCAAATCGTTGCCTGGGCAGCGGAAGTGCAAATGACACGCCTTAACAAAACATTTAAGGCTTTATTGTTTTTTGTTTTGTCTTCCCACTTCTAATTTCTTTGAACAGCATCGCATTTCCGTTTGCTTCTTGGAAGACAAATCAGCATTGTTCGCACAAATTGGCAACAGGAACTTATTTGTTTCGAATACTTTTACAAAAGGGCACATTTAATGGAATGGAAGTATAGTTATACATCAGTACAACTTCGATTCGAAACCATAGCTTGCAAGTTATGATTATTTAAATAAGAATTGGTAGTTACTTTATTATAACATAATTTACATTAATTATACTTAAATATTTAATGCTTATTGTTTAATAAACGCTACTACAACATAAATATATTAACAAAAACCAATCAACTCAACAACTTACATCACATTATAAAAGCATTAACGACGAACATCATCTGGTTACTTGCAACTCCTTGGTTAAAGCAGCTCCAATTCCAAAATGCCAACGGCATCGATGGATGGATGCACACACATTGACGAGACACACTGCCAATGAAAATTACTTGTACTTAAGTATGGAAAAGCAGAGAATTTCTTTATAAACATGACGCGCGTCTCTCTTGATGGCACCATAAACTGGACGATAACCCGCTTGCCCCTGTGCCCTCCAAGCTGACCTCCAAGTGCCTCCTCCAGAGATCCAAAAACAAAAAAAATCATCATCATATGCAAAATGGGCAAAGCGGGCCAACTTAATAGCTGTTAGGCTGCTGCAGTCGAGCACTTGGCCCGCAACCAGACCAGGCGAAAAATCAAAACACAAGATTGGCCTATGCAAGTGAGAAAGACTGGGAGACACTCTATGATTTGTCAAATGATACATTTGTAGCTATAAGTGAATATAAATTTAGATATTAAATGAAGTTAAAAATATACTTTCCACAAATTCATTCCAGTAAAGTCTTTTCCTACCAATCTATAATGTAATTTCCTTT
This sequence comes from Scaptomyza montana, assembly GCA_018904305.1. Classification (NCBI taxonomy): domain Eukaryota; kingdom Metazoa; phylum Arthropoda; class Insecta; order Diptera; family Drosophilidae; genus Scaptomyza; species Scaptomyza montana. The sequence continues at coordinate 4,422,711 of JAEIGR010000004.1, forward strand.
CGCAATCAGAGGTTCAAGATTCCATTTGTTACATTCACTTCGCATAACCTTATAATACCCTTTGTAACCCGTTGTAAAATACCTACAGGGTATAGAACAAAAAGTGCAACACACGCCGTTGGCGGCGTGCATGGCCTGTGGATGCACGGATGTGTTGAAGATGCACGCCCCCCACATGGACACAGGGAGACACGGGACATACTCCATCTTCCACAACTTCTTCACTGCCTTCTGCCTGTCCAAAGTTGCAATCTGTGTGAAGTTTTGGAGTCAGTCTGCTCGTGTGTGTGTCGTCAACCTGTAAAAAGTATAACGACAACATTAAGCTCGTGCCACCAGCTGAAGTTTAATGGATTGCAATGGGAGAGGATGAGGGATGGGGCACTTACCGCTGAGTTGGCAAATGTTGCAACATCATCTACACAACGGTACCACTCTAGAGGCATGGCCTGGCGTTGCGCGGCAGGTTCATGTCAGTTCAGGCACGCTGGCAAAACTGTTGATCTGATTTGCCTTCAACAAAATGCTAAAAAAAACTAAAAAAGGGGAGGCACATAATGTGTTGTTGTTTAATGTAATAAAATTTTAATATTATAATTTTAGCTGTTAGTCTTTGTCTTTCCGCTATAAAGCTGGTTTTATGCCTGGTTGTAGGTCGCATTGTGATGTTGACAACCTGTTTTTCAAATTGTCGCCGGCTGCTTCTAAGTAGTTCACTTGAGTTCTCTTTGTTTCGAAATCACAGCCAGGTGGCAGGCAGGGCCCTCATGTAACGACCTGCCTCTCTCCATCTTCTCATCCCATGAAAAGGATCTCTGTTTCTCGCATTGCATTCAAGCGAAAATGCAGCCACTCAATGAAGTGCTGCAGCTTTGTTATTGCTCCTGCTACTGCTCCTGCTGGCAGATGCCGCGACGACGTAATTCAAATTAGTGCTCAACACTCATGTGTGTGTGCGTACGTGTGTGCATTATCCTTCAAACATTGATTTATAGACGCACGCGTTCTTTCTTTTCAATTATAGATATATATTTTTATGGGCTACCAATGCGTCTCCTTGTCATGTTTTGTTTGTTGCACACACACATGCACATATACACACACTAGCACACTTTATTTATTCAAATGCGCTTGAGAAGCATGCCACGAGTGCTGACACTAATGAAAATCCTGCTAAAATGCCTTTTCAGCCTGTAAAAACATCTGCGCGTGCGCTCAAAGTGCATCCAAGAGTTGTTTGTCTCTGATTTTGGATTTATGACAATGCCATTCGTTCTGTTTGTTGAGAGATTGCTGCAAATAGAGAAAGAAAACAATTAAAAGTCGTTGCAGTAAATAGTACTTAGCAATCTAAAGAATATAACAATTTAAAGTTTATAAAAAAATAAGCTTAAAGTGTTTTCACTAGTTCCAATAAATACCTATCTTTATTATGCAGTTATTTGGTGCCAGACACAGCATGTGTAATTTAATTAAAGCCAAAGTGAATTACTAAAGATACGAATAAAGAAAAGCATTAAAAAATTAAAGTTGATTTCATGCAGCGACCGCCCACATGGTAAGAAATAAATCGCCGGCGAGATTTTAGGCTGACTTAACAGACACTTCACCTACATAAGTATGGTATAGCATCCATATAGTATGTATGTATGTATGCTCATCAAATTGATGGACATGATTAGAGACTAAACATCAAAATGAAAAGAGAAAAGCGCGACCTTTGGCGCCTTGCAGCGGTGCAACAACCACAAAAAGACAGATGCATGCCATATAATTGATGAGCTTTTAGCATTTTAACCAAAAAACAAAAACAACAAAAATCAGCTCAAGAAAGACAGTGTCGGGATTGACGGGGCGACGCGTTGCAGCTAACGCAATTCATACGTTAAGCACAGAGTGAGAGAGAGTAAAGGTGTTAAAGGCAGACGGGTTCGGGGCCAAATAAATGATTAATCATTTGGCAGGTGCGCCTTGGCCCAAAGAGATGCAACAGCAACAGCGAAAGCAAACACGAAAATGAAACGGTACTCGGGGAAAAAAAGGGTTTGCTCTTTAACAAGAAACTATTTAACTTAATTTTAACGGTTTGCATTTTGGTTAAACTGTCAAGTGGACGAGAACCGCGCGGCGGCTCAAAACAAAAGGGCTCAAAACTGACCGAAAAGGATTGCTTTTATTGTTATTATTTGAACTGCCTGAATGCCACACCTACGCAAAAAGACAGGCAAACAAAAGGTACGGTGTGTGTGTGTGAGTGAGGCGTGGCCAGGACTCAAGCCTGTCTTTCCCCCTCTCGCGTTAATTTGGTCCTTCTTCTGTAGGCTGGCCATCATTATGTAATTTGACGAAAGGTAAACGAGAAAACAGTTCAGCTCAAATTCAGTTGGAAATCAAAGCGCTTGTCTAATGACGGGTTAAGCGTGGCTCAACTTTTGCAGCTTGAGCTCATTTTCAAACTGTGATGTTTTAATGGGACCTCTTTTATAATTTCTTTTTATCAAGATTTATGACAATTAATAATAGGTATAAGAAGAACCAACTCTATGAGCGATGCTCGGCGACTTCCGCTCCCAACCAATTAAAAAAATAATAATAAGCCAGCGAGAGATCTCTCTTTCTCTATACTAAATTATGACAAAATATATACCAGTATATAGGAGATTTATAAGCAAGATTTATGTTGACAGTACGCTTTAAGACTGAGCACAGACCACCTTGTTTGGCCTGGCACATGACGCAATCCAGACAATCCAAGCACCTTGCCAAAAATTTATTATATGTATATACGACTGTACAAATCCTTAACGCAGAGCCACACTCAGGCAGCTGGCAGGCATCTTCATCTCTCTTCAGATGTTGTCAGCTGTCTACCCGCTTTTGTGTGCACTTCTTTTTGTGTTTTATTTTTTGCGAATAATAGGCATAGAAATAGCGATAGGCATCGCTGTCCTAGAAGCACAGGTTCCATGTTCCTGACTTTACGACGAGTCCTGTGTGGCATTCAACAGAATACAAAACAAAAAAAGACTTGTAGAAAGACGCTCATCACCTGTCCTTGTGCCAAAGGCAAAACTATGCTTAGATTTTCATTACATGCACACTTCATACCTATTCTTCATATGTATATACATACATATATTTTTTGCCATGATGTCTTTTGTTTGGGGATTTACTGTTTGATCCAGTAGGTACTTCGACCTGCAGCCAAACATTATATTCAGTTTTGGCATTGGCATGTGCCTTAAAATAAAGTATGAGGGTAGGCCAAACTGATGAGACTCTAAGATTAGGAAGATGTGTTTTTGCTTTATTGAAAAAAAAAACCTGATTCAATTTTCTAAAAGCGTTGTGAAGTACTCAAGTGATCTTAACTACTTATCGATTTCTCAGGCGTTACTTTTTTCTATATGAAAAAAAGTAGTTAAGAATTATGTAAAAAATGATTTTAAATCTTATAATTTTTTTGAAATAATCAGTTTCCCAACAGAAAGGATAAGGCGTGGGATAAACAGTTGAAATATCTCACAAAAAGTACATAAATTTTTTTTTTATCTTTATATCTTCGTTAAATCTTTTCTGAATGCAAATACAAACAACAAAAACCGCAGACACTTGTTAAACGTTTGCCAAGCTGTTGATAAATACATGGACAATAAACAAATATTAACTCGAACCATTCGTCGAGGTTTGAAAAAACCACACAACGATAAATTAAATGTCATTTGGACACGCACATCACGTTTAGCACCTGAATTTGTTTGTCTTTTGGTCATCGGCTGCTGCCGTTCAAGCTGAAATTGTCAGTTAAATCGTGATTTTTGATGACACGAGCATATTTACCACAAAATTGGTTTTATTTGTCTAGATTCTAGATATTTTCGATGGTCAAGATGTAACGCAGGTGTTAAGCAGACATTTGATAAGTTGTAAAAGAAAGAGATAAGATATAACATGGTTTATAATTTTGCTTGAGATTGTAGTTGGAACATACCTGTTGGATTCTCACGGTGCGCTACTCCTTTTCAGGCACCACAGGACAACATCTTTAGAGGGCCATACAATTTAGTTTAGTATTGTTTCTGGCTCAAATGCTTTATCCTTAAACAATTGACATCCTTAGCTCTCGCTGCGTGTGTTATATCCATTCGATTTTGCGCATTTTCCTCTGCGTCCTCCTTTTGTTTGTTTCAGTAGCTGTAGGTGGTGTATTAGCGTTGCCTCTGCATGCCTTCTACATCAGGTGGTATGCAACATCTGGCGTATCTGTTAGAAGAAATAAGTTGTGTGTATAGAGTATTTTATCAAATGCATTTTGAGACAAATTGGCACATGTTGTACTTACGTTTTGAAGTAGAGGATTGAGATCAGGCAACGTCTTTATTAGAAGCTCAAACGTATCGGGAGCACGCACACAGTTGTATTCAATGTAAATCGATCATTATGCACAAGGTGGGTGTAGCCGGGGCTTCTTCTTAGCCCTGGCCTGCTGTCTCTCTTCCCTATTGTACGCAAATCTGCACCAAATTTATGCAAATTGAAATTCCATAGCCAAACACCTGGTCTCACATACGTTTAACAATTGTTTCAATACCAGGCAAGGAATGATGAATGTGCTGCAGATTCCACACACACACACACACACACACACATTACACCGGCTTGCCGTTGCATTTGCAGACAACTTGGCGCGCCATGCACAAAACTGTAGCAAAAATCTTCAAGAGCAAACGGAGCAGAACGACTCACAAGTCAGACTCTACGGGCAGGCAAGGTGTCAAATCTGCTCAGCGTGCGCGGGCCAAAGTAAACCAAAAACAAAACAACAACAAAACACAACGCAGCGGGTGTCTCTGTAGAAAAAGGCAACAAAATTGTTATGGTGACAATGACAATGACAATGCACTGGCTATAGCCAAGGAGCACAACAACAAACACATAACGAAGCGCAGACAACATTATTGTCATCTTAGCATCAATAGGCAGCCAGCGCGACTAGCATTTTGGCATTGAAAAAAGTAGTGCAGTGGGCTGTGGGAGAATGTTTTAGTGAGCTCCAATTTGAGAGATGCAGGCCACTCGCCTTCTTCTTCTCCTGCTTCTTTAACAAATGCTGCCCACAGGCAATTTGCATCTTCGGGTGTTTTATTTTGTTTTTTCACGACATTATTTATTTAACTAGAGAAATTTACATGGCAAACAATGTTGATTGCGTAAAATAGTTATGGCAAGCTTAAGTGTTGTAAAATGTCAGTATTGTGTGAGCGATTATAAATGAGTAATCGTCCGATCGTGCATAAATATGTATCGATAGTGAAATTAATAGTGAAAACATTTGCTGATATTTATTACGTAAGAGGATTTAATACATGATTTACAAAAACAAAAAAAAAGAACAACGTTTATATGAAAGCGTGTAAAATTATGATGTTTAAGTAATTTTTTTTTTATGTTTTTGCTACAACAAAACTGTGCTAATAACATGGCCAGCTCATAAGGTACTAATCCTATTTTCAGGCAGTGAAACAAAAATAATAAAACTCTTTTACGACAAGCTTTAAAAAAAAGACAACGAAGACGAAAGAAAATGCGGCCAGGGACAGAGATAGGAACAGGGAACTCATCGTCTGTGGCAGAGAGCAACAAATTATTAACGACATTTTAAATACAACGCCTTTGCGACCGCATATGAGGTCCGAGAGCGAAAGGGGTCAAAACTCAAGTTTTTTTTTTCTTAAAACCAAGTAGACTTCCTTGCCTGAAACTGAAATTGAAGACTCGACGCGACGCGACGCCTTTTAATGAGATTTGTTGTCTGCTCCGAAATACATGAAAAACTCGTGTTTCTTTTGCATTTAAGCGTTTTAAGGACACGCAGGCAGCACAAGAAAAAAACAATCGCCACACACACTTGTTGGCCCAGACGGATGAGTCTGAGTCGGAGTTGAAGTTGGAGCAAAACGGCAACGTGTGGCATTAACAAGTGTGTGTGTGTCTGATCTTGCTTTCAGCAGACTGTTGTGGTGTGTTGCTTTATATTTTATGCTCAGACTGGGGCTGTAAAAATTGAAAATTACTTTTTGGGAGAGATCTTGGGCCTACCGCATTTGAAAGCTGTGGCAATAATTGCACAGTGAAAATTACAATCGAGCATTTTTATTGACTACCAAAAAAAAAAAAAAGCCTAAACAAAAGAAAAGAAATGAAGATGATGCTGACACGGATCTGCGTGCAATCCGCACTCGATGAAAGTGCGTGTAGATTATGGAAGTGGAACTGTAAATGGGTCTGGGTTCGAGTCTGGTACTGGAGCATGTGCACCCGCGGCGTTAAGCATTCTGTAAATGCGAATGAAAGTTTTTAACCGTTCAGCTTTGCTTGTTTTTTTTTATTTTTTTATTATTGATGCATCCAGGATATTGTCTTGCTAAAAGCCACAAACATGACAACATTAAATTATTGAAAATACATTTCTCAAAAGTTAAATACCACCCGAAAGTTACAACGAAACTAAAAAACGAAGATGCTGCTACGTTTTCAAGTAGCTCAAAACGATCTCGTAACTTACATTTAATTAAAGCTAGGGTAATGTCAACCGTTTTCAAGACTTGTTTCCTTGATGATTTAAGGCTCCAGCAAACGCAAACTAATTAACTTGCACAGCGGCTATACAATCCACACCTGTGGGTGGTCCCACGTTCAGAACCGTCGAAGGAGGAACCGATGCTGCCGCAAAACCCAGCAGACATTGAACGTACTGAAAAAATTAGTTAACAAGATCATTAAATCTTTCTTAACAGTCTATCGAGCAGAAACGCGACAGACGCAAGGAGATAGAAGGAGGTGCTGAGAGTGGGACGAGAAAAGAGATAGAGAGAGAAAGAGAGACTAGAACGGTGCTTCAGGTTCCGAGTCCAGGCAATCCAGACATTAGATAAGATAAGAATGAGCGCACCCAAAAGCAAGCTAGAGCATACCTAAGGCTCATGGTTCTTAAGCATGTAAATTGCAAATCAGTGTTGAAGTTTCAGCTATTTTGTAGCCATTTTCTAGCGTAAGGTAATCTGAAACATCTATATTTTGAAAATAATAAGTTTAAGGAATTACATCTTGGTATTGTAAATGAAAAGAATGTTTTTTGATAGGCGAAAAACATGATGAGATTATTTTTGTATTTTTACTATGAGCAATACCCAGAAAAACACTTTTCTCAAAAATAATTTGAGCATATTTTAAGCTAAATAAAAGAAAAACATTCATATAAAGAATATCAATGGGACAAGAAAAACTTCATTATAGAAAAAATTCGTAGTAAAGAATGGGTTTTTATTGAAGTTTGACTGTATTTTTTTGCGTTTTTAGATAGTTTCAATAATTGAAGGCTACTTGCACAGTTTTCTTAGCTATTTTTAGCCAGTTTTTGTATCACTTTTAGCCAAGCAACACTGCCGCACAGTACGTGGTCAGTTAGCCGAGCCCCGGGTTGACGTTGCACATGTTTATCTATTAATTTATGCTGGTGGTTTTTATTTGTATTTTTTTTGGGTTTGGGCCAGCAAGATTGTGATTGTGCGCCAGCGCCTGCTTTTGCCCTAGACTTGAAATTGGCTATTGGGCAGCTTCTGCCTTGGTTTCTGGGAATCCGAAATCTGCACAGCAGTGGACAACAGGGACAATGATTTTGATAAGCGTACTAATTAAGTTAAATGGGCGCTTGTGTGGGCTTGTGGCAGGATTCCAAGAAGCCATTGCAATTGGCATTGGTTTGATTTTTAGGTTATGTTGGTTGCTTGATTTATGACACTACATATCACTAAACAACACCTTTTTATCTGACAAACAACACTGAAAGTGTTTGCTGTTTATTTGTTTGTTTGTTTCTTTGACAGCTGCTGTGGTGGCTGCTGCCTTTAAAGCGGCTGCCACTTGAGATCCCGACATGTTTTTTTTTTTTTTTTAATTGCTCGACATGCGCATGCGTGTGGCCAGAGCCAGGATTTGGTATAAGTGTATCTAAATTTAGAATTATGGGTTATCCCTTGCCGAAGTCAATCAACAGGCGGCACTCAGTTGTATCTTGAACATGAGTATTCAAAGAGCGAGGCAAGTGCTTGAAGAGAACCAACCAGAAACAAAGTGGAAATGAAACGTGCTTTAGCAGCTTCGAAGAGCGCTGTTTTTGTGTAAGAGAGCCCAAAGTTTAACTCTTTCATTGCTCTTTAATATTGTCAGAAATTTTATTTTATTTATGTCATTATGTACTCCTTATTTAGTTTACTTTTTAAAATAAATTCACATGTTTGTGAATACATGTACATATGTATGTATGTATGTTCTCCATAAAATGCCAATGTGCATCCCTTTTGTTTTCACTGAATTTCTTGGAATGTACATCCCTTTGTCAAATAAAGTTATAATGAAGTTTCGCCTACTACCTGATCCCACAACAGTTGTCAGGTCAATTTGCACACGTGTTCGTTCAAGCTTATACTACCTGATTAGCCCCTATTTATGCACCGGGTCAACCCATAAGCCATATGCACTTGATGATAACAGTAATTGTGCCCAACTAATCCACCACTAGGGTTATTTTTAGCAAATAGTTTTCTAATGACTTTACAGCAGGTAGAGATCGAAAATACATCGATAAATGCGTATCTGCTAAAAAGTGTTGGCAAATGTCAATCAATAATCAATCAGCAATCGATGCAACTCTGCGTTCTTGTTTACAAAGTTTTGTTAATGCGTAATAAATATTGTAATTAAATTTTGTTGCCGTTTAAATCGTGTTAGAAATATACTGCGCAAGAGCATTTTCAACCCCCCTAAGTAAGCGTGTGTTTGTGTGTTAATCATTGTTCTTGCTTTCGTATTGTATTCAATTAAATTGAACGCCCTCGCGCTCTCGTATCCAGAATTCCGTTCGTTTAGCGTTTGTGTGCAAATCCGAGCGGTTGGTTAAATGATGACAAAGAGCTGTTGTTGTTGATCAGAGTGCGCCAGTGGAACGAACCTTGCTCTCTTACCTGCGCCAATGCTCAGCTGCAGTATTGGGGCCTGCAGACGGCACACAGACACTATAGTAAACATAACGGCATTTAGCTGCAATCTGTTGTTGTTGCGGCAGCGTTAGCGATTGGTGCAAGTGTACGCGCTCCATAGTACATAAAACATATATAAAACGTGCGAGAACCGGTTTTGGCGCGGACCATTGCGATTGGCCGCGGCGCATGCTATCAGCTACCAAAACACACACACACACACACAGGCAGCCTGGTAAATGCATGCACGAACACGCACAAACAAGGGAGCAGGTATATTTTTGTTGCTCTCAGCGGTTGTTCGCTGCCTGCGCGCTCTCTGGCTCTCCGGCTGCGCGCTGCGCTGAACCCTGTTTCTGCCGCTTATAAAAAGCCGCTGACAGCGCCGTCTTGTTTCAGTTCTTCTCTTTCGTTCATTGCATTAGCAACACACTCAGAAAAGTCAATCATTGACGGCAGAAACACAGACACATATTTAAATTGAGTTCGTTTAGTTTTGTGCGCAACGCGATGTTTTGATATAAAGACAGCAATTGAGAATAAACGTGTGACAATAACTTATAACAAATACACAACTTAAACAGTTCTACAAAAAAAAAAAAAAACAGTTACAAAATGCATACCGTTGAAGATATGCTAGTGGAAAAGAATTACAGCAAATGTCCTTTAAAGAAGCGACCGATCAACTATCAGTTCGAAACGGAACCCGAGGATCTGTGCCTCAAAAAGACAAACAGTAGCAATGAGGCAACACCCAGAACAGAAACACCTACGATAGTTCCCGCCAGCAACATCAACCACAACAGCAACATCTCTGATGAGGAAATGATCAATGTAAGCGATTGCTGTGAGGATGAAGGCGTCGATGTCGATCACACCGATGATGATGAAACGGAGCACATGGATGTGCTCAATGAGGATGAGGATGATGTTGATTGTGTGAATGTTGAATCAGATCCTAAACAGACACAGGCCGCTGCCTTGGCTGCTGCTGCAGCTGTTGCCGCAGCTGCCTCAGCGGCTGCAGTTGCCGCTTCTGTTGTGGTGCCAACACCCACCTATCCCAAATATGGCTTACAGCCATGGAACTTTCATATGTCACCGTACACCGCCGAATTCTATCGCACCATCAATCAGCCGCATTTAGCTGCAGCAGCCGCTGTAGCGCCACTGCGTGCCGAGTTGCTCTCGCCAAGCTCACCATCGGATTCTTTGGGTTCCTTGTCGCCGCCACCACATCACTATTTGCATGGACGTGCCAGCTCCGTTTCGCCACCCATGCGCTCCGAAATGATCCATCGACCACAGCTGGGAGTTCGTCATCTCCAGCAACAGCAGCAACACCAACAGCAACAACCACAAAGTTTCCTGCCTTATCCTACATATCCAGCTGCTTATTATGCTCATCATCATCATCATCATCAGCTGCAGCCACTGCATGCCCCAATATCTCCAGCCTACTCCGAGAGCTCCTATTACTCTAGGCGTAGTTTGACACCCGAGTCCAGCTGCTGTTCCGTGCCAGAAGACCTCTCCCTCAAGCACAAACACGCAGCAGCAGCATCAACATTGCAACAGCAACAATTGCCTGCAGCACAAGATAGCATTACCTCCTCCATTTCATCACCATCATCAGCAGCAGCAGCAGCAGTTTCCTCCTCGTCCGCCAGCTCATCGCCCAGCAAGAAGGATAAATCATCGCCACCTCGCTATCAATGTCCCGACTGCCAGAAATCCTATTCCACCTTCTCGGGTCTAACCAAGCATCAGCAGTTCCATTGCCCCGCAGCAGAAGGCAACCAGGTGAAGAAATCCTTTAGCTGCAAGGATTGCGACAAGACCTATGTGTCGCTGGGTGCACTTAAGATGCACATACGCACCCACACTCTGCCCTGCAAGTGCAACATGTGTGGCAAGGCATTCTCCCGCCCCTGGCTACTCCAGGGTCACATTCGCACCCATACGGGAGAGAAACCCTTCAGCTGCCAGCATTGCCATCGTGCATTTGCGGATCGTTCCAATCTTCGAGCACATCTGCAGACCCACTCGGACATCAAAAAGTATTCGTGTGGCAATTGCTCCAAGACCTTTTCGCGCATGTCCCTTCTGACTAAGCACAATGAAGGCGGCTGTCCGGGTGGCAGTGGTTCGAGCTCCAGTTCCAGTTCCAGCTCCAGTTCAAGCGCTGTTGGCTCCCACTCTGAGCTATCCTACGGAGGCTACGCTGAGCCCTAGGCTCCACACTTTTGTAACGTTGTACACAAGCCATGTTCCACCAAAAATTAGTTCCTAGCTCGAGAGTAAGCGGCAGCTCTAACAATACACAATCCAAGACACACACAAATATTAAAAAAAAAAACAACAAAAAAATCATCCAGTGACAAAATTTAAATTTTGATTTTTATAGATTTTATAATTTTATTTTTTGTTTTCTAGTCAACACATTTTCTTCTGAGAAAAGTAAAAACCATGAAAAATTGAAAATTTATATTTGAGTTTCTTATAATTTTGCAAAAATTTTAATTTGACTTTAATTGATATTCCAAAAAAAAAAAAAAAATAATAATTCATTTTAGTGTGTCTCAATCCTAAGCCGAACTATTGTAAAGTATTTGCAAGTGTCCTGTACATATACATACATATATTTCTACGTTGTATTACGCTCCGGCGTCTAACTGTAAAGACTCTAAGAGCAATTGACAAGCCGCAACCTGTATAACTGTAAACTATAAACTATGTAAATATGACAAAGAATTCATACACATATATTTGTATCTCTTTTATCATAGTATTTTAGCTTAGCTCTAGCGCGTACTTATAGACTTAACATATTTTATAGACTCTATACATACATATACAAACTATTTTTGATATCCATGAAGAAACTTTTTGCGCATACATTGAAAATGTTCTATACGAAACCTTAGAACTTAACAGATATAAGAAAAACGAAATATTTTGATATGAATAATGTTTTATAATTTTAAGTAATTTATTATACGGTATGAAAGAAACCGCAAAAAATACAAAAGAAATGAAAGAAAAAATACATTTATTTACAAAAAAACAAAAAATTTATTTGAGCTTTTTTTTGGTTTGCTTTTGGGATTTTAAGGAAATTTGCAGCAGGAATCCTTAAATTCGTTTTTAGTTTGGGAAAATATTTTCAGTTCTAAGAGGATTTCAAATAATCTCCTTGGAGCTCTAAGAATGACTTCTAATAAGAATAAGAAGTCAAAATATTCCAAATGGATTTGCAAAATTTCTATTAGAAATCTTGAATAGTTTCCTTTATGGCCCGTCAATATTTTATATTACTTTTTTAGTAAGCTTTAAACGTATATGTATATATACAATAGCAACGATCGATCGCGTCGAATCCCAAAAAGTCAATCAGCCAATCGCGACATTTTATTGCCAGAAACCGAAGACCCGAAACATTAAGCTGTTTTTTTATTTATTTTAATTTTTTTTTTTATACATGCAACGCTGCTCATAAATTATATTTAAATTTCAATGCACGTACTCAAGCGTACAATGTGAGTGTGATTTGCCGAGAGGGGGCGATTGGAGTGAAAAGGGGGGCGTGCAGGTATTCACAAAATGGCAGTCACTAAATCAAATCAAACAACACAGCAACAACAACAACAACACAACACACATGGTTCAATAGATTCCCCCGGCTGCTTGAGAGCCACATCAACGTCTTATTAAACATAAACCTATTTTAATGAAAAAGATCAACACAAAATACGCAGATATATTTTTTTTCATAGATCCAAGCGTTGTGATCCCGAACCAGTGATGCGGAAAGAGAAATCAAACGGCGACGAACCACAGTGCGACACTATTTCAAATGGGTTAGGAATAGTTAAGATGGGATTAAATTGAACTTTTATTACTCTACACCAATCTATGAGCTATAAGTGTAAAGATAAAAGTTAAGTTACTTGTAAAATGTAAATTTTTTCGTAAAATTCAATAATGTTTTTTGTAAAGAGAATTATTATATAAATCCCTAACTCATACTATAACCACAAATACCCTTTCCGTATAGTGTACAAAATATAGGTGCGTTCTCAACTGCTAAGCAAAACTCATTATCGAGATCAATTGATCGCCCAGGCGTAGACCCAGGTTAGGCTCAACAACCAAAGCACATGTGTGTAAGTTTGTGTTTGTGTGGATCCCTCCAAACTTTTCAGCCCTCTGCAACTCTTGCCACAACTCTACGACAATTGTTGCCAAATTAGATCATCAGCGGCAGCCAAATCAAACAGAGCAACCAGTACGGATAGTCAAGTCTCTGCAACATGGTACTCACGTGTGCATATACATATGTATATACCGGTGAAGCGATCGTTGAGGCAAACTCGATGTAAATATATGAAATTAATATGCACGCATTTCGTGGCTCCATTTCGACAGTGTACAACACTTTCCTACCCTCACCTCCACTAAACACCTAACCCATCTAAGCTAAACTCTCCTAGTGCGCTCAGGTTACCAGAGTGGTGGAATGGGGATGGGGAGAAGAAGAGAGGGGCATCGTTGGCTCGATCGTGCTGCTTTCTTGCACAAACAATTTGCAAACGATTTCTAATAAGCGTCTTAAATTGTAACAAAATAGACGCGCATTTAGGGCCCTTTGTGCCAGCCAGATAACAAAAGCGAGCCAAAGCAGTCGAAGCAGCCAGCAACGACTATAAAAAGTAACAAAAAATTAGATTCGAAAACATGGCCAACAATACAGAGGGTATCAAAAGGTGGCAGTAACTGTTGCTGCCCCCACACTCCCTTCTTCGATTCCTGCTACCCTTTTTTTTTTGCCAAAATAGAGAAAAATAAACATTTTTCAGCGAAGTTGAAACTTACACTTTTATTTTTTCTGGGTCTTTGTGTGTGCCAAATTTCGCGGTTGATGGGCAAATTTTTTTTGGAAAAGCGTTGCTTGTGGATTTTTTGAATCAATGATGACTTTTGACTGTCTGCAAAAATCGAAGATTAACATGGACTTTACTTAGGTAACACTACTTTTAAATACTTATGAATCTTTTTTTGCTTAATGTTCCGTCCATTCAAATTCGCCAGTATATTAAATATTAATATTTTGAACCGAAACACCAACCCGTGTAGTGGCGCTACGGCTATAAGGAAACTCCACTTACAATTTGAGCTCCAAATTCAGCTCCATACTATGAAGCGATCGCGCAAAAAAGCACACTTCGTCGTGACAAACGAAATGCTCACGTTTATCGCAGACAAAAGATCTCAATTTTTACGCCAAATTTCATTCGGCTGGTATGGTTTGTGGCTTTTTTTTTTCTATATACTATACTAAATATATGTATATATTTTTGTCGCTCTTGTGGCAAGTTCCCTGGCTCAATGTGACTCCCACATTTGGGCTGGATATGCTCTGGATCGATTGTCCTTTTCTTTATAAATACCCAGTAAATGGTTAAATGGTTTTGAAAGGTAGAACGAAGATCTATGAACAAAGAAAATAAACTATCTTGAGCATCGGCTTAAACTAATTGATTCCTTACCAATGTGTTAAGTGAAACCTCATAAATCGATTTCTTATTTTCGTAAACCTTCTAAAGGTTAGAAGTGATAAACTTTGATATTAACTTTTCCAATTTCATCAAATATTTAGGTATTATTTGCATAAAGTTCTTTAAGCTTTGTTAATCACTTGACAGGGTATTTCTTAGTTGTTTTTCTTATATATTATTGATCTTTTTTTTACGGGGGGTGTTTGTATGGGGCAGTCTTTTGTTTGGAAAGTTTTCATTTTGGCTCGTTAAAAAAAATTTAAATTAAAAAAAAAAGTTTTGCGCCCAAACCAAATGACAAACTAGACAAAATATATAGAGAGAGGGGAAGGTAGGGTACAAGGAGAAAAACATCATCGAGCAGTCAATTGTTGTTGTTTATCTTTGCATATTCATAAAGCTCGATCTGTTTACCATTTTGCGTTGTTGTTTGACTTTTTGGCTGCTTTATTATGGCCAAAAAAATCATCGTTGACGTCAATAGCGGAGAGTGGGGGGGCCACTGGCAGGCCAGAGTTGGAGTTAGAGTTGAGCCAGCTGCAATTGCAAAACATCAGGAAAGTGATATTTGAATTTGTATTGCATTACCAAATTACACTAGTTTGTACCAAAAAAATGTTTAAGATTTTACTAATGGAGTCTTTAAGTACAGCAGCATTTTAATGGCTGCTGCATTCTCACTAAGCTACTTATCTTATCTATACATGTTTATCCAGCCACAAAGTCCCGCAAGAAGTTGGCCAAAGCAAACCAATCGCAAAAAAAAAAAAACGAAAATTCTCTAACCCTTGGCCAAGTGCACTTTTCGCACAAAAAGTGCAAATAATAACACCATCTCCATCTATAGCAAATGATCTACGCCATGTTGTTGTTGTTGTTGTTGCCCCATAGCTATTCACGCACACACACACATAGATATAGAGTCGCGCGCACACTTCGTTGTGGCCACTTGCACAAGACAATAAAACGCGTTAACTGCTGTTTGCCTGCACAATTGTTGGCTGGGAGCCAAAGTTTTGTTTGTTTTGTTTGTCTGCTGTTTGCTGTTGCTGCCTTTCCCCCACTCTCTCACTCTCCCCACCCCTTCACCGCTTAGCCAATGCCAATATTGCACGCTACGCAGCCACAGTGGCTAACTAATTGGCGAAACAGCAGCAACAACAGCAACAACAACAATGGTTTAGTCGCATTGGGTGAAAAGCCGCCAACTAGCCATAGCCGAAGCAGGTTGCCTGTGTGTGTGTTTGTGTGTTTATGTTAGATTTTGTGTTAGTATACGTTTGTGTGTGTGTGAAGATGATATCGTGTTGTCGTTCAGCTCACGCACTCCCCATTACACTTACACTCTCGCATCTCTCATCGCTCTCAGCGCTTTTCAAGCAATATTTTTTTTTATTCGTTCGGGTAGCCAACCAAAGCGACGAGCGCTGTCCCCACAACAACAATAACACTTGCGCTGCTTTTACTCTCACTGTGAGCTTTACAACTTGTAAAGTCATACAGTGATTAGTAAATTGGTAAATGGATATTTAAAAGGTTTATGTGTAAAGTTGATCGAAAAGCTCATCAGCAATTGTTTGAAATGTTAAAAGTGCTAAAGATATAGTTAGTGGAAATAGTATTCGTGGGAATGCAGTTTTTTAAGATTAATTTTGATTTATTTAAGAATGATATTCCGACTGGCATTTGAGTAAAAGGGCATTTCAAATTCGACTTTGCCACAGTAAAAATTCATTGTTGTTGCTGCTCAGTTACACAAATTAGCGAAAATTGTCAAACAAAATGCAGGAAATAAATAACTAAAAAAAAGTTTTGCAGTTATTTCGTGCGTTGCACATTTTACCTTATCTATGAACAATAAGATTTGCTTATGACTATAATTTCATATTTTCTGGGCATTTTAAACAGGACGAGTGGGTAGTTAGTAGCTGTTGGTTGTTGTTACTACTATTGGCTACTGGCTACTGGCTGTGCGGCTTTATGTTGAAAGCGTAGGAGAAAATACCAGAAGTTGAAGATTAGAAAGAAATTTAATGCGAAAGAGTTGAAATGATGATTTTAACTTTTTCTCTCACATTTCGTAATTTTTAAAGGTTCAAATATTGTATAATTTCTTAATAAATAACACAAATTAAACTAATTTTAAATAAACTCAATTGAGTCTAGTCACAAACTCATATAAGTTCAAACCCCTATAAAACGTTGGATTTTTAATAAAGTCCTAAAATTAACATATCTAAAAAAAGAAAAACACATCCCCCATTCAAGTTTTTCCACCTGGAAGCCTGCTTGCATTCGGTCTCACGCTGAAACCTTGACCCCAACTCAACGAGAAAAATCAAATCTCCCACACAGCTCATGACTAAACCGCCCGCTTTTCATGCTCTCAAAACTACATCCAAAGGTGCACCGAACTCATAATACTAAACAATAAGAATAAAAAATAAAAACGACACATATGAGAAAAGATGCCGCTGACGACATCACTGCTCCATTTCCTACGGCTCGAATTACCAAAAAAAAAAAAAACTAAAAAACAAAACTAAAGCAGGAAAGGAACCTGTTCATCGACATGAATTTTGGACCTCTCCTGCCTGTTTTGAGTTTCCTAACGTGAGCGTGCATACATAAAACAAGCGAGAAATCTGAATCTATCTACCTACCTACCAACCTATACTTTTCCAGGCATCAGGCAATGCTGCTGACAAGACCAAATCAACATTCGACAATATTCGGCTTGGCGACTGTCAGAATGCGGGGTCATGGGAAAATTTGTATTTGCATCGGAAGTGAAAACGTTTTGTGTGTGTATGTGTGGGGAAGGGGGGGGGGGGTACAGGATACGCAGGGAGATGTCGTTGCTGTTCCATATTTATGTTAATTTTCATTTCCATTTTAGACAAATATAACAGGAAAATTTTGATTAATGTAACGCACCTTGGCAGCGCAGCTGTCAGAACTAATGGGCAAGGCAAAGAAGATCACTTCCCCTACCGTCCTCTCTCCTATCTATCTCTATTGGGGTCTCTACTGAAATTCAGCTGGAAGCCACTTAAAATTGTTTGCTAGTCAAAAAATAACAATCGCTTGGACATACGGCACATGTCCAAATTGATGCCCTGGGGCATTGCCATGGCCAAAAATGGACTCATTTGCGAAACGGTAAATTCAAATTGTTATGATCCGTAAATGTCAAAGAAAAAAGTGTGTACACAATGTTTGTCTTTGCAATTCAAATGACCCAACTCTTTCCCCCCCACCATCTAACCAACTGTCCATCTTATATGATTCATAATGGGGCACACTTGTTGTTGTGGCAACTACTTCTTTGACTCGCGCGGCAAGTATTCAAGGTCCATTATCCAAGTGCGGACCATAAATCAGATCTCTTGTGCCCAACTGACTTCTCTCTGTGTCTTTGCGTTTCTCTTCTCGTACTCAACTTTCTTCGTTCAAATAAAATGCTCCTTAAGCTTAATTGTCTCTTTTTGTGTTTTCGCTTCAATTTTATACTCATTTAGCAAAGCTGTGGGGCGGAGTTGCGGTCATTTGCCCAAAGATATTCAAATGCTGTTCAAATATGTTGAATACTTGTGATTGCTAAGCACAGTGGAACAAACGATATTTGTTTTGGATACAATTGAATAATATTTGATTCAAAAGCTGAGTTTTGCATGAAAAAGGTCAGGATTAAATTGTTTATTATTATTACATATATGAAGGCAGATTTTAATTGAAACTCTCAGATGTTTTTTTCGATAGCTATACATTTTAGAAACATTTGGATTGTTAATATTTAATCTATGTTGTTTTACTTTTTTGAACTGAATATCATTTTCTGTTTATTTAATTTTCTTACTATTATATTTTGTTGATAAAATATGCTTTAACAACTTTCTAATACTATATCAAGCCACTGTGCGTAAATAGCTTCAATATTTACACAAGCTTTGGCTTCAACTTCAATCCAGAACAATAACGAAACATTTACCAGAATAAAAGAGTAAAAAAAAAAAAACCGGGGGCAAAGATTTCAGCATAACTTTTGGTATTTATTTTTTTTTGACTTCTTGAAATTGGTTTCTCAATTGTTTATGCATTTTGTAGCTCACATAACTTGTCTAAGGGGGCAAAGCAGCTCGAGGGAGGAAAGGTCGGTAGTGAAATTTCTAAATGCCACAAGAGTTGGACGACAAATAGGCGGCCTGCTATCAAATGGAAGGTGAACAGAATTTCTGGTCCATAACGGCACTCCATCATCATAAACAATAAAATAAAGACTGAGAGACCCCGAAAGAGAGACCCATAACAAATGCTGTGCTTGCGCCAAAGTCAAAAGCGCCACCAAGTGGAAGCAATCTTTGGATTTTGATTTGGATTTGGATACAGCATCAGAAAACTGATTTCATTTGCTGTGCACCCGTTGGCCATTTGACATGAATGTGAATCAGTGTCAGGCAGCCAAACGAAACAAAACAAAAATGATTTGATTGTCTTGCAGATGCAGCAGCAGCAACAACAGCAGCTGTGGCACGCATTAGACATCAGGCACCCCCGAGTGGCAAGTTAGCCAAGTTGCATTAAACAGCAGCTGCCACTTTCCAAAGCCAAAGCCAAGCCAAAGCAAAAGCTTAGCTGCTGCTGCATCTCATCTCGTCTTTATGGCCTCGTTGTCATAATCAAAAGCGTTATCTGGTAGCTAACAGCCGCATAATTTCAAGTGGCTCTCCAATTGCCTGCCCCTCGTTGGGCTGGCTGCCTCGCTCCAAGTGGATATGCGGTTGCCAGTGGAAATCAACACGTAGCGCAGCTTCAACTTCAACTCTGTGCATGTGTTTGGTTTTGCTGCTGCTGGCATGATGGTAATTACGAATATGTTGGCTCAAATGAAGCAGCTTTTCAAAAAGTGCTCGCATATAAAAATGACAATAAAGAAATTATAACAATAATAAACTAATGGTTGAAAAAATGCTATGTGTGATTATCGAGAGAGACTTTCGCCTTTTGTGGCCTATCCGATTACCTGCAGCAACATACCTCATGGCTTAGAAGTGAAAGACGAGTCGTGTGGGCAAGGGGAGGGGGGGAGGGGAAGTAGTAAAGGGTGTTTAAGTATTACCTTAAGCATTTCTGATGACGATTTCATATTAAATTACTTGCAGCTAACAACAGTAGCGCACTGTAGATTTTACAAAATTTCCCTGGCACAAGAACTGCACGTTGAAGACAATCTAAGAGTAGGTAGAAAGGTGGAGAGCAATTACAGTTATAAAAAATATATATTTATAATCTTACAAAAGTTTTGTCCATTCTAATATCTTTATATGGATATTTTATAAGATGTTTACCATCCTAGATCTGAATCTATATTCTTTAAAAGTAATCTCATTATTTACCTAAACATGTTCACGCATTACACATAATACACCCACTTATTCAACACACAGCCAGTAGAGGGTATTTTTGAATTGTTGCACGTGAGACGCGTGCAAAGGCGCAGCCTTTGTGTTGTTGTTATTGCAACGGGCTGCAAATTTCACTTGGTGCGCATTTAAGGAAATGTCGACAAATGTCCATTTTGGATACGGTTACGATATTTCCTTAAAAGATTTTTTTTCTATTTCCAACGCCAGCAAATGGAATTGTGGGTGAAAAGTTCAAATGCCAGCTAAACTTTCAAACAAAAGGTAAAAGTTATAAAAAAAAACACAAACATCAAACAAACAACAAAAAAGCGCATATAGAAGAAGTGAAAAATAGTAGGTAAATACAAATAAGAGCCACGAAAAGAATTGCCAATGATTTTTTATGCAAATCATAAATCAGCCATTGAGACATAGAAATGGATATGGAAATGTAGACGTGAACTGAGAGCGCAAAGTGATTGGAATGATGGAGTGTTTGACTGATTGACGAACGGACCCCTTCTACCCTTCTTTCTGCCTATAGTCTGAATCACCCAATTTTGCACACTTTCCACAAGATATATATTCCGTTATTGTTAACATAAAGAGCAACCGAACGTTAATTAATTCGAACATGGTTTAATTTCATTAACACACAAAAGAAATCTTCGGGTGGCATTTAACCCATTCGATTGATGATGATTTTTGCAGTACCATCTTCTTCTTTGTATTTGTTTTTTCTGCCAACTCTCTACACTTGAGAGTGGAGACCTGTTTTGCGGTCTCCGCACTCATTGTTGACCTGGCATTATTAATAACCAGCACACGCATCCCCAAGCCCAATAGACATCCATCCAACCAACCAACCAACCAACCAACCAACCGGCAAGTGGGTTTCAATAGAAATTAGCAAATGTGTCGCATCATTAGCCACAAACCTCTCTTTGTGTGGAAGACTCTCAAATGCTGTGTGGCATCTGCTACGATCTTTAGCTTCCACCTTGGAGCGTTGTTATTTTTGTTGTCTGTCTGTCTATCTGTTTTGCGGTTTGTGGCGCCGGATTAGCTTGAGGATGCGGGCAAAAATAATAATGTTGATGTTGTTGTTTAAATGCAAAATTTCACCTGAAGTTTTTTTTTCGGCTAGTTATATAACTCTAACCGTATGTCTTTAGATATTTGGGTTGGGTAGGTGTTAGCTGTTGATGGTTGATGATTTATTGAGTTATGACAGTGGGTTAAGTTGTTGAAGTGCAAAAATATATATCCAAACTCAAGAAAGGCACAAAAACAACATGAGGTGAAAACTGAATCCAAAAAAAATATGCATAAAAAGCAGTAGGAAACTCAAAGTTCGGATTCAAAGGTGAGTTCCGGCTTGGAGTTAGGAGTGATTTGATCTTGATATTGTGAAAATATATTGATTGATAAAAAGAAGTTTTAATATCAATCAAAAACTCGCAAGTCTTTGATAATTTAACTACCACACAAATTAACTAATCTTTTGGAGAATGTGACCCTTTCAACGACTTTCTCCAATGTGTAAAGGTAATTTGCAGCATTTGACAAACTTGCTGATGAAGGGAGATAGAGACAGAGAAGGAGAAAGAGAGAGAGAGAGAGAGACACACCGTCGAGTTCCTTTCTAAGCTCTAATCCCATAAATCTCACCTCTCTCCTGGGCAATTTGGATGAAAGAAAATAAACTTAGCTATTTGATCAAATATATTTTCACACTTGCCTCATATATCAAGCGGGCAATGGGGCAAAATTTGCACTACAAATGGTTTCAAC
Source organism: Scaptomyza montana (assembly GCA_018904305.1). NCBI lineage: Eukaryota > Metazoa > Arthropoda > Insecta > Diptera > Drosophilidae > Scaptomyza > Scaptomyza montana. The sequence goes on from JAEIGR010000004.1 coordinate 4,444,506, forward strand.
ACCAAAAGGCCGCCAAGAGCAGCTAACAGCATCAGGCATCAGGCATCGAGCATCGAGCATTGAGCCAGGAACAACAGCAGACAATGCTGAGTTATGGGAAACACCGAGCGCATGTTGTACAAATTTTCTAAGCCCCCACAAGCAACAATAGTCACAACAACAACAAAAACCAACAGCAACGGGGACCCAGACAGCCAGATAGACAACCAGACCAGATGAATGGACAAACAGACAGACAGATGGATGGCTGGACGGCCAGACGGGTAGACGGGACAAAAACGCCAACGGACGACGCAGAATCAGAACAGAAAAGCGGGCAAATCTTCAAAAAACTGTGCAGCAAGCATAAATCTCGCGACGCCTTTCTTTCGGGGGCGGAACAGTATGGCAAAAAAAAAAAAAATAAATAAAAAATTGAATGAAAAGCAAAAACAAAATGCTGCATAATTTTTGGACCCCGAGACGAGCTTAGTTCTAAAAAAGCCAAATGGATTACAATAATAATTTTTCATATGCAGATTTTGCTACAGAAACTCCTGCTGCAACAAGTTGCCAAAGCCATGAATAATATTTCATTTTTGTTGTTTTTTTCGTTAAACATTGGGAAATTTCCGTCTAGCCTACGCCTGAACTCGAGAGAAAAATTGTAAAATAAATAAATGACATTACTTACGACTAGTTACCCTTTAGAGAGTTTTTGGACAACTTATTGGGCGGGGAACAATAACTAAAGAATTAATATTCTTAAATTTAATACTTCTTGAATTAGCGTTTGTTATTATTTGTTGATCAGTTCACCTCGTTTCACAACTTACAAAAAAAAAGAGTGTATTCAACTTGTCGTGATAGCATTGCATCCACTTTTGATGCGCACTTCTGAAGCAACAACTCAGCGACGCCAATATGTTGCAACAAATTTGCATTCGACTGCGACTTGAACTTCCACTCCACTTTAGGCATAGTGATCTGAATATCCCTCCGCCACACCGCCACGTCCTCTAGTTGCACCTTGAGCTGCAGAAGCTTGGACTGCTGCACTCTCTGGCTGCGATCCTTGTATCATTGGCCATGGCGCAAACGTTATCAACTTAAGGCTGCTAAGAATTATTATGCTCTCTGCTAAATATAATAAAAACAAACCGGGCATAGTTTGCGGTTGGCCACAGGCCACAGGCCGCCAAACTCCAACTTCCACTTGATGGACTTTAGTCAAAGTCAAGTTGGAGTTCAAGTTCTGGTCCGACAGACAGTATATTTTTTGTTGTTTTCCTTCATTGCTTTCTGCATAATGCAAGTCAACGTTGAACGTTGAACGTCGAATGTCGAAACGTCGATCGAGGCAGCCACGGCCTCATCATCATATTGCCAATAACGCATGGATTTGTGCAATAGATTTATTGAATTATTGCTTTGACCGTGGCAGGTACATGGGCTCCAACTCCGACTCCAAGCACGGACTTCTCAACGTTTTTTTTTCGCAGTATGGAAAAATGCATTTGAGTGGGTGATAAATTCAAAGCGAGCGATCCATCGAAGCTACAGCTTTAACTTCAACTTCAGCTAACACACACACACACACACACACTAGTCATTATAGCAAGCAGCCATAAAAGAAAGCTGCTGAAGTGCATCAATGTTGCTGATGTGGCAGAGTCTCAGTTAGAGTCGAACTTAGAGGCACAGTCAGAGCCCAGACCTCTATGATAAGTCCAATTAAAGTTGCCATTGCTCGACTGCCAGCTAGAAAAGAAGTCAAAGAGAAAACCTGTCAGCCATGTAACGAATATTAAATACAGTTACATAATAATACGATTAAAAAAGCGCGTTTAGAATTATACAAAAGAAAGTTGATAAATGTTATAAAAATAACTGATTATAATAGTTTAAAATCTCTAAAAAGAACTTAAAATCTATCTGAAATTATATATTTAAAGTTATAATAAGATTATTTTAAACCTTTATACAACATGTTAAAGGTAATATAAATATACCAAAAACAACTTATTGTTGTCATAGAGTATATATAACAATAAAATGTGCGGCCTTTGTTTTAGCCTAAACGCTGGCCAATTGGCCAAGTCCAGTTTTTGGGCCATCATAAGCAAATAATCAAGTCATAAATCTCACCTGGCAATGAGCGATTTACGTTTTCAGTCTTTTCGACATATTTTTTGAAAGTAAAAACTATCAAAATATTCTGCAATTATTTGGCAATTTGTGCTCCACAAAAAATTTCTATGATTAATTGCCATCCAGATATTGTTGTTTTTGTTGTTGTTGTGGGCCGCATGCCCTGCTCCAAATTCTGAGCGGGGAAAAAAATGCTAATGCTAAAATTTTAGAAATATATTTCTTTTGCACAGACAACGTCAACCTGCTGCGACTCGAGAGAGATTCTCGCACTGTGAAGTGCACTCCAAGCAGCACCAGCCCCATGCTTCAAATACCGGGCCACATAAAACGCTTGCGGCGCATGGGGCTGCTCAAGTGCGGTGTTAGATGGTTTGGTGGTTTACGGTTTGGTCTAGTCTGACTGCCCTGCAATTGCTTTGATTTCTCCACCAAATAGCATACAGCACAATTACAAACGCTGACAGTAGCTGGGCTTCATTCTTCAACTTCATTAGAGAGATTTCGATATTATTTGAATGCCACCGTATGAGAGCACATACATACATACAGATACTGTTCGTTTTCACACACATATGTATGTACATATAATTGGTAGTCAGTGTAGCGCAGGCTGGCACATCACTTTCCAACTATGACATGGCAATAATAATTGCGCTGCCTCTAGGCTAGTAGAAGGAGGGGGGAGAGAGGGTAACGTGCACAAAAGGCTACGATGGCAGCCGAGTTTCGGTAGCGCTTTAATCACTGGATGAAAAGAAAAAAACAAAAAACAACAAAATCGAAGAAGGAAGGTGTCTTTTTAAATGTGCGAATGTGGAGCACTTTGTTGTTTATGAGTCATTTTGCGGTTGATCCAGTTGTCTCAATTAGCTGTAGCTGTGTCGTTTCATTTAGTGAGGTTTAAGCGTCTGAAAAACAAACAAGGACTTTATATACATAAAATGTTAAGTCCATATTGGTAAGTTTAATACCATCATTAAAGATAGTTGCTGGAAATAATAATAATTTTGCTTGTAACTTTCGAGAGATTATGTCCGCCTTGCTGCTATCAAATCGTCCAATTTTGCAAAGCAAATGAACATTTATTACTCTGCTTTAAAAGGCACTCATTCATAACTAAAAAATGAAGTTAAACTATCTGCTGGGGTCAAGTTGACAGGTACAAATAGCTATTTTTTGTGTTGTGTTTCGCCCAATCGGGCCACTTTATTGGCCCCTTTGGTGCCCCTTTCCCCACTCCCCTCTCCCCTCTCTTCACTCTCCCGCCATTCTGTGCAGGCGTCACGCTTGATTCGTGCACAGTTATGATATTTTAATAAGATCTGGCAGCGCTGGCAAAAAGACGTTTGCCATTTGTTTGGTTATTGGCTGTTAAGACTGGGCAAATATGTAGGCACTGTAAGTTACCATACTCTACACTGGATACACGACTAGACTATATATAATAATAGTAGTTGTAGTTGCCAACAACAACAACAACAGCAACAACAACAATCGAGTGAGATATTTAGATTAACAGGTTGTTTTCATTACAATTCGTGCTTTTTAACAAGCAAAACGTGCACTTTCTCCGCACGCAGAGCCAATAATTTCTGTGGCTTTGACTCTATGTGCGCGACTCCATGGACGACTCCCTGCCACAGACTCCCAAACACTCCGCATCTGCAGACTCCTTGGCGTGGAACAATAGCCGCATTGGCAGGCATCGACATTAACATTGACTTTACACGACTTTGGAGCGATCGCCTTGTGGTAGCTTCATATTTTTATTGTTGTTGCGCATTGTAAAAAAAATGTTAGTTTTTTTCTTGGTTTTATTTTTTGTTGTTGTTTCGGCTGGGATCGTGCCGGTGTCCTTAAACTCTTGTTGGTAACAAGGCATAACGCATCTTTTTTTTGTATGCCTAAATGCGTAAGGGTATCATGAATCTTTGGAAAGGAAAGTAACGACTCGGATAAGTTAGCATCGGTTTCGATTAATACTCTCTTGACAAATTAACATAAGTCTAAATTGAAGCCATCCTTGAAATCTAACCATTAAAATAGTTTATCTGAAACGCTTTTGAACAATGTATGCATGTTCCTAAAACGTTTTGGTATTTCTATAATTTTATAGTGTATTTGAAGAATTTCTCTTTACCAAAAAAAATTATTCTTTTTTGGCCATTCTTACTGGCTGTTTATGCAAATAATGCGACGCTGGGTCACGTTTATGGCTAGTACGTTGTAAAGTGTCAATTTCTCAGACACAATCATACATACATACAGACATACATTCATACCATTCCATTGATATCGGACTGGGAATGGAGAACGTGCAGCTTATGTCATAATCGCAGAGAATCCTTTTCAACCTCAGTTAGGTGTTAATGTGTGTGTGTGAAGGAAACCAGCTTCAGCGTGGTCAACCAGCGTCATTTTTCCCACATTTCGCGGTATTTGCGAACTTTTGTTGCCATTTGTTTATGGAGTTTCGGCTACTGTGCACTTGCTGCAACAATCGATGTTGTTTTTTGTTGTTGTTGGCGACTAGAACAATGGATAGTTTGCATGTAATCTTGACTGTTTGTTCTTCTCCTTCCTTCTGCACACCTTTTGTGTGTGTGAGATTTCTGACTGTGATGTGTGCAGGACATGTATTATTGTAGTTGGGCCCTAACAAAAACTAAGAAAACAAGTTGCCAAGTTGCCACAAACAAACATACAACAGCAACAACAACCTTAACACTAACAACAATCACGAATCTTGTGGCAACGAGCGAACAGAGCCGCCAATGAGGTAGCTAAATGAGCGCCGCTGACTGAAAGTTAACAAATTGCGTCTTTATTACCAACATCTCACTTATAAAACTCAACTCGGCCGAAAAGAGTTAAACTCAAACTCAACTGATAGATGTGGCCGCCAAAGACTCTCAAACGAGAGTCGCAACCATTAGGATAACTATCGCGTGAGAGCGGAAAGGAAAGAGACAGATACGGCATGTCTGAGAGGGGTAGGGGTGTTTGTTGGAGGGCAACCGATCCTGACTTGCCGATGCTCCGCACAGAGTTAAGTGGGCTAAAGTAATGAGCCGACGCCGACGCCGATGCTGACGAAGATGCCGACTACGACGATGCTTCTCTTTGACTCCAGCTGCAACTGCAACAGTTGCCGCTGCTCCACCAGATCTCAGGCAGTGCGATTGGCGCGCATGCGCAATAAACAAACACGCGATGTTACCGTTGTTGTCTAGCATCCGATTTGAGAGCACCGTGGAATGCAAGTCCTTAAATTAAAGACAAAAAAAAAAAAAAAAAAAAAAAAAGAATACATAAAAAGAGGTTGATTACAATATTTAAAATACGAAAAGTCAAGATTCAGTTATATTTAGATTAAAGTAAAGAATTAAGTAAATTATCAAGAAACTAGCAAAATATCATATACAAGTTTTCTTGATTAAAACGTACGTTCATTGAATGGTCCAATGATTCCAAAAACTTAAGATTTCTTAACAGATTTATAAGGTTTCAATTAAAAAAAAGTATATCGTCAGTTCACCATTTCTCTTACATATCCTTTTGAAGTTTTGATACCATTGTTAGATTTATCCACTGATGTTTGGACTGGGAGCTTATTGTTTTTGGCCAGGCTTTCAGTTGGTGTCAGCTGGTGGGAGTTGCGCTTTTGCCAGAAATGAAATAATAATTATTATTAACTATTAGCGTTGGCTGGTAGCCAAACAGATGAGACTGAAGTTTCGAGCTGCGAGCCTGGAGACTGAAGATGCCGATGCGGCAATTGCCACCATTTGGGACTTGAGGCAGTAAGGACTGGAAGCAGTTGGAGCAAGTTTTGATTGTTTATGACCTTAAGTTGTCGTGCCGCTGTGAAAAGGTCATCATTAGGCACAGACACAACCATTGGTTATGTTTGGCTTAGTTAGCTGAATGGGTTTTGTTAGTTAGTTAGCTGTTTTTTCATTTCTTTTCAGTTTTTTCTCTTTCATTTTTTGGGGGGCGGTGTCTAATTTGTAGCTGCAGCTCAACTTCTGTTCGCGTTTTTGTTGAGTTTGCTGCAGCATCTGCCGCGGCGGCGTTTTGGCATTTTTCGTTGGATCTGCCTTTGATTTTTATGATGTTTTAATTTGTGGCACGTTGTAGTAAATTTTACGATTATTTGATTATTTTTTCTGCACTGGCAAAGCGAAACTGGAAACAGGTTCAATTTGTGTTCTCTTATTTTCGAATGTATTTTGAATTGTTATGAACCATTCAGTGTGAAAGCTGGGATTGTCTCTATTCGAATGACACAATTAGGCATCGGGTTTTAATCCCACGAATCCCTGGTCTCTTTCCCATCACTTGTCGGCTTGCCATCAACCAAACTACAACGTTGCCTTGTCGTAATTCAAAGCGTTTCCAGGCAAAGCTGCCAGACGTACTCCCATTTTTCAAAATGTGTCCAAATAAAAAATCTTTCAAAGCTCTTTCAAAATAGTTTGTTGTTTCAGTGTTTTTGATCTTGCACCGCAATAAATAAATCCCCAAGCTAGAAACTTCCTCAAGCAGACTTGAGTGACCAGAGCAATCCACCAACAACAACAAGAAGAAAAAAATCTATCATATCTACAACACATGTCGCCGCCAATTAACAAAAACCTAAAACAACATTTAAAAAATAATTTACCAACCAAATTCGAGACGAGAAATTTGCTTCTAGAATCTAGATGAACGAGAGACACACACAAAAAAAAAAAAACGAAGATAAAAAACATAAAAGGATTAAAATTAAAATTGAGAATATGCTTTCAGGCTAATCCCAGCGACATGCGCAACGTTTGCGTCTCATGTTCTCCAACGTAAGTTGTTTGTTGTTGTTGTAGCTGCTGGACACACACTTGTCGGTTGGGCTCAAAGCGACATATCCCACATCAAAAAGATTTCGTCACGCATAATATTTTTCATTTTATTTTTGATATCCAAGGGTTTCGCTTGAAACAATTTTTTCTCTAAAGACAATACAGAAAAAAAAGAGTCTGAAATTATTAAGTCATGCAGAAGACAATTGGATCATTTGTTTATAAGGTGTGTTTGTTGCTCTGCCGCATGTGCAACAGGTTAAAAAACGAATGACGTGGTTTCTTATAGTTTTATTGTTGTTGGGCATTTGTCAACGGTACCGTTTTTATTTCACTCATTTTCAACTTGACTGAAATCAGCTTAAATGTAATTAATGGCATTGGCCATTGACAAGTCCATTAAAAATGTTTTTTTTTTTCAATTTGCTAATGCGGAATCTTGACTGACTTGGCGAGAAATATGTAACATGTTTGAGGAGCGTTAGAGGGGTGGGAATTTTTTCTAAGAAAACAAGAAGATTATAATTTTAATTTATTATTTATATATGATAACATATGAGTTTATTAAAGAAAAATATTTACTGGGCTTTGTAACAACTTGAAGGCAAAGGTGGTTATGAATAAGCTGAAATATATTATTATTGCTAAATGCCTCGTTTGTCCAGGAAATACGTTTATAAATAAAATAAACTAATCAATCATATGTTAATATACTTTTGACTGGCCACGATTTAAATATAATGATCCTGGTTAATTTCTTAACACTAAAACCTTTACAGAGCCTTTTTTTTTGCTAATGATGACGCCCGCGGCAGATTGCAGCCGTGTCTGTCTCTCAGTATGCATTTTGTCTTTGTTGGTTCTTTTTGTTGTTGCTGTAGCACAGTTTGTTTGTTTTTGTTGTTGCTGGTTGTTCTTGTTGCCGTTGTTATGACTAATAAAATGTTAACATGCAAAACACTCAAACGCGAGCTGCAAACACAAAAAAAGCCCGAAATAAAAAAGAATGAGAAAAATGTCAAAAGCCAGCAACACGTTTTTGATTATGGGCCACAGGTTTTTTTTTTTTTTTTGTACCCAACATCTCCTTCACCTGAAAGATCAATGGTCAACTTGTGGCAGTGCTGAGATTGCGATTCTGTAACACCCCCCTCTGTCACCCCTTAAACTGTGTGTGTGCATGATTCATTTGGTCTGAATTACGATCAGTGTGTTGTTGTTGTCGCTTTGTGCCAATTCTTTGATTTGCAAGGGGCGCGTGCCTGTTATCAGTGCCAGTGCCAGTGCCGGTGCAACGGTTAACAACGGTTACTGACAGATACATAAAAAAAAAAAACCAAGCACTAACAGCCACAAAGGTACGGCTTCAAGTAAAATTCCAGAGATGTCGGCCGTAAAGCAAATGTTTGGCTTTCTCCTCGTTTTCAGTTCCTCAGTCCAGTCTATGCCTATCAATTAAACTCATTAAAATTTTCGAAATTTTTGCCTCAACTCAATTAAAACTCATTAAATCATTTACAATATTCATAAAATAACAATAAAAGTCTACAAAGAAAGAAAAAAAAAAAACACGGCCGCCAGAAAGAACTTGCAACGGGTTTGTAAGCTCTAATGCATTTGTCATGAACCTGCCAGGCAGAGACGGGACGGGGGCAACGAAGGCATTGGCGGCGTCTCTAAGCCCAACTCCAAAGTCTTCTCGCATTGACCGCGACCTGCTCTCTATTGTGCACATGATGATGAGGCTTGAGGTTGGGGGCTGTCGTTGAGGTTGAAACCTCGGACCCGTTGGCGGCCAGCAACTACACGCTAATGGTCAACAACAACAGCAACAACAGCTGCAACAAACTTGCAGCGCACGCTGCCAACATTATAAAGAAATTGTAATAACAATAATGGCTCAATAATTTATTGATAAAGCTTCAAAGCTTTGAAGACCCATAGTTGCCAGTTAAAGTTGTAGGCAGAGAGGTCGATTTAAAACGCTAATGTGTCTGTTGGTGTGCCTGTTTGGTGTGTGTATCAAACGGTACTTATGTGGCAAGTATTTTGGGATACTTTTTGGTAACTTCATTTCATGCGAGCGCGTCCACAGAGAGCGCGTAGTGAGCAAAATCTTAGCTAGTCCACCACAGAATCGTGACTCCCACATTTTAACCTTTGACCTCACCACGAGCGAATGAAGTTAACTGAATGCCCAGATACCCCTCCTACCCTTGTTGTACCTGCTTTCTTTGCAGCAAACAGTTTAGAGTTTATGCAAAGAGGAAGACAGTGGGGTAGCTGGGGCGGTCCAAAAATCCACAATAATCATACAATTTATTACCTTTGTTTTTTTTTCTTTTGCAAATTCTCGAAATCAAAATGACAATAAATCATATGTACATTTTGAGTTTTTTTGGGATATTGCTTATGTAAGTCACTGGCATGGCACGAGTCGGAGTCGGTGCATTGTTATGCACCAAAGGACGTGGAAAGGAAATGGTCAAGAGCACCTAAGACCAGGGAAGCAGGGCAAGTGGTTAAGTGGACAAAGTCTTTCGATTGTGCACTTTCATTCTACTTTATAAAGTATTTTGGTAGTATTTCCTGTTAGTAAGTGGATGCAGGCTTTCTTTAAGGGAGAAAAAAGAACTTACCACAGTCTTAAGTTAGTTTAAACTTAATTAACTCAAAGAAAAGAGGATTTTCGATTAAAAAGTCAAGTAAACTATTAAAAGAAGCTTCGCTATGGAAAGTGTGAAACTATTTAAGGCTTATAACGTGGTCAACAATTGATTTAAAAAAAAAAAACTTCCTGATCTTGTTTTGACAAGAAAATCAATTCTACATTTAAATCTAAATGCATGATATCCAACTGAAATTCATCTTTAAATTCCGCTCCCACTCGAACTTATTGCAGTCAAATGTGAAATTCCACTAACACCAGCATCGGCTACTTCAAACGCATCCCTTGCAGCGCTTCTTGCATGGAGGCCGGCCAAAGGTGTAAACGAATAGCATATTTACGCACCTTCACTAACCAAAGACCCCCAAAATAACACGAAAAAAAGAACACATTCTCTTGTGGTGGCCACTTGCCGTAGGTTATAGCAAGGTACATACAAGAACAACATGCGCAACAACAACATCAATTATTTTGGTCAGTCGTCACGGCGAGTCCTGCTGGGTTGCAATATCGGTACTACATTTAGCATGTTCTAATTTACAAGCGAGCGGACGAATATCGACGAAATCTGAAAGGAACCCAACCAACAACAACACCAAATGTAAACCAATCACGTCAGTTTGGGAGGAGGGAGGAAGGGAGCGATTGCGCGTTACGTGCTTGTAAATTCAAATTTGATTTTGGGGCGATCGGTGCATTGAGTCTGTCTCTCTCTATCTCTCTCTCTGGGTTGATTTGGTTGGTAAGTTTTGTGCAGTTTGCTTGTTTTTCATGGTTCATTGAGCCGCGTTCCTTGCATAAATTAATGAATTTTGAAAAGGAGTTGAGCCGAGTAGGGGAAAGATCGGCAAAATGGGTAACAGAAGACCGCACACAATGTTTAACATGGTTTATTAATTCAATTTGTGCCTAAATTAACGTGTAAGTGCTTAAATATTAAGTTACCGGCAAGCGTCACATCAACTGGCCCCAAAACATGACTTCCTTTGGCTTCTTAACTTAAATTTTGTCAATTTTTGCGTGTGCCAATGCCATTGACTTCTTTCTGTTTTTCAGAACACGCATATTGCTTGTAGAATATAGATTATCTCTATGCGGATGTTATAAAATTTGCTAATATTTTCGGTCACGACTTACCAACGAAAAGCTAATATAATAAAATATGAATATTATAGTAGAAAATCCAAAATGTTTTTCCTTTTTTTCACCATGCCCCTAATTTAAAGCTATAATATCAATCAAACATTGGCAGGTCGTTCATGGGGTTGGTTGCCTGTATTAAGCCACCGTCTGGCGACATTGTGGATCCATCCACCTTATCATTTGGGCACGGACTCACGCACTATCGCTATCGTTTTTCACATATGGCATCGAAATTCCATCGTTAGTTAAGCCTGCTTACGCCCCCTATAAGCTATGACTAATTGGCGAGGAAATCGATGGGTGAGATAAAATGTTTCTTCTTAGTCTATAATTTATGGCGCCAGCCACATAAACTGATTCGTTGTTGGCATAAATTTTGACAAATTTAACTACTTGCCAATACATATACATACTTATATATTAATAATCGACCACTTTACGCATTTTGAATGTGCAATTCATGCCGCTGCCAATGCAAAAAGTTGCAACGTATACGTGATGTTGTTGCTGTTTGTGGGAAGTAACTGTTGGTTGATGAAGTTGCTGTTTAGTTAACTGGGCGATTCAAAATTAAAACAACAAGCATTTTGTCTAGACTGCCTTGTTCGGTTTGACCTCAACTTGATTTTTGGGGTTTTGGGGTCTTCTGAAAGGAAAAACGCAAACTTTTTGTATGATTATGAGAGAACTCTTGAGAAACTCTACTAACAGACAGAATCGATGTCACTATAAGCAGTACCTGTGATTGTAGAATAATGAGTAGATAAGTTCAACATGAATTTCCATTCGTTTTATCTCATTCAACTTGAATCAATCGAGTTTCATAGCTCATAAACTTCGTATCCGTTCCATGAACATGTTATTCTACATAGGGTACAGTAGTCATATTATTATGTTAACCTTTCGTTCATGTACATAACCTATTGAAAGTTAAGCTGTATTTTGGTCGAACTCTATGGCATTATTTGGGTTGGTTAAGCTTGGGCGCAAATCAATTGACTAGTTAGCGCCATGTTTTTATGGTTAGGCTATTTTGCGACAGGGGGCAACCCTGACATCTGCCAAGCCCACCCAAAACTAAAAGAAAAACAAATATACAGAGCGACACTCACTTAGCATTTGATTCATGGAACCACCGTGCCAGCCAATCAGCAAATCATTAACAACTAATTAAATTATATAAAACAGTCATTAATTAAGCTCAAAGGCACAGCATCGATTCTACCATACGGTAAACTACATAGAGTTGCCTTTCACTTTGGTTTTTAGCTTTAGTAGTAAAACTAAACTTTAAAAGCCGAACGGAACGTTTCGGAATGGAACGATTGCAAATAATGACAAGAACATTTTTGTTAAACTTTTGCACTTTGACACTGTTGCGCTGACACGACGCGACGGCTGCTGCTAACCCGAGTGGCCCCACCAGGTGGCAATGCAACCACTGCACCCACAATTGGCACGCTTTATGCGGCGGCAGTTGTAAATATTTAATAACTACATTAATAATACAACCAACCAGCAATGACAATGACAACACAACAAACAACAACAACAACAGAATAACAACTATAATAACACGCGCACTGTTTTGGTGATTGCAATTTGCCAAGCAATAAAAACTACCGTTTTGGCCACGTTTGTAGTACTACCAATAATGCTATGAATTGAATGAATGTCATTAATTTGACAACAGCAACCGTTAAATCAGCAATTCAATCACCACCAACACCACTAACCACCAACCATCAACCACCAACAACAACAAACCGTCAAGCGAATGGCGACTCAAGAAACGGTTCTCGATTCTCAGTTTGGTTCAGTTCAGTTCAGTTTTAGTCTCGCGGCGTGAGTCTTAAATTACCAACCTTGCCACAATTTTCAATGCGCATTCGCATTCGAATTTGTTTGCAGTAATTGGCCGGCAAAACTGGGAACCCGGCTACAATTGTTGACGACTTTTGCTGTTGCTGGTGCTGCTGCCACCGCACCCATCAGCAACAATTGCTGCTGCTGCTGCACCACCCAAGCATCGTTCGCCTTTTTGCCTTTCAACTTCAGTTTTACAGGTGTCTCTCTCTCCTGCTGGTTTTTCATTCGTCTGCGGGGCCGGGTTCTCGCTCTTTCTCTCTGTCTCTACCAAGTTGCTGCCGTGTCAATGACAGTTCAATGCGCCTGCGATTTGTTGCTGCTGTTGTTGTGTTTGCTGGCAACAGTTGTCGCACATGCAAATCGTGACTGTTGCCCAACTGAACGTCCATCACAAGTTGCCAAACAAAACTTGCCAGTCAGTCAACACAGTCCGTCAGTCAGTTAGTCCAGTTCGAGAAACTCATGTAAGGTTTATGCAGTAGTTCTTATAATGATCAGTTAACAAGGGAATCGTGTACCAAAACAGAATGTGTTGCAGTTAATATTCAGAACTAGCCACAGCCAGACAAAGAAGAATTTTAAATGAAGAAACTTTTTCTGAAAATGTGAAAGTTATTTTCAGGATAAGTATTTAAAGATATGTTACAACAAAATAGCAACAGCTCATCGCATAAACACATTTTACAAGCACTTTTCAGTTACTTACAGTTAGTGGCTGGCTCTGTAATTTTTCGTGGACTTTGCTTCATTTGGATTTTTTTGGTAGTTAAAATGCGAGTGATTTGCTTAAGACATTTTGATTGATTATTTTTGGTTGATATTTGCGCACATGCGGCAATGCGACGATAAAACGTCAAACCACCTAACCTGCCACCAACCCCTAACCGCCTTCGAGCCTCCTTACTTGCTGGCAACGCTTCCTTAAGTTTTTGGACAACAAAGCAGTACAGAGCAAAGCCAGAGTCATTGCTTTTGGCCAAATCATGCGCACAAAAGTCGCTCGCTTTTTATTAATTATTTTGACCCAGAAATTTGCCCGTTGTTGTGTCCGTCCGATCTGTTTGTATGTTAAGTACCAGGTATCGGAACCGAATATGTTTCTTTGGTGTTTGGGGGATCGGCACGCGTTTGTTGTCAGTTAAATTTACCACCTGTGATGAATAACGTTACATTTTGCTGATTGTTTTCCTTTGTTTGGGTTGTTTGTAGTTGTCGTGATTTATCGTATTTACTCAAGTACCAGCGGAATCTGGCATCATAATCATTTAACTGAACGTTATGTTCACCTTGCCATGCCCACATATGGTTGATTACTCAGGTGCTTGATTGTGTTCCGTTCTATCCGTCTCTTTTCTGTCTTTGTTTGTTTCTATAAGGGTAAAATAGGATTTAAAAGTATTCTCAAGTTTATGAAAAAGTCACAGAATATATAAACTATATATATTCATATACATACATATATCCTCAACTAAGTTAGATAATTTCTTTCGTTCTTATTTATCGCATTAACAATTTTAAGTTGCAACTCATTTTCATAAATACATTTGACAGCTTTGTCACTTTCTTCGTTGCTGTGTTAGCTTCACATTGGATATATTTGGACTATTCGAGGGAGGGGCACGTGGCACACGTGTTGAACTTGTAGATGAAACCGGCAACTGTTGTTGCTTGCGAACATTTGATTCGCTTATTCTCATAATGCTCGTTGGAGCATTCGTTTTTTTCTCCTGCTTAGTCTCTTTGGCCTTGGGCATAATAGCTTGCTGCTCCCGTTGCATGCGTCGCGAAGTTTCAAGCGGATTGATGCCGTGGGAACTGATGCTGCGACTCAGTGTATCCGCTTGCTGCAGTGCCTCCTGATTGGCATCGCGCATTAAGGCAGCAATGCGTTCACGATGGGAACGCTCTTCCTCCAGTTGATGGCGCTGCTGGTTGCGAATCTGTTCAAACTCCCGCCAGAAGGTCTGGGTAATATGACGCGAATTGCGATTGAGTTCGCGACGCAAAGCCGTCAACACATTTGTATCCCGGGGTAATTCATTGCGACTATGAGGTCGTCTGGACATGGTTTCTAATTTTATGTGTTTTTTTTTGTATACAAAAATTTATAGAGAGATAGGAAAAAATATTTTTAAATATCAAGTAAAAGAGACAGCTTAAAGTATTTGTATATATTGGTTAGAGCTAACTGTCTGTGGCAATTTGATCGATGTGAGTTTTCTAATTGCGCCGCCAACTTTCTTCTTTAATTGTGGCAAGAAAAATGAGGCCCGTATCGAAATGGCATGAAAAGCACAGCAACCAGAACAACAACAAAAACAACAAATCAAACGTCACTTTGAGAAGCGCAAGAGAAAGAAATTGTTTTCAATAAATATTGTTTGTAGTTTGTGTATGTTTAATAAAAAAAGGAATATTTGTTCTGTTGTTATGGGCAGTCAATCAATCATGCGATAGAAGCTTAAATACTTGGCCCAATTGGACCTTGGCCAAACAATGGGCAACAACGTTTGTCTTTTGATATAATCGCAGCCTCCCCCCACATTCTTCTCTTCATACCACTCCACCTCGAGTCCACTCCACTTAACTGAAATGAAAACAAAATTGCCAACAGCGCCGCCTCCTTTTTGTGTTTCCTGGGTCCAAAAAACGACGCCCTGCTGTGCACTTGTCGAAGCCAAAAGTTCAACGTTTGCCGCCAACTGTTTTAAATGCGGCTACCTAAACGAGGCAACCGATGCAACCGAGGCACAAGCCGAAATTCGATGTCGAATCGGTGGAATCTGTAACAGACTACGCTTGCAAAGACACAATTTATCCTTTATGGCTTTTGTTTCTGCAGAAGTGAAAACAAAAGATTGTCATCGAGAGACCAGAGAGACTTGAGCTCTTGTTTTCTGTTTTCTTTCCTCGTTTTGCATAAGCTCCTTGATATCATATACAAACATAACTGTATTATAAATATATAAAAAGTATAGTATATGAGTGATCGCCCTAATTGGGTGAAAGTGCTTAGAAAGTGTGACAGTGTGATGGTCAGCACCATCAAACACAAAACAGAAACAAAAACACTCTCATCATTACGATCACCTCACTGTCAAATAAATATCTATGGCCTTAACCGATACCTGTAGCTATATAACATACATCACCCGCATATATAGGCATCGTCAGCAATCAGCTAGCAAAACGACTACAAAAGCCCCCGTCTGTCAGTCTCTCCGTCGGTCAGTCTGTTCGTTTGTCAGTCTGTGAGATATTCCCAGGCCAGGCCAAGAAAACTAGAACTCAAAATCATACATCACAAGCAATTACCGGCTAAAATGCGGTAGAGTAAGCATCGAAACAACGACTAAGGCATTGACTAACCTTGGCAAAACACAGAGAGAGAGAGAGAGAGAGAGAGAGAGGGTGAAAAAACATAAGAGATATTTATATATGTATAAAAGATTGGGCTGCTGCTGTTATTATTGGTGTTGTTGCTGTTAATACACTTTGATAGACAAGGCAGGCATGTCGATAAGCATAAAATTCTTTAAGGATATATGCTGTGAAATATTTAAAGGCAGGCGGCTGATGTTAAAGTTTTCTGGAAACAACTATTCTAGATGTCCCTAGAAGCATCTTGGCTATAACCATGGATTTAAAGTTTGCCTCACAGCTATTTGTCTTAAACCCTTTCAAGATGATAATTCTCAATGGGATTCAGTTGAGATTTTAGACAGCTAAACAGGCTAAAGTTATGTTCTTATAAATATTATATTCTAATCTTTATGACAAGATATAGGCCAAAAAACCTTAAGCTAGACAAGTTTCCGAAGTTTTGTGTAGATAGAGTATTCGATATTCGATGCATTGCGTATAGAGTTGTACTTTGTTTGTTTGCAACTTGTTGCTTTTCTGTTGGGATGTTGTGTATGCTGCGCATGCATCATCATACCATCATCCCATTATCACATACCACAAGCCAAGCTAAAGCCAAGCCAAGCCGAGCCAAGGCTGGTGCTGGTGGTGCGGCTCCTCCTTTTGGCTGACCGACTGCGGCACTTGAATGCTCGGCATGAAATAAATCGCGTGTTTATTGTGCCAACGGCGATCGCTTCAATGTTGCACATGAAAATTGAACGCAATAGAATGCCACTAATCGATCGAACCGAGCTTGCTGCCTGCTCTCCTCTCTTGAATGCTGCCGCCAGCAACAAAATGAAATGTTTCAAGTTCAAACGCAAGGTGCGGAGCAAGTGTGAGACAGAGAGAGAGAGAGAGAACGTGAAAGATAGTGAGTGAGAAAGGGAGTGCCAGACAGATTTGACGACGAGGCTGTTGCTGGAGAAGTTGGTGGTGTGGTGTGGCGGTGGTTGTGGCAGCGACTGGCGCAAGCAATCTCAAAATAATCTAAACGATTTGGCGAAAATCACGTTGCCGTCGCGACTGCGGCATCCACCTGTTACGCCGAGCTCATTTTTAATGCCTCTGCCCCCAGCCACTTCTCTCCACCTCACCATCTTGCTCTGCACAATGCTGATGATGAGATTGAAGGCCAAGGCGGAGTCTGGAGCAACAGCGACGTGGTGGCGGCATTGAGAGCAAATTGCAAAATCCAAATTCAACGAATGCCGGCGCACAGTTTGGCATTAATAATGAAGCGCAATCAACTGACGGCCGCCGGCCTTTGGATGGCTCCAACTCAGTGACTGACTGGACTGACTGACTGACTCGGCTGACTGGGCTGACTGGGCTGACTCGGCTGAATGTATTGGCCAGGTGAGGGTGCCTTGATATGTTGCATTGGCATTGGCATTGCACAGATTAAACATTTTTTTTTTTTTTTTTTTTTTCCAACACAATGCATAATTTCTCGCTGCTGGGCTCGTTATGTGTGCTGCACCAGCATCACCATGCTGAATGTGGTTGCTATTATTATTGTTGTTGTTGCTGTTGCTTGGTGTTATTCTAAACGGCTTTTAGACAAAGCATCAGCAGTTCAGTTCAGTTCACTTCAGTTCGGTCCGCTGCCCGCTGCCCGCTGCTCACGCTGCCAATCAATCAATCACGCCGAGAGCCCCAAACGGAGTCGCCTAGTCATTTGAGCATCTGCCGACGCCATCAACGTACCCGGAGCGCGCTCTCTGGTCAAGTGTAATGGTTTTGTCATGATGCAGCATTTAAGCTGCCGCCGCTGATTGATGCGGTGTTCGTTCCACAAGAGAGTGCCAGTTAGGAATTTCACACCACCACCTAACACCACCACCACCAGTACCGAGCAACATACCAACTGTCTATAGAAATTTTGTGAGCCACTTGTCAGTCACTCATTTTCACTTGCTGTCCGTCCAGTCAATTTTCTAGTTATTCCATAATTCCAAGTTCGTTGCCTAAGTCTTTTGTATGAGTTCAATTAAATATTCATTACTTCCTATCAAAAATTTACTTTAAATTTAAAGTTATTTTTATATTTTCCTTAATGCTTGCTTCCAAGCTTTCCATTGCCATAGCTTGGTCCAAACTCAACCGTTTGAGTTCTAGAATAATATTACATATTACTGTTGTGGGTATCTTCTAGTCGAGCGTCCCCGCTTTGTAACTTATTTCTTAAAATCGTTTTTTTCCGTTTTTAGTCTAATTCGCAAAGTTAAGCTACGTAATTGAAATGGAATTGAAATAACGAGTGCCACCTGCAGGGCGGGATATCGAATCAGTGAAATCAAAGCGCAATTAATTGACGACAATTGTGTGGCAAGTGGTCAAATTGTGTGGCAACATCCAAATCAGCCGCAAACAGCAATTGTAACAACCGTAATACAACAACTGTAACAACAACGGCAAACGTCAATTGTCTAATCAACAAATTTAGTCAATAAATCGTAATTAATTAACGTTTGCCGCTGCGCTTTTGGTGGCAGTTGCCAGTTGCAGCTAACAGTTGAAAGAGTTTTTCAATTTTGCTTAGAAAAATTCAAATGTATGTTGCATATATGCAACAACTACAGAAACACAAATCCAAAAATCGCAAGCAAATATTCGCGAATTGCGACTAATTTTTAGTGCAACTAGCAAAAACAGAAAACGTTAACAAAAATATTGGTAACAGCTAATCAGGCGCATATACGCCCAAATATATATAGAGGTGTGCCTGGCAGGTGGCCATGCTGTGTAGCTGTTGTTGTTGATAAGATCATTGCAATGTGTTTGTTGTCAGAAAATTGACTTGCAATCCACGAACTAACTTTTCTATCCCATTGAAATCAAAAGACTTGGGCAACGAACTTGTCCGCTTTTGCTGTTGTTTTTGAAAGTTTTTTTTTTAATAATGTTGGAGCTGATTTTGTAGAAAAATACATCAGTTCCAAGTAAGTAAACTTCTTATTCTTAGCCTTTTCTGCTTCTGACAAAGGATAAAGTACAAAAATACAAAATCACTTATTAGCTGCCATGTTGGAGCTCCAAAGGAGTGTCTGATTCAGGCATTTCCGTTGATTATTTCGACAGCTCATCGTCAGCTGCTTTAGCTACCTTGTGGCTTATATAATAATACACTGCAATTAGCTGCAAAGAACATTTAATTAATAATGCTTTAATGCCCAATGGTTTAATACCCAAATGCCTGATGCTGATGATGTATGTGTGTGTACTCACTTCGAAGTTCGAACTCTACTGTGGCCAGATCAAAGGCGCCTTTAACCGCAGCCGCAACTTGGCAGTTAATCAAATTAATTGCTAAGAAAATCAACATGTTGATTTAAACCGATTACACAAATAAATTTAAAAAAGAGAAGCAGTCGAATCATAGTCGAAAAAATCACAATCGACATCAAATGGGGCACACAATGACATATAACGAATTATGGAATAGATCGGTGTATTATATCATATGCATATTCAAGGCCTCTAACCCTAGCCCACAATGGGAATATGCAATACTTTTTCTATATAATATTTGTTTGTATATTTTGGGGCTTTGTTTGTTTTGTTTGTTGTTGTTGTTGCGTGTTTATATTCTTGGAAGCGCATTATTTAACCGCAGCACTGAACTAAAAACGAAAATTGGCCAAAAACGAGGAACATAAATCACCACACACAGATACAAATACAGATACTTATTTATTTATTTATTTTTTTTTTTTTGGGGTAGATTCATTGACAGCGCGCCGGAAGATTTCATTGTTTGCAATGGAGCCCAAACGACGACGGCAAACTTCTCGGTATTTTATTAAGCCACACAAATCAAAAACCAAAGGCATTCAGCAAGCAAAAAACCAAAAAGATGAAAAAAAAAAAAAAAAATATATATATATATATATAAAGAAGCCTTCGTGCGGTAACTTGACTCATGAATTTGGATGCTTAATTCTACTTAAACTCTGTCTGGCCTTTTTGTGCGCTTTTAAATGCCTTACATATTGGCTCCTCTGAAATCCGAGGCGACGATGCTGCTGCGATTAGCTGGGCAAACAAGTGTTAAAGTTGTGGCAGCCACTGCAGCCACCATACAGATGCTTGTTGCAAGGTGCTGCGCATGAGGGAATGGCGAATGGGAAATTATTTGCGATGGCAGTGGGTGCACTGATTGCTCTTTGCCGCTCCTCTAAGTGAGAAACAAAACAAACTTAAGCAAAAGGTTTTTTTTTTTCACTCTTCTTTCTTTCCCGATTTGCCGCATTTGTTTTATGTCCATTTTTGGGTAGCTTCTTTTTGTTTTTGTTTGTTTCGTTTGTCGCATTGCATTGTGCAAGACGATTTTTGCTTTGTTTTATAACGCGTTTGTTTGTTTGTTTGGTAAGCGTTGATTTTGGATTTGTTTTGTTTTGTTTTCGATACGATTCGTTTTGGCAATGCCAAAGATGTAGATGTAAGAGGCAAAGCTTAAGGTGTTGCATAATCTGCTGTTTGGCAAGATAATAACTAACAGAGGCTTAAAATAAGAAATCTAGAAAATGAAGGTAACAAATTAAGAAATATTTAAAGCATTTTTTACTGATCGAAAGTGAGAAAAAAAGAACGATGCTAAGAAGAAATAACTAATGAAAAGTTCTTGGGAAACTAATAAGTTCTTTTGAAATTGTGAACATAAAGTGGAAACCTCTAAAAATATTTTGACAAGTTCCAACTGCATTTATTGATATCTTTTAGTCTTGAAGTTTAACTTTTGGGATTAAATCACCTTTCACGCATACGTTATTGCTGTCAAAATGTAACCTCTCATTTTTTGGGAAGGGGATGGTAGTGTGGAGGGGTTTCTCTAACAACATTGCACCTGGTTTTGATATTTGCATATCAGCAATCATTGTCCACACGGTTCATGTCATTTGCAGTCAAGTAATCCAATGGACAATAACAGAAAAAGACACAACAACCCCAACCCAGCCCACTGCCCACACAACAAAAAAAAGAAGCAGGAGTAACTATTGTGTGTGTGTGTTGTTTGTGCCTGCCCAGTTTGTCTCTAATTTAATTTGCATTTTAACAACTTTTTGCGTGTGGCTTTGGCTCCAAAATAAATACCGTCCAACTGTTGGACAGCGGGCAACAAAAGGCGTGACTGCAACATGCGCCAAGTGCGTGAAACGCCAAAATAATACACAGCAACCTGCCAGTGGTTGCCAGTGTTGCCCGTGAAGTCAACATACCTGCGGGCGAGCACCACGTAAGCCGCGCACAAATTAAATTAGTTTGAATAAACAGCGAGAGGTAACCAAAATAATAAAAAACAAAAACAAGAACGAGAACGAACGAAAAATGCTCGTACATAATAAATGAACGAGGACGCAAGCGCAGCCTTTAAAAGGCAATACCACAGCGGCAGCAGCAGCAGCAGCAGCAAAGAAACAAAAATAATAAGAAAAAACGAGCTCCAAATCAAAGCAAAGTGAAGTGAAGCGAAGCGAAAGGAAAGGTAAGAGAAGCTGCAGGCTAAAACGACGACAACGTCGACTTCGACCATGAGATGAGGATGTAGGAGCAGCAGTTAGCTGAGCTGAGGGCCAACTGAGACGGCAAGAATTCCAAAAGGCAAACTGAGGCAAGGCTGCGTGGGCGCATGCCTGCGCAGGTGATTTTAATCGCATGCCTGGAATCTGGCATAAACAGGTGATCCAAGCAAGCAACCAAACAACCTAGCAACTCAGAGGGCCATCTACAACAACAACCAAATTAAATCAGAGACGAAAAGGCCGCAAAACATTTCAGCTACGAGCGCATATGCCAAATGAGAACGAACTGAAGTTGCAGCCTGGCAAGGATGAGAAACGAAACGAAACGAAAATTGTAAATCACGAATTTTTGCAGCAGATATGCAAAAGCGGCGCACATTTTGTAGCAAATTGAATTTTCAGCAGAAATCCCAAAAACGGGCAACAACGAGCAAAGGGTGCTGTAGGGAGAGGAGGGGTACAAGGTAGAAGTTGTTGTTGCTGTTGCTGGACTCCTTGTTAAAGGCGAAAAAATAAGAATCAGCGCGCTTGCGCATAAATTTCACAAAGAGCATTTGCAACTGCGACAGGTTGCAGCAGCAACCGAGGAGCCAACAACAACAACAACAGCACCAACAACAAAACCGTTTCGCAGTTCACAATTCTCAGTTCGCAGATTGCAGTTCTCAGTTCCCAATGTCGTCCCAATCTGCATATACAAGCCATAAAGCAATTTCCATTGCTGGAGCACAGCCGCAAGGAGAATGACGTGCTCAACGTCTACACCACCCCACATCCAAATGAAAACAAACTAGCTTCAGGTTCAAAAAGTGCTTAGCTAAAATATACTCTGTAGATTAAACTATATAGATTATCGTAGATAAGGTATGGTATAAGGGAAGAGTAGAACGTATACTTAATATAAGAACTGAAGAAGGGCTTAAAAGAGTTTCTTTTTCAAACTCCTATCCCTTCCAACCAATTATAATGATTGCAGGGTATACAAAAAAGAGGCAGAGGGAAAAATAGCGACCAAGAACTTGCCCTACGCAGGCATTCAAGTTGCAAGTTTAGCTAGTTGCAAGTACCGATGCCACAACCTTGATCCTTGTCAAGTGCTGCCTACAGCAGCCTCCAGCAGCAGCAGCAGCAGCATCTGAAGCCGCCAACAACTTTAATAAGTTCGCAGCTCACTGATTTTGCTTAGGTCTGTTCTGATTCTAGACTTGTGCTGACTGCAGTCGAGCAATGCGTATTTTATTTACTTGATTTTTATGCAAATTTTTATTTTATTTGTTAAGGAAAATGCGCAAGCACCAACCAACAACAACAATAATAACAACAATAACAGCAACAGCACAAACGACACGTATTCATTTGTGTGTTGTATGCAAAAAAAAAAAAGTGGAAAAAATTGTTATGGCTCCGTCGTGAGGGTAGAAGTCACCAGTATCCAGTCTCCGTCTGAGAGTCTTCGAGTCTTTGAGTCTTTGAGTCTCGCTTCTCGTGGCTGTTACCATTTATAGCTGGCGAATTTTTCGTTGCCAAATTAGTGAATTTACATGTTGAACAATGATCAATGTTTTGTTAACAAATGTTTGCTTTACAACGCTTGTTACATACGCTCGGTAACGGCAGAAGTTGGAGGGGAGAGGGAAGAAACTCATAACAACAAGGCACACACTAAACCCATTGCTAAAACAATGCAAGCAGTTTTCTTCAACCAGCCAGATTTGCGACGATGAGTCTTGTTTTCATTTGTAGAAATGAACAGAAAACATTATAGGTTAGATAAAAATAAGCTTAACAAAAATATAAAACGTCTTCAACCCTAAGCAATTTTTTAATATTATCAAAAGCGATATAAATTATCAATTATTTTCATATAAAGCAATCCGTTCGTAGTATCAATTCAGGCATACAATCAGTCATAAATTATGAAACTAAGGATACACGAAAATTGAATGAAAAGCATTTAGAGAAGCTGTTAACAAAAAACATCATCTGGAATCCTTAGACTTCTTTCTTAATAGAGTCTCTGGCTTTCTGGGAGGTCAAGGTGATCATAAATGATAGATAGAGCTGGTCCATAACAAATTAATAATGGGCACTCTGGCATGCCAAATTAAAGGCTACCCTTACCAAATGTACAAAGTAGCAATGTGTCTGCAACAATTGTGTGTGTGTGTGTGTGGATTATTGTTTGCACAATAAGTGGGCGAGGAGAGAAACAGAAGCAGCAGCACCCTGAACATTAAATAGTAGCTGGTAAATAATATTGAAGCTATCAACAGCAGTTGGGTTCGTTGGGCTGCTGTCATGACACGGCAGCATTCAGCCGTGGTCAAAGTTTACCATCAAATTGTTAAAATAGCAAATAATGAAAATGACAGCAGAGTGAGGATGGGAACGAGAAGTAGCGAACAGGGGATGATCCGGTTGCTAAGCTGCTGCTGCAACAGCGGCAAGAGCAATTAAAACGGGACGAAGTACACCAACAAAAACCCCTCCCGCGACGAAGCAATATTGTTACAGTCAGTCGGGGACATAAGCAACACTTCTTGTTGTGTGTCGTGGGAAATTGGGAAATCCTGACGAACTGAAGTGCCTGTTGGCGGTTTGACTAGTACTAGGAGTACAACGACGATGCCGAAAAGAGATACATTTGTTGCTCTGTGGCAGACAGCGAGCGTCTGTTGGCCATCAATTTGGTTAGTTTATGCAGAGGGGTGGCAAGTGGTGTTCCATAATGGGGTGGCTGTATGTCTGTCTGCGTGTATCGCTGTAATTTCTCAACACACGCATTATCCTTGCCACTGCTTCACGGACCTGGTGGCACTTATTATCTCTTCGACGTGGCGTGCCCAAGAACACTTGAGCTTTACAATCGAACTTCTTTTTTCGGTATTGTTGTTCCTCAATAGCCTGTGGCCTTCTTGCTGCTGGTTGGCCAACTGGTGTGGGAATTATTTGTTCGCCCTGTGAAGCTAAGCATATGCTTTTCCATGCTTTGCCAAATACCCAACCCCTCGCAGAAGCTGTTGTCCTTGCTTTTAATGGGTTCGACGTGTGCACTATCATTGCGAACGGCCGGCCGAATGGTGTCTTCAATTTTTATGCATATTTGCAGTGCGTCGGTCACGTGCCTTGGCAGGATTTTGGCAATCGTTCTTGTTCGCTTTACCGTAGTACCTGTCACAATCACACTTTGCGGCATGCTGCAGCATTGCAAATAATATAAATTAATATTTTTTGTTGTTGCTGTTGCCTCCATTTTCACCCTTCTCGTTGAGGTTTCTTTGTGTCTGTTTATGAGATTCGGATTTTACTGATGCGATTTCTCAAATTGTATTCCAGATTTGGTTTTGCTTTTTGATGCGTCTCTGGGGGTTGACAATTATACAAGTTACACTGAGCTAAGGTCTCGAAAAGGCAAAATGGTTACAGAGTACAAAGAGTACAGAGAACAATGTCGATTTTTTGCTTGAACTTAATATTAATAGCAAAATTCCGTTGTTGAAATTTACATTTAAAAATTGATCTGCAAAGACGTGAAAAATAAATATTTTAATTAGAATTAGCTTGAAAATAAATCACTTGACAAGTTAAAAAATTAAAGCAATTGCAAGCGCTTAGTTATTTCTCTTAGTGCACTTAGCACTTTGGTAAATATTTGTTAACCTTTTTGCGCCACGTTCGCTGAAAGTAATAACAACAAATGCCGCTCATTTCCGGTACGTCTTTAAGACACGTGTCAGGACAGGCGCCGTCGTCGTCGTCGTCTTCGTCGTTTTCGGCAACTGGAAATTGGCAACTAATAAAATTGCAGTCGCAGATTTGTCAAAGACCAGCCAAGGGCAGCCAAAGGGGCGCTGGATAAGGGCCACTTAAAGGTGGTATTTGACGCCCAGCTTAAAAGAGGATTGTCAATAGCAGTTGATGAGCCGCATTAGTGCAAATTGTTGTGGGCGGGTAGGTAAAGTCAGCCAGACTGTAAATGGCTGATTCGAATGCGGATGACGTCACCACTTGATACATTTAGCAGGCAGCTAGGCAGCAAATCATTAAAATAAATGAAGTGCAGAGCGAAGGCTTTGCTGTGACACGTGGGTGCAGGCTGCCCAAAAGGGCAACGTTAACGTTGAAGGTGTCAACTAAATACCCTCGGGCAATAAGAATAGAGTCACTGCATCAAGTTATATCTTGAAAACAAGCTGGGTGCACTCAGAAAAATGATACACCAAAAGAAAAGAATCTTTCAAAAGCATATTTATTTTTATCATTATTAAAGGTTAACTTTGCGAAAAATTGTTTTATTCTGTTTTACACGTTGCGGACATTTTAAGTTCTATGAAATATTCTTCTTTTTACTGGGCCAATTTATTTGGGAAATATATAAAATCAAACGTTTTTTGTGTTTTTTAATTAATTTTTTCTTAGTGCACGCAGTCGGCCGGGCAGGCGCCTAAACAAAAGGCATTAGATGTCAGTTGAAGCGAGGCAAAAGTTGATTGGTGTTAGCAATAAAGTTTGTTGCGTCGTCTCCTGCTGCATCCTGCTGGCGCCAAAGGCTTTGATGTGAAGGCGGCGTCAGAGGCAGCTGATGTTGGGCCTTCGTTAGACACGCAGGCGTTGATGGACATCTTGTCGCGCTACTCGCTCCTCGCAACTACGATAGTTGACCAGTTGACCAGCCAAAAAGTGTCATTCAGTCAGTCGGGCTAGCTGGCGGGTGGCGGCATGTGTAAAAGACTGGCGACTTTTCCGTATCCGACTGGCGTCAAATGGTGCTTAGCGGCACCCACTATGGAACAAACTTCAGACCCAAGAGCAAGCCGTTAAGCCATTGGACAGTGCCACATCCAGGCTTCATCTCATTTGCATGGAAATGTGCGCGGGTGTTGGCCCAGTCAGTTGGCATAGGCAAAAATAGGAAAAAAAAAAACAAAAAAACAAATAGAAAAAAGCCAAATGCAGGAAACCTATTGTCTTGTTGTGGTCTGGACCAACAAAATATGCAAAGCTAAAATTTATGAGAAATTAAAGTAAATTTATTGGCATGGCATTTTGGACCGTCTCATGGCAAATGCGGCAAAAATCACTTTCTGCGGCCAGTCCCTTTGCTTTGATTGTGTGATGGATTGATTTCTCTCTCTCTCTCTCTCTCTCTCTCTTTCTCTTGCTTGTTTCTCTCTTTATAACTTTCTCCAACAATCGAATATAGCGAAAACCAATATCCTACAACCCTTGAGAGATTTAGATTTATTACAATTTATTGTTCCAATGAGATTTATCTTAGTTGTAGTTAAATTATTCAGAAAACACCTTTGAAAAGTTATTAAGAAACTTTACACTCATAATTGTCAATCAAGTCATCAAAATAAGTTTGGGATGTAAAAGTGTCTAGCTTCTCCGTCTGTACAATCTTTGATTTATTTTATTGCATGTCAGAGCACAATATTTATTTGTACACATACAATTAAGTTAATAGACTTCACATATGCACATATATAACTTTCTCTGCAGACCAATAGGTACAACAACAATACTCTCCTCTTGAACCCTAACTTTGCTTTCAAATGTCAAAAGCGCCGGCACTTAAAATGCCAAGAGATTTGAGCATAATATTGCTAGGCCAATGAAATTAGGTAATAAGCTTGGCCATGCCATACCACATGCATACATATATAGAAAATCAATTTTTTATGCATTCAGCCAGCCAGCTAGCGATTCCAAGTGCAACTCACTTTTCATTTTCAAATGGCAACGGCAAGTGCGCCACAGACGCCAAGTTGCCACAGTATGTCTGGCCGAGAGTTGCAGGCATTTATAATTTATAAGTCGGTGCCTCAGACTTGAGACGACCAGACGACCAGACCATAAAAGTCCTGGACTCGGCGGCCTGCAGGCGGCTCTGTCAGTTCGACTGTCAATTGAGCGCAACACTTCGAGCAAAAGCATTGGTAAAAAATACAACAGCAACAACAACAGCATTGAAATGCGCAAACAAAGCCACCAATCGGACACTAAAATGAATTGAAACTAATATGCCAAAGTGAGTGGTGCAACAGACTCTTTGACAATGGCTTCATGATTCTGAAGACAGCGCCACGAGGCTAGAGCACAAAAAATCTCAGCCGAAACAGGCGAAAGGATAACAACACACAATGGACACAAAACTAGGCATGATTACCTAATGCCATAAGTGAGGTCTTTGCCTCGCTTTGAAGCTCAGGAGTTATTTATTGAATTTGTATTGCTCTTTTTGATACGGTATTGAAAGTTTTTTGATGTGTAAACATCTATAGGCTCGTGGGGTAAAAATCTTGTTTCAAATACATACACAGAATCTTACGTAAAAAGTAAGATCAAACCGCTGCCAGTAGTCTGACTACATTCATATATATTATATCGTATCATATACCGAAAGTATAATTAATGAAATTGCGTTGTATTCTAAGGGTCAAACCATGACTTTAAAGGTATTGCTTTTGAAAATCGGGTCAGTTTTGCCGAAGTTATGGAAGTCGAAAGATTTTACCAATGCCCAAGTCAATTTTTTGGCATAGAACTTTAACATGAATTCTGACCAAAATAAATTGCATTTAAATGTATTTATTTAAATGCAGTTTTATTCTAGGGGTCAAACCATGACTTTTAAGGTATTGCTTTTGAAAATCGGGTCAGTTTTGCCGAAGTTATGGAAGTCGAAAGATTTTACCAATGCCCAAGTCAATTTTTTGGCATAGAACTTTAACATGAATTCTGACCAAAAATCGAATTTCATTTAAATGTATTTATTTAAATGCAGTTTTATTCTAGGGGTCAAACCATGACTTTTAAGGTATTGCTTTTGAAAATCGGGTCAGTTTTGCCGAAGATATGGAAGTCGAAAGATTTTACCAATGCCCAAGTCAATTTTTTGGCGTCATCGCTTGAATTTCAAGCTTAAATTCACGGTTCAAGTTAAGTTTACGTTAAGTTAAGTTTGGGAAACTAGGCATTAAGGCGGTCGATGTTAATATGAGAATTGTAAGGAATATTTTGAAAGCATGAGTTCCTGCAACTAAAGAAAGAAATTAACTGTTTGCACATCTCCCGTGTGATCGGGCTCACATTGGTTTTTTGTTTGAAGAAGAAGAGATGAAAATTAGACCTTCAGATTGATTTGATTTCACAGCAAGTAACGAAATTAGCTATAATAAAAAAAGAGTAAGCTTGTTGAATTTTCCACATTTTCAAAAAGCTTCTACTTCTTCGCTTTCTTATCAGTTGCATTTAGAGTTGATTTATTATTTGCTGATATAAATCATTTTAAAGCAATGCCTGCAAATGTGCATTATATATTTCATTTAATTGCGCGACGCTAAACAAAGGTGTCACGAGTGCCAAACGGGCATAAATTAATTGAAAATCAATTAGCCACAAGTTGGCCGACGGCAACAGGCGCAATGAATTGCCAATAAACGCATGCATTGAGTTATTGAATTATTGTCAACTGCCAATTGGCCAAATGGCTGGCAATTGGCCACCAATCCATGGCGACATTTATTGCCTAAATGTGATTATTAATAATGCGCCAAAGCAGCCAGCATAACATGTCAAATGGTAATCGACTCGGCGATGCCCTGTAAAAAGTAGTTCAATTTGTAACTTAAATCTTTAACTCAAACAGTCTTTTTAATATCCCTCTTTTAAAAATGTTTTATGTCTACAGAGTATTGCGAAAAGTTGACTCATAAACCGTTTGGGACTGCAGGTGAAATATAAATATGTGCCACAAAGATACAAAGTATGCATATACGAATGTATTTATGTATGTACAGCTTCATGGGTATTTATGACTGGACCAACAAATTCAAAGTGCATTGCCGTGTATGGCCAATAAAATTTTATATTCAAAGTTTTTTATTTTTGCATGCATGCATGAAGTGACTGAGTTTCTGTAGTATTTATTAATTAGAAAAACCTGCAACGTTCCACAGCTCGTTTAAAAGTCATGTATATAATTTTAGTCGCACTCCACACAGAGACGCTGAGGTGTTAATTGCACAGTGGGTAGTGCACCACCACCAGCACAACCACCACCACCACCAACAAAATCGATTGCCCGCCGGGTTTTAGTTGCATTTTAAGTTGTTGTTGTATCGATTGAAAGTGTGAAATTGCTAAGCAATTGTGATTGTTGGTCTGTCTATCTGAATGTGTTTTTTTTTTTAAACATTTCGGGTGTTTTTCTGGACCATTGCAATTGCCAAACTGCATTGGGTGATCGCAATCATAAGGGGGGGATTATGATTTGTGTGTGTGTTGATTAGCTGATGGGTGTGGTACAATGATTGGCCAAGTTAACGTTTAATATGTGAGAGATTAGAAGGTTGTTAGCCAAAGAAAATTATGCAATGTTCACAGTGAATATTAAATCTTATGTTACTAATTGGACTTAACTGAATATTAAATATTTACAACACATTCATGTTCTTTAACCAAACTTTGTTAAATTTTTGCATTACATCAAATCACCGTTCAGAATCTCTTATACAAGATTCTGTTCCAGTCTAACTAACATCGATAAATATGCAGATTGTTTTTGGGCAACTTGCAAATATTTTTGGCTTAGCAGTCAAAGCCAAAAGGTTAAACAAATGCAAATGCAATTTATGCCCATACTCTACTACGGTTTGGCGACATCATTAAAATGCCGCACATTGGCCAGGCCAGGCCAAGAAAGTTTTTAGCTAAAATTTTCAAATTAATTCATTTTAATAAATCCAAAAGCAAAGTCTAACCATGCACATGAATTCTTCCGCATTACCTTGTGTACAATTGGCCCAAAGGTAAAGTATTTCTGTACAAAGCTGCTGCTGAACCAGAAAGTTGGCTTACTACTCACCTGGACATGGATTGCATCCATATTCGTTTGGCTGGCGAAATTCGGTTACAGATTTATGTAAATTTAGAGCATGACACACACGGCCCAGGCACGGGACAAGAAGACACAACAAACAAACAGGCAGCTCAGCTCAGTTCAGCTCCTTCATCTGTTTCTGCGGTTGCTGTTGTTTTTTTTATTTTTTTGCTTGGAGGTCAAAGTGAATCACGCTTTGATACATGACCATTAGTAGATTTTTGCCCAGGTCTGGAACGTGCAGCGGCATGCGAAATTAATTTCCTATACTTCAGCTGAATCTCTCAACTATGCACCTGGCTGCCAATTAGCGTAAATATTAAGGATTCTATGTGAAACCAACATCCCACTACTGCCGCTACTCCTTCGACTGTAAACACCGCCCAGCTTCAGATTCCTGGCGCGCTTTGGTTGCAATAAAAATTGCCATTTTCATAATTGCACCAAGGCAGATGGTGCCAGAAATGTCGCCTAATTGGCTGCCGGACTGAGAAAAAAAAAAATATTACAACCGATAAGCCACAAAGCAACCAACTAACTGGGATCCTTCTAACGGCAGAACAATAGGTCGCTGGATGCTTTGGCAGGTCTTTAGCCAGAAGTTCTTTTGCCCCCTACGAATTGTTTTTTCATTCTTTCCATACTGCTCTCTCTTTTACTTTATGCTTTGACAATATTTCTGCGCTGCGTTTGCTGGCAAAGCGAACTCTTATATCATTTATCAGATGTAAGTTTCATGGCCGTTTTGGCTTTGACTTTAGCATTAGCATTGGTATTCAATACTCTTTGCAAGGGTAACAACAGAAAGTGGCTGGCTCAAGAAAAATTTTTAAGTGAAAAATTATAAAAGTTTTAAAGTGTAATAATATTTGATCTTTATATATTAATCATGTTATGCCTGTATTCAATTAAATATTCAAACTTTTCAAAACTTTGTTGAGAAATTTAAATAAATGTATGATTATGATTTAATTGCAAGTGCTTACAAAAAACTTTATTGTAGAGTATTTTACATTTGATAACAATACTGGTTTTTTTTTTAACTTCAGCTGCTTGTTTTTGGGTTTCTCTATTATTATTGTTATTACTATTGTTGTTGTTGTTGGTTTTGCAGTGTGTTAACATGATCTTTTATTACAGCTACTACTTGGATTTGTTGCTGTTTTACGGTTTGGGAACTAGTGGCACACAGGTAAGTTTATTTACCGCTAATAATGGTCATTTCAGTTGATATTCTTGCCACGTCGACGATGGCGTGGCTCTGATAACACCAAATAGTCAGCTTTTAAGTTAATAGTTGCGAATTGCACATGACCACAACACACACTAACCAACACCAGCTATGGAAAACGTTTGAAAAATAAAAATACACACACACAATTTTGATTTCATTTGCTAGGAAATTTGTAAAAAGCGATTTTTGAATTTGTTCAGCAATTTGCTGCTTAATTGACAAAACACACACTGACCGGCGACAGACTGGCCAACAACCAGCGGCGTTTTTCTGTAGTTTGATAGTCACAAGCAAAGCTTGCAACACAGAGTCCAAGAACCCAAAACACAAAATTCAAATCCGAATCCAACTAATAAAATCATATGCAGTACATATGCAATGGCAGAGACCCCAATGAGTCATTCGGCATCAGGCAGACACTCTATGGCTAAAACTCTTGGCCCAGACAGCTGTGCAGACTAAGCGCCCCAGTTTGGCTAGAAGCGAAACGTGGAGCGGCGGGGCAGGCGGGGGCTGCATGTGATCTGTCTGGTGGCTACGGGGCGTGTTGTTATTTAACTTCGAAGTCTATGCAAAAATATATATAAAAAGTGCAACATTTTTAACAAACATGCGCGCTTTAAGGCAAATATACAAAACCCAACATGCAAAGTGTCGATGGAGAGTTACAAATAGATTGAAATCATATTTTACATAAATAATAAAAGGTGTACCTAAACCCAAGTTATTGATAGAAAGTTTGATAAGGTGAATGGGTTTTCAATAAACAGTTGGATAACTACAATCAAATGTTTGATTACGAAACTTAAGTAGGAAGAATACAAAGTCAAAAAATATATTGCTTAAAAAAGTTTATTTGATATTATGATTTAAATACTCAATAAACAAAGTACATCAGCTTATCACCATTTTGCCCATACAAAAAAAAAAAAAATTAAAATTGAGCTACATTCCTGAATATTGCATTCGTTGATATCTGGCAGATCTAACACCCATTCCTGTATATGTAAAATCAGCAGCCATTAGGCTAATGCAGCGCCAGCATCGCATTTTTCACTACCCCCAAAATGTCCCTTTTGTGTGGGTCCACCTCTCTCCTGTCTACCAAATGGCAGACAAGCAGACCGGCGGACTCGGGCAGGTAGTAAAAATTGCGCCTATTAATTTATGACATAATAATTCTCAAAGCGCAAACAAAGCCGCTCATAAAATGTGAACCCGTAACCAGACAATGGTCCGCATTATGCACTTACGAGAATATATTTTGGAGTACATTTACAGATTGTATATATAAAGAGTAGAGCCACATGAGCCACATGCACACACTGTGGCAGATGTAGGCAACTTGTGAGGGAGGGGGTGAGCGGGGAAAGTTGAATGGGGGAGGGGGGGGATAGAGCGATTGCAATTGCAAATCAGCGCGACAAAAGTTGAAAGACCAACAACTGACAAAATGGGGGGCGCCAAGTCTTTGTTGTTTTTGTTGCTACTTTTATTATTATGATTGTTGTTGTTGCTGTTGTTGTTGTTGTTTTGGCATGGGCCAAGTGTCCATATGCAGCTGTCAGAGATTGCCACTGACGGTGTTTGCGACGCGTCGTGTCGAGTGCCAAAAAAAATAAAATAAAAATGCTAAGCTAAATTATTTAATATCACATTATCTGGCATCATAATTATCAACTGTGCAACAGACACTGTGCAGCAAGCCGTACAGTGTGACTCACGAACGAATGAAAGGCATAATGTGCAATGCAACACAACTATGAAAAATCACTTGCAATTTGGTTTATCAATTTGTGAAAATTATAAAAAATATGCATACGTTGAATATTTTGGCGAAATCATTTGTAACCCAACTGTCGCCCACGCTTCTCTTGCTGCTGCTGCTTCTGCCTGCGATTGTTGCGATGTGGCAACGCCGCATCGCGTGGGTAGCTTGCCCAGGCGCGAAGAAAACAAAAAAAAAAGGCATCCAAATCTGTAATCTGTTTATGCAACTCTTTATGCTTACTCTTTGTCTTTTGAAGGGTATGATTGGTTGGGATTTCTAAGCGTAAATAATGGCTTAGGAGCAAAAAAGGAAGCAAACTTTATCAGTGCGAAAATACTTTCCATCTCGTTCTGATCAAACTTTAGCTCCCTTATTTTATGGCTCAATACTTTCATATATGAAATCTACGACTTAAGTTCCTTTCTTGCTTGCCTTTCACTCTATGCTCAATTCTATGTAGAGTATTTAATAGTCGCTCTAAAATATGTTTCATTTGCATTCTTATTGCTACTGCGTTTTTTTTTTTTTGAGAGCCATTCGATACACTTGACGCCGTTCGTTGAATTTAAATATAAACCGGGCTTTTATATATATATTTATATTTATATAGAAAATGCGTCGTGAGTCAAGTTTAGGATTACTGGTTGCATCGTTTTGGTTGCCGCCGCCCGCTGCTGCTGGCGCTGCTGTAACTTTCGTCGGCTTGCTCTCTGTCTCTCTAGATTTTGGTAGAATACGAGGAAAAGCATTTGAACAGCACTTCTTGAGTTTGTTTGCAGCAGCAACGAGAGACAGCAGCAAACAAATATTCGTGATTCCTGATAAGCATCATTTGTTTGGGCCGCTGTGGTCCGAAAGTTCTCTGTCTGCTTGCTGCATTGGTTAACAAATGCCGCTAAAATGCGGAAAGCTAATCAAAAACGCGTTGCGACTGCGACGAAGCCAAACGCCGACGCCGCAACTGTTTGCTGCCGCTGCTGCTTCAGTTGCCGACGACTGGCCCCAAAAAATCGATAGCAAAACGTTAACGTTCCAAGAGCCAAGTTCGATTGCCAAACAAATTCGCGTGAATGAGCCAACAGCAAAAGCAGCGACAACAACAACAACTGCTTGAGCCAGTGGCTGCTGGTATTTATACTCGTACTTGCCAGGCAAATTTCGGATAAACATTAACCGTTTTGTTCGTTTCGTTTCGTTTCGATTCGTTTTGTTTTTGCCCTGTCTGCAATTCTGGCCGCTGTCCGTGTGACTTATGTGCGACATTAGTGCAACGTTCTTTGCTTAATTACGTAAAGTTTTTCGGGCATCCGCCTCAAGGCTCTTACCCCTCTTTTCCACCCAGCCGTTGGTTGTATCGCTTGCTGTTTTGGTTTGTGTACGACAAGTTCGTGTCTTAAGTCTTTCGTTTTGCTCCTTGTTTCGGCTCTTGTCGCAGTGACGTTTTTCTGTTATGTTCTGTGTGTTTGCAACAGGTTGTAACTCGAAATTAAAGAATTTGTTATGTTGATTTGTTCCCATCCAGCTTGTCCCTACACCGGGTGGCAAAGTACTAACATTCTACGAGTAGAAAAATTTTTTGCTTTAAGAAAATTTTAAGAATTTTCAATACATGTTCCTAATGTTCAACCTACATGCGACTTAGAAATATAAAAACTCTTTCTAGCATATATTCACACATCATAATAAAAAATCTCATTAGATCAATACATAAAAGTAACTATAAATAATGATGTATGCAAAAAAAAAAAAGCAACACCTGCTGTGCTCCAAGATCTACATAAGCAAATGTATTTCACCTTTCCCAAGCTTTCAATGTGAGCATAATTTTTGTGCAATTCCATTCATTTACATTCTATACGCTCACAAGCAACCTGAACAATATTTGTAATTTTCTATTAATCATACGCCCGGTGAGCCCAAACACGCAAGGTGCGGCAAAATTGCCAAAAATTGAAAAAAATACATAAAAAAACGAGGTGAAAAAAATCATTTACTAATTTTTCTCACGCTCCATTAAAACATCATTAATCTGTGCTCCGGAATACTAAAATGAAGGCAGCCAACCGTCCGGGCGTAGAAGAAGCATCTGGCGGCATTACAAGAAAGTCGCCGTTCGCACTTTAAACTAATTTCAATTTTGAACCAAAAGCGGGCACTTCAAAAGCACTCTCACCGACAACAAGTACAACACACACTTGTTGTGCAGCATCTTGTTAAGTTGTTCAACTCTCTCAAATAGAGAGAGAGAGAGAGAGAGAGAGAGAGAGAGAGAGAGAAGGAGATGGAGTGAAAGAGATAGAGTCAGAGACAGAGAGACGGAGAGAAATTGAAATAGTTGTTCGAGATATTGACAAATTATTGACAGACGGGGACCACTGCTGTTTGAAACTAATTAAAATCTGTTCAAATGTTACAACAACAAAAAGAAGGCAGAAAAAAAGGTCGATGAATTTTACAAAAGATTCGATTTATTTTCATTTGTTGCATAGCGATTGGCAATTTTTCATGTAAATGTGGTAGCTGATGTTGTTGTTGTAGCGTAGCTGCTGCCATTTACAACATAATCTAAATGAGGCATATGAAGCTGGGCGCCCCATTATTCATAAGCAGGGAGAGAGAAGGCCCAGCCGTGAAATGATCAGAAATGAGCGAACGCTATGACTTAATAGGCCCCAGCTTTAACTGTGCCTCATGTTGTTGTTGTTGTTGTTGTTGTTGCTGCTGCTGCAATGCTGGCCACCCAGTCCGGCCTGGCTTGGACTCGACTGTGAAGTCAATAAAGGCGCCGTTGGTGGTCAGCTCAAAAAATGTTGCCAACTGAGGACTGTGCCACAACTCGACAAGAGACTTGGAAGTTACGTTTGCCGCTGCTGACTGCGGTTGCTGACTGCGACTGTTGCTGTTGCTGCTGCTGACTGCGCTTGGCAAGACAAGATCATTAAGGTGGCATATAACATGGCACTAAAGACACACAGACACTTGCCGCGTTTGCCTTAGCTGCCTGCCTAAAGTACCTGTTTCGCATGGGGGCCAGGAAACACTACCAAGCGCTGATGTAAGTACAGTGAACGCCGCTTAAGAGAAATTCTTTTTGAGATGAGAAACAAACACAGATTTTGTATCAGATTTGTTTTAGAATGCGCATTTCCAACATATTTTTAACCAACAAAAGCTTTGAAAGCGCATTGAAAGCAGTTTGCTAAAAGCATCTATATCATGTCTCGCTTATGGCTGGCAAATACTTTAAGACCATGCATAATTTTACGTTTAAGCTCTGTTAATATGTTTATTAAGATTTTTTTTTGCTCTTTACCTCAACAAAATCCTCACTGTAACTGGCCAGTTAGCGCTGTTTGCAGTTAGAGATGTTGTGCTGGCGCTGACACTTTTGATTGAATTCCCAGCAGCGCGCGTTGCGTCTACTACTAAGACTGAGACTTAGACTTTTTCGCCTGCGCCTGCGCCTTCGATTGTAATCAACGCGCTGCGATCAATCAGCAAACTTGAGCTGGACGCCACACAGCCATTCGAATCAATCCATCAAACGTATCAATCATGATGACAGGCAAGACCAGACCAGACCGGACCACGTCTAGTATGTCCAGCGTTCAGGTCTAACTTCACTTCACGTTGAGGTTTAGATCAGGTAGCTGCTTTTCCTAACATGACTGAAACTGTTGTTGTTGCCTCACTTGTGGAGTCTCCACGCGCGTTGCGCCCATTAAATTTGAATAATCTTAGAGTGCTTTTTTTCATCGTCTGCTTTTTTTTTTTTTTTTTTGCTTGCAACTGTCGCATGAAGCTGAAGATGCTGAAAACTGGACATGGCTGGGCCGCCTTGCGTGCTTGAACGCTGCTGGCCATCAACAAACTGATTTGAAATTCTAAAGTGATTTTGATTACTTGAGGTGTTGATGTTTTGACTTGTACGTTGATTAGATAGTTGAAGGCTTGTTAGATGCATGTCAAGTTGTTGCACTGAGTGGCAAGAGAGATGCTGACCAGGACCGGTCTATCAGTCTGCGTGATGCGCCTTGATGTTGATTATAATTTAATTATAAGCAATCTGTAACAAGTTAATGGCCCCGTTGGCTTGGCGCATAATTTAGCAGCAGGCAGGTGTGAAATGGCTTCATTAGTTTAGACGCCTCTGAGCACAACTGGCAACTGGCAACAAAATGTGGCAAAATGTTGATGAGGTAGCCGCTGCATGACTAATAATAGTCATAGCCCTGTCACAGTTGCCAGCCAATTCCACTTTGCTTCTCTTCTCTTGGCCTTTGGCAGACACGATTCCCCTCTCGCAAATGAAAGTTGTGGTCTCTGAGTGGCGGCTGCAAGGCAAAAAGGAGATTCGAGAGTACTCATACGAGTTTAACTAATGGTAATGAATACTCACTGTACTCACTTACTACTTACTGTGGCCCACAGTCATATGTTTAATGCCAGGAATTTGCAGCAATTGTTAAACTCAATTGAATGAGATATATCAGAGAGAGAGAATTGTATCTAACAGAAAAGCTAAAAGCTGATAAGCTTAAAGTATACAAAAATACAATTTTAAAAGGGTTAGATTTTGTTACTTTTGGATTTTCTTGTCTCTTAACTCGTTTAAATACATGCTCTCAATGCACTCAGACCTTAAAGATTGACCCATTAAGCGCGCTCAATTAGTCAGCTCTTATAGCTTGTTGCTGTGATTTATGTGCTGGTGCTCAAGTTCTCAGATCAGCCGCTACACCAATCCATCAATTCTTGTTTTACGGAACCATTAAACAAGTAGATTTTCTGACATTATCAGCTGTTAAGCGATAAGAACAGACCACCAAGCAAGTGTTTATTTCTTTAACGAATCAAATGAGTTTTTATTGCAATTACTTTTGAGTCTTTTTTATTATTCATATCATGGTCACTTGTTCGCATTGTTGATCTCAGTTCTTGAATTTAGATAGCTATTTGTTGACTTTCATTTCATATTGTGGCCTGCTGAATTCTTGCGCTATTTCATATAGCGATGGAATGTGGTGAGTGGAAAAGGCGGGGAACAATCTATTTACTCTACTTATTCTAATGTCTGTGTGCTGTTTGGGCCTTTTGTTTATTTGCTTGGCATTCGTTGTTGTCGCATACAATATGTCAGCAGTGTGATTTTTGGGCACTTTTTAATTGCCAGACAGCAAACCAAAAAAAAAAAAATCAAAGAACGGAAGAGCCAGCCGTTGAGAGTTGAATCAGTTGAGTTGTTCAATGTGTGGGCCGTTTTCTAAGTACATATTTTGTTTGTATTATTTGAAGTGCTTGCATTTCGTAATTGGAACGTCAAAGTGTCAAGTGACGCTTCAAAAGGGTTCCAAATTGTTTACCAAGCATTCTCCACAATCATTTGTATACATTTTTTGAATAATATCAGCTAGATATCCGACGCATTTTAATGAAGAGCTGATTTTATGGAATTATAATAAAATACATACAATATAAACATCGTACTATCTCATTGCTAGTTCAAACTTAGTAAACAACTTTTTCCATTCACATTAGAGTGCTGGTTGGTTGGCATGAAGTTCACCTGTACCAGCATAACAAAAAATGTACCTGCTGCAGGCTGCATCTACTTAGGTCGTATATACGAATAATATTATTACCAACATTAAGGCCGAGTCTCGACGGGCTCTTAACAAAGTTGAAGTCAAGAAGGGGGCAGGGGCAATAAGAAAATAAAAAAAGGGGTCGATGAAATCAACAGGCAGATCAGAAACGTTCGCGCAGTTGCACGTTCGAAACGGAGACCTCAATGTGAACCTGCAACAGGCAGCCGAAACAGCTCTCGACCACAACAACAGGTACTTGCAGTCGCCTCTAGGCCATGGATGCGAGAACGAACCAATAATCCACGCACAAAACACAATGAGGCTGCGGTCGCCAGCAATCCAACGTTTCTATGGAACCTAAACAGAAACGACCAACAGCAATAACAACAACAGCAACAACTACAACAAATATCGTGCCCTGACTTTGACTCCAAGCCAGAGTTGGAATCTGTGTTTTTAGTTGGTCCTGAGTCTGAGTCTGGTCGCAGTGGCTACTCCAAGGGCGCATGGCCAATTCTCGCGAAATGGAATTATAAAAGAATGCTCCTTCACGACCCGGGCGCGTTTTAACGAGTTGAAAAAAATCGAAAACTGTGTGTAGGAGAGAGAACCCTCCAACAGCAATGAGATGAAAATGAAAATGAGAAAAGAAAAAAAACAAATGTTGAAAAAGAGTTGAAAAGAAGCAAGAACAAAAGCAATGAGCGTGAGGGTGATGTCAGAACGAAAGGGTCAACGGGGCAAGGGGGCATTCACAATGAGCCCGCAAATGAATGCGTAGACGAGATGCGGCTGCGGCTGCTGCTGCGGCTGCTGGAGTAGGTGCCTTCCGAGAGCCCAAACGAACTATAAAAATAAAGAAAAAAATTAACCGAAATGTGAGCGAGTTGGGCGACCGACCGCAAACCCGCAGCAACAAGTGTATAAGTGGCATAGCAAGGGCAGGAGGCGGAGACGATGGCGAAGAAGGAGAGAGAACTGCGAGCTGATCATCGATCGCGGCAATCGTAGAATGAAGTGGAAGTGTGAGAGTCCCGGCACTTGAGGAGATGCAAGGGGAAATGTGTTCGCAATCGTTAGAACAGATGAAAAACCCAAGACGGACCAAGAACCTGGTTGAAGTTGAATAAGGAAAGGGAAAGAGTGTAACTTCAGCAAGTGCGATCGATGGATCGATGGGTCTGTTGTTGGGTTTGAGGCTTTATTATGGTGGCAATTGTATGTGGCCAGCGATCGTATGGCGGCTCAATTGTTGTTGCTTTTGTTGTTCGACTTGTTCGCTTGCCCGTACATTTATGCAATTCATTGTTGGGGTAAATGAGAGAGAGAGAGAGAGGGAAAAACTTTAAATGGAAAGGGTAAGACATCAGATCATCTTCAACACCTTGGACAGGTTACAAAACAAAAGTGGCAACATTATTGTACATTGCTCTGCCTCTTACCTTAACTCCTGCTGTCTTCTTCCACTCCACCCGCTGTTTCTCTCTCTCTCGCTCTCTCTCTTTTCTCTGTTCTCGGTCAACTGTTGTTATTGTTAATGCTGGATATGCGTACGTGGCTCAGGCTTTTAGCTGCAGATTACGTAGAAGCTCTGGCATCATCTTCTTATGGCTTATAGCTTTAGCTTCGGCTCCGGTTCGGTAGTTAGTGCTTGATGTATGTAATTCGTGTTGCGCCCGCATACAGCTACCTGCGGCAATATGTAAGTATGTATGTACGTGGCTCAAGTGCCCATACCATAACATACCATACCATACTACAGCAAACTATTTCATAGCATAGCTTGGCCATCTCATACCATCTCGTCGTACTTGTATCGAGTATTTCATAATGCAATGCAATCTTTATGGGTTCATCGCAAGAGGTGATCATCGAAAAGAAGTCAGCTAAATGCAACCTGTTGGGCTAGGTTATTTCAGAGAAAGCAACAGCATTGTGAGAATGCCTTAAAGCTTGCAATTTCAGAAATCTTAATAATCTGACTCAAGACACAGAGATAGACAGAGAAAGAGAGAGCAACACAGCAACGAAACTCTTGAGAAGCTAGAAAAGTCTCGAGTTTAACAAACAATAGTAATCATATTTAATTTTTGTTGTTGTAGTTAGAGTATATCTAGGACACAGGTGTCGAAAAATAATAATTTGGCATACTTTGACACTGAAACTTTAATCATGCTTGATTGTTCATTCAAATCTTCAATTTTAGGATATTCAATTTTTAAATAGGGTTTTCAAAAAAGCTGCAAGAGAACAAAGACTTATTTAATTACGAAAGCATTAAAACCTCTTTCCTAAGTGTAAACTCTTGTTTAAATGGCAAAACTGTATTGAGCTTTCATAAAATTGTAAGGTTTTAATTGATATTGAATAAAAATACAAATAATTTAAAAAAACTTTCCAAAAGAAAGGTGCAAAATCAGGTAAACTTTAGTTTCCTTTAAATTTTAAAGCCTTTTGCTATTTATAGCATCTTTTTGTGATCACAACCTTCGGCTTATCTGGCTATCCTCGTGCTGAAATAAAACAACCTTGCCGGGCCAGGTAAGAACTATAACCTGAGCGAGTAAACATTTGCACATAAGGAAGAAATTAAAATTGTTGTTGCTGTTGCTTGGTATTTTAATGATAATTTCCTCTTCACGAATTTATGGCATTTTAATTAAAAGAGTGCCCAAAACGAAAAAACAAAAACGAAAAAACAAAAACAAACATACATATTATCTGTTGTTGTGCTGAGCCTAAAAATACAAGTTTTAGCCACGTAAATTAGCCAAGTTAATACTTTTAGGACTGACTGATGCTGCTTCCTGTTCGCGCGCATGAACTTTGCAGCACTGTCAATGGCATAATCCTGACCATAAGCCGCCACACAGTTTACAATCCGCACAATCTTTCCACAGTTGGCCCGTTTTGCCCAGTCCCCAGTCGCACATAAACGTCAATTTGGCCAATTATGGAACGCACCAAAACTCGAACCGCCAAGACTGCTCAAGACAAGTGCATTGGACTTTCGATTTCTCGTTCTGTACGCGCCTTCCATATCAACATTGCCATTGCCATTGCCATTGCTTCTCTGCCTTTTTGCTTTTGCCACTTGTTTTGGGCTTGATTAATGCGCTCGCTCCCGCTGCTTTGGCTTTAGCTCCATCCACAGCTTTAACTCCTTCAGCTCAAGCTAAAGCTACAGCTCGTGCCCAGCCCATCCCCAGTCTTGGCTATTAATTCTACAGCTCTTCCTTTTGTCCGTCCTATACTCTTACGGCGGGTGATAAGATTTTATTGATAAAAACATTCAGATTTTAATTTTTTTTTATTGCTGTTATTTTATATCAATGAAATAGAATCAAAATGTTTGAAAATCTTTTTTGTTTCGCCAAATATTTGAGTATTTTAAAAGATAAACCCGTTTTTTTTTCATAAGTCCTCTCACTTATATCAAGAGTATATAGTCTTCGTCTTGCCAAAGCCACTTGTTTATTGTTGGATCTGTTTTATTTTTATTTTTTTGGTTTTGTGGCTGGTTGCTGGCTCGCCATAAAAGGCAACGTTTGTCGCCCCGACAACGATGGCTTCAACAGGTTGCTGTTAATGAACGCCCGCGCAGAGAGTTCTCTCATTCGGTTGAAGCTTGAAAAGGCTGTGAGGCGGAGGGGAAGGGGCATGATAGCTGTCGCAGGAAGTGCTCGACGGCGGTGCCAACGCAAATGGTTAGCAATTACTTTATGCGTTCGCAATGCCAACTGATTACAAGTCCCTTTTGGACAGCACCGCACCTCTCACAGCTAAGCTGAGCTGAGAGCCCAACGTGTGCGGTAGAATGCACGAATGCGTTCAATATAATGAAATTCATTTGTTCAAAGGGCTTCAAAACTTAGTCCAAGTCGATGGAGTCTGGGCTCGGCCTGAAGGTGCGTGGCAGACCTGTCCAACAATCTCGAGCGTGCCGCGTCGACTAACCTTGAATCTTGTATTTTTTTTTTTTGCCTTACACTCAAGTTGAAACGAGAATTGTAGCGCTTGCTTGTTGTTGGTTGACTCCTCCGCTGCTTGTCACTAAGAGCGAACAAAAAAAACTTGTTACACCGCAAAAAATATATACATATACATTTTTTAAAGAGAAGAAACAAATATACACAGAAAATGTGTCTACAGTTGGCGCTCGAGACGCCCTCGCCCTCCACTTGGACCCCACTCGACTTGATCTTGATTCGCGCCTGGCTGATTCATAGGCGCAGCCCAAAAAACATACACATACATTAATACATACATATGTAGGTAGGAGTGAATATATTTTTGACTCGAGTTTATTAAACGTTGCTCTCTGGACGGACGCTTGAAATTCGCTGTTGATAATATTAATAAACATTAATATTGCAGTTTAAACAGTTGTTAAATAATCGTTTTTAGTGCACTCATTGACAGTCTCAAGTGAATAGTATCGAATGGGCAGAGACTGTTTCCGATCAGTGTGTGCGATCAACGAACTTCAAGGATACGGAAAGGGTTTGTACTCAAAGGTGGAGTCAAGTGTCATATAAAGATAGAGAAGCAAGTTAACGAAAACAAACCTTAGGGCAATGCGGCAAGTAAAACTGTTTGCAAAGCTTTCTGGAATTGATTTGTTAATTGTAAAATTAATAAGAATCATGTAAGCTTATATGGAGGAGCAGGAGAAAAAACAGTGAACAATAATTCTAGATAATAAGTAATATTTGATAACTAACTGAATACAAAAAAAACCTTCTTAAAGGCTCATAAATAAGCTTGGCATGCAATCGTTTGAAAGAACAAGCGCCGCTGACAGCTACCAATCAACACCAAGTGTCTAGTATCCAGTTATAGACATATCCTGCTGTGATTCTTAACTCTAAGCACAGAATTACAGATGGCATATACTTACATAAATCAAACTTCAAACAATGCGCCCTAATGCTTGTATACCAAACGCAGGAGCCAACTTTCACCCATAAATGGTGTGCAATGGCCATAAAAGTTGGCGCAGCCTGTTGACGCAATGCCTTCTAATGATAACATTAAAATTGTGTTAAGAAATTAGCTAAGTGCAACAGCAGCAACAGTTGAAATAACAACAACAACAACATCAGCAACAGGTACAAGATGAACAACTATGAGTCGTAAATCATGTGAAACAGCAAGTTGTTGCGCTTGCTTGGAACTTGGACAACAGGAGTACAACAACAATAGCAACAACAAGCAATAAGCAGCAACAACAGCTACCAGCAACAACCAGCAGCATTTTCACATTACGCGATAGCGAAATGTGCACGTCAATTAAGATACGCCAAGGTATGCCAGACAGGTGAATCAGCAGGTGGGTAAGAGGTGCCACAGTAGGAGGGGCAAGCGGTAGCGGGAGCAGGAGTGTAAGCTAGAGAAGCAGAAGCTGTATACAGTGGCTGGGGCACTTTTGTCAACCTGACTTTAACAGTTTCTACGCCTGTCAGCTCGTAAATCTTAAAGCAGCTCTCTCTCTCTCTCACTCACTCTGTTTCTGTCTCATTTTAATGAAGATGAGAGCAGGCGAGAGGGATGTAGGGGGCTAACAACGCCCAACAACAACAACAACAGCAACTAGTAGCGCGAATCGAGATGCGTATATTAAAAAGTCAATAAATTAATAAATTATCGCATTAAAATAAATTGCATCTAAATGTTCTAAGTTGCACATTAATTAAGCAGATTGCTTGATTTATTGGCGTATCAAGTGTCGCCACCGCCACAGCACCACTGCTGCACCACAGCCCAGACACCAGTTTCTCCAGCCTGGACCTTGTGCTCTACGAGTATTGCTGATATTATCAACAAGAGTTGCTGCTGATGGTGTTGCAACACTGGCTGCTGCCTTTCATATTGCCACAGCACACAACAAGTTGAACGCGTCTCGCTCA
Organism: Scaptomyza montana; assembly: GCA_018904305.1. Classification (NCBI taxonomy): domain Eukaryota; kingdom Metazoa; phylum Arthropoda; class Insecta; order Diptera; family Drosophilidae; genus Scaptomyza; species Scaptomyza montana. The sequence goes on from JAEIGR010000004.1 coordinate 4,489,476, forward strand.
TCAACAGTTAAAGATTCAAACCTCTGTACTGTCCTTTCCCCCTTCGTCACTTGCCAGAACACATTTTATGTGTCCATTTACGTAGCTCAAATTGTGCGCATTCTAGGCAAAGGCAGCAACAACAACAAAAGGCAGCTGCTGCTGCTGTTTCTTGATTCTCGTTCTCATTCTCATTCCCATTGCCATCGCCATCCCATCATATATACATAGTGTACCATCATCATTCCCATCATCTTCAACGTCGTCTTTGCACTTTGTTGTCATCCGCTGACTTCTTGTGCGTGCCAATTTTCTTCTTATTAATAAAGATAAATAACTTAATGATTATTACGTTTAAAGTGTTTAATTTGCAGACGTTTAGGCGCTATACGAGATTCTTTATTGCTTGTTGTTTGCTGTTCCTGTTGTTGTCGGTTTCTGCTTATTGAAATTAAGTTATTAGCTGTTGTTGCCATCTATGTTTAACAAGTGCTTCATCATGTTTTATTGTTATAGAATCTGTGCGATAACATAAAAAGGTAATTACTAGTTTATTTTTCAGTGTTAATTCGACTTAAACATGTTTGATTAGTTTATCAGCGAAGATTTATTGCTGGTATTACATGTACTTAATATAGAAACTCACAATTTAATATTTTTTTGGTAATTAAAAGCTGAAGATGAATTATGCCGCAGTGCAGATGTTAGCATATTATGTCCTGCTGTTGTAGGGCCACTTTTCGGGATGTGATTTGGCCATGTTAACAAGTGTAGCTGGTAGTCCGAGTACCTGTTTAACCAGACGCAAACAACATCAGCGACAACGACAATAACAACAGAGATGTCGGCCCACAATCGTCCAAAAAACGGAGAGCTGGACCTGAAGCTGGAAATATGGCACACGCTGCCATATGTAATTGTAATTTCACTGGGCCAGACATCAGCTACCTTTCTCCTTCTCTCTCCATCTCTCCCTGTCTCTCTCTCTCTCTCTCTCTTTCTATGTCTCGATTCACTTGCAAAAGGTGTCAACGCGCATGTGCGCACGAGTTGTCAGCACATTAATTTCATTTGCATTTCCGCTCGGCGCTGGTTTCGCATTACAGCTTCAACTTAAAAAGCTGGAAAAACTAGTGCGATTTTCCTAAAGACAAAACAAGAACAACAGCACGTTGCAAGTGTTGCCCACTTGGCCAACGAGCGTCGGCTCGTGCCTCATTTCTGTATGTGTGTGTGTGTGTTTGGCAGTTGGCCTGGCCCACTCCTGGCCAGGGTTGTTGCCAACATGAATCACACACGCACAACGCAACGAACGCAGCGAGGAGAATTTTGTATATGTAATTTTTTTTTTTTGGTTGATTATTTACATAGTTTTGCTATTACTACAAATTTTTATTTGCCGCGCACATTCGATGCATTTGTGGTTGTTGTTGCAATTGTGTACATCGTCAGCTGTCGTTGTGTGTGTGTGTGTGTGTGTGTTTTGTGCTTTTTGGGCCCCACTGTTTAATTGTGGCTTTAAGTGGCTAATAAACAAGCCTGGCGCAAGAATATTAATAGCCCATGTTATTGATGGCAATTGCTCGTTGATTTTGGCTTAATGAAGTCGTTGCCATCACTGTTAGTGTATGTGAGTGTGTAAGTGTGTTGTTATTTTAGCTGTAAATTTATTCATTTGCATCTTTCGTTCACAGATTTGTTGCATGTGGTTCTTTTGCTGTGCTAGTTAGCTTAAAAAATGCAGTTTAAAATCATTAAAAGCAAAAAACACAAATTACATTTGTAGCCCAAGTAAATCTTTAATAAGAATATCTGGTATTAAGTAATGAAAAAGCTGTCCTAAATCGCAGGTAGAATGATTACTATGTTTCATACATAAGTATATACCAATACGTATGTATGTATAATCATAGATTGTACTTACTTATTTGTTAATGGTTACTTTATTCGCATTTGCTGCATCCAAAAAAATCGTCCGACCACAAATGTTGTTGAAATATGTTTCATTCCTTTCTCTTTCTCCAGATCATTTGTTACTCTTTCTTTATGTTTTAGATCTAGAAACAATTATTATTTTTAATGTTTTTATATCTAAACGGACAGCTATCTATGCTAGTCAACCTTAGCACTCTTGCTTTAATTGATATTAAACCATTTTCTTTCTTTACTAAATTCACCTTGATTTCGCCTTAAAAGTTCGTTTATTAATAAAAAAAAAAATTGTCTAAATAATGTTTATTGATCAATTGAACTATGTATAAATATATTTCATGGACACTTCAGTCATACAAGTTCTTAGTTTAAAACTGTTTGGAGTATGGCTTAAAAATATTTTCGCAGCCATTAGAAAAGTTATAGATAAAGGGAAACTTGCGTTAAAGTTGGAGATCAGGCTCTATATAAGTTAGCCTCTTTGTTGTTGTTGTTGGCCCTGAGGCAACAAAAATTTTCTCCCACATTTGGTTGACTGACATTTGATGGCTTTCGTGATGCGCAGTGTTGGCTGACTACCTGGTTGCCTCGTTGAAAGCCTGCCCACTGCGCAAAACATCAAACGAAAAACGTCAAACGCCCAATGGTCAAACAAGTTGAAAGTTTCGCTTCACCAATATGGAGACAGCATAGATCTTACTCCCATATGTCCCTCCCTGCCTCTCTCTTTTTCTACACTCTTTGTAAGGCTGTTATCAGGCTGGCCAAATGCAGCCGTGGCTTACAAATTAGCGCGCTGCCAACTGCAACTGTCGACTGTTTTGGCCCAAAAGGCCGGCTCCAAGTCAAATGACACTAACAACAACAATAAACTACTGTTGACATTTGTAGTTGTTGTTGTTGTTGCTTTTGTTGGAGAGTGCAAAACTCCTACTACAAAATAACAAAAAACATAAAAACACACAATGGAACACTTGCGTCTTGGACACCAGACTCTCCTCTGGCGTTGCGTGGGGGTGAGATTGGTGTGTGTGTGTGGATCAGTTTGTGTGTGTGTGTGTGTACTTTATGGCCACGCACGAGGCAGCAACCCAGTCTTGGTTCCAGTATGAATTCACTCTACAGTCCAGTCCACACAATCCACAATCCCGTCCCGTCCAGGCGAGTTTCCATAACTCGACGGTGAGTCTTGTGTCCATGTCAGCATCGTATGTATTCATTTCCAAAGGGAATAACTTATGTACGCTCTGGGCACAATAAATTCTTGCGCTGAAAATGTCAATTAGGCGCAGATTTTGTTGTTGTTGCTGTTTTCCAACAGCTTTTATTTTGTATTTTTGTGTGTGGTTTCTGTTGTTGTGTTTTCTGCCGCGTGAAAAATCTAATTGGCTGGCATTTGTTTTCGTCGAATCAAATTGAATTGTATCAGGCTACTACTGCAGCCCAAAACAGAAGTCCGAACCAAGTTAGCTGTATTTGAATTTACACTTGCTGGAGCTGAATTCGCCTGCCACTTAGCTGTGAAATGATGACATAAAAGAACATATATGCTGACACATCAATGGGTGGACACACGGACCAAATGGACCAATGGACGCATAACGCCTCTTACTACTCCTCTCTCTCTCTCTTTCGCTTTCTGTCTGTCTCTCTGGACTAATAGGCACAAGCGTAACCAGCCAAGAAGGACTACTTGCAGGCAGTCTGTTGCAGTTGTGTTTGCTTATTGACAGCTTTTAAAATAGAGATGTGGTTTAATATCAAATTTTTGACTATGACAAAAAGAAACTAGTTTTTTAACTTTAGGTTTACATATTCATATTTTATTAATTATCACGCAAATATATCGTTATGATATGTCACGTTAATCACGCTCTCATCTCTATCAAGTACGCACAAGGAAGGTGGATGTGGCAGACTGTGTTGGCCAAGTGCCTGCCTGGGCAAGTGTACAATGGCCAAGTATGGTTGACTCGAGCGCAAAAATCGCAAAAAATCAAAAATAATTGCCAACACGGTGCGACGGCTTCAAATTGAGTGTGAGAGAGAGAGAGCGAAAGGGAGAGAGAATGTGATGCGTATGGTGTGATTATATTGAATTTTTGATACGCTGCGTTTGGCCAAAAGGGCTTCGGAACGGTGGCAAACCAAGACGACAACGACGACGACGACGATGGCGTTGTGGCAACATTGACAGGTCAATATTGATGGAAACAAGATTTATATGACAACGGCGGCTATATTTTCAAATTTAATGAGCAGGAAGAGACCAAGTGCTTACAAGTGGACAGTGAATGGTCGTCGGTCGGTTGTAGCTTCTCGATTGTCGTTCGAAGACGGCAGAAGTGTCGAGTAACTCGCTTAAATGATGTGCTAATAAGGTGCACATAACTGTGCAAAAATATGATGAGGATTTCATCATGTCCTCCTCCATATTCCCCCGATGGGTTCTCTGCACACCCGAAGCATTCGCTACATTACTACTAACCAAAGTGTGGAAAATATTGCAAATATGACGTGAATTTGTGTTTAATGAGCAGGTGCTTAATAAATTTTAATAATCAATGGGAAGAGGGGCTAAAATGTTGGTTGGAAGTAAAGTGTGGGATCCTTATAAAAAGGTTATGAATACAAATGTTTGTGGAGAAAGTTTAATGATATGATGAATTAAAAAATTTAATTTGCTCAATTACACAAAACATTCCTTCCCTTTTAATGAGCTGGCAATGCCATATTGTTGTTATACACTCTATAATACACTTTTCAATTCAACAAACTTTCATACTAACGCTGTCCTCCCAAACTGTCATATGCCAATCCAAGCGATCTTCAACTTTCTCAATGGTCATCACTTGAGCATAGGCAACAACATTTTTGTGCACATCCTTGACCTCTGTTGCTCGTCGCTCTCCATCCAGAGACAACAACAGAGACAACAAAAACTAACAAACACCCAGACAAGACACCTTCAACAAGCAATCTACACCCACTGCAGCCTGCCAGCTTTCAGTTCGGAGCGAACCGTCCGAGCTATCAACATTCCTCGCGCTCTTTCAGTCATGAGAGGCATTATCGCCGCTCGTCATCAGCCAGGAGAAGGAGAGCAGGAGTGGAAGGAAGTAAGGAAGGGGCGCTGCTTGCACCACCCGTCGTCACTTGTCTGATATATCACCAGTATGATAGCAACAACAATAACAGCAAATACAGCAACAAGTTGCAACAACATGGCATAATGCACCGTCAAACAGAAACATTGAAGAGACAATCGCTTCTCTATATGCATGCCAAATTGGAACAATGCGACCGCACCTCCAGACTATTGTCAACAACAATCACCAGACTGCAGACTACAGAACGGGGCAGAACTTGGAACCTTGAAGCTTGTGGCGTCTCACTGCATCTGAATTCTTGGCGAATCAAATGCATTAATCCAATTTACGCATGCCACAAACGCCGCCAAAGCTGTCAAGGTGAACTGTGGACTTTGTCGAGACTCCTTGTTCCTAGGGGCAGGCAGCGCGATGCCGAAAAAGATTTCTGTGTAAATTTGCAGATTTTTCAAAAGTTGGCAGCACAATTTAAGAGCAACGCAATCAGCGTTAAGCAATCTGCGACTACAGTTTTTCACTTAGCCCCCACAACAGGAAGAGGTTCTCTCGCTCTCTCTCTCTCTCTCTCACTCTCTCGTTCTGGAGAGACTCGCGTTGACAATTTTATTTATTTACAGTTGGCAACTGTCTATATAAATTGAAGGTGCTACAGGCAGGCAGGCAGTCAAGCACCAGATCACAGTTGTTTTCTTCTGTTTTAAAAGCCAGAGAGACAATGTCAACATAGTTGCAATTAATTTGTAACCGATTATCATCTTCAGGTGCCAAATAAACTTCTCATACACTGAATGCGAAACGTGTTGAGTGTCCTTGCGAATGTATTTTGCAACTTGCATCTTTGTTCAGTTGCTGCTGCTGCTGCTTTATGTGCAACATGGCCACATAAACAAGATCAGGCCAGTTACAAATATGCGATACTTGAGTATTTCCCCCGCGCTCTGCTTTCTGCTTGGTTTTCTGTTGTCTGTTGTCTGGCTAGAACACTGGCTCGCTTTTTGTGTCTGTGACAGGTTGCCAACACTTGACGGATTTAATTATTTCGATATTTGCCTCTCCGTGTTGCGTGTTTGGCTGGCTTTTGGTTGGTTGGCTGCCGGCATTCCACATGCATCATGTCCGAATTGTAATGAGAAAATATGGCATTTGTGTGACAATAAAGTGTGCTTCGCACTTATGTTACCCACGAGTACCCAGCTTCTCTCTCTCTCTCTCTCTCTCCCCCCTTTGTAGCCACACATGCCGGCACAATCTCTCCTGGAGCATTTTGCATGCGCCTAAATTATGTTGACAACTGTCCGTAGCGTCTCATTGCAACGGCTGCTACTCACTCATTATGCCTGCAACATGGACTCGTACTCGTATCATATCGCCCTCCCGTTCCACCTTCCACTTTTGCATTCGCTGCTGCTGCATGCAACATGCAACATCTAGCCAACGGACGGTCGTCGGTCTAATGCCTGCACCATTTATTAAATGTCTCCATGGTGCGACAATAACTTTATCAGGCCAAAAAAACGAGAAGAAGCTGCCACCAGACACCCAGCATACTAACTGACCACTGGCCACGAGCCACAAGCCGCAAGTACAAGGAGAAAAGAGTCACAAACCACTTTGCATGTCTGTAACTGAGCTCCAGTTCTGTACTTGTTTAAGTCTGCCAAGTGCAGGCGTATTAACCCTTTGATAAACAAGAATTGCCACATTTGCTTTGAGACTTAAAAGAGTTATTTGGCGTAGATCAGAATAGAAACGAATAAAAGACAGATCTGTGCTCAAGATTAATAAAAGTAAATAACATTATATTTGTTATATGTGATATTTAGTATTTTATAAGCAAACTAACAAAAAGTATAATTGAGGTAAACAGGAAATATATAAAAATTTCAAAAGAAGCTTAACTAATTATTTATAAATAAATTTGTATTTAAAGTCAATCATAAAATCAATCAAATAAAATAAAGAATGATATTAAAGATAGTTTAAAATTAGTATTTTTTTGTATATCATTAGGGTATTAATAATATAATTTAAATTTATAAAAAAAAAAAAAAAAAAAAAAAAAAAATTAATTAATTAATTAATAAAAAAATAAAAAAAAAAAAAAAAAAAAAAAAAAAAAAAAAAAAAAAAAAAAAAAAAAAAAAAAAAAAAAAAAAAAAAAAAAAAAAAAAAAAAAAAAAAAAAAAAAAAAAAAAAAAAAAAAAAAAAAAAAAAAAAAAAAAAAAAAAAAAAAAAAAAAAAAAAAAAAAAAAAAAAAAAAAAAAAAAAAAAAAAAAAAAAAAAAAAAAAAAAAAAAAAAAAAAAAAAAAAAAAAAAAAAAAAAAAAAAAAAAAAAAAAAAAAAAAAAAAAAAATAAAAAAAAAAAAAAAACTTAATGGGTTAATCGCAAGTCAGGTGTAGTGTTTCCAATGATTGCGTTATAGCGTTATAGAGCTTCAGTCACTATCCACATTTACCAGCTCATTAAAAAGCTGGACAGGCTGCACCCACCACGCTGGCTGAACTCTAGTCTCTAGTTCATTTCAGTTCAGTTCATTTCAGGTTGCATTGCGTGTGCATTGCCCCCATTCGAGATGCACAATTGGCATGTGGCGGAGTCATAAAGAGAGTCGAGCGGCCATTTTGTGTGTGCAGGCCTTGTAAATTTAGATTTTACACAAATTAGCCAAAGTTGCTGCTGATCATTGTGAATAAATTGTAAACGAGTTCGCTGAGCTTGGTAAACCTGTCGGTTAAGCTAATTTAAAACACCAATTAGAATTGTCAATGGCGCTTGCATACAAATGGAATATCTTGAAATGATCATATCAAAATTTATTTATTTTCGTTGCCGACTGAAATAATTTTTTTATTTTTTGTTTTTGAGGCGCCTAATGAGAATTTCGTGTTTCTTTCAGATTCGGCTCAACAAAATCCCAACGCATGCAAATTTGTTAGTGTGTTTGAGTATTTTGAGCGCTCATAAAAATAAATAAGAGCCAGAAGGCAAACGTCGCAGCGGCTCAAAGTGTCATAAATTCTAAGAGTTTATTTATATATTAATTTTTTCGTTGTTTTTTTCGAGGGTCAATATTTGCGTTAAGTTGGCATTTAATGAACACGCGTTTGAGAATCGCGATTCCGAAGCGTCCTGCACCCATTTGAACATTTGACAAAATCATTTAAAAAGACGGCAACAAAGTTGCGGCATGTCGAAGCATTTTTTGAGGCTCATAAAAAGTAGCTATAAACATGTCAAGCGTCCCGGAAAAAAAAAACAACCAGAAACCAATTTTCGTATGGTGTGGACTCTCATTTTTAATTAGTTGTTTCGAAATCGTATCTTCCAAAACTATACAAAGCTGCAACACTTGTCGCCATCGCGTAGATACTAAACAAATGATATGAATAAGAGAACCAGTGGACAGACCGCCCTTTTGGCCATTGACGACAACGAATCAGGTGTTGGGTATTTTTCAATAATGGAGTCTCGGTCTAGATTGTTGTTTCATGGTCAAAAGCAGTTCCACAACACTTGTGCCGCTTAAATGGCGTCTAATTTGACTAAGTTATTCAGTTAGTCAGTTAGGCAGCCGCCGATCAACTTGTTTTCCCAATCAGTTTTGTCGTTGGCTTGTCATAAAATTTGTATAATTTTTACGGTTTCATAAAGTGACTGTCATGACATTTTAGTTGGACCTTTCATTGAAAACTTTGGCTTGAGCGGTCTTTTGTCTCTTTGATTTGCTTGCTCGCATTTGTATTTTGATTTTCTATTCAATATTTTCGATCTTATCGTTGATTGTTTTTTAATGAAGCTCCGCAGCGAATGTGTAACGAATTTTGATGATTTTTATTGGATTAAGTTTACAGGCGGCGTAATTATCAGATAGTTTCGTCTTTTTATCTAGTCTAGATGTTGAACTTGTCACAGCGACAGCCGATTGTAAAGACCTTGTTTGTAGCTGCCGGGCAAGATTTGTTTCGATCGGCAATTTAGATTGGGTATGGAAAATTAATTTTCGATATTGAGGAAAATCGTGTGGAAATTGTTAAAGATACGGCTTATAATAAAATGTAGCTTGTTAATATTCGTTTAAGGTTTTCTTTGTTTATCTCTCTTCTTTTGTTAAAGAATGTGAAATTACTTCCTTATAACCAAACATAGATGCTACAAAGAAAAAGATGCTAGAATAAAAAGTAAAAGTTACTTTGGAATTTATTTCTCTACCCATTTTAAATAGTTTATGATTTTTTTTCTTGTGTCTAAATCAGTTTAGTTTGCTTAAGCCAAAAATCCAAACTGACAATCGAATTCAAAACAAACTCCTCCGTCAATTTACTTTCCTCCTTCTGTCTTAACAAATGTCCTAGCTTGTCAGAGCTTCCTGCTGTTTCTACTCTAGCTGCATGCTCTTTCTCTCGGCTCACATGCTCCCAATTTTCCCCCCAACTACGCCCGACCAACCTCCGGTCACCAATTTAATTGAAACGCCCACGTCATAAACTTTAAGGCTGTTTTTACCTGCCGTTTTGCCCCATTGCGTGTTCGACTGTTTGCCATTTGCACCCACGCCCATTGCCGCCAGCTCCCAGCTCCAAACTCCAGCGGCAGTTTCATCACAGAGAGAGAGAGACACAGAAAGAGAGGAGAGAGAGAAAGAAGCAAGTGAAGTAAAACGCAGTCAGAAACTTCGAACGCGGCACTAAATTTTTGGTAAAATTATTGTTATTACACAGAAATCGTTTATTATTAATTTTAATGTATGGCAGCAGACGCCAGACGGTGCAAGCGTTTATCGGAAAGGGGGTAACGGTATTGTGTAGGCGGATGGAGATGTGAGGGGTTGACTCTTTGTATATTGCGTGACATGGATAGACGGGGCCAGGCCCATTTGAGACGCGTGCAGTGCGCAACTGTTAATGCAACAACCAACTAGGCAGAAATCCGTGGCAGACGTGAATGCGTCACGTGACTCACACACAAAACGACAGTAAGTCCTGCTGCTGTGTGTTGTTTTTATTTTAGTTGCTATTGTTATTATACTTTATGTGTGTGTGTTTGTGTTGGGCAAAGGATGTGCCCGGATGGGCGCAGCCCATCGGTTTAGCAGGCAGGTAACCCAACAAAAGCACGCGTCCAACAAATACAAATGCTCGTAACGTTATCCCAACCCTCATTGATGCAATGTGGCAAGACGTCTGTCTCTTTCTGTTCTGTTGCTGCCATTGTGTCCTGGCCTAGGGCTGCAACTTTTTACGCCTAATTGAAACGACTCGGGAGGTTAAAGTTTTCACCTTCTGACGCGAGCGCGCGTTCAGCTCGTGGCTCATTAATTATAATTTTGATGTCGAGTGGGTTGGCTGCCAACAGGTAGAAGACCAATGGCAACAAATGTTTAGCTGAGTATACACTTAAAAAAAAGTATATTACTATGTGACAATTTTATTTTGATTATTAAATATTTTTTTAAGTACTGGGGTATCTTTTCATCAGATAGAAAATTACAACTATTACACAGGAAATAAATAAGTTCTAAGTAACACAACACACAAATAAAATTTTTGCAAATGCCAAGAAAGTGGCGCTGTGTATAGCTAACAAAAAGGGTTGGCGTTAACACAGGGTGTGTATGTTGTCTGTCAGTTTTATGTAAATTGTGACAGCCATAAAAAGCTGATCCAGCATAAATGCCTATTAAAAAAAGATGTGCTTTGTAATATTGAAATGGTAATGAATATTAAAAAAAATTGTTAACTATTTCTACGGTTTTTCTCATTTCAAATTGTTGTTGTTGCAATGCAATTCTCAATGCACTACACAGCTGACTCTGTTGTAAGGGTCGAGGATTCAGGGTTAGCTCGCTCTCCACACTGTCTGTCTAATATCCTTCCCTTGTAGCCTGCCCAGTCTTTGATAGATGCGCAAAAGTACTTAATCATTGTGCGGGCTAAATTAATCAAGTGGCTTGTACTATGTAGTAGTAGCTACAGTGGCTCCTGTTCTCTTGCCTGTTGGGGGAGGAGCAGTTCTGTTTTTAATTTGTGCAGCTCATAGAATATTCAAACAGCATATGGCTACAAGTAGACTGGGCTGCAATCCTTGAGGCTGCATAAAATTAACCAAAACAAGTAGGAAATTAAAAATAAAAGAACGAGAAGAAAGGTCCTGAGTGAGTGTCATATGGCTAGAGGGCGGTTCGCTTTGAAGGACTTGGTTTGGTTATATTTGCTGTCTCCTCCGCTTTCCTTATGATTAATCGAGTTCATCTGTTGGTTTGTTTACAATTTCTCTCACTTAATTTTATTTCTTGCGCACTCACTTTAATATGCGTTAAGTCATAAAAGAGGAAAATTTCTCTGGTTCTAGTTGTTTATTCGTTATGGTTAATGCTTAATAGCTTATGGCTAATTCAAAAGAGAGAGAAAGAGAGAGAGAGACTGTGAGCAGCTTGGCCGAAACGGCAGCAGGTACATCCCAAATTGGTGAAAAACCTGACAGTCAGGCAGCAGCAGCTGGGCATTAAAGCTGTGGAATTTAAAATCATGGCGACAATTTCCACAAATTCCTAAGGCAAACCACAACCTGGCCAATACTTGTTGGTAAGCAAATTGGCAGGAGTAGCATCCAGGAGGCAGTGGGCCTGCTTTGGGCCAATTGTATGCTGTGCCGATTGGCATTTCAGCAATCTTAAGTACGCCTACAAGAACATGTAAATAGACTTTCGGTATCGAAACAGGAACATGGTATGCAATTTGCTCGTTTGACACTTGAAATATGTGGCAACAATACAAGCAGTACGTAGTAGTAAGAGGCGGCTCTTGGCCAGTGCCTGTTGCAAATGCATTTTCTATATGCGACTCGCAATGCTGTTGTTGTTTATAGGTAAATGTCAGACGACGTCGACGTCGTCGTCGTAGTCGTCGCAGGCGGTGACAATGACAAGCCACGAAACAGAGAGAAAGAGAGACGCGAGACTGTCAACTTGCAACTGGCGACATGCCACTTGCAACGACAAGTGGCCAAGTAGCTGCCGCTAAACAGAGCTGAGAGTCTCAGTCCGAGTCTGATGCTGTACTCTCCGCCGAACTGGACTTGTTCAAATGCCCGACTGGCTGATCGTTGCCTGAACTTTGAACTCAAACAAAATATGCGGCCAACTTGTTTTTAGCGATGCCCGCCCCAAAAGCAGCTGCAACGCCCCCAACTCAGCGCAGGCTCAGTGCAGCGTCTGCTTAACACTCTCTCTTTGAATGGCTTAACTGGATTCCTAACTAAGTTGGTAAGGATAGGAAATGTATAATAATATAAAATCTTCCAGGAGCTTGAAATTTTATGCTCAAAAATATATAATAGCGAATATAAAGCAATTGGCCGTAAAAAACAACTATTTGCAAGTTACTTTTTTATTTAGCTATTAAACCTGAATTATAATACTATTATAAACAGTAAGAGTATTAGAGCAAGAACTGTGCAAAGTGTTGTGGCAAGTTGTTTTTTGTTTTTTGAGCAAGTTGTTGTTAAGGTTCGGTTCTGATATCAACGCTGAGTGAATTTGTATGTTCACAGTTTAAAAGAGCAGGCGCGAAAGTGAACACTGATCGGGGCGGGGTCGGGGTGCCAGGGCCAGTGCATGTTAGCTTGGTTTGCTGCTGCTGCGGCGGCTGCTGCTTGGCTTACAATAGCTCAAGAATACCGCTATCATTATTCTTAAACTTTGTGGCGTCGGCGGCGTCGGCGACTCCTTGGCTTTAAGCCCAAGAATCGAGGCTGGATGGTCGACAAGGTATAGGCTAGAAGGCAGTTTGCTTGGAGCCGCCTTCTAGACTTTAGCATCAGAGTTGATTCTCATTTTAATGAACCGCCGTTCTATTTTTCGCTGATCTTTCGCCACTAATAGGAACGTGTTCACGTCGTCGTTGTTGTTGTTGTTGTTGCTGCTGCTGTTGTTGTCTCACCAAGGAGCAAACAGCAACAGCAACAGAAACAACAGCAGGAACAACGACAGGGAGCAAGTTTAGCGCATGGCAGCAGCAACGGCTTAAATCTATGAGGACGCCTTACAAACTATGCTTAAGTGATTGTCAAGTTAGGCTTTTAATTTATCATCCATAGACAAGAGCAGCTACTAAAGCAGCGAAGACCACTCGGACTCTTGGGGGCTAAGTAGAGGTTATGCCTGGGTTAGGCTACCATTTTTTTTATTTTATTTTTTTATACTTCTGTTATCCTCCTTGTGCTCTGAACTGAGTCTTGTGGCGGTGGGCAAAGTGTTTCGCATTGCATAATCTCGCGCTTCCTTGACACGGCTGCACCCCTGCCCCCCCTTGACCGTAGTCAACGCTGTGTTCTGTTGTCGCTGTGGACCCCGCTTGGGTGTTCGATCGTTCCACATTCCGGCATAATTGATTTTAAGCGCTGCTTCGCTAATAAATCGTAACTTTATCGCTAGTTTGGTTCTTGGCAATGGGAAGAGCTCCTGATGCCTAGCTCTACTGGCACTTGCCATCGGGGGCGTCCTTGTTGATTGTCCAATAAATAATGATAGCAAATGTTGCTGCTGTTGCCTGAGCATTAGAAAAGCTTTTCACACAGTTTGGCCCTTGACCGCTGACTGCCACGTTAAACATTATCCAAATGTTGCCCTGCACTTGACGATGCAGTTGCTGCATTTGCTGCTGCTGCTGCAGTTTAACAAATTTTAGCTCGTTTATGGTCAAATGGCATTGCACTGGCACTGGCACTGGCACTGGCACTGGCTCCAAACTGGCAGACACAACGGCAGCTGCATGGCCGCCAATTATCCGTACAAGATGCAGCACCAAGCAACAGCAGCAGCAGCCCCCGCAACCAATCCCGATGCTGACGATGCCGACGATGCTGACGATGCCGAACCCGAGATCCCAAGCTTTACAAGTTACTTTACCTTGCCTTTGGTCCAGTCAACAACATCAGCTAAAGTGCTTCACTTGGTTGTTGTTTGTTTCGCAATGCTGTTGCTAGCTTTTTGTGTTGTTGTTGTTGTTATTATTGTTGTTGCTTTGTCGCCTGCTCTTGGCTATCTTTGTTGGCTGTGCCCCAAGCGCTTGTCCCAGCCTTCTTCGTCTTCTCCTTTGCTTATTTTTATCCAATGCGTCTGCTATTTGTAGTCTGGTTGTCGGTTTGTCGGTTCTATGCTCTGAGCTCCACTATTCGACTATGTTCTGTTGTATTTTATCGCAAAAATACTACTTGAGTAGCTTTATGGCCCATGTTGGCCAATAAAAAGCTGACAAAACAATATTCTCCTGTGTGCAAATTTGAACCTGGGTTCCAGAAATGGGCCACCAAACGAGCTAAATAACAAACACTCAACACAGTTTGCCAACTTTTTTCCTGGAATCTAATTAAGTGGCGTTGGTTTTATTTTGAGGCCTTATATTGTTTTATACCAGCTGAAATTTATATGCATGCGAAATGTCGCAAGCAACAAATTTATCATACATCAGAGTATTTCAATGTTGAAAATCCCAGGACTAAAGATTTCAATTGCTTGATTCCTACTCTTTAAACGAGCATATTACTGCATAACACATCATATTGTTAACCCATTGCAAGTTATCGAAAACTGTTTCCACATTGGAATTGTGATACATATTTTACATGTTCGCTTCTGCTTTTGATCGTATATTAATTTAATATGCACGCCCGTTTCAAAGGCCAATAAAGTTGCTACATTTTACGCTGAATCTCAGAAACTGAGACAGCATTGCGGGCGTGGCGGTTGCTGTTGCTGTGCCGGCTTAAATCAAATAAGAAAAAAAATAAATGCTTTACGGGTTATCTGAGCTGAAAAGGCGCTGAGTTTTTAGGAACAGGAAATATAATTTAGCTGACGCGGCGTGTGGTAATTAAAAGGGCAAAGCAGGTACCCAATTGTAGGCGTGTCCAGTTCGGTAGCGATTAGCTTAGATTTTTCGATTTTGGAACACTCAAAAACCACAACTGAAATTAAAAGACTTAGGCAACAAACTTGAAGGCAAAATCGAAATAGACGTGAAAAAAGTTCCCACATCGTCGTCGTTGTTGTTGCGAACATTGTCAATGTTATCGGCAAAGACAATAAAATTAATATACAGAAAACGCCTGTCCACAATAACAACAACAGCAACAACAACATAAGTCGCATTGTCAGTTGAAGACCCAAATCTAAGACCATAAATATAAATAAAATAAAAATCAGCAAAGAAGAGTAGCGAAACATGAAAACCGCGTTGGCTTTGGCTGCTTGTTAACAAGTTCACCAACAGCAGCAGCAGCATCAGCAGGTAAAAAAATATATGTATATAAAAAACAAGAACAACAACATCAAAATATCATCTCTACACTTGGCCCAAAGATCAAACGCATACATTTAAGCGGCAGCTTTTGATAATTTTTTTCCTGCGTTCTGCGTTTTGCCGAAACGCAACATTTTTCATATTGTTGATTTTAGTTGTAGCGTTTTTCATGCAGTATATTTCTTACTTGATTTTTTTTTTTGTGTGTGTGTTCATTTTGCGCAACTGGCGCTCGCCCCCCGACGTCGGCATCATTAAATTAAAACGAAATTTAAACAATTTCACTGAAAATTATACACAATGAAGAAGCTGCCGCTAAGGGCAGCAATGAAGCTGAATGAAACGCTCCGACAACCTGTCCAAAGACTGCAGACATAACCCAAAGCCTGTCAGTCAGACAGTCAGGCCAGGCCAGTCCACTCCATTCCACTCCACTCCACTCCAGTCAGTCAGTCTCTCGTCCGTTTGGGACGAAAAAGACGACGCATTTGGCTTGGACAGGTTGATTACTGTTAAAATTATCACTGATTGTGATAAGCGATAACTGTGAGCACGTCAAGACAACGAAGACGACGAATTTTGATGATGATGATGATGATGCTGCTGATGATGATACTGCTGATGGTGATGTGGCTACCCAATGATGCCTGGCTGATGAGTTTCAGTACTGTTTGGTTTGCACTTTGGGCCTCTGGGCCCACAAAACCAAAAAAAAAAAAACAAAAATGTTGAGGCCCATAACGAATTGTTACAAACCTAAATGGAGTGGCTCGTTAGTCCAACAAGTTAATGTGCATGACTTTGGTAGTCTTTTTGGGGTCTTTTGTGATATGTTAATAAGCATTTGCCACTTGTGTTGCCTCAGTCTCTGTGTGTGAGTGCATACAAATTATACGAGCCAGCTAACTTTTACCCCAAGTGTCTGGTTTGGCGCAAGGCAACAAGTGTTTGCCAACACCTACAACACAAGAGAAAGTTTCGGCATTGCATTAGATCCGATCATTTTCCAATGTGTAACCCAGAAATGCATTTTGAACTCTTAGCGTGGGAAATGCATTTTGATCGTGAAGCAGCTGGAGCTAAGGAGGAGTTTTCTGTTTATTCTCACACTTTTTTGGCAAATCATTTAAAAATTAACTGGCATTGTTTTGAATTGCGCTTTAATGCCCTCAGATATTTTCTTATCGCCTTACAAAGCGCTACAAAATACCCACCAATGGGATTTGATGTCTGAAAACAAAAACTGATACATAAAATTAAAATAACAATACATGTGAGGCAAACAAAATAATCAAATACTAATAAAAAATACAATTTAATACGAAAACAAAAATACTGTAACAGATGAACAGCTCAACGGCAGCCATCATAAAAAAACACAAAATGCTATCATAAAAATTCAAATAAAAAAAATTTAAATTATTGATTAAGATCGACGAAACAAAATATTAAAAACAAAAAACACACACACACAAAACCCGAACGAAGCGTCAAAATAAAACCCAAATAGCAGACTAATAAATGCTCTTATCTTCCAGGTTAGCTGAGGGAGTGACTTTATTAATTAATTTAATTTATTTTAATTGCCACTGTGGCCGGTAGATAAAAGCCGACATTGACTGACTGACTGAATGAAAAAGAATCTTCGGCCAATCCTCTAGCTGATTGAGCGATGCTTTACGATGAGCATTGGCATTGAATGGCTGAACTTATTGTTTGAAACTTTGAAACTATTAAAAGATCCATAGCTGATTGTATCGCAGCTGTGAATTTTAATGTACAGCTTAATATATCTTTATGCGAGGGGATTTGTAACATTGTTTAAAGACTCATTTTGATGTGGTTGCGCTTTAAGTGGATTAACTGACCGACCAGCAATGACGCACACTCAAATCTCACACATAGCGTATACGCGATTTTATTTGGAAATTTGAAACATTTTCTTCGCAGAAGTGATTAGTCAGTCAGTCAGTCAGTAAAGAGCCGCGTGTGCTACAAAATATGGTACACAATGCAAAGTAAGTTTGTTTAAGCCGCAGGCTACCCACGGCCCCCAAGTAGTAGAGTTGGCTCAGTCTCGACGGGCAGCCCACTTGGGTCGCATTTGCATATGAGTTCATTTAGCAGTTTAAGAACTTGGCACAAATAAAAACTTCTAGCTCAAGCTGTACGTTTAAGCCACGAAACGTGTGCTAATTTACATGAGATCGCATCGGACCACATCCTCATCCCTATCTTCATCCTCAAGCAGCACATCCACATCCACATCCACATCGACATCGACATCTCTGTTTCACTGGGTGTGCTTCTGCTGCTCTCAAAAACAAAATAAGGCAGC
Organism: Scaptomyza montana; assembly: GCA_018904305.1. NCBI lineage: Eukaryota > Metazoa > Arthropoda > Insecta > Diptera > Drosophilidae > Scaptomyza > Scaptomyza montana. Next base: position 4,507,134 of record JAEIGR010000004.1, read on the forward strand.
TAAAATTAAATCAAAAGCGCGATACGCCAACGTTGGCCCAGCAGCCGCCAGCCAGCCCACTCGGATGGATGATGAAGAGTCTATCGTCGCCAGGCAATCGCTATCGAGAATGCGCATAGTATATGCTACATTGTACTATATATGACTTACTCCTAATGCACTGAGAACAATATCCAAGACTATAATCTCTAAGCTATTCTTCAGTTCAGCGCATAACTTTTTTACTAGTGCAGTTTTCAGGCGTTGCCCTGGCCTAGTCTAGCCTTAGCCTGGCTTAGTTGGCCTTAGCCCAGGGCTGGCTTTTTGGCCAAGTGGCAAGTGCAGATTGCCAACATTAGATGAAATATTTATATTGTCTATATGAATTGAGCTTGCGATCTGCCACTGCGGCATTAAAGTTCTCGCAGCAGGACGCCAGTCATATCGCACTGAGCATATGAGGAGTCTCTTAGCAGTCTCGTTCCCACTTTAAGATCTCGCATCAGGTAGCGGGTAGCGTACACACAAGTGTCCAGCAAACGACAGAGATATGAGCCCATTCGGCAGTCACGTTTTATTTAAATATATGCGCGTGCGGGCAGCTGCTCCTTCACTTGGCTTCAATATGTTGTTGCAGTAGCTTTTTAAGTACTGTTGGTTGCCTGGTTCGCCTTTGGGGGTGTCGATGAGTCTTTTGCCATTCGAAGTCTTTGTTGGCTACTGTATGTCCATTCGAGCATTGAAAAAGTAGCTCAAACTGTACTGTACTTGCGGCCAATATAGTCACAGTCAATGGTTATAAGCCCATTGCATATGCATTCGATTGCCTGTCATCTACTGAGCCCTAGAGGCGACAAGTGTGCTCAAAGTTGTTGCCCAGGCATCTTTAATTGCCCAACTTGGCAATTTCAAATTTCAATTACTTGAACATCACGCGCAATCAACAGCTATCCCGAAAAGATCATCGCCTCCCTTCACCTCTGCATGATTAATAACCAGCTAAAGCAGCTCATTCCCATATCCATCTGCCTAGTTTTTCATGTTACGAAGCACCAGCTACCCTGCATTAGTTTTTAAGATCAATTCATATTCTTATAAAAATGTTAATAATGTATTTAATTTTCATAAAATCTTTTTCAGAGTACCTCCGATTTGTTGGTTCTCTTCGCAATGCCTACATTAGGCTAGTTACTGGGTAAGTTTGTTTGCCAAGCAGCTTTTTGACACAGTAGTTAACCGGGCACCTAATAATAATGGAGCACTTCGTGCACAGGTCCACAACGTTCCCGTCCCTGTCTCCCTCCGCTGGCTCTAGCAATGAAATAAAAACAGGTAGCTGCATCTTTCCGGCAATTGCAGAGTCCCATTACATTTATTATTTATTAATAACATAATTTATTGTTTCATGGCATTCATGTGAACTTCATGAGCTTACTGTTGTCCACAACAGGCAGTGGAGGCATTGTACAGGCAGTTTAGTAGGGGGAGTAATGCAACTGCCGTTGAATTAAAAAAAACGCTGGATGGCGACTCGAGCCGGCTGGAGCTTCAAGTTCGATTGCCAAACGGGGCATTAGGTCGTCGTCGGCAATTGTTGTTAGATGGAAAAATTGGCGCTACTTTGGCGCGACGGTTTTGCGCCAAGACCCAGCTAAAGACTTTTTGGCCACCGTTCCTCTTACCCTTCTTCTCTCTCTCTCTCTCTCTCTATCTGCTTACGAGTAAATTGCGCAAAAGATTCTTAAAGTTAACGGCCCTTCATAAATTTTGTTATGAAATATGTGCGCGCTGGTTTAATATGCCAGCCAGCTTCTAGCTCCCAGCCAGCTCTCAGGCTATAGCAAACCGAACCACCCAACTAACCAACTGGAATACTAGCGTCCTCTTCGTCTCTGTCGTCGTCGCTTGAACAGTTTTCCCTCGAGAAAAGTTCTCAGCTATGGCAGGCATTTTCTTTCATTGTGGCAACAACTGGCTGCTGTTGGCTGACTGGCAAGTGGCATGACAATAAAAATTTACGATTGCTTTTATGGATTTACGAGGTTTTTGTGCGGTCTCAGTGCTATTGCGTCACTTCTCCCCCAAGCCCGTCTTCCTCATACAACTCGACACGTCTGTGTCTGTCTTTTGCACTCGCTGTAATTTGACGCTAATGAGTGTCAAAGTTGATAGTTATATTTTTTTTTATTTATATTTGTATTTTGGCAAATGGCGCAGTTGCGCAGCGTAACAAGCATCAAATTATTTGGCCTAAACTAACGCCCACTCTGCAACGCGAGAAAAAACCTATCAATTAAGTAGAATAGAAACTTAATTTGTGGAGAGTTTTGTGTCGTAGGTAACAGGATATATTGTTGTGGTGTGTATGTATGTTGATAAAGTACAAATAAACGAGATGATCCAAACCTGTAGCTGTTGATTCTAAAGACTTATTTTGTCCTGCTTGTAGATATGCAAACTTTAGAGTTTTATTTCCGTAAGTCATAAGCTATATGCATAGGCTATAAAGTAGAAGGGAGTTTGAAGTCAATATTCAAAAGAACTTTTTAGCCTGGCTGTCAAGTGTTAATTAATTTTTTCTAATGTCATCATACATTGACACACCAAGCTTTATTGTTTTTATTCCTTTCAATGGTATAGTAAGCTTTCTTTTATGTATTTGTAGGTACAAATCACTAAGTTTACGACTCTGAATGACTGAAGACTTTTTAATCTATAAGTTCTTTTAATAACGCTAACTTGCAAATTTACCTCTAATTCCAAATAAATACGCCAATACTTATTGCCTTAAAAAAGGCAGTTCAGTTGACTGTGGTAGCTTTCACTGTTAACCCATCGCTTAAAATCAATTTTATGACTTGGCCATGAGAGAAGTAGCAGGAAAAGAGAGCGTGGGGTAGAGAGAACTTCTCTGCTGAACTCTGGCCCGGGCAAAAGTTTTCACGCCGCTGCCAATGCCAATTTAGTTGGGGTACTGGGGAACTGCATAATTTCACCTACCGATAAAACGTAATGAAGAAACACGTACACACACACACATACATACATATTTGGGCATTGTCGTTGGCCATGGCTAACATCAACGTCAGTGTCGGTGGCACGCATGGCAACTTTCATTGAATTAAACCCTAAAAATATGAAGCTTATCACAAATCAGGCAAAGAAGAATGAGGAGGAGGCAGCAGGCAGCAGGCAGTAGGCATTCGGAACTTCATCACCTACTTTGAATGTTGGCTACCGCATGAGTCGCAACTTGGTCTGACCTACATATAGGCAGCCAGGAGTTCGGGGCGCGTGCACAGAGGGAATGAGGGGGAGGCAGACTAAATGCGCTGCAGACAGTTGAAGATGAACTAAAAATGCAATACACAAAATATGTGCCGCCACAGCCGCCAAAAACAATTTACCAATTTATGTTGAACTGCGGTTCGACGTTGAAAAAAAAAAAAGTTCCAGCAGCTTCTCATTCTCTCTTTCTGCGCGCACATGTGCACATCCTCGGGTTTAAAAGACAAGAGACGACTTCACTGACTTTACTGGCAAATCACTAAATTTATATGTTTTCTGATTCAAAATATTTATTGCCAAACCGCTCACAAATCCGCAAGTAACTTTGCGAGTGGCCCCAAAAAAGGGCAGCTCAGACTCCAGAAGACAAGCGAAGACCAAGACAAGACCAAGAAGCTCACAGGCTTGCTCACTGGCTGGCGGCTGTGCTTAAATTGCCTGCAAAAAGGGGAGGAGGACATTAAAATTCACCAAATGTATTTATTACGGCACCAAAACTGCACCATCAACAGCAACAACAACAACAACAACATCAGCCCGAAACTGATGCGTCGACCACAGCCCACATACAAAAATTTGTTGCTTGCTGCTGCTGCTGATGCCCAGGACTGTGAAATCCAGCCACTCGTCGTCTCAGTCTCAATCTCAGTCGGGTGAGTCGGCACTTGGCGGCGGCATGTTTACAGATTGATTTGCTGCGCCCGCAGATACCCCAAAGATATCTACCACCAAGCACCAACAAAACACTTGCCAGCGACGCAGAAATCAATTGTCTGGCACATGAATACAAAATAAAACGAAGGAATTTAGTGTGTGAGCATCAACTATCAGACGGACTGCTAAACAAAAAAAAAAAAATACACTCAACAAAATTGCATGCTGTATGTTCTAAAAACTTAAATGTATTGCTTTATGTTAAGGGGGTTTGCTTAAAGAAAACTATTAAGAATCAATCGCTTGATTTTTAAGAAAAACTACTCAATCACCTATAACCTACAACACTTGGGTTTTGACAGTTTTTTGTAAGGTGTAGCCGGCCGATGTGTTTCCTTGGCCAAAACGAACTCACAGAGCGCTACAAGTGGCCGCTTAGACAATTTGGACTTACAACTAGATGCAAAGCAAAAAAAAGCCAACGCCAAAGCCGAGGGTCGAAATTTATTTCGATGCCCTGCAGCTGAATTATTTAAACCGACGAATTCAATTAGAGACAGTGACTTGGTTTTTGCGCCATATTCCAATATGCAAGGGGTGCTGCAGCAAAAGATGGCTTAGGTTGGGGCAGTGGCAGGGGCAGGGGCAACAATGTTCGTTGAATTTGCGTTGGCGCTGAGGGCTGAGCCAACAGCTGCGGGTGTGGCAAGCAACAACAACTTCACGCAGATCGCTTTTGAGGAGGCGTCGATTGAGACAAGTGGAACTCTTTTATTTTGTTGCTTTTGCACTTCTTCTCATTCTCATTTTGCACCTTAGTTGCAGTTACAGCATCTGCATGTTGCCAGGATGCGCGCTTATATACTTTGTTAGTTCTTTTAATTTGATTTAATTATATGCGCGGGCAATAAAGTCAGTCTGCATGTCTGTCTGGCGGAGCTTGGGGGGGCGTGTCGGCTGGGGCTGTGCCCACTTTTGCGCTGCCACAATATTTCCACCTCCTAAATGTGACGTATTTTGGGTAAAGGTGCGCGCTTGAAAAATCACCGCTTTCAACTTTTATACACACAATATATTATTGTGTGTGATCAGTGTTCACTTTTCTCTCATTGTTGCTATTGTTGTTGTTGTCGTTGAAGCTTTAATTTTTATAGGAGTGGCTTGTTAAATTTCACTTGCATGTCAAGGCAAAGTTTCGTTTGGTTTTGAATTTTGGTGCGAGGTATTGGGCGTCGATTTGTATGCTTTTCACTTGTCTGGCCTTTTGGGAAGGTGCAACTTTATAGAAGAGAAATCTTTTCTTCTTTTTTCTTTGGAGAGCAAAAGAGATCACATTTAAATGTCAAAGATATCCAAGAAGTCATTGTATCTAATGTGAAAAATGCGTTAATTTAAAGAAGATAATATCGTTATTTGAAGATTGTAAGGAATTAAAGATAGGAAAAGTGGGTCAAATATTATTATAATATTATAAATGGGATAACAATAAATGAGTTTAAGGAAACGTAAGATGAGATATTAAGACAAATAATTGTTTTCTTAAATATATTCCATCAGAAAGAGATTATTTCTTGTTTCTTATGCAATGAATATTGAACGACATCGGAATAGTCATATAAACATGCTTTTCCATCATCTACTAAAATCTTTCCTTATTTTCTTATTCAATTCGCTTTGGCGATGAAGTTCAATGCACGATTCGGCAGCCAAATGATTTATTACCAAGCATAAACTAATCAACCTAAAAAAAAAACACAAACCATATAACAGATCATGCAGTAGACAAGTGCAATCCCCCCAACACGCCGCACCACCTCACACCCACCTTGCTGGCACTCCCCGCACTTATTCGTAGCATTATGGGCCACATACCAGAAAAGGCCACTAAACCGCATAACTGTCCATGTCGCTCAGTCTAACTGAAACAAAAAACCAATTGACGATGATGACGACGACGACGACAGGTGATTAATTGTTTCAGGCGCGTAGACGTTACTTAACGCTGACTTCAAATGAGCAAGAAATCGAAAGACTGAGACTCCAAGCTCAGAGATTCGTGATGTCAAAATGCTGAGATCTGTGAGTGGCCATATATGGGGTTATTAGTGTAGCCAAGAGTGGAGAAGAGAACAAAACAAGTTGCATGGCTCATGAATGAATAGCTTTGAATAGTTTCGAGTTGTTGAATAGTTGGCCAAATGACTGAATGATACAAGCACCTGAAATTCAAAAACAAAACAAAAGACCCCAACACGACAAAAAAACAACAACAACAACAACAATAATAAACCTCGTGCGCAATGACAGCCAGTTGAAGTCATGTTTCTCCAATTCTATTTTTTTTTTGTATTTTTCAAATCTGGTGTTTGAACGATCTTGGGTTACACTTTGCTTCTATTACATTTGGCGTGCGTCGTGGCTCACCTACAAGCCAAAATCGCTTGCCCCCCGCTTTAAGCCCCCCCTTCGATTATCTTGGCTTTGTGCTGGGTGTCTGGCGTATGATCCACTGATTGCTTGATTATTATTTTGATTAATTAGCTTAGATTTGGCTAGTTCAAACTGTAAGGCCCACGCCTGAGGCCAAGATCGCTTGTGGCTCTGCTATTGTCTGGGCTCTGTATTGGATCATTGGCTCAGGTTCATACAATTTATATAAATACATATATGTACATGTATGTATGTATACGCGTTTGCCAATGATTGATTGAAGTTTTGGTTGATAACAGCTTACAATTGAGAAATTATTTACATGAGCTATAATTAAACTTGTTTGTTGTTGCCTGTCATTTGATGTGTATGTGCACTGTACACATCTATCTCTATCCCTCTCTCTATCTGTCTCTCTATCTGTCTCACTCTGTGGGAGTCTCGGTCTGGTTTATTGAACTGACATCAATTGAGTGTGGGCTGAATGGCCAATAGAGCCGTTGGCAAGTGATGTTACCCCATGGTAGTATACAAATATATATAATCAGGAAATTGCTTTAGGCCCTGTCAGATGCTCTGAGTTGATTAGCCATTTTCATAATACGAATTATACATTCAATGCCAACAATTCCAGGTAGATCAATTTTGAAGACTGTCAATGTAAAGTAAAGTTATGAAATGATTTATTTATCTACTGATTAAAATATTTAATATTTAAACACTTGTTTATAGAAATATTGCTTTATCCTATATAATTTTTACGTTTTACACTATGCTTTTGATTTTTTAAGATTCTCTCAACCTGATAAATTTTGTAAACTTCAAATGCTGCTTTGTCTATTTTGGCATTTTACTTATTTGCTGTCAATGGATATGTGTCAACTGTGTGTCAAACTGGCCATCAATAGGCTCATCCATATGTCCAGCTCTAAGTCACGCTTCACTAGAAAGCTGTATTGGTCTCACACAAAACAATAAAAATAACAAAATAAACCAACTGATTGAAAGAAACCCCCTAAAATAATGTTGATGCGGGCGCCCATCGATCGTTTGAGCGTTTTGTGTGGCCCAAACACGGTGAGTTGTTGGTTAGTTTGTCTTTTAGTTGCTAGCTTTTTTGTTTTTGGTTGGTAGATGCGTGTCTGGCCGTTGAGCTTCTGCCGCTGCGCTGATTCGCGCTTGCGTCCAAGCCACACGACTTTACTTCACTTCACATTGTCCAGCTTGCCTCGACGCCATTTGTGGCCCAAGCAACCGCAAACATGCAAAGTGACAACGGCGACTCGGCCATATTTGGCCAAATTCAAATACCATTAACACGTACGCCATTTGTCGGTTAATGGGAATTGGGTAAGGGAGAGGGTGAGGGTGGGAGGAGGTCTGCAATCGATGCTTGGTGGGTTCATTTGTCCACTTTCTGTTTGGGCCCATTTCCGTGTTCGTTTGTGTCAAAGCCGCTGCACGCATTTCCCCCAATTCGACATTTAACACTTGTAAATTTCTTTAAGCCAACAAAAGCAGCAGCAGCAGCAGCAGCACCAACAAAAAACTTCGATGTCGCATTTATGGAAAGGCCGCGGAATTGTACCTCTCTCGTTTTTAAGGTGTTTTTGTTGTTTTTTTTTTTGGGTTCCTTGCGACGAATCGTGTGTTTTGGTCGCATGGTAACCTGTCGTGATTCTTGTTTTAATTTGCTTTGACTTGTGCGCCTTTTTGGGCTGCCGTCTTTGTAGCTTTTCTCTCTTATTGGCGACATTGGCAGTTATTAGGACTAAATGCAGAAGGTTTCCATTTAGCTTCCATTTGGCTTGGGTTGTTTGCCTCATTAGCGGCTTTTTTGTTTGTTTGTTTTTTTAGTTGTGTGCTTTTTTTTTCGGTCGTTGTTTCGTCCAGACGGCTAATTTGCCTGGTCTCGCAATTATCGTTAGCACTCAAAAGGGAGCAGCAGCAACAACAAAAACACTAACAACTACATTGTCTTCAGGCTACTTTAAACAAAACTGTGGCCAAGATCTAGCTTTAAACTGATTTAAACATGCCAAATCTTGTACGCAAACATAAATTTACAAGCTTATCTCAGTGCGCGAATCGTGCGCTTGTTTTTTCATACTCTATACACGTACAAATCTTTGGAATATAGGGTAAGCTTATGTTGAAAAGAGTTTATGTGACGGACTCGCATATATGGAGGAGTTTTATTTATCTTTTCGTTATTTTCAATTAACTAACTAAATGTTAAAAAAAAATAAAAATATAAGTTTCATAAGAAAGCAGATACAGCTTGTGGTCTGACATTGATGATTTGCAGGGTATTTGTCAGTCACACACTTGCAACTGGCGCTTTCTTACTTGAATTTTAGGTGTACTTTTTTGGCAGTGGAGTTTTTTTTTTGTGTTTTGTTTTTGGCATAGATTGAAGCGTTGTTGGCGTCGCCGTTGCTGCGACGCCGACGCCGCTGACAACGCTGACAAGTGTTAATTGAATTCATGTCTCTGGTAATCATAATAATAATAATAACAATATCATGTTATGCCGGAGCGCTGAAGTGCCTCAAGACAACGACAACGTGCTTTTGATGTTGCTGTTGGCCCGAACTGATCCCCGTTCCCGCGTCCGTTCGTCGTATCTGTCGGCTATGTCCGTCTTACTCTTTGGCTCTTTGGTTCTTCGGTTGGTTGTCTGTCTGCCAGGCAGCACCACCGCCGCCGTCGCCATTGCCGTTGCCGTTGCCATCGTTATAAATTACTCAATTAATGTCAGCGTTTATGTCAGCGGCAGCACCCAAAGCACCACAACAGCAGCGAGCAGAGCTGGGGCAGATAGGCACATGAGCTTATGCAGATAGTCCAACATAGATATATATACTATATATAAATATTCAGATATGACATGGTGGGGCACGATAATGGGGCATGTTTAGTGGCCTATCGTTGATGTAAAAGTCGCCTGTTTAATTAAAACTTTTGCCAAACCACAAAAAGCCACAAAAAAACAAAAAATGAACAGTGTACTGAGTTGAAGCTCAAGCCAGGCTCTGGCTTAAACTGCTGACAAGTTGCGCAACTTGACACTTTGCATGTAGGCCCTTTTAGCAGCGCGAGTTCGTTGCTTAAGTCTTTTGTTTGGCTCAACACAAAAAACGTGCAAATTATGATTTTGTTGGCTTTTTATTTATTCATTTTGTTTTTATTTTTTTTTTTGCCTCTTCTGCTGTAACAGCTGCTGAAAACGAAATGTCAATTTTGTGAAGGGATTGCTTTTGTCTTTTAACGCCCTCAATTTACGGCATCATGCGCCCCCACAAACACGACACGCCCCCTTCGACAAATCCTCTTACTTGCTGTGCATACACTGCACTGAAATTGGTCAAAGTTAAAGATTTTTTAAAAAAAAGAAATCAAAATAATCTAAATCTAGATTAAATAAAAGTTAAATTAAAACTTTATTAATCTATTATTGAACTTTTATTTTTTAATATGATTTAAGTCTTTATATAATCAGAGCAGGTACACTGTGCCTTTATAATATTTAAAATTATATAAATAAAATTGATTTTTGTATATTTTAGCGAGAAATTTTTGTGTATTTTCAGTCATTCTTTGAAGTGTATATAAGTTTCGCTATAAAAAACTTTTGCATCATGATTTCTTTGCTGTTTGTTACTAATACGCGGCACGGGCATAATTAAATCTTTTCACTGTCGTCTTTTGTGTGGACCATTTGTTGTGTGTGTTGTAATAATAATAAGATAAATCCGTTCAAGTTGCTAACAGGTTGCTGCTCCAACTTTGAATTTGTACAAGACGCCTTTGTGCTTTGGCGCGGGTTGAACGCCCAATTGTAAAAGGCGCTAGAGAACAATGCTTAAAGTTTAAGCAATATTGTATTTATATATATGTATATATATATCAGTACACTATATATGCATAATTCTTCTTTTGTTTTCTTTTCATATTTTTTTTTGTCTGGCTATTTTTCAAGCACTTAGCGTGCTGACAAGTTGAAGCTTTTGCGTGGCCCGTCAGTCAGGTGGTTTATAAGATATATGTATAAACGGACTTGGATCTCTTGCAAAACTAACCAACCAACCAACCGACTGACTGACTGACTGACTGGGTACCCCTTATTATTGTTGTTGTTGCGGACACATTTCAGTTTTGATATGAGCTGTCGCCCATTTGAAGCTTGGGTCTCTCTTGCTTGTTGACGGGCCCGCTGTGGCTTTTACGCCATGGCCAAGTCTCTGGTGTGGGTGGCCCACTCACACATACATGCACATATGTCAAGTTGGTAACTCGGACATGTACCTGGTGCAATTGTTGCGCCGCCGGCGCCTCAGTTTACTTACAGTCTATCTCTCTCGCCCTCTCTCCCTTCCAGCTTGGGTTGCGTATTAAATTTTGAAATTGGCTTTTGTTTTTTGTTTGCTGCGGTCGTTAAGCTTATTTCCGTATTGAAGTCGCTCAGCTTTGCTTTGCGGTTTGAATTAATTAGCCTGTGCAGCAAACGAACAACATTTTGTTCTTTTGCTTTTGCATATTAAATCATAAAAAAAACATAAAACTCAATGTGTCTTTTTCATTCTCTCTCTCTCTCTCTCTCTCGCACTCTTTGTGTGGTCTGTTAAACGCCAACGCATTCGAATCGGACTCTGAATCCAATTCTGAATCGACAAAAACCGAGACAATGGTAATTATTAATAATGCAAATAATTATATCGATTTCATTTCAGGGGCGTTGCCTGTGATTTGTACAAAGGTTCTCCTTTTTTGTTTTTTTCTTTTATTTCGGTTCGCTTTGATCAGCTAGTGTGGGAAAGAATATTAAAGTTCTCCCATTTACCACTTGAGCTTTGAAGTTTTTTATATTTCTATGTTCACTAATTCCATAACGTATGTAGTTTTGGCTAATTTGCCTGCGTTGCATTTGGCTGTTGGCTTTTTGTGATTAATTTGACGTCAACGAGTGCATGGCAGCTTATTTATGGCGTCTTAAAGTTGTGGTATTTGTTATTGGTGCTGTGTGTGCCATGAGTTATTGGATTTAGGGTAGAGCGTGCTAGTTTTATGGGTTCAATGATAAGAGTGTGCAAATTGGTTGACAGCTTTGTTAGACTTAAAGAAAGTGTGAAAGGTCTCTTTTATGCTTCATTGACAGCTTTGTCGAGCTTAATGTGAGCTCCAATAAGCTTGCTTAGGTTCAATAACGTTTCCTGTATAAGGCTTTCGTTTAAATTGTACCTACTTTACTAACATTCCACGCTTCACAAATCTATTTAACTTTCAAGCTTCCACAAACTAAAATATTGCTTAACTTGAGATTAGCTATAAGCCAACAAAATCTCTTGCTCAACTTTTGCACAAACACTTCACATTATGTCTAGCCCATATTAAAGTTCGATTAAATCATAAAATTGCTACGAAACAACCATTATTAAATATTAATTTACACCCAGCGCGTTAAACAAACAGCACGTACGGCTAACAGCAACAGCAACAACAACAACAAAAATATTAATAACTACAACAACATTAGCAATATTCAGCAACAGCACTGACTACAACAATTGGTATCTGCAGCAGGTCTCGAGTCAATCAACAGCTGCAACAAAGTCAACGGCGTTGGCGCCTGACACATTTCATACTTCCATAATCGTTTATACCCTGTACCTATAAGTAAGTGTAAAAATGGTTCGATAAATTAAGCAAAAGGTACTTGAGAAACAACAATTATTAGGACAGCATTCAAAACAAATAAACTCACAGTTACAAATACTTAGAAAGTTTTAAAGGAAATCTCTTAGTTCATCACTATTTCGCTAACATATTCAAACATGCTGTTTTATGCGCATTTAAAATTATTAAATATTGATGACAACAAGCTGGAGAAAAAAACGTGCCATGAATTTGTAATTTAAATATTTAACATAACATAAAATTTAAAATTAATTTCGCAAAATTAAAAATGCATTTAAAATAACATTTGGCGATAAGACATTAATTAAACCACAGCCACAGCCAGCAAGGAAGCTAAGAGTCAAAAGAGTCTAGGCTCCAAGCCTCTAAACTAACTAGACCATAGAATGAATCAAGGCGTGTTTAGTGGCAGCTACAAAATGCCAATTAAACGTGTTGCATTGCACGTTGCAAGCAATAAATGAAATTCGAGTAGCACTAACGTAGCAATATTATTTCGATTTTTATTCTACTTATTTTTATACTTTTTGCCATAAATTAAGGCACTAAACGATTTCTTAGCAGCAATCGCGGCGTGGCACTTGTCACCAGTCATGGTTTTTTTTCTATGGATAGGGGGACGGGCCGTCTAATTTAACCTTTGACCAAATACCGCTGCAAAGTAAATTGACTGTGCCACATGTGCGTTTGGCCATTTCATTCTGTTGTTTTTTTCGGTTTTTTGGGCGTGGCAACAGCAGCAACTGCAACTGCAACAGCAGCACGCGCAACAAGTCAACGTCAAAAATGCTTACAGAGACAACAGAGTCAAGTTTAAGACTAAGAGGGGTGCTAGTTTAAGGAAGGGGTAAGAGTAGGAGTAGGCTTCGCACATTATCCCGAGTTCTTAGCAAATTTAATATGACTTTCCCAGTCAAGTTTTTTGCGCTGGCGGCCTGTGGTGTATTTCCTAATAGACCAAAGCTACCGCCTGACAAGTTACAATTCGTGACGGAAAAGAGAAAAAAGTGATGATAAAAACGAAATCGGAATACTCTGTTAGAACAGCTTAACTAAATACAAAGTGTGTTCATACTTAAAAGATTTTGTTTTTAGAATACATTGGCTTCAATACACTTGACATTTTGCATAAAAATAAACTCTCACTTAAACTCTTTCTATTTAAATTATACAAATCAAATGCCTGTATTGTTTTGCCCCATAGGTTAAAGTAAGAGTATTGTTACACTCTGTTCAGGCCAAAAAGCAAAGGCAATGCCGAAAAACGAAACTGGAAGTTATAGAGCGTAAGAAACTGCGTGGACGGCATTTATAATAATGCGATTCAGCCGAATCTAAGTTGACTTTGGGGCAACAAAGTAAGGTGCGGCTGCGGCAGTGCGGAAAAACTTTAAATACGAAAAAATATCGCTTCAACAGCAACAACAACAATAGCAGCAAAGAACACAGCGGCAAACGAAAATGAACTGGAAAACGCGTTTAATTGAACCAAAGCCTGATGACTGCCCACTAGCGCCATCTAGCTGCGTGCGGCTGCACTAAGCCAGCTGAGCAAAACTTGTTGTTGCTGTCGTTGCTCTGGCTGCTGCTGCTGCTGTTGTTGTTAACTTGTTGCTGTTAGTGCTGCTGCTGTTGTTGCTGCTGCTTGCCGTGGTAGACCCGAAATCGATGATTCATCGGGCTGTTTGTTGTTTTGAGTGGTTTTCGCCGCCCCGTCGCAAAGGCTCCAATGCTCCACAAAAAAAAATTGCTAGACGTTTGTTCGTACTTTGCCGTTGTTGTTATTGTTGTTGTTGGCGCTTGCCGCCTGCTGTTGCTGTTATAGCTGTTACTGTTGCTGGTGACGCAGTTGCAATTGCAGTTGCAGCTGCGCCAATTCTCTTTCGTTTGCCGTTTGGCGCTTTACGTTCAAAACAATTATTATTCTGGCAATTAATTTTGATTTAAGCAGCGATTTGATATTCCGCTCTATCCACAACCAACAAAATTCAACAGTCAGCCAGCCAACCACCCACAAATGCTCAGCACCACCACCACCACCCGCTGCTAATGCCGGCGCTTTGTGGATTCACAAAATTTGCGAATCAGCTGCAACTTTTTTATGCGATAAATAAATAAAGAGACACCTACATTGTTGCTGTAGCTGTTGTTGCAAGGCTTCTCCGTTCGATTGGCATCACTGAAAAACTTGTCAACAAATGAGCATCCACAATGCAATTGTTATATAGTATTGCAAATAATGTTAGCTTTGTCGATTCGAATGTTTCGAATGAAAAGCTGTGAGATATTGGTTGGATTATATTGGCTGGGATGACAGTTGAATTATTTACAATTCAATATATGTTGACATAAACTAAAAAGTAAGTTCAACCTGAATAACATATGGTCTTATAGGTTATTAATTTGGAATTGGTTTATAGAAAATTTGGGAACTCTCTCTTTTGCTAGTCTATATTAATAAGCTTTTGATGTGATAATCTCCCAACTCTTCTATAAATCCCATTTTAAAATTTTTCTCTTCTGTTTATTGATTAGTTTCATAAAAATACAAAATAAATACATACAAAATCGATCTAAATAAATATTAATTTTTTGAGCATATTTACACAACTTAAATATAAAAGAAGCTTAAGTTTAAATAAGAAATTCATAAATACGCATTTATAGTATGAAATAAATTATTATAATAATTATTAATTAGCTCGCACCATTTCGATTTGTACACAACGAGATTTCAACAAGAAATATACAGCTAAAATGTTTAAACAAAACATAAGTTAACAACAAATGGCTGTTTTAACTAATGCTTACACCCTTTTGAGTATACCTACTATAAATACTAACTTTAAGATATGTTTGGGGGCATAACCTGTACTAGAGACGATCCTAACAAGCAATAAAATTGCTCTAACTAATTTTTGGCACTGATATTCCTGATGCTTTGGCTATAAAACTGACTGAAAACTGACTTGAAATTATATTATTAAGTATAAATAGATTTATTCGCTGGGCTTAGGACCTAGTAAATGCCCTGTCTGCTGACCTGTGTAGGCATTTGAAATTCGTTTCCTTCCTCCTCCTCTCCTCCACTGCTGCCTACACTGCCTGCGTAATACAGAGAATGAGGCGACATCTCATCATAATCCTGCAAGTGCTGCTGCAGCTGCTGTTGATTGAATCCGGCTGCTGCTGCTGAGGTTGCTGAGCCACCCTGCTCCGTCTGGCAACCACTCTGCAAGTGCTTGGCTAGTAGGGACATTCGAGAGAAGGACTTGGTGCAGCTGGGGCAGGAATACTTCTTTACATCCGAGTGCGTTTGCATGTGAGCTCGAAGATTGGAACGATCTGCAAAGGCGCGATTGCAATGCTGACAGCTAAAGGGCTTCTCTCCGGTGTGGGTGCGAATGTGACCCTGTAGCAGCCAGGGTCGGGAAAAGGCCTTGCCACAAATGGGGCACTTGCAGGGCAGGGTGTGAGTGCGTATGTGCATTTTGAGTGCACCCAGAGAGACATAGGTCTTCTCACAATTCTTGCAACTGAAGACCTTTTTCACCTGGTTACCCTCTGCGGAGGGACAATGGAACTGCTGATGCTTGGAGAGGCCTGAATATGTAGAATAGGACTTGCCACAATCCTTGCAATGATAACGAGGGACGCCAACTGGCTTCTGCATGGATTGAGCTGAGGCAACATTCGCTGCTTGGATCAAAGCGGATGCCTGATCTGTGCAGAATTCCGTTTGATCCACAATTGGACCTCCACTGGGATTACTCCTTATGATCTTGTACTCGGTGCTCTCGTAGGCGTGACTTTGTTGATGCTTAACGAGACCTGCGTATGTGGCATAGCATTTGTTGCACTGCTGACACTGATAGTAGAGATCATTGCTGCTCTTGATCTTTAGATTCAACTGATTGTCGCTGTTCTCCTGGTCCTCCAGGTCATCTTCATCCTGCTCTAGCGGGTGAGGTGGTGCAGCAGTCTTAAAGTTCTGCTGTGGCAGCTGTTGAGGCAGCTGCTGTGGCGTTATGTGTTGCATGCTAAGCAGCGCACGCGCCACATTGTGCAGATTAACATTCTCACTCAAGCCTCGACGTTGATGCTGTGGCACCACACTCAAATCCTGTGGTTCTGTTGGCAGTGGTGGTGTTTGTGGTGCTGGTGGCATTGGCAATGGCATCTTCATACAATCCTCATATTCCGCAATACTCTTCATCAGGTTGTTGTTATAGTTGCGTAGACCAAAAGGCTCCTCTACATGCTCCACTTTGACCATCGAGGAAGGCTCCAAGCAAGGAGAAACGCTGGAATAACAAACAGGCATTTCTAGTTCTCTGTTATGTTCCGGCTCCATGACTTCATCCTCGGGAGGGAGATCAAAGTCACCATAGCCTAGCCGGGCCAGACTCTTTGCAATCTCTTCACGTGTAAATACATCGGGAAAGGCTCTTGCAATCTCACGTGTCTCCTCCCAAATGCGTCGAGCCAGTTGCTCCTTAGTCTGTGTCATGGCTGCATCAAAACGACGACGAATCTCTTGAGTAACCGGCTGTGGCTTCGGTTCCACTTTGACTGGCCAATGCGGAGGCTCGATGGGAACTGCAGCAGATGCTATGCTTAGATCAACGGGTCCTTCATCTAAAACAGTTTATTGAAAAATTAATGAGTTAGGCAAACCAAACTTCCTTGATTCGGTTTTTAAAGTTATAAGGACCCTTGAACCTACCAAGACACAACTGATCCTCGTGTTGCGGCTCCTCCAGTTGTATAGGTCGCTTTTTAAGCGGACATTTGCTGTACTTGAGCTTATCCATTTTAACTTAATGTAACTAACACAACGTATGTCACTTTCCGCGCAGATCTTGCAAAGATCTCTTCTAAATATATGTTCCGATCTTCACTTCAAATCACTGGCACTGGATCATTTACTGCTGCTGCTGCTGCACTCGCGTCTTGTTTGCTGGCAGTTTCGTATACGAATGATGCAACCGGCGAGGATCACTTTAATTTTATATAGACTTCTCCTCGGCGCAGGATTAATCAACCCCCAAGTTAACACGAAGCGAAAGCAACCCCCTTAAATGCCAAAAAGGATCAGCTACCTACTTCCGATTTGTGCCACGGGTGGATTCTGTACGGAAATCAACCACCACCACGAGCCAAACAATTCAACAACATTCAATGATCTCTTGTGTACATACACTCACCCCTCCGGACCCTCTCTCTCTCATTCGGTTAGTCTCTCTGATTGTCGCCTGCCGTCGTAACAGCTGTGTGCTATGCTCCAGCTGCAGATTGATTCAGCACCGCCAACGAAAATCTCTGCTCAAAAAAGCGAGCACGTGCCATACATCACACACACACACAGACATTTATCGAGATACTCACCGGTTACCGGCGTGTCGACGCTCTCTTCCTCAGACGATCGCCACCAGCTGCCACTGAGATTGAAATTTGTAATCGCTTCAATTTCCCCTTCGCTGAGAGTGTGTTTGGGTGCGTGCGTCTGTGTGTGTGTATTGGTGAGCGTGAGCGGCAGCTGGTGAGCTTATATACAACTTGAAGTGCAAGTTTATTTTTAACTCACTTGCTGTCTCTTTCAGTTCGTATTGAAGATCGGCTGCCTATATACACGACATAGCACAAACACAGACACGAAGTCTTTGGCGCTCTCTGGTAAGCAGGTGAGCTTGCTCTTTGAATGCTACGAAGAGCAACTTTAAGCTTGGAGCAAATAGCCAATTGATGCTCACCGCTAAGCGCTTTGGCGCTCTTTGGCAGTCTTGTTTCATATTTCATTCGTAGCGGTGGTACATTAAGAGAACATTAAGTTTGCTATTGCTCTTTAGGGCTTTAAGTAGCTTTGGCCATATTAAGATAGCTTTAGCTTTTCTACTTCCTTGAACTTTCAGCAGATCATTTTATCATTGTATTCCTCAAACAGCGGTTACTGGCAGGCCTTCCAAATAATATTAATCACTGGAACAAACAACCCAAGGCCCCTAACTAAATCAATAATCAATGCACATGAGAATTCTCTATTTACGCTTTTCCAACGACATTAAACGTTGAATTTCCAACGACAATGTGGTTTTTTCTAAATTTTGATTGAAATTGTTGGCTGCCTGCAGCTGGCTCAGTTTTTAGACCTTTCAATAAGTACAATTAATGGGGTGGTTGCGCCGCCGCATTTTACCTGGAGTGCCTTGGAATGCGCCAAAAAATAAAAGGTATGTGCAAAACTACCTGGCACCAGGCACTTTCAACATGCTGCTCCTGCTGCTGCTCGTGCCGCCTGCCGATCTAACAATCGATCCACCCCAAATGGAACGCACACAGCATCACAATCTCACCAGCCAGCCAGCCGTCTGGTGGTTGCAGTTATTGTTATTGTGGTGTGGCTGCTGGTGGTGAAACTGCATTTTGTACGTTACTTTCGAAACAACAAACACAACCCTTAGCGTCAAGAAGCGTCTTGTTCTTGATCTTGGCAGAAATCTCAGCAGAGTGCAGAGATTTGGAGGGTTGTCCCGTGCCTCTGCATTTCTTACTCACAGCTGCCTTCTTGACACGTACCATGCAACTGATTTCTTATGGAAAAATTTGGCGCCAAAGTCCTGTAATGAACCGGTGTGTCCTGGACATGATAAGTGATCTCTCCCATAATAACAATACAGCACATAAAAGACACTAGAAACATATTGTTCGTGTGTATAATAAATTAGATTTTCTTGTACATTATTCATTGATTGTTTATGGATATCGAATTGATTGGCGAAGTAAATTTAATGAAACGCCAAAGTAATGAGAAAATAGTAGAAGGAGACAAATAATCTTGAGTAGATAATGCTACAGGGAAAACATTTATTTAAAAATGGATCAATAAGTTAATATAACATTTCATTCATAAACCTATCCTATGAACTTCAAGCTGTCTACTATCTTATAGTCTTTGCTATCAGCTAAAATATCACGATGTTCATTTGAACAAACTACATAATAATAAGAAGAAAGCTTTTTCCTCTGTTTTCTCTCCCACCTTCTATTTAAATTGAACCACTATCTTGGCAATAATAACATTTCGCTGTCATCTTTGACCAACTGAAGCTCTAGTTGACAACGGCAATGGACACCGGAGGAGAGCAAAGTGAGCTAACTGCACATCACCTGGCATACAAACCGCAAACGGCAAAATAACACACTAAGAAACTAACAAACTGCCCCGGACTGCGATTCAGGCTCAGACTTGGCTCGAACACAGTTGAGTGCCTCACTTCAAAGTGTCAAAGAGCCGCCAAAGTCGCATAATGAAGTGCAAAATGTCATTAATTTGCTGTTTGCAAGTTTGCAGCTGCAGCCAAGAAAACTGACAACAAAAGAAAGTCGCCGGATGGATAGGAAAAAGTGTAAGAAAACTATGCAGAAATGCAAAACCCAATACCAATGCTCACTTACACAGGAGAGGAATAGTAGGGGTATTGTGTGCTGCATGCCACACGCTGCCGCACAATGTCACGAGTTACAGATTTCTCAAGCCAATAAGCAAAAGAATGCACCGCCGACCATGGCGACTTGGACGCGGCAATCAAAACAAGATCTTAGAACTATTGGCGCCTGATCTTTGCAGACAAAGAGTAGAAGACGGAGACGAAGTCGGCAATGGAGATGGAAATGGAGACAAAGTGAACAAAATGTCCAGGTCAGTGAACATAAATGCCGCCGTCGGTGGGCAGCCTATTGAAATCTAATATCGTTATCAACAGACTAACGGTTATTCTAAACAAATAAAAGCACAGAACAACGACATGGAACATGAAATGTTTGATTCTAACGTTAAAAGAACACACAACAGGCCTAAAAAAAAAAAGAGTAAAAATAATGTGGGATGGGGAGACCATGTTGCCGCTTCCGACGCCGCATGTATTAGCTAAGTTAGAAGCTACTACGTCTATAATTCAAACTAATTTGTTTTATTGACAGCGTGTGCGCCTTAAAGACATCGATATGGCTAACACACACGAAACTACAACAAATTGGTCAATTATGAGCTGAGCTAGGTCTGGAAAAAATCAAGCATTCGAGCCAAAAAAAAAAGTCTTGAGACTAAGACGTGTTTCATTAGGGTAGATCAAGTGACAATAAATTAAATTTGTTGGTTAACTAACTAATTAAAATGCGCTTCTTGAGTCTCCCTCAATTCTCCGCTTGCCTCTTGGAGATATTAATCTTCTTGGGAAGCTTAATGTCAGAGAAGCTTTTGGGGGTACGGGGACCACCCGCTCTGTCCGCTACATCCACATCGGTAGCTCTCGACTTGACTAATATGAATTATAATTTCCAGCTGGTGATTTTATTTAATTTCTTGTGTTTCATAAATGAATCATGATAATGAATTGTTTATGCTGCGGTCAGCTTCGATAGCTTCATGGGAAAAAGAGATTAACATCAGCATTTATGTTAATGCATTTTGAAATATCATAAACACCAAAAAATAAATATCATAATATATTCACCGCCTTTAATATTGTATTTCTTATTTTGCCGCTGATTCACTTGCAAATATGAGAGTTTGTTTGCGAATTTTTTTTTATTATCTTGTCTTTTTGGCAAATTTTAACAAATTTTTGGGTTATTGTACTTGACATGTCTGTAATTTGCTTATCAATGGTAAACATCCTGCTTGGAACCAACTTGATTTTGCGTATTTCTCTGCTGTTTGTGTAAGCATTAAGTTGAAGAGCGCTTTGAAGTTCAAGTTCAGAGGGATTTTTATCGATAAACAGAAATACAGATAGTGAAAAAAATTTTAAAAGGAATAGGGCACAAAATACTTTGAATTTAAGTTATCAAATGAGCTTCTGAGAGTCAACAGCTGTTATGAGTAGACAACAATCCAAACTCACAAATATGACCAAATTATCTATATAATTATACATGCAACCCCTCTGTTAAAAAGCATATGTCTTGTAAATATTTAAGACCCAATAACAACTGTTACTAATATTCAGCACTCCTGGAATATTCACACACACACACCCAAACTATGGACAGTTCAATATCCAATTAAAAGCCATCAATTGAGCAATTCAATTGAGTGCAAATGTTCCCATGACCAGACAAATTTACACTTGCAAACGACCAACCAGCTAGATAGACATCAGCCAAGTGCGTGAGAATGGCAAAAAGGGGATGCGGGGAGGGTTTGATGATTTTTTGGACTCATCATCAGTCGGGAGGATTTTGTTTTTGACCAACAAGTAAAAAGTACCCACGCTGCGAATGCGGGCGCAGGATTTCAACTTAAACTCGGACTCGTATTACATCCTAGAAGAAGGATCAGCTAAGGGATGATCCTTAATGCATTATTTGTTGTTTGAATCACGTGACAAGTTGCTGGCTCCGTAGGAAGTTGTATGCCCAAAGGGGGTTGCTGGGAACGTTGCACAGAAATCATCCCACGGGATTCAATTTATGCGTGTTTGAATGTTTTTGATTGCCCGTTGCTAATTCAAATAAAATTCAACTTCGATGTTTTTGTTGCTGTTGTTTTTGCTTGTGGTAAGCTGAGCTGCTTTGTTGTGCTTTAAACAACACAAGTTGAACTGAAAACCCACCAGATATTTTTTAGTGGTGCTGGTGGTGGTGGTGCAATTTCAGCCTCATTACAAAACATTTGCTTTGTTCTCCTGTTTAGAGTTTAACTTACGCCTTTTGCTTTCTGTGTGTGTGTAAATGAGAGAGGGTGCATTGCATCAATTTCAGTGACAGCTTGCGCCTGTTGGCATTAATAAAGTCACGAAGAAGTATTTGCTTACTCAAGGGATTTGCAATTAAACAAATTAAGCAACGGGCTCAAAACCCTTTGCTCTGAGCCAATTTGGACACGTTTTGTTTTTTGGGCTGCAAAATGCTGTAAAAATAGCTGCAAATGTCACGTTAATTATTACAAATGATTTCATATTTATATTTTATGTTAATTTTGGTTGTCAGCGTTGTATTTTTATAAGTTGCAGCTATAAAAATACAAAAAATGCTTTTATTTGGGACAGTCGATAGTGCTCTCCATGGGGAATGCTTTGTAAATTGAGTGTTGTGCTTTTTTTGCTAGGCTAGATGGAAAGTAAAGGTTTGCCGTAAAATGTGTACACAAACATTAAATTGAAGATATCTTACTACAAAATAAGCTGTATTAGTTTATGATATATCCCTCTTTGCACTTGCCCAGCTATTAAATACTCTTCTTAATCTTTTAGTTGGCTGCAGGGTATTAAAAGAGCATTATAGTCTTTTGGAGACATGCACCTGAAGCAAGTTCCCCTAGCTTTAAGATAGCTACGAGTTGGGAATTGTGATATAGATATAGGCATCGAAAAACCATATAATTGATTTATGGCCAATGGATTGTTGGGTTGACTAAATTTAGAATCGAGCAAACAACTAAAACAACTAATTTAGTGAGAGATGTGAGCTGTAAAGTTTCGTGTTCTTCACTTTTGTCACGTTCATGGACATGATATTCTTTCCCGTAGTAATAGTTTCATCCTCTCTCATCTCTTCTCCGCTCTTCTCTTGGCGAACGTGTCCGTTTGTTTGTTTTTTTTTTTTTTTTGGTGTCAGTTTGGTTGGGGGAGGAGACGCAGGCGGCGGGCGACAGGCGAGAATCTTTCGTCTGGCAGGGCGCTGTCACAATTGACACTGACGATGCGGCAGGTACACGAGGAGGGGGCATCGTATAGAAAGAAATAAAGAAAAGACGTGCCGTTAAGTTGTCAATGCTCCTACAACATAGTTCTAGGGAAAGAATCAAAGCAGCGGGAAATTTTCATTTAGACACGGCTTCTACTCATCTAACGAAAGATAAATTGAACGTGCGCCATTCAAGTTATTAATCTTGTCGAGCTTAGTTGGGGCCTACATTGTTTCTAAAATATTGTATGCACTCGTCCCGTACCGGTGTCAGCTAATGGGACCGCGCCACTTGAGCCACAATTTCAGTTGCACATCTGAATTTCCAGCGCATACTATATATGTTTGTGTATGCAAAGTATGCAGCTGCCCTGCTCCTTGCTGGCTTTATTTTTTTTAAAGGTCTCCCCCTAATTTGTTTATGGATCTGATAATTAATTTTTTTTTATTTGGAAAGTGAGACGCAGGGCAGTTTGGGGCACCCGGGAACTGCAATAACATAAATATATCCGCTGATCTGGCAGGCGCAATTACCGAGAGAGCCATATTTTGTCACATATCTTTATATATACATTTATGCTATTTTTTCGTTGGGTGAAAGTTGAGGCGTTTTTATGGATGCCCATAACTCTCTAGCTGCACTGAGAGATATGGTGCTGATTGTTCAGAGATGATGGTATTATAGTTAAGACTTTCACTAAAAGCCATTAAACTCGCTAACAAGCATTAACTTCAAAGAACCTGGTGTTTGGGAGATAAAGCTTTTAAGTTAATCGTGAAATGAAATGTGAGATCTTAAAAGAGGTAGAAAGATTTTATTCATGTATTGCAAGTATTCGCTTTAAGCCTTAATAGTTCACTAACGGTTAGAACATAAATGTGCAAACGTATTTTCTAATAGTTTATTGAAGTTGGGACCTGCTCGCGCTTTGAATATTCTTAGAACTTGCCTCACCCCACACTGAATCGTCTTGTATTGCGCATTGAGTGAGCACATGCCAAAACTTGCCACAAAAAGTATTGCGCAGCTGCTGTTTTTACTATTTCACAAGGAAGAGCAATTGAAAATATGACGCACACCCCACTCCACTTTACTGGCAATGCCGAAAACTAACCTTCCCGAGAGCTCAAGTAGTGAAGCGCATATGCAACACCTTGAGAAGGCAAAAGAAGACAGAAGTAGTCAAGTCACAACTAGCGAGCATAAAGTTGTAGCATAACCGGTATGTCACGAGGGGGAAGTTTTCAATTTCTATGGAACACCTGGACTCGATTGTGTCTAAGGTGCACGGTACTAATGAGCTCGGAGCTCAACTTCAAGGCGCAACTTTCTGTGTTTTGACGCAGTTTTGTCTGCCAGCCAGCCAATGGGGTTACTGCAGTGATAAAACCCAAGGACCGGGGCTAAGTAAATCCATGTGTGTGTATGTGTGTTGTTCATGTGTAAACAACATAAAATCATATCAGTTGAGTTTGCTTTTGGCAAATCCACACAAGAACACTTGCGTCATCAGCATTGGAAATAAAAATTCAATTTGAAGAGGTTTTGATAGGGGTTGCTAGAGGAAGTGCACACCTTGCCACATTAGCATAGGCATTAACCTGGGTACCTTCTCGCTGGAACCTCTTCTTTTACATTATTCTTATTCTTAGTTTCCCATCGCGCTATTTGTTTGAACTTGTTTATTAACATGTGACAATTATGCAAATGACTATCGGAACATAACCAAATGCAATGCGATCTACACTTTCTTGGCCTTCTGCTTGAACCCTTTTTGCCATGTTATGATTTTCTCTGAACCGGATGTTGAACTGACACACGCAAGTGTTATCCCAAGTACGATTCGAGAATTATGCAAATTGCATTTGACACTAAGGGTGTTTACTACAGTAGGACATAAAAGAGGAACACCTGGGCAACGGAAGGAAACGAATCCGTTTCTAACAAGATCTTTCCCACAGTTGTCAAGGCTAATGGATAGAACATTCTTTAGCACTAATAACTATTGATGTTCGCATCTATTAAAAGTTCTTAGTGAAATGTGAATGAGATGCAAAGTGAATGTGACGAATGTAAAGTCAATTAAGTCACATTGGATTGGAAAAAAAAGAAAACATTGTCAATTGTTTTGGAAAAATTATTCAAATATTCCAGTTAATTCAAAAACAAAAACCTTTTCTTAGAAGAGTGTCAAATGTTCTGGTCAAATATCAAGCTGCAGGATGAGTGGAAATGCATCGATACTCGACTTAAAAACTCCGCGTCACTCGTTGCTCTCGGCGAGGTTTAAACATAGTTTTGCCTTCACGTCATTGCATTCGCGTATGCCAGGAATATTGCGGCAGGTTATTGCAACACTGGTATTCAACGAGGAGGATTTGGAAGTGGAGTATGGCAAGGAGGTGTGTAATGACGTGCGGATAATTGTTGAGTCCATTGAGCGCTTGGAGATGCAACTGCAACGTGATCGTCAGTTTCAGCAGTTTAATGGCAATGAACCGGACAAAGATGACTGGAATGCATTTATATCGGAGCTACCAAAACCAAAGAGATCATACTTTCGTGCTTCCTGGCTGCATTCCGAGTGTTACCTGTACAGGCGCTTAAGTTCATTTTTTGAGAATAGTAAAAGTTTGCAGAAGTTTGATTACTTCCTCGAACTAAAGCAGCAGGATCTTATGCTCAGTGGACGTGCGATTCTCTGTCTCACCGAGGCAACACGAGGATTGGGCAAAAAATTTGATTACTTTAGCCAACTGATGCGCATCAATATGTGGAGCAATCGTTTTGAGGTACAGCTGAATGCTTTTGTCTTCGATACGCCCAGGGATCGCAAGGATATCAATGTGCTAGCCGAGGTGGCTGATCTGGACAGACATTTGCTCGTGGATGACAGCATTCTTGTTTGGAATTGTCTGATGAAAGCCAAGGGTCAGAAACGCATAATTCTCGATTACATCTGTGACAATGCTGGCTTTGAGCTCTTCACAGATTTGCTGTTTATTGAGTACATTCTGGAACACAAAATAGTCACTCAGGTGCGCATGCATGTGAAGGCGATTCCATGGTGCATCTCCGATGCGTTGCAAAGAGACATCGAATGGACCATTCAATACCTAAAGGATAGTCCCAAAGAGATCATCTCTACGCTGGGCAAGAAACTGGAAACTCTGATGAAATATAAATATATTCTTATAGCGCCCATATCGTATTTCTGGACAGGACCACAACCCTACTTTGTCATGGTCGATTCAAATCTTGAACTCTACAAAATGCTAACCCAAGCACAGTTGGCTATTTTCAAGGGGGATCTGAACTATCGCAAGCTATTAGGGGATTACATCTGGGACAGCACAGAAGAGTTTATTACTTGTTTAAGAGGCTTTCGACCCGCAAACATTTGTGCTATGAGGAATGTTAAGTGCGAGGTGATCTGCGGTCTGCCCGAGGGCACTCTGGATCGTTTGCTTAAGGTCGATCCTACCTGGATGATATCGGGCACATATGGTGTTATTCAGTACACAGATAGCTTAAAGTGTAAATGCGATCAACTGAACGCCTACTCAATGACTCAAAACCCGTTCCAGCCACCGCTTTAAGCTGTAAGTTTCACTTGTTGGACACTTACATATGTCCCCACCCTGGGGGCTCCTAATCCTCGGCAGAGTCCAACAATCAGCATCTAAACAAACGCATCAAACGCCGGCAGTTAAAATTTGCAGTACTTTTTCTTCTGCATTTATATTTTTATAAAATTGCTACTGCAGCTGGTTGAAAGAGTCGAGTGAGAAAAGTAGGGGCGGGGAGTTTGGTCAATGTCTTAATTTGCATTTGGCTGCCAGCGTAGAAAACTTACAATGCCCAAAACAAATGAGACCATATTTGTCAGCGCACTTTGCCCAAATCAAAACGGCATCGTTACGCCCACAAACTGCAAGGAGGAAGAGGAGGAGGCACCTGCATTTCTCTAGTCTGTGCTAATCTAGACTTGTCCTCCGTTGGGCCTGGAGGCCGGCATAAAGCCTGGCCAATTGGCTGAGTGACTAATGCTGTTGGTTTTATTGATGTGGCGCACATGCGCCGCAATTTGTCCAGCAATAAGGAGGAGAATTGCCTTTCCGGGCGATTTCAATTGAAAATGGAAAGTTGTGAAAATCAGCACAATATATGTGGCAGAGATTGTGCTATGCTAATTTCTATGTAGTGATTTTATTGCGAAATTATTTCAAAAGCAACTCAAATTATGCTAAGCTATCATTATATTTGTTAGTTCCCATGGAAAAGTCACTTGGTTGGTCAGCTACTGCATTTAAATCGTTGGGGAATTGTTCTTAAACTATTTCCCAGACTTGCACTCGACTTGGCAGCAATGCAAATCTTAGCCGTAGGTGTTCTTACTTTTGTACACAGAAATTCCTGCATGCAGCGTTTTTCTCAGTAATTCGAAACGTTTAAAACATGTATCAAAAAGTTATTGAAATCAAATAAAACCAAATCAAGTTTATTTAGTTGATTGCACTTCAAACCAAAAGAAATGTTTTCAAATGAGCAAGTCACAAAAGCAAAAAAGTCAAGATTGTAATATTAAGTGCGCATTCCCACAAGTATTAAGATGGCAAATTCAAAAGAGCAACATGAGGCCCAGAACATATCCAGACATTCCAATGCACATAAATCGCTCGGCTGGTACAGTTCCCACTCCAAAATTGTGCAATTAATCAGCAACATTATAAAAGTGCTGTGATACAAAATGGAATTGAAACACGAAAAACAACAACGAGCAAGCCAAATATTTTATTTTCCCACCAAAATAAAAGCCACCCCAAAGCCAAAAGGATCTACTGCGCAGCTGCTGAATAAGTAAACTCCAAAAAAAAGCAAAACACAAAAGCCAGAAGCTGCTCTTCTCTCACTCCCTCTTTCTCTCTCTTTCTAAGAACAACAACAATCAAAGCAACTGGCTGTTGTCCACTTGGTTGTTTTTGGGGTGGGCAATCGGTTCCTGTTGCAGATGCGCCCTTGAAATGTAGCACCCGGCAAAAACGGCACCCGACGCACACACAGCAACACATCAGTTACCATCAGCATTCACCAGTTTCACATTTACCAGGTTGTTGTTGGTTGTTGCTGGTGCTTTTGTCTGATTTGGCCCGGGGAGGGTTGTAAACTTTCTCACCATTTGCCACAGCAGCCAGGTGATGATTGTGGCTGTGATTTCTGCTGTTTCCACCACCACCCAATTCAATGGCTTTAAGCTGTGCGCAGGTATGCGCTATTAAACCAGCTGCCAAACGAGATTCAACTACAACAATCGACAAAGTGTTTGTTAGTTTTTTATTAGTTTGCTTGTTCGTTGTGCTTTTGGGTGGAGTAGTTTGCCAGGCAAGCCAAGCTGCCGTTTACGGCTTGAGACTTGTATGCAAGGTGCGATTGTTAAGTTGAATTTTCACAAGCTTCGATATTAGATAATCAATAAGAAAGAAAGATAAGCAATCGCTATGCTCAAGCTACAAGTGCCTAACAATGTTTGACATCAAAAATAAAATTGTTATGGATACATTGATGAGTCATGCTGTAAAAAAACAGAATATAAAACGATTTCAACGACGAAAGTAATTAGAAACGTACTCACATATAGGATATGAAAATTTAGTTATTAAGGCAAACATGTTGTCATTTGAATTACATATTTTATATAGCTTTAATACTTTCTCTTAACAACAGTTACGCTTTCAGCTCAGTTGATCAGCCAATGAGACGGACAGTCAGGCATTAGGTAAAGTTGTATCTAAATTATTGGCAAATTAAAAAGGGAACTAACTTTGAGTGCAATTACGAGTATCTTAGCTGGTGGGGGTATTTATTTATTTCGGGTAGTTGACATAAACCTTTCGCCAAAAAAAAGGCCGCCAAACGGCGCTGACAAGTGGTCAAGAGGCAAAGCAACGTTGGCTAAAAGGTCAACAATTTCGTAATCAGCTTTTGTGTGTTTGCACACGACGTAACCATAAGCATGGGGCTCCATGTCATCCTATATATTTCAACAAGACACCAAAAGGCAGTTAAAACTGAGACTGAAGCGGAAAGGGGAGAGAGAGAGTTAGGTGAAGTCTGAGGCTGGGCAGGCGAATGGCACTGTCAACTCTCCAAGCGCAAACGATTGTGGAACAAGAGCCGAAATAAAAACACATTCGCCAACTGACCAAGTGGCCAAACGATCCAAAAATAACAACAATAACAACAACTAATAGTAGTAGTTGTAGATATGTGTGTATGTTCAAACGACTATCACCCGCTAAAATTCAAATTCAAATTTGCTTAAAAACCCAACGCCCCACCGAACAACACCACCACTGACCGACCCAACGACCACAAAAATTAGCCATCGACTTGGGCGCTAATCTGGTTTTAAACTGCGACCAGGCAAACAGCGCTGCCACAATGCGGGTGTGTTTACCACGCAGCCAGCCAGCCTGCCAGCCTGCCTGCCTGCCTGCCACACCAGGCCCAACTCCAGCCAGCCAGCCAGCCAGCCTGGTCAGCTTGTGCTGGGCCGAAAGACAGACAGAGAGACAGCTCGACCGACGATCACAACGTTTGGCCATCGTTGACCAACCAGTTTTTGGCACCCGCACCTGGCCAACTGCCCAACTTACGACTCTGCAAGCCAGCAAGCAAGCGTCGCGAACTCACGAGCTAACAGCCTAACTAACTGCCCCTGCACCAGACAGCTGCGGGTCCTGCCCTGCCCTGTAAAGCCGTAGCACGAACTTAAGATCCAGTCTAATGCGTAACTTTAACATTTATTAGGAAATTAAAAAATTAGTTCGTGAAACATAAAAATAAGTATCATAATTATATTCTATTGAGTAAAATTTTAAATTTCTATAAGCTCTTGAAAACAATTAACATATTTTCATCTTTTAAGGACTATTTTGCGTTCTCTCTCTCCATGATGCTTAGAAAATTCATAATATAACTGGTTGGTGACTCTCTCATCTCATCAAACATTAAAGTTTATGCAAGTTGTTTGTTCATGTTGTTAAAGCTATTAGTTGATTATCGAAGTGTAGAGTCAGTGGAATTTCACGCAGCTAAAAATGGTTATTAAAACAACATCATGAAGATAACAAAATATAGGTTTATGAGCAAAGTGCACATTAAAATAAGACGAAACTAAAAGCTTTAAAGGAATGCATTAGATACAGCTTTATTAGTCATATAACTGAATGCAAAATTTGCAATTTGATTGTCTATAAGGAATAGTAAAACTATAATACAACTATACAGATATAGATTTATAGTCTGAGAATTTTCCATACCCAACAAACAAACAGTCAATCACATTCAAGTACAGACGCGGAACACATAGTATACAAAGAGTCAGGTCATAAAGTGCATTGTAATTCGTCTACTCAACGCCAGAGTGTGATTTGCTGATTAGCAATACTTTTTCCGTCATATTCTGAAAGCCCAATTATAACGGCCAACAAGACAAACGGCCCAAACAGTTGCCGCCGAAACGCTGTCTGACGCTTAATTTTGTTTTTGTTTTGTTTTTCTATTTTGCTATTTGTTCGTTTTTGGCCACGTGAACACCCTTATGCAAAACAAATCAAAACAACAATAAAAGTCGTAAATCTATGCCAAAATACAAAAAAAATAAAATAAAACAGCTAAGCCAAGCAATATTCGACCGGCTCCTTTAACAACAAATGCGGCTGCAGCATGTGCCAAAGCCAAAGCCAAAGACCAGGCCCAAACCTCTTGGCCAAAAGAGACACTTGGCCACTCGAGACGCCGACGTCGACAGCGACGTTAACTTCGTCGGCTGCTGTGATAAAATATGAGACACTGGGGCAGACACTCAAATGGTTACTGCCAACGTTATGAGGGCAGAGGGGGAGTAGACCATGATTCAGTGTAAAAACAACCAAAAACTAAAGAGAAAAGATATATCCATAGAGACTCAACTTGTATATGTGTATTGCTGACCATACGTCCAGGAGTTTGTTGGTTATTACTGCATTACCAATGACAGCAGTCAGCGCCGAGACGCCACCTAGCGGCCCGAATGAGGCAACTAACCTACCTACCTGTCAGCCCAACATATGAAAAGGCTTCGATTTTTGCCGGCAAAACTCATATGCAGATACATTTACACAAACACACATACATATGTGGGTACCTTATGCGGGGACTAGCCCGAAATGTCATACATTCATTGATAGTGTTGTTGTTGGCGGTTTCAATATTTATTTATTTGCGAGTGCCTCGCGCAATGCATTAAAGGCAATAAAATAAATAAAAATGGAAATTGACTACGTCAGAAAATTTTGGCATTCATAATGCATGAGTTTTGATTTCTTAGCGACGTCAAAATGCTAGCAAAAAAAAAAAAAGCTCAGGAAAAATATGAAGTACAAATGCAAAGGCTAAGCGTGATTGACTACGAAGCTACCCTGTAGCAAGCAAAAATAATTTCAAATTATTCTAATGCATTTAAAAATGCGTTTACATTGATTATACCTTCAAGAGGGATACACATATTCGTATACAAACATATATTCGGAAAAAACATTATAGAAATTAGATAAATTGAGTAAAGTTTCAATCTTTCAATTTATTTATGTGACGATTTACAGGGTATACCCATTTGTATTCTAGACTACAGAGTATTTGAAGCCTAAGTAAAGTGCAAGAAATCACTTAAGTTTGCTTTGAGTCCATTGCAGATTTATGTTAACTACTCGACTTGTTATAATTGGTATATTAAATGATTTAAAAGCTTGCCAATGCGCCAACACAAACAGAAATCAATTGAGGGAAAAAAACCACAAAAAAAAACCCAAATCTAGCCAACCATTTATATATATGGCACTGTCTGCCTATGAAAAGAGAGAGAGAGAGAGAGAGAGGGTGTAGGCAATTGGGCACCGAAATCCAAAACAAAAATATGGAACTGACAAACTTAGACTGCGGGGTTTTTGGTTAGGGGGCTGGGAGTCCGTCCTGGCCTGTGTATGGAAACTGGCTTAATATTATTTATGAGCTCAATATGCGCGATATCACGTAATAATCACGCACATAAATGGCTAGTTAAATGCTGGAGACCTCTACTCTTGAAGTCTCTTTTGGCCAAGGAGTTGCATTTCATATTTCATTTCAAGTGTTATTTGCAAAACATGTGCGAGTGGAGCGCAAATAAAAAATTAAGTAATAGATTTTGTCGCGGCGATAGCAAAAAAGTGCTAAAATATTTTAAAATGCGTCAAAGCTAATTTATAGGACACATTTAAAAGCGAATTGAATCCAAATTGGACCACCGCGTAATGTTGGCTTTAAGTGTGCATAAAGCCAACAAGCCAAATGGCTAAAACGAAAGTTGATCTAACAGAAAATGTATAACAATAAATCATATTGTATCTTGAGGTTAAATTTAACTTGATATAGTTATGGATTACTTGAAAGAGCTTCTAATCAAATTTAATAAAATTAAAAGTCAAGACAAACTTTTTAAAGGTTTTGTTGTATTTTAACACTTAACGATTATAGAAATTTGTTAATTGATTCGCTTGTAGTTTAATTTTTCGCAGCAATGATTCAACCCGAGGCAGATGGTCATTTAAAATGTGTTTAACAAATCAGCTAAGCTTGTCAATTGCTGCTCAATAGCAACAAACAATGCAATGAATGAATGAACAACAACACGTCGCACAATTACAAGAAAATTGCCAACGATTCATGTTCATTGGTATTGCAATAGGCCGTCATCATTCCAGTTTGCAACCACATCCACATCCATGTCCAATTCAAAGTGAAAAGCAAGCCGTGACTGCCACAGCAGCAACAACAACAATTGTCCAAGTTGTTATTGTATAGAAGAGAGCCACAGAGTCTGATGCTGCTGCGAATGACATTTGAATCACCTTCATTTTTAATGGAGACAAGTGTCAGTAATTTATGCACAAAGCCAGCTAGCATTTCATGGTTAAAGGATTGTAGGAAGATGGGGAAGGGAAAACGAAACTGCACAAACAAGCGCTGAAATTGATGCACAAGTTAAACAAATTAAAATCGATTGTCGGCTAAGCAACGACAACAGCAACAGCAACAACGACAACAAATACATTGCGGCCATAACTGTGAACCTGAGCTTTGGACCAAAAGTTGGCCCTGCCTTAACCAGGGTCAGGTCCAGTGCGGCGGGGTCAATGTGAATTGTGTGAAAATGACCGCAACGCCAGAAGATCAATTCCACGACTTGACGACTGTCTCACTCTCCCTCTCTCACTCTGTCTTGGTGAATTGTAAGCGATCTTGGCACTTCATTATTCACGCGCGTGCTCTGTTCAAGGCTCGCGGAAATGTCAATAGCAAATCACTTAATTTGTTTAGCAATTTTCGCTGCAAGACCTAAAAGAAGAAAACATCGGAAAAACGTGTAGAAAATTGGTGGAAAGGAAAACACAAATGCACTCACGACGCCTTCAACTTGGACTTAAGCTTGGACTTGCGCAAATTTGACCAAATAATGTGGCAACATTATCCTTAAGCCGCTCTTGAAGTTGTTGTTGTTGCTGTTGTGATAATTTCGTTTGACTGCCCGCGGGCATGAGTGTACATCGTGCTTTGGGTCAATCGGGTCAATAAAGTGCTGCAATTGCTGCGAGCCCAACGAAAGATTTATGAGAAGCACGTAGAGAGGCGCTCACATATATATTTAGAGTTTCTTACTTTAATTCGCTTTACTTTTCCTTAAAATTTCTAAGGAATGATGATATTAAGAACACAGAAAAAACTACAGCATAATCCATAACTTCATGATCATAGTGAAAAGTTTAAAGTTTTTGGTACAGCAACGTCTAGAATAAAGAGTTCTGATCTCAGATCAGTATTGCACCACCAGTCGGCCACATGTCGTCCACACACACACACACACAACGATACAGATACGCACCCCTAAAAGGCACACACACACCACACCCACATTTTCAAATTGAATGTCGCGTGGCACTGGTCAGCTAACAATGGAATAGAGAATATGAAGAAGGAACTTTGGAGATGGCAGCCATGCGATAAGGAACGACGTCTGATGCGCGTGTCAGAGAACAACAAGTCAAACCGGAAAGCAGGCGAGTTGAGTTACCCGCGTGGCAGGACCTGCATTTGCAACTGGGATGCACTCACACTGGTGGCAGGAAGGTGGCTCAGTGGCGGCTCGCAGTTGTGAACGTGCAAAGTGTGGGTCACGTGTCACATATTAAGTATTGAATGAACGCTCAAAACGTATGTCAAATGTGGTGCAAGAGGGTCAGGTCACAGGGTGAGGATGAGGATGAGGGTGCGCAGGCAGCCGTGACGCGTACAAGTTGCAACCCTCTCTTCCTCCTACTCATTGACTTTTCGACCAGTGTGGCCAGCCATCAAATTACACACTGTGACGTCGACAAGTATTTGAACGCAAGTAAATAATATCATCAGCGTTTGTCGCTCATTAATATGGAGAAGAAGCAACCCCTCAAAGTGTTCCCGTTTAATTTGGCCTAATTTAATTTTTGCTGGTAGCAATTTGGGTAGCTTGCAATCAGCAAAAGTTTTTCTTTTTGCAAATTTTGTCGCCCGCCCATCGGATTGTGATTTGACAATTGTGGGAATCTTTGTTGCCTTTGTTAGTGCTACAATATGTTAGATGTCATTGAGCAAACCCACCACTACCCTGCCAACCACCTTCCTGCTGGGCATGTGAAACATGTGCAATGATCCGTGGCCCGCTTCCTGTATGTTCCTCATGTGAGAACCCATTATAAGATCAATTCATCTATCTGTTCTATTCACATTGTTTGCATTTGGCAGTCAACCCAAAACATTTCTCAACTGTTGACATTCATCATAATCATCGACGACCTCTCGTAATAATTGATAACTGTTTAGTCACTGTCTGATTTCGAATCGAACCATTGCGAGGGGTCAACATTAATGACACTCGGGTTCTCGCTTAATTGTTTTTAGTGTCTGCATTCGATCAGTTTGTAAGTAAAGTGTTTTTATGGGTGGAACAAATCATTTAGTATGTTAGCGTGGGAAGTTGATTTAACTGGTGTTGCATAACACTTTATGAACCATAAGTTATGGACGAATAACCCAAAGGTGTGATCAAAACAAGAGGAATTCAATAAACAAACGCCCTTATGGGAAAGTTAAATACAGAAGGAGAAATTGTGGTTCCAGATTCATTGATGTCGCAGCATCCCTTGACCTTAGATTGATTTGCAAATCATTGCTCTAAAATTAGCACTTAATGGCGCTGGTTGAGCGCTCATTAGAGCCCAAATCTATGCATGCAATTTGAGGCTAAGCCGAAAACCAAAGCAACATAAAACCTAAAGCCCTAAACACTGACGAGGGCACAGACGAAGTTAAATGGCCTCATCTGAAAGTTGGAAACCATTACAAGCCATTACCAGGCATGGTAACAACAAGAGCTACAAACAAATGGAGCAACTGGCAACTGGCAACTAGCAACAAACAGGCAACAAGAAGAAGAAGAAGAAATGTTTAAAGCCAAGTCCAAACTAATTTCAACCACCCTCAGGTGATGAAGACAATTAAATATTCGTGATTTAACGATCACTTTGCAATGCTCCAACTGTCAGAGGACAACATCGACGACGACGACGACGACGGCGGTCTCCAAATCTCCCAAAAAAAAAAACCAAACCTAACTTCGAACTCAAAAAATTCCCATTTGAGCCCAAATGTAAATGACTAGCGGGACAACGTTTGGATGGAGCCCTAAAGTTTTTTTTTTGTAGCTCTCGATAAAGATCACACAGTGCTGGACCACGAGGACCACAAGAACTAAACCAAAGTTGAAGTCAAATGAATTTTGTTGTTTTTTTTTGCTTTTTGTCTTTAGCCGTTGCTCATCACGAATTTTCCAGCAGCAGATGAGACGGGTGTAAAGGGAGTGCATACAGTTCGTTGGAAAAGCAACGCCAAAAACTGTAAACAGGTTTATTTTGTGCCGTTTTTGCGCGCTTTTTTGCATTTTACCAATTTGCCTATCAACAAGCGATCGATTAAGTACGCCTACCAGGCCAAACGAGCCTCTTCAGAATCCCCCCTCACTGGTTACAAAGTCAAAATGTTAATAAATGCAGTCGGGCAGCTAACATTGTGGGCAGTTGAGTTCTGGATTCTGTATTCTGGATATATTATGGACGACAGCGACCCACCCACAAGTACGTGGGCGTTGTTTTTGCCTTTTCTCTTTTGTTGTTGTGGTCAAGTTCATTTTTGGTTTTGCTGCGGCTGCAGATTCAAATCAGGTGTAATAATTCTTATTGGCAACGCTTCAAAACTTAGTTCAAAGAGGGAAGTCAGTTAGACGTTTCTGCTGCTCCTGCTGCTACTAGGGAATTCTTTCTCTCTTTCACTATCTTTCTTGCTCTCTCCCTCTCTCTCTTTCTTTCTCTTTCTCTCTCTCTCTCTCTCTGTTTCTTTCACTTCACGATTTTTGATTGATCGTGCATACTAAACTATAAATCCATCGTGATACATTGAGGCGATCAGGCGAGGCTACGACGCAAACGTCGCGTTCACGTCTTCGTTTCTATTTTTTTTTTTTTTTTTTATTATGCATTTGCAGCATTTTTCTTTCAGCCAGCGGAGCCTCATTTTCATATTAGCAGTGCATACAGCCAGCGATCTAAATTAGAGATGGGCGTGGGTCTGGCTTTTCGCTTTGTTGGTTAACAAACGCTTTCTGATAAGCAGGAAGAAGCTGTTCTATCTTAAACGTATTTAAAAGATGATAGAACTTAAGATATGCTTACGATCAACTCAAGATCCTATCGTTGGTGTGAAAAGATTGTCATTTAATTTCAGGCAGCCCAGCTAATGCAGCGCGTTAATCGTTCCAGTGTGCACTTTACACGCCTTTTTCCTAATTTTTGGGCCTTTTTATCGCACGCAGCTGCAACATCTCCCCAAATTTTTGTCCCCGTCCCATCAAAGTTGCCTAGTTTTATGTGCCAAGTGACACAAACGACGCATAAATATCTAGCAGGCAACAACTAATTAGTGAATATCTGCCATCGAATGGGGTAAAGATAACTCCAACCCCCGTGCTGCTGGGCAAGGTGTCGCCCCATTTACAACAACTACAACATCGAGAACAGAAGCTGTAGTAGCACAATGTTATATCAATTCCCTGGCGTCGCACTTATCTCGCTCCACAACTTTTGACACACATTGCGTGTATATTTTTGGTCTGGGCCTTGGAAAGTTATTGAAATTTGTATCACAAAGCTAAAGAGTCGAAATGTTGAAAACTCCAAAGATCTCAATTCATAGCTAAACTGAACTCCACTGAACTAAACTAATCTGATGCAGAAGGCATTGGCATCATCGTTTGGTATTAAAAGCGATTAAATTGATTCCTTCAAAATGCCATCAAATTGCCGCCGTCTGACTTTGATTTTTATATGCGTCTCATCTTTTTGGGGCTTTGTCACCTTCGACGATGCCAAAGAGGGTATGAGAGAAGGGGAAAGAAGCGTTTACTGTTCTGCCATTGACGGATTGTCCCGTGCAACATTTATTGCACTTGAATGCGTTTTCTGAATCCGTAGGCTATCGTAAATTTTTATTTTTGTTGTTTTATTTTCTATGTGCACCGACTGGTAAGCTGTAGAAACGCAGTCAGGAGAACAAGACAAAAGTTTTATGTGAAACTAAGCCAATTTTAGCGACAAAACATAACAGAACACATTGCAATGTACGCATCGGGTATTGAAATAAAAACTCAGTCATATTCCACGCCAAGCATGACATTAAGATTTGATATTTAATTGATAGGAAGCTTAAATAAACTGTTGTGATATGAGGTATAAAGTTCAGTTTGTAGTTGATCGTTAAGATTTAGATGAAATCTTGGAAAATAAATAAAGTATTGAAATAAATGCATCTGTTTGTTTTTGTTTGTTAAAATGCTGTAATGGTTGAATTAAAAAATTGATTGTGCTAATATTTAGTTCTAATGAATTCAGCTTATTGATAAAAATCATAAAATAATATTGTAAACATCTGTTATTAACTTATATATATGGAACCATGCAACTGTTGCAAGAGCTGTCAACCCCTTTTTGTTGGACCAAACCGCTCAACGTGTTAAACGTCAATGAAGTTGCCAAAATCAACAACAACATGACAAAGGGGAAGTGCAATAAGGAGTTGGGGGAGTACTAATAAACCCGCTTGCAGCCAAATGGAAACAATAAATAGTAGCCATAAGGGTAGGGTTAAATACAAAGGGGTAGGGGTTAGGATAGGGTGTACTCTATGGCGCAATTAAACAGTGTAAAATGGAAGTGCAACGGTAATTACGCGAAGTACTTTATCGAGGCAAAGTGTGCCAAGTGAGCCAAGCAAATTGAAAATGAAATGAAAATGAAAAGCTAAATATACCAAAAGAGTAAAAGTTCAGTGTGGTTAAAAGGGTTGTTCTATCTGTTTGTCTGTCTGTCTCTTTGGTCTGATTGGATTGCGGCGCCGTCTAAGTAAATAGCATTAAATGCTCAACTCGCACAGGACGCTTAATTAATGACGCGCCTGCTGACTGTCAGCCCTAAACAAAAAAACGGTTGACAAAAAACTTCACACAACTCATTTGGAGTTAAATTTGGGGGGTGTTGGGGAGCTGTGTGGCTTTCTAAATGGGTAATCACTTTGTAAGCTGTGTGCGGTTCATTGGAATATTTTATACATACATATATACTATTTTTTACTTATACATGGAATATCAACAATGTGCGGCGTGTGAAAAATCAGCTTGAAAGGATGCCGACGATGCGACGCTTCGATGAGGCAAAGTCTGATTGCAGTTTGCGACATTGCCCCAACACACACAGAAACACATTCACACACGTGTCTCAGGCTGGCGACACTAAATCATCGCCAAATGCTTATGATTAGCGTCCCATTGGCTCGACACGCTCACTTTATGCGGGTTCTTTCAGTCTCTCATTGTTGTTGTAGTTATTTCTTCTTTTTCTGTTGTTTTTGTTGTCGGTCACATTACACTTCACACAGCGAGTTAAGAGGCAGCTGTACGAGTATCTATCTATCCAGACAATGCATCTATGTTTAGATATGTTAAGACCTTAGATTGTTAAATGCTGCGCATAGCAAGGTATTTTTTTGTTTAGTTTCTCATTTCGTCGTTTTTTAATTAGAAACATTTGAAAGCTATTGTGATGTGGGCTGGGTGTAACACTTGTTACAAGCGATCATTGTCAGGGCCAAGCTAATGATATACATACTATGTATATATATAGCGAGGAATATAGAGAAAGATTGAGATGGGAAAATCGGGGGAACTCGGATAAGGCTAGTTATGCTGTTTGTGGAGTCAGCCGTCAAGGCTCACTAGCAACAAATGAGACTGTCAGTATTTAAGAGGGTAGACAGAAAAGATGCCGAAGATGAGAAGGAAAATAAGGTAAAACTTAATCAAGAAAAAAACACAAGAGTCGATAGTTTTTTCTAGTTTCATGTACCAAAAATCAATGCTGTACTCCAAAAACCATGTGATTATAGTTGATTCCATAGTCTAACAATTTAATCCTAACTTTGTTACCAAATTGCAAATAGCACTCCGCCCAACCATTTTAGTTAAAGCCTCAGGACGTTTTCTAACCTTGACCAGAGCTCTTTGCCATTATCATCATCATCAGCATCGACATTATCGCTATCGATGTTCGTTTTGTTGGCTGCGCTACTTTTTAATTTCGGAACCTTGAACTTTTTTTCCTTTGGCTTGCAAATTGCATACCAATAAATATAATAAAAATACTAAACAAAATTAAAGCCTCGCTGCAAATATCAGTAATCAGCTAAAAAAAAATCACCAGCTGGCTGCTCGAATAAAAATAGATGTAAGGAAAAAACCCCCAAACAACTTCATCAGCAAAACAATGGCTAATGAGTCAGTGGATATAGAAGATTCAAATAGGTATTCGAATAATAGTTGGATAAGTATCTGTTGTTTCTGCTGGCCTATGTCTGTCGGCGGCATTTGACTAATAAAACCATCAAAGACATTAAACGTTGTGGGTGCCATTCATTTGATTGAACTCTGACACCAACGCCAGTCGCAATGCCTGACCACGACCATTAATACAAACAGCAAACTTCAAACTTTATTTTTTGAGTTTTGGCTAAACTGCAAATGCATAATACTTATAATAATAATAAAATCGCAAGCAAAAACAAAAACTATTGCGCACAGATGATGCAAACAAGATACGAGAAGCTTTTTAAGAGTTGCCAAACAAAAAAAACGTTTGGTTGCATCTATCGAATAGTTTTTTCTTTTATTTTCTCAAACTGCCTGGCAAGGTCTGCACGTGCTCAACGCTTAACGCTCAACTCCATTGTACTCCGCATTGCAGTTGCATAATCAACAATCAATTGGGCTCTCAATGGGACAACAAATCAAAATCAAGTCAATGAGTTTGAGGATATTCTTAGTGTTGTCTTTTTGGGAAAATGCTATTGCACCAAATATCAAAAACGATATACTTGTAACAACGTAGAAGTCTCAAACTACAAACTGGTTAATGCTCTTTTTCTAGTTTTAAAGCTATTAAATAGAACTTGAAATATAAAACATTTGTTAAGAAAGTAAAAGTTAATACTTTTGCTGGTATATATAGATATTCCAAGCTTCCAAATAGAACACATTCGATATAAAATTTTAAAACGTTAAATACTATAAAAAAAAAAAAGAACGAATTCAATTAATATACAAGAGTATTTAATTTTCGACACTTGGTTCCTAAACGTTTCATTTTGGTTCTTACTTATAATTGTGTGGCCATTTCAACTTCATTTAAGTTTGAGTTTGAGTTTGAGGCGCCCGCGGGTTATGTCGACTGTCGTTTGTCGGTTGTCGACTATCGATTGTCGATTGTCGTTTGTCGCAGTGAGGCTGCTAGGCAGGCAGACAGGCAGCGCTGTTGCCGCTTTTGATCGGCTTGCGATCATAGCTGGGCATTGTTTTGGCCAACTGTCTGAATGGAACTGGCATATTGGCAACTGGCAACTGGCAAAGAGATCGTTATAATTTGGCTTGAGGCGCCGCAGTTGCAGCCGCCACGTCCTTCGCAGCGAGTGGGTGGGTGGCTGCTTTAAGCATTAAGCTTGATTTTTTGGCTGGTTTTCTTATTTATTATTTGTTATTTGCTTTTTTGCGCTATTTGATTTAAATTATAATTTTATGTAATCATGAAGTGGGCCTGTTTGCTCGCTGCCGACTGCTATTGCTGCTAGCCTCAATTAAATGCACGTTTTGTGTTTGCTACTAAATGCAATCGTTTATTGATTATTCGATCATTTTAATTGCCTTCTTTGCCTTGGCAAACGTGAGAAACGAAATTTTCTGCACTAACTGAAAGTCAAATGGAACGTTACGAACATTAAATGCGATTGACTAATGTTAATAGGTTGTTTGGATCAAGTGTTTTGTTCAAATCATTTAGAAATATAGGAAGTTGATAAATCAAAACTTTTGAATCAATACATATATCCATATTTACTATTTCTTATATCACAAATACTTTTAGAAACAGCCTCTGCAGCTGAATCAACCCTTCCCTAGACACACTTCCGATATCAACTCTTAAGCGGCGCTTCTACTAGAACCAAACACTTCCTCCACCAGCCACACAAAACAGGTGTGACTTGTAAGGAGTCTTTGAATACACACATTTATTATGCTCCAACCAAAGGCTCAAATCACATACGCGTGTCCAACTTGTGCCGTTGTCGTTAGTCAAAAATAGCTGTGGGACAGAAACAACATAAATAATAACAACTCAAGTGACACCTTTAGCAAATGCATCTGCACAATTAGGAGCAGAGAGCACAAAGTATCAGATTTCTGTAGAAGGCTGCGCCACCGCCACCAGCAACAGCAGCAGCAACCACCAGTCATGATAAAACCCAAAGCAAAACTCCTTTCTTTTACGCGCCACTGACAAACGGCACACATTGCACATGTCCTGCAACAACAGCAACTGGAACTGAAACTGGGCGACTGGCTGACTGACTGACGGACTGGTTGGCTGCCTGGCTGTATACAATCGCAATCAGTCACCCCCATCAGAAAGGCAGCCGTGAAACAAAAGGCGTGGTGTGTATGTATGTTGTTGTTGTAGTTGCAACTGATGCTGTTGCTGTTGCTGCGGGTGCTGGTGCGGGTGTATGGACCTTGGCCTCGGTATTGATTTCATGTTGACGCTGCAATATTTTCTTAATGAAAACAAACAAAAAGATGCGATGGTGTTGCCAGCGGGGCAGCTGTCCGGCAGCAGCAGCAGCAGCAGCACAAAGTGCGTGTTATTAATATTATTGGCCTGGCCCAAAGGCTGGCTGCTTCCTTATGGCCGGCCACACACGAGTGTGCCAAGCAGCTAGCCTGGCACTGAGGCAGTGAGGCATTCAGTCAGTCCAGGCCAGGCGTTGTATGTAGATGTATGCTGCAAGATAATTTTTTGGCAAGCAGGTCGTGCCAAATTCCACACACACCCCAACCACCACATACACACACACACACACACATGCGAGACCAGCATACAACTGTGGCCAATTTAAAACCAATTTAAAGTTTAATGAATTCATAAAGAAATCACTCGCGCTGCCTGCACTTTCAAAACATAATCTGCCGACGCTTCGAAGACGCCAATGCTGTTGTGGTGGTGTGCATTCACTTGGAGTGTACTCTGTAGGCCAGGCTCATGGCGTGCCAAATCTCATAATCAGTCAATAACTTTTGCCGCCTTCTGGTCGCACGTGGCGACCTCGACTATGGGGCCCGGCCCTGCCCGAGCCAGAGCCATAAGCGTTTCTTTATGTGCCCCATAATCGAAGTGAAATCAATGGCATTGCCTGCATACCATTAACACGAAAGTCGCTTGGCGAAAATATCTTTGGGCCATCGTCAAGGAAGAGATGAAGGAAGCAACAAGAAGTGGGAACAGTAACAGCAACAGCAACCGCAGCAGCAGCAGCAGGAGGAGAGGTAGGCGGCAAAAGGCAGTTGTTCAGTCGTTGCTGCGCTTTGATTTGAGTTAAACAAATTTTATATGCAAACAGATTTCCAGCATGACAGTTATTAATTGCAAATATCGCTTAATTCATCGCTTAAAAAGCGACAAAAAACATATTCGCATAGTTCTGGCCGTTGGCGTTGTGCGCCAATCCTCAAATCCTCCAATACCCAAGCCAATCCAAGCCAAACAACCTGTAATCACGAAACGATTCAAGCCAGTCACCGTTACCAATATCTCAGTCGCTTTGGTTTGTATTTAAATTATGGCCAAGTGGTTGTTGTTGCTGTTGTTGCTTGAGTATATGTGTGCGTGTGTGTGTGTTTGTATAATTTACATGGTTGCATTCCATTGACACTGATCATCAGTTAATTTGTTTCTTTATTGCATATGCCATGTAATAAAAGTGAATGCGCATCGTTTGTTTTGGGTCTGTAGGACATTTGTTATCCACAACGAATCATACCATGAATTTACAGGTGAGAAGTGACAAGCCAAGGAGATTTCAA
Organism: Scaptomyza montana; assembly: GCA_018904305.1. Classification (NCBI taxonomy): domain Eukaryota; kingdom Metazoa; phylum Arthropoda; class Insecta; order Diptera; family Drosophilidae; genus Scaptomyza; species Scaptomyza montana. Next base: position 4,550,492 of record JAEIGR010000004.1, read on the forward strand.
CTGAAGTATGTGGTGAATAAATCAGGACAAGGTATACGCTTGATGAGGTTGATTGTTAGAGCTCATCAGTTGTAATACAAAGTCTTTAATTTGGCTGATATTCAGGATATCTTACTTTTGGTTAATATTTTAAGTTAATGTTAAAAATCCCAATCAACAAATTACTGTGCCAGTGACGTAAAACAAACAAAGCTTTCCATTGATACTAATTGAAGGCAGCTTTCCGATTGTCAACAGCAATTTTCCAAACAAATTTTCACAACGTCAACTTTAAGCACATGTTGTTGTTGTCTGTGGAAAATAGTTAAACAAAGCGGGTTATGGAAAAAATTGATTTTGTTTTTTTTTTTGTTTTTTTGCTGCATAATCAAATCATTAGTGAAAGGTTTTAGGGCACTTGATCGATCGCGCTGCTCGTTAAGCTCCAATAAAAGCACTTAATGAATAAAAAACAGCTCAAATATTTTCACAACAAACTCGGCAAACTACTTGAAATCTGCAATCCTGAAACCTTTTGCTGATCTGATCCAGAGATTGATTGTGTTGACTGATGGTGTTTTTGTTTTGTGGCTCCATTGAGCTCTGCAGTTGCTTCTAAGTTGGCAATTGGCAAATTTGAATGTTGTTGATGTTGTCGACAACAACAGTTGCCGCGAGTTTTTGTTAGTTTTTTTTTGTTTTTGTTTTTGTTTGTAGTTTTGTTGTTTTGGACAACGGTGGCAACTGCCAACAATTGGGGAGCAACGATATCGTGATGGCCCCGTTTTATTGATGGATTAAGGGCGATTACGCGATCGTTGTCAGTTCAACGTTGTTGTGCCCAGTCAAAGCTACTAGCTGAAGGGCCAATTCGTTTGCTTGTTTGCCAAAGACAAGAGACAAGATTCAGTCAAACAGACAAAACGAGACGAGTCGGGGGACATTGCGCAATCGATAATCATGGAGCCTGGAGGGGGTGCGAGTTGGTTTTTTGGGTTTTGGTTTTTGGGATTTGAGATTGGGAATTGAGCCGTCATGTCAGGCGGCAGTTAATCAATGCAGCCCAAACATAATCAAATTAACTGCCACAGAGAAGAGCACCAGAGGGGACAGAAGCTTAAGTCAGGACTATGTAGGCCACAGTAACATTTGTTGTTGTTGTTGTTGCTTGTTTCTAGTTGCCTGTTGTCTAACAATCTTATGGGTTGCTTTGGGGCAACAAGTGATTTGATTGCTGCTGCTGCTGTTGCTGCAAACTGCTGCACACTGCCCACTGGCCCAGGGAATCTTTCGTGGCACAGTTCAAACAAGTTGCTGGCGGGGAGCTATGAAGTAATGCATTATAATTTGACCAAGCAATGGCTGGCCCCATCGAGAGATGCACCTTATTCAAAGTTGCGAGTTGCAAGTTGCGAGGCATGTTTGTTTCTTCGCCCAACCACTACTCACTGTGCACATTTTTCCACAACAGCCTTTTTTTTCTTCTCCTGCTTTGCATAATTGTGGGAAACAACCAGCGGCCTTAGTAAGTAGGCTAAGGTTCATTATGGCATGCCGAAGCACTGACTCAGTCCAGTTCAGCTTAGCTTCGCTCGTTCTCTCCGTTCAGGCATTTGATAAATTATGCGCCCTGCTTTTGAGGCACTGCAAAGTGCAGACTCCAAACATATCGCTGCAGTATCGGACAATCGGCTTGATTAATACTCAGGCCCGAACAGCGATGGTTCATCAGCAAAGTCCCCTTGATTCCTTTAACTGGAAAGTAACCTGTTTAAATGCACTTGGCGCCCGAAGTATCAAGCTTTTGGCTCATTAGCTTCGTGTGTTTTTTCAGAAGGAGATTTTGCCTATTCCACTTAAAAAGAAAACGCATCTTCCTTTCCATCTAAAATCTTGGAAATCAGTCCACAATGTAAGTTAAAGCATATTTTATTCCCGTTTCCGTTAATTGTTAATGTTTTAGGATACGAAATATAAACTAAATATAGGGTTATTCTCGATGCTTTTTATAAGTGTACTAGTTGCAAGTGGCAGTGTTCATTGAGGCAGTTGACAGTCTTGCATTATATTTTTGTTGATTTTTGTGCTACACTTTGCTAAATGTGACACTGAGGCTACTGTTCGTAATGGTGTTGGCATTAAAATGGATTACACACACTGAAAAGCTGCTGCCTGCGCTTTCGCCCAGACCCACTTCACTTCAATTGGTTTGGCACCTGTGCCACATGAACTGCCTCAACTGGTTCTGGTTTAAAAAAAAAAAAGGTGTTCCTTGTTGTTGCGTCTGTGTTGCCCACAACCACCTTACCATCTCCTCCATCATTCGCACAGCTACCGCTCCTTGCCGCTCTGATTTTATTTTATTTTTTTTTTAAATGTCTCGGAGCTTAGTGCAAAGCGGCATTTATTCACGGCATTTCGATTTCAATTACGATACAAATTGTCATTAATGTTGGAAAGTTGTTTTTTACTCATATAGATATGAAGAGTGAGTGAGAGTGAGTGGGGGGAGGTGGTTGCTTAAAAATTGCTATTGCTTTATGAATTTGATTAATGGGATACATATATAGTACATATGCTATTTATGAAAATAGGCATAGAATTACGAGTTATCTCAACCTGTGTCACATTTGATTGACTTTCAGACGTTGCGGGTCATAAAGCCGGAACGACGGAGAGTAGTTGCATTAAGAGCTCATAAAGCACAATTATAATTTCCATATCTGTTACGCTGTGCACCCAAAAACCACACCTTTAGAATCAACAACGAATGCGATTTACTTGACTTGACTTGCTTTCTGCTTCTCATAAATAAAACATTTTTGTGCTTTATTTTATTTTTTTAATTTCCCATAATTTCGAGAGCGAGACGCATAAGATAAAGTGTGTATATGAACGAAATGAGTGCGACAACAAATTACACACACACAAACTTACATCGATGATGATAATGATGATGATGATGAAAGGCATAAGGCAAGCGCAACTAACCTGCGACTTGTCTTGGTCTCAAAACCCAGCCCATAAGAACCGGACGATGACGCTTCCGGGACTTGGGTCTCGGGTCTGCCACGAGCACCGTTATGCCTCATTGCCGCTGCCACCGCTACCCATTCGCCCGCCTGCTCCGTTATAGAGCACGCTTAACCCGCTAACCCCGTACCGTACACATCGGCGATCTCCTCACCTTAAGTCAACGAATTGAACGGACAGCGCCTTAAAAAATGAAAGAAAGAGAAGACGCGACTTGTGTATTTGGATTTGGGGGGGTGTGTGTGCTGTCAGCGGGCTTTGTATGCGGCATTTATTGCGTACTTGTTGTTGTTAAAATATATGTTTTCGATGATCGTACGACTACTTCACCCAACTCTCCTACTCCCCTTCGGCCCCCATAAACAGAAGATGACAGCAGCGGCAAAACTTGGTGGGACAGTCGACTTCTGCCGGTGCGTTATTGAAGCGAAACAAGTGTTTAGTCACCCAAAAGAGCGAGCATTTGCAGGTAAAATGGGTGCTCCTACAGTTCAGGCACTGACCCCCTCCCCCTTCCCTATCCTCATTCGTTTCATTTCGCATGGAGCATACACACACACATACACACACACACACACCCCAAAAGTGCCAAGCATTCCTTGTCATCCACAAGTCTGCCACAGGCCTGCCTTATTTGGTTAGGCTTCATTGAAGGTGCACCTTTGTTACGCTCAATGAGCGATCTGTTTGCCTGCCTGCCTGCTGCCTTCTACAACTCCTCTTCTTCTTGTTCTTATTTCAGCGCTCTACCAACTAAAGCTACTTTTGTAGGTTCTACCTTTTATTCTGTTCTGCTTCTGACCATCGCGCCTTGAATCATCGCATCGCAACGCGGCGGGTCGCATTGCGTTTTGCTTTTGTCTCTGGGTCACTTTTTGTTGTGTTTTGTGTGTGTGTGTCTGTGTGTAGCATGTGTCGTGTGTGTTGCCAACTTTATATGCACGTTTCAGAGACATAATTAATGTTGCCAATGTGGTTTCCGGTGCCTGCTAATGGGTTAAACAAGGCTTAGTGGTTTTAAGAGAATAACATATTGATGGAATCAGGTGAAAATTAACTTGAATTTCAGATGCTAGCAATGAAGATTTATTCTTATTCTTCCTCAATCATTTCCAACATGTTCACATAAAACATATTCTCTATCCCTACAAAAACGTCTATTTTAAGTGTTGCATGTTTCATTTGCCACAGCAGATCAATGATCCAAGATCCAAGTCAAAGATTTATGTTCGTTTTTCATAATTTATGTTACATTTCAAATACCTACGCAATTATTAGAGGGCTCACCTCTCCCCCACCTAATTGCAAAATGATCTCGATAGAGTCTAGCAGCGGAAGAAGCACAGCTGCCCGCTCGCTATATGTACTATGTTATGTATCTGATCGATGGATCTGGCTAAGCGCATCCCTCCACATAAACCTTATGACATTTTTATGTTAATGCAACATTGATGGGGAATGAGTGTGGCGCCTCTTTCTGCCTGGCGAGTTTTTATTACCTTCTAAATGTTGCGTTAAGTCCGCCATTAAAACGATTGCCGTATGTTTACAGATTTGTCGTTATAATTGCTTTTTAATGCCTTATCTATAAAGCCGATGGGCTGCCACCACCTCCACCTCCTCCTGCTCCTCGTTTGGTTTGGGGCCGCAGGCTGAAACTGAGGCTGTGTTGCAATCATCATTAGGCTCGACACACAACTAGAAGCAGCAGCCGCGTGCGCCTTTTAATTGTTTCAATGAGCTTTCGGATAATATCTTTGGGTCGCCTTTGAAGGCTACCACACAGAGCTGGCCTTATCAATGATCTTTACGAATTTACGCATTCGATTAATGCGGACATCATTGTTGGGCATCTGGGCTCGTTTGAAGGCGCGTATGTCAGACTACCACTGTGTTGGGAGGCTCTGCTGTCTTTTTATGTGTGGGAAACCATTTGACAACAACAAAGATTTATCAGGATGTTGCATCAGGGTTTCCATTTGATGCCACACAGCTGAGGTGATAAGCGCAATATTTAAATCTTAATGCTAATGTGAGAATCGGAACTAGAGTGTGGACAAAAAAAAAATAGTCATTAATGATCGGACCTTGTGTTAAAGGCATAAATATTATTGCATCAACATCGTAAATTAAGTTTATTTCATCTTTAAATATTTGTTAAATAAAAATCTATTACTTAATCTATCTAGTAAAAATAGTTTTATAGGTTTGCTTTACAACTTAAGCCTGACATAAGCGAAAATTTAAAGACTGCATATCAAAGGTGTTTTTTTCTTTCTATTTAAGCTACCACAAGTTATCGTTGTTGTTATCGCTATATCATAAATCAATATGCAAGCCGCTTAAATTGCTTAATTATCGGACATGCAGGGGCGTCAAATTAACCCATATGAAATAAGTCATTTCGCTCGGTGTAATACACTCGTATTAATTTCAATTACACACAGACACACACACACACCATACAATGCAATTATGCGTTTTTCCCGACATAGTAAAGACTGAACCTGAACCTCGGAGCTCGTAGCTTGTAGCTGAAGTCGAACAGCGGCTCTGGGTCTCTCTGTCATGTATACCGAAAATCTGGCAATTTATGTGATCAGCGTCTGTGATTTCAATCAGCGCTTAAGTAACCGAGGCTTTAGAGGGGGTAGCACTGCTAAAAATTACTCAACACCTTTCCGGCCAGCTCATGAAGAGAGCGGGTCTTGCAGTCTAAGCGCGTTTCAAATTTCCTGCTCCAACACAAGCTCTGACACACTGCTGTATGGCGGAATAAAATCTTTAATTAAAGAACACCATAAAAGTGTCGCCCGTGCGATCGTAATTATGAATTTAATCTCAATTAGAGCGTTTATCTTGATTTTTCATGTGTTGTGTGTTGTTTCTATGTGAGTGTGTGTGTGTTGTAGACTTGTTTGACCGGCAATTTGTTTGCCCAACGTGGTTTTTTTTTCTGTTTTCATTTGCTTGCTGAATTTATTTGCATTATCCTGTATATGAAAACGGCATTGGCTTTGGCTTAAGACTGCGAACGGGGCACGTTCCTATCGTCAGGTCTCTGATCGCCGCTGACCAAACTTTTTATTTGCTTGGACATGTGCAAACACCTTTGTTGCATTTTACAGAGATAAACATTTTTTTCAGAGCGCTTTAGCTGCGTTTTCCAGTTATCTATCAATTGCTTGGATTTTAACTTTATTTTTTTATCGTCTTATGCTTTTGTTTGGCATTTCAATTTGTCTTGAATCGATTAACTTGTCTTTGGTGTATATTGTTTATGGGAAATTTAATAGCTGCTAACCAAGACTATCGACAAATAAAGATAAAAAGTATCTCTTTAAACATGCTCTATGAAATTTAATAAATTTAATTACCATTTATCTCTTTGCTTTTTAACTTGAAGCTTCTTTTTAATATAAATTTCTTTAAAAGCTTTCATTTCATTTTAATGATTTGGCATATGATTTTGATTAGTTATTGTATGTCAAATAAGTCATAATATATATTTATGATGCACTCACATGTGCGGAAGAAAGCTGAAGTCTTTGCCCATCATTTATCAAAAACAAAACAGACTTATGAAACCACCTACTCTTGTTTGGATTCATATTCATACTTTAACTCGTGCTCATAGTCAATGAGCAACGAAAAGAGCACTGCACAAACAAACGATTATTGGCTTGTAATTTCCCAACTATTAGTAATATTTTGCGACGACAACAAGCGCAACATGAAATGATCCACATCCAGAAATGCCAAATGGGCAAAGTCAAACAAACATTGCGGATGCTGGCTGTGCAAATTTGACGGCAAAAATCAATTTGAAAACGATTTAAGACGAGCCTCGTCCCTGGAACACGTCACGTAGGCGTTGCCCGCTAAAAGAGGAAATGCCAATATGACACGCGCAGCGAGAGCTCCTCCTTCTCCAGTGGGTGGTTGTGGCAAAAGACGGTGGAGGGATAGAAGGAGCAGTAAGCCTTGCGTATCGTGTTACCAAAGCGGCAAAGCGGCCTGAGCAAAAGCATTAACCAGCTATCGACGCGACGACGCTGACGGATGGGGCCAGGACGCCACTAGACCAAGCATCCATAGAGTCAGAGTTGCAGTTGGAGCTAGAGAGATAAGCGGCGACGCCGACGTCAAAGACAAATGCGTCTTGTGGGTTCAGAAATCTCCGAGATTATTACGATTTTCATAATAAATTGTGGCAAATCAGGCGCGCTGGCATTATAAGGCATCATTAACAACGACAACAACAACGGTAACAACAACAACCAACTGGCCACAGGTTTGTTGCTGTAAGTCTTGAAGACGAGGCGCAAGTTTACACTGTAGGCCAAAGCGTTAACAAGTTGAGCCTATGACGTTGCACGTCGACAAACATTGTTGCTGTTGTTGTTGTTGTTGCCAACTCATAACTGCAAAACGAATGAACGGGCAAACAACAAGTGGGAAGTGCGTTCAAGCCAAAGCCAAGTTGAGCAACGTCGGCCTGGCCAATGGCCAAAGATCAAGCCACCAAAGAAGGCGCCTGCCTGCCTGCCTGCCTGCCTTGCTTGGTTGCTTGGTTGCTTTGTGGTGCGTGTTGCCCTGGCGCTCTGTCGGTTTTTAGTCTTTTGAAGTGGCACGCGGAGCAGCGACCAACGCGTCGTCCGTTTAAGAGTAAAATGTGTGCGCGTTGATGACGCCAATATGCGCCTATCCATTTGTGTGTAATAGCAACAACAAAGTATAGAAGCGATATTGCATACACTTCACTTTCATACCCTTTCTGTCCCAATATCAGGATTTGACAAACATCTTAACTGGGTTTTTATAAATATTTTGAAGAAAGATTATAGTTTCTTATAAAATTACTCATTTTGTTGTTGTGTTAAAAAAAAATTCAACTCTCGCTTATGATAGAATTGAAATACCCTTTTTTAGAGTATAACAACAAAAGCGTCGCATGCGCTAAACAACATTAGCATCGGCATCTATTGGAGCAGAAATGCGAACCCACCTAGGAACCACCATGAACACAATGCGAGAGAGAGAGAGAGAGAGCGCGAAAGAGAGAGAGAGAGAGACAGAGAATGCTTTAAACTTTTTGTTGGTGCAGCTTCAGCTGGGGCACCAAAAACTCAGCCATGTGCCGCATTTACTTGTCAATTTGTTTTTGGTCAACGTTTAAATAATGAACTCATATTTGCAACATTTGCTCGGCTGTTGTGTTGCACATGCGGCGCATGTCATGTCGCATTATGCTCGCCAGTTAAGAGCTCTTGTTGCAGTTGCTGCTGCTGCTGCACACAGAGTGAGAGTTGGGGCAACTGCACTTGCCGTAACTCTACTCCAGGAAGACTTTTGACCGACCGCAAAACTAGGAAATGTCATTGTCTGCTCTGCTGCGAGCTGATGGGGAAAAAAGGTGTGGAGGGGGTGGGTTGGGGCAGCGTTGGGAGCGAAATGTGTGACATGGAAAACAGTTGAAGCTATAAACGAACTGCGTGTGCCAGTAGTAGCTCACTGTGACTAAGCGGAAGTGACAGAACTTTCAAAATGCAATCGAATAAAACCAGTTGATGAATAAATAAAGAGGTGTAAAGTTGAGATATTAAGCAAACTTTATAATAAGCATATTGAAAAATGGTGGCTATGTAAGTTGGGTAAAAATGGAAAGCACATAAGTTTAATAGCTTACAAAATGGAAACGAATATATTAAATTTATATAGAGCTTTGTCACTTTGTGGGCCCTCCTATTTAACTTAAGGCCAAATCACAATCCCTAAACAATTAATCAAAAAACTAACAGCTTAGATTAGCTTTGCTGATATGAAAACTTTGACTTTGAACTATATTTTTTATTTTTGTGCAGACCGCCAAACAAAAATTCGAGAGTCGATTGGCAAGAGTTTGCCAAAAGGCAACTCCAATTATATATATTGGTGATATTATCGGGCGTCGTTGGCGACGCCATCAAATGACAGTTTGACGGTTCTCAATTCTCATAATGTTTATAGCAGCAGCAGCAGCTCTATGGGCAATCTATGCAAAAATTATTAAAATAAAGAAATCAGGCAATTCAGCTGTAAGCTGTAAGCTTTGGGCTCGGGGGCGTTTTCATTGTCAAAGCAAAGTGAGTAGATTTCAATTTGTTAATGCGGGGCTTGAACCTGGACTTGTGGACTCTGTGGACTTGGCCTGCAATTGCAACCAGCAACCAGCAACAAAAACACCAACTGGGGTGACTGGAATGGGGCTTGGCCACTTGTTTGCATCAATTTGAATTTTAATTGAAAAGTCTGTCGAATGCATGCAACAACAACAACACGCCCCGGAATCTGGCGCCAGCTTTAGTTTTTTGTGTGTGTGTGTTGTTTGCGGCGTGCGGCAGTGGCATGTGGGTGCAATTGGATCTATAGCGGCGATATCAACTTCGATATATGAATGTATGCTTCGATTCGATTGCCAGTTCCGCTTTGCAGCACAGGTTACAGGCCACATATAAGGTGTTAATTTGCGTTTGAGTCCATTTGCAGAAATGTAAATTTGTTATATTTGCAACAAAAAAAGTAACAAGCATTTGATAATAAATTACGTTGACCTCTGATATGCAAATTTTGAGAAATACAAATCATAATTAAACATAACATATACAAGAAAATTGTCAAGAAAACGTGTTGCGTTTTGTTTATTGAGCTTTAGGTTTGTAGTGCTTAAAGTAAGTTGAAATAAAATATGTTACTTACTTAGTTTTTTTTTTTTTACTTTATGCGGCACATCTGTAAAAATAAATGTATTTATGCTTATGAATACAACAAAATATAATACTTTTAAATAGTCTCGATGTCATTTTTTTTTATTTTAAACTTTAATAATAGCAGTTTTCTTTCCTTCTGTTGCACTGAACCCTTTTTAATTAATCGTTATGCAGGTCACACAACCCTAACAACAAAAATTCGACCGCTTATCAAAACACTATCAAAATGTACCGAAATATACATTTATGCGGTCCGAGTAGAACATCATGAAAACATGTATAAGGAGGCCGAATGGCCACTAATATATGTCGGACACACCCAATAAATTCTGAAGAATGCACAATCCTTTTAACAACAGTTCCAAGGAACGAGGAACAACTAACAAATGCCCAACATTGGAAAGGGAATTGTGAAATGTGTATCGCGAGTATAATGAACCCCAGTTTACAACCGAAAAGTGAAGCGAATGAATTCATTAGGGAAAAACTACGGGCCACAGCATTTGGCCAACTGTTGTTTTATTTTTTTTTTTTTTTGTTTGGTTTCAAATTGATGAAAAGTGAGCTATGGCCAATGGGCCAACTATTTCAATTTAAGCCTGGACTAGAACTCGACGCACGAACGGCACACGGTCCAAAGCGTGTCATGTTAATTGCTACTAACTAAGTGAGAGTGAGAGAGAGAGAGAGAGAGAACGCGTTGTTTTGTTTTTGTAGGCGTGGGGGCAGGATCTAAAGGGCAGGCTCTAAACTAGCGCCATATGGTGTGGCACAGTGTGGTGCTGCTCAGCAAAGAAGATGTATCTATTTTGGTCTGCAAAGAAATTAATTACGAACTGACCAAAATTTGATGAAGCCGCCGACAGCCGGGCACTGGTCTTAGCCAGGCCTGAATGAAATAATCGTCGAACGTTGAACTGAAGATGCCGACACCTGATGTTTGATTTGATAGCCGCAAGGCGAAGCCAAGTATCTATGGGTTTAAATTTACGGTTTCACTTTCAGTGCTGAAATCAGAACAGGTAGACAGAGATAGAGGGAGAGACCTGCAACAGCCGGGGTTAAGAACAGTTGTGCGTCCAGTAGATAAAGTTAATTACCTCAAGAAATGGACACGTTTAAAGCTGTTAGTTTACGATGTGCGGAGCAAAAACACTTCTTTCTGTCTGTGTGTGTGGTGTTCATTAAATGCATTTAAGAGGAAAAAAATTAAGATTAGGTTATAGAGGGAAAAGTGCCAGGCAAACAGTTTACATGTTGTTGTTGCAACGGAAACGGAAGAAAATCTGTCATGTTTTCATTCGGGCAACTGCTGCCCAAACCAGCTCATACATATTTCAATAGATTTTAACAAAAGCTATGCGCGTCATCCAGTTGGACCCCATGAGATCATGAGTCCGAGCTGCCGCTAATTTGCATACTATGCAATTGTCTAGGTATTTGTGTGTGCTTTCTTTTTGCTTTCCTTTCGCAGTGTCGCAGTTTAACACGTGAACACTTCTCCGTCTTGCAACAGTTTTAGCATATATTTTCATAGCAATTTGATTTGGATTTGATTTGATAGTATTGAATGGTATAAACTACCGTTCTATGCACTTTCTTTGGATTGATTAAAGTGAAAATTCCATGAAATTGTAAACAAATTGCAAAACACTTGTACGAAATTTGTGTTTTGTCAATCCCATTTGGAAGTCCAATTGCAAACAGCAAGCGATATCTGCAACTGTTTCTACTCATGTTGAGAGAAACTTTTACTGTAAGCAACTGCAAGGACTTTTAGATGCAAGTACAAGCTACAACTTATCAAACAACAAGCTTTATACCCTCTCAAAAGGTTTTGAAGTGTAGGCCTACTTTACAATTGCTCGAAGAAATTCACATACATAAATAATTTGTCTCTCTCGCATTTTTTTGGGCGTAGGCTTTTTTTGTTGCTGGCGCTGGAGCTGATTTTGGATGGCATCGTCGCATCTTTGCGAGCGAGTGGCACACTCCATATGTACGATATTTTGTAAATGCTACCGCATCGATTTGCGTGCGATGTGTGTCAAGTAGATGCAATCGTGGAGCAGCAAATGGAATCGATTTGACTGCAAATTAACGAATCGGATATGCTGTGAGACCAACAGCGGTCTCTACTACTACTTTCTACCCTTTTTTTTATTTCGAGTATAGTTTATGCAATATTTATTTTTATTTTTTGTTTTTTTTTTTTTGGTTTTTATGAAATTCAAATTGAACTGAGATGCAGATGCGTCCGCCCTTTCAAGCAGGAAGTTATTTCTGTTGGTGCTGCTTGCCACAACTAAGAAATCTAATTAAACTGATATGACAAAAATCATAGCCACAATTAACCGTTTGATGTAGAAATACCAACTTGTCAAGGGCAATCAGTGTGGCAAAGTCAAAACCACGATCGCCTCTTTCAACAGAAACTTTGTTGCTGTTGATGTTGCTGATGTCTCTGGTCGCTCTCTCTCTCTCTCTCTCTCTCTCTCTCTCTCATTGATCATGTCGCTGGCGCGTCCCTGACGATGATGAGCATAGGAAACACAAAACGACATGTCAACTATAACCACCCATCGATCGGACGACGTTTTGCCAACGACTTGCAACGACTAGAGGCAACATCAACAGCAACAGCAACAACAACAACAATTACAACTGCAACAACAACTAGCAACGACAAGTAACAACATTTATCAACGCTTGGCGATCTACAGCAAAGCCAAAAGGCACGATGCACAGCTTTAACAGAGCAGCCATGAAACGGTAAGAAATAGTGAAGGTGAAAGGGGAACAGAGAGAAAGAATTCACAAACTATCAGTGATGAGCAAATGTTCCAGATTTGATAAACTGTCAAGGAGAAATAAAGAAATCACTAACAGCATCAACAAAATAAAGATTTTCGAGCTGTCAAAGTTAAATTAGGTTAAGTAAAAATTAAAAATAAAATTTTCTTTTATTTCGCTTATGCCCTTTTCACAGGATATTTAGCACGACACGTTGTCAGCCCTATCTTAAGCGATATCTGGCAACAAGTTGATGGGCCCATGCTTAAGATGCGACTGAGACAGGGAATGGGACTGGGACTGGGACAGGGACTGACTGAACGAGTTGCACTTAGCGACAACTAACGCCACGTTTGTTGTTGGGTCATGTAACTCGAGGCGGCGCAGAGCTTGATCGAGCTCGGGCCTAGAACTTCAATGCGGTCTGTGGCTAGCTGCTGGCTGACTTTACAGTTAAGGTCGCTCACACTGACTGACTGGCTAAGATCGCTGACAGGTTGGCAGCAGCACAGAGAAATGGAAGGTAGGGGTAAATGGGTGTCGCATGCTGCTTTGCCACGATCATTTTGCATAAACATGAACTTAAACATATATATACTTTATACACGTATGTATGTTCATGCGAAAGCCATAAAGTTAACATGCTTTGAAAACTGATGAGCTGCAATCTTGCGTTCGGGACAGTTGTCCACGGCATCAAGCATCAAGCGTCGTGGCTGCTCTGTCAACTGCAATTTCTCTGCAGGCAAACATTTGATTTATGTGATGCGATCGAGTGACGATCATCATCGCTCACTTGTCGTTGCTTCAAGATCATCCATCCCATATGTTTGCTCCACATTTGAGCAGCGATTAGGCAATATGTTTCTTTTTTGTTTTCTTAACCATGTTAAGAGTCTGGCAGCGGCAGCAGCAGCAGCCCCCACATGAGACACACAGGCTGTGGTGGTTTGGTCTGGGCTTATCTTCCAATCTGCACTGGCGGGAGTTACGAAATCTGAATCCAAATCGAAATCGAATGCGAATCGCTGCGCTGACTTGCGCTAGAGAGTTACCAAGATTAATGTTGATGCTTTTTCAATTACAACTCTGGCAGCATACAAATTTGGAGTAAAACGTAATCATCGTAATCTCAGACGTCCTAAACGACGACAACAACGACTCTAGCAGCTCCAGCTCCACCAACCAGCACCAGCACCAGCTCTTACCTGGCTGGCTCTGAGTGACTGCCTAAGTGGCTGCTGTGGCTTTGACTCGCATTTGTATACGTATTGCATTTCCTAATGTTTGTTTTGCATGAGCTTTTTGGTTTTCTTTTTTTGCAGCTTACCCTGTTGCCATTTATTTCAAGCTGAAGAGGGTAGCATGAATGTTTAAAGCTGACAAATAGAAACTTATCTGGCTGAAAAGAGTATATATATATTCATGATCCGCATCAAAAGCTATAATAAGTATAAGTTTAAAGCACACAAATTCACGTTTAGCTACAGAGTATCTCTAGGTTCGGCATACTTTACTTAATTATTTATATGTGCTTTGTTTGTTTTTATTTTGTTTGCTGTGTGACATGCGCCGCCGTTCAGTGATTGCCCCGACTTTGTCTCGGTTCCAATGCCCAAATCCAAATGCCTTCTCCTCTCGGATCTGCGATCTCCTTGATGATGGCAATTACAAATGCCGCGACTTGTATCATGGCCAGCCATCGATTTGTATGGCAAGTCGACTCGTATGTTGCTTGCAAATTCGATCGCATCTTGTTGCCGATTGACTCGACTCGGGTTGCTTTGTCAATTGCAATTTGTTATCTGCCTGCTCCAAAGCTTGGAGTAGATCCACTGTCATCTAAGCTGTACTTTCAGGTGGCCTTTGTTGTTGTTCGTTCTTGTTCGTTGGCTGTTGGTCATTCAATCAAAGGATTTGACAGTGTAGCGCCTGATATTCTATAAGATGAATGTCTTATTGTTTATGTGTGTGTGTGTGTGATTTTGCTGATGGCTCTGCAATGATTAGCTACAAGATTTGCGGCGGCAGGACAATGGCAAAAGCCAAAGCCAGGCCGAAAAGGATGCCGCAACAATAAGCCTACAAAGACGGCACAGATCACACGGACAGAAGCCAAAAGAATTCAGCATTCAACATTCAGTTGTGGGTCAGTAGGTGACGCGGCAACAACGACCAGACAACAGGGCGACAGGTATAATACACGTGAAGAAATTTATATCCGATTTTTAAGAAAACAAAATATTATAGTCCCTATGTAAATTTAATATTATTATTTATCGTAATAAACATATATAATAATATTAAATAAATAATAGAAAATTGCTTATTAGATATTAATTACCAATAATATTTTTAACTAGTTATAGCTAACGAAAAGAGAACATTATTTATTACAAGATTTTTTTGACTGCAGTTCTACTTTGTTTGAACCTAAAACTGACTTCTGTACATTGTTCGTCGGTGTAGTAACGACGCAAGGTGTTTTTTTTTTCATACCAGTACTCTCTCGTCGTCCCATTGAGTTCTCCTTTATCTACTTTTTGCAATTGCACAAGCGACGCGCTCTGATTACCGCGAAAAGAATACTAACAAATAATACGGGATATGATTGTCCTTTGTTTTGGGTTGAATTGTGTGCCAAGGTGTAGTTCTAGGAATGTGTTTGTTTTATTTTGTGAGTTATTTATGGACGAAAGGTGTTGCCCATTGCTGCAAAATGTCACTAATGTGTATAAGTGACTATACAAAATACTTAAAACTAAAAGATTTCCGCCTGGCAGTTGGCTCTAATCTTATAAAAGAACGTGACTTAAAACCTGTATGTGTCTGGGTTTCTTTTCTTATCAACAAACACTCACAGGTAATTTTTATAAACTATTAAGTGCCATTTGCATTATCAGACTTTCAACAAATGTTGTGCATTGATAAGAGCTCAAAGCGCCATTGATATGGCCTAAATGAACAACAACAAACTACCGTCTAGAGTCTCGAGTCTGGGTTATTGAGTGTCTACTGTCTGTCATGTCAATCAGACAGTTCAAATAGTGTTTTGATAAGCAGCCGTTGTCGTTGTCGTCCCTTATTGCTACGTCTAACACCTGCGAGAGGACGCATGCGTCGAGATCCTTTGGGTAAACAATTGGGTCCAAAGGATTGCTGCTGAAAGGACCTTTACAAAGCGCAGGAAACGTGCAATGCGAGCATTTTGTCGATAATGTCCTATGGCAGCTAATTAAATATTTGCGTTTGGCAAAGGTGCAAAAATGTCTCTGATTCGAATTGATGAAATATTATTAGGGGCGGGTTAAAAGGAAGTTCCTCAATGCACATTGTTTGCACCCGGAAAGGTGAATGCTTGCCTATGCAGGATATGATATTGTTATGTTCGAAAGAGGGAAGTTATTGTGGAAAGAAAGTGAACAAAATCACAACTTTAAATGCTGTCAGTTATAAAAGGAGAAGAAAGAGGGAGTTTTTTCTTAAATAATAATTTCAATATTAAATTTTTTAGATTTTTTTTAAATTTATTTATTTTCATAAAAAATATTTTTAATTGTCCTTAAAAGTATCAAAAAGTCTTAGCATAAACATTTGCTAAACATAATTATACAAGTTCAATAAAAACTATGAGCTAAATGTTGCAATTTGGTCAAATGCTGTCTGATACATTGGATTGGCAAATGTACAAAAACTTAAGAGCTAATAACTTAAAAAACTGCAATAAATATGATATTAAACTATAACATAAAGTAGCACCAAAACCAAATTGGGATTTTAAGTTTACTTATGAGTCATGGCTAGATTATTGTCTGTTTTGGTTTGTTTGGTAATCCTCGCCAGCGGAATGTGTCTGCTTTGGTTCCTCAGCTCAATGGAGGCGCACAGTCAACGTGGCCTCATCATTTGTCCTGTTGATGTCAGCATTGCAAGTCTAGACAATAGTAATGGTACAGTTGGAGCTGGCGTGCTTGTTGAGCAGTGACATCCGCGAGAAGGACTTGTGGCACACTTGGCAGGCGTATTTCTTCACATCCACATGGGTCTGCTGGTGAGCACGCAGATTGGAGCGATCGGCAAAGGAGCGTGGGCAGTCGGGGCACTGGAAAGGCTTCTCGCCGGTGTGAGTGCGAATGTGACCTTGGAGCAGCCATGGACGGGAGAAAGCCTTACCACAGATGGGGCACTTGCAGGGTAGCGTGTGGGTGCGGATGTGCATCTTGAGTGCTCCGATGGTAGTGTAGAGTTTGCCACACTCCTCGCACGAATGCTGCTTCTTCTCCTGGTTGCACTCGGCAGCGGGGCAATGGAACTGGCGATGTTTGGACAGACCCATTGAGGTGGAGTACATCTTTTGGCAGTTGTCACACTTGTAGCGATAGTTCTTGGTGGAGGCGCTGACGGCACTGCTGGTATTGCTCGAGCTGGAGATGGAGCTATTGGCGGCATACGAGTAGGAGGCATTGCTGCTGTTGCTGCTGCTGTGGCTACTGCGTGACTCATCGAAGAGATGGAACAGTGCTGGCAGCGGAATGTCATTGCGCACAGAGAGATCCTCCGGTTCGGAGCTGGCATCCGAGCCGGGACTCGATGGTGGTGTCATCTGCTGATAGCTGTAAGCCGAATGCGGCGAAGCCATCGAACTGGCTGGCGATGGAAAGGCTGCAGCATTCAAATGTGGCTGATAGCTGCTCCACAGTGCGGAGATCGGATTGCAGCCAGCGGCAAGCACAAAAGCCGATTGGTAAGGATTAGTTGTATAGCCGGCTGTAGCTGCTGTCAAACCCCGCATGTGAATATCAGTTGGCTGGTAATCCTGCTCGGCTGGTGGAGAGAGCAGTGCTGAGCTGAGCGGCGACTGTGCACGATATGGTGCCTGTGGCGTCTTGGAGAGATTCAGTACGTATTCACGCTTGGCGGGCAGCTCATAATCCTCAAAGTCAATTTCGCTGGCTTTGCGCTTGAGCGAGAGATCCTGTGGCTTCTCCTCCTGTGGTCCAAGTGTTGTTGCAAACTGTGAGCACTTGGTCAAAGCCAAGGCCTCCGTTTGCGGTAGATCCTCCACAAAGACAATCGGGCGCTTCTTCAATGGGCAGCTCTTGTAGTTGGTAGCCATTGTTAGATTTATTTAAGTATCGATTGAGAGTTTAGATTTAATGATGAAGATCGTTTTTTTAAACGCGTAGTTCCGTAGTAGTAGTAGTAGTAGCACTGGCGTAGTTTGTGAGAGTACGAGATCAAGAGTGTTGCTTACTCAACGACTGCTGAGGTTGATGTGACAGGTCGAGGGCCGAGCGAGCTCTTTTTATATGCAACGGACAGACGGCACTCGCTCTCGGGGCTGCTGCTGCTTGCTTGCTTGCCTGCCTGCCTATCCATTTGGTGGTGGTTCTTCTTCAGTTCACACACTCACACATACACACGCACGCAGAGGCAGGGCGCACGTGTACGTCACTAGGTAGCAACAACAACAGCGGCACATACACTCAGGCAGACTTTTCCCATACCCTTGTTGCGTGTTTCCCATTTGTTGTACTCTCCGTTTGGTTTTGTTCTCTCACTCGCACTACCTGACTGCAGCTACCTGACAGCACTCTCAGGAAAACACACACGCACACACACTTTGAGAATCCCTTAACAGAGCATCCAACGCAAGCGCACCCTCCGTTTTCTACGCCTCAGGTATTGTGGCAAGCTCCCTGTGGCACAGGCGCTACGATCATCTCTCACTAGATAACTTATGACAGCTTCTCACTTACCATGCTCTCTCGCGTTCGACCTCATCAATAGTATTTTTTTTCGTTCACAAGCTTCTCCTGTTTCCCCCTGATCATCCGCTCATCCGTGCTGTAATAACTCGTCAAACAATCGCTCCCTAGAACTTGGTACGCCTGTTGTCAATCTATTGCAGGTATTGTGTCAGCATCCATGGAATTTGAGTTTCGCTTTCAAATGAATCGTTTCGCTAGCTCTCTGAACAGTTTGAGTTTCTAATTATAGAAGCGCTGGCATTTTTCACGAGTCAAATTAGATTCCCGAACTTGTCATTGGGGGTAGTTTTCCCAAAACACACATGCACATCTGCCTCAAACAGGAGGAGGCAAATAGAACCTGAGATATGCTGGCATTACAATTGACATTGCACATAGAATGGAATGAAATGGAGTTTTATAAATAAACGCTATGTATCAAAGTAGCTGTTAGCTCTGGGGTACACTTTGCACTGACTTATTATAGCACAAGTTCAGAGATTACTCGATCTTAGGTTTTTTCTTTGAATTCACTTTTGTAATCCCTACTGATTGTAAAGCTTTCCCACCTTTGACTTAAACTTGCCTCATTGTACAACATAAACAACGAAACTGGCGAGGCGCATAATTTGTATTGCTCATGTCCTGGTTGGAAATCCAATTCAGCCCGCATAGCCAAGTTCCCATAGCATCAAATACCAATTTACCAGCCATCGAAAAAACCAAATCGCAAGCATATTCCCCATTCCTAGTTGTTTCCCAGGGCAATGTGTGAAAAACAGTAACAACAAAAAAAACCGATGCAAATGTAGCAAACCCAAAAGTTTTGATAAACCCAAGCGGTGACAAAAAGTACAAAATTCCAAGTGTCAAAAATTCCAATTCTTCATGCGATCACGCGTTTTTGGGCTAACCAATCGCAGGGCTCGACTCTCCATGCCTGGACATGGGTGTGATAGAAAATGCGGCAAGTAAGTAACCCATATTTCCATTTCGTGTTTTCCCTATGATGGATTTCCCTTATCGAATCACACTGTACACATAGTAAAGGTCCGGATGTGGATCAGCATTGGATTTAAAGTAATTTCCCAGCTTATCCAATTACGCAGTCAGCAAAACTCAAGCAAAACAAGCAGCGATTGGTCAATCCACACCAAGACAGTGGAAATTTTCACAAGGCAGGCCAAAGCCTCCTTATACCTGACGGGCCAATCCGACCATTTCGGTTATTACGTGTGTTATTCCATACAATTAACAAAAATGAAAACTCCAGTATACCTACATATACCTACCTAATGATCACTATGCTAATATCGATGCGGAATTGCCCGCGGGATATCGCGTAATAACCCGCGGTTCATTCATCAGGCAGAAAACCCCAAACATCCTACCACAAAAACCTTCTAGCACTTGTCGCCCTGCGATTGTCAAGTACCTGCTGGGATTTGAGTCTGGGCTAGTCCGCTCATTAGTATTAGGTAAAGATTTAGTATCGCGATATTTCCACTGGCCGCACTTCATTCATCAGGCAGCGCGATAGGAAAAACCCTTTTCCCTACGTACTTTACCGAATTCCGTTAGGTTATTTGCAGGTGCGTCTGTGGGTTTTTGTGATCTTGTTGTAGTTTTTGAAGACAATAGGCCCGTCCTATTTTTGCACCTTGTGTTCCCTGCATTTGTTGCAGGGCACAATAGCTTATGGACTCTATTATTGATAGAGAGAGAGAGAGAGTAGACTGGGTTAGCAGCTGAGCAGACGAAATGGAGCGCAAAAGGAGATGGCAACTATAGAATTTCGCACATGTATCTGGAGCAAAAACGTGTTCCTTGTAATCGAAAGGGAAAGGAATATGGTATTTTTATGTCGAGCAAATCTTGTTTTAGACGATTGCTAAGTTTATATTTTTCCAATTGTTCCTAGCGTCTACTTTCTTAACTTTATTATATTTTTAAAGTACAGAAATGCTATAAATTATACTGTGATAAACAATATTATTTTCTTCCTGAAATCAGGTTGATCTTTTAGCCTTTACCGTAATAGAAAATTTTTCCTCTCGCGATTGCAGTCCGGCCCGGTGCACCGGCACACCTTTTGCCAAAAAGCAAATATAAAAACAAGCAGAAAAGAAGGAAACAGAAAAAATACCACCAAAGAAAACAAACTGTGGCCCAAGATATACGATGTGTGATGTCGTTGACAATGAATGGTTGATTACTACCTCCAGGCCAAAAAAGATCCTTTGAAACAACTGCAGACCTAATGTCTGTTGTTGTAGCTTGTTGGCTGTGTTTTTTCGCACAGACAAAAGAACTTCCAATCCATAAATCGAAATCGAAGCCAAAGAAAGAAAACAGAGAAGCAAGAAAATCACTGCCACGGGCCCTGTACCGGGTGCATTGCACAATCAATAGACATCAGTACCTTATGACACAATAAGAAACAAAGACAGAATGATCGACCAACCGACCGACTGAGCAGACACATTGGAGTAAATGTTTTGAAAAGCCAACGAAAGGAATTGCTTCCAGGAATTGCTTCCACTGCCGCTGTCGGCGTATCAATGTCCTTAGCCAGAAGAAATCAAAAAGTTGGATCACCTGGCCGTATCGAGTTGTCTGTCTGCCCTCCGATCTGTCTGCGATTATGTGCGGGTGCCGTTTAATCCTTACTGCTACTACCTGTGGCCCATTGTTCTCGCCAAATTGTGAATGACCCCGCAACAGTCGACGCCAACCCCCAAGGAAGCTTCTTGTCTGTTGAACGACTTGCCACTTGCCATCTGCCTTGATTCCCGATTCCCGACTCCAGAACACATTCGCGCAGGTTTCGTGCCTATTCATGCTTCGTTATCCTGTCAATGCTTCGGTATTATGCTCATTGTGTGTCAACGCGCTGTCGTCGCTATCCTTATACCTCCTCTACCTCCTGCTACTTATCCTCTACTTCTATAGATTGTTTTTTAGTAAGCTGATTTTGTAATGCGTGTCCTGCGTTTTTGGTATATGCTACTAAGCGTGTTGTTTAGCCTATTAAATGTATCTCCTGAATGAAGTGTGTAAATATTTTATAATCATGTTGCGGCGATTAAGGTCCAGACGGCTCTCAGGAAACGGAAGACCGTAAAATAAGACCATCGATGATACAAGAGAAAAATTGTAGACGAAGTCTGCAGACTTTGAAATTAAATTAAAAAGATTTTTGAAACATAACAAGTAAGATATTTTGTGTTTCAAACTACGACTAGCTGTAATAACAATTGTGGGCTTATCTGCTACAATAAAGGTCAACTGAATCGCAGCCGATGCAATCACAAAACTAGTCCAAAACCGAGCCGTACGCCAATATTAACGGCATTTTTTGACACCTTTTTGAAAGCAGGATCTTAAACAGAATCACAAATCTTGACAGACTGCAAAAAAACCGAAATAACAGAAATTCCCAAAACAAAAGTAAGTTGACGGAGAAAAAAACTCATTACACCGGTCGGGACAGGCCCAATACAATGCAAAAGGAAAACCTAAGGAAACCTAAGGTACAAGGATTGCATCTGCATTTACGTCGTTCAGGCAGGCAGCACAAATCAGTTTCTGTCAACCGGGAGAAGGTTGCTTGGTTAGTCGGATGCTCGTCTCGGCTAATGCTGTTGAGGGTGTTGGTTGACTGGCGCGTTTGGTGTCTTGGCATTGACAGCTGCTCCTTTGGCGCGCCTCGTCAGCATCATCAGCAGCAGCGTCTTGGCCAGGGCTCTCTTTTGGCAAGACGTGCATCTGTATGAGCTCAGAGTTAAAAAGAGAGAGAGAGAGAGAGAGGGAGTTTCAGGACTCGGACGTTGACTTGCATCTGCGGGCGCACAATAGCCACACCGGGAATAATTCAAGCAAAAACGAACAAAACATCATGATCGTCATCAAAATAATCACAGTCAGAGCAGAACCAGGGGGGGAGCGCATGCCTCTGTGACAAACAATAGTGCACCACCACCACCACCATCATCACCGTCGACAGTACCACCATAATCTACAACAACCACTCGCCAGCGCCTGCGCTTCCTTTGGTAGTTTTTGGCGGCATGCCACCGCCGACGTTCCCGTTGCTGTTGCCGTCTTGATCGTTACCTGAGGCATGTCCTTTGTATTGATGCTGGGCTGCCTTTTGATTTGCATTTGTTGAATTTTTTCATATTCCCCCAGCTAGAGGGTAATGCAACCGCAATTGTTTTGCCTTGTTTTGTATCCTCGCGAAGTATTTTGGCATGTGCACAGCATTTCAATAGGTAGGTAAATGAGTTTTGTTCCGATATTTCTTGCTCTTGTTCTCATTATGCAGATGCATTCCATTAGATGGAACACAAATTGCATAACAGCAGCTGCTGCAGAAATGGAATCTGAATCTCCAGAATGTAAAATCTCCTTTGAAATATTTGCAGGTGCATTTTGAACGCTTCGATCGAGGCCTCATGTAAACCTTTTACTTACTTTATATAGGATCGATCAGTTTGAAGATTTACATATAGAGTTTATGAAATTTATAAATTGAAGTTTAAAATACATTCTACACATGTTTAATGCTTTTAGAAAACACTTTCCCATGAAAAATAAAAACGAATTCATGGGAAAACCCGCAACATTGACCACTGAAAACCCAAACAAAAAATCCTTCGTAGAAATTGCCAATCCTTTGAATAGCTAACATAATGTGCCCACATTAACAAAACATAAGTCGAAAATCAAAAAGATTTATATAAAACAACCATAGATGAAGATTTCATGAGAAATGCGCTGCATTACCACACGAATATAACAATGAGCCCAGTTGACAAGCTCGCGTATTTACAATTACAAATTACACAAGTTTTCCTGACAAATGATCAGTGAGTGTTAAATTGAACACTCCACCTCCATAAATGCTCTACCCTTAAACAATCAATAAACGCGTTAAAGTGAGAACAATCAATCCAGCACGTTCTAACGATTTACATGTCAAGTTGACAGACAGCCAACAGACCTCCGAGTATAACTAAGCTGAAACAATGGTCAGGGATTGGAGACTGGCGCTATAAATATATACAGACAAAACATATCAGTATCTAAATCTGTATCGAGTGTGTGTATGTCCAGGTGTCTCTTATGGATTTCACTTTCATTTGTTAGTAGCATTTGACACCTTGTTCTACAGACATTGCAAGTTGAGATACCCATCTATGGGCAGACATTATACCAAACCGAACCCTCAGTACCTCAATGCCTCTGTGTTTCATGTGCTGGGTAAACACAGTTGTGTCGGCTTGCCAAGTTTCATGTGCGTCAACTCCAACTCCCCCGCCAGCCCTTCTTCTCTGTGTCTTGTTCATAAAATTTGATTATGCTCGCATGATAATTATGCATGGCAACTTATGGGGCAATCTCATCGCAAGCTTCTGGACTCTGTCTACTATCGGTACCGATGACAATCAGTCTCATTGTTTCCGTTTCCCACCATTCATTCACAGTTGTGAACAGTATGAATTGCGTCTTTGGAAATGCTTGACAAGAAGTCTACCTCCCAGCTGAAGCCCCTGTCCCTGTCCCTGTCCCTGCCCTTGTTCCCCACCGGATCAACCTTTTAGACAGCCATCCAGCTGCGTGGCAGACCCTGTGGCTGGCCGTAAATTTTATGGTTAACTACACTCGACGTTTTCTGCTATTTAACCTTTTGTGCAACGCTTATCGAAGCTCAAACGAAAACAGTTTCCCCAACCCTTTATTTTGTTTTTTAGCAGCACTGATCTCCGATTATTACCCCACGTGTGTGTTTTGTTTACCTCGGGACGACGACTGGCCCTTTTTAGTAAAGATTGTTCAGTTTGTATATGTTAATTCGTGCCAAGTGTTCCGAAACTTAACGGAGTAAAGCTCTGTTTTATTTTTTGTCACACGAGTTCCTTTGAGAGGTTAAAAGCATAATTATTTTAAGCTTCTGCTAGGCATGCTATGAATTATCACTCGTTTTATTTTAACTTTCATTATATATTTCAACACGCTTGTTGTGCATGTTCGGGATTTCTATCAAAATCTTTTCAAACACAAACAATCATAAATTTCGCATAAAATTGTATTTACGCTTTGGACTAACACCGAATATTTTTCAACTTTTGGCACATAGAGTATGGAAGAATATTCCCGTGAGCCCTGCCCATATCGCATTGTCGATGACTCTGGAGGTGCCTTTGCCATGGGCTCCATTGGGGGCGGCATCTTTCAGGCAATGAAGGGTTTTAGAAATGCGCCTCAGGGCTTAAGTCGTCGCGTCATGGGCAGCATGATGGCTGTGAAGGCACGCTCGCCAGTGATAGCTGGCAACTTTGCTGCCTGGGGAGGAATGTTCAGCACTATTGACTGCACTCTGGTGCACTTTAGGAAAAAGGAGGATCCGTGGAACTCGATAATAAGTGGAGCTGCCACTGGAGGTATTCTAGCGGCACGTAATGGTCTGGCTTCCATGGCAGGAAGTGCAATTATTGGTGGCATCTTGCTCTCTCTGATTGAGGGTGTTGGTATCCTGCTTACTCGGATCTCTGCCGAACAGTTCCGCAATCCGTCGCCACCAATTGATTCGCATGATTCCAGTCACAATATCATCGATTCAGATTCGTCTAAAGCATATAGTTTTGGTTCAGGAACGCCAAATGTTAATTAATAAATCATATTTGTTCTCAGAAAAGCAATAGGTTATTAGGGAAGTGTTACTTGTCTTAATACCTAAAGGTGTTCCGGCAAATAGAAAAATTAAAAGGGTAGAAATCACTATTTAAACGTCTTATACCATAACGAAACGAGTATTAAGTGTATCTTTACATATTCACGCTATGCAAATGACCATCAAATTTAACAGGTAGTTAACTGTGGACACACTATGCACACACTTGACACGCGTCAGAAGCAAACACACTCTGTATATTGGCAAATGTTTACCTGTTGCTGCCGCTATGTTTACCTGTAGCACCACAGGCGAACCAGCGACAACCAAAAGAGTCTGAGTCTGCGCCAGCGCATAGAGTCAAGTAATGGGTGTGGCAAGTCCTTTTTACAACCTGTGCACCTCGAAATGACCACAGATGAGAGATGCGATGCTAATATTAATCACAGAGCATTACTCGCTACTGGCCACGTGTTTGTCTCAGGCTACATCTCATTTTCCAACGCCAGCTACATCTCAGGTACTCTGGCAGTCACAGTTTTCCCAGGGGCTGTGCAAAAAACCAATAGCAAGGATTTTCCTTACACATGGGCACAACCGTTGCAACGGTGGGAAAAAGTTGCCTTTCAGCCAACCCAGTTATAAAATTGCTATTTATGATAATTTTGCCAATATATAGACATAGAGAAAGGAAATAACATATGGATGTTTTTGAATAACCGTGTAGACAGCTTGGTGCCCGTCAGTGGGAAGATCCTATAGCACGAACCAAACGATGGCCCAACTTCTTGGGCCAGAAACCCAAACGAGACCAACATATGCAACTGTGACTCGTGTGTTTTTTTTCTTTGCCTTAGCAAGCGCCGGTACTCGCGTAATGTGTGAAATGTTGTTCCTTGAGAAATCCCTTGGATATGGGCCGGCGCTACGGGAAAAGCACAAAGCAAATTTACCGTTGAAATTAACATCATCATGTGACACAACTGCAACGGCAACAGATCGCACCTACGCTTGCATTTGGTACGTGTTTTGACTATTGAATTCTAACATATGTTCCCAGTTCCCTCTTCCTTATACCCAGTTCCCAGCACATGCCTTCCGCCCTGCCGCGTATCGTTTGTTTTCCCAAATATCTCAGCATACGTTGCCAAAAAGGTAGAGGCGCTAAAATTAGTTTAGCAAGGCTCTGCTGGAGTTTCTATTCGATTGGAAATTCAGTTCTTGGCATGGGAACCAACCGGGTCTGAGAAGTCGAAGGTGAGAAGTGGTGATGTCAAGGATTCACATACATACATATGTAACATATGAACATGTAACTGAAATCCTCAAAAAAAACTTTGAGTTGCATATGATTAATCAAAAAAATATATATATAAGTGAACAGAAAATGATAAATAATAATCTTTATTTTAACAATACTATCACTTATAGTAGTTGATATATTAGAATTTATTTTAGCTTTTTACCAAGTATTTGGGAATTCCTTTTATTTGGTTTATTTCAACAATTTGTGATGTAAACGATGCATAGAATAACATAAAGTTCTCAAAACTTGACAATGCTTATCAGTTTCGCACACTGCTCGGCATCCCCTTGGCATATCTCACACCTACACCTACGCCTGTTTAGGCAGACGGGCAGGCTGACAGGCTGGCAGGCTGGGCGGGACACATATGCTAGGCATATGTGTGGTCAGACAACAAAACACCTCGTAGAAATTGCTGGAACAAGGACTGAGAATGGGTTTGGCACGGGAACTGTGAAATGAAAATAATTTTTTGCATGCTGTGCCCGCATGGCGCTAAATGTGAGCCATTTGGCTTGAAATCGTTTAAGTTGATTTAACTACACTTTTATCTGTTTGTTCTTGTTAAGCCGCGCAAAAGCAAGCAAAGCCTTGGAACATGTCAATGTCAAACATTGAACCGATACGCATTAAAGGAATTTTGCCGACTTGATGGCACCTTTCGATGTTGGCTTGCATTAGAATTGTGTTTGCATTTGATCGCATTTCGTATGATCGAGTGTTGGCGCCAAATATCTCATGCATATATGACACACATTTCAAGAGTTCTGAGCTCTGAGCTCTGCGATATCTGTGGGATCTCTGCAGGCGGAATGCATTGATTACGCGACAATTCAAGAAACGAGTTGTGTATGTGGCTTTATTAGAATATTGTAGGTTCTTAGTGAATAAATTACTTGACTCCTTCCCAGAAAAATAAAAACAGTCGGTCAGCAGAAGTTCAAGGCGTTCGCGCCTTTGATTCGTTCTGATCTTATGTTTTGTGCGCTATTGGTGACTACTGTACAGTATACACACACGAGGCTGGCCCTGAAATAGCAACTGGTGCAATGCACTCTATCATCGATATACACTCTATATATATTGATATATTCCTTCTGTGAGAGGGAGAGTTATCTACAGTATTGCAATAGTTTTGCAGCGCAATGACTTTTTGTGACAAAATACTCGTCCACATCGAAGATTTCAATCAATTTGCGTATCGCATTTAGTAGTTGTTTCTCAATTTTTCGATTACTGATTTATATGCATGCAATGTGCGATCTAAATTTGATTTGCGTTTCTTCTTTTTATATTGTTTTTGGCTGATGAAATCTGCTTTCTGGGGCTCCTTTGAAGATTTACGACAATCATTTGTGGAACAATTCCATTGAACTCATCAATATAACATTAATTTTCACTCGATGTGAAGAAAATGTAAATGTTTCTTTGCTTCAGGTGTGACAAGATGCAAACGATTTCTTGGAAATTTAAGTGTTTCCAATGCCAAAGTCTCAGATAATGGGAGTGCAGTGCAAGTTGGAATAGGTTCAAAAAATATTTAAAAAATATACGAAGGTCAGCTCCACAATGTAGAAAGGGAAAGTTTAAGAAAAGCCACACTTAAAGACAAAAAAGTATTATACATTTAAGTATTAACAGTGTAAAATACTTTATTCAATGCCAATCAGCTGCAGAATTATATACAAAAAAAAATAATGTCAACAAGCTCACTCAAACTTGAATCCTTTCATGAACATTGAGTTCCCTTTTGAAGTTGAATAACCGACTTTAATCAAAGTTGAAAGCCACAATTCATCATCAGGCAAGTTGAACTTTCCCAAAAGTATTTTTCTGAAGACAATCCGTTGATGCCTAGCCATTGCTCATCATGCACAATAGAGTCTACAATCAACAGAGTACAACCATGAACCTGATACTGGGGATATTGGATACTATGGACTGAATGTAAGACAGTGAACGCAAATCCGTTACAAACTCGTGAACTGGCTGCCACAAGACGCAGCAGCTCCTGCACTACGGCCACAGAGAGTATTGGAGAAAAGTTCGTGACATGGAATCAACAGTTTGTCATTAAACATTTCGACAATAATTTGCTTTGTGCTCATATTTATATGCACACTTAAATGTATTTCTTTGCTCGTTGTTGCTGCTGTTGTTGCTGTATTATTTGTTTTTCTTATTCGCATTTTATGCGCCGACTTCCCGAATTGTAACCGTAGACAGTGGCAGTGGTAGGGGGCAGAAATTGTTATGGCAGGTAATTTACATAAAAAATAAGTGGAATGCATAGAGGAGGAAAACGAAGGGAGTCCGGAGGAGCGCTTACTACTTACAATTCTGATTAGCCAGTGAGACCTGCCTGTCTATTGTGGAAAAACCTCGCAAGCCACGAAATGCCCCTTTTGTTATTGTTTGTGACTTTTTGGGGCCACTTTTGTTTGTGTGTGATAGTTTTTTTCATTTTTCTCTCGATCTGATTTGTGAATTGTGATGTGAACTGCTGCCCAGACTTCCTAAAGGTATTAAGAATATTAAATAAAAAATAGTTGCTAAGGCAACTGAGTATTACGCTACTTGTTTGCTGTTTCAATTGTTATGCTAAACATTCAGTTGTTGCTCAGGTTGCGTATACGACGTGTGTGCACATAATAACACGTGTGAACTCTTGACAGACTTGACAGCAGCTTCCCCCTTTCATAGACAATAGAGCTCAGAACGGCTGCTGTTCTGTTGGCAAGTGGAACAGGCGAATATTCTGACTGCCAGACAGTCGGGCCCTGACCCGCTTAGTTAGCGTTATCTAAATCGATTTTCTAGCCAGCCTGCGCCAATAAAACAAATTAAAGTCAACAATTGACGGCAGTTAGGACCTGAAGCTACTCGCCTTGAATAACGCCAACTAAGCTAAAACTAAGAAACTCAACTCAAGTTGGTGATCTGTGTCTGTGCAATTGGGTGCTTTTTGATACTATTATTCGTATTGCCATGCAATGGGTCGACTTTGGTTTTGGCTGCCCCAGACATCGTCTTATCAGCGACCCCATCGATTTGGCATTGTGTGTAGGAGGTGCAGGGGAGGGCAAAGCATTTGGCAATAATATTTTGTTGCTGCAATTGTTTTTTGGGCCTGCGCTTGAAAATTGCATTTGCATTTCGCGTTTTCTGCTGCCCCGACAGTGAATAATTTGCCATTTGAGTTCGTTTCTTTGATTTCGGTGTATTTTTTTGTTTCTGCGCTTAGCTCAACGACTATTTGGCGGCGTTTAATTCGGATTTAATGACTTTGAAAAGCGCAAATCAAAACGCTTCCAGCCCTTGCTCGCAACAAACTAACAAGCAGCTGCGATTTGTGCACATTTATCAAGTGCTTAAGGAAAGTAATGGGCAGCAATTGAAGTTGAAGAATAAATTTAAGTGTTATTGCTTATCAATCTGATATGAATGAGTATTTATAAAATAAACATTATTCTGCTATTACATTTAAAATAAATATTACACGCTCTACTTACATACAAACATTACAATGGATTTATAATTCAATAACCATATGGGAAAATATCATTTCATCAAAACAAAGAATGTCAACGATTAAAATTCTCACTCAATCGATTTTGAAACATTTAAATATAGCAATATAAAATGTAATATAATAGCAGCAACTATTTAACAAATCAAAACAATTGAAAAGGCACTTGACGAGTATCTTAAGTGGACACTTCAAGGGCCACCTACTGTTTAACTATAACTATTATCCCAGCAGTTGACTCAACTGTCAATATTTATACCGCAACACACACACAAACACACACACACTGTGGTACGCATCCTTATCAAAAATGTATAAAGAAATTTCCATCGATCGACTTTGGTGTATGTGTATACTCATATGAGCGGGTGGCACCTCCGTTGGCTTGCCCTCTCCGTTAACTGGGATGCGGGAGTGCATAGTGTGTGTGTGTGTGTGTGTGTGTGTGTGTGTGTGCGTGTGCTCGGCATTCGGGGATACACGCAGGCATCCAGCTACACCCGCTTTATGTTTGCCTGAAACTTTTGGCATTCTTATCATTTCCCAAGAGAGGCGTGTGAAAATCGATGCCAGTGGTTAAAACAACAAGCTGTCGTGATGCTGCTGTCGGTGACGTCACCAGCTCGAGCTGGAGCACCAGCAGCAAGCAACAGTTGTTTTTTAGAAATATATATGCATACATATAAATGACGGCAGCAGTACCAAAAAATAATAGTTTAACAGAGAGAGAGGGAGAGACTGAGAGCAAGGATAAGAAATTCCCGGATCTGTCTGGCTGCCTCTGCGCCTCTGTTTGGGTCTCTACATGAGCCGCAGGTTTGTCGCTTCACTGTGTGTGTGAAGCTTTTGTAGGCGTGTTGCTTGTGAATGTGGATGCTGCTGCTGCATCACACAACCTACAACCACCCACTTGCTCTCTCTCTCTTTCTGTCTCTCTTAGTACGGGTAACGCTGTGCAATGGTTTTGTTTGCCTGTTCACCTAAAATGCGTGTTGCTGTGATAATGTGTGTGTGTGTGTGTGTGAGCGAGTGTGTGTGTGTATGCTCTGCTCTAACTATGACTAACATCCCCAACAGTCTCATCTAAAAGAGAGATGAACCTGCTGTTGGTTGATGTGCGCCCATTACATTTGAGAAGTAAAATCTACGCTGTGTCGTACACTTGAGCCAATCTCTCTCAATTTGTATCTAAAATATGCACATGTATATGTGAAATATATATAGAATCTATATAAATATATTTATATTAAATCCCTAAAGCTTGCTTTGAACGCAGCAACAGCAACAAGAACAACTAGCAAAAAGGCAAATGGGATTATCCAGTACTATAACATGAAAAGTCGAACTCCGCCAAGCAGCAGCAAGAGAAAAAACAGGAGCAGAAGCAGGGAGGCTGTAGCTCAAGTGAGCCCAACTCCTAAAAAATGAATCCACCATTCGAATGAGGATGAGAGCCCGCGGCTGACTGTCCGGCGAAATTCACTCTCTCTCTCTCTTCTTTCGCCCAGTTGCTCGCTTGCTGACGGCATTGCCGCGCTGCACGCACACAATGAAAAATGTTGAATTTTGGCGCCTTCGCCAACCAGGCAAACAGCAGAAACAACAAGCGAGATTCACATAAAATTTGGTTGCTTCTGTGGCGTTGCCATGCCAACGGCAGACTTCGTTCGCTGAACTCTCTCTTACTCTCACACTCTCTCTCTTTATATCAGGCGCGCGCTCTCACTCTCTCTCTCTCTCTCACTTTTTGTTGGTGTGTGCGTATTTGTTGACTGTTGGCTCGTGTCCTTGCCATGTTTGTGGCTCAAGGACTCAGCAGCCGTTGGTCGTGCCAATTTTTGTATCCTGACCTTGTTTCCCAAATTTTACACTCTCTCTTTCTCTTTGTGTGTGTGTATCCTGTGCGTTTGTTTTTGCTGAGTTGCAAATTTATTTTTTGTTGGCACGCTTTGGAATGTCGCATCGGAAATGGAACTTGCCTCACTTTTCTGTTCGCCTGTGCAACAGGATGCTTTTTGCGTTTGATTTCAGGGACAAATATAATGATTGATAGAAGCGGTTGCTATGGCGAAAATTCACAACAGCACAACAGCACAAACCTTCAAAGCATAAGAGAAGAAGAGGAAAAGAGAGAGAGCGAGACAGAGATAGAGAGAGAATATGCAACAGCTGACTGAAAGCAGAGTTAAACACGTACAAAAAGAGAGAGAGAGAGTGAGAGAGTGTTAGGGAATATTAATAGAATCTGTTGTGGAAAGTTGAATAAAATATTGTCTTTCGTACAAATTTTACTTTAATTTGTTTTTTTATTAGTTATTGGACCCGCATATTATTTTAATACCTTAACAATACATTTGCGGTGTTTGAAAGCAAAACCAAACCCCTATAAAAATGCTGGCATCACAAATTTAGTAATTTATGCAAATCAATGCAATTTAATTTAAAAATATGTTATATTCAAATTATTTATTAATCATCATTTATAGAGAGTGCCATTGATTAGTATTCTCAAAAATATTTTTGCACATATAAAAACCTCTAAAATTGTTAAGCTTGTTCAAGCTCAGTCTTTAAAAGCTTAAACAGGTTCATTGAAATGTGTTCGATTTATCATTTGCCTTAAAACTTATGAAATCAAAAGCTGACCAGCAAAATTGCATTAAGGTTTGAACAACTCCGCCACAAAAAAGACACAAACTTCTCCCCTTGCCAGAGCTGCCAGACGCTAGGTAGACGAAAAAAAAGGCATAAGGCAGCATTAAATAAATATATAAAAGTGTATAGCTCCCCCTTGTTGCAGGTCCCTGTTCTGTCTGCTGCCACCATTCATTGACTCATTGATAACATTCCATTAAAAATATGAAATTAGACATTAAATTTGGGCAAAATGCAAAGGCAAAGGTCAAAGGTGCAACCAGTCAGCCACTGGCCAAGCAGCCGGCCAGCCTGCCACAAAACGGCCGCAACATGTGGCCAACAAATTGTTGTTGTTGTTGGGTGGGTGGGCGCATTGGTCCACTCTAGTCTGCACTGTAGTATTTCAGACGTTGGTGCTGCACGTTTTGCTCATTTTACTAACGTGATAATAAAGTGCAAATAATATGCCTTAGTTTGCAGTTGCAGCAGCAAAGCCAAAGACAATTGTTGGCTGCAAACAGCAAACAGCAACGTTGCTACGTTGATCAGTTGGCTGTGATAGCCACACGAGGCAGGCGGTTGTTGCAAGCTTTCCGCAATCGATGCAACAACAGCAACAGCAATGGGGAATTATCGCTGATGGAAATGCACCTGACGCTTGATTTGTTGGTGTTGTTGTAGCAGTTGCAGTTGCTGTTGTTGCACGATTTTTTTTTGTTTTTTGGTAGGCTGCAATTGAAGCTGTTTTCTGTTTGTTGCAGTAAGTCCAGCTTTTGGGGCGTTGGCGTTGGCGTTCGGCGTTCGACGTTCTAACGCACTTGGCTTAAAAACACAATATCATGTTGCCACAATTTTATTCTCTTGGTTTTTGGGTTTTTTTGGGGAAACTTTGCCAGCACTGAATACAATTCGCAGCCTCGTTTTGCGCCCAATTACTTGGCAAACAATTTTTACCTTTAGCCTCAAGTTCAAATTTCAACAACAACAAGAAGCAAAAAATCCAAAAGCTGGCAAACTTCGAGTAATTGGTCGGTTGGGGCAGGTTTTCCCATGGGTTGTAGTGTAGTTGTAACCTGTTGCCGACCGACTTCCAACAGCAACAACAACAACAACAACGGTAATCACTCACTCAAACATTCAACTATCTATATCTATCTCTCTGTCGCTCGGTCGCTCTCTATGTCTGCTGCACTCGCACTTTGGCATCTTATGAAGGTGTTGGATGATGGTATGCGACCGCCAGTCGCAAAAGTTCGCATAGGGACACGAACTTCAAATCAAAGCCAAGTTAAGTGCTAGTTGCGGCTGCCTTCTTTGCGATTACCAAACACCAACCAACAAACCCCTCTTTTCGCCTCCGAAAGTGTTAGCTGTCCAAGACCTGCATTTGCATTTGGAGTGTTGTTTTTTTCTTTAAAATTTTGGTATGCAGCCAAATTATATAGCAAAAATAAAAAAAACAGCCAAACTAACGACTAGGACTTGAAGCGTATAAATAGACATAGATATCGTATTGGAGGCTCTTCTCCAGCCTTGGCAGCAGCTTCCACTCATGCCGCCGACTCAGGTCAACCTATTCGATAGATTGCTGCACTGGGTTGACACTGGGTCTAATCAAAGCCTAAAGAGTGCGACAACTTAATTGATCCTATGTGTGAATGTGCAATAATTTAGTACCTAGAATTGCATGTGGAATGTGATAGATAATACAGAACTTATACTGATGGCATGTAGAGGTTAACTTGAATTGAATTTGTGTGCGGTTTAGCTTTTTATAGTTGGAATATATTTAACAAATGTTTGGTAAGAGAAGAATAAAAACTTTGCGGAACATTTTCGACACGAAAAGGCATAAAAAATCCGAAAAAATTCAATCATAAACCATATTAAAGTAAAATTTTAATCTTGTTAACTGAATTTTCAAGAATATTAATTAGATTGAACTTAAACACTGTCTATGCTATTTTTTGTTATCTTTCAGCTTATGTTTTGCAAATCAATGAAAAATCTAGCATAATTTTGCATGCTGCTTTTTGATCTCAAGTGAAATGCGATTCCATTCATGGAAAGAGCTCATTTAACAATTCCCTGGAATCAAAGATCAGCTGCCCTCATTAGAATGAAAGGAAAACACATTTAATGGCTGAATATTATTTTGTTTTCGCAGACGCAACGACGACGACTCTTCGACTCCTCGACTTTTGACTTTTCCGATGGCTGCCGCCCACAAATTAGCTGGCTAATAAAAGTGGCAATTACTAAGCTAAACATTTGTACGCACTGCAAATAGCTGCGTTGTTTTTTGTTGCTGCTGTGTTGTTTGTTGTTGTTGATGTTGATGGCCAAAACGTGAGCGAGGCGTGAGCCATAAATACGATTGCAAATGGTAGCAATTAGCGCGGCGTCCAAACGCGTGAACCCCAATCCGAACCCGAAACCAGCCAATAGACAGAAATACTCCTAAGAGTCTTGGACTCCTTGCAACAGCCCCGCTCCCGCCTTTCTTTCTACAAAACTGCAGCGGCTCAGTTGCCGTTTTCACAAACATAAAAAGCCAATTTCAATAACATTTGCGCCTACTTGCAACATGAGGCGGCATCTGCAGCAGCAGCAGCAGCAATATGTTTCCCGCAACCAGCTAGCAAATTTGTTGATTGTTGTTATTGTTGTTTGTGTAGTTTAAGCTAGAATATCGTTTATTGAAACATTAATTGCCCTTGTGAAAATCACTTTCGAATAGTTCAACAACTTTTGAGGCAGCAGCTAAATTTTGTTGCTGTTTCTGCTGCTGTTGCTGCTGTTGCTTGCCTGTCGACATTTGCATTTTTTCTTCTTTCCCTCTCGTGTTTGCTGAGACACTTGTTTATGTTTTTTTTTTGTCGTCGTTGCTGTTGCTGTTGGGGTCGTCGCCTATTGCCTCAGTTTGCTTCCTTTTGCCCACAACGATAATTGAAATTTGATGTTATTTTGGGTGGCAAAGTGTGTGTTGTTTGTAATTTGTGATTTTTTAACGAGCGTTAAGTAAGTGTGGAATACAAATGGCAGAACATTTATGTCATAACAAAACCATAAATAAAACCAGTCCAACTCTAAGAAACTTTTGAGCATATATTAAAAAGTACTTAACCAAAAACTGAACTGTAAAATAAATATTTATGAAAAGTTTGTAAAAAGTTGACAATCTGCAAAGATTAATAAAGACAAACAGTTTGTTTTTGGGAATTTATTAGCTTTGCTCATATGGAATGATTGACAATTGTTTATGCACTCAAAACTTTGCATCTCATTCCAGTTCACAGCTTAATCACATGTTGTACTACAACAGTTGTAACACCTACGCTGTGCATTGTGAAGCTAACTTCAAGATACACAAAACGATTGACAGCCACAAACTGTCAACGCATTTAACAAAAATCAGTTGACTGAGTGCCAGGCCACGCCCCGCTGTTAAAAGAAGTTGTTGTTGTTGTTATTATTATTGTTGCTATTGTTGTTGTCACTGCCGGTGGCAATGGCGACCGACACTTGGCCCCCAGCCACAAGTCGCATAATGAAAATGTCAACTACTATGCTGCCTGAGACTGAGACTGGCTTGCCTGGCACAAAGTCCACTTTGAGAGAGTTACAGGCTAGCGAATCAGGCAGGCAAATAAATAAGATGCGACTAACGGATAGATAACGAAACAAATATACTCTTTTTGGGTTATATATATAGATATATATCAATTATTAATATGTTACTTGTTAACAAAGGCACTCTGAACACAATTATGGTATAAATATATAATCGCTGCTGATTTGCATCGATTGCATTCTCTTAAATTCTTTAAAACCATCGAGCTTAACCAGCTGTTTTGAATATGTAATATGCCTGCAGCAAGTGTATTATTCATAGATAAAAGAGACAAAAGTTCACTGTTCGTGTAACGCAAATATCATGCGTGATTCATCGGCAACAACAATTGGTTGCAGAAAACACCCACACACACAAACACACACACATATGCAAATAATGTTGCTGCTGCTGCAGTTGTTATTGTAGCTGTTGTTGCCGTTAGACGAGACTCATTTCAGCGCGTTTTTATGCTTGTTAGAGCAACGCCTTCGTCGGTTTGAGAATTGGGTGGGGATGGCGATGGGAGAGATCTTGCAGTGAGGACCGTGATAAGAGGGGAGGCAAAGCTTTGTAGGCCTGTGCGCTTTGCTTATTTATTAAGCTCACAAACTCGTAATTATGCAAAGTGACAAGAGTTTATGGGTTAACAATTGTTGCTTGTTAATGTTGCTGTTGCTGGCTGATGAGTTGCTGCAAACAATACTGCAACACATTTGAATGCCTGTTGCTTACACAATTCTAAACAAAAAAAAAAAAAAAAATCAAAAATTTAATTGCCAAAATAACACAATAGACCCAGATAAATCAAATGTACTTGAACCCGCGGCCAAATCGCAGTAATTGATATCGGAAAGTGCAAAAACCAACTAACGACAACAAAAACAACAACAACAACAAGAACAGCAACACAAATTTTGGCATTCAATTCGTTGACAATAAGTTGGCAATAAGTTCGCTGATTTTGTTTCGTTTGGTGTCTGCCAGATAAGCCCAAAAGATTCTCAATCTTTTGCGCTCCAGCTATGGGCCAATAACGAAGCCCAAGCTTAGCTTAGCACATGTTGCTCTTCCGCAGAGGGTTGAGCGGTTTTGATGCGCTGTTTGAACTAACATACTTTGTGGTAGATGTGCTGCAAGTTAGAATAAGTAGTTTGAGTACATTTTTGTAGTAACTTTGAATACTTTTCTTCAAATATAATTTGATCTTAGCATTAATGTTTTAATATATAATAACGTTGCAATAATTATTTTAAGCACTTTAAGAAGCGCACCATAAACAGTCAAATTCTAATACTATTGAGGATATATAAATGTATATATATATTAAGCAATTATTTCTTGAACAAAAAGAGTATTTTGTCTGCTGTGTTGAAGAATCAATTACTGTTTAGCGCTTTGTTTTTTAGGGTGCCGCTGTCGCGTCGATTCTGGCACTCGGCAAACTTAGATTGCAGCTTAACGTGACCCGGTTTTTGGGCCCGAGTACCTCGTCTCCCCTCGAAAAATCAATGCAAAGGGCTGACAGTAGCAACAGCACTTACAACTAGCAACAACAATAGCAGCAACAGCGATGGCGACGACAACAATTTGGCAATAATTTGCATATCGTTGCAATGATCATTGATTTGGTTTGTAAGAAGGGAACTTGTTTGGCATTTTGCATACGATGCCTACATAAATGCTAAGATTGGGTTTTAGTTGGACTTATAGCGAGAAACAGATACTATATTAAATTAATTACAATTGAATTGCATGTGGAATCGTTTGTTGTGACGTCATAGTTGTTGTTGTTGTTCATCATGTTTACTAAAACCAATTCGACGCATAATTTTTCCCAGTCAAATGTTCGAGTTCAATGTTTTTGTTTTCCAAATAATGTATATATTGTGTCTTCAAAAATCCTTGAAACGAGTCAATAGTCTCAGTTTCTCTTATATCATTTACAAATTGTACAAATTCTTCCGCAAAAGTAAACAAAAAAGAAGATCTCAAATACAACAATCACAAAATAGTTTCGTTTTTCTTTTTCGCTTTTTGTCTCGAGACAAGGCGTCTGATTATTCTTACAGGCTATAGGCCTATTGCCCAAGTCAACGCACTTTGCGAAGCTTTGGCATCATGAATTTTACTACAATTGCCGCTTTACGCATTTTTTTCGGGACTTCTCGATCGATTCGTATAAATAGTAAGAATCGAAACAATTCACATGAAGTTGGCAAAATTTAATGCTTATTTATTCATGTGACGAGTTGTGTGCACAGTATGGCAAAACAATGTTAGAATGCCAAGCAAGGGGACTTTGAATAAAATAAGGATAGTAAGATTTATGAGAATTTTATAAATTTTGTAGATTGACAAAATTTTTGTTTTTTGATTGCACAAAACAAAAAAAAGTACTGCTTGAAAACTGCTGCATTTGAACTTAACCGTAGCATTAACCGCTCCTCGATTGCGATCTTAGTTGAGGCTCATTTGAACTTACCCACAAAACACTGCTTGTCATTTATTTAAGCAGTGTTATTGCTTTACAATCACTGCTTGATAATGAACTTCTTTGTGTACTGCTTTGTGCTCAACAAGTGCTGCCAACCACAATTAATTGCGTTGCCAACTGCCGCTTCTAGTTTTAGTTCACCGAGTCTGGTTCCAGAGCGAACACTGCTAAAACACAATATTAACATATGTTGACATAAATTGTAGATAAACAAATAAACGAAATATGTTTTTTTTTATAATAAATAAAACGAGTTGGGCATTGCCTTGTTTAAACTGGCAATTTATTATAACCATGTTAACATGCCGCCTTAACAGTTCAGCTCGAAAATTCGACATCAGCTGTGACAAACTCAACACACGCCATAACAATCGGGCACAGG
The DNA here is from genome assembly GCA_018904305.1 of Scaptomyza montana. Lineage (NCBI taxonomy): Eukaryota > Metazoa > Arthropoda > Insecta > Diptera > Drosophilidae > Scaptomyza > Scaptomyza montana. The sequence goes on from JAEIGR010000004.1 coordinate 4,589,436, forward strand.
GTGTCACACTTTCTCGGTTCTTACTAAAAATACTCAATTTACTTTTTGTTCGAACGCGCTTGTGAACGGTTTGGGGCCATCGCAACTCGCTTTGTTTTCGGTGTAAATACAATTTTCCCAACAAGTATTCGCTTATAAGTTGCATTCGCAATGGGCAACTTGGACGACGATTGTGTCAACTTTGGGCAGAGCTACAATAGCAACAGCAGCTGCGATGAAAAGGTCTCCACCCCAATTAGCAATGGACACATTCCCAATCACGCGTTTGTGCTGAGCTGTGAGGAGGAGAAACAACTGGTGAAAGAGAATGAGCAGCAAAGTGAGGAGCTGCTGCTGTTGAGCAAACAGCTCAAGTTTTCGGCACCGGCGTACACTGAAATTCGCACGCGATCTGGAGGTCTGAGTTTCAAGGTGAGCTGAGTGAAAAAGAAATTTAAGTCAATTATGCTGCTTCTTCTTCTGGGTTTTTCTCGTGCCGGCGCGTCTCTTATTTTGTGTGTGTGTGTGCAAGTGTGTGTGTACACGTGCCAAGAGTATATGAACAAGAGGGAGAGAGAGAGCGGCGCGTCACAAATAAAGAGCGTTTGTGTGTGTGTGTGAGTGTGTGAATGCCTGTGTCATCATCAGTCAGCTGCTGTGCAAAGGGGGAGGTGAATTTGATTGCATTTGGCGCCTCTTGCACGGACACAATTTCTAGGTCAGCCTGCCAGCTGTTTGAACTGCTTTGGCCTCCTTGCCATAAAACTGTTTTAAATGCAGTGCTTGTTTTGCGCGTGTATCTTGCGTTCTCACTCTCTTTTTTGTTTGTTTTGGGCAGCCCTTTGCATTTGTTTGGTTGCCCTGACAACTGGGACACATTTGTTGTCCATTGTTTTAATTTGACATTATTGCCGACCTCTGACACGTTTGTTTATGGCAACTGCACTCAATTATCGTCATTTGCCTCTCTGCACCTGTTCGTCATTCCACCTTCTTATCAACTAATAAACATAAAACACAAGAATTTTACATTAAGCTTTTGGTGAATGCGTTCGGTTCTCATTGGAAATCGGGCGTTGGATGATTCATATCAGTTGCCTTCTGATGGTTTCTGGTATGAATTTGTTTTTGCTGTGGGCAAGGCAATGAATTGTTGGCGATAAAAAAGATTAAAAACGCTTGTGAAATGATATTTTAATGACAAGCACAACTAAATTCTTAGTTGGCAAACAAATATCATAATTGTTTATGCCATTTTTGATAGAAAATAAAATTTATGGTTTTAAAATAATCGATTTCTTAAGAAATATGGTCTGATGTTAAGTAGACTTTGTATTATAGTATATAATTATAAATATTATATATATAAGATTCTCGTGTCACGGCGTTTGGTCGAAAACTCCTCCGAAACGGCTGGACCGATTGTGATGAAATTTTGAGTGCTTATCGGGTAGGTCTGAGAATCGGCCAACATCTATTTGTCAGGCCACTAAATGTAAAGGGTGCTCCACCAAAAAATAGTGGCTAGTAATCTACATATATAATTATCTATAGTAGTAGTATATTCTTATCAAATCAGATAAAACATTTATTAAACAATCTGAATACCAATTTTTAGAGCTAAAATATTTGTGGTTTGATTAGATAATATTTCTTATCAAGGTTATGTTAGGCTTATGTTGTAACAATATTTGCAACAATTGTCTTTTCACATATTTCTATTATTTCAAAGACCGATTAGAAGTTGTTACTAATGCATTGCAATTGTTAACGAATTCCATCAACTGATTTATACCTGAAGCACGTTGGTTTGGATGTAAATAGGTCAAGTGAAAACATATGTTAAGTTGGGTTTTGTTGCACTCTTTATCAGATAGTTCATAACATTATACATTCGGTTCAATTTGAAAATTCCATTATCTATTCACGTTAGTTCGTTGTACTTGTCAGTGTTGTTATTTATTTATTTATTTAGCTTGGTTTCAATTTTATTTATTGCTCAACTTGCAGTAAAAATGAACTATAGTAGACATATCTAGCATATGCCATGTACATTTATAGATAAACTGAATGACGTTTCTTCCATTACGAACAAATGCAATTGCGTGTAAAATTGGAAGCCCCTTCAAAGAGTGTAATTCGTAAACAATCCAAATGATAATAAACACGGCATATTATTGTCGCCATTGCCTTATTGTTACATATGTATATGATTAAGGCACACACATACTTACAAATTTGGATAAAAATAATGCCAATCATAACATAATCTGATCAATGAGCTGCATTTCATTGTGTTGTTCCCAAGGGAACAATGTGATATCAGATTGGATCAGCTTTAATTATCAATAAATACCTAACCAACACGCGCTTTGTGCTAAGTTATAGTATGACTAATTGAGTAATGTTATGCATAGTATGTATATATATGCATATTATATGGCTTCTATACCATAAAGAGCAAAATTTAAAAGCCGCTCATGTTGCGACTTCACAATGCACAATGAGAGACCAACTGTGAAAGAGAGAGAAGCGAATTGAACGCTGTTTAATGTTAATTGGCCTATTGACGACACTACAAAAAAAATAAAATATATATATATATATGAGTCTGGCAGAAGTTAAATCTCTTTAAATGAGCGTCTGATGCTATGTTGTGATGTTTTTTTTTTTTATTGACACACAGGTCATGTGTTGATAATTGAAAACGTCTTCAAACTGATTTCAATTATACAATTGTAACACCTTCGAATTGCGTTTAGTTTCGCCGAAGACAAAATATTCATAGAATGATTTTTATTGATTTTATATGAAGCTTCTCTTGGCTAGTTTAAATAATACATGAAAATCCTAACAAGGAGAATAGAATCTGATAAAAGATTTATGCAAAAAATTGTCTTTATACATAAATTTACTTTTTGTTCCTCATCCAAAATTGTTCCTTCTAACTGCAACTTTGTAAGCTTAAAAGCTTTGTAACTCTGGCTTAGCTTATGTAATCCTAGTATTAAGTTTTAAGCTTTTTCCAAAAGTTTTTGGCAATGTTAACGAACTGTTTTATGTAATCAGCAGCATTTTGGCACACGACATTTGTTTGGCAATAAATTAAGAGTAATCTAATCTAATCTTTCTTTCAATAGAAGGCCAATGAAGGCAGCTATCATCCGGCCAAACATTTTGAGTCTAATGGACATGTCATAAGTGCAAGCAAGAAGTCGGACAATGAGTTCAAATCAAGTCAGGCAGAACGAGTCTTGTCCGCAGAACGAGAGCATTACCAGAAGACATCTTTCGAAGATGTGCCTCTTCACACGGCTTGCCTTACTTACTTGGGCTTCTATCTGCTTATGATACTTGGCTACATCAATCAGCTGCTTTTTGTGCCCAATGTGGCCGCAGAGAAGGCGCGTGAAGGATATGTGACTCTGTATGATGCCTTCGAGAGCTTCTATTCGCGCTATGTTTATCGACGAGTGCGCGATTGTTGGAACCGCCCCATTTGCAGTGTGCCCGGAGATGAGTTGATCCTTAAGGATCGTGTTACCGATGACTATGGCTGGAGTTTTAGGTTCACAGGTACTGAAACGCGATGCCTTAATCTGGGATCATACAACTATCTAGGCTTTGCTGCTGCTACGGGTGCCTGTGCCGATGACTCGGAGAAAAGTGCCCGCGAGAATGGTCTGGCGTACTGCAGTTCCCGCTGTGAGCTGGGCAACACCCAGCTGCATCTCGATCTGGAGCGACTAACGGCTCGGTACTGTGGCGTCGAGGATGCCATTGTGTTTGGCATGGGCTTTGCCACGAATGCTCTCAACTTGCCCTCGCTTCTGGGTCCCAATTGCCTGGTTGTGAGCGATGAGAAGAATCACGCTTCAATCATTCTCGGACTGCGTCTCTCAGCAGCCACGACCCGAGTGTTCAAGCACAACAGCATGCGGGATCTGGAGCGTGTGCTGCGCAATGGCGTATGCAATGGCAATCCAAAGAATGGCGGCAAACCCTGGAAGAAGATCATGATCCTGGTGGAGGGCATTTTCAGCATGGAGGGCTCCATTGTTCGCCTGCCCGAGATAATTGCTTTGAAGAAGAAATACAAGGCTTATCTCTATCTGGACGAGGCTCACAGCGTTGGCTCCATGGGTCCCACGGGACGCGGCATTGTCGAGTACTTTGGTGCCGATCCCAAAGATGTCGATATATTAATGGGCACCTTTACTAAAAGCTTCGGCAGCGCCGGTGGCTATATAGCGGGCTCTAAGGTAATTAATACTATTCAAATTTTAGTTAAAAGAATGTTTTATACTTTTGATAACGAAATGTGCAACGCATTTACGAAACCATGGAGTTCATACATATGTATTCTTTATTCTTAAACTATTGTTGTTGCGAAATATTTGATTTTTTAGGTATCATAAACTATTTTCCTTAACATATCCTTAGTATAATAAACTAATGTTATTGATATTCTGCAAGTAGCTTTATGCTGGAACCGTAACAAGTTTTATGACAAATAGCCAAAAATTGTAAATACTTTTTTATTCGTTTCTTTTTGAGATTTCGTATTATTAGATATTTATTTTGCCCGCAAAATGAAATCTATTAATCTTAAATTATATCACTTTACGCTTTATATTTTGATGGCGTTTAATAACTGCCCGATGCTTCTATTGGAGTAGTTACAAAAAGACTAAATCTGCAAATCAATTAGATATTATCATGAGTTACTCTATGATTGTACTTTCGCCAAACATTTTGCTTGTTCATGAACCTATATATACTTAAAAAAATGTTTTGCTATTTATTCCTTACACTTTTGAATCAAGCTAGAGTTGAGAAGCAACATTGGAAGAGTTGGCAACATCAATGCAAACCAACGAGGATAATTATTTTCTACCTTTTTTTTTGGCATCACAATCATATTTTCCGCATTTTACTCTTCACAGAAACTGATTGACTTTCTGCGTACAAATAGCCATGCCCATTGCTATGCAAGCTCCATATCGCCGCCCCTTATGCAACAGATCTACACGTCTATGAGCATTATAATGGGTGAGGATGGCACCGACACGGGTCGCAATAAGGTCCAGCAGCTGGCCAGGAACACACGCTACTTCCGCAGGCGTTTGGCTCAGATTGGCGTCATTACCTATGGCCATGAGGATTCGCCTGTGGTGCCCATGTTGGTCTATCTCTTCTCCAAGATTGGGTGAGCGAGCTTAAGTAAAATAGCAACTTTAAGAGTTTATTAACTTGTTGATTTCTTAATTGAAGTGCCGTAATTCGTACGTTGACCACACGTCATATTGCCGTTGTGGGCGCTGGTTTTCCGGCCACGCCCATTATGGAGGGTCGCATTCGATTCTGTTTGTCTGCTGCACACACCAAGGCACAGTTGGATTATGCGCTGGACGTCATCGATGATGTCAGCGAGAACTTGGGCCTCAAGTATTCGCGCAAACCTCGCGATCCCAATCCCATTGAGTACTAGACTCTTACCACACACACACACACTTACACGCATATACACATTGAAAACTTTAAATATAAAGTTGTCCTCAGCTGTTTAAAGCAGCCCAGCACAAACTGAGCTTTTGAATCGCCTAGCTCGTGGTAAAGAGTTGCTTATAATTATACAGTGAAGCTATATGTTCCAGCCATGTTGTTGTTGAGGTTGCTTAAGCTCTTGACTAATCCCTAAGGGACTCTGCTGCCTAATCTTATATTGCAAATGGAAACAGCATGACAACAACAACATGCATAGCTTTATTATGCTACAATTATAATAATATTAATAACTATCGTGTATTTAGCATTTACCTCTTCTTTGTAGTTGTTATTGTATTTTGTAATTTTTCCAAAGTCTTCAGCTGCTTTTAAGTGTAATCAATAGAAAATTAGCCATGTATTATGTGCATCAGGTTTTCCGTTCTACAAACACGTACTGTATACTTTCAGCTAGACAGATTGAAAGCAACTTCCTTGGTTTTGTTCTTAGTCTAGGAGCTTTTATAAAACTTTCGTCAGCTATCTTTGTAGACCAAACTTAATGTTGATTTTTTAGAACATCTTGTTAAAGTAAACAATGGTTCATAAACTGATGAATGCCAAACAATATCGTTGTTAACAGTCAACATTAAATTCGTGGCAGATCCATAAATAAATATGTAATTTTTTGATTAAAATCTAAAATACAATGAAAACTTTGAGCTTTACAATCATAAACTAACTTTTTTTATTTATAAAAACAAAAAAGTTGGCTTAGCATTAAAATTTCAGATCTTAAGATGATTTATCTTCACAAATTCTTATGGATAATTCGTTTACGTTTTGGTGTCCGTTTTATCGGTTTTGTTGAACTCATTCTCTATGGCTATAGTTTTTATTATTTGCTAACGCAAAATGGTAAAGTTGTTAAATGGTAACCAAGTAATTTGTTTTAAGAAGACGCTTTGAATTTCAGGCTTGGTTGGATTGGCGGAGTCCATGATTTTAATATCTTTAGGCGTTTCATTTCTTCTGTCCATTTCCTTGTTGTTGGGCACACTGCAGGGACGCGTAAGTTAAACTGTTGTTCAACAAGTCGTTGGTTTATTGTCTAACTGTATCTTTTTTAAATTAGGAATCATCGGGTGTTGTGTGTTCCTATCTGATATGGGGTGTTTTCAGCACATTATTCAGTGTTCTATACTGGTTGGTTGACTTAATCACGAAAGACAGAGAAGCGATGGCAGAAACATTGATAATAGTCATTTTAGTAGTGAATATAATTGTCAAAGGTTATTTCTTGTGGGTGGTATATTCATTTCTGCATTTTCTGATTCATAGCGATAGCGACGATTCGAATTTTCGAGTATAATTATGTAAATATAGTTGATATTTTTTTTTTTTAATTTTGTATAAATACTTTTTTAAGCAATTTGAACTTTCGATCAAGGAGCATTTTTATCCAATGGACTTAAGCCTATCAAAGTTGTTCGAAATTCAAAATAATTAAACCTATAAAGTTGGCTGAGCATTTTAGCTTTTGGGACTTAATATGTTTTATTTGCACAGCTTCTTGTGGATTTTTTCATTGCGTTTTGGTTGCCGTATAATTGGCTTTATCGAGATATCTGTTACTATCTTTGAGATCAATTACCTGTTGGAAACATTTGGTAACACAGCACGTTGACAAGTGATTCAAGTATTTTATATTTAAGTAATGCACATTTTTAGGCTTCGGACAGCTAATGGAATCCACAGTAATAATCGCCCAGGCCACCTCCTGTCTGTTAGCCGTGCTATTGCTGATTGCCACATTAAAGAACCATGTAAGTTTCACTTGATGACTTACAATTTTATATTTATTTTACCCACCTTTTAAAATCTAGGAATCTTCGGGCATTATTTTTGGTTATCTAGTGTGGGGCATATTCACAACACTTTTCATTGGTGCCTTTTATGTGATATCCTACGTACAGAATAAGATAACGTTAACTATATTTGTGTGTCTATTTCCGTACACAACGAGTGAGTAGTTGTTGTTATTAGTTTACTATGTTGCTTATTTTAACAGTTGTCAAATGTTATTCCTTGCTGGTGGTATTATCTTTCATGCACTTCATCGTAGGCACTGACAGTGATGATTCGAGCTAAGGATATTCAACCCTATATTCAATCTCACTCACAAGGATTAATTTAGTACTCAACGCGATATTATGTTAATGTATAGTCTCATTTATGTAAGTAGGATAATAAAAAACCTCAACTTGACATTGATATCAATGTTCTTTGACTGTTTTAAAAATGTAACGTGCAAAAGCGACAGTTAAAGCAGTGTTTAAAGCAGTTCAGCACGAATTCACGTCGCAGCCGCAAGCAGTTTTCTTTAAAAAGCTCACTCGGTTTTAAAAAATGTGCAACTGATATTCGAATGGTCAAATGCATTTGTACGATTTAGGTTTATATATATGCTGTCATGAGTGAAAAGAACAAAACGAAAAGTTGATTGTTATATTCTGCACTGCAAGTCTGTGCATTTTCTCCCTATTTGCGCAAAAACATTTTAACAATTTTCTAATTAACAGTAAATTTGAAACGTCTGGCACTTGACTATAGTATCAGATAAATTTCAACAGTAATTGTCATAGATTTCTAGATTCCGAAAGGGGTCGAAAATGCTGTTGCAAATAGAATTACTTTCCATTTAATTACACTTTCAATATTTATGGAGCTGTTGCATGTGCACAGCATCTACAATGTAGATGCGGGCAAAACACTTGCCGAACTTTCAATGACATTCAACGTTTCTGGGTGGGGAGAGACTAAGAAAGGGAGATTGGAGGGTTTGTGCAAGTGACGAAGGCACAAACCGGAAATATTTGATATTTTTGTATCGATTTTGAAGCATTTTTCGTTTTGCATGTGTGTATGTGTGCGGTTCGGCTATAGTTAAAATGGAAAATTTACCTACTGCATTTGTGTGTGGCTGTTGCTGCTGCTGCCCTTGCATCTCTGTTACTGGTGTGAGTAATTGACTACGTGCGTATAAACTTTGTGCTGGCATTTTACCGAGCCACGAGTGCCCAACGCGTGCAACTGGCCTCGAGTGTGTAACAGTTACTGTGTGTGTGTGTGTGCGCTATCATAAATATGCACTATGTTGGCCATTTGTCATGGCTTTTTGCTCAGCCGGAAGTAGTTCGAGCCTAGCCGCAACAAAACACACAGAAGCGCTCTTTAATAGAGATTGATAAGGATAATCAGCAGAAGCAGGAGGCAGCAGCGATAAGCCCGGATCACACGCAACAAGATACAAAGCCGTCAATGTTACATGAAAAGTCGTTTTAGGCAACAAATGGACTTAAGATTCATTATACAACAGCGTAATGTCACCTTAAATCACAACAATTTAAGCAAATGATGTTTTCAACAAAGCTTAAAATAAACATTTTGATAGCAGATCTTCTAAAACATTAACAAATGTGTTAAAAGCAACATTTGAAAATGTCAAATATATATATGCATATGCATATAGTTGATGTGAAAAGTGTGCGCACACTCTGGCACTTCTGTTTCTTATCTTCAATATAGAACAAATGTGGAATTTGAAAGCCAATGTGTAAAAAGAACAGAAGAAGAAGGCTGGACCATGCCCATTTTGTGAGTGCCTTTTGAATACTCGATTGCTGTGGCAGCTCTTGGCTTTTGCTGTTGCTGCCGAAGTTGTTGCTGTTTTAGTTGTTTTGGGTGCATCGTTGCGCGAAAAGCTCAGCAAATACAAATTTAATGTTTCCGTTTACTTGCGAGAAAACATATTTACATGTATATAAATATATCTATATATGTATATATATTATGCATGCGTATGCATGAGTTTTCTGCTAGTTTTGCAACTTTTGCTTCTTTGCTCTTGCCACAAACACACACACACACTCACACATTGGAGTATTGGTTACAGAAAACCCTGCCACGGATTTCGTTTGCGGTAAAAGGCAAAAATTAAAAAAAGAAATGAGAAAAAATGGTAGTCAGAGAGGAAGTGGCATTTTGTGTTTCATAATCTGATAAAATGTTGCCAAGTTTTTTTTCTTTCTTCAATTTTTCTTTTACCTTAGCAATATTAAATAACAGCAAGGTAGAAAAAGAGAGAGAGAGAGAGAGAGTAAATCCGATTAGTAAACATTTGAAGCATGCAAAAGCGCGTCAGCTTGCGGATTATGTGCATACTTCTGGCAGTCAGTGTGGCCAGCAGCCAGTTCGGGATGACGTTGCAGCAACAAACACACACAGATAACAACTTATTAAATAAATCAAACCGAAGAATTGGTTGGAGCTTCAAGTAATTGCATGCATATTTTAGAGACATATACATTTATAGTCAGAGAAATTAGCTCTGACAACGCTCAGAAAACAATAATCATAAATGTTAACAAGACGCCCACAAAACTTAATGATGCCAAACAAAAGACGTAGAAGCATAGACAGGACATTGGTTTGTATAATCAGGAGTGTATGTTCGTGTGTGGGTGTGCGTGCGTGCGTGTGTGTCCTTGGTTGTGACAGGTGTTAAGGTGTCGCCTGTCTGTACTATATTGCCTTATATACCTTTTCTGTCTGTGTGTGTCTCTGGCATTAATTAGAAAGCTGTGGTTGCCTTATGCTCAATGAAATATTTGGCAGCAAATTTAATTTGCGGCCATTTTGTTGGGCCTTAGGGAGCAAGGATTTCTATCAGGCATGGACTCGCATTAAAATTTAGCTACTTAAAAAGGGAAATCTCGACAACGCCCTGATTAAATTTTCGCCTTGGCCCAGAGACGACGACGACTTTGATGGATTGATGAAAGTGTAAGCAAACACACGCATAACACTGAGGTGCAGGAGTATATGCACAGCGTTCTTTACTTACGCACAACACATCATGCACAACAAAAATCACAAAAAAACACATGGACAGCCTTTGGACACATTTTGCCAGCCAGCGAAAGGAAACCAGCGCCATATCGTTGAGACGAATGACTGATTGTCCTGTGATATAGCCCAACTTTGAGCCGGATAACCATCCATAAATGCAAGCGAGAGAGCTTGAATGAAGGAGATTTCCCTTAAGCGACACGTTCGAGCAGGCACATGAAAAATTGTTTCCGTTGGCCCTCGAATCTTATTATAAAACATGTGCTTAAATAACAGCATATCCGAGTAAAGTGTTTGACTTGACGCCTCGTGTCATGTAACATATTGCCAATGTGCCATGAAAGGGTGAAGATTAATTTGATGCCAGTGTGTGATGCAATAACCCAAAAGTCTAAGAATAACTATAGAACTTTCAGATTCAACCTAGCCCAAATGCATTAATCAGAATAAAAATTCAATCAGAAATCATGGAATAACTTAAACGCAAAATGATTGTTTTTGATAATGTAGCATTAATCATATCTAAAGTAATTACTGAAAAGCTAGCCAAATAAAAGCTTATGTTTGATTTTTTTGTTTTATAAATACAAAAATTCGAAACTGTATACAGCTTTAAAGGATTTTAAGGATGTTAAACACGTTCTAATCGCCTTATTGCTATTATTCTAACTAAATTCTTAAGCTAGAGCTAAAACACTCACAGAGAGAAAGCGAGAGCGAGAGGGAATGAAAGGACTTCAATGTCAAATAAAGCTTTTGATCTTTGACAGCATTAAACAAAGCCTACATAAATAGCACATAAATTGTACATAAAAATCAATGACAACAAAATTGCCAAATAAACTTACAAATAATTTGAGCTAATTGGATTTCTAATGCAACTGTCGCACAGATGTGACCCTAATTGAATTAAATAGATTTGCATGCAACATATAATAAATAAATAGGTATGTTGGTATGTTTATGCCTGTTTGCATTGTATGCTATTGAATTTAATAGTCTGCGTATTGATGACATTGGCGAATGTCACGTGGCGTATGCGTAATTTGATTATTAATTAAATGAGCAACCGGCGTGCGTTGAACCTCGCCACTTAAATGGGGCCAATACTTAATCGAATTAACTGGCCGCACAGCACAAGAGGGATGCCATGATATATATATACACACACACAAACACACAGACACACGCATACACAAGACTGAGAGATAGAGATAGCGACGCAATGGCGCTTGTCTAATGAGAAGGACAATGCCTTAGGTGGGAATTGTGTTTTTGGGTGGTTGGTCAACAAAGAACGGAAGTAAACAAATCAAATAAGATTTATTATGTGACACGCATAAAATAGGGACAATCACAATTTAAGGGGCGAGATACACTTACCTCATCCTCCACTTCCTCTCTCTCTCTCTCTCTCTATCCTCTTCGGGACAATAAGCCGTGACCTAAAGTCTATTAAATCAATTGAGTGTAAGATGGCACGCACGAGACTTCAGACTTTAAGACTCGAGACTCCAAACTTGTGATACTAAAATGATATCTAATTAAGTTGCCTCATTAGGCACACGCACCTCAGCCCCTTGTCTCACTCACCCCGCCCCAAAGGCGTTAAGTACAACGTTTGGCATATTTGAGGCAAAAATTTTGTTATCAATCAAAGGCTGGATGGCCGGCTGGCACCGATATGTTGTTGGCCAGCTTATTGGGCCAATTATGTGCAAGTGCTTAGCGTATTGGCTGCTAATTAGCTGCCGGCTAACGTGGCATGCAACGACAGCTGTAGCATCAGCATCTAGTGCAGTTCTGCGACCAGTGCCAATTGAGTTTGGCAAATTAACAGCGGGTGTTCTCTCCTCTCCACTTGCCCCTTTCACTCTCCCTCTCTCGCTTTCCGTATGACCTGTTTTGGCAATTTCCATGCAACATGCGTTACAGACGCGCATCGATGCAACTGCCACCTGCTAGGCCTCCACACACGCACACACACATAAAATGGCCAACAACACAGGCAGAACAGAGCATCGCTGATGATAATGTTGATGGTTGTTAATAGCATTGCTGAATGGTGAAGGGGGAGAGAATGCGAGTGCAAAAACGACAATTGGGCACAATTTGCACCCGTTTCATGCAGCATGCAGCATGCTGCGTGCTAAGACAGCTGTTGTGAATCCAGAAATGACACATAGCAAGCAAAATATATATATAAAAATAAATCATAAAGTAAGCATGGAAATTCGTTCTTTTTTTTCTTCTTTTGCGACTAAGAAGACAGCTTCTACTTCTGGGTTTGTTGAAGGAGTAAGAAAAATGTGAAGTGGATAGAGGGAGGTCGTGGGTGAGCTTAGAGGAACGAGAGAGAGATATGTTGGATGTGCATCTGGTAGCGACAACTGCCGGAAGTAATAGCAACATAATCGATTTGATGCTGCAGTTTACAGCAGGATGCCTCCAAAAGAAAGATAGGGATTGCAGTTGCGGATACGGATGCGGATATGAGAATGCAACGCTCGGCAGGAAGTCATTTTGTTCAGTCACATTTCAGTATGTATATAGTATGATGATGCTTGGCAAACTTAGCATTCAAGCCGAAATCTCAATACAAACGGAATATTATGTTGAGTTAGGAGCACAAAGGAGAGTATTAGATCTTGAACTCTTACAAAAGATATTGCTATTTAAACTTGGATATTTATCATAATTTTACTGTTTTGCAGTTCTCTTCCCATCTCTATCTCTTCGCTTTTACATTCTCTCCAACCCCTTTTCGGCTATCACTCAAAGTTACAATTTGTCATAGATAATGCAAGCAAATATGTAATTTACAACCTAGACAAATAAGACTCAAAACTTGTCTAGACTTCAAGGACCACATCTGCTTTTCGGCAGCGTCATTTTGGCCAAAGTTTGTGTATGTAACCCCCACCGTCATGCACCCAACCAAGACAGAGGACTGACAAACATCAACTGACACAAATCCAACCAAGTTAAAAGTTAAACAAAACTGCAATGTCTTGCATGGCTCTCCATCTCCCTCCCACTGTTCCCTCTCCTTATCTATCTGCCTAAGATGACATTTACGTGAAAGAGGAGAAAATAAATAGTTTTTTGCTCTAAGGTTGTAGACTAGGGAATGTTCTTTACTGAGTTATACAAAATACCAACATCGATTTAACGTTTTCAATAAATGATTAGGATTCTTTTTAATGCAAAATCATATATGTTTGTTTTTGGAAGTATTCGAAACTGACAACCGAAAAACAACATTTTTTTATATATTCATTTTGATTCTCTTATCCAAAACTTTTTGATAGCCCTTTTTCAAATATTTTAGCGAATGCAGGGTATAAAAAAGAACAAAAGAAAAAGCAAACAGCAAAAAATAAATAGCAAATTGCAGCAAACTGTTGTCAGCTGTTTTATCTCTTGTATTATTGTTGTTGACGTTTTTTGATGTTGTTGCTGTTGCTGTTGTTGTTTTTGTGTCATTATTTGCCATAATACCCGCGACGTTGTCGTCATCAGTTTTGTCGCATTTTTGTTGAGCACAAAAATCATATATATTTTATACATGCCAAGGTGGGGCGACCCACTTGGCTGGCGGACAGGCTGCTTCTCTGCTTGGGTCACACCTTGCTTTAGTTGAAGGCATCGCTTGCCTGCTGTTTGCAGTCGGAACATTAACACAAATTCGCTCACCTGCTGCGCTAGCTGCCACTGCTGTTGCTGCCTGACACTTTCTTGCCCCCTTTAGCACTTTTACATTTTAACATAATCATAAATTTTTATGCGGCGCGCCGTCTGCAGGCAATGTTTCTAGACGTCCAGTACACAGCACCCCTGTCTCTCTCCCGCTCGTTCATACTGCTCTCTTTCCTTATGTAATAGTTGAAGATGTTTGCCTAGTTTTCGTTAGTTGGCCCTTTTTGTTGGGCGTTCTCTCTTACTTGTTGCACGGGTGCGCTCAACTCAACAAATTGTTGTTACCCCCGGCCACCTGCCACCTGCCACCTGCGACCTGCCACCAGCCAACCTGTCCATGCCCCAGCACCTTCTCGATTTTGGTTTGCTGCTTCCCCTTTTATCGTAATCGTATTTTGCTGCTCAAGTGTTTCCCTTGAGCTGTTTCCGTTTCTAATACATTTTGCGTGCTGGTGGCACGTTCTCCATATGTGTGTGTGTGTGTGTGTGGCGTAAACGTAATGTCTTCATTGTGTACACAATTTATTGTAAATTTATGCCGCGCTCCAATCAAAACAAACCAGAAGCTGCACAACCAATCCTTTTACCTTCTCTCCTTCTCGCTATTCACCTTGCATTTTGTATCAATGCAAATGCAATTGACAGTAAAGGCAGCCAGCATCATGCACGTCCATGCATCTCCACTTATTGACACTTTGAATGGCATTCAATCCAAGCCAAAAAGTGGCAAGCAATTTTATAACAACAGCTATTTAATCCTATTTGAAACTGTCGCCTTGTCCTTTTGTGCTATTGAATGTTCATTTCGTGAATTTTTCTACATTAACATAAATGGTTCGATAGATAAACTGTATTGAAACTGATTGAGATTTAATAATAAAAAAATAAAAAATAATACCTTTAGATTTAAGGTTTTTAAACAAGCATCAAATAAGTTTAAAAACTGCTGCATTTTAATGCAAAATAATAATAAAATAAAAACAATAAAACAAAAATCAAATTTCAACAAAATCGGCTTAGATTTCAATCTAGTTTAACGCTAAAACAAAAAGTGTAATTGGCAATTATCAGTTTTGATATTGTGGCCACGTTTGTGCATCAACTAGCCAGATGCTTATGGAATTAACGATTTCTGCGATAAAATATGACACTATGTAGCGGAAAAGAATCAAAAACAAAAATGTTTATTATTTTAAAGCTTATTTTCTTTGTTTGCAGAGCTTTGCGAGACGTAATGTTACGCCTCGCTTGCTGCCTGATTTTGTCTGAGGGGGAAGGGAGGTGGAGCTGCATCAGCTTCACAGCATATTTGCAAATTTAATTGCATAAATATGCAAAAGCCACAAAAAATTCATATACATAGGTGCTATGCCCAAAAAGGCAAGCACTTCTTTTTTTGCTTAACAGGCAGAAACAAAAAAGTTAATCTCGAGCCTGGTTCTAAATGAAAATCAACAGTTGAAACAAGTTTCGTACATGTACATGTTGTTGTTGCCAAATGGATTCATAAAACACATGAGCTTAAACATATTTAAGTATAATAAACTTGCATTGAAAGTTTTCGCTTTTGTGACTAAAAAAATAAAAGCATTAAGCTGCAGAGATTCATTTAAATATTGGCAAAATTTAATCAAAATGTACATTGAATTCACACAAAAACTAATTACATTTGTTGAGCATACGCAAATGTTTTGATTTTTGTGCTCAAATAATACACACAATTATTTTTATAATTTGATTGCTATTTATATTTTGTACTCGTTGTGCAAAAAATACTAATTAAGCTGCAAGTGCGACAAATTGTCGTTGCTAATAAGATGGCAAAAGTGTGATCGGTAAGCCGAATGTTGCCTACACTGCAATTAATCGTACAAATTGTTAGACTAGCAACTGAATGGAAAGGCAAGCAATAAGTATTAGCTTCAATATATACGGACTTTATCAAATATAGAACAAAGAAAACATATTTCTTAACAAAATCAAACTATCCTTTCAGCACGAGTGTAAAAAGGCCAATATTTAATTGAAAGCGGTTTTATTTTTGATAACAAAATTATTCAATTATGTAAATGCAATTGCACGTTATTATCAATTCAATTTAAGACAGTCATGGCTTTAAGAACACAAAAAACTGTTTTGTTTATATATACATAAATGTATATATATATTTTAAATGCTTAAAATGTGCCGAGCTTAGGCTCGTCTCATAAATTCGCAACATAATTCGAGTTTTTTTTTTGTTTTTGGTAACTTTTGCAATGGGCCCTTTTGCTATGGCAATTGCCACAAGCGACTGCTGTTTGTTTTGTGCCTTGGTGGGGGGGAAGATAAAGAGAAAAGGGGCAAGAGTTTGTGTATGTGTGTGTGTGTGTTTTGGGTAGTTTGTGGCGTCAACTTTTATGCAGGCGCGTGGGCCATAGTATATATATATGTATTTTGCATTTAATTCAAAAATTCTATAAATATCGTTGCGTTTATAAATTGTGTTAAAAGTTGTGCCCATTGCTAGCAATTTTCGGCAATCGCTATGCGATGCACGTAGAGCACACACCGAGCAACAACTGACGCCAAAGTCCTTGCCGCTGATTTCACTGAGTGGCTTTGCCGAAACCCACCTCTCGCATAGCAATGTGAGCTCGAATTCACATTCTGACTCTTTTCACCTTCTTAAGTTTTCAATGCAAGTATTTTTCTTTTTTTAAGTTTTCTGAACGTTCTGAATGTAAATTTTTTGCTTGATGGCGAATCGAAGGCGTTTTGGTTTAATGGAACGCGCACATGTATCTCATTTAAGTGTTGTCGCTTTGCATGCTCAAAACGTTTAGCAATTATTTCATTTGCAAGTTGGATCTGCAAATCTTTCCAGTACTCCAACAGCTCGCAACCCCTACTTGCTACACTTCCACTCACAATTGTTCGTTGAAAACTTTGGGCGAAATGATTTCAAGTGCATTAAATTGGATGCTTTGCAACAAATGCGACTAATTAAAATTTGGCCACGAACAGGCGGCGCAAGGGGAAAGGGGTGGTAGTGCCGCTGTGGCAGCAATAGTTGCGCCATCTTCAAAGTTTTTGCGGCGTGTTGAGTTTTGAGTTATGAATCGTTTCTGTTGTCTAGCATTAACGGAAGCTGACCCCGCCAACCCCTTTGCAACAGCCTACACAAACACCTGGTATCGCAGAGGAAGAGAAAAATAAAGAGAGAGAGAAAGAGTGTGTGAGAGAGAGAGAGAGAGGTAAAGCATTGGCTTAGATAACCGCAGCCACAGCAAATGAAGGCGGTGGCAACATTTTGTGTCTTGGGGTTCTTTTGAAAGTTTTCAGTTAAGCATTTTGCACAATTTGTTAAAATAATTATCCATTTAAGCCAAATTCAAAGCGGCAACATTAAAACTTTTAGTTGCAAACTTCAAATGAATTAACTAACAAAAGCTTCGCCTAGACAATGGGAACACAGACTACACCAGGCAAACAAACCAAAAAGCAAACGATCCTATACTGAAACACGCTGCTACACGATGATGCTTGATGATAACTTGGCCTCTAAATAGCACAAAGACAACAGCAGCAACAACAGCAACAACAAAAGAAGCATCAGCTTCAACAGCTCTTAGGGAAAGCAATAATAGGATAGGGCAGTAGGGCAAGAGAACCAGAGCAAAGCAGAGATAAACGAGCTTAAAAACAGTGGTACAAAATGTTAAACAAAAGTTTAGGCAAAGCTGATGAAGATTGTGTGATAAAAGTACTCTAAATAATTGAAATATGCATTTTAAAAAAAGTTCTATAACATATATATCCCCAACTTGGCACTTGATCCATTAAATGATAATAAAATATTAAAGTAATAGTTGCGTGTGTTTTTTAGCTGTCTTTGTTTGTCGCACGAATCCATTTAGAACGCCATTTGTGCCAGTGTGCAAAATGTTTGCTAATTTCCGGCTTCATTACGCTTAAAACCATTAGCAATCTTTCTAAATGAATTCACTGCGAGTGCTCTCCCTCTTCCACACACTGCTAAAGCTTGCATCTTTATTTCATTAGCAGCAAAAACTCTCAACTTGAATCGCGACTTTCGACGCCCTCCTACCACCCACTCCAGAGGCAGCTCCCGCCGCGCACTTGATCTATGTATTGACATAGAAAACTTGTGTAGACGGGTCGAGTCCTCTTTGACATTTAGTTGTATCGAGTACTTTTAACTGGAGAGCGGTTAGCTCGCGAGTATGGGAGCCGTCTTGCTGAGCTTCCTGTGAAGAATAAGTGCTGTTCAATCAAACATGTTGAAATTGTCTAATCTGGTGTGGTAATGGGTATTTTCTAACTTATAATTAGTGTTGCATACTTTTTCGAGCCACCGAAACTCAATTGAAAACTGTCCAAATGCAAATTTAAATACACTTGATGGCGATTTATGCTGCAAACTTGCTACAGAAGCAGCAGTCATTGTTGCCACTGTAGAGAGAGGCTAACACCACAGCGCTGCAAGTACGGAACTTAGGGAAACCGCAACACACCCGGGAGACAAGAGAGTGTGGTTTGACATCAGCTGGTTTTATCTGGACACAGAATTAGAACGAACGTAACAAAGTGCAAGTGAAAAATGAAATAACAAGTTAAACAAACTAAAGGCACTGGAAACGAACAATCTATATGAAATAATGTACAATGTCGTTGAAGGCAACAGTCGAAGAAGCTGCAGTTGGAGACATAACACTCAAGGGGCCGAGCGGTGGTTATGGTGTGGAGGCAAAGCAAACAGCTTGAGTGTGAACTGGTCAATAGTCTGAAATAACAAGAAGACAATAACACTGGCAATAACTTGTAGCAGTCAAGTCGGTGGGCGTTGGGCGATGGGTGAAGAGTGGGAGTTGCTCCGAACTTGTCTCAAGCTGTGTTGGCTCACTTGGCGCGTGGTCAAGTGTTTGACAGAAGTAGCAGCAGCAGCAACAACAACAACATCTTCAACAGCTAGTTCTTAATTAATTTTTATGAATTGCATGAAATTTTACACAAGCAACTTCATTTTTCGGCAAGTGTTTGTCAAGAGCAAGAAGAAGCAGTAGCAGCAGAACAATAGTCCAACACTCGACTTGAGTAGCAATTGCCATGATGATGATAAAGTGTATGTGGCTACTGCTGCTGCTGCTCCAGGGACTTGCATTTAAATAGCCCTCTGTCCTGTAAGAGAAGCTGAAGAAAGCAGGAGAGAGAGAGAGAGCGAAAGAGATTTAATATCTGTGCTGAGTGAAGGAAACAAATTGGCAGCGTGGCAAACTGAGGATTGCATAATACCAAAAAAAAAGAAAACAAAAAACCTTGTTTAGGTACTCAAGCGGAATTCCAATGGGTCTTACATTGTTTTCATTATTATGTTTACAATATTTATCAAGGAGAGAGAATGTAATATAAGCAAAACCACAGGAGGGAAGGGATTACTTTGCAAGCACTGTGCACAGCTTACATTTAATATTCTGTAACAATTTTAAAGAGATTTGATACGAAGAAAGATGCAAGTGAGAAGGTAAAGCTGCAAATATATTTCTTTAAGAAAATATATATTTTTGGTATGATAAGAGAGAGATTTTGAATGAGACTTATACTAAATAAGATAATCCTTAAGCTATTTATAACGCAGGTTAAGTTTTTTAAACAAGATCCAACTTTCATCATAAGAAAAATGATCTCAAATTGAAAGGGTATCGGTTAAATGGAGTTTACTGAAGGACAAAAACTAAGTTTAGCCAAGTTTGAGCTGCAACAACAGCTTCTTCTGCCACTTGAGCGCCCACTGTGTCTCTCGAGTGTTGGGCCCTGTCCGAAATGTATTACATGCATTTATATTAGCTATCGCTTGCAGTTCTCTCGCACTCTTATCATGCTTGCAGCTTGGCTCAAACCGATGTCAGCAAACGCTCTTGAGTTCACTTGAAAATCAACAAAAATACATATATATATATATATATGTATGTGTGAGGCATATATATTTGAGTTGTCAGAAACAGGCGGACTGCAACTTTGGTCCCGGCTAGCAGCTGCAACTAAAATTTAGTCGGTTAAAGACACTCGCAAGTTGTGGCTGGACATTTGTCTAATGATGACAAATATGTTGACTGGACCCCTAGTTGAATGCTAGATTTACACTTGGAATAAAATGGTAGCACTTATTAGATTTTCGGAATAAATACAAAAACCCTTAAAATAAAGACTATATATTAATAGAGAGCTTTCAATTTGAATATTCATAGAATAGTTTTAATGTGTGTTTGTTTTTTGCGAGTGTAATTAATTGTAAGAGCATATGGTTCTGCATTATCAGTGGCAGACATTTTCAGTATACGCCCCGTGCCCCAGTAGAAGCTGCAGTCTTGAGAGTGCTGTGCGCTCAAGTTATGAGCCAAGCAATTAAACGTAATTTAATTTGGCTCCAGCACTGACTTCAGTTGAGGCAAAACTAATGAATTCCACGCGAAAAGTCAAGTGCCAAAATTTATGACCAAAACTGGTACCGAACGCAGAGCCAAAGCAGACGATAGACAAAGAGAAGTAGAGAAGGAGCATCCGAGAACGTCTCTTTTGGCGCCTGTGGCCTGACAAATGTTCGACGTTAGACGTAGACTTCGAGCTCTACAATTTGGCAATAAAACACTCGGCAATTACTTGCCCCCAAAGGCGGGACAAAACGTGAAGCTGCTTGACTGTGCAGTCACTACTGCTACTACCCTCCTTGCCCCCTACTTCGCGCTGATGTGGCAGACTCGCATATTTCTTTCTTTTTCGCCTCAGCCTATTAAATCTGCCACTAAGCATTTTGTTCGTTTTTCGTCATTTTAATTTTCGTCGCCCGTGTAATTTAATGAAGACATTTCATTTATCAGCTTTGATTTAGGTTTTAGGCAAACCAATTCCAACGCCAACTGTACTTTTAGTGAATTCGTGAAGCCTGAAGCATTGAGAAACATACAATAAAACACTTTTGATTACATGCTGCTGGCCATTAATGTTTAAGGGCTATTATTGCAACCATAGTAGCTGCAACAACGTGAATGCGCCTCCAACTTCAGTAGCCAGACAACCAGTGAAAAAATTGCATGCTTTTACGATTACACTCTTTGTGTGCCGCATGCGAACGAGTGGGAGATGGTAAATGGAGGGGGAGATTGCGCGACATTTATGCAAATGAGGCCAAGGATGCGTTCGCTGTCCCATTTAAGCGTCCCATTGTGCGTGCCTCTGATCGATAATTGTCACTGTCGTCAAATGTGCAAAATGGCCAGCGACGTGCCGAACGTGCTGCCCCAATGGTTGCATGCCGCTCCATCCCGCCTACCAGTTTCATCTCCGGCAGACTGCAACATTTTGGTGCAGCATTTTGTCGCCTTTGCGACAAATTGTTGCCAAATATTGAGATGGCTTTGATTGCAAATTTATTTGGCCATAGCAAAATCTATTTCAATGCCAAAGCTCATTTATGGACCTGATGCTGGATTATGTCCAACTGTTAAATAAATATGACTAGGACATTTAATATACTAATTTTGAAACCAGTTTAAGTTGAAGCTAAAAATTCAACTTTATATAATAAATTATGAGCAACTCTAGCAAAACTAAAGTTCTAAGAGAAATAAATTTAATGACGAAACAAATTATAAACCAAGAACAGCATTAATTGATCAAATAAGTCTATAAAGTTGAAAGAGTTTAAAGTTTTCGCACAGGATATCTGTTAGCTTAGCTGTTTCATATTTTAATCAAAAGTGCTTTAGTCATGCGATTAAATACATTTTTGGTATACATAAATGGAATTCATTATTTTACTCAGTGATTTTTAGCGCAACAACCACAACGCATTTATTTGGTTTTGTTTCATGTTGAGGCAATTTTTGGGCAATGAACAATAGTCGAATTTATGGCCTTTTGTTGTGGTCTAAATTCTATAAAATGTTTTGTGCCGTTTGTCGTTTATCTTTGAGTGCACACTGACCGTCTGTGTGGTAATTAAAGCGAAGCAATTTGGGGTGCCGGGCTAATGAAAATGCTTCAATGATTAATGAGCCGAATATGATGTGGCATATTGGTAGCAACAACAACAACAATTACAACAGCAAGGAGCAAGGAATCAATATAGTTCATGGCCATGTGTTGCATAGCCAATGTGGCACGCGCCACGTGCCTGCTCCATGGTCCACTGAAGCAATGAAAATCCATCTTCATTTCCTTCTATGTACTTCAAATTCAATCTTTTGGACCAGATGCCGTTATTTCGACACTTTTCCTTCGGCAGTTTTTGGTCCATTTGGCGTCGCATTGTTAATTAATTAAATTTAAGTTAGCCACGCCCTCTTATTTGATGGGTTTGTGAAATGTCTTGTTTGCTGTCGGCTGATTGCTTGTTCCATTTTTGGCTGCGTCTTTTTGTTGGTAATTGAAAATGCGGCGTGTCATTAATTAATTCAGTGGCACATTTATTAGTATTAATTATACGCACCGTTGTACGCAGCATAAAGCCAGATCGCAGAACAGAGTTAAGTGAAGTGTGTGTGTGTGTGGTAGGAGAAGGGAGGTGAGCGGGTGTGGTGATGGCCTGCATTTTATTTGCGGCCTCTTTTGTTGTGCTCTTGGCATTTGCTTAACCCATTTTCACTTGCTTTTCCACACACACACATTTAATTTTTTTTTATGTTTGTTTTTGTTTTTTATTTATTTTATTTTTTGCAAGGAATGAAAAACTTTTTGACCTTTTGTTTTTTGATGCTCTCTTTTCTCTCTCTCTCTCTCTCTCTCTTTCTCTGCGCTCTCACCGCGTTTATCTATGCCCGCATTGCCGTTTGCCTTTCTTGCTTTGACACTGCTGCGACTGCAATGCTTATCCCTACCCTCTTTTTCCCTTCGTTAGCTGTTTTCTCTGTGTGTGACTTTAAGTGTGTATAAAATATGGCGCTAAAATGCAGTTCCCCACACGTAGCTTCCTTCTAACTTCTCTTTATTCTCCTTCATCCGCTTGCACCTTCCCTTGCCTCGCCTTACGTCGCCTAGTCTGGCTGCTGCATAGTCCTGACTGGTCCTGGCACATTCGTTGGCTCGGGCATGGTTTTTATGGCCACGTGCGATGTTTAAAATTTACTTGCTAGCATTTTTGCAGTCAAGTTGCTTAGCACTATACTATTATCATCCGCCTTTCCCCACTACTCATTTATTTTCACATCAAATGCATCGACTTTTTGCTTTTCCTTGCTCTGCTTAGGTAGTATTTGTAAAATTTTACAAGAGACACACTTGACGGCTGTTGATCTAAAGCTTTATGCAAATCAAACGTAAAGCCGACGAGACAAGCATATAATCGTTACTAAACTGGTGCCTTATCAACTAAATAAGTGGAGATAAGTTTGTTGCATGCAATTCTTCATAATCTTGCAAACTTGACATTGAAACGATATAGTAATCAATAAAACGACTATTAATGCCTTTTCACTTACTTTTAACATTAATTTTTAAGCTGTCATTATGCGAAGTGTTATTAAAATCTTAATATGTACATCCCCAAAATGCTTGTTAGTGCCACGGTTCAAGGCAATTTACTAAAAATTTGACTTATTAAAATGCTGTACGCATTCACCGAATGTATCTAACCGCAGCGGGTCATTCAAAGTGCTTCATCTGCAGTTTCCCCCCACCCCTCCAACTCTCGCACACTGTCTCTTTCGCTTCACGTGCTCCAGAGATTTACTACAAATTACTGAGTGCTATCTGAGCCGCATATCGCACAAGCGCGTTTGCGAGTGTTAGTGTTGGTTGGTGTTGTTGGTCAGTCCACTATCAGCGTACATGGATCTTAGGCTGCTGCTGCTGGCCGCGATGTTGCGGATGCGAATGCGGATATGGATGTGGATGTGGGTTGCCTGACACGGGCCCGCTGCCCTGCAATCCACTCCACTTTAGTCCAGGTTGCTGCTGATGTGGCGTTGTAATTGAACCGGAAAATTACATATTTCAAGCTATTTTTACGCCGAGCTTAATGGCAGACGTGAGCAGCAACAGCCACACAAACCTCGAGAACAACAACAACAACAACCAGAAGATTCAACTGTTTGTGGTCAGCAATGAAATAATTTATTGTTGCCTACTTTGCAGCGTCGTCGTCGCTTGACTGCTACTGGCAGCTGCCCCAGCACGTGGCACGTAGCAGGTCGCTCTGAGGTGAGTGGCAAAGATAAGGCGCAAGATATGGTGCAAGGTATGCTTTATAATTGCATACAAATATATATATATAAGTTCGGAACATTTAACACAATGAAAGGATGGACGATTGCAGCTGTAAAGGAAGTGAGCCGGGCAACAATTCAATATGGAACACATTCGATTTACTCGCACACACGAGTATCTAACGAGCTGCAAGTGAACAACTGTCGTCAACATAACCGGCGAGTAATGTACTCGTAAAGAGGTTAAGAGGTTGCCCCACTGAATCATTCCGGCAATTGAAGCGGTTAATGCGGGTCAGATAAGAGCACAGCGAAGAATATTGCACTGAAGTCGGACACAATTGTCCGGATAACAGATCGAGAGCATAAAGTTCTCAACTTGAATGGGGCTTTACTTAACTCTACATTTAAAAATGGTATAAAATGTACAAGCTGTTCCAAAGCAGATAAATGAGATTTAAGTGTATTTTGTAGAATTTACAATAGAAGATTAGAAGTTTGAGATTGTTTCGACTTAACTTATTAAACTATTAGTTGGTTGCTTAAATAATTGTATTGGCAACCAAACAACAAACACAAACTTCTCGTATTGCTTAATTAACTTTTATTCAACAGAACATTTAGTTTCAGTTAGTTCTTGTTTGCATTTGATTGTTTTTCGTATTTTCTGTTGTTTCAATTATAATTTAAAGCTTTGGCAAAAAGTTTGCCTGCCTTTTGGCGCAAAAGTAAAGTTTTGAAATCGAAATCAAATTTTCTAATATACTGGCTAAAAAGATGATGCCTGGAATTAGCTTGCACCATGCCCCCAACTCAGTTGAAATGGGAGCCAAAAAGTTTTACCTGAGCTGCTGTTACCATTGGCTGTTAAATTAATTTCGCAATTTTAATTGAATATTCTGCTCGTTTGAGCATATACATACGTATATATTTAAAGCCAAGCCAACCGTCTGGCCAAATGTTACCAGTTTTCATTTGCCGTTCGCCAGTTTCAGGCAGTATTTTGCATCGTTTTACAGTGGTGCATAAAAGCGAAATATATTTGGAAAGTCAACACAAAAATCATATATTTATTATTTAAGGTTTTTAGGGCAGATTCACAAATTCAAAATACAAAAAGTGATATTTATTGAAAACTGTATATTATATATTGTAATTAATTCATATATTCATTTCAACACCACAGTTCGTCGTCAGTTGCGATCTGCGCTTCACTCGACCGATTTGCAGTAAATAACTTTCGCCTGGTCAACCATTTATATTGTTGTTGCATCTGTTTTGTTGCCGCTGTTGCTGTTGCTGGCAACTGGCAGTTTGGTGTGTATGTGTGTGTGTGTGTGTGTGTGTGTGTGTGTGGTGTTGCTCATGGGCCTGGCTGTTGATGTGTGCGGCTGACCGCAGCATGCGGCCAAAAACTTAATGTTGTTGTTGCTCTGTTTCAGATGCGTTGCATTTCGCGAATAAATATCAACAAAAACATAAAATAAAGTCAGAGGGTAGCAACTGTAACTAATATATCAGAGAAAAAGAATTGCACAAAAAAAGACAGAGAGAGCGTGAAATATTTTAAACTGTATACATAGTAACTTATGCTACATGTATGTACATATGTATATGTGGAAAAAAGCAGATGCAATTAATCATGTCCAAGCACATTGTCAACAAATTGTACTGGAATGTCTTAAGTATTCTTCTAATGTATAATATAATCAAGTAGGCAATAATGTGATGTCAAATGCCATTGCTTAACAGCAAACATTTTTTACACATAACACATTCTCTGTTTTACTTTCGAACACAATTTCTGTTTTTTTAAATCTATTTTTTTAAATAACTTTTATACGTGACAAAATTTATAGTACTTTTATAATGGAATATAGCGAAGAAGAACGTGACGAATTCAAGCGCGTCTTTGACATTTTGGACACGGATGGTGAAGGCTATATCGGTGTCAAAGATCTTGATATTGTAATGCGGCGTTTGGGCAAAAGTACGTCAGAAAAGCATTTGCAAGCGATGATCAACGAAATGGACATGGACGGCAACGGGATCATTGAATTCGATGAGTTTCTTGTTGGAATGTCAATAAGAATGAGCTATGATCAGGATGAGGATGATCTGCGTGATACATTTCGTATCTTTGACAAGGGGAATTCTGGTTATATTAGCATGAATGAGCTTCGCCTGGTAATGTTGGATCTGGATCAGCAAGTGAGTGACGAGGAGTGTGAGGAAATGATACAAAACCACGATGCGGATGGTGATGGAAAACTTAGCTATGAAGAGTTTGTCCAAATGATGACCAGTAAATAGGTCCAAGTCGTCTTTTTATTAAACTAAATTATTTGTGAATAATATTTGGCTTTTGCATGAAAAAATAAATATTTAACTTTTAGCCTCACAAAAATAATGATTTTCTATTATCCTTTTCTGTTTGGATTTAAGTATTTGCCTTAATTAATTTAATGGTTGGCTTTAGTTAATAACGTAATAACAGATATCTCATTTACTTGATTTTTTTATTTACTGTTTATTTATATTTGACTTTAAATTGTATTTAAACTGACAGAGCTCAGTGATAGGAAAGTGCTGCAAATATTTGTGAATTGTTCGCAGTTGTAATTATTAAACTTAATCAAATGTAAACCGCACTGTGGACCTCAATTAACTCAGCTATAAAAATCATGTGTGGTCATTTTGTATTTGCGTAGCAATAACAAATGAATAAAGTAGACGAGCGAATACCCTATCCTGATGAACAAATACTATATAAAGCTATGAACGAAAGGTGAAACTCTCTCTATGGAAACTTTTGATCGTTAAAACTAATGCATAGAATTGAGAAGTGTTTAATTTTGATGGAATAATATTAAATTTCCCAACTATATAAATCCGTTGTTAAATATACCCCTCAAAAATCTAACTGAAACTATTAAAAAATAATCGAATTCTACACAAAGTATATAAAAAAAAAAAACCACAAATGTTAAAAGTATTCTGTGATATTTTTACCACAAATTTACATGCATCGACTTTGCGAGAGTTATTTGAGCTGTAAAATAAATGCGTTTTACATTCGTAATTATGTGTACATATTTTAATTTGCATAATTTAGTAACTGATATCAGATCTACGCTGAAATTACATCACAGAACCAACAATAACAACCTTAAAAGGAACGTAAAATAGTTCAAAAATAAACCAAATAGTTCAGGAGCAACTGTACAACAATTGTTTGGTTGTATTCTGCAAAATTAGTTTCGAAATTAATTTACAATAGTTTTTCGTTGCGATTCGTTTCGTTTCGTTTTGATTTTGCCATGCCAATTGCCAGTTTCCCTGTAGTCAGATTGAAAAAGTTGGCTAACAGTAAACAGTTAAAGAGGGGCTGAAGGGCATTCCATAGCGGGTTAAGGGTAATGAAGCGTGTGGCCAATTGAAATGTTTATCCGAATACGCAAATCCAATAGCCAGCCAGGCATTTGCATACAGCCAGATAGACGGACGGAGAGAGCGACGGAAAGACGAAAGGACCAAAGCCAGAGTCGAGATGAGAAACAACTTTTGCCTCCCATTCAATAGTAGTATTCTTGTAGTTGTATTTTCTTTTTGCTTCAGCTATGCCAGACATTTTCTTCAAGCAGCCTCCAACTGCAGGCCATGGCGCAGCAAACAATAGTCCATTGTGCGCTGTGCACAAAATTTTGCATGCTCCAAAGTTGTATTTGCTCCATAAAATAGCAATAAAGAGCCAAATCGATGTTGAACGCTGCTGGATGCTGCTGGATCCTAATGCTGTTGTCCTTTGTGTGTAAGCGCTTTAAGGCAAAAATATTTGCGCAGGATATCAAGGAAATCATCTTAGTAGAGTTGAGCTAAAGGAATATTATCATCATAAGCAATTGAACGGTTGATCGAATTATGCAGACAGGAAAGGCACCCCCCTTAGGGCCTTTGTCTGACTTATAATCGGTCACCCTAAGTTCCTGTTCTCCCCTCTCTCACCCCTCTATCTTCACTCTTTCTCTTTCTGTGAGTGTGTTTGTGTCTGTCTGGTGTCTCTCTGGTTTTCTCTTGGCGCTCTGTGTGACAAATTAGCCACTTTGGTTATAATTCAGCGATTCCTCGCTTTTGCTGTTGCTGCTGCCTGATGGCGACAACAAGAAATTACCGCAATTTGTGAGAGCGTCGAGTGATTGGTGGTCTGGTTGCCTGGTCGGCTGACAAGGACGTGCAGCAGCCGCCAGCAAAAGCAGCTGTTAACGTTGTGCACCTATCCAATACACAAGCACACACATACACACACACACACACGCCGATGTGAAATGAAGATGTTTACGAGCCGTAGAGGATGAGGCAGACAATGGAAAGCAACAACGGCGCGACAGTTATAAATAGCCAAGTAAAATTGTCGACGCGATATCAGAGGAAGCAGAGGGAGAAGTACAGGACGCCATACCTTGGTCTGTCTGTTTGCTCCTTGTGTTCATTGTTGATGCTCTGCTTACTTTATTTTTGTTTTTTTTTAGATTTTTTGCTGTGCCATTTGCCCCCTGTGCCATACAAAACTTGTAGTTTATTCAAAGTTTCCATTCCCGTTACATTGTGCAGAGGGGAACGGGGATTCAACAACATCAGACAGCAAAAGCAAGCAACATGTATTTTCCTTGGCCATGTTTGTTGCCTTTCGTTGACGGGACCGCAGCATCATTATGGCTAATAAACATTGCCATTTGCGGCTGCCCAGAAGAAATTGCCACAGAAGTGGGTCGACACAACATCAGCTCATGAAGAGCTGGCTTGCAATTTAAAGAGAGAAAGAGAAAACACTTGTCGCTCAATCAAATTTATGTACGTAGGCCGTAAATGTACTTGAGTGTTAAATAGTACAAGTGTATTGCAAAATGATGGCGAAAAGTGATATTAAGTCATGAGAAAGCTACTAAAATAATTCTTTCTTAAATTTTTAAGAAAGTTTCTTAAAGAATCCAAAACCAGCCTTACCTGCTTTAAAAATTCACACATAGTTCTCAAAGCCCCCTTTTGTGTTAATTTCTGTCTTTTGCGCATTTTTGGAAAATATGAAATCAACATCACAGCAATGTTAATATCATTAAACATGTATCGTGCCCGGTTTTGGCTGTTGGGCTGCTTGTACGCTCCTCAATTGGATGGGCAAATGTTGTTGGGCTGTGTAAACAAAATCCACGCGTTGCATAAATGTTTAAGCAACAGCTGCCAATCCTAAACCAGCCATAAAAACCAGGCAAACAGAAATGCTTGTAAATAAATTGCGCATACGCCGCGTAATTGCCAAAGGCAGCCAGACAAGGACAACATGGGGGCAACAAGGCCCAGAACAGCAACAACAACATAAACAATAACAGAAGCGACAAAATGTTTATAAAAATGATTGCTGCATTTTATTTGTCATTTAAACAAATAAATGCCATAGCACTTGCAATTATTTATGCGACCACAGCACCCTGCCCCCGGGTCCTGCCTCAGCTTAATATTTATATGGACGATTTAATCAGAGTGCCATGCCAGGACGTGGCACCAAAAAAATATATAAACATTTATAACAAACAGGATCTGGATGAGCACACAAAATGTAATTAGGCTTAGGCCAGGATTAGTTGCAAATTCAGTTATTCAACCGCTAACCAAGTTGTTGAGCGCGTTTTAATTGTGGCTCGATTTTTGGATTATGCTATCAGAATTGTTATTGTTGCTGCTGTTGCTGCTTTAGCTGCTGGCAAATTAAATTATCAAGAGGATTTTCGTGAATGTTGTCAACTAACAAATATATCCAATAAAAAATATAACGCATGCCGCAATTAAAATTTTTTTAAATAAAATAGAAACATCAAAAGCATATTTTTGCTCCTACTTCTTAGCTACTTCTCTTTTCCATTGTTTGGCAATTTTAAATGGCATTTTATTTGATTTTGAATGCGTCTGCTTCTTATTCTAATTCTTATTAAATTCAAATGCATGACGAGTAACTCAAGGATCCTTCTTCGACTTGAGTCGTTTCATTGCTCGCAAGAAATTTAATTACACTCGAATGAAGCAAAAGCAGCTTTCGCTTTCACGCTCCACCTCCACCTCCAACTCCCACTCTCAGTCTATTTTCCATCTTCTTACTGTATATGTGTAAATAGATTTTTATTTCTATTAAATGTTGTAAGATACTGTGCGATGGGGAATAATAGTTTATACTACGTATGGAAAGGAATGAAAGAAAGCTTATTCCTCTGTGACTTCTCTTAACCTTGGATATAAGAAGATTCTTATGATTGTCTTTCTCTCACAGTAACATTTTCTTAACTATATAGTTATAAACCTAACACGTTAACAGATTGTTGTTAAGTCAACTTTCAATTAAAAGGTATTTCATCTGCGACTTCCTGTTAGTCCAAATAGTATCTACTTTTGCTCTTTAGCTCCATCTGTATATATTTACACGCATGCTGACAGCACAAGTTGTTATTTGTACTAGTTGCTGTTGCTTCTGGCAAATTTCCACTGCAAACATGAAAAGCGGTTGGAAAAACGCCCGCGAGCTGCCGCACAAAATTGCACACAGACTGGCAAGAGGAGAAGCCTCCATCTAACTCTCACTCTCTCTGCCTCACTTTCTCTTCTACTCGACTCTGGCTAGTGGATCTGGTACATCTGACTGACTTGGTGCGTTAATAGAATTGTGATAAACGCATCCTTTTGTATCGATGCGCGAGTATTTTAGCCGCTTTTGGCTTAACGTTGGATTTGCGATTGGGGGATTGTGTTTTGAGCTTGGGAATTTTCTCTTGATGCTAGCTGTGGCAGCTGCCTGGTTGCCTAAAGGCAACAACGAACGATGCGGCTCTTCTATCGAGAAGCGCCCAACAAACAAATTTAATTAAATTGACTACAGCAATTTGCTTTGTATGCGGCGCTTGGGAATCCCGGTTAAATGCTCAACTCAACGCTTTTGGCCATGAAAGAGTGTTGTGCGATTTTAGCTGATTCTTTTATATGTTTTTTTTTCATACTCAATACCGAATGTAAAGAGTATATTGGGTTTGTGCAATGTCCGTCATGCTGTCCGTCCGTCTGACCGTCTTTATGTTCGCAACCTTTCTTGACACCCTTCAAGCTGGGGACTTGAAACTTTGCAAATATCTTTGTCTATGGCCTGCAAAGATAAAGTGTCAAGATTGGGATTCTACGAAAACTGGGAGGCTGGAAAATCGATAAATTCGATAGCTCAAAATCGATAAATCCACCTATTTCGAAATTTGGTGATCAGATAGCTTAAAGCAACTCCTAAAAAACTGCATCAAAATTTTGGATGCTACGCCCACCCATACCGCCCCCAGCCCCCCTTCCCCCACTCTTTACAAACTTTGAGCTAGATTCACCAAATTTTGTAGGAAGATAGCTGGTGGCATCCCTATCTGCATCGGACAATCTTTGAGACAGCGTAAACCCCTCCCGCATCCGTACCCCTTTGCAATCCGGCTTCTTTTAACCGGTTTTAATACAGGTATCGAGTGTACCGCAGTCGGGTGAGTCTGACTGTAACGTTTCCACTTGTTTTTTTTTTTTAAATGGATAGATTTTTTTGTATATTTTTTGGAACTCTATTATACGCTCTATAAAACAGGCGCACAATATATGTGTATATGTATGTGTGTGTTTGAGTGTATCTGTTAGTATGTTTTGGCTTTTCTCTCACATTTCATAATTAATTAGAAGCAACTTTATGCACTCATGCCTGGGAATCTTTCTTTCATTTTATATACATATACTTAGCATTAGTTTTAACTAACGATTCTGTTCAGAGTTGGTAGTTGCCACACGTGGCACGTGGTGCTCGTGCCAACAACTTTTAGTCTTGTATTCAAAACTTAATTTCCTTATGCGCAAACAAGGCGTTAAGTAACTATTTTGAAGTGTGTGCTGCCACGCCCGCTTGCCTGCACATTGTGCATAATGCACATATGCTAAAGAATTTTAACCAAAGCTGCTTTTTCTGTATTTGCCAACAACTTTCAAGTGCTTTGCATACGTAAAAGAGAGAGAAGGAGAGAGGGCAAGAGAAGTGCTCTCAGCTTTAGAGGTTGCCCACAATGGACACAAAAATCTAGGTGATATATTAGCTAGCGATACATCAGCTTGAAAGCATATTATGCCACGATTTGTGGGTCGGAGGTGGTTGTTCAGGAGGAGGCCTTAGAATGATTTCTCACTTTTGGTTTGGGTTCGTTTACATTGCGCGACCTTCGTCAGCTTGATGCGAATTTATGTCATAGCTCAAGAGTCGAATATATTTTGTGTTTGTTTCTCATTTATTTTGCGAGGCTAACGTTGGCGGGGAGTCGTCAAAGCAACACATTAGCTTTTGCATAACATTCTCTACATAAATGACATGTTAAACTTTGAAATAAGTATGCAATAATAAACTCTTTTAAACCAAGTTATCTTCCAGTCAAGTTATTTACCCTTACTTGGTTATTTATGTTCTCAATAAAAGCGCGATTATCTTTGCAACTTAACATATCGCGACCGTGTTGCTTAATAGAATATGCAAATTGAATTTCTTAGCGTTTTATGCTGACTAAGAGCAACAGTTGTGCCATGCGATGATGCTTGTTGTTTCATTCATTAGACAACAATTTACAGGACTTAATGCAATTGCCATGCACTCTGTTGATATCGCTAAAGCTAGATGCTGCTGACTTGAAACCCATCCACCCACCCTCGACCTTGTCCTGCTACTGTAGACATGAGCGCATTCTTTGCCGTTTACAATCTTATAGTTCCTTGCATCGTTGCTGTTATGTGGGTTGGTTGTATGGCTCTGACTTTTGACATCTGCTATTGCTTCGTCTACATCCTTCGCCCACGCCACGACTCATACGCCGCGTTGTCCTCGTCAATCGCCAAGTAATTGCATTTACCAAGCACGTATGTTGACGATAGTTAATTTTGTAAGTGTATCTTGATATCGATTGCAGTCGTGTGTGGCAAGCAGCAAGCAGCAACCAACAAACCTATAACCGACAGTCGACAACCGATGCAACCGTATCCGAGCAAGATGAAACCAAGGCACAAGTTCGAAGGAGGCAGCGCCAGATGTCGAAGACGAGTCGGAAATCCGCAGCCAAATGCAATGAGGCAAAAATGCAATTGCCATGTAACAACAACAATAATATAAGCAGCAGTAGCAACAGAACTAAAAATAAAACTCAAATGAAAATGTTGTAGCCGAAAACTCCCGACTGCATGATGGTCTGTTTTCAGTGTAGTTAAAGGTGGTAGCTGTTGTTATCTTTAAAACATATCTATTAAGATATTGGAATATATTTGAATATTTTCGAGACAAGAAGTAAGAAGTAATGTTTCCAATACTCTGCTTTGCAATTTTCATCAAACAAATATTTTATTTTCTATCATTTTTTATTTATTTTTACTTGTGCCCAATATACTCTTTTTGCCTTTTTTGGAAGGAATGTAATAGGAATTCTACCTAATGAAATGCCTGCGCGATGCTTAAATTTTCAAGAGAATTTCGCAAGAAATTGGTTTTTTTTTTTTTTTGTTGAGGGGAGAAAACCTTGAAGCAATTATGTTGATTTTGTAGATTTGGGAATGCAGTTGAAAGCCGGCTACTAATTGGGCGACAATTTGGGAAAATGTCGACGGCTCGAGGATTGGTTTAATTGCTGTGTTAGCTCAAGACAATTCCGAATGCAATCTCTGGATATAAGTAGAGCGTAGAAATCACCAGACGGGATGTGCCTCGGGCAAAGGCATAACCGTTGTACACGTAATGGATTTTTAAAAACCAATTTCCGCTCTTCAAGACGAGAAAAACATGAAAAACTAATAACCCATTGCTGGATCGACAGCAACACAAAAGCAAAAGCAACAGCAGTAGCACAAAATCTGGGAAAAGCAAAAAAAAACAACAAAAAAATCTGCCATGGAAATTGTTTTCAATTTCAAAGAATGTTTGAGTAAAGGAGAAAAAGTCAAGGCAAGGGCGATTAAAATTCGCTTTCACAATATTTATATAGAAACGAATTAAATTTTCGTTGCTTGAACAAGTTTTCGGTGATGACGACGAAGGCGGCGAAACAATTTCATTTTACAAAACAAAGCGGCGAAAATATAAAACATTAAAAAAAAAGAACAAACTTGGAAAAATAAAAAATATATAAGAAAATAGATGAAAAAATAAGCTGCACTTAAAAACTATTTACGAGACTCTTCGCGCTGCCCTTTGCCTCCCTCTCTCAACCCTCTCTTTGCTTTTCCAAGCCCGCTGGGATTCCTCTGTGGCCATAAAAGCGACTCTGTGTCCACGTCGTAAGAAGAAGAAGAAGCAACAGCCATTGACTGACGGCTGACTTGTACAACAAAACTTTCTTACGACCGTGTGTGTTTTTATGCTTGTTTTTTTTTTTCTTTTGTTGTAGTTGTTGCTGCGGCGAATTGAAAAAGTTTAGTCTCGCCTCGCCAAAAAAAGAAATACGCAGAAAAAACTTTATGAGCCCCGTGCACACTTTTCAGCAGCATTTTTACGGCCTTTTTAATGTCTGAGTCGCAAACCAAAAACTTTGCCAGCGGTCAGAGTGGAGCGAAATCAAAGCCACAGCCAAGGTGGTGCAAATCAGGGCTGCAACAGACAAAACAGATCAATTGCATCGAGTGCATAAGCTCAGTTAAGTTAATGAGATAGCTTAAATGTTTAATTCGATTCAATTCAATTCAACGCTCTCTGCAACTCCAGAATGTATATGGAATCCCAACCGCCAGCTTGAACTAGGCTCTTAAAATATAAATATCCTAACCCCTTTTAAGCTAATCAGATGATTAAACTCTAATTACTTCACGTGGTCATTGACTTTTTGTCTGGTTAACGTTCGCAGCCCTGAAAAAAAAAAAGTCGGAAAGTCACTATTGTTAAGAGCAGACGCCACTTAACCGCGGACGTGCACGTGAAACCGCCAAATTAAACTTTGAGGCTGGCGGTCAAATGTCTAACAGAAGCGCCGCATCTAAAGACCAAATCGTGTAGAGGTATGGCATATGCACTTAAAAAAAAAAAACCTGAAAAAGAAAGAGCAACAGAAAAATATGCATTGCCAGGAGGTGAAAGCGTTGGCGCAAGCGGCAGCTGGTGAAAACCCAAAGGCAACATCGCCGCGGCAACAAGCTGCAAAGCAACAACAAGAGCAGCCAAAGGCAGCCAAAGCCAATGAGCGTTAAAAAACGCGCGCGAGAAGACACAGTTGCAAAAAAATGAAAGAAAAGAAAATGAAAAAAGCCACAAAGAGCAGGGAGCAGGAAGAATGGCGGGTAAATTGGGGGGATTGTAGAAGAATCTGTAGCAGCGACAGGACAAACTTCAATTTGGTTTTGCGCTCGATGCGCCATTGCGATTCAAATCGCAGCCAGGCAGCCAACAGTTGACATCGACATCGACATGGACAAGGACATCGATGCGGATGCGGACGTGGACGTGGCTGCTGCCATCGATGCCATCAATTGCGCTGCTTCTTTGCCCGCTCTGCTTCAATGCTTGGGATTGCTGCTGTAGCTGCTCTACTGTTGCGGTGTTTGGCTTGGGCCAAAAACGTCCCAGGCGCATTTCAGCCCATGCTTCGACGCCTTTGCAATCGCGTTTGGCATTTGGCATTAATGCCTCGGGCGTATAGCGACCAATCGACCAGAAGATACTGTAGACCAGCAGGGGCTGAGATGGTGAAGAGATGAGACAAAGCAACAACCGCAACTCTATTGCATTACATACACACATACATATCTACGAGTATGTCGAAAATATTCATTAGCCCAGTTGGTAAGTTGAGTTAAGGGCGTAGACCGAAATGGAGATGAAATTAAGGGGCGGCGGAGTCATATGGCTCCTATCGATATGTATGTCTGTCTGCACGCTCTTAAGAGCATAGCGGAAAGTTCGCTTCATGGCAGCTTAAAGAGTTTTTCGCACAGATTTTTGGTTCGGCCATAAATTGCCGGTTGGCATTTTGGGTCTTCTTCTGGACAAGTTTTCAGCACGCGCTGCACTCGCGCATAACTTTTCTCTGTGTATGTGTGTGCTGCGACTATTTGGAACAATTTTAATTAAAACGCTAGACAATTACACACAAAAGGAAGTGGTCGGAAGAGTGAGTGACACAGATAGAGAGCGAGCGAGCGGGAGAGAAAGTGAGTTGAATGGGTTTTGAGAGACTGGGTGTATACATGGTTTAGATGCTTGAAGCACGGCAATTGAAAACTCAAGTGCGTCTGTCGTGTGCTCAAGCATCTCCAAACGTTTCCCGCATACCACAAATAGAAACGAAACACACAGACACATTCAATCTTAGATTGAGAATGGCCAGAGGAAGACAGCAGAGAGGAAACCGGAAACAACGACTCTACTGCAATACAACGTTGCAAGCTAAGTCAGTCAAAAGCCACATACGATACACCCGGTCTTGAATTATATATAGAATCAACTTAAAACCATACATTGCTTCAATAGCATCTGCACATTAACTATGCAAATATTAAACAGTGCTTTAGTGCACTTAAAACCACAAGGAATTCGATCTAATCTAGTATGTTATAAGTAGTATGACAAAGCTAACGATTATTTTATTTTCTGTACATTGAAACGGTTGATTATCCCTTACTTATCTGTTTAAGTAAATGGAACACATTTAGTCTATCCATCTAAGCATCTCTTCAAGAGTTACCAAATAAACGTACTACATGTGTAACATTAATATATTGATTTACTAATCGCATAACATTTCAAACTAATGCTAACCTTTTGCTTGTGTTCTAACAGCAACCCCCTAATGCGGAATGGGAAGTAACTCAAAGGCATCGTCTCCACTCTGTGGATGTGGAACAGTTGTTTTCTGAATATCCTTGTCAATGGCCGTTGGCAACGAGCTCTCTTAGATCGTTAGCCGACAGCTGTGCGTGTGTATGTGTGTGTTAACGCTTAAAGTCAAGTTTTATTATAATTACAACTATAACATTTATTAACGGCTGATAGTGGGGCGCAGCTGTTGTTGTTGTCGACATGTTGCCAGGTGCCGCCAAAGTCAACAAACGCATACAGCAAGCGAGAGAGAGAGAGAAGGAGTAAGTGAGAGATAGAGAGAGACATACGCATAATATATGGCGGCATATTAGCAGGCAACAGCAGCAGCTTCAGCTCCAGCTATGTTTTCATTTGTCACGCCCACAAAAATCCAATGCTTATAGCCCTGTAATGTTGCATGTTATGAAGCCATTAAGGCCAACAAAGTTTTTGCTTTAAGAGCGACTCTAATTTTTGCTGTGCGAGAGCAAAAGAGTCGAAAGATAGAGTGAAACCGAAAGAGAGGGAGAAAAAGAGAGAGGAAAAGAGACGAATTTGGAATCTTGAGTTGCAGCATCTTTTGGCACTTAGTTGTGTTTTGCGTCAGGCGCATTATACATAAACTAAGCTAATGTCTTGGCTCTGATGTGCAACAGTAAAATTATGGAGTTAGGAGGGCTTTTAAAAGGCAGCCAAAAGCAAAATGCGTTCAACAGCTGTTGAGTGCACGCAGTCAGCAGTCAAATAATTCAAGTATGTTGCTCCATGTATTATGCCAAGTTAACGGCACTCTAAATATATATGCAGCTAACTAGCTTATCAAGCGGGAAGTTACTTTAAGGACAAGTTTAATGAAAACTTTCTTTAAATTCACAAAAATGTGTTTCGTTGCATGAATAAATTTAACTAAATTTGTATGTGCTAAGAATACGATTTGGCTTTAATTTTGATACACACTAGAAATGTGGCATGTTCAACACAGACTCTTTTTGACTGTTTTTTATTGGTTGTGTTACGCAAATGTTCTTTACCACATTTAGCTAGCACGCTCTGCAAATTGAATCTGACAAATTGAAGCTTTTGGTAATTTTGTTTTTATTTTTGTTTGCTTTTACTGTTCGTTTGTTGTTCATGTTGTTGTTGCTGTTGCTGTTGTTGGCCAACGGTCATTTAAACAGATTAAGCCAAATTGAAACCGAGCAAAGCTGTAAACTGTTACAAATTTTATTCGGCACAATTCATGGCACTCTCCACTTTTTTTTTTTTGGTGGACCCAGCATAATTTTGTCATTTTTACAGCAATTGATCTCGGATTAAATGACATCGCGTTGGTGTAAGGGTGCGTGGGGTGAATAGGGGTGGACTTTGCTATCAAATTTGTTTTGGTTTGTTGTTTTCATTTCTGTTTTGGGTTGCACTTTCTGGTTAAACTGTCCATAAAAGCGAAATGAAAAATGCAAATTGAATGAGCGAATGTTTTTCAAAGCTATTCTGACTTCAAACTCGTACATTTTAAGTTTAATGTGAACTGTGGAATCAAATAGAAGTTGGGCATTGAATTTTATTTGCAGCAGTCGAGATCATAATAAATCTTTGATCTTTTCTCTTCCTCTATGTGGCATAGATTTAAACGCAATGCAAATATTTATTATAATTGTTGACTATTATCAAAAGTACCTACTATTTTTCCTTTCAGCTGGTATTATTGAAACTTTCTTGTCGTTTTTTAGGTTAGCTATAAATTTTTAAAAAACTTTTGTGTGGTTTCTCAGTTTTAATGTTCGTTAGTCGAATATCTTATTATTAACCTAAATTTGTTGCGGGCGATCACGCCACCCATTTGGCTTAGCATAGCGCTCCTAAACGTTACAGTCATTAGGCGTACCATTTATGCGGCTGCTCGCTTGATTCATTGTATATGCAGGGCTCAAACTGGGCCAAAACAATTACCGCATAATAAATCAATTTTGAGTTCTATGAATTTGCAAAGCAATACACCATTCCATTTCATTCCTCCCATTTCTCTCTATACTCTACATATCATACAGTACGCCCCCTTAACAAGTTGCCTTCAATCATTCGGCCAGCAATTGATAGAGTTGCTCGCCATCTTTTTCTCTGTGTATGTGTGTGTGTGTGTGAGTGGGTGGTTGGCAATTTGCAGCTTAACTATGCAAATTACTGACAGTTGGTAGCCTCAATTTGATTCACAGCCGCAGAAATAAAAATAGTCAACGATAAAATACAAATATGTACTACGGGCATGTCCTAAAAATTGAAGGCAAATTGAAATTGGCACAAAAATATGAGTGCACTTGCATTTAGTTTGCCTCATTGACGAATTATATATTCAGAACTTCAATTGGTTTCAAAATGAGCAAAAATCACATGACATAACCAACACCAATTGGTCGAAAACTATAAAGTTTTATTAGTTTTAGAGATGATATTAAGAATGAAATTTTCTTTTATTCTATTTGTATTTTATAAATATCTCTCAATTATATGAAAAGCTTATATTATATCTATCCTAAAATACAAAAGCTGTTGCATATGTACATATAATTAAGTATCACGTCTTGCCAGCTATAATGCTAAATGGAATTGGAGAGTGAGGGGGATATGCAGATGGAGGATGTCTCTACAAAATAGCGTACAATGCAATTTTCATATAACACGAACGGCAAATAACAATTCAATTCATTTATTTGCACAGCAATTTGGCAGGCAGGCAGCAACTGCATCAAACTAACTGTAGAATTCTCAATTGTTTTTGCTATTGCTGTTTGTTTTTTGGCATAATCCGAAACTAACAGACGCGAAATGGATTTGTCGTTTGACAGTTGATGGATGTGACGGGTGCAGCAAATAATACATAAAAAAAAAAAAAACACAACAAACAAAACAAAACAAAAATGGGTGAAATATAACAGCAAACGACTTTTTACAGCAAATTGTGCATTCTATACACAAGCAAGTATGCAATCTATATTATGTATATATTAATGCATGTATGTGTGCTATAAAAATGTGCTATAACACCCAAAGTGACAATAAACCAACCCCATTTCAGAGTGCTGTGCATAAAAAATGAATTGAAATTATAATAATGTTGGCACAGCAATTAATTAATTATGTGGCTTTCATGCGAAAAACATCTGTACCATTTATTAAATGAGCTTTGTTACAAATGTTTTTATTGTATGCTCATTTAGTATTTATACACCCAGGCCCAAGGTGTATTTAAAGTTCAACACCTGAACAATAGTAAATACAGCTATATATTTTTGTGTGCATTTTACATTTCGATCTACTTAAACTGATATTCAACAAACAAGATCCTTAGTAAATCATAAAAGTATCGAATTCAATATAATCATATCTTGCACTATCCACATAATTTTAAAGCTTTGATTTGATTTGATATATTTTGTGCAGACTGATTTTTCGTTGTTTGTTTTGAGTGCTGCACATTTGGTTTTATGTTTGCGTCTTTGCTTTTGACTTGGCATCTGCTGCTCTCGAATTTGCCAGCATATAAATGCAGTGAAATTAATGCGCATTTGTCTGCTGCTGTTGCATCTTCATCTGCATTTGTCTGTTGCACCTTTGTGCTAACGTCGGCACGTACAGCTCGTGCCAAGCTCTGCTTGCTCTCTTCCCTTCTGTCAGCTGTTCATCACGTCGCCAAGTCAACGGCATTCGTGGCATTCGCAGGAGCCAAACGCCGACATTGCTTTATTTGATCCGAATGCGTGTTGTGCCACGTTGTGCATTTGTATGTTGGTCCCGTGCACAGCGAGTTTAAAATGCAATTGCCATAAAATTATACAGGGATTTATATGTAGATTCGTATGTATATGTACACAAATGGAAGAAGTGCGTGCGGCAGTTGCCACCGCTGTAAGAGGGAAAAGTTTACAATTGCAAAGTTCAATAAACAACAAACAATTTGTAATTTGTTCTCATTGAGGTTGAGAGATGCAACTCAATCAAACTGTTGCAAGTTGCAACAATTGTTTTTAAAAAGCTCAGAACTTTGATGACTTATCTTACTTAACATTGCTTTAGTTTCTCCAGCTA
The DNA here is from genome assembly GCA_018904305.1 of Scaptomyza montana. Classification (NCBI taxonomy): domain Eukaryota; kingdom Metazoa; phylum Arthropoda; class Insecta; order Diptera; family Drosophilidae; genus Scaptomyza; species Scaptomyza montana. Next base: position 4,630,671 of record JAEIGR010000004.1, read on the forward strand.
GTTTTAGCCATTATTTAAACTCGAGTCATTAGCATAAGTGTGAATAGAGCGTAGATTTAGTTACACGCCAATGGACATGTCCTTAAGGAACACACTGCCAAGAGTCGGTCAATGCAGTAAAAAGTTAAATTTATGAGTCTTGTGCCACACATTAGCGCATTGTCACCGCACTCGGCACACTTTCAATAAATTACCCCGAAGCACAAACACACTTTTGGCTTACACACTTGCGAGCAGAGTCGACTAATGCGCTTAGCGCCTTTGTTGCGACATTTTGGTAAAAGCAACGCACGGCGAGGCCGAAGCAGGAGCAGGAGCAGGAGCAAGGCAGGCAAAAATCCGCCATAAATAAAGGATAACAATTTGTTAGCCGGCAACAAGTGGCAAACTAAATCAACAAATGTGCGAGTAGATTTCGGCCAAGAGCGCGTTTCGACTCTTGCCATCTAACTCTTTTTTTCTCTCGCTCCATGTGTGTGTGTGTGTGTGTGTTTGACTACACATGTAATCCAATGCTGGAAACGTTAATGGAGAACGGCACAGGAGTCCTACTGCCAGCTGCCTGGGGCGTGCTAGCAGCCATGTTCAGTGCGGCAAGTAGCAGCAGGTGGAACTTACGCTGATAAACAGTTATCTGTATTTACTTTAGGATGCTAACGTTTGCTGGTCTGCGGGTCCTTGAGTTATGAATGCCATATTGTTCCTATTTTTTGGCAGGACACTAAGCGCATGTTCAAAGAATTGAAGTTGAGATAAAAGCAGAGGAAAAAAAGGTAAGATGCTTTTGGGTCTCTTTTTTAAATACAATACCAAAAATAAAAGGGTTATTTTTTTGTTTTTGTTTTTAAGTACATTTCACTTTGCCTACACAACCGCAACAAGAACAAAAGCAACATCAACAACAAAAAAGTAGTCAAAGGACCTCAAGTGGTAGCTGAAATTAAGACCTTAAGACGCAAAGTGTCCCTGTTTTCCGCATTTTCTCTTAGCTCCTTTGTTAGTAATAACATTAATGCAATTTTACGCACGCCTTGGCTTTTTCCTTACAACCCCATAAGGAATAATTTAAAATTGTGGCACAGCATGTAATGGAAGTTCCATATTTTTATTATTACTTGGTCTTTTCATAAATATTTTTGCTTTACAATTTTATCTTCTCAATGTCAAAATATTGTCATCCAGGATAAAATAATAATGTAGTTTTATTCATATATTGATGATAAATAAAGTATTTATTTGTGCGGTGTTTAGGATTCACTTTTAATTTGTTAACGATTATTAGCTTTTTATATTTAAAAATTAGCTATAATACACAAGAATCCAGGCCTTCAGCTCTGTTTGCAAGTTATATAGCTGGGCACTCGCACCGATAATAGCCTCAAGAAAAACGAAAAAGTATGCCAAAGTATGTTAATTTAATTTTACAGCAGGAAGCAGCAGCCAACGCAACCTTAGATTTCTTTCTTGACACCGATAATAGCCTCAAGAAAGAAATCTTAGGTTGCGTTGGCTACTTTTTGTGCTGGCATACTTTTTTGTTTTCCATCTCTTTTGTTTTATTGCGCGATATATTAAAATGGGTCTTTGGAAGAAGCTTCAATCGAAACTTTAAGTTCGTTTAAGTTTATCAAAGTTGAACAGATTTTTAATGAAAACCAGACATATGATGCAATTAACTTTGGCCAATTGATAGCCAATTTTTGTATTGTATTTTGCTCTTTGTATATTGATGAGCAAGCTCATTGATGACAACCCTTATGTTTCTGTTGAAAAGCAACACAAAGACTTATCCAAACAGTTGCATACAACATGAGGTTGTTGCCCAGCCCATGGATAATCGCAAAATTGCGTGACTCACTGTGAGAGAATTCCTTTGAGTATGTCAGTGCCACATTCGACTGACTGATGCCACAATGCAACTGACACATGCATCATAGCAAAAGTTTTGCAACAATACGCTTCATTAAGTAATTAACACGCTCATTATAATTTAATTAACATTATTGAATGCACAAATCAACGTCTGGAAACGCACATAAAGCCTTTATTTAATATGCTTCATGAACTTTAGGTAAATTTATAAAAAAATTTAGCATAATATACATGAAAACAAAGAAAAGATTGCAAACTAATAAAGTTATTTTGCTTTGTTGGAGAAAGACACTTAAAATAATTGTTCTTCTTGGGAAAATAAAGAAATTTGCAATCAAGCAAAGAGTTCTTTAATTTGTTTTACAGCTTTGATTTTTTGCTGCAATTGAAAGTTTAAAGCGAAAATACCTTATCTTTAATATTAACAATATTTGTCTTTAAGCTTCTAGAATTTTAAGAGCTGTTACTTTTCAAGAACTAAAACATTGATGCACTTATGCAAAAACATTTGATGCCCTGTTTAAATTTAATGCAATGGCACACAGGGTATCTCCTAGTCTCTTCACTATAGTTTTCTAGGTAGCTTTTTTGCAACTGGTATTCATTGTTATTTCTGCGTCTACCCCTGCCTGAAAAAGCTGAGTGTGGCACAACATTTGGCCTTTGTTCTATTTGCCGCTTTGTGCAAGCCTCTGCAGCTCATGTTTGCCTGTTAAATGCCAATGCGCCTGTGGCCTAATGAGTTCAATGCACTTTGACCTGCGGTACATTTCCACTGCTAATTTGAAGCTTATTGATTATCTTACAATATTTGATAAACTTACAAAAATATTAGCATGAGTTTGTTAAAGATAATATAACATTGAATTGACTTACATATTTCCTTTTTCAGGTAAGTCTTCAGAAGCGTTCTTCATATCTTCAAGACATGCATCCGATATCTGAAAATGCAAACAAAGCAGTCACTGAATCTCATTTCTACATCATTTTGTTTGCCATAACAAATTCAAGAGCTGTTTAAAATCGAATCAACAAATACTACTTATCCCCAAACAGTGAGATTTTAGGCAAGGCCCCGTTTTTTTTTTTGCACTTGCATCGTTTGCGTTTTTCTCACGGCATTTTGTTTCGAAAGACGATTCCGGTTCGCAGTGTGTGCTGTCAATCACATATCAGTCAATACACCAATATCGCTGGCAACGTCTCGTTACTCGTTTGCATACAAATTACAGATGCAAGTCACATTTGATTGAAAACAATTTGAAATGATATCGCACTCAGACCCAATATCCAGTTCTGCTACTACAACTCGTTATCTTTGTCTGGCCTTGGATTGGCTTTGCCTCGCTGCAGACACGTGGCATGCCCCCAAAGGCTCACTTCAAGCGTTGTTTGCCGTCAAGTGGCTCTATTTTATTTTGGCTTTGCTCTGCATATATTTTCGCAAAAGGGCCAAATCATGTGCACACTTTATTGCTTTTACGTGCAAATTGTTTGTGTTTCGCACATAAAAGATATAAGCCGAATTGCGCCAGTCCAATTCAACAATCCAACAAACCTCGTACACATCGACTATTTCGAGCATTTCATTTCATTTGCAGCTAAAAGCGAAAAGCATTTCATTTCCTAGCTTTAGCTCTGTTGCATTTAGATTGCAGCTCACTTAGCTTTTAGTTTCACTCTTTCTCCCCTTTTTGCAGAGAGTGCAGTTAATCAAAGCAACACACTTTAATCGATTATTGTGCTCTCTCTCTCTCCCTCTCTGGTTATATGCAAATAATTACCAATATAAGCCGTCAAATGACCACAAACACACACACACACAATGCTAACTCCTTCGGTACCTGTAGAGGTAATCTGTGTCCTTTCAAATGTTTGCCAATATGTTGCCATGGACAGGTGAGCTGCTGTTGCCGCTTGTTGCTGTTCTGTTGTGAGAGCTTTAATTGTTGTCGCCATTGTTGTTATTGTTGTTGTTAACAATGCTTGTGCAGCAGATTGTGCGTTTGTGTGGATTGTGAGCTTGTAAATAAGCCTTAATTATTGCTATTGCAGCCACATAAAGCCACCACACAATAAACATGCAAATGCAGTGGGCGTGGCATTTGCAGCATTCCGGATGTGCGATAAGCCAATTTGTTAGTATGCAACTATGCTAAGTGTTCTACAGTCATAAACGGAAGCGATCCTTAACTTGTTTAGGAACAGCGCATAAATTGACAATCAGATTTTTTTTATCCAGCTTAAGAGAAAACCTACATATGACTTAAGATTCAAATAAATATTCAATGAATCTAATTGGTTTATTTGGCATACTTTAATTTGTCTAAAATAACCTCATTGTTGTAACATATTTTCAATTACTTGATAAGTTCAACTACATGTAGTTTGCATTCAATTATATGCACGTGGCCGGCTAACAAATGTTTAACATAAACATGAACCTGAACATGAGCTCACGCTGACCAGCTACCCATTTTATGCTCGCACATTAATTGAGTGCACCACTATGGTGCACACACACACACACACACACACATACATTAACGCTATCAAATCCACTTAAACTGATAATGACAGTCGCTAGTGAAGATGAGACTCCGGCACCTCCTCCCATTTGGTTTTATTTACCATCAACTAGTAGCAAAACACGCATACGACGCGTTGCACCTGATCGTGTGTGTGCTGTGTTTAAGTGCTGCTTGGCTTCAGCCAATAGGTGCAATGAACAGCAGCCAGCTAGTCAACATGACGATAATAGCTTCACCTCCTGCTGCTGTTTGCTTGCCAGCTGCTTTCTGTTTACGTTGGAGTTGGGTTCATGCGTTGAACGTTGGGGTTCATGTGATTTTTGCACTGATTTGCGTTTAATTGAATTTTGCGTTTGACACAGACGCTATTTGGTCTGCTGCAACTGAACTCAACTGAAACTCAACTCACACATGCTACCATCAATTTGCCAAACTCAATTAATTGTGTCGAAGAGGAAAAAAAAGAGAGCGTCAGCTGTAACATGTTGAGCCTACTTAAAATGATTACAAGTCAAGGCAGACAAGCTTGGCAGCATATAAATCAAGACGCCGGCACTTAGAGGCTGGTCAATGAACCACAATGTGTAGTCAAAATGAAGAGGCAAAAAAATAATATACATATAACAAAAAAAAAAAAAGATTACGGCTTGGAGAGTTGAGGGTGAGTTGGCCATGGCCAAAGTCTGGTCGGTTCGGTCTGTGTATCTGTGCTTGGAACACAACGCAGTCTATAACCATTAATGACATGGCCCACAAGCCTCGATATGCTCACGAGTACGTGCTTCAATGCCACAGCAGCAGTTTCCTAGCTTCCCCCAAAAAGCACATTGAGACTGCGATGCCGTCAGTGAGGGAGTCCTATGTAGGCCTACAGCAGTCATCCTCCCAGTGAAAACAGTGGAAGAAATGAGCGAAGCGGAAACAACTTAATGACGCGCGGCGCTAATGGTTCACTTAAGCATCCACATAAGTTACTCGAGCGCGCTCTACCAAAAACAGAGCGACACAAAAAGGGAACACAAAACTCACAGCACACATATTAACTGCTGTCTAAGAAGTGTCGATGATGAAATACTCTTAACTTTTACTTTGTATTTAATTGATAGCATACTTTTAAGCGTTTAATATATTCGTAACGATTTAAATTATTTGGTAATAAAAATGATTTCATTTGAACAACTTTAAAGTTAAAAATATATTTCTTGTCCTTTTTTATTTCAATTGACATCATTGATTTATTTAAAAGAACTTTTGAAGGGGTTCTCATTGCTTATGTTGTCATAAAATGAGAATACCTTCGGTAAGTGTATGCAAAAATAGAAAGAAAAAAATCCAAACAGCCGCCTGACTTTACTTTTTTCTATTTTTTCAGCTTTATTTTTTCATCAGCACATTTTAGAGGCGTCTCTGGGCAGGCTTGAGTGTCACAATGTTAGTGTCGTTTTACCCGCCAAAATCGGCGAATAGTCCCGCACCCTTCCACATGCCAGCCTCCTTCCTTCGTTCCACTGCTTTGTGACGATGACGTCGCACTGTAATAATTTCTCGCTAATGGTGTCCTAAATTGTCAAGAAATATGGAACCATTTGAATGTGGCGCCCCTGCTCTAGCAGCACTTCCCCTCCTTCAGCCTCTCCACACATTCAGTGTGAGCATGTGGGTGTTGCACCCAGGAATGTGTTTATATATATAAATATATATATAAGTACGAGTTGCTGAGAGTGCGGCTTTTAGTTCGTTTGTGTTCTTGACTTCCGGTTAGCCAGTCGGATAGAAATGTCTTTGTTTTCGCTATCGACTTCTTCTTTTATGTGTTGTGGGGGAGACAAAGAGGTGGGCGTTTTGCTTTCCAGGGTTGGCGTGCATAAAGTGAACATGTTTTTGACAAATCAAAGTGTAGCCTACATTCACCAGTTTACAAATGTGGGCTTGCATTGTTGGGAGAAACTCCTTAACCGTTTTATTATTGATACACAAAGTAAGAATTAAGTCTCATTAAAGCTGAACTTTAAATTACACCTGTTGGATCTTAAGCTTTAAGTTTATCTCCAGCAATTGCATCATACTTTAACGTGACGTTACGTCACGCATTCTTATCATTTGGCTATCCACAAGAATTCATTGTAATCGCGTCTTTTGTCTCAGAGCTTTGCAGTGGTAAATACCCTTAAAGATGCCATCGCATTCATCTCGAGCTATTCAGACAGACACAAAATGAAGAGACAGAAAAGAAAAAAACAAACACAAAAAACGTTAAAGTGTATGTGCGTGCGTGAAGCATTTATGCCAACACAGACGTAAGAAATCTGCTACAAATAAATTATGTTTATTTATTTATTATATTTTTGAAGCAGCTGCGCTCAACTACGCAGTTTTTTTGTCCTGCTCCTGCTGTCAACAAGGGTGCCCTCGCTATTGGCGAATGGCGGAATGGCAAACTGGCGGACTGGCTACTGGCATAACAATGCTTACGATTCGCTCTGGCATCGTCTTTTACTACTACAGCTACAACGTTTACTTCGTTTTAATAAATCTGCCCAAACGAAAGATGAAAAAAACGTTGTACAAATGTTGTTGACAGCGGACACAACGGCTAGTGGACAGATTAGGACAAGACACACTTCAACTTGGCCATTTTATACAATACGAGCAACAAAATAAAGAAAAGTGGACAAAAAATAGACGAGGGTAGCTTCAAATTGGCCCAAGCTGACAAAATTGTGTAAGTTTCAAAGCACACACGAAGCGTTTATTGGGCATTATTTGTTGCTAATAATGTTGTCGATGTGACAAATTCTGAGTATATAGCTCATAAATTCTACTTATATAAAAAATAATCTACCTAATGACTCAAGCAATTGTATTTGGATAAGCCATATTAGACAATTAAGCTCAAATTGATTGCAGTATGTTAATGAACAAGTAAGCCTGGAAGGTTTTGTCAAAGCTCATAAGTTAAACTGATTATATTTTTCATTTTCTGAACGAAGTTTTAAAAAACTCTGAACTTGTGTAAGTTCATATTTTGTTCACGTAATAGTAACGAAAATCTATTTTTATATCCTCTGAAAAAATGTCACTGATTGTATCGACATCAACTATTAAGTTTCAAGCTCCATTTCAGCATGTGCAAAAGCGTCAGCTTAGTCTGCTCAATCTCGGCGATCAGCCTCTAATCTTTAGCATTTTCACAAGCAATATGGAACTCATTAAAGTAGAGCCCCGAAATGGCATGTTGCGGGATTATGAAACTACTGAGCTAATTGTTTGGATGCAGCCCATTGAGGCAGATCAATCAGGCTGTACCCTAACAATTAAGCAAAGGGTAAGAACTGCAACAGCTGATAAGCGACAGGAAGAGAATTGGATGCATGCTGTGGCGATTGTAGTGGATATCTCGCTGCAGCCAGGTCCAAAAGACGATAAGGCATTGGCAAGCATGCTTGGCTTAGTTCCTAGCAATCACAGTCTCAAACTAAACACAAAGCAGCAGATGCAACCATTGTGTTTCAGTTGTAGTCAGAAGCGACTTAATCAACTTATGAAACGAAAGTTTTGGAACTGTCGCTGGATATGGCTGCTGCTGATGCTTTCGACTTTGGGTTAGTAACTTAACATATACCGATCAAATTGGATATCATACGTTAGCTATTTAGTCATTGCAGCTCCTTCTGCCTGGCGATGGCTTTAAGTGGACAACAATCTGCTCAATCTGATCTCATAGATGCTCAACATCAACGAAAGGGGTCTGCTCCAACAATACAAATCAATTACTGTATTATGCAAATATACACGCACAATGCCGCTAGGCGACAGCAAACAATCTCTACCTGCTTGTCTCTCTATCTCTCTCGCTCTCTGATAATGATAAATCAATCATACGCGCCGTTGGCTGCGGCTTTAAATCAACTTGCCGGCTGTCTGGCTGATTAACTTGACTGGCGTTTCATTAGTTTGATTTTGTATTGAAACGCCTCCACACACACACACACACACATACAAACATTCACATGCACGCGTTCACCTAAGCAACTACTTGGATTTATTTATAAGGCAATTATTGCCACAATTAATTTCTGATTGCATTCTAGATTCATTTCGTCCATTTTCAACAGCTTCACATTGTTCATGTTTGTATGTTGTTGTTGTTGTTGTTGATATTATTATTATTATGCATTGATGTTGTGGTTGCTGCTGGCATTGCAGCTAAAATTAATTTACGATTGTTCTGCACTGCTGCTTTACGATGCCAATTAACATTTTATGTATGTTTATGTGTGTGCGTGTCTATTCAATTTCGATATCATAGCTCAAATGCAAATCTCTCCTTAAAGCTCCCGAAAAATTCACAAATTGAACCCACGGGCATTAAGCTGTTATAACTATAAAGATCTAAAGACGTTGCCCCCGTTACAGCCAATTCATATTTATTTTGCACAATTTACACAGTTTGACACCAGAGCGCTGGCAGGCGACACACTGTAAACTGAACACTGAAAACACTTAGAACGAGTCCAGCTGCGGCTGCAGCTGCTTCAATGTCCCAAATGACTCTTTTTCTGGGTCTTTGCCTTCGCTTTGCTTGCTCGCCAAGTGGTTCTGTAGCATTTCTTTAACCCAGTTTCAAATGCAGCTGGCTACAAAATGTGTTGGACTTGCAGTTGAAAACTACACAGAACGAAATGCTCTTGAAGCGTGTACCTAATGATCTATTGCATAGAACTTTAAATCGCAATAATTTACAACTATAAAGTACAGAGAACTGCCCAGCTTTTTAATGATTAATGAGCATGCGTGTTGTGGGTGGCTTGTTGCGTGTTAACAAACACGATATGTGTGGTTCAGCAGTTAGAAATGAAGATATTTCCTGGTCATTCACTTAGAAAGGGTCTGTTTCTAAGGTAAAACGTCTCTAGGGCCAAAATCAAAGATTAAAATTCAATTTTGTGGCCGCAATTTATGCCGTAGAGAAACAAAAGGGAAACTAAAGAATCGTTTGTTGCAATTGCATTGCATTTGTTGCTGTTGTTGTTGTTGTTATTGCAATCAGATTCTATGTGACATAAGGAAGTAAAATTTCGGACCACCCAACCACATCGACCAACCATACTGACTTGATTGTATCGAGAAATGAATGAAATTAGAATGTCTGATGGCATTTTGAATTGGATTTCGACATTTGTTTTTTGCGTGTCCCTCTCTGTCAGTCTGTCTCTCTCTCTATTGGCCTATTCGTTTCCGTTTTGCCTTGTTTGTGCCGGCCAATTTCAGGCGACACCGCAAGACAGGCCACAAAATGGCGTTTACCCCTCCCCACTCCGTCCAACAGCACACTCGGTAACCGCTCGCCCATAACCTCTGTATTCGGTCTTTGTTTTTTTACCACCCATCGCTTTTGATTGCTGTTGCATGTCAAAGATTTTGCGAACCAAATGAAAATATTTTGTTGTTGTTTGATACACTGCCAAAAACGGTAAATGTAGAAATAAAAGTTAAAGTAAAAGAAAAGTGTAAGTGTAAGTGTAAGGTGAAATATTTAATTTCAAATTTTAATATTCGACTTTGCGTCGTGAAAATCTTGTTCAGTGTGTCTTTTCGAAGCAAGGACAACAGATCGAGTTTTTGAAGCCTTACGCTACAATGTCATAAAACATTATTGACATTTCAATTGCAAAGCGTTTTGTTTGACACATCCAAACACAGCAAGAGCAAAAGTCCAAAAACTGTTACCAGTTAACTGTTAGAATGTAAAAGAATTTATTTCTTTGTGTCAGTTGTAATACCCTGCATCGAAAAAGTAGTCAAGAATGCTTTAGTTGATTCAGTAAAGGCGGAAAGTTATATCAATAGTTATTGCTGACTTTGAGTTTGTTTTTGTTTAGTATCTATCAGTCGAGTACAAGTTCTCAGTTGTTGTATTTTTGTGGATTCTTTTGCATACGGTTAAAAACATAAATTTCATGTCTATGTTGTCACGCCGTTACTTTTAGGCAGCCCATACCTGCTCGACTACCCCTGTTGCCACCGACTACCTCATCTCACCCCTGTGAGACATTAAATTGTAAGAGAAAAATTTTAAGGCCTTGGGCTGGCCAAGTGGTTCTTTGCCAGAATTTTCAATGGTTGCGGCACGAAGCACGCATAAAACCCACAAATACGAGTCAAGTTTTTTTGTTCTTGTTATTTTTGTAGCCAAAAGTTTTACGAGCTTATCCCAAGAAATAAAGGCGAGCGACGAACATGAAAAAAAAACATACATAAACACGTGCCAATAACGTTGACTGCAGTTGGGCTAAAATAACAAACCATCAACAACCACCCAAACAACAACAACAACAAATATAACATCTGCGATTCGAGAATTAAAACACAAGACAGACGACAGATATCAACTTGGCCAAAAGAGCATCCAATGCTAAGCAGCTGGTGGTTGGAGTGCGATAGGCGGCATTCGCTTAAGGTGGAAAAAGAAAAGTTATAAGGTGCCAAAGGCCATAAAAGGTGCAATCAAAATCAAACTGATTTGTCTCCGGGGAGTGTTGCCAACTTTTATTTTTACGAGCGGGCCATAGAAACTTCAAAATTCCACAATGTGGCAAGGCGCAACGAATTGTGAATATGCTATGAATATGATATATGGCATGTGAATGTTTCTGTTAAGACATGGATACTTTAAGAAATGTATTTTCGGTTTAGGTTAAGAAACTGTTTACAAACCTTATATTATTCAATTAATCTTTATTTTTAGGCTTCAAAATGTGTTATTTGAGTAAATATTTAATTCAAGAACTTACGGCCAAGTACTTTTCATAGGCAAAATATGCATAGAGTTTATTGCAAGCAAGACGAGCCTTAATCAAATAGTTTATGAGTCTAACGCGCCCCCTGATAAAGTAAGCGGAAGGCATTTGTATTTGCTGGGAAAAGACAGGAAAGAGGCTACGCCCGCTGAACTGCCTTTAATTAGACAGTCGTGAAGTCGGTTAAGTTATGGCCTAGCAGACGACGAGGAAGACGAGAAAGACGACAATGCTGCTGCCTGCTGTCTGTGCCTTGGCCTCGGGTCGAGTCTAGTCGAGTCGTGAAATTTATGCGATAAAATTGCATAATTGCCATGCACACAGACACACTAAAAGTTTGCACATAAATTTAAGAGTCAAGGTAAGCGGGCAAACTTTTGACTTCCACCATGCCACATGCCACTGTCCATTGCCCATTGCCCATTGCCCATTGCCCATTGCCCAATGTCCCTGGCCTCATATTGAATTAAACACTTTGTGATTTTGCCGCCTCAGAAGTGTCTCCTGATGCCAGCCATCTGCAAAATACAAATACAGACACACACACATGCGATTCGTTTTTAATTTCCTGTTTCGCTTGCAGCTTCTACGAACGGTTTTGTCTGCTGTCTGCTCTTTTATCGCTATACTCCAAGCCCAACCATTGCCTGTCGATACAGTTTCACCCCCAATTGCAAATATAGCCAACATTTTTTTCATGAACTTTGTTTTTGAAGTACCCTACACTAATGAATATAGGGTATGAGCAAAAAGCAGCAACCAACTTCTGTGGTTAATGTGATTTAGTAGATAAGTCGATATGATATTCCGTCAGTTGCTATGTTCTTGTCGTTGAAATATTGAGGATTTTGTTAAGATGAAGCTAATGAAAGGGTATTTTCTAGTCGCAAAGCACTACTACTAGCTTTCATTATTTTTTCTGCTTTTGGTTATGTCAAGTGATGTTTTTTGTTTTGTGTTCTCGCTCGCCTCTAATAGTTTTTACTGCAACTTTATTTAGTGCTACCCTCTTCTACGCTACGCTGTCTATGAAATGGTTCAGTTGTGCTCCATTTCACTACGGCCCCCGCCCCCACCCCCCTCTTCAACACCGCCTCCCCTTTTATTTCCATTCAATTTTACCCACCGCTTTATGTGTATATTTTTTTTGTGTTTTGTTAATTTTTCTTTCTATATTTTTTTTGGTGTGCCATTTTTGGAACATTTTGCAATGAATTTCGTTTGGAACAGTGTCCGTCTCTCTGTCTGTGTGTCTGTTGCTTTCTCTGGCGGCGTTTTTTATGAAGATAAAAATATCAGCGATTCGGCAAACGGCAATGGCATTGCCAGCTACAACAAGGAGCGAGAGTCTGGGCCGCTTATGGTTGAATGCCGCCTGTGGCTAATGGGGCTGATAGCCTAAAAGAGTCGATGGATGGAGGGGTAGTGAAGTGGAGATGAGTGAAGTACTCTCTCTATTTTTGTTTTGCTGGAATTGCAATAATTGTTTATTGACAACAATGGATTTAAATTGTTATCGGTTGCTGCTGTGAAACAATTATGAATGCAGAAAGCGAGTGAATGAATGAACCGAATGAAGTGAATCGAGTGAATCGTGTGATTGAATTTGGAAAAATGTCCGAGAAGAACGTTAACATATCACGTTCTAAGTGAAGAGTTCTAAATCATTTTGAAAATTATAAACTTAAACTTATATACATTTTAAATTGTCATGTTAAACATAATTAAAATGCTTATATCAAACTGATTAGAGTACAAATTTCTTAGCTGAATAATGCCAATTGGCAAGGCAACTTTGCCAAAAAAGAAAAAACAAAATAAATAGCAAGGCTTCACAAGGGTCTACAACAGCTACGAAAGAAAGCAAATCAAAGTGGAACAGAGGAAACGCGATTCTGGCGCAGATTTTTGGCAGTAACGTGAAATTAATTATGCGCGGCAAAAGAAAGGCTTACCGCAGGACAAAGAAAGACATCACATGCAAAAGGGTAGAGAGCCAAAATAGGGCAGCATTGGGTAGGCTTGCCAAGTGGAAGGGACGTTAGGACGTTGAGGTTCGTCGGCGTTCCAGGATCATGTTAAATTTAGCTGTGACACAGACACTTGGCAAAGGTTTTCACACACACACACACACAATGGCGTAATAATTGCGCAGCCGTCGGAAGGGATGGGTGAATGGGTCCGGCTGGCTGGCCAACATTAATTGTGCAAAGTTAGTGCGACTGAATGTCTCGCTCTACTTTTCTCTTTCTCATTGCTGTCTTTTGGTATGATGCTGTCTGCCCCAGGCAGAAGTCAGCGCCAAGTGGCAGATGCCGTGCTCTGTGCCAAGTACAGAAGTCAGGGAAGGAGAGGTGTGTGTTTGTGTGTGTATGTGTTGGCCAAGTGTAAAATAATAAAATGGCCAAGAAAGTGATGCTGCTGCTGCTTCTGCTGCTTGTTCAAGTCTCTCGCTCTCGTTTCGTTTGGTATGCCATAAATTTTAAGCTATTTTTATTGTCATTTTCATTGCGCGCTGTGAAAATGTTTGTTTAATTTACGAGTAAATCTTCCTTTTCTGTTTCTCTCCTTTTCTCTGCCTTGCAATTACCAAGGACCAACTGCCAGCACGACAATTAAACACAATTTTCGCCCAGTTTTAATACTCAAAAGTGCGTCACTAGCAAAAGAAACAACAGTCAAAGATACGCGCTGTGGATAAATCATTTACAATTTTCATTTTGCTATTTTTCAAGCTCAACATTTGAGGATATACTCCAAAGACCCTTTTTGGCATGAGCAAAAAGCCGCCGCGGTGAGGGGTGGGGTGGTGGGGAATGGGGTATAAAGCGATTTAAACGATTGCTGCAGGGAGCTGCGCGCGGTTAGTCGCTTTGTGTGTGAGCTGTGTATGGCCAAATTGGTTGTTACCTTAAAAAATATAAATATAAAGATAGCAGCAGCAGCAATTGGAGTTGGTAATCGCTTGCCCCGAGGTTGCAAGTAAGACGTGCACATTTCAAAGCTGTTTACGTATGAATTACAATAATAATGTAATCGGCGAATTGCTTTAAAGTAGACCTTTCTCAACTGATTAGCGCTTTAAAGTTTTTCATCCTTCAATATATTTAACCCAATTACAAAGAGTTTTTGTTTGTTTTGTGCCAGGCCCCGTTTTTCTTTTGTGGCTGGCCAAATATTTACATTAAATTTGGCCAAGTGGTAACGTTTATTCCAGTTTTTTTTGTTTTTTGATTGTTTTCCACCGTTTCGTTTACTGCCTTCTCTTACATTCTCTATTTCCTCTTCATTTTGCTTTTACTTTGTTTTTAGTTGTACCAGCTATTTCTTTGTTTGTTCTGTGCCTTCGCGGCGAGTTAATTTTGCATTTCCGCTCATTTAACTGCATTTTTTCTCCCATCCTTCCCTTGTTGTTGTTGTTGTTGTGGTTGGCTCCAAGTGCCGTGAAGTTGTTTTTGCCAGGAAGTTCATTTGGAGCAGCAGGAGCAGTAGCCACAGCAGCAGCGGCAGTAGCATATGAATGGATGTTGATGTGAAAAGCGGCCAAGCTCATGGAATTCCACTCAACAGACTATATTAAACTTTGTTTGTTTGTTTTTTATATAGTTTTGTTTTATTTTTTTAAGCTGGCTGGTGTGTTGTTTACTATATAGTACATATATATGTCACTATCAGCATGGGTTAACAGACCAAAGCCGAACGAGTTGAAAAACTAAGTTGAGTTAACACTTTTAGTCGCTTGATAACAGAATTTACTTATAATTGTTGGCCGTATAACTTTTTATGATGCAAGCATCTATAATGCATTCGCCCTATCTCAATAAAGTTAGAGCACTGCAACAGCCTTGCAAAAGAATCTTCCTTAAGCGTCTGTAAGTGAATATTAAAGTTGGGTTTGTGTTTACAAGTATTTTGAAGCTCTTCTCGCATTTGATAGCATTTCTAAAGCTAAACAATTTAAAGTTTAATGGCTGCATTCTAAGACTTAGATGCTGTTGTGTGTATGTAAAATAATTATATGGCTGTTTGGGCTTGCGATTCGCACAACTCGTAAAATTTCACACCTCAGTCATCAAGAGTTGAGCAAGTGCTGGGTGTTGGCAAAACTTTTGCCATTTGCGCACAGGATGCACTAGGATGCACACACACACACAAACACACAACACACACACCATAAGTATGGCGAGTAGCGACATAAAAATTATATGTCAAGCGCAAAATCTCAGGCAAGCAGCGCTTAAAACACATGCGAGTGTGTATCTCTCTCGCTCTCTTGCCTGTAAATGTTGCTGTGTGAGTGGCAGCTTCCGTTTGTTCATTGTCGGCTGCACGCGCTATCCCTTCAAGCCCTCTCTCTTGCACCCCTTTTCTACCAACTTTCTCGCACTAAGTCACAGCATGACATTGCACTCAACTTTGCTTTCACCTTTGCAAGTGCAAGAGAAGCATCATCCTTGCCTTTGGCTGGCCCCGCCAGCAAGCCAAAACCAGCTGTTGACTTTTATTGTGGCTTGACATTAATTTGTTAAGTGCGCCACAGCTGTATGCCCCACTACCCAACCAACCAGCCCCAGCGCACCCACACTCAGTCAACTGTGCAATCTTTAAGGTGAGCAACTTGAGTAGTTTAACAGTTTTGCATCTTTCTCCTTCCATCCCAAAATTGTGCCAGCTTGTTGTTGTTGTTGCTTTAATTTTCATTTCAGTGTCTACACACCAAAAAAGAAGAAGAAGAAGAAGAAAACACGTACATTCCACTTGCCAGTCGCTTTTAATTATGCCCAATGCACTGTGAAAATGCTTAAAAATGCAAATTATTCGCTTGCAAAATGCAACGCACGCAAAATTATGCCGCATAATTTATGCCGCACATGGCGAATATTACCGCATCTCCCATATCTCTATCTCACTCACACCTAGCTCAGACCCTCCTTGTTGCAAGTTTGTGTGCGTTTGGTGGCGCCTGTCTATCGCATTATGTTGTTCAACATTGCTTTCTGGTGTCATCGAGGCCGATTGTTGATACAAGCCATATGATATGCATAAACATACCACACACACACACACACACACACACAAACACAAACATACACAATTACACTACCCCAACCAATATTTGTTTAATTAGCCCGTATTAATGTCGATTCAAGCAAATAAGGTGGCAAACTCATAATGAAAACTACACAACAGAAAACCATTGCGCCATTGTTTTGGTCAATTGTTCCTGCCATTATTATTCCTGTTTGTTGCAATTGTTGCACTGCCACCCTCTTTTCCAAACACTCCGCTTCTGCGGCCAGCTCCTGTTTTCCCATTGGAGCATTCCGATACCTATTATTTCCCCAACTGACCCACTCACGTTCACGACTATTCGACTGTTTGACTGTTCGATTTCCATTTCATTTGTCAGTTTATTCAGGCCATTTGGTTTGCCATAAATCCGCTCGAGATTTGAACGATACTAATGCAAAAACACACAGTTCGTTGCTTAATGATCTGATTTAATTGGTTTACACTATATATACATGTACTATATCGAATAAGTTGTGTTTTTCAACTTGAAACTAACATTATAGTTCATTCTAAGGCCTGCCAGAAATTTATAGTAAGTAACTCCCTGTTTAGCTGTCAAATAAGTTAGTTAAAGAAGAAATATAAGTTTAATTTCTTTAAAAAATTCAACACTTAGAATATTGCAAACATGTCCTGCAAGCGAAAGACCAAGCTATGGGAATCACTTTTTGATAGTTCTGTCATGAAGACAACCACACAAATCATGTTGGAGCAGGGTTCGCGGCCACAGCGCACTATCTGCACCACCGATCACAAGCTAGTGAACTTTCAGTCTTTTGACATGGATGAGTGAGTGCTGTTAATGTTTCTCTAACCTTTCTCAAATTATTCCTTCTTCAAATGTGTAGTCCACGCTATGGCCCTGTGGATTGCGAAGAGGAACTTGAACCTCCTCTTCGGTCAAGCTATATGCGTGAGTTTACACAGCCTTATCCATCAAGTTGCAAACCGCTGCAGCCAAAGGGTGGAACACCCGATTTTATGTTCAATCGCTTGCCCAGAAATGATTTTGATCCAAACACTGGCACTCGCTATAAGTTTCTGGATGATCACATGCATGACATACCCGAAGTGCGCCAAAGGGTTAACTTTTTTAGGCAGTTGAGGTAAGCTTAAGCTGAGTCCGCTATTTCTTAGATTAATTCATGCTCTATTTTGCAGAAATCAATCATTTTTGCTTTATTGAAAGCACTCAAAATTTGTAAATGTAATGCAATAAAATAATTATTGTTTCCACCAGAGAAAATCAACCACGTTTTAAGTACACTTCATCATATTGCTTTTGCCTCTTGACTAAATTAATTGTCCGACAATTTGTTGCAATTTAGTTCAATCATCATTCAAGTCACGCTATCGGTTCCCATTTTAAAAGCTTTTCCAGTGCTATGCAATTATAAATTACCCTTATTCCCACAGTAATTGCATTCCCTTTGCTTCGTTACTTCTTCTCTATAGGTTAAATATGTCAGTTGTTTCCTTTTCAATGGAAATCAATTAATTTTGCATAAAGAAACTGAATTGTCAGCAGAAACAAGTAGACTAACTACTTAGACACACACACATACATACTAAGTATAATATATACGTAGTATGTTGCGTATTAGGTTAAAGCTTTAGCAAAATTCTCGGGAAAAATGCCAACAAATTGCAATTAATAATGCAAATGGCAATCCTTTGGCATGCATTGAAAGACTTCGATAGCTAAATACACTTCGACACTTCGTCTCTCTCTTTCTTTTTGTGTATCTATGTGCATTTCTCGTGGCCAATTTGCATAAATGCTAGCAATAAGCAGCAAGGATCTAGAGCACTCGAGGGTGCTGTCAAACTAATGGCAAACTATGACAGCCCTGATTTATTATGTTTAGTAATTAGTTTGGCCTGCTTAGCGGCCAAATGCAAGCCGCCAGCCCAAGCGCATTGATATACCAAGTAACTGCATCGAATTTCTTTGGCAATGACGATGAGAAGACAACAACAACAACAACAACAATAGCCATGTAACCCTAACCAGAGGATGACGATGACGAAAACAAGAACAAGAACGAGGACGAGAGGGAGAAGGGGAAGGAGAACGATGAAGTGGCCGCAAACAAAACACTCTTAGTCGCCAGTTGACAAGCGCATGAAAGTCAAAATGAATGTTCCAAAGTGACAGGGACAGAGGCGTCAACGAGGATGAGAAGGGGAAACAGCAATTGTAGGAGAAGGACAACAGGACAACGATGCCGTTGCGGAAGTCGCCATTGTGGCGGGCAAACAGGACATGGACATGTTGTACGAAGCCAAGCGGCAATATATCAATTAGGGAGCATGCAACTTTTACTAAGTTTTCAATCTCGCACTGAAACCTGACACCGAGCAAACCTTTAAAGAAGATCAAAGCGACACCTAGCGTCGGGAATCAATTCAAAGGAAAACAGAAATTTAAGAAACCGGTAGTTAAATAAAAGAAAATTTTCAATGGGAAGTATGAATGGAATTTTTTTAATGAACGCAATTAATATAATCTACCCCTAATAAAAAAGCTTTTGGTTAAGTTACTTTTAATTAATTTATAATATAAATTGAATCCCATTTTATTTTAACTTTGTTTCCATGCTGTTTGTAAAGGCTTAAGCGCTGTTGCGACGTTCTACCTGACTAGGACACTGACTAGAGTCACAAGCCACTGGAGATGCAGGCAGACACATTCCAGTTATGACGTTGTACATTCGTCAAAGTCGGACAGAGTTTGACATTCAGACAATTGCACAGTTTGGGCGATAAAACGTCGCCTTTAACGGTACCATGCCAAGCACAGCTGATAGCAGCGTGCGGTGCTCGTAATTTGGGCCATTCAACATGCCACATGGCTCCCAGCCATGCTTGCAACATTCAACAAGCTTACACCAATGCGTACTACACAAACAGAAACTCACCATACACCAACAAAAGCCGGCAACAAAGCGTTCTCTCTCTCTTTTTCTCTCTGCCTGTCTCTTTATGAAACGCTCTCCTCTTAGCGTCTGCGTTGCTCTTTAGACACGAAGCAAAAACTCAACACGGTCAAAACACGACTAACGGCATCGTATGTGATAAGAGTTGGCTGTTCGGATTTGGCCGTAGCTCGTGTGCTTGGCCAGCAGCTAGACTCAAATCAGTCAACTCGGAAACGTGGCCATGTTCGTTTTGCGGCGATTTCGTAGCGGCTCTATTAGCCTTTTGGCAACCACAACCAACAATTGGCAAAAGCCAAAGCCAAATGCCAAATGCCAAAACGCCAATTGCCAACAAAGTGCTTGCTTTACGTATCGTGTACCGTGTTGACGTCTTTTTCCGAACCAAGTGCTCCATGTTGTGGCCAAGTGCCAACAAAATTTCCAATAAGCCAAAATCAAACAACACAATTTTCCAGAGGTGTGTGTGTGTTTGTGTGTAATCAATTAAAAGGTGTAAATTGCAATAAGCTCAAAAGAAACAACAAGAAAAAACATGTGAAGAGCTGATGCTGTGTGTGTGTGTGATGGCATGCGTAATTAATTTTTAATATTTAAATTGGCCATAAGTCAATTTGATAAATTTGCATTTTTTGGGGCAAAAGAATCGATACAAAAAAAAGCACACACAAAATGAAAGAACCACTAAAAACGAAGCCCAAATAAAGCAATTTCATTTACAAATCACAACTTGGCAGAGGGGCAGCATTGAGGTATCAAAATCGACCTCAGCATCGCCATCCCAAAAGGCAGCTTAAAAAGGGCAAAGCCTGCCAAATTAATGGGGTCGTCAAGTAAATCGCCGATTGAACATATTATTCGAAGTGTTTCGAATTGGTTTCCACAAATTTGTGTTAGCCGAAATGCAGCATAAACTTAAATTACGTCAATTATGGTCTTAATAAATATCATAAGCTGGGATATGTTTGCTAAGCTCAAAACAAATTGTACATAAGCTGTAAACCCTAATTTGATTCAAAGTAATGGCTGCTGTGAGATAAAACAAATAATAGAAACACACTTTTCATTTATTTTTCTTTTACTGCAAGGATAATAGTGCAAAGGAGTTAAACTTGCTTCATATTTTACGTTAAGAATACTTTTTATTGCCAAAGAACACAGAACTATCTCTTAACTCATTTTAAACAACCATTCCCAAGGCTATTTATGGAATCTATTGATAAACCGTACTAGAACGATTATTCCAAACATAGATTTAGATACTTAAAATCACATAAAAAAAATAGTATTTAATGAAACAGGAGAATCTCATAATAAAATCGTACCAACAATAGTCTTTTTATTGCATATGAATTTATAATTTTAAAATAATAATATTATATTTGAGTTGAGTTCAGTTGAGATTTAACTTAATAAATTTCTAAATTCACTTATAAGTAAGCTCAAGGTAGCTCGAAAATACCAAAACAACAGCCAAATAAATCAAAATATTAATTTAAAATGGCATGAACAAAACGATTTTTCATATTCCTAATACCTTTGTCAGTTTGCTTTTTATTTTTATTTTATTTTCTGTTTTTTTTTTTCATATGTCGTCTGTCGTCTATTTAATGTGGTGCTAAAAAATCTCGAATTTGCACTTTCAAAGGCCGTCCCCAAAAACAAACGAACACACACACACACACACAATCAAGAACAACAAGGGCAATAGCAATAATATTAAAATGAAGCAAACGTAGCGGAACATAAATATAAAGAACAAGTTGAAGAAAAATGACGAAGACGTGCCTCGTATGCAAATACATATTTTCAAAATGCAGACTAATAAGTGAAAAAAATGAAGGGGAGAAACAGAAAGAAAGAGGCGAGGCCAAGAGTCTCGACAGTGGGTTGGGAAGAAAAGAAAGCGGGACGAGGCTATGAGACTACTATGAGATTACGACAAAGCCAGAAGCCACATCCACAGTCAGAGAGCAAGGGAAATCCAACAAGCGACTGTGCTTGGCCTCACCGATCTCCCCTGTCGCGTCGTCATCACTCAGGAAGCAGCCACGCCCCCAGGAGGATGCCATCAACGTGAGGGGAGCTTAAAGCAGGTGCAGATCCTGGTGCAGGGGTGGGGAGGCTTGAGCTAGCTTTAGTCGACCTCGAAGCACACAAATGAGTGCAAAGATAAACAAGTGGAAACGTTGCAGTCGGACGCAACCGACTGTGGTATACTCAATACCTGTTTTTAGAAGAGGAATAACAAGTTCCAAGTCTCTAGCTTGAAGCTGGCCAAAAAAAGTTTTGTTCTTACAGCCGGACAGACACCATGACGGACATTGCACAAACTCAATATACTCTTTACCTTCGGTATCGAGTATAAAAATGCAGTTCAAGCGAGGCGAAAAACCAAAATGAGTTGCACCCATTCACCCTCCCACTAACCATCCCTTTCCATAGTTCAGCAAATTTTTTGTGCATGCGGCTTATTTTTTATATGACGTGTGCTTAAGTGCAAATTTTATAAGCTGGCAGCGCAATGAGGCGCGAATGAAACAGAAAAACAAAAAAACATAGAAATAAGTTTCATAAATTAAACAATCATTTTTCTTGAATTTATAACAATAACAACAAGGATGCTAACGGCACGCTGCAATCTCTCAAAAAATTCAATTGCCCACTGTGTAAGCGTGTGCGTGTGTGTGTGTTTGTGTGTGTTGGAAAAATGAACAAATTTCATTGCATAATTCATTACCTTTTTTGGGTGGTAGAGAAAAAAATAAATAGAGTGCGAGGAGAGAGAGTGGGAAGAAAGCTGCCAGCCATTTTGTATGGCCATAAATCTTTTGACATATGCGTTTCCATTGCGTTAACGATATACCAGAGAACAAGAGAGAAACAGAGAGAGAGAGAGAGAGAGAGAGAGAGAAAAAGAGGAAAAGTAGAGAATAAAAACTCATTCAACGAGCGGCAACAAAACAAAAATTACGAATTACATTTTATATATTGTTTGCTCTGTTTTTTATTATCCACTCGACATTTACAGTTAAACAAATAATAAACAATAAACTTGACAGAGCCTATAAACAATTAACGACAAAAAAAGTGGCAAAATCTCGGGGCATTTTGCAATTTTCCGAATTGTTAAAATTGCGCAAAACGGGTTAAAAACGTATTCAAATTCATGCGGTGACAAGTGACTAAAACAATAAAACGCTGCCAAAATTCTCGGCAAAAATAACAACAACATTAACAAAACAATGCCACCCAGCATCCCCAGCTTCAGCCCCTTCAGCCGCATCAAAAGCAAAAGAAGCAAGCAACGATGAAAATAACATAAACAACAACACTGTGCATCCAAACAGTTAATACCAAAAAATCAACAACACCATACAGAAGCTGTAACAATATACGTTGCTTAAAAAAGAGAGAAAGAGAGATAGAGAAGAAAGAATTGTCAACAAACTTTTTACAACGAACTTTCATTATTGCAAGAGGTAAGCTTAACATTTTCTTTTCATTATCTATCGTTTTGGCTTGTCTTGCCTTGCTGCTCACTTTGACAAGCTGCTGGAAGCTTTTGTCATTTTTTGTACTTTATTGGGCTTAAAATTTTGGGAAATGGCCATTGCACATATGTAATCAGGTTGATCAAAGTTTGGAGAAGTGTAAGGAAAAGTATTCCGAAAGTTCCCTTAGCTTCCACCTGAACTCGAAAATTCATTTAGGACAATTATTAGCATTTATCTCATAAAACAAAGTTATCAATACTCAACTTCTTATCAAGAAGTATTCCACTTCTTGACATCCAACAACCATTAACATATCCTGAGCACATCCCAATTAACTATCACTTTGTGTAATGCAACCTCCTCAATTAAATGCCACCTTCTCCACTGTTTCATCTCCCCCACAAACTATCCACAAACGGCATGGCCACATAATTAAGCGTACTTTGCACTCGAAAATAACTCTGAAAAACCCACTTGATTTTGTCGAGAGGTGGCAACCAACTTTGGCCACTTTTGTGCCGCTCTCGAACTGCGGAAGCACATGTCCAATATGCTGGCTTATATCATCTTTCAACTTGTGTGAGGCACTTTCAAAAAAACGCTGACTGACGTCCGTCCGAGACAGAAAAAAACTAAACCAAACCAGAAAGAAAAAAAGAAATTATGTTCAAGTTACTATTCAAACGCTTTTCAGCAGCTGCCGCAACAAAATCCCTTTTTAATTTTTCATGGCTGCCTCACTGATGCTGCCCCCGCTGCACTAGTTCACTCAAAGTCAGTGCAAACAAAAAGCCAGAGTGGTACACACACACACACACACATACATATGCATACAAGCACAAACACAATGCATATGCATATAGCTATGGGGGTTCTGTTGAGCATATTTAACTCATTGCAAACACATTTGCATGCACTCAACTCGACTCCGACTCAACTTAAGTCGACTCCGATTCTAGTTGTTAGTTTTTGGGGTTTTGGGGTTGCAACTTTTGGGGCCTGGCTTGTCTATCGTCTCGTCCAGCTGCCATTTTGCATTAGTAAATTCATCATCTCATATGTTAAGCGTGAAAATTTACTTGGGATCAAAGGGTCAAATGCTCGGCATCTCCTTGACTTCCCTTTGCTGAGCTGCGCTGACAAAATATTTGCATAGTAAATGTTTTTATTATTAACTGTGTAAACTTTTATTTTAGAGCCCAGCTCGCCAACCCCACATCAAAAAAAAAATGACCGCAATTTTCATAAAAGGTTTTCACAAACTTGTAAAAATATTTGGCAAGTCGCTGAAGAGGAGCTGAGCACTGCCGAAGCCCAGCGGTCAGTTTGAGTTATCTGGCAACGGTGCACAATAAAAGCTAATAAGTAGTAGATTGCAGAAATGATGGATTATGGCACACCCTGTTGGCTGCATTATAATCGAACTGTTTGCAAGCAGCGCTATGATTAAATGCTGTATAAAAACTTGACTTGCTCAGGGGAAATAAGGAAATTAGTTTGAACTTCCTTAGAATCCCTTCCCCAACGTCATAATTACTACCCCCTGCATCGTGCTGTTGCACTGGGTATAATCAATTAAATCTTTCGCACGCTTTTAATTAAAATTTCCCTTGAGTTTCATAATGAAGTTAACTCCTTTATATGTATAATATAATTTTTTTTTTTTTTTTGGGTTAAGCAATGAGAGTATCCTGATGTGGCATGAGTAGTCTCTTTTGTGGCTCCGTCACTTTGTTGCTGTTGCTTTCGCTGCCTGTCGCCACACTCTCTCCCTTTTTCTCTCTCTTTCACGTAATAGCGCGGAATTTTAAGCTTAAATCTCATTAAAATGGTTTTATTGCCACATTGGGAAGCTGCCCCCAACGCGGGGGGTAGTTTGTTAAATTTTCTGTGGTGGCAAACGGTAGCTGGTAGGTTGCGGGTGTTGGGGTTCGCTGCAACAGCTTCCATTTCACTACACATTTATTTTCTCACCCATAGTTTCAATTTGGAGCGTTGATAACGCTGCGGGTGTCAATTTTATTGCGCGCTTTGAAGTTGCCGCGAAGCAAATGAAATATAGCACAGAGACACACAGAACCGAGATAGAAACAGAGACGGTTTGAGAGGGAGTAGGGAAACAATCGCCATGACACAATTGAAATCGATAGCAGACACAAAATAAAGTATGAGTATGCCAAAAAATATAACAAAACTATCGGGCGTATTTTGTAGACACCCCCAGAAAATATTCATGCCCCGCAAAATCAAACCACAAAATCGTTCAACTCAATTTGCGTCTCTTTTTCGCTTTTTTGGCATTTGCTAAATTTGTAACTCGGGTTCGGAGCAAACCAATAATTTTTGTTTTAAGTTGCCATTTTTCTGCTAGCTGCTAGCTGCCACACGCAGCAACAGAAGCAGCAGGAGTTACTCAAAAAGAAATTGGCAGCAGCTTTGCTGGGGTTTCAGTTTTTTTTTTTTATAGGTTGAGTCGTTGGCTGTTGGGGGCTTCGAATGTTTTTCTGTGTTCAGGGAAGCCGCTTGGGCGGAAAATTACACTAAAATAGACACAAAATGCTATTTTGTGGTGTGCTGGCATTAAATAATAGGCAAATGCCAGAATCAGGCAGCTAAACAAATTACTAAAGCTCTGTGCGTTCAATCCATCCCTTAAGCCATGGCCCAAAAATATTCAAACAATTATTTAAAAGCGAACTCACAAATTTTCTGAGCATTTGGATAAGTCTGTTTTGAGGAGAGTATTAGTATTATGTATAAAAATTTATAAAGTTTATAGTATTTTATGTTATCTACCAGAAAGATTTGCGATTAACGATATATTCATTGGTGCTTTAGTGTTTAAATTTAGGCTTCTTGGCATAATCAATAAAAAAAAATCAATACATTTTGGAAGGACAGCTTTTCATGGTTAAACTAAGTTCAGATATTGAAGGTTATCATTCGATTGCAGCTCTACTTTGACATATAAATGTTGATGTGCTTCATTGGCCCCTTTTGAAAAAACTCTCGCATTTCTCTTTCGCTCTTTCAATCATTCTGCATATTATTCTCTTTCCTTATCTCGTTTTGTCCACAAGGGCATATGGAAAGCCCATTAAGACATCATTCAGACAGAGTGACAGACTCGAACAGCTACCATTTCCCAATGTGACAGTTAATTTTTCAGCGACTGACGACAACGATGTAAAAAAAAAAATAAAAAAATAAAAACTGCATTAAAATTGGCTACAAAAATAAAGCAAATCGAATAAAATTAAAGGGCAAGTAAGTTTGACAGTTGGTACGTCAAAAAACAAATAGTAGAAAAATTCCAAATAAATATAGAGAAATAAGCGAGGAAATTGCCCCAGAGCCACACACACAGGGAACGAGAGTTGAAGAGATGGGGCGAAAAGTTTCGTTGCATTTAATTGTTTGAGAGCAAAAAAAGTGCAACAGCCAGCCAGGAGTCAGATACAATTTTTTTGTATATGACCAAAGTATACATATGTATATAGTTTCCTCTTGTCTGCAGAAGCAGCAGCAGCAGGAACAACAGTGGAAACAACTATAACAACAATAATAACAACAGCACCAACAACAACAGCATGAAGAGCGACTGCAACAATCAAGAGTAAATATAAATAAAAATCCAGCAAAGTTGTTGAGCCAGGATGATGAGACAGGCAGGCCACTTATGCATGTCCTGTTGGCACCACACAAAGGGCCCCGGACGGGTCGCAGCACAAATGCTCGGGTTCAGTTCATGGCAGACAGTACCACTGTCAGACAGCAGGCACAAGGCTGACAGGACCTGTCGTTCCAAAGACGAAGAAGACGACGAAACAGGAGACAAAGCAACGCTAGTGAGTGCATATAATCTGAGGCTCATCATCTGCAGCAACCGGGGAGGTGGAGAAGAAATGTAAAGGAGAATGCGGAGGAACAACACAAATCCTTGCCAAGACACACATGCATATGCATATCCTTGCACGTATGCGTGTTTGTCTGTGTCCTGGCTGGCTTATGCCTGCTGCCTGTTTGCTGCAATGCAAAAAACAATGCAATTCTTCCGCACTTTTTGCCTGCTCGCTCGTTTGTAAGCAAAAGTTCTTTAGCACAAATTTCTCTGTGTATGCCCTATCATAAAAAGCACAACATGCTCCCTCGCTTGCCTCTCTTTCATTCTAAATGTAAGCAGCATCTCTTGCTTGGCTTGGCTTTGTCGAGGTCTTGCTGTAGGTAAAGTTGAATACGTGCGAGCTTCTAACGTAAGCTCATATGCAAATACAAGTAGACAAAATGCGTTTCCGCATTAATGCGTTTTGTTTTGGCCAGCAGAGGCCACATCCAAATGGATATTAGTTGTCACACAGCTCAAACGAGACACTTCATCTTTCTAGTTAGTAATGCATAGGACGAGTTTTGCATCCCTATTCATGTATGTATGCATAAACTCACTCATAAACTTCAGCTTTCCACAAATGACATCTAAACATGCTCCGGATATTAAATATTTCTTCATGTGTCACAATTGTAGTTTGAAAAGCAAATACTGCATTACTACTAAGTCTGTTCTGGTTGAGTACTATTTTTTGATTATTGTGAAAGAGAAGGTTGAGGTTATTCTAAAAATGATTTTAGATTCTAAGACTTGTTCTTGATTTCGCCTAGCATTTTCTCTTATTATTCCAACTGTTTGTTAAATCCAGAGCTAGTTAGGTAAATAAAAAAACATAATAATTTATTGATTATATAATCCTTTTGCTAAAAACCCGTGAATGCTAATTGAATAACATTCTAAACTAATCTAATTAATTGCACGATACGCCTTAATTTACACTGAAACAACATTTCCAAACACTACAAATGCCAACAGACAAACTATTTAAACATTTGCTCAGTTAAATTAACGTTTTGCAAGAGTTTAACGTCATAGTTGAAGTTCCACCGCGCTTCAGCTTGACACGTAATCAACTTTAAATTTCGTCAGCTAAGGCAAACCGCTCTTTGAGTTAATGCAATTTAATTCAGAGACATATAAACATACTAACATATGCATGGATATTCATGTAGCTTAGTTAAAGGAGTGCAGAGGTGTACAGAGGACTCCTTCTTTCTGTCTCTACTATATTCTTCGAGCACTGCAACTTTTGTGTCACGTTCGTCATGTTGCATATATATATACCAGTAGTATGTACATATCTAACCGCATCTTAACTAATGCCTACCTACGTAGGTGTGTGTGTGTGTGTTGTTCTGGCCGCATTCATTTGACTTCGGCATCTGCAACTGCTTTTGCTTTTGTCGCTGTCGCTGCCGCTGCTGCCTTCCAATTAAGCAAAAATATAAAACGCTGTCAAGGACAAATGTGCATTTTAATTAAATTTCTAGCACAACTCATTCGTTCTCTCTCACTCGCTCAGTATTCTGTCTCCCTCTCTCTGTTTCAGTTTGCTTATATTTCTCTTGCCAGTTTCTCAAGCCATTCTTGATTTAAAAGGCGCATTCATTGTGCCTGCCACAGAATATCAAGTATACGCATTGCAATGCAACTATTCACTACTCTCATTTTCTAGCCGCCCGCCCGCTGCAACTAGCGTTTGTCATAAATCACTTGAGTTGCCTCAAACTATGCGTCTCGGCTGGGGCAAGGGCAAAGAAAGGGGCGTGGCCATAATGTGTAACTGTGCAAACTGTGCCCGAGCCCCAAATAAAATGGCAAACCTGCAAAATGCTGGCCAAAAAGAATGAAAGAAAAAATTATTTAACATTTCTTGCTCTTCCTGCGTCCTGCGGGTGCGGCGGATGCAGACAGTGCAGGGAAGAAAGAAGGGAAGGAGGGAGGTAGCGTAGGGACCAGCAGCGATAAAGCGTGCCAAGTAAAAGATACATATTAATTGCTGTTATGCCAGGGCTCCAAAAGCTACGACAAGGACTATAACAACAACAACAATAAGAGCAGCTTGTGCGTTTTTGTGTGTTGAAATGCTAAACAGCACAAGTTTCAAGTTGTGTTGCTGTGTTGCTGGTTGTTGTTGTCTTAGTTGTGTTGTTGCTTTTGTTGTTGAATCACTAACAAATGGGCAGAGCTCCTAAATCCGCAAGGAACATGGCAACAGAGCCAAACAGAAGACAACCAAAGTAAACCAAACCAAACCAAACCAAACCTCAACCAAAACCAAACCAAAGAACTAAACTAACAAGCGCAGTGGGACAGAGCAGCAAACGCAGCAGCGGGAGTAGTGGGAAAGCTGCCTAAGAATCAGTTTCTATAAGCTCAGACTTTGCTCAGTGGCGTCCTTAAACGAGGGATCATAGAATAAAATTTAAACTAAAAACACAACTTCTTTCGCCTTGTAGTATGTAAATACCAAATTTACTTTAAAGGCTTAGTTTCTTCAAGTTGTTTTAAAAAACTTTAATTTTACTAAAAGACATCTTAAGTTTAACACTCACAGTATTTGGATCATTTTCGATTAGTTTCAGTAAGAAATAAAAAAAAAAAAAACATCACTTAAATCCATATTTACATTAACTTAACAACATTAACTCACTTTCGAAGTTATTACTTGCGAACGCGTCTCTTTGACACGCTGTCAGCTAAGATTTGCTTTCAATATTGCGAATGCCATTTCAAATTCAGCTCCACTTAACTTTGCTCCCTTCTACTCCTTCAACTGATGTCGCTGTCTCTGACAGCAACCCAACTCTCAACTTCACTCCACCCATTGTGTCATCTGGAATGTTGTCTTGTTGAATTATGCCACGACGCACTTAATCATTTGCGTTTTCTTTACCGCATCCGAAAAGTTTTTGCATGCCAACGATTTTCACTATTTGTTGCTGTTTTGGTTGTTGTTGTTGTTGCTACAGCAAGATTTTTGCTTACTCTTTGGGCAATGCAAAGTTTTGTTGGCTGCTGCAGCGCTAAAGACCGCAAAGAGCATGAGCTGGTGTTGTTGTTGTTGTTGTTGCTGTTGCTGCTGGTGCGTGTCCTTGTCAAAAGTAAGCAAGTGTCGCCACAGTCAACTCTATTCGCATCCCTTTCTCGCTATTTCTCTATTGCTGTCGCACTGTCTGTCTGTGGGTCAAAATTTTACAGCCAACCACAATGAGCCACTTGAGAAAACTTTTGGGCGAACGATGAATTTAACTAAGAACTTTTGGCGTTTGGCGCTGCGGTTGCCACAGTCTCAACTTCTCGCACTCTCTCTCTCTCTCGCTCTCTATTTGCCACACCCGCATCGGGCAACACGCCCACACATAGTCGGTCAATAGGTGAGGGGGGAGTGAAACAAACAGGCATAGGCTGTCCTTCAACAGCAAACCTACCGCAACAAGCTCGTGTTGTAAGTTAACGAGCGTGTGTGTGTGTGTGTGTGTGTGTTTTGTGTTTTATTTGTTGGGCATGCGGGTCGCATGATTAATATTAAAGTTGCTACAGAGTGAAAATTAAGCTGGGCACAGCGACAGCCAACATAAGTTTACCTACAGCACGCAGGTCGAAGCAGAAGAAATGTTGCTTTTCGGGTGGGGTACAGAAGGGCGACTGTTGCCAACGTTTAAATCAGATAAATATTTGCGTGTTGGTACTGTTGGTGTTTTTGTTTATGTTGCTTTTGATGTAGTGCGGGTGTTGTTTTTTTTTTTTTTTTTTTTTTTTTTGTTTTGCTAAGTTTTTCATCTTCTTGTTGTTGTTTTGTGGAGTTGTTGCGTGGCATTTGCTGATGGTGGTGTTATTAAGCTGCAGGCAGCAACTTAATTTCTTTTCTGCTTTGTTTTGTATTTCTTACGCTTTGTCGTTCTTGCTTTTCTCACTCGCCACTCAGAAAACTGAAGCTCAAATAAGCAAGACATTTACGGTTGTTGTTCTTGTGATGTTGTTGTTTTTGATGTCGAAAAATAAACGAAATACTTGTGAAAATTCTTGACAGTAACTTCACGTTTCATGTTTCACATTCAGGCAGCGTGCCACATACTCAAACACGATATATACGCCGGGGTCCAATGTGGCGTATGAGTGATTTGTTTCTTATAATAAATCTGTGCATGTGTGCGTGTTTGCATGCAAGTGTGTGCTTGTGTGTATAAGAAGCATTTGCTTATTTATTCATAAGCGCATTTCGTTATTAAACAAAATAAGTTTTAATCATCCATATTGCCATAATGCGCTAAGCCAATAAATTAGATGAAACAAAGCCAAAATCTGCTTTAATATTGCTAATAAATTGTAGCCACATTAGCCATCACTAATAGCTTAGACTCATCCCTTTACCAAGCGCATTAAAGTGCAGAAAAGCAAACAAAAATCTTGACTTTGAATGCACTCAATCGTTTCAATGCTTGCTGCTCAACTTCAAGAAGTTCAAGGACTTGCTTGTATTTAATATAATGTATATGGAGCTCAATGCCTTACCAAGGCACTCCTTTATACAGTTATCAATACTTGAAATGTTTCGTTGGCAAATTACTTGAATTTCAAGGTTGGTTTTACTTAAAAAAAATTTACTGTTAAATATTATTTAAATATATAAATTTCTCCTCTCTTTAAGTGAGACAGGAATAACAAAATTAATTGAGCGTCTAACTTTTAACTTTTTGAGCTTATCACCATAACTTAAATAACGCCTTGTGTCCACTTTTTACTTTTACGCAACCATCAAAAATATTCACCAGCTGTTAGCGCAAAATAAAAAAAACCATAGTTTACTTACTGGCGAATTTTATCATGTAACAGTTTAAAACATGCTGCATACATATGTGGAGCTAACATGATTCCACTTGCTGCTTTTCCTCTCTCTTTCTCGTGCTCATTCATCGCAATTCGTCCATTGGCGTCACGCTGTCATAACGCCAGCGATTCAACAATTTCCACTCATTGCTCTCAGTCAATTGCCAACCATATTTCAATTTTATTTTATTATCGCTCGCACGCTGTTACACTCACACACACACACACTCACCCATAGATGTTGTATCTAAAGGATGCATAAATGTATAAAGTCTGGCCGCTTCCTTTACCATCGTATTGTATTAAAAGCTATCCCGACAGCATAAATTGTTGCTGTTGCCAGGGAAACCTCGTCTGCTAGCCCCTAAACCGAAAAAAGTTATTGATAGTTATGGCACGCTCACACGCACTACCCCTTCTTACAGGCAGACCCCTTGGGCAAACATTTTGATTTGACCAAAACTCTTCTTTACTTGCTTCACTTATCTCTTATGCTCTCCCTATCTCACTTGTCTCGTTTCCGTTGTCTCTGCATGCAATACAAGAATTTTGCATAATTTATTAGGAATATCTAATAAAAAAAAATACCGCAAGGCAAACATTGAGAGGCTGAAAAGGGAATTGTGTTGTGAGCAGTAGCTGAAGGAGAGGTAGTGGTGAGAAAGCGAGAGAGGAGAATGAAGAGCAACACCGGATTGTGTGTAACGCTTTTGCCCGCTTGGCCGCTCGAAATTCCAAATGGCAGCCGCTTGGCAAACTTTACGCTTCGTTAGCTTCTGTTCGCTGTATGTTCCCAGTTCCCAGTTTCACATGCCAGTTGCCAGTTGCCATTTTCCTTCTTTCCACACCTCCTCTCCTCCTCTCTGCCTCCTTTTATCTGTCTCTTTTGTGTGCAGCAAAATGCGTTGAGCTACATTTATGCTTCGTTTTTTATGTTTCATTTACACACACACTCAACTTGCTTGCATTTGCAATGTAGATTCATTTTTGTGAATTTATGGTGGAAAAACTCACACTACATGCACGATGAGGGCAAGGTTTTCGATGAAAGCAGGAGGAGTGGTCGTTGGAGAAGGCAATGACAAAAAATGTCAACTTTTTCTATACTCTTTAGGAGTGAATTTGTAACGTGAATGTGATATACACAGAGTTTAATTAATAGTTTATTACACACACGCTCATATACTTTAAGCTATGTTTAAAAATTCTTTAATAAAAATTTTATTTACTCAAATATAGCATAAGAGCATTCCAAAGTCGTGGCAAGATTTCTTTATAGTTGTCGATGGTTTATTTCTTTTTGTTATTGTTTCTGTCACTTTGCGCATTCATTTCAGAACTTCGCTTAAAAAGTGTAGCTATGTATGTGTGTGTAAGCCTTTTAACATAAATCATTGGCATTGCACACTCCCTATGAAATTTTCTCCTGCCACACATACACACACAGCATTTTATCCTCTGCCATTGATTTGATTTGAAATAGTTGAAGCA
Organism: Scaptomyza montana; assembly: GCA_018904305.1. Taxonomy (NCBI): domain Eukaryota; kingdom Metazoa; phylum Arthropoda; class Insecta; order Diptera; family Drosophilidae; genus Scaptomyza; species Scaptomyza montana. The sequence continues at coordinate 4,663,590 of JAEIGR010000004.1, forward strand.
TAAACTGACAGCTGAAATATCGTTTTACATGGCAACAACGAGCACAACGAGCGACAACGTTGCGTCTGATTAGTCAGTCAGAATTGTTACATTCACCATGACAAACATCTCGCTCGCTTTCTCTCTCTCCCTCTCTCTCTTTTGCTCTTACTCAATGCTTACCTCCTCTCTGCCCGATCAGTGACATCATTCTGGTTGACACGCAGTTTGAACTTGACATATTCGCGTGTTTCGATTCGTTTGAATTTCGTATGCGGCATTCAATTTAATTTTCAATTGGTAGCCGAATGGAATGAAAAACCCTTCAAACGCTCCGTTAGTCAGTTCTTGTCAGTGGTTTGTCAGCCTTCACCCACATTCATTACTCACACATTAAAGAGTAAAGAGACAAGAAGAAAAAAATAAACATTGCCCGCACAAGTTTTTGTTTTTATTTGTATTTGCACTTGCACTTGTTATCTCTTATCTGGCAAAAGTTTCACAATTTAAAATGTTGTCGCTTATGCCTTGCGTCTTGTGCTTCATCTTGCTTTTACTCAAACTCATTCTCAAACAAACAAAATCGCATTATGACACATCTTCCATTCATGTTGCGCATTCATTAACCTCGTCCTAGAGGGCGGTCTTAAGGCCTTGTAGATCTTGTTTGCCATTATCCTGGCACGTTTCACAATGACAAAATCAGCAACAGCTTTAAAGCATTAAGGCTAACTACCATATCCTTTTCAGCTTATCTCTCCTCTACTCTACGGATAATGGGTTTTAAATACTTGCAAAAATACCTTAAACATAAATTCATTGCCTACTTTTTTGGGCTATCAAATGCTCTTCTTGTTTGCTTCCATTTTATTCTCATGCGGCACAACTTGGCAGCTGCTTAGTTATACAAATTGGACTAAAACAACAACGACAACAACAAGTATCCGAATACCCAAAAAAATGTCAACAAAATTGCTTGAAATTCTAATCTTTTGCTTTACGCTTGAATACATCACACACTCTCACACCCTCACAAGCACACACACACAAACGCTCATGACTATGTTTGTAAGGGTCGTTTAATTTTTCATAGAGCACCATAGACATATAAAAAATAAACAGTGCGAAAAAAAAGCATGAACAAAAAAGCCAAACTGAAACTGATACCGTATCTAAAAACTTACACATACATCACTGTTTATGTGTGCGCGTGTGTGTGTGTGTGTTTAGACACGTGTAAAGCCAAAATATTTTGCAAGTCAATATATCAAAAAAAATATTTGGAGCGTTTGCTGAATGCAAAGATGAATGAATGAACACCGCAATTTTTGTGTGCATGAATGAAAGATTGAGTCGGGGAAGGGGAGAGGTCAAAGCAAAAAAGGGAGAGAAATGAAGAGTTAGCGGAAAGACAAAGAGGAGCATAAACTCAACGGCTATAACACAAACAAAAGCAACTAACTAACAAACAAACAAACACAAAGGAACCGTTAAACACAACTAGACATATGTGGAGCACCTAGGTATGCCAGAATCTACAATACCCTGCAGAAAGCATTAAAATCATTTGACGAACATTTTAGAAAACAACACAGTCTTATGCATCATCATAAAAGCTTTAATAAATATAATAAGCTTTCTAGTTTTGCCATATTCTTCATTTCTATTTTTCGGTATAATTAAGAGCAACTTCTTACTGAACAACTAAAAGTACCATTAAGTTTCATAAGCGTATGTCCAAACTCTTTTTAAACCCTCCTTACTCGCTCACTCTTTGTCTATGTGCTTTTCCCTATACTTCGTGTGTGTCGCATTTTGTTTAAAACAAATGAATTTGCCGGCGAGGCGAACAACAAACATTAATCAAAAGTTGCCATCCGGTCTGCAGGTTGCCCTTCAATGACGCCACCGAAATGCGGGGAGTGGGGATGGCAAGGAGTGTAGCTGCTTTTGGGAGGTTGGCTGGTTAGCTGCTCTAAAAATAGTGGCGTTTATTAAAGTGCTGCATCACGAGCGGGGCAGATTTGCAGCATTTAGATACAATAGTAAAGGTCAAAGTTTGAGCACGGCAGCTGTTGGCCGCTTTTGAGCTGCCTAAGTGAAATTAGGCCAACATGCGCCATGGAAATAGCAAATTTGTGTATGTGTGTGTGTGTGAAATAGTGTGAGCGTGACATCCAGGAATACCTGAAACTTGACCTTTGGCCCACACCAAGCAAGCTCTAATTTTAGAAAGTATGCCAGCCCCAAAAGCGACAGCCATTAGTCTTAAAAGTAGTTTGCATAACCCAAAAAGATTGCATCATAATTGTAAGTTAGCTTGGTAAGCATCATCTAGACAAAAGTGGCCATGAATTAAAGTTGGCTAAATGAATGATATTATTAAAGCATTGGATAACGTTGCTATAAATATTTAATGGCTGCACATATACTTTATGGCACAAATGAAATGGCCACAGAATTTAATTTAAAATTATAACAGGCCACAGACAAGCCACACACAATGTAAATTGGATACCCAACACTTGTCAGTTTGGCCAAAGTGACAAGAATAAATGGAAAATCACTATTTGATTCAATTCAGTTCAGTTAGGTAATAAAAATGGTTGGATATGTGTCAATTGATTTCATTCATTTATATCTTCAAACTAGTTTTAATAAAGTCTAAATAGATTAAGAGTGAAAAGATACTTTACAACTCGTCTTCACTTTTGAAGAGAGGTAATTATTGTTGTCAAAAACTTATTTTAACTTGAATTGCTAAACATTTGCGAGTGTTTTAGATTGATATGCCTCAATAACTAGTTGAATTAATTTAAATACTGCTTTTATTGTTAAAGCATTAAGATATTTCAATCAATTTGTATAAACTATTGCAACTCTTTTTAGAGTATTGACATGTATTTCAGCTTGTTTGTTTAAGCAACTCGTTGGAATTGCATTTCACTGTGATATGCAGTACCATGGATATTTAAAAAGAATTCATTCACACACATGCACACACAGCTACAGACGCACGTACACATACACTCAGTGAATGGCACCATTTGATTGTCCTGATTTTGGTTTTGCTCCTGTTGCTGTCAAGTTGTTTGTGTTGTTGTGTGTGCGTGGCACGTGTAATGCGAAAATTGTCCTTGACTTTGTGTACGTGCCCCTTATGACTTTGTTTAATTGCTGACTAACACACACACCCACACACACACACACACACACATATGCGCATACGCAGGGGAAAGAGTTCTAATGAATTCAAATGAATGGCAGCAGCAGCCACAGCAAAAGCCAAAAAACAACAAGCAGTAACTACAACAAATATTTATTATGCGCCAAAAATAAAAAACGACAAATATTACATTAAACACACACACACCACACACACACAGCGCACATGAGTACCCAGTGACCCTGGCTGTTAATTCTGTGTTTGCTTTTTCAGTGTTTTGTTTGTTTGCACATTTAATTTAAATATTTAATTAAAATTTTGAGCGTGGATTGATTCAGACAATTATAAATAGCACGCGCGAGTACAACTGAAAAGGGGACGGCAAGGGGGCATGAGTGTGGGGTGGTTGGGGGCTGTGCAGGTGATAAGCTTATCTGTTACCTTAACAAATGTTTAACTGTTTGAATATTTCGGTTGTTTCAAATTGAACAAATTTGTCGCGCTTCATTTATGTTATTGTTGTTGTCGCGATCTTTTGTAAATATATGCGATAAATTAAAACCAGTGTCTGTGTGTGTCTGTGTTTTTGTTTGTGTTTGTGTTAGCCATAATCATAATTAAAAGTTGTTAGATTTGCTTTCGTCGCATGGAAGCCATGTAAGAATTGAAGCAACTAACACAGCAACAGAAACAACATTGCCGAACAGAGCACCTTGCACCACATACATATAAACGTGTTTGTGTGCTTGCTTGCATTTATATTTATCTATATATATATATATATATATATGTATATTTGTGTGTGTGCTGCTTTGGATTATGTTTGCATTGGTTGCGTAGGAGCGAGAGAGAGCCAAAAATCGCTTTTGTTTTGTTTATATTGTTCTGGTTCTGTTGCTGGTTCCACAGGTTCGTTGTTTTGTTGGTTCGTTCGTTCCTCTGGTTCTTTGGGGCTCGGTTCTTTGTTTGCACTTCGGCTTTTATGCGCGCAAATTGTTTACTCTTGTTAGTGGCTTTTATTATTGTACACAACAAATCTTTCAATTCCATTTTTTGCATACCAAATACATACACACACACACACACCCAAACACACAAACACTCAGTAAATGCAGTTTTGTTTGCTCTTGCACTGAACCAAATTTTATCACAGCGTTTATTTAATCCTAAGTTAAAACCCAGGTAAAAGCTTAAAGTACAACTTTTAGGTAATTTGAATTGAATTTAAAGATGTTCCTTATTATTTATAATAATCAATCTTTCAATATCAATCGGAGGAAGATATTAAGTATATCTTGTAATATTATCACATTTCACATCAATGAGAAAAGCTCTTCACAATTTGTATGCATTAGGCCAAAGAGAACTTTCCTTAAGGCTTGTTGCAGAAATCTATTGGGCTTGGCTCATTCAATAAGTCGCTGTAAACTCAGACGCAGGCCTCCGGGCTAAGTAGTCAGCTCTTTAGGAGCAGACATCTTCAATACCCTTGCCATACATACACTTACCGCACATAATGTACAAACAATGCGCTCTTCTTGTTTCATGGGCAAAAGAAAAAGCACTTAACGCCCGTTCAGGCAGCATAATGGTTTATACATATACCATCCTCTCCTTTCCCTCCTTCCACACACTCGCATATAAACAACACTTTCGACTCAATGTGGGCGTCAGCGTGAGAGAGAGAAGAGGCGAAAAATGCATACAAATGCATTTCATTTGTGGGCGAAAAATTGCCCCTAATGCGGCTAGAATAGATGCTGATGCAGATGCTGATGGTGATGCTGATGGTGATGGTGATGGGATTGGAATTGGTATTTGGTATGGGTTTGGGAATTGGCAATGGAATTGTGGTATTGGTAGATTTGGATTGGGGAATTGGCTGGTAGTGCTAGGCTAAAAGATTGCTTTAGCTTTTATGCATTGCTGTTGGCTTTTATCGTTTGCCCAAAAATTTAAAGCCATTTAGTGTGGCTTAAATTGCAACCTTATGAAAGTGTTTGCGTGTGCCTGCCTGACTGCCTGCGTGTGGGCCAAGTTAAGAGCAGTGAGTGCAACCTGACCTTTGACAGCTCCAAACCAACAACAGCTGCACGAAAAAAACGAAAGTGGAGCACACAGAGAGCATCTGTGGCCACAGCCACACACTGCCTGGCATTTCCTGGCATGGGCAACAGATTTTTGGTCTAAGGGCCGAACATTTTTCAAACTTTTACAAGTTGTCTTTGCAATTTTTGATCTACTGACCTGAATGCACAACCACCACAAACTGTGTATATTTATGTATGCATATGTGTGCGCCTACATATTTGATGACCAAATGCTTTTCAATAACGGCAAATAACAAACAAGCCAGCAAACAGCCACGTTGCACAAAAGCCAACAACAATAGCAGATAACCCATAACCAAGTAAGTGAATAAGAGAGGGTTGAGGCAAGGGTTGCTTGGATTGAGTTGCGATGTTTGAAGGATATATGCATATGCATGAATTTGTGTATGGAACAGCGTGATAAAGCTGATGTTGCTCCATCTGAGCAGCAAAAGGTATTAAAAATTCAACTTTATGTTGCCTTGTCGACCATGCAATCTGTGAAGCGAACTGCAGTGAAGATTGGCTAATTAAATCAAGCTGATAGCTCTAAAGCAATTTAAGCTAGCTTATTATTTAAACAGAATTTGCGTACAGTTATTTATATCTTTGCTTTACTGTATTGTTGCATTGCAAAGCCTGAGGTATATTGCATACATTTTTAAATACTCTCTACACTTTGTTTTCATGCATAAATAAGCTGGGAAGTGGAGTTTCGGGCTGCATGCCTTGAAAATTTATGCCAAGCTAATGCCATTAAATGTATTGTCCTGCCCCCGCCCCAATCCTCTTCCTTTAGTTTATTTGGCCGCCTGCTGTGTGGCTTATGCGGGCTTAGGTCTTGTCGTGAAATGTTTTGGCTTTATCCTGTCGATTGTCGCCGTAAAATCCATAAAATAGCCAGATATTATAAATTGCTTGCGGCCAATGCAAACAATAAAAAATAAACATTTTGCCTTCAACGTTTTTTATGCAAATTTCTGTTTGTTTGTGTGTGTTAGTGTTAGCCCTGTGCAAATGTTTGCGTATGCATAAAAAATAGAAAAGATTGTGTTATAATCCACAGCATTTAATTGACTGCAACTAACAGCAATAAAATGTGATGTGGGTCATCGCAAAGTTCAGCAATAAAAAAAAAGAGAACACCAGCTATGATTTATTTGTACAAATGGTTTTTGGGTTAAGGCAATCAATTCAAATGTATCGGGGGATAGCTATTGTATTCATTTGCATTCTTTGATCCACAAAAATTTTAATTATGATTGCCACAAACGTGTATTTACATTTAATTTTGCGATTACTTCAATAATACTCGTGGAGCAAATGCAGATGGGGAATAATAAAAAAGCTATTAAAAAATAATTGCAAAATAATTCAAGAAATATGACATGAAATCAGAACTCATTGCGTTTTAAGCATGCTTCATAAATAAATATACTTATGTATAATCATATTTGTATTAAAGTGTAAATCAGAGTTAATTGAAAATTAAAATAGAGCCATTTTGTTTTAAGCTTTTCGATTATTTTATATGCCAATCTTTATATTATACTTTAGCAAATGTTTGATCAACTCTGTACTGTTAATAAACAAAGGCTTTCACATGGCTGATTATTGTCATTGAACTGAAAACGCGACAACTAGCGCAGAGTGTAAATGAAAAAGAAAAATCATGGCAAGTTTTGTTGCAAGAACCACCCAATTCACCCACACTACTCGCCCGCTAACATGGCTTTTCATCCATCTGTTAGTTTAGCTGCAGCTACAACTATTCGAAGATGTTGTTTCAAAGTTTCCCGAAGCAATCAACCAAGGCAGTGAAAGCTCTTGCGCGCTGCTGCAATTTGAAAGTCAACGGCTGCTTTCAATGCCACTGGCAATATTGTCTCCTTGAAAGACGCCCAAGACGAAAGGGAAATCGAAAACAGCAGCCAGGTAGCAACGAGAAGGAAATGCAATCAGGCAGCTCTGCCTCTGCCTGTATCTCCGCCTCCGCATAATGCCCTGTTGTCTTAAGAGGATTTGTTGTCTTCAGGTTTTTAAAAGATTTTCTTACACTTTTGCTAGTAGATTGCAGAAATGATTTAAACGCTTTTTGCAATTAGAAAAATGTTTGCTTCGAATGTGATGAATGTGACAATAAAACAACATTAAACAAAAATAAAATCTTGCTAAAAGCTTCAACTTACAGCTCTATAAATTTGCAGAGCTCTGACTCTTAGACAGTTGTAAATATTGTATTTGTTTGACACATTGCTTCATTGTTTCCGCAAGCAAAACAAAATATGTATAAAATATAAATTCAATGCACTCACACTGAATAATCAAATTGCCAGAATTCTTTTTGTTTTTGCAGCAAATACTTTATGTTACTTTGCGAATATTTGCACTGCAAAATCAAGAACAAATAATAATAAAAAGAAAATTTGGTATTGGAATTTCGCCGACAAACCAATCAGCCGTAAAGAGAACGAACTCTCGTACTCAGTATCCAACCTCCCAGTTTACCCCCCTCGCTAGTTCCCTTTGGTGTTTCAAGTGCAAATCGAGTTAACGTCGCGTAAAAAAGCGCCAAGAAATCGCTCGACGAAAATCTATTATATTATTATTGAGCTTTTATGCGAGCGCGTTGAAAGCATCGAAACTTTGAAATCCTTTAGCATACAACGAAATGCATTTAAGAAGTGCACGCCATACCCCTTACACCCCTTACACCATCCGAATGACAAAAATGTGAACGTCAAATGGATTTTTATAGCTAGTTTGCTAGCTGAAGATTGCAGCAGTTGCAGCTGCAAGGCAGTATAAGCAAATCAAATTTCCGGCTGCCTTAAAGCTGTGTTTCAGCCACTTTGGCAGCGCTCATCTCAAATCCTTTTAAGTCCCTGGGCATTGCCATTAAAATTGCAATGAATGAGTTAGGTTAGCTGCCAGTTCTAGTTGCTTTGGCTCCCCGCTGGTTGCCATGGGCACCTGGACAATTAGCAGCTGACTTTGGGCCAACGAAATGCGCTCCAATTTCGCTGATTTCCCTAGCAGCTGCACAGCGTCATCGTTGGCAAACTTTGGCTAAATAATCAATAACTGTCACAACATCGAAGTACCTGCCCTTTGCTCGCCTCTTCCTCGCACTTCGACCCTGTTTTTGTCAAACAAAGAGTTTTTGCCTCGAAAACTTTTGTGTCCAAATCACTTGGCAAATAAACTGATGCGTTGTTTTCATTTGCTTTGATTGGCGTTTGCAATTCGTTTCCACTGAATTTGCAGAGAAAGTGGAATGCCATCGAATCGAATGTAACTTAATATTTGAATGAATATTCAATTAAACAGACACAACTCACACTGAATGCTAAATGTGTTGATCCACATTGACTTGAGGTCTGAAGCATCTCCGATGTCTCTGTGCTAGAAGAGAAAAGCTTTGAATTAATAATCTGAATGTTTTATTTGTAAAAATCTACTATTTTAACTGAAATCATTTCTTTGAAATTGATTATAATATGAATAAAGAATATTATTTTATTGCTTACATTTTAAAATCTATCTAACTTTTGTAAATTATATCCAAAACTATGTTACAATAACCGAAATGAAATTCAAAGGACATTTTTTGGTAACAGCATGAACATTATTTTCTATGGATATTTCTTTTCCATACCTTGCGGCATTCGGTTATCTATTCGTTAAGGGCTATGCCTACTAAACGGCCTTCCCCCTGTACTCTAGCTTACATATGATGATGTTTTCAGTTTTTTTTTTTTTTTTGTGGGCTGACATTTTATTGCCTTAGCCATCAGATATAGACACACATATACAGCAACCATTCACATCTCTTGAGCTAATTTAATATTGTGCTTTGTATGATTTTCACATGTTATCAAGAAGTTTTACTGCCAGAATTGAACACGTTTGTCAGTCGCTCTCTTTCTCTCTCTCTTTCCTTCGAAAGAGATTTCACTGTGTGAGTCGAAAAGACGAAGAGCAAAGGTTCTCCAACGTTGTCCTTGTCGTAAAATTGAAGCACCCATACTATTTTGATATTTATGCTTAGAAATTGTAAACGTATGCGAATGCATGTATTTAAGTGTGTGTGTTTGTGTTTGTGTGTAACGGTTTATGAGGGCCCCAAAGCATTTTGTGCATGTGGTCGACTAGCCTTTGTTTTGTTTTGGGTTGTTTACTTTTATTAGCTTCGGTATTATTGGTTATTGCGGGGATCCATTCAATGGATAGCTCCAACAGCGTCAATGGACAAAACAAGTCGAAGAGTAAATAGATTAAAGAGAGATAGAGAAAGAGCATTTAGCTACTATATGATAGTCTATGGCTGATTATATAATTTAACTTTTATTTCTACATTTATGGCTCAATAAAACGCACATTCCCCGTAGCCGATGGCTGTTTAATTTATCTGCCAATCGAGCTGCATATTGAATAGCTCTTCAGAATTTAATTCGTTCGTGTTCGAAGCAGGAGGCAGAATTCACAAGATAAACGTTCCTTTAATAGCCAATGTTTTAGGTTTACAACGTGACTTGTGAGAATCTCAGGTAATCAATTGTAAATACGAAAGTAAATGCATTTGTTTATGCCATATTCATGTCAATATTCTGAACAGGCTAAGCTGACAGTTGACTTGTAAATTGCATTTAAATGCTGAATTTAAAATTCCGCACTGGCCATTTATTTCTTTCTCGAATAAGTTGACCTAATTTAAGCTAGCAAAAGTCTAAAAAATGTCTAGGAAGTTTTTACAAAAATTTAAATAATTGATTTATTTAATTTAATAGACTTAAAACAATCAGTTAAAGTTTGTATGTAATTGTATGTTAATGTAATTTTTAGAGCAAACGTTTACTGCTTTGACAATACAAATTTGTGGTACACACTTAAATGCTGCAGGCTTATTACGTATACGCCACGTTGCACATTGAATCAAAAGGCTTAAACTGAATTGCGCTTATGCTGTTCGTCCCTGGCGGTGCTCAAGCAGTTTAAATCAACAACAAATTGTAATAGAATTGTTGACAAAGGCAAAAACAATGGCAACAAAAACAAGAACTAAAGTGCGCACTTCAAAAATAAGAGCGCAGGGGAAGCACTAAAAGTGAACGCTGCAGGATGCAGGACAAAACAATATGCATAGTCAAATAAAAGAATCAACAGCAGCGTTTGTAGGTAGAACTGAGCCTACTTTTGTACCCACAGGCTAGAAACTGCAACTACAGCGAGGCAACTGACCACAATATGAGGTATGGGGTGTGACGCGGCAAGGGCGGGACAGCGAGAAAGTCAGCTAAGCCCTCAACATAATCCTCAGGTTTTGCGGCCCTTGAGAAATAATGCTTAGCTGCTGTTCTTCTATTTTTCTAGTTTTTTTTTTTTTGTTTTTAATTTTTTCCTCGCCACTCAGCGCCCCTGTCATTTTTTATGGCATTTTGTTGGCTTTCTTTAATTTTTTTTTCTACTTGTTCTTCTTAGTTTTTGTTTTTGCCTTTTTTTGTTTTGCTGGCCAGGACCCTGGGAAAGTCTATTATGCTTACGAAAATTGCTTTACAGCTGCGGCAGCGGCTAGAAACAATGCGGCAAAGGTTACACAGCATAAAAGAAATACACACAAAAATGAATAATGACAGTGAACGGCGAAAGTGGTAAGGGACTGTGCAGGGCGGAGGGATGGGCGTTTTTTTTTTTTTGCCTTGTGGCCGATTATTACTTTTCGCTAAGGACCTGGGCAAGCGAATTCGCTATCAAAGTCTCAGCTGTGGCTGCAGCTAGTGAAAATATTTGCACAGCCTTAAAGGGGTGTTGCTCAAAGGGTGGAGGAGGAAAGGGAAAGGGTTGTAAAATGGGTAAGCCAGAAGTGCAGTTAAAATAATTTGCGCATAATGAAGCCGGAAGTGTGAACGCAAAAACACGAAAAGTACAAGAAGAATGAACTTCATTATCAGTTTCAGAAGCATTCATTCAACGGGCATCAACTGAGAAAATTACACAAAATCTCTGCCAGGCTTTTCTAATTAAAGTTTCAGCGGCGTCGGCGCCAAAGTGAAATTAATGGCGTTGGTATTTTTGCCATCATTTTGTTCGTTGTTCGTTGTCCTTCTTCATGCTTTTGTGCTTAGCTAGCTGTTGCTGCTGCTCACTGGCCCCTTATTCTTTGTTCTTTGGCATTGTTCAGCTTTATGAAGTCAACGATGGCTCTTTGGGCACTTAATCTGACTCTCGCTCTTCTTCTTTTCACATCTTTGCTATTAGACTGCGTCTCCATCTCAGTTTCAGAGTCAGAGTCACCTACCATCTTCGACTGAAGACTTAAGTCTTGGGAAAAAAAATGTGTGTGTAATTTATTTGCAATCAATGCGGCCTGAAAGGACATTATTTTTACATTATGGCTGGTCGAGGAAAGTACTGCATTAGAGCAAGCGAAACGAAAAAGTTTGCAGGAGTGTGTGTGTGTGTTATTTTTCACACTGCCAAAGTGACGTCAGCAAACATTTGGCAGCTGTCACTTAATACTTTTGATGCCCTACAAAACTGTAAGTCGCCAAGGTATATTTCTTTCTATATAATTGCTGTTTTTTATTTATAATTACAACTTTGATGTTAACCAGATATTAAGATGGTTCCATAACGATTTCTAAGAATGACTTATTCATAGTTTAAATATCTTTATTTGATTATCCTCAGCAATGTTGATTTAATTTTCAAAAACTATCTTCTTTAAATAACAAGTATTAATGTTAAATTAATTAAGCCACTGTCAACTGCCACGAGACACAGCACATTTGGGGCAGTCAACTGGCGTAGTGGAGGCCATTGCCTGCCACAAATCTTTTGCTTGTCGCACACACAAAAAGTTTCTCGAACCCACGGCACGTATCGTGTGTCATAAGCAGAAAAAGAAAAGCGGCAGAAGCAGCTTAAGGAGCAACGGAGTAACTGCAAAAGTTGGCAACTGCGACTGCAAATGTGACTGAAACAGTGGCAAGTTGGTGCAAGTTGGCTGGCAACTGCATGGGACGTGCCACTGGCAGTTGGCAAATAAAATTATTAACCTCGCTGCAATGCAACATAAATAGGATTAGTGTCTGCAGTAAATGCACAACAACAACAACAACATCAGTAGCAGCAGCAACAGCAACAGCAGCAAAAACAATGTCCGCAACAAAAGCAGCAAGCATTTGCATGTTGCATTTTGCATGTTGTATACTTCACAGTGTCGTCATGCTCATATGATAAACGGGATGGCAGCAACGACAATGCCGTTTGTACACATGTGCTCCATTCCAAAAAACTCCACTCTTCCTGTCTCAACGACTGTCTGTCTGTCTTTCTGTCTTCTACATTGTGGTGCACTAAAAAATGCGGCTGAGTATTTTAGCAAAAATATAAATAAAAAACTTCACTTCATGCGCCGGCGACGTCGCCGTCCAGTGTATTGACCCTCTCAAATGCCTCCACACAGCCGTGCACACAAACCACAGCCCATTCCACTTTTCTCTCTCTCTCTCTCTCGTGTTTGCTGTCCACCCGTTGACTTGTCGCGGTTTTTGCAAAGCGTTTGTTTGCTTTGCGGCTTCCGGTTTTGTTTCGAATCCGTTTTAACGGATAACTGCATAACCGCTTTAAAATATTTTTGTTCGTTTGTTCTGTTGTTCGTTGTTGCAACTCTTTTGCTAGCAACTGTTACCGTTAATGCCCCCTTGTACACAGTGTTGCCAGCATTTATGCGGCTTGCGTTGCTGTCGAAAAGTGTGTGTGATTGTTGCAAGTTTCAAAGAGCCTCGCATCCACATTAAAATGCTGCACGTTGTGTCGCAAACAGTATGTGTTTTTTCAATAAAGCGTGAACAGCATTAAATATCTCATATCATCATAATTAAGTAACTGAAGGCTTTCAACTGCCGCACGCACAATGCACACAAAATGCAACGCATCGACGCTTCAGTCGCTTCGGTTAAGTATGCAAATTGAGAATAAATTGATTAAAATGCCGGCGGTTTTGCATGCATCAAAATTGTGTTGAGTTCGTTTTATTTAAACGCATTCTCAATAAAATAGTGCAAAGGAAGTTAAAATTAACCTTATATTCTGTATTGGAATATTTGCTTTAATTAAAATGTCTTTGTATTCTCTACACGTTTACCTTTAAGTATAAATTAACCCACAACAATATTCATATTCATTATTAAACGTCTAATAAAGCTCAAAGAAAGAATATTTATATACTTAACTAAACCTCAACAAAACCACAATATATGTATGTATGTACAAAATACAGCATGTTCAACAAGGGTTTTTAAATTTATTGTGGCCAGCGAGCGCTTCACATGATATATATTAAAGGGGAATTGCTAAAATGTTGTGCATACGCCCCGTTGGCTGCATGCAAATTTTATATATTAACCGGCAATGGGGCTCAGTGCCTCGCAGTGCTTTACTTTGCTTAGCATTTGCTTTTGCTTTTGCTTGCATGCTGCTCGTCCATAATTGCAACAAGCCGCAAACACAAACCACGACTCACTAGAGTGACAGGGTAAGAGAGGGAGAGACATGCGAGACTGGAAAAGAGAGGAAAAGGGAAGTGTTTGGGTTGCCAGACAAGTCAAATAAAAGCCGCGGGCACCACCATAAAAACTCAAGTCAACTTACAGCTTGCGTAAGCGAAAGAGGTTTGAGGGAAAGAAAATTGAAGCGAATGCAAAATGTCTAGGCTGAGGTTTGTTGGCTTTGGTTGGCTGGTGTTGTTATGACTTAATGTCGCTGCGCCAAGTGACAGCTATGATGGAAGTACACCGAGAACGAAGGGCTTATTAAAATGTCACAAATGCAAAGTTTATGGCAGCTGCATTATATAGCTCTCGAACCATGGGCGTCAACAAAAAGGGGGCAAATATATGTATTAACATAGACCATGCATTGAACTTTTTTCAAAGAGCAAAATAGTTTACTTTCAGTGAAAAATTAGGAATCAAAGCTATTAATTTGTTATAATTAAAACCAACAACATTTAATCTTAATATCTCATCTTAAACACTTTCTTTGTTTTTTCGCAAGACAATATCGACAGCTGAGCAGTTGGGCTCCTCCCGTTTTGAGCGGCGATCACAATCCTAGTATGCGATGGCAGCAGCGACAGCGACGCTGGAGGAGTATTGTATGCCGCATCCCCGCGATATAGCCAGCGATAATAGTGCCCAGCAGCGCACCCTGGCAACGAAGGTGCGTCGAAAAGGAAGAGAGAGGCGACCACAGCGGCGACTACATCCGCCGATACCACTGGGCCAGTTACTCTGGCTACTGTGCTGTTTCAGTCAGCTGCACGCCGAATGCCCGTCGGTGTGCGAGTGCAAGTGGAAGAGCGGCAAGGAGTCCGTTTTGTGCCTTAACGCCAACCTAACACATATCCCCGAGCCGCTAGATGCGGGCACACAGCTGCTGGATCTGAGCGGCAATGATATACAAACCATACCCGATGACAGCTTTGCCTCTGCTCAGTTGCTCAATTTGCAGAAGGTCTATTTGGCCAGATGTCGTCTACGTCTGATTGAGCGTCACGCATTTCGCAAGCTTATCAATTTGGTGGAGTTGGATTTGAGTCACAATCAGCTGGCAGCGATACCTTCTCTAGCTCTCTTTCATGTCTCAGAGTTGCGGGAGCTGCGTTTAACTGGAAATCCCATATCGCGAGTGTCGGATGATGCATTTGGACATGTGCCACAGCTGGTGCGGCTGGAGCTGAGCGACTGTCGGTTAGCCAGCGTGGCAGTTCGTGCCTTTGCCGGCTTAGAGAGCAGCCTGGAATGGCTCAAGTTGGATGGGAATCGCTTGAGTGAAGTTAGATCAGGCACAATAACATCGCTATCCTCGCTGCATGGCTTGGAGCTGGCAAGGAATGCCTGGAATTGCAGTTGCTCACTGAGACCTCTGAGAGCATGGATGCTACAACAGAATATACCAAGTGGTATACCGCCCACATGTGAATCACCATCGAGGTTAGCTGGCCGACCGTGGGACAAACTGGATGTGGATGATTTTGCATGTGTGCCACAAATTGTTGCCACAGACACAACAGCACATGGTGTCGAGGGACGCAATGTGACAATGAGCTGCTATGTAGAAGGTGTGCCTCAGCCCGCAGTGCGTTGGTTGCTCAAAAACCGTCTGATTGCCAATCTGAGTGCTGCCGGGACAGGGGAAGATGCCGAGGAACCGCGAACAGCAGCTGCAACGCAGGGCAGAAAAACCTATGTGGTGAATATGCTGCGGAATGCCTCCAATCTGACAATTCTCACAGCGGACATGCAGGATGCGGGCATCTATACCTGTGCCGCCGAGAACAAGGCCGGCAAGGTGGAGGCCAGTGTGACGCTTGCCGTCTCTCGCCGCCCTCCGGAGGCGTCACTGGGTGTGCGCATTGTCCTGCTGGGTGTTTTGGCGGCGTTGCTCTTTGTGGTTGGCTCCTCGTTTGCGGCCATCTGCTTCTGTTCGTTGCGCCGGCGACGCAAGCTGCGACTGTGGAACTCGGTGCCGCCAGTGCGACGCAGCGAGAGCTACGAGAAGATCGAGATGACGGCGAGGGTGCGACCGGATTTGGGTGGTGGCGCCAGTTGTGGTGGTGGCAGTGCCACCGGAGCAGCCCTCTTTCAGGATGCAGCCGAGGAGCAGAGCTATCTGCGGGCAGCCCACACCCCATTAAATGACCTCGATGCTGTCGGACAGGCGGCCATTGTAAATCCGAGTGCTGGCAATGGCACACGACGCACGAACGGTGACTACCTGCATGTGTCCACGCATTGTGACGACGATGATGAAGAGTCACAGCTATCACAGCCATCACAGCAGTCGCAGTCCCAGTCCCAGCAGCAGCAGCAGCATCTACTGTCAAGAAAGGGCTCAAATGGTATTTCCGCATCCGTTGCGAATAATGCTGTGGCGGCCATTGAGGAAACGGATCTACACATTCCACGTCTG
Organism: Scaptomyza montana; assembly: GCA_018904305.1. Lineage (NCBI taxonomy): Eukaryota > Metazoa > Arthropoda > Insecta > Diptera > Drosophilidae > Scaptomyza > Scaptomyza montana. Next base: position 4,679,802 of record JAEIGR010000004.1, read on the forward strand.
ATTGACATCGGCGGGTAAGTTGACCTAGCTACCAAACCCTTCCCTTCCCTTTCCTTCCTTCCCTTCCACGACTTGTCGTTTGTTCTCTGCAGTTCTCGTTACTTCGAGTGGCAATTGTGTCCTTTGTGTGTTGCATTTGCCACCCCATCAAAGAGCTGTCATGCTCGAGTGTGGCCCAGGGATCCATCCGCTCATATTATGGGCAACACTTGACACTTTCCGCTCAAGTGCTGCGGCACCACCTTCTCCACCTCTTCTTCCTCTTCTCAACCGCGCGTGCTAATGACGCGCGAAATATGCAACGCCTGTCTTACAACCTAACAAAAACACACAAACACGGCATGTATGTAAGAGTGGTTTATTTTTGGGCGACCCTCGCTGATTGGTGACTCTCGTGTCGAAGGGCTCCAAGTGCTACTCTTGCGTGTATATCACAATGCAGAAGTTGTCTGTTGTGACAAGATGAATGGCTGCCTCAATGGCCGAAAATAGAGATATGAAGTTAATACGAACAAATGAAGGAGGGTTGTGTTTATTCTTTACAGTTTCACATCTTCTTTCTTCATGTTCTTCTATGCTTTAACAACGCCAATTCACAGTGTGAATTTCACACTTCCCACTTATTCATCGACCACACAATACTTTCATCGCTTCTACTAAAACATCGCACCTTGAACAAGTATCGAAAGCAATAAAAAATCGGAGCTATCATATTGGGTTGCATTGGCTTATATGTAACACTCTCTAAAACAATGATATTTTTCTATACTTTGCATAAATAATGTTAATTTTCTCTCTTTCTACATATAATTTCCCATTTATCTTGCAGCACTGACTCGGCGTCCAGTTCGATATCCAGTCAAGTGGATGCTGCTGCTCGTCTCGCCGGCTATGCGGGACACGCTGTCAGCTGGAAGACTACACCAATAGCGACCACCAAGATTACATCTCCACACAGCTTGCCGTTGGTGAATCAGTCAACCCAAGCAACAAGCACACCTTATAGCCACTATGGTAATCCAACGGCTGATGAGATGGCCACTTCGGTGTTCTGCAGCAGCAATGGTGATGGCCAGGAGCATGATCTCTTTGATAGCAACTATCCGGATCTGCTAGACATTGCCAAGTATGCTGTGGCGCAGGCGCAACAAAGTGGCCACGCCTATCCGCCCACGGGTGCGACAACAGCCAACGGAGGACTGTGCACCTTGCCGAGAAAGCTAAAGCATAGTGGCAAGTATTTTCGCAACTCCTCGGATAGTCAATCGCCGCTCCTGGCGGACAACTCAAGCAAGTATGGAAGCAGCACACTTGGAGATGGAAGTTTTCTGAACGAGGCCATGGGCTTGGGCAGACGCTACTCGGCGGAGTCAAGCTATGCCAGCAACTATTCCAGCACCACAACCTATACGGGTGGTGGCCAGCGAGCCAATAGCTTCTTGAATTTGGTGCAGAGTGGCGCCCACAAAGGTGGGATACATGCCCATCATCTAGGTCAAAAGCCTAGCCTGCCCTCATCCCCAGTGCAACATCAGCGTTCCCTGAGCAGCGCTGCGACGCCGCTGCTTGACTTTTCGGCGTTGGCCACACGAGCTGCAGGAGCGGCGAACTCCTCGGTGGCTGCCTATGACTATCACGCGGCGCAGCTGGAGCGCTTCTTGGAAGAGTATCGCAATCTGCAGGATCAGCTGTGCAAGATGAAGGAGACCTGCGATACCATACGCAAAAAGGAGACGCCACTCCGAGTAACAATTGGTAACCAGTCGGCTGCCCAGCTGGCCGATCCTGTGATGTATAGTGCGGCTACAGCCTCACACAGCCCAAAGCCGCCAGCATCGACGCTGAAAGCGAAAACTTTGCTGCCGGGTCAACCTCCCGATCCGCCGCCCTATTGGCTGCATCGCAATGCAATGCTGAAGCGTCTGAATGCAGATGCGGGTGGACAGGGAAATGGAGCAAGTGGCGCTGCCTCGCCACAGCCCGGCCAGGATATCTTCAAGAGCTAATCGAACTTGTGTACAGCCGACGACTAAGCCAGATATACAAAACCGAGAAACGACTTCGGTGCACCGAAGCTAACATTGCCTTGCAGAAATATTTGATGAAAAATGATTGACGATATGTATTCCGAGTGATAGTAATCAGCTACAACTTTAAATACTCATGAATCTTATAAGTAGCTTTCGTAATTTGTACCATACATAAAATATATAATATAATACATTTAGCCTAAACACTATCTCCCACTCAGTTCTTGCAAGGTAATGTTTCTCTCCCTCTCTTTAAACTTTTGCATAGTTAGTCTTAGGTAGATGGGGGTTTTTGAAAACAGGTTTTAATGCCAGCCCCCCTGTTGTATTATAGAAAAACACACAATTTTCCACTCTTTCTACTCGCTACGCATATAAAACAGTCACATTGTAAGTGTATAGACAGAACCCTTCCCCTCAAAAACTATTTGAAATCCTTACCCGAATCAAAAATAAAACAATTCAAAAACTCCAATCCCCAAAGCTCTCGTGTTAGTCTAACTAAAAGTGTTTTTGTACTTTAAGCGATCTCATTACAAAACCAACAAGAAAATAATAATAATAATGATATTTAAATTAAATATTATATGTATATTTTAAGCGGAATTGAGTTGGCACAGACTGCTGGCATTGGTTGATGGTTTGATTGATTGATGTATTGTTTGATTGTTAGACATTTTATTAGAAGTTTAAGTTGTAAAAGAGTGCAAGAAATCAAAACCAAAGTTTGAAACATGGAATAAACATAAAATATAAACGCCAACTCAATTCAAACGAAAAACTTGTAATTAACAATAACAACAAGAACAAGAACATTATATTTTAAGGTGTCACTAAACTAAAACTCAAACGACAAAACAAAAAACGATATAAAAATAAATTAGTTGAGAATTGAAACAAAAACTTGAAATATGGCAATCAAAGTGACTTTTTAATGATTTTTGTCTCTGTTTTGTTTATTTCTGATTTTCCTTTATTTTTTTTGTGGGGTGGGTCAATGACTGGCTCAATCGACAGCCGTGCAAATGTTCATTTCCGGTTCGCGCCCCCAATCAGTGGTGGGTCAGGGGCGTGCATAAAGGAGGAGCACGGCTATTCAAAGTAATTGTCGCTTGTCGCGCGATATTTTTACTCCTTTTCCAACCTCCTCTCCCACTATCCGTCTCGCTCTCTCTCTCTCTCTCATTCGCTGAGTGTTGCTTGTATGCTTGATTGCAGGGCGGTGGGCGTATTCAAATGTCACGCCCTGGTCGACCGGCTAGATTAAACCATAATAATTTTATATCACACTCACACACAGAAACAAAAGCTCACTCTCACACCAACAACTCGCATACAAATCGCGCCAATTGGTTTTTGTGTGAAAATTGCAAACATTTCTTTTATTTCGCTTCACATTTGGCCGCACAAATGAAGTTGTAAAATGCAAATGAAGTCGCGTCGTCAGCGTCGTCGTCATCGTTGTCGCCGTTGTCGTTGCGCTTAAGTTCATGTTCGATGTGATGTTGCCATAAAGCAGGATTAAAAGGAATTTATTAACCTTTGGCACGGACGCAATCCAACGCAACTCTCCCACAACGACAGCAGCGACGACATGATAGCTTTGATATGCGGGCATAACCCTGTTCCACTATACAATCCTTACTAGTACATTCCTACACTTTGTCACACACACAATGACAGACAGTTTTGCTGACATTCTGTTGACCTGCAGGCATTTGAATAAAAACTGTTGCCTATTTTTTGGCGCTGTGTTAAAATCAAATCTGCGTATTTCTATTCAGGAATCCAACGAAAAACTCTATAAAAATAAGCACATTGACGCATAAGCCGAAAAAATAAATATATTAATTGAAGTTAGCTTTTCAACTCAATTAAGCTGTACAATAGCAAAAAATGCAATTTAATATGCGCTTTAACATTTTTCAATAGATATGTTTATCGAGGTTGATTGAAATCTGTATCATAAACGGCTTAATAGGATTGATATTAAATATTTAAATTTAAACATTTGTTGACACAAGAATCATGGTCAAAGAATTTAACCACCCATATCTAAATAATTTTAATTTAAAACATTGATAAAACTCTTTAAAAATAACTCTTTTTTAAAAGACCCAAAGCCATTTCACAGCATTTATCATTCAACCAGTTTTATGTTATTCATGTCGTTAATATAACTTTGGTAATTACACGTCATATACATGTAGTTTTCAACATATATATGACTGATAAAAATATTCACTTCATGAAGCTTAAACACGCCAACATTAAATGCCACGAAAAAAAATTTGATGAAAAAAAATTTGTAAAAAAAAAATATATGCCTAAGAGCAGTTTCAAATGTTTACCACAAGTTCGCCAGCTCCTTGCGGTTTGGTGGAATTAAGTTGCACACACGCAAACACTCAGAAACCCAAACACACACACACACACACATGTACATATATGTATGCATGAATGTATGCTTACCTTAACATTACCTGTCCCATTTCTCTGATGCCTGCTCCTGCTGACCGGCTAAAGCGAAAATAATGAGCCCAATGTTGAGGGCTAAAGTGGGTGTATGTTTGTGTGTGTGTGTTTCAAAGAGAGGCTGGGGGTATGGGCCAACGTTGAGAGCAGTCGAGTTCATGTCAAGCTGTCAGTCAAGGTCGATTTCATTTGCTTCTTGCCGCAGTTGCTCTCTGCCTGCGTTTCGGTGGCAGCTATGCACCTTGTGCAACATGCCAGCACAGGGGTAAAAGGGTTACAGCAGTAATGCACACATATATATATATATACATTTTGCCTGCAAGTGGCTTTTTGTCACTGTCTTCGGGCTGCCAGTGCAATTTTTATGCCAAGCGAGGCAGCAGATAAATTGTGTATATATGTATATGCATGCATCGGTGTACTGAGTGTGTGTGCGTGCTTGGGAATTTTTTCATCATTATCAATGTCCTTGTACTGTTGCTGTTTCAGTTGCTGCCACATGCCACTTAATGCCAACGCTGCACGTTCCACTTTTGCATTTCGTCTTCTTTGCCTTTTGCTGCGGCCTTTTGTGGCCGCGTCGCACAATTGCATGCCACAGCAGCAGCAGCAGCCTCCACCTGAGCGGGAGGCCATGTCCATTATATTCAGCCATTTATGTGTGTGTGTGTGTGTGTGGCATAAGTTGGCACTTTAGCTGCAGAAGGCAGCTGCTACCTGTTTCACAGTCACAGTTACAGTTGTGGCCTTTGCTTGAGTTTGTTTTCCGGACGTGCCGCCATTTGCCGTGTCCTTGGACTCCTTGCCAACCCACGTCTCTCCATATATTGCCTGCTTGCCATTTACTTCTCAATTTTCAGATATTGGCAATCGATATGTTCCCACTAACTGCGTGTGTAGCCAAACGCCTGCCTCAGTATCTGTCTCTGAGTCTGTAGTTGTGTGTGAGTTATGTGTTGAAGTGTGTGTTTGCCAGCTCTCACTCTCTCTCCCTCTCTCTCTCTCTCTCAGTTTAATGTTGTCTTTCCCTCCATGTTGGATGTTTTAATGGATGTTGCATTACTCGTTGCTAAAGGCGCAACCCAAAAGCGGCGCGTTGCCAGCTGCTAAAAATAAAACTCTTGCTAACGCGAAAATTGAAAAATAGTTTTTTGCCAGCAGCGACAACCTAACAAAGTTACAAATGGCTGTGGTGGCAGTAAACGCCCTTATTGATTAGCTCAGTACGCAATTTGTTTGCTCCGGACTTAATACAAGTACTAAATCGCGATCTCTGTCGGGTAAAACCTTTTACCTAAACGTTAAATTTTAAAAGTTAAAGTCAAAGTCTCAATGTCAAATTATTTTTTAGTTAGTTGCAGCTGCAAAGTCAGTGACCCTTCACTGTAATACGAAAGGGGTGGGGGCTTAGGGCAGCACTCTCCTGGATCCCTGAAGCGTGGGTAATGAGCGCATTGATAATACTGTAAACAAAAGCAGGCCGACCGCACAAAAAAAAAAAAATAGAGATAAAAACGAACACAAAAAATGAAAAGGAAATGAAAAGCGAAATGCAAATAGCTGCTGAAAGTGTCAAGGATAATGTGCACAACCGGAAACAAAATGAAGGCTGACAAAGTTTGCCTCAATTTTTCGACGTGACTATGTCAAGTACATAGATAATACATTTTTTTATATTCCTAGTGAACAAATATTTAAATTTTGGCTATTTTTTCTAAGCTTTGGTATTTTTAGTATTGAATAATAAACTGTTTTTAAGTAAGATGCTTTTATATATTGAAGGTTGAACATTTATTGATGCCAAGATTCCGAAATAGATAGACTATTAACCAACTAAATAAAAATCGAAAGCTTTAACAACATTAAGTATATTTGTCTTTTACAATAAGGTCTCACATTAAAGCAACTCACCGGATTATTCATTCTAATTTGCTTCGAAAGAATCCAACCGTAAGCCCACTGTGAAAATATTTATCTAGCTTTGGTTAATTAAGGTCCTGCGCCCCACATTTTTTTCACCCAACAAAAACCCGATTTAATATGCCAACAAAGAGAGACTAAATGCACAAACAAATGAAGCCACTAAAAGCTGACTCACAAAACGGCCGACAAAACACCAAATGCAATGCAACAACAAGCTGACACCCAAAAACAGCAACAACCAGTAAAATGCAACCGAGAGAAACCTTGCACAAAGTTTGACTCACTTTTTTTTTTGTTTTCGCTTGAGAAGGTTAACCCAAAAAACAAAGAAAATAAATGAGAATCAAAACTAAAACTCAAACACAACGAAGGCGACGAAGCCAATACAAACAAAACACAAAGCAGACACACACACACACACAAATAGGCAAACAAAAGGATGATGATGATGCTGATGAGAATGCGGATGCACACCAAGCAGATTATCCTGTTGCTGTCAAACAGTAACAACAACAACAACAATTTCAAGAGCACCGCAAGGCCGTAATCCCCCAGAGCCGTTACCGTAACCGCTTTACAGGGCCACGACAGGCGGCGCAGAGTCCGCAGATTGAGCCAAACACACACACACACACACACACACACACACATGCACACATAGATGTAAAGTCTGCCAAAACTGCCATAACATGGCTGATTACCCGATGCTGTTTTGCCGATGTTGCCGCCACTGTTGCAAGTGCCACAGGCCATTGAAGTTGCCAAACCGCTAAGCGGCCCCCAGCAAAAAGTTTTCATTAAAGTGGCAACTGTCACTCGTGCAAGCCACCTCCCTTCTCTAAGCCCTTCACCTTTCTCTCATTTAGATCTTAGCTCTCTCTCTCTTTCTCTCTCTCTCTCTCTCCTCTCTCTCACCTGACTTGACAGTTGGCGCTTAACTTTTTGCCCTTTGTAATTGCCCGGCAGTGAAAAATTGGCATCGCACAGCAGCAGCTTTTACTATTTGCTGTTTGGTTATCGGTGTACATTGAGGGACTACCAAACTATGTGAACGGGATAGAGAAGGATTTAAATCTAATCAACTGGCTGCATAAATAACTACGGAATGTACTTAAGAGCTTAAAGAAGTTTTTTATTTAAAAAGCTGTCAGTTAAAACTGAAGAATATATGTATAGATAAATGTTTTACTGAGACGTTTTTCACTCTGGGAACAGTATATGAATACCAACTTACTTTAAGTATTCGATGTAAGCAATTGTGTTGTGAAAAATGATGCTCCATGTTGTTGTTATGCACAAGTGTGTGCCGGAAGCGCAACAGTCACTACGATGTGTAACAGCTACACACACTAACACTTACACAAACACTATCTTTTTCTATTCCACTCACTCGTACACAATTCAAAGTAACCAATTTGAAAGTTGAATCGTTTAGTGAAATCACTTGAGGCGATACAAATCAATCACAGACAATCAGCACCAGCAAAGAACCGCAACTGCAAAGCAACAAAATAAACATGGACCTACAGAAGAAAGCCACATTCCCTTCCCTTACGTCTTAGGGATCTGCAGAGCTCTTGAGCAAACGGACAAACGAAACGAATATTTTTCCATCTCGCCATTTTTTTGAAATTTTATTTAATTTGCACTCATAGCCAAGTCAAGAGCTGTACCGATTCCCCTCTCACCCTCGCCAATTTGCACTGACCACCTTTAGCTCCTGCAGCTAATGCTCCTGGCTGCTGCGTATTGGAAATTTGATTTTAAATTGGTTTTGGCATCGATGAGCGTAAAGTTTGTTTGGATGAAACTAACAAAGTCCATTACCAAACGAATAAAGGCCAAGAAACGAGGTGTGAGGTACTCAATGTTTGGCACACAAATAGCCACAGGTGATGTTTTTATTTATTTACCCTGTAGAAAAGTGGACTTGGCATTTAGGGTATAATATACTATTGGCACAGTATGTAACAGCTTGATCCGCTAGAAACCTTATATGTACACGGTATCTCTCAGTTGAACGCGCACTTCGCTAGCATACTCTTACTTATTTTGTATTCATCTACTGGGAAATGCAAAAGTTTCAGCATAAAAAAAAAACCGAATAACATCATGCACTCTGCATAAGCAACATGCAAAAGAATCGATAAATATTTGTGCAAGGCAAATGTAACTGAGAAAAAAGAAATACACGAAAAATCATATGAATTGAAGTGTTAACAAAAAAAAAAAGCGGAGAAAATTCTTTTTAAATGAAATGCAAATGGCAAAAAGGGCAAACGAGAAACGGTGGAACACAGCCGTCGAGCTCTGAACGAGCCGTGAAGACTCCTTGTTCAGGCCAACGGCTTAATTGAAGGGCGTCAAAAGGGAGCAAATTAAATCAACAAACAGCCACAACACTCAAAACCCAAAGCGAACACATTTAGCCCAGCCGCCATCCCTAGTGCGGGTCACTCATTATCGCCATTAGCATAAGTTAGATAACTTTATAAGGGCATTTTGCGACTATATAGAGATAAATACTTGCATACTTATTATGCTACGAATCAAATAAAAATATCCTTTCTCCATTCCGACAGTTCAGTTTCGTAACTCTCTCCCGTTCAAAGAACTTTCTTATCTATGAAAACATATAAACTGTGCATTCAATTAATCTTGCAGCTAGATTTACAAGTGTATTTAAACTTCGTAATGCCATAACAAAAAGTTTCCAATTGTTAACGTATGCATTCGCTTGCTAACTCATTCAGCCAGTCATTCATTCATTCATTTATTCACTCGTTCACTCGCTCATTCATTTGTTTATGCTGTTGGTTTTTGTAGCGCCCAGACTGACTTCATTTGAAAACTTTTGCCATATTTTACGGTGCCGCAATAAATTGCTGCCCCTCAGTGTTGCGAAGAGTGGCAACACTTTTGACACCCCTTCCTCTTTGTCTATCTTTTTTATGGCAACTTTTGCATATTTTTGGCCCAATTTTAAGTCACAACCAGCGCTGTTGCGCAAAGCAGATAGAACTTCAATGGCAAACTTAAATAGTTTTTAATTCCGCAATGGCATATAGCATATTTATTATAGAAATAAAAATAAAACAAAACAAAACTCGACTTCGGATAGCAAATAATTAAATTGGGCAGCAATTTTAATGCTGTTGGTAATGCGATTCAAAAAATAAAGATAAATATTGAATTAAAGCAATTGCCATTTAAAAATGCAACATTTATTATTCACAAACGGGTTTCATGATTTTATTACCCAACCACAAAGAATTGTGTTTTTATGCTACTTAAATAAAATATATAAATATCAACTTGTTGCATTATAAAAACAATTTCAACATAAAATGTCATCCACATTATAATTGTATAAATGCTCGGACAATCTGTATTTGTTGTTGCGGGGTATCTTCTTGTCGCTTTAACATTTAGGCATCGCATTTTTACTTGCTTTTCAATTAATCTTTTCTAATTTATTGACACTAGGCACAAATGCGAAATGGCGTTTTCCGTTGTGCGCTGGCTTACCGTAGAGTTATGTATAATTTATGCAAATTTCGCTAAATCAATTTTTAATTAAAATCACACACACACACACAAACAATTGCTGCAGTCAAACAAACAATTTTAGTTTCAGTTTATGCATTGTGACCTCGGGGCTGTGATCAACTTGGCGTTTGCTAGCAAATCAATATGTCCAAACATTCGTCCATCCATCTATGCATTCATACATCCATCAAGCTCTATGTTCAAGTGTGAGCTAGCTGCCTCAATGATAATTATATTTGTATAACACTACAAATGCAAACTTAGTTGTTGCATTTAATTATTCGATGCATTTACAGCTGCACTTCGTTCCATTGCATTCTAAATTTCTACTTATCTTAAGTTTATTTGAGGAAATATGATTCCAGTCTGGCAACAAAATAATAATTATTATTGTACTTGTAAGTAAACGAATTAAAAGTGATATTTTGTATTCCCAGTAAGCCCCTTACCATAAATTCAAAGACTTAAATGCTAACTACAAAAATTATAATAATCCGTATGCGAAATGCCAATTTATGTGCCTGTTGGCAAATTAATTGTGTGTATAATAACAAAATCGCAATTGTATAGTGTCAAACATATGGTCAGATATGGTCGGGGCAAACATTACCGCTCTCTCTCTCTCTTCCTCCCTCACTCTCCCTTTCCCTGTACAGGATACGCAGATCAACACGTGCACACGAATTTCTGCTCAATTAACATGTCACGCAACTCTGGAAAACGAGCATTCAACCCTGCGCCTCACTCACAGCTTCGCATTTCCGTTGCTGGCATATCCGTTTCCGCAATCGCAACTATTATTATTATTCACCTTTTTCGTCTATTTTTTGAGTTTGTTTTCGTTTTTGCTTTATGTTGCTTTTTTGTTTGTGCAGCCAAAATCAAATGCACCATTTAACACAGATGAAGTAAGCAATTTGAAAACTAAAAATATCATTTCTACAATTCCATAAAGCCAAACAACATTTCAGCACACACAGTTTATCTTTATTGGCTTCACAATTTTGCAGTTCCGTATCTGAAGTCGTTGCTAAAGTCGTCAACATTCTGCCTGATGCTGTCAATGGCAGCAACGTATGTAGATATATATACATGTATATAATTAATTTGAACGGAAATCAGTTGGTTGTCAACAATACAATCTCAGCGACAAATCTGTTTTCAATTAATGGCAAATTGTTCAGCACGTAAAGCCGTTCAAACAACAACCAACACACAAGTTGAGCTAGTGGACCAGAGCGCAGGCTGCCCAGATGGCTCAAAAAACAACAAGCAAGAAAGTGACAGACCCTTGGAATCGAATGTCAAATACTCTGTTCAAAATGCTATATGAGTTTAAAGCACGATTTGCTGCTCATAGAATATATACTTTTGGTCTAATGGCTGTGAACAGAGTATCGAAACAAAAACACAAACAAAACTAACAAACGCGCTTAGAGCTGGTGTATGTGCTGTAAATGGCACAACATGTCCAAAGTGTGTGAACGAACGAATAGTATTTTCAACACAAATTCATTTCCGAGCTTATTGCATACTTTTGGGCGCAAGCAAAAAATAAAAAAGTGTGTAGATATACCGTAGAAATCGTAGAGTTTTCAGCACAAGTTCATGAGAAATTGGTTTGAAAGGCAGAAAATAACAAGAGTTAAGTTGTTTGGGCTTATTGAACGAGGATTTCTATAAAGATTTTATGTTTTGTCACAATCAGAGTAACAGTTCAGATAAGAGAAAACACACTGCAATAGGCCACATCAATGAAATAGCTTCGTTATCATTTGTAGAAACACATACGCACTTTGTTTTTGGCTTGCTCTAAATAACATAGAAAATTGGGAAATGTGTAAATGCAAACATTATTCGAAAATGGTACAAAAGTCTCTTGAGAATTCATTGGCGATAGACAGACAGCATCACAGAACATAAGTAAAATACTTAAGATAAGCAAAAGTGATGGCCAAGTGGTTCTCGGGCAGTATTTGTTGGTATTTACGTATTTGGTCATAACAATCACAGCAGCAACAACAGCAAAGGGACAACGACAACGAACACAATACACATGGTTCGAGTACTCAAGGGTGCTATTAACTAAAGGGTTACGCAATTACATGTTGCCATTCAGACAGACTGCGAGACAATGTAAAAGACAGACAATGTTAAAGAGAAGAGGGAGAGGAAACATTTAAACGGCAGCTGCGAGATATCTGAAACAGATTTCAATGTTGCTTACATAAATTGTTTACCAATCTGGTCGAAAATCGGAATTTCAAATTTTGCCTACGAAAATTTATGCGCACATTTATACAATTTACATTTACACACACATATACACACACACAAGCGTACACATACGAGGTTAGGCAAAGGATATGCGACTACATTTCATTTGTTTCAAGACCACACAAAATAATATAAAAAGGGAAACCAAAAAGGCAACAGACACTTGGCCCAGAAGAGCGAGCTATGAGGACACAATTCTGGCGGCTCCCTCGAGTTGTGTCCCTAAGGCTATTCGTTCCGGGCGATAAGTATATGGCCGAGTTTTGACATTGTCGTCGAGACGACTTTAAGGCTGCTCAATTATGTGTTATCCTGCTAATAGCATAGAACACACAACCCACACACACACATATACAGACAGAGAGAGAGAAGAAGGCCTGGCTGGTACATATGTCAACGTTGCCGCCTCTTCGAGCGTTGCACCTGAAAATGTGATTTAAATTGCAAAACTAAACAACAATCAGCCACAACTCTAACTGGTCGATGTAAGAGACCGCCTACTTCGTCTCTGCCTGCTTCAGGTCCTGCATGTCCAGCAAGTTTATGTGCAAGCAGACGATTTGTGCTGCTGCTGTTGCTGCATGTCAACAGTGGCGCTGACGGCAGAGATTAAGATGCAAATTTCAGGTAAGGCCCAGCAACAAAACCAACAACAGCATCAACATTAGGCGGAGGCAGACAGCTGGCGAGGAGGTGGAAAGGACGATTGCAGTAGCAAAACACCTGTATCCTAAATCCGGTCTGGCAATGCCCCCAAAGTGCAAAGTGAATATTCATGTTGCATGTCAGAACGTAATACAACATTTGTGCAACATGCCAACCGTGAGAAGAAGGATGCCAGCGGGGCACAGAGCACAGACGCCACAAGGCAGCTGATTTAGCCAGAAGTGAGGAGTGAAAAGTTAAGAGCAAATTTTTGCTGCATCAATCTTTGATGCAGACTTTGTTAATAAGTACAATATTTAGTTTAAATAATTTGATTCTGAGATGATTTCTATTTGCAAAATCGATGATTAAACTGATATCAAAGTCAACTGCTAGTTTGCTATAATGCCGAATCAGTTTTGTATAGGTTACTATTTCGATACCTTTCTGTGACTGTGGTCATACATACAACATCGTAATAAACCCAATTGAAAAGAAAATATGTCCCACAACTTAAGATTTTCTGTTTAACACATTTAAACCAATATTATGCACATATCTGAGACCTCAACTGGCTGCCTGTCAGTCATTCTGTCGATCTGTCAGTCATGGCCATTGCAATTAATTTTAATGACATCTAAAGACGTTTACCACACCCCTCCTCCCCCAACCCCAACCGCTACCCACCCACGGCATCATGTCCAAACCGAGAATGAGGTTCAATTTGCTCTTTGTCCCTTTCTTACTTGTTCGTTCTTATGGCATGCAGTGCGTATACGTGTTTTACTTAATTTCAATGATGTTGTTGGCCTGGCTATCTGCATAAATGTTTTATTATCTTACACCAGTGCACAATTTTGGCTCGAGGCATCGAGAAATGGCCAACTCGTGTCAACTGACTTTTAAGCCATATTTAATCCGGCTTCCAAGGGGGAAGTGCGCACCAAAAAACTCAACGAAGTAACAGTGGGTGACAAAAAAAAAAATAAAAACCGAGAAGAGAAGAGTATAAAACACTATAACAAGCTGCCAGCTGAGTAGTTGCTGCCACTGAGTGGGTTGCCAACGAGTGTGTTGTTGTTTTTGCATGCATTGTATGTAAGGATAAACTGTTGCGACAATGTCAACATGCGAAGTTCTTCCTACCGCAAAGATGACAGATGACCACTTCATGAACCCATGCATTTTAATCCGCACAGACGCGGCCGGCCAGGCTCGGGGAGTAAAAACAATGCCAAGCCTGCCTTCTGTGTCCAGTGTCCCAACATCCGGCCAGCTGCCTAGCCAGAATTTGATTCTCTCTCTCTCTCTCTCTTGCTCGTTCTCTCTCTCTCTCTCTTTCTCTTTGTGCTGGATAATGATGGAAGTGCATTCTGTAAATGCAAAATATATTTTGCCATGTACAAGTTAAATGTGCGACACATAAATAATTTTGTACTACGCTTGGTCCCGACCAATGCATCAACAATGCATTTATACACTTGCACACGCACACACACATATGTGTGTGTATGTATGTATATAGCTGTGTGCCTCATCTCTTTTATGCATTACGTTTTAATTTTGCAAAAATTTATTTAAATGCGAGTATAATGTAATGTAAATTTCCATTCACTGCAACTCGTACGCACACTCGCACACACACACACACACCACACAAGCACATATAGAGAATGTGTGGTTGGGCGTGCATTGTTGGCGTGGATGTGTGATATAAGTATAAGTAGCCTTACATGGCTTGCCGCTACTCAAATTAATGGATTTTTAATTGTCTCTTTCTCACTTACACCGCAGCCAACTCGTTTTTACCCAGGCCAACACAATCTCATTTTCCCCCGCCGCCCTCAACTCACTCCTCTTCGCCCCTTTGTAAGCAAAAGCATCCTCTGTTTTCATCAGTTGTTGGGCTCTGGCAAATTACCTTCATAGCTGGAGCGATATCCATTTGGGAGTCGACTTAAAGCCGACTTTATGAACTTTATAAAGCAGATAAAAAAAACAGCAAATTCTTTTTTCAAGCATAATTTAATACCAAGGAATATTTAAATGCAATTATAGCTATCAATTCATTGGACACTAACTTGATGGATGCATGGTCTAATTGGATTTATAGTATTCATAAATAGTTTAAAATTATTTAATGATGCAAGTAACGATTTTAAGATATTTTCAATTAAATTGGATATCTTTTGGGTCAATAAATTGCATGATTTATTATTCTCACACAACAATGTATGTTCAAAGTTAAGAGCTTAACTTTTTATTTTATGGTGCTGTATCTTTTGGCCTGGCCTGACAGTGAACATGTCTGAGGCAAGCTAACAAATCAACGGAACAGGGACCTTTCAATTATTATCTTTATCAGTCATTATATGGTTGACCTTTTGGCATTGCTGAGTGTGAAAAAGACTTACGAAAAAGCATTTCCCCAAAACCTAAGTCAATCTATCTAATCACTGATAACTTTGGACTTCGATGCTGTGCTAAGAAAACTATCTTGATTAGGCTGTGCGATGAGTTAATTGAAATCGACACACTGCAGTTGATTATCCTCTTTGTTGTTTAGTTATTCTATAAATAGCTATAAAACAGCATCGCCAATATTTCAATTAAATTCAGCATACATTCATACTAAGTAGTGAAATATTACTCTAAAATTCAAAGTCCAAAAATATTTGCTCAACTTAAATATTTAATATGTGCATGGTAAAGATATTAAATTAAGAAAGCCAGCTTGTTTTTCAGCATATTTGCACCTTGTGGCAACGATTATCTCAATTGTTAGGCATATTTATGAAGCAATCCGATTAAAATGCTTATACACTGTAAAAATCACAGTCAAAGGGGGTTATTTTTATCCACATGGTAAATGCAAGGCATACCGATATATCGAAACACATAAATATGCACAAATCTATTAAGATTAAACGGCAAAATTACGCATACGCCACAGTTGCCAAGCTTAGTTGCTAAATCGTCAATCGTCACAGTAAAGCTCTTCCTATCGAAAAAGTAAACCAGCTCCAAACGCTGTGCAAATTTTTACTGTCTTCCAATGGGGAATAAGAAGGAATTGGCTTCAGTTAAAGCTGTCGTCCTAAGCCGTCACGGCACTAAAAATATCAACGCCAGACAAAAAAAGAAAAGGGAAATTCAGTCCTTACAGTATTTGGCGGCTGTTTCTTATTTTTCATATTTGTTTAATATTTTTATGTGCTACTGCGGTGTGGGGGGCAAACAAGCTAAACATTTTATTTGTTAGCTTGACTTGCTTGTTGTTGCTTTAAAAATTTTTACTTTATAGATTTGTTACAAATTTCTGTCAGCCAAGCATGCCAAACGGTCTTTAGGTTTGTCTTTTTTATCGCCTTATGCCAAACGCCAGACAGCTCTGCTCCATTGGCGTTTTATGGCATATTAAAAAGCGAAAGCGAAAGCGTGTAAGGCGGTTACAAAATAAGTATGTATCTTAATTTATTTATGGTCGCATTTTGGGCCAGCCATTTTCTTTGGCAGTGCGTCGAAAATTTGATTAGCGGCAATTGTGCAAATTATAAATGACAGCATTTAAGCAGCTTTAATTTAATCTCGAAACATTTCAGTTTCCAACCTTTTCGCCAACACACACACACACCCCACACACAACGATAAGCAAAAGTGGTTACATCAAGAAATGCGCTTAAATGTAAACACAAAAATTAATTTCATCATATTTTTCACTTTGTTGTTCTTGTTGCTGTTGTTGTTGCTGGCTGCTTAAAACAACAACAACAAAAACGACAACGTGGCAAATATATATGTGTGTTTTTGTTTGTATGTGTTTGAGCTCAACAGCTAGAAACTTGGCCCCGCCCACTTTTTTTTAGCTTTGGCTAAAGCGATTTTGGCGTCACGCTTCGTTGAATTCTGTTTGTATGCGATGCCAGGGATAATATGCTGTTAATGGTAACTCTCTTTCCATCGTTTTCTCTCTCTCTCTCTCTCTCTCTTTTCGCTTTAGATGTCTTTGTCCAAGCATGTGTAGCCAGGATGTGGTCTGTTTCTCTGTGTATGTGTACTTTAAAATGAAAAAAATGGATTCAAGCAGCCGCATTTAGCTTGAATTGCTGTCATTTATTATGCTTGTTGTTGCTGCTGCTGCTGCTGCCGCTGACGATGTTGCTGTGGTGAAAGTTGTTGTTGTTGCTGCTGTTGTGTAGCAAAATGGCTTAGACGCCGCTTTGGTAATAATTAGTAAAAGATATCAAAGCAAATGACTTTATCTGCTTACAAACTTTACTCATACACTTTTTACACACACACACGCACACTACGACGACAGCCAAGGACAATGGTGTTGCTTTTATGTGTTGCTGACAACGTCTTTGCGGGAGTTAAATGTTGCCAACATGTTGCCCCCTCCAGTTGAATCCTCTTGTTGATTGCTATACTCTCTAAGAAAAGGGTAAAGATGAATTCGAATTACAATGTATCTGAAAGAGGCTACGAAAGAGTTATAGATATATTCTTAAGTTTGGGGCTATTATATAGAAATTATGGAAGCTCTTTCAGCCATAAACATTCATCAACACAATGAATATTTATATTAACAACTGTATAAATTTGTAGTAAGTGTATATAAATTTCAATAATAAACAAAAAAAACTTCAACTGATTGCTTCTAGCAGTATGCCTATGTGTGTGTGTTTGCCCTCCCCGATTCCCGCCTCTGTTTGTTGTTCAAGAATATTCGTAAAGCAAAGGCAAAAAAGGCTCCTTGTGTGATTTTGTGGCTTGGCTTTGTTTAAATTTTCAACCGCACAGCGCAGACTTATAAAATATGCCAAGAGTCTAAGAGCGTGTGTGTGTGTGTGTGTGTGCGTTAAGTGTGCAGAGCTTTGTGTGTGTGTGTGTGTGTGAGTGCTTATCCATTATAGAGCGTGAGCATGGCTCTGTGTGCCTTAATTTAGACATTCAGCTCCGTTTGGCTGCCATTTCATCCATGTGCATGCTAATAATTTATAACTAGTTTATATTTTGGCAATTATTTCCGTCACCTTCGTCGCCCGCCCGGCAAACTCTTGCAAGTTTAAAGCCACAAAAGATTTGCGGCTGAGTTGTTTTTCGTTGTCGGTTTTTGTTCTCGTACAGCATGACAATTAAAGGCATTTTGCGTGCGGCCATTACAACTTTGATATGCAAAAACAACAACAATGGAAACAAGACTTGAAATCAAAGCACAAAACATCTGCATAGACTCCGCACAGGAACTTCTCAAAAGTTCAGCGAGGGGGGGTGGGGTCGTAGGCAAAGCCGCGATAAGAGAACTTCATTCACGGATAACAATAAGCATGCTTAAGGGAGTTAGCAGACAGCAACAACAGCAGCAGCTTGTACTACATAACAACAACTCATGAATATAAATTGCTGCTGACTTGGTCCAACTCTGGCAACTGTTGTTCGTGTTGTTGTTGTTGGTGGTTGCTCCAAACACTGCGGGTTGCTGGCAATTATAAGGCAATGTCTAAAAACAGGCCGCCACTGTCAGGTGGAATACACACAAGACACAGTCGCAGGACTCCCAATGGTTTTTCTCAACAACAACAAAAAGAATATTTTAATAATAAGAAAAATTATATGAAACTTTTGCTGCAATGATTTAATAGAACACACACATTCCGGCCCAAAATGCTGGTCAGCTGCTCGTCATGGGTGGCCCTTAATCTAACAGCGGGTGCGATTTGACAAAGCTGCGCCCAGCGCCGCCCACAAAGTCTAGAAGCAGGCTGTTTTAAATTGTTGCGTATACGCCGCGTTCAACATGTAATTTAAATGCAATTAAAATAATAATTTATCTTACTCTCTCGCTTGTCACCTGTGCCTTCAGACTGTTTACGTTGCCAGCTGCAACCGATAGCAAAAGGAGGTAGAGTTGGAAGTGGAAGGTTGGGTTGTTTTGGGCATCACATACGTTCGTTCTAAGCCGTCGCCGCTTGGAAAGCATAAACATGTACAAAGCGCTCCCCATTGGCGGTGATAAATGAACGCTACGATGGCTGACAAGCCAAATGAAGGATCTCAAGCGCTGCTCATATGTAGGTACAAACATAACGAGACAAAGACATAGAGAGAGCGAGAAATAAAGAAAAGGGCAAAAGAAACCGCACTTACATCATTTGTATAAAGCTGGCAATTAACTGGCAAAGTCTGATATACCCCCACCAAAAAAAAACAATAGAACAACACATGAGAAATGTTTTAAAGAGATTCTTGAATAGCAAATACGAAAAAGTATGAAATGTGTACCGAAATGGAGTTTCTTTGTTAAGTCTGATATGGCCAAGTACTTTGAAAGACTTCAACTTTAATGCACCTTTAGCTGTGAGTCCTAGAAGCACGAAAGGAAAAGTTGAATGCGTAGATGATACACGAAGATTGAAATATTCTAATTCTTTTAATTAAACCTTTAAAAATTACAATTTGATTACATTTTAGGAAACTATCACATTAAAAAACATAATTTAATTATTTGAACGTTTGTATTCATGAACAACGTTAGTTTTTATGGGCATTTTTTAAGCCGACATAAGAAACATAATGTTACCTTTCTTTTGTTAACCTTTAGCATTGTCATTGATTGTTTTCAAATAAATATTATTAATTAAATTATAAATAAAACTTTTGCAATAAATCAAATAGCATCCCAACGACAACGCCACGTTGTTGTTGTTGCATATATTGTTATTGTTGCCGTTGTTGTTTCGTAATCAGAAAACAATAAACAAATATAATAACGATTAATTGGATTTTTATGGCCTCTTTCTTTTTCGTTTGTTGTTGCTACAGTGGTTGTTGTTGTTGTTGTTGGAAGCAATGCCACGCCCCGCTGCAGGGCAGCAGCCGCTTAAATTTTTCATAATAAAATATAATTTATTGCATTTGCATAAACCTCTTTACAGTAGTTTGAGTATGTAAGCGAGTCCCTCTGTATGTATTGCATGTGAGTGAATGCAATTGAATCAACACCAAGTTGCAAAGTAGCCAACGAAAAAAAAAAGAAGAAATACGGCAAAAAAAAACATTATCGAAGGCACGCGCAATAAAATGGCCGACGAACTGTTTGCAATCGCCAGCGGCGTCCTCAATAAAAATTCCTTTTGATTTATAATCGCTTGTCGTACATATGGGATAGGGAGGACCACTGTAAGAAATGGAGAGGAGTGCTGCGACATCAGATGAAAGAGTATGCAATTTAATCAGATAATTGCTTTCGAGCTGCAGGTGAAGGCAGAAAAAAGGGCATGAGACACAAATGAAGTCAGATCATTATGGTACCGAAAAACCTTTAAGTGGGAGTTTTTAAACACAAATGGCTGTAAGTGCTTAGGTCAGAAAATAAAATCCAAGAAAGTCACCTGAAACTCTTTTGAACTTTAAATGAGAAAGCTCAGCAAATTTCACCAGCTGTTTTAATGTTTTTGCATTTTGACTGAATTTTTAATTAGGCAGTTGACCCACTCGCCGACATATTTGCGGCGATCCTTGACTAGTGGCCATACAAGCATAGCCTATCTAAAAACCACACCCCACTTTACCCTTCCCTAGCCTTTTATTTTCGCACTCATCTCATTTGATGACATGGTTTGTGCTTGGTTGCGTTGTGCGTGGTACGCGTAAAAACACTTGTGGCTCGGCTGATGCTCCTCTGGCTGCATGTCATCACGTGGCGAACGCAGATGCAATTTAAAGCAAACAATTTTTGAAACGACCTACATCCGCCGCTGCCCACCGGATACACACGCACATACACACATGCATACTGACACGCATTAAGCAGCATGGCGGAGATAGACAAAATGGGAGTCGCTTTCGTTGAGCGCAGGAGAGTTTCACAACATCATTAAAAATTAATTCACGCTCGATGTACTGAACCAGTTTCTGATTTTGCTTCTGGCTGCAAACAAAAAAAATGCATACAGTTTTAAATGACTTACAGATATCCTGTAATAAGCTTGGAAGTAGCATTTCAAAAGATGCTCAACAAAAGTTCTTAACTCTGATAATTTGATATAAAACATTTTGCAATACAAATCATGTTGATGCTAAGCTCAACTATAAGAAATTTAGTGTCTTTTATTCCTTCACTTGTTGTTTTAACCATTACGAGGTATAAAATGAAGTGAAGTGCCACCAACAACAACAGTAATAATAACACCAACCATAACACCATCAACATTAGTTAGCTGAGGCTAAACAACAACGGCAAATGAATGCACACGTTTGCGGTTGGCTGTTGTGCACTTTATATTGCTGTGTGTGTGTGGGCATATGAACAGAAAGATCCTGGACAGAGGTCCTGGGCATACATAGGTCGTGGCCTATTTTGTTTTTGCCAGCAATGCTGCTGCTGATGACTTAATGAGCAAAATAAGCTCAGTGCCGAAATTACCTTTTAAAATTAACATGATGCTCTCTCTCTATCTCTCTCTTTCCCTCTAACACACGCCTATTTAAACACGCAACACACACAAACACACAGACAAAGCCCCACATACACACATTCATGTGGCGCAAAAATGAAGATTATAGTGATTATTGTGGCATAGACAAGCTGTTACATATTTAAATTAGGATTTTTATGCACATCGAAAAGGGAAGCGCAGGTGTGACTACTGAACAAAGGGAGAGCAACTATGAAGGGGCGTGCAAAGCTGCAGAAATAAAGAATTTAATTGCAAACTAATTAGTTGACTTTGTGGCTGTCGCTAAGAAGCTTAAAATATAAATTGATATTAGTCAGAAAACAATATGTTTGTATAAGTTGTGTTATCTCTTACCAGAAAAAGGGAATTAAAATCATTTAAAGCATATTTTAGATTTTTTTTTCTTAGCAGGCCTTTTGATATCAAAGTACTGTACCAGATTACCCTATCCTGCTTATCCTGCTATTTTCAGAGCAAGTCAGGATTCGTTGACTTATCGCTTAAGTGCCTGGCTGAAAGTCAGCTGTTTTCTGCACGCATCATTCGCCTTTAGATGCGCTTGTCAATAACTTATTTTTACGAATTTTTAAGAAGCTACGCTGCGTATACGCAATGCATGGGGCGAAAAACGAAAAAAACAAATACTCTGAAATACAAATGTGTATATGTGTGTGTGTGTGGGTGTGCGTTGGTGTGCACAGCATCATAATCAAATTAAAGCATAATTTTTTACGACATCATAGTAATAAATATGAACGATGCGAAATTGCAACATGGAATCCCAAAAGAAGCCAATCCAAAGTCCGGGTGGTGCTTCAGCAAGTGATTTTCCATTTTCGCTAAGCACTCAGACGTAGCAGTAGATTTGCAAGAAGGAGAGCAGAAAAAAGCTGGGCTGG
Source organism: Scaptomyza montana (assembly GCA_018904305.1). Classification (NCBI taxonomy): domain Eukaryota; kingdom Metazoa; phylum Arthropoda; class Insecta; order Diptera; family Drosophilidae; genus Scaptomyza; species Scaptomyza montana. The sequence continues at coordinate 4,702,062 of JAEIGR010000004.1, forward strand.
CGTGAAAAATAATAATATCAAATGTATAAATCATTTATGCCATGCTTAAAAATTGAATACGCATTCGTCAGCAATAAATCGCAGGAGAGGCAGCAGCCAGCAAAGGAGCTGAGGTCATGTCCTGGACTTTGGACTCAAGAGCTGGCTCTGGCTGGTCACATTTGCGTGTTCGCCGCCTTTTGGGAAATTGCTACAATTTGTTTCATATTTCATGTGGCTGCTGCTGCTGTATGTGTGAGAAAAAATTTACCAGCTTCCGGTTTGCAACAAAAGCAACTCGCGAGTTTTTCTTGGTCGGCAAAACTTATATTTGAATTATTGTTGGCACATTGGCAAAGCTAACCCAAAAATATCACAATGGCAATGCCTTATTTGCATATAGAACGCAATAGCAAATGGTTTTATTTATAGTAGCTTGTAGCTGCACTTCATGTCGCATCCTATTCGTGTTGCATACTTTTGAGCGCCAGCCAATTAAGCTTAGCTTTTATTGTTGCATATTTTAATAGTCAACAAATATCTTTTGAGACATTCATAATAATTCTACTTTTTAAAGCTCTTAAAAACTTATTTAAACCATAAAAAGTTTTAAGAAACTAACCTGTAATAAAAATAAGGAACTCAATCTTTAATATATCAATTTATGGCTGCAGACAGCAGAACGCAGAAAAAGTTATTTTGTTAGTTAAAGTTCATATTATTTTATTACTTAAGAAAGTTGCAGCAGAAATGAGGTAGATATACGTTAAAATTTAGTTTAAAGAAACTATTTCACAAATTTGTTAAAATTATGAGACAACAAACATTAATAATTAAAATCATATAATCATTCAATGACAAAAAATTGAGGATTTCTAAGCTACTTGCGTAGTAGAATGACTAATATGAAGCTATTTCATACGAATGTTTATTAAATCAACGTCAGGCCAATTATTTCAACTATGCGTGAATGGCAAATTCCAATTGCACGTAAGTATATATTTATAATATACTGATCTTTTCTTAAAGTTTAAGATATTATTTATTTAATATATTTTATTTCTCCTCCATATACTGAACTTTTCTGTTACTTTAACTAAAATTCCAAGAAAAGCTTCACACATCATAAATTTCTTGTTCGTGCCATTGCTTGCCTATGCTAATTTTGGGATAACATTCTCACACACACACACACACACACACACACTCAGGCAGACGCAGAGACATGTGGGTTCACGTTTCTTAATTTCAAATGAAACAATGTGAAAGAGAAGACATTGGCAATGCCGAGGCGACATGTCGTCGAAACGAAAATCAAATTTATGGTCTGAACAAGCCCTGTCAAATTGCGAGAATTGAGTGCCGCTCTCTGCCAGTCGCAAAATCAGCGGTTCAATGTGGTGCAGCGGCTCGGTTTAGTTCGGTTCGAAATGGGAAACTACAGCAGTACAGTAGAGAAGGCAACCAAAAATGCAGCTGCTGCTCCTGCTCGACATTTGCATCTCGCATATAAATCGCATTAGGAGCACGCAATTACAGAGCACCAAACATGGCAACGTGTGGTTTTCGCAAGACTCAGGCACTGCCATCTGTGCATCCCTTAGATTCCAAACACAAGAATTCCTCCGTTTAATTGAAGGTAGAATTATTCATCTATGTTTGCGTTTGTGTGTGTGTGGGTGTGTGGTAAAAGAGGCAAACTCAAATACGTACATTGATGGCACAGATTTGCGGCCCTGACAAAGCAATAAACAAGCATTGACCAAGCTCCATTTGGCTTGCGATTGTTCGCCACTTCAGCGATAAGAAAAACGAACTTCTTATCGTTAAGCGACCGACTGCAAAAAATAAAAGGCAAAAATACTCAAATGCGTTTCTCATAAATTTTATGAACTATAATTTACACAATGTGTGCGTTTTACAAATATGCATCAATGTCAACAACCCCCAAAATGCTGTACAGTATGACGGCGGCACAGTAGTACAAATCGGGGTTAATATCACATTCATTTAATACTAGAAATAAATATAATTTGATAGGCACTTTGGCGGATGCTCAAATCAAGAGTGGACACTTGTACATTATGTTGATCTTGGCAATATCTTTTTTGCTGAGTCTCGTGCGCTGTCCAATCTCAGCTGTTTCATCTAGCGGCACAATGGTATTCTTGCCGTTCACAGAGAAGGCACCAGGTCGATAGTGCAAACAGCTTTGATAATCATAGCCCACATCAAAGTCACTTATAACACTGGGTGAATATTTCATAAAGTTTTGCAGCTTGCCAGGCACAATGTTCTCTTCGACAACCTCAATGTAGTCATCTCTTATAGCCGAACTCTGCTGATGATAAAAGCCCAGAGCATGCATGAACTCATGTAGAATAGTACCGGGTCTGAAGCAGCCCTCTCCAATCGGATATATATCAAGATTCATTTCCTGTGGCTTGCCCAGGTATCCAACAGCTGTGTAGCAGCCACCAGGTTTGGCTTTTATATCGACATAGGCAACATCCTCTTCATTGGCCTCCCTGAACTGCAAGCATGTCTTCTCTTCCAGTGTTTCAATACCCTTTAAAATAGCCTGTCGATGTGGAGCATCGAAGTCTTTGGAGATTTTGTAAACGACTGTGTTTTGGGGCCAACGTTTGGTTGCATCTATCAGCCCATTTCGACCCATTGGACCCTGCTCCAATGCCAGCTGTTGCCTTGTAGTTAGCTGCATATCACCCTCCACGAAACCAGCTGCCTCTTCGGGATCTGCTTGGCTAGCGGGAAGCGGTAATGCTTTGCCCTCCAGCAGTAAGGTGAAGAGAAATAGAAGTAGCACAGTTTGATGGAATTGCATCTTGCTCGCGACGTTGCTCGATGTTGATTGACTTAGGTGCTTTGCTGACACTGGCCATAAATATGAGCCACTTGTTAGTTGAGTCCACAGATTAGATATAAACAATCGATAGTGCTCAGATAATACCACTGAACGTCTTTTTTTTCGGAAAGTATGGCAAACGCAAGTACCAGAGACAACACTAACACAGAAATATGATCATATAATCTAGAATCAAGCGGAAAATCTATTCCACAATATTCTTCTAGGCATTTTTCTTCCAGAATTTTCTTTTTTAAAGTCTGCCGGTCAAACGCTAGGTGGTAAATACTATCATTATTATTGGTCTATGGCTAAATTGAAATAGTATCACTATTATCAATGGTGTGATTGGCTTTTTTCAAGTGCTCGACGAGCAACACACAAATTATATTCCACTTACCGCACACTGCGGATAATGGTATGAGTAATGATTGCCACCTTTGCTTGCCCGACGAGTTTCAGATATGGAATACTCGAGTTATCGCTATAATATATAAATAAACAGTTGTCTTCGAACTTTAATGGAGCTTGTCAAACAGCAAACTCAAGAGACGGGATTAAAAACAGTGTTGAGTGGGTTGTGTTGGTTTGGAACGAGAGCCGGAAATATTTTTAAAGAAATGCCGGCATCTACGATGTGCCTAACTAGACTAAGCACTATGCAATTTTATTTACTTTCGATCGATTATAATATGAGGCGAGATTTAACAAACAGAAGTATGGACTTTATTTACTTGACCATATTTTAAAGTAAATTAAATTGATAGTAACTGAGATAAGGGAACAACTGACTCTAAGGTATGGTTACATTTGGAGATAGCATTCGAAAGAAGTCAGGGTTTACGATTTTTTTTTTAATAAATAAAATCCAATATACTTTGAGGGAAATATCAAGTTTCAACTCTTCACGTGCTTTCGTTTCCAATCACAATAGATACTTTCAATCGATTATTTATGAGTTTCAAATGTCGTCTCAAGTATGCCTTGGACACTTGTACATAATATTCAATTTGTTTATATCCGTCTGACTCATTTGCAGTCTCTGACCCATTATTTTCTCAGCACCTGCCTCCAGTGGTACAATAGTCATCTCCCCATTCTTGGAGAAGCCGTAGGGAGTGTAGTGCATGACACTTCCATAGTCATAGGTCTGATCAAAGTTATCAACCATTTTCGCATCATACTTATTGAAGTTATGCTCCTTTCCGTCCAAAATATTCTCTACAGCAATTCGCACATAATCATCGCGGTCTGAAGCGCTCTGCTGATGATAGAAGCCCAAAGCGTGTAGCATCTCGTGCATTATGGTGCCCATGCGATAACAACCCGTATCGAGATCGCTGTTTTGCAGATTCATTTGCTGGACGCGGTTTTGGAAGCCCACAGCTGTGAAACAGCCACCGGGCTCCGAGGTTATATCAACATAGTATTTCTGATCCAACGAAGCCTCCTTGAAAACCAGACAGGAATTCAGTTCGATTTTACTTAAGCCAATGAGTATTTGATTGCGATGGGCCTGGTCTGTTAATTTACGAGCATAAGCGATAGGCAACATATATCTCTAAGTGCAACCTACCAATGTTGCTACTAATGTGGTAGTACACAATGCCATCAGGCCAGCGATATGTTGCATCTCGTAGACCATTTCTATGCTCTGGGCTGAACACCATATCACCTTCAGCATATCCTGCAGTCAGCTCTGGGTCAAGTTCTGTGCGCGTTGCTGGTGCTCCCAGGGTATCCTTTAAGTTCACAAGGATGAAGCAGACTAATAAACACCGCTTCATGTTCTCTAGTCAATGGTCTAAAGCGGAATGGTCGTCCAAACGATCAGTTTAGTCAATGTGTGCTCAGCATTTGAAAAGCGTATGCATTTATCTTTATAGCCAATGTGAATATAGCTTTTTATTTACAATGCGATTTTTACTGGCCATATGCCATCAATTGGGCTTGTGCTTATCTTATCGTTGACTCACTGGAACCGCCTATTTGATAGTAACCAGAAGCATTTGCACACAAACTAATGCCTGATTATATCTATCAAGATTGTACCGATTAAAAAAACTTGTTTGTCATTTGGGTTTATGTATTTGAGGATTGTTTTAAACATTTCTAGGACACTTGTACATAGTATTTAGCTTGTTGATATCTGCTGCACTCATTTGCAGTCGCTGTCCCATAAGCTTTTCGGCACCATCCACCAATGGCACAATAGTCAATAGTCCATTTTTGGAGAAAGCAGTGGAGGGGTAATGCATTACACTTCCATAGTCATATTCCTGACCATAATTGTCAACTGTATCTTTGTCGTGCTTGTTGAAATTTCTCTCACGGCCGTCTCTGATATTTTCTGTGGCAATGCGAACGTATTCGTCACGATTCCAGGTGCTTTGTTGATGATGGAAACCCAAGGCGTGAAGGAACTCATGCACAATTGTGCCCAAACGAAAGCAACCCTCGTCCAGAGGATAGTTCGCTAGATTGAGCTGTTGTACGCGTTTTCTGTTGCCAACATACGAGAAACAGCCGCCAGGCTCTGAAGTGACATTAACATAGGAGGGCTGATCGCTGGTTGCCTCCTTGAAGATCAGGCACGAGTTTGCCTCGAGAATGCGTAGACCACGAATAATGTGATTACGATGTTCCTGATCTAAAGCACAAGTTGATATACAATCGAATCTAGTAAAGTTTAATCCAGTCTTACCTATGTTGTTATTTATGTAGTAATACACAATGCGATTTGGCCACCGATAAGTTTCGTCGATCAATCCATTTCTATTCGAATTTTCTAGTATCATGTCACCTTCAAAGTAACCGGCAGTCAGCTCGGGATCAGTTTCCACACGATCTGTAGGCGCGGCAAAGCTAACTTTGCTGCACACAAAGGCAAGCAGAAGAACAGCAAAAGCTCTCATGTTGACTACCGAATGGATTTAATACGAATGTTGCTCCATTTCCATACGCAAAAATCGAATTGTTAAAATAATTGTCAAACATTTGTAGCTAGAATGTATGGATGGCTTGAGAATATAATCTTATCTAACCGTTGGGTTTTTTACACTTAATCAGCTCTTTTCTGTGCAGATTAATGTATTTGAACTCAGGCAGCGTTTTCCCTTCACAATACTCTCTACTAAAACTCGCACATTATCATCGTGGACGGAAGGAAGCCTTCTGCTGATGATAGAAGCCAAGGACCTGTAGCATTTCGTGCATTATGGCCCCGTATCACCTTCAGCATAGCCGTAAGTCAGCTTGGGATCGAGTTCTGTGCGCTTTGCTGGTGCTCCCAAAATATCATTAAGAAGCGCAAGGAGGAAGCAGACCAAAAGAAAACGCTTCATGTACTCTATTGAATGGACTAAAGCAGAATGGCCGTATAGCGTATGCGTATACCTTTATAGCAAACGTTAATACAGATTTTTATCAACAGCGCGATTTTTATTGGCCATATGATATATTGGGCTTGTGCTTATCTTATCATCGGATCACTTTAATCGCCAATTTATTTGTAAGCAGAAGCATTAACACACAAACTAATGCCTGATTATATCTATCAAGATTGTACCGATTAAAAAAACTTGTTTGTCATTTGGGTTTATGTATTTGAGGATTGTTTTAAACATTTCTAGGACACTTGTACATAGTATTTAGCTTGTTGATATCTGCTGCACTCATTTGCAGTCGCTGTCCCATAAGCTTTTCGGCACCATCCACCAATGGAACAATAGTCAATTTTCCATTTTTAGAGAAAGCAGTGGAGGAGTAATGCATTACACTGCCGTAGTCATATTCCTGACCATAATTGTCAACTGTTTCTTTGTCATACTTGTTGAAATTGTTTTCGGTGCCGTCTCTGATATTTTCTGTGGCAATGCGAACGTATTCGTCACGATTCCAGGTGCTTTGTTGATGATAGAAACCCAAGGCGTGAAGAAACTCATGCACAATTGTGCCCAAACGAAAGCAACCCTCGTCCAGAGGATAGTTCGCTAGATTAAGCTGTTGTACGCCTTTTGTGTTGCCAACATACGAGAAACAGCCGCCAGGCTCTGAAGTGACATTAACATAGGAGGGCTGATCGCTGGTTGCCTCCTTGAAGATCAGGCAGGAGTTTGCCTCGAGAATGCGTAGACCACGAATAATGTGATTACGATGTTCCTGATCTATGTAGCTATTAATGTAATAATAGACAATGCGATTTGGCCAGCGATAAGTTTCGTCGATCAATCCATTTCTATTCGAATTAACTAGTATCATGTCACCTTCAAAGTAACCAGCAGTCAGCTCGGGATCAGTTTCCACACGGTCTGCTGGCGCGGCAAAGCTAACTTTGCTGCACACAAAGGCAAGCAGAAGAACAGCAAAAGCTCTCATGTTGACTACCGAATGTGTTAAATGTGACTGTTGCTACATTCCATACCCTCAACTCGTAGGAAGGTTTAGAATGTCAAGAGCTAGTTTATTGTAAATTTATATTTGAAACATTTATAACTAGAATTTATTGATTGGCTGATTAAGCGTTATAAACCATCAGATCTTATCTAATCGTTGCGTTTCCTTTACACATGACCAGCGTACACTACTATGCGAATAGTATGATGATCAGAGATATAGAAAATAGGTTATTGAATTGATCTGCAAACTTATTTGCATCTACACGCTAAGGTTAGGGAGTTCTTGAGTATCTGCATATAAGAAATTATAATAAAGCCATTTATATTAATTCCATAACAAAGGATTCTACGAATAAGTATACAAAAATCTTTGCTTTGACCAGGTAATTGTGTTCAGGCATTAAAAGATTTAATTTTTATAGCATACTTTTAGATGCCAATAAAAATTCATTAGTGTCATTGATAAACGATCATGGCTTTATTTTATTATTTTCTTTGCTGGCCTTTTTAAGCTAAAATTCTCTCCGCGTGACCGTTAAAGACACCTTTGAATCGTCTGCCTTGTCACTGTCATTGTTCAAATTCAACACTCAATCTCAATCACATTCGTTAACGCAGCAAACGCGAATATGAAGGCGAGAACATTGCCAAAAATAATCTGAAAACAAAAAAGACAGCGACATAGAGTTTACCTAATTATATTTGTCAACACACAATAAACTGATTAAACATTGGTGCGACTGATGCGGAAGAAGGCATGCGAAAGTGCAAAAACAGCTCAGTAAATGGCAATCAGGCATTGGTATTTATCATCATTAAGTTGCGAAAGAAAAGCGCAAAAAATAACTTTGGGTTTTGGTTTTGGGAATCTGTTTTATATGAAAAGCCATAAAAAACATTATCGAAGCTCCAACAACAATGCGTTATGCTTATTAAAGTGTCTTCTTTCAGATAGTTATAAATGGAGGATTTTGACTTTTTTTTTTTGGTTTTTATTTTGTTCCGACTTCAAGTTATTCCATAAGTTGATTTTAAATTGATCCAAGTGTTTGCCTTATTCGAAGGTATCAGAATTTATCTTTTGTAATTAGCCAATTTGCCAATAGACCCTTATCATTTATCGTGATGTACTTACTTAGCTTAATATATCTATCTGTACTTATCATTTCTTATCAAATTGTCGCTTTGAGCAAAAGCTGAAGGTATAAAAATCTGCGGTACCTCAGTTCGTTAATTCATTTTGAAAAAAAACATGAACGGCTTCAAATACTTACTCTTTGCTTTCCTGCTTACCGTCTTAAGTTTACGCCAAGCTCAACCTGTCGAACAGGGCGCGACGATGTTAGGGGACGATATGCGTCTAACAGCAGAGCAATTGGAGCATCTGAAAGGGAATGGACTAGCGCGAAATGTGATGCTGTGGTCGGGCTACTACTGGCCCAAAAAGGAACTCGTCTACAGCATCCAGGGGTTAAGTATGTGTGGAGTAAGAAGTGAAATCCAAGTTTGCACAAAAATTGTTTCTACTCCACAGCTGCCGCTGACGAAGCACTCATCAGGAGGGCCATGGCAGGCATTTCGGCTCAGACCTGTCTACGCTTTCGCCGCACATACAATGACAAGGAGCCACAGGTTGCCATTCAGAGGAAGGAAAATGGCTGTTGGTCCTATGTTGGTTATCAAGGCACCCGACAAGCCCTCAATCTGGGTACGGGTTGCATGAGTGTTGGCACCATACAGCATGAACTGCTGCATGCTCTGGCCATGCTGCACATGCAGAATGATCCTTACAGAAACAAGTTCGTAAGGATCGCCTATGAGAACATCGCATCTGGCTATGAAAACAACTTTGAAATCTACAATGCTAAGGATGTGGGTGACTTTGGTTTTGGCTATGACTATGGCAGTGTAATGCACTATGGACCCTATGCCTTCTCAAAGAATGGCAAACCAACCATTATACCATTGCAAAGTAGTGCCAATATTGGTCAACGGAATGGACTTAGCACTAAAGATGTACTTAAACTAAGACGCATCTACTGTTGAGTGTGTAGACTTTCACTTAAAGCCAATGAAACGAAGCTAAAAATCTAAAAAAAAAAAAAACATAATCTTATGATAAGGTTCTATAATAATACAATATAAATATACTTTAATCATCTTCTATATATAACAGTATAAATAAGTAAATTTTTGCTCTATATAAAATAGAGTACACATTCGGGCTGATCAGACTGGTATGAGCGCCGATTTACTCTAAACATTATTAAGTAATGATGCTAGCAAAGATATCTCTCTTTAAAAAAATTCGAGATATGCATAATCTGAAGTTAAAGTCGGCTGGGCTTCTGTTGTTTCCTCAAAGACAACCGAAAACTCGGCTAAGCATTAAAGCAAAATAAACAACATGATGCTCAACGTTTTTTTTTTTTTATTTTTAACTGCTATCTACATCCGGTACGACAAAATAGCTCATAAATGCCTATGAGAAACCACGCAGGCATTATAAGAAAAGATTTAGTAAAAAATAATAATAGCAAAGCTCAAAACAAAAATAAAAAAATCATAACACCTTGGGCAGCTACACGCATTGGGAATCAAGTTGTCCAGGTTACCTTTATCTGTACAAATTGGAGCACAGCTTTGGTCAGATTCAAATATTTCGAAATCGGAATCGGAACTGCAGTTGTCCGGCGACACGCAGTGTCCATTGGGACAGCCTGTGGTACAGACTGGGACACATTTATTAGTAGACTCATCTTTTTGGTAGCCAGCATCACAGATCACAGCCACACATCTAGTATTGTTTACAATCAGTTAAAGATTAACAGATAAGCTCATTGAAGAACTTACGGGTTAGACGGCTTATTGTCTAGATTGTCATAGCCTGGATTACAACTGCAGTTATCGGGGCTGATACAGGTTCCATTCTTGCCGCAATCATTATGACAAATGGGCTCACATGAAAACTGATGAACAGTATGGTTAATCATAGACTTGTACCCATGACAGCAATTATTAATAATCTTTAATAATAAAAACTTATTAACTTCAATGTTATTTCAGGTTATTTTATAACTTACTTCTAATTTTCCATTCTTATTAAGCTTCGTTGTTCTGCAAATACTTGTAGGCGATAAGGCTGGCATTAGCGCTAGTATTATAATAAGAAACCCCAAATACATAATGTGTTGTTGCTCGGCTGTACTCAGAAATCAAACTGAACGCAAGTTAAATAATCAAAACGAGAGTAGCGCTGTGCAGCAATCATGGATTGCGTATTGCATAAGTGAATAAAGTTATTTGCAAACAAGCGCTTTGCTTCGAACTTTTGCACTTGAAACACATAAGAGTCTTTTCTTTTCTAATTTTAAACACATACTATTTATATAAAAACCTTAAGCGTTGTAAGGCTGCTAGTTTGCTGACTTATATTAATAAGTCAGCGATCCCTACTTTAAACGAATTATTAATTCATAGCTGTTACTTATTTTTTGAGGTTGGCTGATGGATCATGTGCGTAACAACAACATAACAGAAACCCCATTAAATTTCGAATATTTCTTTAAAAAGTTGCCATTTAACTAAATCGGTTCAGTGATAAAGTTGCTTAAAGCAAACATATGTTTAAATTTAAAAATAAAAACTATTTTCTAATTCTTATCAACTATTTTTTATGTTATGCTGTGAATAAATCCCCTATTAAGCAGTAAATGAGCTATTTATAGGCAATGTTTCTATTACATTATATAAACTTCGGTTTGTAATTGATGACGCAAACGAGCCGTATGCAAACTGATTCATGGTACATTATATATAATCGAAAGCGCAAAGCTTATTCAAAGCTACTTTCAAGAACTTCCTTAAAAACTTTAAATCGGACTTAAATGGATTCAATGAGTATCATTTTGATATTGTGGTCCTTAAATAAACACAGCATTTGCAATTCCAAGCGACAGGAATCAAGTGTCTCTTTTGCACTTCGTTTCGCCATCTCTTTTAGTATTTATTTTATTTTTGTTGCTGCCTCTTGTCGGGCTGTTAATCTAGTAGTACACAACAAAAAACTCCAGCCAGGACCAGGTAGCAAAGGAAGTGTTTGCATTTGCCTTGTGGACGGGCACTAAAAATTGAATATTTAGTGGTCGTAATTAAAAATTAGCGCACCAGCAACAAAGTCGCTGCTACAAGCCAAGAGCCATGGCCATGGCTATAATCCCAGCTCCGTTCCGTTATCTCTATGCAAAAGTATTTGTGTACGTCTGTGTGTGTGTTTATGCGTGTGTCCTGCTGGGTGTTGTATGCACCTGACTATACGTGTATATTTGGCTTTTTAATGCCAACCTCCAACTGTCTGCAAGCTACCTGCTTCCTCACACATACATAAGTATATACATACATACATACACACTTTCATGAAACGGAAGTCGTAAACATTTAATTTATGCAGGAAATGCATTTGCGTTTTTAGTTACAGCTATAGATGGCCAAGAGCATGGCTAACAGGATAACTGTAAAGTCACAGGATAACGAGACATGCATTAAGGCTTTAGATCTCTTTTGTATAGCTGAATGCTACAGATCATAAAAAAGTGTAGAAGTAATGCATTTTGATTAAAAATATATAAAGTTTAGTTTCCAAATCATAATTATTCTCAACTTAAGCGCAATTTGACCTACACAATGCAGCTGTTATGCCCTCTAAAATGTTTGCCTCAGTTTAAAAATGCATGTACTATATATTTTGCCAGATAATATAGCAAAGAATTTAATGGGCTAAGGCGGCTAGTAGAACGCCTGGTCGTCAACTATTCGCCAAGAGCAGTAAAAAAGTCAGCGCGTTGGCCAAGTTTTTGTGAGTGTTGTTGGCTTTTACGTGCTCGAGACAATGCGTTGCTGCTGCCGCTGCTGCGCTGCTTACGATCGTTCTAATTTTATGACATTCTATTTTCATGCATAGGCAAATCACACCCATACATACATATCTAACGAGCTGTGTGTGTGGGATAGTGCATTGCAGAAGCCATTTCATAGTCAGAAATGAATGCTCCGCTTTGTTGCTATGCTACGCCTTTGTTTGTATTGCCCTCAGGGGCAAAGTTTTTAGGATAATAACTTCCTGTGACTTTACGAGCCAAGCAAAAGCCAAAACCCAGCCACCATCAGTGCACCAGCACTGCCAGCAACTAAAGGGAAATGCGAATACTTAAGTACGAAAGAGCAGCCCATATGAACAACAATATCTTAAGACCACACTCAAAGCACTCTGAGAACAAAACGTCTCAATGACACAGGCTGAGAATTTCACTCAGCTTATAGAGAGGGTTTTTGCTTGTAAACTTGAACTTGAAAGGAGAATGCAGCATAATTCAGTATCTAAATTTAATGATTTATGTTTTAGCTGCTTTTCAATTTATAAGAGCAATTGAATTTTTAAAACTGGTTCCTACTGGACCTAAAAATTTAACAAGTTGTATAATTTGTTCAGCAAATGTCATTGGCTTCGGAGGCCAAAAATCGCATGCCAAGACACAACATCAGCACATAACCACGGTGAGAGCAAGCTGCTTGCCGTGATTCGCACCCAAGCAAACCGCAGAAACTTTTGACGTTGAGGTCGACCGCGAGGACAAGAAACGGGTCGAGGCAAGGGTGCTGTGTGCGCACAGTATGACTGTGGGCATAATCTCAGACATAATTACACATAGCTCAGATACACACACACACACACACATTCACAGACAGACACAAACAGACAGAGCCTGACAAATGCAGTCACACATGAATGAAAAGCTCCCGCCTGCTGGCTGGTTGGCTGATTACATTTTATGGTGCCTTGCACCTTTTTGCGATTTATTTGTATTTGCTGGGTTTTCAGTTCAAGCGAAAGTTAAATTACCGACGGCCTTAAAAGGTAGTAGTAGTTACAAAGTAGTCGCAGTCGCAGTCGCTATCGTTGCCAGACTTCCCGAGTTAGTCATTTAATGGAATTCGTTTGGCAACTTTGCGCAACGCAACTATTAAAAGTGCATTTAAAATTAATTAAGCATACGACGTGTTGCCAACGCGACTAGTCAAAACATGCAAAGAGTTAACAGCTTAGCAACACCGAAGACACTAATACACTTCCAGACAATATTATAAGAAAGTCATGAATTCAAATATGCTAAGTAATATTAAATCTTTGCTGAAAAGAATTTCATTTTTGAATATTCTTTGATCTTTGATGTTGTCTGAAAATTATAGCTGAATTATGCCAATGATTATGAATACATAAAAATTCTTATGATTTCAAAAGAAGCTTATTGTGTTAATAACCGTAGTAAGGGTATTCAAATTTATTGCATGACACGTAATTTAATGCTAGCAGTGGCCTTTTGGCCAAGTTTTGCAGCAAAAATATATAAAAAGTAGGTGTAAAATTAATATTAAAATTGTGTAAAAATATAAGAGAAAATGCGCTTGCAATTAAAAGTTTAGTCTGCCCAGCTCGTCGCTTTATTTGATTTCCGCTCTGGTTCTCCCTCTCTGTCTCCTTCTTTTGGTAGCGTTGCAATCAAATCAAAATGCTAAGTTAAATGAAGCCAAAAGTTGCAATGTGTGTGGGACTTTTTGAAGCACAACACCCGCACACACACACACACCCAAAGTACACCAACAGACACTACTATCTGCCATCCATTTTGGCATTCTGTGGCTTGCAGGCCGCTTAATACGCGGCTTCAAAAACTTTAGACACAATATCGCTAATGATAATTACAAGCTAAAACTTTTGAAACATTTGCTTGCACTTCTCCTCCCACAATCACACACACACACACTTACTGTTTTTATGAGTGTGTGTGTTTGTTTGTTTGTTTTTCAACTTCAGTTGGCAACACCAAAGCATAAATCTAAAATTTTTCGGCGGTTTGCGCAAAAGTTTTGAGCATTGCAACAGAGTATTTTCAAAATGTTCTCATATACACTTGTACAAAATACGTTTAGGTACATGTGTGTGTATATAATGTTCATACGTATGTGTTCCATATTTTATATGATTCTAAGTAATTTTGTATTTTTCATAAGAAGAGACTAAAATTACTGTTTTAAATTGGATTCATTACTAACTTAAGAGGCAGGTGGTTATTGCTTTGAAAAGGCTTTATTTTCACATTTTAGAATAGAATTTAAATACCTACCAACCTTAATTCGATACTATCTTGTGTTTCTTGCCCACGCATCACGGCTAGTAAAAGCTCATTAGGTAAGCTAGTGAAACACTGCAATTGCGAATCGATTCACCACCAATGTCAGCAGAATAACTCAGTTTCTGCTATCGATATCCAATCTTCCAATTGTTGCCTGTTTTCCTCTCCTCGTCCATGTACAGCATCTATGTTCAGCTGAAACCGAACAACGCGGCGCTAATGAAGTGCAAATTGGCTAATGGGGCGGGACGATTTGGTGCTGCGTCTAATTATCAATGAGGCTAACGCATGTCGTCGTTCGAACCATCGCAATATAGAATTATGGGCCAGAGTGAGATGGTTAAAACGGAAAGCGAAGAATGGAGAGTGAAGGGGAGAGAGATGGATGCGCAGATTTTTATGTGAAAAGTTTTGTTCATTTCATGGGCAAAACTTTAATGGATTAATTTACCAAAACGTTCGTGCTGCAGGAAATTGAAATGGAAGCACAGCACACAGAACTCTCAAGCGATAAAGGAAGTGAGCGAGAAAGCAGCTCACGAAGATAAAGATGAAAAAGAGACAAAAAGCTTAAGATTTATGAGCATTGCTGCTGATCAGCTGTTTTTGAGCGCTTCTAATTTTAGTTGAAAATGCCAAGGGCGAAAGTTTTATTAGATTTTTAGCAAGTTCTTTGCACAATCGCTGGCCACAGCAGGAATCATGAATATTTTATTGCCTATTTTTAGGGAGCTGATGCAGAAGCACATAAACACCGAAACACACACACACACACAAGCACATAAACATTGGCAGGCGTCGACAGCAGTCAGCGATGTGTGAACGCCGCCGCCTTTTATCAATATAATTTAATTAAAATGAATTTACCAATAATTGACTATTAATATGCAATCATTTTTATGAGAGAATTGCGCTGCATCAGTTTCAGCAACGATATGCTCAATTCTGATAAATTTTCTGAATTATGCATCATTAAAAAAAATTACGATTTACTTAATTGTGCAGACATAAAGAGCGCTGGTGTTGACCGCAACTGAATTGATTTTCTTTAGCGCATCGAGGTGAGGAATGTAAAGTAGGAGAAAGCACCCTGCAGTATCTACAAGAGAGAGTTTTTAGCAGATTCAAGATTCAAGATGAAAGATGCTTTATCTGAGATGCTACCTTTAAAACTGCCTGTAGACTGACTCGAAAGTACCTTAAGCCCGTCATATAGTAGGGCTTATAGTTGACCTCAATGGCCAAAGCCACAACCTTCATCAGACGCAAGTTCTCACGTGTATTGGTTGAGTAATATATTGCCTGCTCCCATTTTGTTTGATAGTACATTGTACTAAGAGAATCCGTCTAAAAAATGTATTCACATATTTATTTATCAAACTAAGAACTATAACATTTAATTACCATATATGCCAAATCAGATCCCAGCTGACCCAAGGAAAGAAGTTCCACAGTTTTAGCGCCAAACCATATGGGATATATATAGGTGCCGGTTGGACTCTGTGATGCAAAAGCAAATGTAACATGAATTGGTAAGATCTCGAGTACATTAACCAAGTTTTCAATTACACACACCACATAAGTCTTAAAGCCCAAGGAACACAACAAGACAGCACTGTAGGCAAACATGATGAATATTCGAACTGTGAACTGTTTCTCCAGCTGCTCCCCAAAGCGATTAAGGGCCACATTCTTGTGAAGTGTCTGGGCAATACACTGACGAAGTTGGCGAGCAATATGAGGACGCTGTCGGGCTTTAAGGATCTCTTCAATTGATTCATCCATATCGCGCTGCAGCAGCATATAACGACCTTTCAGATGCGTGATCAGCTCACAGAGTAGAGACGTCTCACCAAATTCCATCGAAACAACGGAAAGTCCTACCCACATGCTGCTCAATGTAAGTGGCACAAATATATAAATAGGCTTTGTTTCAAAGGCTGGTATCATGGGATAAATATATTCTTGACGATTGTTGATCAGCATCATGACTGGAGCAACCATATAACCAGAGACGGCCATCAAATACAATGAGGAAACTACTCGATTTGGCAGCAGTTTAAGTTCGATTTGACGAAAGAGTTTTGGTTCTCTATGACGATCCACATAGATGGAGCCGAAGAAAGAGTGCAGCAGCTGGCGCAATGGTCCTTTTTGCCGTAGGACATGAAAAGCACGAATTTGTGTCTCCACCAGGATAACGTATGGGGGCACGCCAGTCAACATGACATCGATATTGTTACTCTGCAAGCGTAAATAACGCAGCTCTGAATCAATATGTAGCATAAAGACCAAACAACCGATCAAGGCAAGCGCATAGTCCAAACGACGCCAGTTTGGTGAAGTACTGTCATCCAGTGGCCAGTAGATGTGATTGAGGCGAAGGAGCTTTAAGGGCCAAGATAGCTTTACCCGTTGACCATCAGCCAGGCGAGGCACGTAACGAACCATAATCAAAACTATAAGTGACTTCTAAGTAGACTTTGTCTCTTATATATGTACCAGGCTGGAAGACAAATCATTTAACTTTATGCACAACACTAATAGCAACACTAACAATAGCTATTCACTCGAAGGACTTTTGCTGTAGACAGTTGACAACTTTTTAATGAGCTCTCCCATGCGTGCAATGGCTCAATTAAGTTATTAGCCCCAAAACACAGCGACGGAAACATTTGAAAGTTTAACACACAGCAATTGACTGACATTTACTATGTAATCGCTTTGCCCTCTTATATAATTATGTCGATTTTCAACTTGACTAGTGAGAATCGTCAACAAAAGTTAGAAACACGATGTAAATGACAAGAAAACTTAATAACAATTACAAATTGTATTTTAAATGCTCAAATGCATGAAAAGTTTTTAGTTTTAACTATGCATAATGATGTTATTTAATAAAACCAATAATGAATCAAAAATATTAAATCTTTCTTTTCTTATACTTGAATCGCATTTGCCAAGCACAAGTTCTTTCGATTATACTATTATTCTGTTACTATTTCATTAATAATTTTATTTTTCTTTTACATTCAAATAAATATCTATTTAGTTAGGAAACAACTTAGGTTGTTAAGTTGTTTACTTATATGCTCCTGAATTAAGTTTCTTTGCATAAAAAAGTCACTTAACCAATTCATAAAAATCAATTAACTTAAACGCGCAACTTTTCCAGCAAACAATGCCATTTGTTATGTTTTTTTGGTCCTTTTTAGCAGGCAACACTTTGCCGCATTTTGCGGCTTGACAGCAGCAGCAGATACTAGTGGCAACAGTTTGTGTTATGAATATTTTAAGCGGCCCGTCAACCCATAGAGACAAACAGCACAAACAGTAGTAGAAACAAGAGACAAAAACCCCAAGTCGAACTTACCACATCACACTAGACTTGAGGACGCGAGAGAGGAATGAAATGGGCTGTGGGGGGTGGGGGATGGCACACTCGCATTGTTTGGTGCTGCAGTTTGCTCGCCACATTCATCTTAATTTCCTGTCACGACAATGACAACGAAGTTTGCGCTTGCTCGCAGACTCATCCCGGCACATTGAATGCTCCTCCTCCTCCATACTCTGGACATTGGTCAGGACAAGTGTGCGTGTCGCAACAGCAACAACCAGAGCAACAATCCCCCCTATTTACTCCCCTTATATCATCACATGCCACATTCTTTTTTTATGTGAGCACTTTTTAAGCCTTTGTGGCGGCTCTTTCACAACCTTTGCGTTTTGTATGCGAGTAGAGGAGCAGCAGCTAGTGGGGCAAGTGGGAGGCTGCAACTGTGTCTAGTCTTTCGATCTGTCCATCTGTCTGTCTGTTTGTGCGCTTTGTTTTGCCATGTGGTGTTGTAGTACTATGTGGGCCATTGTGGGCCAGTGCGTAGCTTGGGTTTTGTGAATGCCATCAAACGGCAAAAGGGCCAAAAGCGTTTGTCCATGCAGCCCGAAACGGTGGCATAAGCAACACATACATATATGTATGTGTGTGTGCCTCTTCTCATTGTATGCGATGTTATCGCGTGCCACAGGATATTGCACTCTAAGCCAGTAGATGGCGTCATGTAAAGCTGGACAACATCCGATTAAAACTTTACGATGTGCGTGTGTATTCCACTCAGTTCGTACATGTGTGTGTATGTGAGTTGGTCAGCAAGTGGATAAATTCTCATTTACTGCTCTTTTAAGCATGTTGTTCTTGTCGCTATCTCTTTCTCTCTCTTTTGCTTGCATACTTGTTATGTGTCCTTATACTAGTTGTTTGGGTATTTGCATTTTATCACAAAGTGTGCAAAGCATTTAGTGCTCTGTCTGGAAATGAATAACAATGTATATTTTTGTTGATTATAATGAACAGATTGTTTATCTTTTTGATCTGCTTTAGAACTGAAACTGTTGCTACAATTCAACATGGGTACAGTCCAACTTTTACATAAAGAATCTCAAGGTGACAATAAAAACTTCGTTATAGAGAAAATTCGTAATATAGAATGTGTATTTTTGATAGCACCAAATAACTCTGGAAATTAATTCATAATGTAGAAAACTTCGTTACACGGAAGTTAGTTGTATTAGAGTTTCTTTGTATTGTACCATTATATGATTATATTGTTTTGAAGGTCAGCAAGTGTGTTCAAACTTCGTAAGGCTCAAAATAACTTTAATATCTTGTTTATTTTATATTATGTTTCTGTTTTTTTTTTAACTTAATGTGCATGGAGCAGAAGCGCAGCAGCAGCGCCCTCTGTTGTCCAGTTTCAACGGCATGTGTGTAAATTGTCCACTCGTTATGTGGGTGTAAGTGCGAGGCTGCTACTGCTGTTGAATGGGGTATGTTAGTGTTTGGGGCAATAGCGCGGCATGTTAAGCTGACCGCAAGCATTGTTTATCATTAAGTGTGCCCCCTCCGTTATTCCCCGTCAGTTTTTGCCACCAACTGTCTGTCCCTTTGCGTGAGTGTCGTTCGTTTGGCCTCGAGCCTGTCCCAACTCTGGGTGCCATATGTGTCACATGACATATGAGAAGAGTTTTTTTTCCAACTGTCCCAACATGTGTAGATGCGGTTAAGTCTTCATTTATGTCTGCATAATTTAGTTAACGGTGCAGTTAGTTAATTGTGTTTGGGGACCTTTTCAAAATAATAATATTAGAAGCTTAAATGAAATGCCCAACTTTAACGCACTCGAACATTAAATAAAGGAAATCAAATAAACTCTAAAGTTTTTCGTCCAGCCTCCAAATGGCCACCAAAATACAACCCGCAGAGTGAGTGCAGCGAGTGCATTCAAAACTTTTGTAATTAGGAAGCAATGTCGGTCATTAGTGGATAGGAGGTGGGTAGGGACTAGAAAGGGGGGAGTACGACTGCAACTGCTGCGGATGCCAGTCGGGGAAGATGACACACAAAAAAGCGCCAGCAGTCAAAACAATAATGCAAATGTGCACTTTTGCTTGCCACGCACTAGAAATACACTTTTTAACAGTAAATTATTTGGTTTTATTTCATAAAGTGCCAAGTTACGATTTAATTAAATCATCGATCTCTTCTACTATCGCTTAACACAACCATCGTATGATGGCATCTTATTTGAGCATTGTGTTTATGTATTTCCCATAGCAAATCATCCAAAGATCATTGCAAATGACCATGTTAGTATGCTCAATAAGAGACTTTTCATACAAATACAAGCAAACAAAGAGCTACTAAACGAACTAGGACGATGGCGACCAACATTTTGGCCAACAATGCTCCAAATAGGGATTGCAAAAATCCACTCACTAAAAGCGATGATGCCAAAGGAGTACTTGTGGAAGAGGTTTGGGGTGGGCGTAACGCAGAAATTGAACGAACATCAAACGTAATTTTAATAAAGTTTGAATGCAAAAGTTTCTGATTTGAAATGCATATAAAAGTTAACTATTTCCGACGCTGCTGCTGCTGCTGCTGCTATTGCAAACGAAAAACTGCGAAAAGCTGTATGTGTGTGAAAAGTTTGTTCGTTTTTTTCGTCTCCTTTTTCTTCTTCTAGTTCTGGTTCTTCTTGTTGTATTCATTGTGCCGATCGCTACTGGTAGTGGAGGGTGGAAATAAACATGGCTCAAACAAACAGCGGATGTGGCATCCACTGGCTAACCCCTACACTCCCAACCCCCATACAAGTGACGAGTGGCGCCGCCGTCAGCGTCTCTGCCGCAGAGGCGCGCCAGGCCATGGTCATAAATTAAAGGCAACAAACCGAGTGCGGAAGCAAGTCGCAAACGGACGAGCACAGCTGAAATCTAGGGAAACGATGGGGAAGGCGAGTTGTGGTGCATCGCAGACAAGTGGATTTGCGGCCATTACATCTTGGGACTGGGAACTGAAGCAGTGCGGAAGCGCAAGCTGTGCTGTTAAGTAGCCTCGAGTCAGCGTCGCCTTCGCCGTTGCCGTTGCCGTTGCCATCGTCTTCTTCTTTTTCGTCGTTCTTGCTGGCTAACTAACGATCAACTCGTAGCAACTGGCCCTCAGGCCGGACTTCAAGTTTTTGCCTTCATCCATTCTTGTTTTTTTTTTTGTCTGTTATTGCGGCCTGTAGTCATAGAGTTGGATGCAGTTGCGGCGGATGGAAGTGTTTCATTCAAACAGCATCTACTACATCGTATCTGTTTCTCGTTGCTAGATATATGCGTGAAATGAATGGATGTTAGCTAGTGCAATTACGAAGATATGTTAGCATAGCATGTGGCTTGAATATTCATCTTAACACTAAGTAAGAGTGAAAAGTAATGGACTTGCGAATACCCTATACCCTATTGCTGGTTACTCGTAAAGTGATATGTATGTGTATTACCAAAAGAATGGAGAAATGTTACTTTTCACTAAAGGATCTCAGAGGTATTTCTATTTCAATCCTTATTTCAAACTTCTCTTTTTTAACTTTCTTCCTGTACCTGATTGAAAAGACGCAAAAAGAACTGGTTTCAGCTCCGCTGATATTCATCGTTTGTAAACAACGTACTAGTGTTCATTCCAGATTAAAATAAATTGTGACGAGTGAATATTAAAAAATTTCAATTATTTTATATCAAATATTTCCTTTGAGCAGCTGCTTAGTTTCAGCAATAAGATTTTCCACTAACGTCGTTTGAGGCAATGAAAGAAGCCCAATGCCCCTGTTACCACCATCTATCTAAAAACACCTGCATGCATTTCTCCCAACAACTGTATCGATAAGCCCCGAATCGCTTATCTTATCGCACTGGAAAGATTACGCTCCAGTTACTAGTCAAGCATATATGTTCTCTTGATGAATTTCGGCAGTAAACTGTTGTAAACTTATTGTAGTAAACTGAGAGGCTCGACCCGTTGGAAGCAGTGCCACACTTAGTCATGTTTGAGAGTATGAAATCAAGTTGTTCATTCAGTTTGTTAGTCGATAATCGAACGGCGTTTCTTACGTAGCTCCGCTTCAAGAAAAGTACAACTACATCGAGGGCATAACAAAATGCCACTCAGTTAGATTGTTTATGTGAAATAATATATTTACTACATGGCACTACAATGCGTGATCCAGCCAAAAATGTGGCTAGGCCTTAAACAGATCTTACTCTATGTGGGTCTGCTGCTCTGTGTTGTACTCCAGGTCTGTCGCAGCAAGACCCAACTGCAGCTCAACTGTCCCAGTGTTTGTCACTGTGATTTACATGCACAACGAAATCGTGCCATCTGCAGGTAAGTCTTTATGCAGGCAAAAGAATGAAAGTGAGAGAGAAACAGAGAGAGTGAAGTTTTACTTTTACTTTTAAACTTATTATCTATTTGCTTAGTGCCAAACGTTTGATAAGCGCCAGCATTGAAATGCCTAAAACAGTGGAATTGTTGGACTTAAGTTATAATGATATCACCAGCATTGACGCCGATTCATTTGAGGTGAGTTTCACAGTTGCATTTGTGAGTAAATACTAAATATCATTTCTTTCCACAGACCACTGTGCATCTTGTCAATCTCACCTTGGCCCACAATGCCATCCATACATTGCATGTGAATGCATTTGAAGAGTTGAAACGCTTACGCTCTTTGGATCTGTCTTACAATCGATTGGAATGGGTGGATGAGCATTTGCTTGAATCGAATTCACAGCTCATTTACCTCAATCTGGAGGGTAATAAGCTGGCCACTCTAAAGGATGCTCCATTGCTGAGGAGCACCACGTTGCGCATCCTCAATCTACGCAATGCACAGATTAATCAGCTGGGCGTCAAGTTGCTTAGTGATTTGCCACAACTCAGGCAATTGGATTTGGCACAGAATATGTTAATAACACTAAGCGTCAATGTATTTCACGCACCACGTTACTTGGCCTCTGTTAATCTTGAGGAGAATCCGCTCAATTGCGATCAAGCGCTGGTTAAGGTTGCCACTTGGCTTACCTTAAGAGGTGTCGCAGTTAGCATGAGTGATTGCCAAAAGGAGGAACTCGACCTGGAAAGTCAACAAGAAGTTGATGTAAGCGATTCGCACGTTGAGCCAATAAAACTTGAGCGCATGGAGCACTTGGAAGGAAATGGCAACATTGATGCTCCCAAATCTGTAGCAGCTGTGTGGCGTGAACTACCCGATGAATCCGAGGAACAGCAGCGCGAGATGGAGGACGAGAAAAAGCAACAGAACCTAGACCAGCAAGAAGCGCTGTCAACGCTTATCGACGTCTGTGAAGGTAATCGGGAACAGCTTTGCCTGCGCTATCGCAATTGCCTGGAGCGTGTCAGTCACGAGCTGTTAGCTGGCGGAGCTACTCAGCCACAGGACCAGGTGCAAAGCACGCACACCTTTGACGAGGATGATGTCAAGCTGGCATTTGCAGTTGGTGGTGCCACTGGCATTTGCATGGTCATATTTATAATCAGCTTTGCTCTCTGTTTAAAAAGCGGATGCGACCTACGAAAGAAACGACTAGCAACTGGAGATGGTGACACATGTAAGTAGAGAAAAATCAGCAAATAAATTAGTTAAAACATCTGGTAAGAATGCATAACTAATTTGTATAATGTTTGACTGTTGGCTTAAATAAGTTATGAAATGATAAGTTTCCGTTGAGCTTTGTTCGCATTAATTACATAAGCTTATTATTTACACATTCGCATAGTTCAATGCAATCTAGTAAACTCAACTCTTAAAACTCTTTATCTGCTGTTAGCCACTCTGGAATCGTCGCAACAGCAGCTGCCCACAATTCACACCTGGTCAGCACAACGAACTCGTAATCCTCGTCGCTCAAATCCCCAGCGTACCCGCAACGTTCCCTCACGCGCTTTGGTGCGCCAGCCTTATGGGCCGGATGATAACTTTGTATCGCGTCTGTTTGGTCGGCCGGCAAGGCATCAGTACTATCGCACCATTAACCAGAACACAGCAACTCTGATCAGACGACTGAGTCGTAGTAATCTATTCAGCAGTCGCGATCGGGAACCAAGCAGTCCAGAGACTCCGCCTGCAGCAACAGCTAGATTTTTTACGGATGTATTGCAGGCAGGAACAGCACGCCCGGAGACGCCTCCACCCAATTATGGCGATGTGGTGGTCATCGAACATTGTGATAACAAATAGAAGGTCAGCCTCCCACTGTGCTTCTCATAATAAACTAAATCAAGAACATAGACAGTAGCCAATAAATCTTTAAGAACGATTTGAGGTAATGTTTTTATAGTCTTCACTCGAGCAATTTTTTCATTACAAACCAAAATATCAATTGGGGATTCCAGTTCTTTTCTTTGTTTGGTAGCATTACTTTTACACGACTGCAACAAATCGCAATAAAAACTTTTGACAAAACTATCAAAGTTGGCATAAAACGGGAACAGGAAGAATAGGGACTGTGAAATTGCCACAGCCAAATCTCCACAGTCAAAGAAACAAAAAGAACAGAATGCCAAATAAAAAAATTCAAGTAAGAAAACTTTACACACTCAAATAAATGCAAGCGTGAAGCATGTGCAATGGGGGACCGGAAATGAAGCGAGAGAGGTCGCCGCGCCAGCGGATGTAGCAAGACAAATCGAAAACGCCACAAAAGAAAATAAAACCGAACAAAAAAAAAATGGATGAAAAAGAAATACTATAAACCCCAGCCAAACCCAACAATTTGCACTGCAAAGCAGCAAAAGTGTCTCAAAAGAATCAACCACTAAAACTAACCAAAAAACACATTTTTATACATATAAAAGAATAGACCACAAAAGTTCTGAGAAAAAGAGCTTCAACTACTTATGTGCAAATACCCTGAAAGATTTGATATTTTCATGGTTTTGAAATAAACATAAGCTAAGAAGTTTGCATAAATTGTTATTATTATGACAGAAATTAATATTTTAATATTTTTATTTTAATATAGACAAAATAATTAATACACAAAAAACCATTGGAGAATAATATATTCATGAATACAAAAAAAAATAAAATAAAAAATTATCTTACCAATATATATTAAAAGTAAAAAATTTGAAGAAACTTCTCGAAATCTGACTATAACAAAACTCAATTCAAAATCGTTTTAATGCATATAAAACTCATTTCTTTTGCTCTTAAAATAACAACTAAAAAGTTTTTGTTGCAAACCCGCTTCATGTGGCAGCCTCTCTGTTGTTGTTGTTGAATGTTTGTCTGCATATCGCTGTTTGTCGGTGCTGTTTGTTGTTTGTGGCAGCTTTCATTGCACTGCGCTGAGCAGCAGCAGCAACAGCAGCAGCACTGCTCAAAAGTTAACGTATCCTGGGACCCAAAGTTGCGTTGTCAACAAGCCAAGGCGAAAAGTGAAGGCAACCGGGCGAAAAAACGGCCAGCGACAACGAGCAGGGTGTGGGGTGGCTGTTGCAAAGCGTGAAAAAATATCTAAATCCAACATTAATGAAAAACTTTTTGCATAATCCATGCCGCTGAAGAGCAAGGAAGCGGGGGGATGCGTTCCCAGACTGGTGATGCGAATGGGAGATAGCATTTTTTGAAACCACAAAAAAGAAAGAAACCAGAAAAGTCAACCAATGCCACGACTATAGACAGTAGTAAAATGCACACAAGAAAACGCAGAACTATGGGGAGAAAAAAATCAGTTGAAACGCCCCGTTGAGTGAATCAAATGAAATAGGTAAGATTTTAAGAAGGGGTTCGAAAGACGGCTTGGGATTGCGTTTGTGAGTTTTAGAGATCGAAGGGCACGCAAAGCGGCTTAAGAGGTTGCAAAAGATTATTATTCCAAACGCATTTGATAGCTTAAAGTAAGGGAGTAAAAATATTTAAAATAAAAATTGATTTCAAATACGCAATATTTTAAAAAGAATTTTAATGTTCATAGCGTCAATGTTTAAAGTGCTTAAAAAGCTCTTTGATGTTATATAGTATAAACTATTACTCAATGCATTCCCTAATGCTAATCTATTTATAACTGTATTCATAATAGAATTTTGAAATAAGCCTTAACTAGCAATTAAAACATTGAAGCCCTAAGCTAAGCAGCATTGATAAGCTGCCTGAATGAATACACCGCCTCCGGCTTTCGAGCACTTATATATATATTTTACATCCATTTCTCATTCATATATACAGTGAGCAGTCTTGCGAATCTGGAAATAAACTTCAAAGCATTTAACTGTTGTTCACTGACCAGCAATGGCACACGCAGCATGCTCAATGCCTGCCCTTATGCCCCGCCCCATTTGCGATGTAATCTGCACAATGCCACAGCACAGTTTTAATTGCTGTGACACTGCAGATACGGCTGACTGGAGCTGGAAATTGGTCGGACTGGATAATTTAGGGGAGCTGCAAACGAGATTTTTGCTATAGCCATTGCTGTTGTCGTTTTCTAATTTGATCAAGATAAAAATCATTTTATAAATGCCGACGATGGGCATTGGCGATGTTGTACCATCAAGTGTATGCCCCTGACAGGCGAGTCCTGGGCGGAGGATCTCTGCTGCTACTGCTGCTGCTGCTTGGGTCTTAATTGAATGCTCATTTTCAAGGAGAACTTTTTGCCAGAGTTGCCAGTGCTGCCAACATCGCTGTCGTCGTCGTCGTCCTCGTCGCGACAACGTTGTCGACTTTAATTGCATTTTTATTTAATTTCCCAGCAATTATCGCCGGTTCGTGTGCAAATTTATAAGCTACAGCTGCAACACAGTATCCGAGTATTCGAGTATCCGAGCACCTGTCGCCGCAGCAGCAGACTGTAACATCCTAAGCTTCAAAGGTCAATCGTCCAGTATCCTTTGCTCAGCAACATCATGTGTGTGTGTGTGAGCAACTAGTTGGGCATTGCGGTGTCCTGCTGTCGTAATTAAAGGTTGCCCTGGGCCAGGGATAGGTCCGGACCGGACCTGACCAGACCGGACTGGACAGGCCAGGACAGAACAGGACTTGAGCGCGTGCTCTTGCTGCTGCAGTTGCAACTAGTTGTTGTTGTTGTTGTTGCCACATTCGAGCAATATTTATAGTTTGGTGCTGCGCTTTGGCATTGGTCTTAGGGCCAAGCCCAAGTTGTCGTTGCCAGTTGTTAGCAAAGCAATTAGCATGAGTTTGTTATTGCAACACGGCAAAACAGCAACGACGACAACGACAACGGCTAAGTGTCCAAATCAGGTATGAGGCATGTA
This sequence comes from Scaptomyza montana, assembly GCA_018904305.1. Taxonomy (NCBI): domain Eukaryota; kingdom Metazoa; phylum Arthropoda; class Insecta; order Diptera; family Drosophilidae; genus Scaptomyza; species Scaptomyza montana. The sequence goes on from JAEIGR010000004.1 coordinate 4,729,116, forward strand.
GCAAGCGTGCTCAAGGCTACCTCCCCCCGTCCCCTTTCAAACAGTCAGCACATGCTAAAAGTTTTACACGAAGCACCTCTCAAAGTGGCTAGGACCTCAACCCAAAATAAGAATTAAATTTATTTACTCTGCTGCTTGGGTAAAGCTGTTGGCATGTTGGCCATGTGGCATTTAACAATTAACAACAAATCAAATGTAAACGAAACTACTTGCAACAAAATGTACACAAAAGCGTGCGGCAATAAATTCATTTATCATAGATAATGGTAAAGTCATTTAAATTCGATAAATTTGAAAAAGCATTATTAATCTTAAGTCATGCTTTTTTTTTTAAATTGTTTGAAAAAAATGTATTTCTTTTAATCTGCAAGGCAAAATAATGTGAAGACCGTTTGCATTGAGTTTTTCAATCATTCTCTGACTTACTGAGCCTCATGATGAAATAAGTATAAGTAAATAAGTATACTTATTTCATCATAAGCGAGACTTCGTCTTTTACGACCACTTTTCTCTGCCGCAAAACCAATCATCATATTCGTCTGCAAGCAGAGACAATTGTTGTACAACAACCACATACTATTTCAATTTTTGACTGAATTTCGGTGTGAGCGAGTGTTACAGCAGCGACCATGCATGTGAGTTACAGCAGAGAAGTTTGATAGTGTGTGACTTTTAAAAGGCACTCTACCACGCGTATAGATGTTAACACAAAAAAATAATAACAATATTAATGAACAAGTTAAAAATAATTTTGCACATATGTATTTGCGTTAAATTAAATGCCGTTCTTTATGGAACAAACATAATACTGTGAGAAGAGCTGAGACCATTGAAGATAGCAGAGCGTAGCTTTCATTTCACTCATTTAAAGGTGCTGCAAATGCATAGATGTACACGTACAGTCGAATTTCAGTTTTGCAATCGCTGGTCATTCATTCTCTTTAACATTTTTAGTTCTATGACACTTGCCAACGTTTTTGCCACCGCAACTACCATACAGTTATGCAGCAATGAGCACGAATTCCGAAAGTGTATTCAGTAGTTCACTTGTCGAAGAAACAGACATAGAAAAAATATCAAAAATAACAAAAATCTCGTCAAGCAGGCTCAGCAGAAATGTAAAAAAAAAGCACATGCAATCAAATACTAACACATTTTTAACGTTCTTGGTTGCCGCTGGCCTGCCGCTTGTCGTACACTTGACGGGCCGCTGAGTGCAAGGGCAACTGAAACAAAAACGGCTGCACATGCTATCTGTTATTGCGCTCGCTCACACTTATGGCTTACTGCTTTTGTTATTCTGTATACCATTTGAAATATTTCTGAGGCGAACCCCTAAGACAAAGCTTTTCTTACCAATTGCAATATCTTGTTATTCAAGGGTCCTTGCTTATACACAATGAGTAGGTACTTAACTAAGTTTGCTTTTAAAAATTAAAGTTAACTTTACTAAGCAAATACAAATATAGACTAATGTTAGAGCTATTTGGTTATTAGTGTAGTAAGTCAACCAACAAAGGTAAAGGGAATCTTAATGTTAAAAACCGACGGTTTAAGCTTTAATAATTTCTTAATAAAATTTGTAGTTCAACTACAAAGTCATACATTGAATGAGACTATTAGATTTTGAATAGAATCAACTTAACTACAAAAATAGCTAATATAATAATAACCTTTAACCAAGTAAATCAAGGTTACATTGATAAAATGTATCAACTCATGTTAAGTTAGTTATTTGGTTAAAAAAAAACGATGTATTCATTATCATTAAAGATCAATCTCTTATTATTATGTGTTGAAACTTAAAGAAGTAATATTACATTGCTCTCTGTAGCGCACATGGGTTAAAAGTTAATTGAAGCCAACATTTTTGAGCCTGTTGCGAAAAACTGCTCGAGCTCAATATATCCCCGGTGACAGTTAATTTTTAATTAAATGCACATAAACTGGAAGCTCGTTCACTTGCTTTGCGCTTGGCACCCTTAATGGCATTTTGGCCCCATTTCAATTTACATGCGAGCACAAAAGGATATACAGCAACAAACATTCACATACAAAGAAATAACACTGAGAGAGATAGGGTCAAACTGCCGTTAGCAGCATTTTACACGTGGTGCCTAACAGATGCGAGGGTTGCAGTAAAGATGGTCCACACAAGGCTACATGCCTGCTTGCCTCCACTCAAATGTGCCCCGGGGACACTTTTTACTTTTTTTACTCGTTTCTATATATATTTTTTAAACTCGGCCCAAACTTGCACTGAACATTTGCCTTCAATTTCACTGACAGCTTTTTATGCATTCTCTTACTCCCCCCCCCCCCTCTAAAACACTTTTACCCAAACTTGTTTGGCAGTTTTTTTAAGGTCATTTCTTTTTAAATTTTTTTTTTTTTTTTTGCTCGTTGCTGTCTGCCGCATCCTTGTTTATCAGTGAGAGGCTCTATTAGCTCTTTTCACTCCGCCGATCCAACACCCACTTTAAACAGCATTTTAATGGCTTGCTCTGTGGCTCGACTTGTTGACTGATTGACTGGGACGTTTAGGGCAGTTAGCTTGATGAGTTTGTGTTGGCTAACATGATATTTTAGTTGGGGCCAACTTCTAATTAACACATAATCCAACTTATCCTGGCCTGCAATGAAGGGTTGGCTAAGGTTTTTTTTTTTAAGTTATGCCTCATTAGCTGCTATTTGAATTTCCATTTTCATTTCGTTTGCTCAATTTCATAAGCAATTGTGCGCATTTGCTTTTTGCCAGCCTGACTGCTTGCGCCTAAATGTATGCACCACAAGTCATGCTAATATATGCCACACACACACACACACACACGCAGAGAACGTTTATGAATTTCAAATGGGCGCAAACGAAGTTGCAACACAAAAGGCAAGCAAAGTTACCCGCTGCTTTTGCGAACATTTTGTTCGCATTTTCACTCTTTTGGTTTTTGCGCTCCACTCGCTCGATTTGTGCAACGCTTGTGCAAAACTTTGTGCAACCACAACACATATTTTTCTCTCATTTTTTTTATTTTTTATTTGAAGACAAAGCTGCAAACAACAACTTTTCTGCCATATCGAAATTTGTAAGCTCTTTTGCAGTTGTTTAAGACTCACATTTGAAAATGTCAATACAAAAAATTCAACAATTACATTTAAAAAAAAGCTTTAAACTTAAATATGCTCGTTTTATATTAAAAAAAATAAAATTTTCAGCAACTCCTATGATTAAAATTATTTGTTAAAATAATGGCTAAAACAAGTTCAAAAACATTTCAAAATAAATTTTGTGGAAAAAATGCATGCCATTGATTTTTATTAACACAAAAATGCTTGTTTTTTTATTTATATTGTAGTTGGGATGTAGAAAAACGACAGCGATTTCTCTAATCAATGGTTTTGGTCCGCCACGATTGACAAAAAATAGATTTGAATATGGTTTTTATTTTGATAGAATTTGAATATTTCTATTTTGCTGTAATTTAATAGACTGTGTTCCGTTATTGTTGTAAAAAAATATGCAAACTGAGTTTGTTTCAATGCATTAAATGAAAAGGAAAATCCAAATGCTTTTTGGAATTTTATTAACGCTCAAAAGTAAAACAAAAACTGAATGCGCGCTTTTAAATTTGTATGAAAATTTTCCAAAATAAATTAACAAAACACAAAACAATTTTTGTATTCTACATAATTTATTATTTTACTGCTGAACAATAAAGTGCTTGGCTTAACTTATTGAAGTATTATAAATTCTTTTCGTTTGTAACTAGTATTTTCAAATTCTTTTCTGTTTTGTTTAAAATTGTTGTACAATCCGAATCTAAAGTAACAACTTTTAAGTTATTACTTGCCAAGCATTTTCACATAGCTGTAATGCCCGCAGCAAACTAGTTGCAGAGCCATGCATATAAACTGAATCAGTGTTAGGTTTTGAAGTAGAAGCATTTGCCTGATTTCCAGTTGAGGCCAGAAACGTGTGAGAAGTTTCAAGTAGTATTTCGTATGTAGAATGTACGTTTGTTAGTGATTGCATCATAAATCCATTTGCTAGTTTTCGTAATCTCACGGTAGGGAAGTGGCTGGGACTCAAAACGGTGCGGTCAGACCAAATGGCCAAGTGGCTGATTAGCCTTTAATTGGCGGCCTTTTGTTAATTTAGACCGGCGACTGTTGACTGGTTGACCGGTAACATAACGACCTTTTACGACCCTTAAAAGCCAATACGCACAAATTTCTGTCCAGGGACAAAGTAATTACACGGCTTGCTTGCAGTGTTCAGTTGCCATTCAAATTTGGCAAGCCCCCTTTCGTCTTCTACAGGCAAGGGAGTGTTGATGGTTTGTGCTAATTTCCGGTGCTCATATTTGGCAGACGGTTACGCCCATTTACACAACAACAATAACAACGTCAGCAGTAATGTCAGAAGCTGCAAACAGTTCCAATTGCACCACATCCTGTCTGGGAGTGAAAGCAATTCAATTCAGCAATTGCAGTCTCGATGGCATAACATCAACAATATGTAACACAAAACAAACAACAACAACGGCAGCAGCAGCAGCAGCTATTTGACCAGCGCCACAAAACAAGAATTGTAAAACAGTATCAGCCACAGACTTGTAAACATACTAAAACTATTATCCTGTTGAATTGACAAAACTCGATTCTTTACTTGCCACCACAGCAATGCAGTAGGGTTACTCACTTGCTTCCAAAAATGTTTACCTAAATTAATAAAATTCTCACATTTTCGCTTCACTTCTAATTTTTAGATGTTCTTTGATTAAATATCGTGAGTACCCCTTACGCTAGCTGCAATAACATGTCTACTCAGCCTTAGCTCATACGCTACGCGCAAAGCCATAAGTGTTTGCAACAATCAGCTATGACCTAAGAGCAGCAAGCGTAGCAACAACAAAAACCAAATCAAAGTATGTGCAACAAGCCTTTTCCCTTTTTGGGGCCAGTCAGTTCCTGTGGCGATTGTCAACAGCGCTGTTTCTTCTTTTTCCTTTTTTTTTGTGCGCTCGCTGGCTCTATAAATCTGTACAAATTGGCAACACTCTGTGGGCTGCATTAAAAAAATATTTTATAAAAGAGTACGAGAGAACCAAAAGGAAAAGTAAATAAATATACAACGATGGTTTGCAGCATATGTTGCCAGACAGCCACAGAACCATCCGTCTCCCTCCTCAGTTGCTCTATCTCTCTTGGTTTCTGAATTTTTCAACAGCTGCTTGTTTATTTATGCTTGTAACGTTTATAAATCGCTTGGACAAAAGTTCAAAAAATAAAAATAAAAAATTGGTGGAGCAGCAGCAGCAGCAGTAAAAGGCAGCGAATGAAAAGCACAAAGCGCAGCCTGAGACTGACCCAAAGGTGTTCACGTTCAACGTACAACATGGCGTATGCTTTTTGTCCTCAATTGAGTTATTACTTGACATCTCTCTCTCACACACTGTCTTTTTTTTCTCCCACGCACCGCACACGTATTACTTCATAAATCAGCCAACTAACCACAACGAACACTGTCCGTTTGTCTTGTTGATGACCTTATTATGCTTAACTTGTCGCCCTCAAACACCAGCCGAGAGCGAGTGGTTTCAGTGGCTTAAATATTTAAACGGTGAGCAGCTGCAGATGATTTTGGCCACTGATTTGCTTGAGTTGCGCGCCCAATTGAAGGCTGGGCAAATATTTGTGCTGGCCGTGCGATATTTCATTTGAGTCGCAAAGCTCATAAATCTCCTTGACTGGCCAACAGACGAAAGTTATTTGCCCAGTACTTTCTACCTGGCTAACGGAAGAGCGACCGCAGTATGCAATCGTTAGACTGACAAACAGACATCAACATCAACATAACAGACAGACAGCAAGCCGTAAACTGGCGCCAAAATCAATATTTTCATCCGAATAAAAAATGACCTGCAGCTTGTAGGAGCAGTTGTCCGAAATGGACAACTACCAAATCACTTGAATCGTTTGGCTGCCGGTTGGTTTGCTTGGTTTGGGTTTGGGTAAGCCAAAAATTAAGTGAATGGTGACCCATTCAAATGGATTTCTGCCAGCTTTAGTGATTAGCTTAAATAACTCGTATTGGCTATATGAAAGCTCGATCTTGCAAATTTGCAAACGTCGCATTTAACATTGAATACGAATAACTTAATCAAGTGCGTGCCACGTGGCGTATAAGCAATGCGAGCACAAGCTAAGAATATATATATAAATACACAAAACGAAAGACGCCAATGAAGCACACTTGAATCAGATGATGATGATGAACAATAACAACAGCAAAATATTAGGCCGAAAGAAAAACAATGACACCAATCAGCAGCAAAAATGGCAAAAAACACCAAACCGAAAACAAAGCGAAAAAAACGAACAGTAGAATCTTTATAGATGTAGCAGATATATCGTTACATTATCTATTTAATGGGTCGCTTAACTAAGTCAGGTTGCAAAAGTAATATTGAGTTTGTTATCTAGGATAAGATATAATTCCTGTCTTTTTAAATAAGAGTATTAGTAACAACTTTTTAGAACTATTAATTGTATTGCTATTATTAAAACTACTGTTTCTTTCGCAGTGTATCATAACTGTCGATATGCCGGCTGTAGGGTTTTGTCCATTGTTGTTATTTCTGCTGCCTTCGTTTAGGACTTTTTGTTGTTGTTATTGTTGTAGGCTGGCACTCTACTACGTGACACTGACATGGATTTTCAAGTTGTTTTTCGTTGCCTCCGGATGTCCTCAATATAGCGACACTGACTTGCCTGTTCTGCTGCTTAGGCTTATCCCATATAGCAGCCACCTTAGACGATGTTGCTTCTCCTTTGGCTGCTCAGCTGGTTCGTGTCATGCCCTAAAACCTACTTGCACTTTGTCAATTCGTAAATCTTTTTATGCGCCATTCTTGTTGTAGTTGTTTTTTTTTTTTTTTATGGGAAGCATTGCCATCATCAAAGGCAGCAACTTTTACAAAACTAACACGACAAAATGTTGAGACACAACAACGGATGAAGCAGCTGCTGTAGGCATTGCCCCAAACCAGCCAACCATTTGACAATTGTGCGAGTTAACTTTGATGAATTCAATTATCCGAGCACGACATGTTTGCCATCTCTATCCAGCCAGCCTATTGCCATCTCGCTCACCTATCGGTGGTAAATAAGGGGTATGTGGGCGGATACACGTGTTTGTCTTTGCTGTCGTTCAATGAGTTTATTGTCGTTGTGCTTAGCACGAATTGAATTTCCCCCCTAGGCAAGGGGTTCTGCCACTGCCACTGCTACTGCCACTGCCACTGCTGCGTGTCCTTGTTCCTCAATCTTCAAAGTGGATTTATTTCGCCAAAATCGAAAGTTGACTTCTTTGTGTAACACGCTTTTTGTTGTCGTAAATTTTGTGTACGTTTTTGTGTGCGTGCAACATTAAAGGATTTATCAATTTACGCAAACTCAACTTTTAGTAGCAACACTTTTTGTGCTTCTTCTTAGCAGCCTTTTGGCATTTTCATTGATGTTAAGCAGATTGATTAAACTGTTGACTTCTAGAAGAATTTGGCAATATCTAAAATAATTAAATTCACTTTTAAAGTCTGGATTAAAATCCACAAGGACTCCTTAATTTAAGGCATTTTGTAACGCTTTGAAAACAAAAAGGTTTCAAACAAGTGCAGATTTCATTTAACAATAATGCAACAACAATTTTGAGGGTGTTACCATAACTTTTGGCCTTTTCAAACAAGTTTTAAATAACCAAAAAGGCTAGCGGCAAAAGGAAGAGATATAACATAACCAATTCGTTCTGGCTGTTTGATTTTTAACTATTTTTGTTAGGGTTTTTGTAGCGGCTGCAATTGAAATTTGTGTGATTTGATTATTTGCCTGGCAGCTGTCTGATTTATTCATTAAATAATGTTCGGGGCACACACACACATACATAAATATTGTAGCGTGCGTCATTTTCTACAAAATAAATTGTTTTCTGTTTTCAACATTAATTTAATAGTTGCTGCTGTTGTTATTATTGCTGTTGTTGTTGTTATAATTATTGCATCCTGGCTGACCGATCAGCTCTGCCAGCGTTTATGATTATTACAATTGGGCGTGTTATTTTGTTGCTTTTGTTGTTGTTGTCATTGGTTACATGTGTAATTTCTTGTTGGAGGCAATATATGAAATCGTTTAATTACAATTGAAGCGGTTTATACATTTCTGTGGTCATTTCCATTGCAGTCCAATGATGATTCCAATCCTGATGCCAATGATTCCGAAATCCAGCTGATGTCAAGTGCATTTTTTTTCGGTACTTTTTTAAATGGCTTCAATTTCTGGATTTCTTTAAAGTGTCGACCATAAATACATAAAAACGAACCACCCATCAGTTGACCATAATCGTTTTGTTCGCCAACTTATATTGCCGCTTACCGATTCTGTTAAATTTAAATTTGGTTCATAATAAAGCATTAAATGCACGATTTAGTAGAGAGAGCGAGTAATATTTTGGCTAGAGTTTTTTGCTGGTTGGCATTTGCCATTTTTGCTGTTGGTTTTTTGGGCTGCTAACTAGATTTTCTGTTGAGCATTTTTGTTGCCGATCATATAACTAGTTGCCAGCAATCGTTGGTGACAACCACATAAAGCAATTTGATTATTTGCATTTCAACTACTTGTTTGTTTATGTTCATTTGTGTGCTAAGAATTAAAGTGAAGTGTATGCTGTATATGAGGCAGTGTGATCTAAATAAAGTGAATAATAATGGAGTAATTGGAATAGCAAGTGTGTGCGAGATGAAACTACTAATTTATTTGAATTTTGGTAAGTAAACACGATTGACAATACTATTAAGAACGAAATTTGATAAGAAAGGAACATTAAATCATATATTTAGATATTACCGTATTCGATTTACTGCAAAATTATACTAAGCTTTCATAAATTATTGTGTATGTAAAAAAAATCTAACTGTATCTGTAACCATAGAATTAACCATTAGGTTTTTGCTCAGAATGCATGTTAAAGTTCTATGCCAAAAAATCGACTTGGGCATTGGTAAAATCTTTCGACTTCCATAACTTCGGCAAAACTGACCCGATTTTCAAAAGCAACATATTAAAGGTCATGGTTTGGCTTCAAAAATAAAACTGCATTTAACTTAATCAAAGTGCTTGGATCAAAATGGAATTTTATGAGAAAAAATCGACTTGGGCTTAATAAATAAAACAGTTTAAATTTAACAATGTCACGTCAAGTTAATATAAGGGTAACCACCAAGCAGTGTTTGTTAAACAATGACAAAAACAAATTCTTTGTATGTATTTGAAACAAGATTTTCACCCCTTGAACCTATAGATGTTTGCACATCAAAAGTTTTTATTTGTTAAAGTTTAGGTATACATTTAACCCTAAAATCAGAACTAGTCTTTGCGTGAACTTTGGCACAATCATGCTTTGTTTCAAACTCAACTGATTTGTAAAAGGAATATCTCTCTCAGCATGTATTGAATTCTTGATTATTACTGCAATAATAAAGAACTTATTTAGGGTTGTATCAAAGCTTGTCTTCTCCATAATTTAATTTTCTGTAATTATGTAAATTTAGTAAGCAAAAAAATTGTAACTCACTCTAAAAGCTAAGAGCCTTAAATAAGATGCAAATCAGAAGAACTACGTTTGCCGACATGAATGAAGGCATTTAAATTACTTCCAGGAGCTCTAAGTTGGCCAATTAAATTCATATTTATAATTTATAAGCTGCTAATTTAACGGCTTGGCGCACCGAGCGGCAATAATGACAGCAACAACAATCACAATCACAATAACAATGACAACATATGCTGAATTAATAACAAGTAACAGGATAATGATTTCAGCACGAACTCCTACAACAACAACAACAACTATAAACAACAGCAGTCAGAAATAAGAACATTTCTTGGCCCAGCTTAAGTCAGGCGCAGTCCAAGGACTTGATCCTTGCCTGTTTCCCGGCCAAGATTCTGGCACATTTATAGATTATTTGCTTTGAACATTTGCTGACAGAGCGCCAATGTCCTGAGCACGAAGTGTAAATATGCATGTGTCCTGCATTGAAAATACTCGTCTTCCACCCTGACCCTCAGCCACCGCTATCTGTGCTGGCCGCTTAGTTAGTGTTATGTCAAAATTGTGTCCGCAACTGTTTGACTTTATAAATAACTGGAATTATATTGGCAAAATCTATTTGATTATGTACAATTTATAACTGAGGCTCATCCATTTACAGGATCACGTGCATGTGGCTCAGGCTGTTGCCAGGACATGATTTTCATATCACATTTGAATTTAGATTTTGATTTGTGTTTGCCATGCGTAATTGCGCATCGGAAGTGCCAGCTGCCCCACATTAACGATGCTGTCTATGCATTTAGCAATCCTCATTTCATACTTACTTTTTAGTGGTTTGCTGATTAGTTTGGCAAACATTCAAAATGCTTACTAGCGCCATCTATTAGGGATAAGCATCAACTAAACCTAGCCGTGAGCTTAAACTTAAAAGCTTTGCCGTGCTTTTACTATGCTAGCTTTGAATGCGTAAGCTTTCAACCACTACAATATCAAATGTCCTTGCCGGGTTGACAGAATGAGTCCTCACATCCACATGCACGTTAACGCATAGCTATTTCCATTGTCATTGAGATATTTCCGTTGCAGTACGCATGCACGAAAACTTTTCAGTTATGGGTCCTTTTAGACCCGAAAACATGTGGCTGCACGTCAGATGTTTAGCATAGCGGCCGAATAAGATATGCAGTAAGAGGAGGAAGTGAGGGAGCGAGAGTGAGTGAGCTTTAGCATCCTTTGCGCCAAATGACGTAGACATTTCTGAACAAATTGTTTTGGAAAAAAATGTAGCTTTTTTTAGTTATTATTAAAAAATTGAATGTTTTGATTTTGTGCATCTTAAAAACTTTTTAAAGTCTTTCGAGCATTATAAATAAAAGAAAATATTTAATAAACATAAACACAAATCACTGTTAACGATTTCAATCACTTGGTTCGCCCAATGCTTGGAAATCTCTACACTCTCTTTAAAAGCTCTGCACTGCCGCTCTACCCACCCGCTGGCCAACAATGCAAAATCGATGCTTGAACCGTTTCGCTCTCATTTGGTGACAACTGAACGATGTCTGAGGGCTTTTTCCTCGCAGCTCCTTAGCTGTAGTGCCCAAAACGCGAATGAACATCGACCGTGGAAGTTGACTGCAAATACAAAACGCTGCACTGAAGGTGAATGAATAGAATAGAAAAAAATTCAACAAGAATCAAAAGTGTTGCAGAGCTAAACGACAAACAAAAACCATCAAAATTAGCAATTAATTATATATAAAAAAGTGTGCCAAAACAATTGGAATAGTTAAAGTGTATTTGCTTTAGCTGCAATCTAAGTTATTACATAAAGCGAAACCCAAACGAATAGCCCGAAAAGTGTTGTGCGTGTAGGTGTGAGTGTGCATGTGTGTGAGTGTGTGTTGGCACGCGCTGTGCTAAAAAAGCAGAACATTTTTTGTGTATCAGAATTTTAGCGTTGCCTAAGCAAAGCTGAAAAATTTACAATTATTAATTGTGAATTGAAAAAGCGCATAAGACAAAATTTCCGAGCGTTGGCTTACAAATCAAAAATGGAATTGAAAGTGAAAACGCGTGCTTTGTGGACAGCTTAAATATTGATTTTTCCACATGATTTTACGTTTCGTGACCCACTCAGAAAATACTGCTGCTGATATCGAGATTAATACAACGTTTGTGCTGTTGCAAAACGTTAAAAAAAAAAGTTACTTGTGAATATTTTTAACAATTTAATAAAAATGCAAATGCCTTAAAGTGCGATTGTGTGTGTGCGTGTCTTTGTGTGTGTGAGTTTCAAGAGAAAAGCTCAACAAAATAAAATGAAAAAAAAACTCCTCTAAGAAAATCTCTATCCTGAATTTGCTTTCAACAACGTCTTCGTGCCCAGCAGCAGCAGCAGAAACAGCAAAAGCGAATTTGCCCTTCCCCTTAACAATTTACACACACATTAACACACACAGCAGAATTCACTCTCCAAAAACACACATACACACACACACACACATGTGGAAACAGAACGAGCAGTGAGATTCGCTCCATCAATATTAACGCATACTATTGTATTTTTAATATTACGTATACGCGCTGTTTTCTGCTCTCTCTCTCTCTCCCTCTTCCTCTCACTCACTCTCTTCTTCTCATTCTCGTGAAATCTCTCTCCAATTTTCTCGCTGTTTGCATTGCGCTTGTCGTCTGGCATAATACACATAAAAATATATTTAACAACGCGTTAAACAAACAAAACATTCAACAAAAATCGCAATATTGCCAATACGTTTAATCGTTATTTGCTCATCGAAAATCGATGACAACAACTAAAGTGTTCAAAATACATGTGAGACTAGCGCTAAGCAAAAGGCCTCACTAGCCAAGCAGCACAACACACATTCAGTCCCCTCACATCATCTCACATGATTCGTAGTCTGCCAGCAGCCGAGCCTAAGCCCGTCTTGAGCCTTCCGCCCTCCAGCCGGATCAACTAATCAACGTATCAAAAGCCAACAGCTAACAACAACAACAACATAAACAGTAAACTACGTTTACTAATACTATCAATAAACTATTTGGCTCTGGGGCTACAACAAACAAATATTGGCAATATTGTCTACGTAAAAGGTAAATATGACTGAGAGTTCAGCCCAAACTACTTCTAAGGGCTAATAAATAAAAAGAGCTAAGATCTGCATTAGATACCAATAAAACTATATATTGCAAGCTTCATTTAGAAGCACTTAGTATAATCTAGATGAGATTATTTCCTCTCGTGGTTAAATCTTCTTACCAGCCTTAGAGACTATGTCCTGTAGGTTCTCCTTGTTGTCAGACACTTTGGCAAACTAGCACGGCTTTGAGCCTGGCAAACAACAAAAATCAAGTATGTGGGCTCTGTTCAAGAATGGTCGAAAGTTAGATACCCTCTAAACTGAGTTTGTTGACGAAAGTTTTGTAAATTTGTATATTAAGACAGAAAGTAAGGAACATATGCTAAGATGTTCAAATTTTAATGAATTTATATATTATGTTTCCCAAATCATACCACATTTTTGATAAAAATGGGGTATAATTGAAACACAAAACACAAAATAGGAAAAGACAAACAATATAGACACCAAGAAGAAGATTAACTTGCGGGCGATAAGCGTTGGTTTTATTTGCACAAATTATGTGTGGAGGTTCCCATAGCAGAACATATTAAAACATACAAAGGCAAACACACACACACACATATATTAACTTACACAAAGTAATTATCTGGACTATATGCGAGCTGTTGACCCCTTACACTTGTGCCGAACAATCTGTCTTAAACGAGTTTTGATACAATAAACGTGAGACTTGAGGGAGGGAGTGTGTGAGCGGTTGTTTGTGTGAATGAAGCTTTTATAGATTTCAGCATTTTTAGTGTTTAATGTGAGCTGAGCATAAAATATTGTACATTGAAAGCGAAAAGCATAATGATGTGGAAAATTAGTTTTCTTTTTGCCAAAAACATCTTCATCATTATCGGCATTTATTATGGTCGCCCTGGGGGAAATTTTCGCCTAAGCAATCTTAAATTGTCTAGCTTGATTTCGTTACACTTTTCGTATTTCTCCATCCACATGGTTTAACTTATTTTGTTGCTTTCTCTGGGTTATGTGCGCAGAAAGCGCAGAGAGAGCAGGCAAAACACATGTCATATTCTCTCTCTAAATCGCCAGGCCTCTCTCTCTCTCTCTCTCTCTCTCTTTTAATCTGCATCTCTTTCTTACGTGTGCGCGCGCTCTTCAAAAAGTTTAACCGTTTCCTGCTCAGCGACATTCAGGGAATGAAGAAGCTTAACAATTAATGGCTGAGCTTGAACGAGGGTCGCCTTCCTGATTTCCTGTACTTTTCGTCTTTTTTTCATTCCCACCTCCTACCACAAAACAGCACTTACATTCATTTCTATTACAATACCAGCGATATGTTATGATTTTGCTGTTCGTTGCTGCTGCTGCATGTGAAATATTTGAATGTTCGTCTGGCCCAGAACTAATTTGTTTTGACAGGCTGACTGTCAGCTCTTGACGTTGGCCTGCAATCTGAGTGCCTGTTCCTGGGTAACAACAAGAATTTTTGGATGCCTCACTCTCTTATCGCTGCTGCATGTTTTATGAAGTCAATTTATCTTATCGCTAAATGATTTTGCCTCCAATCTGAATGACAACAAATTGTTGCTATTTTTAGTTAAGCTCCTTTGCCTACACACAGGTGCGATGCACAAGCTGAGCTATAAAGTGCCTCAATTGAGATTACTATAGCTTTTGATTGAACGCTGCAAAGACCATCTGTCTGAGCCCAAGCACACGCGCAAAAGCCAATCTATTTATGGAAAAATGCTATGGCAAAGGTCATCATAAAAACATTCTCGTTGAATCGGCTCGTGTGCGAAGCTGAAATGCAAAGCATGCAGGGTATGTTTTCAGCAGCACAAAAATTTGAGAAAAATAAAGCAGGAATTTTTCATCATAGAAGGTCAACTTTAAATCCTACGCATTTTGAGGGAGTTTCCAATTATTTCTAGCCATAACATAAAACCTATTAAAGTCAAGTGATTTAAATATAATAAAACCACTTTATAGACTATTAAAACTAATACCAAGCAAACTGTTGTCTAGTAACTAAAAGCCAGAAACTGCGTAGTTTTTTACTAGAATGCCCCAGACAAGTGGGCACCACACGCGCACTCACACTAACACACCTATTTGACCTGCGTACTGTAAGACCTAAAAGGAAAGCAGCAGCTGGCAAAATGACAAAAAATATTTGAATGTTGCTGCTGCTGCGCTCAAATGTATGCTACAATAAAATGCATAGACGTATATGTGTGCTGCTGTAAAGAAGTTTCTGGGAGCTGCACTGCCCAACACACCATCCCACTATAAATCCCTGTGCCGTAGCTTTTGTTGCTGCCTTTATGATACTTTTCTCGTATTCTATCTACATTTAGTTTTTAAAAATACAAAATAAGGTTGCCCTGGCAGCTTCTTGGCGTGTTTTATGGATATAATTAATAAGCTTGTGATTTGCAACACTAATAAAATATCACGATTTAACTTGAGAAGTAGGTTTTCACTTCTTTAATTTTGATTCGTTTTTTTGTTGTTGCTTTGCTGCTGCCACATTAATTTTTGATGTGTACTCTGCTGAGGAGATAAAATGAAAAACCCAGCATTCTAGCCAAGTGAATCGAACAGGTATTGATTGATGTATATCTGTGATACACATACAAAACGTAACTAATTTTGCTTTTCTAATGTCTAAGGGACTCATACAAAAAGTAACGATGGCGAGTATACTTGATTGGCTTTTTACACTCAGTCAGCATATGCTTCGATTGAATTTTCTGTTTTTTCATGCAACAACGATTCTTGTACATAATCTAATTGCCATGTATCAATTTTACAACACTCTATTCATTGCTCAAACTCAATTTCAGACTAAAAACGCACTTAACGCACTTGCTTCAACTTCGTTGTCTCTTTTCTAGCTGCCTTTTGCCAAGAGCTTAGCAACACTTGACTGTTGGGGCAGCTGCTTGTAAGCGAGGCACAAATTGAGTTTGGGCTTAGCATTTAAAAATATTGATTTGTCTGAAAAAGAAATGTCATCAAAGTTTATGCTCCAGGGTCTCTGTGGCGCCACACTTTACCGAATCTGCTTGGCGGCGTGGTCGAGTATCTCCTTGAGTTTTGCTTATAGCTCTTAGATAACAAATATGTTTGGTTAAACGCAAACAACCGCAGCCCATTTTCCCTCTCCTCCTAACCACGTTCTTTATGACAACGCATAAGCAAGACATTTTTATTTAATTTGTGCTTTACAATTTCCGACTCATTTAAATATCACGCATATTTATGAACAATATCGCTCGACATTGTGTCTAAGTGTGTCTGTGTGTGAGTCTGTTTTTGAGTGTGTTTCCGTTTACCTTTGACGTCATTTGCTGTGCAAACAACCGCAACAGCAGCTCAGTTTGAAGCAATTGGTAGTCGCTGTGCTTCTAAATTGCGCATACGGCGTGTTGCCATAGACAATTTTTAGCTAAGTGAATTCAAAACAGCTCAGCTGTTAAGTAGACAGATAAAATTAAGAAACCGTTTTGAGTAACTTTCACAAATTTATGCAATGAATCAAAAAAAGATTCTAAGAAAAATCAATTTTACTTAAGCTATTAAAATAAATAAAACAGCATACTTTAATATCTACATGAATATATTATTGATATGTTTCTAGCTTACTTTATTCCTTAGACTGGCCACAGATTAAATATTTCTTGGTTTCTAAATCTTTATCCAATTATTCTTGAATAAGGTTTTGGCTTCATTAAAAGACCTCTTGGCTTCTGGTGCTCCAACTCTCAATCAATAAAAATATTCCTAACCCACAGATCAAAGGCTATTGGAGCACAGAAAGTATGTTGAGAGCTTTGATAATTTGGGTAAAAGTCTAGCAAACTTAGTGTCGTGGTTAAAAATATGTATTTGATTAAAAAAGTCCTAAGGAATGAAAAGAAGAGAAGACAAAAAGGATGAACAACATTCAAAAACAGCAGGCGGCTGCGTCTTCATCATTCATGAACCAAATAAGAGCCTTGTGACCGACTAGCAAATACCCTGTATACGAGATACGCCGGGAACAAGAAGCAAACATAGCTCATGTAGATTCCGGATGTTTATCTATGTATGCAGCACAACTAGCACAACTTCTTTACATCCTGTTAATCTCTTTAAGCAGAAAAATTATAGAAAAAAGGCAGAGCAAAGGGCATAAGATGATTGTATGTGAGTGTGTGTGGTTTTGGGGAAGCATAGCTATGTGTGTGTGCGTGCGTGTCCTTGGCATGATATTCATAAGAACTTTTACTTCGTACGCCAAGTAATTGTCGACACCCTTGGCGCACTTCAAGTGCTTCCAAGGATATGACGAGCTAGAAATAAATTGAAAACGACATTTCTGGGATTTCGTTGCTATTTAATTTGCTACAGCTATATTTTGTTAACAATCATGGCTGACAACAAATAATAAGAATACAAAGTAATTAACTACGAACAAATTTTTATTCATCATAGGAGAAATTAAGAAATAGGGTAAAAACAAGTAAAGCAAACAAGTTATAAATTAA
Source organism: Scaptomyza montana (assembly GCA_018904305.1). Taxonomy (NCBI): domain Eukaryota; kingdom Metazoa; phylum Arthropoda; class Insecta; order Diptera; family Drosophilidae; genus Scaptomyza; species Scaptomyza montana. The sequence continues at coordinate 4,746,371 of JAEIGR010000004.1, forward strand.
CATTTAATTTCAAAGATAAACACAAAAATATATAATAATAATATGAATGGTAATTATTTTAAATTTGTTGAATAAGGGAAAAATGTCCTGTTGGGGAAATAGGTCAAACACAAAGAATTTATTGCTTGCAATTTAAAGAAATATTAAATGTACTAATATTTATACTTATCAAGAATATTTTAAATCTACTTTAATAGGTTATCAATTACACAAAACTAATCGAATATACTGTCATATATCAAATTATTTTAGTAACAAACACAGTGCAAAATGCCGCCAAATACAAAATCGGAAACGGAGTCAGAGCCGGCGCCTGTGGCAGATGCTGAGCCTGCAGCCGAATTGGAAGCACCCAATCAGAAGCTGGAAGAAACGACACATCACTCGAAGTTTCGAGAACTGGATCAGCAGGAGCAACAGGCAGCCGAAAGTCAAAGAATTGCACAAGTGGAAACAACATTAGCGCCAAAAACAACAACAGAGGCTGAGGGTAAGCCAAATACCAAAAAACCGAAAACCATCTTACTACTTATCCGTGTTGTTTCATGTATAAGAAGACGCTTCTACAACCTCCGTGCCGGTAATCAAAAAGATTGAGCATGCCGGTGAAGTGGTCACTGAAGCAATTGCTGAACGAACTGGGCTGCCTACATGGGGCGTGGTGGCGATTATAATACTCGTATTCCTCGTCGTCTTTGGTATAATATTCTTCTGTGTGCGCAGATTCCTTAAGAAGCGAAGAACCAAAGATGGTAAGGGTAAGAAGGGTGTCGATATGAAATCGGTACAATTATTGGGATCAGCATACAAAGAGAAAGTAAGTATCTGCAATGCCATCAAATCTTAGTAGTTATTGGGTTCTGGTATGCCATAGGTTCAGCCTGATATGGAGGAACTCACCGAAAATGCCGAAGAAGGTGACGAAGAGGACAAACAGAGCGAACAAAAGCTGGGGCGACTCAACTTTAAGGTAAGCTTCGAACTATACGAACCACAAAGACCCTGAACTCTCTTTTGCAAGTGGCCTGCAAAACACGCTCTTAACTAACCCAACTAACCCAATACCAGATACAGTAAATATCAACGCACTGTTTTTTTTTTTTTTAATAAAGGAGACACCTGTTAAGTAAAGTCAAATCGCGATGAACTTATCTTTAAATATGTTTGCTTAACCTAACTTTATCACTTGCTCGCAACATTGAAAGTATTTGCCAAAATAAACATAACATATACCATTTAAATTCTAATAAATTTGTCACACAAAAACTATTTAAAATACTCGTTTAGCTTGAATTACAATTAAGCAATTAATTTAAAAATCTTGAAACTTCTAAATGTCACCTAATTAGTATGCAGCACACAAAAATACTATAACACATTCTACTTTAACATAAAATACTTATTTAACTTTGAACTAATATCGTTTATTTTATCTCTTTCTTCCACATGGAAACGAATACCGTATATTGCGGTTATTATTCTAATATGTGTATATTGCAGCTTGAATACGATTTCAATTCGAACAGTTTGGCCGTTACCGTTATACAGGCCGAAGAGCTGCCCGCCTTGGATATGGGCGGCACCTCAGATCCCTATGTGAAAGTCTATCTGCTACCCGACAAGAAAAAGAAGTTCGAGACAAAAGTACATCGTAAAACGTTGAGTCCCATCTTCAATGAAACATTCACATTCAAGGTATTTGAGAATGAAATTTGATAAAGGCTTAGTTCTTTCTATTTTGTCTGATTGTGAGTTTCCGTGCAGAGTTTACCCTATGCTGATGCCATGAACAAAACGCTCGTCTTTGCCATATTTGACTTTGATCGATTCTCGAAACACGACCAAATCGGTGAGGTTAAAGTGCCGCTCTGTACCATCGACTTGGCGCAAACCATTGAGGAATGGCGTGATCTAATCAGTGTTGAGGGTGAAGGCGGACAGGTATGTAGAGATTGGACCATGTACAATATCAATATTGTTTTTATCTTGGGGGTAAGGGCGGTTTATTCCTCAATGGTTTTTCCACTCTTTATGTATTGTGTGATGAACAAAACTAAATGTGTCTCTAAGTGTCAATTGTATATCATTTTGATTGATTTAAGATTTTTATATTTTTTAATTACTTTAAATACTCTACTCATTTATATGAGAAACAAACAACAACAAGTGTTGCTTATAATTATCTTTTGATATTTGAGTTTATTTGAGTTTGAGTTGTCCCACAGAACAAACCACAAAAAACTACAGAAAACAGAAAACTCAAAGCGTGTGATTTTGTTGACGTATGTAATCTAGACGTGCTTACAAAGTATTATTCAGTGCAATCTGAAAACCTGACATCTTTTATATGAATTTGTGTGTTTTGTGTGTGTATGTGTAATTCGCGTTTCCTAAAGAAACTTTAAGTACTTTTACCAAACCGAACAACTTGATGTTTGTTTTCTTAAGTAATTCAATTGTCGTTTGAATAATGTGTAAGCTCCAGTAAAGTATTTATCCCCAAACTCACTCTGTCCATAAGTACAACAGATACAAATTCCAACAATAAAGACAACAACAAAAATAACCATAACAGTGAACAACAAGAAATCTTATCATAAACAATAAAGAAACAATTGACAAACAGCAAAGTGCAAAACTTGTATTCAACTTTTACACACCCAGTTCAAAATGCAAATATAAATAAAAACTACTTTAAAAAACAAAAATATATTCTTTATATAGTATATCCTTAAAGCCCCAATAACAAAACCAACAACAATTACAAAGACAACATGGAAAACAAGCTCAGGCAATCTTAGATCAACATTTCTTGGCAAAAGTTGATGAAAGATTGCAACATACTGACTTTGAATTATTTGCACATTCTTCTAAGACTTTTTAATGTTTTGATTTTCTTAAAAACTTTAACCAAACACAAAGTACATAAAAACTGCAACTGAAATATAAACTCTTCAATTTCTCTTTCTCCAATTCCCCCCTCAACATTGTTTTCAATACATACAAATATATAAATTACAAAAAAAAAACTCTTGTTTTCTTGAACTTTTGTAGAAGGTAAATACAATGAAAAAAATTCTTAAAGTTTTTACCAAAACAACAAAAAAAAATAATACTAATACAAACACGTTTGCATACTTGATTTGATTAGTTTTTTATTTTTTTTTATTTTCCTATAGACTTGCTCTGTTTCTTTGGTCTGTCGTTCTTGTACACTACACTACAACAACATTTCAATGTATGAACACACTTCTTAACAATTTCTATGCATCGAACTTAATACACATACACACTCTGTTTAAACCTGCTAACCCAACCTATTCTACAATATTTATACAAGATAATCAATCTTATTCAATACTCAGTAAGAATTATTGAAGTTTGCGCATTGTTTTTCAACTTTCCCTTGTTATGTCTGCATCTTTTCTGGCATCATTAATATTGTAGTTGAATTTTTGTATTAATCTAACAAATTGTTTATTCATACACTTGTACAAAACTTGAGAACTTGTTTTGTCATTTTAATATGCAAATAATCACACTGCAATATTATTTTGTGAAGAGAATTTGTGGCATAATAACATTATAAGAATAATCCAATCAGCATGGTCTAAACAATATTAATAAGTACAAAAAGTGTGCTTAGCCTATATATATTTTTTTTAAGGTCTTAAAGAATTTTTTCAAAATTTCTAAAGACATGCTGATACACTGCCTTAACTTTATACACAAATTTTCTACTTAACACCGCACACTCTCCACACTCTGCTACAGACACAATATTGCCCCTCCTTTTGCACTTTGATTGGATCTGTTAAAAACTCCAAGTCTTAGCTCAACCAACTAAATTGCCTCCATTCTGAACGTAGATTTAAACAGGTGTTCTCACTTAAAACTCACATTTAAAAAAAGAAGATTAAAATTGGTCCAACTAATCAAATGAATGCACTCAACACCAAAACACTAAAACACATACTCAACCAAAATTCGAACACAACTCAACAAGCACACAATAATACCAGAAAACTATTAACGAAGTGACAAAGGTGAAACAAATATTGTTTCGGTATGCCGAATATGTGATACTCTTGCAGAAAACGATTTTCGTTACGAAAAACATTTGATACTATTTCTCTGCAAATGTATAACAGCGAAAATTGTAATATAAACTTTTCAAGTACTTATTATTATCATAAGCAATTAGTTAAGCAACTGAAGCATACTTGTAAAATATTTATAAAGACATTTAAAGAATAAACCAACTGCATGTTTTTGCTTACAAACTATACTCTTCCTACTATATATACTCTATAATGACATTTATGCCACTAAGTATTAGTGATCTACACTTACACTTGACTACAACAAGCAACACGCACATAGTCCCCTCAGACACACACACACACACACACACAACGACACGCGAACAACTTGTACACTAATCAAATTCGTTAAAGCAAAACATTTTCTTTTTATCAAATTTGTCAACTATTTGAAATTCTTATGGAACTGCAATTGAAAAATCTTTAATATGCTCTTCATTTTTCTCTTTAATTACTTTTGAACGTATCGCTAAAACTAAAACAAAAAAACCAAAAAAAAACAACAATCAATTAAAATCTATACAATCGTCTCAAAATTCACCAAAATGAAACCAAACAAAAAAAATCAATATCAAAATCTGTACTCTACTCGAACCAATTTGACTCATATTGATACCGACATCTGGAACATAACTGAATAACCTGGAAACATGTAAGTATTTTTACTCTCCTTGGGAGACACTTCATAATTATCGTTATTTGCTTTGGTTGTTGTCCTCATAAATGTGTTCAAGTTATTTTCGTTGTGTTTGTGTTTCGTTCTGTTAACAAGTAAATATACAAAAAGAAAAAATTGATTTAAAATTCAAAAATATATGTGATTGTACAAGCGTCAAAAGTTTTTGTGTTTTAATAAAGGAAACTGTAATAATGCTTCTTTCGTGTTTTGATTATCAACAAAGTCTTGTGTTTATTAACCATATCACTGTCTCGCCAGATATTTGTATACTGCAATTATATATCTATATATATTTATTTATATATATACATATATATTTACATAATTATAATTTGCAACTTGTTTGTGTGCTGTAATGTTTAAGCAGAGCTTCGATGACAGTCAGAAACAAAAATAAAACAAATAATCAACAAATTTTAATTTGCTATAATTTCGAATATATTTTTTAAATTTTGTGTTTTGTTTTTGATTATTTATTTCAATATTATTTTATTATTATGGTCAGCATATACATGATTCACCAAACATTCGACAAAGTATAAGTCTTGAGAAATTTTGAAAGCCCATGCAAAGCCAAAACTTTCAATTCAATAACTCAAAAATCCAAACTCAAATCAAAGTAGCGGTAAGTGACTACTCAAAAACTCTCTTTCACTCTCTGTTCGTTCCTCTCTCTCTCTCTCTCTCTTCTCTCTCTCTCTCTCTCTCTCACTTACTGTATAACGCTCGCTCGCTCGCTCTCTGTATAAATATTAGTTTATTTTGTTTTAACTTTCTCAAAGAACACACATGTAGTAAATATTTAGTTTGAATACAACTCTACAAATCCCGGGTTAGTTTGTACAAATTGCTGGCTTTGGAGAAAGTATATTATGCAATTGGCATTCGATCAGTGTATTATAGAAGATAACTAAATCGTCAACAAAAATGAAAACGAAATCGAAAACTGAAATCTTAAGCTTGAACCCAAACAAATGCAAGTTATTCCAACCAACCAAGGGTTTATACATAGTTCTCTTATTATAATATAGTATACATATTTGTAAAATTATTGTCTCTTAAATTCATGTGCAATTTTTTTCAATTGTAATATATATCTAATACTATGCCTTTCATGTACATATACATAAATAATATCCGATATTTTCGCTCGTTCTCCTAACTCTATTTTTTTTTTCGATTCCCTTAAATGCTACGTAATTTTTGAGGGCATCGGCCCACTTATTTATCCAAGGAACTTAGAACAATTGTACATATATAAAATACGAATCGGCCAAACTTTTTTTTGTTCTTAAGACTCTCCTTCTCTTTTTCTCAAATCACATATTCATTATGATTATAAATTAAATATTAAAGAAGAAATATATATGTATATCCGTTTTGCTTTTTGTGCCGTTGGTTTTGAGCTGGGTGATATAACATAAGAATTCGAAAGCAGTTTGCCTAAAAAACAAGAACTCTTACCCATTCCTTCTTGAAAAGTAAGTTAATGTCTTTGAACAGCAACAGCAACAACAACCACTAACATTTACTTATACTACTACAAGCCAATAAATATATAATGAAAACCCGTTAAACAAAAACAAAACAAACAACACGCAAACAAAAGTTAATAAGTTTGTTTTGTTTGTTTAGGTTTAGTTCTTAATGAATTTTCAGTTCTACTCACATCTATATACATCAAATATGAACACTTAATCAAATCGAAGCTCTAAAACGTGCAGTAAATGTGTTTTAATGTACCTATTTGTGTGGCGTGTTAACTTTTTGTTTATTTGTGTGAATATTAAACTATAAATTAAGTTAATGTAACCGTTGTTGAATTATACAGTTAATCGGTATACTCCGTACAATTTACTGTACCAATTACTTATCCCCCCCTGTAAGAATATACTACATATTTAAATATATATTTTGGTTTTCCTTTGTTTGGTGTGTATTAAGTGAAAACAAATTACTGTTTATCTTGAGTATCTTTGTTTGTTATCTTAGCCTAGAAAGTATTTGTTTATTAAACCAGGTTTGATCTTTGGTTATTATATAAAAACCTTCTATCTAAACTTATGCTGAAAGTCATACCAGCACATTTTCGTACTATTTAAGTACATTATTTAACAACCTAATGTTTTAAAACAACATTCTCTGAATTGAAATATCTAATTAAAAGTATTCTAAATGGTTTCGAATTAAGTTTTGCGAACATGCAAAACAAATAAGATTTCAACCCACTCAATCAAGGGATTGTAAGAGCTTTAAAGCTCTTGTCTGTAACTCGTATATAATACTTATATTAATTGTATCTGTTTAGAAGTTATGTGAAGTGTTCAATGTTGTAATACAGTTATAAATTTAAGCCGTTATACTAATCTATCGCAAATGTTCTCTTGACAACAGGAAAAGCTTGGTGACATTTGTTTCTCGCTGCGCTACGTGCCGACCGCCGGAAAGCTAACGGTTGTCATTCTCGAGGCCAAGAACTTGAAGAAGATGGACGTGGGCGGATTGTCTGGTAATGAAGCGTGCTACCAAAGCGTTGCCAAAATGCAACCAATGTCTCTGAACAAAACTCAGAGCCTTGTTGCAGTTTTGATAACGCTTCAGTGTCTATATTATGTGCATATACTTCTCGTTAAATCAAGTGTATTAAAGTTTTGTATTGCTTCGATTATGATTTGATTATTTATTTAAGTCACTAACATTTTGTGTTCCCGTTAAGATCAAAGGAGAAATGCAAACGCCAAGGCAACGTTTGCAGAGAGCAAAATATTCAATTTTATTCCCAATTACTTTTGTCAATTCGCCACTTTCGATTTTTCAACTAATTTAGCGCAAACTTTCGACTTGCATATTTTATAATACAACTACTACTACTAATCTCTTAAGTAATATCGCGTACGCTAAAAAAAAAAAAACAAACAAACCAAATGATATCATTAAATACCAATACTACTGCTACCATGGATATATTCTTGTCTGGCAACGTTAACATCACAAAATTGTGCACACTTTTAAACTTATGCCTGGCAATAAAAGCAAAATTCTAACGGCTCTTGCTCAATTTAGCGGTACATTTAAATTCGCTTGCTTCTAGCTTCACTTTTGCATGTAATCTAACTCAACTTATTACATAATTCAAACACTCGCATTCAAATATTTCGACCCCTCCAAGCGAGGGGCCAAATTATGAACGTTGCCGCCGAATATATCCAAAAAAAAAAAACAACAACAAAAGTACCCCAAAGGGTATTCAAGATCTTCTAGGCTTTTACAAACAAAAGAACATTTTCAAGAATGTTTTGAACAAGCAATTGACATTATTCCATGCTCTAATGATATTCGATCTAAAAATTCAAATGATGAGACAATTACAACTGAAACTATTTTTGTGTTTTTTTTTTTTTATATCTTATGATTTATTTGTTATGTGCCTTGAGTTTCAAGAGTTACTATGTTCTAAGGTACTCGTTAACTTAATATCTCAATATATATTTGATTTAACAATTTCTTCAACAATTCTTTTCAACAGCAGGCAAACGAAAGCGGAAACAAACTTTTTCAGTAATTATCGATAACCGAACGGATTCTATCGATCAACTGTTAACGAGCTCTTTGTAACTCTTGCGATTTTCCATATGTTGATACCGATTCAGAATGATGAAACCTTAAATGCTTAACTATATCAGCATATAAGACTTTATTTCGAACATTATTATTTATTTGCCATATCCCTAAAAAATCTGGGATTGGCCTCTTTTTATCCAAGTTTCAGCTTTCGTTTGTTTAGATCTTTTTATAGTTTTTTTCGTTTCTTGAAGTTTATTAACTATCTTATAGTCAATATTCAAATATAATTAATCAACGTTTTATGTACCATTTTCTTTATATCTGTGTGTTAAACAAGCCAAAAACTACTTCTAAAAAAAAAAAACCAAAAATCTGCTCATCAATTTCAAAGTTTTTACTTTCGTATTATAAAAAAAAAAATGTTTTCCTTTTCTTTCTTTCAATTTTTTCTATTTTATAGATCCATATGTGAAAATTGCAATCATGCAAAATGGCAAACGTTTGAAAAAGAAGAAGACAAGTATCAAAAAATGCACCCTCAACCCTTACTATAATGAGTCGTTCTCATTTGAAGTACCATTTGAACAAATACAAGTATGCGAGAATGTATTATACTATCCTATAAAACCACTACTACTACTACTACTCTACAACTACTACCTTAATATACTAACTACTACTACTACAACTTTACTACTACTACTACTTACTACCAACTGTTAACTGTAACTAAAGCTGTCCTCTTTGAACTATCAACCAAACCAAAAAACGTTCTTATCAAGTTTAAGTAACGAACCCGCCTCCCGAAAAATTTTACATAAACACTTTAGCCATTTTCGTGCAATTGTTGTTGTTAATATAACTATCTATATATATTAAAATATATATATATTTATATATATTCTACATACAAACATATATACACATATTGTATATTACAAGTCTTATTCAAAAAATAACAACACTTTTACTTTTACTCGAAACTCTAAAAACAAACAAACGGTTAGCCAAATACTATCGTATTGCCCAAAAACAAAAAACCTCCAAAACTCCTCCAAAAAACTTGATTAATCAATATTATTGTAATATGTGTGCTCCTTAAAAAACTTTAACCGAAACGTATTCAATGTTAAATGTTGTATTTAAAAACAAAAAAAAATAAAACACACTTTTTGCTTTATGTTTTGTTTACTTTGCTCAGCGACTGCCACGCCGACATGCTGGCTGTAAATAATAAAAGATATGCTGAGCGCAGTACGTTGTTGCGAAAGTTAAACTTTTCCTGATTTGCTTTTACTTTGTGTAGTTGATTGAAAAACTTTGTGATTAACTTAATATAAAAAACAATCTTTTTTTTGTTTGTTTAATTTTGTGCTTATCTCAGCTGATTTGGTTTTGAAATAATTCTATGTTTGATGTTGATTTTGATGACACAGACAAAGTGACAACATTTGTAGGTTAGGTCTGTTCCGATTCGTAGTAACCAACTACAGACGCTTTAAGATAAAAAACAATAATCAAGAGACACTTGAAAAACACCCACACAATCTACTCGTAGTTAAATAAACATAAAAGAGAGCAAGCAGTAGTGCCGCTGGCTCTCTTCAATACACTTGCAATGCAGTGCACGAGTCGAAAGAACAAATAGAAAGCTGAAATTCGATAATTGATGATGAAACACACTCACTCTTAACTACCAAAACTACAAACTTTATAAACTAAACCTACTACTCTTTCCATAATACAAACTATCGCAAACTATTGTCAGCGGCGTCAATAATGCACCACAGTATGGGTACATTATTTTGACACTGTCTTCTGATTTGAATATCGAATAAACCAATCGCACCACCTCCACCACCAAACTACAGTACTACAAATACAAGAAAATACAGTACAAGTTTTCAAACAAAAGCTATTAAAGAAAAGAACACAAGCCAAGCCACCACAGAGAAGTATAGCGTATCAACATTAGTACATACTACTACGACAACATACAAATATAGTACATCTTGAAATGTATCAGTACATACTAAAAGAACTCTGGTAACGTGTGCTAGTCCGAGACCTGCCCCCCATCCAAAAATAATATTAAACAAAAAAACCATCTAAAATCTGACCAAAATTAATGAAAAGAAAACGACAAATGGGATTGAATATTATACATTTTCGTTTACACGTATTTAATGAACATTTTTCTTTTTGCTTCAGCTTAAATGTTGACAAATATTTATAAAAAAAAAAGTAATGTGTTCATTAGCCCCAGGTTAAGAGAAGAGATATATATATATTTGTGTACATTAACTATAAAAGCTCATTCCGCATAACACCAGCAAGATACACTAACAAAGAGAACATCATTCGCTTATCACTTCAGCAAGCTTACAAAACGATTTTTTATTTATGTGTCATACTATACTGCAATTTGTGTTTTGTTTTGAAGCTTAGTCAAATGCATGCATTGCTTGTTATTAATAAATAAAAAAATCCAACCCATCCCCAACATGGAATCAGCTTAATCACCATCTTCCACTTTAGAATTGTATTTAGTGGCGCTTTTTGTAATGCTTGAAAATATGCCGCCCACCTTTTAGATAAATTCCTATCAGCTTGTATTTAACTTTGATAGGATTCCCTCCACAAAAGTTCTTCACTTCAAGTGACAGATATTTAAAGAACAAAAGAAATCTGTTCAACAGGCATAACGTTTTCCACAAAGCAAAAAACCTTGTTATCCAAACTGCACCTTGTTCTAAAAGAGCACCCAAACCAAAAACGTAGTTCAACATTAAGTTACAGCTATGCCTATGTAAAATGCTTTCATAAACAGAAATTTTAGTATCTGCCTGTAACTAGTAACTGTTTTCCCCCTCAAAAAAAAAAAAAAAACCCACAAAACAGAACACGTGTATCTCAAATATTAATACTAATATTATCAAAGTTTTTCTACTCAAATTTTCTACGTCCCAACGCATAGTAGCCTCGAAAAAATAAAAATTAAAATAAAAAACGACCGTTTAGATTATGTTTTGGATAACCCAGCACTAATTCACTTATTACTTTTTGCAATTGCAACCAATTGGGGATCTCTCTAGAAAATCTGTCTTGTTGTTACCGTTGTGGATTACGATCGTATTGGTACTTCTGAGCCCATTGGACGCTGTATACTTGGCTGCATGGGAACTGGCACTGAGCTGCGCCATTGGTCCGATATGTTGGCCTCGCCACGTCGACCCATAGCACAATGGCATACCCTCAAGGATCCCGAGGAAACTGACGAAATACTTAAGAATATGAAGTAAACGCTACATGACAAATGCAAGTAAGTTTGAACAAAAATTATTTTTTTCATTTATAGTTAATCTTAAAATTCTTGCTAAGCATTTCAGCTAACCATTGTATCAAGCGTATATCGTACACGTACATTTATATGAAAGAAGAAGGAAACCAAAGATAACTCAAGCAAACCGTCAACATTATAATCGTATGCATCATCAGCTAAACTATTGATCTTCAAACAACCTCAACAGCCCACAACAACAAACAATCAATTCAAGTATCGTAGTTATTGCAAATTGTTCATTCCAAAAAAAAAATAGGAAAAATAATAACATCCAATATATACAAAGAAAAAAACCATTCCTATTCAAATAAGATCTAGAATTTTAAGTTAATTGGTCGATCCACCAGATTTGAATGATTGTACACTAACCGGATTAATCATATTTGTTTAACAGACATTTCAAGTCCCAAACTTTATTGTTGTCATGAAATCAAAATAAACGGAAAGCAAAAGGTAATTCCATATTTTAAAACATCTTCGAGTATGTTAAAAATCTAATTTAAAAAGTCTATATACTCAATACATATATAAACGTATACATTTATTTAACGGTGAAACAAAAACTAAATCATAATTTTAATAAACGTTAAGTTTTATTCAGTTTTAATTAGTCCTGAAAATATAAAACAATTTAATCCCCACTTTTTGTTTTGATTTATTAAAAAGAAAAACTGTTGAAAGTTTCTTAGTAAATCAATAAAAATATTAGAAAGAAAAAACTAATAACAAAAAAAAGATGAAAATAAATTGTTATAAAAATTATTTATTATATTTAATTATCGAGCATTATGTATTAATGTTAATGTGTAAGTACATATAAACATCAACTTATTTATATACATGAGATTACATGACAGACATATAAAGGAAGGAATGAAAAACAAAAAACGAAAATCCACAAAAATCAAGATCCATAAATAAAATTATATTACGAGTAAATATATATATATATAAATTATGTATAACCGTTGCATAGACTAATGTTATGTATACACAACGCTGTGGTTTGGTCAATCGGCAAAACAAGTCGTTTAAGTAGAACAAACACAAAATGGAAAAAAAGAAACCTAAAAGCAAATAACAAAAGTTTAACTTTAACTTTAAAGCGTGATTTCAATGGAATATATCATCAATTTAAACCCTAAAAATACTTAACCTACTTCGAAAACTCAAATTATATTTATGATTTAACATACAATAAGTTTACTTTAAACTATCTGGAATGATTTTCTTTGAGTTGCTTCTGCTCTATGTCGAACTCATAAGGTTTCTACTACTCTCCACTGTTTTTTGTGTATTCGTTAGTCATATTTAATGATTTGGAATAGCATATTAGGTCATAATGAAAATATACATTAATACTAACTAATTGATTATGATTATGGCAAAAGGAAATAAAAATGTTAAAACAAGAAATATTAAGAACAATAATAGTTATTACTATTTATATTATATTCAAGTATATATATGTATATATATATATATGTGCGTGAACTTTAAACAATATACATTTATATACATACAATATATATATATATACTTCTATGACGTGGTGCGAACTATGCACAAACCTACTAAATTTGTATCTTCAATAAACTGGCAAGGAAAATCTTAAAAAAAAAAATGCTGCATAGTACAATTAAGCAAACGAGTTTAATTGAAAAGCATTCCAAAAGACAGCTGATCGTAATTATTATTGATTATTTCCATATTGCAAGTAAAATTAACTATTAAATTAGATGTTTTTTGTCCTGTAAAAAATATTTAAAAATGGTATATAAAGCATTATAATAACTATATGTAATAATGATGATGAGTAGCTAGGGATATACAAAGTCCCGTACACAGTTTGTAGTTATGTTCACCCATACTACAACTTGAATACACTCAAAATAAAACACACACACACAAACAGACACAATTACAAACTGAATATACTACCAACAAAATATTTATGTAATATAATTCATCTAAATTAAAATTTAAAAAATTAATAACTTAAAAAAAACATGCAAATAAATTCTACAATAAATTACGAGCGTTGTTCAATAAAACCCAAACTTTGCTTTTTAAAATAATTACTGTAAATTATCAAAACTTTACAAGGACACAAAACTAACCACAACAACAGCAACAAACCACAAAAAAATATATATATATACAAACAATACTTATAAAATACTTGCATATTAAACAAATTATATGGAATTATATAAAATGATGTTGATTATTGATTTAAAATGATGAACGAATAAAAGCAAATTATATATAATATATATGCATTGACGTATATAAAATATTAACAACAAAAAAAAAAGTATAATTCCTTTGCGTTTTTCTTCAGTTTGGTATATATTGATTTTTGACACAAAGTGCGCTGTCCATAACATTTTATAGGGCAGTGTAATTTACCCAACTACATGTACATACTCACACACACACACACACATGATAAGATACACACACAAAACACATCCATGAACTGACCAAAACGAAAGTCAAACACTTTAATACACATATGTATTATATAAATATACATGGATGTACTATATGATTACCGTTAGGCATATGCAATCTATGTGTAGTATTCGTATTATTTCGAAACATTTTCAATGCATGCAGCAGTCAAAGCGCAAAGCAGAAGCCATCACAAAAGCACAAATCAGTAGTTACGAGTAAATAAAAAAAAAAAAACAATAAGAAATCAAGTATTAATAAAAATAGTTAAAAATGAATATTGAAAACAAAAAATACAAATGAAAAATACCTAAATATTGTAGATGTCCATGTATTTTTATTTTTAGATATGTATGTAATTTATACTATTCGATAAATCAGGCATAAAAGCATTTAGCAACACCATATTACAAAAGCTATAAACGATACTATATAAAGCGCACCTGAGGATCGAATGGACAATTGGATTCTGGCCGAGAGAGTATTGCACTTATATACTATATGCATGTGTGTATGTACATACGTGTATGTGTGTGTTAGGCAAACAAAAATGTAATAATGACAAATACAGCAACATGAAATAAATATATACATACATATAGAGGTAAAAATAGGTAAACCAATATACATATATATATATATATATATATATATATATATAGGGCAATGTTTGATGTTGAAATATGAGTTAAATGGCCACATAGCGTGAGCATTATATGCAAGTACATACATAAGGGATATATGAATAACATAAACATACATATTTACATAAAAACAAAAAAATAAAACAACATATACATATACCATGCAAACAATCTGCAGATAAAATGCAAAATCATTTTATATATACCAAACCAAATAACAATAAAACGAAAATGACATACATACATAATCAGAACAGCACCGCATAGTATGAAGAATTAACCATACAATATATATATATATAGATACATAAATTTATGCATACATTGATCCTTGTCAAGGCATCCCCCCGTTATTGAACAACTCCATTAGTTTACACACTTCAACTTTTTACCGTTAGTTCATATACATATGTATGTAGCAATACATATGACGACATATTCTCACCACACTCACTCTAAAAACGAGACTCATCACATCATTTATAAGCTCTTTTCGGAGTTTTGTTGTTTATGATAAACTGTTTATAGCTGTTTTTTGAATTTTAAATAAATTATATTTACTATATGAAAAACTAATGAAATGAACAACAACAAAAGAAATCTTATATAAATAGTATACATAATACATACGAGTATATGTTTTAAAAAAAAAAGATCTTACCAAACTTAATTGCAAACTGAATAACTGCAAATCGAAAATGATTAAATTATATTATTAAATAAACTGCATACTACATTATACTATGTGGCAAGTGTATTTGCAACCAAAAAGTGTATAATTTCATTTCAAACCAAACCAAACAAAAAAGCTATGAATTTAAATACGACAACAGATGTATGCGAATCTCCAGTCGCACACCCATAACAAACGAACGGCGTCTGTAGATAAATTACACCAAACAACCAAAAACACACTGATGTGAACACACAAATAAAATGACATGAAATGAAACAACGTTTATAAAGAATAAACAAATGTTTGAACTATTAAAACTACTCAGATTTTGGTTTTATTTCTGTAAGCAAAGACCCTTTAAAAACAAGATAATGCAATTGGTAAGAAAAGGCTTTACAGTTTACAGAAACAAATTGTATAATGAGTGTGAGGGAGCGCGATAGCGTTTTTGATTCAGTTGCCTTTGCACACAGCGGCCCATCAAGCGTACGACAAGCGGCAGGCCAGCGGCAACCAAGAACTGTAAAATTTGCTGGGCCTTCTTGTCTAGAATTTTGCTATTTTTCATATTTTGGTTTTTTCTGTGTCGGCAAATGACATCGACAAGTTCACTACTGAATACACTTTCGCATAAATTGCGATGGCATAATTTGTGTCTAGTGTCATAGAATTAAATACTAAAAGGAAAGAGTACGAATGACCAGCAATTGCTAAACAGAAATTTAACTGTTTGTGTACATCTATGCATATGCAGCACGCTTAAATGTGAGTGTGGCAATTGTACATATATCGTTTATTGACTAGTCTCAGCTATTTGACTATTTATGAAAAAGTTAGAGAAATTCAGAATAAAATGTTTAGAGATTTCGATCATGAAAATGTTTGAGAAATTTAAATTAAGCAATATACTTGTCTTTTAAAAGTGTATTGAATCGTTCAAAGAACAATTTTTATAAATTGCAGCAATTTAAAATTATTTATATAACTGTATCCAATCTAACAGGGTGATCAATATAATATAGAATATGCAGTATGCACTCACCGGTAGCAGCAACAACACAGAAACAGTTCAATGCAAGAACTCTCTCTCTCTCTCTGTTTTCACTTAGCACTTACACAAAAACAAAAACATCACACCCACACACAACAATTATTAAATGAGACGCATCTCAAATTTCTTTTCTATATGTACATATATGCATATTATTTTATTTTATTTTCACTGCACTTCACACACAAGAAAAAAAATAAAAATAAAGTAAAGTACATAATTAATGGCATCTTCAATGCTTCGCTTATTACGGAGATTTTCAGAGCGCTAAACGCAACAACAACACACTCGTATGTGTGCGGTTATCCTCTCTCTTAATTTTTTCGCGACCCGGCAAAGTATATATAGTATATACATATTTATGTATATTTTATTTTATTTTCACTGCACTTCACACACAAGAAAAAAATAAAAACAAAGAAAAGAAATTAATAATATACCCAATGCTTCGCTTATTATGGAGATTTTTAGTGCGCTAAACGCAACAACAACACACTCGTTTGGCGCTGTTATCCTCTTTCTTTAATTTTTTCGCGACCCGCCAAAGCAGCACCAAAATGGCGCGCGTTTCGCAATTTTCATTTGCTTAAAAACACATTAAAAAGCAATTACACGGCGGTTCTTTAATGTTATAAACACTTTGCGTATGTTCGGTGCGTTATATAAATACAATTTGACTTTTAATATAGCGCGTATCAATTTTAATTTAATAAATAAACGGACGATAAACTGCCAGCGATGTGAAGTCGCGCAAAGTTCCAGCCTTTGTGAATAAAATGGAAAATGGAATGTGGAATGTGTGCTTGTGGAAGGCAACGATCGCTCTCTGCAGTTAGAGCAGGACAGTTTTTTTTTATATCTCTATTCGCGAAGTTGATGTACATTCGTGTGCAGCAACAACTAAAAAGGCAAGAATTTTTGTTTTTGCATCTATTTTATGTGTCTTGTGCAATTCTGTATTGCTTCTTTTGTGAATACACACATGCTCACACACACACACTTACAGACTAACATAGCGGACTTCTTTAATAAGAGAATGAACTGACGAATGATGAACCCAAATTCAAAAAGCAAACCATAATTCAATAAAATATTATTTTTGTTCAAGAAAACGTGCTCATAGCAATAATACAGTTACAAACACACCAACAAACAGGTGTTAACACATCGCCCGTGAGTGCCAACACTCATTGATTTTTTTTTATTTGTAATCTGTTGAATATAAATTTTAAAGTAAAATACATGCAACAACAAAAATGCTTTCCTATTTAGTTGTTGCTGCACACGAATGTACATCAACTTCGCGAATAGAGATATCGTATAAAAAGGACTGTCCTGCTCTAACTGCAGAGAGCGATCGTTACCTTTCTCAATTTCATAAATTCCACTTGTTTCACTTTACTCACAAAGGCAGTAAGCCTGGAACTTTGCGCGTCTTTACATCGCCGGAAGCTTATCGTCCGTTTATTTATTTAATTAAAATGGATAGGCCTTATATTAAAAGTCAAATTGTATTTATATAACGCACTGAACATACGCAAAGTGTTTATAACATTATAGAATCACCGTGTAATTGCTTTTTAAAGTGTTTTTAAGCAAATGAAAATTGCCAATTTGTTGCTGCTTTGTCGGGTCGCGAAAAAAATATGAAAGAGGATAACCGCACACATACGAGTGTGTTGTTGTTGCTTTTAGCACGCTGAAAATCTCCATAATAAGCCTAGCATTGTAGATTGTATTAATTTCTTTACTTTGTTTTTATTTTTTTCTTGTGTGTGAAGTGCAGTGAAAATAAAATAAAATATGCATAAATATGTATATAGAAAAGAAAGTTGAGATGCGTCTCACTTAATAATTGTTGTGTGTGGGTGTGATGTTTTTGTTTTTGTGTAAGTGCTAAGTGAAAACAGAGAGAGAGAGAGAGAGGGTTCTTGCATTGAACTGTTTCTGTGTTGTTGCTGCTACCGGTGAGTGCATACTGCATATTCTATACAGTTATATAAATAATTTAAATTGCTGCAATTTATAAAAATTGTTCTTTGAACGATTCAATACACTTTCAAAAGACAAGTATATTGCTTAATTTAAAGTTCTCAAATATTTTTAGGATCGAAATCTGTATACACATATAATTTGTTTAGTAGTTTGGTATTTATTTTTTACTAAGTGCAAACAAGAAATAATATTAACATAATTTATTCTCATCAAATTATCATCACACAAAATTCATTGACTATTTGACATGCATGTTGAAAGTTATCTTCGTTATCTTGTTATAAAAGGGTCTTTGCTGTAAGCAAAAAGAATTGAACTAGTTCAATGCAACCGAATTCTTTGTTATCGATTGGTTGACAACTGATCCGTCAAAGCGCCAATTTAATTAAGAAATATGAAAACTAAAGTAGGCTTTACTCGAATGCATTCGACTTTCCTCAGTCGTCTGGTAATTTACACAGCATTCACATCAATTCAAACAAAACCACAATGGAGCAACAAACAATTAAAAACGTTTCCACAGTTCGCATATTGCTGCTCGGCGAGCCAGGTAGTTTGCCATATCAATTTCAAACAAATAAACAATATTCAAATCGATCTTATGTTTATTGTTTTATAGGCGTTGGTAAGTCAAGACTTACGGATTTGCTGGCCACGAGCATAGACACGCCTACACCCCGCTCACGTAGTGTAGGCTGCGATGCGTGGAATTTGCAAGTGCGTCTGCACGAGTACCCCAGCCGTAAGGGGATGCCGCTGACTCCGGAATGGACATCGTCTTCGTCGCCCGACTCCTCGTTGAACAGCTTGGACTGCTTGAGCACGTACAAGCTGTTTCGGCACGAGGAGCAGGTCGCGTGCGAGATGATTCCATATTTTGTGGAGTTTTACGATCTAAAGAGTTCGCTGCGAATGCGACGTAAGCTTAGGAATCGTCTATTTAGGAACATTGATGGCATAATATTAGTGTACGATCTCTTAAACATGAGAACGCAGGACAACCTGCATGAGTTGCTTTATCAACCATTGCGTCAGATCAGTCGTTATCGGCACAAGCGGCATCGACCAATCTTAAAACGTCGTCACGTACCCATCCTTGTGGTGGGAACCAAGTTGGATATGTTGAAAACGCGTAGGCTTACTCGCTCCAGCGGCATTGCTCATCAGCTGGGCGCAGAGGAGATTTTGCTTAATTGCATAGATCCCGATAGCTTAGCAGGGAAAACGCGAAACGAGGGCAAATTGCGAACATTTCTTAACAATGCCATCGACTTCAAGCAATATTTTCCAACGAGGCGCAACTGAATCTACACTGCTGTATATTTTATACAATTTACTTTTATTTCTGTAACTTGTTAATGACTTTTTATATTATTTTACTAATATATTAGCCAGGTGGCCATTGCATCTGGCGACCGCCCAGAAAGTGCAAGTGTAAATGATAAACGGACTGAGCACCATGCTGGCCATTATTAATGACTACACGGTAGCCCTTTTCAAGGCCTACTTCCTTAGCCACCTTGCGACCCACAAGCATCAAATGTCCTAATAGTTCTGCGTCTCCATCTTCAGCCAGCGAAAGCTGCGCAATTGGCTTGCGTGGTATGACAAGGAAATGTGTTGGCGCCTGTGGTGCAACATCATTAAATGCCACACACTGCAAAAAAACAAAATTATAACTATTTTATTTAAAGTAAATGCACTTTGCACTCACCTTATCGTCTTCGTAGATAAATTTGCATGGAATCTCCTTGCGTAAAATCTTGCCAAAAATAGTATCTTCAGAGGCTGCAGCGCTTTGCGCCTTATCTACCTCGCTTGCCATTCTGACGCAGGTTGTTGAAATGCTGCGGTTACTTGAAAATACAAGAATTCTATGTACTTATTATTATTATTATATGCTAAATTGCATGCGTTCTAACCGAAAAACACTTGCTAAATTTCGGCCGGCTAACACGAACATTGAAACAGGTGCTGCCAACTGATGGCCAACTATCAACACGTAGAGAGAATAATCGAACTATCGTTTTGCAATGGGGCTGCCAACTCGATAGCAAGCCAATGGGCTTGGTTTCTTTCTAGATTTAATAAACGGTCACACGCTCAACCTTCGGCATTGGTCATCTGAGTAGCGACTGGCGCAAAACAAAATATACACTTAGTTATATTTTGCATTTACAAGTCAAACAAATAAAGCTAATTACTGGTGATGTCAGAGCTGCGCTCAAAAGTTATCCATCTTTACAAGCACGTAAGTTATTATTAAAATGCATTTGCCCACCCTGAACCACGTGCATATGCACTTCAGCTTGTGTTGACAAGGGGCGTGCGGAGGGAAATTGTGAAATTAAAGTTGCGTAAATTCCATTGCAGTTACAATTTCTGGGCCGCGATTATCCCGGCCTGAATGGGCCGCAAAAGTTTCGGAAACAAATCCATGATGCGTTTATAAAGAATAAGGATGAGACCGATCCCAAAAAGATCGGCGCTCTGTTGGCTCAGGGACGTTACCTTGCCAAGGAGGTGGAGGCGTTGTACTCGCTAAAAAAGTATCGAACCGTCAAGCAGCGTTACAGCTGCAACGACTAATGCGGCAATGCAAATTGAGGGACTGAAACAAACAAACATGAATATGATACTTGTTGTGCTTATGAAATTGTTTGCTTTTTACAAAACAAAACCAAATGTATACACATACTAACACACACACACACACAACGGCGAATAGTTATTGTTCATTTCGAATGTTTTTTCAATGTTTAACTTTAAGTTACTGTTGAATAAATGAGCAACTGTCATTAAATAATCAAGCCAAAAAAAACCGCCTTATAAAAAATATTGGTTGTTTATTTTTTTATGACCTTGAACTGTCTACTGGGCGGCTTGACTGGTGCCGTAGCTCATGTTATTTTTGTTGCTGTTGTTGTTTACGGAGATATCAGAATCGATTATAAATGTTGGATACGTTTGCCAAAATGTCGGCACGGGTTGATGCTCGCCCAGAATGCGTTTGACGACGGCGCCTAATGTTAAAATTGACCAAATTGCGTATTTAAATTCATATGATCGTCTGTGTGGCTGCATTTGTATTGGTAATAAACAACTCAGACGCCGCTGCCAACAAATTGAGCTTTTTAAAAAATACTTGCTGGGGGCATGTGATCTTTGATAAGCTGTTGGCAACATGTAAAAATCATACCGATGCATCCACTATAAATTAGTAAAAGAGCTTTTTTAGTCAACTATGCATAAGTGATTGCAATGTTACCCTTTGTAAATTACAGCGAGTTTATGTAAGTTTTGTAATGGCAAAATCGAAAATAATTTCTTATGATTTGCTTTGGCAAAATGTTGAAAATTGAAAGGCATTTTAATCGGAATTCCTGTCAATGATCGTGAGATGTTGCTATAAAAAACTTTTTGTCACGTCATTTATGCATGTACGTAATACGTATACCCCGTCTGATAAGGTGGGTTCAATGATGCCAATTAAAAATGTTCGAAGATATTATAAAAAGGAGGAATTTTACATTGCATGGTGTAGTTGACTAATCAATGCCCTGCACATTTAAACAAAAAATAAGTATAAGTCAAGTAATCAATAAATTGATTTATAATATAAGTACATAGGTTATTTATGCATATTTTTGGAATATTTATATTATTAAATTAATTTATGCAATGACAACTCGAAGGTAATATTCTAAAGGCGAAAACAAAACATGAGATAAACTAATACTTAAAAAACAAACAATTGAATATAATGCGTAAAACCTATTTTGAATTATTTTTAAATTAAACCTTGAAGAATTAACATTTACTTATATTCGGATGCGATTAAAGACGATTAAATTAAAACTTAAACTTAAATCACAAAGATTTCCAGTGGAAAGCGTCATGTTTACAATGCAAATGACTTGAAACTATCTGAGCATTTACTAATATACAAATATTTGACAATATATCAGCCAAATTCAAAGCCTAAAACATCGTCCACGCCATAGTCAAATAGGCGAAAGTCTTCCTCATAAATCTCATACAAACGCCGTATGGCGCCAATTGGCAAAGGATCAAAGTAAAAACGCAGATTTGCACGCGTGCTGGACGGCTTGTGACCCGTGGGAAATGTCAAGTTCTTGGCACCAGCCAGATACAGAGCCAACGCGGAATCATCCAGCAAAGTGTCGTATTTGCCTGCAAGCAAAATGTCAAAGAACATTAAAATATAATAAAACCATTGATATTGTATAACTTACCCACAACGTTGTACTTCATGACACAAGGATTGCACAGTTTGGCAATGACCTCCCAGTGCTCATTGTAATCTGTTTGATTGGTGCGGCTCAGTTCCGGCGTCAGCAGATACTGCACAAACTCGCCAAACTGAACATCGTTGCCCTGATCCAAGGACTCATTGCTGGCACCGGGACGCAATTCTCGCACAATCTGTCGACCCACACGCGACTGAAAGTATCGCGCACTGGGCGTACCACCCTCTAGCTTATTGCGATAGGCGGAGAGCAGTCTCTCAAACGGATGCCGCACCAATATAAAGCGTGTGTAATCCTCACTTAGCACTTGGGCACGCTCCTCCTCGCTGAGATCGTAGAACTTGGTGAACATGCCAACCGAATGTGCCAGTGACCCGGGTATTTGTAACGGATCCGTACCATTCTGCCACTTTCCTGTTAACAGCATCAGCACTCGTTTCCAGTTCGTGCAGGCCACCTACAAGTTGAGAAAAGATGCAAAAAATAAAAAATAAATTTTGTTTAGTTCTATTTTTTGGCAAAGTTAACTAAATAAACAATAATTTGCAGCCACAAAATGCTTTTTCTGGCTTTCTTAAGAAATATGTTTACCATTGAAAAAGAAGAAGAGGTATGTTCGGAAATGAATCATTATTTTTATACCCTGAACCCATAAAATGGGTAAAAAGGGTATAATGGTTTTGTGCAAAAGTATGTAATAGGCAGAAGAAAGCATCTCCGACCCCACAAAGTACATATTTTCTTGATCAGCATCAACAGCCGAGACGATATAGCCTTGTCCTTCCGTCCGTCCGTCTGTATGAACGCGTGGATCTCAGAGACTACAAGAGCTAGAGACTTCAAATTTCGAATATAAGTTCTCCTATACCATGAGCAGAACAAGTTTGCTTCAAATTATCGATAACTATTCTGGTTTCCAATATACACATGGCATCGATAACAAAAAAATAACGAATTTGGAAAATGTAAAAATGAGGGTTGAAAGAATGGGTAACGAAAGATCTTTTCTGAAAATTTCGTCCAAATCGGTTAAGAAACACCGGAGATATCGAACTTAATCGATTGAACCAAAGTCTTATATAAATTTAATTTATTTATTGCAACTGGGTTCAGGGTATCTTCTAGTCGGGCTGTCCCGACTAGAGCCTTCTTACTTGTTGTTTATCTTGAAGTGCTGGGTTCAATGGAAATCAAATTTGGGATTCAACTTTTCAACATATCAAAGCTAAATGAATGGAGCTTAATTTGGTAATACTTTCTGGTCGCATAGCAACACATACAGAAAACTTAACCTTAAGCAATTATCCGTAGCCACTTAAACAAAAAAAAAAAACAAAAAAAACCTGTTCTATTTTATTTGTTTTGTCTATGTACTTTTAGGCAAACTGTCGCAAACTTACTTATGTTAATGTATAAAATGACCCGTCAAAAGTGTATATAAAGTACGTAAATATATAATTACGAAATATATTCAAATAGCATTTAAGTCGACTAAGCGAAATTGTCTTTATAGAAAGTAAATAAAGAAAGATGCAAATGGTAATTTTGGAATTTCAAATTGTTAATACAGAAATAGCGATCGTTATTATACTATTTATCAAAGCTGAATAGGTCTTGTTTAATTACTGCTCGACCATTAAGCAATTCCATTAATTTAAACTAAGTAGATACAATAATTACAATAACAGCAGCAACCACAAATCAAGTAAACATTTTTTAAACATTTCACTTAGGCAGGCAGACCGACAGTTTTGTGTGTAATTAAACGCTACAAATACATTTCAAATCACATAAACAAACAAATTTCTCGTATACAGTCGAACTTCTTTATAACGTTTGCCAAGGGTACAAGACAAAAATTGCGTTGTGGAAAAAATTCGAAAAAAAAGAAGTTTACTACATGGAAGTTCGACTTTATAAACACACTAACAGAAAAAACTATTTTTAGTATGTGACACGTGGCTGTTGCACAGTGGTGCTTGAGCAAATCAATCAAACCTCTTGATTTTTCAAGTTGTCAGATGAAAGTGAAAGGTAGGACAGGTTAACAAAAAATAAAACTAACAGTAGTAGTAGTCTTATACTATTGATTTTCTTTTTTATCAATGGATCTTGCTCCACTGTTGTAACAACAAATAATGCATGGCAAAGGTTTAAGTTCAACACGTATGTACTTAAAAATTATTTGCAATACGTAAGCGAGCTCATAAAATAAAATTATATTTTTTTTCACAATTTCTTCTGGCTAAAAAAGTTACATTAAGCACAAAAAACGAAGTGTGAAGTAAATAACATACCCATTATTATGACTCTTCAAGGAAGAGGCCTAAGCAAACAGTTGAATGAATAGTTGTGTGAAAGAAAACCTCCTCTTTGAAGTTTTCAAATATACGTAGGACTGCTTTGTTTATTATTAGCTGATAACAACTGACAGAATAAAGCAACAAGAAACGCGACTTTACCAATTAAATTGGGCTGCGATTATCAATAAGATTGGAGCATGGGGTAGTCTCTGAAACATAGCTATTTGGTAACTTATCAAATCAGCTAAGAACTAAATGAGTCAAAAGGTATTTTTATGCTCAATACCGAAGGTTAAGAGTATGGTGGGTTTATGCAATGTCCGTCATGGTTACTGTCCGACTGTGTGAACGCAACTTTTTCGACACTCTTCAAAAGCTAGAGACTTGAAAAAGAGTCAAGATTGGGGTTCTACTACAGCCCTAGCCACACCAGCCGTCCTTACGCCTCATTGAAAACGGGAATGCGTGTTTCTTTTCCAGTTTTTAAGCAAGAGTCACCAAATTTTGTAGGAAGATAGATGATGACTATCCCCAAAGAACTGCATCAGCCAATTTTTGAACGTAAAGCACACCCTTGCAGCCGTGCCCCTTTGCAATCGGGCCTCTTGTTAGCCATTTTTAAACAGGTGTCGAGTATACCGCAGTCGTCCACTTCTTTTAATTAGAATACTTAGTTATTTAGTTAACTTCAACGAAAAATCAGGTAAATCTCCAAAAATGAACTGACGACACCTTCAATGATTAAAATCCTATCAAATTATAAAGTTATCTATGTGTTAATGACTTTTTGCAAGTGGCGCCACTTTGAAGAGTCATCATGTTATTATTGCTCAACGCAACCGCAATACGAGAAACATAAAAAACAAAAAGTGATTCGTTAGCTAATTATGTTGGTCGAAGAGGGAGTTCAAAGTGCATTGGAAACACGAAACATGACACATTTCATATATATGTACATATATACAACAGGTGCGCACCATCAGCATTTAATCTAATCAAAACAATTACGTTTATAATCGAGTTATTGATAGCAGCGGCAATTGATGGAATTGCTTGGATTTCTTAAGTTAATTTCCTTCAATTGAATTAGCTGCATAATTAATAATCGTGATTCTAATCTGAGCTAAACTGAAATCATTGAGTTAACCCAGCGGGGGGTTACGCAGATAAGCGAACCAACTGTGTTTGTGATTGGTTTATTTAAATATTTGTTGATCTTAAGTTAACCCAGTATGTTGGCTATCGATCAAAAAGACAGACGAGACACTTTGGCATACCCCAAACGGAATCCATGCAAATTTCACAGCAATTTAATAATAATAATAGCACTTAATTGTCAGACGTTCTACTAAAATGCAATTTGTATAATAAGATTGTTTCCAAACAAACTGTATACGACTATAGAAATTTCCTATTTAGAAGCTAATAATTCTCTTAAAAGTAATTGTGATCACTGAAAATGACAGTTATTAAGTCATTATAATCCTCACTCTATTCATACTCATTTATTTCCAACCAAGGCAATAACATTGATAATTGCTTTGTTTATACCTAGGTTTATAGAAGGTTATGTAGTTGGTTGATTTGTAAGCAAATCAAAGATTACCAGAGTCTATTGATAAGCTTATTTCGAGCAGAAATGGTACGAGGCTTAAGATTAGCAAGCAATTTTAACAACATATTCATACATACAACGACTAGTTGTCTAGTCAAACTCGTCTGGTGAAAGCGATTCAATGAAATTCAATTTAATTGAACAATAATCATGCCACATGTTGCAAGAATAATCAACAAGCAAGCAGCGATAGAGGCCGGTCTGAAATGTTGTTGTTGTTGTGCCTCAAACAGGGGAGCATTTTAAATGTCAGCAGGCCAGTAAAAGAGAAAACGTGGAGTAAACAAATCAAACAAGTTTTTCTTTGTTTTTGCTTCTTTTATATTAAGATAAAAATAGGCATTTGAAGAAGGGTCGTAAACGCAAGGGAATCAAACCACACACATGGCGCAACAAGCCGGCATTGTCAGAAAAGAATACACAAAACAAAATGCATACTTAAATTCTAGCCACATTCTGTTTCAATTCAAGAAAAGCTGACGCAATTAAATAATTGCATATTTTGAATGTACAAAGTGCTGTTACCTTTGGCACATAGCAATAGAGCAGCTTGTGCTCCTTATCCACAATCATGTGATCCATTTGAAACTCGGTGAGATTCTCCACTGTTTCTTTGTTGGCACCCAACAGATCACACTGTCGCTGCATGAATTCCTGGCGCTGCATGTTGATTGTTTGTGTGAGCTCCAAGCTTTGTTTGGTGATCTTGACATTGTTATTGTTGCCATCCTCGAAAGAAGCGGCTGCCACAGGCCGCAACAAAGTGTAGAGTAGCAATATGCTTAACAATTGTACATTGTGATACATTTTCGCGTATGATTATCGTTTGAACAAGACTCAGGCTGTTTGTTGTTCATTTGGCAAATTTATAAAAAAAAACACTTTCCCTGTCACTATTACGGTTAGCTTTGTCGCCGGCGACCAAAATACTTGACGCGATGCACAAACTTTAGAATGGTGCCGTTCTTAATGCCCAGCGCCGTTAGAGTTGCGCGTCCATTGACAACGTTGTCATCGATCGGCTGATTTGTATCCACGTTGAATAGTGCAAAACAGCGCCAAAGAAAACGCCAAGAGACAAGCGCGCGATGTTCGTGACCGTTGCGAAGCGCTGAGTAAACTAACTCGCCAGTGGAGCGCGCCATGGCTTTAGTTCCAGCAGTAGTAGTACTTGATCCAACAACCTGTTGTCGGCTTTCATCTTCGGCTAGTCCAGCGGCGTCTTCGTTCATCACACGACGCCGCTCGCACTCACTTCGTTTCTGCTGAGCGAGCGAGATTGAGGCGATGGCTTTTTTCAGTTGAGCAATCGTTGGAGAGCGTTGATGGAGCTGAAATTTGATGAGAGTGCAAGATTTGTTAAATGGGGAACACGTGTTAGCATATTAAAGTTCTCAACATGTGGCATGCTCTGATATAAGAGTATTCAAAAGAGTAAACACTCTTAATTGAATGCATTATCATTTGACTATGATATTTGAAATATTCTACTTTAAATTAACCTCTATGTCAATTAATTCAATAGTATTGCTGGAATATTTTAGGATTTTTATGTAAACAATTCACATGATTTTAGTATTTGTAGCAAATATTAATGCTCTCAATTGTTTTAATTGAATCCAAGAACTTCTTCAATTCTGACGTCAATAGCGCTTTCATTTTGCATATCAATAAAATGTTGTCTTTATTGACAGCGTAAATTTCACCAGCGTCTACAATAGAACCTCAACAAATCAAATATTTATCGATTTGATATATATCTAGATAATTGAATGCCGATCAAGTACGGGCAACTGGACTATACAATAAGGAATAAGGAACTTACCACAACTTTAAGTGTGCTTAGTCCATCGCGTTGCACGTAGATGGTTGTAGAACGTTTCTCAGCTATGGCAATCTGTAATTATGAAATATGTATATGTATGAGTGCAGAAAGCAATCTCAACAAGTAACGGTAACATTTATCAGCATCCATAATATTTGTCAATTAGCAGCCTCCGCCTGAGTAGGTCAACCAGTAATCTATGTGACTAAAGCGACGAACACTGCTAATTGAGTTCAATGAATTTTGAAAGGTGGAACCAACTAGTGCTCAAAGTCTGTGACGTCATGTAGAGTGCTAAATAAGAATAGTATGCATTCCGCTTACCTGACCCAACAGTTCCGTAGGCGTGGTATCGTATGGTACATCCGACAGCAAATCACAGTCCTTTAAAATCTTTTGGAGTTCTTGGGATGTTGCCGCCAGCATTGCATTGTGCTCGGCGCGATCAAAGTCATTTTGCTTGTGGACTGGGATTACTTTTGGTTTTACAGGTCGATTACGCTGTTGCATTCCAGCCAAATTTCGTGCCTCTCTGATTGCCTTTTTGCGCAAATTGATTGGTAATCGCTTGAGTTGCTTAAAACTTGGCAGAATTTTATTACGTTCCCGGTGCGAATCCATAGCTTTGTTCAATTGAATCAAATATGAAACAAAACCAAATAAGTTGTTACACTGCTGCAATGTCGTTTGGAGTTGTCCTGTGTATGAAAATAAGTACGTTAATACAAATATATGCATGGCAGCCGCTATTTACGCACAATTTACAAATTGCAATAGTATATTGCCATTCACAGGTTACGCTCACAGCCAGCTGGCTTCAAGTGGAACTTGTTCAACGCTCACGCATTTCGTTCGCTCCCGCTCAGTTTTGCGTTTTGCTCTGCTCGAATTTGCGTTTTAAAGTTTTTTTTGGCGCAAAACAATTTAATTTACGAGCATGGTTATTTCAAAGTAATTTAGTTAAAAAGCAACCCAAGCAATCATATTCAAGTTAAAGCTATTTCATTTCCGATTCAATTTATTAACTTAAAAACTCCAAATTCTAAAGTACAAAATAAAATTTTATTGTCTGCCGCCATGTCTAAGGGAAAGGGACCTCTGTCTAAACTGTACAATACTGTTATCAATTCCGTGGATAAAGTAGTACCTCAAGGTGCCCGACCCTTTTGGGAAGCCCCCGCAGGTTGGCGACATCAATTTTCACAAGTTAAACCATTTCAATTACAACTTTTATTGTTCTTCAGGTCCTAAAACGGTTTTCTTCTGGGCTCCACTAGGCAAATGGGTAATTTTGATTATTGTTGGCGTTAACTTTCAGCAGAACTTGTATCTTTTATTCAGGCCCTTGTGATAGCTGGCATTGGAGATCTTGTAAAACGACCTCCACAAAATGTATCATTAAATCAGTCGGGTACTCTGGCGTTAACCGGTTTAATTTGGTCCCGATATTCCGTGGTTATCATTCCCAAAAACTACAGCCTGCTTGCTGTTAATTTCGTTGTATTTTTAACACAGGGATTTCTAATTGCAAAACATCTGAAATGGCGAAGCGAGAATGCAAAGAATACAGATTACTATCACACCCATTTTCCCTTTGCAATTGGTGACGACTGGTGGTAGACAAGGAATTATTGACGTTTGAGTATAAGAACATTGCAGTATGCAGTCATATTCCCTTTCGAATTGATGATGACTCACTACTAAAGTATTATGATTAAAGCAATCTAAACACAAAATCAAATCTGTTTTTTTTTTTTTTTGTGCGTGCCGCTCGGAAGCTTTACAATTTTTATTCATTTTCTTACGCATTTTGCATTCATCATTTACATATCATATTGTATAATATTCATAATTTAAGTATTTTACGTCCACTTCTGTTGTTGTTTGTGGACGTGGGCTTTGGGCATGTGTCTTATGATAAATATTGGACTTAAGAAAACTAAACTTAAAATCAAGGAAAAATCAATGTAGTTATATACAAAATGTTATCAGCTTTGTTTGATTTGCCATCGAGTTGAGTTAGTTTCGAGCCCGTTTCTGTTTGGCCAAGGATGGTGCGCACAAGCGTCGCTCTGATTGGTCGTCCTGGCGCATTTCGTTCTGCATAGGGTTGGGAGGCGAATGCGCTGCCTGCAAAAGGAGGCATCGTTCGTGCAATTATGTACGTCTTACGGCCAACTCGTTTGAGCCGCTCTAAAAACGAGCAGCGCACTGCAGTTGGCAAACAGCCCGTGCATACAAACACACTCACACATACATACATACACACACACACACACACACACATATACAAAATAGTTTTTGCTGTGCCAACAGGCGTATGCGTGATTTATTATCAACGTTATTTCTCATGCGCGTGTAAGCGCAGCAACTATGAATGTGTGTGTGTGTCTGTGTGATTACTTGTGCATGTAAATGAATATATGTACATATGTGTGTGTGTTAGTGCCACTTGCTTTATGTGCTTTGTACGTTTGCCAAGTGCACAACGCTGCCCTCTGCCGACTTAAACTTTTAGCTGCTGCTGCTTTGCCATTGGTTGTTCAGACCAACAAGAATGGTCCATTCTTGTTGGTTCAGACCCAGGACTAGCTGCAGCGACCGTGGCCGCCAATTGGCCAACGAGGCTCCTTTAACGCAACGCTGCAAAGAGAAAAGAGAGAGAGAGAGAGCGAGGGAGTTAAATAATCAGTGTGGATAAAGGAACGTTTGCATAAGTATAGTATGTAATAGATTGTTGCCAACATTTTGGCATTTGAATTTTCTTGCATAAGCAGTTAAATACAATGTGAGTAAATCTTCTAAATCTTTTTTTTACAACAAACTTAAGGTTATGTTTCCTCTTTCCTTAAATTCAATAAATTATTATTACTTTAACGCTTGGTTAGACGAAGGTCTTTTCATAAATGTTGCATCAAATACGTCTTCTTACCAGCCCTCAGCTGGCATGTTAAGGATGAGAAGAAATGATGTGCGGATTTTTTCAGGCCACTAGGCATTGAATGGGTATGGGAATGGGCGCTTGCCAAGATGGTAGGCTGCCAAAATCTCGAGAGATTTTCTCACGCTCGCTTCCAAAGAATATCAATGGCAATGAACTTTTCTTCTCGCTCTCAAGTTCTGTTGTTGCGTAATGCTGAGGAATCTTGGCAACCGTTCTGGGATTTCCCCACACACAGACACACACACGCTCGCACTAAATGCTTCTACACTGTAATTAAAGCACCACCTGACGCGTTGGCGCGTAAACAAATTTGGACTGCATAATTTATGATCATGGAGTTTTGCCAATAAGTTTCTGGATGAGCAGACAAACTGTCTGCACATTAAAATACTAGGCCGATGATGTTGCCTCCTTTCTCACACATAAACAAACTCACACACACATACACACTTAATGACGTTATCTTGGTGTTGGATTAGTTAACTGAGGTCAGGTCTGATGACGGCATTGGTCCACCCCGAAACTGTGCTATTGAACAGCTGCCAATTGTGGCCACAAGATATTTATTCATTCCAGGAAATACCTCAAACCCCCGCTTCCATACTTCAGCTATGTTTTCATATAGACCGAACGTGTTAATTATGTGTGATTTATTGACTCTTAAGCAAAGGGGCAACAATTGTTACTAATTGCCAATTGAACAGCTGCTGAGCATTCAATTTATGACTGTGTCTAAGGATGCTATAAAGATTATTGTAAAATCTAGGAAGGCTGCTTCATAATCGTTATGCATTTGCGGTGTGTGTGGTAAAGTGCTGGGCTAAAAATACCAAAGTGTCAAATTTATGACAAGAGGATAGCATTATGCAAGACATGCCACACAACAAAAAAGTTTGTAAGTGCTTTGACTTAAAGATTGAATAATGCAAGTACTTAAACTGCAAAAATATTCAATGGTAAATCAAAATCTGTTATTCGATTAAATATACTCGATATTCGTAAGACTTTTAGCCTCTTGCTTAATTCTTCAGAAATTTTGATACCGTGTCTAACATATTATATATTAATAATAAAACTCAGACATTATAAATTAATGACTAATTCTACACACATATCTTATGTGTACATATGTATATATTATATATGGTTTTTATAGAGTATAGTATTATATAGAACGATTCACGGACAACGCAAAAAGTCTTTGACGCCTTAAACAAATTTCGGGTTTTTGTATATTTTTCTTTTTGTATTTTTCGTCGCTGTTTGTGAATCGGTAAACATTTTGTTTTTATTTATTTTGCTCGCCTAAAAGCTAAAAGCGAGTTTTCTTTTTCTTGTTGATTTTGTTTGGTTGATTTTTTTCGATTTTCTCGTTTGTTTGTAGATTTTTCATTTACCTTGCTATTTTCGGACACACTTGACGGGACCGAAGATCGACAACCGAAAAGCACAGACCAAAAATTGCGCAGAACTGTCGCCAGAAGGCCCTTATATATCACATATAGTATAAGTTGTATCGTGCAAATATATATAAATAGTACACCAACCGATGCTACTATTTCTATATACTTCTATCCGCCGATCTGGTGAGGCGATGACGCGCAATTGATGCGGGCAAAGACGCGTTGAAGACGCGCGACTTTCGTCGCCGTCGCCTTCTATTTTTGTGAAGCACATAGAAAAATGGCAGACACAGATACACCCAGATAGAGATCTATATAGATATACAGTTAGAGCAACAAGCAGCCGTCTGTTTTTGTAAAATTTCGCCTAATCTATTTCAGTGCTTCATCATTTTGTTAGTTGTTTAGTTTTCTCTTTCTTCTTTTTCATCGAAACGGTTTTCCATCTGTATGGGACTTGTGTGCTTTTGTCTATAGGGCGGCGACACAAATTGTAATTAGTGCTAGATTTTCTTAGTTTTAATTAGAAATGTTCTTATTTTGCACGTTTGTATACCTTGGAGATGCCAAAGTGATGCAGTAAGACAGAAGCTGTCACTTTGGTAAAAAAAAGTATTTTATTTAATAAGTTTAAGAAATGATAATGCTTCTTGTATAAGATTAAGCTAAGAGTAAGAAATAAAGACAAATATTATAAAGTTTTTTAACAAAAGACACAATAAGAGAGAGAGCGAGGTTAATGAGATCATATCAAAACTTGACTGCATTATCAGATAGAATTATTTCTTTAGAAGATTTTCGTCTAAGCTCTAATTTTTGTTCATAAATAAACCAAATAGCAAGCTATTAGTTTAGTATCGTTTCTCGTAAGCAAAAAATTGTCTTATATTCAATAATCGCATTCAAATAAATTTCACTAGCAAGTTAAAGCTTACAATTTTCAACTTTAGTTCGTAATGCTTTTGTGGCAGGCTCAATAGTTGCAGTTGTTATTTTTGCGAGGTGGCAACTTTCACCGACAACGACGCGTCAACAACTGAAAAAAACTGAAATGTCAATCAAAACATATAAACAAATGCGACCAACAAACACACAATCAAATAGAAATCTTAGGAAATTGGCAACAAAACTTGAATATTAACTGCTGCCAAAACGACGCAAGCCAAAAACCGAAAAGAACAAACAAAAAAATCACATTTCTGAATATTGGCAAATAAATTTTTACAAGTCATAGATGATGCGGCCAATGATTTTGTTGGTCAAGGTCGTTGCCAATCAAAGCGTCATTACATAACTAAATAATAATGATAATTGGAATGTGGCCACCTGTTGACATAGCCAACTGCTTTTGGGGCCAATAAACAATCAGCCACAACAACAACAACAAAAGCAACAACATCACCAGCAACCTGATGACGTTGTCAAACTGGGCAACTCGTCAAAAAACTGCGTCAGCAATTAAAATCATAATGAGAGTGCCAAAAGTGGCGCCACCCGACGTCTTCTCCGTCTTCGTCTCCTTCTCCCAAAACCGGTGGCCAGCAGCCAACACGAGACACAAGCCACGAGCCTCACACACACAGGATGCGTTGCTACTGCTGCCAAGTTAGCAGACAGACGCAGTCTTCTGCTCAGCTGCGGCTATGTTTATGTTTTGTAGCTCTTTCTCTGGTTGTTGTTTTTGTTGCTTACTTCCAGTGTGGTGATGTGTGCCAAATGCTGAAGCAGGAAATCAAATGTCTTGGAGCGGTACCAAGAAAAAAAATTCGCTGCAGCAGACTTGTAGGCGCTACAAATGGCAGACTAGACAAGCGCTAGACCAATGCGACACCCGGGGCGTATACGCAATATGACCATCAAGCCAAACACAAATAACGTATACGCCATGATAAAGAATGTCTCAGTGCCTCATGCATAACAAATAAATAACCAAGCATCATTATGAGGCAACAAACAGCGAAAAAAAAAATATATAGAAAAATTATACGTAATGCCGGCTTTCCTTTTTGGTCATCAAAGGATCGCTGCGGCTCACTAATAAGTTTTCAAGAAAATGAAAAATCGTTTGTGCATTTTTATAAGTGCAAAAATATGCAAATCGAGTAAATCATTACGGACTGGACAACGGGCGCAGACAAAGTTTTGTCGAAGCGCCGCATAAAAATTGTTGATGTGGGGCAAGCTTTTCTAGTTGCAGGCTGAATGGATGTAATGCAGGAGGAGGCGCGAGGCAGTTGCCAGGCGTCACAGGACCAAATAATAATTTGGCGATTTATTTGTTTGTTTGTATTATTTGCCATGTCTACGCCATGAAAATTATGGCGACTGACTTTTGCACCCAGAAAACATAATTTCAAACGACAAATGCGAATGCCACTTGAGAATGGAGATGGAGGTTGGTAAAAGGGAAATGAGCGGCATAAGGGTGAGGTGAGGCAATGACAATTGAATATCATTCAATAGAAATGCTACAGGCATAAAAACAATGTGATTAGTTTAAGATTTAAGTTAAAAATATTTCGTAAAAAGTATTTAAAATAAGTTTAACTTCAAAGCACTCAAAATACTTCCTTACTAAAGCCAATATATAAGTAAAATCACACACCCTTACAAAATGAAATACAATTTAAATTGTGAACCTTTGCCTTGCACTAAACACATTTTATTTAGATTCCCAATCGTCGCTAAATCGCTTATTTGCAACTATTTGTCACATTGCATGTTCGTTTTAAGTCACAGTGAAATTTTTCGACGCGATTCAATTAGTTTTAATTGCCCGTCGCCGTCGCGCGTTGCCTTCGATTTATTTAAAAAAGGAATGCAACTGGGCGGCCATCAATAAAATCAATGCGGGCCATAAATCTTTGCGCCGTTCATTGAAACGTGCCCAAATGCAAAAGGGCTATCGTGTTGGCCAGCATCTTTTTCCGTTTTATTTTCCTTTATTTGTTCGGTGTGAATGATAAGGAGCGGCAAAAGGAAGTGCGAACTCTGGCCGAGGCTGACCAGAACCTTTGTTTGTTTGGCCAAAGACTGCACGGCGAACATATGCAGGCAGTCAAGAGGAAAGGACACAATGCGCTCGCTGCTTGGCTTAGTTGCCAATTTCCGGCTAAAGACGACAACGACGACGAACAGTTAACGGCGGAGTGCCGGCAGATGAAGCCAAGAATTATTTGCCAGGATGTCCGAAACATTGTTGGTGTCAACAAATTCCTTTTCAGCCAAATGCCAACTGCAAATAATGTTCAACTATCGCCAAAATAAAAAACAAAAAGAGACG
The DNA here is from genome assembly GCA_018904305.1 of Scaptomyza montana. Lineage (NCBI taxonomy): Eukaryota > Metazoa > Arthropoda > Insecta > Diptera > Drosophilidae > Scaptomyza > Scaptomyza montana. The sequence goes on from JAEIGR010000004.1 coordinate 4,782,527, forward strand.
AAAAAAGAAACCAAAATTAATGCACAAACATTAAGGAGCGAGGTGTAAAATGTTCCCATTTCTCTAAAGCACCTCCTTTTTCTGTCACTGTCCTTTTTTGCATACGGCTCGCACAATTAAATTCCGTGTTACTTTTGTGCAACTTTTGGTCCCAGCAGCAGCAGCATCAGCAGCTTCTTTTGAGCCAATTAACTGAGTGCAGTCCGTTGTGTAGTTCGTTGTTTGTTAATTGCTTAAATGGCTCGGAAATTTTTAGGCACAAGACAGCTAGATATTTTAAAAACAAGCTGAGCTAGGGCATACCCTGCAGCTAAATCTATTTGTTCCGAAAAACAAGTTAAATATGTCAAATATTATTATTCTTTTAAAATTTCTATTATATAACATTGTTAAGTAATAAATTTCAGTTTCTATAATCAAAGATTTTATTTACAGGGTATAATATAAAAACCTGTACAAGCCTGTTCTTTCCAAATTGTAATTGCACGTAAATCACAGTTGCGCTCATAAATTAAAACATTAAAAATTTGAAAAACATGCGCATGTTCTTGTATTTCTAAATTAATTGGTTAGTCATTTATTTACTTCTCTAGATGTTTGCTTCATTAAAAATTGATCATAAAATAATCATATTCAATTTAAGTAGTTTTTTTGCTTTGTAAGTCTAACAATCGTTTCGGGCCATATACAAAATTTGTGCATTGAACCAGAACCAAACTCGGATAAGTAAAATTTGTGAACTTCTCATAAATACGAATTCTTGCTTTGAAGGGTGGTGGATGGAGATGGTTGTGGGTGTTTTAGTTTGTTTTTTTTTTTTTTCAAGGCCCAATAAATCGTATGTCTGAATAGTAACTGTAACGCCTACCATCTCTGCGTCTCTTCCTTTGCCGCATTACGCATTTAACATGCTGTCATTTTGTGCTGCATTTTGTTTATTTATGTGGCGCCAGACTATTGGTCTTGGCTTAGAGGAGAGTGTTGTAACTCCAAAGTTTATGAACTGATCTGCTTGTGGTGTCAGCTTTTTCATAAGTTATTTTGTGAGCTTCTAAGTTTTAAGTACAACAATTATTTCTTCAATGCAATTTAAATAATTTAGAGTACAGAACAACACTTATAATCGAAATGAGATCAATAGAAGTTGATAAGATTCAAAAAGGAGTAGAAGGTTATTAAAAATTCAATAATAGATTGTTTGCTAAAGATTTCTCACAAACCAAGTGATCCTGATCAATAGACTTTTAAATCGTTTGTTCACTTTAATTAACAAAGATATAATGAAATTTTACAATTTTAAGTTAAGAGTGCCGATACCGATGTTAAACAAAGATTTTTGATTCAATGGATAAAATTTCTAATTTAAAATGTTTTTTTTTTAACAAATACAACTAACATAAAAAAGCTTTAGTCATGCCTTTCACCATGCTTACCATTTGTCCACTCTAATAACTGCTCAGATGTCGATCTTCTGCTTCTGCTGCTGCATCACATATCCTTTACTCTGACAGTTTGCTCCAAGCTGCCACTTTTTGGTTCTTCAAAACTCGCGCTGATAACTTCATTTGATTACTGTTTAGTATTTTTTTTTAAATATATGTATGTACGTAAATTGTCTACGAGTGCTTTCAGTTAGCATTAGAAGCTATATAACTTCATACTATTTGTATTATATATATTGCAAGATTATTGAAATATTTCTCTAATGTTTATATAATTGGGTAATTGTTGTTGTTGTTTTTTTTTTTTTTTTTTTTGGTTATATCATAGTTTTATTTAAGGTGTTTATATAATTGGCATAGAAGTATTTAACGCTACGTTTGCTACTTATTTTTTTTATGCTTTTGTTTGTATTTTTTAATAGTTTATTTTAATTGTGGAGTATATATTTGAAATATGTGTTATAAAGTTAAGTCACTAAACACTATTTGAAGTTCGGTTATTTTAAATATTTTTTAGCTTGTTACACTCTGCGTATGCGTTATTTTTTGTCAAAGCTGCAGCTGCTGCTGTTGCTGCTCTGCCTGATGCGCATCCTTTGAGGTAACGCACGCGTGTGCTTTAGAGCCAACTTGTTCGCCTTGCATTGGCTAACAAATCATTAGCGGCCAGTTGACACAATCGTTGTTCTTGTTTGTTGTTGTTGCTTGCTGGTTTCTGGGCTTTGCGCCAGTTGCTCCATTGGCGTGGCGCACGTCGTTTTTTGGCACTGGCCAGAAAGTTGGCGGCGCACGTTGGTCAGTTCCAAAGGTTATCACACACGCGCACACACTCACACATACACATACACACACATATATAGAGCACAGAGCGTTTTGTTGTTGTTGTTCGCGGCGCGATACGTTTTTTTATTTATTGTTTTTGTTTGATGTTGTTGTTGTTTTAAGCTGTATAATCGAGACGAACGCATCCTGCGATGCTGCGCTGCTGTTGTTGTTGCTGCTGCACCACTGCACCACTGAGCCTAGACATGCATGGTTATGTGTATGTGTGCGAGAGTGTGTGTGTGAGCAAGTTGTCAATTGGCGTCCATTGTGGCGATCTTGGCCAGGGTCAAAACCACTGTTTGACTTGGCTTATCAAACTGCGTCTGCAGCCAAGAAAAAAAAACGAAATTCCTTGACTGTCATCCTGCGCTGTTTGGCACCGTTTGATATAACTGCTTCTGCTGCTGCTGCGTCGTCATCATCATCATCATCCTCTTCTTGTTGGACCTTTACCATCACCATTCACCTCTCTTGGCCAGCAATTGATGCTGTTGCTGTGTTGTTGGCCACACAAACTTACTGGCTGGCTGGCTGGCTTGGCCTGGCTGACTGACTGACTGACTGCTTGGTTGGCCACTTTTCTTGGCTGGCTACGCGTCGCTCAAAAAGTCAAAGCCAATCCAAATGCGCTGCCCTGTGCCACATGCCACACACACCATTTTCTCCTGCATGGCGGTGCCAGAGCCGGAGCCGGAGCCGGTGACTGTGCCAGCTGCCCAGTTGCCAGCTGCCAGCAGTTTGCCAGTTGCCAGCCTTTTGTTGGCTCACAACACCGACGCTACCAGTTTCTTGGCCAACTGACTGACGACTGCTCGCAGTCAGCCAACAGCCAAAGCAGAAGCCCTCAGCCAGCAACAGCAGCAGACATCTGCTGCCTGCGTTCTCGTCGTTGTCGTTGTTGTCGTCTCTGCTGCTTTTTGTGTCGTCATCGTCGCAGCCACCGCCTGAGCGCCACCTCTCTCCTCGCTTTAGTCATGCGACGCCTTTGTCGCGTGCAATTCCAACTGGCTGCGCTTCAAGCGTTGCCCCCACCAAGCCCCACTGCAGCATTGCAATGCTCGTTTTTGGCCATCGTTGTCATCGTCTGACTTCGTTCATTCTCTGCCATCGTCGTGCATCGTGCTGCTGCTGCTGCTGCTGCTGTGTTCGGCAATAATGTTCTCATGCTGCCAGCTGCGGTTCTCTTCGTTCTCTGTTTTCAAGATATTTACAAAAAAAAAAAAAAGAAATTAAATAACATAGAACATTTTTAGAATATGATTTTTCACATGTGCCACGCATCTTTTTACCCGCGCATAATGTTCCAAGATTTATGGCAACGGGTGATGAGCAGAGGGGCAATAAGTATGATTTTTGATCCAGGCAAACGCTCGATCAACTTATGTCTTTTTAATAATTACCGAAAAAAGCTAAACTAAGCGTCTTAAACTTTTGTATTATACAATGCACTTGATTTTGGATCAATTGAAACAAAAATCGCCCTTTAAAAACTAAAAATTATTATAAAACTAAAATTATTGCCAAAGAACGTTTATTTCTTATCAGTTTTGTCTTCAAATTTAATATCCCGACTTATTGTGATACATTATTCTGTAGTGATATTCAATATAATGCCATTAAAAACTTTCTATTAAACCAAATGTTCAGCTACGTAAAGATCAGATACTTAAGATACAAATACCTTATTTTTGTTGCATTTGGCAAACAATCGAATTGAATAAGACGTAACAGCTCCATCTCAACAATAATCTTAAGTTGTCTTGTGTCTTTGACAATTGTGAATGTACTCGAATATGCATAGCGGAAAATCCGCACAGATATATATATATATAAATAGATAACTTAAGTTTATACTGCAAATAGTGTATGCGCTTGCCTTTCGACAAAAACATAAACGCAGTCATAAAATTAGAATTTAAATGAGGCAGTAAAAGAAATATAGAGCCAAGATACAAAAACTCACTCAAAGAAAGTAGCATGAGAAAACTTAATGAAATGCAAATGGTCAACAGGTTCCCCGAATGCTTTCTCGATGCCAATCAGTATAAGTATAACCAGAGCCTCGAGAATCCTCAGTCAATTCCAGTCAGCTGTGTGTGAGTTATGAATTCAAGTGGCGCCAGCATTAAAATTGTATGCAATTGCATAAAATTCCTCTGATTCCGCTTAAAATATGCAACGCACTAATAAATTTCTAATAAATGCATGTTAAATAAAAGCCACAATGTAGCGACTGTTGGGTTAACAGTGTTAATTGAGCGCCGCTTACGTGGCCATTAGTGGGAGAGTTTGGCTTAGTTAACAGGCGTGCTCAAAATTGGTAACAACAATGCTCAGCCACACACGTTGACCGCAGCCTGCAGCAGCACGTGCTGCCGCTAGACACAAACAAGCGCACACTAGCCTCTCCTCCTTAGCTCCCCCTGCGCAACCCTTAACCACTCCATCGACGTACACAACGCATCCCATTTTTTTTTTTTTTAGCCCTGTATTACAGACTGCTGTTGCTGTCGCTTGTGCTTCCGCACCAACTAAACGTTTATTTATGGCCCAAAAACAGCGCCAAAGGATCGAAAAATGTACAACACCCGCAAACCAAGCCCACTAGCCTTTGCCATCACTACCGCCCGATGGCCTGCATACCAGCGCCACTTGAACTAGACAAAGGCCAGGCTAAAGATAAACATACGATCCGAAAACTGGGGCTTGAGTAACTGCCACAACGGCGGTTGTTGCCAACGATTCTCATACCTCCACCTTTTAACTGGGCAAAAACCATGGGCGACCGACCATCAACGGGTTTTGAGGGTTTTTCTATGCTGTGTTTTTCTCTTTTTTTGCTGCACACACATCTTGATTTTTGCCAAACAAAACATTTTTAGAGCACTTGGTGTGGCCATTGCTTTGGCTTGGGCTATAACTGTATTTGCTTATGTTAGTCACGTGGCTTTTACTTGGTTTTTATCAAATTGCTGGACAACAGCGGGTGGTTGTGGGTTGTTGGTAGAAGAAATCATTTGGAGTGAATTTCTATTAAATAAAATATATGAATAACAATAAATAAGTTCTTCCAGTTTGAAAAAATAAGAACAATTTGTATTTTAAAAAATAAAAATTAGTTTTAAGTGTTTTGCTAAATTAACAAAAATATTTTAGAAAACTTTAATTAGCCTTTAAAGTTATCCACATTTGTCAGTTGTTAAGAAACAAAACTTATTACACCCCTTTACAAATATTGCTCGTTAAATATGTTTCCTAACCAATCCCAATATCGTCATATCCTTAAATATATGTATACTGTGTTTGGTCTTATCGCTAGCCGCTTTTTTCTAAACCTATTTAAAAGCTTAAACTCACTTAAATTGCACATTTTCTAATCGCCTTTCTGTAAATTAGCTACCATTCATTTTGGGGTTATTTGGTGAAGTGCGGCAAGTTGATAATTTCCGCAGGCGTGCACACACTTAGACACCAGGAAAACTACACTGGCAAGGACAGCCACACATTATCGAACCGTTTTCAGGTCATTAAGTTTGTCGACAGCTTTTGGCAGAATCCAGGCGCAACAGACAGACGGCAACGGCAGACGAGTAGCAAAAAAGGAAGGTGTAAATTAACCCAAAAGTCAGGAAAATGGCAATAGAAAAACAATTGAAAAGTTTGCGTAACTTCATCAGTTTGGGTACAATTAAAGCACATTCTGAATAAACTCAGATTAGTTTGCTCGAAGAGATTTCTCAGAATCTCAGAAAGGGAGAGGGTTGACAGGATGAAGCAATTTAATGCACATATGCTTAGATTTATGTGTTTTGCTACATTCGCTTGGCCAAAGTGCAAAACAAAGAGACATTTTTATTTTGTACAACATTTTTTGTTTGTTTTGAGAGTCTCAACTAGAGAGGGATTTTTTGGAAAGAGTAAATGCGTCTGCCAGGCAGCCATAAATAAATGCTTACACACATTATAGATACCCTAGCTGAGAGTATTATACTTTGCTTAGGAACATTTGTGTTACGCATTGTAAGAAGTATACATTTTTTAAGGGAGATGTAGATTTATATAAATTTTTTTTATGTTGTTTATCGTATACAGATTTTGAAACTTACATAAGTTTTTACAGGGCATAGACAATTCGTCACAGCTTTTCAAACACTTCTTGTTAGTTATATAAATGCTGTCATGCTGTGCGCTTTGGCATTTGAATGCACGAAATTGTTTTTGTCGCGTTTTCTGGCATCCTGCAAAGAAGGATACACGAAATACTGTTACTGAGAATATTTCACCATCTTCGCCGGCCCTGTCACAGGCCAACAGCAAATTTTTTGTTTGCATAGCCGCTGTTCACTGGCTTGGTTGGCATCGCGATAGCGCCAGTAAAAAAAACTTAGGAGGTAGCGTCTGCAGTTCAAATATCGGCCAATGCGTCAAGGAATGCCCGCTGATACCAGAAAAAGCAATGCAAACGCAACTCAACATGCATATTAATTTGATTTGTCTTGGACTTGGACTCGGCCTGGGATCGGTCGGTCGGTCGGCCGTTGTTTATATGCATGCAGAATGCGTTGCTTATGGCGCAAAACTAAACTGCAACTTTTTTTATTTTACCATTCAGTATGCAACGCAACACCCTAACAATTGCTATCCAAGTAGTTGCTGTTGTTGTTGTGTTTGTTGATTGATCAGCAAGCTGAGAAATCAGGGCAAACTTTTCGTTGCACATGCAAATTGTGAAAGTTTAACTGTTGGATTCAACAACGACTTTGACAATGTTGCCAATTCGCTGATTTGTGAAGCCAACTAAACAAAACTAGCTAGCGGGTAAATTGTTTCACATAAATTGCGTGATTTATGTTAAATCCTGTTCAAAGTTGTTAAATTAGATTAATAAACATATATACAAATATATTTCTTGATGAAATCATGTACACTTTTCTTTTTCATTTCTTTGCGCATCAAAATTATAAACTGTTGGCCTTACCTAATAATTTTTCACTTCAGGCAGTACAACATTTGTTGGGGACACATTTTGAACAGGTGTAGACGCCACAGTTGCCTCTATGCATGTATGTCCATATGTACATATATAACCTATGCTATTTACAGAATGCAAAACGCTGACTTGTCTATAAATACAACAAACACGAAAGAGTTGAGTTTGCTGCAGCAGCTGACAGTAAATTGTAGCCAACAGTTAAATAGATGACAACTTAAAAGGCACACACACTTACACACACAGCTGCACTATGGATCAGGAGTCAACGTTCTTCAAACAGCTCCATTACCAATGTTCGTTGGGGTTATGGCCATAAGCCGCAACATTGCGACACAAAAACACTTGACCGAGCAGCACTTTTTCGACTCAAACCCCGAAACACTTTTTATTTGAGTTATTTTACGAGTTTTATTGGCTTTTATTGGCAACGAGATTTGAATTTTTCAAAACGACACTTTGCGATGCAGAGGACAAAAGTTGCCGGATGCTTCTCTCCGTTACTCCATCTCGTTCTCCTGCGACAGCTAATCGCTCTGCTGTTACTGTCCTGCCCTGTCGCGTTGTTAGTCATTTTTTATGAGTTTTTCCTGTTTGCTGCCTGCTTGCCTGCCTGCCTGCCTGCAGGTCTAACAGGTGTCGTGCTGGCCAAACATATATGTTTTTGGCCTGTTTCGGTGATTTCTGGTCACATAACTTACCACTGATTGCAGTTTTATGGTCAAAGTCTTGTCCGCCTGGACTTTTTTTACATAGCGATAACGTACAAAAACAAAGTGCTAATTAACTCTACCACAATACGCTTAAGCCTTTACCCAATGTTATCGCCAGGCCAACAAAAATCAAATAGAGAGAAAAGACAGGCCACAAAAAACAAACAGACAAGTATGCAAAATCAACTTGAAGCTGCCATTCAAAGTGTGCCGCATAATGGCAGCCGCAGACAGACAACTAGCTAATTTTCATGCGCCATTTAAGGGGCGCAAATCTCGTCAGGATAAGCCACCCACTTGCCAGGTCTAAAGTGATACTCTGTAATCAGAATATCAGCTCGGTGCAATGCTGGATTGGACAGAATTTACTTTACTTCTAACGATGTTAATTTTCACTCAAGATGATGATAATATATTTTTGCGATTTTTCATAGGAATGTAAATTGAATATACAATACTTTTGGAAGTTAAAACGTGACTAAAGGGTATTTTTTAGTCTTGCTTGCTGCACTTAAGCCTATGTCTTGTTTTCTCCTGTTTAACTGTCGCATCACGAATTCACTTGACAACTCTTTTATTTCTCTTTGCGTTTTTTTTTTACATTGCAGCACGTTGTCAGCCTCCTTTGGACTACTTAAAATTCATGCCTGACATAAACATCCTTAAGCAACCCAGTCAACAATGCCAAATGCGCTTTAACGATATGTCAGAGATTAGAGCGCCAAAAATGCCAAAGCAATTAATTTACATCATTTAGAAAGGAAGAGAGACAAAGGAAGAAGGTTTCTTGTTTTGGCTGTAGCTTGATAGAAAAATGTGTTCCAGAAAACTTGTTCACAGAAATTTCCATAATTTTGAGAGAAAGACATAAGATTTAGTTTTATGACGACTACTTAGGAATCGAGTTTATATAATATTTAGAGTAACTTTGAGGATTAAACAATTAAAAGCTACAAGAAACTTGCCGAATATTTGCCGATAACGTTTTGCAGCACATCAAACTAAGTTCATTTTGCGCTTTTTGTCGGCAAATGCAATAATAACCACAATAAAATGTTGTAAAAATGAGCATTGCATGAAAATCCTCTTGCATATAGCAAATATATATATATGTTTATATCGTATAATAAAGGCTGCCAGCGGCATTGCCAACAAAGCAAACAATAATTTCCTTCATATATAAAAATAAGAGCCGAATAAGGGCAGACAAGGATATGGCGTGTATGTTTATGTGTGGGCGATTTCAAGGCAGAAACGGATGTACAAATTGCAAAACATAATTCAAATTGTTTGACTTTTTTGACAATGACTGCGCCACTTTCATACCCTTCCCCCATTGCAACAGATCCTTGGAAAGTGCTTTTATCTTGGCATATGTAAGTCGATGTGTATGTAATTGGAGTTGGAGGCTGGCGCCATTCCTTTTTGTCGCTGTTTAGATATAAGCTGCAGCCAAGTTGTAGTTAAGCTGAAGTTTGTCTTTAATAAGGTTATTAACGGGCATTGTAGCACGTTGCGTGTGAGTCACATTAATTAACTGCCACATTAAAAACTGCCTGCGAAGTGCGCTTAAAATGCAATTAAATGTGCTTAGCATAAGTTGCCAAAAAATATTGTGCATGCTTTTAGGCGCTGCTTCAAAAACCCATTGCATGCTTGCAAGCTGTGGCATCGAATGGATTTTTTGGTATTAGCGGTTTATTTTGGCACGCTCACAGACAAACCATTTGACTTAATTAGTTGGCCGTCGCAGTCGACGCCCCCGAAGGGTAGGCGGGTGAAGGAAAAACTATGAATTTATTTGACACTTGAATAAATGCGGTTTTTGCGGCGACAACGAAAAATGTCAGCCCATATTTTTCCAAAATTTCCCAGTTTGCAATTCTCGCCCTCCGAAAAGGTCTATTAGTGTGTGTGCAGGGTGTGTACATTTCGACAGAGCTGCCCAGGCGATAAACGTTGCTCATATGTATATATATATTGATATATAACCCATGTCTTGTCCTTGTCCTCCTCGCTGTTGTAGTTCATGTTCAATTCACAGCGCCGCATCGCACATTTCCGTTTCCTGATTTTCTTAGGCCAGTGTGCGTGTGTTTGTTTGAGTGTGTGTGTGTGTACTTAGCGTTTTGTAAAATACCATTTTGACTGTCTAATTTATGAATGTATGCGCTAAGTATGCACTCATGCCAGTAATTGTGATATGTGTAAGTGCATTTGGCTGGCAAAGACGAATGAACAATGGCTAAGGCCAAAACCAAAAAAAAAAAAAAACGAAGCCAAAAGCCATGATGTCATTTTACTAAATAATGCGATGAATATTTTTTAAAAGATTAAACTGAGTGAGAAATTGCGTATGAATCAATTGTTTTAAATTCTTTGTGGATCAACACTTTAATGAAAAGTTAAAAAAAAAAAAATTATCTGATAGTTTTTACTTATAAGAACAATAAGCTAAAAGTCATGCGTACTCATTTACAATTGGGGTTCCCTAGCTTTCATTCATTATTCGCATAAAGTGCAAGTAAAATTGACCTTGTCAACTACATGGACTGTGCCAATGCAAAGCACAATGCACCCATCAAATCAGTCGCAGTCGATTCACGCCTTACAATTTGTAGGCAATTTATAATTTGATAATTTAAAAACTTAGCAGGTCGGTGAACAAACAATCATACAAATAAACTATTAACCTGTGAAAATATAAAAATACTTATATATATGTAACTCCTAAATTGGTTAGAAATTTCGAAAATTTGACTCATTGCACACTTCGAATTTATTTAGACTTTTTAATGGACCCATTAGTATTCCATGCAAACAAATTTATACTACACACTGATTAAAATATAGCGAACACAGACGAGCAGAGTACATACTCAAACACAGTTCATTATCGATCGTCGAACACAGCAGAACTACCTTATCAATTCGGAATATTCGAACAATATAATGTTATCCGCATTTCTTGCCTTAATCGGTTTCTATACATTAGTTTGTTATCTGTACGAGCACCTGAGAACACCTTATCGGCTGTTTAAGTTGCGTTTGGCTAGTGACCCAAAGAAAAGATTGACTCTGAAGGAACGCTATGGACACTGGGCAGCAATCACAGGTAGCAGCGATGGCATTGGCAAGGAGTATGCCCTTGAGTTGGCCAGACAGGGCATCAATGTAGTGCTGATAGCCCGAAATGAGGAAAAACTGAAAGCTGTTGCTCAGGAAATTGGTAAGTATTATATCAGCTATAGCAGTTTAATATCGTTAAAACTTATCGACTTTTAAGAGTCAGAGAGTCATGTGGAGACAAGGATTGTCGTTGCGGATTTCACAAAGGGTATTCAGGTTTATGAACATATTGAGCGCCAGTTGGCAAAGCTGCCCGTAACTATACTAGGTAGGTAAATAACTTGGTCTAAAATCCAGGAAGATTTAACACTTTTTATCAATTTTAGTCAATAATGTGGGGACGGGCCAACCCGGTGGCCTTATCAAATGGACCAAGGAGCAAACACAGCAGCTGCTGGAGACCAATGTAATGGCCGTTTCGCATCTTTCACGCTACTTCTATCATCGATTGCGCTGGTACAAAATTAAAGGTGCCATTGTAAATGTTAGTTCTGGCACGGAGCTTCAGCCTGTGCCACATGCCGCACTCTATGCTGCATCGAAGGCTTTTACGCGCAGCTTTACGATTGCGCTGCAATGGGAGGCAGCTCCGTATGGCATTCATGTGCAGCTGTTGTCGCCCAACTTTGTGGTGACCAAGATCAACAGTTATTCCAAGAGTATTATGCGTGGTGGAGTCTTTATTCCTTCAGCTGAGGCTTATGCTCGCAGTGCAGTTGCTCAGTTGAGAGATGGCGTGGATGAGACTTCTGGCTACATATGGCATCATTTGCAAAATGCTGCTATAAGCGCTTTTCCTTGGAGATTGCGCCTCAATATAGTTCAAATGTTCTTTAGACGTATTGCAGACAAGAAGAGAAAATAAAAGCATAGCATAGCCTCAGGCTGGTGCTTTATTGCTTAGGTTAGTGTCTTTGCTAAATATTTCGGTTACTCAATTGATGGTGTCTTAGCTATAACAATTTGTGCTTTGACAATTTTTGAAGCTTCTCCAACACTTCATGCCAAAATCAATAGTCTGTATAGAATGCACATAAATGCTATGCTAGTTTCATTTTGTCTTTGCACGTGAAGTGACTCGTTTGATGCACACTTTGCTTGCTGCATTTAACAGGTATGTTGTAAAAACATATTTGGTTTCACAAAACATTACCTTTTGTAATAATTTACAAATGTGAAATTAGAATAAGCTTAATCAAGTTCTTTTACAGAACCACAACAATAAGTTAACTAGCGGACATGCGCCAAGTTTTAGCAAAGATTGCGCCTCGTTCTCTTGATTAACTCATTTCCTTGTTTATTTTGCCGGTTTATATTTTGAATAGTCATTCAACTATATTTAACAGTCAATTTACACAGCATCTCACATAGAGTGCAATCAAAATGCATTTGAACGTTTTTTGTTTATTTATGGATTGCAAATGTGTGTACTGTTTGTCGGTTCTGAATTGAAAGTCATTGGCAACCATGACTTGTTCGAAGTCTACAAATTGTTTAACGGATCCAAACTATTTTCAAGAGCTAAGCTCACTTACAGGCAATAGCTTGCTGCCATGAAGATTAATTATGGTTTCTTAAAAATATTTGTTGTTGTCAACCTTTCTTTTTTGCAAAATGTTTAAGTAAACTTTCCTAGTTTCTCGTATTGTTTCACAATTCCACAATTTTCTACATTCAGTGCTAGGAAATTACTTACTCAGCTATAGTAATACATATATAAAATGTTTATCATGTCAAAACACTTTGAAATAAATGTAAATTTGTTATCATTAGCAAAGCTCCCAAGTTCAGATGATTGCGTGTAGTAAAACATATTTTTGCATCTTTTCCTTAATTGTTTTCAATTAGTTGGAGTTTCTGTCACAGTGTCAATTTATGTCCGATGACTGTAGGCTAATTATGCACTTGACAGTCACATTATTAAAATGTCAACTCGTTTGACATTAACACATTTTTACACTCACACGCTAAGGGTCAAAGAGAGTGCCGGAATATCTCCGACGGTCAACCGTGATTAAGTATCAAATAATTTGTGGTGCCAGGCGGCAGATTTGGTAATCTTCACACCAAAAAAAACCAAACATAAGCTTGATGTTTATGAAGTAATGAGGCTACAAAGTACACAAAAAAAAAGAAAAAAGCTATTTATGTTCATGACTTCCAAGACAATTGCAGCTTTAAAAACTCAAACATAAAAACATATATAAGTGCGAGTCGATTTTCTTTGGTCGGAAGCTTTGGGCCTGTAACTCGGCTTCAGTTTCAGAGTCGGTTTTTAGTGCGTGATTGACGCTCAGAGACTCCGCTTGTGCCGACAACCAAAGAAGTGAAACAAGGGTCAAACTTAATTCACCTAAAAAAAAAAAAAAGCATTAAAATTCAAATCGAAACAAAATCAGTGTGCAAGTGACGCGTTCATTTCCTATATACTATATACTTATAGTACAATGTTTAACATGCTGATAAGTTTGTGCTCAATTTTATAAACTTCGACACCTATCAGCTGTCGCTTATCAAAAACACTCATTCATTGCAATACATTTATTTGAAATAAAATTTACAGAAGAGATATTCATTATGCAGCCAGCTTTGGAAGTGAACATTTATACATTGCTACGCATGGCGTTTGTTTGGCAGCTGGTTTCCCTAGCCGTTTATTTGGTTGGCACTTTGGCCATTGGCGTCTATCTCATTGACAACTTTAGATCTTTGATAAGCATCATTAAGGCCTTGCTAGAGCCATACTTTCAGCCACAGTTGCCACAAACGTTGTTGGATAAATTTGGCAATTGGGCAGGTGAGTTTTTTTTTTAAACATTTTTACATAATTTGCAATAGGTTACGCAGTAGTTTGATAAAATCACAGACAAAGGTCAGACCTTTTTTGTTTTCTTAGTCTTTTTTATGAGCTTTAAAATTATAAATACGTTGCTCTTCTTTTTCATATATATTATGAGTTTATATGCTGGTATGCCCCCTTTGTGTTGTACAGGGTATTAATTCATTAAACTTATTAATTTAATAATTGAAAGAATGCGCTTAATAAGATTTTCTTACATGTTGATACGATCTGCTCATCTTAAAATTATATAGGAAATAGTATAATCTTCCTTAATTATGTAAATTGCGCATGCTCAAGGGATTTTTTATTCATGCCAGACCCATTAATTTTCGTGCATTGTAATATATAAAAATATCGTGACAATCTATGCAAGTTATTAACTGAATTATTTTTTATGTTTCTATGGTCTGCATATTATTCCAAGCTAAGTAAGCATGAAGGCACAATTGCCTATCAATACTTAATTAATTTTGATTAACCATTATTATTGTTTCGTCTTATCGAACATCTGACCCAGTGCTCGAGTTCTCTATGCATGTTTGCTTACGCTTCGGTAATGGAGCAAACCAAGTCATTCAACTCGTCTAACGAAACTGAAACCTATATAAAAACCGGATTTGAGTAGCGAAAAATTATTATCGCACTTTTGTTTTGGCTTTTAAAATAGAAAGCAAAACAAAATATAACAAAAAAAAAAAACACAGCAGCTTTACGGATTTCGGTTTAGCATTAAAACTTTTTAATTTGTTATATTTATTTATTTTCTTACTTTGAATCATTTTTGACCTTCCGCACAATGCCAACATTTTTGTCAATTGACAATTTAATTGAATTATTTATTGTCAATATTGCTGCACACTTAAAAAAAACAACGAGTACATTTGCCGTAATTAGCCCAAATGCCATTTACGACCAATGTTTCCGCTGCACAAATATTTGGCAACCAGCGTGGCCAACAGCAACAGCAACAACAATAGCAATTTGTGTTTTTTAACGTTGCCAGCAATTGGCGCCTGTTGTTGGCTAGTTGCGCAGCCGCGTTGGCAGCTGTTGCATTGACTCATTGCAACAGCGCAGCACCAAGCAACCAACGGTCGCAACATAAACAAGAAAACAAAATAAAACAAGTTTTTTGTTTATATTGCCATACAGATTTTATATTTGTTTTGGGCCCGGCAGTAGCAACTACTACCAAATGCCAAAGTAGCCCAACTAAATACACTAACTAAACAAACAATTAACAAGGGTGTGCTAAGTACATGTACGTGTTTCTTGAAAAAGCTCATTTGCATTACATAAATAAATTATTAGTTATATCAGAGAATATACAAAAGTAATTTAAGAAATAATGCTGATCATCTTAAAACTCGATGAGTGACAAATTCAGGCAAAAAGAGACGGGATATAATTGTTGTTCTACTTAAAAGCTTGTCATAATTGTCACTTCAACTTAAATAACATATCCTTTCACTTTTTTTAGTTGTTACTGGTGCAACTGATGGCATTGGAAAGGAATATGCCAGAGAATTGGCACGCCAAGGTCTCAATTTGGTGCTTATCTCACGCTCTAAGGAGAAGCTCATTGCGGTAACCAATGAAATTCGTATGTAAACAGCTTAACAGTTCTACAGAGACCATCTACAGATACAACTAACTTGTCACACAACTTTTACAGAGATCGAACACAGGGTGAAAACCAAATGGATAGCGGTCGATTTTGCAAAAGGACGTGAGGCATATGAACAAATTGAAAAGGAACTGGCGGGAATTGAAGTGGGAATACTGGGTAAGTAAATAAATATTTACTAATATCCGTAAAATGTAGAGTAAAAACATGATCACAACAACATTTAAAACATTTTTAATTAAAAATTATGTTCTCAAGTTTATACAAGAAGTAAATATTGTTTCACACTTCTCAGCTACAATTTGTATATACCAACTTCTTGGTAGGCGTTGCTAGCGGCCAATCAACAACTTGTCAGAGTTTTCGCCCTCTCCTATGCAGCTGTATATTAGCCAACTCATTGTCAAATAACTGTAGCCGCTGCATGTCACTGACAACAGTAATTAAAGCTCTTGGTTTCTGTTCGTTTTGCTTAGTTTTTTTCGTTGTCAATGTCAATGAAAAAATACTCGTATTTAAGTGCAATTATAATTACTTTTTTGGCTGTAGGGCCATTTGACGGACTATGAGGCAGACTTTTAACTATTTTCAAGTACATCATTTAAAACAAAAATATCTGTGTCGAATATTTTAAGTTTTTTATCAGCCAAACTCATAAACGCTCTGAAGCGCTTCAGCAATTTACATTTTTGTAAGTTGCGTTTTGGTTGTTTGGCGTTTTTATTTAATCTTTTTAGACGCAGCCTTGTCGAAGCAAGATTTAAGCCGATTAGCATATATGGCCTTTAATTTTCACCTTTCATTGCAGTCAACAATGTGGGCAGAATGTATGATTATCCCGAAACACTGGAACTGGTGCCAGAAGATACCATCTGGGATATTCTTACCATCAACATTGGTGCTGTTACCATGCTAACTCGCAAGATTGTGCCACAAATGAAGGCGGCTCAAAAGGGTGCGATTGTTAACATTAGTTCTGGGTCGGAGCTGCAACCAATGCCAAATATGGCTGTGTACTCAGCCTCCAAGAAATATGTCACATATTTCACACAGGCTCTGGAACAGGAGCTTGCAGAGTATAATGTCACTGTGCAGCTGGTCATGCCCATGTTTGTTATAACCAAAATGAATGAGTATTCCAATTCGGTCATGCAAGGTGGTTTCCTTATACCAAATGCAAGCAGCTTTGCTCGTTCGGCCGTTTTTACGCTCGGCAAAACGAGCATGACGACTGGTTTTTGGACGCATGGACTTCAGGTGAGACGAAAGAGTATTATCACATCAAATATCAGCATATCGTATAATTTGGTACATAAAAACTTATTATTACTTGAATAATAAATGTCTTTAACTTGTCTTCAGTACTTCTTCATGAAGCTGGCACCATTGCATTTGCGCATGCTCATTGGACACCAATTGACGCGACGACTGCGGCTCGAGGGTCTCAGCCAAAAGAAGATGACTTAAGCAGAAGCAAGTGTTAATAGCATTTACAATTTACATCTTAAGGGACTTGTAAATATTTGCGCATAGTTTTAGTTTGATTAAACAAAACTGTAAACATTTTCCACACACAAAATCAATTGATGATTCTTGTTTTGCAAGCCGATTGCATAACTTTTTTGGTGACTGCATTTTGTGGATAGAGAGAGAGAGAGGGAAGCGAATGCCGCCTGCTTATGGTATTAAGCAAAGCCGTGAAACCGGTTAGCCAACTCCCGCGATTCTGTTGACCGAAAAGCGGAAGAGCTGCCAGCCCCAAAAAAAAAACGCAACTCAAGCTTCGCTTCATTGCATTGCGCTGGCATTCTTTAGGCTTGCTGTGTTTTTTGGTCAACGAAAAACTTGAATTTGTGCATGCAAATGATCTTTGAGTATAATTTTTGAGGGTACCTCACAATTATGGCCATTGTCCACAGTTATGCATGTTGACCTTATAATGCATATTTTGGACCCATGACTGAGCTAAGCTATGGCTCAGACTTGCTGTTTAAACTAATGATTACCTTAGCATGTAAAAAAGGTCATCGTTATTAAAAAAAAGATCGATTGAAAAAATCCATTCGACATTAATACCAAGAAGAAATGACACAATTCTCCATGTACTACTTATCCCAAGTAAAAATTAACACATTTATCATTTTGCTTTTTAGTTGTTTTTATTCCTGCTTTTTTGTTGTTAGGGTTAATGCATTTTTTGTTTCTTATTGTTGCTTGTTTAGCTATTGGTCTTGGTTGTTATTTACGAAAAAAATGCATAAGTATAGAATTAAATAAAGATCTTACATAATTTGTGTGCAAAGTGTGTTAAACAATGAAATAAACAATTTTTTTTTTTCTATATGTGCCTTTTGGTGTTGCCGTTGTTGTTACTGTTGCTGTTGATTTGCATACACATGTAAACACTTATACTGTACATTATGGTCTATAAATTATAAATTGAATAAATTCCATTGCGAAACAATAATTTTGCCAGTTAATATTTATGATTAGAACAGATGACGCCAATTTCGTCAGACCATTTTCAAGAACCCAAATGATGCAGTTGCAATCCAAATGGACCAAATCACTGCAAAATCACAAGAATATTTTATAAGTAGATCAGATACATATACAATTGTGCATTGCGCATTTATATAACTTACCGCTACACACACTTGCTGCGTTGCAGGCCATTGGTGTCCAAGCCCCCAAGACGGGGCAGCTGTTTACTGCCTGTGGCTTTGGCGTCATCTGCAGGAAATATAAATCGATTAGACATTTTTATAAATACATTATATATGGTTGGGTATTTAAAAATTAAATTTCAATTTGATGCCAGCAAACGCAAATGGCAAAAAATGTATCTGCTATACATTTGGAGATTATGCATATTTTTTTTAATCAAATGGAAAATGCGCTACTTGAAACCACTTTGCCTGCTGTTATTAAAATTCAATGTTTGGTATTTGTTAAAATTTAATGCGAAATTTATTTTTAGCTACGATTAAGATATAGCAAGCTAATTTATAAAGATAAGTAATTTTAACATATTTTTTTAATACATTCTAGCAAAGTTTTATAAAAAATCTACACAAACAAATAACCATTAAAAAAAACTGAGCAAATTTTAAACGCTCAAAATAACACGCGATTTGGCATGCTTCACACGTTGCAAAATATGTTTTATGTGTTCACAGCATTAAATACATATATATATCTCAAATCTTATGGGTGTATAGATCTTTAGTGGGGCATGTCGAAATTTCGTCGTTAAAACATTAAAGAAAACTTTTTTGGAAAATGATTTTCGAATGTCGCAAGTTGTGGCAGTGCTGCCAAAAAATAAAAAAAGAAATAAGGAAAGGCAGGAGAAGAGTTAGTCGAGTGCTAAATATATGTATGCTATGACCAGATATTTTTCAATGATTTTCGTTTGTTAATTAAATTAATTAATGTCATCGGAATGCTCGTTATATTTAAATATCTAAATAAGCAACGTTTGATGTGCGTTAACCGGCAATAATTAAAGTAAAAGCTTATGATTTTATAGGGTTGACTCACCTGACTTAGGGTACTAATAGAAATCCATTAAATGCTAGCGGCTTAAACGCGTTACGCTCTACAAATCCTAGTCATAAGTAATAATTGTTGTTTTTGTTTTTATTAAGAAATTGTTGATGGAATTAAAATTCAACAAGTAAGTATATCCTTGAACTATTTAAATCATGATTCAGAAAGCGGCTTCGTAGAAGGCATAGAGCAAGAACAGCAAAAATGCCAAAATCAAAAAGGTGGTAATCAAACTTTTGGCTTCATTCATGTTGTATTAGTTGTTGTTGGTGTTGCGTGCTACAAAGAAATGATAATAAATACGATATAAGTTGAATAAAATCACGGACTTGAGCTTGTAACAGCTTTAGGATTTGGTAATTCATAGAAATTCAATCAATTTTATTCGATATGTCAATCACGATAAATTAGACACTAAATGCATTTATTTTATTTTGGTACACACATTTAGGAACTTGGAGTGATCGCCAAACCGTTCGTAGCAAATGGCACGGAATAACTGAAAAACGCCCCAAGAAATTCTTCTCCACAAACTGGGCTAACAATATTTTATCACGAATCAAAATCAGACAGCACGCAGCAGCCAGCAGCTCGCTCATTGGAATTATGGTTCTATGTATGTAGATCTCATAATTATACATTTAAATACGTTGTATATGTATGCATTTAAAGAAATATAGATTGCTGTTTGTATGGGTGTCCAGTTGTTGCGAATTTTTTGGTGCGGCACTGATCGTGTCCGACTATATGTACCAATGTTGACGAGAGCACATATACATATAAACACACGTATACGCAATATTAATCAGTACATATGTATGTTTAAATTCCATAAATGCTTGTGTGGGCGGCGCAAGCGCGCGTCATAAGTGTAGAAAAAAGATGAACTAACAGTTCTGACAGGCTTCCTTAGCAACTTCTCCAAAGCGTCGCAAACGTTCTCCCAATTTCTTTCACATTCTTTTTAAATTTTATACATATTTTTTTTTAACTTGTACATTATTCATTCTTGCCTGTGGCAAATTGCCATGGAACTCGTGCAGCTATTGAAAAAATCTATTAAGAATTTATTTATTTGTTTGTTGTTCTTCAGTGGTTAGCTACGGGAGATTGGGGTGCGGGGTGTTTTATTATTTCCAGGCATCAGTAGTCAAAATCGTATTTATTATTTATTTTCTTTGGCCGCTCAATACATTTCAAAATTACTTCAGCCATATGTTTGTTTGCTTGCTAACCGAATGTCCAATATAATATTTGGATCATTGCATCCAGTCACGTAGCTCAATGGCTGCGCCTCAAATATGCAAGCAACACATTGAATGGTAACGAGGGACAAGTGCAAGACATTTTAAGAAAATTTGATAGGGTGATGTAAATATATTTTCTATTTGTTCTTTTTAATATTTTTTTACCCTTCACTTATTAATTATATTTTATTTTTTTTTTTATTAATTTATAACTTATAAAAAAAATAAAGGGAAACCAAAAAAAAAATTTAAAAAAAAATCAGGAGGCATTCGTCCGTCCGTCGTCTGTCCTCTGTTGTTAACGATTTCCGGCCAAACTACGATCTTGATGAAATTTACAATTTAATTTTCAATCACATTGAATGGTAACGAGGGACAAGTGCAAGACATTTTAAGAAAATATTGACAATAGCAGTCGGTGATGTAAATATATTTTCTATTTGTTCTTTTCTTCTGTTTCTTTCTAGAGGTATATTCTTGATTCCTTAAAATAGTTGTTCTTATATCATTGAAAAATCCTCAATGGCTTGTCATTATACAGTCGTTGTATATTTTTATTCCTTACTCACCTTAGCTCTATGCCTCCATCCATTTTGGTGTTGGTTTACAATACTGCATAGATGATCCAGAGGAAGAACAGCAATATGGCCAAAATGCCAAAGGTGGTAAACAAATTCGTTGCCTCACTCATTTTTGATAAGATTTCTATAAATATACAAATTCGAATTGTTTTGTTTTATTCGCTTGAAACAAAATCGCAAAAATTAGGCAATTAAAAATGTTTATATAAAATTCTTTTTTTTTTGGCTGGCGCGTGACATTTTTATTTGATATAAACATTAAAATTTGCTAACATAAATTTTAAAAATACATATCATTTTTATTTTAAATTATGCAACACAATTTTTTATTATTTTTTCATTTAAAAAACTACGCACACTAGCAAATTATGAAAAGCCAACTGAAAATATCGTTCGGACCAAGAGGCGACAGGCTCCACATAGTCGAGTATATACTATGTACATAGTATATGTTTTTGATGTTTTGTATTGGATTCGGTTTTTATCTTAATCTTTTTTCTTGTGTGTGCGTGTGTCTGGCTTTATGTAGTCATTGAAAAGTACATATACATAGAATTAGTGTCAAAATAGTTCCAGCTTTACAGATTGGAACTGTTCCAAATATTTTTCGATAAATTTATGAGCACGGCACGCTTAAATTCGATTGAGCTCATGCGAAAACGATCACTTCACATTGGTTTAATTATTCTTAATTCAAATTCCATTTGGTTACCTGGTTTTTCGCTCTGTTTGGAAACTTTTGCGGACTGTGCTATTAACTGCAGAAAGGCTTTGGCCCAACTAAAATCAGTTCACGCACTTGTCTGTTAGGTTGCACAAAATATATCAAAAACGAATTTCTTTGAGACGCCAAGCATTAATGTGAAAGTATCTATTAGATACACATACAGACAGATCTTAGATATGTTCCCATAGACAGCGACACTCAAGAGAAAAACGTTGAGCGCTGTCAGCTGACAAGTGGAAAAGTATATCTATATACATACATATATTGGGGTCTATAAATCGCATGGGTTGAAATGAGATGCCAATAGTAAAAGTTTCTTGGAACATGCTTAAAAGTTTAAAAAATCACATCGAAAATAAATTAAATAAATTAACGCTGCCGGTTTGACAATTTGCGAGCAGCCGCAGTCGCCAGTAAGATGGAAGCAAGCACAATAACAATGCCTTCCACATATATTATATAAACATTTTCTTACTTAAAAATATAAATAAGCATCAATTTTTTTTCTGTAGGCTTTAAAGACTCACTAACTTAATCATTTCCAAGATTTTCTATATGATGAATGGTTGGAAAATGATTTAAGGGAAACTTTACACATTTTAAAACGCTACGAGTCTGCATTACAGTTTGTATTCAAATAAATTTAGAACTTAAGCTAAGAAGATGTGCGAAACCGATACAAAAGATGACAAATATATGAAGCGGTCCATAATCTATATAACGCCCACGCTTTCTTAAACAACTTGATTTGTTTTTTAGGTCGTAGGTTCTTTTCAAAATAGCACTGCCTGACAGTTGTCATTAACTTAATCTAAAAACGCAATGCGCAAATGGTAAAAATGAATTCTCAAAACAACAATACCCAAAATCCGACAGAATATATACCATTTGTTTTGAAATGCTGTGTGGACTATGACCAAAAACATTATTGAAAATTTAAAATACTTTCGGATCAATGTCCTCGAAAGTTTGTGTTGAAAATTAGTAATTAATTCTACCTTGACATGCCGGCAATTGAATAGAAAACAGATGCAATAAATTTTCAAACAGTGTATAGAAAACTTAGCAGCTTTAGATGAACAAATTTTAAAATAACTGAACTGAACTCGCAAAAATGGTGCATGATTTTGTAATTTCTTATAATTTATTTTTATTATAGCTTTGATGGCAACTGTGATTAATAATTGTTTGAAAATAAATATATCTATCAAAAACTTTCTTGTTTAAACAACTTTTTGCTTATAAGTATTTCTTGTTTATTTATTTTTATAAAATTATAAGCATATTTAACGTAACACTATTTAAAAGGTGTTTAATCTAACAGGCTAAATATTCAATAATTTTTATACTTTTCCCATCTTACTCGCATCTGTTTAACATGCATTTGGCTGGAGGATTCATAAACGCATCCGGCTCACATTTGAATGCAGATTGAAACTCTGGCAGGTTCATGTAGCCACGATTGATCTTAGCCGCAAAGATTTCATCCTGACGATTGCACAGCTGCTGTGCCACAGCATAGAAGAGCACACGATGCTCATCCAAACCGAAATACTGCAGCACAAACTGTTCGGCAAATACGAAACGTTCACCTTGCAACCAAAACTTATAGTCTCGCAGAGCTGCCTGAAATGAGCGATAAAAGTGAAATATATTTTCGACCTCATGGCTGCTCAGTGGTCGATAGATGGGCGCCACTTCAGCATCATAAAGCTGCTGTGTTTGTCGCTCCAAGCAGTCCAATGCTGTATAATAACCATCTGTGTCCTGCAGCAACTTTGACTGACGCCATAGCTCTAAGCCCTGTGTGGCATAATAATGATACATAGGACGATGCAATGAGAGCAATACAAAGTGCAGAAATTGACGCAGAAAGTAGGCAGACTGCTGCACATCCTCCTCATCCACGTAGGGTGACTCAAAACTGTGACGCAGTTGCGCGTGACGCAGCTGGAGAAGATTACCATAGAAGCTGCCTGGTATGAACTTCACCTGACTGTACTGATCGTTTAGCTCACTGATGTTCAGATAGTGTTGAGCATGAGCTTGCAACAGACGTGCCACCTGCAACTCCTTACGCTCCACGGACGCAGGCAACAAAAGTCCATACCAATCGCGGCGACTCAACGTCGAGCGTCTTCGCTGTTGAAAGCGTGTCGTGTGCAATTGATACATGGCCAATGCCACATCCCGGTTCAGGTGTGGGGCAAGAACATGCCACTGCCAGTATTCGGCATGCAACAGACGTTCGAATTCCGACGCAAGCTGGAAGCAATCCTGATAGGCGAGTCTCTCTCGTGCCTGCCACAGCACATAGTTGTAGACAATTCTGGGCTCCGTTTGGCGTAACACTTGCCACGCTTGGGATATGCGTTCCACATTCAGCGGCAGCTTGCGTGCCTGTGACAGCTGCTCCTCCGTAAAGTTAAGCAGTCCAAAGAAACTTTGCAAGTAATCCATTGTGTTGTCATCCAACTCAAGCATTTCCTGCCCAGCAGCTGGAATTGCGCCCTGATTCTGCCTTGTCAAACTGCTGGTCAGTGGCAGCTCACCGCGCATGCCACGGCACAGTATCCTCATCTCGTGGGCCACAATGTGTGCCACTTGAGGATGACGTCCCTCCAGCACTTCGGACATGCTCGCCTGGAACCCCCGTAAACTGGGACAAGGCAACTCCTGCATGGGTGCCAAATAGATAGTCTGCTCGGCGAAGTAAATGTGCAGCAAGGTGGGCAGACCATGTGCTGCCAGCTGTGCCGCCAATTGAATCCAGTTGAGGTGCTCATCCAACCGCCTGCGATGCCATTGATGAGGCAGAAAAGGCCAGGAATACAGCACCTCCTTATGGGCAGCTAAGAAGGGCAATTGTTGCAGTATGCGCTCCCAAGGCGACACTGTAGCCGTCTGATGAAGATTTCTCACTTGCGGCTGCTCCTCACTTCTTGCCTTACACTCACCATAAAGTTGCGATAGTAATTTGCCCGGCACAGTTTGAAAGTTTTTATATTGCGCCTGAAAGAATTGCATGCGATCCTGCATGTTGTACAAATATGGCGGCACTGCATCATCCGGATCCTCTGCCTGTGCCAACTGTTCGAAGTTTCCACAAGCATGTGCATAAAAATCAGCGCAGGGCTCGACACTATCATTTCTCAGTTGTACCATTAGCTTAAGATTACGTTTATACAAATGAGTAAAGAATTGACCCTCTTCGGATTCGGGATTATTCTTCTCTGTTGTTGTTGTTTCTCCATGTACCAGTTGAATGGCTATAACCAGCATTGACAGCTGCCATTGCCAGCACATTTTACTTAACATCCGTTCGTTTGGTTTGTTAAGCGAGAACTGTGCTTAGTCTATATAGTTTCCCGATCTAAGCTGGAGGCAGCTGTTGAGCTGATAAGCTTGAGAATGTTCTATGTTCTGGATGAGATTGTCATGCTCACTGAGAGTACTCAGCTGTGATACCTTGACCTTAAAATTTTAAAGCACTCAAGCAAAAATATTGTACATTTTATTTATATGTTTATTATTACTAATTCGCACTTTACAAAATTATTATTTTTTTTCGATAGTTTCTTATTAAGCTGGTGTAGTAAACCTACTTTTTAATAAAAACTCTGTTAAAATTTAGATCAATTTATTTTCTGATCTTAAGATGTATTACAAGAACTTAGTCCTATAGTAAAAAACTCAATTCGCTGAAAAATATTTCTTATTGTATTGTGTGACAAACCGTTTTTGCTACATATTAATTAGATTTTTTTAAAGTTCCTTTTGTCTTTATTCACACATAGGCAAAGACATTTGAATAAAGATAATTACGCTTACATTGTTGACATTTAAGCAGTTTTTTGCTGGTACATTTTGATGTTTTAATTTGATGAGATTGCCCAGCGTGACAGTTTTGAAATCTCTTTATGACTTTGACAACTTTGTTGAGCTGAGCTATAAATAAGTTAATGGATTCTGTGGAATGGTTAGCCTCAGTGTCGTCCCTTCTCCTCTAACCCTTTACTAACGAACTAACCGAGCAAGAGAAATTGACAGGGAAAGTGAAAAGAGCATGAGCGTCAAATGGTTTCACACTGATGTCTCTCTAATTTTTTGGGGCTAATGCATGTCCATTAGTTCATATTTTGTTTGACATTCCATGATGGCTGTGTCGTGACGATAACAAGTGCCGCTGAAAAAGTATGGGCAGCAACTGAAGAACATATGTATATCAATGTAGATCATATAAACTAAGAAACAACAAAAATAAACTGCAGAAATAAGGCTCGAAAACCGATCAATAACTCAATAAGTATGTACTACAGCTCGAACTATTCTTCGAGCATTTAATAAACACACGTTTATAAATCCCCAACCTCTTAATGAGTGTTCCAATTAGCATCATGCCTGCTGGTTGATTATGACGAAGTAAACAAAAACAAGCCCAAATATAAATAAATTAATTTTAAGGTCTGTTGTTGGCCTGGGTCGGGAAAAGAATACAATTAATGTTATCTTGGCCTATGTCAATAAGAGCTGCATTTCCATATATACATATAAGAGTAGTCTTTGGAGCTCGTACTATAAAAGCTGAAGGCAATCCAACATTAAAGCGTCGTTCGATTGCTCTTTGCGACGTGCCCCTGAACAAAAAGTAAAAAAAAACGTTTTCATTCAAAATTAAAACAGCAAACACGTACAAGTACTCACGAACTTAAGGCCAAACTCTCCGAGTTAAGTCTCTCTGCAGTTAACTTCACAGTTAGCTAATCCTCCGATCCGCATGATATTCTCAGCGTTTTCACTTTTCTGTCTTAACTCTCACTTTATAAAACACACACACACACTCAAACACACTCGCTGCTCGGCTTCTTCGTTACAATTTGGCCAAAATGGTTATCGAGTCGAATGCCGGCATTCAGTTTCTCCAACATTTTCAGACAATGCAACTCGAGTCGCTGTAAATCGATCCACAATTTGCAATCGCATTGAATACTTGAAAGTTTTAAAATGAAATACAAAATTTCAGTTTTACAATATCTGCTCTTGGGTAAGAAAAACGCTTATAAAACTTATTTCGAATTTAAATATTAATTTCTTTTTAGCAAGCAGCTGCCTTGGCGCCTCTGTTTTCGATTTCATCACACAATCTCCATTACAATCGGATAATCTTACAACAACTGCTGTTCCAGCAACATCTGCGCCTGCCACAAATCGTGATATTACTGTGGGACCCTGCAAATGGGCCATAGGAAGACGCTGTCCCGATCCAGATGTTAAATATTATATTTACACACGTCATAATGTCATGGATCGTCAGGCACTGCACATTGATGAGTCAGCAGAGAAGTCGAATCTCACAAACTCCTACTTTAATCCACGGCACCCCACCAAGATTCTCATACATGGCTACAATTCGGATATGTTTTTAAATCCGCTGCAAAAAATGAGAGATGGTGAGCATATTTGAAAACAATTCTACACGAATTTACTCCATAACAATCGCAGAATATTTGGCCAAATCGGACTACAACATCATCTATGTGGACTGGAGCGTGTTGTCGCCGGGTCCTTGTTACATAAGCGCTGTTCATAATACGAGGCAGGCGGGCGCTTGTGCAGCACAACTTGTGGAACGTTTGGTGGAGACGGGTAACACGGATATACACATCATTGGTTTCTCGCTGGGCGCCCAGGTGCCCAACTACATAGCGCGCACTTTGAAATCGTTTCATCTGCCACGCATCACTGGATTGGATCCGGCGATGCCCCTGTTTATAACCGCCGGAGTCAATGATAAGCTGGATCCTAGCGATGCGGGGTTCGTTGATGTTATCCATACAAATGCGCTGGTGCAAGGCAAACTGGAACGTTGTGGTCATGCGGATTTCTATATGAATGGAGGCATTAACCAGCCCGGCTGCAATGGGCTGTGGACGAGTAAGTGGAAAATACTAAAACTGATAATTAAAAATAAAAAGCTTACAAGGACTCCTTTACAGATTCATTTGCTTGCAGTCATCAGCGGGCAACGGCTTACTATCTGGAGTCCATTAGCTCACCCAAAGGTTTCTGGGGCTGGTCATGCAGTAGCTACATATCCTATCTGCTTAACATGTGTCCGCCCACAAACTATTTGGTGGAGGCTGGCGATAATATACGTCCTGGAACGCGTGGCATGTTCCTGATAGACACCAATGATACCTCACCCTATGCGCTGGGCAAGTGGACAGATCTGCCAACACTTGGCGTGAAACATCCACGAACACCAACACCGCTGCCACTTAAGATACCCAACCAGAGCGTTGATCCGCTGCTGCAGCACATCGATCAGTTTGGCAAGCTGGCTTCGAACTTTAACAATTTGCCACCAGCACCCTATGCTGGAAACCAGGATCCCTATGAGCAATGGACCAGCTATAGTCCGCCACAGCACTCGGAGAGTGAAAGCGATGATTCTGTGGAGGAGCAGACACCGGATTCGGTCGAGTTTGTCGATACGGATGATCGTCAATTGAACAAGCCACTTAACTGGTGGGATTATAGACGTAATCTTACATATGGTTACATAGACAATTACATATTCAGTACACCAAAGGTGAACTAGTTGTATTAATCCTTGCAATTCACTTTGCTTACATCCCTTGCCCTTGAATTGTTTTTAACATTATGATATTTAAGTAAGTTTAAGTTTACTTATTTAATTTCCAGAGAATCTATTTAAGATAAAAGTGCTACGACATTCACTGTGGACTACAAGCAGAATCAACCATACCTCAGCCTAGTAGCAGTTTTTAAGCCAGATTTTTTAATTCATAAAAATTTTTTTTTCCTTTTTTTTGCGAACATTTTTTATTTTCTATTTTTAAATTTCAAGCATTTTTTAATCTATGCCTATACAATTTTAATTTTTATGTAAAAATCATCAAATTCCATAATGGTACTTCTTTCTATTTATTAGAATAATTGATTTTTTTTTTTTTTGTGTGCATAGTAAAAATGTAAGTTCTAGAAATGTGAATCCTGTTCTAAATGGCTTAACATGATTTCGGCTACACAGTGAAACTACCCCAATAAAAAAAGCTATATAATTTTTTATGCATATAACTTATAAATGGATTCATTGTATTTTTAAAACAAATCGCAATACAATAGCAGTTCGTATATATTTTGTAAATTTTAATAAGTTTGCCATATATTATATTATTAAAATGGTCTTACGAATGTTTGGTGGGCGTGCGCGCAGAGAGCGTCCTCATGCGAGTAAAGATTAGATGTGAGATGTGGCAATTAAGCCAATGAACACGTAATTTATGACAATGGCATATTGACAATATTTAATAATTCGCTAGGACAAGGCCTCAGGCGCCGACCTGTATGCTATGATGTGACAATAGACAGACATGATATTTGACATTACAGCGTTACATTAAATAGGATGTTTGTCGATTTCCTGAATTACATTTTGAGCTCGTAGATATAATGCTTAGTCATATCTTAAACGACGCTGTTATAACATCAATGATCTCTAAACCTTTTTCTTGATTACACGTTTGGCACGCGTCACTGGTGTCGATGCAGCAGGAGTAACGACAGCTGCTGGTTTTTCCAGTTTAGTTTTTCGTTCTGGTGATATTAACTCGGGGATTGCTTGTGTTTCAGTCACTTCGGCGTTCACTGTTTCTGGTTCTGGCTCTGGCGCTCGGACCTCTTCGATGGGTTCAAGCTTGACATCAACATCCATGCTGGCGTGCTCCGTGTCACTGTTGCCTGACATGGGCGATGGTGGCGCCCTAACTGCATCTGGATCATCGTCCTCCTGCTCCTGCGCTGTATCATTTGTTTCAGTGCCAACGACCTCGGGCTCAGCCTCCTGTACGGCGAGGTGATAGAGTTTCATCTCCTCCTCGGAAATAGGCACTGGTGCATTAGAAAGCGGATCCCGACCATTGAGAGATTTGGGGAATGCTATCACATCGCGTATTGAGCGCGCTCGACACAATATGGCAATGAGACGATCCAGGCCAAGAGCAATGCCGCCATGCGGCGGACAACCAGACTCCAAAGCACTAAGCAAATGGGACAGATGATCGTGGGGTATCTTCAGCACTTGCTCCAATATGAACTGCTGCATGTCGCGATCGTGTATGCGCATTGAGCCACCGCCCACCTCCTGGCCATTGAGAACTAAATCATATGCCTCGGAGCGTATGGTCTCCAGATTGTCGCAACTGGTCGCAAACTTGTCTAAATCCTCCACAAGCGGCGCTGTGAAGGGATGATGCACGCTCTCTAGCTTATTGGTGGCGGGATTGCGCTCAAACAGTGGAAAATCTACAACCCAAAGGAAGCGATGGTCGTTGGGTTTTTTGCTTTTAATATTCTCCACAAGAAATTCATGATAGTCCAAACGAATGCGACCAAGCAGATTGCGCTGTTTAAAAAATATATGTTCTCATTAGAAATATATAACATTTTATCGAATGGGTACTTACCGCCTCTAACTTGGGTCCAATGCACAGAAAAAGTAAATCGTTCTCCTCTAGATCGAATTTGTCAATAACTTCAGTGGCTACCTCGGTGCCAAGAAGTTTAGTGAGTCTCTCCTGAACATCCTTGGCGAAATTGAATTTACGCACAAAAAGAGTGCCCGTAAACGATTTGGCCAAGCTCTCGTAGTGCTTGCGTGCGGCACTATTCCAGAAAGCATCGGCGGCACGCACCACTATTGCATAGGCACTAAAGTTCTCATATTTGTCTTTGAAATTTTCACTCTTCTCAATGATCTCCGTAACGTTGTTGAGCAGAAAGCCAAAACGTGTATCTGGCTTATCGTTGCCATATTTCTCCATTGCCTCTTCGTAGGTGATGCGCCTGAATGGCGTCTGTAGCTTGGGTAAATTCTTAGGCCACGAATAACGTAGAGTCTCCTCAATCAGTTGTATTATATCATCGCGACTGGTGAACGACAATTCAACGTCCAGTTGTGTAAACTCCGGCTGGCGATCCGGTCGCGTTGCCTCATCGCGATAACAGCGTGCCACCTGAAAGTAGCGATCAATGCCACCAGACATCAACATCTGCTTGAACTGCTGCGGACTCTGCACAAGCGAATAAAAGTGTCCTGCCTTGCGTGTGGGCACCACAAACTCCTGAGCGCCACCAGGTGTGCGACGGAACAGTGTTGGCGTCTCCACCTCCACAAAGCCCAGATAGTTAATCAAATATTCGCGCATGCGCATTATGACAGTTGAGCGTAAGCGCAAATTATGCTGCATATCATTGAAACGCAAGTCCAAATAGCGATGCGTGAGTCTCAAGCGTTCACCAGCACGATTAAATTTGCGTATCTCAAAGGGGAGATTCTTTTTCGCCGCATTGAGTACATCGACCTTGTCGGCTTCGATTTCAACATGACCCGTATTCATTTTGGGATTAACGGTGGCAGCTGGACGTGGTATGACAGTGCCTTCCACGCGCACAATCGATTCAATGGGCACACCCGACTCGGCATATTCCTCCAGTCCCTTGGTTTTGGGCAAAATGAGCACTTGTGTTTGACCGTATGCATCGCGCAATATAAAGAACTTGTTCATGCGCTGGAACTCCAGCCAGCCGCATATGACGACCTTTTCGTTGATATCATTGGATGTCAGTTCACCGCAATTATGTGTACGATCTGCAAATTTATTTGTGTCCGCCACCTTAACACGCAGCTGCTCAACATTTGACTGGACTGCAGCGGGTTCAACCGATGCGTTACCGTCCACATTGGCATCGCCATTGTTGGCACTGATAGCGTTGTTAGCACCAGATTCAGCAGCAGCAGCAGCAGCCTCTTCGGCCTCGAGATCATCAATTGACATCTTCTGCACTTTTTCTTTGACCTTGATAGGGCCCTCATAAGGGTCATCAGGATTTAATACCTTGACACTGGTCACACTTACTTCGACTTCACCAGTATCGTATTTCTAAACAGAAAAAAAAAACAAAAAACAGCAACGGTTAAGTACTTCTCAAATTCAAAACATTTTTTAGATTTACTTACCAAATTAATGTTTGCCTTCGGCCTGCACAAAACTTTGCCAACAATTTGCAACACAGTTTGCTCCGGCGTGGATAGGAATGTGTCACTTAACTGTAATTTTAAAAATACAAAACTTTTGTATTGCAAATTTATCGAATCTTACATATTTTCATAGAGTCCCAAACTTTCAAATCATTTATGTTTTAAATTAAATATTTACTCACAGATTGATCTTCGATCATAAGCTGTGTCTGGCCATAGCCATCCTTTAGCTGCAAAAACTTATTGTTTTTAGCCGATGGTATCCAGCCCACCAGGGTGACTGTTTTGCCGACATCGTCACGTCGCAAATCATTGCAGGTAAGATCGCGATTTTCAAAGTATTTCAATATATTCTCATTCTCTGAAAGGTGAAATAGATTTTTAAAAGTCTGGCGTTCTTTTTAAATGTTGTGACTTACTGGCAATCTTGTACTCAGTGCTGGTGATTCCCAAACTGCTCTGTTGCTGCACCATGGTACTGTAGGTGCGCTTATCGCCGGCACGTTTTGTTCCGGTGGCTGGGAAATGTATGCTTAATATGTCATGCACTTCTACCTCAATCTCACCGGTGGGCATTGTCTGGTTGCAAGAGTTGTGCGGCCTTCGCATAACTTGACCAACTATTGTCAATGTTGTGTTCTCAGGCATGTTGTTCATGCGTCGCGCCACACGGGGATGCTTGTCTTCCAGTACGACCAGCTGGCAGGCACCGCCATTGCGATCGCGTAGCTCAGCAAAGCGATTCACACGCTTTTTAATCAATCGTCCCGAGAGCTCAACAAACATGCCGAAGTGATGATTACGCAGCTCGCCGCAGCTCTGACGCATTGGTTGTGGTGGCTGCGGGTTCATGCTAAAATTGCTGGCCATAGCGCTCATCAGCTGCATTAAATCATTGCCCGAGATATTGGGACCACCCACTGCATAGAAAGTAAGTTGAAATGAGCTTTATAGCAAACTTAAAATCAAAATATAATTTTTATAAATATTCGGCTCATTTTCATTTAGTTTCAAGCATTTCAATATCTAACAAAATTTTAATATTCAATTTTAGGCTCCATGATATATTGGTCTCGATAGAAAAATTCGATAGAGTTATCGATACGAATTGATATTTTAATGTATTTGGTTATTGTTAAATTAAATGTATTGCTTTTATAATGAATTACTTACTGTTGAAGGGATTTGGACCAGCGCCGTAATTGTCATTGTAGCCTCCCCCACATCCGCCACCACGATAGTTATCGAAGTCATTGTAGCCACCACCGTAGCCGCCTCCACCGCCATACCGACCGCCACCACCTCCTCCTCCACCACCACGATACCGACCGCTCATGATCTGTTGTGAAAACAAATGTTGGTTTGTCGCTTAGCTAACAGCAATCTGCAAATACGAAACACTTACGTGACTACTAACTGCTGGTACTGCTGATGGGGTTATTTCTGCCGGGTCTTCTTTACTTAAATTGGTTTGTTGTTTCGTTGATTTTGCAGTGGCGTATATCGTTGACTGCCTGGCGAGTCGAAACAGTCGATGCTGCTGCTGGCAATGCCAAAGATTTCTGGGAATTATTAACATGATTTTTTTATTAAAGTTGATTCGCTATTCACTCACACGGTTTGCGCCTCATGCAAGCCGATAAATAATTTTCTTTTCAAAGCACGAGAGCCACTCACACACACACACGTTGAAAAGTGTGCGTGTATACATACATGTCTGCATATGTGTATGCGCCGGGCGTCGCGAAAACGCCGACGAGCTATTGACCAATTTGCAATTTTTGTTTTTGCGCTTACCCTAATATTATGACGGATTTTTTTAGCTCAATTTTGAAGTAAATTAATTGAACTTGACACGTTCAACTTTCGCACTTAATATTGTACTTCTAATAAATATATAAAAATTGCTTGCGGTTCCTACGAAAAATTCTTGAAAATATTTTGGCTTGGTTCCGATGGAGGAAATTTGTTACCACTAAGTAGAGCAGACACTTATCGATAGTGCTTGCAGTGAATCGATATAAAGACACGCAAGTGATGGCACATTGTCACAACGCAAGCGATGCAATTGCAGCGCTTACTTTTATTTAAATAAGTGGTTTGGTAAAAATATTTATAACATAAGAAAAGCCAGAACTCGTGCTCTCATCACAGAGATTTTTAGGTCGGATAAAAAGAAACTAAAACAAAATACAAAATAAAATCCATTATATTTTTTTACATGACGCTTAAAATCATTAACAAATGCATTGAATAACAATATATTTGTGTTACTCAGTACGATGCGTATTCAAAACTACAAAATTGATTTGTATGTGGCATTCAAGTTTTCTTAACTTGCATTTTTGGCTTATAAATTAAACAAGTACAGACCAGATTATGTTACCCAAAGTCTAAATAGTATTCTGAACATCGGTGCCATTCAACGCAGTCTGGAAATGTGTAACAATATAGTCATGATAATAACACATTATGCACAATGGTTGACCCAAAATAATGGAAGCCCAAACTATTATATTTCCCATGCGTGGACCAAACCGACGTTCTACCTTCCGACATATGGTCGATAGCGGTATCTGGCCCATCATGCCAAGGAATGCCCAAATTTTGTACGTTTGCAACGGTACTGAAACCTGTAAGTTACACAAAGCATATAAACTTAAAAGCATAGTCAGATTATTTTATAGGAATCTTACCAAATACTCATGGAAAAAGGCGCTAAATAGAAACACCATTGTGGAAGCCTGGCGCGTAGAATAGCCCATCTGTACAACGGGCACATACAAGTGACGCACACACCATCTGTGCACCGGCATGTTCCAGGTACGCCAAAAATTATCAATATTATTTGCATTCCACCAATCACAGTAGAAATTGCGATCCGCAAAATAAAGCACCTCGCCAAGGAGATTTAGAAATGAGTGGAATACCAGATAGAAAAAGCACAGCCAGCATAAATGATTAGGTAGCTATAAAATGTTAAATATTTGTATACATACAGGTATAATAGCTTGCTGATCAAATGAAAGAAATCTTTACTTACCGCAAGTTTCAGCAAACGTTCTGTGGCTAATCCCATGTCCATATTAGAGAATGGTATCAAAGAATTGCGTACCGACGGAACAATCCACTGTTGGACAATTGCCAATAAAACATTGACACCAACAAAGGTTTCCAGCAAACGCTTCAACAAAAAGCGCTTGCGAACTCGCGATGTGCGTGGAAAGTTAAGTTCATAGCAAAGAGTTGGTGCTAGTAAAAAGTACATGAGATCTTTGTAGCTTAAATTGTCGGGATATTGGACCAGCTTAGCAACATCTTCATCATCGTCGTCACCCTTCATTTTTTCTTAAAACAGAAATAGGAACAAACGAAGTGTCATTTAAAATTCCATTTTTTAGATGAGGAAAAAACTTACTCAGCTCGGCTGAAGAGATACTTGGACGTCGTTCACGCGGTTGTCGCTGATAGTAGGTCTGCCGACACCACATATTTGTTTGAACGTAGCTCCAGAGTTTCAAGAACAGTATAGCAGAATAGAAACACACAGTTATTGTACCCACTATAGACAATGAGATTGTGATTACAGTAACGGACATTAAATCGTATACTTACTTATGCTAAATGTAGAGCCCCTGAGATGAATAAATAATACAGGAAAAGAAACCGATACAGCTATGTTAATTGTCTGGATAGCCATGCCAAGGCCCTCCGAAATTATTTCCTGTAAAAAATATAAAGTAGAAATGTTTGTATTCTTAATTTATTTAATTGATAAGAGAAAAATTTAAAACGCAACGATAAGTGAACTACAAATAGCTAAAAAAAAAAAAAGACATGTTCACTTATCGTAAAAAAAAAGAACTAGCGAACAGGAAAAGGTTTGCGATGTATCAGTAAAAGCAGTACCGATAAGTCTAGCTATCGCTCATCGGCTACAAGCCCATCACCGACGTTGGCACATTCGTCATTTCCATCGTATCGCACGACGCTTGGTCGTAGTTTCTTTGTGTTCGCTATTTCGTTATATGTATGTTATAGAATAGATTCAAATAAAAGTGAAGCAAAAGTGTTATAAATACCTAAATAACAATTAAAATCAAATAGATACAGCAACAAAATGGAAGTCACAGACGCTAATTTGCAATTATTAGCCGGTTATTTGCAACAGACGCTTAGTCCGGATCCAAATGTTCGCAGACCCGGTAAGTGTGTGAGAGCATGCGTGTGTGCATGTGTATGTGGTTCGGGAGAGATAGAGAAAGAGACTGTGCGAATGCGCGCGCGGGAAAACGGCGGCAGTAGATCTTTTGTTCTCCCTTTTGCAATTATGCGATTTAAATGAAATTACAAAAATCTTTCCACAGCGGAAAAGTTACTGGAATCAACAGAACTGCAACAGAACTATCCAGTGCTGTTGCTCAACCTTATCGACAAGGCCAACGTAGACATGACAATACGAGTGGCGGGCGCAATTGCATTTAAGAACTATGTAAAGCGTAATTGGGCCGCACACGAGGATACCGACGAGCCGGATCGCATACACGAGAGCGACCGCAATACAATAAAGACGCTAATTGTTACGCTGATGCTGCACTCGCCGACGGCACTGCAAAAGCAGCTGAGCGATGCTGTGA
The DNA here is from genome assembly GCA_018904305.1 of Scaptomyza montana. Taxonomy (NCBI): domain Eukaryota; kingdom Metazoa; phylum Arthropoda; class Insecta; order Diptera; family Drosophilidae; genus Scaptomyza; species Scaptomyza montana. The sequence goes on from JAEIGR010000004.1 coordinate 4,818,902, forward strand.
GCATCATTGGAAAACATGATTTTCCCAAGAAATGGCCGCAACTGATCGATGAAATGGTCGAGAAGTTCGCCTCGGGTGATTTTAATATGATAAACGGCATATTGCAAACAGCGCATTCGCTTTTCAAACGTTATCGCTATGAATTCAAATCGCAAACATTGTGGGAGGAGATTAAATTTGTGCTGGATCGAATGGCCAAGCCGTTGACGGAGCTCTTGCAAGCGACAATGCAGCTGAGCACTTTGCACGAGGGCAATGCGGAGGCCTTGAAGGTCATATATAGCTCTTTAGTGCTGGTTAACAAGGTGTTCTTCTCGCTCAACTCGCAAGATTTGCCCGAATTCTTTGAGGACAACATGAACACATGGATGGGCGCATTCCTTCAACAGCTGGCCGTTGATGTCGCCATTCTGCGCACCGATGATGACGAGGATGCAAGCGTCTTGGAGCATCTGCGTTCGCAGGTTTGTGAAAACATATGTCTCTATGCCCGCAAATACGATGAGGAGTTCAAGCCGTTTATGGAGCAGTTTGTAACTGCTGTCTGGGAATTGCTTGTAAAGACCAGCTTGCACACAAAATACGATGCGGTAAGTAATTTAGCCAGCTTAGCAAACTTTTTGTTTCTAATACTCTCTCACTATCTTTCTGTTTTTAGCTCGTTTCAAATGCTTTGCAATTCCTTTCGGTGGTCGCAGAGCGCAAGCATTACAACAACATCTTTGAGAATCCGGAAATATTGGCGCGCATATGCGAAAAAGTTGTCATACCCAATTTGGACATAAGACCATCAGACGAAGAGCTGTTCGAGGACAGTCCAGATGAGTATATACGCCGTGATATTGAGGGCTCCGACATTGATACACGTCGACGGGCTGCCTGTGATCTTGTTAAGACGCTCTCAATTAACTTTGAGCAAAAGATCTTTGGCATATTTGGGCAGTATCTAGAAATCTTGCTGGGCAAGTACAAACAGGATCCTGTAACCAATTGGCGTTCCAAGGATACGGCCATTTATTTGGTCACCTCATGGGCATCTCGTGGCGGCACACAAAAACACGGCATAACACAAAGCTCGGAACTGGTGCCATTGCCACAGTTCTGCGCTGAGCACATTGTGCCCGAATTGGAGCGTCCCAATGGTAAGTAACTTTTGCTGATCATTAGTTCTTATTTCAGTTAGTAATATTTTTGTTTGCAGTTAATGAACTACCCGTGCTGAAGGCAGCTGCCATTAAGTATGTTATGGTTTTCCGCAGTCTGTTGGGCCCACAGACGTTGGCAAACTGTTTGCCGCATCTCATACGTCATTTGCCTGCTCAGAGCATTGTTGTGCACAGTTATGCGGCTTGTTCGCTGGAGAAGATTATGACAATGCGTGACGCCAGCAATAGTCAATTGTTTGGGCCACAGGTTCTAGCTCCACACGCAAATCAATTGGTTAGCGGACTATTTGCTACGTTGGCGCTAACTGGTTCGGCGGAGAACGAGTACGTCATGAAAGGTGAGTTGAAGGTCACACATGAAGGTTATAATTCATCAACAATAATTGTAATTGTTGTTTTCTTAGCAATCATGCGCAGCTTCCATGTGCTGCAAGCGGCCTCGATGCCATATATGGCTGTTGCATTGCCTCGCCTTACTGAAATTCTCACATTTGTCGCCAAGAATCCCTCACGGCCACTCTTTAATCATTATCTCTTCGAAACACTGGCGCTGTCCGTTAAGTAAGTCAATAGCTATTTTAAAAATGTGCATAATTAATATACTAATTATATTTTTTATTTTAGAATTGTCTGCCAAGCAGATGCCACAGCTGTCAGCTCATTTGAGGAGGCATTGTTCCCAGTTTTTCAGGGCATTCTGCAACAGGACATTACTGAATTTATGCCTTATGTGTTTCAAATGCTATCGGTACTTCTAGAGATTCGCGAATGCAGTGGACCCATACCCGAACCCTATTGGGCACTATTTCCGTGTCTGTTGGCGCCACCTCTCTGGGATCGCAGTGGCAATGTGACACCACTTATACGCCTGCTCTCAATCTTTATAAAACAGGGCTCTGCACAAATTCAAGAGCTTGGAAAATTAGTAAGAATTACTAGATTGAAAAACTTGAAGTCTTTTAATAATTTCTATTTTCTCTTTTTAGAATGGCATTCTGGGTATCTTCCAAAAGATGATCGCCTCTAAAGCAAATGATCATGAGGGCTTTTATCTGCTGCAAAACTTGCTTTTCTATTACAACGCCACTGAGTTACAGACAAGCATGCGACAAATCTTTGGCTTGCTCTTCCAGCGTCTGTCGCTATCAAAGACCGCCAAGTACTTGAATGGCATCATTGTGTTCTTTAGTATGTATGTGAACAAAGTTGGTGGCCCTCCACTAGTGCAGTTAATTGACGAGATTCAGCCGGGCATGTTTGGCATGCTGCTGGAACGCGTCTTCATCACGGACATGGCCAAGGTCAGCAGGGAATTGGAGCGTAAAATGGTAGCAGTGGGCGTTACTAAACTGCTTACCGAATGCCCTGAACTTTTGTCGGGTCGATATGTAGCATATTGGCCACGTTTGCTGCACGCACTCATCGATTTGTTCGAACGCCCGCCAGAGAAGTTGCCCGGCTTGGATGTAGATGCAGCTGCTGCTGATGTTGGTGTCGATGCCGAGCCCGGCTACCAGGCAGCCTTTTCCCAGCTCACGTTCGCTCAGCCCAAGCAGGTGGATTTTTTGACCGAGGTGACAGATACTCGTCAGCATTTGGCAAGGGCGTTGTCAAACGTGTACCAGAGTCAAGCAGGAGCATTGAGCAATTTGCTGACTCCGATCGATCCCGAGTATAAGCAGATGCTGCAGAAATATTGCGAGCAGGCGGGTGTTCGCATTGCTTAAGTTATTGATTTAAGTACACACACACACACACACACCTCGCATCAACCCATTTGCACACACACATTTACAATTGTCATACGAAAATAATTTACGATATGTAACGATTGCAATCTACGTACTCAATTATAGTTATGTTTGAATGTATAAAAAGTTTTCGATTTATGTTAATATATGTTAGTAAGCTAAAAATGCATACATGGATTAAAACTCCTAACTAGCCCAAGAGCAGTAACCATCACTGAATGAATACGTTTTCAATCCACCTTTATTTGGGAAATTTGTCAAATATTAAATTTTTTTCAAATTTTAAAAATCCAAATTAGAAGTTTAGGATCTTGGCAGAAACATGTGGAAACTTACTAACGCATTTGAACGCACATTTCGGCAACCCAGCAGTCGTAGATTTCATAGTGAGTAAAGTTTAAATTGAATGTTAACCTATAAAGTTGAGGTTACTTACCAGAGCGAGACCCTTCTCGATAGCCAGACAAATTGATATGTGAACAAATGAGTCTGTAAACAAAACAAAGAGATTGCGTTAAGGTTATAAAGGATTTGTAAAGCAGCAGATAATTACACATAATTAGGAATAGAGCATTGTGACCTTCGCCCTCATTGCGGCCGCTTACAAAGAAATACCAGTCAATGGGATTAATTCGTATACCATATCTGAAAAGAAACAGCGGTTTTAAAGAGTTTACAATATTAAACTGTTCAATTCAACATACTTGAGCAGATTTTCAAGACCCAAACGCAAACCACCCATGCAGAGTAGCAGGAAAGCCCAGTTAACCAGACCCGTAAAATTGGTAAATCCCGAACTCCAAGAAAACAGCGAGTCCCGGGGACGATGAATACTAAAAGTATGCACGATAGTTATGGAATATTTAATTTGATTCAAAGTCAACAATTATCTTACGATCTGTCCGGTTGAGCTTTTCGCATTTTTGCCTCCTTGGTTGTGATCTCCTCGGCACGTGTAACACTTTGGGTGCGTCTATAGCGTAGTTTCTTTTCGCTGGTTCCATTGCCATTCTCATCCCTGTCGAGCACCTTACGGTACTGCTGTAAATCTATAGGAGTACCATATTGATCGAAGAGATGCTGCGTGGACCTGCGATTGCGCAGGTTGAACAAATTGAATTCATTTGCAGAGGCAGAGCGTTTTAGACGCTTCATAAAACCGACAGCTACTCCATTAGTTTGGGCCGGTGGAACTGTTGTTGGTTTTGTGTTAATTGGGGTTGTCGCTCCTTTCTCCTTGGGTTCTTTGGTTGTTGTCATGTTACTCGAGCTGTCAGTTCGGTCCAGTTCGTGGCTATTTTTCGGGGTTAGATTTGAGTTTGAATTAGTTTGGTCGAACTGCGCGTTTGTTATTTCTCAAATCTTATCGCGAACACATTTTTTATTTTGGCCATTACTAAAAAATTGAAACATTTTGATAAGAGAGCACTTGCGATTTAAGTTGAACTTTTGTCGAAATAATATTCGCACTCAAAATGTTTTATACAAACTAATTCAGTAAACTTTTTATCTCCAGCTTTATTGTCTAATCACAACTGATTTCCTCGCATACACAACAAAAATAATTATAATAATAAAAGCTTGTTGCGGTTAAGGTTCACCTGGAGACGTAAGAGTTGTTGGTGTAAACCGATACATGCATTGGTAACGTTTTATCTATGGTCATATAGTTAGCAAATAGTATTCACACAGATATGTGTGGATATGTAAATGGAGGCTGTTTACTGCCTTCAAACCTGAACTGTGATAGGCAGTTACACATATTATAAAATCATTAAGCGACCGGGTAGATTAGGTTTTGTATATAGTTTAACACACAAGGTGAACGCAATTTAAATTGCAAATACTAGTAAATTAATCAACTTCTAATGTCAACTAGAAAGATCAGTATTGATCCATTGTTATACAGTGTTGAGTTTATCTAGGTTATTCAACAAATATGAAAGATTTTGAAAGGCAAGCTTGAACAATGATTTGTTGAGCTTTAAGGTCTCAATTAAGTTCTGAACATCTTACTATTGTAAAAAAGTTTAAGCTACTTTTCAAATTAAATTAATATATTTTGAATGCCATGCATCTGTGCAACTTTAACCAATACCACCACACACACATATAAGATTTTTAGCACATTTATTGCATACAACATTTTTAAATTAACTTACTAATAGCCTTATACTTTATATAGAGTACAACAAAAATTTAGGTATGTTATTCATACAGTATTGTATAGCACTTGAAAAAAGTATTTTAATTTCTAAATACGAAGTTTGCCCGCATTCACGTAACTTGTTGATTGTTAATGACGCCGTCTCACAACAAGATTTGATTAGAAAATTGTTTAAACAATTACTAAAAATATATACAAATTAGATTCATATTGTGGTTTATTTTTAAAGAAATAATACATTAAATTACGGTTCGTGTGGGTTATCACAAATTTAAAAATGCTTGACTAACAATATTCTACGTCATTTGTCGACCAAAAATAAAATTGCAAAAAGAAAGAATGAAGAAGACATATAATTTTCATTTAAACAATGATCTCGAACAGCGATTAATATCAAAGCTTATCAAGCAATGTAAATATTTTATAAACTTTTTCCTTCAACCGATAAACGGTAAAGTAAAGTTAAATATTTATGTATGCTATTATCTTTGTGTGAACATAGTATATACTATATGGCATTTCGTACGTTGAATGCATGCGTTATTAAAGCTTTGTGTTCTCATGTGTTTAAACTTTAAAGTCGAGTCATCGTAAGGCGACTTCTTTAAGCAGCTGTAATGGCTCATCAGTATGAAGAAGCACGCAAATGCACATGTAGTTTCCATTTGCATATATGTATGTGTGTGTGTGCATACCGAATGCATATATCAAAGCAAAGAAAGAGTACTTGCGGTGCTTGCTGCGGTTTTCATAATTGTTTCACTGAACTTTTCGTTCACACATTTACTTATGCACATACATACATACATACAAGAGGGGCAATGACATTTGTCATATCTTATATCTGTTGCTTTACTACATATGTATAACAATAGGTATTGACTTCTAAAGGAAATTGTTAAATTGTTGTGCATATTACGTAATTGTTGATTAAATTGCGTTCGACTTGTGATTAAAATGCATTGAGTGAAGCGTGTTTTTATTTAATTTTTTTTTTGTGTTTAATTAAAGCATGGTCAGCTAATTACAACCACAAACCGGTCATACTGAGCCCGCCAGGTAAAGTAGGTCAGTGATGCAGGTCACAAAATTACCGGCTAGCCGGCTTGTTTAAGGCATTTTATAAGCTCAATTTGAAATTGTATAAAAACACCAGTTAGAAATGCATGTACATATGTATTTGTATGAGAGGGTGTTCCTTTGCTGATTACATTGTAAACGGATGCTAAAGTGCGCAAGCCAAACCAAAAAAAAACGTTTGCCGGCTTATCAGCCAGTGGCTGCTGTCTGCTCGCACCAAAATCTTATCAGTAGCGTCTGACATTTCACTGATAAACTTTCGAAAAAACGCATTTATGATTTTTATTCATATTGGAATTTGGCTTTTCAGTTTGACAGAAAGAGACTTTTCGCACTGTGACTTGTATGCTCTCAGCACTGTTATTGCTGTAGTTTCTCTCTCGCTCTGTATTTGTCTGTATGTTCTGTGTTTGTATTTTTGCACGCACGATCGTCGAACCTGTTTTATGCCTTTTAAGTTAGAAGTTTGTTTGGCTGGTTTTATTTGGTTGCTGTTGTAGTTGCCGATGTTTGACGAGACGCCAAAAAAAAAATTGAAAATATTTTTTAATGCGTTTTGCAGATGCCAGCCGACAAATCAAGGTCATTGATACACGCACAGTGATACGTTAAGAGAGTGATTAGCATTTAAGGCAGCAGCATGAAAACACACAAATTTAGACACACTGTTTGCGGGTGAGTTAGTTTTTAACACTTTAATTTATCAATTTACATCAAACTAAGTCATAAAACTGGGGCAAATGCTACACGTGTTTCATGAGTTTGTTGTTTTCTATTTCAATGGAAAAAGTCTTAAGGAAAACTGCAATTTTATTATTTCATTTTGTTTTCGTTTGATTGAGTGTTGGAACTCTCTCTCTCTCTCTCTCTCTCACTTTTCCACTGTCTTTTATTTCAACAAAAATCAAATAAACGACAAAAAAAAAACAATAATAACGCTTGAACAACAACAACAATGCACAAAATAACTGATTAAATGCACCAAATAATTAGAGTGCTATTAATGTGGCTTGAAATTTACTCTTTTGACTTAATTTAGGCACTTGTCGTACAGTTAAATTGTGTAGCTATTTTGATTTGTCACCCACGACGCGCATGCAGCTTCTTCCAGAGAACGATTGAAGCGTGTTGCTTTACCGTTCGCTTCAACGTCAAATTCTCAACTGCTGGTTGGAAAATCGAAGCCGAAATAAACAAAGCAAAATTGCAGAGCAAACATATGTATGTATATACGTGGATTCAATCAGTCTGAAAGCGATTGAGAGCGGACGCAGTAAGCACGCGCACATTATCCAGTTGACATTTTCAGTTGCACAGAGAGAGAGAGAGAGAGAGTGAGTGCTCTGGAAGAGAGTAGTTCTGCGATCTGTGTGTGGTTTGAGTCGGCGCTAATAAGCACATTCGATAGGTTGCTGTCTTCGCAGGGCACTGCTTACTGGTATTGGCTGCCTAGGTTTATTAATCTATGGTTGACTGCAACTGCTTGCATTTTAGCAAAGTTTTCAACCATATGCAGTAAATACCTAATTTATTTATGAATATGTGCGATGCACATATGCACATTGTGCATCAAAATTTTATGTATTGCCAATTATTGCACACTTAACAACTAAAAAACACAACATTTTTATGCTCGATAATGAAGGTAAAGTGTATATTGGGTTTGTGCAATGTCCGTATATCTTTTGGGCTAGAGTCACCAATTTAGGTCTTCCTACCAGTTGATCTTCTTAGCAGTTAGCATCCCACAAAATCGGTACCAAAAATTTGATGCCATGCCCCTAAACTATGCCTCACGCCCCACCACCTACTTAAAAGCTTTAGAGCTACGGTCACCAAACTTGTTAAATTTAAATTAAAATGTAACTGGTGACATCCCCGAAAGATCTGCATCAGCCAATCTTTGAACGCAGCGCACATTCCTGCCGCATCCGTACCAATACACCGCCGTCAGTTGCTTCCGACTGCAACGTTTCCACTTGTTTTTAATAATTTAATTTAAATTACAATAAAATACGAAACAAAACAATGCAAGAACCGAACCGATAGTTCTCATATTGATAAAACTTAACCAACTAACAACGCTTAGATCCAAACGATCCAATCTTTAAAGCTTAGTTATTAACATGTTCAATTAAACATTTTTAGGTGTAAGAAAAAAATTTGCTTTGATAGATTTGGTATAGAGCTCGGTTTGTTTGTTAAAGAACAATTTTAAAATTAATGTTAATGATGCTGCCGCTAAAAATCGTTATTATCAATATCATCATTATCGTTATTGTCAAATCATCCAAGTTATCGTCGTCTCAATCCTCATCATCCGAAGATTCGTCAAGACTATCTAAGCGCCTGAGTAATGACGCTTCTTGTTGTTTACTCAGAATCCGCATCATCACATCATTATTATCATCATCATCATAAACATCATCTTCATTATCATCATCATCAACATCATCTTCATTATCATCTTCATCATCGTCGTCTGATTGCGTCCCAGCAACTTTACGAGGAGGCTTTACAGGAGGTTCACTCACCGCTGTTTCGGGCGTGGCAGCGGTTGTCGTTGGTGTTGTCGTTTGTGTTGTGGTTGTCGTTGGTGTTGTTGATGTCGTTGGCTTTGGTGTTGTCGTTTTTGTCGTTGGTTTTGCTGTTGTTGTTGTCGTTGTCTTTGGTGTTGTTGTTGTCATTGCTGTCGTTGGTGTTGTCGTTGGTGTTGGTGTTGCTGTTGTCGTTGGTGCTGTTGTTGTCGTTAGTGTTATTGTTGTTGGTGCTGTCGTTGGTGTTGTTGTGCTGGAGGGAGTTGTAGACATTGTCATTGTATGCAAGTGCATAACCTTAAAGGTCTCCCCAAAGTCACGTTTCTCGCTGGGATCCACTCTGTGCACCACAGGCTCCCGCTTCGGAATGATCATCACCATTTTGGGACTATGCGGATCAAATTCATTCTGACCATAGTTTTTGACTTTGGAATGACCCTCGATAATGTAATACATGGGTCCAAACAGTGGCTTTGGCGGCTGTTTATAATGTGAGAATAGTGCATCTGTGGTAAGTTCCGGTGCCGGTGCAACTGTGGGTCGTTGCTCTAGATTGCTTATCGGTGGGATTATAAAGCGATTGCTTCCGTCTGATTTGGATTGTTGAGAAATTGGCGTTGATGTTGTTGAAGTTGTCGTCATGGAGCTGGTGAGGAACATGGGTTGGAAATCGTTGTAGCTGGTAGCGGGTGTCTGATGTGTTCGAGTTGTTGGCGTTATATATATCTCTGGTCGCGTGCTGCTCGTGGACGTGGGCGTGGCTATGGTAGGGGGACCAGGCACAAAGGTCACCGGTTTATAGGTGGAGCTTAGGTAAGAGCTAATCATCTGCTGTGGCTTGGTTGTGCCCATTAGATACTTGGTGGATGGCATTGTTGGTTTCATGCGTTGCTTCATTATGGGTTTCACCAGCTCCTTTTGCAGCAGCTCGTGGAGCCAAGGCTTGCGCGGCACCTGCTTGGGTCCCATCGTATGTGGATGTATAGAGTTGGGTGCATAGCTCACTGCGTCTTGTGGCCTGGAGAAGCTATAGTGTTGCATGGACTCCTGATGATGTCCATCCGCGTGGCTCATGCGTGGAGGCAAAGATGATCCGGATCTGGGTGAATAGGTTAACCAGGATGCACTGCTCGCTGTGGAGGGACTGCTATAATAATGTGTGGGAGTAATTTTTGGTTTGCTGTGACTGGAGGAGCTAGTGTATCCACTGCCACCCATATTCATACTCATGTAGGAGGAGCTACTGGGTGAGGAGCTCATCATTCCCCCACCATGGCGATACTCTACATGACCCACGCCCTTCATCATCATGGGTGGTGGCATTAGATGTGTGTGTGGCATGTGTTGCATCATCTGTTGTTGTTGTTGCTGCTGCTGTTGTTGTTGGGGTGCATAATAAGTCCGACGTATGGGAGCATATTTTAACTGATGATGCTGTTGATTCGAACTCAATCCCTGATAGGGCAGAGGCTGCTGCTGCTGCTTCGATCTGGAACGTTCCCTTTCCCCTGCCACGCCCAGCAATAGAATATCGCTTTTTGTCTTGTTGCGTAATAGATCCGCAGGGATTTTCTGTCTAGCATCCTGACTGCTATTTAGATTATTCTCCGCCCAGTAGCGCACCCGATCCAAGGCAGGCGGACTATAATCATAGGTGGGATCTTTTTGTAGTGGATCCCCGTGGCCAAGCGGTCGCCACTCGTTGTTGTTGTTGGGATCCAGTCGTGGTGCTGCAAATGAATATATAAAGAGAGCGTTGCATCAATTTAATTGAACGTGTTTGTCTTTAATTGCCAACAATTTAAATTGGCCTGAGGCGGTGAGGGTAGAAAGGGGGGAGAGGGGGAGGGTGTGTGTGTGGAAAAATCATAGCTCGTTATAGTGTTAACAAATGTTTTTGCTGCAACGCCACCAAGCGAAGACACAATTCCACAAATGAGTGGGTAACACGATAGGAAAGGCAATCTCTATCATTATTGAACAACCTGGAGGGAATACTCATTGCGCGGTTCTATTTAGTCTGTTCACGATTTATATCCTTGACTTTACAGCCTATTAAAAATAACAAAATAAGTGCACAACAATTAATTCTAGCATTTGTTTATGACAAGAAGGATCAAACTCATTGAAAGCACTTGGTATATTTTAAACTTAAAATTCCCAATTATTATAGCTAGCTAGCTAAGCTTAATTATTTTACAACCCTAGATCATATTTTTCATAGATCTTATGTTAATTCTGTTTTCTTCCCCTTAGGTCCAATGTCAATTTTTCAACTTAAGCGTAGTTAACTAAGTTCTCTACTAACTCCTAACTCATAATGAAGTTTTTTATATGTCTGCAAATATATAATTGAATCTAAAGTCGTTGCCTGAAGCTGAACTCAACTTAAATCCAATCATATAGAAAAGCATGAACAAAGTGTGGGCTATGACTAATGCTTAAAGTTGAGTGCGAATTCAAATCCAATAATACTAAAGTCACAGTTCAAGTTATTGACCGCTGGCTGCTCCTCACACTTAAAGTGAAACAGGAGGCATCGCCCACCTGAATATACGCCACATGGCAATCACTTGGAAGATCACTGCCAGATCACTGGGGGCCACAGCTAGCCAGGCAATCAACACAACAAACACAACAAACAGCGGGTCCATGTTCACTATGACTTGATTGACTGATCAACGGCGCGGACGACGTCGACGACGATGTCCAAAACGTTGACTGGCAGTCTGTGGTCTAAGCTAAAAGAGTTTTGGGATTGCAGACCGAGAGGCTCGTTGTCTTGGTGTTTTGGAAGTAGCCGTATAAGTTATTAGCTACAAGTCAGACAAATCGCTTTCCATTTGAATGCGACGTAGATCAACGTGAGGAATGGTACTTGGACTCTTTGGTCTTTTCGTAAATATTTTGGCAAGTTGGGCGGAAATGTGGCGACTCATGCATTTTGTGATCTGTTGACTGGCAATTTTCGATTTGTGGCGGCTCAATTGGTTTTTGGGAGAGCGCTTTTATAAATTGGTAAAGATTAAATGCCTCTAGGGGCGGCATACAAACCAACAACCTACGCTCCAGTTTGCAAGTTGTTGTGGAAAAAGTTTTGTTGGTATCCCCATTTATCCTTGCATAATTGCTGGCAGTTTGTTTTGGTTTAAGTATTAAAGTCGTTTTCACTTTCATTTGCTGCACCACATTAAAATACCGCGCATGATTGCGTTAAAATTGTTTGGAACTCCTAATGCTGGCCATTAAAATAGCCCCCCCCCATCCCCCAACCTCTCTTACCCACTAAAAGAGAGCAAACAAACAGGTGTCTCCCGTCTCTCTACACGTCTCGTCTAGTCGATCTTGTGGTCGTGTCAATTATGTCGGCATTTGGCGGTTGAAACAAAATCAAAGTGCAAATCTTTCATATTTGCGGCATTTCATGCGGTTCATTGGCAGCGCCACATCAGCACCACTCTCTACCTCTCTCTCTCTCTCTCTCTCTCTCTCTCTCTCTCTCTCTATCTCTATCCTACCTGTTGTCGCATTGGGCGTTACAAATGCCAAGCCATTCACTTCATCCTGATGACTGCCACTCTTCGCAATCGTTGTTGCTGTTGCCGTTTGTGGCAAGACCTCAAACACCTCATCAGCCGCACAGGTGGCGGGGCAGACGGCTTGCAAGCAGAACCAATAACAAAATATTGTTACCAAATTGAGGGTTTTGTGGCGTTCGCTAATCATCTTAAAACGTTGCGGGTTATCTGCAAATGTAAATAAATAACAATTATGATTATTATGCTTTTTACAGATTATTCAATACAATTTGTTTGCATTGAAAGTTGAAGACTTGAGCATCGAACTGTTAAAAACGTATACTAGCTACTGCTTTGTGGCTCTTAACAGAACTATCAGCACGGTTAAACATTCGATATGTTATGATAATAAGGATACAAAACAAAAGACTCAGGCAACAAACTTGCTTTTAAACAATTTTAATGAAAATGTAATTTTTTAAACTGAAGAGTGTATTTCGATTAATTTTAACTGAAACATCTTAAGGATGCGTTCAAATGTTAAAAGGAGACATAGGTTTGCCTTATTATGCTACAAATCTTCTTAAGAACCAAATAGAAGACTTTGGAAACAAACCTTATAGAAAGTCCAAAGAAAAGAAGTACCTTAACCGTTCTTATGTTCAATACTTGCTCTGTAACTTTCAAAACTTTTCCTTCAAAACAACACTCGATTAATGCATTTCTGCACAACCTTTAAGAAGCATCTCAATCAAATAAGATTTTAATCATATAAATACAATTTTAATCAAAATATCATCCAAAGATTTTACCAAGTTTAAACCGCATAAAGCTCCATCAAAATTGTCCCTCTACAAGAAAGAAAGGTTTGCATACAACTCATAGCTGACAACTTTATTTAAAACATATTGCATTCGCGTCTTCATTTAGTCCGGTATGCCTGTTTTGTAATTGGGTGGTCCCCTTTTCGTTGCGACTCCACAAATTATTTTTTATATAATATTTTCTTTCGGGACCTGTCTTTAGGGCTTTGTTCCGTTGTCAACAACGGACGCGTTACCAACGAAAGTGAAACTTGTGCACAATATTTTGATTTTGGAACATCAAAAACAACAAAAGTTTGCATTTATTTTGTAGCAACCACAGATGTTTGTTGTTGTTGCTGCAGCTGCCGTTGTTGCCGATGTTGCACGGCGGCCGTTTGGCGGCAATCGTAAAAATTAACGTGATTACTTCACGCATAAATAAAGCCATTAAATGCCAAACATTTCAAAACGACTAGCAATTAAAATCAAATAAAATTCATCGACAGCAACAAAAAAGTCAAAGTCATCGAAACTGGCTAATTGTTTTATGTGGGCAGAAGTGTGGCATGCACCAGAATTGGCGTTAATTATAGCCAATAAAAAAAATGGTTAATCAGAGAGTGCTTTGGTTGAAATTGGAAGAAGACTGTTAAACAATAATAGAAGATACTCAAAACAAGTTTTATGCTTGATAGGTTTCTGGTTACATTTTCCGATTGAAGGAAATATTCTGGTTTCTTTAAGGATAACATATTTAGCACAGTCTGTATAGAGTATCTTTTGTATAAAGTTCCTAATTGGGGTTTTTCACACATTCGTTTCGTTAGTTATTTAATGCTTGTGTTAACTTTTTTGCATAATACACAATTTAATTATGCATAACTTATGTGTCATTTAATTGGTTTTTATTATGTTAACATGCATTTGAGTTAGTTGGCCAAGTTAAACGAGTTTAGATTTAACAAGCTCGGCCATCAAGTAAAGGAAATGGCTTTTTAATTTACAAGCTGCTGTTGTTGTTGTTGTTGTTTTTGTTGTTCATGATCTAACATGCATATATTAGAAAAATTAAAAACAATTACTTAAGTCAACTTCAATGCAGTCAGTCATTGATGTAGATTCTGAGCAATATTTTTGACTTTGTTAAGTGCATTCCACGGCGAACAGTTAACAGATGCAGAAAGTTGTAAGAAATGTGACCACAAGTGCAAACAGCTATAAAAAATCCAATAAACTGCATTTTACTCGTAGATAATAGAAATGTAAAACTATCTTGTCAAACATTGTAGATTGACTTCAATGTGTTCGATGTGTGGGGCATTTTTATGTCTGTTTTATGTGGGCAATAATTTGAGTTTGTCTATTTTTGTGCTTGCTTTCAATCCGCACCATGCACTTTGAATACATCTTTCAACTATCTGCAACTGCATCTTTTAACGCTAAAAAGCGCAGTGAGGCCCAACCCAAAAAAAAAGTACAAAAAAACCGATTGAATTCGCTCTGAATGGCATGCAAAGTGACGGCTGCTGTTAAGTGAACGCTTAAGCCAATGAGGCGGTATGCATAACAAAAACAAAAACAAAAACAAACAAACGAACAGATAGACAGACAGACAAACAAGCGCAACAACAGCCAAGTGACAAGCAAAGAGGCAAAGCCAAAAGATTCATTCAAGTGAGCGACACTTTTTATGCGTGACATAAAAAGCGACCACAACAACTGGTCAACAACATGGAAACTGGGGATGCATACCAACATGGCAGCGTATTAGCAAAGACAAATACTAATTGCAGCCAAAGCAGCAGCAACATTTGCAGTAGCAGCAACAACAGCAACTCGCAGCAGCATTTTTTTTTTTTTCATCTTTTATTTATTTGTTGTTGGCTTTGCTGCCGGCAGTTAATTTCATTTAAAGAATGTCATCTTCACTTTAAGTGAAAGATAAATGCACACAAATAAACAAACATACACACACTTAACGCACACACACACATTAACACACTTGTATTGCTGTGTGGAAAAATCGACAGTTGCAAGTGTTTGGCATTGTCTTCAATTTCCTTCAACTTCAATGCGAACATTTGGCGCTTAGCGCTGCCAACGCTGCGTATGAGTGATGTGTGTATTTTGTTTGTTTGTTGCGCTTACTGTTGTTGTTGTTGTTGCTATTGTTGTCTGCAACTTGACGCAGCTGGTGCCTTGTTGTTAATGATGAGCAGTGCGTCTTAATTCTTTGCGCAAATAGCGGGACAGCACATTCGATTTCGCTCAGAAGAAAACTGAGAGTTTGCTTATAAAAAAAGGAAAACAACCAAATCAACTTTAAATGTTATTGAACAAAGTTAAGCCGTTGATAAAACAAATAATTTGTCACTAAATTTCTCACTTTAAATTATTATGTCGATGAAAACAAGTAGCAAACAAACAAATTAAATAAATACAAACAGACACCACTCAAAAACGTTTAGTTTGTAATTCATTCATGTTCTTTATGTTAATTCGATTGTTAATGTTGCTCTGTTAGAAAACAAACACTGACACTGACTCTTTGCACTTATTACCACAATATTCAATCATCATTAAAACTTCGATTACACTATCTCAATGAATCTTTGGTTGATCTTACATCATCTTTCAAATTTAATACGTACCATAAACTCAAAAACTCGAACTGACTGTAGATTTTTATGGAGCTACTGTTGTCGTATAATCCTTTTTCTTTTTATTTCTTGTTGGGAATGTTTATCACTTTACTTTAAACTAATTTTCAGTCATTTCTTTTATGCTTCATTGGCTGCCTATTGTCAAAAGCGAATAATAATTATAATAATAATCAAAAGAGCGGCTTTATTATTATTCCATTCCCAATTTGGTTGGCAATTGCATGGGTCTGGCAAACATTTTGTTTTTATTTCATTCAGTGAATTTCACTTTTAAACGACGGCCAAAACCGACGACGCGTCGTCGCAACGTGCCACACGAGTCACACTTTTTGAGTCCACCGAACAGACACCGAAGAGTCATTCGCACTTTGTGTGTATTTGTTGTTGTTTCAATCGGGGGAGCAGAAAATTTTGCTTCTCTTTGCGATTGCTTTGCTGCGGCGCATCCGTTTCAAAACGCGTCCGTTTGTTAACTGATTTCGCGTTGTGTTGGCCAAAACTCAAATTCGAAACGGCTCTAAAAGAAGCGTCAAC
Source organism: Scaptomyza montana (assembly GCA_018904305.1). Classification (NCBI taxonomy): domain Eukaryota; kingdom Metazoa; phylum Arthropoda; class Insecta; order Diptera; family Drosophilidae; genus Scaptomyza; species Scaptomyza montana. Next base: position 4,835,124 of record JAEIGR010000004.1, read on the forward strand.
ACTGCTGCGCCTCCGCCAGCGTCGCTGCTGCGGTACAACGAACCAGACAACTGGCCAGACTCAGACTCTAGATACCAGACCCCCCCACCAGCCGCTCTTCCTCTCAAAAAGCAAAGCTCAGACGACACAAAAACAAACAACAACAACAACAAAACTGAGCGGCGTTTACTTTGCAATTGCCAGCTGCACTTGTCGCTGTCGCTGCCGCAGTCGATGTTGACGTCGCTGCTGTTGCTGTTGCTTGCTGAGTGACCAAAGCGAATCAATATGTTTATGTATATGCTTTGCAGTCGACGTTGCAGTCGCAGTCGCTGCTGCTGTTGCTGTTTGCCGGCAAGCAAAGTTGCCGTCTTCTTGCTTATGGTTATTTGTTGTCGCTCCTTCTCCTTCTGCTGCTGCTGCCGCTGTTGCTGTGTTTGCTGCCAACAGACTCACTTTTCACTGCAACATGTTGCTGACTAACTGACTGACTAACTGAATGACTGACTAACTGGTAAGTCTGACCATGAAGATGTCTCTATGCGGGCATTATCAAATACTACAAAGAGCTCTGAAATGTTAAGTCGAATAACTCAATTTAACAAATAAATGGTTAAAGTTTATCGATTGTTTATTTTTTTTTACATGACTTCTGTTAAAGAACATATTGAACACATCGGCGACTATAAAAAGAAAACAACAACTTAAATTAAAACTAAATAATCATTAAACAAACTACATCAAATGCAAGTTAAAGTATAGTTTCCAAATTTGTTAAAGAGTTCATAATATAAATATTTCAATGAAATAAAATATTTCAACTGTCTTCTTCAAGAAGTAAGTTCTGCTTTTGTTGTTTGTGTTTAAGTTGTTTGATGCTGCTGCTACTTGGGCGGTCAATGTCTGATCAGCTTTCGCTTTTGTTGGACAGTAACAATTGGCATGTTTTGTATGTGTATGTGTGTTGCATAAAAAGCAATCTTTTGGCATTTGACTGAATAAACATTTCTGTTGGCGCTGAAAATTGAAAAATGTGCTTACAGCTTAAGGCAACAACAACAATTGTCTGTCAATGGCCAAGACTGTGATAGTCCAGTCATGATGCCGCTGCCAGGCCCATGACTATTGTCGATTTGTTGTTGTTGCTTGGGCGTGTGCGTATTGGCGAAGAGTTTTGTAGACATCTTGAGTCTTGAGACATGCATAAAACTTGTAAAGCCATTAAAAACGCTTACCAGTAACAACAACAACAACAACTGGTGGATACAATAAAACAATCCTACAATATTGTTGTGGTAGTTCCCCTCGCATTTTTGGGACGGCTCATTAGCTTGATGTGTTAATTATAGCGAAATGTTGCAGATGTGTCAAAAAGTTCGCAAACCAAAGAAAGCTTAACAAGAAAAACAAAAGACTTAGGCAACGAACTTGACGATACTATGACTTTCATAAAAGAATGCAAGCTTTTGACATTGATTGACTTAAACGACTACAAAACTATACCTCCCCACCCCCCCCCCCCCCTCCCCCTACCAGCATGTACCCTGTTTGTCCTACAGTCTTTTGTCGGCTTTTTTACTTGTTAAATAAATTTAAAACATATCTCTCTCTCTCTCTCTCTCTGTCCCACCCCCTGCTCTAATTAGCGCTGTTGCGTGTGTGTTGCATGTTGCATGGCTGTCGTCCTTGTATAAATAAATTTATTGATTTCAACTGTTGCTGTTGACTTGTTAAATATTTTGCAAAACGATTTATGTTGCCAGCATGCAAATTTGAGGCTTTTTTGTTTCTTTTCTTCTCTCTTTGCTTTTATGCGCTGTGGTGTTGCAGCTTTATAATGAACATGTTGTCGTGGAAAGAGTCATCACGGCGACACACGCACCATACGCGATATTTATATGTTCATATGTATATATATTTTTTTTTTGGTTTCTTTGGCGTTAGGCAACCTTTCACTAGCCAAAAATACTTAATTTTAAGTAATTTCACCCACAACTTCCGGGCGTAGAACACTTTCATTTGGTTTTGTTTCTTTGAAACTTGCATTTGGATTTTAGGGCAGTTTCGATTTGTGAGGCTGGACTTGCATACTAATTGGCGCTGGCGAAAACATAAATTCAAAGCAGGTGAAATGTTGTTGGTTGTCGCCCGGCTGCATGGCTAATTAGATAAACAAATTTAAGCTTTGCTTGCCCACGGCCGCAAAGAGTCACACTTTGGCTACATTGTTGCACGCATTCGAAATTCGAATTATTGAAAAGTGAAGAAAATAAAACTACAAACAAACAAACAAAACAACAACTGTGTATGTACGTATATTTGTGCGTCGGTTTCTAAAAGAAAGTGAAAAGCCAGCGCGAACAGAACGCAGTTTATATGAGCGTAAAGCGTAAAGTGCGCCGACTAATGGCCGTCAACATGCAGCGCCTTAGTTGGCCAGGACCAGGCCTCAGTTGCTCGAGCCAATAGAGCTGACAATATATGTTTGTGTTTGTAGCACGAAATGAACAAGCACGAATTGCTATAGCTTAAAGTTTTTGAAAGCTTCGCCTAAGCTAAATTCTTAAATAGAAATGAGAGACTCAGATGACTTACCTTAAAAGAAGAATACATAATTGGGCTTGGAGCTTTACTGCAATAAACAAGTAATCATTGAGCTATGACCTGAAAACTATTAACTTGAAGCTTTAATGCAAGCTTGAAGTTACATTTTAATTTATTAAAGATAGAAATAAGATTAAAACCTTAAAAACTTAACTAAAAATACTTTTTGGTAATAATTACTTTTTTGAAACATTGCCTAAAGCAACATTTGTGTTGGTTTATTCAAAAGTCTATCTTTTCTGTTAAAAAAAAAGGTGTGCAAGGGTGATTTAACTTAAGGTAAAGCTCATTTGCTCTTCGTAATAGTATAAACTTAAAGCTCAAAAGCCCGACAGACCAAATGAACTATAAAACCTAATTACACTTACACTTATGCATCTAACAGTTAACAAAGCGCATTATCACGTGCTCATCTCTAGCAAACGAAAGAGGCACTGATCCACACAGTTACAGCGTTAACAGTCATTCACAAGTTTTGATGCTAAACAAATATGACTAATTATGGAGGAACTGAGACTGGCGCGCACTAAACAGTGCCACATAATGCGATCGGCGTCTTCGTTTCGACGTAGATGGGCAGCCCGACTTCGACTTTGACTCCCTCTCCGACTGGCCAAGTGACCAGTAAGCACTAACCAGTTGGCTATAGGCACACAAGCATACAAACTACCAACAACAACAACAACACCAACACAACACCCGCAATTTCGCCAATTCGTGGAAAAAATAAAAGAAACAAAAAAAAAAAACAAACAAACAAACCACATGCAACTGCGATTTTGTATGAATGAAATGCGTTTTACGCTTGACGCTCGCTCTTCAATCGTAGTTTTCACCCTATAAGGTGCTAGCAAGTAATCTTTGTTAATCTGCGCAACTCCAACCCCCTCTACCGCCCACAGCTCTGATGGCAGTTGCACAGCAATATTGTCGCTCTGTGGGCATCATCAGGCCGCGCCCCTTTAGTCAATACTTAAGTCAAGTCGAAGACATTGCTGGAGTTGCACAGCAGGATTTGAAAAAGATTAGGACGCTGAGATGGGGCATTGCGCCCGTTAACTTAATGGCAGAGGACTTTGCCACAGCTTTGAGTGTTTTGCCTAAACAGCTGCATTGCATCAACTCCTGTATGTCCACATATCGATCAGTGGCTCTTAAATTTGCTGATAAGTACCGGGTGCCAAATGTTTTTACCAGTTTTGAGGATTTGGCACGTTGTCCGCATGTTGGTGAGTAGGATGAAGTCTATAAGGATAAACTAGCAATATTTAACTTTGTTATTCAACAGATGCCGTTTACATTACACCACTAAATCCCAAGCACTATGAGCTCTGCCACCTTATGCTCAACCATGACAAGCACGTGCTGTGCGAACAGCCGCTGTGCATGGCTGAGGAACAGGTGGTGCAGCTGATGGAGAAGGCCCGTGCACGTGGCCTGTTTCTTATGGAGGGCTTATGGCCACGCTGCACTCCCGCTTATAAATTTCTGCGCGGTGAGATTATTCGGAAAATGCTGGGCAGCATTTCTTTGGTGGAATGCACATTGGGCTGGCAACTGCAAGTAGCGGGAAATACAGCGGCTAAATATGCTGGTGTGATCAGGGATTTGGCTCCTTATGGCATGCAGTTGGCTCTATGGATATACAGGGAGGTGCCGGAGCGAGTAAGGGTAACGGGCAGGCTAAACAGTGAGGGCACCGATGTAATGGCCCGTATTGAATTTATATTTAAGAATAAGCGATGCGCTCGCTTGCTGCTGAGTGCTGAACAGGAACTGTGCAATACGGCCATTATACGCGGCAGCAGGGGCAGTGTGAAGGTACATATATCGAATATATGATTTATGCAAAACAGCTTCAATTTGTCAATTCCAACAGTTAAACAATCCTTGGTGTCCGACATTCTTGACATTTGACAAAACGTTCTTTGAGTTTGAGTTGCCCAAAACGGAGAACACAACCCATTACAGTCATCGCATTGGCTTGTGCTACGAGGCAGAGGAAGTGCGCAAGTGCATCATGCAAGGATGCACGGAGAGCGCACTTTTCAATCACAACGAAAGTCGACTGATGGCCAATTTGGGCAGTCAAATTAAAGAGATGCTTAACGAGAGCTTTGAGGATACAGAGCTTCAAGTAGAAAAACAAGCAGTATGCTGAACAATGTTCGTATTATTATGTGCTAAGAAAAACGAAACTGATTTTAAATACTATTAGATTTCTATAGCAAGCAGCTTTTTTACACCGTTAGTCAAGACACGCATCATGCAGCCAATCGCACTTTCGTTCAGCGCATACACCAACCTTAACAGTACCCACTGCTTTTTCTTCAGCTTTTGGCACTTAAGAACAATACGCTGATCATGGCCAAATCAACTTCAAAAGCTTATCTTGAAAAGCTGCAAGAACCTTCCAAATCGAAACTTCTCGAATCTTGTGACACACATCGAACTTTACGAATTAGCCCGAATTGTTTGAGTGACTAACACTTCTGGCCTTACTCAATAGAACGAACAGCTGATAACATCGTTCGAAGCTTATCACCGGCAAGTCTGGGATACGTAAACAATTGCTTGAATTTGTATAATGGGTAAGTAATCAAATAAAAAGCTTCTTTTCTAAACATAAACCATTGAAAGTTTGGGGGAAAACTAGGTCGACGGGCAGGGGATCACAATCAGACGTACGGACAGGCCTTCGATCTTATATACACTTATACAAACGAGCATACATACATACATATATAAATTTATTTATACCTATGTGCACAATATCACGTCTCTTCTGTTGTTTGAGGCCATGTGGTCTTTATGTTTACGACGTAAACTTTACGTAAACGTTGACATTTGATTTGTAACGGAAAATTTTGGTGGCAATGGAACGGCCAGTGACTCGGAAATGCAACATGTGTTTTCACTACCTGTGGTGGGGGAAATGTAATTCCGCTCTCATCACCACTGCGCCGAAAGGGTTGGCAAAGTGCCCATATACATACATATTAGCAAAACTGCTTGAAAAACGCATTGAAAAATCATTAGAAATAATGTAAATAGCCTTAGCAAAAATATGTTTGAAGTTGGCATTTCATTTTTGTTTTTTGTTTACCGCGCATTTTGTAAACATAACAAAAAAATTAAATTGCGCAGCAATAATTGTGAAAAGCTTTGTCTCCTCAAAGAACTTTTCGCGCACAAACTCTGCGAGAGAGAGAGAGAGAGAGAGAGAAAGCTAGAAGAACATCTGAAGCCCCAATGGTGAATGCCATCGAAACTTCCAGAGCTTAAGCATATTGAAGAACAACTTAACACACAGTAGGCAAAATAAAATATTATTTATAATATTGGAGTCATGCGCTAGTCATCACTTTGATTCAGAAATCGTTTCAAAGCTAGCCAAAAGCAAAAATTTTACAAAATTTTTAAAAATTATAACAACTAGGTATGTTTTTTCGTGATGGGCTTAAAATAATTTGAAAGTAAATATTTACATATCGTATTGCCCGCAGGGGTTTTGTGTTTGCTCAAAACAGGGCAGAGAGAGCGAGAGTAGCTGTGCATCCACTCTCACAAATAACAACGTTACGAGAAAAAGCTCTTGTCGGGTATAAAACGAGGTGTCTGACATCGATAAAAAGTTCAATTTCCATTTGTGTATTGCTGAAAAGACGTCGGAGACTAGTGGAAGTAACGCAAAAGCTAAAAACAAATAAAAAACAAGTCAAAACAATCTACAACGAGAAAGACATACATAGCAAAACTCATCAACTATAACTCTCTACACAAGCAAGATCTCAAATACAACAATAAGCAATATGTCTGAAGCACACTATGACGAATACGAGCACTACAACTTTGACCATGGCAAACACATTTTCTCGGGCCACAGCGGCAAGCAGCGCTCCAAGAAGGAGGCCAGTGAGCACACCAACCACTTTGACCCGTCCGGCCACTCGCGCAAGATTTTAACCAAGCTCATGAACACCAACAACAACAAGAAGACTATGAAAAACTGATGTCCAAAGCAAACCAAGGCAGAGACACTAACACAAAGGAATATTTGAGCAGGAGAGTGCAAAAAAGAAAAAAAAAAAACCGCAAAGAGCAAAGGTAGAAATTGAAAATCAAAGCAAGTCAAACGGAGCCAAAAGGAGGAGAAGGAAGCAAGGAGAAGAGAAGCTGCTTTGGCGGCAGCTTGTACTGTCGGCTGGCGCTGGAAAAGAAAAACAACAACAAACACTGGAATAACATATTGAGTAGTTATAACTTATACAACTTCCTAAGCTTAACACATTAACTTACGGACTTATAATTTTAATTTTATACTTAGTGCGTTTCAAATTATGAAGTTTGCTTTAGATCTAACTTATAAAATAAAAAGAAAAACAAACTTAAAAACTATTTAACTTTCAATAAGAATATTTGCAGCGCTGCATTGAATTAATTTTACAATAAGATTTGTAATGCATGGGGTCAATGCAGCAAAAGCTATTTGGGGAATCTGCTGCGATTGTATAATTTCTGCTGATAAACATTTTTTTTTCCCCCATATTTATTATTTAATTGTTCCAATATTTTGGTGAGATATTTGATGGATTTTATTAGTTCTTGCATAAAAATTTCAAATTTAGCACTAGTTAATTCACTAAGGTACCCCATTTCTTATACAGACTCGCAAATATGCAGTAAGTTGTGGATATCATATGATATATTTTGCTTTCCATAGATATATCCAAAGGAACTAACAAAATATTGAAAAATGCTCCATAGATATATGCAAAGGAACTAACAAAATATTGAAAAATGCTATTTATAACATCTGAGTTTTCACTATATTTGGATTTTGGGAGCAATAATCTGTATCGTGAGCGAAGCAAAAGTAAATTGTAGTAATAGTCTTCAGGTATTAAATCCTTAAAAAAAACTATACTTATGTATAAAATGAAGAGTCTAAACCCAGCGGCTTTCCAGGTACTTATTTCGTCAAAACTTCTCGGTTTTCTGGTGAACTCAACAGGGATAAACGAGCATCAAAAAAATTTACGAACAATTGAATAAACTCAATAGCCGAAGAAGGAAATGAGCGAAACAACAACACCTTTGTATAAAATTTCCCATTACAGCCTTTATTACTAAAAGGCAACACTAACACATTACGTAGAGTCTTTTCGAAATGCATCTGTTAGAAGTATTGGATATGCTGTTCGCCGCTGGGTATTAGAACGCCTCTCTCCCTCTCTCTTTTAAGCATTCGGATTCAGTCATTACAATGACATGTCGTCCCGACGCGTCACCGTACAAAAAGCAACGCTAGGTTGACGAAAAAACAATCACTGCTCCAGCCGTACTAGAGGGCTTTTAGATGAACTCATTTGCACTTAACGCCTTGCGACGATCGTCAACAACATGTCTCCTTTGTTTAAATCAAACTCCAATGTAATATGCCTATATGCGAATATACGCCGTACGTGCATACATACAAATGTATATAGTTGCTGTAAATTTATGCGGAAGTAGTGTTCTGTCTGACCTTTTATGACAAAACAACTCGAACTGGAATCATTATAAATGGTTGTTTAAAATTTATCATTTTTAAATATTTATTCGCCTATGATACCAGAGAGAGGGGAATTCAAAGCCAGCCAAAATTTAAGTAAACTTATAAAACGGAAGTTGTATTTAAGTTGCTTGCGTATAGCTATTCGATTGTGTAAAGCTCATGTAAACTCTATGCCACCCTTATATTTTGGGCAGCAGCAAGTAGATTCAAGCAAAAGTCTAAAATTGCCAAACCCAAGTTTTATGACAACAACAAGAGAAATGAAGTAAGGCAACCAGCGACCATTTAACATTAACATTTTACATTATTCGTCTATGATATACTCGTTGGTTTGTTACCTTTTTGCTATAGCAGGAAGCTTTTTGTACGTCTTGGCCAGCTGTCACATGTGCACAATAGTCGTTCAGTAGTTCAACCGTTACACCACTGTTCCGTCCGGTTTGTTCTTTTTCTTCTAAGCAAGCTAGTTGTAATCCATATTTTTAATTTCTATTTACTTTTCACTCAAAAGCAGTCAACTAACTGTTAATATTTGCAAAATTCATTGCTGTGTTAAATTATAATACAATCGTGAGTATTCCAACGCCAAAACGACACTCATTCATCGTCAAAAAAATCAATAAGGGGCAAGAGGCAACTGCGAACAGTAAGTGACAAATGTTGCTGCCCGCCCGGCATTTAGCATTTAGCGATTCGCGCTCTGAACTTTGCGTGTGATAAGAAGGCGTCCGTCCACCTTCCTCTTCAACTATTACACAATGTTCCACCTCTATTTGCAGCACAAATATCACACACACACTGCAGAAATGGCAACGTTCCTCAACTTGAACTCTGTGAAGCTGAATAAATGGCAGGTGGCCTTAGTATTGGGCACGCCTCTCGCTGTCGGACTGGGCATGTATGTGTACAATCGGAGCAGCAGCAGTACCCGGGATGAGACAAAGGGTGGCAAGCAGACGAACAAGTCCAAGGATGCGTCCAAGTCGCGTCAAAAGGGCAAGATTGAGAAGCAAACGCTGAGCATAGATGGCACCGCTCCCGATTCCGAACTAGAGCGTAAGAAAAAAAATGCTGAGATGGGAGAGCAGCTGTCCCCGCTCAAGGAGGCCAACAACTACAAGACGGAGGGTAACACTTGCTATCGCAATGGCAAATACGATGAGGCAATCAGTTTCTATGACAAGGCAATCGATAAGTGTCCCACAGAGCAGCGCACAGACATGGCAATCTTCTATCAGAACCGTGCCGCCTCCTACGAGATGCTCAAGAAGTGGAACAAGGTCAAAGAGGACTGCACACTGTCCTTGGAGTACAATCCACGCTATGCCAAGGCTTATTATAGGCGCGCACGTGCCCATGAGGCCACTAAGGACATGATTGAGTGCTTGGAAGATGTGACTGCCACCTGCATTCTTGAGATGTTCCAAAACAATAACAGCATCATGTTCGCTGATCGTGTACTCAAAGAGACGGGCCGCATGGACGCTGAGAAAGGCTTGCGGGATCGTGTACCTGTCGTGCCTTCAGCCAGCTTCATTGTCACCTATATGCGTTCCTTTATAGCCGATCCACTGCAAACGATGAGTGTGCCAGATTCGACAGACAAGCCGCCTCGTGGCTTCCTGCGCGCCAAACAAGCATTCGATGAGCAGAAATTTGATGAAATCATTGCAGCATGCACTGAGGAAATTGAATCATCCGAAGCGGAATCGCAGTACAAGGTGGAGGCGCTGCTAATGCGTGGCACATTCCATTTAATCTGCGGCTCTTTTGCCGAAAGCAAGCCTGATTTTGATGCCATTATTGCCAATGGTAAGAGACGACGGAAAATGGTTAATAAAATAATTTTGTCATAATTGTAAAACTTTTACAGAGGATGCGGATGCAAATCTGCGTGCCTATGCGTACATCAAACGTGCTGCCCTCTTTATCCAGACAGAGGAGCGCGAACGGGGATTGGCTGACTTTGCAGAGGCTGAGATATTATCGCCAAATAATCCGGATGTGTATCATCAGCGGGCACAGATCCTGCTGCTGCTAGAACAAATCGACACGGCATTGTTGGAGTTCGAGAAAGCAGTGCGTCTGGCACCCAATCATGCGATTGCCACTGTGCAAAAGTGTTATGCCGAGTATCGCCTATCCCTTATGCTCGGCGACCAGAAGCGCCTGGAGCGCGTCATACAAGACTTTGAGCAGGCTATTGAAAAGTTCCCCGACTGTGTTGAGTGCTACAGTCTGATGGCCCAGGTGCTGGCCGATCAACAGCAGTTCCCACAGGCGCAGCAATTCTATGACATGGCCATGAAGCGTGCGCCCGCAAATCCTGCACTGCTGGTGCATCAGGCCATCATGATGCTGCAGTGGAAAGGTGATATCGAAGCAGCTGTCGCACTACTAAATCGTGCCATCGAAGTGGATCCCAAGTGCGAGCTGGCCTACGAGACACTGGGCACCGTGGAGGTGCAACGAGCACAGTTGCAACGTGCCGTTGATCTATTTGAGAAGGCGCTGCTCTATGCAAAGAGCCAGGCGGAGCTGGTGCATGTCTACTCGTTGCGTAATGCAGCACTTGCTCAAATCAATGTCACCCGCAAATTGGGCATCGATATGAATTCCGTTTCAGCAATGGCCCAATCGAATTACCTTGCGCAGTAGATGGACGATATTGAAGATTGGAGCAAGCACAGCCACAGCATTTAGACGATCTACAAAACGTTGTGCTACCTAAGTTACAAAATGAAAAAAACCCTTTACAAAACCAATCATCCCAGTTATATCCACAGAAAGAGATATAAAGAAATCTTGTTTTAGTTATTGTGCTATTAATTGTAACAATGAAATTGAAACTTTGACGTCTTGTTAAGCATATTTTTGTGTATTATGAAACATATTTACCTATTATATATATAAATATAAATCTATTATAGTATTGCCTAAGTCAAAACTATATTCATAGTTAAATGCTAGTTTAGGTTTTCATTCAATATTAAAAATTTGTAATTATAACAAAATTACAGCAATTCAGCTGCGTCTCGGCAACTGATTATAGGACTGTACATCGCCCGATATATAACCGGCATAGATTAACCACATTGCTGCACGAATGCTGCCAACAATTTTATACTCGGATTCCAGTTGTTGCAACAGTGGCATCAACAGCCCTGGCAGAGAACCCAAACCATTTGAGATGCCCATCAGGGTGCCAGCATAATTGGGACTCATATCCAACGGAAGTAGCTTAATGCCCGCATAGAATGCACCAAACGCCAGAATGCTCCAGACACGCGCTGAATCTTCCCTTTTATTCACCAAATACATGGAGACACCAATAAAAACCAAACGGGACATAAGGCGACGCGTTTGTGTTCGATTTAGTATACCCCTCTCAACCAGATAATCACTCAGTGATCCGTACAAGATCGAGGACAGCCAGTTGTACAAATGTGGCGCCATGAGCTGTAAACTGGACTCCAGTTCCTGCCACATGTTGATGCCTTTGGTTTCCAGTTCGTCCAGCAGCCGCTCCAGTTCCTTGGCGTACTCTTGTTGACTCCAGTTGTGCTGCATGTTGGAAGCTATCAGTGCCCAAGTGGGTGCACTCGTTAGCATGCTGGTCCAAGGCACACGCTCATTGGCAAAAGCATCTTGATTCATTGGCGTTACACTCACCTGGCTTCCAATGTAGTCCAGCTCGCCGAGCTGTATATAAGGCGAGTCAGCCGGGCAGCTATAGCAAACAAGAATCTGAAAAAAGTTACAAAGAATGAGTTGTTGCCAGTTCTTAAATAAGAATTAAGATATGCATTTTTGGTATTAATTGTAAGGCTTCTTATTCAATGTTTCCAATCTATATTCCTAGTTCAAAGTATACTTACAAAGCCGACAAACCACAGCATCGCACCACTGCCAATTATATAGAATGCCACGTCCCAATTCTGATCCTCGAGCGAAAATCCACTGACAAGTTGAATAAATATAACACCAATCTCGCCACCACTTAGCACACAACTGCACAAAAGTCCACGTTCCTTCTCCGGCACCCATTGGGCTAACAATGCACTAACCGCTGGAAAAGTGGGTCCCTCACAAATACCAATTAGTAGGCGAAGGAACATCAATGCATTGGGACCACCACAACGCACAATTGTTGGCGTCAAGAGTGTAAGAACGGCTGCCATAAATATGGAGGCGCCTAGAATCCATTTGGCTCCATAACGTTCCGATAAACGGCCTCCGGGAATGTGGGTGAACATATAGCCAGCATAGAAAGATACGGTGACTAAAACTGACACCTCTTTTGTCCAGACATCGGCAGTATTTGATGTGGTTATTATCGCATTTGTGCTTATCTTTATTTCCTGCTGTTGCGGTTGTTTGGTAGGATTCCTTCCACCCCTTTGTCTTGAGCGTCTAGGAACATTTTTCAGTGGTTTCCTACTTGTGCTTGAACTGATTTCGAGGTTTCGTTCGACAGGAATTGTTGCATTAATTGCTTGGGCCAATTTACTGCAATCTCTAACAATACGCTTGAGTGAAAAATCCAAACACAAACGTATTGCACAAGCATTGATGATGGCCAATAAACTAAAGTAACAAACAACTAAACGCTGTGTCACCCTTAGATCTGAATACATAAATTATCAACTTGTTATACTCATGACACCTTCCGGTACTTACAATTAAATAGTTCCCTCAATTTTCGTTGTATTGATAACATTTAAGAAGAAATTTCTTTTATTTCAAATCCAAACATTGATTTCAATGAATTATTTCTTTTCATTTTTAATATTAAACACAAGTCGACTTTTAATTTGTTTAAGCACTTTATTTGGACTAACATTATAAAAACAGTTTAGCCTTAACGGTAGAGTTAAAAACATATGCATTACACATTGATCAACAATAAAAGATTTGGCAGATAGCGTAGCTATCCTACGTATAACTGGCAAATACAATGAGTATATAAATTCGCTGATTTGTGTGAAGCGTTAGGGATTAAGGGTTTAAGGAATAGCAGCTTAAAGCTTATCGATTAGTTTACAAACTTAGTTAGACATCGCACTGGGAAGCCGACGATTTTGGCATACTATAAAACTAGCAATTGCAATAGATGATTGCAAGGATGTACAAATACGTTTTATATATATATATATACTATACACATAAACATTAATAACAATGTCTTCATGGGCTTCTATCATATCAAAAATTCTCTCAAAACTTTTAACACATGGTATGTAGTACTAGATTTCAATGTTAATATAAATATACGCTTTATATAGTATATTAACTAGAGCACAACGGTGAATAGTTATGGCACTTTGGGGCAACTATGACTCTAAGAGCTACTCTGCAGAGTCTTCATCTTATGCTCCGGCTTGCGTTCCTTGGCTTCAAAGTCAACGCTGCGTGGCTCAGAGGGCGGATCATTGAAGGGTTGTACCTCACCCGATGCCCACACGCAATAGACGGCGGCAGTGATGCAGAGTACTCCAAAGGCCACCCAGAATACTGTACGCCATTCAAGGAGCGTGGCATTTGGTGTCATTACACCCACCAGATAGGGCGTTATTACACCAGTTATTGCACCAATGCCGTTTGTAATGGCCATTAGAGTGCCAGCATAGTTGGGACTCATGTCCAGCGGACTGAGCTTCATGCCCGCATAATAGGCGCCCATCAGACCCATGCAGATGGTGAAAAGCGCAACAACAAGGATGCGATCACAGCCAGCATATGAGGCGCCCACCATGAATATAGCTGGTCCAAAGGCAGCTAATCCTGTCATCAGTTTACGTGTATTTGTTGTACTCAAAATGCCACGACGTATCATCCAATCGGCGACAAATCCACTGCCCACGGACACGATCCACATCATCACATAGGGCAGGGAGGAGTATAGACCATTGGCCTTGATGGAGAACTGCAGCACATCAGCCATATATTTGGGCAGATCCGTTACCATAATATAGAATCCCCAATCGTGACCGATTTGAGCAGAAACTAAAGCAAACATCGGTAGACTGGTAAGGATGGCCTTCCATGGAGTAGGTGGCAGATTCTCATTGCGTCCAATGGTGCCGATTTCCTTCACAAGATATGCGCGTTCACTGGGCTTAATAAAGGGATGGCTGCTGGGGTCGCTGAAGCACAGGAAGACCTTCAACAAAAAAAAAAAAATGAGAAAGAGTTAAATTTGTGTTACAGAAACAAAATTTAAACTAGATCTAGTAAAATAATAGATTATAATCTACTTAAAATAACAACTAAAGTATGAGATTCAACTAGTATTGAAAGTAATACCAATTTAAACTAGAAGCACATAACTATTCGTACGCCTATTCGCCACTTATTTCTATCGAATATTAAAAAGAACATGTTTTTTACTTAAAATTATGTTTTAATTAATTAAATTTTAGTATTTAAATTTATAAGGTGTGTATAAAATGAGCTTTTCGCATGTTTGCTAGCAAACATTGCGCCTTTCGCCAAAACCTTTCCCACCCAAAAAAAATATTTTTTTTTTAAAAATTCTTTATTTTAAGGTTGATTGTTTTTTCTACCACCCTTTGATCGCCTTCGTGGAACTTTTCATAAAATTTTGTTTGCAGTTTTTTCTCGTCCTCCTCTCATTGGCATCCCATTTGCTTTCAAAGCATTCCCAGAACTGTCGGTATTCCGTCCTATTTTATTTAAGTTTTTTGGGCTGGAAATCGTAGTACTACTGTTCTCGCAACTTTTTTAGCTTTTTTTTTGTTTGTCTTCTGTTTGCTAAACTTTACTTTCTTATTCGTACGCCCACACGATCTTCCTTGCGCAATTTTTCATCCTCGCACCATAAACTATATAGTTATCCACATAATCCTAATAATAATACTTTAACTAGTCAACTACTTGATTAAACTAGTGCAACACTTTAATAGTCAATCAAACTAGCAAAAGTCCAGATTGAACTAGGGTATTTTTTCAAAGTAGTTCATATTTCATTGGTTGAACTTAAATTTGTGTAATAAATACAGTACAGTCAAGTTTTTTCTTAGAAAAACAACTTTTTAATTAAATTAAATACTTTCAAGTGCTTTCTAAGCTCATTCTTTTTATAACGAATACTTACAAAGATGACAAACCAGACAACGCCAAGACCGCCAAAGAAGTAAAACACAAATGGCCATTCGTAGGAATCGAGAAACACTCCAGATAGCATATTACCCAAAATGGTGCCCACTTGACCACCGCCCAGAACCAATGCACCCAGTTTACCACGTTCATTGGCCGGAACCCAAGCAGCTAGCAGAACACTTAATGCGGGGAATGTTGTACCTTCGCCAAGACCCATCAGGACACGCGTAATAATCAACCAGTCCGAGCCACCCAATTCGATGGCCAGCGGTGTGAGCATGGTGAAGACAGCCGTTGAGAGAATGCCGAAAGCAAGAGTCCACTTGCCACCAAATTTCTCGGCGAGCAGACCGCCAGGCACATGGGTGACAATGTAGCCAATGTAGAAAGAGGAAAGGATCAGGCCCTGCAACTCTTCGGACCATTCATATATGCCATTGCTAGTCGTGCTGCTTGGATCCAAAACATCCGCAGGACAGATTGCTTGACTGCCGTCCTCGTTTTCGCTACTGTTCTTCTTGATTACAAGGACCGTGATGGCCTGGGAGAGACAAACACGCATCGTATAGGCATTCAGGATGGCCAAAAAGCCCATTATGGCCAATATCACACGTTGTGGTAATATAAAATCTGTTTCCGGAAAGAAAGAGCCACAAATTAATGTTTTATGTTAATCAAAAGAATAACAAAATAATAAACAAAATTCACGTCAAACGGAATTAACTCATTCAACTTAAAAGTATTTATAAATGTATATTAAACATGCAAATAAATAATTTAAAAGTTATTCAATTAGAGTAGGGAAATCAATTTGCGCCGGTAAATGACAAATTGCATTTGATTGCTAGCTGATTTATATTTTTTCTTATCAATTAGTCTAAAACAGATCTATTATAATGCACGTTGGCACGAGATCATTTTGCCTAGAAAATCCCCGCTTACAAAATTAATCATAAACGCTATATAGAAAGAAAAGCTGCATATTTATGAGTTTATTGTCTAATTTGCTTTTCCTATGAATTATGGCTTTTAGTTTACGATACATTTTGAAATTTGTTTATGTTTATTGCTTTTACTATCATAATTTGCTAAATGATATTATGTCTAGATAAGTACAATGCCAAATATTCGTGATAAGGTTAAGTGAGCTGATTTTTGATTATAAACCGTTAGTTGCATGGCAATTAAATCTGTACTTGACTTTGTTTTTGTTAATTTTTTATTTGGGGCCCTTAAACAATATCAACAACAATAGCCAAATAAATTGTTTTTGGAATTCTTTGTTAATTAGTCAATTTAGAAAAGTTTGACGAAAAATGAATTTCTTTAATTCTTTTCGGTTATTGAAATGTCTACAATTGAAGGTTAAATTGATGTAAAAACAAATTTATTTTGTTTCTGTACCGACACAAAAAATTGTGTTAAATAAAAATAAGTATAACATTTGCCCAACATATTGGTTTAGTTTATTAACACATCAATATAATGGAGCGAATGCACGGAGAGCAAACAATCTGATCCCAATATCAAGAGATCATTGTTTGTATATAAAAATGATCCACGCTTCACTTGTTAGCAGTGTCAATCCCAACCCAAACTTTAGACTCCAAACCAAGTTTAACATGTTATACAGTCGAACTTCCATATAACGAAGCTCAAGGGAACAAGAAAAGACTTCGTTATAGAGAAATTTCGTTATATGGAATGGGTTTTTGACTGAATCAAATGGCAGGGTTCTGATTTTTGACTTCGTTGTATAGAAAATTCGTAATACGGAAGTTCGTTATATGGAAGTTCGACTGTATATCTGTTTATTTTTATGTGTTGTTATTTATTTAAGTAAAAATCCAATGACGTCACAGCCGCAAAATTCTATTGAATCAATAAATTAACATTAAAAAATACAAACACATATTTTTGCTTACTTGCAGAGAAACTGACAATTTAATGATGTCTCAATGTTTGCCCTTTTGTTTAACAAATACTTTAACCAAAATACCGACAGCCGACAGTTCACCTTAAAATTATAAGCAACTCGATTCACACAAATAAAATAAAACCAATATTTTCATCGATAAGGCAGTATTTCACGGCGTACTCACAACTACAACTATACTTTATGCTACATATATATAGTATGTTAATGGGGCTTGCTAATCAAATCATTGATTGAGTGTGCGGGTCGAGTGTGGTCGTAAATAACGCAACTTGATTAAATGGTATTAAACCAACTTAAATTATAAGGCGATAGTCAATTTATGGCAACATAATGTTAAGCATGTGCTAATGCCGAAACCATTAAGAATTTATGTTAAGCGATAAGCATTATACGAATTGACATTATAATAACCGATTAATATGAATTGCGAGTAATACATTTCCTGGCAAGACTATATACATATATTTTCAACAACAAACTTGTGTTTGGGTATTTTATTAGTAACTGTATTTTAAGTGGATAATCGGTTTAAATGATAATTGCTTTCGAGATAACCAGAAAAGTGTTGACTGCTTTGTTTTTATCATCATACTATATGCGACTTGTAATCGGGCTATACAACATCATTTTTTACACAATATCTTTAGTAAGATAATGCATTTGTTCTTGCAAAATTAAGCACGAGGCTAAAGTACCAATATATATAAGTAAGTATATACATTCAAGATATGCGTACATCGATCCACATTGGTATGGAAAAGTTTTTACATTGAAATCACAGGCACTGGGAGTGAAAGTGTAGTTGAATCATATACAGATACTTATGAAGGCAACGGCTCAACAGAATCCAAGAATCAGTCCAACACTAGCCTAATGCTAAATCAACAAGCTGCTGACACATGATGGATGATGGATTGCCAGTCATAAATGTCAAGAGACCCATTCAATTTTATAAATACTTAAGTACTTAACTCACGTTTACAGCAAAAAAGCAAAAAGCAAAAAATAGCCAAAACTAAAAAACGATTATTATTACCATTATTTTGAAGTGATATTTTGTTTTCTTTATTAACTTCGCAAATGACAACAAAAACATTTGCATATGACAAATAACAGGCGCATGAGTATATATATATATAGATATATATATATATATATATATTTATATGATGTATATAAATTCCGGTTCGAAGACGTTACAACATTTTCTTTTTTCGTAGATATATTTATTTATATACGATACTTACAAAAGCAATGCTTGCCCAAGAATAAAATACTTATTATGAAACGTATGCGACATAAAAAGAATTAAAGATTATTTATTTATTGCATTGACCTTGTCCAAAATCACTGGAAATATAATTTACTCATTGCTCTATAAGGAGGCTTAGCTACCGCTAGCCGCGAAAGAAGAAGAAGTTATTATTATATATTAGCCTGCTATTTAAAATATTAAAAAGAGAAGGGCTATAGCAACTCTGTGTATATGTATGTATATGTATGTTTGTTTACATATGTATATATATTTTTTATGACACAATTCTTGACCACTCTCATATACAATTTTTCAAGCGTCATCAGATTTGTTTTTAAGTTTAAATAATGGCTTTGATATTTAAAACATGAATTCAAGAATAAATTAAGCCGTTCTGCTATTATTTTGGGCAACACGATCACAAATTCGCTTGTAAATTACCCGTTTGGTTGAAAAAAAAGTTGCTAGGTGGCATCTTAAATTAAAGCCTGTCTGGATTGTGGAATAATAAACGTCTGTACATTTACGACAAAATAACTTTACAAAATCGATGGTTCAACAAACATGCGTAGAGAGCGAACGGAATACACAAGAACTGTCTGAGTCAAGCTGTAATATACACATATGTATATACATATGTATATATTATTTTTTTGGCTCTATGTTTTGGACCTGTTCCGAGCCTTTTCGTCATCACCGCGCCATTCTTAATTCACATGCAAATTTGTTTGTTAGAAAAGGCGTCATATATTCTACATAAATAGCTAGACAGAAAGATTAATGATGATATTGTTGACGCATGCCCGGCATAATTTAGTTAAACAAAATGTTAATAAAGAAGAACAAACACTTTATTATCCGTAACCAAAGCATGTACGAAAAGTAAAACACAACAAAAAACCGAATCGGAAGTGCAAATGCAGGGATATAAAAACGTTTTGTCATTGTTTATTATAAGTTTTAATTTACTTAAGTTTGCATTTAAGTTTGTTGCTGCTGTCGGTCAATGTCGGTTAAACAATAATTAAAACAATTCAACAACATTATTGAGCCCAGAGTTCAACGAATTCAAAATACGATTTGAATTCGATTTTAAATTCACAATTCAAAGCACAACACTCTTAGCACACGCAAACACACTTCAACACACACATTATTATTGCACTTACACTTCGATAAGCTTATGCCCCATTCTGGCTGTTGCGTCATCTCGACTCTGTTCGCCTGCAACGTTAGCAAGTTGACTTGTTCGTGCGCCACGGCTGCAAATTGGCACTATCGTGTGTGTTAGAAAAAATTGCGCCTATACTTGCCACACATACAAACACACACACTCTCTCGCTGAGATCCTTGCAGGCTACACTTATTCAACGTGCTCAACACTTTTCACTTTTGGCGCACGCGCAACGACAGAACAGACAGCGAAAGTGGAATATAGACACGAGAGAGACGAAGGAGAGTGAGTGGGTGTGATAGACAGTGGCGAAGAACCGCACGCAACGACAGCTTTAACCGAACCGCGCACGAGACTGGAATGTGTAATTAAAAGCGCACTGGAATCACGCACTTTTTGTGGGCTGCTTCTTCTTCTTCTTTCTTTTACATATATGTTTCGTTACTTGTTTTAGCGGTTTTAATACCATACGAACTTCGCGCTTTTTTTTATTTTGTTCTGCCCACCACACACGTCGGCTGTTAAATTTCAAATGAGAAATTATGTCCACTGACTTCAGTTTATATGCGAACAGATAAGCGCCGCTGCTGCTGCTGTTGCTGCTCAGTTGCTGTTGCTGTGGCTGGAATTGTTGCTGCTGTTGGCGTCGCAGTCGTCGTTGATCGTCGAACGTCACCAGCGCTGCGTCAAGGAGTCGCAAGCTTTATACATATACATATGTATGTATGAATTAATATGTTTGAATGTTGTGTGTAGTTTATAGCGAACCCACTTATAAAATCCACTTCTGCGCGTAACGTCGATATCTTCTTTCACATGCTTTAAGCGTTCCCGTCCAAGGAACTTTGTTATTTTTTTCCATTCATTCCGTATGACTTTCGATTCGGCAAAGTATTGAATTCTTAACGATTTTTTGTTTTCATTCTTGCATGTGAATCATAAGCTAATCGTACACGCGCAACAGGTACTAAAAATCTAAGTGTGTAATAGCTCATTATTATTTACTTAACTGTAGCAAACAATCATTAAATCATACAAAAAATGCGGCTATTGTCTTTGTGAACTACACTATAAGCAACAAAGTATGTTGAAAAGTAAACTTAACATACCATCGAAAACATTTTATGATGCTTTCTGTAAATTATGCACGACTTTAAATTATGTCAAATTTAGACATATTTAAAATTAAGTAAAATACTCGATGAACAAAACCACTTAATTTTTTTTATTAGAGTAGTCTTGCTAAATCTATAATAAATTTTATTTTGTAAAAAGTTATTTGAAGTTAGTATTTGTTGTTATGCAATGCAATTAAGTGATGTTTTTGTGGGTTTCTAGAGTTGAAGAGGCAGGAGAAGGGAAATCATTAGAATCTAGGCGGGTACTAAAGTGAATGGTTTTACTATAACTCGACTCACACGCTATATATATTATTCATGTATACATATTATTCAAGTAGATTATATGCATTATACAAAAATTCTAGCCGAAATTAGTTTCACGTTTTGTTTATTAAAAAATTATTCTGCATTTGCTCTAACAATTGCGGTTTAATGCGGTTGAGTTGTTATAAACGAAATGTACGTACTTTAATTATATAACGATACAATAGTAGTTACTACTAGATGTCTGTAACCTGAGCTAACAGCTAACATACATATTTTCCCAAACTAAATGAGCGGCGATCTTAATGAATGATCATTGCCAGCTGTTAACTTTTACAGTAGAAACGTGATACGTATTCCAAAGACAAATACGTAACATTTTTTTCTAAAAACAAAAAGGTCTATCTTCTTCCATCTTAAATATCCACAGTATATATTATATACATATATGACCGCAACTATGATTAAATAAAGTATGTATAAATACAAATGTTTACAATCGGATTGAGATTATACAAAATTAACTGTACTAGAAGCTCAAGTACTTGGTGACAGTTAAGTTATATTTGTAGTTAAATTGTACATATTGTATATATATATTTGAGGTTTATCAGTGAATTTTTTTTATTTCTTATTTTTTGCCACTATCAATGGCACAGTTTGTCCAGCCAGACTGCAGAGCAAATGTTCAAATGAACTCAACAGGGCTGATAATCGAGACCCAAGCCACTTTATATATTGCAAAACTTCGTATAGTGGAACATGTATATAAGTTTACTAAACAATACAAGCAGTCAAATTTCAGTCTATCAGTTTTTTTTGGCAATCTATAAAATACATGTACATATGTGTACATATAATCATTATTGACAACCAGGCATTAATTAAAGGAATTTATTTATTTTAAATGCTATCAGTACTTTTTTATATGCCAATCATGCTCTCTTTGCTTTTTGAGAATACCGTTGAGTTTAATAAATGTTGACAGCTTAAATTAATGTGCGCACAATTCGCATCAGTTCTCATCTCATCCATAGCCACGCATGTGATACAATACGATTCCTAGCATTTGTACAGCCTGACAGAAGGACAGACAGTTTTTAGCAATGTATGCTCCGATCTTCAACTTTGATGTTGTGTCTCTTGGTTTTTAATTGAGCCACAGCTACATATCATCATATCATAATACATGTCTGCAATTGAAATTGAAATGTTTGCACAACATACGTCCATATATTAATTGAATATTATGCCAAATAATAATAAGAAGCTAAAGTTATCTTCTTTATGATGAATTTTTTATACCCTGGGCAAGTAGAAAAGTTTGAACATTGAAATTCATATAAAAAATATTCATAAAATTAGCTGCTGTTAAGTTAAGCCAGTTACAATATTGGAGTATCGAATTTATTACTAAAATCAGCATGCAAATATCGTGTATATTTATTTCCATGTAATGTCCAAAATCCGGCTTGAGCCGCATTCCAAATGTCCCTGACCAAAAACATTTCCGGCTTGAACTGGTACGTCTATAATGGTATGTATGTGTGTTTACAAGTCAACAGCAGCAGCAATTGGAGAACTGCCTATACCCTCAATATCTAACTTGCATTTGCGAGTATTTTGCGTTATTTATTCGTACAAATTAATTGAAGCGTACGAAATATGGATGGTATGGATGTCTATTTATGGAATGCGAGACAAGACTTTTGTGTCAATCAGTAGAGTGCGGACTGTGACCTCTGAATTGATCAAACTGAAACTCAAACTGCGTACCAACGGGCGCCACACTGTGCGTTTGGGTCAATTAAAACTAAAGCTCAAAGGCGTGCCAACCAACCCTTTAATATTCCCCCTTTGAAAGAGGGCAACAGACGCCCCTGTGTTGATAACTTGTGTTGCATATCGGCAACAGGACAAGCTGCAGACCCCGCCATAAAAATTTCCACTTGATTATCTTCTGAAAGGGAAATTATGTGAAGACATTTACAATCACATGCTCAAGTGTCAACAGGGAAACACACATTCATTTATATTATGGGGCAGGGAGCAGATGTTGTTCCATGTTGCCTCTGCTGTGTGTGAGTAATGACGATCTTAATTAGGGAACGTTGCGACATTTTACTCTTTCAAGGCCAATATCGGGTAGCTTTAATTGAGTTCAAAGATAAACACAGAAATTCTGACCTTGAGCGTAGAGGGAAAGATTAGGGAACTAAATGTGAGAGGTTTAAGACAAATTATACTTAGATTATATATCAATATAGTTCAAATCATGTTCTTAAATCTCCCAAGCTGTTAATGAGCACATCAATTTTTTATAGAGTTTTATGCATCATATTTTAATTAAATTTTCTTGTCCCTTGTCAATTAACTTATAGTTGCTTTAACTTTTTGTTAGTTTAATTAAGAGCTCAGTATGGAACTAGTCTCAACTATTAACCCAACCCATTACCTTATTTATTATACATTATTCATTTCAAAATATAAACATTTGCAACTTTATAGTTTTTCCCCACAAACAATTGAACAAGTATGTTTATATTAAAAGAGTGTAACTTAAAAAGTTGGAGTTTCCAGAAAACTTTAATAAAAAATATATTAAAAACAATATAGCCACATTATTTTTTAATTTTATTGAAATCTGTGTAACATTTTCCCCAACACGGGTATTTTTTTATTTTGTTCAAATTCACAAGCGATGCACAATTATCAGTTTATATTTATGTTTAACAGTATTAGCTTTAGGTAATATTTAGCACAATTGCAATTCAAGAGACTAATATTACTATAGTTACGTTAACAATGACAAATAAAAACCAGTTAATACATAAATAAAAAAAAGTTCGCTATAAATTGTTTGAACACTTAAAACGTAGCTTTTAACAAATTGAGGGTCGCCATGACAGGGAAATTAACCGCAACCACAGATTCTTGTTAGTTGTATTAGTTGGTAGCTAGCTGACTAACTATTTGGTATGCATTAGAAGTAGTGCTAGTTTGTAGTTGTGGACATGAAATATCGTCACGAGACTTGAACCACTTTTGGCTGGAGTGGATCAAGTGCTTGGCTGCTGCGGCTCAATCTCTAAAGAGTTGAGTTGGCCAAGTTGAGTGATCTCCAGGGGCGCCAACGTATTGAAGGCTGTCAAGTTACTTGGCCACGATATGTGTGTGCTTTAGAGTGTGTGTCTGCGTTAGAGTCGGCCAATGTGTTTTGATCTTTACCCTGCAATTTAGGTTGGGTTGTTATATTTTTTTTCTATTTCATTGTTTATTTCTTATTTTAGCCTCAGTCAATATTCCTTGGGCTGGCGTTATCTAACTTAGTATGTACAAGTCATAAACGGAGCAACTTGCTATCTTAAATATAGCATTTATAACGGTACTAATGGTATAATACAGACTTATCTTTATAGAGCCACCGACGTTTTAACGACTTTTGTACTCGAGGCGCATGCGTTATACCTTATACAAAAGCTACAGTAGATAAGATTTTGAATTTGTAAAAACAGGATACAATATACATATATCCGATATACGTATATAGTAAATCTTGGCAGCATGTGACTCAATATATTGAAGTCGCACGCTTTCAATTCACACTTGGCCATAATTAAATTTCGAAGGTGTGTGAAAAAATTTATATCTTTAATATCTTAATTGCTGCGATCAGCTCATTAATGGTCCAATAGCTTTTTAAAGGCTTCATTTAAAAAGTACGCCTTTGATTATTGTTAATTTTTAAAACTTTTTCAAATGCCCTAATTATGTATACACTAAGTTTACAATATAATTTCGCAAGTGCATAAAATATGTTAAAGAAATAATAATGAAAACAACAACAAGCCTCGGTCAAGTGGAGGCCTGCTTATATATATTATATAAAATATATGCAAAAAATATTTTTTTGTATGCATGCAAATCCGTATAATTATTTTGTGTGCGATTCTCATTAAAAGTGTGAAATGCTGTAAGAAACTTTAGCACGTAAATACTTGTGTTTTCACTGTCCGGCTGTCAAGTGAATTAAACATTTAATTGTGGCATTTTTAAATATTTGCTCGAGTGTTTCCTAATAAACAGACAGCCGGCTGCCCCTCCCCACTGCACAGTAGCTGGGAGGCGGAGCCTTTTAAACAAAGCCAAAGCCGCTACACATGTTTCAGATGCATAACATTTTTTGCACAAAAAGTATATTATATTTATTTTTATATTTTTAGCACCGGCAATTCATAAGAACGGAAGTAAACGGCACTTAAACAGGCTTAAACAGGCCAAAAAATCATAACACATTAAGTTGAAATTGTAGCGTATTTGGTAAGTGAGTATGCCTTGAAAACGTGTAATTATTTTGCTTGTCTATTAAGTGCTTTTAACTAGGTAGATGACCTACTCTCTCCATAGACTTGTCATAATTGCAATAGTAGCCTAACATTTCTTGTCTCAACAACAAAAACTGCGTGAGAAAATAAAAGAAAAACTCAAAACGAATTACACACAAACACAAAGAAAAACACTCAAGTAATGGAGAACACCTTGAACTTTCGGGCAGTTGTAAAATATGGTTTTTTCCGATTCTCGAAACTTTTATTTAGTTTCCGACAAGGCAAAATTAAAATAAATAGTATAACTTAGTCCGGTAAATATGAATACCCAAAAACGCATTGATAAAATAATGGGAAAAAAAGTTTTTATACAGCAACATGTTAAATAGTGTACATTTCTAAAGTCTGCAATGTATGTACTTGCAATATATGTACTTGCAACAAGTTTCAAGATTATTTCATCGCGTCGTTAAATTTTTTAAACATTTTTAAACGGATTTTTAGACTGTATAAATATTTAATTGTACTTAACAAATAAGTGTAAATAACGAGTGTCTTGATCTCTTTTTACTGAATTGATAACAGAGATGAAAGTGAAAATACGTTCACTGCAGCGTCTAGCTTGGCCTTCAACACACTCAGATTACCTGCAGGCTGTTGTTGTCTAATTAATATTTTAAAAGCAATGTACGTATATATTTTTAGAGCTGTTATTTAAAATAACAACAATATGACATTGGTATGTGCGACCAGTGAAGAAGCTGAAGTATTTTCACAGCATTGTTGATACCGCAGGCCTTTTGAACTCGACACACATAAACAGCACATTGGCTTGGCCGTTGACCTGACACTGAGCGGTTTTCGAAATGTCCAAATAAAATAGCAGTTGTACCTTTGACTATTAGTAAAGTTGTGAAAGTGCTAACTGCCTTTTATTCGTTAGTGTGAGTGAAACTTAAAACTCAAATTTTAAATGTACTTGAGTCGCCGCCTTAAGATTTATCGCATGACAACAAAATAGTCGATTTGCATTTTTGGTATTTTAAATCTTATGGTCACCTTATTCGAACAGCTGAGAGAACTGAGACTGTTTTGAGCTAGAGACGCAATCGTGACATGTTCAGATTTGGTCCACAATATTTGTATACATTTAATGAATTTTAATGTATTCATACGTGTTTCGTAAAATAAAACATTAACACACCCAGTTTTTGCACACGTTCAACAAGTGGTTATCGGACCACACTGCTTGTATGTGTGAGTGCACGTGCGTGTGATTTGTTGACTCTATTGGAGAAAGAAGAAGACTGGCGGCGAGGCAGCTGAAAACAAGAAGTGTGTGCTTTGTGCCTTGATTTTGGTTGGTTGGTTTCATTCTTGCTGGGCCAGATATTTTCTTTTTCTGATTTAAAGTTGGGATACAGTTTTGTTTATTTAATTCGCGAATTTCCCTCCACTGATTGAATCTGACATAAAAATGGTAAAATACTAAATACTGTTTAGAATATTCGATTGAAAATGATTAACATAATCAACTATATTAATCCGTATAAAACATATATGGCAGCGATAACAACCAAAACACAGCTTACATTTAGTTGGAGGCGGATGTAGAAGAATTAATCATGGCTGATATCGACGATGCGATATGGATAGAAATCGGTATTAACCCGCAACATGTTGTGCGTGAATCGGACGACGGCCTCCACAAGCTTATATGTGACAAGGCATGGCTGCAATCGCTGGAACGACATCGCAAATTCACGCAATTCACACACTGGCCACAGCTGGACAGACGAGCACATCCCACAGGACAACTGGAGCATCCTTGGACGCGTATACTAGTGCAAACGTATCGCAAGCAGCCACAACGCAAAGTCTATCCCCTGCCTGCCCGCGGCTCAGTAGAAGGCAACTTACAGTTGCCTTTAAGCTACTCGCAAGCCGTTTCTAATGTGGCACATCTAAACTTCAAGCAGCTGTGGGAGGCAGCCTATAAACAATATGCGGGCGCCCATGTCAAACAATGCAGACCAAGTTCTGACACAACGCAGTGCAAACAGCTGCCACAATGCAGCGGCAACAACATTGGCTTCCAACCACATGATATGGTGTTACGGGAGCTCATCCAACGCATCTACAACTGTCCTGTGCTTCAGTGTCAACAGGAAGGTGATTTAGCTGCCGGCACCGATTCGGATTTTGCTGGCGACTGTCATGCAAATGTGCTGCCAGCACTGGTAGCCATTGAAACAAGCACACACTACTGTGTATTCCATTATCCACCAGCGCTAGAATGCAGCCTGTATGACTGCATTAGCTACAGTCCTACGCTGCTGGGTCGAGGCTACAATAAGACGCTATTCATAATATATCAGCTGCTGCAATTGTCAAGGCATTTGGAGGCACAGGGTCTCTTTCTCGGTGATCTGCGACTGCAGCATGTGATGCTACGTGAGAATCTTTGGCTACAGGTGATGCCACGCCTGCAGTGCAATCTGATGCTGGGCGAGCAGTCAGCAACGGTGGACATGTCACCGCTGAGCTGCCCGGAGCTGCCGGAAACACCAGAACAGCTGCCCTCCAGCAGCACCATCGATCTCAAGCTGGCCTACGATCCAGCTCAATTTAATTTGCGTGAATATTGCGAAATGTGGTGCAACGGGCAGCTGTCCAACTTTGACTATCTAACCATACTGAACAATGCCTGTGGCAGAAGTCTGTCCAATGCCGCCCATCACCACATTATGCCCTGGGTAACGGACTTCACGGCCCGCAACGGTCTCAACTGGCGTGATTTGACCCGGAGTAAATATCGCCTGAACAAGGGTGACATTCATCTAGATCTCATGTACACACATCCCAGTCAGCATGCGACAGCAGAAACTGTGACCGCCGTGGAACATATGTCGCAGGTGCCGCATCATGTAACCGATTTTCTATCCGAGATAACGTATTTTGTGTATATGGCCAGGCGAACGCCTCAATCCATTTTGTGCGCCCATGTGCGACCCATTTGGGTGCCAGCTGAATATCCAGTGTCCATACAGCGTCTCCAAGAATGGACACCCGATGAGTGTATACCCGAGTTCTATTCGGATCCAATGATATTCAAGAGCATACACGAAGATTTGCCCGATCTAGAGCTACCTGCCTGGGCCACATGCCCCGAAGATTTTATTTGCAAGCATCGCGAAGCGTTGGAGTCACAGTATGTCAGTGAGCGACTGCATCATTGGATTGATTTGAATTTTGGGTATGTATTTTGTTTATTTTATTATTACTACGTTGGTTTTAATATGTAATCCTTAAAGATACAAGTTAAGCGGCAAGGCAGCCATCAAATCGAAAAACGTCTGTCTCAGCCTGGTGGATCAGCATTGTAATCTCAGTCAGCGCGGAATCGTGCAGCTGTTTACCCAAGCCCATCCGCCACGTCGCTATGCATCGTCCTGGTTTCAGAAAAGTGCACCCAGACTATCTCAGCTCTATGGCAAGAGCAGTGCCAACACCACCTCCAACAGCAGCAGCGGTAAGAGACGTTTAGCTAGGAGTAGCGAGAACCTGGCAAACAATAGCAACAATGCTAGTTATGAAAACAGCTCGCCGAGAATGTCGCTGCGTCCGGGCAATGATGAGCAATCAGATGCCAATTTCTATCACACGACCAATTTTATTGAGCTGCCGGAGAATTATAATCCGGCAGTGCTACTGCAACAATTGGAGACACTGGAAACATTCTATGCACGCACCTTTCCACACCAGCGTGCCACACCCAATCCCGAGGAGAAAATGATCAAAAGTGATCTGCTGTTCGAGCACAATTCGGCGGAACATTCCTTTACAAATCAACTCTTTGCGTTCGATGCGGCTGTGCAGACGTGCAAGTCCAAGAATCTATTGGTCCCACCACCACGTCGTCAGCATAGTTTGCAGCAGCTATTAAGCGAGTATCGAGAGCGGGAACTTCTTGTGTTGGGCTGTCTCCATGTCGAGCTGTTTGCCATGCAGCGACTACGACCTTTGCTGACCAGCAATGGACCAAGTGCAAGTTTTGCATGCCGCCTAAATGCCTGTCGTACGCTCGTCCGGCTGTATAGCCAGGAGCTGCCCAAGCCGGTGCGTCATGTTGTGCGTCTGCTGCTACAGCTGGAGGGTGGTAATATGCCTGCACAGGGTCTGCCCATGCCAACGAGTGCCGCACAATTGCTGGAACCAATGTTTACCTATGCGCTACTACCTTTCCCCAGTCACTTTATGGCAATCTATGCATTTGTGCGCTCTCTGCACGCATTCCAACTCAACTTTGAGCTGCTCGAGCTGCACACACATCTCAATTGTAATGGTGGCAGCGAGTGTGCTCGCTACACCGAATTGGATCGTCAGCGTGTGCTTTTCGAGCGCAAAATTGCCGAGTGCAAGGTGATGTCCTCTTGTGCTCATCTGAGGCGCCTGCTCGAACCGCTCTCCTATGCCTATGAACAGTTTGCACCTGTGGAGTTGATACTGCCACATATTATTGATTTGCTGCAAGACGAACGCACCTCCATACTGACTGCATGGAATCTCTTTGATCCGCTGGCTCAAGCTTTGGGCATTACGCAAACCCAGCAGCATTTACTTCGCCCGCTGCTCAAGCTTTACGACGTGGAGAGCAGCGCTTTATCGGATGATCCCTCAAACAGCAGCAGCAGCAGTAATAACAATGCTGGCCATCTCCGTTTTTCCTCGAGCAGCTCGTTCAAGTCTCGCAAATCTGTTAAGCTCTATCATCATAGTTTCCTGCTGCGTCTTATTGTGCGTTTCGGGTTGCGTTGCTTTTTGCAGCATTTTATTGCGCCTCTAATCGAAGCTGTGGGTGGTTACAAGGAGCCGGAGCAAGGCAATGGATATCACTATCACAGCGGTGGCAGTCGACGCACGAGCAAGAATCTTAGCTATGCAGCCGAGGAGACGACACCGACAACAGCGCTGTTGCTGTCAGAGTCCAAGCCAGATGTGGAGGAGCTATTTACGTTCGAGGAGGATCAGGAGAATAAATCGATTGACTCATTTGACATGCGTCTTTCGTCCACGGCAATTGCAGAGGAAGCACGTGAATCCGCTAGCAGCTCACCTGATAAACTGGTCATCAATGAGCTGATGTATGGCGCCAAGCTATCCCCAGATAAACTCTCCCTGCTCAGTCACGGACAGACACCGCCGCACACAATGCCAGCACCGCAGATTGGACCACGCTCACCCACAATTGAGATACCAGCAGGGAGCATAAGACGCAGCTTTCAACTAAGCGCCATCGATTGCGACATCGGCTCCCGCAAGAGTGTCGATAGCTTCGAGTTAATCAGCCAGGTCACCAGCGCTGCAATCAACAATACAACAAATAATGATTCGACGGATTCTGCACCCCTCCAAGCAGATACCGAGGGAACTGACTCATTGCAGGCCTCGGTCATATCGCGCATCTCGGAGGCCAAAGCATTGCAAAATAATCGCATCAGCGAGATGAGTGCGGAAAGTCTTGTTTGGCTGTCGCATCGCTTGGGTCCAGTGCTTACAGCCCGACACATAACTCGCAATCTGCTCAAGCTACTTTCCTTGTGCTATGTTGGCCAGGAGAATCTGTTGCCCGAAATGGAAGTTATTACCTCACCCGGCAACTTATCAGCGGATGCCGCCAATCTCAATTACTTTAGCATTGCAAATGCTCGAGTTGTTGGCGATCGAAGCGCAGCTCGAGTTTTAGAGTGTCTCATGTCCATTGCTGGTAAGTCCAAAAAATTATATTGAACTTTGTTTTCTTATTCACTGTTTTTATCTGTATTTAATATCCATGCTTTACTTCAGCTCTCTATGGCGAAAACTTTCTCCTGTTGCAGTATTTTCCGCACATTAGTGAATTGATTGGACTCTGTTCGAAGCGCATGACAGGCAGCTTGGAGGGAGCTATAATCAGTTCGCTGCAGTTGGTTAAATATATGTTGCCATGTTTGATGGATGCCAGCATAATGGATAATTTGCAGCACACACTTCTGGATGCCATTCTGTTGCCCATACTCCGTTTGCTTAGCTCCACCAATCTGCTGATGCCTAGTGGTTATTTGGGACGTTCGCTGTTGGCGCGAAAATTCCTGGATGCCTGCTATTCGTTAAGTGTGCGTTTGGGCTCGGATATGACGCGGGAGCATCTCTGTCAGTCGCTGCTCTCGCCCTTCTTTCTGATCTTCAATAAAGCCTTTGGGCTTCCAAACGACTTTAGCTGTCATTTGGCAAATCTTTCTCTGACTGGCGGTCCAGCACAGCAGCAACGTGCTCTCGAGGAGTTGCGCGATGTATTCGCACCGGAGTTGGCACATACAGCCTACTTGGCTTTTTTACGTTTCCTGGGCGAGTCCATTATGCAGCGCACGCTCAGCAACATGGAATTTGTGCTCACACTGTGCCACGAGCACGAGCAGCCCGTCGCTGGACAGGATAAAGCACAATATCGCCAGTCTTCGGCCGTAGTAAGTCCAGTGGATGTGACGGATGCGCCATGCGAGACGGCAGCGAATAGCTTTGGCACCCAAATCGTTGGCAATCGCCTTCAAGTGGCCAGCAGAAGCATGGAGCTGCTTGATATGGTTGCCTACAAGCTGGACCATATGCCCAGCACAAGGCATCTCAAGGGTAATTGGTTGGCCTACTGGCGGCACGAGACAACACGCAGCGATAAGGATAACCAGCCACTAAATCTCAAGCAGATTCGTCTACAATCCTTTGTGGGTCACACGAATTCGGTGCGTGCAATCTATGCGCTAGAGAACGAAAATAGCTTTATATCCGCCTCCAAGGATAAGACGGTCAAATTGTGGTCGTTGCGCAGCGAGGGCGATGGACGGAAGAGCACCGCTTGCCAGTTCACCTATACAGCGCACAAGAAGTCCATAAATTCCCTCAGTTTTCTTGAGTCTCTGCGCTATGTTGTCTCCTGTGATTCGGGCGTTCATCTTTGGGATCCTTTCATTGGTAGACCACTGGGCATGTTGGATGCACCCAGGCATAGTGCAGTCACTGTTGTCAAATGCTTGCCCTCGCATTCTCCACTGGTCGTTGCTGGCACTGCCGAGTCCACAGTGAGGATTATTGATGCCCGCACCATGCACTATGTGAATGAATGGCGGGTTTGTCATGCCGCTCTGCCGAATGCCACAGTTCGTTGCCTGGCGGTGGCACCTTCGGGCAATTGGTTAGCCGCTGGCCTCTCCTCCGGCGGCATTATGCAGCTGGACACACGCACTGGCACTGTGCTCAACTCGTGGCGACCCATGGAATGTGATCTGTTGCAGTTGACGGCGCCAAGTGATCAATTGCTCATAAGCTCGGCGCTAGATCACAGTCTGGCCGTGTGGCATGCTCTCGACGGCATTCTGCACTATCAACTGAGGTTAGTTTGGTTTTTGTGCGCATAAACTTATAACAATTACTTACCTGGTTCTCTTTAGACCTCCACCGGAACCCGCACATTTTTTGCAAAGCGTTGGCTCCTCTTTGGTTTATGCGACAACTGGGAATCGTATAGGCGTCTATGCGGATGTGGCCAACTCACATGCTTTGGACAGCGTTACCAAACTGCGCTCCGAGACATTCCGTGGCGTTCTCACATCCCTTGCTGTATTGCCCCTCAATCGAACCTTTCTTGCCGGCAATGAAAGTGGAAATATTACATTGCTCTGCTAACTACAAATAAAAATACTTATATGTATTTTGAGAGATTAGATATTGGTCAGGTATAAATAGCAAGAGAGTTATCTCAATATGAGTTATAATTTAAAACGCACCAAATATTATTTTAATGCATCTCAATTGGAGTTTAAGTTAAAATCAGCTTAGGACAAGTGCTAAATGCACAAAATTCCACACCAAAATATTTAATTCAATAAGCAATATTGTTTCTACTATATTACTTTGGTAGAGGTACTATATATATTTGTATTATATAAATAAACTATTTAATTGAACTTCGTTTAAAGCTGTATCCCCAAAATCAGAGCACAACTGCAAACATGTTATGGGAGCACAGAACTTGAAAGGTACATACAATCAATCTGGAGTCGTTTTGTATTTAGCTTTTTCGTGTTTTATTTGTAAATTTGTTCTCAATTTCCTCTTGTACATTGCGACGACGACAACGCCTTGAGTTCGGCCAATGAACTTGGGAACACTGAGTTAATCAACGAGTTGTGATCACGAAGGCAACTTCTGTGCATGTGTTTGTGTGTATGCTGGGAGCGTGTTTGTGTGTGTGCGTGTGTGTGTTTGTAGGATGTATACTAAGTAGATGGAAACCGCATTGCATTTATTTTTGGGCGACGCCTGGCAAAAGCGACTTTCGATGCGATGCGACGACATTTCGCATGGCTTCTCTTTTTTTATGGCAACTTTTTGCATCGGGTCTTATACTTTTTTTTTTTGTTTTCTGCTGATTTTTATTGTTGTCGCTATATGCACTTTACGGGAGAGTCTGGGCGACGTATGCGTAAGACGATGATTCTGTGCGCTTGTTACAATGAGGATTTACAGAGGACAATAGTGCGTCTAACTTGCAAGTTGGAGCAACTCCACCCAAATAACCCAATAGCACCCAACGCGTGTGCCTCCAGTGCACCGATGGGTGTGATGCACCAGATGCATCGGATTGCAATTGGGAATGGATTCACCTTGAATTAAAGGAGTCGTTGCGAGAAGAAGCATCCATGCGTAAATGCATTTCCATTGGTAAGCAGAAATAAGAGCGCTAAACTTTTAGCTGTTCCAAGTCGAAAGAAGTTGGCCTTGAGTAATGTGTTTTGTTGCATGTTGCAAGATGCAATGACTGCTAACATGCTGCAAGCGAATGTTGAATGTGGCTCGGCATTGAATACTTTAGTTTTCAATGGGGGAATAAACATAGAATAAATTGAAACTTGACATGTATTATAAATATTTTGTTTGAATACAGCCAAATAAAATAGTATTTGC
Organism: Scaptomyza montana; assembly: GCA_018904305.1. Lineage (NCBI taxonomy): Eukaryota > Metazoa > Arthropoda > Insecta > Diptera > Drosophilidae > Scaptomyza > Scaptomyza montana. The sequence continues at coordinate 4,869,467 of JAEIGR010000004.1, forward strand.
TATAATGGATAACAAGCGCAATAAAAGTACAACAATCAAATAACTCTTCCCGCAGTCACAATGTCAGAAACAAATATCGCCTACCTAACACAAAAACACACATCAAACTCAAACGTCATGAACACGCAATTTATAAAAAAAAATAAATAAAAAAATTACACACACACAAACAAACATAATACCAAAACACGGCGACACAAAAGTATGTGGGGAATTTGAAATTTCCGAAGAATGGTTTTGCATGAAATTTCACTTACTTACCCGAACAGGCTAGCAGCGTAAAGCAGACGGCATTGTTATGCTTGGAATGCCATCGCAATTGGAATGAAGCTTGTTGAGAGGGGGAGCAAACAGCAGAGTTGCCAGAGCGCATACCAGAGTCAACATACTGTGGCGTGGCGTCCAGTGATCAAACCTGGCAGCCCGACAACACTGCCACGAGACCGCAAGAATGTTGAGGTTGAGGTTGCCTCCAAACAAATTGTTTAGTAGTAGTTCGAGCGCCACAAATTTAATTATAAATGTGTCTACACACTTGTGCAAAATGTTGTTCTTACATAGCCCAGCAATTTGATTTAACATGCACACTGCAGCTGCCAGCAGGTGCGAAAGAACGGGCAACAGCGGCGTTGCCAGAGTAGCAGCAGCAGCAGCTGCGGCCGCACTTGCGGCGAGAGACAGTACTTGAAATGACAATGTTACCAACATACAAGCGAAAAATCGCAGCAGGCGCACAGCACTTGCCAATGGGCAACCGTATGAGCCGCCAGTGTGGCCCGCTCATATTTATAAATTCATGACACTTTATGCCATCAATTTTATAACTCACACCAGTTGCCGGGGGCGGCGAGTCAATAAATTCTCAGAGGCCGGCTACGTATTTTATAGTCGCGCATTGCAGATCTGACATAATAACTAAGAGGCGCGCAGAATGCGTAGCTGCAGGTCTGTTAGTCGAACTCGATGTCGCTGTTACCTACCATTACCCCAACTTGCAAGGGGGCCCCATACGGAACTCGCTCTCTCTCTCTCTCTCTCTCTCTTTCAGTCTCTCTAAAACTGAAGCGGGGCTGTCGAACTACGCGGCCGTCTTTATTGTTGTGGCCTTTGTGGGCGTTGCTGCATTCTATAAAATCGAATTTTTAACGTTCAAATGCTAACAGAGCACCAGAAATGGGCGTAGCGAGCATTTTTTATGTCTGCTTATCGATTTTCGTCATGTTAATTTTTTGGCGCGCTCGTTGCCTGCTAGTTAACAGGCGCCCACCCCATGACATTACATATTAGGATTGCCAAAATAATAGCAAGTCGATTAATGGGCAAAGCTAACAGCAAGCGAAAGAGAAACAGAATAGCAACTTCAATATGTGGAAGTGAGCCAATCGATTGTGTGAAAGTAAAGTGTGCAAGCGAGAGGGAGCTGCAAGCAAATAAACATTTATGCCCAGTTGCAAAGAGTCATGCGCAAACAAGTGTACAACAACTTACGATATAATGAATTTCGGCGAGTTTGCTAAAGTGAACAACAGTCATTTGATGAGTGTGTGTTTACAGTGTTTTTTTTCTGCCTCCCCTGAGCAGTGCAGTCCAATCAACGTGGCTAACAACCACCAGTGCAAATTCGCAACTGGCAACAACTCTTGTCGTGTAGTGCGAGTGAGACAACAGCTGTGCCGGCAACGTTGCTTGGTAGGCGGCAATTTAAATCGTTTTAATTTTGAAAAAATAAAATGCAACCGGCCGGTCGTCGAGTGCTGTGCGCCTGTTCGCAAACGATTAAATTCAGTTTAATCATCCACTAAACAGCTACGAGATACCGTTTCGTTCGTTATTATTATTATTACATGCAACAAGTCGCCAGTCTCACTCACAATACACACAACAAGGGAAGCGACCGAAGGCAAAGACCACAAAGAGGCGTTGAACCGCATACAAAAGATATATAAGCGTGTGTTTCTTACATACACACATATCGCTTATTGTGTGAAAGCGTTTTCAATTGAGTGCGCAAATGGGATTATCCGACAATGAGGAGCACAGAGCACATCACACAAATGAAGCAGCAGCCCAGGCCTCAGCTACAGCAGAAACATCTCTCTAATCCCCCACACACACACACGCACAGAAAACACGAAAAAATATAATCACATACGCACACATTCAACGCTTCTATTCACATTTGTGTCCGCACGGTATATTTATCTCACTCGCACCTGTTGCTAGGTTTCTAACATAATTTCTATTGAGTTTTCATTGAAAATCTAATCGTGCTGTGTGAAGAGCATGCTGCTAAATCTCATGCAAACCTAGTAAAAATGTTTGTTGTTTCTTAAAGAGCAAGAAGAAGCCCCGGCCCCAGCACGATGAGCAATGGTTTCGTGTTTGGTGTGGTGTGGTGTGGTCGGGTTGGGTTGACTTGGGTTGGTTGGTTGACGCCAAAGTCTCTTTGACTGAACTGAATATGTTGCTGGCGATGGCTTTTACAAGTGAATGCTGATGCGCCCTCCCCCCTCTCTCTCTCTCTCTCATTCACCTTTCTATTGCTTGTGCGAGCACACACACACACAAATACACATTGTACATGCATAGATACAGTCGCACAATCCAATCACTCGCTGGCTGCGCTTTCTCAGCCAATCACGCTTTCAACTTTTGTGTAGAAATGTTGTAAACGGCTGCTAAACGCTCTGTTCGCCTGTTACCGTGTGGAACATTCGCTGAATTGAAACGCTGCTGTTGGCCAAGCGGATTGGTTGGATGTGCGCAAGCAACAAAGAAGCGCAACTTTTTCAACTTCCATTACAGCTGCCGTTGCTGGTGCTGCTTGTGCTGCTTGAGGGTCCCCAGTCAACTGGCGCAGTCGAGCTATTTTTGTCGAATGAGAAATGAGAATATTGGAATTGCCTTTTCAACATTCGATGTGCGTGTGAATGGTGGTTGAAACCGCAGTCCATTGATTGGACATGTTTAAAAAGACGATGGACAATGACCGCAAGAAATTTACCTTAACGAAAATGTACTCAAGTAAAACAATTTGAGCTGATTTTCGAATGCCAACTTTTTTTGGTTTGTGTATTTTTGGAACTCTTTGTAGTTCATTGCGTACATATATGATATATGTAAATAGATCCTAATTACTAGTGTTTCAACTTCTTAATAAATATATAGCTCATAAAATTCAAATCCATTAGTTTTGAACGCTCATCGCCAGAGTATCGCCACTTACACTGGCCACACTATCCGGTCCAGATGTTGAGCTGGAATTAATATATTGTCTTTCTCGTATGCCCAGCCATGGAAGACGTCGCTCCAATTCCAGTCGGTACTTGGGATGACTTGTGGCATACACCCAGGGATCCAGGCACGACACCGATTTGCAGGCCAACATCGGCAGCATGGATAAAAATGGTGTTATCAGGTGTTGCTCCCCAAAGCAAGCAACCAATGTGACCACCGCGTATGGCGTCCAGGCTAACACAAAGAGTAGATAGATTATTAGTGCTGCCTTTGCAATCCTTAGTTCGACACTCATTGATTCGTTGCTGGAATTCGCCGATAGAGATTTCACATTCATTTTCTTGGCCTGATCGGCCAGCATTCTTTCATGCGTACGCACATGGTTGAATAGTTTATAATATGAGATGAGAATCATGGTCATCGGTATGGCATACGACCAAACGAATATGGTACGCACAAACAATCGATTCTCATCCGTATCCGTTAAATAATCAAAGCTGCAAGTGGTCAGAAATCCCTCTAGATAAACAAAATGATATATAGTACATATATGTTACAAAACTGTAGCATTCCAAGTCTCTCTCACCTGGTAAAAAGTGCCCCCAGATTTGAAATAAGGGCAGCACCGAAAATGGCGTTGCCCACAACCAAGTGAATATAATGCACAAAATAATTTGGCCATAAGTTAAACGTCCATCAATTGGATTCGATATGGTTTTAAAGCGATCGAATGCAATGAATGCATTCGTTATTGAAGCACCCATTCCCGAGATTCCTCCACATAACGCATAGATATCACATCCTAGATCCCCACCAACTATATAACCGACAGAAGCGTTGATCAAATAATGCGGCATATTCACAGCCATAAATAGATCAAAAACGGCCAGATTGAGGATTAACAAGTTGGACGGCGTACGCAACGATTTGGAGCTGTATAAAAATAATTAAGAATAATTAAAATTGAAAATTCTATCGTAATAAGCGCTTACGTTGAAAATATCCAGATGACCAGACCATTGCCAAATATATTAAGGGTGATGAGACAACAAAACGCAATGTAAATGCCGGCACGATAATAAATGGGTGGTGAACGAAATCCACGCCAATGAGCATGCACCAGATGTTGATATTCCGCCGGATAATCATGGCCCAAAGGCAACACAGCGCCACCTGCATCCCCAGAGCTATCGTTTAGATAACTTGCATACGATTGCGGCCCAATTAATTCGTCCTGGCCGATGAGAAACATTTCGTTACGATTTGCACTTAAACTTTATGAAATGACTGTTATCGGTGGAGGCACATGCTCTCCATTGGCATGTCGCCTTTTGGCTGACATTTGAAATGGCTGGACAATGGCATTTTTATAGTGCTCCTTGACTAAGGGCATGGAATTTAATTAAGGTGATTAAAAGTCTTTGAGCCCATACTTAGCACGGATTAACTGTACTTATCCCGCATCTTAAGACATTTTTGTGCGGCTTATGTTACTTACACACACAGGGATTTTGTGTGGGTGAATTTAAATTCAAATTCCAACGTCTTCGGGCAGAGCGCGCAGTTTTTTCACTCGCTCTCGCTCTTGCTCGCTCTCTCTCGTCTAAATCGTAAATTGTAGCAGAAAAATACGAACGAACTTTTGTGCGAAATATGACACTAAGTAACAGGTGGACAGCAATCCATAGGTCGAAACTGTTTTCAACACGTGTTCCAAGCCGACAGACCATTTTCAGTTCCGCGGGTCTTTTGCGTGCTTCGACCTGTTTCTTTCAAAAGCAAAAATGCGCACCGGCGACCAGCACAACGCACAGGGTCTCTGCGCAAGAACGAGACGACACTGTTGTGTTTTGATAGTCATCAGATGCCATCTCGCTTGCGCGCTGTATGTGTTTGCTGTCGCTTCTTTTCGATGCTGTAGGCCTGGTTGGTTCGGCGCTGTCATTTCACAATGACCCACCTTCACGACGAAGTGTTGACGACTGACAGGATTTTTTGTGTGGTTGGTTGGGGTGTTGTTGTTTGTGTTTGTTTGTACAACAAACGTATGCTGCAGCAACAAAAAACAAGAACAGCAACATTTTCACTAGGCGGGCAGAAAATATCGTACACATGACACACAGCACCGTCAAGAACAAGAACATTTTTTTGTTTTGTGTGTATTGTATATGGTTATTTAGTTGTTGTTGTTGTTGTTGTATTGTTGTGTCGTATTATATGCGCAGCCAAGCGAAACCTTGTGCGCCCTACCCCAAACCGGCATACACGATATTACGATACACATAAAAAACACCACTTTTCACCTAAAAGATTCTTTACATTAACAATTGTATTTTAATATTCTAATGATATACATATGTACATACGTTTCCAATTAAATGTTTATGTATATGTATTTGATTATTTCAATTGTCATATCTATGCATTAAGAAGATATGCCATATTTTGGCTTGTGTAGGGCACTATTTATCAGAACACAAGGCTAACGACTCGACTCGTTCTCGTTCTCAGTGGGTTTCGCCTTGACCGTAATTGGAGGTCGTTCTCATTGCCAAGTGAAGGACGCACCTTGAAACCCAAGGATTTTGCGCGAATTGCGAAATTTCACTAACATTTCGGTTGGCAGTGGGTCAAAGCTAAATTTTGGCAAACACTTTTGCCAGTTTTAGCACAAAGTTGATGACATAAGCAGCTGATATCATTTTTTCGGCTGGCATTGAAATACACAACTTTGGAACAAGTTTTCGTTGTGTTTGGAGTGCGACAGATGTTGGAGAAGATCGGGTGGGGGGAGGGGGGTCGTAACCAATTCAAATGAACTCTTGCTTTTTGTTGTTATTGGTATTTTTGGGGGGCATTCAACGCATTTTGGCCGCCGCAAACACTTGCTTCGAATTTTTGGGCGCCTCATAGCTCAGGTTGTGATTTGAGCTTTTTTGGAAGCTAAGGTTAAGGTTACTCGCTAATTGCTGTCCCGCTAACTGTAAAAAAAGCGGTTGTTCGCATTGCCGTATCGGTTGGTTATGCCGAATAAAATCACGCAAGGCGGATACGCAATTTGTACACATATATGCATGTCCGTCCGTATTAATTGTGCGGTCAGTCAGGCCCCAAAATCCAGTTTGGTGAACAGGCGCACACAGTCAAGCAACAAGTAGCTCAATGGCCCCAATGCTGCCGTTCAAAATTGTGGCGTCGATGGCAGCAGCAGCAGCGTAAATCGTAAATACAAACAGCTCCCATGTATTCCGACACGGAAATGGGATTTAATGGAACATGATGTTGATGAGATTATTGTGAATATTAACAGAGGCGTTGAACACTGAGCTTTTTGAGTGCATATTAATTTATATTTAAATCACGTATTGACTTTTTCATAGATAGTTATGCTAAGAAACAAATCTCTTACAATTGTCATGCCTTGAGATTGGTCATTGTTATATGTTAAGTTAGCATTCTTAACTTATGTTCCCATGTGACAGATACAAAAATGTGCCTACATATTTGTACTAAGCTCCTGGTGTTTTATTCTGCTAAAGCAGTAGGGTGACTTTAATCAACAAAACAAAAACAAATATACCAAGGCAATCAGCAAATGCTGACCACACAGTGACCACATGCACAAGAGAAGAGTTGGAGCTGCTACAACAACACGCACACAAACTGGTTCTCGCTTTTGGTAGCTTCTTTACAGCCACGACGCATACACAATATATGTATGTATGTACATATGTATGTATGCATGTTTGTATGTATGTGTAGTTTGACTTTTATCTTTGCTTTTTTTTGTTGTTGGTATTTTTGCTGTTGGCTGTGACTGTGACAATACAATGATCTCCAACTGAGCATGCTGTTTGCCTGTTAGTATGCATGTGGGAAAACGTTGAACGCCCACAATAATAGATGTTTTTTTTTTGTTTTGCTTCTTGCTTTGTTTGTTGTTAGTTGTAGTTGTAGTTGTTGTGCGTTGTGGTGTTGTGCGGCCTGCTATTTAACGCTAGTTTTGTTGTAGTTGTGTGGTTGGTTGCCGGCGGTGCAGCATTTCGGACGCTTGAGCAGTGTTTCACGTTTGCTGCGAGCCTAGCTAAGTTTTGTGCAATAAGCAAAATGACGGGCACAAAACAAAATGTCCGGGCCCCCAATATGTCGCTTCCGCTGCCGGGGGCCATGATTATAAGGCGCCATTGCAATCAATTTCAATTTCTAGTCAGCCAGCCCCCAGTCATAAAAAATAAACAAAACAAAACAAAAACACAGCCACAGCCATCTTATCGTTCGGTCATAGTTGTGGTCGCAATTGTTGGCATCTTTTCTGTTGGCCTGTGATGTGAGCAAACAAAATGACTACTCAAATTTGCGCAAAATGTTCGTGCGACTGCTGCAACATGTGTGTGTCTGTGTGCCGTATGGGAAGGGGTGCGAAGAGCTCTGTTGTTTGTGTTAGAAATTCAAACAAACATGTCGCTGCTTTAGCTGCTGCTGCTGGTTTTTTACCCAGTATGTAGTGTTTTTGTTGCTGGTGCTGAAGAGTTTGTGAGTGTTGTTTTGTGACGCTTGGCAAGTTGCTGGGGGCATGTCCGGGCGCATTTGTGGGCGTATTCAGCCTGTTTGTTAGTGTAATTGTCGGGCTTGGCCAGGGAAATTTTGCAATTTGTCAGAGCGCCATCTATGGGGCGTGAGCGTGACTTGCAAATGATAATGCCGTGTCGCAGTAGTCAAGCCCACCAATTAGTTAAAATACACACATACATACATATGTATGTATGTCAAACAACAAATTTAGCATTTACACATATTTTTGTACGTACGTACATACATATGTACAACCAAATCAAAAGGGCAACAACCTGTTTGAGTTGCCTTGCAATAAAACACATGTTTGCACATTTACTACGAAAACAATGCAACTTTGTTGATATAACAAACAATTAATTAGACTGCCAGCAATAATTGTTTACAATGACAATTACTTATCGTAGTAGCTTAAAGAAAAAGAGCAAACAGCAGCGCATTCATTCAATCACTCACACTAACAAACATAAGCACGCGCGCGCGCACACACACATACAGTGACGACCAGTCACATGGCAATTGAACCAAACCCCTGCCACTGTAACAGCTGCCATCTCGCTTGCACGCATAACTTGGCCGCACCTTCTCCACCAGTGTTAAATGTGCTGAGATATCGTTTAGCTATTTTTACTGTTCGCTTGGTAAAAAAGAGGGAATTCACTTTTGGCGGGGTCTCGTTTTTCCTGCTTTGTCCAATCGCCTTTTTGTGGGCGCTGTCTAAACTAGTCCAATTGTGTTCGGCCGCCACCACGTCGCAACCCTCGGTCGACCAGTCGATGCCAGTTGTTGATAAGGCTAACTGGATGATAACAGTGTGCCTTGGCCTGGAGAACTGTTCTTGCAAATTAATTTGTACAGTAGGCGTGGTTGTTAGGCCTCCGCCCACACAGCACGTGTTGATTACAAAATTTGCCATTGCGCGCATCAAGCTCGGAATGCAGAAGCGCATTTATGTACATGTGCACACCTTACATACAAAGAATGTGTGCAGTTAATGTACAAAGTTTAACTTCGTTTCCTGAGCTTAAATCGATTAACAACCCTCATTTGCAGACAACCAATTAGTAAGCAACAAAATTTGGCTCAGTTAAAAGTCATTGGAAATTTTGTGTGGCTTGCATTATCTGTGATCATCAAACCAGTCACAGCGACTGAAGCTACAATAGCCGGGCCGGCGGCGCATACAATTCAACGGAAGCGGCAACAAATTGAACAAAGTTGGGGAAAGAATCGCCCCACATGTGCTGGCAGGTGTGTGTCCGACCCATGTGCACAGAGCGTGCCAGACTTTTCAGACACGTTCGGTTTTCGGTTCGGTTTTTGCCAGGCGACCAGCAAAGTATGGAAGCTACTCGCCAGACCAGCTGTTGTGGCTCTCAAACACTTTAACATGTGCTAAAATTGTTTAACAGGGCGCAGCAATTTGTTGCTACATCTGCTGCAGACTTGTTTCTCAGTTTTGCCAAGTATTGAAAAATTTAGTTTCGTAATGCAGCTTGAAGCGGAATTATCTACTAAAAAATGGTTAGTAATGATAGTCAAGTTAAATACAAAAAAAAACTCTGTGAATAACGCTTCAAATTAAATTTAACAGCTATTTTTTTTTTCAAATGACCACAAACTTGTAACAGGGCGGCTGTGTCTATGCAATATCGATTAACATACATTTTTTTGTTTTCACCTATCGATATCGTGGCCAATCTTGTGTGGCCGTGTTGGCAAAAAAATACCACAAACAACATTAAGCCAGACGTCAAGGGAAAGTGGTCCTATCAGTTGTAACTGTGGCGCGATTGAGTTAGAGAGTGATAAGCTAATGAAAAGCATATGTATTAAGCTTGCGACAGGGTGAAAGTTCACAGACCGTTAAAAATGTCCGCAACGACAGCAGCCAAACCGAGCAAAGCTCCATCGAAAGAGCCGTCGACGTTGGCTAAACTTTATCTGTTCGCCTACAATGCAGTGCAAGTTGGCGGCTGGAGCTATATTCTATATCAGTTGGTCAACTACTATTTGCTGGAGGGTCCCCAATTCCGCGCCCAGATCACGCTGTGGGATTACACACGCCTCGCTGTCATCATATTCCAAAATGCCGCCTTTGTGGAGATCCTGAATGCGGTGTTTGGTTTGGTCAAATCGAATCCGGTGGTCACCACCTTCCAAGTGTTCAGTCGCATGATGGTCGTCGTTGGCGTTGTGATGGCTACTCCTACTGGCAAAGCGTCACCTGGCTTGCCAATTGCCCTATTCGCCTGGGCAATCACAGAAATAATCCGCTATGGTTTCTATGCCCTAAATATAATCAAAGTTGTGCCAAAATTTGTTGTCTTCCTGCGCTACACCACGTTCATTGCCCTCTACCCGATTGGTGTCACCGGTGAGCTTTTGTGTTTCTGGTGGGCACAGCGCTATGCCCAGGAGCACAGCGTCTGGAGCATAGAGATGCCAAACAAATGGAATGTGACTTTCTCCTACTATACATTGCTTTGGATTGTCATGCTGGCCTACATTCCCATCTTTCCACAACTGTACCTGCATATGTTCACGCTACGTCGCAAGATCTTGGGTGGTGACCCCAAAAAGAAAGCCAACTGAACTTTGACCCCAATCGGGCAAAACAAACTGACGCAAAAAATTACTTGCACAGCAATGCAATTTACATTCGCTTTGCATTTGCACTTTGAAGCGTTAAGTGAATTCTCAATTCAGTAACCTTAACTTGACACCAAGCTAAGCTAATATTTAAGTGGTTTCTGTGTACAAAATAAACTTTAAACAATTACAAACTTTTCGTCGGAGATTACTGACTGCGCTATACTCTTTTTCCATTGTTTTAATAGCTGCTTGAAGACGCTAAAGTCCCTTTTACGGTAATGACATGAGTCGTTGCACAAAAAACTCGACCATAGGTTTATGTAAGAACCCAAAATGCTTGTTAAAATTCCACTTATTATTCCACTTTAGGAGCACATTGGCGAGAAGTGTTGCTTGCAATTATTAAGTATTATTAAGTATAAATATATACTTTAATTATTTGAAACATTAAACGATGCATAGAACAGTAATTTTAGTGCTGTGACCATTGTATGGTTTTTAGATCGATGCCCTCCTGCACCATTTCCCATAGAGGCGACATTTCACGCAGTCTCTCCACATGCTTGATGCACTTGTTGGCTGTATAGTCAATCTCTTCCATGGTAGTGAAACGGCCAATACCAAAGCGTATGGAGCTGTGTGCCAGATCTTCATCAGCGCCAATAGCACGCAATACATACGACGGTTCCAGCGAGGCTGAAGTACAGGCAGAGCCGCTGCTGAGCGCCACATCTTTGAGGGCCATAAGTAGCGATTCGCCCTCGACGTAGGCAAACGATAAATTAAGGCATCCATTGTATGTAGCCACGGGATCTCCATTGCGTATCACATGCGACAGAGCGCTTGACATTTTGTCCACCAGGCGCTTGGATAGGAAATCCACCCATTTCTTATCGTAGTCCATTTCCTGCATTGATACCTCCGCCGCTTTGCCCAGACCCACAGCCAAAGGGGCGGGCACGGTGCCACTGCGCAGACCACGCTCTTGGCCACCTCCACTTTGTATTGGTTCAAGGCGCACACGCGGCCGGCGTCGCACATACAAAGCGCCCACGCCCTTGGGCCCATAGATTTTATGTCCCGATATGGACATCAAATCAATATTCATGCTGTTAACATCTAGGGGTATTTTCCCAACAGCTTGCGCGGCATCCGTGTGAAAAAAGACTTTGCGCGAGCGGCACAACTTGCCAATCTCCGGGATGGGCTGATATACGCCAATCTCATTATTTATTGTCATTATGGAAACGAGTGATGTGTCTGGTGTCATTGCCTGCTCCAGCTGCTGCATATCAATAATGCCATTGGCCTTAACGGGCAAATAGGTTACCCGGTAGCCTTCGTTCTCCAGCGCACGGCAAGAGTCCAACACACATTTATGCTCGGTCTGTGTGGTTATCACATGTTTTTTGTTCGTGCCATAGAAGCGTGCAACACCCTTCACAGCAATATTATTTGACTCGGTTGCGCCAGATGTAAAGATAATCTCCTTGGGATCAGCGCCAATTAGTTTCGCAACTTGCTCGCGTGCCTTCTCCACGGCCTGCTCAGTCTCCCAGCCATAGGCGTGTGTGCGCGAATGCGGATTACCATAATAGTTGGTAAGATATGGCAGCATTGCGTCTAGAACACGCGGATCCATTGGCGTAGTGGCTTGCGCATCCAAATACAAGGGTCGGCCGTCTGTCTGTTCATTTTTGATGTTGAAACGCATCTGCCTATCACGAAATTCTAAAACGACAACAATGTTTAAATCGGCATGTAATTACATATTTACATTATTGAAGATATTACCTTGTGATGTAGCTGCAGGTTTAGCTGCCGGTGTAGCGATTGATCCCTGTCGCATAACAATTGTCAGTGCTGTGGCATTTGGTCGTAGCACATGAGCCTGCAAGCGGCCCAACATTTTATGCATATTTGTACTAAACGTGTGCTTGTTTTTGCTTTTACTTCAATTTATTTACTTATATGATTTCACAATATAATCAGAAGCAGCCAATGAGTATGTCTTTTGCAGCACTGTCGCTGTTATCGATTTTATGCAGTCACAAGCGGTGCTGCCAGACTGTATATATTAGTTTCGCGCACCAAACAAGGTGTTTCAAATTGGCAATAACAAAGACTTTTAATGCATCATAAACTAAAACACTTTCAAGTTTGAGTGTGCAGCATTAATTTATTGGACCAAGTTTAATACTTTGACATTAGTTAAAAACTTTTTATAATTCATGTTGTATATACATAAAAGCATTACATATATATATTGCAAAAATAGTTATACGTAAAGTACATACATTTGTACATATTTAAATGGTACGCTGTGGTGTATAATTCTTACTTGCTCTAGTTTTTTTTTTTTTTTTTTGTAAATGTGTGTATGTAAATGTATATAAGTATAATACGTTATATGCCTATTGCTTGTAATTAGAATAATTTTTTTACATTTGAACACTTTAAAATTGTCGAATTGTCAGCTAGCAATGATATTGTTTACAATTTTAAACTTAAGATCTAAATAGATTAACGAGTGTTGGATTTCTGTTCTACCCTTGTTACGGAAAATTGAAGTGCAACTTTGATCGTAAGAATTGGTTAAAATACATAAACGCTAACAAAATATTGATAATTTAACAGCAAATATAAGGAATCATTAAAAATAACTGAACTGGTTAAATAAATAATCGTCAACAAATCCTAAAACCATTGCGTAACCCATAAAAGCATGTCCGTTGTCAAAGCAATTGCTCGGTGACCAGCACAACACTCTGTTCCAGCGCAATTGCCGCCAGTTCCTTAAGCCATTCATCCAGCAGCACTGCACACAATGCCAAATCACGAGAACGTTCTGTCCCGCTGGTATTTGCTATTATGCCCATCGATGCCACCGAGTCCAGTGACGCTGGCTCCGAGTTAAAGCTGGCCGTCTGTAGACCATTTTCGACGCCATGCAGCGTGCTTGACGAGTGGGTTGCAGATAGTGTTTGCGAGGAGCCACCAATTGAGCTATTGGTACTGCTCGACGCTGTCGTTTGTGCGTCCTGTCGCGGCATTGTGCTCAGACTCGTCTCACAAGTATTGCCTCTGGGATTATCCTGGGCAGCAGCGCGTCCATTTAAATCACCGTTGTTGCCACCCACAAGTGTTGAAGCGGCGCCTGCAAGATTCCAGATTGTATTAGTTTTATCTTACGTATAAAATGCATTTGATAAGGTTATACGGTAACAGGAACAACAATAACGACAAATGGTTAAATGCGAACACAGTTAGAAGCAATATTTTATGTACAAAGCTACAGTTGGCGGCAATCTAATTAACAGTTCAAAAAGCTAACAACTATGTGCGTGTTTAATAAGATTTTTAGTTGGGTTGTACTATGGTTATTTATTTTTAATGTATTTATAGTACTTTTACTTAAGCGTGAAATATTTACCGGTGAAGAATGCGTAAATTTGTGATAAGCCAGATGAAGCTAAGATTTTCGTAGTAGTAGTAATTGTTCGATACAAAAAAATAAACAATAAAAAAAGAGACAAATTCATTATAAGCAACGACATCTGCAGACATTGTACAAAATCTACATATGTATGTAATGTGTTGTTTAACACTTGGATTCCACTGTCTGTGGAATCGTTTCTATTATAAAGTTTTTTTTAAAATGTTTGTATGTGTGTTTGTGTGTGTAAGTTTTATGGTTAAGATCCCAAAACCGGCTTTGTTCCAACATCCGCTGCTGCGTTATGTTTTTTTTTGTGATTTTGTTTTGTTTATAATAAAAAAATAAAGTGCAATTTTGTTAGATCTAAATGCTGGATATGAAACACCTACCCGTATTCGCATTTGTTGATGCTGCGGCTGTGGACGATGAGGATTTGCGGCTAAACATGTTCGATATGGACGCACTAATGCTGCGTCGCTTATTATCGCTGCGTCGAAAGGGATCATATGCGCTGGTAGGTGAGGCATGCATAGGAGTTGCCGCCGACAGCGTTGCATATGTGGAACGCTGCTGCGCCTGTTGTTGCTGATGTGTGGAGTTAGCTGAGTATTGTAGCTGCTGTTGCTGATTCAGCTGATGGTGTGGTGAATTGTCAGTAACTTTGCGAGCATTTACCAAACGAAATTCGCGATCTATCAGAGACGAACGTGCTACATCAACTATCTCCAGAGAGTTCTCTGCTACAGGCAATTCTGCATCAATTTGCTGCTTGAGCATGCGCAGCACTTGATGGAACGAGGGCGTGTCAGATGTGATTGCAATGTCGGAGCGCAGCAGCAACGAATGGATAAGCGGCAATGGATACCAGGCGAGTCGCGTGATAAGTCCAGTTAAATGCAGATTGACGTACAGCGAATTGCTCGTAAAGGTTTGAAGTTTGCCCCAAATGGCATTGAGAAAGGGACCTAAATCAAGAAATTCATATACAAAAAATTGCATCATCCAATTATTTCACATTCAACTTACCTAAATTTACGGTCCCCTGCGCAAATAAATCCTCCGAGAAATCTAAATCCGTAAGCAAGAGCTCATTGCGAGTGCTGTGTGAGATACGCCAGGCATCGCGACGTCCATTACTGATGCTGCTACTATTGTTGTGCTCCAAATCTCCCTCACTTGTTGCTGTTGTCGTGGTCACATCGTTGCCATCTACATCGTCATCGACAGGCCGCCATTTAAATGACTCGTAGCCACTGGATTCACCAATGGATTGTAGGCTATCAAGCTGCTTCTCGCCTGGCTCGCTGGTAACTGGCGCAACTATGACTGGAGCTGCTGTACCAAATTCAGCAAAGAACTGCTTGGCCAGCTCCAGGGCATGGGATGTAGCACGTGTCTGGCCCTGTCGTGGCCATTTCTGGTAGCGATAATTGTTCGCCCATTTTCCGCAATCTCGCTGGCATTGAGCAATGCGTGAATGTGCCTCAAAAAGATACGCCTGAATGTTGGCGTACAAGCTATCGCCCGTGTAGTGACCGTAATAGTTCCAGTTAGCGCCAATCGTTTTGCTCATTACCGGCGAGGGAAGGCTGGGCAGCATTGTGGATGATAGCACTGCACCTGGCTCAATCATTTCGTGAACGCTTTTGGGTCGCGCCAGATCTCGAGCACGCTTCATTACATCCGGGGTGAGCTCCAGAAAAAACTCAGTTGTATTGAGATATGGATCGATCTTGTTGATCTTGTGGCGATGAGAGATGGGCACATGTTTCCCCGGCAGCATATACTTGAGTAACAGCTCCAACATCAAATCCTCGCAGTGCAAAGACAGCAATGTATCAAACAAAGCCATTGTCACCATGCAAAGATTAGCATCCGGTGAATGCAGACGCTCGACGAGTGCGTCCAATATGCGTTCACCGTCAAACTTCTCCGTGTCAAGCAGAAACTTGACAAAGGCACGCATCAGTCCAGGTTCAGTAATGGAGCGCAGTATCAAATCAAGATAGGACATGGCCGAGATTTGTGAATCGATGTTCGTCTGAAAATGTTTGCCCTTCAGTGTCTGCGAATTGGAGCGCAAAAAGTTGTTTCGACATTTCGAGGCGAGGTGTTTGGTTAGCTTGGGTCAGCCCAAATTGAAAAAAGGGATAGCACACAAACTATACACTACGTTTATGCCGCACAGATTATAAGTTGAAATATTTAGGTATTTCTTAGCTTTGATAAAATTAAATAAAATACTAACAAATATCAGAATAAATATAGAAGAAAAGCGACTTGCTTATAAACGTAGTTATAGGTATAAATAATAAGTAATAAGCAAACACACACACACAGACACACATACACACAAGGACACAAGACATCTATTGCAACCAACACCACAGAAATGCATCGAAGACAAGTTTTTACGTGAGAGCAAAAAGCAGGCTTAGACTTACCTGAAGTATGGCCGGTCCAAGCACCGGTACAATAAAACCCTGATACATAAAATCCAGCAACTGCTGCTTAATCATCTCGTGAGCCACCTGCACCACAGCATTACAGAACTCCAAGGCATTCATGAACAACGTTAGTTCTGGTATCTCGGTGACATCATCAGGCGTTATGCGATGCCAGTCAATAGCACTTATCTCAATGCTGTTGGGTAGACGGGAGTAGAGACCACCGAGGCCGGTGACCAGCAACGGACAAATTGACGAGTATTGTGCAATGTAGTGGCCAATGTTAGAGTTCTTTTGCGATAGCGCCATGCACAACAGCAGAGCATCGCGCGCTTGATGACCCAAACTGCCCTCCCGATGCACGTACGGTATAAGCAACGAGAAAATGATAAAGCTGGCAACGTGAAAGAAATAAGATTAATAAAAGTTCATAAGAAGTTAATGTCTCACTCACTTGGTGGTCGTTCCACTTTTGGGTGCGGCCATGCTGCCATTTTGTATTTGCTCCTGCACCTGAGTTTGGGCCGAAAAGAAAAACAAATCTAGCAGATGGACATTCTGCATAAGCACTACGCACAGCTGATTTAGCAAGATAACAAGTCGTTTCTCTAGATCGGGCGGAAAGATCTCACCCTGGCTGGACGCGAGAATCTTGAGCAGAGGCCGCAAAAACGGCTCGTGACACAACAGCTGATGCCGTGAGTGACTGACAAGCAGCTCGTAGAGTTTAAGCTGCTCCAGACGCACAGCGTTTGCATAGCGACCTGTTGTGGTTGCCCACTCGTACAGCTTGTTCAGCAGATTCTCGCTGAGTAAATACTCCAGGCAGGGCGCCGCCGGCGGTGCAGCATCCGCTGTGGGCAGCGACACCTTGTTGCAATGATGCAGCTCCACCAGTAGCAGCGTTACCATATAATCCAAATGTGAGACGACACCTAGGACATCATCGTGCGTTGGCAGACCAGCATGCTGGATAATTTCATGCGCCTGCTGCCAATGCTTGCAAAAGCTATCATAGCAGGCACGCGGATCACAGTCTGTGGCAGCGTCTATCGGCCGATGACGTGTTGCTACAGAGTTTCCACTGCCACCAGCGTTATTGCCACTGTTGCGTGTGAGACTCTGACGCAATGGACTCGTACGTAGCCAACTCATATTTTGTTTGTTCCGTTAAGTTTTGAGCTTTGGCGGCAAAGTTGCGATAAGTGTAAAAGTTTGGCATGTATTTTGTATGATTATCTTTTCAGTTTGTGCTTTGTCCGAGCTTTGTGTGAGTATTTGAGTATTCTCGTATTGCCAGTTTCCGTTACAACTACAAACATAAATGTTTTAAATATTTGTATGTACATATTTAATAGCTGAAATATTTACAAACGCCAAAAAACAGATAAGCTTTGACCATTGCATCTGCAACAGCAGACTGAAAAACAATAGCAACAAGAACACACGAGAGATACAATTGCATATAAGCACTCTCACTGGCACACACATATTTGGGCAAGCGAGCGAGCAAGTGCTGTTTGATAATCACTGAAGCGCTGCAAATTGTTGATGTTGTTGTTGTTTCTATTGTCCGCTCACTGAGTTTTCTGCTCACCTGATGAATTTTCATAGTCGACTCCGTCATCGTCTTGGTCTTTTTTTTTGCTGATTAGTTTTTGCAGCAGGTGTTCTTTCTAAGCGCGCGGCAGTTTTTTATTTATCTTTTTTTGGCACTGGGAAATTAGAGCGAAAAAGACGACGTCGACGACAGCTCGAGCTCCGTCCTTGTGCGCTCACTTGTTACGGGAAAAACGCAATTGTGCTATTTTTTGGGTTCAATAACATACGCACAGCACATTTCGGTGCTTACACTTTAATGCCTCATTTTGGACTGTTTTGGATTGGCTTACAGCTTGATTATTGCATTTTTATAAATATTTACAACAAATAGAAAGTAATGAATGAACTGGTGGTAGTCGAGCGATTAGTTGTGGTGGCCGACCGATACCGATAAATACAAGCCGATTAGAAAGCCTTTTGCAGCACTGCTACACCTGCGAACGATTGTATTTTCTCACACATACCCAATGTTGCTTAAATTGTGGCGGCCAATATTTCGATTCAAAAAATTGGTAGTCTGTATCTTATTGTGCTGAATTTAAAACATTTTATTTAATAGAAATAGACGTACAATTTTACAAATTATTGAGTCACAGTATTAACGCAATATTACAAAAAGAACAGCATCATATACATTTACATTTATAAGCAGTAAATAGTTTGCGTGCATATAGACATCAACTTTTTATAGCTCCCAAAATAGTTTGTTTGCCAATTGTTTTCATTAGTTTTCTGACAATGTATGACTTCTTAATTTGCCCAAAACCGTTAACCATGTTAGAGTTGCACATTTTAAAAATTCTTTGTATGATTTTTCTAACGAATAACATAGTTAAATAAATTGTCTCTAAATATTTGTAATAATAGTGTGCAATAGGCGTAGAAGAGCTAAAACAATATGTCCTAAACTCACATTGGCAACAGTGTTTGACTGATACTGTTATTCCGTGAGCTAGGCCTCTCAATGATTAAAGATTGCTGCGGCACTTGGCTGTCGGTGCTTATGCCCAAGCCAGCGTAGATTTCCTTCATCACAAACAGAATAGTATCCTCAGAGCCCCTGCATTTAAAAGCAGAATATAAGAGATCAGTTCCAGGAGTATAATTCACAATTACTTACCAATAACAAACGTGGCTGCTTATGGCGAAGATATACTCGTTGATGAATTCCAGTGGTGCCTCTTGTAGCACATAGTCGAGACGTTTTGAGTCGTTTAGTTTACCTAGTGGAAAGTCAAGTTCAATAAATTCCGGATCGGAAGTTGTCGTGGACTCAGAGTCGGTGCGGTTGCGCGCATGTGTTGAAGTGGTCGCCAACGATGATTGATCCTGGTCTTCTTTTTGGAAAAACTGCGATGAGCTCTTTAAAATTGGTTAGCGTCTTTTTTGATATGAGCTATTGCAATGTTTTGAACTTACAGACTGCACCTCCTTTTCAAGAGATTCCTCTGCCTCCTTCTTGACCTTGGTTACGGTGGCCAGGAAATTAACGCTATCCAGAGTGGTCTTGAATGTGTCCATAAACCTTTGCTTTATGTCTGCACCAACGCGCGACATTGTCTCCTTCAGCTCCAAATGCATGCGCTTGCGACCCTTATGATGTGGTATCAGCACAGGGCGGATGCCTTTCATATCTGGATTGACGAGCGCTTCAATGCGATACGCAACAGGATCAAAGGGATGGAAAATATTGTAAAAGCCTGGACATGTGGGTAGCCGAAAGTCGAGACCCAGCTTATCGATTCCGCGAATGGTAACAAACATGCCAATAGGCGAGCCCAACGCAAAGAACTTCTTGGGGTGGAAAATCAACTGTGTATAGTTGATCACGGGCTGTCCAGTGCCCGATGATCCCAAACCCATGGCATAGCTGACCTGATGATCGTTATTGGGCAGTTGCACTTGGCTAGATGCGGGGCCTTGCTTTTGTGGCAACTGATCGGGATTCTCCTGGCAAAAGTTAAGCTTTAATGTTATTTTGTGTATGGGTAGTAAGGTAACACTTGAATAACCTCACCTTATTCTCCTCTTCGCTCTCCTTAAGTGACTCTTGATGACACAGCAGATCAAACAGGATTAGTGAGCCTAGACTGTGACCAGCCAGTGAGACGCCACCATTGAACTCGGGATGTCGCATGCGATATTTAAGATAAGTTTCATTTAATGCATCTGCTACAGTGTTCATGATCTTCTGACAGTATTTGGGACTGGTATAGAAGAGCACATCGAGCAAAGTGTCGTTTGTAAAGTTGCGCAATCGCGGTATGGACTCCAATGTGATAGACTTGAGCTTCTCATCAATGCCCAGCTCCTCGGAATGCAACTGTCCATGCCATTCAATTGGCAACACTTCAACGCGACCCACCAGCCCCATGTCTGTGGAGTTCTTGTAGTGTGATTGTACGAGTTGTTGTGCAATATTACGAAAATCATTAACTGAAAGTGAATGAGACGGTTGAAAGACTGAATACTAGGTAACTAGTTTCACACTTACCAACTTCTTCGACATTGCGCATTTTTAGGTCACAAGCGGAGCCAACGCCATGCACCATGAACAACAAATGATCTACATGCTGGGATTCACCCTGCTGTATTTTAAAGTCATTCAAATCCCGCTTGACGACCAGTGGCCGAGTGGAACTCTGCACGCTGGCTCCCCAAGTATCGGCATTCGCTGGTGGCATAAAATGCACAATGACGCTGGGGCCATGCATTGTGACTTGTTCCCCATTGGCCAACGGTATCTTTTTATGCCATTCGTTTGTGACTGTGGCGTGTTTATATTCAATCTCTAAAGCCGCTGCGGTATCCTCGGCATACGGCACATACTTCCCATCTACGGCCTTGTAGAACCATGAACAGCGACGCACCTCAACCGCTTTGCCATCCCAAAATACGGGTATCTTTGTACGCTCTTTAATGTTAACGTCATAGCGGCCACCTTCCACGGCCACAATACAAGACGAATCAGTGTCATCTGTGATTGTAAGGGAGATAAAGAAGTTAAGTTTCAAATTATCATAACGATTTGATTTTAGTTAGGATTTTTACCGCTGTTCAAGCTGGTTTCCAGCAGAGCCGAGTCATAGTGACTAAATGGTGTCCACAAATATTTTCCATCCACAATGCGTTTGTAGAACCAATGTGGCAATACGGGAGTATAAACCTGAAAAGTAATATAAAAAATAAGTTTAAAATACAAAGATTTAGATTGTGGAATTGTTAACATACAATTGCTTCGGTTGGTGGCGCAATGGCCTCACCCTTTTCGCTGGCCATTCTCAGCTGTTGCAGAATTTCTTCGGGCAGTTCTCCCTGATGCAATTGAAGTAGATATTCGGCTTGACGCTGCGGATGCTGAGCAGCAGTGGGGCTTACGTTTGCCGGCGGCGCTGCTATGGAGAACTCCGAGCAGGCAGAAGATGGTGGCTCAACCTGATTCGAGACGGACGTCTGTGAGCGTTCCTCAAAGCGTTTGATTGGCAGACCGCTGTGCACAATATCGTATTTAAGCTCACCGGGTGCGGCTGGTTGATCCTGCAGTGGTGGATTGTTGAAAAAATTCTGAATACGTTGATCTTCCTGTCCCTGTCCTCCGGCAGCAAAATGGTCAAAGAAATTGGATGAGTTGCCGCCAGATAGCTGCGGCTGTTCCTGCTGTGGCTGTTCCTGCTGTGGCTGTGCGTTTGGCACTGCTGGCTCAACTGAACCACCAAAATAACCAGAGAACGAACTAACACTTGAATTTTGATAGTTATTTCCAATTGAGCTTTGAGTTTGCTGCGTTGCTTGCTGAGAATCGCTGATAAGTTGCTCAAAGCCAATTGTGTTTGTTGAATTGACAGTGGAAATGCCGCTGACAGGTGGTTCCTGTGCCAGTGCAGGTGGGGCAATGTTAACTTGGGGCGGCAACTCTGGAAATTGTCCACTTTCCACTTGCTGAGTTGTCTGCAGTGGTGCGCCAAAGAAGTTGAAATCACTGCTGCTGCTGGTTGCTGGGGTGAAGAAACTCTGCAATGGCGAAGGTACAATGGCAGCTAAAGAAGTGGCAACTACTTCGCTGCTTCTGCGGAATGGATTTGCCTGTGGGATGTTGTCTGCTGACTTGTTGATAGGTGGTGGTGGTAGCGGTGGTGCTAGCGCTTTTACGGTCTCTGTTTCTTTTTCTTCTTCTGTTAGCACAGGCTCAATGGTCTGTGCCTCGAAGAGAGTGTTGGCGTCCGCTTGAGTGCTGGGTGCCACAAATCCTATGGGTGGTGGCAATATATCCTTAGACGTCTGTTCAAAGGGATTGAAAAATGTGGTTGTTGTCTGAGTGGTTAACGCAACGCTGGGCAGCTGCAATGGCTGCTCAAAGAAGTCGCTTGTGCTTGGTCCTGACGAGGATTGGGAAATCGGCGTTGGGATTGCAGATGGCACTGAAGCTTCCTGTTGTATTTCAGATGTTGCAGGTTGGGCAAATAGGCTGGTGGTGCTGAAAATTGCGTGTGAATCGCTTGTCGTTGTTGAAGAGCTCGTTAAGGTGTTAGAATTGGCTACCAGATCAGCTGTTTCTTTTGGTCCCCGTGGGTAAAGAGCTACGCCCTTAAAATTCTCACCGTCTGCTGCTTTTGGAGCTGTTGGTACAGGCACAAATACTGGAATACCTTGATCAAAATCAGTTTTTACAGTGCTCGGTCTAGTTTGTGCTGGTGGATACAATGAAAGTTCCTTCTGAACAGAAGAAGTTGGTAGCTGTGAGATTTCTTGAGTACCTTCTAGTTTTGGTACTGTACCAACTGGTACTTCTGGCGTAAAAAGCGAGGCTGTTGGCCCTGGAGTAAATAGGGATATACTTTGCGGTGAATCAGTTGTAGCGCTAGGGAAAAAGGAAATTTCCTGGGTTTGAATCTCCTGGCTTGGCTTAGACACGGATATGATGTGGCGTGATTCTGGCTCTTTAGGGAACAATGCCGGGTTTAATTCTGACGGATAGAGAGACGCTTCTTGCGTTGACTCAGATGATGAGCTTGTTGCTGCTGTAGAAGTTGGTGGTGCGGCGTTCAAGGGAGCTTCTTGATATATTTCCGATTTAGATTCCGCTCCTGTAGTCAGTCGTGGTGTGAAAAGCAAATTTGCTGGTCCTGGTGGATAGAGGGGCTGTGAGGAGCCAAATAAGGAAAACTCCTGAATAGCCGCTGATGAAATTGGTGTAGTTGGTGGTGCAGCAAATTTAGGAGCTTCCTGGGTTGGAGCTTGAGAGATTCTAAGTTCTTGGGTCTGTGGATTTTGAGCAAAGTGGGAGCTAACAGTTGGTGGTGGAAATAATGGAAGTCCCTGCGATGGTCCAGACGCTGAATTGGGAAAAAATTGAGCTTCCTGAATTGTAGGTGTTGGTAGCGGACCTGTCGCAAAAAGCGAGGCGCTCAACGGAGGCTCTGTCTGGCTGATTCCTGTTCCTGCAGTCGATTGTGCGGCGAAAAGAGAAGTGGCTGACGCTGATGGTCCAGTTGGAATATGTTGAGCTTCCTGGTTAGGTGCTGCAAACAAGACAACTTCTGTTGCTTGTGTTCCTTCAAATGGATTAAATATAGCCGCAGTTGCCGCTGGGGTAGGCGCAAAGGACGTCGGTTGACCAAATGATGTTGTTGTACCTAAAGTTTCCTGCGCAGTCAACGGACTCTTGTAGAGACGTGTGCCCTTCTGTAGACGGTATGATGCTAGTCCGCTAGATGGGGGCGGAACTGCTGCTATAGCTGGAGGTGGTCCTACAACGGGTTTGCACTCAACTAAAACCGGAGAATTTGCAACAGTTGGTGGCTGAGCTACTGCAGGTGGATAAGCAACAGTTGTTGGTTGAGCAACAGTGGGTGGCTGATTAGCCGCCGGTTGATATCCAACTGTTGCTGTCGGTTGCGGACCTGTTGCTGGCCTAAAATACCCAACAATTGCTGGAGGGGGAATAGACTCTGAAGCTGATGTAACCACGGACGGATTAAGGAAACCTCCGACTGAGGATGGTGCTTCAGTGGGCACAAAATAGCTTGGAACAACAGTTGTAGGTCCTGATGCTGGCGTATAACAGTTTGTTGGACCAGTGGTGATGTTAAAGTAGCCAGCAGGATTAGCAGCTGGATTTGATGCGTTGTAGTTGATTTGAGATGGTGTTGGTTCGTTGGTTCTGCCTGTGGCTGATTGCACTAGACCCGATATGTTCTGTAGGACACCAGAAGGCACTAGACTGGTGAGCGAGAACAGGCCACCAACCGATTTGCGTTCCTCTTGAACGGGTGCTGCAGATGGCTCAAAGGTGGCCGCTGGCTGTGGAACTGGATATGGTGGAGTTTGAAAGGGAGCAGCAACACCTGGCACAGGCTGATGATGCTGCTGTTGCTCGGAAAGACCTGGTATTGGGGCGTATAGCTTCTTCTTGGCGCTGATGCGATATGTATTCTGTCCAGTTGATGCACTTGGCGGCAGAGAGCTAGCTCCTATGCTGGGTAGCTCTGTGGGTGCATAGAGTTTTGGTGGCTCTGGTGCCAATTCGCCCAAGACACTTGGTGGTGCCGCGTAAAAGGGCGCTGGCGGTGGTGCCACTTGAACCGCCTGCTTTATATAAGTGGGCTGTATATCCAATTGAGGCTGCGTTACCGTCGACTCCTCTGCCTCTCGAGTGCCGGCGTAAATACGCTTCGAGAAGGTGGAAAATACGTTGGAGGCCACCGAGGGCAAAGCTCCAAACGAAGATGCAGCCTGGCTAAGTAATGAATCTGCAGTGGGCGGCGGTTCTAGCAAAGGATTTGCATTGGCATCAGCTGCACACTGATATGGATTAATAGATGCTTTCGCTGTTGCCGAATCGTCACTGCCACTGGCATTCAAATTAATCTCGTCAAGTGTTTCGTTATCGTCAATATTTGATGATTGTCCAACAGTCACAAGCGTTTTGGGCTCTGCAAATGATAATAAATTAAATCAAGTTTTCTAGAGTTCCAGTTTTACGGAAGTGATTTAGATATGAACATATACATAAATGTATCTTTAACAATATACCGTTCTACATCACAATATATGCTAATTAAATTTGGATGCGACCCTCAAACTAGTTGTTATCTAGTGATTAGCTTTAAAGCAGAGAAAAGGCGAAACTGCTATTTCAAGACATTAAACCTATATTATTATTAACTAATAGATGTAAGATAACGAAAAGCTGTTAAAGTAAACGCTATAAATCGATGTAATTATGTACTCAAAACTAAATTGTACTTGCTTCGAACAAAACTTTAGGTATATTAATATTGGTTTATCTCAACTGAGTTTTGATCGGCTTACGATCTCTATAAATCAATATATCATGGCATAATATTTGTTTCCCTTTCAATATTGAAGACATTTGAGGGAACGTTGCACAATTAACAAACATATAACTTGATTCGTTAAGTTAATACAATATTTATGTGCCTGTGGTGGTCCAAGTATCATAAAAAGCCAAAAATTGGCATTACCTAAGCTCAAATGTCATGACATTTGAATGCACCAAGAAGAAGTTGTTGTTGACTGTTTGTCGCGTTTTATTTAGTTATCATCATTGTCTGTTGGCTTAAAAACGTCTTCGTTAGGCAAGAAGAAAGCAAATTAAGCTGACTGAGGGCTTTGAGTTTGGCAGACGTGCCATTTGGCTGGGGTTAGCGGCGCTACTAAGAATTCACATCGATCATAAAACGTGATTCGGACTGTGAACCGTGTAGATGTGTGCACTGTGAAGGTCTTTGGCGGGCTTTAACATACAGTTTTTGTAACTGAATTTTGAAGCATTCCAAGCATTGCAATTTCTGCTCGTAAACATTTATGTTCGCGTTTTGGCATATTTGTGATCACTTGGCAGCTGCTGTGTGAGATAAGTGCAATGTGAGTTCGCCCCGTGCAAGTCATATCTCACAGTTAGTGGTTAGATTGGCTTATAGAGCTTAACTGATAGAGCTTTTAGACATTATCTAGTGTGTCTGCATAACACACCTATAACAACGATCCAGTTAATCCAAACTAAATGAAGTTTGTGATAATTGTTGTAATTCCCTTCCTTCAAAGATATTATCAATGACATTAAGGCTAGCTATTATAGAGCGATTACTTTTGAAATAATTTATAAGGGAATGGAAAATTTGATTTTAAATACTTAACAGCGCTCCAATTTAGTATTTAGCATTTTTGCTTGCTTGTTAGAGTTTCTAGTGTAATTATAGTCCAAGTAAAATATATAATAAAGCAAGTTTACATAACGGAAAATGAGTGAGCCAAGATTTGCATTTTCAGCAGAAACAATTAATAAAAAGTTTATTATAGAAATAATACAAATTAAAAAATTATACAATATTTATGCAGATTATTAAATTATCATAATGCACATATTAACGGGTAAGAAATAACTAAAAACCATAAAATCAAGCGACGCAAAATCCCTAAAGATAATTAACTGTACATATAAAATGGTCATAAATAAAATGTTGCACATTTTTACAGACATCAACAAATTAATATTTTACAGCTGACAAATAAAAATGCAACACTTTTGTTTCTGTTTGTAAGGTGTTCACATTTAGCCATGTTATCATATATATACATCTATGTACTTTATACGCAAGGCACTTGACATTGTCGTTTGCTGGAGTTTGTTTTTCGGCGTTGGCGTCTCTCAATGTGCTGACACTTTTCGACGTGTCAGCAATTGTTTGGCTAATGTAACTTCATTAAGTGACTAAAGTCAACAAATAGTACACAGCACAAAGCACAACAGCAAAAAGCTTAAAACAAAGTTAAGTTATAGACTGCATAAATGTAATGTCGCTCTGTATGGAAAACGATTTGTTTGGCACACCAAGTCATTATATAACAGGCAAAAATTTTCAGCTAAGACGTAAATGTGCATACATATATATGAATGTAGCTTTTTATTTTTTAGTTAGTTAAATATTTACAAAAGGCCGCAATGACATTGACGCATTTCTGACAAATTGTTAAAGCAAATAGACGATTGTCTAACCGCAAAACTCTAGGCATATAAGAAAAGTAGAACAACGTATTTCAAATATGGCCCGAGCCGCACATAAAGCATAAAATAAAATAAAACTAAAAAATAATAAAGACAGCGCACAGAAATGAAGAGGAATTCGCTTTGGCATGACATCATAACGAATCGAGGCAGGCAGCATAAACACTTAAGACAACACAAACTCTAAAAAAGACAACATAAAAAAAAAAAAAAAAATATATACCTGCCTCTGTCGTCTGTCCCAAGTGCCTGCACATAATGGCACTCAAATAAAACAATTAAGGCCCACATAAGCACGTCAAGAGACCATGAAATCATTTGCAGGATACCACAATACACAACCAATAAAGATGCCCCGAAAAGATTGCCAACAATTTGGGGTTTAAGCGATTGCAAAAAGGCTCGTGCAGGTCGCATGCCAAAATGTGGAAAACAAAAAAAAAAAAAATCAGAAAATAAATAAACACCAGCTTGGCATTTTTGGCATTGAACCCTCCGGCTATACAAAGCCCAAAAATAAAAAATAAATAATTAAAACGAGAGCAAAAACTCAATAAATATGCGTGCTTGGAACTGCTTGATGCTCGAGACGTTTTGTCTGCCAGCGGCAAAACGATGATATAAATAAAATGCACGATTTTTCTATAGCAAACACAAGAGGCTATGTTTTTTCTGTTTTGTCTTTCTGCTTGTTTGTTGTTGATGTTGTTGATGTTCTTGGAACGGTTGTACACTTGGGTTATTCAAACGAATATTTACAAGTGGTCTTAAGAACGTTTATGAAAGCCAATTTGAATAATTATGACATTGTTAGGAAATGAAATAATATGGTTTATCTGTCAAAACGACTGACAATCATTCTTTACATTTTATTTGGAATTCTTGTTTGAAAACTACATCATATTTAACGCACAAACATTATAAAGATGTTGTTAAGCTCATCACAAATGCGACACAGGCTCAAAACAAAAGACTTAGACAACAAACTCAGGTAGCAGCAATTTCAAATGAAATGGGTTTTCAAGAATTCCTTACTCTGTCAGCGGGGTTATTCCCGCAAATGCTAATCATGCTTAAGGGCCACCCCATCCCAAAAATGAAGCCCACTCCCAGTTGAAGTCTCACTTTTGTGGCCTCGTGACGCATTCGAGGTCTGGTAATTCCAATGTAGATTCTTATGCCTGAGCTCTATAATCTTATCAATAATACTATGTCACAAGAGGGTGCGGCGTGTTTGCAATGTGAAAACGCATTGTCTCTATGTCGTTCGCAACCAATTGTTAAATATTTAAACAATTTATGAGCCACATAAGTACACATTAACAACAAATACAACTAAAGTTCAACTTGATGAACTGTGACTACAAAAGGGCGCTTAATTAGGCAATTTTGTTTTAGTATCGCGCCGATCGTTAGCTCGTAAAGAAGTATCGAGTGTCCAACGTAAGGATACTGACAGATATATGTAGCTATCTGCTAAATAAACGTGACTTGCAGTAGTTGACAAATTGCGTTTGGTTTTTAAGAGTTGGTAAATTTCCTTTATTAATTAGCACTTGAATATGAATAACAACAACAATACTTAAGACGATTTGACTTTAAAAGTGTGTTTTTCAATCAAAATATATTCATAATCATTAACATTTAGATTCAATCAATCTTACATTCATATATATTTATGTAAGAGGCGCGCAAAATTCACGAATCGATTTTTAAATAATTAAATTATAATAAGCTGATTGAGGTTTTCATTATCAAAACAAAATACAAATAAATGTCATAATATCATAAATATCATACATCAAAATTGCTTGAGTCGCATAAATTCTCAACTCAAACTGTGCAATAAGTGAATTTATTGAAAGTGGACGCAAAAATATAAAAGCAACAAAAGTAAATTCAAAATTTACATAAAGTGAAAAGGAATAAATGAAGTTTATTAAAGAGCTTGAAATATAAGTGAGTTATGTTGAAATAAATTGCGTTACATAATTTTTCAACTCTTTAAAGGATTGGGTAAGAGCTTACAGTTTTGAGCTGGATTATTTCATATATCAAAGACTAAGCCCAATACACTCCTTATCTGTTTAAAAATTGTATATTTCTGACAATATTCAAGTCGTGAAATTTTAGGCTCCTCCTTGCCTTGCTCTGTGTCAAGTTTGTCACACATATAAAAACAAAACTAAATGTTGCAATTAAAAATTCAATGAACCACAAAATTAAACAATCTTCTGAGCCACATTGAGGAAGCTCTGAGCAACGCACGTAGGTCATAACGTACACGATTTTATGAGGAAAATACAATATAAACAACTTCAATCAGGTAACGTTTCGCCAAAAAAAAAAAAGTGTGATGTAGACATATACATATATTGTTTGTTGTCATAAAAATTATAGCCTTATATAAGCAACAACAACTTTGTTAATAGGCGCACGACGATTAAGAAAGCAATGGCCTTTTTCTCTACAAAACTTAAAATAAAACACTCTTACTGAAACGGTATTCTTCAATTCCTACCAAAACTTTTTTGTTTAAAGCAACACGACAAAATGTCTTGTGATATACCAAATAATAAAAATAATAGAGCTCAAATTATGCTAACGCTATACTTTTAAGTGCAGCATTGAAAAAACCTTGAGACTTCAGCACACAACAATTTGCTACAAAGCAATTTTATGTTAAAAAAATGCTGAATAGAATTTTGCCACAAAGAAAGTTACATTTATTAGTCATATGATTTCGATTGTTGTAGCTATAACATTTTGGGTTTGTGTACGTCAAACAGTTCCGCATATATATATTAATTTAAGGTACGTTTTTATTGATAGGCAAATCGGTTGTAGCCGCAGCTCCATATTGAGCATATTTATGAGTTTTATGAAGCAGACGGAGCAACGTTTTAAAATTCACGACACGTTCCATTTTCGGCGCCTCGCTGCTTTATCGAACTTCCTACTAAAGAAAAAAGAGTGACAAACCTCAGTTTGCCTTGCACATTATTATTATACTATTTTCGATACGAATTCTTATGATTTTAGGATAAGCTGTTTAGACGCAGTAAAAATACAAAAGTAGAATGTGTGCATTTTTTACATTAAGTCAGTTATTTAACAGTTAATCAGCCAAACATTGATAATTCTTAACTGTTAAAGATTCGAACGGCCAACACATAATCAGATTTCTTACATAGAGACATGGCGCCTATTCAATTTTGGGGACCAGCACGTTGCTACTTTATCAGTATTACTCTCTTAAAATTCAAACGAAATAGAGCGAATAAAACTGAGCGTTGCTGTTGCTGCTGTAAGCGTCAGCGTCGAGCTAAGTTGAGTTAAGTTGAATCGAGCTAAAAACTGAACACTGAGCGCTGTTGTGTGCTGAGTTGGTTTGGTTTGTTCGTTGGTTGCCGTTTCTGTGTCTGCTTTCAGTTTCATTTGAGACGTTGTCGCGGCCGCAAGTGCTGAAAACAGCTCAACCTCAACAGTTACAACAACGAAACGCAACGTGTGTGTCTCAACTAAATGAACATAATACAAAAAACTAACCAACAGCAAAAATCATTTAAACGGGTTAATCAATATACAAGTACAACAACACACGCAACAAGCACGTTGAATATTGAGTTTTTTTTCGGTTTGTGTGTATGTGTGTGTATTAAATAAATTTTTTGGCCTGTCTGTAATCAAAATTGCATCAAGTGCAAGAAGTTGATTTTTATTATTACTTTGCATAATCGAGTTAATTCATGAACAATGCAAAGAAGTGCGCAAAATACATAAATAAAGTGCAAGCGTTTTACTTATTTAATAAATTCAGTATGTATGTGTATAGTACGTAAAGAAATCAAATCCGGCTGATAAACAAGTTCGTTGCCTAAGTTATTTGTTTGCCAGCACCCAACAGTTCCAACTATCCACACTTTTGACAAACTTAACTATTTATTAATACCCGCAATTTATTGCTAATATATGCAATTTTAAGCGTTCAGCTCGCCACGTCAACAAGAAGTCGCACAGAAAGGCAAGTGGTCTATAACAAAGTCAAGAATTTAATGCTAAAAAAATATAACAACAAAAAAGACTCTAAAGAATTCAGTGCTCAAAATGTCAAAAGTCAGAATATAAATCACAGTCGAAATAATACACAGAAATTAGTCAACGAAAAGCAAACAAAACAAATCATTTACAAAAATTACTGCGATTTCAATGTCATGAAAAATCAACAATAAGTATAACTTAGTAAATGCTAATGCTTTTTGAAAAGGCGGCGCGTGGGTTTTGTCTGAAGGGTCAATATCACCGTCTCTTTTCTAGAACTGCAACAAATTGAGTGTTTTATTATTGCAATGGCAATTTGTGTTGTTTGCGATTCAGAAACAAACGCAAATTGTGTAGAAAGCAAGCAACAAACTTAGATTCTCGGTGTTACAGTGATATTTACTGGATGATACCCTGCGAAAAGTTGTTATTAAAGAGATTTCATACGGTTTTTAGAGTCTGGTCTGAAAAAAGTAAGAATCCATTAGGATCAGTCAGAGATTTTAAGAATCAAATGCAATCAAGTGTTTACAAATATACTACAATCTTAATTTATTTTCGATTTTAGTTTTACTGACATACCTTGCGAGCATTTGTGTAATATTGTAGGATATATCCATTTTTTTTTTTTTTACTAAAAATCTCATAACAAAAGTCAACAAAAACTCAATTTGAATTTATAATTTTTGCAATTATATTTCATTAATTTGTCGGGCTATAAAAAAAGGCAGGCAAGCGATATAAAAATCATAGCGCATATCTCAAATGTTTACGCGCTATGTAAATTACATTAACCCGAACACCCTCGGGTTACCCACCTGGCCATAGAGAGCACGGGGAACTTAAATAATTGCGCGTTTCTAATTTGTTTATAGAATTAAAAAAATAAAAATAAAGGCTGCTGCCACTGCTGGTTGATGATGAACTGAAACTAACGCAGTCAGTTTTGTAACTTGAGCTGTTTTCTTTCCTTAATTAAAATTAAAATTGCATTTAAATTATAATAAACAAATAACAAACTATAGTCTAATCTCACACTTTAACTCATTGCTGATCAGTTCAGTTTGTTGCGATCACTCGCAGAATTAACAATTAACACATCAACTGCAATCATAAAATCTATCTGATTCATGTCAAGAGTTAAGATCTTGATGATGATCTGCTCGGTGTTGTTAATTAAAATAAGCACGTCTCATTTGAGTGGTAGAACGATTTGAAGGCATTGTGGTTATTTTTTTTTTCTGATGGGTGGTTGACTCAGTGATTTATTTATGTCTTAGGTCTGGAAGATAGATTGTTGTAATTTGATAAATTTTGCTTAAGTCTATGTTTTTCACAAAAATTTAAAGTACTCTTCATTAACTTCAATAATGGTATACTATAAAATCAGTCACACAAATGAAAGAACAGCTTAACAAATTCGATTCATGAGATGTGTTTTATAAGTCCTCTTATAGTTATATATCTAATCGTAAAGACCGCATAAAACTTGTTTAATAAAGTTGTCTTAATGATTAGCTAGTTCATCCAGCTGTGTGCAATTTAAATAATCATATCTTTGCCCATAACATTGATTACAAGTGTCAAAATGAGTTGCGTGACTAACAATTAGCAATGTGAGCAACTTATTTCACGTTTAAAAGCACAAACTAAAGAAAACTTAACAAAATAGCATAATTTTTACTGATTGGCACCTTTTGCTGAAATCAGATTATTCTTGAACTGAGCTTTACTACTAGACACAATAAAAAACTTTGTGCCCTGAAGCACTACAATGTCATTAAATTCTTAAAAACAGTTGTATTGGATTTATTAACGATAGAAGTGAATAAAACTCTCGTTTATCGATTAGCTTATTATTGACAATCGATCGTGTAATTGTTGCACGCTCATATTTATTAGATTATCTTTATAAATATGTCCACTGCAAGTTCTCAAAGTGATTTTATGTCAAGGCAACAGACAGCATCAAATTCTGGCACTAAATGGCGGCTTCTCTTCTATCGAACCGGCTTTACAAAATGCGCATTGACCTTGCAACGCCTGATAAATGTACAAATTAATTTTCGAAGTCAAAAAATAAGTGCTGCGTGCGCAGCTGCCCAAAAAA
Source organism: Scaptomyza montana (assembly GCA_018904305.1). Taxonomy (NCBI): domain Eukaryota; kingdom Metazoa; phylum Arthropoda; class Insecta; order Diptera; family Drosophilidae; genus Scaptomyza; species Scaptomyza montana. The sequence continues at coordinate 4,902,538 of JAEIGR010000004.1, forward strand.
AAAAAGAAAATAGTATACAAATGATATCAAAAAACGAACGCTGAATATTTTAACTTAATTTATTTCCACATGTTCGCCGCCTTGTTGCTGTTATTTACGAAAACGGCTTAACACTTCAGTTTTGTGGATCTCTTTTATATTATACATATTTATTTTTGTTTTGTTATATGGAATTTTTTTGCATGTCGTTAATTAATGACAACTGTTAGGATGAGTTGAGCACGTTGTTGCATACATCACGAGACAAACAACCAACTGAAGAGCCAAGAAATCAATCATTCAAATTGATTTGTTGCTAATTTGTTATTCAAACAAGACGCAAAATGCATTCATTATAAAAATAAAAAATAATAATAATAAAAGTTAATAAAAAGAAATAATGAAATAAATACAAGGTATAACTGAAAATGTTGTTTGCATGACGCGCAATCCAAGTGCTAATTGCATTTAGTTGATTGAATGTTAAAACTTGATCAAATTGAGCGAAACAGCATTGGCAAATTGCGAAGATAAAAGATACCCTGCAAACTAATTCTATGTCAAACAAATGTATAAAGTTTTTCTAAAGGATTTAGTAAGCCTTTTTATATTGGTTTGTGGTTTTTTTAACGCTGTTATTTTCGACACCTTCGAAGTGAGACTTCCCTTTCTGACTTTTACATAGAGTAGCATTTTTTTTATAAAATGCCATTTTTGATATCAAACAACTGTTATGATTACGGAGCATTGAAACCCATTAAAATGTCAAGTTTAATCGAGTGGGCCTACTAAATACATGTCTTGATAAAGTAGTTGTCAATGTTATTGTTGTTGTTGCCGTTTCTTTTTCTGCATTTTTGCGTTTCAAGCAATAATCATTTGCTAATGTCAACGCCTCAAGCGTCGGCTACTCTTCTTTTTCAACGGCTGCAGCATCAGGTTTAGATAAAGAGCTAAAATAAAATATTAACGAAAAAACCTTGACCATATCTTTGATTTGTTTGTGTTTCTTTATCCATTTATACATGTTTCTAATGCGCTACACAATTAATTGAGAGGTTTTTGGTTTTCTTTAGCTGCTGTTTTGAGTTATCTATCTTAATTTTTTTCGAAGAAAACTTTTCATCACACTAAAAATTGTGTTAGCTCAGCATTTAAGTTGTTGTTTTATATGTCTATCATTTCGTATTGTTTTTATTGTTTAGGGATTTTTAATATTTTTTTTGGCTCATCGGTTTAATGTATTACATTTGATTCAAGTTCAAAAACATGACTCTTGGAAAATGTCTTTTGATCAAGTTTCAAGCTGCAAAATGTGCGTGTTAACCAGAGTGTTTTTTGCTCCCGACATAATTAGAGTGTTATTCTGTGAATTTGTAGACTTTTAAATACCACGCATTTTGTTTAAAGTGGGTTTAGTTTGGCTAGAAAGTGTATTAGTACGAATACGAGATTAACAAATATAACTTTCATTAAACGTTTGTCTGCAAATAAATAATGAAACACATTTTAGTATTTTTATATTATTTTTCTAAGTGCAAAAAAACCCCTTAGAATTCCAAACAAATTTAATTTTAAAAGTAATAATTCTCGTTAGTCTCGAACCTATTTTTTTTACAGTAGGAACTAGCAAACATTAATTTAAGCTCTAAACATATTAATTTGACTGTGAAATGTCTTTTTTTTTGGCCATTATCGATAATTTTTTAAATTGAGTTAAATGGCAAAATAATGCGATAATTGTAAGCACATTTCACTTTTTCGCATTGCGAAAGTGTCGAAACTATGCAAACATCGGTTATTTAACAACAAAATAACAATAATAGTAATAATATATGGCTTATAATTACGTCAATTGAATAAGCGGCAATCAATCAAAACTCGCATTTGGTAGCTTTCAAAAATGGTTTGATTTATTGTTGTTTGTTGCTTACAGATTTGGATGCTGATAGAGTCAAGGGAGACGTAAGGCACAAGAGTAAACGAAACATCCTAAAGCATATACCATATCAATGATACTGCGGACGTGTCTCTGTCTGCTTGCTCTGCTGCTGCTGCAGGCTCAAGTGAAATGCAAAGATGAGGATTATGGCAGCGAAGGTGGCAGTGGGTCTATCAATGATGATATTTATGATCCGGCGCAACAGGAGAGCGAAGCTGAGTCGGAAACCCAACAGCATCGCAACAGCATTGAAGCTGATGAGAGTCCACTGCCCGTACAGATGGTAAACGAACTGGAGTCCATGGAGCAGCAGTCAACCACAGATAAGGTGGTCACAGAGGCGCCCACAACTGCAGCCGCTGATGTTGCTCCCACTGCAGAGTATGATGAGAATACAGCAGCAGAGGTAATTGAGGATGCAACCACACAGAAAAAGGATACAAAAGCAGACAAGCCGGTGAAGAGTTTGCAGCAGGACTACTACGACGAGATGCAAGATCAGGAGCATCACGAAGAGCACAAGGAGCCAGCCACAACGACAACAGTGCCCGAGTATGTGCGTAAAGCCAAGGCGGAACGATATCCCCAAGCGGATAGAGGTGACTATGCTGAGGAGGAAACGATGGTGGAACAGCAAACGCAGTCTATGAATGAACCTAAAGAGCAGGAAGAGGAGATTATCTATCGCGATGAACCAGCTCAGCCCCAGGCCCATGTTCAACAACTGCCCACACAAAACAGAGCAAAACCCTTCAAACCCAGCTCTGATGAGTATTACGATGAGGATCCGGTGGACAGCGTAAAACATCGAACTACAAAAACAACGACAACAACAGAGTCACCACTACCTGTGTTGGAGACACGTTTTGGTGGCTTTGCTGGCTTTGGCGGTTGGCCCATTCAAACGCCCAACTCTGTATCAACCAGTGCTCCGCCAACAACAACTACAACGACAACGACAACAACTACAACGACGCCGCTGCCACGCAAGCAATCGAAGCATATACATCTGGCCAAGCCTGAATTACTGCCCGCCGATCAGTTGCGCAACTACATCAAGGATGTTTATATACGCATGCCGTTGGCGGTGATTGTGGATCCATCGGCGGCATCACTGGATCAGACCAAACGTCTGTACATTGATGCGCTGCAGGACAAGAATATTAACATTAAAATTGTGCTTGTCACGCTAAATGAGTCTGGTGAGTAAAAATAAGTATTAAAAGCATGCATCATTGCAAAATAAAATATTCTACCTTTCAGGTGTGCCATCCGCTTTCAGTTTCAATAACACGCGTGAGTTTATTGAGGGCTTAAACAGCACCAAAGAGCACGAGGGCGGCAATGCGTTTGTGGGCGTGTTACAGGCTGCCGAACTAGTGCCTTATGACAGCGCCATCTTTATATCGACAGCTGTGATACCACCGCATACCGAAATGGTTCAGGATGCGGCAATAACACTGTTAAAGAAGCGCATACGCGTAAGTAAACCCAAAGAGCTTAATGGCATGCAAGTAAGCTTATTGAAAGCTTCAAGCTCAGATAAATGGAATGCTCATTGATTTTATTTTTCGCTCCCACTCTTAACTGATTGTGCTTTTCATCTCTTTTCTTCTTTGCAGTTGTTTATGCTGTGGTACGGTGAGCGATCGGCAACTGAGAATGAAACCGAAGAGGCTGTGGGTGGCATATTGGGCGAAGTGGCCATACGTTCGGGCGGCGAAATCATACATATTGTGAGCACAGAGCATGGACAGCACATAGCGGGCAATACGGTAAAGAGCTAACAACGATTGTAATTAAAACGTAGCCAGCTAGCCAGCCAGCCTGCTGCCATATGTTGAAATTGAAAGTGGCGACAACAGAGCAGCAAACAATAAACAATAACATCAACAGCAGCAGCAACAAGTGTTGCACAAGCAACCAAGTGAGACGCAAATAGCAGCTTGGATTAACTTTCAGGCAGGTGCTCAAGAGCACGACTTGTTGTTGTTTGTTGTTGATGATGTTGCATCTTTGTGCAAAACTAGGTTATGGAAAGAAAAGTGAAGGGCAAATTTGTATATAGAAAGGAAACTAGACATTCCAAAAAACAACAACAACAACAGCAAAAATAACAACTACTAAATAGCTAAAGCTCCTCTCGAATCTTTCATTTACAGCTAACGCTTGTTTCGGATGCCTATCAGGGTGCCCAGGAGCTGGATCTACCAGTGGATACGACGCTGTCTAGTTTACATGTGCGCATCGATGCCAATATGCGTCGTGCTACACTTGCAACGCCCAATGGTGGTTAGTTCAACCATTAACCCACTTCACAAATATGCTATTACACTCTTTTTCAATACTAACCAAGTATGTAGTTTGAGTTGAAGGAGAAACAGCATCAGCAGCAGAAAAAAGATAAACAGGGCTGTATCTCATACTACATAGCAGTAGAGTTGTATGAGAGTTCAGCGTGTACGGGTTTCATCAATAAGGCATCTTCAATTAAGTGGCACACGCGTTTTTTCGTATGGTCACACCTAGACTAGCTTTAATTTAAGTCGTTTTGTAGCTTATATATTATATATTACTAAATGTTAAATTAACTCATTCACGCTATATATTTCTATCTCTTACTAATGCCAGTGTTGTAAAATGTCTCAAGAGTCAACTGTTCTTATTTATATGTGCTTAGCTTTAAGTTCTATATTAACTAACCAATTCGCCAATCCCAACTGAACATTATGTACATATACTATAGCCAAAAATAAAATCCCCCCAACGCTTTCCTTAACAAAAACGCTAGCTTCATGCTTAAAACCTAACATTAACTTGTAGTACAAAAGAATTTCTTCGAATATACATATATACCAGATACACATACATATTTGTAAATGTTTATGTTTTACACAAATAAAGTAATAAATGTTTAGCTTTAAGGGTCTACAATAAAAACAACAACAAGAAAATACACGCAAAAATTTTTGGCTTATAACTACAAATATTTCTTAGCTTATTTATAATTAACTCCAGTTCTAAAGCAATCCTCAGCACAAGTAAAACTCAATAATGCACCTACTGTTGTTTGTCTTGTGTTTTGTGTTTTGTCCTACGCGTAAGTATATCAAGGATTCATGTTATTTGTAATGCACTTGTTTGTACTTGGCTAACTCAACTTTTAACTACTCAGCACAAATTCTTACTGTATACTAACCACATTGTACACGTAGTAATTGCAAGTAATTGCTATCAAATTGCACTTGAATTTAATAGCTGAACTCTTGAATTAATCATACAGTAAATCTCTTTGTCAACGTAGTGGCGCGCAAAGTTCACAATTTTCTCTGTATAAATTATGCAGCTAGACAAAATGGCAAATATGACTCAAAAATTTACGAAATTATAACAGATTCCAATGTGAATGGCAGCTTATCTCAATAGCCTTCGTACTAGTAGCTCATTGTTAAAAAAAAATAATGAAAATAAAAGCTTACTTCTGCCTTTTGTAGCTTACATACCCTATGCTGATTAGCAAGGGCAGTTTCGGAATGATAACACTATTTTAAAGCTAATCAAATATATCACAGTATTTCTTTTCAAATTTCAAAACACCAATATTGATTTGATTTAGATAGAAAATAAATAGGGGTTGCAAAAAAAAAACATTAAACAATATACCCTTTAAATCAATAAGAAACTCTGTTATTGATTCTATTAAGGTTTTTAATCTAATATCTGCACTGTTTTCTAATCATAAATAAGTAGACACTGAACTTTTATCATAAAAACAGTTATCAAAGAGCTTGCGAAATACTATGACGCTCACGTTAGAAATGTAAGCGATGAAAGTCCGCGCACACATACACACACCCACGCACACAAACATCGCTTTTGTTGAACAAATCAATTGAAGTTGCTAGCGCTTTGCCTGCCGCAATATAGAAAATATTGCATACCGCACTTTGTTTAACCAATAGGCAAGCCATTAGGGCACATTTAAATCAGAAAATGACCAAATAATGACGTCTAACACATACACACGGTAAAATGATTGTTTATTTGTTGCCAAAATCGGCATTAGTCAATTATATATAAGCAAATATATATATGAACATACATACGAACAAGTCGGTCAGCATGTATTTGTCCACTGCCATGGCCAAGTTCAAAAGTGGCATGAGCAAAATCGACTGCGACTGATGATGATGCACACGAATCGAAATTTACAATATTACCCCACAGGCCATGCCAGATGGCAAGTGGTTTTTGAGACGAAATTCACGCGGCTTTAGCAACGCATTGCTAGCATGTATTTTTATAATAATATGTTTGATTTCACAACGCGCGATAATTGTTTATATGTTGAGTATTTAGCAGAAAGTGTTTGCCTTTCACAACCAACAGCAAAAACACAAACCACAAAGCAGCTGCTGAAAAACATAGACAACATGCACAGAGTTGCCAGCGCGTACAGTATTTGGCCTGTGGTTTTTTATTAATTTTTAAATTGTATTTAATGATAATAGCTGGCACAATTGGCTGCATTTCAAACTGCAATAAATTGCAGACATTTGTTTGACTTACATTTTTATTTTAATAATGGTTTTATTTGCACAACGCGTTTGCAAACAGTCTGGCAACGCTCAACGCAAGCAGCTGTGAGCGCGTGTACAGTGAATGGCTAAAAACACCTGTTAACTTGTTTTTGTATGTATTTTATTTTTGCATAGACATCAATTTAAAAAAACTGGTCAAATTCAAGTCAAGCAACGATACACACAATGCGAGCAAAGATGAACTTGACGCCTACGTACCACTTAACAAACTGCGCAAGGCGACAATTCTCAAGATGCAATTGACGCCACAATTGCCTTACAACGAATACAACGTTTTCATACGCGCCGAAAGGAAAGCTGACGTTTTTCTAGGTGAGTTATTTATTTACAAAGCAAATCAATAGGGAAAGTGTCGAGGGCAACTTAGCGTCCGCGATTTTCTCGTACAACTAAACAGAAACAATATTATAAATAAGATGTGGCATACAACGAAAAATACATCATCAAGACTAGCTAACCAGTACTGAACGCTTTGGTGATAAGTGGCGTGCTTAACTGATAACCGTATCAACCTTGAAAGCGACAATAGAGCGTCATTCTGTTGATTGTTTACGAAACTCAACCAACCAAGCATCCCGTCCGTCACACAATACAATTCTGCTGCCAACAACAAAACACACGTGTAGAACTTAAATCAGTGTTGAGTGCGTGTCGTGAAATATGAAATACATACATTATTAAGGAAATATAGTTGATAATTTCTTTTTATGTGATCAATTGCAGGTGACATCATTCAACGTATCGATAGCTATTATTCACATGGACATAAAGAACGTCCTGCGGCGTCAGTGGAACGGCTGGCCAAACTAAAGTTTCCTGAGACGCGCGAGAAGTTGGAGAACGATGTAGACTCGCCCAAAAGCGAAATAGAAACCTTTTCGGTAACAGAACTGGTGCAGCCAGCGGCAAGCCCTAATCAGACGCAATCCGCAGCTGCCACTGGTGCAACGCAACGTGCCAGCTTAAATAACATGTTGCTGCAACGTTGCAACACCAAAGTTGAACTCAGCACGCAGTCTCAGTTGTTGGCCACTGCAGGTCAAATGTCTACACTGCTCTTTGAGGTAACGAACATGCGGGCAGAGCGCGTGTATCAGACAGTGCAGGTGACGGACGAGCGTCGCTTTCTCGTGCAGCTCAGCCCAACAAGGTGAGTGTTCAAAAGCGGGCTACTTGTGGGTAAAATTTTAATCCCTTTACTTTTTCAGTTTCTATTTGCGTGCACGCGAGACGACCATTGTACGTTTGACTGTGCTAGTGCCTACAGGTACACCAGCGGGAACAACCGACAGGATCACCTTCACCAGCTATGGAACTGAAACGGCCACATTGGCGGTTAGCTTGAAAGTGGCATCTAGCATTGATGCACAGGTGCGTCTTCTTATTTATAATCAAATTCAATTACAAAAAGACTTATGACAATATATTTTGAATATAGGATTCCACTGGCCCCACGCTTGCCTGGGAGTTTGGCAATCGTTGCGACTATGTGTCAACAGATGGACAGAGCTGTGGTGATCGTTTCTGGACACTAGACATAACCGCCCAGGACTGGCAGTCCGGCATGTTGCGTTTGCAAACTACACCACCGGAGGGTCTCTTTTATCGCAACTATTATACGGCGGGAACCACAGAGCCACTTAAGGCCACCTACATGGCCTCCTGCTGTGAGCCAAAGGTGGCCATCACTGCCTTCGATGCGGCGGGCAATCAGCGCAGCATCAATATTGATGTGAGGGATGTCGTCCTGACGGAAGCAGCCATTGCTGCTATTTGCCTAGGCGCGATTCTGCTGCTGCTGTTAATTGTATTGCTCGTGTGGAGCATTGTATGGTGTTGTAAGCGCCGCAAGGTGACCCTAGATATGCCTACTTATCGCTCACACTCAACGCGTAGCATGGAATAGGTTAAGAGACATTTATAACATTGTGCCAATTTAAAATAACAACCAGAAACACGAAATTAAGCATTGCCCAAATACGAATTAAAGTTGTTACTCAAAAATATTTAAATTGTAATTGTACTTTTTCATCATTTGTTTAAATTATATGTCCAACGGCCACTGTGTCAGAAACTGTTAACGCTTATCACACAACATATCAATAATATAGAAGCAACAAGTGACAATTGAACTGCGGACTAAATTCGGTACTATAAATTCTCTCTCCCTCTTCACTGTTTTTCTCTGTCACTCCATTACTCTCTTGTTGCTGACACACTTACCGCGATTGAGAATGCCAGCGATGAGAGCGGTTGTTGGCTGCGGGGGCGGTGCATGCACCACGGGTGGCGCTGCTGGCAGCAGGAGCGGCTTATTGGGATAATCATCAAAGCTTAATCCTGTTACAGATGCACTGAGCAGTGGATTTTTAACAATCCGATTTGCATTATTGTTGACGCGCGACGACACGTCACCTTTGGAGCTTTCTGACATGTTTTGAATCGTGTTTTAGCGAACTGCTACGTTCACACCACCCGTATGTGTTGCGCAATGGGAATTGCCGTGAAATTACTTTGGTTTTTATCGCACAGATGGGCGAAAAGTTAACAAAACAAGGCAGTCAAAAGTTTACTTGCAACGCGCACAGTACCACAGCCAGGGCTACTGAATGTCATTACAGTGGGCAGATCGTCAAGTGAGGAGCTATTGCTTCAAAGTTTCGTTAAATTTGATGTTACGTTGACATGTGAACGACATATTATCAACAGTCAACATATTATAATTCAGTCCGGTTATAGTTTAAATGAATACATTTGCCTTTTAAAATTAAAATAAGCTTTTTTATATGGAAGAACTGCCTTTAAAATAGGCAATTTTCTGTAATTATTAGTTGCTAAGTGTTAAATGTAATATTATTGTTCTTAATTCTGTTTCGCCACTGTTAAAGCACAGAGTAAACTTTTGGTTGTTGCCGGCTGCAATATTTATGCAGCTTTGCATTTGCAAAAAGTTTTAGCTGTTAAAACAGTTTTATCGGTTTAATACAGGTGCACGGTAAATTTAAACAATTTTTGTATGCATGTCTCTGTGTACATAATCAATAACACGATTCTTTTACATTTCCACCTGTTGCATTTGTATATAAGCATAATAAAAGCTCAAGCGCTATCAATACACAATCTGTATTGTTTTCTGAATATACATGCATACATATGTACATATAAGCAGGTGTATGTGTGTGTTTGTCTTTATGCACTCAAACAGAATAACAACTGCGTTTATGGGTAGAACAGATATGTTCTCAATACACTTGCTTGATTGAGGGAGGGGCTCTTTCAGTAAATACTGTGATAATTCAATGCTTGTATGTACGCCACAAGTATTTCATTATAACTATCATTAAAAATGTTAACGAATCCACCTTTGTGAAATTCTTCCAAATCTATTAAATTCAATGTGAAGGTCAGCACTTATAACCTCTGAAAAGGGCATCCAGATAAATTTTCAAGTGGTTTCCAAACGTTATCTGAATGCTCTTTACCTAGTTCTCTTTCTCTCTAATACCCACTGTGCTGATAGCACACCCAGATTTAATACAGGTGCCAGACGTTTTGATATTTAATAAAATACTCATTCGCAGACAAAACTAGAAACGTTCAACATGTCGTCGGGCAAACTTATACGTTGGGGTATCGCATCCGCTGGCAAGATCAGTGAGGATTTTGTTATTGCGCTAAGCACATTGCCAGCAAGCGATCACAAGGTGGTTGCAGTGGCTGCAAGGGCCCAAGAGCGTGCCGCCGACTTTGCCAAAAAGCACGAGATACCAAATGCCTATGGCAGCTATGAGGAGCTGGCCAGGGACAAAGATGTGGGTGAGTTGCTTTAATGACAATTTGCCAATAGATGAATATATCCTGAATCTCATTGTAGATGTCGTATACATTGGCGTACTGAATCCCCAGCACTATGAGGTATCCCTGCTAATGCTAAAACATGGAAAGCATGTGCTCTGCGAGAAACCGCTGGCAATGAACAAAAAACAGGTCGAGAGTATGTTGGAAGCAGCAAAGGCAAACAAACGCTTCTTCATGGAAGCTGTCTGGTCGCGCTTCTTGCCATCCTATCAGCATTTGCGAAAGCTTATTCAAACCGGTGCGCTTGGCGAGATCAATAAAGTGGATGTCAGCTTTGGTTTTCCCCTATCCGATGTGGATCGTCTGCAGTAATTAGAAATGAAATATTCAAAGCACAGTTACAAAAGTCTGTATTTAATTATTCCTTTGCAGAAAACGTGATTTGGGTGGCGGCGTTGTTTACGATCTGGGCATTTACACCATTCAAGTATCGCAGTGGGCCTTTCAGGAGCCACCACAAAAGATCGAGTCCACTGGCCAAACCAATAGCGAGGGTATCGATGATGATGTTAGCACCATTCTCACTTATAGCGGTGGTCGTACTGCAAAAATGCGTATCTCTTCAAAGGAAAAGCTGGAGAATAGAGCAATCATCAAGGGCAGCAAAGGACAAGTAACGGTAAGTTAACTTTGTTTCGAGTCTCCCTCTCTTTGGTCATAAGTTTGTGAAGTGTTGACGTTGCAAGTGATTGAATCTCAAGTGTTTTTATGATGTCACCAAAGCGGCTTCAAATTCAAAGCGTTTGACTTATTATTCTTTTATTTCTAGTTGATTGACTTCTGGTCACCCAACAAAATAATTGACATCGATGGCAAGGAAAAGGAGTGGCTGCCACCTAAGGGAAAGTATGCCACCAACTATGGCAACTCTGAGTGTATGCGTTACGAGGCGGAGGCAGTGCGTCAATCCATACTCGCTGGCGAGACGGAGAACAAGATTGTCAGCCATGCGGATAGTTTGCTATTTGCCGAAATTGAGGATACCATCAGGAAACAAGTCGGTGTGCTCAACAAATATGATGAGGCATAAACAAATATATAAATATGATTTTATTTTTTTTGTATTGAGTTAAAAAAGATAAAAGTTTTGTGTATAATGAAAAGGCATCATTTTTTTTATCTTAATACAATCAAAAACCTGTATTTATGGAATTTACAACATTTGACCTTGTGGAGGTCAAGTTTTGGTATAATATTGGTATTTTTCATACGTAAAATAACTCTTCTAGACGTGTGGAAAATTATCAAAGCATGTTTGCACTCTTAGGGAAACCTATCGTTTACAAAAAAGGGGCTCGTCTTTCTAACGATAAGATCTGATAATAATATGCAAAAAATGTGGCCTCAGCTATGGGTACCCTTAATACCTTAGGTTATTATACCTTGATTATTGCTCTGTGGTTAGTTTCTTTTCACTAAAATAAACTGGAAGCAAGTAACACTTTTGAAATAGTGCACCACTCTAACGACCAACAACCCTTCTTTGTATATAATCAAATGATAGTACTTGGGAAAAACACAAAGTACTTTGTATAAAAGACACAGATGTACAAATATGTAATGTCTATATGTACGTATTTGTTTAAGAGCTCTGAGAACGGGCAGCGTGTTATAGCCTATGTTATCAGTGGAGAATGCAATGACAAAAATAAAAATTGCAGTCAATGCAGATGCTAGGGTCTGATAAGGGCGTCCACTTGGCACGACCGAGTTCCAGATCCGCCTACAAACAGTCATGCCAACGATTTCGAGTTGAAAGCACGCGAAACGATGCAGAGTCAAACACTTAATTGGGGCATTGCAGCAGCTGGAAGGATAACCCAGGATTTTGTCACTGCACTGGGCACGATTGAAGGATCACGTCATGCTGTGCTCGCCGTTGCAGATGTGGAGGGGTCACGTGCCCAGGATTTTGCGCAACGAAATCAGATACCACGTTACTACGATGGTTTTGAGGCGCTCTCCCTGGACCGTGAAGTGGATGTTGTGTATGTCGGCACTTTGAATCCCTATCACTATGCTGTCGTTTGTCTCATGCTGTCCAGGGGCAAGCATGTACTTTGCGAGACACCTCTCTGCCTGGGCCTTAAACACGCAAGGGAGCTCTATGCTCTGGCGGAGCAGCGTGGCCTCTTCTTTATGGAGGGTAAGTTGTAACTTATTTGAGTAGAGGATATTTTCTTAACAACCTGCAGGCATGTGGAGTCGATTCTTTCCCAGCTATGAGCGACTGCGCGAACTGCTGCTCAGCGATTGCATTGGCGAGGTGAAGCTGGTCAAGTTGCAGCATGGCTTTCGTTTGGCCAATGTAGAGCGCGTTGTCAGCCGTGCGCTGGGTGGTTCCATTACTTTGGATCTTGGCATTTATGCTTTGCAGTTGGGTCAATTTGTCTTTGGCTCGGCGCCGGTCAAGATCATTCCAAGTGGCACTCAACTAAATGCGGATCGCGTTGATGTAGAAACTGAATTCTTGGTGGACTATGGTGACAATCGTCGTCTGATGGCAGTTGTTAGTGGTCTGGAGTATCTGGAGAATGATGCAGTTATCGTGGGCACCAAAGGTGAGATTAAGGTGAGCTTGTTGCACTATTTGTGACCCCTTGCGGACCGTCGAAGAAGTTTTTTTATCAGTGACTTTCGCCCACATTTGTGTGAAGCTTTCTAATTATTGGTGCTGCACGCAGCTGACGCGTTCCAATCATCCCACGGAGCTTTGGCCACTGCCCAGTGCCAAATTCGATTTTCACTATACCAATTCGTGTGGTCTGCGCTACGAGGCGGAGGAGGTACGCAAATGCATTGAGAAACGTCTGCTTGAGAGTCCCAAATACACGCATGCCGGCAGTTTGGAACTGATTGCATTAACAGATCAGATACGCCGTCTAATTGGAGTCAACTATGATGATGTGCTTGGCAGGGAAGCATAGACAGATAGTACATAGCTATAAAATAGTTGTAAGTTATAAAGAATTTAAAATGGTAAAGTATAATCTGGAATGGTAGGGATATTTTGATTTTTAAATTAAACAAAATACAAACTTGAGTTTAAATTTTATATTCAATATTTATTTAAATAATTGCAATTACCTTTTACTTTTATTTAGTTCATTTAATGCTTTTCTTTACTTCTTTTTTTTTGTAATTTTTACTCTTCTGCATATTTGTTGTTTGTTAATGGTTGTTATCATTTTTTATTGTTTTGCTGCCGCCGTTGATTTATATAGGCTAGTCGGCTAGGGTCATAATCTGAATCTTAATATAATAACTAATTGAATACTTAAGATTGCTGTCAACATAAGCAATAGAAAATATCTTGCGAAATTCAGCTTAAATTAAATTAAAAGAAAAATCTAAATGCAACACACAGATATAAATTAAAATAGATGATTAATTTTAACATGTTTACTTATAAAAAAAAGTTGTTTTAATTTAAAAAGAATAGTTCAAAGCTCAGCTGGATTAAATTCGTTGAGACAACGGTAGACACAAGGAAATAGCTGATGATTTTTCTTCTCTATGGAATACACAATTACAATTTTGTTTTATTTAGAAATTGTTGATTTTGCGTTTTTGTTGCAGAAAAAAAAAAAAATACATATACAATATACGAATTATTTAAGATGCCAACCTAAGCAACGAAGTGACTAAAATTACATTTTGTACTTAAGACTAAGTAATTAAAATTTTAACAATTAAAACTGATTTATACAAGGCGAGCAGGCAATATATATATAGTACTTACATACATAATATATTCACAATGATTATGCACATGGAACGCCTGCCGCTTCTAATGAGTACGGAAGTGAACGTCAGAGGCGAGGAAGAAGTGTAGGGAAGCTTTGCAGAGTCCACAAAAACAAATGTGATAATTTGTAGAAACGCATTTTTATACCCTGAACCCATGAAATGGAAAAACAACAATTATAATTGTTTTGTGCAAATGTATAGAGTATACATATTCTTGATTAGTATCAACAGCCGATTTGATTTGTCCGTCTGTATGAACGCGCCGATCTCAGGGACTGTAAGAGCTTTAGAGCATGATTCAAAAACTATAGACAAAATAATGAACATTTGTGAAAATTACATCAAAATAGGTTGCACTTTCTGTATACGCGTGCACACACACACACACAGACATAATGTCTAGGGTTCAGGGAATCTCCTAGTCAAGCTTTCTTACTTGTTTTCATTTCCATTTTGATTACGACCCACTTAAAAGTATTTAAGTCTTCTGCTGTGTAAAATTTCTATAAAAACTTATCCAATTGCTCGTTCCCAAGCATTAGTTGCTTCTCCTCGATAAAGACTCAGTCAGAGTGGCGCTGACATCCAGTGGCTGGCGTGGCTGCGGCGTTGTGGACACATCCAGAAGTTGTTTGTGCGGCTGCTCAAGAACAGCGACAATTGGTGTGGGATTTATTAGCGGCGGTGGCAGCCCCTCAAAGGTCATGCAACTGCGCTGTGCCTCCTCTACAATGGGTGGCGTGTCAATTGAATCAATGGTGGTGCTAGTATTGTTCGTGTTCGTAGTGGTGGTGCTACTGCTGCTGCGCACAGCGGCATAGCCCTCGGAGACGGCAACCAAAGCGGCGGTGGTACTACGATTGTGTTGCAACAGATCATTGATCTGCGACAAACGCGATGAACTGCTGATGGGCGCATTCAAACTAATGAAATCAACCGGTCCAGCGCCACCGAGTCGTGCCAGGCCAGTGGCACAGCTGCTGGCCGTTAAAGATATGCTGCTGTTGCTGCTTCTAATCATGGTGGCGGCGGTGGTTTCTAACACATTCACATGCTGATATTGCGTAACATTCGAGGCAGTGGTTGTGGCAATGCCAAATGGCGGCACTGATGGCACCGCACACGAGCTATAACCAACAGGCGACGCACTGCCTCCAGAAGCTGCCGTTGTCTGCTGATAAGAGCCGTAAGAGTTGAGCTGCAAAATAAGTGAAAGTAATATGTTAAATTAAGTTCATGTACAATAAACAAAATGCGCTCCAGCGTCATAGTTCAAAGAGCTATACTATAACATGCACAAACTCACCTGAGTGCTGCCATAGCTGAGGGTTTGATGAAACGTGGGCGTTAGCAGCTCACCGTAGGAGGGCGTGGCATTGCTACCGGTGGCAAATAGGCCTGCATCAAGACTGTCCAACTGTGGATAGATTGTGGCATAGCTAGACTGCTGCGTTGTGCTGCTGTTGCCTGTGGAACCAGGTGGAGTCTGTGTTCTGAGCGGAGTTTGTTGATGCTGCTGATAGTAACTGACGCTTGTCTCGGGCGTGTACGCTGGCGATGCATAGCCAGAGCTGTAGTTCGACTGCGGTTGCATGAAGAAGCAGTGTGTGGAGGAGGCGCCTGATGATGCTGAAGGTGATACGATGTCTGAAGCGCCGCTTCCAGAGACGCTGCTGCCGTAGACTAAACCATTGCTGCTGTTCGCCGACGATTGTCCCTGACTCTGACGCTGCTCCATGTCCAGACGCATCACAGTGTGTATGTAGTGAGTGCGCACCCGCGTTGGATTGAACTCAACACGACCGACAGTGTTGCCACAAGCTTCACGCGTGCAGCCGCAGGGGAACATGGCGCGATCCACTTGACATTTGATTCCCGCTTGGCTGCAGGCGCATGTTTCCGGATCGCAAAATTCGCGACAAGAGCAGCCGCACACTTCGCGCGAGTTGCGTATATTCCGGCAATCGCTCTTCTCGCTGGCATCGATCTTGCGCACACCAGCTGCTTTGAGCAAGACACGCCGCTGCTTGGGCGTCACCGGCTGCAGGAAGCCATTGGAGCCATCGTCCGCATCGGAGCCGCTGCCCTCGCTCAGATAATCCTCTTCAGACTCCTCGCTATCATCGCTGCTGGAACCTCGCGCTTGCAGCTGCTGCTGTTGTTGGTGATGTTGCTGCTGGAGCTCTTGGTTTTGGCTACGATGTGCACGCCGCAGTTCTGATGCATGCTCCGCCAAGGTCATGGTCTTGAAGGCAATATGCCGGGCACCCATGCCAAGCGTACAGCCGCCGGCGGTCGGCACACAGCTGAAGCCCTGTTGCCTGGGAAAATAGTAGACCTTAACGTTATCAAAATTGATGCTACGCTTCGGTCGCTTCTGTGCGTTGGAGCAGCTTGAGATGGGCAGCAACGCCAGCTCCATGGCATCATCATCCAGACGACGTTTCAAATTTGAGCGCAGAGGCTTATGCAAGCTTGTTGTTGTTGTGATGTTTTGTCTATCATTCTCACTGCCCAGGCCTGAATCAGAGCCACCATCGCTGCGCAGCTCTTCCTCTCTTCGCCGTGTGGGTGGCTTAACGGATGTAGCTGCTGCAGTAGTCGAAGCTTTTAAAGAGCTACTGCAGCCAGGAACGGGAAGAACGCTGCTGGTGTTGCTTTTGATGGTGGTTGGCGTGTCGATTTTGAGCCACATCAAGTCGCCGCTGCTGTCAGCCTCCTCCTCTTCGTCGTCAGCCTCCTTTTGCCCAAAGTCATCTATGGCAAGCGGATCCTCGGATATATTGTCAGAGGCAAGTGATGAGTTAAGATCTTGATCGCTTAGCACTATGATTTCATTGTTGGGAAAATTCTCCAGTTCCAGAAAATGTTCTTCTAGGTCATCATCGTCGTCCCCTTCCTCTCCTACAACAACATTCGACAGCCCTATAGGTTCATGCGCAAAGTCCGCGAGCTCATCGTCCAGCTGCAGATGCAGGGGCAGCACAAGTTTGGCTTTGGCTGCATGCACCTTGCTGGCATCAATGATGGATGTTTTTATTTGACGCTCAATATCCTCATCATCTAGCTCGAGAAGTTGTTCCGTCTCTACCTCCTGCTTTAGTGGCAGCTGATTCAGCTCATCCTCTACCGCCAGGTGGATGCCACTACTGCTTGAGGCGGTGCCATCAACCTCCGGCTTTATTATGCTAGTTGTTGTGCCAAACATTGTTCCATTGCTGGCATTTTTCTGAATGTACGTGAAAATCTTCTTGATTGGACGGAACATGCTCCTCATGGCCGCCCCAAGAGGCTCACCCAGTTGCAGCTTACTTCTTAAACCTGCCAGATAAAAGCGGTTGCTGCTTAAGATCCATCTGCAATGGAGAAAAACGAAGTGAGTAAGTAAAGCATATCAAAGAATTATAAAATAACCAAAAAAATTTAAAGTAAATTATGTGTATGTATGCTTCACCCTCTTGGTTAAGAATAGGAGCATAAATTGATTTTGTTTAATGTTTCTCTGTCTTGGTTATATAGAACATAAGCAAAGCGGCATCAGATGTCATGATGAAATTGTTTTTGAGTAAGAATATGATCATTATCATAATAATAAACAAATTGCACTTCTGTTCTCTATCATAATGTGTGTATATAATCGTGAATCTGATTCGTGCCACAGGAAAATTCCATAGTAGGTATATGCTTATACATACTTATTTATTATATTCATATACATACATACATATATGTTTATTATATGCGGAAGTATAGGCACGCCTAGGCAGGCATGCAGTTGCCCACGCCACGTGCAAAATATTCCAGGATTCGTGAAAAAGGCAATTTAACTGCAGGTTTACATTGTAAATGCAACAGCTTGTGGCAAATTAAATTAACTAAAAACTAAAGTGAAAAACTATAAGAACGTATAAAGCTTAAGGTAAAACAATAATTTATGCACCTTTGATAAGTTAATTTAGCACAATGCGATTTAACTGCGCTTTTCCGGGACACTTGACGCAATTTTGCCAACTTCTTTTACGAATTTGCGTTGCAGCTGTGAAAACTACGACAACGGCGACGGAACGCGGAGACCTAAGTGTTTATGTATGCGTGCGAGAGTAAAGGAGGCGCAGCACAGATCACAAATGTCAATTGCTGTGTGTGTGTGAGCGGGGGTGTTTGCAACAGGACGCGGTTAATGCTTATAACGTATGGGAGCATCACTAAAATTTTGTTTAGACCATTGCTAAGCTGAGCTCTTGCTGTTTAGTGTGTTTTACTTCATAAAATCGTGGATTTTTCTGATTTTTTTATTGTCGCGCAATGTTATTACCATTTACTGCCATTCACTTGTCAACTGTTTGTAAAACTAATAATAAGCACTTAAAAAATACGCAAAATACTCATAATTCATAATAAGATGTGACCAAAATCCAAAAAAAATACTAAAATAAAATGTAAAATTTTCAGACGGTGACTAGTTTCTTGAAGGTAACGTAATCAATTGACGCCACGTAAAATGGGATGCTGCTAGTATCGATAGCAATTTGATTTTGGGCTTATTTCCGGAAAATTCGTTTTCTGCGGTTTTTCCAGGTACAAAATTCGTATTTTTCAAATTTAAAATGTAAAAGTACATTAGTAAAATTTTGTTCCAATCAAAAATCATTATTTAGAAAAATCGAGTAAAAATCGCAGAGCATTGCTGCAGCAAGAAACGATATTATCATGTTCCGATGTTTTTTTTACAACACTAATTAAAAATGTAAGTGGAATTCAAGTTCAGCTATAATTAAGGCATTAATTGCAAGAAAACATTGTGGTTAAAGTTATAAAATTCGCGATTGCAACCAGAATATAAACGTCAGCTGATAAAGTTCCAGTCACGCCAGGCATTTTATGCTACGCCTCGAAATTAATAAAAACACGAACTGGGAACTGCTCAGAGAGTCGTGGGACAGATTTAGTCGCTGTCTATCTCTGTCTGCGTGCGTTTGTTTCCAAGTATCCGTGACTGCGCTACGTTCGAAAACGCAAATAAGAAATCGTAAATCACAGGCAAACACAAACAAAGAGTGTATGTGGCAGCAGAAAAGTGTGCAAAAGCTATAGCTAACATCAGAGTGCGTATCGATAAGCGTTTGCAGATGAATAGTTGCAAAAACAAGGCTGTTGTTTTCTATTAATTAAGAAAGTTGTGTAAAAATTTTCATGTCCACCATTACAATCGTCATCGATAGCGGGCGAACCGAGCAGTGAGAAAGAGAACGCGAGCAGCAATCAATGCGCCCCACAAACACGCACACACACAACTGCTGCGCTCAGCAAGCGTGAGTGAGCGAGTGCGATAGCTGGCCCTGAATTTGGGTGCGTTGCATGCAAAAGCGTGTGCGAAAAGAAGACAGTACAAGTTGTCTCCGTTTGTGTTGGTGTTAACTGCAGCGCACAGTGACAAAAAATAGCGCAATAAACGTGCGTTTGTTTTCACATGATAACCGAAGGGCAATATAACTAAATAATACAATTACAGGTGTGCGACAGTGAGAGGGCCCAGTCTAGCAGTCAGCTAAGTCTGATGGCACTTAGCCTGCATAGCTGATACTTTGTTCATTCTATTTGCGTCTTAAAATATGGAGCTGTGTATGATCATGTGTGTGTGTGTTTTTGTCTTCGGATTTATCTACAATCGTTGCTTATCGTTTTGCCAGCTACGACGCCCCACTTCATGTCGCCTTCCTCTGATATACTTACCCTGCTCAAAACAAAAGCTCAAAGCCTCTGCTTAATGTAAACAAATCGGATATTATATTCTTCTTCGTTGTCGTATCCGGCTTTAATTATCGCTGACGCTTCTCAAAGCGCCACAATAAAATTTGTCGTCGTTTTCGAGACAAAAAGTACACGTTATAGGGGCCCAATTTTCTTTATTTTGAATTCATACTTTAAATAACTACGCATGGAAATTTTGTATAGACCACACTTGTTGACTTTAGGCAATACTATGCTGATTATAAAAATAGGATTACTTTGCAATGTTAAAATCTAAATATTTATCTACATCCTAATTCAAAATTTGGCATTTGATGTAAAACGCAAATTTAGAATAATTGAGAGTGAACTGATGATTATCTGAAAACGTTATTATGTCAATGGCCCGAGTTGATGGTGTTGCGTTCTCTCCTTCTACCCTCTGCCACTTGTTCTCTTTGTGTGCCTATATGTGTGTTTGTGTGTGTGTCAGCCGTTATGTTTTCTGTGCGAATGACGCATCGTCAGCTGTTCAAGTGTTGCTACGGTAATTTTCTGACTGGTCGTCGTACCGTTGTTTTATATTTTATTGAATTTTCCTTGAAAGGGTCGCCCGGTTGTTTTTATTTTCTGCTCGTCGTTTGCAGTTGTTAATGTTTTTTTTAATCATTTCAATCGATGTTAATTTAATTTAGTTAATAATTTAGTTATCCAGCTGTGTTGAATATAGTAAGCAGCAGTGTATGTGTATATTTTTCTAATTGCTGAACAAATTAGCAGTATGGGTGATGTTTTATTTTTTACAATATTTGACATATAAAGTCATGTGATCTTTTGAATAATTCAAATTGTAAGCAATTTTGCAGCTGTGCGAAACAAAAACATCTCAAATAATGTGTCTTATAAAAATCTGATAAATTGCAACGACGTCATAACACGAAGAGAATGAATAACAAGTGAATTGCAAATTTTATCATGGAGCCGATAAAGAGTAACCAAGAGAGTAACGTAATTTGTGAATAAGTGTATGTGTTTGTAAGTCGCTCTTGACTACTCAATTCATCTAGTTGTCTCTGTGTGTTTGATTTGAGTGTGCACTTTGCTCCAAAGCGCACAAACCTCAAACAATAGAAAACACAAAATGCTTGGGCAGCAAGTTTTACAACGATTGCCGTCGTCTGTTACATATGTTGTTGCGTTGTTTTCCTTGACTTTAGTAGGCGGATGCCTAATTTAATAATGCTACAACACAAACAACCAACAATAATGACATTTCACTTTCTCCTGCACTGCTTCTTCCTGGCTGCCTCCCGCATCGCTTTCGCCTGAAAACTGAATAATACGTTTTGCATTGATTTTTATCGCGCTCAGTTATCGCACATTCCAGTGAACGCCCACGTCCCCGTCTCCACTATATCCACTTCGAACTTGTTCTTAGCAGCGAGATCTGTTCTTTATGCTCTCTTCCAGAGCTTTTGGTTTGTTTTTTCTCATACGAAATCTGTCTGTACTGTAGAAAATTGTGCTATTAAGTAATTGCAAAGACGCTGTTTCGCGAAGTGTAAATTAATTAAAGGACAATGCGGGTATGGCCACTAGTTACAAATTGATTTGACTTAGTTTATAACTTAACCTGAAAAGCATGCTCATTGTTCCAAAAGTAATGATTCATAATAACATGTACGATAACAGTGTTTATTGCAGAGGTTTCTCTGAACTTGCTCTCGTATCTTTGTTTGCGGAATTTGCTTTCTCTTAATTGGCAACGCTCAATTTATGCATCACAGAGGAGGAAACTTTCATCACGCTATCTTAATGCTAAACACATTTGAATTTCTGCTTTAAGAATATGTTTGTTTTTCTTATTAAGCAACAAAGTATTTTACGAGCCGTTTCTTTAAATAATTTATCTGAAATTTTTATAGTAGTCACAGCTAGGCGAATTGTTGGTTTTACATACTATGTGAGTTAAGCACTCTCTGTGCAGATAAGATAGACCTTCCAACGATAACAGCCCGCATTTGTCTGGGTGTGTTTGTGTTTTGTTTATCGAGAGCTCAAACCAGATGAGCAAAGACGTTAAAGCCCTCTACGTAGTTTCCAACAGCACACACAGAAGAGAAAATAATAATTGCGCCTAAACATTTCTAAGGCTTCGCCTTGTTTGAAGTATTTTTAGTTGTTTCCCCTATTTGTTGATGTTTGCTTACGTTGCTGTTGTTGCTGTGATTAGTGCAATTTGCAATTAACTTTGTTAGCCTGATTTTATAAGTGTGTCTTTGATGTTGCTTCTTACGCAAGTATATCTTACTCACATATTCTCGACATTGAACTTTGTCGCTCAGTTAGCATATAAATGCTTTAAGTTTTAAGCTGCTCATAACTACGATATGTGTTTGTTTGTTCGCTTGCATATGTATTTATTTATAGATGTGAACTATAATTGTATGTGCGATAAGATTGCGACCTTGCATAGAGTTCTGTTTACTGGTTTGTATTTACATATAGGAAGTTCCAATAGGCACGGACGTAATACAAAAATGTATTCGTTTTCCTTGTTTTGTTTATTTTTAGCATTTCTTCGATTTTCAACTGTAAAATGGAATCCTTTTGGTTTATAAAGCTTACATTAGTTTCATATATCGTTAAATTTGCGCTCTGATAATAGCTATGGTTTTGAATGTTTTGCGCTTTTGCGAAATATGTTCTTGTATTTCAGTTAGTTAAATGGGGCGTTACTCAAATCTGTTCACTCTCTATCTCTAACGCTCAGTTTGGTTGATATGAGAATTTATGCGTATGTGCGACATGTTTAACTAATTTCGATTAGCGCCGATGCAAATGATGACGCCACGCGGCCAATAACGTTGACAATACTTTATTTATTTTTTATAAGCATTTATAATGACACAGTAAATATATGCTCTTTTTTTTTTAGATAACACACACACACACGCTAACAGAGAGCGAGAAAGCAAGAAAAGAGAGAGAGAGTGCAAGTGGAAAATAGAGAAAAATTAAGGATCATTCTTTGACCGTCCGCAAACTCATCACATAAACAAAAATTTTTGTATATCTTCATTGCAATCAGCACATCAAGAGCAGTAGCAAAAACAACAACAACAAAACAAACAACATCACAACAAAATGGCAACAACACCACGCAGCGGGGGATCCAGCTCTGGAGCCGCACAACGCCCCAATGGTACATCGCAGAATAAAAGTTGTCAATTCAAGTTGGTGCTACTTGGTGAATCGGCTGTGGGTAAATCGTCGCTGGTGCTGCGCTTTGTCAAGGGCCAGTTCCATGAATATCAGGAGAGCACGATAGGTGCGGCCTTTTTGACACAAACCATTTGCATAGAGGATACGGTGGTGAAGTTTGAGATCTGGGATACAGCTGGCCAGGAGCGGTAAGTGAATGTTAACATTCCCTTTGATGATTATTATATAATTCAAACTAAACCATAAAACATTTTTTGTTGCAGGTATCACAGCTTAGCTCCCATGTACTATAGAGGGGCGCAGGCCGCCATTGTTGTCTATGACATAAAAAGTCAGGACAGTTTTCAGCGTGCAAAGACCTGGGTTAAGGAACTACATAAACAAGTAAGTTAAACGATCGCAATTACAACACTCAAAATGGGTCTCTCCCTCTCTCTTTCTTTTCCCTTTGATGGCCTTCAAGGTCAATGTCTTTTAAAGTGGATAACGTGCAGAATATTCTCATTAAAACGCAATTCGCATTGTTTTGCGTGTTTGTACTTCACATTTATTTAATTGCCTCGTGCACTGAACTCAACCATCGTTTCCGTCATTGTTTATGCCCCATTGCATTTAAGCTAAATCATGGCCACTAATTCAATTTTTCAATAATGTTTAAAACTTGATCGTAAATTGATTTGTTTATTTTTCTATTTAGTTACACTAACTCACGATTTTTTTGTTTATTTTTTCAGGCCTCACCGAACATTGTCATTGCGTTGGCTGGCAATAAGGCGGATTTGTCGAACATTCGAGTTGTGGAGTTCGATGAGGCGAAGCAATATGCAGAGGAGAATGGCTTGTTGTTCATGGAAACTTCAGCGAAGACGGGCATGAATGTCAATGATATCTTCTTGGCAATTGGTAAAAGGATAACTAATTAAACAAACAATTATTTTATCTAACAACTGATTTTATTCCTCAACGTTGCAGCTAAAAAACTACCCAAGAACGACAACAATCAAGGATCTGTTATAAGGCCAAATGGAAACGAACCAACTCAAACGACGAGCAACTGTTGCAAGTGATGTCCTTTTGTAGGTGTGTGTGTGCGCCCATCCAAAACTTTTTTTAGATTATAAATCTATTGCTTTTTGTCATTGCAGAAAATGAAATTTCCAACGAGAGATTTGAAAAGTTTATGCTGATAATTATAAATAAAAAATTATTTAAAATTTAAAACTAAAGCCGGCTCATAAGGGCAAACAATTTAATTTTCATAATTAATGATGATGATGATGAAGATGAAGATGAATAAATAAAAACAAAACGGAACATAAAGATAATATTAATTATAAATTAAATTAAATGAAAACAAAACGAAACCAACAAACAAAACGTAAATGCAAAAAGTTACTTTTAATAAAATCCACATAGCCCCGTTAAAATCAAGCGAAAATTTATTAAAAATAAAGCGCTCCTAACATAATTCTATCTCTGGTCCCATAGTTCATAACCGCCACTTAGAGAGCTCCCTTTCCTCCAGTTTCATCTCAACCAGATGCGTTTCATTTAAATGACGCGTTTGAAATAATTATAATAATTAATAACTTTATAAAAGCGGAGAAATGTTTTCGAAAGTTCACGTCGTGTCGTAGAAAGTTTAAAATTGAATAGTAAAAAGAAATGAGAGTATAAAATATTTAAACAAAAATTTAAGTAACATGCTAAATATGTTTTTAAAGCTTAAAACATTTCATGTAAGTTTGAGAATCCTAAATGGGTGTCGAAACCAGAGAAATTCCAGTTGCAGTTATTCTTAGCAGCGATAATAAAAAATGAAAAAAAAAAACAACAAAAACCGAAGTTCAATTCAGTTCAGTTTAGTTCAGTTCAGATCAGATCAGATTAGCAGCCGAAGATTCGCTCGTTCTCGATTTGTGGCAATGTGTGTGCCTATCCGGCTTTCAGGCTGCGATGGACACGTGTGATAGTTGCAATTTATATAAATTATATATATATACACATATATGATAAATCAAAATAAAAAAATTGAAAAAACAAAGAAAACTACAAACACAAAAACAAAAAATTTAAAAATTCTTATTCATAGTTAAAAATTTTTGTTTCCGTTTACGTTTAGCTTTCTTTTTTCGCATTCTAGCAGCAATCAAAGATTTAATGCTACCCTTATCTTAAAAACAAACAATTATCATAAGCACTTCATGCTAAATAAGAAGAAGTTTAAATCGATAAATCAACAAATCAACAACACCAGCATCAATATTAATAAGAATGAAAATAAACCATGAGAAAATACTTTACCATAGAGTTACGTTTGTTTATCTCAATTTACAAATCGTTTTTGATTTCTTGTCTACTTACTATAAACATATAAATAAACCAACCAGCTAAGCAACAAAACATAAATTTACAAACAACAATGAATCAGCGTAAGAGAAAAACAAAAAAAAAAATCCGATGCCTAACAGATTTGTGTGTATTATTCCAATTTATAATTTTTATGTTGTATGTATGTATTTAAATTTAACATTTATAATAAAAAATCGTATATATATACATATGTATAACAATCGAATCCAAAATTTGATGGGCTTTTGTATTTGGTCAAAATTCGTTAAAAAATTTATAATCTAACACTTACGGCCGCTGATTTTATGTTTCAAACTTATAAATATTGGGAAAGTTAAGCAAGTTAATATAAAGAAAGAGAAAAATATAATCACCTTATGCGGTGAGCATTTCTAAGTATATTCCAAAGAGAGTTATAACTGTACTCATTTAGGATTTGTCATCGAACATTTTTGTTATATTGTTATTGTTTGTTAACGAAAAGCATTGCTGGCAATGCTGGCATTGCAGCAAATGAAGCTTATATTTGAGTTTATTTACATTTGATTAGTCTAGAAACTTCTTTAGAAATGGAGAAAGTAAATCTGAGCCAACATAATATTAGGGGCGGAACGGATCCATCTAAATTCAGTGCATCCTTTCTCAGGGTGATAAGGAGCTACAAACTGGTTATATTGGGCGCTGAATCGGTAGGAAAATCATCATTGGTTACCTACTATACGCAAGAGAGCTTTCTGGATGTTAAGGAAAAAACGATACTTGCCTCATTTTGTAGCATAAATTTGGACAAGTCATTGATGTTCCATACCTGGGAAGTGGCTGGCGAGGAACGGTTAGTATTTAACGTAAAAACTTTTGGCAAATAATATAATTTTGTTACGGATAGGTGGAAAAGTTTAGCACACATTTATTATAAGGATGCTCAGGCTGCTCTAATAGTCTATGATGTACGGAATGAGGATAGTTTTGTGTGCGCTAAGAATTGGATAATGGAGATGCGCAAACAGGTTTGTATTCCAACTATAAGTACTGAATCAAACTACTTATTCATATAATTTCCTATGTGCTTTAGCTACCCAAGGATTTGGTTTTAGCAATTGCTGCCAATAAGATTGATTTGTGGGATGAGTTATGCATTAGTTCGGTAGAGCTGCAATCGTATGCTCGACAGAATGGCTATATATATATGGAGACATCTGCCAAAACAGGGCAAAACGTAAACAACATTTTTGCAGCAATTGGTTAGTTAAAATATTAATTTCATATTTGATATTATTACAACTGGTTTTTAAATTTTAGCCATGGAACTCAGGTCCAGGCTAAGTCCAAAGCAGTCAAGTTCACATTTATGCTTTTGTTGGAGTTGTCAACTAATGTAAAATGGTGCATACAATAAATTAAATTTGCTGGAGTATGATATTTATGTTATCCTTATGAACCACATTAAGAAAAAATCATATAATGCCTACAGAAAAATACAAATATGACTGACTTCATGCCACATTTGTTTAAGTATCAAGTTATTTTAAATCAAATAGTCAAGTTTCATGTTTATGCATTCATTCATATGTCGGTTTTTAGCTTCGCACTCTATTTGTTTATCCTGAAAGTTATTTCAGCTTATCAGCAATCATGAGGGCGCGAAACTCTTCTCAAGAAATTATTAATCATTTCATTTCTTGTAATAACTGAATCATACCTATACAATTTATATTTAAGTTATAGGTCTGCTGGAAATTCATTTTATTAGTTCAGTCAGACGAGTTCAGACCTGGCAGCATGAGGCGGAGTTCAACATGGATGTCGGAAGATTCATTTAAAGTTATTATGCTTGGTAATGCTACAGTGGGAAAATCTTCACTAGTAGAGCACTTCGTATCGGATAAGGTGCCAACATTATCGCAGACGAAGGCCACAGTTGGTGCGGAGTTTCGTTCAAAAACAGTTAGCCTAGGTGATAGATTCGTCAAGCTTCAAATTTGGGATACCTCAGGCGATGAACGGTAAGTAGCACGACTAAAAAATAGGAGACATATGTATATGTAGCTTATGTTAATTACAGCTTTAGGGAGCTACTGCACACATATTATAAATGTTGTACGGGAGCTATTGTTGTTTACGATATTCAATGCCGGGAAAGCTATGAGCAAGCACAGGATTGGGTTATGGAGCTTAAAAAAAAAGTGAATAATTGAATTTATATAAACTTCTTACTAACCACTGTACATCTACTAATCTGTGTAATCATTTATTTAAAGGTCTCTTCTGAGCTGGTGATTGTTCTAGCTGGTAATAAAGCGGATATGGATCCGTTACGTGAAATAACAAAGTGCGAAGCTGAAAAATATGCTCTACATAATAATCTAATATTTCTGGAGACATCTTCGGTAAGCGGCTTTAATGTGGAAAATTGCTTTATGGAGATCGGTAAGTAGATTAACAATAAGCATAAAAAAATGTATGCAATAGCCCTTAAATTTATTTTAGCTAAAACTTTAAATGCCCAGCCATCGCAGGCTCAAGATGAACCAAAAGACTCAAATAATTGGGATAATGATAATAATGATACGGGAGCAAAATGTTGGTCGTGTTATTCTTTTATGTCGCTTAGGGCTTCCCAAAGGTCTCGTGTAAAGGATCCTCAATAAATTCATATAAATCACATTTTAGGCGGTTTTACAGAACTAAAAAAAAAAAAAAATACCTACTATTAAGTTGATAAGATGTTTTCTTTAAACTTACCCATAGTTAAAGTGAATAAAAAACAATGTCGGAAGCATATTGCTCTTATTAACTCATTCTATTTTTTTATTTTGAAATAATAACTCGAAACTATTAGTATATTCTTAGTTTCAGTTACATTTTTGTTGTTTTCTTTATTTTGTTACTCTTGCATTAAATTGTATAATAAAGTATTGTATATATGTATAAATACATGTTTTGATATACATATATTTTTTATTTTTATTTCGCTACTTGATTTCATTTTTATAAGAATAATATTTGTTGTATTGTATAATTTTCATAATTTGCTTGAAGAGTCAAAGTTTTTGAGTAGTTTTTTGAAAAACAAAAAATTATAGCGAGAGTTATACACTAACTTACTACAAGGCAACTAAATGGCTTCAATTTGAGTAGCATTATGCTAATTTAACGCATAGAAGTAACAAGAAAACAATATTAAACCTAAATAAATTTGAGTTTTATCCAAAAATTGAACAAATTAAAATGGCAGAAATTGTTATAAGGGCAGTACATAGAAAATTTGGTACAGAACACATAAGTTACAGATATACATACATATATAACACAAATGCTAACACTTGCATAACAAAACTGTCTCAACAAAACAAAACATATTTTACATACAGTTTATCAGTTTAAGAGTTGATATTAAAGAAAGGTTCCTTTTTATCATTCATTTCATGTATATCATTATTCCACATTAAATATCACTTACGTAAGAGAAGTATCTGTTATTTTTTCTAAATTTAGATCCTAAACTTTAATTTTGTTCAAATGTTTCTAAGTTCTTGTTCGATTTATTGGTAAACCACATTTTTCAAATCATTTCAATTAAATGATTTTTATTTTTAATCTAAAATTTTTTTGTTTTTTCTCTCCTTTTTTTGTCAGTTATTTCTATAAAATTTACAAAATTACGTTCCTTTTCGATTGCTCCATATAGCTAGGACCACATCTGTATAATTTTAATATTTTTTAAGTGGGCCGCTGCATATATAATTTCTCTTAAAAGTTAGCTTAAGTGCTAGATTTCGGTTTTCAGTTTTACTTGAAATTTCGTCTGCAATGATTTAACTGCAATACACATAAATATTCGAATAATAGGTTACACAATTTATTTTTGTCTATTTCTATTTCATTTTTTTTTTTTAATTTTTGATTCGTCTGTTAATTTAAAGAACAATCGGCTCATCACCGTGCAAATCACAAGAGCCAATATTCTCGCCCTGGTAAGCCGAGAAATCGCTTATAACGGCTTTCGGCTCTGCTCCAAACTGAATGTCCTGAAGGCAGCCTTTAAATGGCTCAAAGAAACGACCTTGCGTGCGTTTGCTTACAGAGTCTTGGTTGGGAAATCCACCTGTTGAGCAAAAAATTTAAATGATATTAACATTTTACAAAAACAAAACATATGAAAATTAACAGTGCTCTGTTAGTTGAACACCCGTAAAATAATCATTTGAGCAACAGGTTTTAGCAGATCTTTTGAGCACAACAGCGATATTCACAATCGATATAATGTTTTGAGTCGATGACCACCACTGTTAACTCAGGCTTAGTAATTGTTTATGCTTCTGTGTACGCGTCGGGTGCATCGCGGTTGTTTATTTAATGTAATACCTCAAAATGTTGACGGTGGTGAATTTATAAAACAAATTTTGCAAGCTTTTGCAATGTAAATTCACGTGCTGTGTCGAAAATACGCAGCTATCTTGCTCTTGCCTACAGTATATCGGTTGCATACTCGTGCTTTCGACACCGTAGACCGGTGTACAATTAACAGCTAAATTTAAGCAATCAATTAAGCTGAGTTTTAGTGAAGCGCGAATCGCGAGTGCAGCGAGGGAATTGAAAGACATAGTACGTACAAGACAACACAAAGCAGTATTTATAAATAACACGCGGTAATATAACTGATTATTTTAATTGATGAGGCAAACACACAAAAGCAAAAAATAAATTAAAATAAAGAAAACCATGTAACGTCAGAATGCAGTCGAAATAATACATACATTGCTTGGCGCCAATTCTCATTCCATTGCAAATTAGTTCTTTTGTTGAGGGACGCTTCGCAGCACTGCCACTTAACTTACCCAAATAGAAAATATCCTCGTAGCTAATAGTAAGCTCCTTGCCGCCTGATCGCTGCCGCTGCAAAGATGTTGCTGTCGGTGTTGTTGTTGTTGACGAGCGCCGACCAAGCTCGGGCAATCGCTCAGTGAATATCACCTCACCATCTAGCTGCAATTCGAGCCGATTGCGATCCAGGAGAACACTGGTGCCATGCCAGGCGCCATCAGCAATAAAACCGCTAGCCGGTGCCTGAACCGTATCATTGTTGCTGCCCAGCAAATTGCTGGCCAACTTCAAATGGCCATTCTCTAGGCCCAAACCTAGGAATTTCAGCTGATTATGCTGGCTCCAGAGAAGCAGACCGTCCGGCTCGATGGTAGAGAAGTTCAACGAGATTTGTATGGCTTCGCGCGGTCGCACATAGAGTGAAGGCCCTCGACGCTTGTCTTTCATTGGGATGCGAGGCGGCGGCAAGATCAGGTAACTGTTGCCCCGGAAGCTTGGCGTTGTCGGCTTACTCAGAGCTGAAAACAGAGATGCAAGTTTAGAGAGGGAGCTGCATTAAAATTGCATTAAACATATTGCATGTACGAGTTTGTAATTGAATTACAGCATAGGCATAAAAAAAAATTGTTGCTGCAATCAACATCATTATTAACATAACCATTGTTGAGGGTATTAGAATTATATCATAAATCAGTAATCAGTAATCAATATTATACAAGTTTTTAAATCTATTGTTCATCAATAAAAAAACCATTCATTATTTATCTGTAGCTTAACAACGAAATCGATCCAATTTTAAATGTGCAACTTCAAATAACATATTTAAATTCATATATGTATCTGCAAAGCGTATTTCAGCTTCGTAGAAGACTCGACTGTGTTAACATCATTATCAGCTGTGTTAGCTCATTATACCGTTTGCTTTTGAGAGCGTCTGCAAGTCCCTGATCTCGTTTGCCGCTTCTTTTGGCTGGTTCAGTCTAATCTGTTGTCTACATCTAGTTTTTATGCTTTGCTGTTCGCCACCTTTTGACTTTTGATTCTTGTTATGAATTTGCGTTTTGTTTTTTTCTTTAATTTTCTGCCTGCTGCCACTTCGACTTGATTGCACTTGCTGTTTCGTGTTGTTTTCACCAGCTCTTTTGTTTTAATGGCTTATTGTTATTAGTGGCATGTTAATTTACTTTGCTAATAAGTGAAAGGCTGCCAGAAAGCTGATTGTAGTATGCCATATGGCAATTCAATAATCCACCAGCCTGGCCACAGTAAAAATTGTCATAAATCTCACAGCTGAAACATAAATGCATTAAGAGATTGTATCCATAAATAATCATGATTATTATCTCATACTTATTGATGTTTAAGACATGATTGACAACTTATTGTGTTAATGAAGTTCTTTTAGGATAAGTTTAAAAGCTAATGTCCATAGAACATACTTTCAAATAAATTTATGTTTGATGGGACTCCCTTTAAAATAATTCTTAGAAATGCTAGTAAATATTTATTTTTCAAGCTCTAAAAGTTAGAAAATGTGTTTATGCTCTCATATGCTTAAATTTATTTTATTACCTAATATAACACATTTTCTCATTTAAAAAAGCTTCCGCTCCAGATTTTTTTTTTGTGTTTTGTATTTGTATTGTTTGTAAAAAAAAGGTTGAATTTCCAATGATTTGTTTTGTTCTATTATTTAAGCACTTTCAACTCTGAGTAATGCAAATTATTTTTAATGTTTTTCACAAAATTAATTTCTGGGTGGTTTTTTTTATTTCAACTTTTTGACCCGGCTGGGCACCGAACCGTAAAATTTGTGTTGCTGTTAATGGTTTTGTTTTCATCATTAGCTCCCCTCGCTTTAGATATCTAATTATTATAATAATAATGCTGTGTTAGATCTGTGCTCTCTTTTTTTTGGTGTCATATGCTTTCATCATTCGGAATTGAAAACTTGTTTATATTGATAAAAACAAAAACAGAATAAAGCAATTTCTGTTTAAAGTTATATCAGTTATCTGACGTTTAAAAATCTCTTCTTAGCTTCTGTATAAAAAGTATCAGCAAAACGAACTTTTACTTTGCTGACACATTGAACTTCAGCTTGGCTCTGGGGATTAATGAAACTCGTTTTGCTGAAGATTTTCAAGTGAAATGATTTATGCCTTTCATTATTGCCCAGCTACTGTTGTTGCAGTTGTTTTGTTTTTTTTTTCTTTTTAATGTCGCTGCTGTCACGGACATTAAGCACTAACTAAATATTTGTTGCTCGACTAATTCGATGACGAATTATCTTACCCCTAAACCCGCTTGCCCCTACGGAAATGACAAACCGCCACACGAGTGGGCAATTATAAAAATATTAAAATATACATAAAAAAAGATATTTGCTTGGAGCGCTTTTAAAAAAAACTTTCAATTAGACACGCTTGAAGGTTAGTGAACCGTATCTTAACAATCCCACTTACCAATCTCACAATAGAAGCCTCCCCAGCCATTGGGACAGGAACAGCGTCCACTGCGCAAACAACGTCCATTATTCTTGCACGGTATCAGTTTGCATGTCTCTGAATATTCGCAACGATCTCCCTTGGCATAGTCTGGACATATACAGTGCGGCTGCAGCTTCTCATCCAGCCAGCAATGCCCACCAGATTCACAGGAATCCCCACCACAAGCAGTTCCGTCACAGTCGCGAATATTGCGGGATTCTATTGAGCATTAGAAGTTTAAGTCAAGTTAGATATTGATTTGGGAACTTGTAAATAAGTCATATTATTAACTCACCCACAATATTCGATTCGTTGAGTACAATTCGAGAACCGCTAACAACAAGACCCCGTACACAGCCCCGGAAGGGTATCGGAAAGCCCGAGATGGCATTGTGCGGCAACTTGGAAACATCTTTTAGGCCGCCAATGTAGAGCAGAGAATCGGGCTCGACCAGCACCTCGGCGGAAGGTGCCAGTGCCGAGGAGGCGCTACCCTCTACCCATAAAGTTAGCCAGCGACCGCGTTGCGCCATCTTGATCTTGTGCCACTCACCAATCGCTAACATGCGAACACTTCTCACAACTGTTACATGATTGCTGGGTCCCGATATACGGAACTCAACAACGCCACCCTGCAGCGACAGCGACACGAATCCAATTTTCTTGTCCTGATTGTTGTTCAATGTGCCGAAGTATAGAAGTAATCCGCGCTCGGAGAGCGGACGCAATTGGAACTCAATAAAGAAGAACTGCACACGATGATGTTCCTCGAAGGTCTTGGAGCCCATCAATGGCACAGGTGAGAAGCTTCTCTGCTTTTCCACCTCATTGAGTAGCTTCATCACAAAATGTGTGCTAGGCGTCGATATAGGCTTCGGCGGCATCAATTTCTTGGTGAAGTTGCGATAGCCAACCATTTGAGATCGCTTGGCTCCCAATTTATCGCTATTATCATACAGATAGGGCCAACGTACAGCCAGATATGAACGGCGACCGGTTAGTGAGACATCGCTAAGTGAACGTATTTCTAAAGTCATATTGGATTAATACAATGTCTTTCGTTGGAAGCTGTAGCTTAACTTACCTTCCTCACAATTCTTGCCGGTTCGTCCCACCGGACAGTCGCATTCGTAACCATTGACAAGGGGCACACAAGTTGCCTCCTCGTAGCATTTGTTGTTAAAGGAATCGCAGGGATTTGTGGCCTGTGCACAGAGTGGACCATACCAGCCCTCCTGACAAATGCAGCTATGAGAAGAACAAAATATTTAAGATTGATTACCATTATGACCTTAAAAAGTGAAACAGGGTTTGATGTTTTTCTGGTGCATGCACATTTCTTGGTATACTCACGTAAATGTAGCTCCATGTTGCAAACAAGCTCCATCGTGTTGGCAGGCATGTCTGTGGCATTCGCGCGTGCCACACTGCCCCACACCACGACCGCGAACGCCACGCGTCTCCTGCAGGGGCACCGTAATCTGGCCAGCTTTAAGCTGCACATCGTAAATGCAACCCTGAAAGCCTGAGTGCAACGGCAGATCATGTGGCAATGTATTAAAGTTGGCAATCTCATGACCACCCAAATACAGTATGGGAAGTACATCCATCCGGCTAACACTGCCTGGAGAGCGTCCAGTTATGTTGAACTTGCCATCGACAGATAGCCAGGCTTGGCGACCGATGCGACCCACCTTGATCTCGTAGGGCACGCGTGGTGCATCCAGTCGAAAATCTATTGGTTTCTGTGTGAAAATGCGTCGTGGACCAGCACCCAGGTTCCAGGTCAACATAATGTAGCCCTGGATGAAGCTAACGGCTAGATGATCACTCTTCTCATCATGATAACCAGATTGCCCGAGGAAGGCGAGCAGCGATATTTGTGACATGGTTTGTGGCAAGATCTTAAAGCTCAGCTCTAATGAATACTCGAGTGGAATGGGCACCGTATAAGCCACAAATGAGCTGAGTCCATTCACGCTGCCCGAAAAGGAAGGCAATGCAACCTCGAGATCTGCAATGGAAAACAAAACAAATAAGTTGTTCAAGTGGCATCTGATTGATTCAATTTAAAACTTACTGTGCTCGCAATAGTGTCCATGCTTTCCCAACGGACAGAGGCAGAGATAACCGCTGCCCGGAAATTGTACGCATGTGCCACCATATTGACAGGGATTGTCCTCACAAACGGATATCTCGCATGTTGGCCCCATATAGCCTGTAGGGCATTTGCATTTCCATTTCTCGGCCTTGTCACCGTTCTCGTCCAATTCATTTGATTCGATCTTGATGCAGGCGGCGCCATTGCGACATGGACTCGACAAACACGCCAATGAGCCGCATTCCGTTATGCCGAAGCCATCCAGTGCGTCTCTAATATTGTGACAAGTCGTGGCAAGGGGCAGAAGCAGAGGGTTGAAATGTCCGTGGTTAGTGTCGTCTCTTATTTCATGATCCCAACTAATTCGCATGTCAATTGTTTGGCCCTTCAAAGCGCCTGGCGCTCTTGTCTGCCATTTTCTCCCTACCCCATCCCTGCTCAATATTGCGCACAGCTGTCATCGTGTCATTTCCAAAACAGTACCCTCCTATCCACACACCCATTACTATTGCTTGTTCCCATCCATCTGTCCGACTGCCCTATTGACCAGCTGTTTGTAAGCGCGTTTTAATGCGCTGACAAATGGCTTCCGTCTGTTGCTTGCATTGCTCTTCTACTCTTTATTCGCATTCAATCTGTGCAGCTTCTTTAGCTCAGTTGAATCGTTGTCAATGTGGTGAAATTGGTTAAATCCTTACTGTCCTTTTAATGTTGACATTCTTGTTTGCCTTCTGCTAGCTGTCTGTCTCGAGTTGTCAATGAGTTAAGAGGATCAATAGTCTTTTCAATTATATAACGGACATTGAATTGAAACCAACAACTTACAAATTTTAATTGGGAAAATGAAACTTTTACTTGACTCTTTCGTCATAATCTAATAAAATTAAATCTTGAGCTATGTATTCCTTAACATTGGTCCTCTTGCTCCCCAACATTAAACTATTTAAGCAATTGATTGATGCATTCTTCTTTTTTGACTTGTACTTATTGTATAGATTTTCTTATGCCATCTTTAATTTCATTTCCACAACTTATTATCAACCGTCTTTCCACAAATGTCTTGTGCTACCCACCTTGACAAGGCTTCCTGTCTATTTAATCCAACTGGCTGCTTTTACTGCACTTTTATTCTGCCGTATTTGCAACTTTGTAGAGCCGCCAAGCAGTTGCGTATAAATGGCATAAGCATTTAAGGGGCAGCGTCATAACGTTGCGTATTCTGTTTCATAGGCCACTAACAGTCGGTCGACTAAAACCCCTATAGCTTTTAGAGTAGGAGCAGAACTTACCCGAATATTTCGCGCGGCTGTTCATTGATGCGAAGGGTATGTAGGCAGCCGGTGAAACCGGTGCCGCTTTGGGCCGGTGGCAGTTCGATAATGAGGCCAATTGGTGCCTGGGGTGCGCCGCCCAAATGCAGCCAAGTGTTCAGTATGACCTCCGGCGTGTGCAAACGTGGCGGCAACAGTTTTAGCCATGTTGGTTGATCCCCGGACATGGCCAACGTGTCGTTGACGAGCAGCGAAGCATTGCAGTGCGTATAATTGCGGCTGAAGTCCAATCTGTAATCCACATGCGATTGAGAGGATGAGTAACGATAAAAGTTCCACCTTCAACACCCAACCGACCCCTGACAACCTTTTTCCCATTTTTCTGTCCTGTCGGTAGTGCACAAATAAAATATTTAATATGCCGCACACTGTGGGCAACTTTTGCGCTGCCATTTGCTGCGTGGGGCATTCAATACAAAAAAAAAAGAGGATAAAGAAAAGTAAAAACCGACTGCGTTATACACTGTGCATGGTTTTTTGCTGTGGAGATGTAGTTTAAAAACCGTGACTCTGTAAGATATGTTTTTGTTTTTTGGGCTACTTAATCCTTAAACCTGCTGTCTATATAATCTTGCCATTTATTTACGCTAGCATATATTGCAAGTATCAAGTTTTCAAACTAATATACTCGCTTTCTGTTTACTTTAGTTACAGTTTAAGCATACATATATAGAAAAAAGTATATATGCATGTAGTATATATGAATAAAAGCAGAAAAAGTTATTTTCAACATGCCGAAGTGTGCAAATATTAATAACGCCCGCACAAAAGCTGCCTCATAAACCCCAGCATCAGGTTGGCATTTTTTTTCACCCAACTGACCTTTTATGCTCCCCGCAATATAACCCCATGTACATGCACTGTGGATAAGAGTAGGCAGAAAATTCCAAGCAAAAGCTAATCTGTTTGTTTACTACATGTTGGCAGTTTACTCTCTTAAATATGATTTAGTAGTCTTGGCTTGCAGCTAACTGACGCAAACAATGAGAGTCAACGTTTATATTAAACTGTCAAATCGCTTGGTTTATCCCTTCTTTTACTAAGTGCCCATACATTTTTAATAATCATTGATCCACTGTGCAGCTCTGAAACACCAATTGTCCATAATGTCAATCGACTGTCAAATCTTTGCTGCGCCTGTCAGAGAGCCAAAACCCGATTCCGTATTTTTTTTCAAGCCCATCAAAGAATATTTTCGTTTTTAGTTTGTTGTTGTTTTGGGACTGAACTTTTTTTTATTGTTTTTTTTTTTAGCGCCAATTTCACCTGCTGTTGTTTGAATGCCTTTTGTTCAACGCTTTTGCCAAAGTGTTTCTGATTTTATATCTTTGATTCCTTTTTTGTGTTGTATTCTGTCCAATATTGAAACAGAGGGGATTCATATCTCAGTTCGTTTGTTATGTTTAAATGTTCACATTAAATGCGAAAAACAAGACAGCTATTAGACACCAAATGTTATTGATATAGTTTTTTGTTGTTAGTTCGAAGAGTTGAATTTGTATGGTATAGACAAATTTTTTTTAGGTAAATGTGTATCAGATGGGATTGAGATTATGATTGTTTAGATTAAGTTCTTACTTTATAATAATATTTTGTTTAATCTTATGTGCATTATACATGTATATATACCCATAATTATATATTCAAAGAGAGCTAGCTCGTTGAACGCTTAAGGATACGACACGAAAAGAAATTGAGCAATAGATTGCTTTTGAGAGCATAAACACTAGAAAGTAAGTGCAGTCACTTGCAGCTGCCCTTGCTGTGCTAAGGTTTATAATTAATGGTATTATTCTACTTCAAAAATCACTTTTCATTGGCCTTCTCAAGCTTTCACAGTTAGCCGCAGTCAATGCCAACAAACTCATAAGCATAATCAACTACTTGAAAGATAATTGCACAGATTTTTTGTTTTTCGGCACAATACGTAGCGGTTGATTTAGCATTTAATTCAATTTTCATTGTCGGTGGGATCAATTAAATTTCACGGCTATCGGAATTTTTGCTTTACTCATTTCCCACAACGTGCTTTTAAGATGACGGCAAAGTTGAGGCAATTATTGCACTTAATTTGATTTGCATAATACGAAATGGAAAGGAATGAAACGAAATCAAACGAAACGAATTGGATTAAGAGCAAAAAGCGATTTACGCAAAATCTTAACAATTGTAGAAGCGTCTAACGGTAATTGTTATTGCTTTCTAATTACAGGGACCTCGGACCAAATCCTTAAGTAAAATGTGAATTGTGTAGAGCATTAGGCTCATTAGGCACAACACAGCACTGGGAAAATCCACTGCCCATGGCAGCAAACACGACAAACATAACAAAAGTTCGAAAAAGTCCTTTCACCGCAGGATAATCATAACTGTATGTGTGTGTGTTTGTGTGGAACAAGTTCATTGATGGTCTGACAGTGTTCATTGCCATTGTCGCGACGCGGCAGACGCTAAATCGCTTCTGGGCGAAGGACTTGAGGATAAGGAGTAACGGAATTGAGGCCGGCGGGTGGTTAGTGAAGCGTTCTGATGGTCGCATGGCCATTAAGCACGCAAGGCAAATAAAAATAGGCAACAAACATAAATTTGTTGCTCGTAAATCCACTGGCAGACCCAGTTTTGTGACACATGAGCATGCCCCGAGCTGGGACCAAGTGCTAAAAAATAAATTTGTGGTCGATTCGATAGTCATAAAAACAAGACAGAGATATCTAGTACATACATATAAAATGTCCAATACTATTGCCATCTCGTTTCAGCAGTAAATTATTTTTATAGGCCAGTGCCAGTCTGATATGTTTTTCTCTCTTTGTTTTCTTAATTCTCTCGCCCACTCTTAAGCCGTTTACGTAGTACATATTTGCTTTTTGGGAAGGCCAGCCATCTTATTTATTCCTTAATTTACTGTTTATGCCAGTCGTCGTTGCTGCGTTAATGGAATTTATTTGTTTGCTTGATGATTTTATAAAATGATTACTTGGTCATTTTCCATATGCTGCCTACCCCCATCATCATCAAACAGATAGCCCCGCTTTAAGTAATTGAACTCAACTAAATTGTAAACCTGCGAATAACACAAAAGATAATGATTTCTGTTCTAAGATATGTTATAGTGTGTGAGACTGTGTTGATAGGTCTCGGTTTGTTTAGTTTCAAAAGGTGGTTTGTGGATGCATGAAACCATATTTAACAGAAGCTCTTGTGGTTTACTCAAAGCACTTTGGTGTCACTTAAGCGGTAGGATATCTCTTGAAGTTGAAACCAATCTGAATAATTAGGAACAAACTATCTCTTTCTTCTATAAGCGATTTTTCTACAGGTCAAACCGGATCTAATCTCCTAATCTAAGCTTAATTTTGTATATAAAAGACTTTAAGATGTGTCCTCAAAATGCTTTTATCAACTTAATAGCAATGAAGCTAAGACTGCTAAGCGTTTAAGAATACACGACATAAATAAGACTTGAAAAACTAAATGCTCTTGGGCAAGATAACTCACAAAGTGTGCAAGTGCAAACACTTCTATGAAATTGTCTTGCATCTCATCGCGTTAAGTGGAAGCTTCCCCGTAGATATTTGCCCAACTTACATCTTGCTTATCAACCGCTTACATAATCCAAGATGTTTGTAAAAGCTAGCGCCCCACGTTTTTGGGAAACGCGCAAAACTCCCTATGCCTTTGTTATCGCAATTGTATTTTACGCCATTACATTTCTTAGTTAAAAGTGCGGCAATTTCGGGAACTGTTAGTTAAACGATTAATTACGCTCGAGCCCCGCATTACTCTCACTGTGGCATGTCCCACATTTGCTATTTCCTTCCCCACGCTATGTCTTTCTCTCTTGGGGGCGGACCATTGCAGCCATTCAACATCCGTTTCCGTTTGCGAGCGCAGAAAATGCGGCAAATTAAATTTCAGCCAAAAACAAACTACGCCAACTAATTACGCATGAATGCGAAGCCAAGGATCGTCCAATGTGCCGCGTGCACAAGGAGCAGTCAAATGTGAAGCAAACAAGAGAGCAAAAGCCGGAGTCGGAGGAAAAAAAGGCGGAAGCAGCGAAATTTATTCTACACTTGAAGCATTATAATTTTGTGGTGGGCAAACGGCATGGAAATCGACATAAGGCAACTTTAATGGCAATCATTCCAGGCATCCTTCTTTTCTTCCTTTGCCCAGTCTTTACCCCCTCTCTGTATCTTTTTGCAATGACAATGACCCACATGCTGACCCGCCGGCAGACCGACCAGCCAGATGCTAGATGGCCTGCACTCGACTCTGGACACTCGACACTCGTGTCAGCCGCAATTTAAAAAGTTAATTAACGTGCCGACCTCCCTTCTATCAAGCTGGGTACCACGACCCTTCACCACGACCTCTCAACCTTCTTACTCGGCGTGAACCACATAATTGCATTCCGTGGCGGGGCGTATCACTTACTCAGCTCGAATGGTAATTTCGTGTCCGGTATTCACTGGCGTTTCCAGTTCGCTCAGCAGCATCGTTTGTAGGCCGCATGAAAACTGGAACTGCATGAGACCCTTCTGAAGGAACAGGGCCATGTAGTGTCCACCCTTGGTGCCTTGGGCGGCGGCCAGCATGATCAGTCCGTTCGTGGCACGAGTGCGCACCTTTAGTTGTATATGCATCGGTAGAACGGCATCTAGAACTTCGTTCTGAGGTATATCCTTGTAGATGCGATGCGATACGTACGAATCTCCGGAAAATGCCGCATTCCGGATAACGATAGGCAGTTCACACAGTGGACCCTGACGATCAAATCGGCAAACGCACTAGGGGGAAAAAAGAAAGAAAGATTGATAAATTAAAAATAAAATAAAATTTGAAAAAGACAATGCTTGCTGGGAGAGGCAACACGTTTAGTTTTCTAAAATGCACTTTAAAGATTAATATGTAGAATCAAATATTCTTAATGGCCAAACCGGTTCCCAGACATCTTCCTAAGTGACATTATATTGATTGGAAAACACAGAAAAAGTATGTGCTTAAAGAAGTTATTATACACTTAACTTTCCATTTTTACAACTTCAAAGTTTTCATTTACGTTTGCGTTTTAAGTATGAAACAAGACAAAACTTTTGCAAAAATTAACATGAAAGTGAGTTCAAGTACGTGAATGACACGTTGAGAGTGCTAAGGGTTTTCCATATTTTTTTTTTTTTTAACATATGACCAACTTCCATTAGTTGCGTTGTCTTCTTCCTTACAATGCTTTCACTCCCACGCGCATTTTTCGTTTCTCTCCCTAGCTCTCTTGCTCTAGAGCTGTCTGAGACTGTCGCCAGTTAATAGTTCGGCCCTACACACAGTCCGCTGGCCCCAGTTGCCTTGCACTTCATTTGTTCAATTTGATAGGGTCGTTTGGGGTTGCTTTCTTTCTCCCTCGTTCTCAGTCTCCTTAGGCTGAGGGGCTGGCTACTGTTGCAAAAGTTGTAACGAAAGTTTTTGGGTGCTGTTGTGCTAGCATTTCTTGATGGGAGTTGCACTTTAAGTGTCCCTTGGTGGGGCATAAATTATTAAAACCAGGACAATGACGCAGCAGGACAATGCTGCAGCAGGCGAGCAGCGTGCCAAAAAGTTAATTCATATTGCTTTTCAATTTATTGGCATTTTTGTTGCTGCTGCTGTTGTTGCTCGAGTTGTTGGAGCTACAACTGCTTATGCTGAAAGGACTCGCTCGCTAGCTTGTCCGCCTTGCACGATTCTTGTCGGAGTCTTTTGGCGCAAAACTTTGTTTGGCGTGAGCAAAAATAAATTAAAATTGTTGCAATTTGCTTCAGCTTCAGTTCACATGCATTTTGGCATATCGCCCTTCCAACTTATTATATAACTCCAAATGATGTAATATTATGAGGCAATTGCAGCCACGAGATGTCTCTCCTCTTAATTTAAAATATTGACTTTTATAGTATGCAGATGTCGAGCTTTCAATCTTTCCGGATAAAAATAGGTCTAAGAGCATAACGCATAATTTGGAATTTTAGCTCATGGCAATAATGAGCATCCAATGTTGCTTGTAGCGTGCCTGGGAGCTAGCTCGAATAATAATGCCCTGTGGAGCAAATCATGCACATGCCTGCATAACAGCTAGTCAAAGGATTGGGGCAACATATGACGTTACGGGAGAACCCTTCAAAAATCCCCACGCACAGCATCCAGTCTTGTTGTTTTTATTTTGTATTTTGTGCTGAGGAAAAGCATAACACAAAAAATCAACGCCTGATGTTCTAGCTGTGATG
Source organism: Scaptomyza montana (assembly GCA_018904305.1). NCBI lineage: Eukaryota > Metazoa > Arthropoda > Insecta > Diptera > Drosophilidae > Scaptomyza > Scaptomyza montana. Next base: position 4,944,980 of record JAEIGR010000004.1, read on the forward strand.
AAGTGGGAATGTTGCACAGCGGGAGGTTGCGCTAGCTTTGCAGGGTCAGGTTGTATGCCACACATGCCCCCAAGGGACAACAAATTGTGTAGCTACATACTACAAGTACTACCTACTGCTACTACTACTAGTAGTTTTTTCATTTTTCATTTTTGTTGAGCACACGCCATTTTCGCATGCATTCCGTTATGTGAAAACTTTCCATACATCAGCATTTCCCGGGCCTCGCTGGTTGCAGACTGCCTGGCATGGAAATAAAAAAAAGGAAACCCCTAACAATTGCATTTGCTGTTCGCTCTTATAACAATTATTTGAAGTGTACGAGTATGTTGCAGATTTTATAGCCCGGTCTTTAGCGTTAGCTAAATGAAGCTGCTTTTTGTTGTGTGGCATGACCTTAGCATCAAGATTAAAGTAGTTTCCGCAGACTGTGCTGCTTGTCGCAACTTTCAATTATTTCGCACTTTTTCCTTGAGCTAACGGAAAACATTTTAATTAATGTGTTTATTTTTTGTTTGAGCTTAGTTCATTAATGTTGAATTTTTTAAAGGCGGTCCATTAAAAAACTATTGACATAAATGTGACTTAATATAATTGTGGAATATATTTTACAGCTTTATGTCAAACTTCCTCTTCTATCGTTGAACTTTGCCAGATTTGTGTTGTTGCACATACTTATTCAGACACTTTGGATATCTGCATTACGAGCAATGCGGGCTCTCCAACTAATTGTAACGTGCCTTTGAATGTCAACAGGCAAATGATGAAAGGATGTGCAAATGAGTGAAGTGCATACACACACATAGACTCACACTTTTGGGAATAGATGCGACACTCAGAACGCATTATGACACTGAGAGCAGACGAGGCGAGACCGTGGGGAGACATTCAGAGATACATATACGTATGTGTTTAATGTTAGTGGCGCGCAACCATTGCAACCAGAGGACACGAAGGGATGTGGTGAGTGTTTTAAAGGGCTCAACCAAGTTTTCATTAGTGGCGTCAGCTTTTGGCGTTGAATTTGCCAGCAACAGAAAGAGTGAAAAGTGAATAAGAGAAGAAAGAAAAGAAGCAAAGAGGTGAGGTAGTGTTGCGGGAGAAGCCAAAAGCCAAGCAAACATTTGCGAAAACCTCAAACCCAGCAGCTGACACTTGAAATGTGCTTAATGCCACTTTACTAGTGACTTTCGCTGAGTGCGAATGCCACTTTGCGTGCACCCCTCTCTCTCTCTCTCTTTCTCTCACCCCTCCTCCATCTCTCACACACTCTCACTCTCTGTTTTCTTTGACTAGACACACGTTAAAAATATGCTTTTTCATAAGTTGTCTCTCTTTCCGTCTCTTTGCTTACATAAGCAAAATGACAGCTGACATATGTAAGTGTCTAACTATGTCTGTGCGTGTGTGTTTCCCTGTTTTGCTCTCGTTCCATCTATATAGTATATATAAATAAATATGCATAAATGTCTGTCAGTCATTTTATTTTATTCACGACTTTACATATGCACGAAAAAACTGCTACAAACCTCTCTTATGTGTGTATTTGTTTGCCCAGTTAGTTACATTTGTTGGCAACAATAAAGTGGCATACGCTCTATAAAATAAATTTTACTTGCTGCTAGATTCTCTCACCCTCTCTAACACCTGTCATTTATTTTGGTTAGCTATTTCGTTTATTGCTCTGCTTTCTTCACTGGTTTCTCTGCTTTTCTCAATCATGTGCTTCGTTTTAGTCTCTTTCACTCGAGTGTTAAATTTGTTATGAAAATTAAATTTTGCTTGTTTTCTGTGTTTGGTTTTTGTGCGTGTTTTTGCAGTTTTATGAGAGGTAGTGTTTCAAAGGTGCACTTTGGAGGTCTGTACGCATGTTTTTTACTGACGGAGTTTTGAGTAAGTTAACTTGTCAAAATGTTTGAAAGAAAAATCTTAAGTTAAAACTGTGCTGGAAAGTAAGGTAAGAAACTTGAATTTATAATGATGTTTACTTTAGATCTCTACACTTAAAAAGAAAATGTGAAAATCCTCTCAAAGAACGCACTTCGATGCGGTTTCAAACTTGCCATTGCGAATATCTTAAAGCCATGGAGTTTAGATTCAAAGTTTTATTTATTGCAAACTTTCAACTCCTCTCAAAATTCTTAACTTATTTTCTAATAGCTAGTTTAAATCATTATTCCATAACTATAATGCATTTATTTGCCCGGCACAAATTTTAAATGCCGTTGTGGTTGTGGCTGCTCTAAAATCCCAGCCGGAAAAAAAAAATTACTGCAAGTATTTTTATAAATAGTTAAATAGGCATATTTTACAGCTAGCTTTGTGTGCTAGTCTATTTGCCTCTTAGGGTAGCAAATGAGGCAACGCTTTGTGGCTTTTTTGTTGTAAAATAAAATTTGCAGGCTTTGATATTTTGCCTGATTTTACCTGAATTTTGAACGTAACTGGCAAGAGAATTCCTAACTATTCAGTTGCAAAAGCAATTGGCATTTAATGATGGCAAGAGAGAGATTCAACATGAAATAGACAGCTAGTTTAGTTTTACTTTTGAAAAGTTTCTGACAGGAAATTGCAGTACTCTGTAAGATAAAGGTAAATTGTGCTGTGTTTTCAACAGATGTAAAAATCACAAATGAAAATTGTTACCTTCAAAAATATGTTTGTATAAATCTCAGTCAGTAAAAAATATGTTCTCTGTGTAATAAACTTTTAAATCAATGGTTCTATTACATTGACTTTAGTTTATTTATTGGCTTTTCCAATAAATATCTGAAACTAATTAATATTTCTTCATGCTCTTCAGTCATTTCGCAATCTACTGTCAGTTCATTTAAATTTGGCACATATTCATACTCTATTCAGAATTTAATGAAAATCTCTGGGCTATATGTATGTACACTCATTTGTGTAATATTATTGTTGTTTGAGTATAATTTAGATTGCCAGTGATAGCTGTTGTTGGTTGTCCTGTGTGAATCGGCCAAAAGCTCGATGTTCTATTTTGGCTTGAAGCAAACCTAAGCCAGCAGCTTACAAATGTTGCAGGCGCTCCTTTTGTGTGGTACTATGTTTTCGCCCCCTGCCTTGCCAATGTGAAACATTCAGTTGCCCTACAAACTACTTGATTATTTATGCATTGGACACGGCACATAAAATCTGCATATGATTTCGCTATGTGTATGTGTGTATTAGTGTAATTGTGTGAATCTTTAGATGTATGTGTGTGTGCGTGTGTTTGCAATTTCAACATGTCAATTTGTGTATTGTGGCTTCCAACGCTGTTGACCATTTAATTCAGTGATTAAAATATCCATCTATTGCACATATATAGCTTTATTTAACAAATATAAGTTTTGTATACTTGCGACAACAATTCAGTTTGAAATTTTAGAAAAGCCAAAACTTCAATGCATTCATCAACTTTATCATTCAGAATTATAATTGTTATGCATGACAAAAATGATTAAGCACTATGATAATTAGTATGACTTTTACGAAATTGCAATGGATAAAGGGAGTATCATTTAACAAAGCAAGTGAGCTTAACAGGGATAAGAGATCTTTGTTGCATTATTAGCTAGGTAGACTTTTTGAGAGAATTTCCATGTCTTTTTGGTAGGACAGGGTATTTTTTAGACCTAATAGTCCTCCATACTTCAATATTTGCGCTAGTTTTAATTTAGTGGTTATTCTTGTTTACCTATTGCCAAGGTAATTTAAACACTCTTGTCTATTTAATGACTTGCCAATAGGTAAACAGCGGAGTGCAAAGAGAAAAACGGGTGGTTGATGCAACAGGGGTTGCCCACACGCTATGTGCCATGGCCAATTAGCCGCTCAATGGGGTCGAAAATTGTGAAAGTTAACTTTGGTTTATTTCCTCTTTTATTTAGGGTATTGAACATTGAACAAACAAAGCCGATTACGAACGAACTGACCCGTCGACCTAATAATGCAATGAGCAACGGGCAGGGAGTGTCTACTTACCCGAGAACCCTCTGAGGTGGTTACACAGGTGCCACCATTGTAGCAGCCAAGTTTAATGCAATCGACATCGCCAGATTTTTCCTCTGCCCCACCACCAGCACCAGTGCTGCCAATACCGGTGGCAACTGTATTGGCTCCCTCAGTTTCCTCGCTACTCTCAGTTACCGGTGGCTTTGTCTGCGTTGGCAACTCTGGCTGCCCCGGTGTGCTGTAGACATGCAGCGTCGGTGTAGGTGGTGGCAATGTCTGTGCCGACTGTGTGGAGGGTGGTGTTGGTGGTACAGTGACAGCGGGTTGGCTGGGAGGAATTGTTGGTGGTGGATCCGTAGGCATGGGTGTAGGAGCTGGAGTAACTACTGGCATTATGGTTGTCTCCTTAGGTGGTTCCATGGTCATCAATGGTGGCGCTGGCGGTCCACCAAGCAAATCCTCTGTTGTCATCGTCTTTGCGGTTGTTATTGCCGCAGGCAGGGGCAAAGTAATTGCTGGTGGTAAAAGAGTGGTGCTGGGCTCCCTTTCTATTGGTACTGCTGTGGTTGCATGGGTGGTTTGTGGCTGGGACAATTCAGTTGTGGTCGATAGTGTTGCATTACCCTCTACAATGGTAACGACAATGTGCGGAGTTTGTGCCGTTGTTAGCTCCACAATTGAAGGCTCGTAGTCCAGTGGTGCTGTGGTCGTTTCTTCATGTGTTGGTGGTTGCACTGTGGTGAATCTGCCGGCACTAGTGCGATGTGTGGTAATGAGCACCTCCGCTGGGTATTCCGTAAAGAAGGGAGCCGCTGTTGTTGGCAGTTCGCTCCACAAATGTCGTGTGGTTTCCTCCAGTGCGGGCCTTGTTGCGCGAATTGTAGTTTCCGGTGGAAAGTAGGGCGTTGGTGTTGGTGCGTAATCCACCGAGATGCTTGTTTCAAAAGTGGTTACGCGATGTACGAAAATGCTGCCTGGTGTAGTTACATGTATGGGTTGCTCAACCGATTCGGAACTACCAGAAGAGCCATAATCGACTGCGATCGTGATACTCGGTGGTGGTGGTGGTGGTAGTGTGGGACGTACAGTGGTAGTGGCTTCCTCGCTACTACCACTGCTGCCACTGCCGCTAACATCAAAGCGTTTAACTGTTGTGTATTCCTCGAAGGTAACGACCTCCGATGAACTTTCGCCCGAGCTAGATGCGGAGGAGATGGTGACGCCAGGAGTGGGTAAAGGTGGCAAGGTGGTATAGATGCTGTGACTTTCCTCGGATGAAGAGGATGCAGAGGACCGTCCAACTGGCGGTGTGGTGGGCACAGCTGTCACCTGTGGCTCTGGTATAGACTCCGGTCGCAGTGTTGTAGGTTCTTTGACCACGCTATGACTGTCACTTTCGGGTGGTGATGCCGTAACCTTTACACCCACCATTGCGTCCTCCTCCAATGAAGATGAAGAGTATGTGAGTGTGGTCAGAGGTGGTGCTGCTGGCGCTACAGTCGTCTCTGGCGGCATAACCGGCCGCACTGTGGGTGGTGGCAACGTTGTGGATAACTGTGTGGCTGGTGTTGCCACTGACGGCGGTGAAGGTGTTGCTGGTGCCGTGTAGTTACAATCAAGAGACTCCTCACCCACCATCAGACACTCGCACAGCATGCCCGTTAGCAGTGGGGGGCAGGAGCAGGAGAAGGTATCGACGCCATCGATGCAGACGCCACCATTCATGCAACGTGGACCCAATTGACATTCATCGTACTGGAACTCACACTTCTCACCATGATAGTCTGGCACACAATAGCATGTGGGGATGTTCTCCTCCATTAGACAGAGGGCGTTGTTCTGGCAAGGATTGTCCGCACAGATGAGTATTTCCTCCTCACAGTTAACGCCCGTGTAGCCCATGGGGCAGGCGCAAGCGTAGGCAGCCAGTTTATCTACACAGACGCCGCCATTTTGACAAGGCGATGAGGCGCATTCATTGATCTCCGTCTGACAGATGCGGCCATGCCAACCGGCTGCACACTCGCAAGTGAACTCCAGTCCAGGACCCTCAACGCATTCGCCACCGTTGTGGCAACGTGCTCCGGTGCCTGTGGTTAACCGAGAATCCCGAATGGTTTTTAATACAATAATGGGAAAGGAAAGCTCGACTTACCCGTGTCACAGACGGCGACATCAACCTCACAATGTGCGCCGAGATAGCCTGGCTGGCAGGTGCAGGTGTAGCCATTGTTTCGGTCACGACACAGTCCGCCATTTTGACATGGATTTGACATGCATTCGTCCACGTTTTCCTCACAGTTTGACCCTGCTCGGCGGTCGCAGCGTTGACATTCGCATGATGTGACCAAAAACAATGCAGTCAGAGAAAGAAAGCCAAAACAAGAAAAAAAAGAGAGAATGAGATGAGAAAGTGACGTTAATTGATGGCACCACAGGGCCCAGCTTTCTGTTCTGTGTTCCGTTCCATGCCATTCCATTTCATTCATGTTCAATGTTCTGTCTACTTTGCAAACATTTCCCTGTTCAGTCCTTTTAATTAAAAATTTATGATTCTGGGTTGAATGTTGTCGCTTTCAGTGTTGCGTGTAAATGGCTCATAAATAAAATTTGTTATTTTCATGTGCGACTGAAAAGGTCGTAATCAATATTTGGTATTTAATATTATTATGGCCACATAGCTGTGAGTTGAAACTTTTGCAAATATTATTGATTGTATTGCATTGCATTGTTTACGATTTGACTTTTATATTTTCAATTAATATTTTATAATGTTTTTGCATTTTTATAGGCAAACTGACTTACAGACTTTCTTAATATTTTTTATATTATTCTTTAAGAACAAATACATTACAGCTGTAATGAAAATGTTTACTCAATTTAAAGCCACTTCTTAAATTGCAATTCCACTTAAATGTAAAACAAAACCTTATATTCCTTTTACAATTTGTGCACTGGTATATTCTATTCAAATTGTTTCATTTTCCTACAGTTCCAACTACTTAAACAAAAAAAAACATTGAAAATGTTGCAATGCAATAACCTTTCTGAATGTTTGCAGCTCTTTTTCCATCCTTCACTTAACTTGATGTAACGAACAAGTGTACACAATCGAAGTGCAATTGAATGACTTTTCATTATATCAAGCATTGAAAGAGCTTTCTCTCCTCTCTCTCTCTCTCTCTCTCTCTTTTCTCTTGCATTCTTCTATCTTCATCCTTTATTCTCTGCTTGTGTTTCTCTCTCTCTCACAATCAAATCTATCTGTGTATATCTTTCCGTCTGTCTCTGACAACGAACTACAACCAAGTGGAAAGCGAACAACTTTTTCGATACAAGCGCATCAATGGCAATCAAAACAAGCCTTCGAGTGCTGATTTTGGTGCATGCAATATAAACAGTTGAAAAGTATATACGTATGTATATGCACAACTTAAGTACACACTCACACTTTAACGAAAGACTGTCAAACACTGAAATAAGAGCTAACGTTTGTGTACCTAAAGCAAGTATAAATTTTAATGCTGCACGGAAGTTAAAGCGAGGGTATGTTTGTTTTATTAACAATTTTGTTAAGTTTCTTTTGTTTTAGTAAAATTTTGTAAGTAATGTTTTCTCTGTTGATTTCTTAAATCAATTCTTTAAATTAAAGCTATCCCTACTCAAAAGCTTATTTTAACCACGTGTCTTTACAACTTCTGGTATATTATGCACACTCGTAATAGATGAGATAGTCAAGGTTTCGAGACAGTTTTCTAAACAGATGCGTCGCGTGTCGCCAATCAAATATTTATATAGGTATGTTTACATAAGAAATATAGTTGATAGGTTCGATGGTGCCACATGACACAGTTGTTATACCCTTCAAGACACTTATTTGTTGCACCAAACGAAAACAACATGAGCTGCAAACAAGAAACAAGAACAATGCTTGAAGAAGTTTTCAATTTTCTGCTCAACAACTACTAAGAATACGGTGACGACGAGGTGAAGGAAAAGTAACAGGAAAAGGAAGTGCTGGAGATGGTGTGGTGAGGGGGGTTGCCAAATTCTCAGTCAGTGGTTGCCAGCGGCAGTAGCTGACGGGTAAACAAACATATAGACAAAACGACGGACGGACGAACAGCCGAACAGACAGACAGACGAAGCAGGAAAAGCATGCTGAAAGCGGCAGCCTTTGGTTGTGTTGAGAAGCGCCCTATTGTGAATGCTATAGTTTTCTTGTGTTGTTTGTGGCAGTAGCAACAGTGCGTATGAGTGATTTTTTCTCAGCTGCTCTTGCTGCAAAATTTATTGCCAGCGAAATGTTTTGTCTGAACTTTTTGAAATTTATTTGCCAGCGTTCCTTGGGTGGTCTTTTGGTCTTACGGTCTTTCTGCCCGAATGTACGCGCTTTTAGACATAGTTTTTGGCTTTTCTCTTTTTCACTTTTGGCAACAAGTTGACTAACAAAGAAAAAATTGCGCGCTAAAGTTTTTCTTATTCCAAATTTCGCATGCTCGCTTGCCTATCTCTCAAGTGTCTGTGCATTTGTCTGCCTGTCCATCCGACTCGCGGCCAAAGAACTTGTACAAAAGCACTTCAAAGTGTCGAAACAAAAGTGTCAAAAAGCCTGCAACGAGCTAGAACAGCTCGGGAATTCTTTTGCACTTTGTCTAAATTATAGCCCACAACTTTTTAATTTAATGCGCGAAAATTGCATTTAACTTAACGTCTACACAATCGAAAAAAATAAAATAAAATAAATTAAACTGAACAGAACATGCAACAATTTATCACTTGTGCTCATAAATAATACAAAATAAACTGATGAACATAAAAATGTAACTATGCAGCTGCACACTCATAAATGCCCAGGCCACCGAAAAAAAAGATAAATCTGATGTAAGTGTGTGTGTGTTTGTGCTTTGTTTATAATGCAACTGTAATGTTAGTGTATGCAAATGGGTAAAGGGAGGAGACTCGAAAACAGACGAACGAATATTAAATTTGCATAAGCACTAAATCAACACAATGAACAAACCAAGCCAGATGCAGCTACATAAAACATGAACAAATTCATATGCTTTGCTGATAGGCTAGAAGATGTTCTATAGAGAATTAAGTTAAAAATATACTGAACAAAAACTTGATACCAGTTCAAAAGATAAGCTTTCAAGCATTTTTCTTATATGCGTTTGATATAGGTCTCACTTAAAGCTTAATTAAGTATGTGCACTAGCTGAATCAGCTACGCTCTAACTCTTAATTTGTAAAGTTCATAATGCATGTTAAACTAAACTTAAGTTGTTCCTCACTTGTTAAAGTCATAAAGCAAGATAAACTAATGCTAAAGTTTTAATTAAAGTCATACTCTTTACAACTTTGGCGACTAAACAGCAGCTTTTTAAAACACACTCTCCGCATCTTATCCTTCTTAACCTACCCTTCTTCTTATGCTGTATTTTATTTAACCTGCTTTTATTACAACTTGACTACAGGGTGCAAAGCATTCAACATGATGAGTTAAGCTGGCTTTCACTTCTTCTCAGAGTTGCCAGCTGATGCCATTTGTTTGCCTTATGACGTGGCTTTTCTGTCTGTGCCTGTGTTTGCGTGTGTGAATACTTGTGTGTGCGCATGGAATTCGTGTGTTTGACCACAGACATAAAACCGCTGCTCTTACGATTTTCGATCAGACCACATCAGTAGACGCCCACAGAAGCAGCAAGTATGGGTGTTAAATTTCTGTTGCATACCTCAGGGCGAGCTATTTAACATTTAACTTATGTATGTATATCAAATGCACATACTATGTGTTTTTGTGTTCTCATAAAATATTCTTTCTCCCCATCCTATTGCATTTATGAACATTTTCTTAAATTCTTAAACATCTTAGCTGAGTCAATTTAAGTTGGCTCCAAAAAGCGAAACTAAGACGATTGCAATTTTAATGGAACCCACACATCCACAGAACGAGCTAAAAACGTAATCGAACTTTTCAGCTTGTGAGTAATGAATGGTACAAGTCCACGCTCGTATTTCATTCCAACAGCTTCACTCAACCATCGGCGCATCCATTAAAAAAGGAGCGCTGTAGGTCTGTAGATGAATCGAATGCAATTCAATTTTTTTATGTGCCGTCCGTTTGGTTTATGATTTGATGAGGCAATACTTGAAATTGTTAAAATACTTTCAATTCAATTTTATTTACTGTCGCTGTTAAAATTTAATAGTTTACTTTATGGCTGCATAAAGACAGAGCAACGGCACTAAGAGAAAACGTGGTAGGAGTTGAAGATGTGAAAGAGTTTGAACAAAAAGGAACTTCTTATAAATAAAATAAAATTAAAACTTTTTCTATAGGAAATTGAAGATTTTCTTTCAAAGAGTTGCCATTCTTTCGCTTTTACTCTCTTACAATCATGCTGAAGCTTTCATTTTTCAATTACTTTAATTATGTCCTACTATGTACCTTTTTTCTGTTTTCCTGTCATTAGAGAAAAAACTCTTGTTTTTTTATTTTATTTCTTTTGCTCTTAATTTTGTGTTCGCAACAATAACTTAAAGCAAACATTCAGAAAATAATTCACTTTGCGTTAAGCATACGACACGTTTGGCAAAAGGGGACCTAGTCAAAGTGGCAGCGCCAAATGGAAATGGAAAATGTACCTTTGTTGCCGGTGGCACAACATGAAATGTCACATTACGCTCCAGTTCAGGCACAAATGCAGGAAGTGGTCAAGCAATAAGAGGGAGAAAGCGCAAAAATATTCTTCTTTCTCTCTCTGTCGCTTTTCTTTTTGCGTTGCTATTCGTTTGCTCACTATTCTTAACCCAGTTCCGATACTGGCGAACGACGCACTTGCGGTTAGCTGTGTAGGTGGTGCGGGATCGGTTCGGTGTTAAGTGGTATTAAGGTTGACTTAACCAACTGCATCTAGTGAAATAGTACCCCTACATTCTAACCACTCCGCTCCAATCAACTTGTCAATGGTCAACTGTTTCAGTGCTATGATGATAAATTTTTCTATCTTTTTTATATTGTTTTTTGCTTTGTTTGTGCTTTCAGTGACTGCCTCGAGGCCTTTTTGAAGTTTTTGCTTATATTAGTTAACCCAGTGTGTATTTTTCGCTTGTTTTTTTCTTTTTTTTTGTTACGCGTGAAGTCGTTAAAGTGAAAATCGATTTTCATTTTATTGCTGCATGTGCGTGAACAGGATCTAGGCTTGTGGTTTGGAGGGAGACACACACTGAGAATGAGTCTAAGGCCCGTTTTTTTTGTTCTGTGTCAAATGGTCAGGGTAGCAGAAGAGGGTTGGTCGTACGTTGCTTAAATTTTCACTCTCAGCTCACTCGTAGAGTCCGCAATCGGCGGCATGTTTTATGAATGAATTTTTCGAATTGGACGCACATTTTTTTTTGGTGGTTAATGGACGGCGTTGGCTGCCATGTCCATTTTGCCCCCTCCTAACCGCAGCACTTTATTGCCTATACCTCGATTGTTGTCGATTTTTGTTTGTATTTTTTTTGTGTCCTAGTTTTTGGTTTCGAATGCGCAATTTACAACACAATTCTCGGTTGGATTTGGCTTTTGGCATTTGTGATTCCGCAGTTTATCTCTCTCATATTTACGGTGAATGTCTAAATATTTGAAATGCAACATTAATCAAAATTTTACTTTACAAATATTTAGAGCCGAAGAGCACTTCAATATTGATTTGAGTGTGATGAAAGTGCTTAAAAAAGTGACAGGCTAGACAACAATTAAGACGAATGTTATCATTGAAAATGGTAGTCAGTTGAAGGAAGCGGAAGATGTAAATCGAATGAATAAGAAATGCTTGTGAGTTGGGTAAATGGAATGTTTACGAATTAAATTTAGGATTTGTGCCCATTTCTTATATTGTTATATTATTGTTATGTTTTCAAACAAAGATATTTCCAATAAAAACAAAATGTTCGCATACATTTTATGCTCTTTTCTTCCGTAACTCTTTTTTGTACTATGCTTTCCACTAAAGCTCATCTGTTGCTAGAGCTGTTTTAACACCCCTTTACCTTTTAACCTGACTTTTCTTTTTGTTTTCTTTTTTAGTTGTTGCCAACGAATTGTAAGCATTTGTTCAACAAGGTACAAACATTTGTTTTGCCCCCATGTCGCAATTAGAATGAACTGCAAACTATTTTCCCCCATTTGAAAACCTCTTTCTCTCAGTCTGGTTGTGTGTTTGTAGTCGATGTACAAATTGAAATTTGAATTTTATATGCGCACATTTTGTGATTCTTATTTGCTTGTTACTTATGCTTTGGGTGGCGGTAAAAATGTGCGGGGAGGGGGTGAAAGCAAAGAGAGTGCTTCACATATGCATTTGGAAAACCCAACATTATGTGTAATAATAAAAATGAAATAAATGGAAACAAGTCAGGCAATAACTGACTACGAGGTACCCAGTTTGAAACGGATAATATAATAACTGCATTAGTATATTCTGGATCGTGCTGGTTTAAATACAACTAGATTATACCCAATTTATCAATTTTCAATGGGTGCAACGCATATATGTATAAATATAGCATGAGTTAAATTTATTTCACATTTGGTTTGCATTTTAAGTTTGACTCTGTTCTTTGTTCACGAGATGTGTGTGTGTGTGTTGGTGTGTTCAAAGAGCGAAAGAATAAATGCAAAAAAGAGTATAAATAAATGAATGAGTGCACAGCTCTGCATAATTTGAAAGCGAGTGCTGCCAGCAGAAATTCAAATTTTAGTTATAATTAAGAAATTCTATTTTACTCACTGAGGAGCAACAATTTCAAATGGAAACGGCAAATTCTATGCTATGAATAGCATATCGAGCCATAAACTATATAAATATATAAATAATGTTGAGGTTAAAGGTATCGCTTTGATGTTGCCAATGGTATTAAAATTGTATATAAATATATATTTGAATATAAATGGCAAGAAATAATAATGTAGATGTATTATTTATGGCATTGCCTTTGAATTAAAATATTAAAGCTACTCATAAATGTAAAGAACGCAACTAAAAGCATTCATAATTAAAAAAAAAAACTGTTCATAATTTTTATAAACTTTGCCTTTGTCTTTAGTCACGATTGTAGTCTTGCTTTGGACTGCTGCTGCTGATTTCAACGATTTCCACACAATTTGTATGCGCACTTAATCCGAGCGAAAGGCAATCTGTTTTCATGGCTTGGATTTTGGGTACGAAATACTCGCTCGTGACAGTGAGCAATGAAATGCACTTTAGCTCATCTGTGAATGCTGTGGAAAACTAATCACGGAAAACCCAAATCCAAGTCCAGTCCCTTTCCCCCCCACTTCCACCCTCTCATTTGAAAAACAAGCTGAACCCTGCTACTAAAGCAATTCAAGTATGTCACTCAGTCAGCATGCGGAGCCAAGCAATTGGAATTTCGTATATCCTTTTGGTTGCATGGGGTTCAAGGGTGGTTGGGTCGTTGGATTGGATCACCCAGCAGTAGCGTCACTTAAATGTTTTGTGGTGCGCATTGTTGCGCTTTCAATTGCATTTTTTTTATATAAGTATTCGGTGCGCCAACGAACGGCATCAGCTGGAAGACAGCGAGTAGCGTCAGGACAATGCCAAGCTACAGAGAAGCCAAAGCAAGCTTCTCCTGATTTTCACGGCAAATTGCAGCATCTGCTGTTAGCTACATATTTGTGTGTAAAGGTTTATACGTATATGCCACGGCTTTTAATTAATTGAATTTTGTACAGTATTTTCTAGGTGAGATTTCGTTATCCCGTTTTTCTAACACACTGTTTTAAAGTTAGAAAAGAGTTTACTTGATTTGTTGAATGTTAAAACGTGAAACGACTTTAAAATCCTTAATTAAGTTAGGAATGCTCATTAACTGGCAAAAGAGTTTCCTGTAGTCGGTTACATCCTGCAAATACAATATTCTCACTTGGTTTTTTATTCTTTGCCTGCCAATTTCTATAGAAATGAAGCTGCTCCTGCAGCATTTTCATTGAAATACATGTGGGAAATTTTCTATCACATGCCAGCAACGTTGCGTAAAATTAGAAAGTATTGTGTTGAACTTCAATGGGTAAATTTATGAGTGAAAAAATCGCATTTCAGCTCTGGCAGCTACCAGCTTATCGATGAGAGAACTGGGTTCAACTGCCCTCCTCTCTTTCTGTTCCATTTGAAGGGTGTTGCAAATTGCAACTCTGCGCATGTGGTAATTAATTAAAAGCTTAAGTTACCTGCTATTGAACTAGGTATGCATTAGATTGCTGTTTAGATTTTTATAAGGTATTATTAATTTTGTAGCTAATCACTATAATAGGTAGTATTTAACTTGGATTCCCCAGACAGCACGCAAAATAATACTAATTACTAACAGGGGTACTTTCATTTCTTAATTTATATGTTAAATGGTTGCCAAAATCCATTAAAACAAGTTATCAAGCTCAAAGTTCCACCATGCAAATAGCAATTACACGCTTTCAGTGTTTATGTGTATATTTTACAATTAACCTACTAAAGTATGAAAGGATGCATTTATAATGTCATCAGATAGCAAAAATGTTTGACAACTTTCGTTTAAATAGCTAATTTGAAAACCAACAATAATAGACTCACCGATAAAAACGTGTAAAAAGCTGCACTGCATAAAAGTTCAACAAACTCGATAGTTTCCATTATAAAATCAATATGCCATATTTTAAATATTTAATATCACACACTTTCAAATAACGGCAACAGTGAAAAGTAAATGTTGCAAAATCCCCTAAGGGCAATTGATTAGCTTTTAAAATGGGGACAATTCGGTAGACACAAATGTATTTAAATATTGGTTACCATATTACCGTAACTGTCCTTCCGTTATCTCTCTCTACCTTTTCCTCTCTCTCTCTTAATACTCTGACTGTTTGTATTTCTAACACCCATTGAGCAAATGAAATAAAAAATTTATGTAAATCACTGAGCCACGTGAAATTCAATGAATTTCGATTTGTTTTTCGGCCGAATCCCTCGATAAATCACCCGTACTGGCAACTTTAAAAGTTGCATTGGCAACGATGCGATTTAAATGTCCCAAATAGCATTTGCCTTCATGGTTATGAATAAAAAGGAAACGCAAGGGGTGTAGGGGGTAAAGGACGAAATAAGTAAAGTTAAAATGGAGCAATCGCTTGAAGCTGTCGTCCTGTAAGGCAAAAATTGCACAAAGGCAATGCCGATTGGCAAACAGGGGGGAAAAAAAAAACAAAAGAGGAGGAGAAAAAATCCTGCCAGAAAGACAAAAATCTGTCGGTACGCGAAATGAAGGCATGAATGAATGAGCAGCTGAGCCAAATGCATGTTTGATTGAATGAATGTGCATTGAATACGTGAAAATGCACAAGAGTAGCGGAAGTGTGAGGGGTGAAGATGGAAAGGAAGTGCAGAAAGTCGCATACCCGATCATATTTTCATATTCATATTCACCTGATGATGATAATAAAGGTACAAACACCAAAAATAAAACAAAACCAAAAAAATCATGGTGTCGCATATATGTATGGCTAAAAGCTACAAATGAAATAAAGTTAAGAAAAAATGCTGTACATAAAACTGCAATGCTGCATTTTTTAATACCCATTTGAAAAGGTATGTGAAATGGGGTATACCAAATAGGCATTGACGCTTGGAATGAAAGGAAACCTTGAAACTTTGTAGCCTTGACTTCTTAGCAACAAAACTTTAGCAGCTTTCAAGTCATGAGTAAGAAATGATTTCCTGTACTCTAAATACTTACCTTACAATTCCTATACTATTTAGCATGCCTAAGCTGAGCAGTTGCTGTTTAAAAACATTACTTATTGTTGCTTTTAAAGTTTTTTTTTTACCATGAATAAAAAATGCGAATTTCAATGTGAATAGGCCTGGCAATGGTTTCCAACTGCAATTTGCATTGTTTTCGCGCTGAATGTGCCCCTCAGCAGTTTTGGCTCCCTTTTGCTTTCTATGTAATGCTCTCTCCCTGTTGACTGCAATGATTGCATAAAGCGCCAGTCAAGGAGATGCCTTTACTTATGATAAAAGGCATTTTATGTGTGTGTGTGTGTGTGTGTGTGTGTGCCTCGCAAAGGGAACAAGGTTATGCCTCTGAGAATTGCAGCATTGTTAGAATGTTTGCCATTAGAGTTCTGCAATGAGCTGCAGATTTTATTGTGCTGTTGTTGCTGGTCATTTTTTTTTAAGCTAACAAGGCGTAAATGCTTGTAGGAAGGTTACATTTAAAACATAAAATAATTGAAGAACTTTTAATTAAATAATGTTTGTAATTTTACTTATTTTTCAGCTTACCAGCTACTAATACTGCTGCTACTACGACTAATTAACCTTTAACACAAAAGAAACAAAGAGATAAAACCAAAAACCAAACCAGCTCAAAGAAATGCAATGCTAACAATGCATTAGCTTGGTTTACTTGCTACCATTTCTCGTTGTGATAGAAACCAGGAAATTCGGTAAGTGGGACACAAAAAAAAAGCATAGTCGACTTTTTTGGGCAAAATGGAAAGGGTTGTGGGTTCTTATAACTGAGCTTTTGCTCTGTTGCCAATGATGACCACCTCAAAGGGCACAAACGACTAACAGAGAATGGTTGTGAAAATGCAAGTGAATGGCGAAATGCACGTCAAAAGGATAGAAAACGAAAAAAATAAAAATAAATAAACAAACAGCACGCTCATAATATTAATTAAAGTGATGGCACAGTTGACTTTCCTGCGGTATCGGCTTGTCTCAATTTATTTATACCCTCTACTCATTTAGCAATTGTGGAAAGTGTGTATACGATAAAGTGTTTATTTATTTTTTTACTCTGTGCCGCGTCACCAACAAAAAAGTTGTAACAAAATCTTTTTTGAAACTGTGGTACAGGGTGTTAACTAGCAAAGTTCTCTTCAATGGAAAGCTGCTCTTTTTTTTTTGCTATATTTTCACCGTTTTAAATCCTAGTTACTCAAAGCCTCTGATTTCATACTACATATAGACATTTTTTGTTTTTATTTACTTTTTTTGCATAGTTTATTGCTTCATTTCCTGCCGTTTCACGCTTTTGGCAAAATACTTATATTTTTTCTATTCTACGTTAATGCATATATTTTTTTGTGGCTTTTACGTACAGAAAGCGTATATTTTTGTATGTATATTTTATTATTTGTGTGTCGAATTTATTCAGCATTTTTTGTGCTTTATTTATTTTTTCTATTATTTTTTGTGGCGCACCTTTCAAAGCTGACGCTTAGTTTCTGGTTTTGTTATATTCGTTTTTCAGCTTGATCCACTCAAAATCGCTGGCAAAGGCAACGCACTGCATAATTTATCTATTTTTGTATGCTCTAACAGCAGAGTTGTACGATTCTGTCATATACTAACTTGATTGTAATAATAATGTTTTTAGGTTCTATAAAGAGTGTAGGATATTTTCTAGTCTGCCAGTCTTAACTCAAGCACCCTACCCTGCTATGCTACTGTTTTATTTATGCTAATTTAATGCAATTGTTGTGTGGGACAAAAAAGCAAATAAAATACAAAATAAAAATGGAAACCGCAGACAATGGCGACAAACGGTTCGTACTAGTATTGTGGCGGTACAAATGGAAAACTTTAGGGTACATAATACTAAGATAATTACTGCATAATTATAAAAATGGGATTTTTTTTTATGCTTAATTGTGGACTTAAAAAAAAGCTGCCCTTTATTAAGAAGTTATGGCATATGAATCATTAAAACTTGTTTAATTGTAAACAATTAATTACATGCTACAGATTTACCTTAAGCGACACATTTAATAGTAAGCTATTTATGTTCATAGTGAAACAGAGTCAACTGCTAATTCTTAATATGTGTCAATTACTTAACTCTTAAACCCATCCACTCATTTCCCCATCAGCTTTTGGTGCTTGTAACTTTCGTCGACCACAAATTTGTAGCAATTTGTATTTGGTATTAGTTGGCGTTGATGGGTAATGCATATAGCACCTACACGATGGCTATAAATTTTACAAAATTTTATAAAGTCAACTGTAAGATACTCCCCAAATGCACACCCACAAGACATACACACAGGGAGAGACCCTACTAAGTGCTTTACACACGTAGCAAAAGTAAATGTGTTTATATGTACGTACGTAACGGACGGAAAGTACACGAAGCCAAAAGGATGAACATTAGATACATTCATGCTGAGACTTCCGCACACACAAACACACACACACACACACACAGATGGACATGCAGGGACTCATACTCCATTTTAAACGTAGAAAGTGGCAAGCTAAGCACCCAATATTGACTACCACAAAAGACAACATTAAAGTTATTTTGCCCGACGCTACAATATTTTCATGTTTCTTAAAACTCCAGAAAACTTGTGACTCTGTTCTTCTTTGAATATGTACAGTTAACTTTCCTCAAACATACATAAAAATCTTTCTATATTTTTTTAAGGTTTCTTAAAGCTATAAATAAAACTTTAACTATAACTGTATTGATTTCGTCGTTTCTACTTTCATAAAATAAGTTGTAAAAAGTTCTTAAGCCGATTGATTATAATTTAATAACAAAGTTACTTCAACCAATTTTAAAACTTTTTGTATTGGTTCGCTGTGTATTATTCCACACTAATGCCTAAAGTTATGGCTGTAGCAATGCAATTATTTTGAAATTTGTATATAGTAAATAATCCTATTTATTTTTAATCCCTGCAAGTGTAATCGAATTTCAGCTAAGCTTCTCTAGATGCAATCTCTTCCTCTCTTTTTTTAGGTTTTCTTATTATTGCACGGGCGTTAAAATGAAGAATAGACACATGTGAGCGAAGGCGGGAAATAAGTACTAAAAAAAGAAGATTTTTTGTGCCCCGGCTTGCCGCAAATTTTACAAATACGTTTGGCGTGCGTTGGAGCTATCGGAGCCTGACCGAAAGAAAAGAGCTTCACTTTGCTTTCCCTCTGTGTCTGTGTCTCTGTCTGTCTGTGTATGTGTGCACTCCGTGCTGGAGTGCTGTTGTGGGTGACTAGAGTTTGTTGCCTTAATAAAAATACATTTTGCACGTGGTATGCGACGTCTCCCTTTTCCCCCATCTACCATCAATCTCTGGCTGCTCAGTGGGCTGTGCAAGTTTTAGTACTTTCTTGTATTTGTTGTACTATCTGCGTATCTGTGTTTGTAAAGAGCACAAAAATAAACCGCACACACTTACCAGAAAATCCTTCCGGACACGTACAATTGTAGTAGGCAACACCATCCACACATGTGCCACCATTTTGACAGGGGCCCGACCAGCATTCGTCCCAATTCGTTTGGCACTGGATCCCTGTGTAGCCGTCAATGCAGTAACACGAATACGAGCTGTACTCATTTGTTGTTGTAGTTTGTAGTTAGTTGTAGTGGTTGTTGTTATCATGACACATGCGGGTTGGAGGCATTCAGTTTGGGTGTGTGGGCGCAACGGTGTGTCAATGATGCATCAAACGTTTGTTCAGCACAGCAAAAAAGTTTTTGTAGGCAAACCCATAAATGAAAAGGTAGGAAAAAAGATTAAAAAAAAATAACAACAACAAGAAAACGTTTTAGATAAAAATAGTTTAACAAATAGCACAATATGTTATAGAGAGTAAAGAGTACACGCAGAGAAAATGCGAAGTGATTTGTTAAATGCCAAAAAAGTATATCAAGACAGGTCTAAAGAATTTTCCGTTAAATGCTCCAAAAGCTGTTTACCATTGAGCTTCCCGTAAGCTTTATGGGCTTCCACTTAATCTATTCTACCTGTTTCTAGCATTAATTTATTTGTCACTGTGTAGCTATGCATAGTTTTTACACCATTTGTTAGTAATTGAAGTGAGCCACATACTGTCGTAGATGCATATACAAATCGTACATACAAATGTATCTTTATCTTTAAGTAGAAGAATTTTGCTCAGTGGCCAGGCGTCTGCTATAAACATGGGCAACATAGTCGAAACATTACGCTTGAGTAGTGGAAATAAATATTTGGTAGCCATTTGGGATTGGTTTTTCCTACTAAGAGTGAATTGAAATTGAAATTGAAGCGGAAGCAGCAAAGGCAAGCAGCAGGCAGCAACAGGAATTGTAACGGTAACGGCTAAGGCAATGGCAATGGCAAAGCCAACTGTAACTGTAACTATAACGGTAACTGTAACGTTACGGAAATGCAAAAGTGTCAGGGGATTGTCACCGACATGGCTCAACATGGCAGACATTTCCTGACTTGCCCCCTCCCTGCTCTAGGATAAGTTTGTAGCAGCAACACAGCTTAATTAAAGAACTTTTGTACTCGGATTGATGGAGGGAGGCAGGGAAGGTGTGTGCACTCTTTTATTATGGATTACATTAGGATGCATTTGTAAAGCTCTCCGTCTATGTATCGTGTAACTGTAGATGAGTACAGGTAACGGGACAGAACGAGAAGATATTCGAAAACACACGAGAGGCATCATTGTGTTGGTTTTTGAGGGGCTAAGAGAAAGAAAAAAGAACACTTTGTTGCCTGCTGCCTTTGACATGGACTTGTACACCCTGGAGGCCTGTTGATTTGTTGGCATGCCAAAAACAATTGCACTGAGTAGATAAATGGCATTGGGGCATCGCATTAGCTGCTGCGCTGCATGTCCGACTCGATGCAATGCCAATGGGAACACAGTGAAAAAGTATTTGCTTGAATTTGTAAGTGAATAATGGTTTTTAAACATTTCTTTTAGTTGTACGGTTGAAAGGTTTAATCGTAAGCAATCAGTTAAGTTAGTACGAATTACACAGAAACTTGCATTTCTTGTTGAAAGTCTTTAAAAATATATTCAATACTGGCAAGGCTTACTTCTAAGCTTTTTCTAACAAGTTACAGTATTTTAAATGCAAATTCTATGGCACTTTATCAGCTCGTTAAGAAAAGCAATTACTGTAAGCTCTTAGAATTTTTTAAACTTATGTATAAAATTTATATATTTTATGTGACAATATTTATTGACATTTATTTTGTTAAAGATGCTTGCCAACAATTTGCCAAACATTTTCACATGAGTCATTTCACGACTTATAAAAAACTAACTCGTATCCTGATATGACTCATAAATTGCTGCAAACTAGTCAGACATAAGACCACGATAAACCAGTAAAATATCAATGTATCTTAGATAAATCTGAGTCGTCAAATTTTTCGCTTTCCTTTACCCCTTTAAAATGGTAGTCAAACTATTGAGTTAATCTGTTTAAATCTCATGAAATCGTGTTAAATTTAATTGCAGCTATAAATTTTGCTTTCTAACGCATAAACTTCTATCCGGCCAGTTGTGCAACAAACCCCACACAAACCCCTAAAACTGACTCTTTACTCCGCTAAATGGTGGTTATGTCAAGAAATGCGCGCTCGAAAACATTTCAACCTTCTGCTGCCACGACTGCGTCTCGACTTTTTGCGTGAAGCTATCGTAAAAAGTATATCGTAAACGCTTTTTATAGGGCGACTGCACCGACTGTAAGTTTGGGTGGCGCCTTGCCACTGATAAGTCTTAAGAGTTGCAGCAGATTCCGCTTCTAGCCACATTCAGCGGCTACATTCGCACTCGCATTTATCGCGGCAAAAAGAAAATGAAATGTCAGTTACTTAGTCTGTTGGCCAGAACTAAGCGAGTGGCAAGACGAAATCGTCTTTAGCCAGCAATTGTGGCATCATCCTGTTGGCATGTTTGCGCAATTGGCATCGAGCAATACTTACTACACTTACATACATAGAAGTTTGTCTGAAAAGTGCACTAAGTATACGCTTAGTACATACTTAAGGGGCTGTGTTTTAAAACTGAGTAACTGATGCATTTTCAACAGCGTTGAATTGAGTTATGGGGTCAGCTAAGCTGGTAGATTAGCTTAATAAGCACATAAATCATAAACTTTTTGAGATTCTTATGAATGTCTTTTTTGCTTTTAAAGCTTATTTCAAGATTAATTATAGAGTTAATATTGAAATGCAGCCTAAGCCTTTGAGTTTTCTTTCCTTTCACTTTCTTTAATGGCATCGAAAAAATATCTAAAATTTCAAGTATCAGACCTAAATATGAATCTTAATCTCTTTATTCTACTAAATGCGATAAATTTTATATGCAACTTAGTTTTTTCCCTTTCTATTTTAAACATTTGTATGCATCTATCTGTTAGTCAAAAAATCAAATTCTTTCTTCATTGCTTGACTATTCTATTTAAATTATTCACTTATTCCAAGCTTTGCTTTCACATACAAAAAAAAAAAAGAGCCGTGCGTTTAGCATATAAAAAGGCTCAGCTCAGGCTAGGATAAGCAACATTAGGTACAAAATTTAGCGTGCGGCTGAAGGATGCTATGCATTAGACACTCTCCAAGTTAATATAGCGCAGCTTATGCAATTGAAACCACTTCTCGATGGCCACCGACCCACTCAACTGCCACTCAATGCAGCCGCAACTTGGCCTCAATTTAAAAACGGGTGGAATATGGGCTGCACATGCATAAAAGGCAAACAGCGGTTAGATAAAGAGTGAAATTGAGACTAGGTTGGATGCTGAGGCTGCTGGGATTAACTGTGTGGCAAATGCATTTGCCTGCAAAGTGGCGGCATCAACATATTGGCCCTATGCGTGTGTGGCACGGCTATCGATGGCCAAACAGAAGGTTCTGTAGCTATTGCTTCTGCTGCTGTCGCTCAAGTGGTGCAATTTTATTGCCCACTCGAAATGTGTTGAACAGAGTTTATTGGCTTGGCGATAATAAGCAATGGATCCAAGAATTCAACTAAGTTGCAGCAGCATGTGCCAGCATATAGCTGCAGTCGTTGATGAAGGGATGAAGGACTGACTCACCTGTTCAGGCCATCGATGCAGACGCCAAAAACACAGGGATTGCTGAGGCAAGCAAAACCCGCTTGACTGCTGCCCACCAGGCATAAACTGAGGCAGAGCGTCAATAACAGTCCAGCATGGGGCCAGCACTTTGCCAATGTCCTTAAAGTTCTGGCTAGGCTTCGTGTTGTTGGTTGTTCTGTTGTTGTTGCTGTCGTTGTTTTTGTTGCTGTTGTTGTTGGGATCTTTAGCAGGTGGTTTAGTTGCATGTCCGTTAATGGCT
Source organism: Scaptomyza montana (assembly GCA_018904305.1). Taxonomy (NCBI): domain Eukaryota; kingdom Metazoa; phylum Arthropoda; class Insecta; order Diptera; family Drosophilidae; genus Scaptomyza; species Scaptomyza montana. The sequence goes on from JAEIGR010000004.1 coordinate 4,968,087, forward strand.
TTGTGGTCGAGCTGCAAAGCACCACTTCCAGTTTGGGGCCAGTGGTTGTTGTTCCATTTGCTGTTAGCGGCGTTGTTGTTGCTATTTCTGTAGCTGTTGTTAGTGTAGCTATTGCTGTTGTTGTCGTTGCTGTTGCTGCTCTAGCATATTTAATGCATTTATTAATAATGAAATCACGCCTTCGGCACATTTCCCGTTTCAATTTATCACGCTCCATGGCGCGATCCAGCATTTATGTATATCTATATCTTATTATATATATAAATGAATGAAAAATTCTTAGCTGTGTTAATTTTTCGTTAATCATACGCCCCGTGGCGCGTTTGATTGTTGCTATTTGTGTTCCGGCTGTCTGCAAAGAGAATCCTCTTAAGTGCTTTGTTATTTCGCATTGTTTGCTTTGCAAATGTTTACTTCCCCCTTCTATTTATTGCATTCTTTTTTTTCTATTGCCCTACATTACTGTGAATGCAGTCAACGACGCCGCATTTCATTCACACTGGCCAATGGCCAACTCTGTTAGGGGGAAGAATGTTTTTTTGTTGTTGTTATTATTATTATGTTTTATTAGTTGGTTTTATTCAGCTTCCATTTCCGTTACGGTTTCCTATTTCTGCAATTTCGTTTTGCATGATTTCAATTTGTAAACTGCAAGTAAAAAATTGCGAGAGAGAAAAAATTGATAACAATGCCAGCCATATAATGTATACAAAAAACATTTAACTGTTGCTGCTATTAGTACAGTGTTCTTGTAACAAATAAATTGCATTGAATATTTATATTTTAAAGTAAAGGAAACGAAGAAAGAATCTTCAGAAATATTTCTGTCTTTATAAGTCTTTCGTGGAACTTGAGCTCAACTTAAAGTCTAAGTATTAATATTTGGCAAGCTCTTAGAATTGATCCCGTTATGGACTACATTTTATTTCTTACTTATGCAGACTTTAATTTTTTTTTTTTTAACAGTTTTAACTTGTCAGCTATACTGCTTTAACATGTTTCGTAGTTGCCCATTTTAAAAGTTTATATTCTTCTATAATGAAAAGATTAAAACAATTGTGGAAAACTGTGCGATTACATATATTATTTGTAAGGCAAAAAGAAAACAAGTGACCAAAGCCACAAAATAAGCGCTTAGCTGCCATTCAATTGATGCCATAATCCTTACAATATCAGAGTGGGATCTTATGTCCGTTCAATATAAAAAGTTGATCCACAGTGTGAAGCATATGGCATAAAATTTAATGGTTTTTTATTTCAGTTGCCGTCGTCGTTATATTAAGTGTCAAAATGAAATCCCCAACTTGTTCACATTTCACATATTTTCATTAAAGCAAAATGGCCAAGAACAGTATAGAAAAGTTCAGACCGGAACCGACCACTACAGAGAAATGGAATTAAATATAAATGTAGCGGGATAGGGAACTGGAGGGGAGGCGGTCAAATCCCAGTCACATGTGCTGGATAAGCTGCAGCGGAATATAAAAAAGCTAACAACTTTTTGTTTGCGATTGCGAGCATAGAATAAATATTTTTTATATGCCACACAAAAGACGCGAAAAAAGAGAGAGGGAGAGAAAGATAGAGGAAGGGGTAGAGACTGAGCAAGCTGTCCGATAGAGAGAGAGTTCGGGAATTATAAGTTCAAAAATGAAACTGGCGACGAACTGTGCACGTCAATTACGGCGCTGGCAGCTAGTAGCCAAAAACGTATGTGTCCCGGCTAATAAACTGGCCAAAAAGTCGGAATGAAACCCGAAAAACCATTAGAGAAACAAATAAAGAGAGAGAGAGAGAAAGAAAGTATGGGATAAATAGAGACAAAATCGCATCAACATAAATCCAACTTAACGGTGCGACCAGGCAATAAAAGCTAGCAGCCAACGGGACGTATGTGTAATGTGTAGAATGTTGCATTCTGGGAAAGTCAACAGCAGAATAAAGCACTGAGTAAAACAACGAGTGCGTAATAATCCTTCTGGATTATGGCAATGAGTGCAGTTCCACTCTGAGAGAACAGAATGAGATAGATACAAAGTAAAAGAGGGAGAATCATAAAGCTAAAACACAACGATGTTTCAAGAGATCATCAAAATGACGATTAGGTTGAAACTTGCTACTGTTGCCACATATGCCACACTGGACAGCGGCATCAACATGTTGCAAGCAAACCATACAGTGCATCCTCGCGGCCAGAATGGAGAGACAGGTAAGAAAAGGTTGTTAACACAAGCTGCTGCTCTTGCTGCCTGTCGTCGTTCAACTTTTTTTCTTTCTGTGACATTCTCGAGTGTGCTCAGAACAGAGGGAAATAGGAGGAGAAGAAAAAGCTCTGTGAGTGGTGTCGAGTGCAACCACTCGCCTCTTTTTTCCCTTTTGCCCCCCCCCTCTAACTACTCCCTCGGCAGCCCGAAATGGCATCAAATTGGTTACACCTGCAGCGGCAAATTTTCGGAAATTTTAACTAGCGTAAAAGTGTGACTCTGTGTGTGTGTGTGTGTGTGTGTGAGTGTATATGTGAGTGCCATTTAAATCGTTTCGTTCTCAAGCTGAAAAGCGACGTCAACCAGCATCGGCCCAGGAGCACGTCCTTACTGCTTTTGTTCCTCTTTTTTGGTCTGGCTCTCCATTTCTGTTGGCTTTTCTTGGTTATGGCATTTGCACAAATGCAACTTTGTGGGTAATGAAACTACCGAGGGGTCAAAGAGGGAAGGGGGTAGGGGTGGAAGTGGTAGTGTCATTAACGTGGTCCCTCTGCCCGTCCAGTGGGTGTGTCAACAAAATGTTGCAGATTTACAGACGTTGCCCGGATGGTTGGCTGACTGCTGCTGTTGCTGCTGCTGCTGTTGTTGCTCTTTTTGATGACATTAATGAATGGGCCTTGTTATGTAAAATGTGTAATCTACAGGGTAATTATAAGCAGGCTTGCAGCTGTATCGGTGTATATGTACATATATATGTATGTGCGGGGGTGTGCTTGACTCTTGAGTGACGGTTGTGCAAGAAATGTGAATGATGAAGGATGCCTTTGGCTGGTTGGGTGTGTGTTGCCTGTTGCTAATGATGTATTGCAGAAAGATGTCATTTGAGAGAGAGAGGATGATGGAGAAGAAGAATAAGCCAACAAAAAGGTATATCCTTCAGCTTAAGTACAAACTTTAAGATTCAAACAAGAAGAATCTAGAGTTAGTGCCACATTTTAAGCAACTCAGCTTTACTCTGTTTGCTTTAGAATTTCTAGCTTTAGTTTCTTATTGCCCTTGGGATGAATGTCCGTTATGAAAATTAATTTTAAACCAATTTCAAAAACTGGTTTAGCCCAAAACTTTACTGGAATTATACAATGAAATGTCGTCAACAGAAATGCAGTTCTAAAAACTGTTGGCCAACATAAAAAAAAGCCTTCAACAAGTTTCTGAGGGAGTTGTTGGGCTGCCTTTTTTTATATTCTTTTTCAAGTAACTGCTGTAAAGTTGTTGGTGTTGTTGCAAGTGTGCAACAAATTTGTGCACATAAATTTAATTAAAATGTCCTTGTTTAGTTTTCGGATCAAACACTTTTTTTTTTATACCCTTGCGAGAGATATTAAGTAAAAGTCTAATGGAAATATGGAGAAATTTGTAATCTTATGAGATTTACTCAGTTTATTATATTAAAGCTTGGTAAATTGCCTTAAGCTTGGCTATAAAATAATAATAATTAGCTTATAAGTTAACATATTATTTTCTTATTTAATTTGAGACCTAAAATACCTTTTAATGTTATACTGCTTTTGGTTGTCTTGCGTGCGTCTGCAAGGAAATTTTATCTTCGAAAAGTCAAAGATTAACCCTATCTTCTTGTGCATAAGTTTTTATTTTTGCATATATACCTATGTTTAGACGTTTCTGGAGTCAGTTATCCAAAGCGTCGGCCGGCAAACAGAACAAACAAAGAGTGAAGAGGAAAAATCAACATGAAATATGCTGAGACCTAAAAATGCAAATCAGTCAAAGCAAGTTCTTCCTAAATACATTTTCCCTTCTGCACAACATTTTGTGACTTTTTCGCCAAGCACTTCACAACGTTGTTAATTAATTCAGACAAATATTGTGCAAATATTTGTGAAAACAGTCAAGACAAACAGGGCCTGGCCCTTATGTGTTATTATTCGACTAGAAAACGTATCTATTATGTGCGCATGTGTGTGTGTGTGTTTGCGTTGGTATTGAGTGTATATTAGAGCGCGTGAAAATTGATTTGACCAAACACTTACTACATAATATAATTAATTAACTTGTCTGTGCAAGGCATATAAGTAAATACAATTCACTTTTTTGCTACCTTGCCTTATATGCAACTCTTTCTATCGATTTCGATTTCGCTCTGACGTCATGTTTGCACTGCACACATAGAATTACAAACCTTGCTCGACGCCAGTACCCATAAGTAACCACTATTCCCGCACGCCACCCTTCCTCTCTCTCACTTTGCAATAAATAATACGTGTCTGGCAACCACTTCCGATTGCTTATTATGTTCGAGCAGCTCAACAAAATAAAAAACGCAATAGATTCCACAAAATGGCAGCACTCACAAGCTTGTCGTACTTAAGGCTAGAATGTGGGCCGGTCAGAGGGCTGAGGGGGGTCAAAGAGGCGTGGCCTGTTATTGTTGTGGCTCGTTTAAATTAATTGACTTATATCAATTTCTGACTTTGACGTATTATGTGCAATTTTTATAGCACATGCTGTGCATTGGACAGCTGGACCAGCAAAGTTGCCTGCCATTTCCTCATGCCCCACCCTGCCAGAAGCAACAGAAAATAAATTCAATTTGCTGTACTCATTGATGATAAATTTGTACAGCCTAATCATTTAGATAAGTGTTAAGGTTATGAAAAGTAATAAGAGCTTTGGGGAAAAGAAGTTTATAAATATTTTTAAATTCAGTCGCTTAGCAAATTATTTTCTGTGTTATATCTTTAAAAATGTTCGGAGCTTTTATTCTTTTTTTCTGCAAGCTTAAGCCTTGAACAATTTAAGGCAATATTTTAAAGGATTAGGTAAACCTGTTCGAGATCGTGACGCTTCCACAAGCCACCAAGCTTTGTCTCGTCTGGCTCAAAGTATTCTTTCTATCTTTCTTTCTGGCATTCTGTTGTCTGCCATGACATTCGGGATTCCTTAAGTTTAGTCTGAGTCCATAGATATATGAGCCGCATTTCCTGCACTGCATCTGTGCCAGCTCGAAGATTAAGTGCCAGTACGCGCGCTTCACACACACATACACAGAATAATATTGCGTATACGACACGGTCATATAAGCGGCTGGTTTCGGTCTTGTCGTGAACTTTTTCTCCGTTCGCTTAATGCGCCCATAACGGCAAGTAGCTTTCTGCACCCACAGCCTCTGCATGTACCCCGCTACCCGCTCTTTACCTACCTCTCTCACAATGTGGATCTGCCTTGATAGTTGACCCAAACGTTTGCCTTTCGGCGTTTACATAGCATTTTCTCCTTTTTCGGATCTCTTTGGCTGTTTTCTAAATGTGTTTTAAAAGTGTTTTTCTCAACAACGACAAAAAATAAAATCCGTTGATTTTCCTTACTCTTTTTCTTTTATTGCTGCTGCTGTGCTTGGTTTTTGTGTATTCTCTTCTATTCTTTCTCATTTTTGTTGCGCCGCGTCCTAAGTGTGTAAACACTTTGGCCAATATTTATTAAAGCAATCTGTTCTACTGGATTTATATAAATGTATAAAAATATTTATCTTGCAAAATATACTTTTTCTGTTGTTGTTGTCGTTTAGGGGGGCAAGTAGCTACTGTAACAGCTACTTATTTTGGTTAGTTGTTTTCTATTTTACCTTATTCGTATTATTGCAATTGATTTGATGCTTGGTTGAAGGAGTCAAAAAGCGAGGTGAATGTCATTTGAATTGATTGTTTAATATAACGTAGATGGATGAAATGTGCTCAAGATTTATATCTAAAGGGGATATTCTTGTGTAATAATCAGATTACAATAAGCTCTTATAAATTGTAAAAACTTATTCAACAATAATTTGTGAAAATCATTTTCTTTAGATTCTTATTACTGAATTCTTAAATTTCTAAAGAAAAAAATCACTATTTACAACGAAAACATTCCGTAGGAACTACCCAATTGTTTTCTATGTTATGCCAGTAATCGTATTTCACAGTTTGTATGTTGATAAGTTTATTTTTTGGTCTTATTCTCTCTTTCACATGTATTTCTTTTGTTGTGAGCTTTAAGATAGTGTGTGTGCGTGGGCTTATTTATCAAAAATCAATAAATGCACAAAATACAACTTGTATGCCAAGGCAAGCAGTCCAAAAAATATATACACACAAATATATTTATGTGCTACATAAATTGTTGTTTTTTCGTTGTTCACAGCAGCAGCAACAGCAACACCAATTTCCTTTTACGGAGTCGGCTTTTTTTCTGTGAGTACCGCAAAATCACGCCACAAACCCAATAAAATGCCAAAATACAGCCACACACAAAATGTAGCATAAGCAGCATAAAGAAAAGTGGTCACAAGAGGCGGGCATGGCGGGCGGGGATGGTTAGTTGGGCAATTTGGGATAGGCACAAGGCGATATGGTAACGGGCATGGATACATCGATTATACAAGTCAACCAACCAACACACACACACACAAAAATTCAAAGACTTTCTGCTCTACTCCTATATACTATGTGGGTGTGTCTCGATGTTGTGTGTGTGTTAGTTTCTATTGCAGCTGTGTACAAAATATTGCATACAGCGAAACAATCTCAACTACATTTGACTAGCCGAAAATTGTGCACACATTTTTAGGTTGTTTTTGTGCTTTTGATAAAAGTTTTTATCGCTTTAAATGCACCGTAATTTTCGCCCTGTTTTTTTTGGTTTTGGCTTTCTCTGTTTATTATTGCTTCCACTTTTGCCGTTGTGTGGTGGGCGTGGCATATTTGTCTATTGGTTAGCCTCTATGTGCGCTAACGTTCGTAATTAAAATTGCTGCAAACTAAAGTTGACGCCCTAACCGAATATATGTACATATGTATATCTATTTTTATGTGACACAGTCTGTATCTGTGTGTGGTTAGACACTATGTAAGTACATATATATGTAAATGCATATGTAATTGACAAAGTAAATTAAGTTAATTTATATGCAGCTCTATAATTTGCAATTTTTGTGTCCACATTGTTGTTGCATTGTCTTTGCAACATTTTGTGTGGGCTTCAATTGAAAATAATCGGATTGAAAATTGCATTCTTGATTAACTTATTTGCACTTTTTGCAATCAATAAGAGCTTTAATCTGAGAAAATTACAAAAACTAATCTTTTTGTTGCTTGTTGTTGTTGCTTGTCAAAAAATATTATTACAAATACTCAAAAAATGCCTTTGAGGGTCTTTTGGGTAAAATTAGTTCAGCGCGCCCAAAAGTAGGCAATAAAAAATACAATATAAAAAACGAACGCAAATTGCTCCTTATACTATCATTAAAATAAACCTACTTTAAATAATTTTCCCATTAAAATGCGATTTGAGACGCGATTTGGGAGCAACTCAATTTAGTAAAATGACATATAAATTTAGTTCACCGAAGGGAAAACATTTTTTAATTGCTAACTATTTCCAATAAGCAGGAAATTAATGTTGATTTACCCTTGCTCCCAAGGCCTTGGTTCGAAGCATGAGGAAAGGGTGCTTTCTGTGTGTGGGGCTTTTGCCGCGCCCTAATTGCAATATTTTCGGCTGATTAAGCGACATCACGTAGCTGCAATTAAATTAGCTTACAAAAAGCGCACAACGCTGATGAAAAACCATTATCGGAAAATTCAAGCGTTGAAGCGTTGGTTGTTGTAGATGTTGTTGTGGTTGTTGTTTTTTTTTTTTTGTTGCTGTTGATGCTGGCAGCATACAAATAAAACACGCTCAAAGGAACTCGCTGGCAATCAAATGAAATAAGGCAAGTTAATTCAGAGTTGGCCAAGAGCAAAGACGAAGCAACAAATTAAAGGGACTGGCGACATTTAACCACCAAACAATGTTGTTGGCTGCTGTCAGTAGCTGACCAAATGCAGAGTCGACCAGGCCAACGCTTTTTGGGTGTATGTGTGTTTGTGTGTAAGGCAAAACAAGAAAGTGTATGGGATGAGCTGGTAGTGCTGCTACTACTGAGACTTGCATAGGCACCGTTAACCGCATGTCCTTTGCCGCTGTTGCATGGCGAGAATTGTGGTTTAAGTGTGTGGCAGTTGTTGTTGTTGCTGCCACTGCCACTGCCAGCGGCTGAGTTTGACTTTGATGATGTTGGCAATTGGTTCGCGGCTGCTCGCCACTGTGTTGCATGTTGCTCTTGTTGTTCTTGTCAATTGGCAGCTGAGTTGTTTCCGTGTGCTGCCAATTAGGCCAGCACTCACAAAGATGCTATACATCCTTTGAAGGTAACTTGATTACCTGTGTGGTATGCTATCAAAGTGCATCTGCTTTTCAATTAGCTTATCAAACAAAAAGTATTATTTTAATAAACTAGAGTGCTCAAATAAACTTTTTTTTTAGCTAGTAAAGCACTTTAAACTGTTAAACTTGCTTAAATGTTAATATTTCTACTAAATGAGAATCTAATCCAAAAATTGTCTGACTCAACTTATACCCCAAGAACTGCCTTGTCACAATCACAACTTTCATTGCTTCAGAATTGTATTTAATATACTATTGAGCTCACGCTGTGATCATAAATAACGATAGCTTGATGCGCTTTTATTACCAGTCATTTATTGTGCAAATACGAGCTACAAATACAAAATACGAATGCACACATACATTTACAATATCTGTGAAAGGCGCAACAAAGAAAGTTGGTAATTTAATACACTTTCAGTTTAGTGCCCATTTGAGGTCGCTGCAATAAATAAGCGACTTACACATGTGTGTGTGTGTGTGTGTAGGTGACACCTGCTAAGACTCGTGTGTGTGTGTGTGTGTATTTGTATGCATTTGCCAATAACAAGTATTTGGGTTAGTAATGCCATTTACGACCCCAAACGAAGCATAAAAAAGAAATACATAAAAAAAAACGAAGCTTTGTTTACATTTTATTTTTATTGTATGCCGATGTTGTTGTTGTTGTTGCTGTTGTTGCCCAGCAAATCCGTCTCCAATGTAAGCCGTAAAAAGTCAGAGAAATATATTTATATACATTTGCTGTTGCAGAGCAGACAAAAGAAAGCAGCGAACACGCAAGCGAACGTCTACAATTTAACTAACTGTGCATAATTCATAATTTAATTAAGAATCCAGCGAAATGAAAAAATTTACACGAGGGACATAGACATTCGCAGCGCACTGTATATTGTGTGTGTGCGTGTGTGGGTGCTTGTGCGCTGAGAAGCCCCGCACAGCTGTTGGCCATGTTGGCTATACGTTTTACCCTTGTTGCATGGCATGTTGTAGTATTTGCTAATAGGGGTGGGTTAGGTTAGAATGCTGGCAACTTGGAATTGCGCGGCTAAATTCTGAAATGGCCGTAAGTCAAACGAGGCGTCAAGCAAATCTGCGCACCCAAGATTGTTAAGATTGCTCTAGTTTATGTTTAAGCTGAGCCAAATAGTCGCAACAAACTCGCAAACTTAATGGCAGGTGCCACAAATCTTGAGAGCATTTCATTTGCAGCTTTATTATTTGTAGCAATAATACGAAATTTTTAAGGGCTTGCTCTTGCATCTGGTGATGGCGTGCTTAAAGTGTGATAAGAAATTGTTGCTCCAACAGCTATCATAAAAGAAGTTGGACTGTTTTGGGGAATGAGATTTTTAGCAAATATGTAATGTTTATATATAAACGTAAGCAGAAATAAAGTCAACTTCTTTTTATATTATATTATATAATAACTAAGTATTTAATCAATTTAAAGCAACTAATTTCTTTTTTAACTAGTAGAAACCACATATTTTTTCATGCCTATACATGAAAGATAGCAACAGGCATTTAAGGACTTCTCTTCTATGGTAGTCTAGATCGAATGTTGCACCGAAAAAAGTGCCTAACATGTTGAAATCGAATCTATTTAATGAAATAACTTTAAATTTGATTCGTTAGCCGCTCATTACATACTTTAAGTATAAACTTTCACATGACAACGCACAAGGATCCAAGTCCCGAAACGCACACACTCTTAAACACATGCACACACAAGTGCTAACTCAATGACAACAAAGACTAAACAAAATTAGGTGTTTGGCAAAATGATGAAAACAACAAAGAAGAAGGCAGCCCGGCAGAGAGAACACGGAGGGTGGCAACATAACATGAGCTTTAAATTTCAAATTGTACATGATTTAAACATCATCAACAGCAGGAGCAGCAGCAACGATAACGCAGCAGTAAAAATTCACAAGATTCTCCAAGCAATCGACGTTATGCATGTGTGTGTGCGTGCCAGTATGTGTAACATTGTTTGTTTGTTGTTGTGCAAATGTGCGACAGACTTGAAATGAGTGTCTCGCAGCAACGACAAATACAACAACAACAACAAGAGTGACAACAATGGGTTGCTCAGTGCGGATGCGAAAACTTCAAAGCGAGCATACTTTGGCTTTATAGGAAGCTGCCCAGCATGTGGGCTCGGGACTAGGTGGCGAGGCATGTAAAGGGTAGGGGAGAGAGTAGCTTGGTCTCTGTGGCGCATATGTGGCATACGCTTAAAGCGCACCTGAGCGCGTTTCTGGTGTCTCTGAATTAATTCCCATTCTTGAGCCTTTGCTCGAGGAGTTGCTTCAGGGACTTAATGGGATTCCATGGACAACTTTGTTGTTTTTAATTTGGCTTATTTCATTCGAGCCTGGTCATGTTCATTTGTTGTTATTTTTCGTATGTATTTGAGCACAGCTGCAGCACCAGGTAGCACAAAAGTAATAAAATAAAATAAACCAAAAGGCAAAAAAATGCGGATGACAATAAAAATTTTGAGCAATTTTTAGCTGGAAGTTTCCGTTGCTGTTGCTGGCAAGGCGACATGACGCCTTTGCTTGACATCATTAAAGTCCTTGCTCGTATTCTCTTTTGCTTCATTTTTGGTCTCGGCAGGTTGTCCTGGCAGCAGCAGCACTTGTAACTAACTTGCCCTTTTCAAAAAAATATTAAGTTTTTTGCAGTCAGTTGGGGGTAACTGAACTTGATAATGAATCTTGTCAGCCATGAACATAATGTTGCAATAAAGTTGTCAAGATTTTCACAAATTTCTTTGTAGAAAAATTGCAATAAATCACCATATAAAACAAATATTATTGTTAATACTTTTTATTTTTTATTTGACGTTCAGTTATTATATTTTAACTACACTGATCTCTGAAGATGCTGATTAATGTGGCGGTTTATTGAAGCGGGATGTATAAGTTTTAGTTAAAGAAGAGATAATTAACATTCAAATATATATAAGAAAAAGTCGGCTATAACATTTAAAAAAAAAGTATGTAAGCTTTTTAATATGCTGCTTAAAGGGCAACAGCAATTCGATATGCTTGGTGTAAATGCAGTTTGGCTTTTGTAGCAGCATGTGTCAAAGGGTTTTCTTTTGGCAGAAAGATTCACAGCTCCTGTTGCTTTCTTTTTAGTATATCTTTAATATTCTTTGCATTTTTTATATGTGCGAGTGCCGTTTGGCAGAATGTTTCATCAGGTTGTGCTTGACATTGTGCATAAATATTTGATTTCAGAATTTTTGCGCTCACTTTTCGTTTTTCTTGGCCACGTTTGCTGTAGTTGTGCGTACGCGTGTATGTTTGTGTGCGCAAAGATCTCATTAAATTCGCTAAAATGCGTGAAATTCTTTGCTTTCAGTTTTGTTTTTTTTTTTGCCTACTTGCTTTGCTTGCCCTTTTCATGTTTTCACTGGGCAAACAATTCGTTTTGAGAAGTCCTTGGCCAAAGGATGCAAGCTGTAATTTCATTTCTGACAACTACTTTCATATAAAATGTCTCCTGCACCTGAATGTGAGCGCGTTTGTGTGCGTATTTGAAAGGGGTGTAGTAGGGGGCGTGTTTGAATCGCAAGTCGCAAACAACATTGAGATAAAGTTTGTTTGGATTCCTTAGCTCGCTCTTCAAGATTGTTGTTTGTAATTCTTGATGATGTTATAACAACGACAACAAAAACAAGCAGGAAAGGTAATTTTTTTTTCAAGGCTGCAGTGTGTTTTTGTCATATCCTTTATTGCATTTGCTTTTCTTACATATTTATGCTCTTTTCAAAAAGATAACGTTATATTTGTGTCAAGACATGTGTTATGTTGCAAAAAACAAAAGCAATTTTTTAATTTAAGACATTTTAATGTTGTAAGAATACTTTGTGGTGTCGAAACTATTTATATCGTTTATTTTACTGCAAGTGTGTTTTAACTTCGGTTAAATGTACTTAAATGTTTTTCTTGTCCCTTTCTCTAGCTTGGTTTTGGCAGGAGTCAAATGAATTTTCTCAAATTTATTTTATTCAGCATAACTGTTGTACTTTTGTTGTTGTTTGTACTGTTTACTTTATTTTTACCGACTTAACGAGTGCTTCTGGCATTTGGGAGGTTTCATTCATTTTGTCAGAAGCCAAAACAAATTGAACATTTCGCTTTGCATTTGTCATGAAGCAGCTGTTGGAAATTTTCGAAAACTAACAAGTGCATATTTTGAGTTTTTTATTTGCTTAAAGTAAATCAAGTGAATATTTTTTCTGAGCAGATAGCTGTAAAAATATTTATTAATTCGTTCTTGTTGCATAAATGGAATTTTTGTTGCTCAAGTGGAATTTATTCTCTAAACTCAGTATTAAAACTAAGTAACGGCATTTGGTTTTAAAAAGCTTTTTGTTATTTTCATCATTTTTATTTAATATGTGAACAATTTGTTGAATTAAAAGGGTATTTTTGATGGAAGCAAACTAATAGTATCATGGAACGTTAACTAAGTTGCATAAAAAAGAATTCTAACAATTTTGAAGGTGAATAACATAATTATGCGGTTTTACTGTATGTTAAGGCAATCTGAAAAGTATGCTATATTTATGCCATATTTAAGGTATTGTTAAGCAATCTCAACTCTTACATTCTTTGACTTTCTCTAGCCTATAAATTTCTTGAAACTGGCTGATTATTATGTTTAGATTCTTTGAGAAATGTCCTGATTTTGACAAAATTGCATCTTTTTTTTTTTAAGATATCATCACAAAAAAAAAAAAAAAAAAAAATGTCATCAAACAAACTTGAATGTTCTGACTTTCTTCTTAACTAACAAAATTGTTTACCAAACATTTTATATTGACTGAACCCATATCAAAAACTGTTCACTTTAAATGTCATCTACTTAAGTGGGCGTACTCCGGGCTTAAAGTTTTTCAAAGCAAGGCACAATTTAATTTACGCGATAAAACCAACTTGTTAAACTTATTTTTTTTACAATTTCTTAAGTAAAAGATCTTTGCGTTCTTGTTGACTTGACTGGGACTTTGTTGCCGTTGGGTGGTTTTTTATGGCTGCCAACTTTGAATATCTTTTTCTGTAGATAAAAACAAAAATGTCAAATTTAACTTTTCTGACAATTTTGACAACCACGAAAACAAGTAAAGCAACAACAACCTCAAAGCTGCCACTAAAAGTTGGTTGAAAATCAGTTAACGCTTGGCCCAGTTAAATATGCGTTTGTCGCTTATCAGCTAAACAAATGTTTTGTGTTCAATTTACCTACCGAAATGTTTTGTTTTAGGTCATTATCCTTATTTTATCCTTGTTGCATTTATTTACATGTGTGTGTGTCCCTTTTTTCGGCACCTCATCGATTAGCCAAGTGTTGCCATGCAACTAAGGCGGCCACTTGCCACACAAAAAACACGATGGAATGGTGGCGAAAACCGCATAAGCTACACACTAAACACTCCGACTGTCGAAAGGACGCGCGGGTGTTTTAAGGACTCGTAGCGACCGCAACGTGGTGACACAAACATAATCACACACAAACGGGACAACAAAATGTTGCACGTCACTTAGCGACGGGCTGCGACGACAAAGAGCGCGACTTGTGTTTATGTTTGTGTTTCGGCAGGATAATGCGGCATATCCTAGCAGGCTGTCACTTAACGGCACTCCCAATCGGATAAGTCGATGCAATCGAATACTTTGTCCGTTCGCCTCACACACAAATGCACACATGCACAGCTTAAGATTGTTGTTGATTGGAATAATGACGATAATATTGTTTCGATAGTGATTATGATGATTGATAATGTAGTTGTCACAATCCGTTTGCCACAAACATACACGGTTCTAATGGCTACTTGCTGCTACTTGCGACAACAACACGACCGTCTGCTCGCACGGCTCGCCGTCAACTGGTTCCGCCTCGAGGTTCGGGCTGATGCGTTGCACGAAAACCCGCAGCGTCAGCGTCAACGCCTGGGATATTTTGACGTTAGCTGTGCACGTTTACGTTCTTAACCACACGCACACACTCCACACGAAATGCAACTTGGGGCTGTTCTCTCACTCTCGCAAGCGCTCTTTCGGCCGTTCTCTTTTTCAATTGCTCTCTCGTTTGCCTTAACTCTATGGTTGGCATTGTTTTGATGATGGTGAGTTTGCGCCTGGGGTACATTTGTTGAGAGACTTGTTTTTGTTTTGCCGGTTTGTTTACGTTTTCTGCCTTTTTCACCATAGCCGGCTTTTTAGCCAGCATTAAGCATGTGGTAAAACACATGACATTTTTGTCAAGTTTCCTAAATGCTTTTGGCTGCCTTTAAATATGGCTTTTACTGGGGTGGTTTTCAAATCAACATAAAAGAGAAAATTAAATCAATATTAATTAGCGTTTATTCAACAATTATTTTATTAATTTATTATATGAATTGTCTTCTGTTCAAAAATAATCAATAAATATTTATTGTGGCTATAACGAGAAAATAAATGTGCGGGTACATTTTAAGTATATTTTCCAATGAATCTAGGTAAGCGACTCAATTTAAATATTGCAAGAGAGATATAACATCAATACTGATGTTCCAATTGTTCAGCCATTCTTTGTAAGGGTCGAAACCGCAAAAGCTGTTCGTTGGCCCAAGGTCCGGCTGACGATTCGGACAAACAACTTTGGCCACATTTCGTCTGGTACGACTTATTTAAAAAGAATTTCTCGTTTTATTGCAGGCCTGCGTAACCACAAGAGCCAAAGAGGCAGATATAACCCAAGTGGACTCGGCCTACCAGAGACGTATAAACAACAGCAACAACAACACTAACATACAATAGAGACAAACTATAATACGAGTGCAAGGCAACGAACCCCAAAAGCGGACAGTCATGTTGGCGGCAACAACAACAGGAACAAGCAGAACATCTACTACCACAATTACCTCGGATCCGGGCATTTTGTGTTTTCATCACTGCAACGTGAAAGTTTTCTGCTTCGTCTTGCCCCAAACTTGTCCCCATTGCAATGCGCAACTGGATGCGGATGCCAATGCAGCTCCAGACACTTTGGGTGATGCGAGCAACAGGAGCAGGAGCAGGAACACGAGCAGCACCAGCACAATGACCATTTTGAGGCTGCTGCCCTTTCGGCTACCCTATCCCTTTGTGCGGGCAACGCAACATCCATGTGCGATTGTCTTGCGACCCTCGACAGGCGACTTTCTCAAGTGAGTAAATATGGGATACTTTAAAAGCATATATAATTTTGTTAAAATTAAGGGTTATATAGAATGTAAATTGATTGCGTTCAATGCTTATCTTCATACAATTTATCAGGTTCAAAAAAAATATTGTAAGCTTCCTTTTATGTAGCATACTTTTGGCTGTTATGATTAAATTCTCGTGTTAAACATTGGTAACTTTTTCTCTGCGTAAAAAAAAAGCATAGCAGCTTCAATATAAATCAGATGACATCTTTTTTTGTTCCCCTGTTAAATGCAACACACAAAAAATTTGTTCATTCTCGCTTTAGAAGAGCTCAGTGTCAAGGCTTGCAGCTTCGCAAAATCCCAGATATGTTCTGATTTTTTGTTTCTGGTCTGGGATTTTTAATCTATTTTTTGGTCGTCTGGAATATGCAAAATGTGTCTGATGCGCTTTGTTTTTTTGGGTGTGTGTTTCCGCAGCGATTACAGCAACGCCACCGATTTGCATATCGCGGTGACCACATCCGCCGGTGACATTGTCGAATTCGATAGGGATGGACTGCAGCGGCATCGGCGCGAAGATAATCCCCGCGATTGGTGGCAGTCGCTACTCGTGGGCGATGTGCCCGAGCATTGGCATGACTACTGGGATGAGGTGCTCCAGCAGGTATGTACATATTCCCACTCAATATACATATGAATTTCATGCAAATCGCTAAGCATAACTCTTCTCCCTTATAGATTTGTGGACAGTCAACCCGCTGGTCCATTGCCGGCTATGAGGAGAGCAGCCACAATTGTTATACTTTTGTGCTGGCCTTCCTGCAGGCTCTGGGCTATGCCCAGCTGAGCGACGCAGCCCGCACCAAGACCACTTTCTGTGAGAAGTACATTGTGCCCAGAACAACAACAGCTGGCAAATACATCTCACTCTATAGACGCTTGCGCTTATCTGGCGTCCACGTGCATCGTCAGCAGTCCAAGCAGCGGCTACTAAAAAAAGCGGATGTCTGTGATGGCCTCGATGCCAAATTGGTCACGGCAAAAGCTCACATTAATGGCTTTTCTAGCAGTAGTATAGGAACACGCTCCCAAGCACGCCAAACGCTATGCACCATTGAGGAATGATTTTAAATCTCGAGAATTTAAGTCAATTAGTTTTTTGTTCCTAAAGTTCAGCTTACTTTGTGTTACGTAATTTACCACATGTTTTGGTACGTAAAATTTGAAAAATCATAACTAAGTATTAAGTGTATTTATTTTTAACCAAATTATTTCAATACAATTCTAATCGGTTATATCTTACTTTTGCTGCATAAATTTAGGCCTTGCGATGGAAAAATAGTTTTTAATTAAGTATTAAATATGTATATTTTGTGATTTTAAACAGTGATTTTTTGAAATAAATCAAATATATAAAATATTTAATACCTTTTATATAAATTAATGCACCCACAACATTTGTTACAAGCTCCCTAACTACAAGAATCTGAAAATTTTTATGGCTTTTATCCTTTAAGAACAACCTCTCATTCAAAAATAAAAAAAACCGTCATAGCACCAGTTTGGCGATTTGGGAAACAAGTATACGGTATCGCAGCAAAATTGCAACTCAACAAGGTGAGGGTCCTCCAGTCAAAAACCTTAATGCTCACTGAAGCGCCATACTGCTCAGATCGAAAAAGACCTAAACATAGATAAAGTGGGCGATATTTTCATCAGGCAATTGACGGTCAATTGACGCGCTAGGAAGAAGACTCATCAGGCAACGCACTTAAATTGTACAGATGTCTACATATACAAGTTGCATAGCTCATGTATATTTAAGTTTAATTTAAGTTGTTAAAAATTATAATAACAGAAAAAATATAAGGATAAAATATTATTTATCATTTAAATTCGTTTTTGCTTAGAAATAATTTTCATATAAATAGTTGATGTAGACTGCAATGAAAAATTATTAATGGAATGTCATGTAATAAATATATCAAAGTTGTGTAAGCTATTGCAAACGTGAAATTATTTCGGTAGAAAAACGTGCTCTCGGAACTGGTTCATATAGTTGCCAGGTGGATCATAATTGCAGACTACATAAATGATGTTGCCACTGTTAAAGGATTAAGCATATACCAAACAAACAAACAATTTCTCATTCTTTTGCTTACCACCTAGCAAATCCCACGCCCAGATACGTTGAAGATTTCCATACTACTTGGGTAAAGTGACCTGTTTCCATTTGAAATGATGGATGATTCCAGTCGTACTGTTGGATCTCGTTATACCAGGAGGTGACTGCATCCTTACCAGTGAGATGACCACCCGCTGCCATATAAATATTCTCACCATAACCACTGTTTGGACGATGCTCCATGCGATTGGTAGCCGACAAATGCTGCATAGATATAAAAATAATAATAATATATAAAACATTATTACGCAGGTACTTACCCTTGCCCAGTCTGTAGATAGTTGGGATAGTTTTCGATTGAGCTGCAATGGTGGCGCACTGTGTTGAGCTCTAAAATAGTTATGGGCTTTGAGCACCTCCTGCTCAAACTGCAAACAGTCAAATTTTGTATTTAAAATAAACTCAGATTTCATCACTTATGAAAACCACATATTATTGTTACACTTATTTGTTATGCTTACATCTTGAACACTCATATCACTTGAAGTGCTTAGTAATATTGTTTGTAGAACTTTTAGTAGAGTTATGATTGCAATATTCTTAGCGCAAAAGTTGTGTGGGTGCTTGTGCCGTTATTTAAATGAAACTGAGCCACATTAACTGTTAACGTTGGGGTTTTATGTGTGTCGCTTTTTTAGCTGATAAGCAACATCAAAGCAAGCAACTTAACTAGAGCAACTTCCCTTGCTGGCTGACTAATCTCTTTATCAGAAAGTGTCGCACATCCGTACAAAAGTGTTTTTTTTTTCGTAAATATGATTACAAATTCTACTAGGTAAATAATTTGATTTTTTATGGTTTATAGACTTAGCAGATATTGTCATCATTTACCCATTGCATATAGAGAACATAATTGGGTTATATTTATAAACAATATAAGTATTATATGATCATTTTTTTATAGCTTTACTTTTATGTTGTTGATTGTAGCCCAGTGTAAATAATGATATTTTAATTTTAGCATTTTCAATCGTAACCTTTTGTGATTTTTTGTAGGATGTTCATCAGGATTGAAGCCCACAACACTGCTCCTTACGTATGTCAACGATAAGCTTTGTGGGATGTCATCTCTGGAGCTGAGCCTTTTGTGGCTGATGTTCGGTGCCTGCCTCATTTATAATCTCAATATCCATGGCACGAGGCGGTGTTCGTTATGCAAAACTGTCATGAATCAGGTGAAAATGTAATTACATTCTCCTTGATGAGCAGCGAGCTCATCATTTTCACTGCACCTTGTCCCAGCTCCTTATTCTCTGCTCAGCCGGCTCGAGACATTTCATCTTGGGAAGCATGCAGTACGTGCATATATAAATTGTATAATGCTGTTGCCAACTTTGAAGACACGTAATCTAAAAGTAAATAAGTTTTCTGGCTCGGCTCAAGCAAAGTTTTGCTTATGAGTTTTAAGCTGACAAAGTTTTATGTTTTTCTATTTTCTGTTTGTTGTTCTGATTGTTGTTGTTGTTGCTGCCCATTGGGGCATAATGCTGATGTTGTTTAGTGAATTGAATTATTAAGGATGCTTAGTGGGATCGTTGAAGTGAAATGAGTTGTTAACTGATAACTGCAATAATAAATAATATGCATTGAACTAGGATAAAGTGAAATTGCTTTGTTTATGATTGTTAAGAGAAGAGTTATGAAATGTCAATTCCAAAACAAGTACAGCTATCTATCTTTTTTATATCTCTGACTCATTTATATTACATTTGCACTTGGATCTCCCAAAATATGTAGATAGTCGAAACAATTGGGTTACAATCGGATGACAGGTTGACTCACAAATGGCATATGTTATTTTAAGGCCTTGACGACACCCATCCATACTTGCCACATAAAAAACGGTAGAAATGGGTGTGTGCTTGAAACAGAGCACGTATTTATTTAACAATTATAAAACATTTTCCAATGCCTTCGCTGTTATCGGAAAACATGAGTCAAAAGGCATGGCGAAAATGTCGCTGTGGCAAATTGTTGTTATTCAATTTAATAAGCGCCAGTTTAACATAAGATGCGTAACAAACAAAAATAGAAAGAAACGTGCTTGAAAGTGTACTGAAATTACTGAGAATTGGAAAATCAGCAAAATCAGCACAGACCTTGAGCGTCACTTAGCCACATACGAACAAATTCTTTTGTATTCATTTTCTGGCCCGCTCTTCTACTTTGTACCTTAACAGAAAGAAGACCCCATTACCAATGTGCTCGTAGCTTGGTGGACATTTAAGCCTTTGTATGGCTGCTGCCCAATATTCCACAAAATCCCAAAATCCCAAAAGCCCCTAGCACCACCTCTTTTCAACACGTTTTTAACGCTGTCGAGCAAGCATTGAAAAATCTCAACTAATGTCAAACACTTTGTCGTCATCGCCATCGTCATCGTGCACAATTTACAATGTATGGTTCAATGCGGGGTGGGTTAGGGGAAAAGCTTTGAGCGTTAAGCTGACACTTTTAATTTAGTAGCTGCATATTTCTCAATGCATTCCAGAGTGTGGGTGCAGTTGCTCCTATTTTCCTACTTTATTGAGTAGCACAGTCCACGAGACATTTTGAAAGGGATAAATGCATTCCCCACTTTGATTGATGGTCAAAGACAAAAAGCTTCAAATTTTTCACATTACATCATTGTATTGAGATCAGTTTTCACAACCAGACAAGGCTTTATTCAGATTTTCGCTTTCAGCTTTACTAGATTATATAAAAAGCAATCAATTCGCATATTTATAAAGACGCCATTTATAGAGATTTATAGACTGTTAACAATTGTGCTGCTTGTTTTTTGGTGTCATTATAAATATTTACAAGCCGTTGACCTGAACAATGTGAATATGTTCCGATTATCTTGCTGCCAACACTGAGATAACAACTGATTTTTCTTAACAAACTTTATCTTGACTATACTTATAAGAGACTTCATTAGATGACTTGCTGTTTTTTTTTTTTTTTAATTTTTTTATATACATATAAGAAAGTCATAATTAACTACTTCAGTTAAAAGAAAATTAAGAACACTTTCTATCACTTTCTGTCTCTATCACTCTTTGCTCTTAGTATCAAAATTCTCTCCCTCTCTTTCTAGTTAAAGTTTGAGGCAAATACGCAGTTTGCATAGCAGTCTATCGTGGGAAGTAAAAAAAATTGCGAATTCGTGAGATATGATTTTGAATTTATATGTTAATTATTGTGCAATAGTGCATGTGATACATTTCACGCACAATTTGTTGCGATTTTAATTATCAGGTCATGTGTTTAAATCTGCCATCATGTCACTGACACGAAATCTATTACAAAAAAAGTTATTGCGACAAGAGAGCTTTTCAGGTTATTTATTAAGTGCGAGTATATGCGCCATTTAATTATTATAATTTAATGATGATGCTGGCAGCAATGTTTACATTTATTCCGACTGTTAACAATTTGCAACTCGCTTAGTCAAGTAATATTATGTATGCTCAGTGTATTTGCAGGTATTATTAGTTTTAAAGCCTCTGCTCTAAAATATTATTGCCAATGAGCTTAGTGATATGAATGGGATATTGTTGCATACTTTTTGGCGAACATTGAAATATATTTTATAAATACGGCTTTAATTGGGTATTACATTTCGCATAGCATTTATTATGCAACTGCAACCTTAAAAATAAAACTTACCGGCTGGTTGTTATAGTATTATTGTATATTTGGTTTTCGAAAAGATTGAATTGCATTTGCCCATTGTTCACTCAACTAAATTCATTGCCAAACAATGGGTATTGCTTTTTTGCGTCGTTCAACGGAACGTTACTCAAGTCATCTCATCTTAACTCGGTCTAACCGCAACAGACACTCAGCTGCAACAATGTTGTGGATGCCTCATTAATTGCTTTTATATGCTGCTTTATTTCACAATTTATATGGCCAGCAAATTTATATCGAATGCTGAAGAGCAGCACTCACTCTCCACCAATACACATTGCACTTACATAGAAAGAACATGTGTCCCATTCCCAGTTAGACAACTTTACACAGCTGCAAAACCAGACTTGAACAGGACTTGGGATTGCTCTTTGAGCATTAGCTGCAGATGGGCAAGTCATTTTGATACAAATGTACGTATGTTTATTTGTGTTCTAAGCTAAATTTAGCAATAAAACTATATCGAATTCAAACATAAAGTTCATTTACAGTTCATCAAGTAGCTCCACACTCAACAGCAAACAAGAACTTTCCCCTCTCTCTCTCTTGAAGAAATGGAATGGGAAGGACTGGTAAGTTTTTGGCAGCTTACTTACAAAAACTACTAACTTGGCTTTTATGCTAAATTATATGGGCCACGAAACTAACTGGCCATATACGAGTATAACCCAATATTCATTTTATGACCAAAAGGGTATCACAAAATTCTAAAAATTTTTGAAACATACAAAGACGCAAACATATTCAGAAGCCCGGATTTTGCCTTTCAGTTTTAAGGATTTGTTACATTTTGTTCTGAATATCCAACGATTATTATTTTTACGTAGCATTAAAATATCAGGTATCTCTACTCTTACGGCAACTTTCATGCGAAAGTGTTCGATTGGCATATGTATGAGCCGAGAAACTTAAGGCGCTTAGAGGCTAAATTGATTTTCCAATTTAAGTGAGAATCCGATCAAAAAGAAAGCTTTGCAGCAAGGCAAAGGGAGTTGGACTTATGTTGAAAAGAATACAATAAGTTCGGACTGATAGATACTCTTTCAGGAAATCAATAAAGAAGTTGTGTATTTTCATAATTCCACCTAATAAATTAAATTGTTTACATCTGGGCTTAAGATTTAAATGATTCGATAACAGCCTTATTAAGGTGATAAATTTAAACACTTTTTTTTTTTAAACAATTAACGTTTGTCAATTGCTTTGGTAATTGCAGTTTTTTTATGTGTGCGGTTTAATCTTGTTGACATAATTTGAATATAAACCGAAACCCAAATTCAAAAATGTTTGCTAAACGATTTGCTTTATTTTAATGAACCAAGCTAATTGGGTGCCTGTGTGTGCCTGAGCTTGTGTGTTTCTGCGGTTATCCATGCATTTAATAAATTTACGATTATAATAAAAAGGATAGCCACGTACTCTTTTTTTACTCTTTCATTGGGTGTTTTATTTATATCACAATTTTTAAACCCATTTAAGGAAGTATTTTAAACAACACGGGTCCGTCTTATTCATTAGTATTAAAGTTGGCCTTATGAATCTTAAAGATATCGTCCAGAAATATATCGATCACTTTAACACTTTTTTTAAGGGTATTCTAACTATAGCTTAGCTTAAGAAGTTATTCTTGCTTGTTATTTTGATTGAGTATTTTGCAGCAAGCATTCAAAGCCTTTTAAATGCTTTTGAGCCAAACTTGTGCGATTGAGTTGTAGTTTACGAATCGTTTCATATGTATATGCATGTGCAAATTTCTCTATATGTTTTCAATGCACATTTTCTCTTCACTAAAAGGTCACAATCGTTGACTTATTTGCGCTCGAACGCGTTGGAAAACATCGTTTTGAAACGAACGAACAGAAAATGTTGTTAGAGCAACTGTACGGTCAAATGTTTTCAAGCGTTAAATACCCTTGAAGCTTTTGCCTCACACACAATAATACAAATACAAAGACGGACACAGACACGCAGGTCAGCATATTTGAATATGTGTACATAACCACCTAAGCATGCAACGGTAACCGTTTCTTTTAGTTAAGGCATCGATTTGAACTAAATACAATTATGGTGCTATTAAGAAAACTTCTTAAGGCGTTTTGTGAACATTTTTAAAATATTCTATAATATATTGAGAATAACAGTCATTAATATCTTATGCGGCATTTAAATGCTTAAGCAGTTAAACAGATCGGATTAAATTTGAATTTTCACACATTTCTAGCCAATTAGATTGTGGATCGGCAGCATTTTTCGCTTGGGTTTGGTTGTTGTAAATTGCGTGCTAATTTTCTGAAGCACAAAACTTGTGGCAAACTGTGCAAACATTTCGAGTCATTTCGTCAACATTCAACACCACCAGAGGCATGAAGTGAAATGCAAGTAAGAGAGACGGACAAAGATTTGCATATCTTTTGATGCAGGCAAAAGGCAAGTGAATAGTAGCAACCACTTTGAGATCTCCGACAAGACTTTGCCAGCTCTGCGACGTGCGCTTGCCACAATCCTTGCCACATCCATGTGCCTGTCTGGATGTCAGACTATTCGAATATATAACTATTTTGTATCTAAATGTTAAGGCAGCTTGCTTGCAGTTGCTGCGGTTTCAACTATGCAGACGTTGCCAAAAGCCAAAAAGCCTTTTGGCCACCAAAACGTGGCAGCGCCAAATTGGCAGGCAACACATCGGCTTAATCCCTTAATATTAAACAGCTAATTGACATACCTCTAAGTATTTTCTCCTACAAGTATTCCTTAAATGAGTCAACGCTCAATCTTAAAGAAGAGGAGAAAAAGTTTTAGTTTTATTGTTATAACCTTTGATTGCAATTCTCAGCATGTGCAGTTTCCATGGCAAAATGAGTTAAGTTGGCAAATGGCTAAATTTGATTGTGTTTATGTTGAAGTCAAACTGAGCAGCAAAACCAGAAGAAGATGATGAGGGGGTAGATTAATGAATAGAAAAGCTCCAACAGCGCATGCAAATAACATTAAACAATCTATGTACATATGCGTAACAGTCCGACAACAATATAGCCTATGATTATTTAGTTCACTGACAAGACAGAAGAACGCATATACCCTATGTTAAATACTTCATATTGGGCTAGAGGAATCAGTAGCATCATAGGACACATGAGCAATAATGAGTGACAATGCACAATATACCTACAGCAGAGCTGGAGTCCAGACACAAGTGGATTGAAATGTTTGTTTGAGGCTGATATAAGCCTCTCGACTAAGTAGCCAAGTCCAAAATTGTAAATTATTGTTGGCTAGCCAAGCGGCCAAGCGTCAAAAGTTGGACAACAATTAGATATTGCACTCAGCAAAATATATGAAGAATAAACCTTTTTTTTATAACCAGCTGACGCGGCGTCGCTGTTAAGTTTAAAGACTTTTCGATTTATTTTATTGATGAAATGACTTATCGAACTTAACATGATGAATTTGACTCAAATAATTCTGTTACATGTAATAGCTGTGATCATGTACGTATAAGTATGTGGAAAAAAGATATATGTATGCATCTTAACACACATCAACAAGGGGTTGATATGCTTTTGGCCATAAAAGACTTGGGATTATTGGCATTGGGTTTTTCTCAGTGGTGCACACATTTGAGGATGGCAGTATAACAAAAGCTGCATTCAGGTGGTGTCCACAAAGCGTTAAAGTGCCAGAAGAGAACAGCTGCATATTAAATGCCTTCAGATTATATGCATATATGTACATATGTATGCCTGCCGTGTGTCTTCAGCTTGTTTTACAGAAACCTTTACCTGGTTCATACTGCCAATTGTGGCATTGTCCATGCTCTGTGCAGCTGCCAATTAGAAACTGGCAGGTTTGTTACGAGACATGTAACGGCAGCTACATACTAGTAAAATCATTGCAACTCGTCTTTCATTGAAAGAAACATGTCAGAGGAGCTTGTTGGCATGGCAGCCAGTGTCAACCGTCAGCGTTTCCTGATGGTGTTTCTCACTGCTTCTGCTTCTGCTGCAAAGCTGAAGTGCGTTATAAGCGGGTTACCGCATTTTTGTTAGGCCCAAGCTTAGAAAATAGCAACCGAGTCAAAGGAGCAATAGAGCAGCATTCCGAACACAGCTGGCACTTGAAGATTTATGAGCTTCCTTTGCTAACATGTTACTTTCTATTTGCTGAAGGTCAAAGACCAAAACCAAAGACCCTTTAAAAACAAGATAATGCAATTGGTAAGAAAAGGCTTTACAGTTATTTCGTCTGTGCAATGAGTGTGAGGGAGCGCGATAGCGTTTTTGTTTCAGCTGCCTTTCAACTCAGCGGCCCATCAAGTGTACGACAAGCGGCAGGCCAGCGGCAACCAAAATCGGTAAAAATTTGTAACTTTATGTGTGCGTGTGTTTAACTTCTTGCTGGGCCTGCTTGTATAGAATTTTGCTATTTTTCATATTTTGGTTTTTACTGTGTCGAAATTTGTGTGCATCGCTACATATATTGCGATGGCATAATTTGTGTCTAGTGTCATAAAATTAAAAAAAAGGAAAGAGTATGAATAACCAGCAATTGCTAAACTGAAATTTGACTGTTTGTGTACATCTATGCATATGCAGCATTCTTAAGTGTGGCAATTGTATATCGTTTATTGACCCGTCTCAGCTACATATATAATTTGACCATTTATGAAAAAGTTAGAGAAATTCAGAAAAAACTTTTAAGAGATTTCGATCATGAAAATATTTGAAAAGTTGAAATTAAGCAATATACTTGTGTTTTGAAAGTGTATTGAAAAGTTAAAAGAACCATTTTTATACATTGAAGCAATTTAAATTATTTATATAACTGTATCCATTCTAACAGGGTGATCAATATAATAAAGAATATGCAGTATGCACTCACCGGTAGCAGCAACAACACAGAAACAGTTCAATGCAAGAACTCCCTCTCTCTCTCTGTTTTCACTTAGCACTTACACAACAACAAAAACATCACACCCACACACAACAATTATTAAATGAGACGCATCTCAACTTTCTTTTCTATATACATATTTATGTATAATTTATTTTATTTTCACTGTACTTCACACACAAGAAAAAAATAAAAACAAAGTAAAGAAATTAATACTATCTCCAATGCTTCGCTTATTATGGAGATTTTCAGTGCGTTAAACGCAACAACAACACACTCGTTTGGCGCTGTTATCCTCTCTCTTTAATTTTTTCGCGACCCGGCAAAGCAGCACCAAAATGGCGCGCGTTTCGCAATTTTCACTTGCTTAAAAACACATTAAAAAGCAAATACACGGCGGTTCTATAATGTTATAAACACTTTGCGTATGTTCGGTGCGTTATATAAATACAATTTGACTCTTAATATAGCGCGTATCAATTTTAATTTAATAAATAAACGGACGATAAACTGCCAGCGATGTAAAGGCGCGCAAAGTTCCAGGCTGACTGCCTTTGTGAGTAAAGAGAAACCAGTGGAATTTGTGAACTTGTGGAAGGTGACGATCGCTCTCTGCAGTTAGAGCAGGACAGTTCTTTTATATCTCTATTCGCGAAGTTGATGTACATACATTCGTGTGCAGCAACAAGTAAATAGACAAGCATTTTTGTTTTTGCATCTATTTTATATTCTAGTGCAATTCTGTATTGCTTCTTTTGTGAATACACACATACTCACACACACACTTACCGTCTAACATAGCGGACTTCTTTAATAAGAGAATGAACTGACGAATGATGAACCCAAATTCAAAAAGCAAACCCAAATTCAATAAAATATTATTTTTGTTCAAGAAAACGTGCTCATAGCAATAATACAGGTACAAACACACCAACAAACAGGTGTTAACACATCACCCGTTACACATCCAACACTCATTAATTTTTATTATTTCTAATCTTTTGAATATTATACATATTTAAAGCAAGAACACCGGCAATAGTAAAATACATGCAAAAACAAAAATGCTTGCTTATTTAGTTGTTGCTGCACACAACGACCATTTAACAAAGAATACTAGCTATTTGCTGTTTCCCCACATACATGCCCATCGGCTGCGTTTATGTTAATTAACATTACATTCCAGCTTTTAAGACCTGTCTTGTTACATTATTCGTCTATGCTGTCCTGCTCTGCAGAGAGCGATCGTCACCTTCCACAAGTTCACAAATTCCACTGGTTTCACTTTACTCACAAAGGCAGTAAGCCTGGAACTTTGCGCGTCCTTACATCGCTGGAGGCTTATCGTCCGTTTATTTATTAAATTAAAATTGATTCTCCCTATATAAATAGTCAAATTGTGTTTATATTACGAACTGAACATACACAAAGTGCTTATAACATTATAGAATCGCCGTGTATTTGCTTTTTAAAGTGTTTTTAAGCAAATGAAAAATTGTGAAACGCGCGCTAATTTGTTGCTGATTTGCTGGGTCGCGAAAAAATTAAAGAGAGAGCATAACCGCGCTCACACGAGTTTGTTGTTGTTGCGCTTAGCGCGCTGAAAATCTCCACAATAAGCAAAGCATCGAAGATGGTATTAATTGCATTAATTTTTTTTTATTATTTTTTTCTTGTGTGTTAAATGCAGTGAAAATAAAACAAAATATACATAAATATGTATATAGAAAAGAAAGTTGAGATGCGTCTCATTTAATAACTGTTGTGTGTGGGTGTGAGGTTTTTGTTTTTGTGTAAGTGCTAAGTGAAAACAGAGAGAGAGAGAGTGAGTTCTTGCATTGATCTGTATCTGTGTTGTTGCTGCTACCGGTGAGTGTATACCGCATATTCTATATTATATTGATCACCCTGTTAGAATGGATACAGTTATATAAATAATTTTAATTGCTGCAATGTATAAAAATTGTTCTTTTAACGATTCAATACACTTTCAAAAGACAAGTATTTTGCATAATTTTAACTTCTCAAATATTTAATGATCGAAATCTGTGTACACATATAATTCGTTTAGTAGTTTGGTATGTATGTATTTAGTTTATACTAAGTGCAAACAAGAACTATTATTATTATAATTTATTCTCATCAAACTATCATCACACAAAATTCATTGACTATTTGACAAGCATGTTGAAAGTTACATATCTTCCGAACTTTAATGCTTTAATGTTCACAAATTCCGAAAGTGTATTCAGTAGTTCACTGGTCAAAGAAACAGACAAAGAAACAAGTAAGAAGGCTCTAGTCGGGACAGCCCGACTAGAAGATACCCTGAACCCAGTTGCAAAAAATAAATTAAATTTATATAAGACTTTGGTATACTGACTTAACTTGAATCGATTAAATTCGATATCTCCGGTGTTTCTTAACCGATTTGGACGAAATTTTCAGAAAAGATCTATTGTTACCCATTCTTTCAACCCTCATTTTAACATTTTCCAAATTCGATATTTTTTTGTTATCGATAACATGTGTATATCGGAAACCAGAATAGTTATCGATAATTTGAAGCAAACTTGTTCTGCTCATGGTATAGGAGAACTTATATCCCAAAGCTTATATCTCTAGCTCTTGTAGTCTCTGAGATCCACGCGTTCATACAGACGGACAGCGACAACGGCGCGGACAGACGGACATGGCTAATCGACTCGTCTATTGATGCTGATCAGATATATATACTTTATAGGGTCGGAGATGCTTCCTTCTGCCTGTTACATACTTTTGCACAAAACCATTATACCCTTATTTACCCATTTTATGGGTTAAGGGTATAAAAATATCAAAAATAACAAAATTCTGGTCAAGCAGGCTCAGCAAAAATTAAAAAAACGCACATGCACTCAAATACTAACACATTTTTACCGTTCTTGGTTGCCGCTGGCCTGCCGCTTGTCGTACACTTGACGGGCTGCTGAGTGCAAGGGCAAATCCTTCACACTTATGGCTTACTGCTTATTCTGTATACCATTTGAAATATTTCTGAAGCGAACTCCTGAGACAAAGCTTTTCTTACCAATTGCATCATCTTGTTATTAAAGGGTCTTTGCCAAAACATAAAATGATATTATTGTTATTCATGCATACAGGCACATCGATGCCTACATACATCTTTGACAGCCACTTAGCAAAAAAAAAACTGAATTTTAAAGAAAGCGTCTTGGCATTCTGAATTCAAATTTAACACATTTCAAAAATCTTGAATAATCTTATCTATGCTTGTTGTTTGAGAGCCGTGTGACCAGCCCAAATTCACTTTCTATGCTTATATGAAACACTCAAAAGTCAGCCTTAAGATGTCTTCCTTGGTCCTTTTTTGACATTCAATTAATATGCAAATTAAGCTGGAGCAGTCGAGAATTGGCTGTTGTGCGAAGCATTCCACATGCGATAAGCCAAATTTAACCCATCTTCTCATTCGTTTAACCCTCTTACACTTTGGCATCGCAGCAAAGAATAAACAAAGTGCACAGAGTGCTGCATAAAAGGAAGAGTGGATAGAAATTAGAAAACCAGCTTAGTGATTCCGACAACGTTTGCAGATTTCGTGCATAGTTTCAATTGCCTGCCACAGGCGCTGACTATTATTGTGCTGGTTGGATGGCTGAATGGCTTGCTGGTGTCCCGACATCTGGTCTAGTCTATGGCATGCCCCACAGGAATGCCCAATGGAATTTACGAGGCCCTCGAGATTAGTTTGCGCTGTTGTTTGCTTTAATTGTAAGTAGAAGGCGTGGTCGTGTCGCCAAGTCAGCGGATTGTAGATTGTGCACACATTCTCACACTCACACAAAGAAAACAAATGCCAGACAAAAGCAACTAGCCAACTATATATGGCTGATACATACACTCTCTGAGCATTCGCAATTGAAGATGCTGTAATGTAAATACTCGAATTGCATTGCCCAAGCCCAAATAAATTCACTTATCGTATCGCAAGGCGTTCGCAAATATCTCAAATGCATGAATTCTGCTCAAGAGCTGTGCATTAAACACAGATGATGTAATGGTAGAAAAAAGCGAGAGATAAAATTAAAGTAGGAGGAATGGCTATTTTTTTGTGTGCATTTGGTGTATTTGTTTCGATTTTATATCTTATTTATTTCAATTTTTTGCCCATTCGTTTGCGACGTGTATCGAGGTGGCACATTTTATTGTCGTCTTTTTCTTTTTTGTAGCCTCTGGGATGCAATTTTAAAATATTGCACACACTTCTCTTATCATCCTTCCCGCAGAGCAGAGATCCATTTATTTTATATGTAACGTTTTCTTTCATGCTTTTTTTTTGTTGTCGCTGCCATCTCGCCATTGACTTGAGCGTTTGTAATAAATTATTGCCAAGTTTATCGGGGCCAATCGAAGAGCGGGTCCTTAACGTTTTTATTTTTTGTTTCGTTTATCCAGTTTTAAGTCTAAATGTTAAATTTAAGATGTCGATATGCAAATATACAAACAAGTTTGGTAAAGCTTACCGTGACACATTGCTAATATATTTTATAAATAATAATATTTTTGTTACAATCGCTTTTCATAACAACTTCAACGTCTCATGCTTTCCGCTAGATGTCGCTCTGACTAAATTGAAAGAAATATCGATAGGTCGAACTTTATATCGACTTACGTGCATGCCTATTCACATCAATTTGTACATAAATTTGTTTGTTTATAAAGTGTGCGTTGCACTCGAGAATTTTTGTTATATTCTGCTGGACAGATTATTAAAAATCAAGAAACACTTCTTGTTCAGTGTTCAAACGCTTCGCATAACATAAAATTAAATAAAAATAAATATTTTTTTATTATTTGAAACAGCAAGAAAACAGAAATAAAAATGTTTCGCCAAGATCTAGGACAGGTGAGTTTATTTTTTTTTTTTTTTTTAGTTTGAAATTTTAGCTTTTCATTTGCATTATATACATCCAATATATTATTAGACTCTACGTGATGTCAATGATGGTGGCTTGTTTAATTACTATAATCAGCTGACCGAGCGTCGCGATTGGCTATTCAGTTTAGGGCTTATTGAAAATTTGGCCCATGATCTGGCAATGCAGACCATGCAGCTGCCCGAGTTTAACTTGGGTCAGTTTCAGCAGCGTGTTAGACGTCTCAGCATGCAAACGGGGCCCAGCCGTCTGGCTGCGGTCGATAACATTGTGTTGAACGAGATCCAAGAGATGATGCAACGCACAAGGACTCCATCTCCGGCACAATCCTTCGCCCCCAACCCGAATTGGGTTCGAGGAAATGAGCCTGACACCACCCATATTTCTTCCACATCTTTTGAAGAGCCGGAAGGGAGGTATCAGCTACGTAATTTGCGTCGCATGCCAGATGTAATAGAAAGAGAAGATCGGGAGGAACGTCCTTCGTTCTATAGGATTAATATGGACAACAATGCTCTTAATGAGAAAAATTCCAAAAACCATGAAAATTTCAACAATATCAACAATCAGTTACCCCGAAACGGAAACAACATAAATCCATATTTAAATCGGAATACTGGAAACAAGCGTAATGGAAATAGACGTCAACATTCAAGTTTCAATCGAAACAAAATGGATCAAGCTCGAAAACAAAAAGCAAATAACTTGAAGGTTATTAAAAAAATACGCTTCCCGATTAACTTTAAACTACGCAAGCGCGCTGCTCACCAAATCCCTGAGACAAACCTCAACGATGAACCAAAGAAACGCAAACTGGAGCATCCAAAACAAATATTTAATATTGGCGCTTTTGAGTTGCCTTACATACGAATGAACATGAAACCGCTGCCACAACCGGAACACAAATCCTATGCCATTAAGTTCTTTCAACGTAAACACAATTGTATTGTTGGGGAAGGCGAAGAGGTGGCCAGCTTAACCCCTCAAGCTAAGTTATCATTTCCACCCAACTATAGATTCTCGGATGGACAGCGTTTTCGTCGACGTCTGCGGGATGAATTTCGGTCGATCTATATGAAAATGGATTATCAAGATTGGAGCAATTGGTGGATAGATTTTCAGTGGTGCGAGTTAGCCATTGACAAAGAACTCGAATTGTTCAAAGGCACCAACTTAAAGCTCAACTCATTTTTGCCAGCCAGTTCGACGTTGGACTTATTTTTGATACCTAAACTATTTACGCCAAAGTCAACTAGTTTTCCGTTTTTAATTGCCTCACTGTTTGAGCTGACGAATGAGAGCTACTTGGAGAACTTAGATATGGATGGTGTTGGAAAACTGGAAGATGTTATACGTCATATAAGCAACGATTTGTGGGCTAACAAAATGCGTGGCATGGTCTATTTGTGGTCCCGCTACTACAAAATTCAAATATTGGGCAATACAATGAACAATGCCGAAGTCTTTGCCACGCAAACCCAGTGGAATTCTCCCGTTTTCCACTGGCTAGCTAAGAAGGCATACGAAGAACTTATGAAAATCAGTGAAACTGAATGGCCGGAGCACAACAAAATGTTTCATGCATCGAAGACCGAAGAGCAGGCAATAAACCAAACATAAAAAATATTCTCACAACTATGGTAAAATCATAATATATGTTCATACTTTTGATCGAAATTAAAAGTCTGCAGATGCAGATGGAACTCATAAAGCCTCAGTCTTATTAAAATATGTATTTAGTTGATCTCTTATCCATCAGGAAACTGGTGGTTTTCTCTTTTAAATATTTCTGTTTGCATCGTCACTCGTCGTTCATGGCTGCCACTCCATTCGTAAGGCCAACAAAAATCCAACGCATTTATATCAGCCAATTTTTTTGGTTTTGTAATTTTGCGACGCTTGCATAAAGTTGTTTAATTTGTTACCGCAAAGTGCACCTGAGCCTGAGCTCAAGACTAAAACACTGAAAGTAGGGACGACATGGCGGGGTAAAGCCCAAAGGCAAATGAATAAACCAAAAGGAAAATAAAGCAGAAAGAAAAGGGCGACAAAAAATTGCAAAACGTTGTTGCATATTAATCCAACAGAGTATTTCACTCAGTGGGTGCCACAACCACAGACACAGAGAACCCCCAGCAAGGACACGCTCTGCACAGCGACCACGAAAGACATTTATTGTATCCTTAGCGCTTCTGACAGACGAGCGCTGAGACGATGATGAATTTGTCGTTGAGAACGTCGCGTTTACTACTACGCAAACATCACTGGGGCAAAAAAGGCGATGGTGGTGACGTGCAATGTGCGACGGGAATAGGGCAAACAGCCGGGCAGACATCAAGTGACGAAAAAATGCAAATAAAATGCCAGCTTATTGAGTCAGCGATGAGGTTAAGCAAATGGTGGGTGGGACAGTTGAGGGAGGACACGAGTCGCTGCTCTTTAGTTGATTGAAAAAAGGTGATGCCAAGGCTTTTGATACTCAGCATATAGTTAGCTTAGGGTATGTATATTGTTATTACATCCATACCTCGCTTTGCGGCTTATATACGTTCCACATTGGCTGCAAAGCGAAATGCCGTATAAGGAATCAATTATTCTAATACAAGTTTATACGAACTCAACGGGATCGGTTTCAAATTTGTTACTTATGGTACACGGCTTATCATTTAAAATGCGTTTTATCATTTTATTTAGTTTGAATCAAATATACGTGCATAACAAGCTCATACATTTGTACATAAAGTAATAACAGACTGCAAAAACCAACAATAGTCTATACATAAATAAAAATAAAACAACTTTATTTTACACAAAATATGTGTGTAATACATAAATGGCTTTAATCTGAAGAAGTTGTTTGTCTTTTTTCTGTTTCGTTCTTCAGTGAAATTTATAGCAGCTAATGGCTGAGCTAATTCCTCGATAAACTTTAGTCAGGAAGTCAGAATCGTTTTCAAGGAGGATGTTTATTTCTTGCTCGAAATAGGAAAAACCTTTCTACAAATTTTTTTGATGTAAACTGTTTGACCCTTCATCAAAAACCGTTTCTGCAACTGAATGAGTTACTCATACGAAACAGATTCACTATGAGCTAATATAGATGATGATATTGACTGATTTTCGGCCTCTCATTTTATCAGTCTCCAAAGTCGATAATCGTTCCGATGGCATTTTATCTTAAAGATAAAGTAATTATAAAATACATATTAGAAATGTTTAATATGTACAAACATACAAATGTACTTACGTACAAAAAATGTCCCTAATTGCTTGCAATTTTTCCAGTTAACGTGTAAAAATCAGTAATAGATATGTAGACATGATGTTTCGGCACCGAAAAACGTTTTTCTGTTATAGCGAAACATTTTAGGCCGAAAATCGCACCTTAATTAAAAGAATGCCCTATAAAGAGCGGCATTATAGCGAGGTATAGGTGTATAGTAGTATTACTTTAAGGGATCTTACCTCACTCTTGTTTCAATGTTCTTAGCTTAAGCATGGTAGTGAAACTAACTGCTAAAGCCGAAAATCTAAGATGTATTAAAGGTTCGCATTTATTTGTTGCCCTCTCAACTGTTGGTTGCCCAGTTGAAACTGGCTGCATTTTTAAATTGATTCAAAATAAGTAGACTTCATTTATTTATATATACATACGGTATATATGTATGTTTACCCATCAATCAATTGCCTGTGCTGCAGATCAATAAAAAATTAAATTAAGATCGCGAATTGAGATTGCAATGCAAAACAACTCAACAAATTTTTAAAATTCCTAACAAGCTCGATTTTAAAATTAAACCAAAACACAATTTGCATAAATTTTGAATAGTATGCAAAAAAGAAGATACAACGCCAACAAACTGTGACATGTGCAGACACAAGCACAATCCACACGAACACTTATTGATGTGTGTGTGTGTGTGTTTGTGTGCGCGCGAAAGGACATTTATCAGGCACTTTGTGTCGAGTGGTGTTTGCGTGAAAGCCAAACGCTATAATATTTAATTTAAAATTGTATCCCCGAGCGTTTAGCTTATGACATTAAAACTGAAGCGACTCAAGCTAGAGGCAAATGAAATACCTTAAAATCAGCTTACGGCCAGGGCAACACACATCCAAAGGATGTTTTTTTGTGTGTGTGTAAGGAGTTCATCTGTTCTAAGATGTACTTATTTTAAGAACCTTAATCTTTGGAAAATTAAATTGCATTGAGCAATGAAAAATCGAGTGCACGACAGATTTTACTAGATTTTTGATTAGCATTTGTGGAACACATAACGCTTAGTATGAATAGAGTTTCGCTTGGCTGCACCCTTAACACTCACAACATGTATAAATTAATTAAAATTCAATTAAAATCGTGCACGCACGTGTTGCTCCCACGCGCTCAATCATAATTTATATTTACCTCAAATTAAATTACAACTCACAACACCCACAAAACAAAACAGCCCTCATACCTCCTGAACTTCCACATGTAGCAGGCAACAAAACAAAGCTAATCGTAATTGATAATGTGGCCCACACTTGAATATTTTGGCACTAATTGCAAATTGTGAATCAAATGTTCATTAACATTTCATGGCTCACAGCATCGCAAACGCTAAAATTTGAGTCGAAATTTTAGTTACGAACAACACAAATACAGTCGAACTTTCATATAAACAACTTTCTATGTTAAGATTCGTTTCCAGAACACTGAAATATTTTTTAAATCAAAAACACAAAATACGAATTTACTGTTTTACGAAGTTATTTCTTGTCCCCTTGAGATTCATTACTTGGAAGCTCAACTGTAATATAAAATTTTGTGCAACTTTCATTCTGGTATCCTAGCCATTTATTAACACCTCTTTTTGCTGGCTTAAAAGTAAGCTGCGCAAATATTGAAAATTACTGAATAAAATATTTTTTAATTCGACTTAAATATAAAGTAAAGTTCAATTTGTAGCTCGATTGTCAGATACTCTTATTCTGAGTTTGAAAAACATTTATCAAGATCAAACCATTATCTTTTAAATATCGCCTCAAAAATTATCGTCTGTAATTAAAATGGTTGTTTATGTGCCAGTTTGCTTTCAAAACTCATGTAAAGAGTAAATTCAATAATCTTTGCAACATATTTGTCTATGGAAAATAGCTCTTTCCATAACAGTGACTTTGGTTAGGTTGAAAATAAAAAAAATTAAAAAGATTAATCGCAGAAAGAATTTAATTAAATATCAATTAATGATAGAGTCGAAAGTCAAAACTAATTAAAATAATAATGTACATATCTATAAATAATGTTATGTGGGAAATCTGGAACACAGAGCGAAGCAAAAATAATATTAATAGCTCAATGTGGTATAAAAATCCATCTTTATCGCGTTCTATGTTTACAGTTTACAGTTTGTTTACGTTACAGACGCAACAAAATAAATTAAAGATTTCCTTCAAACATTTGAAATCAGCATATTTTATTTGTCTAAATAATATGTAATAAATTGTGTAGCAGTGGAGCAAATTGCAATTTTAATGGCATATCAAGAAAATATAAATAAAACCACGCGTATGTAAATTGTTAACAAATTTGTTTCATGCCATAACTTTTAACATATAAAAGCAAATGTTTGGACATTGCATAAAATGCCAACAAGCACAACACAATTTATAAATGTTTTACACATCGTTGCGAGCATATCCGGCTTGTGCGAAATAGAACAGTAGTCATTTGGCGGACACAATTGCTATGGCATCATTTATCACAACAGCTGCGACTGCAAGTAAATATGCAATGAAAATTTGGTCATACGCACGGTCACAAGTTTCCGCGTTAATTAGCTTTTGACAGATTTTAAGCGAAGGTTTGATTTAATGATATCACGATGAAATTTCAGTTAAATTTGCCAATTATATATATATTTTTTTAACCTTTTGTATAAAGTTTAGTTTTGCTTCGAATTGTTGATGCTAATTGTGTTGCATGCATGGTAGACTGTTTTTCACTTGTCTGTCGCCGTCTCATTCTTTTTGTGTGCATGTGGGTAATTTCATTTTGTGTTCTATGACTTTTAATTAATTTTCAAAAGTGCATTACTTTTCAACAGTCTGCAGAGAGTTGCCTCTCTATTTGTTGCCATCCTGGCTGACTATCTGTCTGGCTGGCCGGAAATGTGTCATAATTTCCGCCCTTAGCTTGATGTCGGTCAGTTCGAATGAACTGTTGTCTATACACTTCGTTGTGCCGCTGTGTAGCAAGCGTCAACACCATTCAATTAACTTTGCCACACTAAAAAGACAACGTTTCAGATCTCATCATCCGCTAAACGTCCAAAGGGTCATCCAGCTTACCAAATCACAGGCAACATAACTGAAAAGTGTCTGAAAAGTGTCATTGAAATGAGCATCAGTAGGCGTTTAAAAAAATAATAGTATATATATTAAAAACATTAGAAATACGTGTTACATTCAAGTACCAATTATCATTGACGATTTATCGCATCAGAGCACGACTTGAAGATGTCCGCTGAAGTGGAAGAGATGCTAAAACGCTTCCAAAACATCAAGAATGTCGTCGGCATACTTGTTGTAGATAATGATGGCATTGCCATCAAATCAACTTTGGATAACCAAACAACAGTTCACTACGCTGGTCTCATGCGAATACTAACGGAGAAAGCACGCCAGGTGATATTGGACTTAGATGCTACCAATGAGTTTATATCTATGCGCATGCGCACAAGCTTTTTCGAAATAGTTCTTATGCCGCATGATAATTTCCTTATTGTCGTCATACAGAATCCCTGCGATTAGAAGTGCCAAACGGATATTTATTTTAAATCTTTTCGTGTGTTTCCAAAAATTATGACATTAGAAATAATTCCAAATAAATAAAATTCTGCTCAATAATGCAATAGAACGAGCGTTAAAGAGACAATTATTCAAACACCTTGCCCAATCTTATTTACATTAAATGAAGACTATGTGAGCCAGCCGAGAAACAAAATGTTAAGCAAGCAAATTAATTATCTATGACGATTTTTAAATTTTTTTTTTATTCAAATCTTTATTTAGAATCAGTCTTTAGCCTACAACTAAATAATATAAAAAGGAAATAATACATAAGGCACTCGCTTGATGGTTTCTTTATTATTTGAATCGGGATAAAATATGCAGTGGGTGACGTTGGAACGGTCTTGGTTTCTCAGAGCAATGCACTCGTGGCTCTGGCAAGGCAGGGGTCGTCAGATAAAACGACGGTAACGTCGGCGTTTGTGGCAGCAAGGAGGCCTTGGCGGCTAAGTACTGGCATATCGACTGTAAACGAGGTGTATAGTGTCGGGTGCGCAATCGCATCAAAAGTATTATTGAATTCGTTGCCAACCTCTACACGATGAGGCATTCCAAAAATGCGGAGATTATTTTATAGCTTTGGTAATAACTATAATTTAGGTGAACACTTCAATCGAGGAAGCTGTTACTGGCCAAAATGCATTAATCACCTCTTAAAAGTGCGCTAAAATAGTGGCAAGCATATATAGTAAAAATAATTTGCATCACTGAAATAAAAAATATAAAAATATAAATAGACAAAAAGACAAATTTGAGTAAAGTTCGAGTTCAGCTATAAAATATATTCGCATACAAATTGTACAATCTTCATCCACATGGAACAATCTTCCCCTTAATATTTTTTGTGTTTGAAAACTTTGTTATGCGTCTTCTACAGTTATTGCTGAATACTATTTGTACTTACCAAGTGGATAAAAAAATATGTTTAAGCCATAAGCACTCAAAGGCCAGCTTAATAATATGCCAACCAAAAGTACGTATGC
This sequence comes from Scaptomyza montana, assembly GCA_018904305.1. NCBI lineage: Eukaryota > Metazoa > Arthropoda > Insecta > Diptera > Drosophilidae > Scaptomyza > Scaptomyza montana. Next base: position 5,007,254 of record JAEIGR010000004.1, read on the forward strand.
TATTTTCTAGTAACAAAAAGTTAAATTAAGTTTTATAATAAAACAACTTCAGCCTTGACAACCCACTTTATAAGCGCCTGCAAGCAGAAGGATTCCACCTACAATATGAACAGCACAAAACCCGTATTGAAGTTTCCTCAAATCCATAGAAAAATTATTGGGAAAAACTATTTTAGTAAATTACTGTTAAAATCGAATTATAAAACAAATATTTCCATACATACCGCTTGCTGTATATGATATATAAGATTCATAATAACATGTGATTAGTATTGTAAAAGCTAACCCATGTAAAAATGTCCAAAATCCAAAAATAATTGCTTTCATTCTTAGCGGGCAACATATGTTATCAAAGTAGTGACAACATTTGCAACACATTTTAAATTTGCTAAGTTTTGGAATGTTAAATTTATTTAAGTCTATTATCCTTTTCTATGATTTTTCTTATATTACAGTGTGTAAATTTGTTTGTTTGAAATTACAGAACGCTGTCACTGGTTTCAAACTGTGTTTTGGTAGACTACTTTATCAAACAAAACCTGTGCACGATGAAAAAGCCTTAGAACGAAAGCATTTCAAAGCCTCGAAATTTTTGATAAACAATTTTGTGACGATCAATGTACTTTTCTAAAAACGAACAAGTGAGAGCCGTAGACTTTACCCGCAAATTCATTGCATTATGACTAAACTTCAAACTAAGATATCTCTCGTGCTCTTAACCGGTATCGATTTTCATTGATATGCTTATTGTTTTTAGTTGTACGACATTAATGACTACTGATACAGTTTATTTTTCTTTTCTTTACTCACGTTTAATAGTTTGTACTATATACAGTACATAATAATACTTCTGATATGATTCGATTTAGTAAAAAATGCAGCAGCTTATAATAAATTCTGGTAAAAAATATATGCATTAACTTTTCCCTTCAAAACATTTTTTATAATGTCTGCAGGCCCATATGGTAAAGATAACTTTCACTCCGATACCGAGAGTAAAAAGGATTTTGGTTTAGTGCAATGTCCGTCATGGTGTCTGTCCATCAGTAAGAACACCACATTATTTGGACAACAGTAAAACTAGAGATTTAAAAATTTGCAAATATCTTTTTCTATGCGGGACAGCTAAAATGTCAAGATTGTGTCCCAACGCCTACTGGTGGTGGGAAATCATTAACTTCGATATTTGAAAATCGATAAATTCACATATTTCCCACACCCGAACATCTAGAACTATCAAATTTTGGTAAGGAGATAGCAACTGCATCAAAAATTTGTTTCTTCATTTCGACTCCATGTTTCGAACCCAACATTTTCCAACAACGTGGAAAAGAGCTGTTATAAAAATGTTGGCTTAACATTGAAAGAGAGAAAATCTTGTTGAGTTTGCTACCGACCTTCTCAAAAAGTGTTGAAAGAATATTCCATAGACGACTTTCCGAGGTTCCAGCATTTTTAACCATTGAAATTATATTACTAACATTTGTAATAGACGAATGCCGGTGAATAAACAATACAGAAAGAAATATTTATGGTATGCAGATGTTCATATTAAAATTCCGTACGAGTTATATTTGTATCAAATATTTTTGAACCTCTTTACCTTCGGTATCGAGTATAATTAAACGATTCAAAGTGTTTTTTCACTCTATATGTACGTGTATAAATATTTTTTTTATTTCTCAAACAAATTACAAATGTGATTGTTGATGTTGAAACGACACTATTAGCCGGTAACGCTTCTTAAGGGTTTTATACAAGTATTCCAAGAACAATTTAGATATTACTTTAGATCGATTTTTGTGGATTTTTGTATGCTTATAAATAGCATTTAGGCACTTGCATTCAAACAATCTTCATCAAGCTTTTTGCGCATATCTGCAAGCCCATATGGTAAAAAAGACTTGCATAACTGAAAAGAAATACAATAAGGTTATGGAAGGAACTTGACAAAAGCACTCCCTGACTTTTCGGAACTACACCTGCAGATGCACATATCTTTTGGATACCAGGTATGAAAAACCCGTATTTGATTACTTACTTGGTAGATATATAAACACACTGCAGACATAAGGTATGATGGAGGACAGTACAATTCCAGCCATAATCACCCAGGTAACAGACTATGTAAAAGAAAATAAAGTTAGGCGTATAAATACAAATTTGATATCATACCGTAAAAGCGCCTACTAGTAGAACAAGTCCTCCGAGTGTATGAAATACAAGGAGTGTATATAGCAAATATCCTATCCAATCAAACCAAAACTCAACCATTACGTTTCTAAACCAATATGCAAGGAAGAGGATTAGTGAATTGGCTAAGGTCCATGGGCCAAAAATCCATATTTTGGTTTTCAGCGAGCAACAGCAATCATCCAAATGCGCACAACCCTCACACAGACACATTTTTTATTTTTATTTTTAGTTTGTTGCGACCGAAATAAAAAAAAATAAAACTTGAAATTTTAGTACCATTCAGTTTCGATGAAATTTCGTTTATGAATGAATTTCGTTTTTACATATTTCATTTGTAAAAAAAAAATAATAGTCTAAAATTTAAGCGGTAGCTAGATTTTGTATAATGTTTTTGTTTCTGAGCTGAAACAAAATTCGAATCTTTTACACTGTCATGTCAAAATTACATAAACCTGTGTATACAACAAAATTAACATGAAACTTAATTGTTACATTCCATTGCACAACTTCATTATACCATATTTAAAATCTCAAAGCGATCAGCATTTCTCCAATGGGAAAGTGTACTTGTAGAATAAAGTGAAAAAGTAGTTAATCATGTTTCTTCATTATTTATGATTTTGGTTTTTTTCACAATTCAATTTCAATACATGAATTTATTTTATTTAATTTTTAGATAATATCTGCACGCGGTTATGGTGAAAATAATTTGCATTACTGAAAATAAAAAATAGAATATAAAAAACGAATACGCTTGGCAAAGACAAGCCCTGTACCCAAAAAAAATATAAAACTTATATAAAACAAGTGTGGCATAGTTAATATTGGCTATGCCAAGACTATGATACCCTTCACACATGGATTAATTTTTTTTTTCGCTCCTATTTTTACTCTTGAGCGTCATTGTTCGTGTGCGACAACAACAACAACAATTTGACAATTTTTTGCGTTATACCACTTTTGAAGCAAATGAGCTATATGTAGGTACTTGAAAGTGCACGACAGCAACAACAATTGATAGTACGATATGGTCAATTTGTATGGTGGCTATGTCGAAGAATGGTCCGAGCGGGATGAAATTTCATAGTGAACAAACCCGACATTATCTAAGCAATCTGTGAAAGTTTAATCAAGATCGGTTCAGCAGTTTGGCCGGAAATCGTGCTGAAACAGACGGACAGACAGACGGAAATCAATTCCTGAGCTCGTCCTGATCATTTTGATATATAGTTTATGGGGTCTCCCATCATTCCTTTAAGGCGTTACAGATTCATGACAAACTCAAAATACCCTGTTTCACATGTGTGAAGGGTATAAATACACAGAGAAAAAAAATCCGTTCTCGCTAGTGCAAAATCAAGAACATCCGTTGACAATAACTGCCTAAGCACGGATTTTCTTGATATGAGAACGGTTTTCTTAAATTAAGAACGTAATTTTTAAGACCGAAAAGAACGACATGTTCTTGAAACCGTTCTTAATATGATAACATTGGTTCTTAATTTAAGAACAATTTGTGCTTGAATTTGGAGTAGCATTGGTTGTTATTTTAAAAAGAATTTTAATTTTTATAACACTTTGAAATCAGTATCATAACGCTAATTGGTGTGTTATTCAAGCATATGCTACTATAATATTGTTATTAAGATTATTGCGGCTGTGGGGAGACATTTTAAGTATTTCACTGTATAGCTGTTTTTTTGTTAATAGTTAATAACTTTACCAAATACCTTAAATATGCTAGAGAAATATTTTAAATATAAATTAAATTCAAATGTTTACCAATGTTCTTATAATGGACCAATATCAACACATGGTTCTTAAATCAAGAACGTCTGTTCATAATTTAAGAACAAAATCAGAATTAAGAACATGTTTTAAGAACGCCGTTCGTATTTTAATACCAAAAAATTATGAACGAAAAGTCTAAAAATTAAGAACATTCGTTCTTATTTTTTTTCTTTTGTATGAATCATTGAAAGTGAGATTCCACTCAATGGGATATAAAAAGAGACATATCAAATTTTAAACATTTACCAAATAACTTTCAACAAAACTATAAAAAAAACCCTTCCAAATAAATCATAGCTATTCACAAAAGGTTGAACAGCTTCTTTATAACAATTCAGTAAAACAATATTTCTGCCTGCTACGCATAAATTCACATACATACACTTGATACATTCTATGTGGGTACAGGGAATGCAAAATATGTTTTATAAAGCATACCTGGTAGAAATATAGATCCAAATGCATAATAAGGCAGAATGGAGCTTGCTATGATTCCAATCAAAAATACAATGCCAATACTCTAGGAAAAAAATTAAAAATAAATATAATTAAATTAAAGCATTTTAACACAAGCAAGCACAATCATACCTTCCAAACGCCTAGTAGTATGGCGCAGCCTGCAAGAAAATGGAAGGCGACGGCTATATAACTGATTATCGCTATCCAAGGATATTTCAACAAAAACGTTCTAAACAATTCAACAATAAGGAAAACAATTGAAAATCCTATTGTCCAAAAGCCAAAAACATATTGTTTTGTTTTCATCCTGCAACAGCAGTCATCCAAACTCGCACCACATTCGCACAAACACATTTTTATTATTACAAACCAAAAATAGGAAAAAAAAACTTTCAATTTTGATAGAACACTGCTTCAGTAAATTTAAGAATTTTTTAGTAAACTTATCTAAATTTTGTTATATGTATTTGCTGGGTCAAATCAAAGCGACTACTAGGTTTTTTTTGTTTTCCTTGATGCTTGTTGGTTTCAGAATTGAAAAAATCTCGAATGTTTTAAACTGTCAACATGTCAAAATTAACTACAAATTTGTTTTTTGCAATCACATAACGATTGGATTCTAGTATTGGTGTGCAGTTTGTAGCAACTGGGCAGAAAATGAGTATCGACTAAGAGCACACTTCAACAATCGCAACTTTGTCATCGACCCGTCAATCTGTCAAGCCGTCAATTCTCATACAACATGGCCGGAAACCACACACCAACTCAGCTGCAACAATTGCAGAGAATGTTTCTTATGTTAGACCAACGCGGCGATGCCAAAATTCGGCACTCGCAACTGGGTGAATGTCTTCGCATACTGGGCGCTAATCCCAGTGAGGCAAGCATACATAAGCACATCCAACAGTTGCGTGCTTGCGGCAAGCAACTGGTTTCCTTTGACGACCTAATGCCAATCTATGAGAGCATCATGTCACAGACTGGATCCGAAACAGCCGCAGATAACGAACACTTTATATTCGGTTTGCGCTTTTTAGATGAGCACAACACTGGGTACATACCTGCGGCTAGGCTTCGACGCATCATGACTACCTGTGGCGAGCGTCTCACTCAAGCGGAGATGGACAAGCTATTGGTCAACCTCGTCAATAAGCAAGGGTTGGTGAACATAACGGAGTTTGTGCACTCAATCACTAAAAGCCCAGATTATTAGAGTAACTTACCGAATCCAATAACTAGAAATGTCATAAAACATTTGTATGCAAAAATTTAATATTATAATCACCATGGTAGAGCTTTTGATGTAAATGTTAAAAGACTTTTCCATGCTTTTAAAAACAAGATAATATGCTGAAGAGAATTCCTTGAAAAATATTTTTGTTTCTTTTCGGAAAATGCAACTCACATTCAATTTTTATAACATCTGACAAGTTAGTTAATTGTCAGTGACTTGCTTTTTGAGCGGAATACAAAACTGCAGCTATAAAACATTGCAATGCTATTGGCCATCAAAATGTTCCACTGTCATTTCTGTGAAATAGGGCAGTATATGCAAATGTTGTCAAAAACATTCAAAAGCACAACTTGTAAATGAAAATCCAAATCAACCTCAATAACGTAAAATATATAGAAAATTTAAAGGTTAAGCTAAAATGTCGCGCCAGTTGAATGCGGAACTCTTTTGTGTTAGTCCGAAAAAGATGACATTCTATGCACCTTACAATCGCACACAAAGGCGTTTAATTACCGTTATGAATCCGAACTCCACAAGGATTCTGTACAAAATAAGATCGAATGCACCACGTGAATATACTGCAAGTCCAAACTGTGGCTCGATTGAGCCCTATGACTTTGCTGAGGTAAACATTAGCCTAAGCCATTTTGATTACCAGTCCGATCAGGATTATTGTCATCGCTTCTCCATTCAATGCATCCGATCGACGACAACAATAAAGATTGACAGCCAATCAATTCTAAACATTTTTAAGAAAACGAACCACTCGGATATTGAAAGTGTGCGATTGCCCGTCGAACTGCTGTCAGAACCCATACCCATAACACAGGAAGAACTGGACATTCTGTTGCAACATGATAGTCAAAACAGGCCATGGAAAACACAGTCAACAAATATTGACTATATAAGTAGTTTGGAGCAGCTAGAAATGCCCAGACAACAAAGGAATCGCTGTAGATGGACCCGTTACGTAATGACATTTCTCATTATAATATCTTGCTTGGTTGCTGGTAAGCTCTTGACTTTAATGTACCTAGACAAAAACATATGCAGACCTTTGAGAACTGCTTTAATTTGCAAACTCTTAACATAAAGACAACAATTCAACAAGAAACTTGCTTTTAATTGATTTTACATTTGAAAATAGATTAGCTTTTTTATAGTAATATTTTTAGCAATTGTTATTTGGTACTTCATTTTAAAATGCACTCATTTATTGCAGCTTACGTGCATCGCCTGCAAATTGAGGACGATTTGCATATGCATTTTAAAATGGATAATCTACAGTTATAGACGACTTTTGACATGCCTTGACCCTTCAAATTGATTCTGCTTAAGCTCAACTCGTTTTTATTTCTGTCAATGCATTTTAATACCTTTAAATAAACTTAAAAGAAAAATAACGCTTAATTTAATAAAAAAAAACAAAGTAAACAAATATTTAATGTAGCAAGCAAAGACAGCGCTGTCTAAAACACTTAATCATTGTGTTGACAGACGCATTAAACACAAAGTCAACTGATGCCCAAAAGGTCAACTTCCTGTGCCCACATCTAATTTTGGTATGGGCGATGTGGGCGTCGCTCGCCAATTGTTGTCTAATTGTTGGCCGCACTTCATTAATTCGCGGGGCAAACAACGGTTAGTCGCATTGCCTGCATTTCCAAATTTACTCTCTCCCACAAATCAACAAATAAGGCCAACCATAACACAACCACAACAATAACAACAATCGCAATAATAATGGTAAACATAAAGTGAACTTTGATTATAGGTGTGCGATTGCGAATGACCTGGTTAGCCTCGATTTAATGATCCTCTAAATCATTTAATTGCTCTATCGGAGGTGGTTAAGCAACAAGTACAAAGAAACCAAATTCCTGTGGTGCCAGCTCTTAGCGAATATTAATAGGAAAAACTTCAATTATAGGTAGTGTATGAATAAAAATAACTAATTTGTAGCTATGAATTTACAATATTTGTTACACAAAAAGCTCAATAACAATACTAATCTGCTCTTAACAAGCCCACTGAAATTGGCAAAAGAGGTGAATGTGTAAGCATTAATACGACATTACCATCAAATTGCCTTACACAATAACAAGTATATAAGAAGAGAAGAAAAAGGAAGCGAGCAGTTAAAGAGGCACCCAATCAATTCAACAATTAACCAACACAACGAATTGGTTGGTATTAAAGCATTGACTAATTATGCAACCCACTTCTATCCGCCCTCATTTAAGACACCCACATACAAACAGCTCAATAAGTCGATCGATATACGATATACACAATATATATGTATAGACAGCCGTATATGGAGACGGAAAAAAAGCATAGCCAATTAGTCGCACATTGCGTATGAGAAATGCGATTATGCATGTAAGTTTGGCCAAGTTGACGCTAAGGTTTATATAGCATATCAACCTTTGAGGGCATGTTGAGTTCATCCCTTTGCATGCCATGCTCTTAATCCATAAATCGCTTTTTATGCGTTTCCATTTGCCATTCGCCGCACAGAGAGGGAGCAGCAGTTCCGTAGCCTTGCACTCATAACCCATTTGTACTCAACGTTTTTTTTTTTTTTCATTCCATTTTCGCCTTTCTTCTGTTAACACTAGTTTACATTTGAGGCTGTCACCAATACTAACGACTTATTAAGCTGATTCGGCGTAAGTTGAATAAACAATGCAAGCCAGTCAATGTATTCAGGTCCAGAGTTCGGTGATGATGCATTTGGGTCTTTTCTCCATCAACCTTCCCTTGACTTCCTTTGCTCTATTTGAGTGGCAAAAACGTATCCTTAGCTGCTGCTGCTGCTTCAAGTGCATCTGGCGTAGTCAGATGGCCCACGGGCTCAGTCACCTTGACATGCTCAAAGGACTTCCTTTGGGTGGGTTCACATCTCCGTTAATTTTTGACGTGAACATTTTTAATGAGTTCCACATGCAAGAAAGGTAGCAAATCATAGTATGTCCTGGCATAATAGGAGCACAGCTAAAACTAAACATAAAAATTTTAAACGGTTTTTGTGATTTTGTTTTGTCCGTTCTCCTGCTTTTGATTTAAATGAGTAATGAATTCCACATTTTATATTATTTAATTTTAATGCGTTTGTGCAAAATATAAATATGAGTTGCCCAACATTCACACCAAACTTTGCGGATGACAGCAAAGCAAAGCTGAAACTAACCAAAAACAACAAAATGCGGCAAACACAAAACTTAATGACATTTTAATTTGTGTTTTACTGGTAGCGACAGCCAACTTAGCAAATTATTGAATGTATATGCAGTGTACTTAATTTTAGCAGTAAATTTGACTTGAGATTAACTTAACTTTAGTATTTATCATCAAAAAAAGCTGTTCCTACAGGGAATCTCTTACTGATCACTAAATTTGTTTTTGAATCGAATTTAAGTACAAGAGCAAGAACACACATGTGCACAGTACTTTAAACAACATTGATACCCTCGACAAAGTGCACTGTTGAGAAAGTTCATTAAGCTCATGTAAGTTAATTAAAATGCAAACCGGCAAACTGACAGAGTGATCAAAGTGCCAGAGACAGACTGGAGTGATTGAGCTGGGGCGGAGAGTTAGTGGCAAGGAGGAAACTAGAGCACAGCCGCATAATGGCAAAATCAGTGAACACTGCAAACAGAAAAGCCACATGCCAAGGCTGAGGTGGGCGGAGGTTGAATGTCTGTTGACAAAACCAGGATTGCTGTGCACCTGTGCAACATGTGTCAACTGATTTAGAGCACTTTCTGTCCACCTGCGCTTATGGTTGCCAATTGACAGCAATGCGGGGCAAATAGTGTGGGTGGCGAAGCGATTGTTGTAGATGTTGCACCCCTACCAATGACTTGGTTGCCATATTTATTGAGGCACATCAATTGTCAAGCATTTGTCCCAATTCAAAAGCACAAATGATAATTAGCCAATCCATTGCTACGCCCACATTTTCAGTGTATTGTGCAAGCACGTAATGTGACTTGCAACTGCTACTTGCATCGCAAATCACATTCGACACACTTTGTTGTAATGAAAAATAACAAAAAGGAAAAAGAAAGTTTTGTTTATGCCAACGTGCCTGTTGGCACTGCCATGCCTTTGCTGGCACCTCCTTTGCCCAATTGTTAACTCTGGCATAAATTATAATTGTTGAACTCCCTTTCATCAGCAGCAACAGTCACAAAATATATATAGAATTTTCCTTTTGCCCTTTATACCTTATTTTTTGTGGGTATGCTGCTTTGTGTGAATGCAGTCTATGATGTGCCCCAAAGGTACGCAACATTTTAATGTAATTAAAAAATTAAATATTTGAGAGCCGAAAGTGAAAAGGGGTCAGATGTATCTGCGAAACGACGAATGTGAAACACCTTTCAATACAAACTTACAAAAATTATGTATTGAAAAATAAAACAACCTACAACGATGCGTACATTAACAATACAAGCAAGCAACACACTCGCACATACACACACACACACATTGCTGTTGTGCGTGTGCTCCCCTTTCTTGTTTTGTATAATCGATGTTGCCATGCGCACTTTTAGCTTTGTACTTCAGTTTCATATTTAACTTCTTATTGGCGTTTAAAGTTTTTCTTGTGTTTTAAATTGACGCATAAAAAGTGAGGCGATGAGAATATATGCAGCAGCGCATATTAAATTCACTTAGTTATTTAAAATAACACTAGCTTGCAATATTCTTACTTACTAAACTACATTTAATAATATGAAATGTTCAACTTATCTAGTCATAAATAGAATACTCTTAAAGCAAAATTCCAAACGATCAAACTTTCCCATTTGATTCCCTTGTGCTGCTAGGCTTTTTACATTTTATGAGTTCGCAAACAGATCAGAATTCTCAAATATATTTGCATTTATAAACATTTCGACTTTTTTGCCGATATTTATTGTCTGTCACAAAGAATATCAAAAGTGTGAAACAAAATGGGCATACAAGCTGTGTGTGTGTGTGTGACTTAATCTGGCAGTTGTAAGCCTATAAGTGATAGGGGGCTGGGAGCAGGGAATATACGACAGCAGACTACAAATATTTACAAAAGCTTTTATTTGTCTGATTGATTTATTTAAATATTTATGCAGTGCAATTGTGAAAATGAAAAAAAAAAACGGTATTGCCTTAAAAACAACAGCATTTTACATAGCGACTTATGTATTTGAGATTAAAGAGAAAATAAAACGAATAAAATATATAGATATCTATAACTATAGATAAGAACATTTGAGTGTAATGGCACAAATATGAACAAGACGGTAATGTATGACAAACAAACCAAATAAAAAAAGCAAAAAGCTTGACCAGAGCTCAGAGACAAAAAAGTGGGCCATGTGAATAGGGGAGCGAGAGTGTGGTGCGGTGGGAAGCCATAGAAATGGACAGGCGGTCTTTGGAAAAAAAACCCCAACGAATGCGGCCGGCAAGCTATTTAGTTATTTAGAAAACCACAGAATGCAAATGCAGCAAATGTGCCAATTTCCACAGTTTCACAATTCACACACATTAACAAACATACGCACACACACAAATGTGCACACGGACAGCAAGCCAAACAAGTCTGTAGCAACAATTAAAAAATCGGTGTCAAAATGCTAACGTCAAGAATTTTAAGTGCATTTCAAGGTTTGCAACTGTCGCGCATTAAGCATACGCAATGTGGGACAAGCATTGCAACCGATGCTGCTGAAAACTGTTGCTGCTCGTTTTACGTTTTGATCTTTTATCTTTAACAGCAATCAAATCCTTAGCAGTATTGGAAGCTTAATTTATCAATTCAAGAAGATATACTCATTAGGATCATTTAAATTTAATATACATTCTTTCTAATATTATATATGTATGTGCATAAAATTACTTTATTTTTGCCAATTATTATTTGTACCGATAAACTTCTATCATTATTGCACAGAGGATGATAGCGCACAAATTAAAACACTTTTATTATTATGTGTATTGTTTGTTGTTTATTTGATATGATTGCAATTTTTAAATTGCACTTTTTAATGAAGCTGTGTTAAATAATAGTTTGAACAGTTTGTTTTGGACAAAATTTTGTATGATAAGCAAATTTTTAAAAAATTTAATCCAATCGATGTTTACAAGGTGCGGCGTCCCCATAAACCATTATTGATATCTTCATTAGGTCCTTTGTTCGGAATTATGGTATTTTCATCAAAATTATTATCAAATGCACCCTATGTAAAACAATTTTTTGAATTAAAATAAGTAAAAAAGAATAAAACTTATTCTTTAAGAATATAAAAAAAAAAATTTCACTAAAATAGATTTCATAAATTACCGTAAGTATTTGCTTGTTACCAATTGGTAGAGAAGGCTCATCGTTATTCTTGTTTAAGTCTAAATGATAGATTTGTAAACAGTCAGTTTGAAATGAATAAGGAGCATAAATAATTAAGGCATACCATTAAATACCATAAAAGGGTTTTCCATGTTGCTGGCTCCATATTCGTTGTCAGTGCGGTTGAAGCCATTTGACATATCCGGCAAATATGCAGGCCTTTCATTCACTGAATAACGTCTCATGGGGCCATTCTGACGCACCGGGATGCTCTCATTTATTTCAGCTTGACTTTGCATCAAACCTTCTGATCTTATTTGATAGTACTCCATCAATTGTTTCTGGTTCAGTTCATACTCCATTTTCATCCGCTCCTTATCGCGTTCACGCTTTTCGAGTTCTAAAAAAAAGGCGGAAAAACAACTAGATATTTAAGTTCCGTTGAGATACTTATGATAAATGTGTACTAACCTTCGCGCAGCATTTGAGTTTCTCGCTCATAGCGAGCTATTTCCAGCTGCGATTCAAGTTCTTCCTCCTGCAACTGCAGTTGGAGCTTAAATGCAGTCAATTGTGAACGATAGCGAGCATGCAAGTCCTTCCATTTGGAACCATATTCGTGATCAAACGAACCGGGTTCTGCGAAACGTGGTCCAAAGCTGCGCTCTTGGTTGAACTGGTTGTTCTTAACCAGAACCTTTTCGGGCAATCCGTCAACGTTCTCGATCAACTCCTTGGGCTCCACCACACATGGACGCAACGAAGCGGTCAAGAAGAAGCACTTCTCCTGGCACATACGCAAGCAGGTTGTGGCCGACGATTTCTTGGAAAACTCAACGGTACCCTCTCCCATATGATTGCCACGATCATCGACCGTAATAATGGCACGCTCAACGGGTCCGAAGATCTCAAAGGCTTTGTATAGCAGCTCATTGGATACAAGGTGTGATAAGTTGCTAACACGCAAGACAGTTGCATTATTAGAAAAACGGACGCGCAACTGGCGTCCATTGACCATGGTGCCATCCAATGCACGCTTGGCCTTCTCGGCATTAATAAAATAATCAAGTTTGACAAAAGCGTACTTCTTGTCCGGGCTCAAGAATATATCTCCCAATTCTCCATACGGCTTGAACAGCTCGCGCAAGCCGTCCTCATCGCGTATATCAGACAAGTTTCCCACATAGAGGCGATTGCGGCTTGAAAACTTTATTTCGTCCTCATCTACAATCGGCTCTAACAGTAGAGTTGGTCCGCTCATGCTACGTAGCTTTTGGATAACGTGAAACTCATCGTTTCGGTAGGAGTGGTTGTTAAAGTTGTGAGCGCTGAGAGAAAAGCGACCACCAAGACCTCCTCCGCTGCCGCCATCAGAACCAGCAACACCGCTGACGCCACCAAAACCGTTACCACCTCCAGAACCACCACCACCGACACCCCGCGATCCGCGCGATCCACGATACTTGCCACGCAGTTCTCCATTATTGCCACGATTTGTCTGCTGGTTTCCTTGTTGCCCGCGATACCCTGCATGATTGCCCCGTGACTCTGCTTGACTGCCGCGAAAGTCTAATTGATTGCCACGATAATCTCCTTGATTAACATGAGGATCTCCTTGATTGCCACGATACTCGGCATGATTGCCACGAGACTCTCCATGATTGCCACGATACTCTCCTTGATTGCCACGATACTCTCCTTGATTGCCACGATACTCTCCATGATTGCCACGCGACTCTGCTTGATTGCCACGCGACTCTGTTTGATCGCCGCGAAACTCCACTTGATTGCCGAAAGGCTCTCCTTGATTGCCACAAGGATCTCCTTGATTGGCGCGATGCTCTGCACGTCCAACGTTGTTGCTGGCCACACGAGCACGCAATGAACTAGCCTGCTTATGGACTTCAGCATGGGCTTGAGCTGTCAGTGAAGCTCCGTTTTTAGCAGCGGAAAAATCTCCATCCAGTAGTCCCGGTATTTTCGGACGCGGTTGCTGCACAAGTTTAAATAATTAGAAATATTCCATTTTTGTTCTATAAGCACATTAACATACGTGCAAAATATTAATTAGTTAACCTTTCGGACCTTGTCCTTGCCCATTAATTAAGTTACCTTAAGCTTTTTTTTTTAAATTGATTAAAGCAATTACTGAAATGTCAAAATGTCAAAAAAAAAATGTACATACATATATATTGAAAAACAAATGATATTGCAAAATTCACCAAAATCAGCTTGCAATTCCCAATACTTTCTCAATAAAGTACAAACTTAAAGGTTTTATGAACTTACGTTTTCCTTGTCCAATTGCTGGGCATTAGCTCCGCGGTTGCGAAAACGCGGTTTTTTTGGTACGTTACCATCGATTGCATTTACATTATCAATGTTGGCATTGCGCTTTCCACTGCGATTGATATTTTCATCGCTTGCTTGCGGTATTTGTTCATCATCCAAAATAATGGTTGCGTCCATCTTCACTCAACAAATATTCTCAAAAATTTAATAAAACAGTGCACAAAGAGATGCTTCCCAGTTGGTTAACAGATACCGAATGAAAAATTTTATTGCTATCAAGGCTCAATTGACAATTGACAAAGCCCACTGAGTTAATTAAAATCACAGCGATATCAAACTATCGATTGAGGTGGCTCCGATAGATTAACGTGACATCACGTACCCATTATATAATATTGATATCGCTATCGGAATAAAAGTGTTACTCAATTGATATTTATTAATTTTAACTGCCACAGTACTATCATAGACGAATAATGTAGTTAGTTGGTCAATGCACAGTATAATGTTAACATTAAGTGCTACTTGCGGTCACTGGGACTGTGATTGCAAATTGCGAAGTCGCGACAGCGTAACCGGTACACTCGTTACTTTTTCTTCACACTCGTTACTCTGCAAGTCATTAAAAACATTGTTGTGACAATTGGCAACGCAAAAAAATAGAAAATAACAGTTTTAAACATGTAAATGCATGCATCAAAGAGACTGTTTGTAAGGAAGCTTTGTAAAGTGTGACATAGAAAACAAAATTTCAAGCGTTAAACGTATCACGTAAAAATAAAAAATAAATTATTTCCAAAGTTTTAGTTATTTTAAAGCAACATGTCTTGGCTAAATGCAAATGAACATTTCCGTGATTTACTCTGTATGCTAAAGCCACGTGGAAAGACTTGTGAAGACCATTTGAGGGAGAAATATCCCGAGTGTTTTCGAGCCCATTCCAGACTCTCTTTCATTTGGGAACTACCACAGAAGGCTTGGCATCAACTTTTTCCTGGCAATCAATGCGACGATGGCAACAATACCCCCAATATCGATCACTGTGCGCAAATACTTCGAAAAGACGATTCCTCACTTTTTGGGTGTATATGGAAATTTCTGATCTTGATTGCGATCAGTATTGGAATTTTGTATGCCATTATCAAAGTGTCGCTGCAACGACGCGCATCGCAGCAGTGAACCACGATGCTTAAATCAATTCCATGTTATACCTAACGTTCGTGAAATGCTTTTGAAATTCAAGTAAACACAGTTTGGTTATCTACACCCAATAAAAAATAATTATATTGCTAAATATTTGTGTCGCAAGTTCTTAAAGCTGAAATACTTTAAATACAAAAAAAAAAAAAAAGCTTTTAACAAACTATTAATTGCGTTTTCTATATGGAAATAAAATTTTTAACTTTTTAGAAGTCAAAAGTGGCAAGAAAATAAAGCAATTTAGTTGTTGTCTTGGCAATTTAATTGAAGTCTTGACAAATAAAAATATCTTCAATAAAATAATATTTTTTATATTAGTTACTTTATTACCGTAATAAATATGATTACTAAGGCCATAGATGGAATTACAAAAATACAAAAATCAATCATAAAAGTTGCATGTATTGCTTTGTACATGTTCATATACTATTAAATGTGATTTCAGCTTGAAGTTTCTTTGACCTGTTTTAGTTTCCGACCAGACCAACATTATTTTAATTTGCCTTAAGCTCGGCAAACAGTGCCCTGGGTGTTTATGGCGCCAGATTTTTAGTTCGTGCAATGTCTGCTGCTTCAGCTGCTGTTATGTTCTGGGCTCTGTTGTCTGTTAACCACAATAATTTATGCCTTTGAGCCGTGTTTGAGTCAAAGTCTTTTGTGCGGGTGTGATTGTGTGTGTGCACATAATTTTACCTATTAAAGTAAAACACTAACAACGCTTATCATTACAAACATTGCCATGGCAGGCAGGCAGGCAAGCAACCACATCAGCAGCAACAACAGCAATTATGAGCGCTGCACATCCTTTCGTCGACGCCATTTTGTTTAGTTTATGCTGTGCTTGTGTGTGTCTGTGTGTATGTGTCTTCGCCTCGCACTTCCTAATGCAAAAAAGCGACTTTTCAGCACAAATTTTTAGCAAAATTAAAATATTTATGTTGCCGACGTGCTTAATGCCGCCGCTGCTTTGGTTGGTGCTGTCGACGCTCATTCCCACACTTCACCCCTCTCTCCATTGCTATATAGCAACTCTCTGCCAACCACTCTGTTGTTTAGCTTTTGTGCGTGTGTGTGTGTGTGTTGTTTTACGTGCGTGTTCATGATTATGGGCAGCTAGCTCTGTCCCACTGTGCTTTGGCATACACTTTAGAAGATAAGTTCAGCTTATAGAACTAACTCTTAAGAATGCTTTAAAATATTTTTGAGATGTTGCTGACCCTTGATATGTCAAAAATCAGATAAAAACCAATTATATAAAATCCAATTTTAAATTTTAGGGCTCTTTCTTTATATTATATGTTGCATATTACAAATAATAATATTAGCTTATATATAAGTTGGCTTTAAAGGGTATCTGTTAGCTGCTTTTAGATATTTAGCTTGACCCTCTTTCATTTTAATGCAGCTGTTAAACAAAAGACAATGTTTTGCAGCATAGAACAAGTGCTCCTCTCTGCCTGAGTCCCCCTGCAACGGCACACCAAATGCAGCATGATGATGATGCTGCCACTTACTATTCGCGCTTTAGCAACATTATTTTACACACTTTGTGTGTGTGTGTGTTTGTGTGTACGCAGTGCAACAACACAACTACAAGTAACTCCCATACTCCCTTCATGCAATTCCCCGAACAAACTACTTTTGACACTGCATATTAAAAACAATATATATATTTTAACGTTAAGTTTGGCTTGCGCATGCCTTGTTTGTATGTAGATAGACTCTGCAGATTTTCAGTTAAGTTAAAAAAATCTTGGAAATATTTTAGGCCGTGTGTGTGTGTTATTTAACAAATAGATTATATTAAACTCGAGTAAATGCATAATTTGATGTGCAAATAAAATGAATTTTTTTAAAGTGTCATTAGGAGCGCAAGGCGGAAAGCACACAAAAATAAAACAGGAAGAGGAAGCGACGGTCCTGCGAAAGGGAAGTAAAAGTAAATTAAGCACAATTCCTTTACAATTCCTCGGGCGTAACTTGGCCACGCTGTTTAGGGACACTTTTTGTTTGCCCTTTCGCGTTTTCCTGCTTTTTAAGCTTTCTCTTCTTCTTTCTCTCTCTGCCGCTCTCGTCTACCGAATCTTCTTTTTTCTCCATCCGCCGGCCGTCTGTTTCTTGTTAAAAGTGCTCAAATTTATGGCTATTTTGGGACCAGTTGTGGTTTCTCGTTCTGTGATTTGCTCTGCCCACATCTTATAAGTTTAAACAAATGATTTTTTATATAAGACAAAAAGGCAGAGTTGAAAATTGTTGAGAGTTTATAGGATTTATGAATTTAAAATATATTACAATAAAACATAAACATTAAACATTTATATTATATTGATTTACTCACCAAGTAATAAAATCTTCCTCATATTTTTCTATAGTTTAAAATATTTTCTGCATTCACTTAATGCTATTTTCATCGGACTCGTTGCAAGTTGCCTCATATAGCTGACCTGTTCTGAGATAATTAATGCAATAAATCATCATTGAATTTTCTTCTTCATGTTGCTGTTGCACAAGTAAACAGATAGACCGACACAGTTGCTTCCATGCTGATGTTCACTTCCTTGTTGATATCGTTTAGCAACTCTTTTTCTTAGCTCTTGGCAATTTTACGCTTGGATGCGTTTAATTTAATTTTTCCGTATCTATGACACATGGCAAATATGTTGCGCATACGCTACGTAGTGCCGTCAAAAGTAGAGAAAAAACTTAACTGTAGCAAAATTCAATTCCATAACATAATGAACTGAAAAACAGATATCCATCACAAATATAAGCTGTGTGTACTCGAACTCAAAGGCTACGAGCAAGCTGTGAACATAGCAAAAAAAAATGAATAAAACGGAAATTAAGCAAAAGCAACCGATGTCGAACTCTTACCGAGCGGAAATAGTTGAAATATTCAATAGGAAATTTGCCAAAATCGACTAAAAAGAAAACCAAAGCGAAAAATGTTGAAAAATGTCTGTGCACTCTGCTTGTTATTATTGTTTTTGTTTTACTTTCCTGGGCCACACGATGCGACTTCAATTTAAACAACTAAAAGCTTGTCTCTTACAATACACACGCACACACACACACCCAGAGAAGCACACACGGACTGATGGACAATGCAAGCGCTGCACGAAATCCCAAACTAAACCGTAACAAAAAAAAAAAAACAACAACAACGGAATCCAAATCGAACGCGATACCTAAACCAAACCAAACCCTGTTTGCGAGTTTGCCAATGCCAGGAATGATGGAGAGTGTTTTGTTTCGGTGAGGCTGCGACCGCATTTCCAACAAATATTGACACATGTGCGGCTACCAAAGATGGAAGAGAGCGCGCGGGGCAGAAACCCAAACGCACAGCCAAACGCTGTGGCCATTAGATGATTTATAGGTCAGTTCGCGGACCCAGTTACTATTTCGACACAAACAAAAACAAAGGCAAAAACGAACGAAAAGTTGCATGGATTGTCAGTTGAAGCGTTGTTGCAAGACAAGGCGGTAGAAAGTATCATATCCTATCGTTGTTTCTGTATTCTGCCCTTTCATCTTGCAACGTTGTTTCAATTTCGGGCATCGTGTTGCACAATTGAAACGAACATTCGTACAAAAAAGTGGCACTAATGAAAAATACTAAGAATCTTGTACAGTCGAAACTTGAAATGCTTTCAATTGCATTGTTTGTTTGTTGCAGAAGATGAAAACTGTAGCACTTGAGTGCAAATTGAGCTAAATATGAATTATCTAATAATAAATAAAGTTTGAGCAAAACAAGCTATCAAAATATTCATAGCTGGCTGTTTTAAAATCCAATTATCAAGCGTACAAAAAAACCCTTTTTCTACACACACAATTTTTTGAATGTTCCCAACTTAATTCGATTGACGCTTGGGGACAAACAGCTGCAGCAGGTGTTGGCAGCACATAAATTCTAATTTGTTAAAAACTAGCAAGCTGAAAAAAGAACCAAAAACATACAGAATCGAAATTAAAAATGTTTGTTGATTGCAACATTTGTGGACGACATATACACCTACAAACAAATACCTCCCCCTTATCCTGTTGCCATTTGGTGTTAGGTGCATGTTTGTGTTATTGTTTCATGTTCTTGTAGCTTTACTCCCTTTACTCATTGCTGGGCATTGTCGTATGTATGAATGTGTTCGTGTTTCACTTGCTCGTTTATTTGCTCGCATTACAATTACCAAAGGACCCAAATACTATACATACACGTACGCAAATTGTTTGAACAGCCAACGGCCAAGAACACGCTGAGTGTTTGGGAACGGGTGGAAGTTTTCGGTAGGTAACTAGTTGGTGTTAGTTGTTAGTTCGTTCTGTGTAACACAAACAAATTAATTTCAGACCACACACTCCAAATGTTTAGCACAATTCAGCAAATGCCCCTAATTGAAAATTGTGTGCAGGTGTTGTTTGTGTGTGTGTGTGTGTGTTGGGTTATCTCATTAAACATTCGTGGCAATAGGTCAAATTATGTTAATTTCTAATTATGCAATTCATGTATTGTATCATGTCAGCAATCGAAATTTGCATATTATGATGTTACACAATTAAAAATAAATCTGAGCAAAATTTTAAGTATTTGGAAATGAATATTTAATGAATATTTATTTGTGAATATTTTTATAATTATTGCTAAATTATTTAACACATTTAAGAGTCTCTGAAAATGCCGAATGCACAATTAACTTGCCTTAAATTGCATACTAATTGAGCATTCTAACAAACAAAAAAAAAACAAGTGAAAACGTTAAAGTCGGACGCAACCGACTACGGAATACTCTGAAACCAGTACAAATTGATGCAGAGCTTTTCGGGACATCTCTCGCTTTATTGCCAAAATATTGTAAGAGTCTTGCTCAAAATTTTGATTTTGGTTTAGACAATTCCAATTTTAGAACGCGTGGAAATTTTCAGTTAAGGTGGGTGCAGCAAATTAGTATTGACACTTTATCTAAGCTACTTGCAAGGTTTCAGACAGACGTACGGACAGACAGACAGACAGCATACCGGGCATTGCTGTAAGCCAATATACTCTCTATGGTATCGCGGTATTAACACTGATAAAAATTCCAGAGAATGCTTGTGTAGTTATTTATATGCAGAATTGTATGTTCATATTTCATTTTATTTATTTGCTTGCGGAAGTTTTGAAGCATCGCGCACACACAGGATATTAAAAGGACACGTAGTCATGCATGTAAAGTGCCAACGGCAGCGCCACCCAACGGCCACATATGGAAGCTGTCGTCATAGCCTTTGTTTTTGCTCGTTTTGTTCGTTATTCCTTTTTGAGGTGAATTATGAAAGCGAGGTCATTGGCTTTTCTCGAAAAAGCTGGCACAAAGCAGTGTGCTAGGTAATTCCTGTTTGTAGTCCATGCCAAGTTTTTTTGGAAAAGTCGTTTCAACCTAAAATTTAATTAAAACTCTTAATGCATTTTTAAATGCCTGTCATCCAGGAGCTGGCACCCAACACTTTTGCCAAATTAAAAGAAAACAAGCAAACTGCTTTTGTTACAAAAAGAAATGAAAAAAATGTGCGAACAGCAGCCAAGCAGCCCTCATTGTGGTCAGCAAAAACCAAACCACACACATCATTAGTTTTATTTTTTCGTTGTTTTCCGACTCTTTTCTCTTTTTTTTTTGAGGTTATGCAAAGAAAAGCGCAGCTAAAATTATGAGCTAAGCGTTGAAGAAACGCGACCCACAGCCGCAAAAAAGCAGCAACAGCAGCAGCCAAAAAGTCATCACGTGACCAAACAATTGTGGTCAGCCTCAGCCCGAGGCCCATTTGGCTGATTATTCCCTTGTTGCCTGGATGGACTGGGTGCACTGGATGCTTCTCTCAGCACATTTTGCTAATGGCATTCCAACTATTTTGATCTTCGCCTTTTGGCTTCCTTTCGTTTAACACAACGTTTCTTTGGACCCATTATTCATTTAGATTTTTCACACTTTCTTTTAAGAAACAAGCGAAATGCCACAAACATAATTGTAATTATATAAATTAAAAACTATTTAAAAATAAAATATTTATAGCTGCGTAAACAATTGCAACTCCGCTTGGATGTTTTCCTCCAAATGAAACTGAATATTAAAGCAAGTTTAAGTTTTATGTGCAGCTACGAGATACATAAACCTATATTAATTATTATTATTGCATTTACGCAACGTTGATAAGCCCAAAACAGAGAAAGCTCAACAGCAGGTGGCGGCAGCAAGACAATTTCCCTTCGCAGTTTATCAATAAGCAACTGGACTGACCACGCCTATCCCATGGCTGTTGATATTTATGGCAGTCGACGCCACGGGCAAGCTTATGGATAAAAATGGCTTCCTGTGGGCTACTTGCAACTTTCAATCTTATATACTATACATATATTTTGTGCAAATTGTAATTTAAACATTTTGGAGCTGAGCCAAGTAATAATTTGTTGTCCCGACTGCTGCTGTAGCTGTTCATCCAGCCAAGCTGAATTTGTATTTCTTTTTATTGTTGTTGGAAATTGATGCGCATCGTTTCACAGGAGAACAGGGAAGCCAAGTAAAAAACCTTCTTATCGCATCCTTTGGGCTGCGGCTGTAACAGCTCCTTGAAAAAAGCATTTTATTGCTCTCGAAAAACACGAAAGTCAAGTGTTGCAGTTGCGCGCAATTATTCGAAACAACAGTCATGGGATATCTAACTGGGATTCCGTTTGGGAATTCTTTCTTTCTTTCCGAATCGTTTGCTGCAATAAATTCTATTAAAATGCAATTTGAAGGGTTTTGTGATTTTAAATAATGCCAAGACAACGTTGGGTTAATGCAGCAGGCAGTTCTTTCAGCTTTCTTTCGTTTGTTTGTTATCCTCGCCCCAGAGATTTCAACTGTGCCACAAAAATCGTTGCTGGATTTTCGTTTTTCTTTCCATTCCGTTGCAGATTGAGATTTATGCAATAATGCTGCTCGAGGTGTCTCTCTGTTGTTTGTGACAATATTTATGGCCTATTCGCAGTTGAGCCTGCAGGCTCGGCTAATTGAACTGCCATCAATGCCAAAAAGGGCTAACGAAGCTAAAGATTTCAGCTTCTGCAGAGTTAAGCCTTCAAACTATAAAACAGTTTAAAAAGCATATCCATTAAACTATTTTACCAACATAAATAACTCAATAAAATAACTTATAAGCAATATATTATTTTATCCTTATCGCACAAATAGAGTACACGGTTTGTGCGCATTAATTGTGCCGTATTTTATTGGCTAGTTTATTTAAGGCCAACTATAAATATTCATAAATTCACACAAATGTAAACAAATTTCAGAAAATTTGTTCTTATTTATTTCATTTTGTGCCAAAATAAAAGGAAATGATTTTATCTTTTGGCCATGCACAACGGTAGCGATTAGCACAACAACTGTGCCTCTCAAATTGCCAAAAAAGAAAAACTAAGAGTAAAAATGTTGAAGCATTTATTGATCAACTAAGAAATATCACCCAAAAGCTCGTTCCAATCATAAACAAACAAAAAACAAAACAAAACAAATTATCAAACAAAATGCAGCTTTGTAAACAAACAAATATTTTTAAAGTAATATTTTAATCAATGGGTTTACCACATATCCTTCCACTTAAAAGTCAGCACAGGGTACAAAATGTCAAAAAAAAATAGCACAAATTGTAGATAAAAGTAAAATTTATGAAAATTGTCGCATGTGCATTTATCACAAAAAAAAAAATTGCTTTCCTCATGTTAAATGACAAAACATAACCGGGCTATAAAAACAATTTTTTTATTAGCTGCTCAAAAAACTATGCGATTTAAAATTAAACATTTTTCGATGGCTCTTTTTTCAGGTTGTTATTGCATTTATATTTGTTTAAATGGAGTTGCTCCAATTGAAATTTAATTCGATTTCATTGTGCGTACTTAAGGGCGTAGTTTTTTGTGAAAGGCCATAGTTGAATATTATTAATACGCCCCATAAGCCCAATAAATGGCAAGCATTACAGTTGTTGCTGTTCACGCTGTTTCTGTCTGTGTCGATGTGCATTTTTTATGGCCATTGTCTTATTGTAATGACCATTAAAATTGGCATTGTTATGGCCATAGCTAATGTTGTTGTTATTGTTGACCCGCAGAAATTGAATGAAAAGTGCAACAGCAGGGATCTTTGCTGGACCAGCTGCAATGTCAGCTTAATAATTACAGCACACGCAGACAGAGACTGCCGCCACACAGAAAAGTTTGCAGTTGCATCTGCGAACAATTTTATAAATGAAAAACCCAGAAGAAAAGTGAGAAAAGCCGGAGTGCAACTGAAAAGCACTGGCCAAAACTGGCAGCCATTTGCACGTCGTCAGCGTCGACACATTAAAATAAATGAGACTTTTGCTGTAAGCAGATGCGCCACAGTTCTTGTTGTTGCTCTTGTTGTTGTAAAAATGGCAGAGCATTTTCACGTTTACCATGCGAAATTACGCGCAAATTACAATGCATAAAAGCATCGAGCGTCATTCAGGTGAGTTGAGCTGAGTTCAGCACAGTTCACAGATCTTTAAGCGGATTTTTTTTTTTTTTTATTTGTTCCATTCGTCCGTATGGCTCTTTACACATTTGCATTGCACGAATGAAAATTGCAAAGAGAGTTGGGAGTGAAAAGGATTGAGCCAATTGACAAGCTGACCTGAATTGTCTGGGTCGTCTGCTTTAATTACATTGTACAACTTTATTGTAGACGCAATGAGCTGGCTGCTGAGTTCTGTTTGCCAGCACGCTCGTTAATGTTGCTCAAATTGTGTACGAATGATACTGTGAATGAAGAAACCGTTGAACAAGGTGTAAAGTGACACAAAGTGAAGTTTAAACAAAGGATATTCGATAATTGAAATCACTGATTGTTCAATAAAAATGAAGAATATTTTTGTTGAGCTTTATAGTATTATTTAAGTTGCAAGCTATTTAAGAATGCATTGAAAACAAATACATACTTTCATGTCCTTTAACCTATATCATTTTCTTACTTTCAATTTCATTATTTTACTTACTTGATTTTCGTAGTCCTTCTCGACACTGTATTACATTAAACTGCGCCCAAAACTGTTATTTGTGAACTTTTAAACTCCCCAAACACACACCAACCATAACCCTAACCCAATAAACCACTTTTCGAGGGTGTTCGTTACGTTGACTGTTGCTGGTTCTGGCTTCAATTTCACACCGCCAACAAGTGACAAGCAAACGAACGATATATACACACACACACCCACTCAAACATACACATATACTCTCAGCAAACTGGCAACGCATCAAACTTGGTTGGCAGCCCGCCACAAAAATTGCTGCTGGCTACAACAAAAGCAAACGGAAGTGAACAAAGGCGCAATGGCAATATAAGCAAAGGAAAACAAAGCGTCAAGAGAAAAAGATAGAGAGAGATAGTGAGAGAGCGAGAGAGAGAAAGAGAGAGAAATGTGATCAAAGCGTGGGCGTCACACAATTTAACGCCCCGAAAGCACACTATGAATTTTTATGGTGAAATTTTCCGATTTTAATTTCGCCTTAAGCAAAATGAAAAAACGCAAACAAACTGTCAACAGGGCGCGTGGTCATATTTTGTCATGGCCAACAATGACACCTTCATACAGTGCAACATGTCCATGTCAGTCATGTTATCCGTTGCGCGCAACCTCAAACCCGACCGTAACCTTAGCCACATGCTGCGTCTCACCGGATATTTATGGCAAAAATTCAAAATTAATGACGTGTGACATGAAAATTGTCGCAAAAAAAAAGATGTAGCAAATTTAATTTTGGGCTGCCGAGCTCAGGAGCTCAACAAAATATATCGCCAACGAAGCGTTAAATTTCACTATCCCAGCATTAAATTCCATAAAATAATAAAAAATAAAACCAGGCTTCGCATTACCTTTACTTGGAACAATTGCCAAGCCTAAAAACAGCAAAGTTCTTCATGAAAATCTTAGATTGCCAAAAAGGACTGACTTCCTACACTCTAAAAGAAATCAATCAACACAACAATCAAATTTTCGGACCTTTTATTGCTTTACTTGTTATAAATCATTTAAAGCTTTTTTGGCACATTCTCCGCAAATTGACCCATAACATTTCCAGGAGGATTATAATTGCATACCACCCAAGTACGATCGGCTCTAAGGGCACAAGGTTAATTAATACATAAATTGCATTAAGTAGTGTTTATCAAATTTTACTTGCGAGCTACACCGCTACCCATTTCCGTGCAGGCCTTCCAGATCAGCTGTGTAAAGTGTCCTGAGGTGGGCGTAAAATCGGGTTTATTAAAATTGTAAGCATTAATCTCTCTGTACCACATATCCACTGGTAAATCACCAGTTACATCCATGCCACCAGAGAGAAAGATATTCTCACCATATTTGGGTTTTGGACGATGCTCCATTATATTCTTATCACGCAGGTGCTAAGAATATGTAATTATAATTATTATCAAAGGATATTAAGCGGATTATATAAATAGTTATTTCCTACATTGGCCCACTCCTGGGCGTATTTGTTGAGCTCGTTGTTGATCTTTAACTCCGGGCAGCCGTGCATTTTTCGATACTTGTTGGTGCTGTTAAACACATCCTGCAGGAACTTGTCGTTGTTGGCCTTGGTGTCTTGGCCAACAGGTCCGGGCGCACGCTCATGCGTTTTGGGTATTGGCGGTGGTTTTTTAGCCATGATTAATTTTGCGTGCGCCCAGGTCCACAAATCGAAACAAATTTATAATTTTCAAAACTAAACAATTTTCATATTTTTGACATCAATTACAGATCACATCTAACAATTGTCAAGCTTACATTTTGAGTGTTTACTATTGTTTTCAAACAAGCAAGCTAAACAATTAAAAAATAACAATAATATTATAAATGAACAATAAATAAGCTTGTCTGTCTAGACAAAAATCGTGCTCATGGCAAAAATGCCTTTGTTAAATTTATTAATTTATTATTTTAAGGTTGAAAAGTCCAATTATTGTCCGATTAAACAATACACAGTCAGCCTGATTGTGTTCTGCATTTTTTCCAAATTGAATTAAATATTCAAGCTTTTTGCATGCAAACACATTTGTTTAATGTGGCTGTAATTATGAGTTAAGGATATAAAGAGGCCAATTATGCAGTAAAATATGTTGACACACATTAATATGGTAGATAAGGTTTGAGTCGGTTGAAATTTTTGCTTACTCCAATAAATCAACAGCAAAAATGCAGTTTCCTCTTATCCAGGAAGAAGCACGTTTGTAAACATAAACTTCTCGTATTTATGCACAGGCAACATAGCATCGCTTTTAAAAGTATTGAAAAACTTTGTGCAAACAAAACTTGACGAACATTTACAGCATTATAAAACTGGCGTTAGCATTGTTTACGATAACTTTAAAAAAAAAAAAACAACAAGTGTTTCTGCTTGTTATAAAATTATGCTTATATCGTCAGCTACTTCAACCCCTTTTATGCACTCCCTAATCAAGCCAATAATTAACCGTCAAGTAAATGGCATGGGTATTAACATTTTGATTGATAATCAGCAGGCGGATGCTAAGGGTGCTCATTATTTAGCCATAGATTAGATTGTTACACAGTTGCCAAGTGATGAGGAGCTTTCATTTGCACATCTCCATATCCGATATTACTCAGTCACAGCCATTTAATGATTGGATTAACCCACATGACGTATGAGTGATGTATGAACATTTTGCATTTAGCATTGCCTTTTCGCAACGGTTATTAATGAGCTACCCCGTTTCTTATGTGGCTCAGCTGGCAAGCCCTAATTGCCAGTTGTGTCAAGTGAAATCAGACTCTCAAATGCGAGCAGCAAAATAGGGAGCATACATTATTTAGTTAGCCGTAAGCGGATGTGCAAGCTCTTTTTTATTTTCGTATATAGATTTGATAACATTGTTGTATTCAGTCAGTGGATCAATTTATTCGCATTATCCACCCATTTAAAGCTTAACTCTGTCAATCGTTACAGCTTAAAGTAAGTCAATTAATTTGAACTGAACAACTGGCTGTTGTAAAAGTGATTGATATTCACACATTTACATTTAAATTTTGCAATACATTTGCGGCAAGGAATGCCACAGTCAAAGTGTAAAGCCAAAACGCACGTTACTTTCTGTCGATTTAATTAATTTCGCAAATTTGGTTTCGTTTATTTATGTATTGTACGGTTATAAGAGTGCCACTACATACATACATACATACATACATATGTGTACAAATTGGAAAACATTTTCGTTTTTAATGACAACCGCAGCATCTGCTGCCGGATGCGCTCGATTGCACATGTACGGTAATTGTGCGGCGATTTTGCGAGAGTGTTCAGGCATTAAAAAAAGTGATGTATGTATTGAATCATGGCAAAAATGCCAAAGAGATATCTTTGTATTCAAGTATAGTTGGTATGTGAATTAATAAAAATAAATTTTTGAATACAAATTAATCGCAACTGTAAGTAGATCCCGCCATTTTTGATATGCACTTAAGCCAGAGTGCAAAAGCTCTTTCACACATCCGATCCGACGATTAAAGAAAACTGAAACTAAAGCGTATGAAGCGATTGATGGAACGCGCACTTTGACGCAAGTTTATTGCATCAAAACTCAAAAGCCAATAAAACGAGGCCAGCCACTTAGCTTCTGTCTGGCATTTGAGCTGGCTCATGGCCTTTAGCCAAGCTCCTGTTAGCCAACTCAATTGAATAGACAAAGAGAGTACAAGTCGTTTCAGTTCAGGATACGATACGCCTACGCCCACGCCCATAGCACTTTTTCAAAAGCCCAGGCGCACTGAAAAACAACGAGAACAGCAACACCTTTTTTTACTGAGAACAGTGAAATAGCGGGGAGCTGGCTGCTGCCGTTGCTGTTACCAACTTTGGTAATCCACTTTGGTCACATTCGCTTCTTGCTGCGTTCGTTTGAGCCGCTAAACATTTTAGCTCCTATGGCCCCAAAGGGTCACAAAATATGGCAACACCCACACACACGAGCAGTCCACTTAGACTGTCCCCGTAACCCCTTCTGACTCACTCCGTCATTTCTTCTACTCGCATGGCTCAAATGCAATTTCCAAAAATATTCTCCGCTACGCCATAAAGTCGACTATGAAAAACGCGGTACATGGCACATGCAAATTTGTTTGTAGTTTTTCAGCAGCCGCTTTTTGTTTTTCATATACACTGTTTTCCCAGTGAAAATTTAAGTAATTTCTTCTTATCAAATTGTCTGTCCACCAATCACGGATTTACATAGGTTTATGCAAGTCTCATCAAATATCAAACAGCTTAAGAATGATTTTAAGCCTCTTTTTCTCGTATTTTAAGCTCTCCTTACAGAACAGTGTATTACACAGTCGTAACAATCCTGAACTTAACCAATTTTCACCTATTTCCTATTAAATTGCTCGATGAAAAAACGTTTTGAATATTTTGCAGGCATGTGGATATCGAAAACGAAGTTCTAAATACATTCACAACTTTTCTGCATTTTTATATCCTCGCTGCATTTTGGTAAAAAGGGTCTAACCTCGTTTTGTTACAGATAGATAGATAGATAAACGATTCAAAAAATCACAATTCAGTAGGTAAAATCATTCACTATTCGTTTTCATGTGCTATATAATATATTTTATCATGATATTTATTTTTCTTTAGGCATGAGAGCAGAGCAATGTCTGGATAATTAAATAAAGCACAAAATAGAAGAAATAATGTAAAGCCTCCCTATTTCAATGAAAATTACATTTAAATTTTATAAACGAAAGCTATAGAGAAAGATCACTTTAAACTGTTCAGCTGATATTTGCAAAGTTTCAAGTCTCTAGCTTGAAGGGATATATCTAATAATATATGTATGCACACTTTACTATAGAGTAAATATCTAGCTACATTGTAAACCAAAGTCGAAAGTTGGCAACTTAAAAATACTTGCCTTTTAAAGTATTGACACAAAAGTTTTAGGCTATAACATTTCACTGTCGTCGAGGTTTTCAAGTGTGGCAGTCATCAAAATAGGATCAAATTCCTGGTGAATGTGCATTTGAAGTGTGAACACAAAGTGGTTATGAATAAAAAACCACTTTGGCATCAGTAAATGGGTAATTGCTTGTTTTGGATAAAATTTAAATATTTAAATATACATGCATTAAAAAGTGCATTGCTTAATTTAAATCTACAAACTATTTGTTTATCATTAAGATTTATTTCAAATATTTTACAAGTTGAGTTTTGCCATAATTTATTCATTGCCAACTTAGGAAATTGTAAAATAAATTGAAATACTAGAAGGCCATTTATCATTTCCACATTTCATCTGGTAATCTCGAATTGCATGACAACAGCTGAGGCAAATTTCGTTAGTCTGAGGCCCAGGGAAGAGATGGAGGGAAGAAGGAGCCCCGAAAAGCAACGCAACATAAAACTATCAAAAATGTTGCTGAATTAAAATATTTATGCATTGTACGTGCGCCTCATGTTTATGCTACATCACGTTGCCTGCCACCAAGCCCAGTCTCTTCCCTCGCCTGCTAACACTTCAGTTGTTGCTTGTGGCAACATTAAGTTGCATGAGAAATGTTGAAATATGTTTGTGTGAATTTGTTTATTGTTTTAATAAATGTCAACAGTCTGCAATTGCCAGCAATTAAAGACGTGTTCATTGTGCTCTCTCTTTCTGTCTCAATGTCGTTACAATTGTTGCAGCAGCTGCCACAACGTGTGGCATTCACACATTGCGTATGATAAATGCCGACTGTCAAATATCGAAATGCACCCCATCGACTGTATAAAACTTGCCAAAAGCTCCTTTTGTGGCCATGCCACAACCAAAAAAAAACCCGAACCAAAAACTTGCGAGCCACAAAATGCAATGACATGATTTATGATCAATAATGGCAACGCAATGGATATGCTCAATGCAATGGTATGGAATGCGTGTCGTGACACGAAGTGTCTTTCAATTGAATATATATCATTTAGCTTATATGTAATTTAAAATTGTTCACTCATAAAACAGTTCACTTACAGAAAGTACCATTAACTTCTGTAAACATTTATATACATATATACCATATATATTCACATGGATTACATTTACATTGTAGAAATTTGTTCGTGCCATATCGAATTAGTTGGTTTTCATCTCTACACTACAAAAGCGTAGTTGATTTTCACAGCGGGTGTGATGTGGGCTAAAATGTGAGTTTGGTCAGGGTGCGCTTATGGCCTGCCATTTATTTAACGTATGCGCAATTTTCTTTTCTCACTTTTTTTGGCTTTTAGTTTTTGGTTCATTGTTATGCTCACATCGCGTAGCGATTTGTTCGATTGGAAAAATTGAATTATATACTTTTGATGGTCATAATAAAAAGTGTCGGCTGCATTGGTGCGTTGCAAACGAATGAATTACCAATTTGGTGGTCGGCTTTCCTGTTATAAACGATCCTGAGAGAGGGCAGAGGTAAGGCAATTGATTGCAGGATGTACTTAAATTTAAAGAAATCGGTATTTATACACAAAATGTATGGAAATTACGGAAATAATGATGTTATAATAAAAAGCTATCAAATTATGTTAATGAAATCATTTAAGACGCATTTTTCTCATTACACATAATTCATACCGCTCTGTTACAAACTTAATTTTCCTCTTTCATTCTATACACAAATATAAAATTCTCAAGCAAAACTCAGCAAAGCACAGACAGGTTGCAAACACAGAAAAATATATGGCATGCCAACTTTGAGTACAAATAGTTTCTCAAGAGTTGAATTGTAAGATGCAATCTTGCACTCAACTTGTCTTCAACCGTTTGGAAACCATTTACAGAGCTCGCATCCTTATCAAAAAGCAACTCGTCAACTCTTTTGGCAAGTTGTTGT
Source organism: Scaptomyza montana (assembly GCA_018904305.1). Lineage (NCBI taxonomy): Eukaryota > Metazoa > Arthropoda > Insecta > Diptera > Drosophilidae > Scaptomyza > Scaptomyza montana. The sequence continues at coordinate 5,038,681 of JAEIGR010000004.1, forward strand.
TACTTATACAGCAAGCCAAAGAAAAACGTTGAGGGGAAAAATATTTCGATTGCTTTATTTTTATTTATTTATTTTATTTTATTTTTTTTGCTCGTGCAGCATCTGTTGCTTGTTATGTTGCATTTCTTAAAATGTGTTCCATTGGGATGCAATTAAATGCATCGCTGTTGCCCCAATTTCTTTTTGCTTTCAATGGCAACCTGATGCCCAGTTTTGAGTACGGTGGAAGTAAACATACATACATACATATGCACGCGCATACATATGACTGTGTACTGATTTGCTTTGTGAGTGCATAATTTTGTTTGTTTGCTTTTCAACCTATTAATGGTAATGGAGAACTGAACCGAATAAACAGTTGCTCTCCCATTTTCCTGCCCTTCACTTTACTTTTCTGCTTGGGTTACTTTGCAAGTTGTTTGCATTTAATTTAAAATCAAAACTTTGACCAGAACAAATTACTGAGTGCAGCAACTTTTAGGACCATTACATCATTTTGACCACACTTAACATGTCGGTCTCTTAAGTTTTGCTATAAGGTAATTACTGTTGCTTGAGAAGCAAAATATTTTAGAAGCAATAAGCTAAATTTACTGTTCGAAAGTTTTTAACAAGATGATAATGCTATAAATTGACTACGGTATGAAAGCTTAAGTAAATTTAAGTGACAGCAGGCACATTAACTGACTGACTGACTGCTATCAACGCACAGCCTAAGCGGTAAGACATATCGATCTTATTTTTTCGCAAAATGATTGCCAATGGATCGTAGATAAATACTAAGGTTGGATTTTTTTCAAAATCCACCCGAAAGTGGTTAAATTTTGAGGTCAAATGTTACAGTGCATTTGATATACACACCTTGCAGCTGAAGGTACAACGTTATATCTTTGTCTATAATACACAATGTTGAGAAAACTAAATTAAAAAACACTTTTTTTTTGCGAAATTATTCCCTGCTGACTTTCTGATATACAAAAATGCTGAGTATTTATCAAGTTAATGGAATTTCATATTTGCCATGTCTTGAGCAGCAACCAAATTTTTTTTGTATACATAGTTGAAAATATTATCGACTCCTTATCGCATTTTTGTTATTATTATTACTCATTGTTCTCGTCGTTGTTAATGCTGCTGCTGTTGTTGTTGCGCAGTTTTTAATAGAATTACTTTCCAGACTTGTGAACAACAAACTGCAAAATGTATTGGTGGCTGATGTAGCTGCCATGTTTGTTACCTCCTTTCAACCCATCCAACCCTCTTTTCGACATTTGCCGCAACACAAAAGCAATTGAAAATGCTAACGGCAAATGCTGCTGACTCATAACTGGCTGGCCACACCCCCAACTTCACCGTTGACTAAACAACTTTGTTGAAGATTTGATTGAATTAAACCAATTTGGTATGCATGCGAACACCCCCCACATCCTCCACTTCCGCACTCACCCACTGCGGTTTATGCCCCTTGGGTGCAAACGCGCAAAATTCCAAACACGTAGCCTGCAGAGCATACTCCAGTTCAACGATTTTAAACGTTTTTCAATCCACACACACACACAATGCAATCAGATAGCCATGAGGTCAACTGTTCCTGTTCCATAACGTTTTAGTTTACCTTCTCCTTCTCTTGGTGACAATATGCATTTGCCTTAAGGCCACTTTCCGCTCTCTCTCTCTCTCTTTTTCTGACCGTTTAGCTTGTGTCAATTGTTGGTGTCAGGGGGGGCAAGTTTACCTTATTTTGTAAGCGCCTTCGCTAAGCTGACGCCGGAAGCAAACTCAAGTGCTGGCCAGCAACTCCCTCCGCTGAATGCGCCCAATTAAACCAACGCAAGAGCTAGCCAAGCATCATTCAATGCACTTGGCATTCAAAATGCTCAAGTGGGCGTGGCGGCAATTGAATGATAACGACAGCAGCATCAGCAGCAACATCTGCTGCATCAGTAACTGCAACGGGTAAAGGCAGCTAAGGCCGCGTTACTCCAAATTGGCCAAAAAGCCTTAAATGTCTGTCTACCCACAGTCTGCCGGCCAATCCGTGCAACGATCTCTGCCCAAATTGAAATGAAAAGCGGACAGTGGTATGCTGGTTTTGTTCGATGGGTTGGCAAAGTTGGCTGCTCACTGATAAAGATATGACCGCAAAACCCAAACCGGCGAGCAAGTCTATGTTCCAAACATGCTTTGCAATTAAAATTCACCAAACTTTTCAGCATGACACAATCAAGCGCATAAATCAAAATTTCTAGTATGAATTCTAATAGTTTCCTTATTTTACCTTCGACTTGACTTCTTGCTGGAATCGCTTTTCACAATTTGTTTAAAAAATGCACACTTATAATAATCTTATAAAAAAAGTGTTTCAAAATCTTTTTGCGGAGTCTAACTAAGAATATGATTTGTGCATACGGTTGGCCAAAAGGCGCTTGCGAAGCTGATTCTGCTGGCCGATTATCTTAAAAGAAATATAAATGCGTGATGCAACTAAAAGAAATCCCATAATATTCTAAGTGTTATTCTAAATAAATTAAATTGCCAAAGTGATAAATGAAAGAAATCGTTTCACGGAATATTCGCTACGTTGACTAAAGCGGAAAATGTGTTTTCAGGAACTCATAGAAATCCATTCATTTCGTTGAACGTAAATGCGACGCATTCAAAGCACCGCAAACTATTGGGTTACCCATGGATATATACGCAGCAGCCATTTCCGTTGCTCATGCCAGGAAACTTCCGTTGATGAGAGGGCCACAGCTGTCGTGCTATGAACGGCTTTATACATTTATCAGTGTGTGTGTGCTTCTCCTGCTCCTGGTTCACAATTCCCTCTGTCCGTCTGCATATTCAAATGGTGTCTGACTTAAAGCGTTGCTCTGGAAATTTTTAATGCGTCAATGCGCAATTTATGGCTATGATTTTAATTTGCGCAACATCCACAGACTGCGACAAATTTAAAAATTGATACTCTCAATGATACTACACGTAGCTGCTATAGTTTTTTTGTGTAGGGGAGACGGAGGGTTTCGTATTTAGAATGACATTTGAGGTGGCTCATTAATGCTAAGCACGTTGCCATGGCCCAGAGAGATGAAAGATATAGGATACGCTAATAAAACAAAAATGGAAAACATATAAATCTGTGTGTCCTTGACACGTGTTGCCACCGCCGTCAATGGCATTTACCCAAAGGGCACCAAGGTATGCCACCAGGTGCCAGGTGTGCCACCATCGTATCCCTGGGTCAACGAGCAGTGCCAGCTGGCGCGCGTCGACTTGTGCGCTGTCACGTTGTAAATCTCCTGAGAGTGTAAGCAAAAACACAGAACAAACAGAAGACAACACACGCGACAGACGGCAACACACACACACAACGCGTGCTTAGCCATATTTTCCTCACATATTCATTTACATACAACACACAAACACCATTCGGTGCGTGTGTGCGTGGCGACATTCTGAGCTGAATATGCCCAATGTGGCCAGACGCTTGAAAAGACGTCAAGCCTTGCGATTGCATTATAAATTAAAAAGACGTCAACGCAACGAATCAACAGCTGTGTCCAAAGTACTTTAGAACTTTTCAAAAAAACTGACTGGCTGGCAAAAAGAGTGGTTGAAAAATGAGTAGAGGAGAAGGGACAGAGATCTGAAATGAAGCTAAAGTCAAGCTGGAAAAAAGAAAAAACTATTAATGATTAACTAAATGGCTGTGAATATTTACACGAATTATATTGGATATAATTTATTCATTAAATAATGATAAGATAACCAAGAATAACGAACTGCATCAAGTATACGTATAGATATTAAATTATCTTAAAACATAACCTACCAAAAAAAAATTCTTTTGCATGGTTGCAAGCTTCACCATCTACCATTACTATGCAATCCAATAATCCCTTTACGAACTTAGACAGACAGTGGCGCCCTCTGGCAACCGAAACTTAGTTTTGCAATGTCTGGAAACTATTTGCACGACTTTGGTGCATAAGAGAGAAAGAGAGAGAGAGAGAGAGAGTGGTAAAGATAAAGTCTGTAATATCTGCAGAGCTTAATATCTGTTTGGACAAAAAAAGATTTCCAAGCCATTGGACAATGCAAACTATGCAATATAATCATAATCACATGATATATGCCCAATCTCACTTTGCAGCAAAGTTTTCAAAATTGCTTGCAAGCTTTAACATCCAGACAAGTCAAGTCAAGTCGAGTTGAGAGTAGGCAAAGGCAAAGGCAACGGCAAGAGCAGAAAATATAGCAAAAGACTTTGGTCGTTGGGAACATGGCGCTAAGCCTTGCCAAGCTTCGCACTCTGGAGAGTCAATTTCCAGCGATTAAATTAAGAATGCATAACTTGCTGGGTTAACAACGTCAGACAGAAAACGGCCAATTGCCATGACTCCATCCCTTGCCCCCTGGTTGCTGGCACTGAGGCAATGCTGGTCTTTGACTTGGCTTGAACGGCATTGATTTTTATTTGCCATATACTTTTTGTAATTTAAGATATTATTCTACGTCAGCTGCCAGTTTTTGATACCCTGTAAAGAAAATAAGAATTGGTATAAGTGGTTCTTGTTGAGGAAAGTGTATGCAACAGGTTAAGCGATTTCTTATTTACGATTATATAAATGTCTTGAGAAATATAATAATATTTTTCGTTAAGTAAACTTTATTTGTTAGAGAAGCAGGCTATTGCCTCCTAGTCAGGCATTAACAGTTAGCGTCAAAAGAGAAACGCTAAATTTCCGGTACTGTTGTTATTTCTGCAATACATGTAGGTGTATGTATGTGTGCACAGACATAACGGGAAACGTGCCTCAACTCCCGCCTTTAGCTCCTGGTTACGGTAGTCAGGAACAACATCTGGTAATCCAGGCAGTCCTTTTCGTTTTTAATGCTGTTTGCATTCGCAAATAGTTTTTAAAAATGTTTTTGTTGCTGCTGCCACATGCTTGAAACATTTTGTGGTCGCATAAAGCAGAGCAGAAGAAAAGACAACAACAGCGGCGAAAATTGCAGCCACGCCAATGATAATCGGCAAGGAATGGAAACAACTGTCCGGTAGTCCAGTGTAATGTCAGAAGCTAGAAGTTGGCATCGCTTTTAATTTTTAAAAATGCGCGAGTGGAAGCAATAAAAACAAAAATCGCAAAAGTTGAGTCTCGGTCAAGGGTCTGAATTGTTTTTCACAACTTCTTTTTTTTTTGTTGGTTTCACATTTGCACGTCTGGCCAGTGTGTGCACACCACACATAATTGAATTAAGCCAAAGCTTTCGGTCCCTCTTACTCTCACTCTCTGACGCTCTTTCACATTCTCTCTTGGGCTTTTTGTTATTTGCTTGTTGCTTTGCGTTTGCCTTGTGTAACGAGCTTAACGCAATGCAACTTAACTTAACACGCTTGTACATAAAACTGTGTGTGAACATAAAGAAAAAGTTAGCAACATGATTGTTTGTATGTTAGTTATTAAGGCAATAACAAGAAGAACATCGCAGAAAACCGTCAGGTCGGACAGCCGACATGTCTTTATTGCTATACTTTATGTTAACAAATCGTATATTTTTAATATGCGAATAAGAGCGACAGTAAAAAGAATCTCAAACATGCTTACTTAGGATATTATAAGGACCAAGTAATTTGTGTTAATTATTCGTGCCTCAAGGCCGAAAATTGAAGCATCACCCAAAAATAAAACAAATCATGCAATCAAACGAAAACCTTCTACCATTTTTGGGAAACCAAACAATTCACAATAACAAAACCAAAATTTCTTGGTTCCAATGACAGCAGCAAAACAGCAGCTGGCAATAATTCTTTCACATATAAAACCACATGACTCACTTAAACTGTTAACATATGAAAGCTCTTGTTTTCATTTTAAGTTTATGTTTGTGTGTTCGAAATAGAAAAGTACCTTCTATTATGCATGCAGCCTGAGCACTGACCAAAAGGAATATTCAAAGCATTTAGCAACTCATTGTCCCTTTCAGCAGCATCAACAACAACAACAACTGCAAAGATGTTGTCCAAAAATGTATTCATGTCCCTCAAATTGTATAATTTAAGTTTGCCCATAAAATCACACCGCAAACTTAGACAAGACCCAAAGCAGGCATAAACATGCATGCATACACATATACTCGAATAAGTAAAACTTGCATATTCTACATACATACTTAGAAACTCATACTCATGTGTACTTAGACTTCTGCTGTGCCAGCAGGGAATTTGTTTACAACCAGGGCCACACAGTCAGGTTATTTTGCAGTAGGTGCATTACATAAGAAAACTGGCGGAGATCCTTAATAGTAAATGAGATAAGTTGATTGATTGAAACCAATTTAACCATATAAAATATTACCCATGCTTAAACATATTAATTGTGCAGCCCTGGATCCTTCACACGACAAAAGAAAGCAACAGCAACTCTTGCCCGGCAAAACATATCGAATTTAAATATTTTAAGGCTGTGCGTTTCAAAATGGGCGGGAGAGGGCGCAGAAGAAACAGAATACAAAACTTGTACGCCATAAAAGCGCTATAAAATTGTGCAAATGGCACAGATACAATATATAAGGCTAGCGGATACATGAGAGAGATACCTTAGTATCTTTTGACCTAAAGTGCGTGTTAACATGAAATTTTATGAATGTGTGCTGAAACTTTAAGTGCTCCCAAGCCGTTGACGTTGCCACAATGATGTCGAGTCATTGTCATTGCTATTGTCGTCATTTTATACGGGTTTTTATTGGCACGCATTTTTTTCTGTCTTTTAGTAGTAGAAAAGTTTTAGAGAGAAATCTCTACACACGGACACACACACACACAGTCAAGATTAACACACGAAGCATTTGTGGGCGACAAATTGCTTTTCATGCTGAGCCCAAAGGTTGCCAAAGTGTGCGTAGCTTTCAAAGTATAAAGTGCATTGTGTCAAAGGGAGGGGAGTGTATAGTATGTGTAGTCCAGTGGTCTTGTAATAATGGCCATTAGTTTGCTTGCGGCTAGTGTAAGCCAGGGAGACATTTGCAGAATTATGTTCAAGTCTTAATTAGAATGCCAGCTCAGGTCGAGCAGAAGACGCATGCCTCATAAATTATTTATATGCAATGAGCATGAAATTTAAATAATCAATTCTGCTTTTACCTGGATACAACCCTTCGGCTCTTAGCCGTGTCGTTCATGTAATCGAATCAAGACGAAAGCTAGTCGTTGGATTAGTACAAACCCATGGGACTCATATGTACGTAAACTTAACTCAAAATGCTAAAGCATTTTGCATAAACTTCGCCCACACTTGCAATTTCAAATGATTGCTCACACTTACAAAAACACACACTCGATGTTTTGGCTCTGCCTTCAATTATGCCATTGATTCCATTCATTTATTTATTTCGAAGGTCTTTCAAACTGTCACTTAAGCGATAATGAAACATGCGAAACAGTTAGAGAACTGTCAATTTAAGGCAAACTTCATTTCATTTATCAATATTAAATGCTATAGAAGGCCGATAAGTTCAAAAAAGGTGGACAGCAAAAGTACAATTACATAGATATAAATCATTTTGCATTTTATTTTAAGTGATTGAATTCAATTTTAAATTGAACTATTGTCTTCTTTCTCAAACTTGGAAGTGTTAAAGTTGTTTGAAAGTTTTAGTGAAGGCAATTTAATAAGTTTTCAGTTTATATAAAACAATTATAGATTTAGTTTAGTTAGAAAGAATTTATTTGAACTTAAATGTAAGTAGAGGTTATCTTAAAGTCGAGTTTGTATTCAAGTATTGGCAACCAACCTGTAGCTGACGCAGCACCAACACCACATGCCACGAATCCAGCTCTAAGCTCGACATGAATGCAACAAATTTAATTATTTAAATGAAAATTATGAGTGGGCTGGTACAAAAACATGGCGGTCGCTAGTGAACCATATGCTTGGGCGGTCACACGTGGCGTATGAATAATGTAAAATGTCAACTAATTAAGCCGAGTAAAATGCATTAACAACTTGCAGCAACAATTTTGGCCAACACCGTACATATTGTTGATTTTAATACAATGTCTTCGTAGCAATACAATTAACAGCAGCAATGACATCAGAAGTCAGGATTGAAGAATGGTATATAATATTTTTTGGAACGTTTCAACATCATTTCATAGGTCATTTCATCCACTATGTCCGGAAAATCTTTGTCATCATCTAGATAACTTGGATTCCAAGTTGGTATAGGATATCCTCTTGACAACAGCAGCAGATTGAGTAAACAGAAACCAAGCAAAAGATAAATCATTATATTTTTGACCATATTTTTGATATCTGAATTTTCTAATGACGTCAAAAGAAAGAAAAACTTTTAGCAGCTACTTTGTTATAGAGATTTTATATACTTACTTTGCTACTTTGTTATAGAGATTTTATATCTGCACATATATTAAAATTTATATTTTTAGAGGACTTTATCGCAGCTAGGCTAGGAATATACATTTCTCTTTATCTCTATATAATATGTATTATTAGGTATTTTTTTTTTTAATAAGAAACACTTGCTGTTAATGATACACTTCAGTAGCTGTCTCCTCCACCAAAGAAGTTTCCGTTAATCGTTGCCCTTTGCCCATTGCATAGGGTTTTTTGTCATAGGTCTTTACATAGAAAGTACCATTCTTGGGATCTGAAGGCTCGCCACCCATGCGAAACTCACCATCGTTGTCCAAAAGTATCCAAGTCTTCTTGGACAAGCGCTCACACCGAACGCCCCAAAAACCCTTGGTACTATTGATGGACTCGGCAAAGTAGTCATGGGCACGTTTATGTGAACAGCCGTACATATAGCATTTCTTTTGATCCTTGCCAAAGTTTGGGTAGAAGGTGGCATGACCCACAGGTTCCTCAAAGCCCAGGCCAATGCTTGTTTGTATGGACTCCACATAGTGGGCATCGCTAGCATCGACCCGATACTCATCGCTCTGCTCTCGAAACTTGGGTCCCGCCGGATCCAAAGCAAATATCGTATTGAAACGAAAGGGTCGTATCTGTTTGCCAGCACTGCCAGCAATCTGGGCGCCCAGGGAGTGTCCAATGACATAGACATCATCGAACTGTAGATTCGCACGCATATGCAAATGACGCACAAACTCGGCCAGTAAGAAGCCCAGATCTTCAACCATATCGGCAACACCAAAGTAGTTCACATTCGATGATATTTTGCTCCAATCACAGACTATTATGTTGAAATCTTCATAGAGCGGTGCTTCCATTTGGGGCTCACTGCTAGCCTCATTGTTTGGCTTTGATCTGGGATTAGTTAGGCTCAGATAAGCGCCCTTCACATCCCGATTCAATGAACCTTTTCCCTGACTCATCCAGCCATGTATAATAATTCTGTAATAATCAAATAAAAAATATTGTTCATAAAACTAAACAGCCAACAAGCGAATTCAAGTTCAATGCAAAATTAGCGTAGCGCTAAAGATAAGCTCCAATGTTTTGTGTCAAACAACTCAACATCATAACTGTGAATGACTCATTGATAAGCGTTTGAAAAGGAAGTAAAAGGTTGCCAAAAAAAAACCACATTAAATTTAATGAGTTATGAGTAATCGACTAGAGCATACCCTGTAGCAAGTAATTGGCAATTCAGAGCAAAAATAATCTGTATAGAGCAACATTTAAACTAAAAACAAAACGGAAGCATATATATGCATATATATTTTGATTTAATATAAAAAATATCTTTACACAAGTCTGACATGCCTTTCTTTTCTGGGACTATCGTGCAGAGTATAAAAGCTGATAAGAACAAAAATCAAAACCAGTTCTCAAACATATGCAAATACGTAAATAAAAACAACGCTAAGTCGTCAAAAATATAACTGAAGTTGTGCAATGCCCAAAACTTACAGATTGTTTGCTTATCGCTAATCAAGTAATGCACTGACAATGGGAATATACCTAATTAAAACACACTTACCTAGTGGGATGACGTGCATCGAAACCGGAACGCTCCAAGGTCTCGTCATCGTTGGGAAACATTTCCCGGCCACAATCGGGAAAGTCTCGTTTGAACAAAAAGAATTGCATTTTAACATGTGCGCTACTTGTAAATGGTACCCAATGTTTGAAGAACTTTTTCCAAAATGGATAATCCAAGTACTTGTTAGATTTAGTTAGCTTATGATCGCAGCTATTCATTTCGGGCGTCTCAGTTGCGAAGGTGGAAGTTTCAGTTGAAGGTTCCGCTAATAGTTTGTATAAGTAAAACAAGTATATTTACTACATTGCTCGTATTATTAATGCTATAGATTAAGTACCCAAAACTATGCTGAAAGCAACAACAGCAACGATTAGTGTTATCCATGACATCTGCATGATTGGATCTTGGAATTTCAATGGTAAACACTCAAAGAACAAGTTCGCTTGCGTACATTGCCCCAAAGATCGAGTTTGCTTAAAAAAAAAAAAAACGCACACACAAACACAAATTTTAGCGAACCGTTGCGCTCAATGGTGCGGGCTCAACTAACAACATGACTGACAGACTGATCGGTTCAGAGCGTACGCAACTGGAATTGATACTTCCAACAGATCATCTTCGGCTCTGGCGACTGCATGTCTGCGCTCTTTTGCGTTCAAGAGATAGCGAACAAAGCTTGAGAAGAGCAAGCGGGCGCCAGCTTTTAAGCGTTAACTGTTTAATGATTGTCATTATACAATACAAAACACATGTCCATTTAATTATCTGCTAATTTGCACTGAGTATGTGTGGAAGTAAGAGAGTGCTAGAAGAATAGATTGAATTTTCGTTAAAAAATAGCACAAACATTTTTGAACTAAACTAAGCTTGAATAATGTTTGGTTTTGTTAATTATTTTAGAGTCTAGTTTTTGAAATGCATAATATTATTTATTTACTAATTATTATTTTAATTCCACAAATTAAAAGATTCGTTCATAAAAATCTATATATATATATATATATTCCAGGCACAATATTAAGTTGTAAAAAAAAATAAATAGTTAAGTAAGGGGCTTTCATGTTGTGCACTCTAGGCTTGCAAATATAAAGCTCAAAATTGACTGCGGCATTCAGTTATCGGCTAATTGCTTGGCTAAAATCAGATTTGTGCTACACTTAATTATGAAGGTTAAAGCACATAATTCATTTATGAAGATACCAAATAAAGCGACAAATTTTAGGCACTTAGCAAGTCAATCGCTGAGGCAGCAGCCCTGTGAACAGGGCGTGTCAAGTTTTAAGCACTTCGGTCACGGACGCACACACAGCCAAGGTACAACGTGGCGCCACCTGGCGAACGTGAGATGGGCTTTTCAATTATGCAAATTTTGTAAGGCTCGTTGATTAGAAAATCCGGAAAACCCCTTGAGCATTAAAGGCGAAAAGGGTATGGCATGTGGCAAGAGTACCATTTTCCACTAGGTAGTCATGCAAGCTTGGGGCGTCAATCAATGTGATGAAGCAGGTTAGCGGTGCCCCAATGACGCCCACTCTAATGAATTGGCAAAACCACCAATTAGACTACAGAAATTAATTGGCAGTGCCTCCGGCTGCCTTTAAGCTGTTTCCCTTCTTCACTTTTGGCACCAGCCATTGCAGCATCTAGCTCTCTCAGCATTCGACTGAAAGAGCCTCTGCGGGTTAAAATGTTTGTTTCGTACCCGAAAAAAAAAGGATTTTAAGAATACTAGTTTTGCGCATTTTACTCGTAATTTTGTTTTTTGAGTGTCACAAAACTTTTTTAGCGCACTTCCTTTGTGACCGTGACAAGTACACAGGAGCAATTAACTGAGAAAATTTTACAAGCTTTTAAGGTTTCGTCAACAACACCCCCCCACCCCCCACCCAAAAAAAAGTCGTTTGAAATTATGTTCTAAGCTTTGCAAGTGCTTTTAAACTTAAGGGTGCAGAGAATAACTCATCTATTTACATTTTACCATCAATGTTTGGTGGTAGTTTACTTTACTAATATAAATATTTATAAACAATTGTACTGATAAGATTGATTTTAATCATTTATAATTCGTTCTTAATTTTATATCGGCTCTGGATGCATATTTTGAGAAAACTAAAAACATTTAATCAACATTATTTAAAAGCTACAGTTATATTTAAGAAACAAATTAGTATTGTTTTAAAAACAAACTTTTCCTATTTTTGATAATTACGCATTGACGCAGCAAATTATTTCATTATCAAAATTTACTAGGAGCAAGGAAACTGTTTCCAAAATAAAAACTAATATTATTCTCTTTATTTTTCGCACCACACAGAAACACAGCAGGCTCACCAAAAACTTCCCTTTGGCTGGCAACTCTTTTGTCTCAGGGCAGTTTCTGTCAATTGTTTGAACTTTTCCAGCATCGCTCATCCTTAGTGATGGGGGCAAGCAAGTTTTGACTTTAGCCGGAAACTGTAAATCGGCAACTAACACTTTAAAGTATAACAAAGTGCGACGAGATTTTAAGAAAATGAATCTTAACGCAACTTTTTGGTTAAGTCAACCGTTACACTGGTTGCTTATTATATTATGCGCTTGCTGGGTCAGCTGCAGTTCAGGGGTGGTCCCGGAGACAAGCAATGGTTCGTCGGTCGGTTGGTTGCGGTGTGACAAAGTGTGCAGAGTATAAGATACGAAAACTTTTGGAATGGCCAAAAGAATAACGCCTTTGCGCACTTGGACAATAGTTACGTGCTCAAAAAAAAAAAAGAAACAATGCAAAATCAAGAAATCGCTTGACACAACCAAAGAACATTTGACAAAATAGAGTGGAATTCGAGTATAGCGACTTTAAGATATATTAAATATATTTTGACATTCGAACAATCATTAAAATACTTTTGTTATTCAACAATACTTTGAACTACTACTCCTAATGTGAACTTGGAAAGTAAATTAATTAAACACAGAATAGATTCAAAAATTTGTTGTTGGTATTCGTAAATTTTGATAAGTATTATTTGTTGTATGACATGTGGACATGGATATGAAATTTAGTAGTAAACTGGCAATTGTTGCTGCCACAGCCGGAGCATTCTTTGCTTTGGGCGCCTACTATCAGCACAGGCAAGTAATTCGTAACATTAAAATATTGGAGCAGCGCAACCCGCACGCCTATTTCATACGACGCAAACTGTACGGATTGGTAAGATGTGCAGCAGCCTGTTTGTATGACAGCAGTATGCTGAACACAGGCTTACATCCATTTCAGCTGGACATCTTTAATGTTAGGGCAATCAGTGAAGAGTGCTATGAAGAGACCACAGATGCCGACTCACACAAAATGGGTGCAATTATGAAGTATGGTTTTCCGAGCATGAACGAGATTTGCCTAAACGAGACGTTTAAGTTTGTCACGGCTTTTGATCGTCTTAATTCGGCCATTCAATGGATGTGTGAACGGGTCGATGAATTCCATTGTGCGAATGCAAAGAGTTGCAAAAATCAATGCCTTACCGTGCAACAAAGTCCACTAACGTGCATCTCCTATCAGCAGTCGGAGCCGGCGCGTATCTTCTTCATGTCGAACATTAAGCCATTTCTGAATCGCAGCTTTAATACGGGCATCTGGGAGCGATTACTGCACTATGTACATGATACGGCCCAGCAGTATGGCACAGTCTATGTGTACACCGGTTCGATTTATATGCCACGCGAGTTGAAGTGCAACAGCTGGTATCTAGAATTTCAGTCGGAGGACAATATGATTGTCGCAGTACCGACGCATTTCTTCAAGATTCTCATCATCGAACCGAAGCATTACAATAGTGCACCCTATGCGGAAGCATATGTGATGCCCAACTCGGCCCTAAGCGATGACACCCAGCTAAGTCATCTGCTATGTGATGTGCGTGATATTGAGAATGCGACGGGCTTAAAATTTTTCGATGGTCTCGATCGTAACTTTGTTGATGACCAGGCGGCTGCCCAATGTCTAGATATTCCAGTAACACAAGTAACTAGTGATTAGTTGTTATGATTGTGTAAGCTTTATAGTTAAAAACATGTACAAAACTTATGCAGGAATCTTCGAACAATTAAGCTCATTATTGTTATATGTAATTGCTGAAAGCAATCAAGAATTAATATTCAATGCACTTTTGCTATGAATCTTGGAAAGTTTTTGAGCCTAAAAAATTGAAAGTTTTTAACTTGTTTTGTTATTATATTGTTCGAAAAGCACAAGAACTGCTAAATTTATTTTATTTCTTTTTGCCGTTAAATACCAACGAGTATGTAAATTATAGAGAAAACATTGCCTACGGCGTTTGCATTCAACGCAATTGCATGTTTGCTAGCTTCGCAGAACCCGCATCAGTTCGGCTGTCCAGCATTCTTCTTCAGATTTATTTTTCTTATCGCTTGGATGCAATGAGTAATGTCAAATCTGCAAAACTTCAGAATTGCGAAAAGGGCGAACTCTGGCTTATTTTTATAATTCACATTTTTTTTGCTTATTAATTTATTTAGTTTTTCTTGATTTTTAGTCAATAATTTTTACATTAAATTATTATGTTTTAACTTTTATTTTCTTTGAGTTTCAGCTTTTTTGTGCTATTTTTTATTGATATAGCTTTTTTAGCTCTTGAAAAAAGGCCAAAACTGCTTAAATTCAGACACCGTCGAGCTATGCAGCGCTGCTGGTTATTGTGGGCTTATGAAATTTGAACAGCGCTGCGTGAATCATAACGTTATCATATAATAAACCTAACTTTCAGAGTAAAACAGCGGAATGGAAATCGAGTATATATTTTTGCAAATCGATACTATCGATAAGTAAATAAAACAATAAGCTCATTGATACTCTCTGACAAATAAATGTATGTTTATCATAGGTTTTAACTTATTGAGTAGCTTTGAAGCAGACCAAACATATAAGTGAAGACTTGTTTACTGAAATATTCAATTAAGAGATTCTGCGATTTGACTTGTTTATTAATAATCGATAGTATAAAGAGACTGTCCCGCAAGAACCAAGTGCTATCGATGGTCTATGATCTCTATCAATGACTAAGTTCGGGGAAACAACACGTATAGATTATACAAACTGGGTATTGTGAAAAAGTAATTAAAATGACTAAAGGAATTTTTCTCGTTTCTTATGACGATCTGCAAACTGAAATTGCCTACGCATTGCAAAATCTGCAAATTAAGAGTTTGCTGACATATGATTTGGTCGAACGTAAACTGAAAACACCAATTAGCATGCGCTACTACCGCGAGCCTACAGCTGATGACTACCCAATTGACTTGACTAAAGGACTTCGGGGTATGACCTTAAGGGAATCCGATCCGGAGCATTATCTCAAGCAAAAGACATTGCAATACATTATGATGCAAAAGCAAAAACCGCAGTTTGATATTTGCACAACGCGTGGTGCTTTGTCCGAAATCAATTTCGGCAAAAAGGCAGATTTGGTGGCCATTAAGTTTAAGGATTGCATTTACATTAATTCCATAATAGAACAAACTAAAGCAAAAGGATATCAATTTATTCTTCGCCAAAATCTTTATGTTGGTGAGTATTTAAAAACAAAATAGGCAATTCCATAAATATATGTATACATATCTGTGTATGTATTTTAGGTGCCCCAGGTAAACTACCCAATACCGATGAGCCTGTGAATCTATGTAATCAAATCTATGGCAACTTCAGCGCCCAATTGGGCAAATTTAACCTGCTCTACTCCGCTGAAATAACTGGAGTGGATAACACCGAAAAACTTGGTGATCTGTACGTAACTAATAAACACTTTCATGATATTATTTATTTTGTTCCATTTAAAAACAGTGATGATGTTGAGGTGCATAAGCAACTGCGTATAAGTATGGTCAAATTATTGTATGGATATAATCCCCACAAAACTTGGAATACATTAAGTTTTGTCCCTAACTGGCTGTTTCAAGCTCACTTTGCTGGTATTAAACTACTAAGACTGGCAATTTGTGATAAACAAAAAATCGTACAAGAACCAATTCAAACATCGAATGTTTCAGACTTGATCGAGGTAGGTTATTACATTTATGCATAACTCATTATTTATTTGCATTATGAGAAATACCATTTCAATTGGCAGATACATCAAAATAAATTGCAGTCACGCTTGCAATTGTTGCACAATTTTCTCGATAAGATAAGCCAACTAATGGCCATGGATGATTGTCCCTACAGTGCCTATGTATTTTGTATTAGGGACAACTGTGTTCGTTATGAACACCATAATGGTTTAAACAAGTACAGCTTCCTTGAGGAGGAGTACATTTCATTTATAAACGATCAATACAAATCGTAAAGAAATCAACAGCTGTAATTGCTTATATATAATATTTGTATTACTTGAAACAATTGAAAGAGTTTCAATTAAGTTCAGCTTAATGCTTATCAAATGAATAGCAAATAAACGAAAACGAAAATTATATCCGTACTTTATGTACAAAAGCCAACAAAAAAAATAATTGTCACTATAGCATTGTTTTATAAATGTAAACGAAACACATTTTTGTGAAAGTATTTTTTAAGTTTAGGTTTTTTATGAGACGCTCGTGGCAGCTGTTGCTGGTCGCGTCATTTGGATTGACGTCTGCAGTTGCCTGTTTTGTGGCAGGCATTTACTTTCAACATAGGCATGCAACGCGACAATTGCAACAGCTTGTGCAGCAAGATCCCTATGCCTACTATATCAGTCCCAAGATCTTTGATGTGGTAAGTAAGTTTAAGCTTTTACTAGATCTATAAAATGAAATTGAAATTTTTGCAAAAGTTTTGCTTCTTTGACACGGAGAATGAAGCGTCTCATCGCGTGCAGCGCATAATGAAGTACGGATTTCCGGGCTTAGATGATCTGAGACTCTATAGCGATTTTGTGCTTTCCTATGATCGTCGTAATCGTGTGGCCCATTGGGTCTGCGAGCACTTGCAGCAGTCAAATCTGCACGGATCTCAAAATGTGAGACGCACTCTGGCCACCTATCAGCCAGACACGAGTGTGCCTTCTCATTTCAGTTCAACGCTTGATGACTATCGACACTCAGGTTTTGATCGTGGTCATCTTGCTGCAGCTGCAAATCATCGAGCCGAGCAAAGGCATTGTAATGAAACGTTCTTGCTGACCAACATAGCGCCCCAAATTGGACGGGGTTTCAACAGCGGTGCTTGGAATAAGCTTGAGATCTATGTGAGAGAGCTAACCCAGCATTTCGATTCAGTTTACGTGTGCACGGGTCCTCTGTTCAAGCCTCGCGCCCAGGGCACAGATAAATGGAGCGTGGAATACCAAATGATTGGCTCGAACATGGTCGCAGTGCCCACACATTTCTTTAAAGTGATTATGGTGGAGTCGAAGCTGCCGCTGGGCAAGCCCTATATGGAGGCCTATGTGCTGCCCAATGCACCCTTGCCGGATAAAGTGGAGTTGCGTGACTTTCTCTGCGACATACGCGAGATCGAACACTATGCGGGCCTAAATTTCTATCAGGGTATACGTAGAAGTGCAATCTTTGGCAGTAATTATCCCAGCGAATCGCAAGTATTTCGCGATTTTTCATAAATTTCGAGTAATAAATATAAGGAAAACATACATTCAATTTGATTTGGAGTAGGCCTGGATTCGTTGCAAACTTATTCATTTGTTTATTCAGAATTATCTAAATAAAAGCACATTACAAAATTAAAAGTTAATAGGCAGTATTTATATATATTTGTACTTTATTGAAGTTAACGCCTTAGAATGACTGAAACTGGAGCTCAACAATGTGCATTGTATGCTTTTGCAGGCTTTACGGGATTGGTGTTTGGCGCCTATTTCCAGCAAGAGAGTTCCATTCGGCAACTGTTCAAAATGATTAGAAAAGATCCTCATATCTTTCATAATCGTCATAAGCTGTACCCACTTGTAAGTAAACATACACACCTGAAAATTTATATTGAATATGCAGCAATTGAATTTCTGTGTTTAGGTCTCCACATTTAAAACAGATCACGAGGCAAGATTGTGGAATCGTTCAATGTGTTTGAAAGATAGAATACGCAATCGTTTGGTCTTTTCATTCGTTGATGCATTTTGCAGTGTATTCTTTGAAAAGAGACCCGAGGTGTTTTCGCCGGATTTATTGGATCTGATCAAGTATGGTCTACCCAGCACGGAGAACTTGTATGTGCACAAGGATTATGTGGTGTCACAGGACTTGAGCATCAATGCTCCAAAATGGATGTGCGAACATTTGAAAGGCAACTACAAAAAGCTAACTAATGATAGTGATGGTGATGCACTGCATCTTCGCTATAATGATGTATATGTGTTGAGCTGCGGTGCAACGCGTCTTTGCAAGGCCTTCCAGCGTGAAATCTGGCGCAAACTGGAACAACACGTTAGCGATACGACCGAAAAGTTTGGATCAGTTTATGTGTATACGGGCCCCATGTATTTGCCATCATTGCGACAGGACAAGGACTGGTCTTTGGAATATCAAATTGTTAACTGGGTTCCGATGCCAATGCCATCGCACTATTTTAAAGTGCTCATCATTGACCCACAACGGCCGGAGTACACTCCTTATATGGAGGGTTACATCATTGATAACAAAAACGTCACAACTCCGAGCAGCTGCGAACTGTCCGATTACCTCTGTGACATTGCCGAGATTGAGCGGCATACGGGTCTTCGATTTTATGCAGGCATTCAATCAGTAGTGCGATTCGAGAAGCACAGGTACAAAATGGGCAATAGTCAATTGGAGAGAATTCCATGTCTAATGTAATTCGCCTTAGGCAATTAATGAGCCTGTCATTCCAAATTTACTTACTTAAATGTAACAATGCACTGTGTAAAATCATAATAGAATAGACTTTGTTATATTCAACTGTAACGGTCACATTAAAAATGTTGTAACAACAATGCGCTGTTAATGTTAATACAACTCAAAGACTATTTAACATTAATAGTCTCTGATACAACTGAATGTTTCGATACTCCTGGTAAATAAATATCGATATATCGAAACCAGATACATTTTTGTAAATGGTAAAATAAATTACGGTTTTTTATTCAAGAAAACATATGTTTCAAAGTTAAACATAAATGCAACAGTGTGCGACAAAGGCTGTATAGACACACAAACAAAAGTAGCAGTAAAACATGTTGCTTATCTCAACAAGGCTAAAATAATGGGTTTTTTTTTTCATTTCAAATGAGTTCATAATAGTGGCCAAAAATATCGTAATCAACATCATCAGCTTATAGTTATCGATATATGTCGCACAGGCGACAACTTTACGTGGCAAACTGTCAAATGCAACCAATAAGCAGCAGCAGCAGCAGAAAAAAAAATCGAATTAGCGAACTGACGTGGAAGTTCGTGTTTGCTTGGAATTTGTGTTAAAAAGTGCGTTATCTGTGGAAAAGTTGAAATTTATTTTATAAAACCAGCCAGCAAACGCATCAAGGCACGATTATCGACGCTGCAACGCCTAGAATCGTTTAAAATCGTTGGAACGGGAACGAGAACACGAACTTTAAGCTGAAGTTTGATTGTGTTGCGTGAAAGTTGTTTGTTAAATTTATATGTGCAGTGTTTAAGACGCTGACACCTTAAGCAATGAACCCGAATATGTATGGCCCACCGCCTACGCAATTCCAGCAGCAGCCGCAACAGCAGCAGCAACCACAATATGCTGCGCCGCCACCTGTAAGTGGAGCTCGTGGACCGACGGGCTGGCCACAACAGCAGCAGCCAGCCCAGCAACAACAGCCGCCCCAGCAGCAACAACAACAACAACAACAGCAGCCAGGGCCACCACAAAATCAACAACAACAATATGGTGCTCCAGTTACATCCGCTCAGCAGCCCTATGTGAACGGAAACTATCAGCAGGTGAATTTGAACTTCTGTGCCTTAGCCTGGTTGATTTAATAAAGTTTTGAGCATAATTATTCAAAAAAAATCAAGTAGAACTCGCAGCAATCGCATTAAAAGAGTATATTAATCTTTTTTCTTGTGCACTCTAAAGAGGTCAGAGACACATTTCATAATTGAAGCTGCCTGATAAGAGTCCACACATATTATTACTAACAACTCGATCTGTTTCTCTATCTCATTGTTGCTTTCTTTCTCGCTGCACAGCTGGCCACGTCGATGAGCGGCTTGAATGTTAGTGGCAATCCTTTGAAGCCCGCACAGCCGCCAATGGCAATGCCCACTGCTACAGGGGTTACAGCTGCTGCACAGCCAGCGCAATATAATCAATTTAACTCGACCAACAACCCCAACTTTAACAACAACAACAATAATGCTTATGCCGGTGCTTATGCAAATGGATCAATGACTCCATCGCCGGCTCTGCCAGCAAGTTCTACAGCACCACACACATCGACTCCTGGACAATTTCCTCAAAGCGTGGCCAGCGGCATTAATCAGATGACATTGAACAGTGCCAATTTGGCAGGTTTGCCGCATATGCCACCACCAAAATCGTCTACACCTGGCCAACAGCTGCCACCGACATCCACTGATGCCGCTGCCCAACCACCAGCACCAGGGGCATCAGCACAGACGGCACATGGACCCTTTGCAGGCCCACTTAGCCAGCCTCAGCCACAACCACCACCTGCTGTTTCTGCTGCTTCTCCAACATTTTCACAGCCAGGCATGCCACCACAGCCGAATGTAGGAGGTGGCTCAACTGGCATTCAATATGGCGTGCCACCGCCTGCCAACTTCCCAGGCGCTCATGTTAACCAACAAGGTCCAGCAACGGGGTCAGTTGGATTCCCAGGTGTGCCGCCGCCACATGCTCAAACATTTGGTGCGGCTCCACCACCAAAGCAAGGCTTTCCACCGCAACCTGGACAGCAACAGGCGCAACCTGGCTATCCGCCTCAATCTATGCCAGGATATCCGTCACAGCCTGGTCAGCAGCAAATTATTCCTGGCTATCCACCACAACCAGGACAGCAGCCACCCATGCCGGGCTATCCACCACAGCCCGGACAGCAGCAGCCGATGCCCGGCTATCCACCCCAGCCTGGTCAACCACCACAACAGCAGCCCATGCCTGGTTATCCGCCACAGCCTGGAGCCTATCCAGGCCAACCAGGTTCCGGTCGCCCTGGCTTCAATGTAAGCAATGTATCTGCTGAGAGTAGAGCTTTCCATTAACTTTTATTTTGGCTTTGTAGCAGCCGCCGATGCCTGGTGCTGGCAATATGTATCAACAAGCACCGCCACGTCGCCTAGATCCCGACCAGATGCCAAATCCCATACAAGTAATGATTGAAAATCAGCAATCAGCTGGTGGTGCATTTGTGACCAATCAGCCTGGTTTGTTGCCGCCGCTAGTGACGACCAAGTTTGTGGTTCACGATCAGGGCAACTCCTCGCCACGCTTTATGCGCTCCTCACTCTACTGCATACCCAACACGGGTGATCTGTTAAAGACAACGGCTTTGCCTCTATCGCTTAACATTTCACCACTTGCACGCATCGGTCAGGGCGAAATGGAACCACCAATTGTTAATTTTGGTGATATGGGTCCCATACGCTGCAATCGCTGCAAGGCCTATATGTCGCCCAATATGCAATTCGTTGATGCTGGTCGCCGTTTCCAGTGCCTTATGTGCAAGGTTACAACAGAAGGTAAGTTGAAGGTGACGATGAAGGAAGTGACTTGCTAAACTGACCTTTTTCTCACAGTGCATCCCGATTACTATCAGCATTTGGATCATACCGGGCAGCGTGTGGATAAGCATGAACGTCCAGAGCTGCTGCTGGGCACTTATGAGTTTGTCGCCACGAAGGATTACTGTCGTGTAGGTTTTACCATATCTATTACCAGATTTTTCCTATAAAAAAGATGTGCTTATTTTGTAGAACAATACGACACCAGAGATACCAGCGTTCATCTTCGTTATAGACGTCTCGTACAATACGATCAAGTCGGGTTTGGTACATTTGCTTTGCTCGCAGATCAAGCATATACTCAAGCATTTGCCGGTGGATCACGGTCAGGACAAGTCAAAGGTGCGCGTTGGTTTCATAACATACAACAGTACTGTGCACTTTTACAATATCAAGAGCAGCTTGGCTCAGCCACAGATGATGGTTGTGGGTGATGTGCAGGAGATGTTTATGCCGCTGCTTGATGGTTTCCTTTGCCATCCCGAGGAATCGGCAGCGGTGATTGATGCACTCATGGAGGAAATACCACGCATGTTTGTGGATACCAAGGAAACGGAGACTATACTCTATCCGGCCATACAGGCTGGCCTTGAGGCGCTCAAGGCATCCAATGCCTCTGGCAAGCTGTTGGTCTTCAATTCAACGCTGCCCATCGCCGAAGCACCTGGCAAGCTCAAGAATCGCGATGATCGCAAATTGCTTGGCACAGACAAGGAGAAGACGGTGCTGACCCCGCAAACGACTGCCTACAATACGCTGGGGCAGGAGTGCGTACAGCAGGGCTGCTCCGTCGATCTATTTGTGTTCAACAATGCCTACATTGACATTGCCTCAATTGGCCAAGTATCGCGTTTGACGGGCGGTGAGGTCTACAAGTATACCTACTTCCAAGCGGAGCTTGATGGCAAGCGTCTCATCGAGGATATCATTAAAAATGTATCACGTCCAATTGCATTCGATGCGGTGATGCGTGTTCGCACCTCAGCTGGCATTCGACCAACTGAATTCTTTGGACATTTCTATATGACTAATACCACTGATGTAGAGCTGGCCAGCATTGGTAAGCATTGATTATAATGTACCTAAGAAGGGTCTCTTTACTTAGTAGAATTTTTTATATTCTTTCATAGATGCCACCAAATCAGTGAGCATTGAGATAAAGCATGATGATAAATTACCGCCCGAGGAAAACATATATATACAGGTGGCACTGCTTTATACCTCATGCAGCGGTCAGCGACGTCTGCGCATTTTGAATCTGGCGCTGCGCGTGACAGTCACCATAGCTGATGTGTTCAAGTGTTGCGACCTGGACGCCATGATGCTGTTCTTTGCTAAGCAGGCGTGCTTTAAACTAATGGAACACTCACCCAAACAGGTGAAGGACAACCTCATACAGCGAGCTGCACAGATATTGGCCTGCTATCGCAAGCATTGCACGTCGCCAACATCAGCCGGCCAGCTGATATTACCCGAATGCCTCAAGCTGTTGCCACTGTACTCATCATGTCTGCTAAAAAACGATGCCATCTCTGGTGGCTCCGATATGACACTGGATGATCGCTCTTATGTCATACAATTTGTGTTGGCCATGGATCTAAATATGTCCGTTAACTATTTGTATCCACGCTTCATTCCCATACACAATGTGGAGACGGATGACACGTCGTTGCCCACGCCAGTGCGCTGCACACACGAAAAGATCACTGAGGATGGCGCGTACATATTGGAGAACGGTGTGCACCTATTTGTTTGGCTGGGCCAGGCGCTTTCACCTACTTTTGTGCAGTCACTCTTTGGAGTCCAATGCACGCAACAGGTGAATGCCGAGCGGTTCGCAATCACAACGGATACGCCACTCGCGCGTCGTGTTACCGACATTATCGATCAGATCATGAAGGAGCGCACGCGCTATATGCGGGTAAGTTAAGCAAAAGATCCATAATAGAAATGAATAATAAAAGAATTAATGCGTGTTTATGTTTGCAGGTTACCTGTGTGCGACAGAACGATAAACTGGAGAGCGTATTCCGGCACTTTCTCATTGAGGATCGCGGCACTGATGGCTCGGCTAGTTATGTGGATTTCTTGTGCCACATGCACAAGGAAATCAAGGATCTGTTAAGTTAGCACGTAGGCAACACGTACTACAAAGTGCCGACTGTCAATGCAAATGAGGAGCGCTGGTCCAGAAGCTACTCACAGAATCGGGCGCGCATGCGTCGATTATCGCTGAATAGTCGTCGTTTCAATTGAGCGTGTTGGCATCTATTTATAGCACGAAGACCAGACAAAACTCTTCAATTATACATACATGCATACACATAAAATACTTATAGCTGCAACATCATTTGATGGCAGTTAAATCTTCCATTTTATTTTAATTAAATTTTTCACATTTATCATGTTCTCTTTATTTGTCAATCTTAAGTATTCGCTTTGCCTATTTATGTGTGTGTTTGTATTTTTGAGCTATAAACATTTGTTAAAAAAGCAACCGCAATTAGACAAATATTAGATTTCTAATTCAATTATTTTTGTTTCCATTTAAATTCCGTGCATATTTTTAATTGAATTAAAAATGTAGGCGCTCCTAGCTTAAATAATACCGTGCATTAGGCCCGAGGCGATAAAGAATGTAAAAACTGGTATTGGTGTCAAAAATATTTACCTGCATCAGCATACCCATTTATGAATAATATATATACTTACAATATATTTAGCAACATTTCTAGAGCACAGCATTATAATAAAGAAGAAAAAAACATATAATTTGCGTTTACTACTTAACCGTTATCCGCTTTCAATGTACTATTGTAATTCAAATGATTATTATGATTAAAATATAACATAAATTTTTTGTGTGAGAATTGTTTAGAGTTTACTTGGTATATGCGACCCACTTTCCCTATCCCCCCAAAAACCAGAATAAAAATCTTTATCAACATTTAATTGTTTAATTAATTAAAAACAGTTAATAAAACTTTATGGCTGAGTTGATAATTACTTACCATTTCAGAATTTTAAGCCAATGTTCCCTTTATAAGGTAATAAAATAGTAAATCAAATGTTCATTCTGTATGTATATAATATATTGTATTGTATTTATTAGGCCTTTAAATATCTAAAATTATTTTTTTTTTTTATTTGACGTGCACATTATACATTTACATAATTTTAAAGATTGTTTTTTGTTTTTGTCATTCGTTTTGTTTGTTTAGAAAAGTTTTTCGATTTCAATGTTCCCAAAACATATACAATTAAATAGACTGCCCAAGTTGCCCCCTCCTCCGTATCATTCTGTGTGTTGTTGATTTGTTGATATTTTTTTTTTTTTTTTTTAAATCACAAATAAAGAATTTATCTTAATTTAAATTGAAGTGGAGCATAGGTAATCAGACAGTATACACATATATAACAGATTAATAGTTATCTGTGGATGCATCAGAGTTTGCTGTTTGGCTCTTACAGTTAATATTAAGATTATATAATTACATAAAAAAAATCTGTCGCAGCTCACAATTTATATTATTATTATTTAAAGTTTTATTTTTCACTTGCAGTTTACAACTTAACTAATATTATTATGTTTTGACACAAACGACTCTGATGTAATTTTGATTTTATTGTTTCTTTGCATGCCGAAATTGCTGTAAATTACACAGAACACAATTAATGGAATAATACGGCAAAAATAATTGTTATTAAAAATCAACTATTAGCTAGCTTTTCGTTTATGTAAAGTAATTGCGAAATGTAATAAAAAAACGAAACACAACGAATGTTTTTCACTTGACATTCGCCTGACATATAAAACAATGAATGACATATGTGTGTCATCTCTATTTCTATTGTCTTCGCCCATCCATTCACTTTCATGATATTGAAATTTACTCAAGGAATTCTAAAAACGTCTGCCCGTCTGCAGTGCCCCCGTTTCGTTTTAAAATCAAGCAGCCAATGTGTGTTTTTTTTTTAACTGTATTGCTGTGAGGGTGTGCGACGGTTTTGCGTGCATTTGTGTGTTGTGGTTGCCGGATTTAAGGAGGGGTATGAAGTTGGTGATTGGCCTATTTTGTAAACGCCATAAATACAGCCCAAAGTATTTCATTCGCATTCGGCTTGGCTGACTCCGTTTCAAAGTCGAGATCAAGCAGTTCGCGTACTCGCTTCATGGCAACTTCATAGTCATCGTCGTTGAGCGGCGCAAAGGCGTTCTCTATAACATCACTGGCATGCGCCAAAAATATCAGCGCCAGCATTCGTTTATCCATGCGCTGTGGATCGTTTACCCACTTGGAAAGTACCGAATCCTGAATCTGCAAAAGCAAATTAAGATATTAGTAAATGTTAAACAACCATTTGCTCCGACCTACCTTCTTGACCAGACGGCACTTGACCACATTGTCACTGAGCGGATGAGTTGTCATGTCAAAGAGCAAAAAGTTTTGCTTTTCCGTTGTGAGCACACCCTTCTCCACGAGGTTCTTGGCCAGACGCTCGCGCACATTTTTAAGCTGGTATCGCAATTTCAATGGATTCCATGTCTCGCCTGTTACAATCAAAATTTATTAAACAATGTTTATATATTCATATATATTTATAAAAAAAAAATCGCACCACTCAGATATTCGATCCAACTTTGCACCGTCTCTGGCGGATCTGTTTCCTTAATGTGTTTAAGCGCCTCATCCAATAAAACATCGCCAGTTTGTTGATCCGATTTCAGTATAAGTTTCCTAAATAAATCGTAGTTAAGTTAGACGAAATTCATTCAGTCTCATCTATAGATATATAAACCTTGTACATAAGCCACGTCGTCGCATGCCCGATTTTTCGATCATCACACGTCCGCGCAGGCCCAGCTCAATAAGGATGCAACCACGCAAGCCGCTCGATATGCAATCATTCCAGAACGATGTGTAACCCTGTAAGCATAAAAAAGATAAGGTTTTAATTATAAACATGCTTTCATACTTGTACTTGTACACACAACTTAAGCTTGAATCGCAGATCAGTAAACGAAAAAGCTTAAGCTTATTTTGTCAGTAAATAATTACTTTAAGTAATGGAGAGCTGTTTATAATATATATACAAATAAACAGATCTCAATTAATAAACTGTTAACATATGTATGTTTGTGTATCAAATGGGATCGTTTAAGAGTTCCTGCAAAATAGGAGACAAGGCGACTGTCATTATTGTAAGGTTTCCCAAAGTACTTCAAACTTTTTACAGCTGTTTGGCCTTTTGACAACTGTTTAAAGTTTAAACAGCTGAATTTGCTTAAGCTCAAAAGAAATTTATTGAGTAGCTCTTACCGAGATACAGAATATAAAAAGTTTTGTACTATATACTTTTCATTATTGTTTACTAATAAAAAGTTAAAAATAATCTAAGCAAATAAAACTAAATGGTGCAATGGCATGAGTCACATCTGCGATTTCTTATTCTTATCAATTCTATTTCAATGGTTTTCTTTGCCTTTGGTTGAATATGAAACAATTAATATGATGACGTCGTGTGAGCGATATGGAAACAAACGAAACAACTTCCTCAAATAATTAGCCTAATGGAAATAATATATATATCACGATAAGAAGGCCTTGCAAGACTTGTACAGAGCAGTAACCATCTTAGTTACAGTGCTGAAATAAACGATAAGAGCAGAAGAAATAAATAAAATGCGAAATGCGACACGTTTAAATTGAAAAGCGGCAACTTTTGATGGAGTGTTGGGGTCTGTATCGCGAGCCATACTCAAGCAGAAACACACACATAGAGTAAGATGATAAAGCACAAAGACAAATAAAACACAATCATGAGTGATGGCAAAATTAGAATTACTTGGTTCGCCCTATACGGGCACGTATGGCATTTAGGGCCATAGAAAGCACCAGCTGCTTCAAAAATGTGCGAGATTTATGAATACTTTGTTTAAATGTAAATAAAGCGGATACTTAATTGACTTTAAGAAAAGTATGCAAAAAGAGCTTAATGGAATTTGCCTGTAAAGAGATCGCTTAGGTTTCCTTTAAGCTTTTGCAAACAGCTTCTGTGATTAAGGATTTTTACAAACTTATTATTTTACCCGACAGTAAATGATTTTCGTTTCACATTATGATATGTACCAATAGGCGACAAGCCTAAAAGCGAAGAAAAGCAAAGCAAATTTATGATAGCAACACTGTCAAACTTGTTCTCCATTGGCTGTGTGTGTGCACAGCAGAAAAAAGATGAGTTAAAGCTTTAAAGTTTACATTGTGCAACCAATAACAAAAAAAAGTAAATGTTGATGTTAACGTTGGCCTTAATGCACCTCGATGTAACCCAACAACAACAAAAATACAAGGGATAAGCTCAACTTGTTGTGGGCTACTCAATGCGTTTGAGTGGAAGAGCGAGAAGTATCCAAAACAGAAAACGAAAGGCAATGACGGAAGCTGCTCATTAAAATGGAAACTTTACTTTGTAACTTTGTTGTCATTGAAGTTCAAAGAGAAAGATATTATTTATACACAACGCGACACACATACACACATAATACTAATTAAGCAAAAACGATTATTGGTACACTGATAAAAGCGCCGTATCTGCCAGCACGCACCTCTTTATCCTTGAGGCCAAGCAGCAGCACCTCTTCCATAAGTGTTAGTCGTGTTTCCTTTGAGTCGCCATCATCGATATTATCCTCATGATCCTTGTCGTTGTCGTGAGTGTCCTGATTGTCATCCGTTTCATTTGCATTCAAGCCTCCAGCGCCACCGCCTTCCGCTCCATTCTCGCGTGGCTTGACAGTGCGCCTTACCAAGCCGTCGGTGCGATTCATTCTATATATTTATATTTGTGGATATTTTAATTTCTTTTCTGTATGTGTGGCACAATTGCTGACTGAACTGCCTGCCACCTGCCTCCTCTTTACTGCTCGTTGCTTAGATGTGTGCGTGCGTAAGCTCCTCTGTATTTACTTTGTGTGTTATTATTATACTGCAAGTGCTGCTGCTTCTTTCTCGCTTTATTTTCTTTTTTTTTTTACTTTTTTCACACTTTTTTCCAATTCTTGTTTTCTGCACTGAATATGCACCACAAACTACGTTGTTTTCGTTGTTTATCTATTTTGTTAAAACTCTATAATTTACGTTGACAATTTTATCGAATTAATTAAAAGCACATACTAAATATACAATTGCATATTCTTATATTATTTTCTATCTATTTAAATACTTGCGCATAACGAGCTTTAAAATATAGTTTTTGTGTCTTTTCTGTTTTTCCGACGTGACATTTTTTGTCTAGTGTTAGGAAACGTCGCGCAATCTGCTCTGAATCATACGCCACGATTTAAGTATTTTCTACACTTCAAGTGAATATGTGGTTATATGCATGAAAACAAAGATATATTTTTGGGAAAGTTATTTTATGTAGTGGTAGTTATGATCAAAAAATTGCATATAACTCGACATATGTACTAAAGCACAGCTGTTTTGTAAGATTTGTGTATTAAGCAGCACTTATGTTTTCTTTCGTTGTGAATGGCTTGTTTCGTGTGAATGTCAATAAGTAAGGTGCATGGGTGTGTAAATGTGAGGCATATAAAAATAAAAGTTTGTGTCGTGTTTGAAGAAATAAAACCCCAAATAACGCATTGGAAATGTCATATCTGGCCAGTTTTAATAATGAGAGCGCTAAGCAAATACTTATGGACATAATACGGACTGTTAACCAGCCAGAGAACTCAAAAAAACTATCCGAAGCGAAAGCGTCAGCTGGCAAGGAAATGATTCTTATGATGCAGCATGTTTTTCCACTCGTAATGCAACTGCAGCTGGAGGTAATCAAGGCGCACGGCTTTCCAGGCAATCGTGAGGGTCTCGTGCAGTTCTCACAACTCATACGAGAAATGGAGCGTGACGACATGGAAATAGCACGCCTGCGCAGCCAGATACGTGCCATATATTTGCCACCAATCGCTATCAACACTACCAACGATATACTCATCTGAATTATACTCGTCTTTACTTTACATTTTTGAGACTGCAATAGATTTAAGTGTAATGCGTTTTGTAAATTTATACATTTTTTTCTGTATTTCATTTGGGCTTGATGCCAATGTAGATATATTCGATTAAAGTAGCAATAAAGCTGGGTTATTTTGATTGTAACCCAGATATTTTTCATTTTGTCAGTTGTCTTGGGACGTATTATTTTAGCATAAGTAACATGGCATATTTCTCTTAAAATAACAAAAAATAAAGAATAGTGCTGTTGCATTAACTTAAAAAATTGTTTTCTTTGTGTTTATGTATCGTTTGTTATAATATGTTCCATATTTAAACAGCCAATTTGCAAGTTGATAAATAAAAAAATTTCTTCAATACCTAAAAGTTAATTATGTTCTTACAAACTATGCATTGTTTGTTTTTAAATTATTTATATACAAGACAAGTAGTCAGCTGCCTTTTTGCAGTTTGTGTCTAATGAAACCAAAGTACAGACAATTATCATAAGGCGAAAGCTTATCTAAGACTTAATGTGAGAAATAAAGAGAGCAAGCGAATATCTAATGTTTGCTCTGCTTTAGCGGGCGACATCTCCTTGTGTGCCGTTCTTGTTATTGGGTTGAACATTTCCATTTTGCAAATCGTCTGTTGTTAGTTTAACTGGATTGATATGAGTTAAGTCATTGCCATTATTGAGTTTATGGCCAAGATGTTGGAGTTGATCGGCAAATTGGACATCCTCCACACTTTCCACATCGTTCGTAATTGACAGCGACATGGGCGAGACTGGGGTGAGCGGTGTTACTGGCGTATGAGTGGCACATAGCTCCTCAATGGTTGAATCGCTACCAGTTGACGGTGAGCTAGAACGCGAACGCACAGGATAAGCATCATCCAATGGATGGGCAAAGCTTTGTGTTATAAGCTGATCACCAATGTTAACCTCAATGCCATCGGTGGGATCGAACAATTCGACGCCGGGCAGCGGGGTGCCATCTCGTGTGGCGGCATTGGCAGCACTTGTTACCTTTGGACGCTCCTTGTAGGTAACAACACGTGCGATTAGCTTGCGCCAATGAGCAACTATACAAAAATATAAGAGGAAGTTAGAACAGCAACTAATTGGTTAAAAAGAACATTTCCTACGCACCCTCTGTAAGTTCCTCAAATTTGCATATCGATGATTTAGTCCAAGTATTTGGCTCATCTGTAATAGTTGATTTGACGTTTGCCAAGAAGCACTCAACTGCTTGGAATCTAAAAGCATTGGAAAACAAGTTAATGTGGCATATATATGTATTATATATTATTTATCGTTTAATACCCACCTAAGTGTGAGAAAATCGGTGCGCAGCTCACAAATGTCTGCTGGCGAGATATACTCGCTATCGCCATAGTCCACGAAATACAAGTCGATGACCAGCTCGCTAGGATTATACTGATTGGGCATAATGTCAACAATTTCAGCGCGATACCATTTCTCATCAAACTTGAACACGGCGGCTACAATCTGACCCACATAGGGTTCGGTCAGCTGGTGCTTGGCACGGTTCTCGGCGCTGCTATAATAGCTGGTCATCTCCTTAACCATATCGTCCAGTTTCTTTGACTGCGGCCCCACCAGCTGCAACCAGAACTTTGTCGGCGAAGCAACAGCCGAGACATACACCTCCATTGGTTTATCATCTCCCCGGGCGGCCATCAGTTTTTCTCTTGGCGGCTGTGAGCTGAGCGATGTCTGCGACGAGTACATGCTCGAGTTAAGACTATAGCTGGGTGAACGTCTTGGCTCGCGATGCTGCTCCATCTCATCGACGGCTAGACGCAACTGCTCGTCCTCCTCGATTTGATCGTCGAGTAGCTTGCGGGCAATGTTCACCTGTTTCTGGTTGCCAACGATGCTGATCTTAGCTTTGCCATTGCGTCCATTCGGATCGATGCTGATCTTGGCTAGCGAGGCACGGCTTATATCTTGGATAATCTCACCGCCACGTCCATTGATCTTGCTGGCCAGACGCTGTGTCACCTGCAGCTCTACCTTGACAATGGGCGCACGTTCAATCTCCCTGATAAGCAGCCCACGTGCCGCTTTTACAGCGTCGGGCAGGCCGCTGATGTCGCAGAACTTCTGGGAGCTGTCTTTATCGCTGGTTTAAGTGAAAATATAGAACAATGATGATAACATTAGTTTTCGATAAGATTCCTATCCCAACAGCGGTTTTTGGTCTCAAATATATTTACCGTAATCGTATCTTTGCCCCGGACTTTTCTTCAATTAGCTTAATATTAGCACCGCCTCGTCCAATAATCAACGGTACATGGTCATTGTCCACAACGATTTTAAGGCAGATTTCCTTTTGCTGCTGTTTTTGTTGCTGCTGCTGCTGTTTGTTGTTGCCCTCCTTTTTCTCCTCCTTGTCATCATTGCGGGTCTTGAAGTAGGCGTACAGCATGGCGCTGCCCAGTGAACAGAGACCAAAGCCCAGCAGCAGTTTATAAGTGGGCGTGCCGGCAAACGGTGTACTGCGCAACATTTTTTATTTGAATTTTTATATGTATACTAGATGTGGGTTTGTGTGTGTGTGTGAGTGTATCACTTTTTATTTTGTTCTGCGTGTTAGGCTGGACACGGCACGGAGTACATTAACTGCAAGGAGAAAGATCAACAATAGGCATATTTATTGACAAGGCGTGTTTCACATGTTAACGTAACATTGCGTGCACAAATGCCGCAAATCTGTGAAACTTTCAACGTTAAAGCAAATCAATAAAAACAAAAGAGACGCAAAATAAGCTTTTTTTAGAGCCGAAAAATTAAACTTCGGTTTTACAACGTTCAATTCGCTCAATTGCCTGTTATATAATAGTCTTATCATACACAACTAGTCAAAATATTAATACAAATTTGCAATTGGAATTCATAATTATTTTTGGCAGGCAAATGTGAACTCAAATGACAACAGCAGAACAAATATACAGGTGACGTTTACGTCTTACACTGTGCTACAAAATTAAAACAACTATTTACTCACAATTTATAAACATTATACTCGCTATTTATAGTAACCTAAAAACTTTTAACAGAAATTAAAAAAAAAATTAAATATTGCTACACACTTAACCAGAGTTAGTCTTTAAGCTATTTGCACTTGTGCTTCGACCTATGTATTTAAACAAGTTTGTGCGTTTTATCGAAGACTGGTTTAACAGCACAAAGCGAGAATTATAAGCTCCCGATGTAGAATAATTGTCCATTTGTTATCAATATAAACAGATATAAAATCCAAAATAGATATCACAATGCATACACATCTGAACAATTGCATTTAAATAAACGTTCACAAGCTGCTGACCTTGATAATGAATTTTGTATTGATTATTGAGTTTCGTTTTAACCTTTATCAACAAATGCTTAAACTCAATCAAGCGTTTTATTTGATTGCTTATTTATCGTTCGGAGTAGTTTCGTTTATTTTAAATAATGAGCAAACATCAATTATTTAACCAAGCGCTCAACTGCTATGGTCCGCTTGGCATCGCTCAATACACATAACTGTTGCATTATTTGATTTTTCCTTCAGTTCGTTTAACGCCGACAGCTGTGTGGTCTTTCTCTTTCTCTCTCTCTCTCTCTTTCTCTTTTGCTCTGCTTCTTGCAATCGTTAGTTTTGCATCTTGTGGCGCTCATTGTTTCATTGTTTATTTTGCCGGCTCTTTATATAAGGAACAACAATTCGAGAACATAAACATTAATTGGCATATGTAAATAGTGGGTTATTAACTGTGCGCGATTAAAAAGTTAACTAAAAGCTAACGACATTATTTTAGAGAGCATGAGAGAGTTTTTGACCAAGAGAGCCTTGAATGCAGAGCATGTTAGCTGCGTGCGCTAAAAGCTAAATTTAGTTAAATGACATAATAAGCCGTTCGTTGACGATTTACTTCCTTAAGTTGAGTTTGGTGTTTAATAAAAGGACGGTTAAGTCAACATCAAACATTGAATTTGGTTTTTGAGTACGCACATATTAAGGCATGCAACGATAATTGCTAAAATGTATGCAAACTATCGAGATAAGTAGTATTCTAATTCAATATGTTTCACAGCATTATCCAAATAATCATAAAGACAATAACAAAGGTCATGCGGTGAAAATGCCTTAAAGTGAGTCGAAATTGTTGGCAATGTTTCAACTTTTGCACATCTCATTGTTGCTGCGTGTTGCTAAATTAATACAGAATCAACAACAAATTAATATTTACGTCATTTTCAGGCATTGAAAGATTTAGTATTTGGAGAATATCAAATTAGTCTATTATTAATATTTGCCAAAAGGGTTATGTGAGTATTTTTGGTCATGAGCGAAACTCATTTGTAATTTAAATAGTGCACGAATTAATTGAAACCAGCAACAGAGAACAAATAAAGTGATGCAAAGGCGGAGCGTTCGTCCATTGAAAACCCTCGGCCAGATTGTGTCCCCAACTCAGCCGCGCACATAGGCACAAACTTACTTGACTTTCTTACAGTAATTCGTCACTATGTACAGTTATTGTTATACATTTAACTTGTCTATTGTTTAGATATGTTCATCATAAGTATTTAACTGGAAGCACAACGTATATTTTGAATAACAAAATGTATAATTGAAACTAATTGTGATGTGCTTATAAAAACGTGTGCAACAGAATTGTATCACAATTTAGAACTTGTTCAGGCGAACGGCTCACTCAACTGAACAGCCGAAATGAACTGCTTGTCGTTCTTGATTCATGACATAAAATAACTAGACCTGTTAAAATGAACTTTTCTTGGAAATGAGAAAAGCGAAGATTTTACCAAAAAGCCGTTAAAATTAGAAATAGTTTATTCTTAAAAACAAGCCTGTTTATACTTAAACCACAAAACGTTGAGTATAAGTTTTAATTTAAATGATAACTTAAACAATTTTATTTATTTTTGTGTGTTTAAGAGCAGTGGAAAAAATATTAGAAAATTTATAAAGTTAACATTTGACCATATTGTATTTATATTATTTTCAACATATTTTTCATCGTAAAAATTTAGATTTTGCAGTGGATGCCAATGAATACATAGCTTCTGGTGGATTAATTAGGTGCTTAGAACTGGAATACGTACTTGAAGCATCTGCAAAGAATATAACATTTTATTATATTATTGGTTACAAAAATTAAAAATCGTAACCTTAAACTATTTACCTTGCTAGTTTTATCAAAGAGCGCTTGGGCACGTTCCTGATTCAAACGGTAGCTTACAAATTTGTCAAAAATATAGCCATGCTTGTTTGATTCCAACAAAATACGATCCTCACCTATGTCAAGACTAAATTCATGCGAAGAAACCTGAAAAATAAAATAAAAGTATTAAGATAGTTGCTACTAAATATTTGTATGCCAAGATAATTTCATGCTACACCATTACAAATGTAAAACACTTACGCAATTGGGTAAATAAAGTTCGGCATGTATTTCATCAACGACTTCATTACGAACTCTGGCACGTAACTTGTAAATGGGTTCCCTATTCTTAGCCCAGTTATTTCTTATACTAGCTGCATGCTCTTCGTCGATTTCTTGCACCAACAAAGCCGATTTTGATGTGGCTTGCTCTCCCTGATTTAGATGCTGTTGCTGTGATTCAGTAAGATTTATGGTCATGTCATATTTCTCAGCTTGCTTCACATCATCGTTGCGCACACGATGAGCGACGAGGGTGCCTATAAATTTGCGATTGCTCAATATAATTGTCTTGTCCATTGATATTTGAATGTTGTATTTTTCGCTCAGTGCCTCGGCAACGATTTGCAAAAAGAAATTATTAAATAGCTGTGACTTTTTGGTTTTTGCCAGAAACTTTGGGTTTATGGCTATGTCGCAGACTTCAACGGGGTTATCGGAACGATCCTTAGTGGTACGCATCTCAGAGATGCTCATGGGCACTCGAAAGGAGCCGGGTGTGGTTGATTCCACTATAGCAATGAGCTCCTCATCTGTAACATCCTTGGGAGCAGGCACTTCCGGTGCCGTACAGACGTTAATAAAGAACTTCTCATTGCTGTTCAGCTTCAAGCTTTTCACGCAGTAACCTGACAAATATTTAATTAATTATTATTTAAGTAAAGCTCAATGAACAAAAAGCTAAAACATTTTTTATTAAAATAATTAAAACTTGTTTATTAAGTACCCATGCTTTTTATTCCAATTAAGTAACATTATTTACAATGAAAGTTTTATGTTTTAAAAATAATCCCAAAATCATTCAACTAGATTACAGCTTCAAATACTCGGTTTTGTGATTGTCCCATTCAAATTCACTTATGGCCTGTAAAATTAAATTTAAACATTTAAGATAAACTATTTTTAAATAAAAAAATTTTAAAATTGACTCACCTTTAGTTCATCGAACGCCTGTTTGCACATCCAATGGAATACCGGACTCTTCCACTTGGCACTGATGGCCTGAAAGGATCTTTCGTCCCTCGGATTAGCTTTAAAAATTTTGAAGTATTCCGCCCAAAGATATACCATGGTACGCATTTTGTACACCCATAAATGATTTGGAGTACTGCGTATCATATCCTGCAGCTGCTCAATAATGGGCATTGAAAGATTTCCCAAAAACGTCTTATTCATGAGCATATAAAGGGTTTTTGCGTTGCGATAATGCGATTGTGTATTCTCCACTAGTGAGAAGTGTGCCGCTTTCATGATCATATTAATAACTTGGGCGGTATTTTTTTTTGGATAGTTAGGTAGAAAACTCTGTTGGATATTAAGAGAACCGAAAGTCTCCAGCTTTTTGTTCATTTCCAGCTCACACCATTTATAGGCCTTCCACCAGTTAAGCCAGCATTTATAATTGTTTTTCCGATAAAGCTTTGTCCAATCCTTACTGATACGTTTTCGTATGGCGTTGCGTTTTTTTATACCGATCTTATGTCCAATTTGACCAGTTGGCTTCGCCTCATCATCATCCGTATTTTCTTCATCTTGATCATCAATATCAGCTACGTTGCCTTCGTCGTTGTCTATGGCACACCTGGATGTATTATAGATCGGTTCCTGTTCAAAAAATGTGACCGCATAGGATTTATCATCGGGCTGTGGTAATTTTTTTTCAGATCGGTTTATATACGGCAATATCAGACCGCCAATTATAAATCCACGCTTTTCAGCAAGTTTGCGCCGCTTTATCTCAGCATTCGTGAGCTGTTCAGAATTTGAAGACTCTGCAAACCGTTTTTGAGCTGCAAAAAACCCTTACACTATTTATACCTTGGACAATGATATGATTATATAATAATTTACCAGTGCGAACATGGGGAGGATACTTCTGCTGCTGCTGCTGATTCTGATGAGCAGCTTGCGAAGTGCTTGGCCCATCCAGATGTGGGGTGGTATTGTTATCAATATGCTTGGATTGATTAACAATGTTATTTTTGTCGGCTTGATTGGGTGGTTGTTTCATTCTGTTGCCGACAGACGCCTGATTTGATCGATTGATCGAATTATTTCTAGCCTCTCTTCTTGGCTGTTGTGGATGTCGATTTTCAAGTTGACCAACATAATTGCAATGCATTTGGTCTATATTTGCATTAGAAAAGTTTCTTATGTTATCATGGACTGACTGATAGCCAGATTGCACATTATTCGAACTATTCCAGTTTCTATTTGTTCTATCCGGCAATTCTTGACAAAACTCACGACGGTTACCAGGATTTAATAATGCATTATAATCGGCATTATATTGATTGCTATTATTTAATATGGTCTTATTTCTGTCATCAAAATTATTTGTTGGATTAGCACGTAAATCGTTTTCGAAATGGCGTCGAGGATTGTATTTGTCTGCATTTTGCATATCTTGGAATCCAACGTCATAGCTCCGAATGTTATTTTGAAAGGAATCTTCAAAATGTGAGCTACTTGGTCCAAAACCTGACTGCTGCTCACGAAAGTGATCCCCGGAATAAGTTTGGTTGTGCTGATTGTAAGAACGTGGATAATTTCTGCCATCAGCAAAACGTCTGTGATCCGGGCTATTTCTACGGTAATTTCCGTCGCCTCCGTAATTCTCATTGTAATTGTTCATGTCGAAATTCGAGAAGTTTCTATTGAAGCTTCGTGATTGCTCGCCATGAAAGTTGTTATCTCGATCATTTTCGGGACTAGCTTGACGACGATTAATACAAAAATTTGAAATACTTTGTTCACGGTTGTTGTTATATGAATTGGTATTTCCATCATTGCGTTCATTATGGGCAATATCTTGAATGTTTTGATTACGATTATTTCCCATAAATCTCAGTTTGTTATCAATAAATTGTTCAGGCTTACGATAATCATTGATTCGCTCTCGATAATTGCCATGTTCAAAATTCTGAGGGAGTTGCTCACGAAAATTGGCACCTCTTTCAAAATTTTGAACCTCCCTACGAAAATTGTCATTGCGATTTAGAAATCTATCGTTTCTTTTGCCTTCCTTTCCATCATATCTGCGAACTAGTCCAAAATTTTCGGAACTTGCTTCACGTTGCCGTGGAACGTCCCTAAAATTAGGTGAGGCATTGCGATTAACATGCCAATCGATGTCACTCGGCGGCGGCGGTGTTCTAGGTCTCTCCATGCGCCTCTCTTCTTGCCCCAAATTTACCATATCAGTAATTTGGCGCAGAATGATGGCGTCCACCTCTGCCTTGCGGTTGTCGCCAGCCTCGACATTCAGGCGATATCTTTCACGCTGAATATCGTGCAAATTAAAATCGGGCACTTTAAAGGAGGCAACAGCAAGGATGTGAGCCTCATTGCGATTTATGCCCAGCTGGCGTATGTACTGACGACGCTGATCCAGCTCATAGTTTCGCTTGCCTGCTCAATTTACGAAAGGCATTTGTTTATATGAGAAATATGTACATGAAAAGAAAATTGAGACACTTTGATTAAAATACACTCATGTGTAAACACACACAATATTCACTTGACTCTTAAGGAAAGTGCAAAGAGTGCGATCGAGTTTGTGTGGTAACTTATTTGTTTTATTTTCCTTTCCTTCAGTTTGTTTATTTTTGTTCAAGTTGAGCATCTGTTTATATTGGGTTTAATGCCATTGTAAACAGTACTCAACTATCTTTGTGCTCAAATATCGCAGCCGCGAGTTTTGACACATGCCTGATTCATAACATAAGTTGAACGTTAATGTTATTCCCAGTAACCGTTAACATAATCATAATTTCAGTAATTTACACAAGCATATGTTCAGACCAACTCAAACATATGATCCAGATTCTGTTGCAAACGTTTTATATAATAAAAGCAAAATTTTGTTTTTGTTTTGTGACACGCACACACCTCGGCGTCTCTTTAGCTTCTAATGTCGCTCTTTCAGAGAGGGGCCAATGAGCAATGACTAAGCAAAAAAGGCAATTCCGTGCAGTGTGACCCTTAACAGACTAAGTTGCTCTCAATGATGCAAAGCATTTCATTGATCATTTCATGAGAATACACCTTGCGAGAGAGTGGAAAGAATCAGAGTGGAAGCTGCGCGCTGCGCTCATTTTTTGAGTGTTTGGCGTAAGGTATACTTAACAAGGTACCCGCACTCGCCCTCTCGTTATGCTATAAGTAAGTGTACAAAAAATGAGTACAAAGAGAGCGTGCATACATACATATACAGTATGTCAAGAAACTCTTTACACAATGCAAAATAAAAAACATTTATTTTACTTTTAATTTGAAAACAAAGGCTTTTACTTATTTTATTCAAACTGGTTTAATGGTAATTTAAAAAACAATTTACATATAAATATTTAACAAGCCAATAGACACATTGGAAGTTTACCCACTTTTGACACTGTCAGGAAACTGTTTACACAAAGTATTTCCTTGATAGGTTTTATTTAATATTTGCATAATTCAAACATTTGATATTTAGTGTGACCCCCTTGGCATTAATCACATGTTGAATTCGTTTTTCCCTTGAATTGACCAACATAGGAAGGAAAAATTCAAGTGACAATTTGTGCTCTTCTTCCAGAATAGCCCTTTTCAGAGTTGTGCGGTTTTTGGGTTCCCTTTTTCCAAATTTTTTCTTTAAGTGTGCCCACATATTTTTAATGTGGTTAAGATCTGGGCTCTAGGGAGTATCAATGACCTTAAGCATGATTTGTCGGTCTGCCCGTAGGCTAATTTTTCTTTAACAGCCACCTCCACTCTTTGCCGCAAGTCTGCCTTCGACTCAGTATATTGTAAATTGTTTTCCTTGATAATGAAAACATTTTGACCAATTTTTCAACAGATTAGCTCAACTGGTGATTGTAGAATCAATCGGACAAAATCAAAGCTTAATCTTTTACCAGGCATTTTAAATATTAATTAAAATAGATTTTTTAGTGCTCAGCTGAATTTCACAACTAAATTAAAAGATATAGCGTTGCAGTGAGGTATGACAAAAGCATAGATAACGGTTAAGCACCGTTATTCATCGAAATGAGAGCAAAATAGAATTTAAAACGAAAATGTGTAACAGTGTCAAAAGTGTGTAAACGTCCAATTTGTCTACTCGCTTGTTAAATATTTATATTTTTCATACGGTTTTTTCGCAGGTTACAGGTTAACTTAGTTTAAATTGTTTATTAATTAACCATTAAACAAATTTGAATCAAATAATTAAAAGCCAACGATTTTCAGATTAAAAGTAAAAGAAATGTGTTTTTTTCGCAATGTGTAAAGGGTTTCTTGACATACTGTACATATGTTTGTATGAAAATTCGTCCACTGAGACACGTCGCTCAGAACGTTCGGCTCGAGACCAGTGTTGCCATAATTTTTTGTGCAAAAAACGCTAGATTAGCAAAGAAAAACGGCCAAAAAACCCCAAAAATCTTTTTAAAAATGCTAAAAATTACCCTAGATTTTCTTTAAATCCTTTTAGTCAAAGCTTTTTATTATAACGTCTATACCGACAGCCTCTTCGGCGGGTAGATATTTTGAGATTTTCCGATCATCATTAGGAACTTCGATTTTTGTATTCATGACAACACTTGCCATGGCTCTGCGAAGATCTTCCTTATCGTACAGAAACATTGTTGTTATTAAATGTGATGTTGAAAATAATTTGTTTCTCTCAAAATAGTCTCAAATAGTCGAAATAATGGAAAATAATGGAATATATTAAAATGATTATTTTCCATGATTTTCAATTATTTTTCATTATTTTTAATAATTTATTGTAATTTTTCATTATTTTTGATTATTTGTAATCCTAATCATTAAAATATCATAAATTTTTCACCAGCGAACTATATAACCACTACGACTATTTTCCAAAAATAATTTAATTGATTATTAATTCTAATGGCAACTTAACAGGTATGGTTGCAGCATGAGCTCGCAAATCGCTTAATTTTGCGGCTACACCGCACTTTCAATAGCTGCAGTAAGCCCGTGTCATATCGGTAACATCTTTCCACAGCCACTTCTGAAACTCGCTGTCCTGCAGCCACGCATCGCGTACTTTTTGCTCACACACTTAAGATTTAGACATTTCAATCACTATTTTATGGATGATGCGTTAGTGCTGTAAAAGCCTTAAAAAATTCAAATGTATGAAAATATAGTTTAAAACATAAAAACGCTGAAAAACGCTAAATCGATGTGAAATAAAGCTGAATTAGCTTCTTCCCGATGCTTTACAATTTTTCCCGCAAACGCAATTGAAAAAACACCAAATCTGGGGGGGAAAACGCTAAAACGGCAACACTGCTCGAGACTGAAGTATAAGGCAACAGTAAAGAGGGCGATAGAAAGAGTGCGGCTGCGGTTTGCCTTATGAAATTCTTTGCTCTCACGCTCTCTTTCGTTCTTATTTAAGGCGAACGAGAGAACGAGTGCGGCTACCTTGTTAAATATATCTTGTGCCAGCTCTTGATTAATTCCATTAATATAAGTGCTATAAGAGAGCACGAGAGCCCCATTTGAAATAGAAATAAATAAGTGCTGCTGGTTTGTGCGTCCGGCATTCAGTTGGTTCTGTTAGTTCGATACGAACCGGTCAAAGGAGGGAATAGAATAAATCGCCGGCGCTTCACATCCACATTACCAGCGGTTTGTGTACGTCAGTTTATTCGCCGAGGTAATTATAAGTGGCTATCATTGGTGTCGTTGTTACGTTGTTGTCGTTATTGCTGGCTGTTATTCGGGCGACCGCAAGCGTAACAAGTGCGCGCGAAAGTTATTTGACACACGTTGTGAAATGCCCCACGCGTTCTAGAAGGGTTATAACATAGAACTTGATTTGTATTTTTCGCTTTTCAATGAATCACTTAAAAGATCTGGCACCACCGGCACAATTTGATAATAACAAATACAATGTGTGTGCTTCTATTAATTTTTTTTTTGGATCATGCTCAATGCGGTTAAATAATTGATAAAGCTTAATGAAATGATACATACGACCATTTTTTAATTTAAAACGCATAAAATATGTACATGTGATTTTTTAATCGTTTTATGGGGTAGCACACAGACAATTTATTGGCAAAACTCAACACGATGACGTCATTGAAGTAAAATATACGCTTAACTGATTTTTCTAAAAACAAGGGCCCTGAAATTATGCTCATAACAAAGAAAGACTCACACACAGAGAGACAGAAATATACAATACACACGCACTTATTCCAGACCAGCGCGATAAGCACAAACAATAAAGTTATAAAGTGCAATTCAAAAGTAAAACAACTGTAAATAGACACAATATACATATGTATGTATTTGTATAAAAATATGTACAGTTATCCTTTCGAAACAAATGCAGGGCTGATTCTAACTCTTATATATGAAAAATTTTACAAAATTTTGTCAGACCGTATCAGAATTAAAATTTTTATGGCCAGACTATTAACTATTCTGACAGAGGTTCAGGTTTCAAGGTTTTTATATTACTGCCACTACTGTAGTTACATATGTACATATTTAATGAATGGGTGATAACAGCACGATTTCGCGCACGACACAAAATATACTTGAAAGATAATGATAACATAA
Source organism: Scaptomyza montana (assembly GCA_018904305.1). Classification (NCBI taxonomy): domain Eukaryota; kingdom Metazoa; phylum Arthropoda; class Insecta; order Diptera; family Drosophilidae; genus Scaptomyza; species Scaptomyza montana. Next base: position 5,081,433 of record JAEIGR010000004.1, read on the forward strand.
AGTTCTGGGCATTCCTGACAAAACAAACTTTAAAGGATAAACCAGGAAACTCGAGAAAATACAAAGATAAGGATGGCCAAGTTATACTTAATAAATGCCAAGTGCAGCGATGATATCAAAAACAAGACAAGACATAAATTAATATAAATATATGTGTTTGTATTTTAATAACAAATTGTGTAACAACAATTAAAAAGTTCAATTTGTTTGGCCTCAAAATGTAAACCACATATAAAGGGCTATTGAACTTTTCGTTTTCTTTTTATCTGACTGCTTTTCCGGGCTGTTCTTTTAATTTGGGTTTCCTTGGATGCAGCAGAATCACGATGACTTGACACAATCAAAAAAATTTTTAATGATACGGGTGCTTCATTCTAAAAACAGACTTTTTGGCATTTGCGCGCGAACAAAATTAGATTTTTGATATATTACATAACTTTGAATAGTCGCCGGAACAGGTTTGCCATTAATTACAGATGTGATGTCCGAATAAAATACTCGTTTGTTGTATACTTTAACCTTGCCGTCGAGTATAATTACTTTGTCAATCTGTTTGCAACGAACCGCACGAAACCTTATCTACCTTGCACAACGAATAGCAAGCGATAGAATTAGCAAAGGTAACTAGTGTCGTTATACGGCTTAAGTTAAATCGATCTAAAAATTTATTGCGAGCTCGCAACTTTCGTTGCGAAAATCGTAAGGGAATGCTTTTTAAAAATTATTAAACGAATAACATAATAATATTAATATAAGTGCATTGAAACAGCGGTGCTTGAAGAATCATTTAAATGAAATTTCTTGTCTTAACTAAAATTTAATACTTTAACACAAACAAACTCGTTTAATCGATATTCAAGTATGTATATATTAAAAACAAAAGAACATTTGCCATTGGCAAAGATTAAAGTGTGGGGACCAAACGAACGGGTTTTCTTTAGATTGTTAGAAAAAATACATAGAATGTATGCAGTATATGGGCAAACAAATGAGAAGAAACAAATATTTTAATGAAACTTGATTGAATGTAAGGAACTCGTTATGACATCGGTCAAACTTAAATGATAAGTTTTCAATACACTTGACTCTTTAATAAATTGAACGCGATCGAGTGAAGAACAATGTGTCACTGATCTATAGATTGCTTAGACAGATAAGTATGTGTAATAATTAAACCAAGCAGTTGATAAACTTAAAGAAAATTTATAATATGACAATTGTCAGCAAAGTTCACAACAATTGCAAGATTACTTTCGCGAAAACCACTTACCGGGCGTCGGTTGTACAATAATTGCGTCGCGTGGCGGTGCACCGTTGCGCGAGGGAGCAGGACCATTGCCGCCGTTGTTATTGCCAGCTCCAAAAAATTGATTCATGTTATCTTCAAACTCGTTCTACACACGTAAACAGTCAGCGGAATGTAATATTTTTATGCTACATTATTTGGCAATTAATTTGCATGATTTATGCTTACCCTCACAAAGCGTAGATTTTGCTCGCGAAAGTTGTCGTTGCCATCAATAAAGTTTGTGCGGCGCGACATGCTATGGCCTTTTTATAGAAAAATTATTTGAGTTTACAGCTTGTTTTTGCAATTTATGTTTTATGACATGAAAATTGTGTTTTATTTGGCTTAGCGCACGGCAAATGTAACATGCCATTCAATGTTGCTAAACGATAAGTGCGATTACAACGTTAGTAGTGTTGCGAAATGCTGTTCAGCCTTCTTTAAATTTATCGTTATCGTTTTGTTTTTATATTTTGTTATTGCTGCTTCCTCTTGCCTTGTGAAGTAAACCAGCTGTTTTGCATAGTACATTATTTTATGTTTTACAGTATCGTTTTGATTGCACACTTGCACGTGCAGGAGTGCTTACACGAAAGTATAAATCCAAATTTCGATCATGGGAGATGAAATCCCGGTCATGGACCGATTTTGTGGCTCCACATTTTGGGTAAATACAGTAACACATCTAATATTATTTCTAATAACGCTACTCTTCTAATCAACATATACATAAATACATACAATTTATAGGATGCCAATTTGACGTGGTGGACAACTGATCCAGATTTTACACCCTGTTTCGAACAAACAGTGCTTGTTTGGACACCCTGTGCCTTCTTTTGGCTATTTGTGCTGTTCGATTTTTGGTACCTGAAAGCCAGCTTGGATAAGAATATACCATGGAATAAATTAAACATAACCAAACTACTCGTAAATCTCGGTCTTTTGGTGATTACCGCACTAGATCTGATCATAACGCTGATGAAGAAGGGCGGCGATTCCAGTCTCCCACTCTATGACGTTGATATTTGGGGACCAATTATTAAATTCGCCACTTTTGTAAGTCTGAATTCGTAATATGAATGACCATATGGTAAATATATATGTATATATCTAAATCTAAATTTTTCTTCAATATTACAGTTGATGTTACTTATATTCATACCGCTGAACCGCAAGTATGGCGTACAAACATCTGGATGCCAGTTTTTGTTCTGGTTTCTGTTAATAGTGTTTTCAATACCGCGCTGCCGCACCGAGGCACGTTTACACAATCAGCGTATGCAAATAACTGAATCCAAACAAGTGGAACCGCACGATTTCTCCTGGGATGAGTATCAGTTTGTCAGCTTCTTCATTTTCTTTGCCTTCTCCTGCTTGATGCTACTGCTTAACTGTTTCTCCGATAAGCTTCCGAGGCAGACAAAGTACACGCGTGGAGCCAACGAAATACCCGAGCTGTCAGCAAGTTTTCTATCACGCATCACATATCGGTGGTTTGACAAGATGGCACTGAAGGGCTATCGTAATCCGCTGGAGGAGAAGGATCTCTGGGATCTACGACCGCAGGATAGCTGCAAGGAAGTGATGCCCACCTTTGCATATTACTGGAACAAGAACGTGCGCAAAAACTACAAGCGGGCCAGTACTGTGAGACAGGAGCCAAAGGCACAATTCAGCAATGGCAAAGTCTCCTTCGAGAATCCGCAAAGCACTGGAAAGAAGAAGGGTATGGCTAGCATTATGCCACCCATTTACAAATCCTTTGGTGGAATCTTTCTCTTTGGCTCATTCTTCAAGCTGATTGCCGATATCCTTACCTTTGTCCAACCACAAATTCTTGGCCTAATCATTGATTATGTGGGAGACTTGAACAAGGTGCCGCAGCCAGAGTGGAAAGGCATAATGTACGCAGTTATGCTCTTTGTTCTAGCTAGCGTACAGACCTTTATCTTGGCTCAATATTTCCATCGTATGTTCATCGTTGGTCTGCGCATCAGGACAGCTCTCATTAATTGCATTTACCGCAAGGCATTGCGCATCTCAAATGCCGCCCGCAAGCAGTCCACTGTAGGAGAAATTGTCAATCTGATGGCCGTCGACGCACAACGCTTCATGGATCTGACCACGTATTTGAATATGTTGTGGTCGGCACCACTACAAATCAGTTTGGCGCTCTATTTCCTGTGGCAGGAGTTGGGTCCCTCTGTTTTGGCCGGTCTTGCCGTAATGATCATCATGATTCCGTTGAACGGCTTCATTGCCAGTCGCATCAAGACTTATCAGATACGTCAAATGAAGTACAAGGATGAGCGTGTCAAGCTCATGAATGAGGTCCTCAGTGGCATTAAGGTGAGTGAAAGATAATATTATAAGATATTAATATCACTTATTTATATTTTCATTGCAGGTGCTTAAACTGTACGCCTGGGAACCCAGTTTTGAAAAGCAAGTCTTAGATATTCGTGATAAGGAAATTGCCACACTGCGAGCCACAGCCTATTTAAATGCCAGCACATCCTTTCTGTGGTCCTGTGCTCCATTTTTGGTAAGAACTTTCAGCCAAACGGCGTCTCTTTAAAATCTCTTTGCAGTACTTGCCGTTTATGGTGGATTCTCTTTAATCGTGGATTCTGTGTCTATTATCTTGTCTAAAAAAAAAATGAATATGTAAAAAAAAATTAAAAAAAAAAAGGTATCCTTGGTGACATTTGCCACTTACCTGCTATCCAGCGAGGCGAATCAGCTGAGCGTCCAAAAGGTCTTTGTCAGTCTCGCACTGTTCGATATCATAAAACTGCCGCTCACAATAATGCCAATGCTGACGGTTGACATAGCCGAGGTAAAGTCAGAGCAAATGGATCAGTTGGTGTCACGAAACACACAGGGATATTTACTTCGGCTATGGGCATCTTTCAACATCGGAAATGGAAACATTTTCAAAACAAACAAACTAAAAAATATTCATTAATTTTTAACGATCTGTGTATTTTTCTAGGTATCATTAGTTACATTTGCCACATATGTTCTAATCGATGAAAATAATGTGCTTGATGCGAAAAAAACCTTTGTCTCATTATCATTATTCAACATTCTTCGTTTTCCGTTAACAATGTTGCCCATGCTGATCACCAACCTGGTGCAAGTAAGTTTACCCTATTGCAACTTCAATACAATGTTTTTCTCTAGTTTCAGCTTGATATATTTTAAAACCTTTTAAAATATTATATCTTGCTGAAACTGGAGAACATTTGAAGCAGTGTACACTGTTGAATTGTTTTCATGTACAGTATTGTGATTATAATTTTGTTAAATTGTATTATTATTTATTATCTTATATAGCAAAGAGCAACAAATGACAACTATAATTCGCATCTTAACCTTACGCTAAAACATTTCTTAAAATTGGTTCCGTTATATCTCTGAACATTTGCTTTATAACCAATTTATCCTAAAGGGCTAATATTAAAGTTCATTTACAAAACAACCAATTGTTCAACCAAAAGACCTGACAATTAGCTCGACATTTCATTAAACTAGTAGAAGCGCGGCTTTGGGGTCCTTTTCCTATTCGATTCTTCAGCATCCCCATTAAATTTAGGTCTTGATTCATACCCTTGCAGAGGGTATTTCTGAATTTCTATAATAGCAAAAATACATAAGTTTGATCAACGACTTTTCTTTATTCTGAAAAAATAGGAATGTCTTTATGAGTTTAAGCGCTAGAGATTATTCAATTGTGCGAATTTGTGGATTTAATTCAATAAATACTTCTAGTTCTGCAAGGGTACAAAAATTACGGCAGGCCGTTTTTTTTCTTGCCACATTTAGAAATTTTTCATTAGAAACGCCCAAACAACTTATTACTAACCATTAATAATTCCTGTGTGTTGAATGTTTTGGGTTGTGAACGAACTTTATTAATCGATTTATTCTTCGCATAGACGCAAGTTTCTGTAGCGCGTATAAATAAATTCCTGAACAGTGAAGAGCTGGACCCCGATAACGTGCAACATGATCCCTCAAAGCGTGAGTAAATTTAAAATAAATACATTCTGTTTGTATTATAAATTTTAATCTACTTACTTATAGCACATCCTATGATCATTGAGAATGGCTTCTTCTCGTGGGGCGATGAGGATGAAGTGACGATCAAAAATATCAATATTCAGGTGCGCAAGAATAATCTGGTCGCCATTGTAGGCACTGTCGGTTCCGGTAAGTCCTCGGTGATACAAGCATTCCTTGGTGAAATGGAAAAGATCTCAGGCTCGGTAAACACAGTCGGCAAGATGGCATACGTGCCGCAGCAGGCATGGATTCAAAATGCGACCGTACGAGATAATATATTATTTGGCAAGGCGTACGATCGCAAGCGCTACAATCGCGTTATTGACGCCTGCGCTCTGCGCACTGATATCGAAATTCTCTCCGCTGGCGATCTGACCGAAATCGGTGAAAAGGGTATCAATCTGTCCGGCGGACAGAAGCAGCGCATTTCATTGGCACGCGCCGTCTATAGCGATGCGGATCTGTATCTGTTGGACGATCCTTTGAGTGCTGTCGATTCTCATGTAGGCAAACACATCTTTGAGGAGGTGATCGGACCGAAAGGCATTCTAGCTACTAAGAGCCGTATTCTTGTTACCCATGGCATTACATTCCTTCCCCAAACCGATAACATTTATGTGATGAAACTTGGGGAAATCAGCGAGAACGGCACCTACAGCGAACTGTTGAAGAACAGGGGGGCCTTCTCCGACTTCCTTATGCATCATCTGCAAGAAGGCGAAATAGAGGAAGAGGAGATTGATCAATTAAAACGTCAGCTCACCCAGACAGATCCTGAACTGTATGCACCCTTTGAAAAGGCAATTGCACTAGCACGTAGCGAAAGCCTCTCGGACTCCATGTAATTATTTTATTAAATAATTTATCACTTAACCATTTATTTATAATTTTGTTTATTTTTAGTTCTGTCAGTTCCGCCAACAGTTTGATGGGCGGAAGTTTGCGTCGACGCAAAACGCGTCAAAACTCGTATGATTCTAGTGCATCGGCTGCTTCGTTAAAAAAGAAAGAGGAGGTTCAAGGAAAACTCATTGAGACAGAGAAATCGCAAACTGGTGGCGTCGATTTTGCCGTCTACAAGCATTATATCAAGAGTGTCGGCATCTTTTTGGCAGTGTCAACGCTTGTGCTTAACCTTGTGTTCCAAGCATTCCAAATCGGCTCTAACTTGTGGCTTGCTCGATGGTCTAATGACGAAAAAGCCGGAGAAGATACAGGACTGAGGAACCTGTATTTGGGTGTTTATGGTGCCTTCGGTTTCGGTCAAGGTGAGTTCATTGTGATTCAGTTTTTTTTTTGTGTTTCATACTCGTTATGTCCCATTTATGTAGTTTTTATGTTATCGCCTATCGTTTCATTTCCGTTGCTTGGGGCCTTTTGTCTAATGTAACAATTGGTGTAAACTTACGTGATGTAAAAAATATTAAATTGCTTGTGAAACAATTAAAAAGAATTTAATTATTTGATTTAATTAAATGAACTATTGATAACTTTCAAGCAAACATCTTATTTTGCATCACAAATAGTTTAGTTTTTAATTTAATGTTGGTATTTATATATGATAATTGGTTTAATTAGCTATATTTAAGTACATATCTGTTGATTTTTATGTATGCTCGCTAATATCATTCTAAAAACTCACTGACAGATTAGTTTGTTGACAAACCCATACCACTTCATCCCGTAGTTTCGACCCACAATCTTACGACTGCAATACAAATTATATTTACCAATAACAAATAAGCTTCATATTTATATTTAAGGCTAACAATAGCTAAATATTGCCATATGATTTGACACATTCGCTAAAAGTAACGTAAATTAGGTGTCGTCTGAATGTAAATAACGATTCATCTTCATTTCCATACAATTTTTGGCTTCAAATTCAACAACTTCAATGTATAAAAAAGAAATATTAAAAAATATGATACAAAATAAATGTTCAAATTCAGATCATGCCTAATATATTAACAACACCACTGTGCTAACAAGATTTTTTTTTTGTATTTTTGTGTGTGTGCATTAAAAGATTTTGAAACAGTTTAACAAAATTAATATCTATTGAGTTCCTCTTCGAATGAAAAACACAACTCTGCTTTCTTAAAACGATGACCTGTACCCACAAATTAAATATTTGTAGTCGGAACGACATTTTTCTCATCACTTATCGTCTCATTGGGCGGTCTTCAGTGTTCGCGCGTCCTGCATAATGCGTTGTTGCATTCAAACTTGCGGTGGCCAATGGAGCTATTTGACACAACGCCCCTGGGACGTGTGGTTAATCGATTTTCGAAAGATATCGATGTCGTCGATAACGTACTGCCATTCAATTTACGTGTCGTCCTGTCGCAGGCTTTCATGGTAAACTATTTCAATGACAGACGACTCGTCTCGTTTACTTACGATCTTCACTAACGTACATTTTACTCATTAAAACCATACCTCTTCATAATGGTGGCATCTCGATAATTTTAAGAACGTCTGCCTTTGCCTTTGCCTCTGCCTCTGTCTTTGTATTTTTTATTTTTGGTTAAAGTAATAACTTTCTGAATTTTCCCATAACTGTACTAGTCGCGTCAAGTTTCCTTTCGACCCTTGCCCTATCGCTGGGCTGCATTTTTAGTGCCGAAATTCTGCACGACAAACTTTTGCGTTTTGTCCTACGCTGGCCGATGGAACTCTTTGACATCACACCTTTGGGTCGGGTTGTCAATCGTTTTGCCAAGGATGTCGATACCGTTGATACAACCCTGCCACTTAATTTGCGTGCAACTATTGTGCAATTGTTTGCGGTAATGTCAATTCGTAACCATTTGTCATTTAGTCAGAGAAGATAGAGATTTTCGAATAGGTTCAGCTGTTTGCAGGCTTTGCTAGAATAGTATATAGCTGTGTAGCATTTGCAATTTTTTCATGTAGTACTATATCATAATAACGCTAACTATCACACAGTTTTGGCTTATGTCAGCTCCTCCCTTTGTATGGCAATAGGTTGCCTTAATGCCGCCGTAGTACTCCACCGTATGTTGATTCATGCTGTTCTGCGATGGCCAATGGAACTGTTTGAAGTCACGCCTGTAGGCCGAATCCTGAATCGTTTTTCGAAGGACATTAATTGTGTCGATAGTACACTTCCAATGCTCTGGCGTGTTGTACTATTTTGCATGATTGCGGTAATTGTTTGTCCAATTGCATAACAGACTCTCTAGCTTACTAGATTTTACCCATATAACTTATTCAAGATTTTAAAGTCTGCTATCCCATTAAAACTTTATGATATAATTAACCCTTAACCCCCGTTACGATGTTGATATTTTCCGAGCTTGATAATTTCTGTACTTACTTATTTCCATGTTATTTAGCCAAGTTTTGTAAATAAGTACCTTAACTAACTTTTGGGAGTTTTTTATTTAAACATTTGTCTGTGGATATTTACATATATGTACATATAAAGTTTATTATTCCTCCCTTATCAACTAGTCATAGTGCATGCGCATGCATGTACTGCCATATGCTGTGGGATTAAATTCACCTGTTAAGACATAACACTATTTAATCAGTTTATTGTTTATAAGCATTTTAATAAGAGGTAGCAAAATAACTCTTAAACCCAAATGCAGTTGTGGCACGTTACTTGTCGGGCCTAACATTGGCCCTGGGTGGATTGCATTGTTCCCTGGAGGTGTTTACCAAGCTAATAAGCATGGTGCTTAAGTGGCCAATGGAACTGTTTGATACAACGCCATTGGGTCGTATCCTCAGTCGCTTTGCGAAGGATATTGACACAGTGGACAACGTTCTGCCCACAATTACGGCGCAGTTTCTATCCACATGCTATTCGGTAAAGAAACTATATGAATAAGCCACCAAATTTAGCACAAAACTTTTTCCCTTTCGATAAGCTAGAAAATCCTAACCTAAAAACAGCTGCACCTACTAATAAGCTAGAACCAAAACTAATATTCATTCCATTACTCCCATTTTACATTTACAGCATATTTTTTAAACATATCTAAACGCTTTTACTTGATCTGAGTCATGTGTAACCTCAGTTAGAATTTAGATTTTCTCCCTTTGCTTTGGCTTTGTTTTATGTTATAAAATCCTAATCCTCATTTTGAACTTACCCTACATATCTACTCTGCAGACGCACATGTCTCAGAGCCCTTGACGATTAATATCGATTAGCTATTTGAACCCTTCGCTTACTTTTGGGTCTCTGGACTGGAGGGGTTGGAGGGTTTTGGATAAATCTATAAAGATAAACACGCGCCCATTTTTATATGCATTACATAAGTACATTCGCCTTACTTACTGTAAAATGCCAAACATTTAATTTTTATCGATAACTTTCTCTTCGCGCCTGTCGTGCCGATTCCATTCCGTTCCATGCAGGTGTGTTTGCCTACTTTGGGGTAGTGATTGTCTATTGCGGCGGTCTCAGAGCTGCTAAAGTATTGCACAACCAACTGCTGAGTTACATAATACGCGGCTCGATTTGTCGCTTTTTCGACGTAACGCCCCTGGGGCGCATCTTGAACAGTTTCAGCGCCGATATGGATGTTATCGACGAAGAATTGCCCGCCACCACGGACTCATTCATATCTTTTGTGTTTATGGTATTTGTCTTATGCATTTTATTTTATACTCTCTCCCTGCGTTTTATTCTTCTACGTTTGTAGCCCACTTGAGTTACGGTTTGTACTTGCAGGCAAAGCAAAATAACAAATTTTTGCAAATGAATTAATACTTAGAATTTGTAGAATTTAAGATATGCCATCAAATCTACACATCATGTACCAAAAATCTCTCAATATCTTTCTCTTCCCCATACTACGTACTATTTTGCATGCATACATATACCATTTATGTAGGTCTTTGCAATTACGGCGCCGCCATAACACTCTTCACATCCTCTCTTAACGCCTCATTCAGAGTGTTTCGACAGCTCTTTAATAATATCATGCATTGCCCATCTGAGTTTTTCGATACGACGCCAAAGGGCCGCATATTGGATCGCTGTTCAAACGATATCAACTGCCTGGATCTGGGCATGCCCATAAATATACGCATGTGCCTGTCCACAGCGTTCCAGGTAACAATCCCAGTCCCCGAATCCAGGCTGCCATTTCAGTTGTTACCTATTGTTTATGTAGTTTATAAATATCTGTTGATTTTAATAATTTAACTTTTTATTTTCCACTTTTTGTGGCACTATTTCTTATATTCAGTTATCTTTGGGTAATGTACCAGGTTGATACATTAGTTTACACTGTAAACTTTACAGTATACTTTAAGATGCGCTTTATAATACTCATATTATTATACATTGGAAACTAAGTGTTGTTTCTTCCAATATAACAACAATTTATCTTGTATAATATCCGAGTGATAAGTATATTAACTACACTCGATTAGTTCATGTTACTAAGAATCAATTGGTAAGAGCTTTTCTTTGCTGGGCCTGGTTGTCGATTCTGATTCTGATTTTATACTTATTCTTTGCCCCTACTGAAAAAGGGAATTAAAGTATTTTTTAACTCTACTATCAATTGCAGTTATAAGCCATATAGGCACCGTGTTTATCGTATGTTCTGCCGGCCTGCAGGGTGCACATTTAATCTTTCGTCAATTGTTTAGACGCGTGTTGATTTTTTTTTCGATATGCAGCCAAGAGGTCGAATTATTGATCGGCTGGCTAGCGATGGTTGCCCGAAATATTACGTATCTTTTTCGCACAAGCATTTCGGGTACTTTGTCTTTTGTGATCGTCACTAACCAGAAGTAAAATCTGTGACTAACCTTTACCGAGAACTAATCAATAATGCATTTGAGCTAGTAGCACTTTGAGGACCGTTAAGATTATAAAAATAACCAAAAATTTTAGACTCTACTTTACTTTAAACAACCATAAATACCATATCATAGTTTCTGAGCGGGCATGCTTTGTACATTTTCTTTTAGTCTGTACTGTCAAAAAATGATTCTGATCCGTCTACTGGCGGCATCGTCTATAACGAATGATCCATTATTCTGATACATCCACATCGCAGGTTTCGGATCGTTCTTCTCGGATTTGACTATGCAGCTGGGATGCTTGCACGCTGCCAAGGTGCTACACTCTCTTCTACTAACACGTATGATGGGCGTACCCATGAGCTTTTACGATACCACCCCAGTGGGTCGCATTTTATCCAGATTCTCCAAAGATACTGAAACGATTGATCAAAAAATTGTGGAGATCTTAAGCGATTGTATTTGGTGTGCATTTGAGGTAAATAAAGCACGACCCAATTCTACTATATATGTAACAAATTAGTATCTTCTAGTTCAGTCTAAATTGCTACAAAACAAAAAAATTACAATGTTATTAAGCACTTTCGTATAGTCTCTTCTCTTACAAATAGATTGCACTAACCAAAATATCTAAAAAAAAAAAATAAAAAAATCGCTTTGGTTTGAGAATAAAGTTACCTTTAGCATATGTTGAGTTAACAGCATGAAAAACAAATTAATTGCCTTAGCAACTGCTTTCAAGTTTATAATATTCCAAATATCGATTCCTTCAGGTGTTTTATCAGTCGTGAAAGTTGTACTGCCCGTAATTGGAGGTTTACGGGCTGCTCAACTGCTTTACGCCTCCCTCTTGCCTCATATGTTGTGTGCACCGCTACGTTTCTACTATTGAAACGATTGATCAGTTATTGCTCTTCTCAATATCACACTTGATAATTTTTCGCTGCATCCACTATTTTTCCAACAAATTTTAAAGTTCGACTGTGTTTAAAATTTCACAATCCAATTATAGTATATGTATGTATATGCACTTGTTCTTTTAGCACATTTCCAACACTGGTCTTCAGTTTTAAGCATCTTAATTAGCCAGGTAGTTTATCCTACGTCATGACCTTGATGCCGGCTCTTTGAGGCTTTCGTGTTGCTCAAATGGACCTGGCTCCTTCTAAAACGAGTGCTTTTGCTCCTATGCACTTCTTTGATACCACACCAGTGGGTCGAATTATATCCAGATTCTCAAAAGATCTTGTAGAAGTTATGGCCTACTTCCTAGGTAACACCTTAAACGACTATCACATATTCATATCACATATTCAGTTTCCAAACATCTACAACTTTCCACTTTACGCATACCTTCTACTTATTCCTCTTGCAGTTTAATTATCATAGATAGCATTGAATGAGGTCTTTTTTAAAAATAGCCAAATCTTAGATTTAACAATTTTGATGAAATAATCCTATAGCTATGTAGGATGTGGACTCAAATCAAGTAACAGCGTTGGGGTATGCAACAGAATCGTATCGAAATTCGAATCGATCATAAATTTAACAAAATTATCAGTTTCCTATCATTTTATTTTCAACTAATTCTTCACTACACTGCACCCTTACAAACCACATGAAATTTTTAAGATCTTTGAACTAATATTATATCATATATTGGTTAGGTTCTTGCGACTATTGTGGTTATTAGCATTTCGACGCCAATTTTCTTGGCAGTCATTGTGCCAATATCGTTCATCTACTACTTTGCCCAACGTTTCTATGTGGCAACCTCGCGTCAACTGATGCGCTTGGAGTCAGTTTCCCGTTCGCCAATCTATTCACACTTTGGTGAGACAGTCAGTGGAGTTTCTACGATTCGGGCCTACACTGTACAGGATCGGTGAGTTTTAATTAAATTACAGTAGCTGGTTTTTTTTTTTTTTAACTTATCGATTGCTTATTTGCCTGCAGCTTTATTGACGAATCGGACGCAAAGGTGGACAAGAATCAAGTGTGCAAATATCCATCACTAATTGCCAATCGTTGGCTCGCCATCCGTCTGGAGATGGTGGGCAATCTGATCATTCTGTTTGCCGCGCTCTTTGCCGTTCTTGGAAGCGATTCGAGTCCTGGTTTGGTGGGTCTGTCGGTGAGCTATGCGCTGCAGGTGACCCAAACACTAAACTGGCTGGTGCGCATGTCATCTGACATTGAGACGAACATTGTGTCCGTAGAGCGTATCAAAGAGTATGGAGAGACGAAGCAGGAAGCAGCCTGGGAGCTGGAGGAGGACAAAAGGAAACCCAAGAACTGGCCAACAGAGGGTCGCGTTGAGTTCCAAAACTTTCAAGTGCGCTATCGTGAGGGTCTTGACTTAGTGCTACGCGGCGTCAGCTTTAACATAACCGGCAGCGAAAAGGTCGGCATCGTGGGACGTACTGGCGCTGGCAAATCCAGTTTGACGCTGGCTCTGTTCAGGTAAGCTTTTAATCTGATGCATGTTGCAGTGATTAACTTTTTTAAACTTTCAGAATTATCGAGTCAGCTGGTGGTAAGATTCTTATTGATGGCGTGGATATTGCCACTATGGGTCTGCATATGCTGCGCTCGCGCTTAACCATCATACCGCAAGATCCCGTGCTATTCTCTGGCTCGCTGCGCTCCAATCTTGATCCATTTGAGGTGAAGACCGACGATGAGCTGTGGAAGGCACTGGAATTGTCGCATCTAAAAACGTTCGCTAAGTCTTTGACAGCCGGTCTCAATCACGAAATTACCGAGGGCGGTGAAAATCTGTCAGTGGGTCAACGTCAATTGGTTTGTTTGGCTCGTGCATTGTTGCGCAAGACCAAGGTGCTCATTCTGGATGAAGCTACAGCAGCTGTGGATCTAGAAACTGATGATCTTATTCAGGTAAGTTGGTACCTGCTAATTTACATTATTAGATACATAATTTAATAAATATAACATGTCTTTTGTAGAAAACAATTCGCAGTGAGTTCAGGGAATGCACTGTGCTGACAATTGCCCATCGCTTGAATACGATTTTGGATTCGGATAAGGTGATCGTGCTGGATAGAGGTCAAATCACAGAGTTTGCCTCGCCTACTGAACTGCTAGACAATCCGAAATCAGCCTTCTACAGCATGGCCAAGGATGCTAATCTGGTTTAGTGAAATGTAATTAATGTTAACAACAGACGAAAATCACTTAACAATTGTGCGCAACCAAACATAATACTACTGAAAGAAATGTTTAAAAACAAATAGAACTAGATAGTTGGCAAATTAACATTAGCTCTAAAAACATATGTTCAAAACTGGTAAAGAAAAAACTACTTAAATCGTTAAAGTGCTCTACCTCAGCGGATGCAAACAATTATAGCAAAAATAATTATATTAAAAAAAAAAAAAAAAACACCAACACTCACATTACTACAAAATGTCTGTGTGTGCAATTAGTAAATACTATAAAAATGTTCATAGTTTAAGCCAGAAAGTTCAATACTGCGCTCACAGGTTATTTGAAAGAACGTTGTACTTAAATGTAAATGTAATTATATACGTCTGTGTATGTTCTCAACTAGGTTTGAATTCGTTAACTATATATGGAATTACATGCCAAGTTTATTTTTCTATGCAATGTTTACATGTAAAACTGTCGAAAAGCGTCCATTTGTGAACTCAATTTCGTAAAATATTTATAACACGTACTTATTGATTATGAAGAAACAAAAGATACAACCTCTTAAGAATTTGCCTTCAAATGATTAAATCACTAAGATAATGCCCAGTAGTTAATTACCTTTTACAACATTTTTTGTAAAATATCTTTATGTACTTCAAACGTGTACTTAAAACAATTGAAATTATGAGGATAAGAAACAAATAAAACCCAACTAACCAATGTGAATCAGAATTAATATGTACATGTGTACCTCTTATAATCAAAGACCATTATTTCTTACTTAGATAAACTTTTTCTATATTTTTTTTATTGAAAATGCCAAATAGAATTTAGATATATGAAAATAATTTAGCATAGTTTGTTATTTAGCATTATCAACATTGCATGCGGCGATTGAATCCACAAATATATTTAAAGGTTTTTTTTAGTTGAGCAGCAGCTGGGCGACAATGTTATTGTCGTCCGCCGGATTTGAGGCGTGCATGCCCGATCCGCTTTCAAGAAATTCGCGCAGCTCGTTCTCCAGATCGCCGCCTGCATGCACGTCCGGCTCATCAATGTCCATTGGCTCATGAGTGACAACGGGTTGAATTTGCGGCAGTGCCACCGGTTGCTGCAGCAGCTCAGGCAACTGAATGCGAGGTGAGGCCGGTGGTGGCGGTAAGCCAGCTGCAAAAGAATTGATATTATAAAAATTGAATCAAAAATACAATTATTAGACATCCCAACTAACCAAAGGACATGCCCATTGCCTTGCGCAAGGCGTACTGATCAGCAATCGCTGAGGGCGGCAACTTTTTGGCCAAGTCGCTTAGCTGTTGTGTAAGCTGCTGTGCCGTTTGCGTCTCCTCAGGTCCGGCGGTCGGCACTTGAGCCAAATGGGCTGGCAATGGTTGTGAGAGTCGCTCGTTTTGGATCACACGTAGCTTCTCGATAAGAGTAAGATTATTGCTAAGGTGCTCGTGCATGCGACGCGATAGCTCAAAGTTCTTCATATCTGTTTCCATGCTTTCAAGGAAGCTAACATCGATGCCCAGATCCTTAAGCGATCGCAATCGCTTGAAGTCCAGTCGCGTGTCCTTGTACTTTTCATATTCCAATTCAATCTGTTCGCTAGTTTCGGTAGCTGATGAAGCTTCCTCAACTGTCTGTTCCGGCTGATTGCTAAAGCACTTTTCAATTTCCTTTTGCTCGTAGTTTTGTATCTGCATGTTGTACAGCTCGTCCAGGGATTTACTGTGCTCCCCATTGGTGAGTATGTCCAGCAGACCGTTAGCTATATTTGTACCGTAGCTAGAGTCCTTGGTAAACTGCAATATGCTTTCAGCATATTCGGCGCTGGAAGCATCGCCATATGTGCGCAGCACCAGCTGAGTCTCTTCGGCGCTCAATGTAGAGAATCGTGAATCAAACGTGGGAGCAAAGCTGGCAAATGGACCATAATTCATTGGCTTGACAGTTTTGACGGCGTTCCGCTGATCCGTGTGCATGCCATGGAGCTGTACGCTGCCTGCTGGCAGTTTACCCACCAGGTCGCCTATTGTAATAACCTTTTCTGGTCCCTCGTTCTCGTCTCGAATGAGCAGATTCAGTGTGGTGGTACCATCCTTGTGCTGGCGCAGGAATCCCATTTTGTGAGCCCGCTGCTTGGCGCTTACTCTCTGCTTGGCTTGCTGTGCGGCTCCTTGCACCTGAGCGAGTATTTCTTCACTGGTCAGATCATCTACGTAGGGCTCGAAATGTGTTTTCGGGGCATTCTCCAGTCGTAGAGCCCGTTTTCGTTCCTCTTCCTCCAGCTGGGCAGGCGTGGGTTCATCGGCACCCGTGGAAGCACCTTCATCCGCCGAATCATGCGGATCATAGCCCATCGAAAGATCATTACAGCTTAACTCAAAGCCCAGCTCCTTAGCTGTAAGTTCACGTATGTACACGGAAAGTGGTTTCAGAGTTCTCATCAAATTCTCTGGCTGAAGCTGCTTGAGACCCATTTGGAGCAGACGCTTGGCCGCCTTGTGATATACGGTGTCCACATGGTTGTAGCGTATGGCATTTTCACACATTAAACGAAAATCGTCGCTGAACTCACTGAGCGCCGCATACTCATGATCATCGATTTTCTGACGCATTGTAGAAAAGTCCATTGGTTTTTTAATGATCGACGAGTAGCCGGGCGCAATGTCATCAGTAACAGGCCACGCAAAGAACTGATGTGGATCCCTTTTCTCCAGGAAGCGTAGCAGATGCTCAAGTAGCTTGTTGAGTGGCGATTTCTGCTGCTTCAACTTAAGTACACAGCTGCGAGGTTCCCGTCCCGATTCACTGCTGCTGCTGGGCGTTTTGGGAGCCTCCAGTGCTTTAGGGGTAAGCGCATTCAGGGAGCTGGTCCCACCTGGTGTGGACGCTGCCGTCGAACCAGATGGGGAAGGTATAAGTAGCTATTAGAAAAATCAAATTAAGCGTTTATAATAAAATTTTTGGACTACGCTAATCTTGGACACACTCACATCGGTCAGCGGCTTTGTTGGACTGCTGCCGGCTGTCGTCATGCCCAGCGACGAGGAGTTGGGCGAGCTGAGCAGTATATCGTCTAGTTTGCGCGGCACTATGGGCTTTGTAACCGGACAATGGGAAGGCGAGTTGTCGGTAGTAATTCCCGCATAAAACAAGATATTCTCGGGCAGTGGCTGTGATGGCGATTGCTCCGCGTCATCGTCCATAAAGCTAAAGCCATCCTGACTGCAGTCTGGTTCCACGGACGCAGGCGCCTGGCTTCTAGGACTGCGCTGCTGTGAGGAGAAGCCACTGCAGGCGGCATCATCGGGAGCGGGTGTTGTTGTGGTGTCTTCGTTTATGCGCTCCTCAGAACACAAATCACGGTGCCTCTCTCGGCTTCGACGTCGCTTCTCCTTGTGATGCTTGTGTTTCTTCTCACGATCCTTCTTTTTCTTTTTCTTCTTCGACTTCTTATGACGCTCCCGATGACCCAGCTCGCCGACGCACTGCAGCTCTTCAGGCACTGTGGGACTACCAGGTGCTGCCGCCATCATCGCCTCAGCTGCTGTCGGAGGTCCATGTCCTGCGTCCAGCGCTGTAAGCGGCGAATTGGCGCTATACTCGGGCGTTGCATTTGATCCGACTTTTAGTATCAGCTTCAAGCCACGCTGCAGCTGTGCGGGATCCTGGTGCTGGCTATATTCTTTAACAAAGAAAATGTAAACAACGTGAGAAAAATGCCCGCTGTAAATTAAGCACGCTGATGAGCCCGTCGGCGGTTTACCTTCATATTTTTCGCGCCGCTCAGATTTGTTTTTTTTGTGTTTTTTCGATGAGCCCATTTTAGGTCTTAAGTGGTTTTATATAAATGTTCCCCAATTTGGCCAATAATGGTGCCAAAATATATTGGTATGGACGCAAATAAATGAAGAAAACAAAATTATTAGCTGTTTCGGGCGAGACAGACGCCATGATTCAGTGATGTTAAATTTACTATCGATAGATGCAACAAAATTTCGATGGGAAAATATTTATCGGTATAACGAGGGCTGCACAATATCGCGCTGCATTCATTTTTAATTAGTTTTGACTTGGCGACTGCGAGACTTTGGTGGTGCCAAAAGCTGTTTCCTTCTAGTAACATGTCCTATACTGGCATCAGCGGGCTTGGCTTTATTACTGCGTGACGCCTCATTAACAATATTTAATGGCAGATTCATTGGCATCAAACCTTTTTTGCTTTTGAAGAAGCCCGCATACAGGGTGCGTGTTGAGTTAAGCGCTTGTTGGGATGTGTCCAATTTTGTTTTGATTTTATCAAGATCCTGACGCATCCGCTGTATTTCCAGTGCAATCGTCTGCCTATCGCGATGCAATCTCTTGTGCTGTAATAACATATTCTCTAGCACAGTCTTTTGCATCAACACTTCCCGAATGCGTCGCTGATTCGAAAAGCTTTTTGGTCCATTTTCGGAGTAGCCACGCCGCATAATCTGCTGTGACTGTCGGTTTAAACGGGCCTTAATCTGCGATATGGGCATAGCTGATGACTTATTGGTTGCAATTGTGCCAACACCGCCGCCTCGAATGCGACGATTCTTTCTCAAGATGGATGATCTTGTCACACTGAGTGGCGTCGGCATTTCAGCTATGGCTGGTGGTATTGTTGGGACCGCCTTGCGCGGTGGAATTGTGGCTGCTTAAATGTAAAATTAATTCAATTAATGCTAATTATAATGCTCAACTTACCCTTCATATACTTATGTATATTTGACACCATGTTGTGCACCCGAGACGGTACATCAGGCTTTTCTGTGATGTTACTATATCCGCTGCCGGCGCCTAGTCTAAGATAGGGTTTGGCCCCTTGCTGAGGCATAGCGATTTTGTCAATGGCGTGTTTTTTAACGGGCGCCCTTGTCTGGTGTTTAAGAATGTGGTCCAAATTAAGTCGCATTGTCATCTTGCCGAACAAATTTAGTTAAAATTTCTCAATGAATTTAGATAAGCCAAATAAAAAAAAATTTTTGACCAAAATGTTTGCGAAAATAAAAACCAAAACTTTGATACGTGTTAGGTTCGAATTTAGAATTTGTTAAAAATTTTATCATGACATCCGACTTAAATTGTATCAGGAATGTCAACAAATTGTGCTGCTTTGTATGACTGCTAGATGGATTTCTATTCAAAATTGTTTATTGATTTTTGATTCATTGCAATATGTTCCAAAAAGTTGTAACCAAGCGGAAGCTTTCGTCGATAACACGGAAATTATTTGTTTAACACCAATAAAGCGAATGTTTCACTGAGGCGTGGTCCAAGTGCATCATGCTCTCCAAATATTTTGTGGCATTATGCAAGTTGGCTCCATTGTAAGAGTTATTGGAGCTCTGTTTGCCATTTACTGTTGTTGTTTCATCTCTCTGTTTTTTGTTGGTTAATACGTATTCGTTTTATGAGTGCACCTCTTACCGGCACTTAATGGATTGGTTTTTATAACACCGACATATGTATTTACAACAAAAAAAAAAGAGAAAAGGGAAATGAAATTCGTTGTCATTGAACTCTGCATTTAAGCATTCTCGACTAAAGCACACTGTTTCTTGTACAGATGCATTTTGCTCCACAAATTTGGAAGTATTAACTTCAACCTTTGAAATATGTGAAAAATATGTATCTGCAAAATGTTTAAGAGTTCAATGAACGCGTGCGCTTGACCAATTGTGAATGGAAAAGGAAAAGATCTTGTAACTACTTATGTACATAAATGCGCATATTTTCATAGCTGAATCTTTTGGAGTAAACCGAAACAAATGAACGCTTTTGTTGTGATCATAAACAAGAGTGCAAATTGTTGTCAGCTCCAATGGAGTAGATGTGACGGAGGGAGGGTGGGGTGATGTGTTTTGTAGTGAAACCAAAAAGTCACACCTAATTTCGACCCAAAGAGCACTACAAGTGACCTGCGTTGAGTTAGTTGCGTTTTGTCGCGCGTTTCAAGAGGTTACAAAGACGCTTGGCTAATTGGCGCATTTTTTGGATCAAGGATATGCCAGGAACAAACAGCTGCTATTGCTGGCTGGCATTGCTGTTACTTAGCTGGATTACCAACATTAATGCTTCTGTACACGATGAGCTGCCGCTATGTGAACTTCAGGGCGTTTATCGGCAACGCCAAAGCGTAATTGAGTCGCCAAACTATCCAGATTCATATCCTTTCAATCGCTGTGTGGATTATGTGATACGTTCGCCATATCGCTGTCCCACCACATTCCACATACAGTTCCTTGACTTTCAGCTGGAGTTGTCGGAAAAATGCAGCCGGGATTATTTGGCAATTGGCTTGCAGAATGATGATCACGATATGGAGGTCCTTTGCGGCCAGGTGTTGGGCATTAAGAAATATCACACGCCTGATGGCATACTTCGTTTACGTTTCTTTAGCGATGATTCACCATGGACAACGGGTGGGGGATTCAAATTGCTCATAACGCGCTTGGCTTGTGAAGCTGACGATTTTGAAGCGCGAGCTCGGAATACTGATCAGGATGATACAGTGTTGGTAGATGCTAAGCAGCCGGAAAAGAAGCTCGCTCCACACCATCATCATATAGAGAAGCAGCAGGTGAACCAACAAGACCAACAGCAACAATTGAATTTAAGTTTGCCGCAACAGCAAACACAGTTTCCCGGCTATCCTGGCAATTCTGTTGGTTATCCTTATGCGCCCTTTTCGGCAGCAGGTGGTTTTTATCAGCCACCGCCCTGCACCACAAATGAGCAACAGTTTCAGTTGCAGCAACAGCAGCAGCAACGACTGTTGCTACTCCAGCAGCAACAACAGCAACTACAGCCACAGCAACAGTTGCAACTGCGACAGCTACAATTGCAATTACTGCAACAGCAGCAACTACTGCAACAGCAGCAACAATTGCAACCACAGCAGCAACAGCAGCAGCAACAACAGCAATCATTGCAGTCACAACAGGAACCGCAGCAACAACAACAATTGCCCAACATATTAGATCAATATCAAACAAGTACCTTCCAATCGCCGGCCGCTAATCTTCGAGATTACGATCCACAGTTTGGTGGCCAGGTAGATTTGTGTTGTGTAAGCAGCTTTACCCAATCGCATTTCTATCTCTCCAGTCCGGGTTTTCCTCGCACCGTTCTAAATGCATTGCTGCCCAATCAGCAAAGGGATTGCATCTTCTATTTCGAGAAGAGTTCGCAAAATGTTGCCGGTTTGCGCATACGTTTCAAGTTCTTTGATTTCGGACTGCCACCAGTGGGTGGTATTATTCCGGGTGGTGGCTGCAATGGTGATTTTATAGAGATAGATGGACAGCGCTATTGTGGCTGTCGCTCGGGATTTGTGCTCAAAGCATTTTGGCCCCAGGGACGTAAGGCGTTGCGACTGCGCATGGGTCAAGGCGGTGGTGGTGGTTCGTCCAATGGTTTTCTTTTGGAAATCTTTCATGATACGGATGTGAATGCATATGGCCAAATAGGCAATAGACCGCTGAGTGATCCATTGCCGAATCTACCAGGATTGGGTGGCTATCAACCGCAGCTTGGCAATCTTCAGCCGCAGTTGGCCAACCTGCAGCCTCAGTTAGGCTTCCAACCTCAACTTGGCTATCAGCCTGGCCTAGGTGGCTATCAGCCAGGATTAGGTGGCTATCAGCCGCAGTCGTCACTCTATCCAGGACGCCTGCCCAGCTACCCACTCTCTCCAATCTCCCCACTTCTACCGTTCTCGCCCTACCGTCAGGCGCGCCACACGGCAGGCTCTTGGGCCTATGCCCGCGGCTTGGATGCACACCAGCCGTCGCGTGTGGTGGAAACAAACTCAACGCGCAAGGAGTTCTATTTCTTTGACGGTGACGAGGCTTTCACCCGAGCCGCGCTCGATAGGGACGATGATGATGCTGAAGCTGATGCGGAGGATGTCAAAAAGACAACGTCAAAGCCTGTGACAAAAGCTTTCGAGCAAAGCAGTTGCACCTTTGATTACATGGAAGTTTTGCGACTTTCGGTGGACACTTTATGGTTAACCAAACCCATTTGCTTTGCACCGCTGCGCAGTTGGTTTAGCAATATTTTTGGCTAGTTATGCACAAAATTTTAATAAATAAATCAAAATAAATGAATTCATGTTCTATTTTTTTTTAATAAACTTGCTTAAAATCAAGTTTGTTACGATCAATTTAATTACGATCAATTTAGTTACGATCAAGTTAGTATTGATTGGTCTATGATAAAAACGTTCTAAAATATTTATTTATTTTTGACGCAAAATTTATAGGTGAGCAAATAAAATTCAGCTTAAATTTCAAAAATCAGGCACCCACAAATATTACACATGCATACATGTGCTGACTTTCATTTTCCATACAAAAACGTCGCATTGTTTACAACATCGCATAAGAGCGACGATTGTGACCCCCACCACCACTACCTTGAAGTGCGAGAATACGGCTTCGGTTTCAACCACTCCCTTCACACCACCTAACTGGGCAGTTCTTGATACTGTTGACTTAAGCTTTGGCGAGCTTCAGGGTCGACACTTTCAGACGACAGCTTTGGCATTGAGGTTATCTATTTGAAGAGCTGCTGTGCCTGACAACAACGGAAATGGCAAGCGCCTACAACAAAGAGAATACCAATTACAGAGAAACCTATTTTGTTACACATCTTTAATGACGTCAGCCTAGTCAACATGATGCAGATCATAGATAAACAATCAACAAGTATTTGTGCCAAGTATATACGAAAAAGAAAATATGTATTTTGTACAATTCATTGTTAATAATAAGATTTAGTAAGGAAATAAAATATTTTTCGATGTTAAAATGTTTATTTTAATTACCAAAAACCCGGTATATACTTCATATGTTTATTAGTAATAAGATCTCCCGATTTTCCACACAAACATAGACAATACAATAATATTAAGAATTATTTGTTAAGTATACATATACATATATACACATTGATGTTGATTCCGTACATGTTTCATAAATATTAATAGTTAGGCTCAATTCGGGTGTCGCTTGAGCTCAATTTCTAGATTAGGTTATACATACATTTTATAATCATTATAATACTCAACTACCGACACCGATTGACCCATTCTAATGATATGACAGGTATGTAACAACTACTGGAGTGTGAATTAACTCGATATTTGCATAAACTACTAAAACTTTTTTTAATATTTTAATACGATAAGTATGTAATATATACAACACATTTAGAGACATAAATTTTTACTATTAGTATTAGTTCTTAGCTAATTTGCTAGCTTAGGAAGAAAATTGCAAATGCAAAAACTCTGTGCACGAAGGAATGAAGGGAACAAAGGGCAAAGAGGAATAACGAGTTGGAAGGACATATTGTCTAATAAGTACAAAACAAATTACAAAGTTGTTATGTGCAACGTAACGTAAGTTTAGTTTCAGTTAGCTAATAGTTAGTGCTTGAGGTTCTCCAGTTTCTCGCTTGACTTTGGTATACATATGTGTGTGTGCGTGTGTCCTTTTGTGTGTCCTTGTTGTTGTTGTTGTATGTGGTCAGATTTATATATTTGTAAATCTAGCCCAGAAATCTTATATTGGTAAATACAGCTTTGGCGGGTCGCTTGCGATTACAAAAGTTAACCGTCTTGCTGTGATTGCCCTTTCGATTCTCATGCAGATTTACCAAAAGCTTGAATATATCCTCCTTGCTAGGTGTGCAGGCGTACCGCAGTTCCGGTTCATAGTTGCTGTTGATAGAATTCACGTAAGAACTGATAACAGTGATATTTTGCAATTAGAATAAGAATTCACAAGTCACGCCCACTTTTTAAATGTACATATATAAATTTTTTGGGCGAAGCAATAGTTTTTTGAATATAGTTCTGTATTCGCTATTGGTATGCGGTATCAGTTTTCAGGGTTCTGTGTACGGCCTAGAGAGACTCTTGGAAATAGAGTTAAGTAAAGTTTTTTTTTTAATTTTCATGTACTAAATTGGGTTTGTTCCTGAAATCGAATTTCTGCATGGCTTTACGATAAAAAGCATGTAAGCAAATTGTACTTTATTAAATTTATAGATTTCAAAACGAGTAAATTTTTATTTCAGGAACATTCTTGAAATTTTTGTTAATATCAACTGGATTTGTTTTCTAAACCGCGAAGCAGCTTTTCAAACTATCACACCTCTATTCTTATAATATGTTTTTTGATTTCTAAAAGCGAAACTTATTCGATTGCGATTTCAAGAACATACCCTACGTTTTATTTAAGTTTAGTAAACAAGCACTAGGACTACAAATCAAAATGGGTTGGGTTTCTTGGGTTCTGTTATTTTTACGGTTTGCTAGTGTGTATAGTGTCTGTGTGGGGTTACAGGCATACAAATGCTTACCCGCGGTTTCGGTTGTGTCGCTTCCAGGGATAGCGACGATAGTAACGCGAGCGTTTGGGCTTATTTGATCCTAGGATTTGATTCTGTATGCCATTCTCAAGCTCCGGATAGTCATCAGCAGCAGCTGCGGCAGCAATTGACGTTGGCTCCTCTTCTTCCACATAAACCAGCGGCAGTGTATTCAATGAAGGATCCTATGGGTAAGTAAAATTAATGCTCAAAGGAAAACGCTCTTGAATATTTAATTACAACTGATTTACTTTTGATTTGACAAGTTTGACTTTTTATTTTAAATTCCTTGCAACTTACCTCAAGCATTTTCATGAGCAAAGCGGATTTGTCGACGACTTCCTGCTCAGCACGCAAATCCTCCTCCAATTTCTTGAGCATAACAAACTTGCTGGCCACCTCAACCTCATTGTAGACGGCATTCAAATAGTCTGGCTCCTCCGGCGACAAGGCCAGATCCTGGCCCAACTCCGCATTCAAAGCATGAATCAGCTCTATCATGAAAATGAAGTCAATGAACAGCTTTTACTTTGTATTTTGTCTTTGAATATTTGCACAACTTTGACGCTTATCCGGCCACAAGTACCACCCCTAGTCAATATAAAGAGTTGCCGCAAAATGGCCTTCAAGCTAACTTCCGCTAACTGGCATTTGAAAGTTTGAATTTCAGGTTTGACACTTAAACACATTTCTCATAGTTTCATTCCACTAGTTGTGGAATGGCGCTTTAAAAATAATATTAGACAGAGTATTTTCTCTCTGAAGTACCGGAAATTGACCGTCGCGACGGCTATAACCACGACAACAAACAGCTCAGACAGCCGTCAGTTCAGCTCAGCTCTGCTCGGCTCAATGCTGCTCAGTCAGTCATTTAGTAAGCCATTCAATTTGGTCATTCATTGTGTTTTTATGTTTTGCCTGGTTTATCATGCGGTTGCCTTTTGTCTTATTTGGCAGCTTTCTGCCAGCAGCCATCAACTTAAATGCCACAACCTGCCTCGCCCACATTTCGGATTTGGTTTTTAGTTGGTGCAAACACAGATTATGGCTAACAATCCATTGATTCAGCAACAGGAGTGTTTTGTTTTTTTTTTTTAAGTCAAAGCATTTGAGCTTGTAAGTTTTGGAATTGTTCTGTTGATTATTTTTATAATTTTTTTTTTTTGCAAGAAAATCAAGTGTCTCCATTTTTAAATTATAAATTGTTCACAGAAATAAAAAATGTATGGATCAACCGAATGCACAACATAAACGCCACAAACAAAACTCAAATCAATTGGAAACCTAATTCAATCACATATTTATGTCAAATAGAAGGAAATCAATTGTGTTCATATTTTAATTTTATGACCAACCTCTCTATGTATATTTATTAGTGTGTGCGTGTGTGTGACAACTGGTTGTAGACGAAACGATGCGTCCTTAGACACACTACAACTAAATTTCAAATATTTTTCTATCTTAGTGAGCGTGTTGCCATGGATAAACGAAACGCACACATTGTGCATTGGCCTGAAATGTCCGGCAGCCATTGAACTCAATTACTGCGAGTGGGCTGCCTAAAAGCAGGCTACATAAAATTATGAAATGAAATGGAAAGGCTACCTGTTGAGTTCTATTGAATGTGCAGCCAAACGTGGCGGAAAATATGCGATTCACTTGTCGACAGGCATCATCTAAAATTTCATATTCTGGTAACGCATTCTTGCAAGTTTCTAATGAATATTCATTTCGCTAAGCTGTCATTGTAAACTTGTTGAGGCATGTCGAAAATAAATAACAAGAACAGAGCCTACACACACAGAGCGTCATCATCAGCACATGGAGTCAAATGTCAGACGGTAATCCTCTGGCCAAGCAAAGAACAAAAGGCAGTGTTGCTGTCATTTTATCAGGGGACTCACCATCACCAGGATCGTAAATGTTACGTTCCGGCGCATCCAAGTGTCGTCGCTGTTGAGTCACAATGCCTTCGTCATCAACTCCTCCACTAATTCGCGAGCCAGCATTCGGTGAAACCCCCGTTGACGCCTGAGATGTTAGAAAGCCAATGACGTGACGTGAGCTGGCCAAAAGCGTTATGGCCAGCATGCAGAGCGTTAATGTGTCGGGCTTCATGTTTGTTTTTGTCCTTGGCTCCTTTCGCGTCGGGCTAACTTTCTATCTGTAAAGTACAAAAATGGAAATTTGTATGAGGGTTTTGATAACCCCTCTTTGTGTTATGTGTCTTAAGGTGTGTGTATGTGTTCACACTTTTTTGAGCTTAAGCCAACAGCATCCACAATCAACAACTTGCGTCAAGGCGATTTTCTTGGACAACTTTTGCTGCTTACTCTGTTTAAAACTTCCTAAAGGGTATTACAAGTTGACAAGAAGAGTGTAACACTTTGAAATTAATATAAATCAGCTTCTAAGAGAACAGAATTTAACTGAAAAAGTTGGAACAAAATGACCATACAGTTCTCACTGTACTCACCGCTAAGGGAATTTTTTAAGATATTATATTACATTAATTTAGATTCTTTATGGCAAGGCCTTACCCTTGCAAGGGTATCAAAGGTACATATATAATCTACAACGTGCCACAAAATATTTTTAGCCTCTCTTACTTTATTGTTCGTGTTCTTGTTTATGTTGTAGCACATCTTGTTTTTATTTTAAAGCCGCCGTTCGCATCGTTTCATTTAATTAGGTGTGGGCGTGGCAGAGGCATTGGCTTAACCCCCCTTGTACCATTAGCTTGGCCTAATCCCATTCAGTTACATTTTTTCCCTGCTCATATAACTTTTCTACTGGTGAACAATATAAATGAGATAGTCTTAAACTTTTGGCACTTGCGGTCTAATCTTTCAGTTTGGTTTAATTTCTCAAGCTCAACAATAATAAATAACAAACTGGAAAAATTCAGGACCATGACTGTCTATTCAATTAATAAACTCTGATAATCAAATTTAATTCAAATCCTAGGCGTAATATTTAAAGTATAAAATTTCAGGTGTTGCTTATTTAAATAGAATATTTTAGCCAATATTTTTTTATATTTTTATACTCGATACCGAAGGTAAAGGGTATATTGGTTTTGTGCAATGTCCGTCATGGTGTCTGTCCGTCTGTCCGTCTGTCTGTCTGTCCGTCTGTCCGTCTGTCCGTCCGTATGTATGCAAGTTTTTTCCACACCCTTCAAGCTAGAGACTTGAAACTTTCCAATTCTCTTTATCTATGGGATAGCAAATTAAAGTGTCAAGATGGGGGCTCTACGATAACTGGGGGGCTGGCAAATCGATAAATTCGATAACTCAAAACCGATAAATCCACATATTTCGCACATCCTTACAGCTAGAACTACCAAATTTGGTAAGAAGATAGCTACTAGCAACCCCCAAAAAACTGCATCAAAAATTTTGGAGCCACGCCACCCCATTCCGCCCCCAGCCCCCCCGCATTTTAAAGTCAAAAAAGCCTATATCTCCCTCAGTTTTTGAGCTATAGCCACCAAATTTGGTGCCAAGATAGGTGATGATGACCCCCCAAAAACCCAACGCTTCGTCAAAAACGGCAATGCGTGCATCTTCCAGAGTTGTGGAGCTAGAGCCTCCAAATTTGGTGGGAAGATAGCTGGCAACGACCCCCAAATCTGCATCAAAGTTTTGGAGCCAAGCCCACCCATTCCGCCCCCCTTTCCCCACCATTTACAAACTTTGAGCTAGAGTCACCAAATTTGGTATGAAGATAGCAATTGACATTTCACAAAGATCTGCATCAAAAATTGGGATGCCACGCCCACCCATACCGCCCCCAGCCCCCCTTTCCGCACTTTTTACAAACTTTGAGCTAGAGTCATCAAATTTGGTACGAAGATAGCTGGTGGCATCCCCATCTGCATCGGAGAATCTTTAAGGCAGCGTACACCCCTGCCTCATCCGTACCCCTTTGCAATGAGGCCTCTTTTTACCGGTTTTAATACTGGTATCGAGTATACCGCAGTCGGTTGCGTCCGACTGCAACGTTTCCACTTGTTTTAATTCAATTTAATTTCAATAAAAAATATTATTTATTGTTAGCTTTTTTCTAGCCAAAACCTTACCCACCTAACCAAACTTCTTACTAAGATGAGAACATGCATTTTATTTTTTTCAAGACTGTGAACATCTTGAGACAAAGAACTCTTCAATCACAAATCTGTCTTAAAGCAAATCAAACCCAATTCATTCTCTTTAAGGTTTTTAAAGGGAAAACTTATTGATGAATCACCCAACGAACCATGCTGCAAACCACAAATTTTCCGGACCAAAAATAAATTTTCAATTTGTCAACTTGCTTAAATGTGTCAAAAGCAACAAAGTATATTCAAATCTTGTAGCCGATTTTTTTAAACGCGTTTAAATTGGTTTACAGTGTAAATTTTTTTACCAAGTGTAAGCATTGATAATTTTGTCCTATTATTGACTAAATGAGGGAATAACGAAAATTTATGTATATTTTTTTCCGTAGGCTACAAGATAAAGTATTTTTAAAGTACATTTAAAAAACAGTCTGTTTATCGCTTGAATAATAGAATGCTTTTAGATTTGTACTCTTTATATATGTACATATATGAAGTAAGCTTCCATAAAATGTTGATCTTATTTTTTAATGCCAGGGTTACATTTAGCTCGTTGATTTTGGTGTTGACGTAAGGTAATGAACAAGCAATATATCGAAAAAAAAAACAAAAGGTATAATAAAGCCAACGACAAAATACACTAAAATACATACTAAACAAGCTGCTTATATACAAATATACTCACATACATATACATATACAAAATACACTTAAATACATACTAAACAAGCTGCTTATATACAAATATACTCACATACATATATATATTCAAAATACTGCACTTTTATATAAACAATTTCCCAGCGGAATATAACGAAATTTGTCTAAGCTATCCGCAAATATATATATTTTGATGCGTAACATTCAATGCAAGTGCTATTGCTACCATAGAGCATAAAAACAAACAAAACAAATTGAGATATCTGCGATGCCTCTGGCATCATAATAAAAACAACAATCTTAATTATTGAATTTTAGAGAGACACTTTAAAGGCAGCTAATGGAATATTTTTGGTGACAATATTTGAAACAAGCAATGTTTCAAAAAATATAAGTCAGAAGAGGGTCTGTAACTAGAAGGCAAACACGAATCGTTGTTAAACTGCTTTAATTAACTTGTTGACACACACACAATAAGTCGAAAAGTGGCCAAAAATAAAGAAGGAATGAAAAAAACTTGGCTAATTTAATGTTATTGTTGTTGCGATCCCGAGGGTAAAATAAAATTTACCACTTAAGTACAGGATGGGGAGAAAATTTGTAGCTGTCACCTTGTTTGCCAGCTCACCAGTTTTGCAATAAACGCACACTTAATTGCTTAACTGAGAAAATTGAGCTTAAACACTGTAAGGTAGAACAAACGAGTTTTGCTACGGCCTAGGAGTAGATGGGAGTATCCCCTCTGACTTAAACTTGTCATGTAGTGTTTTAAAAACACAAAGTTTAGTTAGCACCCAGTATTCAGGACATTCGTTTTGTATCAAACTAAATGGACATGTTGCTGTCAGCCAATTAGGGCAAATGAAATATGTTTCTTACATCGCCAAATTTTGAGCATTACATTTTATTATAACATAATTTGGGTACTTATGGGATTGAAGCGCAGCTGTTGCAACTTTTCCATACAAATTGGATTCCATTTCTCAATCAAAGCATTTAAAAGGCGAACATTGACTATAATAAAATGTAAGTTAAGGCAATTGTACTTAAAGAACTCAAAGGTTATTGCCGCTATCAAGCGATTGTTGAAACCTTAAATAGAAAGTCGGTTTGATTGTAGACCCCATTTTAATACCAAGAAATACATCTACTCAATATTCGATTACATTATTAGCTCTAAGCTCTATAGGCCACATTAGCACTTAATGGATTCGTTTCAAATGTTGTTTTGCTCTGATAATCTTACTTCAGCGATGTTGGTAAACCATAAATGGCAAGTATGTTTTCTTCCCTTTGGCAATCTAGTACAAGTACTGCCAGTCAAGAATTTGATATGTTATGGTACTAATGTTTTTATTTCATTCACATACAAAAAAGCACTCAGACAGCGATCATTTATTTGAGGCAGGAGCAAATGGGGATTGTCTACGCCTACGGCAAGAAATTGGATCCCTCTTCGATGACCATGTGGACAAAAAAACATAGCACCCTCGCACATACATATAATACTTTTATTTTGTACGCCCTTGTGATGTGTTATTTTGATTTTATGATACAATGTGGGGCGCATTTAATGTGACATTTGTTATTTTTGTATGAGAGCAGGTGTTTTAAGTTTTAAAGCTGTTTTGATGAACCTTTATATGTTCTTTATTTTTTCGATTTGTCACATGATTTATAAAAGCTATTGGAAGTAGAATTGATTGCCCTCGAGATTTTTCCATAATTTTCTTTATGTTTATTTTTCTTTCATACATTCTCTTGGAATTTTACACGTTTGTAAAGGGAATTGGCAATAGTAGGTATATATATTTTTTCTTAATATTTGTTGCACAAAGTTTGTTTGCGTGGAGCTTATTAATGGACTGCAGTTGTTGTTCAACAATCGGTCAAGTTATTTGACATATAGTTCTTTGTAAAATGTTGAACTTTAATTGCTACGCACGTCAAAACTATTTTCACTCACCTTCTTACATTCTCAAGGAGATACAAAAAATCTATCTTAAACAGACAAAATAGAAAGGCATAAATGTATAATAACGCACCTAAATAGCTGCAGTCTGGCCTACATTTATGTATTTAGGTGTGCACGTGTAACAAATTAACAAGTAATTATCAAAATATAATTCAAAGATTGTTGGTAGACTTAAATACATTGATTGATTTATTTTACCAAGGGCTTGCATATTTAATAGTTCTTGTGGATTTTTTTTAGCTTGAGCCTTTAACTTTGATTTTCCATTTTACAATAACATCTGCTTTCTATAATTGATTGATTTGCACCAATTTGCTTGACTTGGGTTTATTTCAAACTTTAATTCAACTAAGCTTTCTCTTTTTCCCTACGTTACATTTTGGATCTAAGAAATTTTTCAGTCAGTGGTTTATTTGCTTAATTTTCGAATATTAAGTACATCTAAGGTTGTTGATGTTTATGAATTTAAAATAAATTTATCTCTTTTTTTGTAATATTTAATTTTTTTACCAAAAATATTAATACCCCTAATTTTCAGTTTATGTAGTTCCGGAAGCTTAGTTTTTGTTGTCAACATTTTTTGGTCACTAAAAATTTATTTAATATGGAACATCAAAATACTTATATACAAATAAATATGCATTTCGATCAATTAAACTATATTAATAGTTGCTTAAAGTCTCGACAGCATTCACACAAACACCCAAACACTTGTAGATATATTGTATTTCATTTTATCATGCGTTGTCTATGATAATGGCGACGGCATTTATAGGATTTCCTGCTGCGCTAATGAATCTGTTCAATTTCACATAAAAAGTCCTTTTCGACCAATTTTGAATATATTTTGTTGATAATAATATTAATAAAGCTATTGTTTTATGTTTATTTGTCACTTTATTGTTTTATTTTTAAACTTATAGCGCGAGAACTCACTTTGCGATTTACTATTTTTGGGATCCGTATTGTCGATTGTCAACTGGCAACTGTTGCTCCTACTACTTGTTGAACACTGCGTGCCTGACTATTGGCGCCGACTTCTTTTATAAGGACAAGCAGACCCGATGACTCAACCGAACCTTATCGGCATCCGCACACGAAGGCAACGCGCCAAAAACTTGCGTAAAAGCTGCGTGAGCTTTTACGACAAGTGTTTGGCTGGCAGCATTCTAGCCACCCAAACATTTAAATAATTTTTTTTCTTTTTGGTGACTTTATCAATGAAAAATTTCGTCACATTTGGTTAAGTTTTGTCGGTAGATATTTTCTTTGGAAAAATTGTACGCAAATCGTAGCGAAAGTCATGCAGGAGCGTTAAGACATAATAAAAAGTGGCTGCAATTTATATACGCCGCAAGATAACTGCGCGCCACTAAGTAGGCAACAAGTCAGTGGCATAAGTATGTGGGTGGAAGGAAGGTGGCAGACCTTCAGTAATTGTTGACAATACTTTTTATGCATAGCATTTGGCACGTCATGTTCTGGAACATTTATAGCGTGGGAGACATGTGTACCAAAATGGAACTTTCCCAACAGAAATGACGACGCGGAAATAGTAAACTATTGCATTTTTTTTAAACCCATTCAGCAGCAAACAACCTGCAATTCCAAATCACCCAGGTAAATCATATTTTTTATTACCGCAATAGAGATTTACGTTTTATTTGTTTTTTATTATCATCAAACTGTTATCAAAAATGATTTGATTTCTTATAACGCTTATTAAGCATTGTCAGCTGTACTAATCACAGCAATTAGCTTTCGGCAGTATCATATCTCGTTTTTATACTCTTTCGTGGGGTATAGAAGGCTTGTTTATGAATAGACTCGTCCACAAATGGATTATTTTTTATAGAACCATGACTTTAATTAAATTTAGTCTTACTTTAAAATAAGCTGCTAAATTAACTATTTATATAATTTCAACAAATACTAAACCATACATATGCTTAATAATAAGTCAATGACCATAGTGTGATTTAAAAATTCCCGTTAGAAGTTTCCCATACACTTAATAATAAAGAGAGTTGGGTCCTTCTGGGAAAACTTTTATTATTATTATTATGCAAATCTACTACAGACACTTAAAAGCGTAAACACGACAGAACCCCTCCCATCAAAGGGGCAAGAAGGAGAGAGACAGCTACTAGGAACGGGTGCCGCCGGCTGGGAGAAATTCCGCAACAGTGTTGGCAAGAAGAATAGGCGCCCACAAGTGACACTTTAAAGTCAATAACTGGAAGGAAACAAGTAAGTGAGCACATAGCTTGCATGGGTCTAGCCTTTTGATAGGAGGGGGGAATGTGTGTAGGGGTGATCCACAGTAAATAAGAACACATTAGGTTTGTAGAATGGCAAACGTATTACCTGGGGCAATCAATCATACTCGAAATGGGAAACCAATAACAGACACAATCAAAAGTTCAAGTTTAAGATGTCGCCCTTAGAGCTAAGGGGGCGGTGTGGGGATGGGTCTTTCGTCAGCTTATTTGTATTTTCGGCCTGAAGTAAATAAAAATTACTATTTTTATAACTTATTTTCTAGTTTGGAACACAGTCCAATATATTTTTTAGAACTTTAAATATGAAATTTCGAGCCATTTTCATATTGATATTAATACACACGTGAAAGTTAAACAGGTGCGTCATGCCCTTTGTAAGTGCTATTGTAATCTATACATGTGGGCGCCTAAAACTTCCGCCGTGCAATAGATAAACATATTGGTTCAGCTAATTACGATTTAATTGGTTGCCAGGTTGATACCCAAAAACGAAATTGTCCTCAAATCGCTGAATTCTATTGTATAAATTCCAAAAATAACACCAGAAACTAGTCGACTTCAAAGAGATTTAAGTGAGAGATCAGTTGCTGGAACACGGTTACTGTTTTTATAGCCTTATCGAATGCAAATATTTGTGGCCTACATAGCGGCTGCCGCCGGTCAAAATGCGAAACTCCTACACAATAGGGAGTTGTGATTTGTGTTTTGTAGTATCTAGGGTTTATTAGCTAGAACTCGTTACAGGTTTAATTAAGCTTGATGCATTGACACTCATTGACAGGTTATCGCATTGACAGTGGCATTGCGCTGTCATCGCGGCTTCCTCGAAAGGTGTTTTGTTTTTTATTTTTTGTGCTGACTATAAGTATATAAATTATTTTGTATCGTTGAAAGAGATGACGAATATAAACAAAAATTTAAATAGCTTTTTATTCTTTATCCTCATGATCGGAGGGGTATTCTGTCTCTACCTGACCCACTTTTTGTTCCTCGGGCTTCTTTTCCGCCTCCTCCTCCTCCACAATCGGATCACCCATGATTATTTGCTCCGCTAACTGATACAGCTCGAGAATGTTCTGAAAAGAAATTAAAATAAATAATACTCCATTTCATAGACGAAAAACTTGCGAAACTTACTTTGGCATTGCGCAGGGCAACAATTTTCTCGTCCTCGCAACGGAGTTGGTCATACTGCTGCTTGGAGATGAGCAATCCCCGATTGAATTCATCCTCCATCTCGTTCTGAAGTACCTCGGCATACTGCTGCTTGGCCACTGTGAGACTAATGAGGCTCTCGCTCTTCACTGACTCCTCGGACACATCGGAGGCATCGTCCATGTACTTGGTTTGTATGGCACCCGGATAGTCCTCTTGTGACACTTCGCGTTGCATCTCCATGCTGACAGCCCCAAAGTCCTCTATGGCTAAGATGTCTACATCGTTTGTGGCGGTCGGTGCTGCAGCATCAACCTTCTTATCGTCCTCCAGCTGGTGACGTATGCGTAGCTCAGTTTCTCGGAACTTTTGGCTTAACAAGAAGATAAACGAGAAAAAAGTGGATTTATGTGAAAGTTTCGAAAACGTAACGACTTACCGTGCTCGCACTATGTTCAGTATATCCTGCGGATCTGAGGAGAAAGGGGTGGGAACACGTAGAGAACGTTCCTTCATTTTGGAGCGCTCATTTTCAAGGAACTCCTTAAGATTCTGTTCACATTCACGCCAATCCTCGTTGTCGATGCTGTGGGCGGGATCGGGAGAGGGATTTTGATTTTTGAGCAAGCAAACGATTTTCAAACAATGATACAAACTCTCAACCCATGCATATTAACTGTTCAACCCCTCGAGGATAGTTTAAATGAAGCGCACAGATGGAAAACCTTCTTCTATCAATAATTTCTATACTCTTTTTATTAAGACAAGCTACTCAAGCTAACTTTCACCACTTTCTTCTTACACTAAGTGCATGGAATTTTTATTAATCACAATCCGATGGCTTAAAGGTTCTAAGGAGCGTGCCATAAGCAGGCTCCCAACATGCCCATAAAATGCGTTTTTAATATTGTTTTATTATTTCCATAAATTTTTTTTTTTTTAATGTAACTTTTAATTAGGCTGCCCAAGCAGAGCACATTTGAAATTGCCAGTGGGCGGAGCTTAGAACGCTTTATTTACTTACCGCAACAAATCCATTCCACGTTCTGCATCCTCCGCTCGGTACTGTTCAACCAGAAGCTTCTGTTGGCGTTGGCGTTCGTGTTTCTTGGCCAGCATCTCTGCCTCCTTGGCGGCATGCTGTAGTCGTTCCCTCTCCCATTTAACACCCTGCACCTTCAGTCGTTCCGCATTCTTTTCGCGGCTTGTTTTCAGCTGAGAAAGAGTTATTGCTTTGATTTGTTTTGTGAACTGGAGGTAAATTTTGTAATTGTTACCTTGGAGCGCTCCTTTTGTATTTCTGTGTTGGCATCTTTGTTAACCATAAATATGGGATCGTCGGCTAGTTCATCGGGTATTATATCTGACTTTCCTTCAATAATCAACATGCGTTCACGTTCCACTTCTTTTATCTATAACCAAGAAGAATAGTTGTAATCTTTTCTCAAATTATCGAGTTATAAAATCCTATAATTCCCTCTTACAAGTTTATATCAAAATTCTATCAAAAGTTTTAACGTGACGCTAAAGCTATTTTGACACCCACTAAAAGTGCGCAGTGCAGTAGAAAATAAAAACAGTTCTCCAATATCAGCGTCTCCTTCAAACAGACAAAGTGGCCATTTCCGGCTTTTGGAGCACTTTTTCCGCTGCAGTTGCAACACCTATTTGTACCACCTCGAGTTCTATAATTGTTGTTTTTGCTACTTACTCGCATGTCTCAGAGGCATAAAGCCAAGTTGTTGGGTGCCTATCGCGATGGTCTAATTTTTTATGATTTTTACGGCTTAGATATGCCATTTGTTCATGTCGAGAACTCATTGAATTCAATTGTTTTGCTACTGCAGAAACAAAAAGAAATAAACGAATTAAAAAACAAGAAAAGGCGCGCGACTTTTGCTATTGAAAAGTTTTACTGAATATCCTCTTGCACCAGCCGAAAAAATTAATATGATGTTGTACTAGTACGAGACACAGCCATAATTTCAAATTCCGAAATCATTTAGGTATATTTTTAGATTTTGTCCTTAAATCATGATCATGATTAATATAATTAATGATTATTTCTTCAATTTTTTCGGACATCATGAAGGTATTTTTAAATTTTTAAATAGCGCTAATGAAAGATATAGAAAGCCCAAAATTTCATATGAATATCTAGGGTATTTCCTAGTAAGTCCTTGTACTCTCTCATTCGTTTGGTAAATAAAAAGGGTATGAAAAAATAATTTTCCAAACGTAATCGTATAACATAAAAGAAACTGTCGCCTACGTGACAATTTTCAGAAAGAACCCCGCAAAATTCAATTAGACGACTTGCAAATTGGCAGCATTTGTGTTTTATGGCTTAGGGATTCCTTTTTTTTTTTTAACTTACCTCACGGGCCCGAATGCGGGCAAGCAGCTGCTTACGGTAATCCTCATCAATGCGTTCGCGCAGCTCCTTCATGTAGGCGCGGTCCGTTAGCTTGACCACATTGGTGCCCATCAATCGCTCCAGACGGGCGGTGATGCGCGGCAAATTAAAGCTGTGGATCAAGTCAACACAAAGAAACACCGGTTTATGAAAGCTCTCAAATGCTATTCAGTTAGTCAATCAGCCTTTTTTTGTTAACTGCTTGACGAAGGTCTAAAGTTAATATCCACAAAATATTTGATACCGTTTTTCACAAACGCGAGCCTCGAACGGCGTTTTCGCGCTAGTAACTGTTGGTGACGAATGAGGACGGCCACATATTTGGTTTCTATAGAGCTCCTAGTTCTTTGCCTTTTTTCTACGATTTGTGCTCTGCATTTACTCTATTTTTGGTTTCCAAATACCCGAAACACACGAGCACACAAGGACAAGAAGACGCCCACTGTTTGCCATCAGCTAAATGTGCAAATTTGTCTAAACTAATGTTTATGTAGACGCAGGGAATACCCTTGCTTTGGTAATTTTGATTATTCATAATTTGCTCGAGCGTAGTTTAAATTATCCACTTCAATTGAAATTTATGTATGTGTATAAAGAAGATGAAAGAAATTCGGGAATTTCTCGGAATTTATAAACAAAGCTGCCTGCATTACATTAAATAATATATTAATTTATTTATTAAGTCAACTAAAATTTCAAATTGTACTATAAGATCATTTCTGCTTACTTTACTCTTAACTCAGTGGGTGACACTGCATATCGAATTTTATTTCCTTTTTGTTGCTTTCAGAACAATAAAAAACAAAAACCCCCAACAATTGAGTGTAATTTTAGACATGCAGAGGGGCAATGTGACTGGGGTAGGGGTATGCTTATAGGTAAATATACTATAGATAGTTCGTCTCAATGATATATATTCGCTAGTCTTTTAGCCAGACAGTCGTTTGTAACTCTCATATGTTATACGATTTTGACGGAGCTCTATTTAATGTGTGCTCCACATTTTCATATGGAAATATATATTGTGCTCATACATGCGATATAAAAGAACATATACACTAATACACTAAAGACTTCAAATGAAGTCAGACATGATATCATTTCTCTGTTTTATACATTTTGCGTTGAATTTTCTTTATGTACAACTTTAAGAAACTGCGGGTAGCAATTAGTTAGGTATTATCTAGAGTTTATCCACCATCTCGAAATGTTGATTTTTTTCACATAAACATATTTGCAAGCAACGCGTACATAAAGACACAAGTATTTTCCACAACGCCGACATTTGTGTCATTTGCAGCACGAAAGATATATAAGCTGACAGCAGGCATGGAATGAGATGTTGGGTTGGGTGTGCGGGTGAAAAACATCGGAAATATGACTAACTTTGTGACGAAGTTATGCTGAATAACTTTAATGATAAAACCTGACTGAAAATTGCCTGACAATAATCACAAGCCACAACAATTGCCTGACTCATTGCTTTTGATTCAGACTTTGGCTTTTTGGTTTTGGGGTTTTTTTTTTTTTTTTTTTTGGTGCCAAGCCAAAGGGAAAAGTGGCTGTTAAACGTTAATTTGGTTGCTATTTAAGTAAATGCGGGTACGATTAAAGTTAAATGCAATAAAAATTGTATTTTAATGAACAAAAGGAAAGGTAAATTAACATGATATTGTAAGTCACTTTAAAAATAACAACAAACAAAAATATATTTTCTACTTTACTTGCCATAATAAACAATAGCCTAGTTCGTTAAATAGATACTTGGCAGACATGTGCCCAACACGTGCACAGCTTTCAGTCGCGTTGCTTTCAATCCTTGACATGTACATAAACACCTACACAAACAGGCACAACCACATACACACGCCAACCCACAACTACCGGTTCTGACCTCTTCTCACACTGAACATGGCATTAAACCGCAATGCAAATAGTAAATGGTTATGTCGAGTAAACGAGGTAATAACTGGTGCCAAAGAGCATTTATAAATCAAGGCCCACCTGTGAGTGCGTGACGGGAACAGAGTAACGGATGTAGCCAATTCTGAAATGCCACAGATATTTGGACGGCAAGGACAATAAAAAGATTGTCGACATCCTGAAGTAATTCAATGCAGGAAATTCGAAAGTCAAAGAATTGCTTCCGTTTCTATGCCATTGCAATTCTTTGTTTATCGTTTCGTTTTTGTTTTATTTTTTTTCCATGTTCTTCGTTTATTGCAATTTTTTAGTGCAGCTTCGAATCACATCACATCACATGACATGGCAGATTGGCGTAGAAGGGTATAACTTATGCATGTGGGTTGATTTATTGGTTTAGAATTTCATTATAACTGTCAATGCTGTTGTAACGCATAGGTTACCAATCGAAACAAGGTTTCAAACAGGTGGAAATAACACTTAACTCGGCTCACAGCATTCTTCGACTGTCATATCGAAAATTGATTGAAATGAACTTTGATGCCTTTGAACTATGCGAAAACACTACGAATTTCATTTCCCATCAAAGCCATCAACATTGTTGTTACCTGAAATAAACGCGACTTTGTTTTAGCTGTTTCTATTCTAGTATCCTTGCAAGCACTTGCATACTAACATGTGCATATACGTGGTTAGGGATTTGGCTGCACAGGCACAGTTGCGATCGAGGCGAAGCTAAAGTTTCACTTTCAAAAGGTATCAAAGTTCTTGAAAAGCTTATAAAAGCCAGAGATGTTGAAAATAGAATCTGACAGGTGAATTTGCAAGAAACTGTTTTTGAAATATTATTTTGAACTTAGGGAAAAAACAATTTAAAAATATGTAAAATTATGTGCACATATGTAAAAGCTTTTTTCAACATAATTTCCAATAGATTTTATTTATGACTTCATTAGCACACTTTCTCTAACAGTCTTATTTTACTCTCTTCGCTGCGCCGTCAACGGAATGTCAAGCGATATTAGTTTACAGAAAACCAACAGATAGGAAAGCAGACGAAACGTAAGGGAACGCAAGCTCTTTTTCCTTCTGGAGCAGATAATTGAAACACAATGTCGAACAACTATAAAACTAACTGACTTGCTGCCTTGGAGAGAAAAAGCTGTTTGTGAGCCTTGAAGTATGCAACGTTAATTAATGCGTGAGACGTGCATAAATTTCCGAGCACTTGACATTTATGTCTTTTGCCCCAACTCGTTTGCAGCACATTAAAATTGATAATTGCAACACGTTGTCAAAGGGCAATAAATGTAAGCAATTTGCCAATGGGATTACACACATTGTTGCATACAATATTTATGTACATACAAATATCATATATTGTCTTGTTCCTAGAATTTACCTTTCGGGCGGCTCCAATGTGCACTGAACAAAATCAAATAGAAAATCCTCTTCGATATCCGGTTGTACAGCATTTTTGGGTCTTGGGCGCTTAATGCTGCCTCTGCTGCTGTTGCTGCCGCTGGCCATATTGTCACGACCATAATATTGCATATGATAAGACCAAAAATTCAAGCTAAGTATTCCCGTAGTTTGTTGTTAATTTCTACAACTTGCGGCACTTGCAACCGCCGGCGGCGACTGTCGAATGTGAATACGTAGGATTCTTGTTTTGTTCCGCTTTCGCTTTCTTATTTCTTGCTGTTGTTGTTGGAACACACACATACGTGGTGTGAATACAACTGTACAATATACACACATATGGGGTCGAGTGCGATTCACTTTAATGTGGCAGCCGTGTCGTGTTTCAACAACATGCCCCATACGATTCCAAAGCCGTGTCAGGAACTCTTCCAGCTCTATGGCTATACAGCACCCGGGTTCGCATCGTTGGCATCGCATGTTGAGTAGAGCGTTTAATTTTTGCCTAAATAACATGACACCAATGTCAATATTATGACAAACACACAACGTTCTGTGTCAACAAGTTCACATTATACACTGCAACGAACACTTAACCACAATCAGTAAAATAATCTTCTCTGTACTTTCTTGTTTTGCTCTTGCAATAAGTTTATTTCAATCGGAACTCATATTTTCAAGTTTTGGAATGGTCTTAAAAAATCAAAAACAGTTTAACATCCATATAACGAATCTCAAGGAGACCAAAAAACTTCTTTATAGAGAAAGTTCTTATAGAACGGGTTTTTCTGGAATTGAATTCTTAATATAGAAAACTTTGTTGTACGGAAGTGCATATAGAAAATTCGACTGTGAAATTTAAAGGGCTACGCAAATGAAAAACTTTCCAGACTTTGACGGTAAGAAATTTTTTTTATGAAAAGTACAAATTCAAGTTTGATGAATATATACTTACTAATACAAATCGAATTCTTTTGAATTTGTATGCCTTACATTTTTAGCAGTGCTTGGATTGGCAACGCTCGTAGGCTATTCAGGTGACAACTCTATTCTTACAATCGCCTGAGTAAATATGTAGTGTGAAAGCAGTATTTGCAGTTATTACTTTAATTTACTCGATGCCAGATTTTATGACTGTCATCGTCGTATTTTATCGAAATGTGTCAAATGTACATATGTACTATATTTGACGGCTCTCTAGTATTACGAACCCTTGCAGCACAACCGCTTCGTAGAATGTATCATGTTACGGTTGGGGTACAATGAAGGCACGTGTGCTGAAACCAGATAACAGTTTGGCTTTATGGCCAGGTTTCATGCCAGGCAGTCATACAATAATTCCCTCTAATCGACATTGAGCGCAGAAATTGAGCAAACACTTTCGGTTCGCCATGCAAACTTGTTGGCCACTGTCGAAGGTCGACAGGCGGGGGGGTATTGGAGGAGTTGATTGGGTTGCCAAAACTTGATTCGTGTGGCAAATCTATCGTGCTGTGGCTGCTTGCTTGCAATTAACTTTAAGAATCATGGCTGCCAGCTTAAACTACAGCCTCAAATAGCAGACTAATAAATAGCTTGTGGCCACACAGTGGCATTTGCAATAGGTAAACATGTCCATTGACACCTTAACAACAACACTAATAACTAGTTCCAATTCACATTTATAATGCAAGGTTTGCTTAAAAGGTATATGTGGTTTTGCCTTCGTATTTCGCAACCAAATTAAGAAGTGACAATAATAAATGGTAGTAAAATGGTGTTTGGCTATACTATCAGGATTTTTTAATCATCACTGCACATTATTTTATAGTTAATCAACACTGGTAACAGAGTATTGTACAATCGACAAACAAAGCAATTTGCATAGCTCCATTTTCGACCGCTCCCTAAATGCAATTGCATTTGATGTCAACACAATATTTGCCATAAATGTTTATATTTCAATGATTTTGCTTGTGGGTTTGTGTACCGGCTAAGCTTTTTGAAAGCTTTTAAACCGCTATGCACTGTAAGTAATTTAGGTTATTTTCACTTCTGAGCACCGAATGAATAAGAAAGTGATTAAAATTAAATATTTCTAAATTTAAATACAAAGTTAATTAAGCTAAACATTAAACGTAAATTTTTTTGGAAAATTGGTTTAGTTTCGTCTTCGTTATGGAAGCCAACTTCGATTTGATTTTATATGACTACAGCTATTTCACTTTTTAAATCAATTCTTACGTGCACTTGACCAAATCCTGTAAATCTTCCTCAGTGAGTGCATACTCTGCATCAAGTTCTGGAGAATTCCGTTGCTTTCTACGTTTACGACATCGATGCTTACGCCTTGAAGTCGCTTTAGCTGCGGCGCTTAAGGCCATATTTTCATTGGATAAAAGAGTGGCTCTACGTCTGGCTATTGC
This sequence comes from Scaptomyza montana, assembly GCA_018904305.1. Taxonomy (NCBI): domain Eukaryota; kingdom Metazoa; phylum Arthropoda; class Insecta; order Diptera; family Drosophilidae; genus Scaptomyza; species Scaptomyza montana. Next base: position 5,124,518 of record JAEIGR010000004.1, read on the forward strand.
AGTGGCCACAACAGCCGCAACACTATCAGAGACTCGATGATCCTCATATTTTCCAGCCACATTTCCGGCTGCATTGCTCGCAGTCGTTTCCTCTGCCTTCGTTCTCTCCGCATAGCTATCCCTGCGAAACGATGGCGTCAGAGTGCGTATTAAATGCTGCGTATCTGCAAATCCTTCATAGTTGTAACGCTTGCGTAAACTCAAACTGGAGAGATATTCCAAAGTTTGCCAGACATTCATCTTGTTTGAACCGTAGCGCGGCTCGTCGTCGACTGACCAACAATCGTTGCGTGCTATCTTTTGGGCCAGAAGCATCGTAACCGTCGCACAACGTCCGCCCGCCGGATTCGCTGGCAGCACCCATTCATCGGAGTCGGTGCGCGCAACAGTGCCAACAGCAGCTGTGAGTGGCATGTGGATAACTGTAACAGTTTGTTTATGCCACGCAGCAGACAGTAAATGAGCAGCTTTTAGTTCAAATCGTGAAAAAGTAATGCTATTTTAGCTGTTTAATAGCTAGTTCTAGCTTTTGGAAATTGTTGGCTTTTAAGTCTTGGAAAACGCGCGTTTATTTATCTCTCAAGATGGCTTGAATTCTTTGTTAACGCTTAATAAATATGAAACGTTCGCTATACTCAAATACTAAACTGCAACATACAATTGTGAAACAAATTTCTTATTTATTTCTGCCAATAGCTTTGTAGTCAATTTTGCTTTTGATTTTACTTTTAAATGCTGGCAACACTGTTAGGTATTTTTGTGCAGGTTCACGTCCACATGTCAGTTGTTGTTTTTTTGGCGAGCGTAAATTGAAATGTAATTAAGTTTCGTTTAAATAACTTTTAGGCCGCCTTTCGGGGTCAGGTGGAGGACACTCGCGTGCGAAGCCGCTGACGGCCAAACTTCATTTGAGACCGGAGCCAGCTGAAAATCAGCCGGAGTCTTAGTCAAAGTGCCCAACAACAAAAAAACTGAATAGAAATAGAAAGCAAAAGGATGAACCACTCTTCCATTTTGCAGTTGCGTGGCGCGTATCGTGTTTACGGTCTACAAAGGTGATATGAGGAAGGGAATGGGGATGGGGATGGGGATGGGGGCACCTGTTCAATTCAACACCATTAAAAATAATATCATTCTGATTGAGCGACGCGCCGCTTAAGTACTTTCTTTTGTCCCGTACTTGGTACTGACACCATTTTCGCTTGATTTTGATTTCCCTTTTCATTGAACACGCAAAGTGTTCAACACTACCCTTATTTCGCGCACTGAAACAACGTCCCCTTGCACCTTAAAACCAAACTTCATTTATTGCTGTTAGTAGTAGCGTTAGCAATGCGGATACGCAACTCATTGGACCCTTGATTTGTAGGGCCCCTAATGGTCGGTAGACCATCCTAGCAACCTCATTGTTCGTAGACCTTGCAATATTACTGCTGTACATTTATTATACTGCATTCAAAGAGCATTTTTGAGATATAGACAAAGTTGTATGAATGATTGTTTTTTAGCCATTAGAGCTGTAGTTTTTAATTCCTTCTTTCTAATGGGTTACATGTAGTATGTAATGCTAAAGTATTTTAGAAAGTTTGTTATGCTTCTTATCCGCTTTCTTCGCCTATCAACCTCAGTATATCTCCCTCTTATTCCCTCTCTTGCTCACCCACAATGTAACTCTCAATAAAATTTTTTTAAAAATAAAATTTCCTGAGAGCAATAAACACTGATCTCAACCTTGATAAGAACACCATTAACACACTCCAAGCTGTCATATACATAGAGCACCATATGATAAATTATCCTATATATACACTCATATATATATATATATATATATATATACAACTACAACGCAGACAATTTCCTGCCATCAGATTTTTGCCAATTACTTGGCAAAGTTTTGCCGACAGGCTGTCCAAAAGGCTGCGCTACCATTCGGATAACTTTTGCCATCAATCTAAACGCTTAGTTAGCATCGCGTGACTATAACGGCACATTTCCTTATATAGAACATAAACTATCGGGGCTCTCTTCAATAAATTTGAAGACTTTATGGGAAAAAATAATTAAACCTTAAGAGTATTCAATAAACGGATGCAATAGTGCAAAAATATTTCTGGCCAAGTTTAATTATAATTAAAATACATAAAGCTCTAGGTGCGGCATGGTAATAATTTCAAAAAGACCATATGACAAAATAGTATATTGTTGAGGCATATTGAGGATTCTTAATTGAATAAAAGTTACATTGGCACCCATTCGTGTTGGTTTCAGTTTAACAAATAAACCACAAATAATAGTTAATATTATAATATATTCAATACTCACGCCACAATAACATCGGGATCCTCCCACCATTTCTTTTGTGTTGGTGCCAATCTTAAACTCACTTGGCGCCAATGATTTTTGTGGACCACCTGGAATTGGATGCTCTTATTAGATAGGCATATATCTCAAAAAGATAATCATTTGACATACTCGATACTTTTTGGGGTCATAAGCATTTTCATCCTTTTCAGTAAAGACCAAACGTGCCATTGTTTTTGTACATATGCCTCCTTACGAAGTGTTCAGAAAGTCAAGAAAGATTTGCAACTACTCTATGAAGATTTATGAAATTCTATAATTGTACGATATGTTGTTAGTGTGAACTTAAGATTTTGACATCTTTTAAAAAGTTGAGATGTCTGTAAATCGAATAAGAAAATCAAAACATACAACTGCTAGATTAAAATATTTAAAGCTACAAATATTTATTATATCTTATAGCAATAAAACCAGTCTTTGTGTGTTTATGCTGATGTAAGCACCGTTATATTCAAAAATTTCTTAAATATTAATTATTCTTTCCCTTAGCTAAGCCCACTTTAATGACGTTAAAGTTATTCCAGTTACTAAACAAACCTTTAGACACATTATTCACTATGATTAACTCATGCTCTCAGTCGGCATATTTTAATTTCATGCAAACACATTGAAAAAATGCTGATGAAATCGAAACTAGATTCAATATATGTATACAAATAATCAACTGGTCACAATATGTAAAAATTGTATTGAATGTCTATTATTATGTTTATTGTGGTTGTTGTTTCTATGTGGTACAATTGATAGGTATACGAGTATTTACTCGCCCATATGTTTATAAAATTGATTGACCAAATCAAATGCGACTACTATTTGACCGTTCTGTGTTTGTCGTTTGTGGTGGCGTTAATCTTCAAGCTTGTCAACTACTTTGGCTAATTGTCTTGCCAATGTGGGCCGTGAGCAATTGAAGGTCAAAGGGAGGCGAAAGATAGTGGGGGCGACTTAGCTGTCCAGTTTCCGCATTAGTAGCAAGCATTGTCCGAGAACTTGATTTGGCATGGGTAAATATGTTTAAACACAATTATGAATCAAACCAGAATTGGTCCACGGCAATTGCCACTATAAAAACCCAGTAAGCAGGGACAGATGCCAATTAGTAACGTTTCAATCGTCACGCGGTTCACAGAAGCAAACATGAAGGTGAGGGAGCTAGGAATTAAGAGGATTGCTGGCAAGAAGTTTATTTACACTGAAAAAAAAATTCACCAGAAATACTGACATTTCTACGTTTTTTCCTGTTAATTTTGCGCTGATGTGTTGTACTTTCAATTTTGATAGGACTGTACTTTCAATGTTCGTGAAATGAACTGTTTGATAGGATAAAACGTAGAATTGATAAGATCATACTGTACTTTTGATAGTATAGAATGTTGTTTTGAAAGGACCATACTGTACTTTTGATAGTATAGAATGTTGTTTTGAAAGGACCATACTGTACTTTTGATAGGATAAAACGTAGAATTGATAGGATCATACTGTACTTTAACGGTAAACAACGGCTAGACACATAAAAAATGTACATTGTGTGGATTTTGACAGTATGTACTATCAATTCAACAGTATAAAATGTACATTGTTTACATACAGTATGTACTATCAATTCAACAGTATAAAATGTACATTGTGTGGATTTTGACAGTATGTACTATCAAATCAACAGTATAAAATGTACACTGTGGATTTTTACAGTATATACTATCAATTCAACAGTATAAAACGTAGAAAATAATTGAAAGTAAAAAAGTAAAGTACAACGTACGATAAAAACGTAGATTGTACGGGATATCCCGTCAAAACAACGTTTTTCCTATCAAATGCCGTTTGATAGGACATTATCAACTTGTACTGTAGAAATTTTTTTTGGGTGTACTTACAGAAATTCTAAACTTTTTGTTTCAGTTCGCCGTTTTCGTAGTCTTGTTCGCACTTGCCTGTGGTGTTAACAGTTCGGTGGTGTCGCTGATCTCTGCCGCTCATGGACCCGCTTTTGTGCTTAGTGCTCCCGCTGCTGCCGGTTCCGTAGCCGTACACGCTTCGGCTGTGCCCGCTGCTGTGCCTGTTGCCATTTCTTCAGCTGGCCCTGTGCTCATCCAGTCAGCGTCTGGAATTGCACACGCTTCCCCGCTTGTTGTGGCTGCTCATCCACCAGCTCTTGTTGCCGTTGCCGCTGCGCCTGCCTCGTATGTGGCCAAGACCCGTGGTGCTGTCCATGTCGCCCCACTGCCCGGACATAGCCAGAGCGCTGCCTCCGTCAATCTGGAGCCCGCACCAGGTACTTGGTAAACAAACAGCTGCACTAGCTACTATCAACAACAACACAAGACCTACCTTTGACCTTGCCATCGATTCGTTTGTAGTTCATGCTTAGTTATGTTTTTCTTTGTTTTTATTTTCCGTTCGAATATTTTATCCCACTTTTCCTTCATTTATACCCATCTTACTGCCAATCTACGTCTACGTTTTTATCCAGCAGCTGTTAATCTGTCTCCTTTTTTCTACTTATTCTGGTCTTATTTTTATATTTCTTACAATCTGTTAACCAAATGAAATCCTTGCAAATGCACTTACTGTTTTCATATGAAAAATTGTTTCAAAATAAAACTTGTTTAAAACGAAAACGTTTTTGATTGATATTAAAAAGCATAAAGTGACATTAAATCAAGGTCGTGACCAATTGCAATCAATCAATTTGTAACCAGCTCCAACCAACAGCTTATATAAACTTAGTAGCCAACAGACCGTTATTTCTACATCTAAGCAACAAACTTGTTTCATAGAAATTGAGAGTAGCCTAAGCTATGTAAATTGGAGCAGGACCAGTTAACTTTGACTGCCAGCAAAGCTGAAAAATGTATGATTTATTTTTAAACTTGATATTTTTGCTTGCGAATCGCACCAGATTCTGAGGTCAACAATGTAAATGCACTTTCCGCATTTTGTTGTTTTATGTGTATAGTAGTATCATATTAGCACTTAAGCCCACTGGCTAATGGTTATAAATCTCTCTTTTACACGTGCTGTTAGCGGTCGTGTTTATAACAAGAACTGGAAATGCAATTATAATTTATGATACATACTTTCATTTTACAAAATAGATCGCTTAACTTACTAAAATGCAAAGGGTCATTTATAGATACCCATTAACTAAATTGCAATCGATATTCTCAAACCTGATCTCAAATCTGGCAATGGCACCCAACCTTTTAAACACAGGTATGCGTGTATCTACCACAGACTTTGAGCTAGTGCCATCAAATTTGATGCCAATTGGGTGATCACCCATACCGCCTAAGCCGCCTAACGCCTCTCAAATAACAGGAATTCGTGTATCTTTCACAATTTTTGAGCTGAGCTACAAAATTAGGTGGAATTATAGCTGGTGAAATTCCCGAAAGATCTGCATCACCCAATCTTTGAACGCAGCGCACACTCCTTGATTTTTATCAATTAGTTTTTAAATTAATCTAGTTTGTTTTTAACTATTTTTCTTTGAGTTTTAGCTATTTGTGCTTATTTTAATTAATCTAGCTTTATTAGCTCTTGAAAACAGCGCTGATTGAATCATACCGTTATCATAGAATAAACCTTACCGTCGGTACTGTCGATAGGTTAGTAAGATAAATAAGCTTATTGGTATTAATGAATGTATGACATAGGTTTTAAACTATTGCCCGGCCTTGAGGAAGACCAAACATATAAGTGAAGACTTGTTTACTTAAATATTCAATTAATAGATTCTGCGATTTGACTTATTTTTAATATTTAATTTCTTTTCGATTTGGGACGCTATCGCATATTTTTTGTAACATAGTCAAACAACAAAATATTTATTTTATTTGTTCGTTTTAAGGCGATATCCTGCTTATTTCTCGATATATACTCAACTTTATATTATGTACCATGCAAGATTCATTTATTATATACACTCAACTCTTTTTTACACGGTAGATACGTTCCTCAGAAATCCGTGTAAAAAAAACCGTGTAAAAAAACAGTTGGGTGTACATGTGTATTATTTCTAAAAAGATATATTAAATTCTTTGAAGAAATCGATTTGTGGCCCTGAAAAGGGCCTTTTGACTTATGTACAGCAATCTGAAATTTACTTGGAGCTTGTGTACTTGGTGACTGCTTTTGTTCCCTCACTGACAGCGTGCTTTGCCAACTCTCCGGGCAACAATAGACGCACAGCGGTTTGGATAGGTAGTGGGCCAAACGAGATGCCTCTGCAGCAATACGCTCAAAAATGTCGTTCACAAAGCTGTTCATGATGCTCATAGCCTTCGAAGAAATGCCGGTGTCGGGATGGACCTGCTTCAACACTTTGTAAATGTTTATATGCATTTTTTTTTTTTTTTTTTTGCATTGCCAGCCTTCTTGGCTGCCTTTCCACTAGTTTTCGGCGGCATTTCTATTACAAATCACTCACTTCAATACACTTCACGTATGATTGCTTGACGAACACTATTTGGTTGCTATATATACTTTTATTTGAACGACGCTTTCACGTTAAAATTCGGTACAGCGCGCACAATGAAAAGGTAGGAAGCAGAAAAAAGTAAAACTACAATGAGCGTTTGCTCGGTATTCACAAACATTGGATTTTTGTGCGATAGCAGTGTAACAGTGAAATAAGTAAACATCCAGGTATACCGGTATGAAGTGAGCGTCAAGATAAAAATGTCTCAATAGGGAACATTTGTTGTCAACGAGCCTTTATTTTTTATTGTTCGTTTGCTATTACATCTGTGAAACATATTTAGTATACATCAAGTCAATTAACAGACATCATCATATTTTTTCATCGTGTTAAAAATGTCGAATTTTGTACCAGAAAGTGACGATTTGCGGAAAGCATTAATTTTTTGTTTTCATTTGAAGAAAAGTGCTGCAGAGTCGCATCGAATGCTTGTCGAGGCATATGGTGATCATGCTCTATCAGAAGCAACATGCAAAAGATGGTTTCAACGGTTCAGAAATAGTGATTTTGATGTGAGAAATGAAGAACGTGGAAGACCACCAAAAAAGTTTGAAGACGCCGAATTGCAAACGATATTGGATGGAGATGACACTTTGAGTCAAAAGCAAATGGCAGATACGTTAAATGTTGCACAACAAACCATTTCTGACCGTTTAAAAGCTATGGGAAAGATCCAAAAGTGTGGAAAATGGGTGCCAAATGAATTGAATGAAAGACAGATGAAAAACCGAAAAAAACACTTGTGAATATTTGCTTCAAAGACAGGAAAGAAAATCGGTTTTGCATCGGATTGTTACTGGCAATGAAAAATTGATTTATTTTAAGAATCCTAAACGGAAAAAATCATGGGTTATTCCGGGACAACCATCAACATCGACTGCAAAACCAGATCGATTCGGCAAGAAGACAATGCGGTGTGTTTGGTGGGACCAGAAAGGTGTGATGTACCACGAGCTCCTAAAACCGGTTGAAACCGTTAATACTGATCGCTACCGACAACAAATGATCAATTTGAACTATGCATTGATCGAGAAACGACCAGAATGGGCCAGAAGACACGGCAAGGTAATTTTGCTCCATGACAATGCACCTGCACACAAATCAAAACCGGTTCAGGATACAATCAAAACACTTGGCTGGGAGCTGCTACCCCACCCGCCGTATTCACCAGACTTGGCTCCTTCCTACTACCATTTGTTTTCATCGATGGGACACGCATTGGATGAGCAGCACTTTGATTCCTACGAGGAGGTCGAAAACTGGGTGTTTGGTTGGTTTGCTTTAAAAGACGAACAATTTTATTGGCGTGGTATCCACAAATTGCCAGAAAGGTGGTCAAAATGTGTAGAAAACAATGGCCAATACTTTGAATAAAATGTTTTTTACTTTCCCATTAATTATTAGTGTTTTATTTTCACAAAAAAACTCTCATTTCATACCGGTATACCTGGTATGTCAGGTCGTGGTAAAGCTGGAAAAGTAAAGGGAAAGGCAAAGTCGCGTTCCAACTGCACTGGTCTCCAGTTTCCTGTTGGTCGAATTCATCGTCTCCGCAAAGGCAACTAAGCCGAGCGTGTTGGTGCCGGTGCTCCTGTGTACTTGGCTGCCGTTATGGAATACTTGGCCGCCGAAGTCTTGGAATTGGCTGGCAATGCTGCTCGCGATAACAAGAAAACCAGAATCATCCCACGCCATCTGCAATTGGCCATCCGCAACTATGAAGAGTTGAACAAATTGCTGTCGTTACCATTGCACAGGGAGGTGTTTTACCCAACATCCAGGCAGTTCTCCTGCCTAAGCAGACAGAAAAGAAGGCTTAATTCTCCAGCCGACTCAAATATATCGTGTATATATGTAAAAAATAATACTTAAAACCAAACGTCCTTTTCAGGACGACCAAAAATATTTAAAAAGAGGATCAAGGTTTTCATATATTACCAAATCGTATGTAACCCAAAGTTAATAAATGTAGTCACTGTTAGTATTTCGGTAGGGTTCGACATTTTGTGAGTTTAAAGGCAAATATTTAGCCGAAGGCATTTGCCAACGACCATACGTTGGTTCTCGACCGATGTTGTTGGCATTCGTGTCTGGCAAGACATAAGTTTAAATTGTTTAAACACTATGAATGTCCTCTCTAATGGGTTTTTTATTTTTTTTTTTAAGGGAACAAACAATTCGCTGTTTGAGTTTTATTTGTTTTCAGTAAAACGTTGGATAAAATTGAATAGTTTTCATCTCTTTCAAGAAATATTTGGTGGTCCTGAAAAGGACCGATTGGTATGACTGTACTTTTACACAAAATGAAGTATTTTTAGCCTCCGAAACCGTACAGAGTACGGCCTTGTCTCTTCAGAGCATAAACAACATCCATTGCAGTGACTGTCTTCCTCTTAGCATGCTCGGTGTATGTAACCGCATCACGGATAACATTTTCCAAAAACACCTTCAGGACACCACGGGTTTCTTCATAAATGAGTCCAGAAATACGTTTCACTCCACCACGACGAGCTAAACGACGGATAGCTGGCTTTGTGATGCCCTGGATGTTATCACGCAACACTTTGCGATGACGTTTAGCGCCGCCTTTGCCCAAGCCTTTTCCACCTTTACCACGACCAGTCATTTTTCACTCGTTTTTTTATTTTTACTTAACACTGCACGAATGTCACAAAGCAACTAATCCTTGTTCAGTCGCAAGCGCTTCTATTTATACAAAAACATCTAAAACAAAGAGCGGGTACAGAGATATTTCCATCTCGCTCACACACTATCCTAACAACGCGAGCAGCCACCACCAATTTTTCTATATAAACGAGTCACAAAACGAGCTCACGATTATTGTGTTCTCAACAGTGACAGTGTGAAGAAAGAATTGTGAAAGAAAGAAATGGCTCGTACCAAGCAGACTGCTCGTAAATCGACGGGAGGCAAGGCTCCTCGCAAACAGTTGGCAACTAAGGCAGCACGTAAGAGTGCTCCAGCGACCGGTGGTGTGAAGAAACCTCATCGCTATCGTCCCGGTACTGTTGCACTGCGTGAAATCCGTCGCTACCAGAAGAGCACAGAGTTGCTTATTCGCAAGCTGCCGTTCCAGCGTTTGGTCCGTGAAATCGCTCAGGACTTCAAGACCGATTTACGTTTCCAGAGTTCGGCTGTGATGGCTCTGCAGGAAGCTAGCGAAGCCTACCTGGTTGGATTATTTGAAGATACAAACTTGTGCGCTATCCATGCTAAGCGTGTCACCATCATGCCTAAGGACATTCAGCTGGCCAGACGTATACGTGGCGAGCGTGCTTAAATTGTTTTGGCATAAATTATAAACAAATCGGTCCTTTTCAGGACCACAAAGATTTTTACCAGAGATTTTGAATTTTCGTAAATAACAAGCTATAAAATGATAAAAATAAATGTTTTAGTACGCGTTCTAAACGATATATAACCTTGTTTTTTTTTTGTAACTTATTTGCAATTTTAGCATTATTTCCATTCTGCATCTGCAGATACGTTGGAAACGTTTAGATATGAAAGTTCTTGGATCTGGTTGAATCCCTTCTAAAGATTATATATAAATTTATTAAGCAACACGACTGTGTTGGCATTCGTATTGTTTTACTTAAAAAATCTACTTAATCTTTTTGCTACAAGCATAAATTTCAACTTACATTTCATTCATTAAATGTGATATGTACATTAATGATACAATGAGAGTTCAGTGAAAAATGTTTTTGAAATAGATGGTTTTTATAGGAAAAGATCTACAAAATCATTTGATCATATAATACAATAATATATTAATAATTAATAATATTAATATTGTACTTTTATGTGTTGCTCGCATACTGCGAGTGTTATGGATATCCGAATGTTGTGCGAGGGCGCAATTAAACTGTTATAATTTAATGTTGTGCAGTACATTTTGTATCAAACAGTTGTACCTTGAGGATTTTATTGTATTATTTTATATTCAAAATATTTAATAATTAATAATTGATATTTAGCACTGACATTTATATCTCCGGACATTTTACTCTTGTTGCTTGCACTCCGAACTAGGTTGTTTTCTACAGATAATGGTCAAACAAAAGTCATGATTAAAAATCGAATTTATCAGTTATGTCGTTTTTAATTGATGTGTTTTAATAAAGTATAGTTAAAATATTATAAACAAATAACGATTTTGCAAGGTTTGTTATAATAATATTAAAAAACAATGTTTTTCACTAACAATTGCTACCTGATGGTACAAAGTCAAACTTCAAGCGGCTGGCAAGCCTCTGACACTTAACAAAACAAAACCAAACAAATGATAATTGAATGATCATATATCTTAGAAAATATATTTAGATACAGATTTATTGATTTGTAAGGATAAACCATTTGAAACGGTAAATTAACAACAAGATGAAGGCAAACTTTCGCATAACAATCGTTCAATGGTGCATACTTTCTCGTTGGGCTCTCCTCCTCGATTCTCACTTAATCGTGTGACCGTATTGCATGGTGAATTCGAGTAAGTTTTGATTTTAAAAGTGCTAATCGTTTTGAAAGTGAAGTGAAACATGTCTGATTCAGCAGTTGCAACATCCGCGTCTCCTGTAGCTGCCGCACCAGCCGCAGCCACAGCCGAGAAGAAGGTGGCCACCAAAAAGGCAGTATCAGTATCGGCATCGAAGGCAAAGAAGATAGCTGCTCCATCGTCCCATCCGCCAACTCAGCAAATGGTAGATGCATCGATAAAAAACTTGAAGGAGCGTGGTGGCTCGTCACTTTTGGCTATCAAGAAATATATCACTGCTACATACAAGTGTGATGCCCAGAAGCTAGCCCCGTTTATTAAGAAGTACTTGAAGACAGCAGTTGCAAGTGGAAAGCTTGTCCAAACAAAGGGTAAGGGTGCATCAGGTTCGTTTAAACTGTCTGCATCAGCCAAGAAAGAGCCCAAGCCAAAGGCTTCCCCAGTGGAAAAGAAATCCAAGAAGGTAGCTGCATCCGCTGTGGCAGCAGCAGCTAAAAAGAAGAAAGGTGCATCCACCACCGCAAAGAAATTGGCTACTGCAGCAGATAAGAAGCCATCCAAGGCGGTAGCAACCACAAAGAGTGCTGAGAAGAAGAAGGCAGATAAGGCAAAGGCAAAGGATGCCAAGAAAACTGGTACCGTTAAGGCTAAGCCCACTACAGCCAAGGCCAAGCCAAGCGTACCAAAGGCAAAGGCACCAAAGCCTAAGACAACGACCACAAGTGCCAAACCTAAAAAGGCAGCGTCTGCAGCGACACCAAAGAAAGCTAAACCCGCTGCCAAAAAGCCAACAGCAAAGACTGCATCTGCGAGCAAGAAGTAAATTAACAAACATACTCATCATCGGAAGAGTATTTGCGGATTTCTTAAATAGGAAATTCGTTTTTTACCAAAGCCCTTTTCAGGGCTACAATTTAATGTATTTTCAAAGAGACCAAAAGATTTCAAACGTTCTTGTCATCAACAAGTGACAGTTAGATAAAGAATTTTTAATAAAAGATGATAGTAGAGAAGCACAGTTCAGTGCATGTTTTTGATCTTTGTGCCTTTTTAATTGAGTTTTTCTCGAGTTTTTTTCAATTAATTTAAGAAACGCAGTTATGACCCCTCCCTTATTATTTGTAGTTGGATACTTTAATCTACACCAGATAAAATGGCGTTTTACATTTTACGACTCAATTATTATACATATATGATTGTATTATTTCTAAATATTTTAAATTCTTTGAAAAAATCGATTTGTGGCCCTGAAAAGGGCCTTTTGACTTATGTACAGCAATCTGAAATTTACTTGGAGCTTGTGTACTTGGTGACTGCTTTTGTTCCCTCACTGACAGCGTGCTTAGCCAACTCTCCCGGCAACAATAGACGAACAGCGGTTTGGATTTCCCGACTGGTGATGGTAGAGCGTTTGTTATAGTGGGCCAAACGAGATGCCTCTGCAGCAATACGCTCAAAAATGTCGTTCACAAAGCTGTTCATGATGCTCATGGCCTTCGAAGAAATGCCGGTGTCGGGATGGACCTGCTTCAACACTTTGTAAATGTAGATGGCATAGCTTTCCTTCCTCTTCTTCTTCTTCTTCTTGTCAGTCTTGGTGATATTCTTCTGAGCCTTGCCAGCCTTCTTGGCTGCCTTTCCACTAGTTTTCGGCGGCATTACTATTATTAATCACTCACTTCGATACACTTCACGTAAGATTGCTTGACGAACACTATTTGCTTGCTATATATACTTTTATTTGAACGACGCTTTCACGTTAAAATTCGGTACAGCGCGCACAACGCGTGGAGCCGTTCATCCCTAAGTTGAAAAGGTAGGTAGTAGAAAAAAGTATAAGTACAATGAGCGTTTGCTCGGTATTCACAAACATTCGAGTTTTGTGCGTTAGCAGTGTAACAGTGAAATAAGTAAATATGTCTGGTCGTGGTAAAGGTGGAAAAGTGAAGGGAAAGGCAAAGTCGCGTTCCAACCGCGCTGGTCTCCAGTTTCCTGTTGGTCGAATTCATCGTCTTCTTCGCAAAGGCAACTACGCCGAACGTGTTGGTGCCGGTGCTCCTGTGTACTTGGCTGCCGTTATGGAATACTTGGCCGCCGAAGTCTTGGAATTGGCTGGCAATGCTGCTCGCGATAACAAGAAAACTAGGATCATCCCACGCCATCTGCAATTGGCCATCCGCAACGATGAAGAGTTGAACAAACTGCTTTCGGGCGTTACCATTGCACAGGGAGGTGTTTTACCTAACATCCAGGCCGTTCTCCTGCCAAAGAAGACAGAAAAGAAGGCTTAATTTACCAGCCGACTCAAATATATCGTGTATATATGTAAAAAATAATACTTAAAACCAAACGTCCTTTTCAGGACGACCAAAAATATTTAAAAAGAGGATTAAGGTTTTCATATATTACCAAATCGTGTATAACCCAAAGTTAATAAATAAATGTAGTCACTGTTAGTATTTTCGGTAGGTAGGGAGGTAGATTCTTTTATTGTTGGGTTCGACATTTTGTGAGTTTGAAGAAAAATATTTAGCCGAAGGCATTTGCCAACGACCATACGTTGGTTCTCGACCGATGTTGCTGGCATTCGTGTCTGGCAAGACATAAGTTTAAATATGTATATGAATGTCCTCTCAATTGAAGAGATTTAAGTTAATAATTTAATTCATTTTGTTTAAGGGAACAAACAATTCGCTGTTTGCATTTTATTTGTTTTCAGTTAAACGTTGGATAAAATTGAATAGTTTTCATCTCTTTCAAGAAATATTTGGTGGTCCTGAAAAGGACCGATTGGTATGACTGTACTTTTACACAAAATGAAGTATTTTTAGCCTCCGAAACCGTACAGAGTACGGCCTTGTCTCTTCAGAGCATAAACAACATCCATTGCAGTGACTGTCTTCCTCTTAGCATGCTCGGTGTATGTAACCGCATCACGGATAACATTTTCCAAAAACACCTTCAGGACACCACGGGTTTCTTCATAAATGAGTCCAGAAATACGTTTCACTCCACCACGACGAGCTAAACGACGGATAGCTGGCTTTGTGATGCCCTGGATGTTATCACGCAACACTTTGCGATGACGTTTAGCGCCGCCTTTGCCCAAGCCTTTTCCACCTTTACCACGACCAGTCATTTTTCACTTGTTTTTTATTTTTACTTAACACTGCACGAATGTCAGAAAGCAACTAATGCTAGTTCAGTCGCAAGCGCTTCTATTTATACAAAAACATCTGAAACAAAGAGCGGGTACAGAGATATTTCCATCCCGCTCACACACTTCCCTAACAACGCGAGCAGCCACCACCAATTTTTCTATATAAACGAGTCACAAAACGAGCTCTCGATTGTTGTGTTCTCAACAGTGACAGTGTGAAGTAAGAATTGTGAAAGAAAAAAATGGCTCGTACCAAGCAGACTGCTCGTAAATCGACGGGAGGCAAGGCTCCTCGCAAACAGTTGGCAACTAAGGCAGCACGTAAGAGTGCTCCAGCGACCGGTGGTGTGAAGAAACCTCATCGCTATCGTCCCGGTACTGTTGCACTGCGTGAAATCCGTCGCTACCAGAAGAGCACAGAGTTGCTTATTCGCAAGCTGCCGTTCCAGCGTTTGGTCCGTGAAATCGCTCAGGACTTCAAGACCGATTTACGTTTCCAGAGTTCGGCTGTGATGGCTCTGCAGGAAGCTAGCGAAGCCTACCTGGTTGGATTATTTGAAGATACAAACTTGTGCGCTATCCATGCTAAGCGTGTCACCATCATGCCTAAGGACATTCAGCTGGCCAGACGTATACGTGGCGAGCGTGCTTAAATTGTTTTGGCATAAATTATAAACAAATCGGTCCTTTTCAGGACCACAAAACATTTTTACCAAAGAGATTTTGAATTTTCGTAAATAACAAGCTATAAAATGATAAAAATAAATGTTTTAGTACGCGTTCTAAACGATATATAACCTTGTTTTTTTTGTAACTTGTTTGCAATTTTAGCATGATTTCCATTCTGCATCTGCAGATACGTTGGAAACGTTTAGATATGAAAGTTCTTGGATCTGGTTGAATCCCTTCTAAAGATTATATATAAATTTCTTTATTAAGCAACACGCCTGTGTTGGCATTCGTATTGTTTTACTTAAAAAATCTACTTAATCTTTTTGCTACAAGCATAAATTTCAACTTACATTTCATTTATTAAATGTGATATGTACATTAATGATACAATGAGAGTTCAGTGAAAAATGTTTTTGAAATAGATGGTTTTTATAGGAAAAGATCTACAAGATCATTTGATCATATAATACAATAATATATTAATAATTAATAATATTAATATTGTACTTTTATGTGTTGCTCGCATACTGCGAGTGTTATGGATATCCGAATGTTGTACGAGGGCACAATTAAACTGTTATAATTTAATGTTGTGCAGTACATTTTGTATCAAACAGTTGTACCTTGAGGATTTTATTGTATTATTTTATATTCAAAATATTTAATAATTAATAATTGATATTTAGCACTGACATTTATATCTCCGGACATTTTACTCTTGTTGCTTGCACTCCGGACTAGGTTGTTTTCTACAGATAATGGTCAAACAAAAGTCATGATTAAAAATCGAATTTATCAGTTATGTCGTTTTTAATTGATGTGTTTTAATAAAATATAGTTCAAATATTATAAACAAAATAACGATTTTGCAAGGTTTGTTATAATAATATTAAAAAACAATGTTTTTCACTAACAATTGCTACCTGATGATACAAAGTCAAACTTCAAGCGGCTGGCAAGCCTCTGACACTTAACAAAACAAAACCAAACAAATGATAATTGAATGATCATATATCTTAGAAAATATATTTAGATACAGATTTATTGATTTGTAAGGATAAACCATTTGAAACGGTAAATTAACAACAAGATGAAGGCAAACTTTCGCATAACAATCGTTCAATGGTGCATACTTTCTCGTTGGGCTCTCCTCCTCGATTCTCACTTAATCGAGTGACCATATTGCATGGTGAATTCGAGTAAATTTTGATTTTAAAAGTGCTAATCGTTTTGAAAGTGAAGTGAAACATGTCTGATTCAGCAGTTGCAACATCCGCGTCTCCTGTAGCTGCCGCACCAGCCGCAGCCACAGCCGAGAAGAAGGTGGCCACCAAAAAGGCAGTATCCGTATCGGCATCGAAGGCAAAGAAGATAGCTGCTCCACCGTCACATCCGCCAACTCAGCAAATGGTAGATGCATCGATAAAAAACTTGAAGGAGCGTGGTGGCTCGTCACTTTTGGCTATCAAGAAGTATATCACTGCTACATACAAGTGTGATGCCCAGAAGCTAGCCCCGTTTATTAAGAAGTACTTGAAGACTGCAGTTGCAAGTGGAAAGCTTGTCCAAACAAAGGGTAAGGGTGCATCAGGTTCGTTTAAACTGTCTGCATCAGCCAAGAAAGAGCCCAAGCCAAAGGCTTCCCCAGTGGAAAAGAAATCCAAGAAGGTAGCTGCATCCGCTGTGGCAGCAGCAGCAGCTAAAAAGAAGAAAGGTGCATCCACCACCGCAAAGAAATTGGCTACTGCAGCAGATAAGAAGCCATCCAAGGCGGTAGCAACCACAAAGAGTGCTGAGAAGAAGAAGGCAGATAAGGCAAAGGCAAAGGATGCCAAGAAAACTGGTACCGTTAAGGCTAAGCCCACTACAGCCAAGGCCAAGCCAAGCGTACCAAAGGCAAAGGCACCAAAGCCTAAGACAACGACCACAAGTGCCAAACCTAAAAAGGCAGCGTCTGCAGCGACACCAAAGAAAGCTAAACCCGCTGCCAAAAAGCCAACAGCAAAGACTGCATCTGCGAGCAAGAAGTAAATTAACAAACATACTCATCATCGGAAGAGTATTTGCGGATTTCTTAAATAGGAAATTCGTTTTTTACCAAAGCCCTTTTCAGGGCTACAATTTAATGTATTTTCAAAGAGACCAAAAGATTTCAAACGTTCTTGTCATCAACAAGTGACAGTTAGATAAAGAATTTTTAATAAAAGATGATAGTAGAGAAGCAGTTCAGTGCATGTTTTTGATCTTTGTGCCTTTTTAATTGAGTTTTTCTCGAGTTTTTTTCAATTAATTTAAGAAACGCAGTTATGACCCCTCCCTTATTATTTGTAGTTGGATACTTTAATCTACACCAGATAAAATGGCGTTTTACATTTTACGACTCAATTATTATACATATATGATTGTATTATTTCTAAATATTTTAAATTCTTTGAAAAAATCGATTTGTGGCCCTGAAAAGGGCCTTTTGACTTATGTACAGCAATCTGAAATTTACTTGGAGCTTGTGTACTTGGTGACTGCTTTTGTTCCCTCACTGACAGCGTGCTTAGCCAACTCTCCCGGCAACAATAGACGAACAGCGGTTTGGATTTCCCGACTGGTGATGGTAGAGCGTTTGTTATAGTGGGCCAAACGAGATGCCTCTGCAGCAATACGCTCAAAAATGTCGTTCACAAAGCTGTTCATGATGCTCATGGCCTTCGAAGAAATGCCGGTGTCGGGATGGACCTGCTTCAACACTTTGTAAATGTAGATGGCATAGCTTTCCTTCCTCTTCTTCTTCTTCTTCTTGTCAGTCTTGGTGATATTCTTCTGAGCCTTGCCAGCCTTCTTGGCTGCCTTTCCACTAGTTTTCGGCGGCATTACTATTATTAATCACTCACTTCGATACACTTCACGTATGATTGCTTGACGAACACTATTTGCTTGCTATATATACTTTTATTTGAACGACGCTTTCACGTTAAAATTCGGTACAGCGCGCACAACGCGTGGAGCCGTTCATCCCTAAGTTGAAAAGGTAGGTAGTAGAAAAAAGTATAAGTACAATGAGCGTTTGCTCGGTATTCACAAACATTCGAGTTTTGTGCGTTAGCAGTGTAACAGTGAAATAAGTAAATATGTCTGGTCGTGGTAAAGGTGGAAAAGTGAAGGGAAAGGCAAAGTCGCGTTCCAACCGCGCTGGTCTCCAGTTTCCTGTTGGTCGAATTCATCGTCTTCTTCGCAAAGGCAACTACGCCGAACGTGTTGGTGCCGGTGCTCCTGTGTACTTGGCTGCCGTTATGGAATACTTGGCCGCCGAAGTCTTGGAATTGGCTGGCAATGCTGCTCGCGATAACAAGAAAACTAGGATCATCCCACGCCATCTGCAATTGGCCATCCGCAACGATGAAGAGTTGAACAAACTGCTTTCGGGCGTTACCATTGCACAGGGAGGTGTTTTACCTAACATCCAGGCCGTTCTCCTGCCAAAGAAGACAGAAAAGAAGGCTTAATTTACCAGCCGACTCAAATATATCGTGTATATATGTAAAAAATAATACTTAAAACCAAACGTCCTTTTCAGGACGACCAAAAATATTTAAAAAGAGGATTAAGGTTTTCATATATTACCAAATCGTGTATAACCCAAAGTTAATAAATAAATGTAGTCACTGTTAGTATTTTCGGTAGGTAGGGAGGTAGATTCTTTTATTGTTGGGTTCGACATTTTGTGAGTTTGACGAAAAATATTTAGCCGAAGGCATTTGCCAACGACCATACGTTGGTTCTCGACCGATGTTGCTGGCATTCGTGTCTGGCAAGACATAAGTTTAAATATGTATATGAATGTCCTCTCAATTGAAGAGATTTAAGTTAATAATTTAATTCATTTTGTTTAAGGGAACAAACAATTCGCTGTTTGCATTTTATTTGTTTTCAGTTAAACGTTGGATAAAATTGAATAGTTTTCATCTCTTTCAAGAAATATTTGGTGGTCCTGAAAAGGACCGATTGGTATGACTGTACTTTTACACAAAATGAAGTATTTTTAGCCTCCGAAACCGTACAGAGTACGGCCTTGTCTCTTCAGAGCATAAACAACATCCATTGCAGTGACTGTCTTCCTCTTAGCATGCTCGGTGTATGTAACCGCATCACGGATAACATTTTCCAAAAACACCTTCAGGACACCACGGGTTTCTTCATAAATGAGTCCAGAAATACGTTTCACTCCACCACGACGAGCTAAACGACGGATAGCTGGCTTTGTGATGCCCTGGATGTTATCACGCAACACTTTGCGATGACGTTTAGCGCCGCCTTTGCCCAAGCCTTTTCCACCTTTACCACGACCAGTCATTTTTCACTTGTTTTTTATTTTTACTTAACACTGCACGAATGTCAGAAAGCAACTAATGCTAGTTCAGTCGCAAGCGCTTCTATTTATACAAAAACATCTGAAACAAAGAGCGGGTACAGAGATATTTCCATCCCGCTCACACACTTCCCTACCAACGCGAGCAGCCACCACCAATTTTTCTATATAAACGAGTCACAAAACGAGCTCTCGATTATTGTGTTCTCAACAGTGACAGTGTGAAGTAAGAATTGTGAAAGAAAAAAATGGCTCGTACCAAGCAGACTGCTCGTAAATCGACGGGAGGCAAGGCTCCTCGCAAACAGTTGGCAACTAAGGCAGCACGTAAGAGTGCTCCAGCGACCGGTGGTGTGAAGAAACCTCATCGCTATCGTCCCGGTACTGTTGCACTGCGTGAAATCCGTCGCTACCAGAAGAGCACAGAGTTGCTTATTCGCAAGCTGCCGTTCCAGCGTTTGGTCCGTGAAATCGCTCAGGACTTCAAGACCGATTTACGTTTCCAGAGTTCGGCTGTGATGGCTCTGCAGGAAGCTAGCGAAGCCTACCTGGTTGGATTATTTGAAGATACAAACTTGTGCGCTATCCATGCTAAGCGTGTCACCATCATGCCTAAGGACATTCAGCTGGCCAGACGTATACGTGGCGAGCGTGCTTAAATTGTTTTGGCATAAATTATAAACAAATCGGTCCTTTTCAGGACCACAAAAGATTTTTACCAAAGAGATTTTGAATTTTCGTAAATAACAAGCTATAATATGATAAAAATAAATGTTTTAGTACGCGTTCTAAATGATTATAACCTTGTTTTTTTTTGTAACTTGTTTGCAATTTTAGCATGATTTCCATTCTGCATCTGCAGATACGTTGGAAACGTTTAGATATGAAAGTTCTTGGATCTGGTTGAATCCCTTCTAAAGATTATATATAAATTTCTTTATTAAGCAACACGCCTGTGTTGGCATTCGTATTGTTTTACTTAAAAAATCTACTTAATCTTTTTGCTACAAGCATAAATTTCAACTTACATTTCATTTATTAAATGTGATATGTACATTAATGATACAATGAGAGTTCAGTGAAAAATGTTTTTGAAATAGATGGTTTTTATAGGAAAAGATCTACAAGATCATTTGATCATATAATACAATAATATATTAATAATTAATAATATTAATATTGTACTTTTATGTGTTGCTCGCATACTGCGAGTGTTATGGATATCCGAATGTTGTACGAGGGCACAATTAAACTGTTATAATTTAATGTTGTGCAGTACATTTTGTATCAAAAAGTTGTACCTTGAGGATTTTATTGTATTATTTTATATTCAAAATATTTAATAATTAATAATTGATATTTAGCACTGACATTTATATCTCCGGACATTTTACTCTTGTTGCTTGCACTCCGGACTAGGTTGTTTTCTACAGATAATGGTCAAACAAAAGTCATGATTAAAAATCGAATTTATCAGTTATGTCGTTTTTAATTGATGTGTTTCAATAAAATATAGTTCAAATATTATAAACAAAATAACGATTTTGCAAGGTTTGTTATAATAATATTAAAAAACAATGTTTTTCACTAACAATTGCTACCTGATGGTACAAAGTCAAACTTCAAGCGGCTGGCAAGCCTCTGACACTTAACAAAACAAAACCAAACAAATGATAATTGAATGATCATATATCTTAGACAATATATTTAGATACAGATTTATTGATTTGTAAGGATAAACCATTTGAAACGGTAAATTAACAACAAGATGAAGGCAAACTTTCGCATAACAATCGTTCAATGGTGCAAACATTCTCGTTGGGCTCTCCTCCTCGATTCTCACTTAATCGTGTGACCATATTGCATGGTGAATTCGAGTAAATTTTGATTTTAAAAGTGCTAATCGTTTTGAAAGTGAAGTGAAACATGTCTGATTCAGCAGTTGCAACATCCGCGTCTCCTGTAGCTGCCGCACCAGCCGCAGCCACAGCCGAGAAGAAGGTGGCCACCAAAAAGGCAGTATCCGTATCGGCATCGAAGGCAAAGAAGATAGCTGCTCCACCGTCACATCCGCCAACTCAGCAAATGGTAGATGCATCGATAAAAAACTTGAAGGAGCGTGGTGGCTCGTCACTTTTGGCTATCAAGAAGTATATCACTGCTACATACAAGTGTGATGCCCAGAAGCTAGCCCCGTTTATTAAGAAGTACTTGAAGACTGCAGTTGCAAGTGGAAAGCTTGTCCAAACAAAGGGTAAGGGTGCATCAGGTTCGTTTAAACTGTCTGCATCAGCCAAGAAAGAGCCCAAGCCAAAGGCTTCCCCAGTGGAAAAGAAATCCAAGAAGGTAGCTGCATCCGCTGTGGCAGCAGCAGCAGCTAAAAAGAAGAAAGGTGCATCCACCACCGCAAAGAAATTGGCTACTGCAGCAGATAAGAAGCCATCCAAGGCGGTAGCAACCACAAAGAGTGCTGAGAAGAAGAAGGCAGATAAGGCAAAGGCAAAGGATGCCAAGAAAACTGGTACCGTTAAGGCTAAGCCCACTACAGCCAAGGCCAAGCCAAGCGTACCAAAGGCAAAGGCACCAAAGCCTAAGACAACGACCACAAGTGCCAAACCTAAAAAGGCAGCGTCTGCAGCGACACCAAAGAAAGCTAAACCCGCTGCCAAAAAGCCAACAGCAAAGACTGCATCTGCGAGCAAGAAGTAAATTAACAAACATACTCATCATCGGAAGAGTATTTGCGGATTTCTTAAATAGGAAATTCGTTTTTTACCAAAGCCCTTTTCAGGGCTACAATTTAATGTATTTTCAAAGAGACCAAAAGATTTCAAACGTTCTTGTCATCAACAATTGACAGTTAGATTAAGAATTTTTAAT
Organism: Scaptomyza montana; assembly: GCA_018904305.1. Lineage (NCBI taxonomy): Eukaryota > Metazoa > Arthropoda > Insecta > Diptera > Drosophilidae > Scaptomyza > Scaptomyza montana. The sequence continues at coordinate 5,146,956 of JAEIGR010000004.1, forward strand.
AAAAGATGATAGTAGAGAAGCACAGTGCATGTTTTTGTGCCTTTTTAATTGAGTTTTTCTCGAGTTTTTTTCAATTAATTTAAGAAACGCAGTTATGACCCCTCCCTTATTATTAGTTGGATACTTTAATCTACACCAGATAAAATGGCGTTTTACATTTTACGACTCAATTATTATATATGATTGTATTATTTCTAAATATTTTAAATTCTTTGAAAAAATCGATTTGTGGCCCTGAAAAGGGCCTTTTGACTTATGTACAGCAATCTGAAATTTACTTGGAGCTTGTGTACTTGGTGACTGCTTTTGTTCCCTCACTGACAGCGTGCTTAGCCAACTCTCCCGGCAACAATAGACGAACAGCGGTTTGGATTTCCCGACTGGTGATGGTAGAGCGTTTGTTATAGTGGGCCAAACGAGATGCCTCTGCAGCAATACGCTCAAAAATGTCGTTCACAAAGCTGTTCATGATGCTCATGGCCTTCGAAGAAATGCCGGTGTCGGGATGGACCTGCTTCAACACTTTGTAAATGTAGATGGCATAGCTTTCCTTCCTCTTCTTCTTCTTCTTCTTGTCAGTCTTGGTGATATTCTTCTGAGCCTTGCCAGCCTTCTTGGCTGCCTTTCCACTAGTTTTCGGCGGCATTACTATTATTAATCACTCACTTCGATACACTTCACGTAAGATTGCTTGACGAACACTATTTGCTTGCTATATATACTTTTATTTGAACGACGCTTTCACGTTAAAATTCGGTACAGCGCGCACAACGCGTGGAGCCGTTCATCCCTAAGTTGAAAAGGTAGGTAGTAGAAAAAAGTATAAGTACAATGAGCGTTTGCTCGGTATTCACAAACATTCGAGTTTTGTGCGTTAGCAGTGTAACAGTGAAATAAGTAAATATGTCTGGTCGTGGTAAAGGTGGAAAAGTGAAGGGAAAGGCAAAGTCGCGTTCCAACCGCGCTGGTCTCCAGTTTCCTGTTGGTCGAATTCATCGTCTTCTTCGCAAAGGCAACTACGCCGAACGTGTTGGTGCCGGTGCTCCTGTGTACTTGGCTGCCGTTATGGAATACTTGGCCGCCGAAGTCTTGGAATTGGCTGGCAATGCTGCTCGCGATAACAAGAAAACTAGGATCATCCCACGCCATCTGCAATTGGCCATCCGCAACGATGAAGAGTTGAACAAACTGCTTTCGGGCGTTACCATTGCACAGGGAGGTGTTTTACCTAACATCCAGGCCGTTCTCCTGCCAAAGAAGACAGAAAAGAAGGCTTAATTTACCAGCCGACTCAAATATATCGTGTATATATGTAAAAAATAATACTTAAAACCAAACGTCCTTTTCAGGACGACCAAAAATATTTAAAAAGAGGATTAAGGTTTTCATATATTACCAAATCGTGTATAACCCAAAGTTAATAAATAAATGTAGTCACTGTTAGTATTTTCGGTAGGTAGGGAGGTAGATTCTTTTATTGTTGGGTTCGACATTTTGTGAGTTTGACGAAAAATATTTAGCCGAAGGCATTTGCCAACGACCATACGTTGGTTCTCGACCGATGTTGCTGGCATTCGTGTCTGGCAAGACATAAGTTTAAATATGTATATGAATGTCCTCTCAATTAAAGAGATTTAAGTTAATAATTTAATTCATTTTGTTTAAGGGAACAAACAATTCGCTGTTTGCATTTTATTTGTTTTCAGTTAAACGTTGGATAAAATTGAATAGTTTTCATCTCTTTCAAGAAATATTTGGTGGTCCTGAAAAGGACCGATTGGTATGACTGTACTTTTACACAAAATGAAGTATTTTTAGCCTCCGAAACCGTACAGAGTACGGCCTTGTCTCTTCAGAGCATAAACAACATCCATTGCAGTGACTGTCTTCCTCTTAGCATGCTCGGTGTATGTAACCGCATCACGGATAACATTTTCCAAAAACACCTTCAGGACACCACGGGTTTCTTCATAAATGAGTCCAGAAATACGTTTCACTCCACCACGACGAGCTAAACGACGGATAGCTGGCTTTGTGATGCCCTGGATGTTATCACGCAACACTTTGCGATGACGTTTAGCGCCGCCTTTGCCCAAGCCTTTTCCACCTTTACCACGACCAGTCATTTTTCACTTGTTTTTTATTTTTACTTAACACTGCACGAATGTCAGAAAGCAACTAATGCTAGTTCAGTCGCAAGCGCTTCTATTTATACAAAAACATCTGAAACAAAGAGCGGGTACAGAGATATTTCCATCCCGCTCACACACTTCCCTACCAACGCGAGCAGCCACCACCAATTTTTCTATATAAACGAGTCACAAAACGAGCTCTCGATTATTGTGTTCTCAACAGTGACAGTGTGAAGTAAGAATTGTGAAAGAAAAAAATGGCTCGTACCAAGCAGACTGCTCGTAAATCGACGGGAGGCAAGGCTCCTCGCAAACAGTTGGCAACTAAGGCAGCACGTAAGAGTGCTCCAGCGACCGGTGGTGTGAAGAAACCTCATCGCTATCGTCCCGGTACTGTTGCACTGCGTGAAATCCGTCGCTACCAGAAGAGCACAGAGTTGCTTATTCGCAAGCTGCCGTTCCAGCGTTTGGTCCGTGAAATCGCTCAGGACTTCAAGACCGATTTACGTTTCCAGAGTTCGGCTGTGATGGCTCTGCAGGAAGCTAGCGAAGCCTACCTGGTTGGATTATTTGAAGATACAAACTTGTGCGCTATCCATGCTAAGCGTGTCACCATCATGCCTAAGGACATTCAGCTGGCCAGACGTATACGTGGCGAGCGTGCTTAAATTGTTTTGGCATAAATTATAAACAAATCGGTCCTTTTCAGGACCACAAAAGATTTTTACCAAAGAGATTTTGAATTTTCGTAAATAACAAGCTATAATATGATAAAAATAAATGTTTTAGTACGCGTTCTAAATGATTATAACCTTGTTTTTTTTTGTAACTTGTTTGCAATTTTAGCATGATTTCCATTCTGCATCTGCAGATACGTTGGAAACGTTTAGATATGAAAGTTCTTGGATCTGGTTGAATCCCTTCTAAAGATTATATATAAATTTCTTTATTAAGCAACACGCCTGTGTTGGCATTCGTATTGTTTTACTTAAAAATCTACTTAATCTTTTTGCTACAAGCATAAATTTCAACTTACATTTCATTTATTAAATGTGATATGTACATTAATGATACAATGAGAGTTCAGTGAAAAATGTTTTTGAAATAGATGGTTTTTATAGGAAAAGATCTACAAGATCATTTGATCATATAATACAATAATATATTAATAATTAATAATATTAATATTGTACTTTTATGTGTTGCTCGCATACTGCGAGTGTTATGGATATCCGAATGTTGTACGAGGGCACAATTAAACTGTTATAATTTAATGTTGTGCAGTACATTTTGTATCAAACAGTTGTACCTTGAGGATTTTATTGTATTATTTTATATTCAAAATATTTAATAATTAATAATTGATATTTAGCACTGACATTTATATCTCCGGACATTTTACTCTTGTTGCTTGCATTCCGGACTAGGTTGTTTTCTACAGATAATGGTCAAAGAAAAGTCATGATTAAAAATCGAATTTATCAGTTATGTCGTTTTTAATTGATGTGTTTTAATAAAGTATAGTTCAAGTATTATAAACAAAATAACGATTTTGCAAGGTTTGTTATAATAATATTAAAAAACAATGTTTTTCACTAACAATTGCTACCTGATGGTACAAAGTCAAACTTCAAGCGGCTGGCAAGCCTCTGACACTTAACAAAACAAAACCAAACAAATTGTAATTGAATGATCATATATCTTAGACAATATATTTAGATACAGATTTATGGATTTGTAAGGATAAACCATTTGAAACGGTAAATTAACAACAAGATGAAGGCAAACTTTCGCATAACAATCGTTCAATGGTGCAAACATTCTCGTTGGGCTCTCCTCCTCGATTCTCACTTAATCGTGTGACCATATTGCATGGTGAATTCGAGTAAATTTTGATTTTAAAAGTGCTAATCGTTTTGAAAGTGAAGTGAAACATGTCTGATTCAGCAGTTGCAACATCCGCGTCTCCTGTAGCTGCCGCACCAGCCGCAGCCACAGCCGAGAAGAAGGTGGCCACCAAAAAGGCAGTATCCGTATCGGCATCGAAGGCAAAGAAGATAGCTGCTCCACCGTCACATCCGCCAACTCAGCAAATGGTAGATGCATCGATAAAAAACTTGAAGGAGCGTGGTGGCTCGTCACTTTTGGCTATCAAGAAGTATATCACTGCTACATACAAGTGTGATGCCCAGAAGCTAGCCCCGTTTATTAAGAAGTACTTGAAGACTGCAGTTGCAAGTGGAAAGCTTGTCCAAACAAAGGGTAAGGGTGCATCAGGTTCGTTTAAACTGTCTGCATCAGCCAAGAAAGAGCCCAAGCCAAAGGCTTCCCCAGTGGAAAAGAAATCCAAGAAGGTAGCTGCATCCGCTGTGGCAGCAGCAGCAGCTAAAAAGAAGAAAGGTGCATCCACCACCGCAAAGAAATTGGCTACTGCAGCAGATAAGAAGCCATCCAAGGCGGTAGCAACCACAAAGAGTGCTGAGAAGAAGAAGGCAGATAAGGCAAAGGCAAAGGATGCCAAGAAAACTGGTACCGTTAAGGCTAAGCCCACTACAGCCAAGGCCAAGCCAAGCGTACCAAAGGCAAAGGCACCAAAGCCTAAGACAACGACCACAAGTGCCAAACCTAAAAAGGCAGCGACACCAAAGAAAGCTAAACCCGCTGCCAAAAAGCCAACAGCAAAGACTGCATCTGCGAGCAAGAAGTAAATTAACAAACATACTCATCATCGGAAGAGTATTTGCGGATTTCTTAAATAGGAAATTCGTTTTTTACCAAAGCCCTTTTCAGGGCTACAATTTAATGTATTTTCAAAGAGACCAAAAGATTTCAAACGTTCTTGTCATCAACAAGTGACAGTTAGTTAAAGAATTTTTAATAAAAGATGATAGTAGAGAAGCACAGTTCAGTGCATGTTTTTGATCTTTGTGCCTTTTTAATTGAGTTTTTCTCGAGTTTTTTTCAATTAATTTAAGAAACGCAGTTATGACCCCTCCCTTATTATTTGTAGTTGGATACTTTAATCTACACCAGATAAAATGGCGTTTTACATTTTACGACTCAATTATTATATATGATTGTATTATTTCTAAATATTTTAAATTCTTTGAAAAAATCGATTTGTGGCCCTGAAAAGGGCCTTTTGACTTATGTACAGCAATCTGAAATTTACTTGGAGCTTGTGTACTTGGTGACTGCTTTTGTTCCCTCACTGACAGCGTGCTTAGCCAACTCTCCCGGCAACAATAGACGAACAGCGGTTTGGATTTCCCGACTGGTGATGGTAGAGCGTTTGTTATAGTGGGCCAAACGAGATGCCTCTGCAGCAATACGCTCAAAAATGTCGTTCACAAAGCTGTTCATGATGCTCATGGCCTTCGAAGAAATGCCGGTGTCGGGATGGACCTGCTTCAACACTTTGTAAATGTAGATGGCATAGCTTTCCTTCCTCTTCTTCTTCTTCTTCTTGTCAGTCTTGGTGATATTCTTCTGAGCCTTGCCAGCCTTCTTGGCTGCCTTTCCACTAGTTTTCGGCGGCATTACTATTATTAATCACTCACTTCGTTACACTTCACGTAAGATTGCTTGACGAACACTATTTGCTTGCTATATATACTTTTATTTGAACGACGCTTTCACGTTAAAATTCGGTACAGCGCGCACAACGCGTGGAGCCGTTCATCCCTAAGTTGAAAAGGTAGGTAGTAGAAAAAAGTATAAGTACAATGAGCGTTTGCTCGGTATTCACAAACATTCGAGTTTTGTGCGTTAGCAGTGTAACAGTGAAATAAGTAAATATGTCTGGTCGTGGTAAAGGTGGAAAAGTGAAGGGAAAGGCAAAGTCGCGTTCCAACCGCGCTGGTCTCCAGTTTCCTGTTGGTCGAATTCATCGTCTTCTTCGCAAAGGCAACTACGCCGAACGTGTTGGTGCCGGTGCTCCTGTGTACTTGGCTGCCGTTATGGAATACTTGGCCGCCGAAGTCTTGGAATTGGCTGGCAATGCTGCTCGCGATAACAAGAAAACTAGGATCATCCCACGCCATCTGCAATTGGCCATCCGCAACGATGAAGAGTTGAACAAACTGCTTTCGGGCGTTACCATTGCACAGGGAGGTGTTTTACCTAACATCCAGGCCGTTCTCCTGCCAAAGAAAACAGAAAAGAAGGCTTAATTTACCAGCCGACTCAAATATATCGTGTATATATGTAAAAAATAATACTTAAAACCAAACGTCCTTTTCAGGACGACCAAAAATATTTAAAAAGAGGATTAAGGTTTTCATCATATTACCAAATCGTGTATAACCCAAAGTTAATAAATAAATGTAGTCACTGTTAGTATTTTCGGTAGGTAGGGAGGTAGATTCTTTTATTGTTGGGTTCGACATTTTGTGAGTTTGAAGAAAAATGTTTAGCCGAAGGCATTTGCCAACGACCATACGTTGGTTCTCGACCGATGTTGCTGGCATTCGTGTCTGGCAAGACATAAGTTTAAATATGTATATGAATGTCCTCTCAATTGAAGAGATTTAAGTTAATAATTTAATTCATTTTGTTTAAGGGAACAAACAATTCGCTGTTTGCATTTTATTTGTTTTCAGTTAAACGTTGGATAAAATTGAATAGTTTTCATCTCTTTCAAGAAATATTTGGTGGTCCTGAAAAGGACCGATTGGTATGACTGTACTTTTACACAAAATGAAGTATTTTTAGCCTCCGAAACCGTACAGAGTACGGCCTTGTCTCTTCAGAGCATAAACAACATCCATTGCAGTGACTGTCTTCCTCTTAGCATGCTCGGTGTATGTAACCGCATCACGGATAACATTTTCCAAAAACACCTTCAGGACACCACGGGTTTCTTCATAAATGAGTCCAGAAATACGTTTCACTCCACCACGACGAGCTAAACGACGGATAGCAGGCTTAGTGATGCCCTGGATGTTATCACGCAACACTTTGCGATGACGTTTAGCGCCGCCTTTGCCCAAGCCTTTTCCACCTTTACCACGACCAGTCATTTTTCACTTGTTTTTTTATTTTTACTTAACACTGCACGAATGTCAGAAAGCAACTAATGCTTGTTCAGTCGCAAGCGCTTCTATTTATACAAAAACATCTGAAACAAAGAGCGGGTACAGAGATATTTCCATCCCGCTCACACACTTCCCTACCAACGCGAGCAGCCACCACCAATTTTTCTATATAAACGAGTCACAAAACGAGCTCTCGATTATTGTGTTCTCAACAGTGACAGTGTGAAGTAAGAATTGTGAAAGAAAAAAATGGCTCGTACCAAGCAGACTGCTCGTAAATCGACGGGAGGCAAGGCTCCTCGCAAACAGTTGGCAACTAAGGCAGCACGTAAGAGTGCTCCAGCGACCGGTGGTGTGAAGAAACCTCATCGCTATCGTCCCGGTACTGTTGCACTGCGTGAAATCCGTCGCTACCAGAAGAGCACAGAGTTGCTTATTCGCAAGCTGCCGTTCCAGCGTTTGGTCCGTGAAATCGCTCAGGACTTCAAGACCGATTTACGTTTCCAGAGTTCGGCTGTGATGGCTCTGCAGGAAGCTAGCGAAGCCTACCTGGTTGGATTATTTGAAGATACAAACTTGTGCGCTATCCATGCTAAGCGTGTCACCATCATGCCTAAGGACATTCAGCTGGCCAGACGTATACGTGGCGAGCGTGCTTAAATTGTTTTGGCATAAATTATAAACAAATCGGTCCTTTTTAGGACCACAAAAGATTTTTACCAAAGAGATTTTGAATTTTCGTAAATAACAAGCTATAATATGATAAAAATAAATGTTTTAGTACGCGTTCTAAACGATATATAACCTTGTTTTTTTTTGTAACTTGTTTGCAATTTTAGCATGATTTCCATTCTGCATCTGCAGATACGTTGGAAACGTTTAGATATGAAAGTTCTTGGATCTGGTTGAATCCCTTCTAAAGATTATATATAAATTTCTTTATTAAGCAACACGCCTGTGTTGACATTCGTATTGTTTTACTTAAAAAATCTACCTAATCTTTTTGCTACAAGCATAAATTTCAACTTACATTTCATTTATTAAATGTGATATGTACATTAATGATACAATGAGAGTTCAGTGAAAAATGTTTTTGAAATAGATGGTTTTTATAGGAAAAGATCTACAAGATCATTTGATCATATAATACAATAATATATTAATAATATTAATATTGTACTTTTATGTGTTGCTCGCATACTGCGAGTGTTATGGATATCCGAATGTTGTACGAGGGCACAATTAAACTGTTATAATTTAATGTTGTGCAGTACATTTTGTATCAAAAAGTTGTACCTTGAGGATTTTATTGTATTATTTTATATTCAAAATATTTAATAATTAATAATTGATATTTAGCACTGACATTTATATCTCCGGACATTTTACTCTTGTTGCTTGCATTCCGGACTAGGTTGTTTTCTACAGATAATGGTCAAAGAAAAGTCATGATTAAAAATCGAATTTATCAGTTATGTCGTTTTTAATTGATGTGTTTTAATAAAGTATAGTTCAAATATTATAGACAAAATAACGATTTTGCAAGGTTTGTTATAATAATATTAAAAAACAATGTTTTTCACTAACAATTGCTACCTGATGGTACAAAGTCAAACTTCAAGCGGCTGGCAAGCCTCTGACACTTAACAAAACAAAACCAAACAAATTGTAATTGAATGATCATATATCTTAGACAATATATTTAGATACAGATTTATGGATTTGTAAGGATAAACCATTTGAAACGGTAAATTAACAACAAGATGAAGGCAAACTTTCGCATAACAATCGTTCAATGGTGCAAACATTCTCGTTGGGCTCTCCTCCTCGATTCTCACTTAATCGTGTGACCATATTGCATGGTGAATTCGAGTAAATTTTGATTTTAAAAGTGCTAATCGTTTTGAAAGTGAAGTGAAACATGTCTGATTCAGCAGTTGCAACATCCGCGTCTCCTGTAGCTGCCGCACCAGCCGCAGCCACAGCCGAGAAGAAGGTGGCCACCAAAAAGGCAGTATCCGTATCGGCATCGAAGGCAAAGAAGATAGCTGCTCCACCGTCACATCCGCCAACTCAGCAAATGGTAGATGCATCGATAAAAAACTTGAAGGAGCGTGGTGGCTCGTCACTTTTGGCTATCAAGAAGTATATCACTGCTACATACAAGTGTGATGCCCAGAAGCTAGCCCCGTTTATTAAGAAGTACTTGAAGACTGCAGTTGCAAGTGGAAAGCTTGTCCAAACAAAGGGTAAGGGTGCATCAGGTTCGTTTAAACTGTCTGCATCAGCCAAGAAAGAGCCCAAGCCAAAGGCTTCCCCAGTGGAAAAGAAATCCAAGAAGGTAGCTGCATCCGCTGTGGCAGCAGCAGCAGCTAAAAAGAAGAAAGGTGCATCCACCACCGCAAAGAAATTGGCTACTGCAGCAGATAAGAAGCCATCCAAGGCGGTAGCAACCACAAAGAGTGCTGAGAAGAAGAAGGCAGATAAGGCAAAGGCAAAGGATGCCAAGAAAACTGGTACCGTTAAGGCTAAGCCCACTACAGCCAAGGCCAAGCCAAGCGTACCAAAGGCAAAGGCACCAAAGCCTAAGACAACGACCACAAGTGCCAAACCTAAAAAGGCAGCGTCTGCAGCGACACCAAAGAAAGCTAAACCCGCTGCCAAAAAGCCAACAGCAAAGACTGCATCTGCGAGCAAGAAGTAAATTAACAAACATACTCATCATCGGAAGAGTATTTGCGGATTTCTTAAATAGGAAATTCGTTTTTTACCAAAGCCCTTTTCAGGGCTACAATTTAATGTATTTTCAAAGAGACCAAAAGATTTCAAACGTTCTTGTCATCAACAAGTGACAGTTAGATAAAGAATTTTTAATAAAAGATGATAGTAGAGAAGCACAGTTCAGTGCATGTTTTTGATCTTTGTGCCTTTTTAATTGAGTTTTTCTCGAGTTTTTTTCAATTAATTTAAGAAACGCAGTTATGACCCCTCCCTTATTATTTGTAGTTGGATACTTTAATCTACACCAGATAAAATGGCATTTTACATTTTACGACTCAATTATTATATATGATTGTATTATTTCTAAATATTTTAAATTCTTTGAAAAAATCGATTTGTGGCCCTGAAAAGGGCCTTTTGACTTATGTACAGCAATCTGAAATTTACTTGGAGCTTGTGTACTTGGTGACTGCTTTTGTTCCCTCACTGACAGCGTGCTTAGCCAACTCTCCCGGCAACAATAGACGAACAGCGGTTTGGATTTCCCGACTGGTGATGGTAGAGCGTTTGTTATAGTGGGCCAAACGAGATGCCTCTGCAGCAATACGCTCAAAAATGTCGTTCACAAAGCTGTTCATGATGCTCATGGCCTTCGAAGAAATGCCGGTGTCGGGATGGACCTGCTTCAACACTTTGTAAATGTAGATGGCATAGCTTTCCTTCCTCTTCTTCTTCTTCTTCTTGTCAGTCTTGGTGATATTCTTCTGAGCCTTGCCAGCCTTCTTGGCTGCCTTTCCACTAGTTTTCGGCGGCATTACTATTATTAATCACTCACTTCGATACACTTCACGCTATTTGCTTGCTATATATACTTTTATTTGAACGACGCTTTCACGTTAAAATTCGGTACAGCGCGCACAACGCGTGGAGCCGTTCATCCCTAAGTTGAAAAGGTAGGTAGTAGAAAAAAGTATAAGTACAATGAGCGTTTGCTCGGTATTCACAAACATTCGAGTTTTGTGCGTTAGCAGTGTAACAGTGAAATAAGTAAATATGTCTGGTCGTGGTAAAGGTGGAAAAGTGAAGGGAAAGGCAAAGTCGCGTTCCAACCGCGCTGGTCTCCAGTTTCCTGTTGGTCGAATTCATCGTCTTCTTCGCAAAGGCAACTACGCCGAACGTGTTGGTGCCGGTGCTCCTGTGTACTTGGCTGCCGTTATGGAATACTTGGCCGCCGAAGTCTTGGAATTGGCTGGCAATGCTGCTCGCGATAACAAGAAAACTAGGATCATCCCACGCCATCTGCAATTGGCCATCCGCAACGATGAAGAGTTGAACAAACTGCTTTCGGGCGTTACCATTGCACAGGGAGGTGTTTTACCTAACATCCAGGCCGTTCTCCTGCCAAAGAAAACAGAAAAGAAGGCTTAATTTACCAGCCGACTCAAATATATCGTGTATATATGTAAAAAATAATACTTAAAACCAAACGTCCTTTTCAGGACGACCAAAAATATTTAAAAAGAGGATTAAGGTTTTCACATGAAAATATTACATATTACCAAATCGTGTATAACCCAAAGTTAATAAATAAATGTAGTCACTGTTAGTATTTTCGGTAGGTAGGGAGGTAGATTCTTTTATTGTTGGGTTCGACATTTTGTGAGTTTGAAGAAAAATGTTTAGCCGAAGGCATTTGCCAACGACCATACGTTGGTTCTCGACCGATGTTGCTGGCATTCGTGTCTGGCATAAGTTAAATATGTATATGAATGTCCTCTCAATTAAAGAGATTTAAGTTAATAATTTAATTCATTTTGTTTAAGGGAACAAACAATTCGCTGTTTGCATTTTATTTGTTTTCAGTTAAACGTTGGATAAAATTGAATAGTTTTCATCTCTTTCAAGAAATATTTGGTGGTCCTGAAAAGGACCGATTGGTATGACTGTACTTTTACACAAAATGAAGTATTTTTAGCCTCCGAAACCGTACAGAGTACGGCCTTGTCTCTTCAGAGCATAAACAACATCCATTGCAGTGACTGTCTTCCTCTTAGCATGCTCGGTGTATGTAACCGCATCACGGATAACATTTTCCAAAAACACCTTCAGGACACCACGGGTTTCTTCATAAATGAGTCCAGAAATACGTTTCACTCCACCACGACGAGCTAAACGACGGATAGCTGGCTTTGTGATGCCCTGGATGTTATCACGCAACACTTTGCGATGACGTTTAGCGCCGCCTTTGCCCAAGCCTTTTCCACCTTTACCACGACCAGTCATTTTTCACTTGTTTTTTATTTTTACTTAACACTGCACGAATGTCAGAAAGCAACTAATGCTTGTTCAGTCGCAAGCGCTTCTATTTATACAAAAACATCTGAAACAAAGAGCGGGTACAGAGATATTTCCATCCCGCTCACACACTTCCCTACCAACGCGAGCAGCCACCACCAATTTTTCTATATAAACGAGTCACAAAACGAGCTCTCGATTATTGTGTTCTCAACAGTGACAGTGTGAAGTAAGAATTGTGAAAGAAAAAAATGGCTCGTACCAAGCAGACTGCTCGTAAATCGACGGGAGGCAAGGCTCCTCGCAAACAGTTGGCAACTAAGGCAGCACGTAAGAGTGCTCCAGCGACCGGTGGTGTGAAGAAACCTCATCGCTATCGTCCCGGTACTGTTGCACTGCGTGAAATCCGTCGCTACCAGAAGAGCACAGAGTTGCTTATTCGCAAGCTGCCGTTCCAGCGTTTGGTCCGTGAAATCGCTCAGGACTTCAAGACCGATTTACGTTTCCAGAGTTCGGCTGTGATGGCTCTGCAGGAAGCTAGCGAAGCCTACCTGGTTGGATTATTTGAAGATACAAACTTGTGCGCTATCCATGCTAAGCGTGTCACCATCATGCCTAAGGACATTCAGCTGGCCAGACGTATACGTGGCGAGCGTGCTTAAATTGTTTTGGCATAAATTATAAACAAATCGGTCCTTTTCAGGACCACAAAAGATTTTTACCAAAGAGATTTTGAATTTTCGTAAATAACAAGCTATAATATGATAAAAATAAATGTTTTAGTACGCGTTCTAAATGATTATAACCTTGTTTTTTTTTTGTAACTTGTTTGCAATTTTAGCATGATTTCCATTCTGCATCTGCAGATACGTTGGAAACGTTTAGATATGAAAGTTCTTGGATCTGGTTGAATCCCTTCTAAAGATTATATATAAATTTCTTTATTAAGCAACACGCCTGTGTTGACATTCGTATTGTTTTACTTAAAATATCTACCTAATCTTTTTGCTACAAGCATAAATTTCAACTTACATTTCATTTATTAAATGTGATACATTAATGATACAATGAGAGTTCAGTGAAAAATGTTTTTGAAATAGATGGTTTTTATAGGAAAAGATCTACAAGATCATTTGATCATATAATACAATAATATATTAATAATTAATAATATTAATATTGTACTTTTATGTGTTGCTCGCATACTGCGAGTGTTATGGATATCCGAATGTTGTACGAGGGCACAATTAAACTGTTATAATTTAATGTTGTGCAGTACATTTTGTATCAAACAGTTGTACCTTGAGGATTTTATTGTATTATTTTATATTCAAAATATTTAATAATTAATAATTGATATTTAGCACTGACATTTATATCTCCGGACATTTTACTCTTGTTGCTTGCATTCCGGACTAGGTTGTTTTCTACAGATAATGGTCAAAGAAAAGTCATGATTAAAAATCGAATTTATCAGTTATGTCGTTTTTAATTGATGTGTTTTAATAAAGTATAGTTCAAGTACTATAAACAAAATAACGATTTTGCAAGGTTTGTTATAATAATATTAAAAAGCAATGTTTTTCACTAACAATTGCTACCTGATGGTACAAAGTCAAACTTCAAGCGGCCGGCAAGCCTCTGACACTTAACAAAACAAATCCAAACAAATTGTAATTGAATGATCATATATCTTAGACAATATATTTAGATACAGATTTATGGATTTGTAAGGATAAACCATTTGAAACGGTAAATTAACAACAAGATGAAGGCAAACTTTCGCATAACAATCGTTCAATGGTGCAAACATTCTCGTTGGGCTCTCCTCCTCGATTCTCACTTAATCGTGTGACCATATTGCATGGTGAATTCGAGTAAATTTTGATTTTAAAAGTGCTAATCGTTTTGAAAGTGAAGTGAAACATGTCTGATTCAGCAGTTGCAACATCCGCGTCTCCTGTAGCTGCCGCACCAGCCGCAGCCACAGCCGAGAAGAAGGTGGCCACCAAAAAGGCAGTATCCGTATCGGCATCGAAGGCAAAGAAGATAGCTGCTCCACCGTCACATCCGCCAACTCAGCAAATGGTAGATGCATCGATAAAAAACTTGAAGGAGCGTGGTGGCTCGTCACTTTTGGCTATCAAGAAGTATATCACTGCTACATACAAGTGTGATGCCCAGAAGCTAGCCCCGTTTATTAAGAAGTACTTGAAGACTGCAGTTGCAAGTGGAAAGCTTGTCCAAACAAAGGGTAAGGGTGCATCAGGTTCGTTTAAACTGTCTGCATCAGCCAAGAAAGAGCCCAAGCCAAAGGCTTCCCCAGTGGAAAAGAAATCCAAGAAGGTAGCTGCATCCGCTGTGGCAGCAGCAGCAGCTAAAAAGAAGAAAGGTGCATCCACCACCGCAAAGAAATTGGCTACTGCAGCAGATAAGAAGCCATCCAAGGCGGTAGCAACCACAAAGAGTGCTGAGAAGAAGAAGGCAGATAAGGCAAAGGCAAAGGATGCCAAGAAAACTGGTACCGTTAAGGCTAAGCCCACTACAGCCAAGGCCAAGCCAAGCGTACCAAAGGCAAAGGCACCAAAGCCTAAGACAACGACCACAAGTGCCAAACCTAAAAAGGCAGCGTCTGCAGCGACACCAAAGAAAGCTAAACCCGCTGCCAAAAAGCCAACAGCAAAGACTGCATCTGCGAGCAAGAAGTAAATTAACAAACATACTCATCATCGGAAGAGTATTTGCGGATTTCTTAAATAGGAAATTCGTTTTTTACCAAAGCCCTTTTCAGGGCTACAATTTAATGTATTTTCAAAGAGACCAAAAGATTTCAAACGTTCTTGTCATCAACAAGTGACAGTTAGATAAAGAATTTTTAATAAAAGATGATAGTAGAGAAGCACAGTTCAGTGCATGTTTTTGATCTTTGTGCCTTTTTAATTGAGTTTTTCTCGAGTTTTTTTCAATTAATTTAAGAAACGCAGTTATGACCCCCCCTTATTATTTGTAGTTGGATACTTTAATCTACACCAGATAAAATGGCATTTTACATTTTACGACTCAATTATTATATATGATTGTATTATTTCTAAATATTTTAAATTCTTTGAAAAAATCGATTTGTGGCCCTGAAAAGGGCCTTTTGACTTATGTACAGCAATCTGAAATTTACTTGGAGCTTGTGTACTTGGTGACTGCTTTTGTTCCCTCACTGACAGCGTGCTTAGCCAACTCTCCCGGCAACAATAGACGAACAGCGGTTTGGATTTCCCGACTGGTGATGGTAGAGCGTTTGTTATAGTGGGCCAAACGAGATGCCTCTGCAGCAATACGCTCAAAAATGTCGTTCACAAAGCTGTTCATGATGCTCATGGCCTTCGAAGAAATGCCGGTGTCGGGATGGACCTGCTTCAACACTTTGTAAATGTAGATGGCATAGCTTTCCTTCCTCTTCTTCTTCTTCTTCTTGTCAGTCTTGGTGATATTCTTCTGAGCCTTGCCAGCCTTCTTGGCTGCCTTTCCACTAGTTTTCGGCGGCATTACTGTTATTAATCACTCACTTCGATACACTTCACGTAAGATTGCTTGACGAACACTATTTGCTTGCTATATATACTTTTATTTGAACGACGCTTTCACGTTAAAATTCGGTACAGCGCGCACAACGCGTGGAGCCGTTCATCCCTAAGTTGAAAAGGTAGGTAGTAGAAAAAAGTATAAGTACAATGAGCGTTTGCTCGGTATTCACAAACATTCGAGTTTTGTGCGTTAGCAGTGTAACAGTGAAATAAGTAAATATGTCTGGTCGTGGTAAAGGTGGAAAAGTGAAGGGAAAGGCAAAGTCGCGTTCCAACCGCGCTGGTCTCCAGTTTCCTGTTGGTCGAATTCATCGTCTTCTTCGCAAAGGCAACTACGCCGAACGTGTTGGTGCCGGTGCTCCTGTGTACTTGGCTGCCGTTATGGAATACTTGGCCGCCGAAGTCTTGGAATTGGCTGGCAATGCTGCTCGCGATAACAAGAAAACTAGGATCATCCCACGCCATCTGCAATTGGCCATCCGCAACGATGAAGAGTTGAACAAACTGCTTTCGGGCGTTACCATTGCACAGGGAGGTGTTTTACCTAACATCCAGGCCGTTCTCCTGCCAAAGAAAACAGAAAAGAAGGCTTAATTTACCAGCCGACTCAAATATATCGTGTATATATGTAAAAAATAATACTTAAAACCAAACGTCCTTTTCAGGACGACCAAAAATATTTAAAAAGAGGATTAAGGTTTTCACATGAAAATATTACATATTACCAAATCGTGTATAACCCAAAGTTAATAAATAAATGTAGTCACTGTTAGTATTTTCGGTAGGTAGGGAGGTAGATTCTTTTATTGTTGGGTTCGACATTTTGTGAGTTTGAAGAAAAATGTTTAGCCGAAGGCATTTGCCAACGACCATACGTTGGTTCTCGACCGATGTTGCTGGCATTCGTGTCTGGCAAGACATAAGTTTAAATATGTATATGAATGTCCTCTCAATTGAAGAGATTTAAGTTAATAATTTAATTCATTTTGTTTAAGGGAACAAACAATTCGCTGTTTGCATTTTATTTGTTTTCAGTTAAACGTTGGATAAAATTGAATAGTTTTCATCTCTTTCAAGAAATATTTGGTGGTCCTGAAAAGGACCGATTGGTATGACTGTACTTTTACACAAAATGAAGTATTTTTAGCCTCCGAAACCGTACAGAGTACGGCCTTGTCTCTTCAGAGCATAAACAACATCCATTGCAGTGACTGTCTTCCTCTTAGCATGCTCGGTGTATGTAACCGCATCACGGATAACATTTTCCAAAAACACCTTCAGGACACCACGGGTTTCTTCATAAATGAGTCCAGAAATACGTTTCACTCCACCACGACGAGCTAAACGACGGATAGCTGGCTTTGTGATGCCCTGGATGTTATCACGCAACACTTTGCGATGACGTTTAGCGCCGCCTTTGCCCAAGCCTTTTCCACCTTTACCACGACCAGTCATTTTTCACTTGTTTTTTATTTTTACTTAACACTGCACGAATGTCAGAAAGCAACTAATGCTTGTTCAGTCGCAAGCGCTTCTATTTATACAAAAACATCTGAAACAAAGAGCGGGTACAGAGATATTTCCATCCCGCTCACACACTTCCCTACCAACGCGAGCAGCCACCACCAATTTTTCTATATAAACGAGTCACAAAACGAGCTCTCGATTATTGTGTTCTCAACAGTGACAGTGTGAAGTAAGAATTGTGAAAGAAAAAAATGGCTCGTACCAAGCAGACTGCTCGTAAATCGACGGGAGGCAAGGCTCCTCGCAAACAGTTGGCAACTAAGGCAGCACGTAAGAGTGCTCCAGCGACCGGTGGTGTGAAGAAACCTCATCGCTATCGTCCCGGTACTGTTGCACTGCGTGAAATCCGTCGCTACCAGAAGAGCACAGAGTTGCTTATTCGCAAGCTGCCGTTCCAGCGTTTGGTCCGTGAAATCGCTCAGGACTTCAAGACCGATTTACGTTTCCAGAGTTCGGCTGTGATGGCTCTGCAGGAAGCTAGCGAAGCCTACCTGGTTGGATTATTTGAAGATACAAACTTGTGCGCTATCCATGCTAAGCGTGTCACCATCATGCCTAAGGACATTCAGCTGGCCAGACGTATACGTGGCGAGCGTGCTTAAATTGTTTTGGCATAAATTATAAACAAATCGGTCCTTTTCAGGACCACAAAACATTTTTACCAAAGAGATTTTGAATTTTCGTAAATAACAAGCTATAAAATGATAAAAATAAATGTTTTAGTACGCGTTCTAAACGATATATAACCTTTTTTTTTTTGTAACTTGTTTGCAATTTTAGCATGATTTCCATTCTGCATCTGCAGATACGTTGGAAACGTTTAGATATGAAAGTTCTTGGATCTGGTTGAATCCCTTCTAAAGATTATATATAAATTTCTTTATTAAGCAACACGCCTGTGTTGGCATTCGTATTGTTTTACTTAAAAAATCTACTTAATCTTTTTGCTACAAGCATAAATTTCAACTTACATTTCATTTATTAAATGTGATATGTACATTAATGATACAATGAGAGTTCAGTGAAAAATGTTTTTGAAATAGATGGTTTTTATAGGAAAAGATCTACAAGATCATTTGATCATATAATACAATAATATATTAATAATTAATAATATTAATATTGTACTTTTATGTGTTGCTCGCATACTGCGAGTGTTATGGATATCCGAATGTTGTACGAGGGCACAATTAAACTGTTATAATTTAATGTTGTGCAGTACATTTTGTATCAAACAGTTGTACCTTGAGGATTTTATTGTATTATTTTATATTCAAAATATTTAATAATTAATAATTGATATTTAGCACTGACATTTATATCTCCGGACATTTTACTCTTGTTGCTTGCATTCCGGACTAGGTTGTTTTCTACAGATAATGGTCAAAGAAAAGTCATGATTAAAAATCGAATTTATCAGTTATGTCGTTTTTAATTGATGTGTTTTAATAAAGTATAGTTCAAATATTATAAACAAAATAACGATTTTGCAAGGTTTGTTATAATAATATTAAAAAACAATGTTTTTCACTAACAATTGCTACCTGATGGTACAAAGTCAAACTTCAAGCGGCTGGCAAGCCTCTGACACTTAACAAAACAAAACCAAACAAATGATAATTGAATGATCATATATCTTAGAAAATATATTTAGATACAGATTTATTGATTTGTAAGGATAAACCATTTGAAACGGTAAATTAACAACAAGATGAAGGCAAACTTTCGCATAACAATCGTTCAATGGTGCAAACATTCTCGTTGGGCTCTCCTCCTCGATTCTCACTTAATCGTGTGACCGTATTGCATGGTGAATTCGAGTAAATTTTGATTTTAAAAGTGCTAATCGTTTTGAAAGTGAAGTGAAACATGTCTGATTCAGCAGTTGCAACATCCGCGTCTCCTGTAGCTGCCGCACCAGCCGCAGCCACAGCCGAGAAGAAGGTGGCCACCAAAAAGGCAGTATCCGTATCGGCATCGAAGGCAAAGAAGATAGCTGCTCCACCGTCACATCCGCCAACTCAGCAAATGGTAGATGCATCGATAAAAAACTTGAAGGAGCGTGGTGGCTCGTCACTTTTGGCTATCAAGAAGTATATCACTGCTACATACAAGTGTGATGCCCAGAAGCTAGCCCCGTTTATTAAGAAGTACTTGAAGACTGCAGTTGCAAGTGGAAAGCTTGTCCAAACAAAGGGTAAGGGTGCATCAGGTTCGTTTAAACTGTCTGCATCAGCCAAGAAAGAGCCCAAGCCAAAGGCTTCCCCAGTGGAAAAGAAATCCAAGAAGGTAGCTGCATCCGCTGTGGCAGCAGCAGCAGCTAAAAAGAAGAAAGGTGCATCCACCACCGCAAAGAAATTGGCTACTGCAGCAGATAAGAAGCCATCCAAGGCGGTAGCAACCACAAAGAGTGCTGAGAAGAAGAAGGCAGATAAGGCAAAGGCAAAGGATGCCAAGAAAACTGGTACCGTTAAGGCTAAGCCCACTACAGCCAAGGCCAAGCCAAGCGTACCAAAGGCAAAGGCACCAAAGCCTAAGACAACGACCACAAGTGCCAAACCTAAAAAGGCAGCGACACCAAAGAAAGCTAAACCCGCTGCCAAAAAGCCAACAGCAAAGACTGCATCTGCGAGCAAGAAGTAAATTAACAAACATACTCATCATCGGAAGAGTATTTGCGGATTTCTTAAATAGGAAATTCGTTTTTTACCAAAGCCCTTTTCAGGGCTACAATTTAATGTATTTTCAAAGAGACCAAAAGATTTCAAACGTTCTTGTCATCAACAAGTGACAGTTAGATAAAGAATTTTTAATAAAAGATGATAGTAGAGAAGCACAGTTCAGTGCATGTTTTTGATCTTTGTGCCTTTTTAATTGAGTTTTTCTCGAGTTTTTTTCAATTAATTTAAGAAACGCAGTTATGACCCCCCCCTTATTATTTGTAGTTGGATACTTTAATCTACACCAGATAAAATGGCATTTTACATTTTACGACTCAATTATTATATATGATTGTATTATTTCTAAATATTTTAAATTCTTTGAAAAAATCGATTTGTGGCCCTGAAAAGGGCCTTTTGACTTATGTACAGCAATCTGAAATTTACTTGGAGCTTGTGTACTTGGTGACTGCTTTTGTTCCCTCACTGACAGCGTGCTTAGCCAACTCTCCCGGCAACAATAGACGAACAGCGGTTTGGATTTCCCGACTGGTGATGGTAGAGCGTTTGTTATAGTGGGCCAAACGAGATGCCTCTGCAGCAATACGCTCAAAAATGTCGTTCACAAAGCTGTTCATGATGCTCATGGCCTTCGAAGAAATGCCGGTGTCGGGATGGACCTGCTTCAACACTTTGTAAATGTAGATGGCATAGCTTTCCTTCCTCTTCTTCTTCTTCTTCTTGTCAGTCTTGGTGATATTCTTCTGAGCCTTGCCAGCCTTCTTGGCTGCCTTTCCACTAGTTTTCGGCGGCATTACTATTATTAATCACTCACTTCGATACACTTCACGTAAGATTGCTTGACGAACACTATTTGCTTGCTATATATACTTTTATTTGAACGACGCTTTCACGTTAAAATTCGGTACAGCGCGCACAACGCGTGGAGCCGTTCATCCCTAAGTTGAAAAGGTAGGTAGTAGAAAAAAGTATAAGTACAATGAGCGTTTGCTCGGTATTCACAAACATTCGAGTTTTGTGCGTTAGCAGTGTAACAGTGAAATAAGTAAATATGTCTGGTCGTGGTAAAGGTGGAAAAGTGAAGGGAAAGGCAAAGTCGCGTTCCAACCGCGCTGGTCTCCAGTTTCCTGTTGGTCGAATTCATCGTCTTCTTCGCAAAGGCAACTACGCCGAACGTGTTGGTGCCGGTGCTCCTGTGTACTTGGCTGCCGTTATGGAATACTTGGCCGCCGAAGTCTTGGAATTGGCTGGCAATGCTGCTCGCGATAACAAGAAAACTAGGATCATCCCACGCCATCTGCAATTGGCCATCCGCAACGATGAAGAGTTGAACAAACTGCTTTCGGGCGTTACCATTGCACAGGGAGGTGTTTTACCTAACATCCAGGCCGTTCTCCTGCCAAAGAAAACAGAAAAGAAGGCTTAATTTACCAGCCGACTCAAATATATCGTGTATATATGTAAAAAATAATACTTAAAACCAAACGTCCTTTTCAGGACGACCAAAAATATTTAAAAAGAGGATTAAGGTTTTCACATGAAAATATTACATATTACCAAATCGTGTATAACCCAAAGTTAATAAATAAATGTAGTCACTGTTAGTATTTTCGGTAGGTAGGGAGGTAGATTCTTTTATTGTTGGGTTCGACATTTTGTGAGTTTGAAGAAAAATATTTAGCCGAAGGCATTTGCCAACGACCATACGTTGGTTCTCGACCGATGTTGCTGGCATTCGTGTCTGGCAAGACATAAGTTTAAATATGTATATGAATGTCCTCTCAATTGAAGAGATTTAAGTTAATAATTTAATTCATTTTGTTTAAGGGAACAAACAATTCGCTGTTTGCATTTTATTTGTTTTCAGTTAAACGTTGGATAAAATTGAATAGTTTTCATCTCTTTCAAGAAATATTTGGTGGTCCTGAAAAGGACCGATTGGTATGACTGTACTTTTACACAAAATGAAGTATTTTTAGCCTCCGAAACCGTACAGAGTACGGCCTTGTCTCTTCAGAGCATAAACAACATCCATTGCAGTGACTGTCTTCCTCTTAGCATGCTCGGTGTATGTAACCGCATCACGGATAACATTTTCCAAAAACACCTTCAGGACACCACGGGTTTCTTCATAAATGAGTCCAGAAATACGTTTCACTCCACCACGACGAGCTAAACGACGGATAGCAGGCTTAGTGATGCCCTGGATGTTATCACGCAACACTTTGCGATGACGTTTAGCGCCGCCTTTGCCCAAGCCTTTTCCACCTTTACCACGACCAGTCATTTTTCACTCGTTTTTTTATTTTTACTTAACACTGCACGAATGTCAGAAAGCAACTAATGCTAGTTCAGTCGCAAGCGCTTCTATTTATACAAAAACATCTGAAACAAAGAGCGGGTACAGAGATATTTCCATCCCGCTCACACACTTCCCTACCAACGCGAGCAGCCACCACCAATTTTTCTATATAAACGAGTCACAAAACGAGCTCTCGATTATTGTGTTCTCAACAGTGACAGTGTGAAGTAAGAATTGTGAAAGAAAAAAATGGCTCGTACCAAGCAGACTGCTCGTAAATCGACGGGAGGCAAGGCTCCTCGCAAACAGTTGGCAACTAAGGCAGCACGTAAGAGTGCTCCAGCGACCGGTGGTGTGAAGAAACCTCATCGCTATCGTCCCGGTACTGTTGCACTGCGTGAAATCCGTCGCTACCAGAAGAGCACAGAGTTGCTTATTCGCAAGCTGCCGTTCCAGCGTTTGGTCCGTGAAATCGCTCAGGACTTCAAGACCGATTTACGTTTCCAGAGTTCGGCTGTGATGGCTCTGCAGGAAGCTAGCGAAGCCTACCTGGTTGGATTATTTGAAGATACAAACTTGTGCGCTATCCATGCTAAGCGTGTCACCATCATGCCTAAGGACATTCAGCTGGCCAGACGTATACGTGGCGAGCGTGCTTAAATTGTTTTGGCATAAATTATAAACAAATCGGTCCTTTTCAGGACCACAAAACATTTTTACCAGAGATTTTGAATTTTCGTAAATAACAAGCTATAAAATGATAAAAATAAATGTTTTAGTACGCGTTCTGAACGATATATAACCTTGTTTTTTTTTGTAACTTATTTGCAATTTTAGCATGATTTCCATTCTGCATCTGCAGATACGTTGGAAACGTTTAGATATGAAAGTTCTTGGATCTGGTTGAATCCCTTCTAAAGATTATATATAAATTTCTTTATTAAGCAACACGCCTGTGTTGGCATTCGTATTGTTTTACTTAAAAAATCTACTTAATCTTTTTGCTACAAGCATAAATTTCAACTTACATTTCATTTATTAAATGTGATATGTACATTAATGATACAATGAGAGTTCAGTGAAAAATGTTTTTGAAATAGATGGTTTTTATAGGAAAAGATCTACAAAATCATTTGATCATATATATAATATATTAATAATTAATAATATTAATATTGTACTTTTATGTGTTGCTCGCATACTGCGAGTGTTATGGATATCCGAATGTTGTACGAGGGCACAATTAAACTGTTATAATTTAATGTTGTGCAGTACATTTTGTATCAAACAGTTGTACCTTGAGGATTTTATTGTATTATTTTATATTCAAAATATTTAATAATTAATAATTGATATTTAGCACTGACATTTATATCTCCGGACATTTTACTCTTGTTGCTTGCATTCCGGACTAGGTTGTTTTCTACAGATAATGGTCAAAGAAAAGTCATGATTAAAAATCGAATTTATCAGTTATGTCGTTTTTAATTGATGTGTTTTAATAAAGTATAGTTCAAATATTATAAACAAAATAACGATTTTGCAAGGTTTGTTATAATAATATTAAAAAACAATGTTTTTCACTAACAATTGCTACCTGATGGTACAAAGTCAAACTTCAAGCGGCTGGCAAGCCTCTGACACTTAACAAAACAAAACCAAACAAATGATAATTGAATGATCATATATCTTAGAAAATATATTTAGATACAGATTTATTGATTTGTAAGGATAAACCATTTGAAACGGTAAATTAACAACAAGATGAAGGCAAACTTTCGCATAACAATCGTTCAATGGTGCAAACATTCTCGTTGGGCTCTCCTCCTCGATTCTCACTTAATCGTGTGACCGTATTGCATGGTGAATTCGAGTAAATTTTGATTTTAAAAGTGCTAATCGTTTTGAAAGTGAAGTGAAACATGTCTGATTCAGCAGTTGCAACATCCGCGTCTCCTGTAGCTGCCGCACCAGCCGCAGCCACAGCCGAGAAGAAGGTGGCCACCAAAAAGGCAGTATCAGTATCGGCATCGAAGGCAAAGAAGATAGCTGCTCCACCGTCACATCCGCCAACTCAGCAAATGGTAGATGCATCGATAAAAAACTTGAAGGAGCGTGGTGGCTCGTCACTTTTGGCTATCAAGAAGTATATCACTGCTACATACAAGTGTGATGCCCAGAAGCTAGCCCCGTTTATTAAGAAGTACTTGAAGACTGCAGTTGCAAGTGGAAAGCTTGTCCAAACAAAGGGTAAGGGTGCATCAGGTTCGTTTAAACTGTCTGCATCAGCCAAGAAAGAGCCCAAGCCAAAGGCTTCCCCAGTGGAAAAGAAATCCAAGAAGGTAGCTGCATCCGCTGTGGCAGCAGCAGCAGCTAAAAAGAAGAAAGGTGCATCCACCACCGCAAAGAAATTGGCTACTGCAGCAGATAAGAAGCCATCCAAGGCGGTAGCAACCACAAAGAGTGCTGAGAAGAAGAAGGCAGATAAGGCAAAGGCAAAGGATGCCAAGAAAACTGGTACCGTTAAGGCTAAGCCCACTACAGCCAAGGCCAAGCCAAGCGTACCAAAGGCAAAGGCACCAAAGCCTAAGACAACGACCACAAGTGCCAAACCTAAAAAGGCAGCGTCTGCAGCGACACCAAAGAAAGCTAAACCCGCTGCCAAAAAGCCAACAGCAAAGACTGCATCTGCGAGCAAGAAGTAAATTAACAAACATACTCATCATCGGAAGAGTATTTGCGGATTTCTTAAATAGGAAATTCGTTTTTTACCAAAGCCCTTTTCAGGGCTACAATTTAATGTATTTTCAAAGAGACCAAAAGATTTCAAACGTTCTTGTCATCAACAAGTGACAGTTAGATAAAGAATTTTTAATAAAAGATGATAGTAGAGAAGCACAGTTCAGTGCATGTTTTTGATCTTTGTGCCTTTTTAATTGAGTTTTTCTCGAGTTTTTTTCAATTAATTTAAGAAACGCAGTTATGACCCCTCCCTTATTATTTGTAGTTGGATACTTTAATCTACACCAGATAAAATGGCATTTTACATTTTACGACTCAATTATTATATATGATTGTATTATTTCTAAATATTTTAAATTCTTTGAAAAAATCGATTTGTGGCCCTGAAAAGGGCCTTTTGACTTATGTACAGCAATCTGAAATTTACTTGGAGCTTGTGTACTTGGTGACTGCTTTTGTTCCCTCACTGACAGCGTGCTTAGCCAACTCTCCCGGCAACAATAGACGAACAGCGGTTTGGATTTCCCGACTGGTGATGGTAGAGCGTTTGTTATAGTGGGCCAAACGAGATGCCTCTGCAGCAATACGCTCAAAAATGTCGTTCACAAAGCTGTTCATGATGCTCATGGCCTTCGAAGAAATGCCGGTGTCGGGATGGACCTGCTTCAACACTTTGTAAATGTAGATGGCATAGCTTTCCTTCCTCTTCTTCTTCTTCTTCTTGTCAGTCTTGGTGATATTCTTCTGAGCCTTGCCAGCCTTCTTGGCTGCCTTTCCACTAGTTTTCGGCGGCATTACTATTATTAATCACTCACTTCGATACACTTCACGTAAGATTGCTTGACGAACACTATTTGCTTGCTATATATACTTTTATTTGAACGACGCTTTCACGTTAAAATTCGGTACAGCGCGCACAACGCGTGGAGCCGTTCATCCCTAAGTTGAAAAGGTAGGTAGTAGAAAAAAGTATAAGTACAATGAGCGTTTGCTCGGTATTCACAAACATTCGAGTTTTGTGCGTTAGCAGTGTAACAGTGAAATAAGTAAATATGTCTGGTCGTGGTAAAGGTGGAAAAGTGAAGGGAAAGGCAAAGTCGCGTTCCAACCGCGCTGGTCTCCAGTTTCCTGTTGGTCGAATTCATCGTCTTCTTCGCAAAGGCAACTACGCCGAACGTGTTGGTGCCGGTGCTCCTGTGTACTTGGCTGCCGTTATGGAATACTTGGCCGCCGAAGTCTTGGAATTGGCTGGCAATGCTGCTCGCGATAACAAGAAAACTAGGATCATCCCACGCCATCTGCAATTGGCCATCCGCAACGATGAAGAGTTGAACAAACTGCTTTCGGGCGTTACCATTGCACAGGGAGGTGTTTTACCTAACATCCAGGCCGTTCTCCTGCCAAAGAAAACAGAAAAGAAGGCTTAATTTACCAGCCGACTCAAATATATCGTGTATATATGTAAAAAATAATACTTAAAACCAAACGTCCTTTTCAGGACGACCAAAAATATTTAAAAAGAGGATTAAGGTTTTCACATGAAAATATTACATATTACCAAATCGTGTATAACCCAAAGTTAATAAATAAATGTAGTCACTGTTAGTATTTTCGGTAGGTAGGGAGGTAGATTCTTTTATTGTTGGGTTCGACATTTTGTGAGTTTGAAGAAAAATGTTTAGCCGAAGGCATTTGCCAACGACCATACGTTGGTTCTCGACCGATGTTGCTGGCATTCGTGTCTGGCAAGACATAAGTTTAAATATGTATATGAATGTCCTCTCAATTAAAGAGATTTAAGTTAATAATTTAATTCATTTTGTTTAAGGGAACAAACAATTCGCTGTTTGCATTTTATTTGTTTTCAGTTAAACGTTGGATAAAATTGAATAGTTTTCATCTCTTTCAAGAAATATTTGGTGGTCCTGAAAAGGACCGATTGGTATGACTGTACTTTTACACAAAATGAAGTATTTTTAGCCTCCGAAACCGTACAGAGTACGGCCTTGTCTCTTCAGAGCATAAACAACATCCATTGCAGTGACTGTCTTCCTCTTAGCATGCTCGGTGTATGTAACCGCATCACGGATAACATTTTCCAAAAACACCTTCAGGACACCACGGGTTTCTTCATAAATGAGTCCAGAAATACGTTTCACTCCACCACGACGAGCTAAACGACGGATAGCAGGCTTTGTGATGCCCTGGATGTTATCACGCAACACTTTGCGATGACGTTTAGCGCCGCCTTTGCCCAAGCCTTTTCCACCTTTACCACGACCAGTCATTTTTCACTTGTTTTTTTATTTTTACTTAACACTGCACGAATGTCAGAAAGCAACTAATGCTTGTTCAGTCGCAAGCGCTTCTATTTATACAAAAACATCTGAAACAAAGAGCGGGTACAGAGATATTTCCATCCCGCTCACACACTTCCCTACCAACGCGAGCAGCCACCACCAATTTTTCTATATAAACGAGTCACAAAACGAGCTCTCGATTATTGTGTTCTCAACAGTGACAGTGTGAAGTAAGAATTGTGAAAGAAAAAAATGGCTCGTACCAAGCAGACTGCTCGTAAATCGACGGGAGGCAAGGCTCCTCGCAAACAGTTGGCAACTAAGGCAGCACGTAAGAGTGCTCCAGCGACCGGTGGTGTGAAGAAACCTCATCGCTATCGTCCCGGTACTGTTGCACTGCGTGAAATCCGTCGCTACCAGAAGAGCACAGAGTTGCTTATTCGCAAGCTGCCGTTCCAGCGTTTGGTCCGTGAAATCGCTCAGGACTTCAAGACCGATTTACGTTTCCAGAGTTCGGCTGTGATGGCTCTGCAGGAAGCTAGCGAAGCCTACCTGGTTGGATTATTTGAAGATACAAACTTGTGCGCTATCCATGCTAAGCGTGTCACCATCATGCCTAAGGACATTCAGCTGGCCAGACGTATACGTGGCGAGCGTGCTTAAATTGTTTTGGCATAAATTATAAACAAATCGGTCCTTTTCAGGACCACAAAAGATTTTTACCAAAGAGATTTTGAATTTTCGTAAATAACAAGCTATAATATGATAAAAATAAATGTTTTAGTACGCGTTCTAAACGATATATAACCTTGTTTTTTTTTGTAACTTGTTTGCAATTTTAGCATGATTTCCATTCTGCATCTGCAGATACGTTGGAAACGTTTAGATATGAAAGTTCTTGGATCTGGTTGAATCCCTTCTAAAGATTATATATAAATTTCTTTATTAAGCAACACGCCTGTGTTGGCATTCGTATTGTTTTACTTAAAAAATCTACTTAATCTTTTTGCTACAAGCATAAATTTCAACTTACATTTCATTTATTAAATGTGATATGTACATTAATGATACAATGAGAGTTCAGTGAAAAATGTTTTTGAAATAGATGGTTTTTATAGGAAAAGATCTACAAGATCATTTGATCATATAATACAATAATATATTAATAATTAATAATATTAATATTGTACTTTTATGTGTTGCTCGCATACTGCGAGTGTTATGGATATCCGAATGTTGTACGAGGGCACAATTAAACTGTTATAATTTAATGTTGTGCAGTACATTTTGTATCAAACAGTTGTACCTTGAGGATTTTATTGTATTATTTTATATTCAAAATATTTAATAATTAATAATTGATATTTAGCACTGACATTTATATCTCCGGACATTTTACTCTTGTTGCTTGCATTCCGGACTAGGTTGTTTTCTACAGATAATGGTCAAAGAAAAGTCATGATTAAAAATCGAATTTATCAGTTATGTCGTTTTTAATTGATGTGTTTTAATAAAGTATAGTTCAAATATTATAAACAAAATAACGATTTTGCAAGGTTTGTTATAATAATATTAAAAAACAATGTTTTTCACTAACAATTGCTACCTGATGGTACAAAGTCAAACTTCAAGCGGCTGGCAAGCCTCTGACACTTAACAAAACAAAACCAAACAAATTGTAATTGAATGATCATATATCTTAGACAATATATTTAGATACAGATTTATGGATTTGTAAGGATAAACCATTTGAAACGGTAAATTAACAACAAGATGAAGGCAAACTTTCGCATAACAATCGTTCAATGGTGCAAACATTCTCGTTGGGCTCTCCTCCTCGATTCTCACTTAATCGTGTGACCATATTGCATGGTGAATTCGAGTAAATTTTGATTTTAAAAGTGCTAATCGTTTTGAAAGTGAAGTGAAACATGTCTGATTCAGCAGTTGCAACATCCGCGTCTCCTGTAGCTGCCGCACCAGCCGCAGCCACAGCCGAGAAGAAGGTGGCCACCAAAAAGGCAGTATCCGTATCGGCATCGAAGGCAAAGAAGATAGCTGCTCCACCGTCACATCCGCCAACTCAGCAAATGGTAGATGCATCGATAAAAAACTTGAAGGAGCGTGGTGGCTCGTCACTTTTGGCTATCAAGAAGTATATCACTGCTACATACAAGTGTGATGCCCAGAAGCTAGCCCCGTTTATTAAGAAGTACTTGAAGACTGCAGTTGCAAGTGGAAAGCTTGTCCAAACAAAGGGTAAGGGTGCATCAGGTTCGTTTAAACTGTCTGCATCAGCCAAGAAAGAGCCCAAGCCAAAGGCTTCCCCAGTGGAAAAGAAATCCAAGAAGGTAGCTGCATCCGCTGTGGCAGCAGCAGCAGCTAAAAAGAAGAAAGGTGCATCCACCACCGCAAAGAAATTGGCTACTGCAGCAGATAAGAAGCCATCCAAGGCGGTAGCAACCACAAAGAGTGCTGAGAAGAAGAAGGCAGATAAGGCAAAGGCAAAGGATGCCAAGAAAACTGGTACCGTTAAGGCTAAGCCCACTACAGCCAAGGCCAAGCCAAGCGTACCAAAGGCAAAGGCACCAAAGCCTAAGACAACGACCACAAGTGCCAAACCTAAAAAGGCAGCGTCTGCAGCGACACCAAAGAAAGCTAAACCCGCTGCCAAAAAGCCAACAGCAAAGACTGCATCTGCGAGCAAGAAGTAAATTAACAAACATACTCATCATCGGAAGAGTATTTGCGGATTTCTTAAATAGGAAATTCGTTTTTTACCAAAGCCCTTTTCAGGGCTACAATTTAATGTATTTTCAAAGAGACCAAAAGATTTCAAACGTTCTTGTCATCAACAAGTGACAGTTAGATAAAGAATTTTTAATAAAAGATGATAGTAGAGAAGCACAGTTCAGTGCATGTTTTTGATCTTTGTGCCTTTTTAATTGAGTTTTTCTCGAGTTTTTTTCAATTAATTTAAGAAACGCAGTTATGACCCCTCCCTTATTATTTGTAGTTGGATACTTTAATCTACACCAGATAAAATGGCATTTTACATTTTACGACTCAATTATTATATATGATTGTATTATTTCTAAATATTTTAAATTCTTTGAAAAAATCGATTTGTGGCCCTGAAAAGGGCCTTTTGACTTATGTACAGCAATCTGAAATTTACTTGGAGCTTGTGTACTTGGTGACTGCTTTTGTTCCCTCACTGACAGCGTGCTTAGCCAACTCTCCCGGCAACAATAGACGAACAGCGGTTTGGATTTCCCGACTGGTGATGGTAGAGCGTTTGTTATAGTGGGCCAAACGAGATGCCTCTGCAGCAATACGCTCAAAAATGTCGTTCACAAAGCTGTTCATGATGCTCATGGCCTTCGAAGAAATGCCGGTGTCGGGATGGACCTGCTTCAACACTTTGTAAATGTAGATGGCATAGCTTTCCTTCCTCTTCTTCTTCTTCTTCTTGTCAGTCTTGGTGATATTCTTCTGAGCCTTGCCAGCCTTCTTGGCTGCCTTTCCACTAGTTTTCGGCGGCATTACTATTATTAATCACTCACTTCGTTACACTTCACGTATGATTGCTTGACGAACACTATTTGCTTGCTATATATACTTTTATTTGAACGACGCTTTCACGTTAAAATTCGGTACAGCGCGCACAACGCGTGGAGCCGTTCATCCCTAAGTTGAAAAGGTAGGTAGTAGAAAAAAGTATAAGTACAATGAGCGTTTGCTCGGTATTCACAAACATTCGAGTTTTGTGCGTTAGCAGTGTAACAGTGAAATAAGTAAATATGTCTGGTCGTGGTAAAGGTGGAAAAGTGAAGGGAAAGGCAAAGTCGCGTTCCAACCGCGCTGGTCTCCAGTTTCCTGTTGGTCGAATTCATCGTCTTCTTCGCAAAGGCAACTACGCCGAACGTGTTGGTGCCGGTGCTCCTGTGTACTTGGCTGCCGTTATGGAATA
The DNA here is from genome assembly GCA_018904305.1 of Scaptomyza montana. NCBI lineage: Eukaryota > Metazoa > Arthropoda > Insecta > Diptera > Drosophilidae > Scaptomyza > Scaptomyza montana. The sequence continues at coordinate 5,178,243 of JAEIGR010000004.1, forward strand.
CTTGGCCGCCGAAGTCTTGGAATTGGCTGGCAATGCTGCTCGCGATAACAAGAAAACTAGGATCATCCCACGCCATCTGCAATTGGCCATCCGCAACGATGAAGAGTTGAACAAACTGCTTTCGGGCGTTACCATTGCACAGGGAGGTGTTTTACCTAACATCCAGGCCGTTCTCCTGCCAAAGAAAACAGAAAAGAAGGCTTAATTTACCAGCCGACTCAAATATATCGTGTATATATGTAAAAAATAATACTTAAAACCAAACGTCCTTTTCAGGACGACCAAAAATATTTAAAAAGAGGATTAAGGTTTTCACATGAAAATATTACATATTACCAAATCGTGTATAACCCAAAGTTAATAAATAAATGTAGTCACTGTTAGTATTTTCGGTAGGTAGGGAGGTAGATTCTTTTATTGTTGGGTTCGACATTTTGTGAGTTTGAAGAAAAATGTTTAGCCGAAGGCATTTGCCAACGACCATACGTTGGTTCTCGACCGATGTTGCTGGCATTCGTGTCTGGCAAGCATAAGTTTAAATATGTATATGAATGTCCTCTCAATTAAAGAGATTTAAGTTAATAATTTAATTCATTTTGTTTAAGGGAACAAACAATTCGCTGTTTGCATTTTATTTGTTTTCAGTTAAACGTTGGATAAAATTGAATAGTTTTCATCTCTTTCAAGAAATATTTGGTGGTCCTGAAAAGGACCGATTGGTATGACTGTACTTTTACACAAAATGAAGTATTTTTAGCCTCCGAAACCGTACAGAGTACGGCCTTGTCTCTTCAGAGCATAAACAACATCCATTGCAGTGACTGTCTTCCTCTTAGCATGCTCGGTGTATGTAACCGCATCACGGATAACATTTTCCAAAAACACCTTCAGGACACCACGGGTTTCTTCATAAATGAGTCCAGAAATACGTTTCACTCCACCACGACGAGCTAAACGACGGATAGCAGGCTTTGTGATGCCCTGGATGTTATCACGCAACACTTTGCGATGACGTTTAGCGCCGCCTTTGCCCAAGCCTTTTCCACCTTTACCACGACCAGTCATTTTTCACTTGTTTTTTTATTTTTACTTAACACTGCACGAATGTCAGAAAGCAACTAATGCTTGTTCAGTCGCAAGCGCTTCTATTTATACAAAAACATCTGAAACAAAGAGCGGGTACAGAGATATTTCCATCCCGCTCACACACTTCCCTACCAACGCGAGCAGCCACCACCAATTTTTCTATATAAACGAGTCACAAAACGAGCTCTCGATTATTGTGTTCTCAACAGTGACAGTGTGAAGTAAGAATTGTGAAAGAAAAAAATGGCTCGTACCAAGCAGACTGCTCGTAAATCGACGGGAGGCAAGGCTCCTCGCAAACAGTTGGCAACTAAGGCAGCACGTAAGAGTGCTCCAGCGACCGGTGGTGTGAAGAAACCTCATCGCTATCGTCCCGGTACTGTTGCACTGCGTGAAATCCGTCGCTACCAGAAGAGCACAGAGTTGCTTATTCGCAAGCTGCCGTTCCAGCGTTTGGTCCGTGAAATCGCTCAGGACTTCAAGACCGATTTACGTTTCCAGAGTTCGGCTGTGATGGCTCTGCAGGAAGCTAGCGAAGCCTACCTGGTTGGATTATTTGAAGATACAAACTTGTGCGCTATCCATGCTAAGCGTGTCACCATCATGCCTAAGGACATTCAGCTGGCCAGACGTATACGTGGCGAGCGTGCTTAAATTGTTTTGGCATAAATTATAAACAAATCGGTCCTTTTCAGGACCACAAAAGATTTTTACCAAAGAGATTTTGAATTTTCGTAAATAACAAGCTATAATATGATAAAAATAAATGTTTTAGTACGCGTTCTAAACGATATATAACCTTGTTTTTTTTTTGTAACTTGTTTGCAATTTTAGCATGATTTCCATTCTGCATCTGCAGATACGTTGGAAACGTTTAGATATGAAAGTTCTTGGATCTGGTTGAATCCCTTCTAAAGATTATATATAAATTTCTTTATTAAGCAACACGCCTGTGTTGGCATTCGTATTGTTTTACTTAAAAATCTACTTAATCTTTTTGCTACAAGCATAAATTTCAACTTACATTTCATTTATTAAATGTGATATGTACATTAATGATACAATGAGAGTTCAGTGAAAAATGTTTTTGAAATAGATGGTTTTTATAGGAAAAGATCTACAAGATCATTTGATCATATAATACAATAATATATTAATAATTAATAATATTAATATTGTACTTTTATGTGTTGCTCGCATACTGCGAGTGTTATGGATATCCGAATGTTGTACGAGGGCACAATTAAACTGTTATAATTTAATGTTGTGCAGTACATTTTGTATCAAACAGTTGTACCTTGAGGATTTTATTGTATTATTTTATATTCAAAATATTTAATAATTAATAATTGATATTTAGCACTGACATTTATATCTCCGGACATTTTACTCTTGTTGCTTGCATTCCGGACTAGGTTGTTTTCTACAGATAATGGTCAAAGAAAAGTCATGATTAAAAATCGAATTTATCAGTTATGTCGTTTTTAATTGATGTGTTTTAATAAAGTATAGTTCAAATATTATAAACAAAATAACGATTTTGCAAGGTTTGTTATAATAATATTAAAAAACAATGTTTTTCACTAACAATTGCTACCTGATGGTACAAAGTCAAACTTCAAGCGGCTGGCAAGCCTCTGACACTTAACAAAACAAAACCAAACAAATTGTAATTGAATGATCATATATCTTAGACAATATATTTAGATACAGATTTATGGATTTGTAAGGATAAACCATTTGAAACGGTAAATTAACAACAAGATGAAGGCAAACTTTCGCATAACAATCGTTCAATGGTGCAAACATTCTCGTTGGGCTCTCCTCCTCGATTCTCACTTAATCGTGTGACCATATTGCATGGTGAATTCGAGTAAATTTTGATTTTAAAAGTGCTAATCGTTTTGAAAGTGAAGTGAAACATGTCTGATTCAGCAGTTGCAACATCCGCGTCTCCTGTAGCTGCCGCACCAGCCGCAGCCACAGCCGAGAAGAAGGTGGCCACCAAAAAGGCAGTATCCGTATCGGCATCGAAGGCAAAGAAGATAGCTGCTCCACCGTCACATCCGCCAACTCAGCAAATGGTAGATGCATCGATAAAAAACTTGAAGGAGCGTGGTGGCTCGTCACTTTTGGCTATCAAGAAGTATATCACTGCTACATACAAGTGTGATGCCCAGAAGCTAGCCCCGTTTATTAAGAAGTACTTGAAGACTGCAGTTGCAAGTGGAAAGCTTGTCCAAACAAAGGGTAAGGGTGCATCAGGTTCGTTTAAACTGTCTGCATCAGCCAAGAAAGAGCCCAAGCCAAAGGCTTCCCCAGTGGAAAAGAAATCCAAGAAGGTAGCTGCATCCGCTGTGGCAGCAGCAGCAGCTAAAAAGAAGAAAGGTGCATCCACCACCGCAAAGAAATTGGCTACTGCAGCAGATAAGAAGCCATCCAAGGCGGTAGCAACCACAAAGAGTGCTGAGAAGAAGAAGGCAGATAAGGCAAAGGCAAAGGATGCCAAGAAAACTGGTACCGTTAAGGCTAAGCCCACTACAGCCAAGGCCAAGCCAAGCGTACCAAAGGCAAAGGCACCAAAGCCTAAGACAACGACCACAAGTGCCAAACCTAAAAAGGCAGCGTCTGCAGCGACACCAAAGAAAGCTAAACCCGCTGCCAAAAAGCCAACAGCAAAGACTGCATCTGCGAGCAAGAAGTAAATTAACAAACATACTCATCATCGGAAGAGTATTTGCGGATTTCTTAAATAGGAAATTCGTTTTTTACCAAAGCCCTTTTCAGGGCTACAATTTAATGTATTTTCAAAGAGACCAAAAGATTTCAAACGTTCTTGTCATCAACAAGTGACAGTTAGATAAAGAATTTTTAATAAAAGATGATAGTAGAGAAGCACAGTTCAGTGCATGTTTTTGATCTTTGTGCCTTTTTAATTGAGTTTTTCTCGAGTTTTTTTCAATTAATTTAAGAAACGCAGTTATGACCCCCCCCTTATTATTTGTAGTTGGATACTTTAATCTACACCAGATAAAATGGCATTTTACATTTTACGACTCAATTATTATATATGATTGTATTATTTCTAAATATTTTAAATTCTTTGAAAAAATCGATTTGTGGCCCTGAAAAGGGCCTTTTGACTTATGTACAGCAATCTGAAATTTACTTGGAGCTTGTGTACTTGGTGACTGCTTTTGTTCCCTCACTGACAGCGTGCTTAGCCAACTCTCCCGGCAACAATAGACGAACAGCGGTTTGGATTTCCCGACTGGTGATGGTAGAGCGTTTGTTATAGTGGGCCAAACGAGATGCCTCTGCAGCAATACGCTCAAAAATGTCGTTCACAAAGCTGTTCATGATGCTCATGGCCTTCGAAGAAATGCCGGTGTCGGGATGGACCTGCTTCAACACTTTGTAAATGTAGATGGCATAGCTTTCCTTCCTCTTCTTCTTCTTCTTCTTGTCAGTCTTGGTGATATTCTTCTGAGCCTTGCCAGCCTTCTTGGCTGCCTTTCCACTAGTTTTCGGCGGCATTACTATTATTAATCACTCACTTCGATACACTTCACGTATGATTGCTTGACGAACACTATTTGCTTGCTATATATACTTTTATTTGAACGACGCTTTCACGTTAAAATTCGGTACAGCGCGCACAACGCGTGGAGCCGTTCATCCCTAAGTTGAAAAGGTAGGTAGTAGAAAAAAGTATAAGTACAATGAGCGTTTGCTCGGTATTCACAAACATTCGAGTTTTGTGCGTTAGCAGTGTAACAGTGAAATAAGTAAATATGTCTGGTCGTGGTAAAGGTGGAAAAGTGAAGGGAAAGGCAAAGTCGCGTTCCAACCGCGCTGGTCTCCAGTTTCCTGTTGGTCGAATTCATCGTCTTCTTCGCAAAGGCAACTACGCCGAACGTGTTGGTGCCGGTGCTCCTGTGTACTTGGCTGCCGTTATGGAATACTTGGCCGCCGAAGTCTTGGAATTGGCTGGCAATGCTGCTCGCGATAACAAGAAAACTAGGATCATCCCACGCCATCTGCAATTGGCCATCCGCAACGATGAAGAGTTGAACAAACTGCTTTCGGGCGTTACCATTGCACAGGGAGGTGTTTTACCTAACATCCAGGCCGTTCTCCTGCCAAAGAAAACAGAAAAGAAGGCTTAATTTACCAGCCGACTCAAATATATCGTGTATATATGTAAAAAATAATACTTAAAACCAAACGTCCTTTTCAGGACGACCAAAAATATTTAAAAAGAGGATTAAGGTTTTCACATGAAAATATTACATATTACCAAATCGTGTATAACCCAAAGTTAATAAATAAATGTAGTCACTGTTAGTATTTTCGGTAGGTAGGGAGGTAGATTCTTTTATTGTTGGGTTCGACATTTTGTGAGTTTGAAGAAAAATGTTTAGCCGAAGGCATTTGCCAACGACCATACGTTGGTTCTCGACCGATGTTGCTGGCATTCGTGTCTGGGCATAAGTTTAAATATGTATATGAATGTCCTCTCAATTAAAGAGATTTAAGTTAATAATTTAATTCATTTTGTTTAAGGGAACAAACAATTCGCTGTTTGCATTTTATTTGTTTTCAGTTAAACGTTGGATAAAATTGAATAGTTTTCATCTCTTTCAAGAAATATTTGGTGGTCCTGAAAAGGACCGATTGGTATGACTGTACTTTTACACAAAATGAAGTATTTTTAGCCTCCGAAACCGTACAGAGTACGGCCTTGTCTCTTCAGAGCATAAACAACATCCATTGCAGTGACTGTCTTCCTCTTAGCATGCTCGGTGTATGTAACCGCATCACGGATAACATTTTCCAAAAACACCTTCAGGACACCACGGGTTTCTTCATAAATGAGTCCAGAAATACGTTTCACTCCACCACGACGAGCTAAACGACGGATAGCTGGCTTTGTGATGCCCTGGATGTTATCACGCAACACTTTGCGATGACGTTTAGCGCCGCCTTTGCCCAAGCCTTTTCCACCTTTACCACGACCAGTCATTTTTCACTTGTTTTTTTATTTTTACTTAACACTGCACGAATGTCAGAAAGCAACTAATGCTTGTTCAGTCGCAAGCGCTTCTATTTATACAAAAACATCTGAAACAAAGAGCGGGTACAGAGATATTTCCATCCCGCTCACACACTTCCCTACCAACGCGAGCAGCCACCACCAATTTTTCTATATAAACGAGTCACAAAACGAGCTCTCGATTATTGTGTTCTCAACAGTGACAGTGTGAAGTAAGAATTGTGAAAGAAAAAAATGGCTCGTACCAAGCAGACTGCTCGTAAATCGACGGGAGGCAAGGCTCCTCGCAAACAGTTGGCAACTAAGGCAGCACGTAAGAGTGCTCCAGCGACCGGTGGTGTGAAGAAACCTCATCGCTATCGTCCCGGTACTGTTGCACTGCGTGAAATCCGTCGCTACCAGAAGAGCACAGAGTTGCTTATTCGCAAGCTGCCGTTCCAGCGTTTGGTCCGTGAAATCGCTCAGGACTTCAAGACCGATTTACGTTTCCAGAGTTCGGCTGTGATGGCTCTGCAGGAAGCTAGCGAAGCCTACCTGGTTGGATTATTTGAAGATACAAACTTGTGCGCTATCCATGCTAAGCGTGTCACCATCATGCCTAAGGACATTCAGCTGGCCAGACGTATACGTGGCGAGCGTGCTTAAATTGTTTTGGCATAAATTATAAACAAATCGGTCCTTTTCAGGACCACAAAAGATTTTTACCAAAGAGATTTTGAATTTTCGTAAATAACAAGCTATAATATGATAAAAATAAATGTTTTAGTACGCGTTCTAAACGATTATAACCTTGTTTTTTTTTTTGTAACTTGTTTGCAATTTTAGCATGATTTCCATTCTGCATCTGCAGATACGTTGGAAACGTTTAGATATGAAAGTTCTTGGATCTGGTTGAATCCCTTCTAAAGATTATATATAAATTTCTTTATTAAGCAACACGCCTGTGTTGGCATTCGTATTGTTTTACTTAAAAAATCTACTTAATCTTTTTGCTACAAGCATAAATTTCAACTTACATTTCATTTATTAAATGTGATATGTACATTAATGATACAATGAGAGTTCAGTGAAAAATGTTTTTGAAATAGATGGTTTTTATAGGAAAAGATCTACAAGATCATTTGATCATATAATACAATAATATATTAATAATTAATAATATTAATATTGTACTTTTATGTGTTGCTCGCATACTGCGAGTGTTATGGATATCCGAATGTTGTACGAGGGCACAATTAAACTGTTATAATTTAATGTTGTGCAGTACATTTTGTATCAAACAGTTGTACCTTGAGGATTTTATTGTATTATTTTATATTCAAAATATTTAATAATTAATAATTGATATTTAGCACTGACATTTATATCTCCGGACATTTTACTCTTGTTGCTTGCATTCCGGACTAGGTTGTTTTCTACAGATAATGGTCAAAGAAAAGTCATGATTAAAAATCGAATTTATCAGTTATGTCGTTTTTAATTGATGTGTTTTAATAAAAGTATAGTTCAAATATTATAAACAAAATAACGATTTTGCAAGGTTTGTTATAATAATATTAAAAAACAATGTTTTTCACTAACAATTGCTACCTGATGGTACAAAGTCAAACTTCAAGCGGCTGGCAAGCCTCTGACACTTAACAAAACAAAACCAAACAAATGATAATTGAATGATCATATATCTTAGAAAATATATTTAGATACAGATTTATTGATTTGTAAGGATAAACCATTTGAAACGGTAAATTAACAACAAGATGAAGGCAAACTTTCGCATAACAATCGTTCAATGGTGCATACTTTCTCGTTGGGCTCTCCTCCTCGATTCTCACTTAATCGTGTGACCGTATTGCATGGTGAATTCGAGTAAATTTTGATTTTAAAAGTGCTAATCGTTTTGAAAGTGAAGTGAAACATGTCTGATTCAGCAGTTGCAACATCCGCGTCTCCTGTAGCTGCCGCACCAGCCGCAGCCACAGCCGAGAAGAAGGTGGCCACCAAAAAGGCAGTATCAGTATCGGCATCGAAGGCAAAGAAGATAGCTGCTCCACCGTCACATCCGCCAACTCAGCAAATGGTAGATGCATCGATAAAAAACTTGAAGGAGCGTGGTGGCTCGTCACTTTTGGCTATCAAGAAGTATATCACTGCTACATACAAGTGTGATGCCCAGAAGCTAGCCCCGTTTATTAAGAAGTACTTGAAGACTGCAGTTGCAAGTGGAAAGCTTGTCCAAACAAAGGGTAAGGGTGCATCAGGTTCGTTTAAACTGTCTGCATCAGCCAAGAAAGAGCCCAAGCCAAAGGCTTCCCCAGTGGAAAAGAAATCCAAGAAGGTAGCTGCATCCGCTGTGGCAGCAGCAGCAGCTAAAAAGAAGAAAGGTGCATCCACCACCGCAAAGAAATTGGCTACTGCAGCAGATAAGAAGCCATCCAAGGCGGTAGCAACCACAAAGAGTGCTGAGAAGAAGAAGGCAGATAAGGCAAAGGCAAAGGATGCCAAGAAAACTGGTACCGTTAAGGCTAAGCCCACTACAGCCAAGGCCAAGCCAAGCGTACCAAAGGCAAAGGCACCAAAGCCTAAGACAACGACCACAAGTGCCAAACCTAAAAAGGCAGCGTCTGCAGCGACACCAAAGAAAGCTAAACCCGCTGCCAAAAAGCCAACAGCAAAGACTGCATCTGCGAGCAAGAAGTAAATTAACAAACATACTCATCATCGGAAGAGTATTTGCGGATTTCTTAAATAGGAAATTCGTTTTTTACCAAAGCCCTTTTCAGGGCTACAATTTAATGTATTTTCAAAGAGACCAAAAGATTTCAAACGTTCTTGTCATCAACAAGTGACAGTTAGATAAAGAATTTTTAATAAAAGATGATAGTAGAGAAGCACAGTTCAGTGCATGTTTTTGATCTTTGTGCCTTTTTAATTGAGTTTTTCTCGAGTTTTTTTCAATTAATTTAAGAAACGCAGTTATGACCCCTCCCTTATTATTTGTAGTTGGATACTTTAATCTACACCAGATAAAATGGCATTTTACATTTTACGACTCAATTATTATATATGATTGTATTATTTCTAAATATTTTAAATTCTTTGAAAAAATCGATTTGTGGCCCTGAAAAGGGCCTTTTGACTTATGTACAGCAATCTGAAATTTACTTGGAGCTTGTGTACTTGGTGACTGCTTTTGTTCCCTCACTGACAGCGTGCTTAGCCAACTCTCCCGGCAACAATAGACGAACAGCGGTTTGGATTTCCCGACTGGTGATGGTAGAGCGTTTGTTATAGTGGGCCAAACGAGATGCCTCTGCAGCAATACGCTCAAAAATGTCGTTCACAAAGCTGTTCATGATGCTCATGGCCTTCGAAGAAATGCCGGTGTCGGGATGGACCTGCTTCAACACTTTGTAAATGTAGATGGCATAGCTTTCCTTCCTCTTCTTCTTCTTCTTCTTGTCAGTCTTGGTGATATTCTTCTGAGCCTTGCCAGCCTTCTTGGCTGCCTTTCCACTAGTTTTCGGCGGCATTACTATTATTAATCACTCACTTCGATACACTTCACGTATGATTGCTTGACGAACACTATTTGCTTGCTATATATACTTTTATTTGAACGACGCTTTCACGTTAAAATTCGGTACAGCGCGCACAACGCGTGGAGCCGTTCATCCCTAAGTTGAAAAGGTAGGTAGTAGAAAAAAGTATAAGTACAATGAGCGTTTGCTCGGTATTCACAAACATTCGAGTTTTGTGCGTTAGCAGTGTAACAGTGAAATAAGTAAATATGTCTGGTCGTGGTAAAGGTGGAAAAGTGAAGGGAAAGGCAAAGTCGCGTTCCAACCGCGCTGGTCTCCAGTTTCCTGTTGGTCGAATTCATCGTCTTCTTCGCAAAGGCAACTACGCCGAACGTGTTGGTGCCGGTGCTCCTGTGTACTTGGCTGCCGTTATGGAATACTTGGCCGCCGAAGTCTTGGAATTGGCTGGCAATGCTGCTCGCGATAACAAGAAAACTAGGATCATCCCACGCCATCTGCAATTGGCCATCCGCAACGATGAAGAGTTGAACAAACTGCTTTCGGGCGTTACCATTGCACAGGGAGGTGTTTTACCTAACATCCAGGCCGTTCTCCTGCCAAAGAAAACAGAAAAGAAGGCTTAATTTACCAGCCGACTCAAATATATCGTGTATATATGTAAAAAATAATACTTAAAACCAAACGTCCTTTTCAGGACGACCAAAAATATTTAAAAAGAGGATTAAGGTTTTCACATGAAAATATTGCATATTACCAAATCGTGTATAACCCAAAGTTAATAAATAAATGTAGTCACTGTTAGTATTTTCGGTAGGTAGATTCTTTTATTGTTGGGTTCGACATTTTGTGAGTTTGAAGAAAAATGTTTAGCCGAAGGCATTTGCCAACGACCATACGTTGGTTCTCGACCGATGTTGCTGGCATTCGTGTCTGGCAAGACATAAGTTAAATATGTATATGAATGTCCTCTCAATTAAAGAGATTTAAGTTAATAATTTAATTCATTTTGTTTAAGGGAACAAACAATTCGCTGTTTGCATTTTATTTGTTTTCAGTTAAACGTTGGATAAAATTGAATAGTTTTCATCTCTTTCAAGAAATATTTGGTGGTCCTGAAAAGGACCGATTGGTATGACTGTACTTTTACACAAAATGAAGTATTTTTAGCCTCCGAAACCGTACAGAGTACGGCCTTGTCTCTTCAGAGCATAAACAACATCCATTGCAGTGACTGTCTTCCTCTTAGCATGCTCGGTGTATGTAACCGCATCACGGATAACATTTTCCAAAAACACCTTCAGGACACCACGGGTTTCTTCATAAATGAGTCCAGAAATACGTTTCACTCCACCACGACGAGCTAAACGACGGATAGCTGGCTTTGTGATGCCCTGGATGTTATCACGCAACACTTTGCGATGACGTTTAGCGCCGCCTTTGCCCAAGCCTTTTCCACCTTTACCACGACCAGTCATTTTTCACTTGTTTTTTTATTTTTACTTAACACTGCACGAATGTCAGAAAGCAACTAATGCTTGTTCAGTCGCAAGCGCTTCTATTTATACAAAAACATCTGAAACAAAGAGCGGGTACAGAGATATTTCCATCCCGCTCACACACTTCCCTACCAACGCGAGCAGCCACCACCAATTTTTCTATATAAACGAGTCACAAAACGAGCTCTCGATTATTGTGTTCTCAACAGTGACAGTGTGAAGTAAGAATTGTGAAAGAAAAAAATGGCTCGTACCAAGCAGACTGCTCGTAAATCGACGGGAGGCAAGGCTCCTCGCAAACAGTTGGCAACTAAGGCAGCACGTAAGAGTGCTCCAGCGACCGGTGGTGTGAAGAAACCTCATCGCTATCGTCCCGGTACTGTTGCACTGCGTGAAATCCGTCGCTACCAGAAGAGCACAGAGTTGCTTATTCGCAAGCTGCCGTTCCAGCGTTTGGTCCGTGAAATCGCTCAGGACTTCAAGACCGATTTACGTTTCCAGAGTTCGGCTGTGATGGCTCTGCAGGAAGCTAGCGAAGCCTACCTGGTTGGATTATTTGAAGATACAAACTTGTGCGCTATCCATGCTAAGCGTGTCACCATCATGCCTAAGGACATTCAGCTGGCCAGACGTATACGTGGCGAGCGTGCTTAAATTGTTTTGGCATAAATTATAAACAAATCGGTCCTTTTCAGGACCACAAAAGATTTTTACCAAAGAGATTTTGAATTTTCGTAAATAACAAGCTATAAAATGATAAAAATAAATGTTTTAGTACGCGTTCTAAACGATATATAACCTTGTTTTTTTTTTGTAACTTGTTTGCAATTTTAGCATGATTTCCATTCTGCATCTGCAGATACGTTGGAAACGTTTAGATATGAAAGTTCTTGGATCTGGTTGAATCCCTTCTAAAGATTATATATAAATTTCTTTATTAAGCAACACGCCTGTGTTGGCATTCGTATTGTTTTACTTAAAAAATCTACTTAATCTTTTTGCTACAAGCATAAATTTCAACTTACATTTCATTTATTAAATGTGATACATTAATGATACAATGAGAGTTCAGTGAAAAATGTTTTTGAAATAGATGGTTTTTATAGGAAAAGATCTACAAGATCATTTGATCATATAATACAATAATATATGAATAATTAATAATATTAATATTGTACTTTTATGTGTTGCTCGCATACTGCGAGTGTTATGGATATCCGAATGTTGTACGAGGGCACAATTAAACTGTTATAATTTAATGTTGTGCAGTACATTTTGTATCAAACAGTTGTACCTTGAGGATTTTATTGTATTATTTTATATTCAAAATATTTAATAATTAATAATTGATATTTAGCACTGACATTTATATCTCCGGACATTTTACTCTTGTTGCTTGCACTCCGGACTAGGTTGTTTTCTACAGATAATGGTCAAAGAAAAGTCATGATTAAAAATCGAATTTATCAGTTATGTCGTTTTTAATTGATGTGTTTTAATAAAGTATAGTTCAAATATTATAAACAAAATAACGATTTTGCAAGGTTTGTTATAATAATATTAAAAAACAATGTTTTTCACTAACAATTGCTACCTGATGGTACAAAGTCAAACTTCAAGCGGCCGGCAAGCCTCTGACACTTAACAAAACAAATCCAAACAAATTGTAATTGAATGATCATATATCTTAGAAAATATATTTAGATACAGATTTATTGATTTGTAAGGATAAACCATTTGAAACGGTAAATTAACAACAAGATGAAGGCAAACTTTCGCATAACAATCGTTCAATGGTGCATACTTTCTCGTTGGGCTCTCCTCCTCGATTCTCACTTAATCGTGTGACCGTATTGCATGGTGAATTCGAGTAAATTTTGATTTTAAAAGTGCTATTCGTTGTGAAAGTGAAGTGAAACATGTCTGATTCAGCAGTTGCAACATCCGCGTCTCCTGTAGCTGCCGCACCAGCCGCAGCCACAGCCGAGAAGAAGGTGGCCACCAAAAAGACAGTATCAGTATCGGCATCGAAGGCAAAGAAGATAGCTGCTCCACCGTCACATCCGCCAACTCAGCAAATGGTAGATGCATCGATAAAAAACTTGAAGGAGCGTGGTGGCTCGTCACTTTTGGCTATCAAGAAATATATCACTGCTACATACAAGTGTGATGCCCAGAAGCTAGCCCCGTTTATTAAGAAGTACTTGAAGACTGCAGTTGCAAGTGGAAAGCTTGTCCAAACAAAGGGTAAGGGTGCATCAGGTTCGTTTAAACTGTCTGCATCAGCCAAGAAAGAGCCCAAGCCAAAGGCTTCCCCAGTGGAAAAGAAATCCAAGAAGGTAGCTGCATCCGCTGTGGCAGCAGCAGCAGCTAAAAAGAAGAAAGGTGCATCCACCACCGCAAAGAAATTGGCTACTGCAGCAGATAAGAAGCCATCCAAGGCGGTAGCAACCACAAAGAGTGCTGAGAAGAAGAAGGCAGATAAGGCAAAGGCAAAGGATGCCAAGAAAACTGGTACCGTTAAGGCTAAGCCCACTACAGCCAAGGCCAAGCCAAGCGTACCAAAGGCAAAGGCACCAAAGCCTAAGACAACGACCACAAGTGCCAAACCTAAAAAGGCAGCGTCTGCAGCGACACCAAAGAAAGCTACACCCGCTGCCAAAAAGCCAACGGCAAAGACTGCATCTGCGAGCAAGAAGTAAATTAACAAACATACTCATCATCGGAAGAGTATTTGCGGATTTCTTAAATAGGAAATTCGTTTTTTACCAAAGCCCTTTTCAGGGCTACAATTTAATGTATTTTCAAAGAGACCAAAAGATTTCAAACGTTCTTGTCATCAACAATTGACAGTTAGATAAAGAATTTTTAATAAAAGATGATAGTAGAGAAGCACAGTTCAGTGCATGTTTTTGATCTTTGTGCCTTTTTAATTGAGTTTTTCTCGAGTTTTTTTCAATTAATTTAAGAAACGCAGTTATGAGCCCTCCCTTATTATTTGTAGTTGGATACTTAAATCTACACCAGATAAAATGGCATTTTACATTTTACGACTCAATTATTATATATGATTGTATTATTTCTAAATATTTTAAATTCTTTGAAAAAATCGATTTGTGGCCCTGAAAAGGGCCTTTTGACTTATGTACAGCAATCTGAAATTTACTTGGAGCTTGTGTACTTGGTGACTGCTTTTGTTCCCTCACTGACAGCGTGCTTAGCCAACTCTCCCGGCAACAATAGACGAACAGCGGTTTGGATTTCCCGACTGGTGATGGTAGAGCGTTTGTTATAGTGGGCCAAACGAGATGCCTCTGCAGCAATACGCTCAAAAATGTCGTTCACAAAGCTGTTCATGATGCTCATGGCCTTCGAAGAAATGCCGGTGTCGGGATGGACCTGCTTCAACACTTTGTAAATGTAGATGGCATAGCTTTCCTTCCTCTTCTTCTTCTTCTTCTTGTCAGTCTTGGTGATATTCTTCTGAGCCTTGCCAGCCTTCTTGGCTGCCTTTCCACTAGTTTTCGGCGGCATTACTATTATTAATCACTCACTTCGTTACACTTCACGTATGATTGCTTGACGAACACTATTTGCTTGCTATATATACTTTTATTTGAACGACGCTTTCACGTTAAAATTCGGTACAGCGCGCACAACGCGTGGAGCCGTTCATCCCTAAGTTGAAAAGGTAGGTAGTAGAAAAAAGTATAAGTACAATGAGCGTTTGCTCGGTATTCACAAACATTCGAGTTTTGTGCGTTAGCAGTGTAACAGTGAAATAAGTAAATACAGTGCTAGCTTGATAATCCGAATTAATGATTGCAGACCTTCATTCGGATTAACGGACAATTCGGATTAGCAGACATATATGTATTACTATACTTTAAATAATATCTGAATTAAAACAAAGTTATTTAGTTCAAAGTAACTTTACAAAATAAAAAAAATATGAATTTTTAAATGAATTTAAAAGTCAATATGTATGTGTGTAGATGAATGTACTCTTTTATTTAACATTTCGTATAGAAACAAAATTTTCAATTGAAGTTTGCTGCGTTTTAAGCGAACATGCTTCCAATGCTTTATTGCGCAATTCCTTGAGCACTAAAATGTTTTTACTGGCGATATGTTTCTCTTTTGCCCAATCGATGCAGGTATTAAATGCTGCAAGAGCTTCACTATTTTTCACATGCTTCAATGCATTTGGAAGTGGATCAATGTTCTCCTCATCAATTTCTGCAGATGATGATACAGAATGAACCGACTCATTTATCCAATCATTTATTTCATCAATGCCCAATTCTGCGTCATTGTGGGAATGAAATAAATTGGATATCGTACGTATATCTTCGGACTCATTGTAACAATCTGTGGAGTAGTTTTTACGCCATTGCTGCTGCAATTCATATAAAGGAATGTTATCAGCCGAAGTCCATTTTTGAGTATGTAGATTTCTCCAACAGGATCTAATATTATGCGTTGTGACCCTAGACCAAGATAATTTGAGCAGCTCGCAAGCGTCCTTTAGGGTAAATTGTTTTAAAAACTCATCAGATTTTTCAAAGACTGAATTAACTAATTCACATAGAAGGTCTTTTTTATAAAACAGCTTTGTCAAGCGTATTGCGTTTTGATCCATTGGTTGAATCAAGATTGCATTGTAGAACATATTTTGGTAAAAAAAAAAAGTATTTTATATGAAAGAGTTAGAACGTAAATAAAATTCGGATTACAGAGCTGCAATCAATGCTGGAGCCGTGCATCCAAGTGAAAAGGTAGGTATTCGAAAAAGTATATACATGAGCGATTACTCGGTATTACATACCCTTCGGGTTTTTCGTTAGCATGTAGCACTGTATGTCTGGTCGTGGTAAAGGTGGAAACGTGAAGGGAAAGGCAAAGTCGCGTTCCAACCGCGCTGGTCTCCAGTTTCCTGTTGGTCGAATTCATCGTCTTCTTCGCAAAGGCAACTACGCCGAACGTGTTGGTGCCGGTGCTCCTGTGTACTTGGCTGCCGTTATGGAATACTTGGCCGCCGAAGTCTTGGAATTGGCTGGCAATGCTGCTCGCGATAACAAGAAAACTAGGATCATCCCACGCCATCTGCAATTGGCCATCCGCAACGATGAAGAGTTGAACAAACTACTTTCGGGCGTTACCATTGCACAGGGAGGTGTTTTACCTAACATCCAGGCCGTTCTCCTGCCAAAGAAGACAGAAAAGAAGGCTTAATTTACCAGCCGACTCAAATATATCGTGTATATATGTAAAAAATAATACTTAAAACCAAACGTCCTTTTCAGGACGACCAAAAATATTTAAAAAAGAGGATTAAGGTTTTCATGATATTACCAAATCGTGTATAACCCAAAGTTAATAAATAAATGTAGTCACTGTTAGTATTTTCGGTAGGTAGGGAGGTAGATTCTTTTATTGTTGGGTTCGACATTTTGTGAGTTTGAAGAAAAATATTTAGCCGAAGGCATTTGCCAACGACCATACGTTGGTTCTCGACCGATGTTGCTGGCATTCGTGTCTGGCAAGACATAAGTTTAAATAGTTTAAACACTATGAATGTCCTCTCAATTGAAGAGATTTAAGTTAATAATTTAATTCATTTTGTTTAAGGGAACAAACAATTCGCTGTTTGCATTTTATTTGTTTTCAGTTAAAAGTTGGATAAAATTGAATAGTTTTCATCTCTTTCAAGAAATATTTGGTGGTCCTGAAAAGGACCGATTGGTATGACTGTACTTTTACACAAAATGAAGTATTTTTAGCCTCCGAAACCGTACAGAGTACGGCCTTGTCTCTTCAGAGCATAAACAACATCCATTGCAGTGACTGTCTTCCTCTTAGCATGCTCGGTGTATGTAACCGCATCACGGATAACATTTTCCAAAAACACCTTCAGGACACCACGGGTTTCTTCATAAATGAGTCCAGAAATACGTTTCACTCCACCACGACGAGCTAAACGACGGATAGCTGGCTTTGTGATGCCCTGGATGTTATCACGCAACACTTTGCGCCGCCTTTGCCCAAGCCTTTTCCACCTTTACCACGACCAGTCATTTTTCACTTGTTTTTTTATTTTTACTTAACACTGCACGAATGTCAGAAAGCAACTAATGCTTGTTCAGTCGCAAGCGCTTCTATTTATACAAAAACATCTGAAACAAAGAGCGGGTACAGAGATATTTCCATCCCGCTCACACACTTCCCTACCAACGCGAGCAGCCACCACCAATTTTTCTATATAAACGAGTCACAAAACGAGCTCGCGATTATTGTGTTCTCAACAGTGACAGTGTGAAGAAAGAATTGTGAAAGAAAAAAATGGCTCGTACCAAGCAGACTGCTCGTAAATCGACGGGAGGCAAGGCTCCTCGCAAACAGTTGGCAACTAAGGCAGCACGTAAGAGTGCTCCAGCGACCGGTGGTGTGAAGAAACCTCATCGCTATCGTCCCGGTACTGTTGCACTGCGTGAAATCCGTCGCTACCAGAAGAGCACAGAGTTGCTTATTCGCAAGCTGCCGTTCCAGCGTTTGGTCCGTGAAATCGCTCAGGACTTCAAGACCGATTTACGTTTCCAGAGTTCGGCTGTGATGGCTCTGCAGGAAGCTAGCGAAGCCTACCTGGTTGGATTATTTGAAGATACAAACTTGTGCGCTATCCATGCTAAGCGTGTCACCATCATGCCTAAGGACATTCAGCTGGCCAGACGTATACGTGGCGAGCGTGCTTAAATTGTTTTGGCATAAATTATAAACAAATCGGTCCTTTTCAGGACCACAAAAGATTTTTACCAAAGAGATTTTGAATTTTCGTAAATAACAAGCTATAATATGATAAAAATAAATGTTTTAGTACGCGTTCTAAACGATATATAACCTTGTTTTTTTTTTGTAACTTGTTTGCAATTTTAGCATGATTTCCATTCTGCATCTGCAGATACGTTGGAAACGTTTAGATATGAAAGTTCTTGGATCTGGTTGAATCCCTTCTAAAGATTATATATAAATTTCTTTATTAAGCAACACGCCTGTGTTGGCATTCGTATTGTTTTACTTAAAAAATCTACCTAATCTTTTTGCTACAAGCATAAATTTCAACTTACATTTCATTTATTAAATGTGATATGTACATTAATGATACAATGAGAGTTCAGTGAAAAATGTTTTTGAAATAGATGGTTTTTATAGGAAAAGATCTACAAGATCATTTGATCATATAATACAATAATATATTAATAATTAATAATATTAATATTGTACTTTTATGTGTTGCTCGCATACTGCGAGTGTTATGGATATCCGAATGTTGTACGAGGGCGCAATTAAACTGTTATAATTTAATGTTGTGCAGTACATTTTGTATCAAACAGTTGTACCTTGAGGATTTTATTGTATTATTTTATATTCAAAATATTTAATAATTAATAATTGATATTTAGCACTGACATTTATATCTCCGGACATTTTACTCTTGTTGCTTGCACTCCGGACTAGGTTGTTTTCTACAGATAATGGTCAAACAAAAGTCATGATTAAAAATCGAATTTATCAGTTATGTCGTTTTTAATTGATGTGTTTTAATAAAGTATAGTTCAAATATTATAAACAAAATAACGATTTTGCAAGGTTTGTTATAATAATATTAAAAAACAATGTTTTTCACTAACAATTGCTACCTGATGGTACAAAGTCAAACTTCAAGCGGCTGGCAAGCCTCTGACACTTAACAAAACAAAACCAAACAAATGATAATTGAATGATCATATATCTTAGAAAATATATTTAGATACAGATTTATTGATTTGTAAGGATAAACCATTTGAAACGGTAAATTAACAACAAGATGAAGGCAAACTTTCGCATAACAATCGTTCAATGGTGCATACTTTCTCGTTGGGCTCTCCTCCTCGATTCTCACTTAATCGTGTGACCGTATTGCATGGTGAATTCGAGTAAATTTTGATTTTAAAAGTGCTATTCGTTGTGAAAGTGAAGTGAAACATGTCTGATTCAGCAGTTGCAACATCCGCGTCTCCTGTAGCTGCCGCACCAGCCGCAGCCACAGCCGAGAAGAAGGTGGCCACCAAAAAGGCAGTATCAGTATCGGCATCGAAGGCAAAGAAGATAGCTGCTCCACCGTCACATCCGCCAACTCAGCAAATGGTAGATGCATCGATAAAAAACTTGAAGGAGCGTGGTGGCTCGTCACTTTTGGCTATTAAGAAATATATCACTGCTACATACAAGTGTGATGCCCAGAAGCTAGCCCCGTTTATTAAGAAGTACTTGAAGACAGCAGTTGCAAGTGGAAAGCTTGTCCAAACAAAGGGTAAGGGTGCATCAGGTTCGTTTAAACTGTCTGCATCAGCCAAGAAAGAGCCCAAGCCAAAGGCTTCCCCAGTGGAAAAGAAATCCAAGAAGGTAGCTGCATCCGCTGTGGCAGCAGCAGCAGCTAAAAAGAAGAAAGGTGCATCCACCACCGCAAAGAAATTGGCTACTGCAGCAGATAAGAAGCCATCCAAGGCGGTAGCAACCACAAAGAGTGCTGAGAAGAAGAAGGCAGATAAGGCAAAGGCAAAGGATGCCAAGAAAACTGGTACCGTTAAGGCTAAGCCCACTACAGCCAAGGCCAAGCCAAGCGTACCAAAGGCAAAGGCACCAAAGCCTAAGACAACGACCACAAGTGCCAAACCTAAAAAGGCAGCGTCTGCAGCGACACCAAAGAAAGCTAAACCCGCTGCCAAAAAGCCAACGGCAAAGACTGCATCTGCGAGCAAGAAGTAAATTAACAAACATACTCATCATCGGAAGAGTATTTGCGGATTTCTTAAATAGGAAATTCGTTTTTTACCAAAGCCCTTTTCAGGGCTACAATTTAATGTATTTTCAAAGAGACCAAAAGATTTCAAACGTTCTTGTCATCAACAATTGACAGTTAGATAAAGAATTTTTAATAAAAGATGATAGTAGAGAAGCACAGTTCAGTGCATGTTTTTGATCTTTGTGCCTTTTTAATTGAGTTTTTCTCGAGTTTTTTTCAATTAATTTAAGAAACGCAGTTATGACCCCTCCCTTATTATTTGTAGTTGGATACTTTAATCTACACCAGATAAAATGGCATTTTACATTTTACGACTCAATTATTATATATGATTGTATTATTTCTAAATATTTTAAATTCTTTGAAAAAATCGATTTGTGGCCCTGAAAAGGGCCTTTTGACTTATGTACAGCAATCTGAAATTTACTTGGAGCTTGTGTACTTGGTGACTGCTTTTGTTCCCTCACTGACAGCGTGCTTAGCCAACTCTCCCGGCAACAATAGACGAACAGCGGTTTGGATTTCCCGACTGGTGATGGTAGAGCGTTTGTTATAGTGGGCCAAACGAGATGCCTCTGCAGCAATACGCTCAAAAATGTCGTTCACAAAGCTGTTCATGATGCTCATGGCCTTCGAAGAAATGCCGGTGTCGGGATGGACCTGCTTCAACACTTTGTAAATGTAGATGGCATAGCTTTCCTTCCTCTTCTTCTTCTTCTTCTTGTCAGTCTTGGTGATATTCTTCTGAGCCTTGCCAGCCTTCTTGGCTGCCTTTCCACTAGTTTTCGGCGGCATTACTATTATTAATCACTCACTTCGATACACTTCACGTAAGATTGCTTGACGAACACTATTTGCTTGCTATATATACTTTTATTTGAACGACGCTTTCACGTTAAAATTCGGTACAGCGCGCACAACGCGTGGAGCCGTTCATCCCTAAGTTGAAAAGGTAGGTAGTAGAAAAAAGTATAAGTACAATGAGCGTTTGCTCGGTATTCACAAACATTCGAGTTTTGTGCGTTAGCAGTGTAACAGTGAAATAAGTAAATATGTCTGGTCGTGGTAAAGGTGGAAAAGTGAAGGGAAAGGCAAAGTCGCGTTCCAACCGCGCTGGTCTCCAGTTTCCTGTTGGTCGAATTCATCGTCTTCTTCGCAAAGGCAACTACGCCGAACGTGTTGGTGCCGGTGCTCCTGTGTACTTGGCTGCCGTTATGGAATACTTGGCCGCCGAAGTCTTGGAATTGGCTGGCAATGCTGCTCGCGATAACAAGAAAACTAGGATCATCCCACGCCATCTGCAATTGGCCATCCGCAACGATGAAGAGTTGAACAAACTGCTTTCGGGCGTTACCATTGCACAGGGAGGTGTTTTACCTAACATCCAGGCCGTTCTCCTGCCAAAGAAAACAGAAAAGAAGGCTTAATTTACCAGCCGACTCAAATATATCGTGTATATATGTAAAAAATAATACTTAAAACCAAACGTCCTTTTCAGGACGACCAAAAATATTTAAAAAGAGGATTAAGGTTTTCACATGAAAATATTACATATTACCAAATCGTGTATAACCCAAAGTTAATAAATAAATGTAGTCACTGTTAGTATTTTCGGTAGGTAGGGAGGTAGATTCTTTTATTGTTGGGTTCGACATTTTGTGAGTTTGAAGAAAAATGTTTAGCCGAAGGCATTTGCCAACGACCATACGTTGGTTCTCGACCGATGTTGCTGGCATTCGTGTCTGAGCATAAGTTTAAATATGTATATGAATGTCCTCTCAATTAAAGAGATTTAAGTTAATAATTTAATTCATTTTGTTTAAGGGAACAAACAATTCGCTGTTTGCATTTTATTTGTTTTCAGTTAAACGTTGGATAAAATTGAATAGTTTTCATCTCTTTCAAGAAATATTTGGTGGTCCTGAAAAGGACCGATTGGTATGACTGTACTTTTACACAAAATGAAGTATTTTTAGCCTCCGAAACCGTACAGAGTACGGCCTTGTCTCTTCAGAGCATAAACAACATCCATTGCAGTGACTGTCTTCCTCTTAGCATGCTCGGTGTATGTAACCGCATCACGGATAACATTTTCCAAAAACACCTTCAGGACACCACGGGTTTCTTCATAAATGAGTCCAGAAATACGTTTCACTCCACCACGACGAGCTAAACGACGGATAGCTGGCTTTGTGATGCCCTGGATGTTATCACGCAACACTTTGCGATGACGTTTAGCGCCGCCTTTGCCCAAGCCTTTTCCACCTTTACCACGACCAGTCATTTTTCACTTGTTTTTTTATTTTTACTTAACACTGCACGAATGTCAGAAAGCAACTAATGCTTGTTCAGTCGCAAGCGCTTCTATTTATACAAAAACATCTGAAACAAAGAGCGGGTACAGAGATATTTCCATCCCGCTCACACACTTCCCTACCAACGCGAGCAGCCACCACCAATTTTTCTATATAAACGAGTCACAAAACGAGCTCTCGATTATTGTGTTCTCAACAGTGACAGTGTGAAGTAAGAATTGTGAAAGAAAAAAATGGCTCGTACCAAGCAGACTGCTCGTAAATCGACGGGAGGCAAGGCTCCTCGCAAACAGTTGGCAACTAAGGCAGCACGTAAGAGTGCTCCAGCGACCGGTGGTGTGAAGAAACCTCATCGCTATCGTCCCGGTACTGTTGCACTGCGTGAAATCCGTCGCTACCAGAAGAGCACAGAGTTGCTTATTCGCAAGCTGCCGTTCCAGCGTTTGGTCCGTGAAATCGCTCAGGACTTCAAGACCGATTTACGTTTCCAGAGTTCGGCTGTGATGGCTCTGCAGGAAGCTAGCGAAGCCTACCTGGTTGGATTATTTGAAGATACAAACTTGTGCGCTATCCATGCTAAGCGTGTCACCATCATGCCTAAGGACATTCAGCTGGCCAGACGTATACGTGGCGAGCGTGCTTAAATTGTTTTGGCATAAATTATAAACAAATCGGTCCTTTTCAGGACCACAAAAGATTTTTACCAAAGAGATTTTGAATTTTCGTAAATAACAAGCTATAATATGATAAAAATAAATGTTTTAGTACGCGTTCTAAACGATTATAACCTTGTTTTTTTTTTTGTAACTTGTTTGCAATTTTAGCATGATTTTCATTCTGCATCTGCAGATACGTTGGAAACGTTTAGATATGAAAGTTCTTGGATCTGGTTGAATCCCTTCTAAAGATTATATATAAATTTCTTTATTAAGCAACACGCCTGTGTTGGCATTCGTATTGTTTTACTTAAAAAATCTACTTAATCTTTTTGCTACAAGCATAAATTTCAACTTACATTTCATTTATTAAATGTGATATGTACATTAATGATACAATGAGAGTTCAGTGAAAAATGTTTTTGAAATAGATGGTTTTTATAGGAAAAGATCTACAAGATCATTTGATCATATAATACAATAATATATTAATAATTAATAATATTAATATTGTACTTTTATGTGTTGCTCGCATACTGCGAGTGTTATGGATATCCGAATGTTGTACGAGGGCACAATTAAACTGTTATAATTTAATGTTGTGCAGTACATTTTGTATCAAACAGTTGTACCTTGAGGATTTTATTGTATTATTTTATATTCAAAATATTTAATAATTAATAATTGATATTTAGCACTGACATTTATATCTCCGGACATTTTACTCTTGTTGCTTGCATTCCGGACTAGGTTGTTTTCTACAGATAATGGTCAAAGAAAAGTCATGATTAAAAATCGAATTTATCAGTTATGTCGTTTTTAATTGATGTGTTTTAATAAAGTATAGTTCAAATATTATAAACAAAATAACGATTTTGCAAGGTTTGTTATAATAATATTAAAAAACAATGTTTTTCACTAACAATTGCTACCTGATGGTACAAAGTCAAACTTCAAGCGGCTGGCAAGCCTCTGACACTTAACAAAACAAAACCAAACAAATGATAATTGAATGATCATATATCTTAGAAAATATATTTAGATACAGATTTATTGATTTGTAAGGATAAACCATTTGAAACGGTAAATTAACAACAAGATGAAGGCAAACTTTCGCATAACAATCGTTCAATGGTGCATACTTTCTCGTTGGGCTCTCCTCCTCGATTCTCACTTAATCGTGTGACCGTATTGCATGGTGAATTCGAGTAAATTTTGATTTTAAAAGTGCTATTCGTTGTGAAAGTGAAGTGAAACATGTCTGATTCAGCAGTTGCAACATCCGCGTCTCCTGTAGCTGCCGCACCAGCCGCAGCCACAGCCGAGAAGAAGGTGGCCACCAAAAAGGCAGTATCAGTATCGGCATCGAAGGCAAAGAAGATAGCTGCTCCACCGTCACATCCGCCAACTCAGCAAATGGTAGATGCATCGATAAAAAACTTGAAGGAGCGTGGTGGCTCGTCACTTTTGGCTATCAAGAAATATATCACTGCTACATACAAGTGTGATGCCCAGAAACTAGCCCCTTTTATTAAGAAGTACTTGAAGACTGCAGTTGCAAGTGGAAAGCTGGTCCAAACAAAGGGTAAGGGTGCATCAGGTTCGTTTAAACTGTCTGCATCAGCCAAGAAAGAGCCCAAGCCAAAGGCTTCCCCAGTGGAAAAGAAATCCAAGAAGGTAGCTGCATCCGCTGTGGCAGCAGCAGCAGCTAAAAAGAAGAAAGGTGCATCCACCACCGCAAAGAAATTGGCTACTGCAGCAGATAAGAAGCCATCCAAGGCGGTAGCAACCACAAAGAGTGCTGAGAAGAAGAAGGCAGATAAGGCAAAGGCAAAGGATGCCAAGAAAACTGGTACCGTTAAGGCTAAGCCCACTACAGCCAAGGCCAAGCCAAGCGTACCAAAGGCAAAGGCACCAAAGCCTAAGACAACGACCACAAGTGCCAAACCTAAAAAGGCAGCGTCTGCAGCGACACCAAAGAAAGCTACACCCGCTGCCAAAAAGCCAACGGCAAAGACTGCATCTGCGAGCAAGAAGTAAATTAACAAACATACTCATCATCGGAAGAGTATTTGCGGATTTCTTAAATAGGAAATTCGTTTTTTACCAAAGCCCTTTTCAGGGCTACAATTTAATGTATTTTCAAAGAGACCAAAAGATTTCAAACGTTCTTGTCATCAACAAGTGACAGTTAGATAAAGAATTTTTAATAAAAGATGATAGTAGAGAAGCACAGTTCAGTGCATGTTTTTGATCTTTGTGCCTTTTTAATTGAGTTTTTCTCGAGTTTTTTTCAATTAATTTAAGAAACGCAGTTATGACCCCTCCCTTATTATTTGTAGTTGGATACTTTAATCTACACCAGATAAAATGGCATTTTACATTTTACGACTCAATTATTATATATGATTGTATTATTTCTAAATATTTTAAATTCTTTGAAAAAATCGATTTGTGGCCCTGAAAAGGGCCTTTTGACTTATGTACAGCAATCTGAAATTTACTTGGAGCTTGTGTACTTGGTGACTGCTTTTGTTCCCTCACTGACAGCGTGCTTAGCCAACTCTCCCGGCAACAATAGACGAACAGCGGTTTGGATTTCCCGACTGGTGATGGTAGAGCGTTTGTTATAGTGGGCCAAACGAGATGCCTCTGCAGCAATACGCTCAAAAATGTCGTTCACAAAGCTGTTCATGATGCTCATGGCCTTCGAAGAAATGCCGGTGTCGGGATGGACCTGCTTCAACACTTTGTAAATGTAGATGGCATAGCTTTCCTTCCTCTTCTTCTTCTTCTTCTTGTCAGTCTTGGTGATATTCTTCTGAGCCTTGCCAGCCTTCTTGGCTGCCTTTCCACTAGTTTTCGGCGGCATTACTATTATTAATCACTCACTTCGATACACTTCACGTAAGATTGCTTGACGAACACTATTTGCTTGCTATATATACTTTTATTTGAACGACGCTTTCACGTTAAAATTCGGTACAGCGCGCACAACGCGTGGAGCCGTTCATCCCTAAGTTGAAAAGGTAGGTAGTAGAAAAAAGTATAAGTACAATGAGCGTTTGCTCGGTATTCACAAACATTCGAGTTTTGTGCGTTAGCAGTGTAACAGTGAAATAAGTAAATATGTCTGGTCGTGGTAAAGGTGGAAAAGTGAAGGGAAAGGCAAAGTCGCGTTCCAACCGCGCTGGTCTCCAGTTTCCTGTTGGTCGAATTCATCGTCTTCTTCGCAAAGGCAACTACGCCGAACGTGTTGGTGCCGGTGCTCCTGTGTACTTGGCTGCCGTTATGGAATACTTGGCCGCCGAAGTCTTGGAATTGGCTGGCAATGCTGCTCGCGATAACAAGAAAACTAGGATCATCCCACGCCATCTGCAATTGGCCATCCGCAACGATGAAGAGTTGAACAAACTGCTTTCGGGCGTTACCATTGCACAGGGAGGTGTTTTACCTAACATCCAGGCCGTTCTCCTGCCAAAGAAGACAGAAAAGAAGGCTTAATTTACCAGCCGACTCAAATATATCGTGTATATATATATGTAAAAAATAATACTTAAAACCAAACGTCCTTTTCAGGACGACCAAAAATATTTAAAAAGAGGATTAAGGTTTTCATGTATTACCAAATCGTGTATAACCCAAAGTTAATAAATAAATGTAGTCACTGTTAGTATTTTCGGTAGGTAGGGAGGTAGATTCTTTTATTGTTGGGTTCGACATTTTGTGAGTTTGAAGAAAAATATTTAGCCGAAGGCATTTGCCAACGACCATACGTTGGTTCTCGACCGATGTTGCTGGCATTCGTGTCTGGCAAGACATAAGTTTAAATAGTTTAAACACTATGAATGTCCTCTCAATTAAAGAGATTTAAGTTAATAATTTAATTCATTTTGTTTAAGGGAACAAACAATTCGCTGTTTGCATTTTATTTGTTTTCAGTTAAACGTTGGATAAAATTGAATAGTTTTCATCTCTTTCAAGAAATATTTGGTGGTCCTGAAAAGGACCGATTGGTATGACTGTACTTTTACACAAAATGAAGTATTTTTAGCCTCCGAAACCGTACAGAGTACGGCCTTGTCTCTTCAGAGCATAAACAACATCCATTGCAGTGACTGTCTTCCTCTTAGCATGCTCGGTGTATGTAACCGCATCACGGATAACATTTTCCAAAAACACCTTCAGGACACCACGGGTTTCTTCATAAATGAGTCCAGAAATACGTTTCACTCCACCACGACGAGCTAAACGACGGATAGCTGGCTTTGTGATGCCCTGGATGTTATCACGCAACACTTTGCGATGACGTTTAGCGCCGCCTTTGCCCAAGCCTTTTCCACCTTTACCACGACCAGTCATTTTTCACTTGTTTTTTATTTTTACTTAACACTGCACGAATGTCAGAAAGCAACTAATGCTTGTTCAGTCGCTAGCGCTTCTATTTATACAAAAACATCTAAAACAAAGAGCGGGTACAGAGATATTTCCATCCTGCTCACACACTTCCCTACCAACGCGAGCAGCCACCACCAATTTTTCTATATAAACGAGTCACAAAACGAGCTCTCGATTGTTGTGTTCTCAACAGTGACAGTGTGAAGTAAGAATTGTGAAAGAAAAAAATGGCTCGTACCAAGCAGACTGCTCGTAAATCGACGGGAGGCAAGGCTCCTCGCAAACAGTTGGCAACTAAGGCAGCACGTAAGAGTGCTCCAGCGACCGGTGGTGTGAAGAAACCTCATCGCTATCGTCCCGGTACTGTTGCACTGCGTGAAATCCGTCGCTACCAGAAGAGCACAGAGTTGCTTATTCGCAAGCTGCCGTTCCAGCGTTTGGTCCGTGAAATCGCTCAGGACTTCAAGACCGATTTACGTTTCCAGAGTTCGGCTGTGATGGCTCTGCAGGAAGCTAGCGAAGCCTACCTGGTTGGATTATTTGAAGATACAAACTTGTGCGCTATCCATGCTAAGCGTGTCACCATCATGCCTAAGGACATTCAGCTGGCCAGACGTATACGTGGCGAGCGTGCTTAAATTGTTTTGGCATAAATTATAAACAAATCGGTCCTTTTCAGGACCACAAAAGATTTTTACCAAAGAGATTTTGAATTTTCGTAAATAACAAGCTATAATATGATAAAAATAAATGTTTTAGTACGCGTTCTAAACGATTATAACCTTGTTTTTTTTTTTGTAACTTGTTTGCAATTTTAGCATGATTTTCATTCTGCATCTGCAGATACGTTGGAAACGTTTAGATATGAAAGTTCTTGGATCTGGTTGAATCCCTTCTAAGCAACACGCCTGTGTTGGCATTCGTATTGTTTTACTTAAAAAATCTACCTAATCTTTTTGCTACAAGCATAAATTTCAACTTACATTTCATTTATTAAATGTGATATGTACATTAATGATACAATGAGAGTTCAGTGAAAAATGTTTTTGAAATAGATGGTTTTTATAGGAAAAGATCTACAAGATCATTTGATCATATAATACAATAATATTTAATAATTAATAATATTAATATTGTACTTTTATGTGTTGCTCGCATACTGCGAGTGTTATGGATATCCGAATGTTGTACGAGGGCACAATTAAACTGTTATAATTTAATGTTGTGCAGTACATTTTGTATCAAACAGTTGTACCTTGAGGATTTTATTGTATTATTTTATATTCAAAATATTTAATAATTAATAATTGATATTTAGCACTGACATTTATATCTCCGGACATTTTACTCTTGTTGCTTGCATTCCGGACTAGGTTGTTTTCTACAGATAATGGTCAAAGAAAAGTCATGATTAAAAATCGAATTTATCAGTTATGTCGTTTTTAATTGATGTGTTTTAATAAAGTATAGTTCAAGTATTATAAACAAAATAAAGATTTTGCAAGGTTTGTTATAATAATATTAAAAAACAATGTTTTTCAATAACAATTGCTACCTGATGGTACAAAGTCAAACTTCAAGCGGCTGGCAAGCCTCTGACACTTAACAAAACAAAACCAAACAAATGATAATTGAATGATCATATATCTTAGAAAATATATTTAGATACAGATTTATTGATTTGTAAGGATAAACCATTTGAAACGGTAAATTAACAACAAGATGAAGGCAAACTTTCGCATAACAATCGTTCAATGGTGCATACTTTCTCGTTGGGCTCTCCTCCTCGATTCTCACTTAATCGTGTGACCGTATTGCATGGTGAATTCGAGTAAATTTTGATTTTAAAAGTGCTATTCGTTTTGGAAATAAAAATATCCCCAAATATATAAACTAACCCCTAAAATAAATCCAACCGCCCACGTTATTAACCCTTATTATTAAGTATGGCTATAATTCGTTGTGAAAGTGAAGTGAAACATGTCTGATTCAGCAGTTGCAACATCCGCGTCTCCTGTAGCTGCCGCACCAGCCGCAGCCACAGCCGAGAAGAAGGTGGCCACCAAAAAGGCAGTATCAGTATCGGCATCGAAGGCAAAGAAGATAGCTGCTCCACCGTCACATCCGCCAACTCAGCAAATGGTAGATGCATCGATAAAAAACTTGAAGGAGCGTGGTGGCTCGTCACTTTTGGCTATCAAGAAATATATCACTGCTACATACAAGTGTGATGCCCAGAAGCTAGCCCCGTTTATTAAGAAGTACTTGAAGACTGCAGTTGCAAGTGGAAAGCTTGTCCAAACAAAGGGTAAGGGTGCATCAGGTTCGTTTAAACTGTCTGCATCAGCCAAGAAAGAGCCCAAGCCAAAGGCTTCCCCAGTGGAAAAGAAATCCAAGAAGGTAGCTGCATCCGCTGTGGCAGCAGCAGCAGCTAAAAAGAAGAAAGGTGCATCCACCACCGCAAAGAAATTGGCTACTGCAGCAGATAAGAAGCCATCCAAGGCGGTAGCAACCACAAAGAGTGCTGAGAAGAAGAAGGCAGATAAGGCAAAGGCAAAGGATGCCAAGAAAACTGGTACCGTTAAGGCTAAGCCCACTACAGCCAAGGCCAAGCCAAGCGTACCAAAGGCAAAGGCACCAAAGCCTAAGACAACGACCACAAGTGCCAAACCTAAAAAGGCAGCGTCTGCAGCGACACCAAAGAAAGCTAAACCCGCTGCCAAAAAAGCCAACGGCAAAGACTGCATCTGCGAGCAAGAAGTAAATTAACAAACATACTCATCATCGGAAGAGTATTTGCGGATTTCTTAAATAGGAAATTCGTTTTTTACCAAAGCCCTTTTCAGGGCTACAATTTAATGTATTTTCAAAGAGACCAAAAGATTTCAAACGTTCTTGTCATCAACAAGTGACAGTTAGATAAAGAATTTTTAATAAAAGATGATAGTAGAGAAGCACAGTTCAGTGCATGTTTTTGATCTTTGTGCCTTTTTAATTGAGTTTTTCTCGAGTTTTTTTCAATTAATTTAAGAAACGCAGTTATGACCCCTCCCTTATTATTTGTAGTTGGATACTTTAATCTACACCAGATAAAATGGCATTTTACATTTTACGACTCAATTATTATATATGATTGTATTATTTCTAAATATTTTAAATTCTTTGAAAAAATCGATTTGTGGCCCTGAAAAGGGCCTTTTGACTTATGTACAGCAATCTGAAATTTACTTGGAGCTTGTGTACTTGGTGACTGCTTTTGTTCCCTCACTGACAGCGTGCTTAGCCAACTCTCCCGGCAACAATAGACGAACAGCGGTTTGGATTTCCCGACTGGTGATGGTAGAGCGTTTGTTATAGTGGGCCAAACGAGATGCCTCTGCAGCAATACGCTCAAAAATGTCGTTCACAAAGCTGTTCATGATGCTCATGGCCTTCGAAGAAATGCCGGTGTCGGGATGGACCTGCTTCAACACTTTGTAAATGTAGATGGCATAGCTTTCCTTCCTCTTCTTCTTCTTCTTCTTGTCAGTCTTGGTGATATTCTTCTGAGCCTTGCCAGCCTTCTTGGCTGCCTTTCCACTAGTTTTCGGCGGCATTACTATTATTAATCACTCACTTCGATACACTTCACGTATGATTGCTTGACGATAACTATTTGCTTGTGATATATACTTTTATTTGAACGACGCTTTCACGTTAAAATTCGGTACAGCGCGCACAACGCGTGGAGCCGTTCATCCCTAAGTTGAAAAGGTAGGTAGTAGAAAAAAGTATAAGTACAATGAGCGTTTGCTCGGTATTCACAAACATTCGAGTTTTGTGCGTTAGCAGTGTAACAGTGAAATAAGTAAATATGTCTGGTCGTGGTAAAGGTGGAAAAGTGAAGGGAAAGGCAAAGTCGCGTTCCAACCGCGCTGGTCTCCAGTTTCCTGTTGGTCGAATTCATCGTCTTCTTCGCAAAGGCAACTACGCCGAACGTGTTGGTGCCGGTGCTCCTGTGTACTTGGCTGCCGTTATGGAATACTTGGCCGCCGAAGTCTTGGAATTGGCTGGCAATGCTGCTCGCGATAACAAGAAAACTAGGATCATCCCACGCCATCTGCAATTGGCCATCCGCAACGATGAAGAGTTGAACAAACTGCTTTCGGGCGTTACCATTGCACAGGGAGGTGTTTTACCTAACATCCAGGCCGTTCTCCTGCCAAAGAAAACAGAAAAGAAGGCTTAATTTACCAGCCGACTCAAATATATCGTGTTATATATATGTAAAAAATAATACTTAAAACCAAACGTCCTTTTCAGGACGACCAAAAATATTTAAAAAGAGGATTAAGGTTTTCTCATGAAAATATTACATATTACCAAATCGTGTATAACCCAAAGTTAATAAATAAATGTAGTCACTGTTAGTATTTTCGGTAGGTAGGGAGGTAGATTCTTTTATTGTTGGGTTCGACATTTTGTGAGTTTGAAGAAAAATGTTTAGCCGAAGGCATTTGCCAACGACCATACGTTGGTTCTCGACCGATGTTGCTGGCATTCGTGTCTGGCATAAGTTAAATATGTATATGAATGTCCTCTCAATTAAAGAGATTTAAGTTAATAATTTAATTCATTTTGTTTAAGGGAACAAACAATTCGCTGTTTGCATTTTATTTGTTTTCAGTTAAACGTTGGATAAAATTGAATAGTTTTCATCTCTTTCAAGAAATATTTGGTGGTCCTGAAAAGGACCGATTGGTATGACTGTACTTTTACACAAAATGAAGTATTTTTAGCCTCCGAAACCGTACAGAGTACGGCCTTGTCTCTTCAGAGCATAAACAACATCCATTGCAGTGACTGTCTTCCTCTTAGCATGCTCGGTGTATGTAACCGCATCACGGATAACATTTTCCAAAAACACCTTCAGGACACCACGGGTTTCTTCATAAATGAGTCCAGAAATACGTTTCACTCCACCACGACGAGCTAAACGACGGATAGCTGGCTTTGTGATGCCCTGGATGTTATCACGCAACACTTTGCGATGACGTTTAGCGCCGCCTTTGCCCAAGCCTTTTCCACCTTTACCACGACCAGTCATTTTTCACTTGTTTTTTTATTTTTACTTAACACTGCACGAATGTCAGAAAGCAACTAATGCTTGTTCAGTCGCAAGCGCTTCTATTTATACAAAAACATCTGAAACAAAGAGCGGGTACAGAGATATTTCCATCCCGCTCACACACTTCCCTACCAACGCGAGCAGCCACCACCAATTTTTCTATATAAACGAGTCACAAAACGAGCTCTCGATTGTTGTGTTCTCAACAGTGACAGTGTGAAGTAAGAATTGTGAAAGAAAAAAATGGCTCGTACCAAGCAGACTGCTCGTAAATCGACGGGAGGCAAGGCTCCTCGCAAACAGTTGGCAACTAAGGCAGCACGTAAGAGTGCTCCAGCGACCGGTGGTGTGAAGAAACCTCATCGCTATCGTCCCGGTACTGTTGCACTGCGTGAAATCCGTCGCTACCAGAAGAGCACAGAGTTGCTTATTCGCGAAGCTGCCGTTCCAGCGTTTGGTCCGTGAAATCGCTCAGGACTTCAAGACCGATTTACGTTTCCAGAGTTCGGCTGTGATGGCTCTGCAGGAAGCTAGCGAAGCCTACCTGGTTGGATTATTTGAAGATACAAACTTGTGCGCTATCCATGCTAAGCGTGTCACCATCATGCCTAAGGACATTCAGCTGGCCAGACGTATACGTGGCGAGCGTGCTTAAATTGTTTTGGCATAAATTATAAACAAATCGGTCCTTTTCAGGACCACAAAAGATTTTTACCAAAGAGATTTTGAATTTTCGTAAATAACAAGCTATAATATGATAAAAATAAATGTTTTAGTACGCGTTCTAAACGATTATAACCTTGTTTTTTTTTTTGTAACTTGTTTGCAATTTTAGCATGATTTCCATTCTGCATCTGCAGATACGTTGGAAACGTTTAGATATGATAGTTCTTGGATCTGGTTGAATCCCTTCTAAAGATTATATATAAATTTCTTTATTAAGCAACACGCCTGTGTTGGCATTCGTATTGTTTTACTTAAAAATCTACTTAATCTTTTTGCTACAAGCATAAATTTCAACTTACATTTCATTTATTAAATGTGATATGTACATTAATGATACAATGAGAGTTCAGTGAAAAATGTTATTGAAATAGATGGTTTTTATAGGAAAAGATCTACAAGATTATTTGATCATATAATACAATAATATATTAATAATTAATAATATAAATATTGTACTTTTATGTGTTGCTCGCATACTGCGAGTGTTATGGATATCCGAATGTTGTACGAGGGCGCAATTAAACTGTTATAATTTAATGTTGTGCAGTACATTTTGTATCAAACAGTTGTACCTTGAGGATTTTATTGTATTATTTTATATTCAAAATATTTAATAATTAATAATTGATATTTAGCACTGACATTTATATCTCCGGACATTTTACTCTTGTTGCTTGCATTCCGGACTAGGTTGTTTTCTACAGATAATGGTCAAAGAAAAGTCATGATTAAAAATCGAATTTATCAGTTATGTCGTTTTTAATTGATGTGTTTTAATAAAGTATAGTTCAAATATTATAAACAAAATAACGATTTTGCAAGGTTTGTTATAATAATATTAAAAAACAATGTTTTTCAATAACAATTGCTACCTGATGGTACAAAGTCAAACTTCAAGCGGCTGGCAAGCCTCTGACACTTAACAAAACAAAACCAAACAAATGATAATTGAATGATCATATATCTTAGAAAATATATTTAGATACAGATTTATTGATTTGTAAGGATAAACCATTTGAAACGGTAAATTAACAACAAGATGAAGGATTGAACAATCGTTCAATGGTGCAAACATTCTCGTTGGGCTCTCCTCCTCGATTCTCACTTAATCGAGTGACCATATTGCATGGTGAATTCGAGTTAATCTTGATTTTAAGAGTGCTAATCGTTTTGAAAGTGAAGTGAAACATGTCTGATTCAGCAGTTGCAACATCCGCGTCTCCTGTAGCTGCCGCACCAGCCGCAGCCACAGCCGAGAAGAAGGTGGCCACCAAAAAGGCAGTATCAGTATCGGCATCGAAGGCAAAGAAGATAGCTGCTCCACCGTCACATCCGCCAACTCAGCAAATGGTAGATGCATCGATAAAAAACTTGAAGGAGCGTGGTGGCTCGTCACTTTTGGCTATCAAGAAATATATCACTGCTACATACAAGTGTGATGCCCAGAAGCTAGCCCCGTTTATTAAGAAGTACTTGAAGACTGCAGTTGCAAGTGGAAAGCTTGTCCAAACAAAGGGTAAGGGTGCATCAGGTTCGTTTAAACTGTCTGCATCAGCCAAGAAAGAGCCCAAGCCAAAGGCTTCCCCAGTGGAAAAGAAATCCAAGAAGGTAGCTGCATCCGCTGTGGCAGCAGCAGCAGCAGCTAAAAAGAAGAAAGGTGCATCCACCACCGCAAAGAAATCGGCTACTGCAGCAGATAAGAAGCCATCCAAGGCGGTAGCAACCACAAAGAGTGCTGAGAAGAAAAAGGCAGATAAGGCAAAGGCAAAGGATGCCAAGATAACTGGTACCGTTAAGGCTAAGCCCACTACAGCCAAGGCCAAGCCAAGCGTACCAAAGGCAAAGGCACCAAAGCCTAAGACAACGACCACAAGTGCCAAATCTAAAAAGGCAGCGTCTGCAGCGACACCAAAGAAAGCTAAACCCGCTGCCAAAAAGCCAACGGCAAATACTGCATATGAGAGCAAGAAGTAAATTAACAAACATACTCATCATCGGAAGAGTATTTGAGGATTTCTTAATTGGGAAATTCGTATTTTACCAAAGCGCTTTTCAGGACTACAATATAATACATTTTCCATGAGACCAGAATATATGCAAGATATTGTTTATGCTTATAATTTGAGAGAACAGAATATTGTTTATATCTTCTTGCGGTCTGTTAGTCATCAAAATCCGGTTTAAAAACGATTTGTTTAATAGAATATGCATATCTTTTTGCGCTAAACGCTATTGCTACCATTGATTCTGATATTTTATTGCTGCTTGGTAATGATTAATTAAAAATCGTGTTACTTGCCGGGCACCAAATCCATAAATTGGGTGGGTGTATTGGCTTAATTTCCCACTAATTTGATGTGACTTACCAATTAAGGTAATTTTTCATTAAAAGGTTTTCTAGTGTTCCAGTTAGATACCTGATTACGATCAACAAGAATTCACTAAATCAACAAGAATGGAACTTATATAGAGTCGTCATGAGGCCAAATTCTGACTGCCG
The DNA here is from genome assembly GCA_018904305.1 of Scaptomyza montana. Classification (NCBI taxonomy): domain Eukaryota; kingdom Metazoa; phylum Arthropoda; class Insecta; order Diptera; family Drosophilidae; genus Scaptomyza; species Scaptomyza montana. The sequence continues at coordinate 5,213,964 of JAEIGR010000004.1, forward strand.
GTTGGAATATGGAATCGTGGCGACACCTCTCTCTTGGAGCGCTGTTTCTCTGCCAGCGCATTTCGTGCCCGAGTTTCAAGTCACTCGGCTTGCCGACTGTGCTACGCTTTTTTTCTCTTCTAGCACAGCCAGCCAGCCGTTCTGTGTGTATGCGCCCATAGCTAGCGATTTTGCAGCGCGCAGTCGCTTCTTCGCTTGCTGTTCGCACTCTTTTCCTTGTATAAGCATATGAGCGTGTATACGTCACAAGATCATATGTTATGTTTATTTCTTATCACTTTTTGCGACGTTGCTATAGTGAAGCTATGCACTATACCCACATACATATAAGTTCCATTCTTGTTGCTATATAAGTTCTATTCTTGTTGGTTTGGACACTCTATTTAGTGAATTCTTGTTGATAATACTTAACAAGAAATACATATATATATGATTGCTATGTTTGTAAGTTTTTTGTAAATTAAGTATATTTAACGGTAATTTTTTTTTAAATAAATTAGGCAGTTTTAAAAATGTTCAATTATGAGGAAAACCTAGTTACTTCTTGGAACCGAATATTTAAGCAATATTTGTATAAATCACTGTGGGATGCGGTCACGAAAATGGGACCATTCCTTTTGATAATACTGATACAACGCAACTGGGTCGCTTCGCGGATACTTTTGCTTAGGTTTAGTCTGGGCAGAAACTAAAAAGATGAAATTCATTAAAGTCGATGTTAACGATCAGATGCTGCATTCATACCCTTTAATAACTTGCGGCTAGTACTCCGCGGACGACGTGGTTTAAGAGACGGCCGTGGGATCTCCTCGTCCCTAGATGCATCTCTGTTCCGCTCCTTAGATGACCTGCGTGTCCGGCTGCGACTGGAACGAACCGAATCGCCCGATTTCTGCATCGCTATAGACGCATCTAACAAAAGTTGTTTCCGAAACAAGGATGCTATGTCCGCATCACCTCGTCCGCCGCTGGCCAAACGATTCAGACTCGGTGGCTGCTGCTTGTTGTTTGATAATTCAATGGATGTCACCAAACTTTCATTGCCTAGTTTAGCTCGCGAGCTGACTGTGTTGCGCTTATACAAACTGCTGAAATAGTCCTCCTTCGGGTTCTGTGCCAGACGTTCCTCATGTTTGATAAGCTTGCGCAAGTCTAAATAGGATCAAAAAAGTGGTAGTTAGCTAGCATCAGAATAGCGTTTAAAATGAGAAATGCAATAAATGTATGTATATATATATATATTTTTTAATTGTTGTGTTTTAATGGACTTTTTTTTTTTACAATTGCTTTTTTTCTTTGTTTATTATTCTTTTTATACATAGTTTGAGCATGATGTTGATATTTTTTCTTTAAAAACACAATGTAGTTTATTATTATTTTGTTTTTTAGTTATTAAATTGCAAATAACTGAATGTTCTTCTTACACAATTTACGTATGCAAAATTAAGTTGTTCTATTTAATTTTTCTTTTTTTCTTTATCTTGTTTTTTATTGTTTTGTAGTCGGCTAAGGGCGCTTCAAAGAGCGCACGGAATTTGTTCTAAACTAAATATTAAACTAACTTATCTTACGATTTTTGTTTTCTTTTTTTGATGATTCCCAAACAAAGGACTTATGTAAACTTTGAACAATGGCGACAATGATTGTGAGAATGTTTAATAATTTACATACAGGAGGAAAATTATGAAATTGTGCAGTAATGCATTGATGAAGGAAAACATTTTCCTCCCATGAATTTTACACTTAAATCTAAACACAATAGTTATATGTATATCTATACCTATATGAGGGTGACAAATGATTTTAATTGTGATCAGCGACGATATCGAAAGCGACGAAAGGGCGCCCGAAGTCGCCGGCATGTGACACGCACCTCCTTTTTAAGAAATTGTGATATGGCTAACGATTTGACTGCTGCCGTTGCTGCCGCCTCTGCTGCACAACTGCTTGCCGCTTTTCCATTATTTGGTGGCGCATATTTTGAGATGTCAAATTTGCGTTTAGGCGTTGTCGTCTGATGCGTACAGTGTTCCAACGAATCCCCCGCTTGAGTATTGCTCAAATCCATATCAGTGTCAAGGCCATCCGATGAGACGGTAAATATATCCGAATTATCACCCAATTTCTCGCTGGGTGATATGCAACTGCCCAGACTACCATTCATTTGTGGTGTTCGCGATTGTTGCTGTATGCTTGGCGTCGATGTGGCACTCAAACGATGATGATGATGATAGCCATTCGTTATTTGTAGCGTGAGTAATGATGACTTTTTATTGTCAGCTGTATTTTTCACCGGCGTTGTATTGTACGTAATACGAGCACGTTTCTCAGTCGGTTCATCGTGCGTGTTTAATTTATGATCGTGCTTTATGTTGTCATCGCCATAAGCATCTTTATACACATCATCATCATCATTGTCTACATCATCATCATCGTCGTCATCTTCTTCAACATCCGCATCGGTTGCATCGATTTCCACATCACGTTCCAGCTGTTCTTCAATGGAATCGGCCATTGTTTCATTATCATCATCCTCATCGTCATCATCATTATCATTATCATTTGGACCATTAACGCTTCCAACTTCATCATCCACATCTGTTGCAGGCGGAGTCATAACAACATTTTCTCGTGTCGCTGTTGTTGTTGATCTTGTCTTCTTCTTATCAGCTTCATCCTCGTCCTCATTAACATCTCCGTCGGCATCCAGATCAGCATCAGCATTATCACCACTTCCACTGTCATCTTCATCCGCGTTATCATCGTCTTTTTCTTTGCCAATCTCTATTTCGTTCGTTGTTGTTGTTGTTGTTGTCGTCGTCGGCTCTTCTTCAGTTTCAAGTGTTTCATGCTTTAAGCCAGACAATAGCTTTTCCTCCATCACCGTTGCCGGGCCCGTAGCTCTTCGACGGCAACTAACACGTTCACCGGGCAACAATCTCGCCGCTGTCCCCCGACGTCTTTGGGTTCGTGGCCAACCCGTTCGATTCGATTTGAGAGATTTGCGTTTACGTTGATAGCTGCAATACAAATTGATGCGATTGTTTCGCCGTCCTGCCGCTAACCCATCATCATCATCTCCACTAACTGCACTGCCACCGTCGCCAAGCAAATCACACAAATCGAAATCGCTAGTAAAACAGCAGCCCTCTGTGGGCGGCGGTGTTTGAGCATTTACATTTGCACAAGCATATTCCACAATCTCATTGCTGTCATCTGCATCATCAGCACTTGGATCATATTCGCGTCCAGTGAGTTCCAAATATTTATCAATTTGCCAAGCAATCAATAATGGATTCACATATTGCCGGCTAGCATCTAACTGCTTCAATGCACTGCTCTCCATCTCATATTCGAGTATACCTTTTTTGCTGGGCAGCTTACGAACACCAGCAACAAGACCCAAGCCAGTTGGTTGCTGTTGACCTCCCGAACGCATTCCGGATGTTGATGTTGTTGTTGCGTTGGCCAATTGTAGTCGCTTATTGCGTTTAGCTAGCAATCCAACCGCTTTTGTTGTTGCCTCGAGACGACGGGAATAGCTGGCGGCAGCAGCAGCAGCGGCAGCTGTTGGACGACGACATCGTGTTGGCGGTATGCGCGGTGTTGTTGTTGTTGTGATTGGTGGCAAGTTATCATATTTGTTTTGTCCCCGACGCATACGTTTCACCGTCTCACTTATTTCGGTGGCAAAACGCAGTTCTTCGACAGGTGTTACCGCTTGGGAGCGTGTATTGTGTGGTTCTTTTTTAAGTGGCAACTTAGTTGCAACTGTTGGTGTTGTTGTTGGTGGTGGTGGTAGTTCCTCCGCCTCTGAGTTAGTTTTACTCTGTGAATCCTGTCGCTGGCGTATTATGCAACTGACCAACGCCAATGTGGATGCATGTTCCCGTGGTGATTTACGTGGTGGCAGCTCGGCAACGCGTGCCAATTGCTTATTGCGACACGATGTCATGCCACTTTTTTGACTGTTGCTGCAACTGCTACTCGTGTTGCTTTGCGTGGACGCGGCACGCACCAATTCCAACATATTCTGCGCACGCTGCTCATTGACTGAGGCAAATTCACGTTCCAATAGCTCCGGTGTGCTCGCTTTGCTATCACATTTCGCTACAGGCATTATGGCTGTGTTTAATGCTTGTTGATGTTGTTGCTGCTGTTCTTGCTGATAGCGCTGAAGTAGATGCAACTTTTTGTGCTTATACATGGATGAGGGTGTTTTTGTTGTTGCAGTTGTGGCAGTTCCAACATCTCGCTTCTCGAGTTTAATTGTTTCCGTTTTAACGACCTCCTGCTCCAGCTCTACCTTGCGTCGACACATTGTGCAGCTGTGTGAACTTGTACGCTCCATTGGTATGGGTCCCAGTTCGTAGGGCAGCTTTCGATAACACGTTGTTCCATAGTAACTGTAATAGTGCTCCTCGCCATCATCCTGACGCTGAAAGACACGATGCCACAAATCACCGCCAGGCAACTCTTCAAATGTATAGCGCAATTTTTGTAAATGTTCACTTTTGCTCCAATCATAGATGAGATCTGTTGTTGCTGTTGCAGTTGTTGTTGTCATCGTTGACGTTGTTGTTGTTGTCGTTTGATTGTTTTGCTTGATTTTGGCTATTGAAAGCTTTCGTTTTCTGCCACAGCGTCGTGTTGGTGACTTTATTGTAATCTTCTTTTGCTTCTCCTTTTCAACGCTTTGCTTCAGATAGACTGTTAGACGAGATAATCTTCTTGCGGCACGTTCCTCGCGTGTATCTAAACGACTCGGCGTTGTTGGTGGAATCGAGCATTTAAGCAATTTATCATTTGCCACATAATCTTCATCGCTGCCCGATGAGCTAGACTCCTCCCCCCCATCATCATCATCATCATCATCTCCATCTTCAGCATCATTATTTTCCTCCTCATCAGCCTCCACTTCCTCCTCCTCGTTCTCCTCCTCATCGTTGTCATCTTCGTTATCTGTTGCTGTTGCCTGTTGCTGATTTTCATTCTTTTTTTTTGTAACAGTTTGTTCCCCCATCCGATCCTCCAAGTTGCCACCGCGTTTGCTGCTGCTGTTGCCACCGCCGCCAACTGTTGTTTCTGTGCGTCGACGCAGCTGCAGCTGATTGCTAGTTGTTGCTGCCGTAACAATTGCCGTTGCTGTTCGGCTACTTTTGCGCGTTGCCATTGATTGGCATTGTTGCTTTTTCAATTTTAGCAATTGTTGTTGCGATTGTTGCATCTCTGGCTGGATGGGGGCGATTGGAAAGCGCTGCTGTTGTTGTAGGCCATTATTACTGCTACTGCTGCCAGTTGATATTTTTCGCTGTGCCACGCCCATCCGCCTTCTGCCCACTACCGTTGCACGTTTGCCAGGCGTTAGAGTTGTTGTTATTGTTGCTGTTGGCAACTCTGCATCTTCGCTTGTACTATCCAAGCTAACAGAAGAGATACTAGTATGACCACCACCGCATCGCACCACATCCGATGTTGTCTGACGATCCACATCGGTGGCCAATTCACTGCTACTCCGCGTCGTCGTCGTCGTTCGGGGAAACATAAAGTTTTCCGCTTCCCCGTTGAGACGTTGCAATTCCGATTGTCGCACCTTTTGGAATTTCACTATTAACGAGGGTGAATCTAGCACATTGGTATTATTGGCTCCTCCCCGCCTCATACGTGGCGTTGTTGTTGTCAGTCCATCGTTTGTTTCCACAACCTTGTAAAGGGATGAGGGCGGCAGCATTGCACGTATCGGTGGCGACAATACCGAATTTTGTGTCTTTCGCCTTGTCGCAGTTGTTGTTGTTGTTTGCTCGAGCAGATTTCCAGCAACAACAGGCGTTGTTTGCATGTTGGGCGACGGAGGAGTCTGCGGACCAGGCGATGTATTCGGCGTCGCACGAAACTTTTCGGAGTAATGCTTGCCTTTAGTAATGCGCTTGGATTTCTCACGCAATGCTGGCGATGGTCGTTGACGATTGTTGTTGTTATTATTATTGCTGCCGGAAAGATTAAGTTTTTGTGCATTTGCTTCGATTTTGGATTGATTAAGCGACTTATTGTTGTTGATAGAAATGGCACTATTGCTATGCAGCTCATCCACATCCATGTCGTCGATCTCGTTTAGCGGTTGTGGCTTCTGTTCCCTCTCGAGAAATCCGTCAACACTCGCCGATACCTGAATCAGTTTGTCGAGTGCAAGAAAATTATGCGCGTTTTTGGCAAATAATTCGTGCTCCTTACTCTGTAAATGTATGGTCAACGTATCGTATTCGATCTTACAAATCTCACAAACGCCGCACTGCTTATCGCTGGATTCTTTTTGGTCGCGACAATGCGACCGCGGACTATCTGGAGCTGTTTGCTTCTTCTTTAGCGCTTGAACGGCAGCGTGTTGCAATGGCAACGGTTGCGTTTGCGGCGTTTGAAGCGTCTGCTGCTGCAGCGTTTCCTTTTCCTGTTGACGTTGTGAGCTGCGCGAGCCAAGCGATTTACGTGTCATACTCTGCACATGTGCCGCCTTGGTATGTAAACGGAAAGCACTATCTTCGCTGCACAAATCGATTTTTGGCCACTCTTCGGGCTGTTTCAGTAAATGATAGTAGGGTCGATTATTGCGTTTAATTGTTTCGATCTTGATGAAGTTACCCTTCAGTTGGATTATATTTGCTGATGATCCACCGCCAGATTGTAATGCTCCACCAAGTGAACCACCTTGCACCAAATATTGACGCAGCTCTGTTTGTATGCGCCGAAAAAAGCGTAGTGCGTATTCAGTCTTCCAGATCGTATAGTTGCCGCAGCTTTCCTTATTCTTATTATGATTATTGTTGTTATTGTTGAGCTGATGTTGTGGCAGTTGTTGCTCCGTTTGTTGTTGTGCAGCGCGCACACGACTCAAAATTGCATCGGCGCGCGTTTGCCGACCCCGTCGCTGTATACCGCTGCCATCATCCTGGGGAGTAGGATTTGGTGTTTGTGGTGTTTTCGGTGTTGCCGGCTGTTGACTGTTGTTCTTGCTTCGTAGGTCCAACGACAATGAGGTTGTGCTTCTGTCCTTGTCGGTTATGAAATGTGTTATGCTGTCGTTGAGGAAGAATTCGAGGGTGCCGCCAAGCGCTTTGATTTCAGCCTCAATGCGATTTGTTAGCTGATGATCGCATATATCCAAATAGAATTTAAAATGGCAAAGTGGTCGCTTGCTCTTGATCACCTTTACTTTTGAGCGATGCGGAGGAGGCGGTTGTTGTTGCTGTTGCTGAAGCTCTGGCTGGGGCTGCTGTGAATGCTGCTGTTGCTGAGGATTCGCTTTTGCTGTTGCGAGTTTGCTTTTGCTAGCACTTTGCTTATCCGACTGTGGTTGCATACCTTTAGGCGCAAATGAGCTGTATTTGTTGTTTGTTGTTGAACCAAGAATTAGAGATAAATAAATGGAGAAAGGAATTAGTTTCATTTGAAATGCACTTAATTTAATGACATCAGCAGCAGCCACCAACCAATTAAAAGCATTACAGCATCCATAATTTTTTTTTTTCGCTTTTTCTGTTTGAGTACTTAAACAAAAAAAACAAATAAATAACAACACTCATGTGCATTAAGGTGAAAAATGATAAATTAAATTATAAACAATCAAGTGTGAGTTTCACTTGCAGCTGGTCGTCAAACTTAAAAAACAAAAACAGTTGTGTTGATTTTTGGTACAGAAAAGCAAACAAACAACATGGACTCATTTTGAGTTTTTATTTTTTTTTTAATCACAAGCGGTTTGCCATGCACACAAATACCTTCGAATTTTCCGCTCATATTTTGTTCAATTTCTAGGGATGGAACTGAATCAACGTTGTTTTCGATATTCTATGTTGCATTTTTGCGTATCGATTGGTCGTGTTGTTGTTTATCACTGGTAATTGGTACTTAAATTTATGAGATTTATGGAACATGTGCAACATTTATTACCACTGAGCATACCAGTGTTGGTACAAATGTACCGCATGTGGCAAAAGTGCTTAGAGGGTCATCCCTACTACAAATCAACACATATGTAAGCCAATTTTTTTTTTATTTACATATGTGTGTATCTTCCCATTGCGTGCACAGAGCACAAACGTATAACTTGTGTGCAGGGTTGAAAGCGAGCCATCTCAACAGCCGCAACAATAACAACAACGAAAACCTCGAGTCGGTGACCGTTTGGCTAATAGAATAAAGAGCAGACGTTTCAATTTTTTTTAAACGAATGTACGTACTCATGCATATACATATCTACGTCTCATTTTTTTGTTTTCGTTTCGCAGCTGCTTCAAAATCGAAAGATATGTATTACCACACATTATTATCATGCAATGGCGGCTTAAATTAAGTCACATTTAAATATTGCTGCTGTTTCCATAACCAGCTGTTTTGCAAGCGGATACCTTTGAAAACGTAATAGCGAATAAGAAATATTGTGCACATAACGTAAACGCCAAAATCGGTATTTAATTTCACCTCGGTTTAGTCAGAACACAACAAGAGTGAAAAAAATGGATAGAGTAAAAACACATAAGCAAAAAGAGCAAAGCAAAGACAACAAAACGTTTATTTGTATGTGTGTACCATTACAATGCACAGGCAGATATGTTTATGTGAAGCTGTTGCTGCTGCGAAACTTCAGCAACTAAACCTAAAACTGAAAATTGTATATGTACATATATATATATATATATATATATAGGTACGTTCGTACATACATATATGTACATATATTAGTAAATATGTGCGTGCGTGCACATTTTATATGTTTCGTATGCGATGGAGCCCGAAACATGTTCACACATATATACACACAAACACAAACAGCGACAGAGCAGTTGCCACCACAACGACCAAAGCAGCGGCAAGCGGTGGGCACAATAACAGCAACAAACGTTTTTGTTGCTGTTGTCGTCGTCGCCAGTCGAAAAAAATGCTTTGCTAAAGCGCTTGCAATCGAATGTACATACAATTCTATATAAAGATATATGTATACTGATGTATGTTTGTACATGCGTTTGAATGTATTCGTATAAACCTCAAGTACACAAAGCGCTTTGGCAAATTTGTTTTTTTTTCGTTATTTGTACTGAGTTATTTACAATTTACGAGTAATACTCGTTCATTTTGCATTATACACAGCTAAGAACTGAACTTCTGTCGCCGTCGTTGTTGTTTGCTCCTCTTGTATTTTGTGAGAAAATAAGAATTAAGAAAACAAAAATGGTGACGAATTGTTCGTAAAAATTAAACTTGCTGTAATTTAAGTTACATTTTTAAATGCTTATTGCATTCACTGCACACATTCACGCACACACACGTCACATGCAATGGCGGGAACTGATAATTTTGGGTTTGTTTCTTACCTTTTAAAAATTCACGGAGTTGTTCGGCTGATATATTCCTGTAGCCCAATTCATTTAGGTGCTGAAGTATAGCCCGCGCATCCAATGACAAATGTGACATTTTTCCAGCACAAGCATTTACTGATATATGTATAGAGTTGTTGTATAAAGTTGTTAAGTTTTGTTCATAAACTACGCGCACACACGAAAACGCACACGCAGAGCATACACGAAGACGTCGACCAGTAAATAGTGTTTCTCTTTCCCTCTTTTGTTGTTGCTCCGTTTCTTTGCTGTGTTCACTTTGTGTTCCGTGCTTCTTCTTCTTCTTGAGCCCGCTTTTGTGCTGCCGTTTGCTGCCGACAATCGGATTGACAAGCAAAAAAATTTTCACTGTACCTTTTTTTTGTCATTCGATTTGGCAAATGCTTTGGAAGTTGAGTTTATTTTTCAGGCTTTCGTCTACACGCTAAAATTTATTTAGTTGTTGTGAATTTAATAGGATGCTGGTGCCTATGAAAGGTACACAACAAAAACGCCTGTAAATGAGCGTCGCCGTTGTCGCGTCACTTTAACGTGTGTTGTTTTTTGATTTTTTCAGCTAACTGAGTGGCCGTTCATTTTTCATTGCAGCATAGTCGTCATGAACAAGAAAATATTGCTGATTTGTGTGTTTTTCACATAATTGTTCAATGATTTTATAACAATTTCCACAACGTTAATGCTCACGCACACTCAACTCGAACAATAACTCTTGCAGTGAACAATGATGCTATCGATAGAATTTGTTGGTAGGCATTAGCGATGGTATTCATTACGTATCGATACCAATGTTAATCGAAAAAGGTACTTATTTTTCTTGTTTACGCTTTTGTGTGCATCTGCGTGTGCGTCCGTTCTTAATTTTCTACTACTAGTATTTACTATACATATACATATATTAAATATGTCTCGCCACTATAATGCATTTCTGATGTGTCTGCTCGTTGTTGGTGAGTTCAAATTTGTCCCATATAACGGATATAAATACAAAATATATAATTGTATAAAATTTAAAAAAAAAAAAAAATTGTTGCATTCTTTGTCACGCACACAGCCTCCAGTTGTTTGATATCTAGCGTGGAGTGCTATCGTCGCGGATATCAGCGAGGGGCGGCGACAACGATGACATCAACGCCGCCGCCAGCACCGCAGACACCCAAGGAGTATTTGGACAGTAAATCGAGTTTCTCAACTTTCGGAATAATTGCCATAATATTCACAATTATTGTGCTCTCGCTGGCATTTTACTATGGCATCATGTGCTATCCGCTACTGTGCCGCGATGATAAAAAATATCGCTTTATGGACGTTTCATCCACAATAACGGCAGCAACATCACCTTCAATTCAATCAATTGAGAACTATCCGGTTGATCAGAAGCATCATCATCATTCTCTTGCCTGAGTAAATCCATAATTAAATGCTAACTGACCTGCTTTTATGCATCGAATATTAACAAAGGAGAACAAGAACAATGGAAGGCTTAAAGGAAGAGATTTTTTAAAAATACATTTACATAAATAGCAGCTAAATTACGATTCATACTCATTCCAAACGGTTTAAGTGCTGAGTCACGCTTAAAATTTTTGGCAATTCTTTTTGCTTGTTGCTCAACTACCGCTGTGAATTTTGGAACCTAACATAAATGACGAATATTTTTATTTGAGATTTACAATTTACAATTAGCTTTAAGTGAATCTATGCTGCTCACAGGCTGTACTTAAAAACATCAACGTACTTAATATACATACATATATTTTTATATTCCCCTTTATACATGTAATTTTTATATAGATTACATTTAGATTAAGTGCCCCATTTTTTGCCAAGAATTTATGCATTTATTACTCGAACTCACGGACCTTTGCTTACCATTCTTAGATAATTAAATATACATAAATACACTTTTGAAATTTTCCAACAAAAATGTTACTTTTATTTCGTTACCTTTAAAGATATTTCTGGTTGTAGTAGAAAATAGCTAATACATAGTATTTAGTTACAATTGGCTGACTTGAAAATGCATGTTTTTTTTGTGTGCTGGATTCTGAAGCGATTTGAGCGATGGGCTGCAGTCTTGATGGGAATGTTGTTGTGATGCGGCCATTACAGCTCGTCCTTAACATCGTCGTCCAGATCAATATCACTCAGATCGATATCCTCCTCGGTGGGCAACTGGCCATCCTTGCCATCCCAGGCATCGACGCTGATAATCTTTGGTTTCTTAGCGCCGCGAACTGGAGCCGTGTGTCCACGTCCATAGGATATGTCGCGCAGGAACTCATTGATGCCATCCTTGGAGAATGAGCCTTTAAGCACAGAGAATTTCATTTTCTTAAAGTTGACCACAGCCATGGCGGGATAGCCAAAACCGCCAACTTCCAAAGATTCCTCCAGAGCTGGCTGCTGACCACCCTCAGACCAGGCCCAGCCCCATAGCTTCTGCTTGAACTTCTCGCCAAGGGTGCGCAGTGTGCCCAGGAACTTGTTGCGACACTTGGCATCGCAGTCCAGAATATGGGGCAGTACGGATACCACGCACAAGGGTTTACCCTCGCAGGCACTATCGAATGTGGACTCGGAGGTGATCTCAATGAGCTCTGGTGGTGGCACATTTTCCGTATGCTTATCACTGGCCCAGGCTATAATGTCCGATGCAGTGCGTCCACCATTGTATTCCTGAGCATCGCTGGCACGATTCGAGTTGGCTGGGAAAAATTTAATCGTTGGATAACCGCGCACATTATACTCGGCTGCCTTATTCTGATGCGCTGTGGCATCGAGAGCGCCAAACTTGACCTTGCCCTTCAGCTCCTTGGCCGCCTTGGCCCACTCGGGTTCCAGATTCTTGCAGTGACCACACCATGGAGCAAAGAACTCCACCAGCCAAATGTCATCCGAGTTGAGCACCAGTTTATCAAAGTTATCTTCTGTCAATTCGATGACGTCACCGCTGCCGGAACCAGATGAACCGCTCCCGCCCCCGCCACCACCTAAAGCAGCATGCACCTTCTTCTTGGCCTCAGCTAATGCCGCCTCCGCAATTCCGCTAGCTGTGCGCTGACCATTGAAATCCGTGGGCGTTTGTTTGCTGGCACCGAATATTTTGATGGTTGGAAAGCCACGTACATTAAAGCGGCCGCCCAGCTCTTTATGCTCATCCGCATTGATTGAACCAACTTTAATTGTACCCTTAAGCGCCTTGGCCAGTTTCTTGTATTCGGGCACAAGGCTTTGACAATGTCCGCACCAGGGTGCATAGAATTCCACCACCCAAATGGAATCGTCTTGCAACACCAAGCGATCAAAGTTGGATGGCGTCAGTTCTACAACGTTATCGGAAGCTGAGTAAAAGGCGCTTCCACTGGCAAACAATAGCATAAATATGCTAGCTGTTAGGGGGCGTATCATATATTTGTATATTAAGATTTCATTTATAAAAACACAACATTTACTTACATGCATATAATAGCTGCATCATTGTAGCTTCTGTTTAATTTACTGAAGATTTTTAGACTATACTTTAGCTTTTTGTGTCGGCTACTTCTATGAATGATGTGTTTGATTCTGATTTCTTGAGTCAAATTGCCGATTTACACGTCACTTGCTTGCGTTGGTCTTTACACGGTTTTAGCCAACACTTAAAATAGCTGTGGCCACCCAAAAGCTTTAACATTTACTAAAGCGTTACTATTGGCGCGCACTTTTTTTTTTTAAGAAACGAAATTAATTAGCTTATGTTGTTTGTAGTTTGTTACGTTTGATTTAGAGTAAAAATAAAAATGTTTGAAATCTACTGTATTTTTGACATCAATCAAACAGTTAAATAATTTTTTTTTATATTTATCTACTTTTCCAGTAGGTGGCGTTATAAGTTTTAGTTAAAAATGAGCTGCCATATAAGAGACAACTTTATTAAAGATCTGGCAGCGCTACCGCTTGCTCCTCACACAACCCTGATTGCTATGCAACGCACCTGAAACTAAAGAAGTGTCTATTCAAACATAAAAATACAAGTTACAGTTAGTTAATTTCATGTGACCAGTTAGAGCTCTCATATTTAATTTACTCGCAGATTGTTTTATACGCCTGTCGCACCAATTACGCCCCAAACAGCCCCCCCCCATCCAACTGCTGTAGCACACAGCATTGTCTGGCATCGGGCTGCGTGTGCGTATAAGATAAAATATGTGGTCAATTTCACTTAATAGCGACTTAGTAGTAGTGTTGCCAAGATTTATGTGACGTTAATATTGCGTGCAAAGCAACGAAAGCAACTTCTTGCTTATTGGTGTGTGGGTGAATGTGCGACCGAGATTTGTATGCATGTATGTATGTGTTTGTGCGTGTATTTTGTTTCTGCTTTGATTTGTTTTCTGTGTGAAGGGTTAATTGACAGCTGTTTTGTTGCTTTTATTTTATGATTATTGAATTTTAATGCGCATCGAAAATGGGTACATTGCTTTCGAATAAAGATTCAATGTTAAAATGTCATAAATTCCACAAACAAAAGGGAAGGGAGGGAGCTTTTACACCCACAATAAGAAATACATATCATATACATACGTAATGTCTATGCCACATTTGCGTTGCACTTTCCGGTTAGCTGCCACTCTAATCATAAAAAAACAACAATTTTACGTTTATACACTTGAAGAAAAAAAGTACGTCACAAGTGATCTGTTACACTATGTCAGTAGCAGCATTGCATTTAATTTGAACTTCTTAGCCCTTTGCTTTTCTTGGAAAGTTGTCAACTAAAGTTTCAACTTTGAAAAATCTTTCACAAATATACAATTTTCTCTTAGTGTATAAGCAAACACACTTAGATTATTCACAGACTTTGGCCAATGCGTATGCCCAGCAGAGTAATATTTATTTTTTTATTGATACTCATCTGCGCTGTTGTGGGATGGAAGGATTGAGAGGGGTGTGCAAAATAACCCCTTACTCCAAACATGTCGAAGGAACGAACACCTTTGTGAATATGTGTCTGCTTGTTTGGCTGTCAGTTGACATAAGGCTGTCGAAATGCGTTTTTTTTCTTTATTATTTTTATCGCCAAATGCCATTTTGCTGTGTGTCGCATTCACTTTGCGGATTTTGGCCATTATTCACTTGAGGGACGCTCCACATTCGAGTGCCTTTTGCGGCTTAGTTTAAAGTTGATTTTTTGACACGCTTCTTATGTTTTGTTGCCCCTTTGGCCCCTTTTACCGCCATCCGATTGCCCCGTGCACATCTTCTTGTTGCTTTGCTTTGCAAATTTTTTATGCGTTATCTATTTTTCTATATCATTGAGCTGTTTTTTATGGGATTTCTCAGGGCTTTGCTTCAGGTTGGGGTTCAGTTACCTAGGACCTCTATGGGGTGTGGGTGTGTGTGTGTCAAAGTGCGTGAATATTTGGTTGATTTGACGTTGACTTCTTATCGCTCATAATGCGACCGTTGTGTGCAAATGTATAAAAGATGAAGATGGAAGATATGTGCGTTATTTGTTTGTTTTGGTTTTTTTTTTTCGGTTTTCGATTTTATATTTGAGTGCGCTTTACGAAGTGGAGTGGGAAGAAAAACGCCAGCAAATAGTAGAAAAATTTGCGGAACATTTGTGAAAAAATAATAATTTTAATTAATGCAAGAAGTCAAACAAAAAGATGCAATAAATTCAATAAGACAGTTTGCATGCTTACGGCTGTCAATAGCTGCCTGCTCTAGCATCTTCTAAAAGCTCAAATATCAATGAAAATTTCGAAAATGTTGAAATCCTTGCATTGTTAGTTCTCACTTTTATTTAATACTAGACAAATATAGCGTGCATGAAACCAAAAACGTGATCAAACATAATTTCAGAAAAAGGTGCATACCGAAAGAGAAGAAGACAAAAAGCTATTAGCCCAACTATTTGTGTGAGTATTTTACTGGGTGACAAAACTTGTAATTTTCTTATGAAATAAACTGCAAATAAAGTGAAATTTATGCAAAATATGTTTTATAAACACAATCAACTTGGCGATGATATTCCCCCAAAAACGTTGCAACCATATAATCAGGGTGACAACAACAATGACCGAAAGATGGGGGAAGGCAAAAAGGACATCAACGCCTGCAAAGGTTTTTAATTGCCTTGGAAAGTTGTTATAGTATTGTTTGTGTGTGTGTGTGTGTTGAGATGCCACAGCTTAGATAATAAGATTGTAAACTATGAAAGGAAAATGGAGGAGTATCGTCACTGAGCTTGAGTTTATCGAATGTGTTCTTCGTCTCTTCGTCACTTCGTCACTTTGTCCTTGTGTCCACTCTTACTCCCACTATCCCTCACTGTTAATCCTCAACGCCTACCATACACATTTCTCTCCTGGTTTTGCCATTTTTAATGTCATTTCAGCTACTTTACAGCCCCAGCAAGCTGTTTTCAGCTTTTTAGCACTGTCTAAGAAAATTTCCGAAAATGCCAACTCATTACAATTTGAATTGGGTAAGTTTCTTGTGAGACAAGGTCCTTCCCTGCCCCCTTACTCTCTATGTAGTTGGCTAAAGAAATTAATTGTTTCTATATATGTATGTATGTTGGTGACTTTGTGCTTTTTGTGCTGACGTTTACTTGAAAATAATTTGATTATTTTCAATTAAATTTTTCAATGGGTTTTCCAATGTTAAGGCTATTCTTGTTATTCCTGTTACTTTATAGTGTTGGTTTAAACTTTAATGGCATTAAAACACAATTTTTTAAACTATAAACTGTACAATTTTATTGCAGAAATATTTTTCTCTTGAAACGAAAACGTATTTTGTGACATAACAATATAAAGATTCCATTTATTTTGTATGAAAGGCATTTCTTTTGATTCGTAAAGTTTTTAATAATAATATTCTCACATTGGTCGTTCCTTTCCTTTTCTTTTTTGATAAATGACAATCACAAGTTTAAAAACTCACAAAAAGGCAACGTTGTCAATTTTAATTTGCGCTCAAAACAATCGCCTCTTGATGCCCTCTTTTACCTCACTCCCTGCTCACTTCATAAACTTGATTATTTTATAAAAATATTTTGTTACGTGAAAGAATATATATATATTTTTTTTATTTTTTTCTGCTGCCTTTTTCCCTCATTGTGGGTGAACATTTTTCTTTTTCTCCTTTTTTTTTTCGTTTCGTCGATATTAAATAAAAACAAGAAAAAAATACTTTTTTTGCTGTGTCAAAAATTGAATACCCTTGCTGATATATTGTCTGTTGATTTTTTTGTGACTCTTGTACAGTATGTAAATCCAAATTTGGAGTACGTTAAGCTCAAGAATTTGTATTGCCATAATGTGATGTTCCTCTTACTTTCTTACACAATTTAAATAACCTTTGTAAGGGTATTTGAGAAAAAATTGAGCTTTTCTCCTTTTTTTGCTGCTGCGTTTGGCGCATTTTATACCTGTGTAGCCAATTCTTGTTGCCCATCTTTTGTTTTAATTTTTTAATTTTTTTTTCTTTAAATATTTTTCAGCGCAAAATCAGCTTAGGGGCTCATTATCCTCGAACGTTCATTGATGTAATTTTTAATTAATTTTGCAGAGCCACAAAAATCGAAACAAAAAGAAAACAAATTAATATAAACGGTGAAAGAATATTCTGAAAGTGTATGTGTGTGGGAAAGTGTATATATACATATAAATATACACATACATATATATATTTCATGGAGTATCGCTTTGGCTGCCAACAACATTCGCACACTTTTTGCTATTTGTGGCTAAAGGCAAGTCCTTTTTTTTTTTGCTACCAAACAGTCAAAATAATATGAAGTGTTCTTAACACAAGAAACAAATAAAATTGTTTAAATCGCTTTTAACGTATTAGTGAATACTCTATTTTATTTTTGTTTCTATCCAAAAGAGTGTTTGATTTTACTGTGTATCATTTTTCAAGAATTTCATAAGTAAAAGCTTAAAAGATTTTTATACAAAATCAATGTACTCTTTTAACTTATGAAGCAGAGTATATAAAAGGGTTTGCTAGGTGCTTACTTACTTTAATTATTTTTGCCTTGATTCCTTCTCCTAACATGTTTCTTACATAATATAAGTTAAAATAATACAAACATGTAAAATAATACAAACCTTGAATGACTAACAGATACCCCGTAACCCTTTAAACACATTAATACTCAAAAGGCAACGACTTAAAACCAAATTTTATAGTAAACAATATTCCAGTGAAAGCTGAACCGATACACAAATTTTAAAACATGTTTTTAAAATGCTTCTAAAAATTAATTGAGCGAAAGTTTTCTACATTTGTTTTTTTCTTCTTCTTTTATACTCAATTTAATTTGTTCCTAAAGGGTATAGGGTATGAGAAAAGACCAGTAAGGCGAGCAAAGCGTTAATTGATTTTGTTTTATTCTTTTTTCCTGTTTCTATACTTTCTTTTCGAAGCTGCTGCGCGGTTTGTTGTTATTTTTCCACCCTCCCTTTTGGTAACCGAAGTCTTGATCTCTCTCTCTCTCTCTCTTTCTCTTTGGGTTTAGCCTCTTCTCCTTTTATGCTTAATTAAATATTCATCAAACACACATACACACACACACACACACAATGAAAAACTTTTAAATACTCATCAAGTTGAGGCTGCCTCTTAAGAAACACACAAGGAAGGTTTTTTTTGTTGCCTCTGTCTTTGTCTATGTGCTTTGTAGCCATGTTTCTTAGTCTCTGGTTTGCGTCCTTTCGTCATCCACTGCCTCGTTTTCCTTGCGGCACGTCTGCTCTAATCAATAACAAATCACCGTTTACTTTGTGTTTTAAATCCTCTTTTTGCTCATCTCACAGCCACGACAGCTTACATACATACATGCATGAATAGATAGATTTACATACGTATTCCCCAATGGTACATTAAAATCTCGTTTATTCATAAACAAACTATAAACCCAAGACCGGAAACTCAACCCTTTTTTGTTAAGCTTACATTTCTTGTTTTGTTTGTCGAATACAAATGTATGCGAGGTTTTGCAACAACAACAGGAATATCGTGATCGAATATTTGATACCCAGTTTAATGGACTAAATTGATTATTTTAATTAGTTGCAAGAAACAATCTTATTTATTTTATAAGTGCGATCTGCAGAACGACAAACCACCCCAAAAAATGATAACGCAACTGATTTGCTCTCATTAAAATCATGATGAGAAAACTAACTACTTTTCTAGTTGTTTATTAAAACCTTTTTAATCAACTTTCACGCTGTTAAATTACAATTCCATAGCCTTAAGCTATAGACACCTATTTAACTTCAACACACTCCGGTTAATATCTATCGACAGCTTTTAAAATCACATTACTCATCTGCTAGTAAAATAATTCACGGAGATATGTATGTGCATAAATATATTTTGGCAGATTTAATTGATTTCTGGCAATGTGATGCGCAACCCTTAAATAAAAGTTATAGCCATGGACTGCAGCCCACCAAAATGAAACGGGCACACTTAGCCCGAATGCAATTAACCAGCCGTAACGCCCACACACATTAGGCGAAAAGGCGCGCAAGGCATCCATTCCATAACTTGGGGAAACAAAGCCTTTTTGATGTCAAAAAATTCAACACAGAGTACATCAAACGTTGTCCTCGTCCTCGTCGTCGTCATATGTGACATATTTGGAATATGATGAACATACATATCACAATCAAAAAATTTATGGAGCCCAGCAGCAATTACACACACTAATCTATTTACAGGCTAAATGGAATGTTTTAATGAATTTATGTTTCCGAGTGCCAAATGAGGGTGAAAAAGTAGAAGACAAACTAAAAATCATACAATTCTTTTTGGTATGTTACCCAAAATCGAGCGACCTGTGGGTACCTTAAGGTAGGTCGTTGAACTATTCAATTTTATTTTTTGATAGTATCTAGTTTTTTTCTTCCCAGTTGGAAATGATTTTGGGGTTTCTTGTCAAAAGTTCAAAAAAACAATATTATATCTATCAATTGTCAAGACTAAAATTAACATTTGAATGGGTTTGCTCAACAGAGAGGAAGCGTTAGTAAAGCACAAAAGTGACCTAGAACTTGAGCTTGTTTTGCCCGATTTGCTAGATAACATAGCGTTATAAGGTCGACAAATACTTTTGTAATACTTTTGCATTGTGCATTATTATATAGGTATATTGTTCAATGGTTATACCTTGTAAAAAGCATTTGCATAAAATTGAGGATCTTACTGATAATAAAGATACAAAATGAGGAAATTATTATATTATTAAAGTGGTCGCTGCATGAGATAGGTTTATTTTTTAGTAATTATATAGATTATAATTTTGTTATTAAGCATTCAAAAGTAAAATAATAGTTTGAATCATGTTTCGTTAAGTTTTTATAAAACGTCAGGGGCTGTAGCTAATATATTTTCAGTTTTTTAGCTTCAAAAATAAATCCACATTATACTGAGCGCTGCGGCCTGTCTATTGTGTGTATTCCTGCCCTACAGAAAACAGCTATAAAAGCTGAGTGATTTCATGCACACAATATTAGTGAACGACATGAATCGGGCATCGCTATATCAACGCGCTAACCAAGTGCAGAGGCACGATGCCAAGGTGATATTGGAGGAGTACGCATCGATATTACAGTGGCGTGAAGATGGACAGGATAGTCTATTGGATGTGGGTTCGGGTCCTGGGAATGTGCTAATGGATTTTGTGCATCCATTGCTCCCAAAGAGCTATGAGCAGTTAGTTGGCACCGATGTCTCCAATAAAATGGTTGGCTATGCCAACAAATGTTACGAGAGCTATGAGAGAACACAATTCCAAGTCCTCGATATTGGTTGTGAACGTTTGCCGGATAATCTGCGGGGTCGTTTCGATCATGTTACATCCTTTTACTGTTTGCATTGGGTGCAGAATCTTCGTGCTGCATTGGGCAATATTTATGATCTGCTGCGCCACGAGGGTGGAGATTGCCTGCTCGTCTTTCTGGCCAGCAATTCAGTTTATGAGGTATACAAAGTGCTGCATGCGAATGAGAAATGGTCAAAGTACATGCAGGATGTGGAACAGTTCATTTCGCCCCTGCACTACAGCGCTGATCCTGTCAAGCAATTTACCCAACTACTCAGCGAAGCGGGGTTTGTTCATCATAATGTTGAGCTACGCAGCGAAATCTTCGTTTACGAAGGAGTGCGAACATTAAAAGGTTTGATTGTTTTCTTTAAATTTCAGTTGTCTTTTTAACAATTATTGTTTTATTTTTTTCAAGATAATGTCAAGGCCATTTGTCCTTTTCTGGAGCGCATTCCTGTATCAATGCACGAAGAGTTCTTAGATGATTTTGTTGATGTTGTTATTTCTATGAACCTTCAACAGGATCGGGCTCAGCAAAGCAAACAAAATCATTTGGAACAACACTTTGTATCGCCTTATAAACTAATCGTGGCCTATGCCCGAAAATCATCCGAGTTTCTAAGCAATGTGCTTAATGACTTGGACATGCCCAAAAGTTTAAAAAAAGGTCTTGAATAAAGTTAGGTTTATGTTCAGAAATGGTTGTAGTTCCTAGCAACTCAATGGTTTCTTCATAACCCATTTGTTAAATATTATTAACTTGTTAAATTAACATGCTTTAGATTTTACTAAACTACGTTTCATATGTAAAAAATGCATTGTTAATTTTGTATTTTTCATTTTATTTTTGTTTCTCTCAGTATTCTGTTCACTATTAAATTTTTTTTTTTACACAACTTCTCTCTTTACTGACAACATTTCAACTATTCATTTTTAGATCAAATCTTTTTACATAAAAGATTTAACATTTGAAAAATTTCCCAAAATTAATAAACTAAGTTTACACCACATAAATCCATAATAATTTGAGTTTAAAAAATTCTTATCTATTAGGTCTTAATAAATATAAATATATTATGTACATATGTATTATAAGTAATTCATGTTTTTGACAGACTAATTATTGAAAAGAGTTTAACCCCACACCTCCTCCACCAACAAGAAAATCTTCGCTAATTTTTGCTGCCAGCGTGACCTCCTCCCAATAATGTTGCAGCACAGAAGGAAAAGCTTGTCGCATTTGAGAGCAGCGGGGTGTGTTGTTGTTTGAAAGGGTTGAAATCGTTTTACTCTTGGATAAAATATAAACACTGTATATAGGTGGATTTAGCAGCTATAATTATGCGCTACCTGAGTCAACTGAACTCAGGCAACAATTTTAATTGTTTTTTCGCCGAAATATGTACATCCATCCATACGTAGCATGCAACGAACGCTGCCAGTGGAATTTTCAAATGAGTTATTAACGTCGCGACGTTGATCCAACAAATGCGCATCATGTCATTTATCATGATGGAAAGGGGGTGTGGAGGCGTGAGGCAAGCAGTTAAGAGTTGGACAAGACCTTCAAGGCTTCAATGCTTGCCAGCAAACTTCTATTCAAACTCCGTGCCTTCTTGATCCCTTCTCTGCGTCTGGGGGTGGGTGGGTGGGTTTTGGTTTTGAAAAGTAGTAGTAGTAGTAAATGTTTGTCTTAATCTTTGATTTTTGCTGCTGCTCTGTTCGGGCAAATGTAAACGACAGGAATTAATTTAGACAAATGATTTCTCAAGTGGAGAGAGCTTCAGTCGCAGTTTTCGAAACGATTTGCCGGCTGTCAGTTTGTCAGTTTTGGCCCTCATTTCTCTCTCTCTCTCTCTCTCATAGCTATTCTCAATGGGATGTGCGAAGCGTTTGGGCGTGGCATGCGATTTGAGCCCCAAAACAACACCCAGATTTTGGGTGCCCCCACTGGAAATTGTTTTTGCAAACACACACCAAATTTTCGTATTGAAATTTGATTTATTTGTTAATTTGTTTGTAATGAATTTTCCGTTTGCTTCGCTGCGTGCCTCAGAGGGGTATGGGATGGGGTATAGGATGGGTGCGAACTGAGCATCAACATTGGATGGGCCCCATTTAATTGCCCTCCAGTGCTTCAGGAGAGAAGGGAAGTGGATGTAGACTGAAAAAGACTCTGCGCTTGGCATTTGGTTTTGGTTTTGCATCATTTGTTTGGCTAATTTCTTAAGTTTGAAGACGAATTGTTTTCCCTCACAAAGTAACAACAAAAATTGTTGTGCTTTGATTTGGAAATAACAATTGAAAAATTGAACTTTTATCTGTGCGGTATTTGTTTTTCCAATTTGTTATTGTTGTGAGAATGTTGAAGTTGATGAAATTATTCGTAATACGTTTTAAGCAATATTTTTATTTCGACAAAAACTCAATAAGTTAAAGCAAAGACCCTTTAAAAACAAGATAATGCAATTGGTAAGAAAAGGCTCTACAGTTATTTCGTCTCAGGGTTCCGCTCTCAGAAATAAACTGTGTAATGAGTGTGAGGGAGCGCGATAGCGTTTCTGTTTCAGTTGCCTTTGCACACAGCGGCCTGTCAAGTGTACGACAAGCTGCAGGCCAGCGGCAACCAAGAACGGTAAAACTTTGTCACTGTATGTGTGTGTGTTTCACTTCTTGCTGGGCCTGCTTGTCTAGAATTTTGCTATTTTTCATATTTTGGTTTTTTCTGTGTCGGCAAATGACATCGACAAGTTCACTACTGAATACACTTTCGAAATTTGTGAGCATCGCTGCATAAATTGCGATGGCATCATTTGTGTCTAGTCTCATAGAATTAAAAAAAGGAAAGAGTATAAATGACCAGCAATTGCCAAACTAAAAGTTGACTGTTTGTGTACATCTACATATGCATATGCAGCACCCTTAAATGTGAGTGTGGCAATTGTATATCGTTTATTGCCCAGTCTCAGCTACATACATATACTATATATAATTTGACCATTTATGAAAAAGTTAGAGAAATTTAGAACAAAAATCTTTAGAGATTTCGATCATGAAAATATTGTCTTCTGAAAGTGTATTGAAAAGTTAAAAGAACAATTTTTATACATTGCAGCAATTAAAATTATTTCTATAACTGTATCCATAATAATAACTGTATAATAATATAATTATAGTAACGGGGTGATTTATTAACAGGGTGATCAATATAATATAGAATATGCAGAATGCACTCACCGGCAGCAGCAACAACACAAATACAGTTCAATGCAAGTGCTCTATCTCTCTCTTTTTTTTTTTCACTGACCACTCTCACAAAAACAAAAAGCACACCCACACACAACAATAATTATATGAGATGCATCTCATCTTTCTTTTTTATACATATATATATGTACATTATTTTATTTTATTTTCACTGCATTTAACACACAAGAAAAAAATAATAAAAAAAAGTAATGCAATTAATACCATCTTCAATGCTTTGCTTATTGTGGAGATTTTCAGCGCGCTAAAGTCAACAACAACACACTCGTGTGAGCGCGGTTATCCTCTCTCTTTAATTTTTTCGCGACCCGGCAAATCAGCAACAAATTGGCGTGCGTTTCACAATTTTTCATTTGCTTAAAAACACTTTAAAAGCAAATAAACGGCGATTCTATAATGTTATAAGCACTTTGCGTATGTTCAGTGCGTAATATAAACACAATTTGACTATTAATATAGGTCGTATCAGTTTTAATTTAATAAATAAACGGACAATAAGCTCCCAGCGATGTAAAGACGCGCAAAGTTCCAGGCTTACTGCCTTTGTGAGTAAAGTGAAACAAGTGGAATTTGTGAACTCTGCAGTTAGAGCAGGACAGTTCTTTTTATCTCTATTCGCAAAGTTGATGTACATTCGTGTGTAGCAACAACTACATAAATAGACAAGCATTTTTGTTTTTCCATGCATTTTACTATTGCCAGTGTTCTTGCTTTAAATAGTATAATGATCAAAAGATTACAAATTAAAAAAAAAATCATTGGGTGCGTTCAGGGAACTAAGCGCTTACAATACATGTGTAGTAATCGTTCGCTGAACGTTCTGCTTAGTAAGCGCTCTTTAAACATGTTTAGTCAGTGCCCGCCATCTTTGTAGGCGATAAATTTGTTTGCTTTTGCGCTTAGTGCTTGGACAGCTGTTAATTGTTTTGTGCAAATGGATAGAAAAACAATAAAATTAATCTAACTGCAATTTTGCTGCGAGGTTACTGATGTAAGTGAGGTTGCCATGGGGTTGAAAGATGAGTTTCACTAATTTTTACATATCGATAATGCTGATCAGCTGAACAACTAAGCAGTGCGTTCACAAGTTGTCAGCGGTTAGCACTAAGCGCTTAGTAAGCGGCTCTACAACCGCTTAGTTCCCTGAACGCACCTATTGATTTTTTTTTATTTGTTATCTTTTGATCATTATATTTAAGCAAGAACACCGGCAATAGTAAAATACATACATGCAAAAACAAAATTGCTTGCCTATTTTGTTGTTGCTGCACACGAATGTACATCAACTTTGCGAATTGAGAAATAAAAAGAATTGTCCTGCTCCAACTGCAGAGAGCGATCGTTACCTACCACAAGTTCACAAATTTCACTTGTTCCCCTAATTCACAATGGTAGTTAGCCTGGAACTTTGCGCGTCTTTACATCGCTGGAGGCTTATCGTCCGTTTATTTATTAAATTAAAATTGCTACGCGCTATATTAATAGTCAAATTGTGTTTATATTACGAACTGAACATGCGCAAAGTGTTTATAACATTAAAGAACCGTTGTCTAATTGCTTTTTAAAGTGTTTTTAAGCAAACGAATGTTGAGAAAGTTGCGCCATTTTGGTGCTGCTTTGCCGGGTCGCGAAAAAATTAAAGAGAGAGGATAACAGCGCCAAACGAGTGTGTTGAGTTTAGCGCGCTGAAAATCTCCACCATAAGCAAAGCATTGAAGATGGTATTAATTGCATTACTTTTTTTTTATTATTTTTTTCTTGTGTGTTAAATGCAGTGAAAATAAAATGAAATAATGTACATACATATACATATGTATGTATAAAAAAGAAAGATGAGATGGATCTCTTTTAATTATTGTTGTGTGTGGGTGTGAGGTTTTTGTTTTTGTGAGAGTGCTCAGTGGAAAAAAAACGAGAGAGAGAGCAATTGCATTGAACTGTATTTGTGTTGTTGCTGCTACCGGTCAGTGCATTCTGCATCTTAATAGCCAAATTGTGTTTATATTACGCACTGAACATACGCAAAGTGCTTATAACATTATAGAATCGCCGTTTATTTGCTTTTAAAGTGTTTTTAAGCAAATGAAAAATTGTGAAACGCACGCCAATTTGTTGCTGATTTGCCGGGTCGCGAAAAAATTAAAGAGAGAGGATAACAGCGCCAAACGAGTGTGTTGAGTTTAGCGCGCTGAAAATCTCCACAATAAGCAAAGCATTGAAGATGGTATTAATTGCATTACTTTTTTTTATTATTTTTTTCTTGTGTGTTAAATGCAGTGAAAATAAAATAAAATAATGTACATATATATATGTATAAAAAAGAAAGATGAGATGCATCTCATATAATTATTGTTGTGTGTGGGTGTGCTTTTTGTTTTTGTGAGAGTGGTCAGTGAAAAAAAAAAAAAGAGAGAGATAGAGCACTTGCATTGAACTGTATTTGTGTTGTTGCTGCTGCCGGTGAGTGCATTCTGCATATTCTATATTATATTGATCACCCTGTTAATAAATCACCTCGTTACTATAATTATATTATTATACAGTTATTATTATGGATACAGTTATAGAAATAATTTTAATTGCTGCAATGTATAAAAATTGTTCTTTTAACTTTTCAATACACTTTCAGAAGACAAGTATATTGCTTAATTTAAACTTTTCAAATATTTTCATGATCGAAATCTCTAAAAATTTTTGTTCTGAATTTCTCTAACTTTTTCATAAATGGTCAAATTATATATATGTACATAGTATATGTATGTAGCTGAGACTGGTCAATAAACGATATACAATTGCCACACTCACATTTAAGGGTGCTGCATATGCATATGTAGATGTACACAAACAGTCAACTTTTAGTTTGGCAATTGCTGGTCATTTATACTCTTTCCTTTTTTTAATTCTATGAGACTAGACACAAATGATGCCATCGCAATTTATGCAGCGATGCTCACAAATTTCGAAAGTGTATTCAGTAGTGAACTTGTCGATGTCATTTGCCGACACAGAAAAAACCAAAATATGAAAAATAGCAAAGTTCTAGACAAGCAGGCCCAGCAAGAAGTGAAACACAAGCACACATACAGTGACAAATTTTTACCGTTCTTGGTTGCCGCTGGCCTGCCGCTTGTCGTACACTTTACGGGCCGCTGATTGCAAGGGCGAATGAAACAAAAACGGCTGCACATGCTATCTGCTATCGCGCTCCTTCACACTTATGGCTTACTGCTTTTGTTATTCTGTATACCATTTGAACTATTTCTGAAGCGAACCCCTGAGACAAAGCTTTTCTTACCGATTGCATTATCTTGTTATTAAAGGGTCTTTGGTTAAAGTAATTTGTTTTTTTTTACAACATCATCCAAAACAAAATTAAAGCCAATTACGTTTCCATGTTCACATATTATAATTAGAGTTATCTTTGTGTGCCTTCTTATTAAATATGCCACATTAACAAGCTGCTTTTGTCTTTTTGCCTTTGACATACTCATTTTCTGGGTCCAAGCAAATTACATATCTAATTTCGTAGTTAATGTGAATTTTAATAAATTATATTGCAATATGACAAAATAAATATACAGCCAAAGTCTCTCTCTCTCTCTCTCTCTTCTTCATTTTGGGCAAGATTCGTGGCCCTGCTCATTAATATTTCAACTAATTTTTCTTTTGAAAATGTAAAAAAATGTTATGCTCAGCTAATTATGCACAACCATTCATTTTTTTTTTGTTGTGTCGTTTTCAAACAAGCCCACGGGATAGCAAAGTTAATCCGCATTTTTTTCGTTCAGTTTTGGCCACTTCATTACGTTTGCTTTGCACACTTTGGCTTTGGTTTATTTTAATTTCGTTTTATGATTTAACTTTACACCTGCTTTGCAACAAAAAAGGGTACAAAGAAAATACAATACCGGAAATACCAAAGACTATAGACCCGATCACACTGCAACTTCACTTCAATTAAAAATCCCTGAGTCCTGACCGAAGAGGCACTTAAGTGCTTTTTACACTCCTTTTGTGTGTGTCCAGGTGTGAGTGAATATTTTTCTTTCTGACTCCATCCCAAAAATAATTTGAAACATTTTTGTGATGACGTCAACAGCAACGACAATGTGAGTTGGGGACCCCAAAGGGACGGCAACGCTAGTAATATGAGAGTACTCTGCGAAGACTCTTCTCTTCATCTGGAGTAGGCATGCCGGGTCAACGGGTTACCCGTTTTGGGTTGGTTTGCCTGCCTGCGAAAATCTTCGTGTAATCGGATAAGGTAATTGGAGGCTTTGTCTAGACATTAAGTGTACATAGTAAATTTGTTTTTCAAGTTGTTCGAATCCTGCGAAGCAGTGCAGCTAAAAAAACAAACAACTGTGCACAGTGGAGCATTTGATAAATAAGTATTTAAGCATGCGTCTTAAACCCTTTTTAATATAATTTGGTGACAATTATGACCACAGCTTTATATATTTTTATATTAAAATTATTCTTTTCGCTATTTTATTTTAGCGTCAACCAATTTTCATTGTACTTTTATATGATTTCAGTTTTTCTTCTTCTAATAGTTACCAAGCTGTTAAATCTAACACAAACTGAAACATAAAGTCGTTTTGACCATTAACCTTTCTTTGTTGTAGGTAAAATATTTAATAACCACTGTGCACAGTTGGCAGCAGTTACATCTTTTGCAGTTTAATGAGTAGTTCGAAAGAGCTGGTTTCGTGATGGGAAAGTTTTTGGTAACATATGTGTGTGTCCATGCACAGGCGGGACCTTTTTGCAACTAAAACAACAACAACAACAAGAACCGGTGGCTTTTAATAAATCGATTTAAATTTTTGAACATATTTTCATCTCTGGAGAAATTTAATAGTTTTTTACAATAACATTTTATGCGGCCATCTTTCTCGAACACCCCGCACCCCCCGCCACCTACAATTTGTCCCAAAACTACGAGTGCAGTTAACTAAAATAATAACAGCAACAAACTTGATACAACAGCAGCAGCAGGGCCAGCAGCAGCAGCAGCACTGGAAAACAATAACTACAAGCTCGTTGGTTCAAGTCCAAACAAAGAAACTATAAAGTTTACGGGTCACACGATGCATGCTCCCAGGACACAATGATGGCATCGTCGTCTCTGCAGCTTCCTGTGCATGGCAATAAAATTGCTTTAGCCCATAAGTATGCTACAGTTTTCATACCCGGACTATAGTGGCTTATGCTGCAAATAGTTTTCTGCCACGCCCACCACCAGAACCAGCACCAGCGCCACGACATCGTTCCACTCTTGCACACACAGAACACATCATAATTAATGCAAAGCTAGCAAATGTATGCAACACCTGCGGTTTGTTTTAAAAGACCGCAAGCAATGCCAAAAACTCTGTGTCCCCCTGCTTGGCACCCTGCCCGCCTCGCCCCGCCCCGTCCGCCTGCCTGGCTGTTGCATGTTTTAGTTATTGGCATTATTTTCCAAGTCGCTGACATTTTATGTTTATTTAATTGCAGCCTAAGAGCAGACAACAATTTTGTGACCCTTAGAAAATCAGCCTTTGGGGCTGTGACTGCTACCTCGTTTTGCGGCCAAAAAGTCCAATCAAATTTCAATTTAATATCAATTTGGCATTCAATACGCTTCACTTTTCGATTTCAATGCATTGCCGCTGGCATTGAAATTGACTTGAATTTTATGCCAACATATTTTGTGGTCAACAGGACAAATGCTTCCACTGACCGAACAAGAGCGAGAGAGAGAGAGAGAGAGAGAGAAAAGTGAAAAGGATCTCCTTTTTGTATTTCACTTATGCATACATATGTTAAGGCGATGAGTAAACAGTTTGCATTCGGACTCTATTTCGTCTCATCATTGCGGTTGTGGTTGTGGACTACTTATAATTAAAATTGCCGATTGTCAATTGTTTTCAACCATGTTTCCAAATTGTAATCATTTATATAATAAGCAGTTTTGTTGCTTCACAATCGACAAATGAGTAGCTTGTTAAAAATACTTGTACACATGCTACTTATGTCTTTATGAAGTGTCCAAAAGCCCAACAGTTGTTAAGACATTGAGTTGTTAACTTGTTAACATGACAACCTTTTTGTCGCAACTGACACGAGAATATAGAAAAGAGGGCGTTGTATGGTAGTTAAATGAATGTAATAGTCGAAGAGTTAAAGATACAAGAGACATACAAAAACAACAACAAACTTTCTCTTAAAGTTAAACATACTTGTTTTTTTTGTTGAAACATATTCGTTATTACTTAGTTCATATATATACCTATTCCCAATTGCAAGTAATTATTTCTCCAAAAAGAAACCTAACATTGTGGCCATGGTACTAGAAAAAACATGCTGTGGCCACTTGATAAACTCAATTAGATTCATTACGCGCAAATTGCGCAAGTGTCCAATCTAACTTTGACCATCACAGAGACTGTCCTTCCCGGCCAAAAAAGGTCAGCAGAAATAATAAATGTGCGGCACATTAAATAAATGATTATTACAGAGAAAGACTACACACGGAAAATAAAAGTACAGCAGAGAGAATTTATTTTATTTACAAAGGACACAAGCTAAGGGACACAAGTTGTCCAAGCTGTATCGCAATATCTGCAGGCGTTGACATTGGCCAAAAGGCAAATAAAAATTATCATCGTGTTCGTTGCGCAAATAAAACTCACTTCATACATACATATATGAAGAAAATGTTATGATTGCTTCGAAACTGGCCAAGACGTTCGTTCTCGGTCCATAAAAACTGATTATGACACTTGATTAGATTATTTTGTGTGTGAGTATGAATTTTTTTTTTGTGTTTTTATGCGCGCGGGACAATCGTATAAAGTCGATAAATAAATATATGAACATACTATATTAATGTTTTTTGTTGTTGAGCTATTTATGATCTCGCTGTGTCATAAATATATATTCTATTTGGGATTTTGTTACAACCCTCGTTCATTGTGTTGTTTGTATTGCTTTGCTCGCGCGCGCGAAAACCATAATTATAATAATTTTTAGGAAAAACTTAAGACCTTGTAATTATAATTGTCAGTTTTTCAACCCTAGCACAAGGGTAGACGCAATCGCAAGCAGCGGGGGTATCTCTCATTAAACATAATTCTTCTGTAAACAAAAGCAAGCGTAACTTGATAACAAAATCGATGCGACGTCTGCAAAATAACGAAACGAGAGAAGAGAGAGAGAGAGAGAGAGAGAGAGAGAGAGAGAGAGAGATAGACAGAGCCATCAAGAAAAAAACGCGTAATTATGTAGGGCATTTACTATTCCATCATCAAATGCCTCCAAAGGAAAGTAGTCCATACCCATCCCCAAAAGGCTTTGATGCTGTCAAATATGAATGACTATATATTGCATTTCTTTCCTCTTAACTGTAATTAAGATACTTCCAAATATACCATACCATAATTTTAGATTAAAAATTTGCCAAACAATCTATAGAAAGAATGCAATAGGAATAAATAAAGCCTAAAACTTGGCTTACTGTTAAAAAAAAAAAAAAAATATAAATATTTCCAACTCATTGATAGCCATTTTACGTTTTGGGGTTCTTATGTTTGCATATTCCTGTACACAAAAAGTGGACAGCAACAATTTTAACGCTACATATGGGTGTGTTTGTTTGTATGTGTGTGACGCACTCAACTCCCTTAGTCTATAAAATAATGAACGCATGAACGATTGCCGCACAAAAGCATTGCATACTTGTTGGCTATTTATGTTGCCGGTTCCATCGCTTTTTTCGATACCCTGTAAAGTATGAGATTGTGAGCAGTGTGATATAAAGTTTGAATATGTTAAAAACAAATTAAATAAAATAAAAATAAAAGAAAAATCTTTTTAGCTGTAAAACTCCGATACAAACATACAGATGGAACTTATAAAAGCATATTAGATTTTTCTTTGGAATTCTATAAGTGCTAAATTCTATTGGGATTTTACTATATATCTCAACGACTAAGGAATTTTCTGCACCATCACATTACAGGGTAACTTCTAGTCAAACACACACAAGTCAATCAGTTGTACTTGATATCTGTTAGGTATTTTCTACTCCTCTTGCTGTTGTTGTTTGGTCTTTTATGAAAAAATACCAAAATCGGTTAATGTTTATTGAAAAGGCATAAAATTCGTTCTACTAGAATGGAAAATATGCTTTTGATACAATTATCGTGCCTATCTGCAGGCGCCAGCAAAAAAAAAGCCTTGGAACCAAAACCGAATCCACCCTGAACCAAAAAACTCACAGACTCACCCCAACGAGAAAAAGAAAACTTGCACTCCTGTTCCCTCTTCGCACATTGGCTTTTTTTAAAAATAATATTTTTTTTTTCTTTGCTTTGAGTTTGTTTTGCGTCTGCTGCTCTTCGGCAATTTTTTTTTGTTCTCGCCTAGCGCCAACGGCGTTTCAACATAAGCCACCGCCTACCCTACCCCCGTTTCCCTGAGGCCGTAAGCAGTTATATGGGTCGCTTGCCGCTTGATAACAATTCTCGTAACCCAGGCCAAGTATGGGGCGTCAAGCGGAAAGCAATTTCATGGCTATGGGGTGGAACAATGTGGAATTGGAAAAGATGATACTTTTTATTGCTTATCTATATATGATATTGCTGATCCATTGTTAAAGATGAATGTCAAACTTTCAAGCTTAAACAATTGTTTTGTATTCCATATTTTTGATGTTTTAATATACTTTTTCAGCGTTTACATAAATAATAAATTATTCTTGTTTTAATTCTCCATATTTTGCCAAAGAAAAACAATTTGTATCTTTTTTGTCAACCCAAATCACTCTCCGCAAGTAATGTTATTTAAAAATTAACCATTCGTGTACAATTAAAAGTTTCACAATGTCCCAAAGAGTATTGCCCTCAACAAAAACAAAACAAACAACAAAAAATGGTTTCAAAAATTCGCGTAGGTTTTTGTTTTTGTTTTTTTTTGTTTTTTAATAAAATGCACCTGCGGGGTTAAACACTGGAAGTAAAAATCAAGAAAAACACGCAAAACAATTATTCTTAAGATATCTCTGCGGCAACATTAAAAGCCAATTCCACTTGATGACAATAGCAACAAAGCGCAACAGCGCCACCTGCCCTTGGGGGGATAGAAGAAGATGGCTTAGGTCGAAATCAGATATGCAAAGAATCAGCAGGACAAACAAGAAATCCTCGCGAACCTCTAAAAGCTTGACTGACTTTTTTTTTGGTCTTTTTTGTAGGCATCGACATGAAAAATAATGTCACCCCCAGCGGTCGTCCTTGTCGTTGTTGTTTTTGTTATTGTTGCTGTGGCGCGTTCCGTTTGGCGCCCCGCGACTTTTGTGCATTTAAAAACTCGTCTTAAGGTTTTTTTACTTTTTGTTCTTAACGAAATTTTTGTGTCAACGCTGCGTGTTGCGCGTCTGGATAAATAGTAGGGGGTTGCCTCAAATTGTGCTAGAAAAAAGGTATAAAAGTTATAGCATGAACTTTGTATACTCAAGACTATG
This sequence comes from Scaptomyza montana, assembly GCA_018904305.1. Classification (NCBI taxonomy): domain Eukaryota; kingdom Metazoa; phylum Arthropoda; class Insecta; order Diptera; family Drosophilidae; genus Scaptomyza; species Scaptomyza montana. The sequence continues at coordinate 5,246,962 of JAEIGR010000004.1, forward strand.
TGTGATATACGTTAAATTATTAAAAAAAATATATATATATACATATATGTATAAACTGTACAAATAGAAAAGCTTTTGCAAATTTTTATTGGAATCTTCTGAGTAGATTTAAAGAGCATTCAGAATTTGTTGATTTTTCTTCGATTTTGATTTTAATTTTTTTATTTGTTGTTTCTCCAATTGCCCTTGAGTTACTATATTAAACGCCCGCACAGTTGGAAAAAACTTGATAGCCTCTGACCTAATCTGCTTTAGCTTGTTAGCCTCGACTTTGCCTGAAGGCCTGAAGGGGATTCCCCTTCAAACCTTAGCATTGTTTCGTACGAGTATAATTGTCACCAAGGGTGACGGAGTTTTGAATGCTGCCGGCTATTTTGAATTGCCGAATCATTTTAGCGCAAATTGCAACAATTAAAAATGAGTTCTCCATTCTGCAATTGCCAACAACAAACAGATGCCAACAACACGATAAGCGGGTTGACAAAAAATACGTATATAGCCCAAAATGAATCAAACACGAGACCAAAAACCAATTTATATGCAAATATGCCACAATGTAGAAGCAACTATGAAGCCGGTAATGACAGCTCGGACGAGGCGTCGTCAAGTCAATTGATGAATTTCATTGCATTTATTTTGTGGGCAGAAGACCATGAAATATATGAAATGAAATATGTTTAACCCTTGGTGGCTAATACTTTTGAATTATGCATAAAAGTGTTGAAATTAGTTCGCCAAAAAGCTGACAAAAACAAAAACTTTACAGCGGCATTTCAATATCAAAGCGACTTTTCCTGTCCATATTATAATCGCATTTTGTCAAAGGAATCAGAAAAAAATTGATATACATAGATAAAATAATTTGTTTAATATGCAACAAGCAATAAAGTTCCAATAACAGCTGAAAATAGGTAAAAATAAAAATTAAAAGGTCCTTTAAATTCCATAATGGAATTTTATATAATTATTTTACATTTTCACAGCCGCCATCTTATCAGCTGTCCAAAATACCGTTGAGCACTAATCAAATCCCAATGGAGAACAGTCAACTGTAAATTGTTAAAACTAAAAACAAAACCCAACAGTTTCTCAATGAATACATATGAGCAGCTTTACAGTTATAAGCCACCCCTACAATCCTTTCGGAGATTATTTTATGTATTTCTCACGCACGTGCTTAAACACAAACATACATACATGAGGTTAAGTTTCGTTGTGTAATTATAAGCATTAATACGCGTGCCCATTTGAACTGAATTAATCAGAAATATGATGAATACTAAATAAATGTACAATGTTAAGAACAGAACTCGGGGTTTTCTCAGCAGCAACAATCCTTTTGGAGCATCATGGCCATCAAAAAGAAAAAAAATAAATATGTGTGTGGAAAAGCACAACAACAGGACTCGAAAAACCGGTTTTTAATTAAGATTAAATGAGCGAAACGCACACATGTGGATTTAAATTTAAATGAGCCCAGGTCTACAGAGCCTTTTTGCTGCCTGGGTCTGCTTGGGAGCTCTATTCATTGAGTTCATTAATTTTACAGAATAAAAACCCTGTTAAATTATTCATTTATACTTTTAAACCGATATAATGCGTGCGCTTAACATAAAGAAATGGGGAATACCCGTATTAAACTAAGGTAATTTGCCAGATTTAACGTAGTTTATAACTACAATCCTTTGTTTCACTTTTTAATATTATTGTGGTCTTTTTTTTAATTTATTTGATTTTCAGCTTATGCTTTTGCCTTGGAAAATCCTACTAAACATCAAAGAGTAATAATTTGCATTGCTTTGTTAGGGATACTTATTCATTTTTTTTTCTCTTACATAGCATTGGCTGCTTTTTGAAACTGAAGTATTTTAGGTAAATATTTATACTTCTTTTGTCAGCAGTTTTTTCAATAACTTTTAATACCTACATATATCATGTCAATAACAATGGATGTGGAATGAACGAAATTGGTTGGATCGTTGAGGTTGGTGATGGATGCGGGTTGCGGGATGCCATGGTGCAAGATTATAGGCAAAAGTTGTGCAAAAAATTGTTAGCTCATTCAAACAGATACTTACACACACACATACTTAAATCATTCCCTCCCTTATGAGGGGAAATGTTGTAATGAAAAGCTCAGACTGGCATTTGCTCGTAGCAATGAAACCACACTTATCTGCGATTATGACTTTTTAAAATTACACTTTTTAGCACACACACACAAGACAAGGCAAATTTATTGATGCCCAAAAAAAAAAGAAACAAAAAAAATTGAGAAAAGATGCAAAGAAGAAGAATTTGCCACACATCCCATCAGATCATCCATATCCATATCAGCATATTCACACATGCCACACACTTTATATGGTTTGCTACCTCAATTTAAAACAGGAAATGCCTACTGAAGTGATGCGCTTATTGGTTCGGGGGTTGACTTTGATTTACTTTTATTGATAGATTAACAACCTCAAAAGGTATACGCTTACCCAACGATTACGATTTTTGAGCCACCCTCTGCCATAGAGTTTTTTGTGTGTGCATTATTGAATATTCAACTGAAAAAAGAATGAAATTTTAGGTCGATGAACCTTAACTGCAATATACCCTCTTAAAAGGTTTTAACTTCTTAATATACTTTTCAAAGGTTTACTTTCAATTCTCTTAAATTCTTTTACCAATGTTATTTATTCTAGATCTATTTTGTTATACTATAAAAATGTTGGATTTGCACCTTGAAAGTAATACCCTTCTGACAATATTCATAATTACAGGGTACATAAAAAAACCATATGTGTGTGCATGCATGTGAGTGCGTAAAGAATATTCTATAAATTTTTATGCCACAGTCTGAATGTCGCATTTGATGTTTATCTTTTTGGTTATAAAACCGTGCATTGTTGTTAAAAATCTGTTCACAACAGCCGGCAAAAGTTACCAGCCCTGACATTTAGATTGTGTGAGTGTGTTAACCATATAAATATTCATAGTAAAATGGCAAAGTTAAAACTGAGCTAGAAAAATACTTTTGCTCCATGGATTTTTGTACATATTTTATATTTTAATAATGCAAGAAAAGCTATAAAAGCTTAGAAAAAACAAGTCAGAAAACTGTTTCCACATTTAAAATTTAATTTTAAAACCATTTAAACAAAGAAATCTAATATTTAACCTACTCTTTCCCCCCGCATACGTGTATTCTTTTCGAAGTGCGAAAATACCTGCACTTCTGTATTTTTAATTAATTTTTGCCCCATATATGTAACTGCCTTAATAGAAAAACACACAAAGACCTCTTCACAGGGATAACGTTTTTTGGTGGGGTCTTACTGCAAAGACTTAACGTATAAATAAGAATCAGAAATGCTATAAATTTTATGCGTATTATAATTACTTGATGGCAATGGGTATTGTTTTCATTTGTGCCTGCTGCTCGCCTTAATTGCCTCGCTTTGCACCTTGTGCGGGTCTCAGATCTTGGATGTTTCTTCTAAGACATACAATATACATAAATAAATGTTGGTGCCGTAAAAGCAGCAACAATAACCAGACAATTATACACCACATACAAAATGAGATACAACAAGGTATACCCCTCCCCTGCCCATACCCCCCATCTCCAACAGGACTGTCTAACAAGGACACAACACCGACAAATTGTTTGGTCGCCGTTTGTCAAGTAGAAAATTGAAATTAAAACACAAAAACACCAAAAAAAACGAAAAAAAAAAATAACACATAGGGTGGCTTAGCTAGCTAAGGGTGTGAGAGAGAGTTGGGTTGGGGGTGGGGGGGCAGTCGGAGAGTTGACGACGCTATGGGAAATTATCGCGATTTTGGTGATAAATCACGCAGGTGTCGTCGTTGCTTGTTTTTAAGCCTGTTACGTTCGTTCTATTGTCGCTCTACACACACATACCGTTGCTGTGGTCGTATTTAAAATGCACCAACTTGCGACAGCTAACAACCCCAACCCCAATTCCAACCCCACAACCGACGACCGCTCAGCAACATTTTAATATTTCATGTAAAAGCGCAAGTAATTAAATTCAAGGAAAAGTAACAGCAACAACTTCTTCCGCACTCTGTGTGTGTGTAAAAATTCCATAATTATACGCGACTTCATGTCGTGTGGGCTTAGAAGAAACGGTTCATGCATACATACGCCAAGCGTCATAACCTTTTTCAGTCCGGAACGTTTACTGTACTCTTTTCAAAACTTTCTCGTATATTATTCAAAAGTACAAGAGGGCATATAAGACGACTGTATACTTATAAAAACCATATGAAAAGTTTTTGTTTAAGAAACGTTTTTCATTTAAATACACATTTACAATTCCACATAAAATAGTTTATGTATAGGACGTTATTTCTTAAGAAAATTTTATACATTTTCTATAATCGTTTTAATATTAAGTACAAATCGTAAATAATTATTAGAATTTATCTAAGCTACATTAAACAACAAGCCTTATTTAAGGGCATACGTATTCGTATCCACAGATTTTACTTACATTTTTGGACTTTCTTGTGGTGAATACAATTACGTCTTTTCATGTCTGCCTGCCCATAAACAAACCACCCGTTTATGCGATGGAGGGATGCTTACGTACCGTAGACGGGCGTCTTAATCCTTTTCCCATTATTATTTTTATAATTTTTATTTACGTGACGGCTAACGTCTTCGGCATCGTCGTTGTCGTCGTCCTTGTTGTTGCTAGCTTGCTCTGCTTTGCTTGCTAGCTGAGATTTTTTGTCAATTCTTCTTGCGGCCACCACCGCTCCCCCTGTGGAAAGTGCCTGTCTCTTTCGCTATTGCTCCTTTTTTAATATTTGGCGAAAAATTATTTTCTTATAAGTGAATTATTTACTGATTACCGTGCCGTGTGCCAGCGTCTCTTCTTTTGTCCTTTTTAACCAACCCCTTTTGCACGGATCTTACGTTTTTTATTGCTCATTCTTGCTTCTAGCTGCAGCCCATGCCTCAAATTTCAAATATTTGATAACTTTTTCGCGCTGTTATTCATGCAACTAATTTTTTTTCAATAGTGTGGAGAAGCCTTGGCGGCAGCTAGGGCTTTAACTGGGGCGTGTGTGCATTATATTATATAAACGAGTATTTTACAGAGATATGCATAATACCGATGCTCTAGATTTTAGAAATATTAGCAAACATGTTTGTTGCTTAAAATATCTTTTAGAAGTTTAAAGGTATTGGTAGAGCTTTGGTATATATTATATATGTATATAGAAATATAAACATAATAATAATATTGTAAGTCTAAAATCAGTCTATTTCACTTCACGACTAAACAATTTCTTAAATTTCAACACACATTTTCACTTTAAACACGTATACTCTACAAACCATTGGGACACTCTTAAGTTCCCGCCTCGTGCCTCTATTAGAAGCGCTCAATATTATGCTTTCATTTCTGTTTGCCAACTGTTTGCATTAGGCGCGTGCTCACTGACGAAGAAGAACAGATGCGGCGATGGCGACCGCTGCAACCCAAAGTCATCTCCTGAACCCAACTAGGAGCGCTTGCATCGATAATGTTGTTGCCCAGCGTATGTTTCCCTCCCGTGTGCCTGCCTGACTGGCTGCCTGTCGTCGATGTTGCTGATGATAACACTCATAACATTTGCCCGGCAGTTGCGCGGCACATTTTACCTGTACAAACTTTGATATATGTATGTATGAGGGGCCAGGGAATGAGGCGGCTGATGCAAGCCGAAGGCAAATGTCCAAAAACCAAAACCAAATGCAAGCCAATGTTAACGGGGTGGTTGGAGAAGCTCAAACAATGCAATGCAACAACAGCAGCAGCACTGATGTAAACACAAACAGAGAGAGAGAGAGGAAGGTAGAAAGAGGGAGGTGTAGGAGTGAGAATATGACTGTATTAAGCGTCCGTCAATTGGCAGTTGGCACTCGAATGCAATTTCAGTAATGAAAATAAACATTGTGACCGACTAAGTGCCCCAGTGGTCATTGTCCGGTCGGGCTAAAGGAGCCGTATTCCAGCATTGTAACATTGTCATTATTATCATATTCACTTTGACATATCATTATCAGACCACACACTCGGCGGAGACGCAACGTCCGATGTTGTATTCAAAACAACGCGATAGCAATGTTGGAAATATCACACTGAAGCTTGTTTACACTGCCAAATGTTCCTTAAAAAAATAAACTTACTGACTAACTTGTCATAAGCATCATCCCACTGTAACTTTAACTGTAACATACCAAAGGCTTCGTTAAGAAAGCAATATTTGTGAGCCGAACGAAAAAGTCGATCAGAGAATAATCAAAACATAATTTCTACAATACTAAATCTTTCACAGAATCAAAGTTTCTCAAGTTGTGGAATAAAACTGGTTTTTATGGTTGTAGTAACATAAAAATAGCAAGTTTCATACATAATAAACTAAAAGGACAAGTTAATATGCTCAACGTTAAGAGTGTATCGCGCCCCTCAAATCCCAAAAGTATGCAATGGCTTTTGTGACAAGGCTAAACGAGAATTGACTTAATTAAATGCAATTTTGGACTGCGTTTTTGGTCATTTGAGTGCGCAATTTTCTGTTTGTGGTTGGTCTTTCTCTCTGCTTAAATATATATGTAGGTTTGAGGCCATTACTTTTCCCCACTTTGTTTGGTTTTTATGTTTGTTTAATTGTCGATGCGTCGCTTGATGCTTATTTATGATTTAATTAAGTGCTGAACAGCCGCAAAATGAGCATGCAAAAGAACATTGCAGTACAGTTCAAGAGAAATTGGGATAGGGATTCATGGTATGCATGTATGCTTGCTCAGGGTTGCATTTCCATCGATTGTGGCAGTGTGGTAAGTGTTTGTTTTGATTTCGAGACGTTCCTTGTGGCGGCCGTAACATATCATTATAAATAAAGCCTTTGGTTAATGAAGCACATGAAGATTAAAGCTGCTAGATTTTTCGTCGTTTAATCGTAAAAGTCGTTTAACTGTGTTAAAATGCTGCTTAAATTATCAAATGTATAGAAATTTAGCATAGCTGTAAAATTACTGAATTTATTAATGCAAGGTTTGATAAATCCATTTTTTTAAATAACTTTTTTTTTCATATTTTCTATGACCACAATACAATCCCCTATTTAAGGGCAGCCACAAACTCAAATCTCTCACACCTTTTTGCTGTTGTAACTGAATAATTGAATTCTTCCGCTTGATGAAACACAAACGCAAGTGCATAAACGAATGAGTTGATCAATCAATTTGAGTTTTATACACAATGGGCGAGAAGATGTGTGAATAACAAACATTTGAAAAGGTGTGTATGAGTTAATATTTGATTGTGAGCATCGATTTTCTATAAACGTTATTTTAGAAAAGCTAGTGAATTGAAGATGGTTACAACAAAACAATTTTGTATGGATTTGTTTTTGATGTATTCTAACTTTAATATTTGAAAAACACGATTCAAAATTGAAAGTAGGTTTTGAAAGATCCGAATAGTACAGTATAACATTGTAGCATAATCAACTTTTCAGTTAGGGTTTTAATCTGCTTTGTATTCCCTTTTATTCGCATAAGAATTTAGCTAGCTTAGTTCTCATTAAACTCATGCCCAATGCACAAATGTTATTTATACCCAGAAATCTTTGCATCCATTTAGTTTGTCACGGCATCAGTTCGGTGTCGTAGTTGTGCTTTTGGCACTTAATTCATTTGTGAATGTGACAAGTGGCTCAAACGACGCTAAGCCATCGAGCTTAAGGCCACGAGCTGTGACTGAGACCGAAATAACTGTTTGAGAATGAGAATTGTAGAGACAGAGAGAGGTAGTATGTAAGTAGTAGCGAGAGTTGACGACAACGCTGTCAACGTTCAACTTTATGTTGATTACCTTTTTTGATTATGTCTAAGTGTGTGAGAGGCAACGGCACACGGCAAAAAGCTGGCAAAAACAATAAACATAAACCAAATGACGGCGCAGGACGACGGCGACGAGACGACGAAGAAATATGATTGAAGTCGAAATAAAACTGAGCAACAGAGTAACAGTGAACAACCAGCAACAACCACTTGAACGTGCCCCATGTGTCGTGTATACTTCAAATGGGTCGGAGTTGGTTAGCAGGTGACACGGTAGAGGCCACAGGGGACACAATTCAAGTTAAGGTGCACCTTCTCACACAGGACATAATCACTTGTGCCGGCATACAAAATTAAATCCAAGTTATATGCACAAACACATACACACAGAACAGCAGAAAACCAGAGCAACCAACAACAAACAACAGCGTCTGTCGTTTGTATGCGAAATATTCTAATTGCAATAAAAAGCGACATTTGCCGTCGGAATAAAGTGTGCGGTGGGGTAAAAGGTGGTATAAGTGGCGCACTCAAAAAACGGTGTCCCCGTTGCGACGACTCTCCTAATAATCATCGAATAAATTATGCAAAAATCATTTCTATTGTTGTAAGTGGCTTGTCGTCGCTGTTGTCGCCGTCGTCGGCGTTGTCCTCCTAGTCGACCTCATTTACCTCCTTCCAAAACTCGTTACTCTAACGCATTTGGTATCGCATTACATTTTCTTTCTGGTTGAGTGGGGATACAACATGGAAACAAACATTTTGGCAACACTTGAATTTTTAATAACTATGCGAGCCTTTTAACTTTTTCTGTTGTTGTTGTTGCTTTGTTGTGCGCTGTGACAATTCATTCTTCCTAAATTTTCGGTATTAAAAGCAGACAGCATTTGGTTATATAATTATGAAATGTTTTTCAACCCACAAAATTGTTCGATATTCTACAGTCATTAAAAATGGGTAACAGGATACGCTTTAAAAATTCGCAAAAAGCCTGATTTTCACTCTGAAATATATATTTAATCAACCGCAAAGAGCTAAAGGATTGAAGCAACTAGAAAGATTTTAAAACGTCGTCAAACGCTCCAGTTTACATTTCTTATCGACCAATTGCTGACACTTGCCTTGTAATTGAGAACAAGTCCTTTTTTTACTCCCCTCCACACACCATCATAATTCCCTAAAAAAATCAAACCATAAGTCAGCAATTGGGCATTGTTAAACCTGTGATAAAAAACAAATTTAACATTGAGCATTATCAACAATTTTATTTTGTGCACTTTGACTGTGTATTTATTTAAATTTGTATATGGTATGGGCGTGTGATATTGGCCATGATAACAAGTTGTGGAACCCATGAACTGTGGCTTATCGCTTGCTCAGCTTATTTGCACAGGCGATTGCTGAAAACCAATCGGCGTAAAATTGAAGCCAGCTAACGTACAGGACATGCAAAAATCGTAAACAGGGATCTCAGGGCGGGTTTTCGGATTTTTATGTTTGGCGTTTCAGTTGAGACACTTCAGGCAGAGAGACAGAGCATGTGCCATAGCATAATAATAAATAAAAAACAAACGAAAAAAAAAAAAAAAAATTGAAAAAGGAATGAAAGTGAACGCTTAACGTAAAAGTCAGTCAATGTTTTGCCAACTTATTGGGCGACGAAATATGAATTTTCAAATTAAACATACCGCTGGGAGTGCAGCGGAGGAGCTGCCAAAAGCGAACATCGATTGATTGACGCGCGATTTGACACGTTGAAAATGCATAAAATATAAAAAGCAAAATAAAAAAGAAGCAAGCGCCCGGCCCTTGTCATCTGTAATTGTTGCAACAACCCCAAGAATGATGCTGTTTGGGTTTTCTCGTCGCGACTATTTCGACAAATTTTGTATGCAAATCGACAACGGGGCAGCGGAAAAACCGCGTTGTTAAGCGTGAAATTTGTTTTTCCTACTCGTTTCACGGGGTTCACGCTGCCTGACATATACTCAAATCGAATTTCAGCTCGAAAGTCATAAGAAAATATTTGAATAAAAGAAAGCAGAACGAAAAATGAACTCTACATTGTTCGTGGGGGGGTGACACCAGCCAGTCCTCTGTTCTCCATTCAACTTGACGCAGTTTTTAGTCACATTATGTAAAATCAACATGCAAATAAGCTTTGCAGTTAAGAAACAAAAAAAAAAAACAAAAAACAGAATTGGCATACAACATTTGTTGTGCGTGTAACTCCCCTAAAACATACAAAAAATCCTCCATATGCCACATTGGGGAATAATTATGTGCGAGTTTAATTTGATTGCTAAACGATTTTTGTCAAGTTAATTTTGATAGAGTTCAGCGATGGAGGGGATAGGGAATGTAAAAATATATATATTTATAACAAGTAGAACGGCTTTGTTGGGGAGGATAAGTCGTAAAGATACGATTCAGTAAAGTCTAGCAGAAAATACTTTGACAAGTAATAATTGTTTTAACTTTAACCTTATTTTAAATGCTTATCTGAGTTTATGGAATACATTATAGATACATACATAATATGTATTTAAATATATATGATAGTCATCATGGTACAAATTATTACCATGCAAATAGCAAGCAAGACTTATTCACTTAATTCATGTCGCATTCCTTGCTCTAATACCACAAATAATGATAATAAATGACAAACCAAATACCAAAAATTATGCTCTTTTTAATATAAAGAACCATACTTTATGGCACTGCAAAAACATTCACCCACCCGTCTCCTTCCAACCCACCCACTTATTATTGTTGATATAGATACACATTTCTTTTCTTATGATTTTTCCTTTTTTCATTTTGAGCCCCCTACTAAAAGTCACGTATAAAAAAATGTAAGCTAATAAGCGAAACAACAAAGAAACAAGCCAAAGACACCGAACGCTTAGATAAATGAATGCACAAAGTCAAGGAACACACACAAAGTGTGCGCCATCTTTCAGTCTGATACAGATACTTTGCATACTTTTGGGTGCTACGGCCGCATTAGGAACTGGAGTAACAAGCGTGAAACAGGAAAAATAAAAAATAACCACAACAGCAGCACAAAAAAAAAAACATCAACTGCGAGTTGTGTTTAACAAAAAAAAAGTGCGTCGGTGAAATATATAAATGGCTTTTTATGTTGATTTCATGGTCGCAGCTGTTTGGAAAACGGCTTTATTCTGCTCATAATTTATTATCTTTTTCTTTTTCGATGAACTTTAAATTCAAATTTGTATCAGTCTGTTTATCCGAGTGTTTGACTTTCTTTTTGGGAGTAAGAAACTATAAAAACTATGAATTTACCAATTTTTCACTCCTTAATTGATATTGATTTAAAGTTAAATATAAATATCCTGTGCGAATGTCCTGCTCTTTGTAGGAAACGTCATCAATTCTTGGATGGCAATACTGAGCATCCTTATAAAATATGGAACCAAAGACCTAGTAAAGTGCTCATTTTCATAAAAAAGGTCTCCATAAACACCAACCAAAGTTCGCACAACAGATCAGCAACTAGTAAAGGTGCATACAACAAGTTCAAATAAAAAACAAATTAAAGAAGTTTTTTCTATGTTTTAATGAACTGTATCAAACCTTATAAACATGATTAAAAAATAAATTCCCCAAAGTAAGGCAAGGCAAAAAGTTTGTCTACGTTCACGTTTGGCATCAATATAGCATGGAATCTACTTTATATAATCCTGATTGCTGCTGGCACAACCCTTGCCTTAGCGACATGATAAATGACCGGTGTTATTCAAATTAATTGATCAAATCCGAATGTCAGACTGAAATCTGCGAGAAATTGCCAAATTACGGCATCAAATGATTTAAGTGGCGCACGGCGGTAACGCGTCTCACATAACAACAGGATGTGTGGATGTAGGATGTGGATATGCTACCGAGTTTGAGGGGTTTGGGCGGTTATACGTACGAGCAGCAGCTGAAAATTTGCATGTGTCATGAAAGTGTTGAGAGTGCGGGAGTGTTTCATATGACACCCAGTACGAACGGACGGACGGACGAACGGATGGACAGAGAGTGCACAGATTCATTCTGTTCCAGGATGTGAGGGCCATGTGAGGAATATGTGTGTCAAACGGTATAGCTTCCGGTTGAATGATTGGACAAATGAATGGCTTACAAACGAACGGACGCAGGGACTATGGGACAGGAAGCCGCACATGCACACATATGGCCAACGGCTATGCTGACCAAACACGTCGACTGTTTGCGGTTTGAAGAGCCCCAGACCACAACGGAACCACAAATCCCCGCTGGCATATTTTTCGATGCTCAAAATTGTACTGAAATTGAAATGGGAATTGCAAATTAACAGCAGCAGAAACGATTTATTGCCAAGTGGACATGACATTGAATTGGAGTTGGGAGCTTAAGCCATCATTTAGTCAGTCAATTGAGTTAGATTAATTGCATGTGCTCTTTGCAAGGTAAAACTGATTGATTTGATGAGATTTGACAGTACTGCAATTGGAAAAAACACTTGAGAATCGAGAAAAACTTTAAGGTGTTAAGTTTCGTTACTTTTGGCATTTTCCCACACTTTAGCATGGCTGAATGGCAAGTGACATTGCCACTTAACACCCACTCGTGTCACACACACACACACATTCATACTCACACAATCCGCTTAAATTATATACCCGAAAGGCTAAACAAAAAAACAAAAATAAACCGGTAGTGAAACCGCCAAGCCACCACACTTAAAAAAAACTCACGTGTCGACGACGAGGACTTTCTGCAAAATTTAACAAAAACAACAAGGGTGACACACCCTGCTCAGACTTTTTTTTCCTTATTTCGTCCACACTAATCGTCCCTTTATGCGACGGTTTTTCTTTTAGACAGGGTTGAATTGCCCTACAGAAGTGTGTGGCTGTGTGTGTGTGTGTGTGTGTGTTGTTAGGACAAACCACCACCAAAAACTAAAGTTTCAACTTGTTGGTGTTATTGTGTGTGGGTGTGCCAAAGAAAAGGACACCCGTTGCGGAAAGATCAGAGCAACAAGTGCTTACTCAAAGCAACAAAAAAAAACAACCTTTTATTTCCCCAAAAAATAAATCAAGCAAACGATTGTGGAGTGAAGTCAAGATGCGAAAACAAAGCCACTTTTCGATGGCTGTAAGTGTTAAGCCCATAACTATGTTGTATATTTACATAAGTCGCCGTAAATTGGGTGAACATTGCGAAAACACAAAAAAAAATCTAAAAGGGAGTTGTTTATAGGAATTGTATTTTTTTAAAAAAGAAATGTATAAATTAAATATGAAGCAGTTGAGACCTGTTAAAGACAGATAGAAAACAAGTAAAAGTAGAATACTTGAATTCAATTTATTTACTCTCGAATCTTTTGTGTGAAATTTAGTTTGTTACAAACATTAAGTATTCAAGAATTACAAGCTTTAAAAGTTAGTTTTTTACTTTTAAATTATAACTTATATTTTTAATTTGATTTCAAAACCAAAAGTAACTTTTTGTTTTGAGGTTATGGGCAATATTTTTTGTAAAACCTCAAAAAGTATATTTAATGATGGGTTTGGGGAAGATAAAGAGTTTCATGCAGAAACTTATCTTCAGCACAATTTTATATCATATCAAATTTATAAACTCTTTATACTTTCTAGATATAATCTCAAAATGTGTGTCGACAATTGATACTTATAGATATTTTATTTGGGGGCGTTATTTAGTTGGCCATCTCGACTGGAGTTTCTTTGCATGACTGAAGTGATTTTTCATCTGTTCACGCAATTTGCTGACCATTTCTCACACTTGATGGCGAGAATGGGGTGGAACAGACAGACTTGGCTGACCCTCTGTCTGGTTTCATTCGAAATTGTTTACCTTAGCATCAATTTCAACTTGCATGTGTACATTCAGAAAAAAAAAACAACACACACACATCACAAAACGCAATTCAAATTTAAAAGTGTTTATGGCAGCGAAATGTAAATTTGTATTTGCTTAAGCGAGCGAGTACGCTAATATCAGTAAGTGTATGCGAGTATATATAAAAATACAGTAAAACACAAAAACTGCGTGCCAAAACTGAAAACCTTTTTCGCAAAGGCAAGTCACCACCAGTTATGGTCAGCTTTGATGAGGTTTTTAGAGTTCATATGCGGTATGATGGTAAATAAACGTTGCGCTTATCACTAAACGGCAGGTAGCAAATGTTGAGTTTTAATGGTATAAGGAAAAGTATGAAATCAAAAGCAAATGATTTCTTGAAGTGAAAAAAATATTTAAGAAACATCGTATGATTTCTAAAATTTATTATTATTTTTTTAACGGACCCTTAGCTAAATTAATATAATTTTATAGCAAACTGCATGAATTGCAGTTAGCTTTTTTTGTTAAGGTTTTGACATCGGTATAACCCCAACCAAACGAAGAATTTTTGAGCAGAAAAAGCCTTCCACAGTATGGATACACCCATTTGTTTGGTGCAGTAGCTTTGGGAATGCAATTTGCAATAATAGCTTGGATTGAAACTCGTTTATGTGGTAATTTAATATCACGTTGCATACTTGCAACACACACATTGCAACCAACCAACCAACGAACAAACGCATCATCGTCTGCAGCTGTCGTCATTGTCGCGTTGGATGCTGGATGCGCTTGGGTTTTGGGTTATCCTGGTTATGGCCCAAAAAACATTTTGCCGCATTTAATTAATTGTTCAATAAAATTAATAAACATTTGTGTTGGGCCTTCACAACTCCCCCGCCCCACCATATCCAATCTCTTTTCTCGCTGTGGTATGACAAAATGCATGGCATTTTTCGGGTCGCTGCGATGACATTGCAATAAGTGAACTGCCGACCGCTGTTTTGACTGCACTGTGTGCAATCTGTGCAATGTTTGTACAAGCCTCAGAACAGATTGGAACCGTACACCAAGTGGAGTTGAGTCTGCCTCGAGCGTGGAGTATGTGAAAAAGTCGTTTGGATGTAAAAACATTTTGTAAATTGCTTCATAAATATCAATTTGTAAAATAATAATTGTTTGGTCGACTGTTTTATTTCCCTTGTTATTTTTGTTGGGGTATGCAGTTGTGTGCCTTTTTGTGCATTTATCTATTGTTGCTAGTATATGCCTCAATTGACTGCATCGCATCCAAGGACTCGGAACATGTTGACTGCAATGTGCTGTCTGCTGCATCCTCTGCATCCTTTCCACGTCATTTCTATTGCTTTTGCAACGACAAGCGTCTGTCTCTTTATATTTCTGTCAACAATGTGGATAGTGTGTGTGTGTGAGTGTGTGTGTGTGTACCTGTAATGTTTTCATGTCGTGCATTGGATCAAGTGGACAATTGCTTCATAAAAGTTTAGGTGTCGCTGTCTGATTAAAGTTTTAGTGGCTATAACCAAGCCAATTGACTTGTAATGTTGGATGTTACACATGTTTGGACTTATAATACAGCAAAAAAGGATTAATTGGCTTTGCAGATTGAAGATTTAATAACCCAGCAGATAAATATATCACTATATATATCACCCTTTTGATGCTCTGCTCGAAAAGTGTGTTTGTTATTCATAAAATATTTTAATTTGTCGAGCCAGAAACGTTGCATTACCTGAAAAGCAACAAATGGACCTTATAATTCATCCTTATACTGACACTATCCAAAGATTTATCAAAGCCGTTTCATAATTAACCAAGAATATAAATGCTTTAAGCTTTCGCCATTTCACTTATTAAGCTTCAAAGTTGAAATACCCTTTTACGCAGGGTATTTAAACGCTTCAAAAAGGTTTGCCTGCGGGCACTTTTTGACGCTTGCCTAAAGTTTTGGTGCGTATTTCAATTTAAATTTATGTTTCATTTCATTTATTTTACTGTCAGTTCTGGATCCCAATTTCTATTTGTCTGTTAATGGGAAAAGTGTTGCTCAAAAGTGCATAAATAATTTGGTTTGTAAAATTTCATTTTCGTTTTCCTCTTTTTCAACTTTCAACTCATAATTCATATTACATTTACGCATTTGAAATGTGGAAAATTTGCTGTAGTCCTTTTTTTTCATTATTTTTTTTCACTTGCTACCTCGACTGCCAAAATTGAAAAGTTCAAATTCAATTTGAATTCAATTTGCCAGTACTTGAACTTAGGTGATGCGAACAGACAGACAATGAAGGAAAAACACACGAGAGTATATGTAATGGGTAGTTTACAAGCTGCAGTTTGTATTAGACGGCACGGGGGTGGAAGGTTCGGTATAAATGGAACTGTTTGGCTGGCAAGTGGTTTGCATTGAAAAATGTTTGGGGGAAGGTTAAAGTAGTAGCTTATCTATGTTTTTTTTTGCTGCTGTGAGAATTAATAGGAATTGTTTTTTCTTTTCGAAATTTGTGTAGGTTCGATCTGAAAAAGAAACCAATCAAATTCGAATGCATAAATAGGAATTTTAATTGCACTTTTTTCTCTTGAACGAATTTCGTCTCAGACTACCACGGATTTGGAATATATGGTCTTATTAGCATAACTTTATTGATTTTTAGCTTGCCATTGAGTTTTTCCACCTTTTTGTACAGTTTTCTAGTTAGCGACCTATATTTGTTCGTTTATGCTACATACCACAGCCATTATAATTTTGAATATTAATGGATAGGTACATAAATTTCATTAAAAATGCATTTACGAAAACACAGCACACACAAACTTTTAAGCAACCCTCACTCGCCTTGCGAAAGGTTATACCTGTACAGGAAACCCAGCTGCGACTCGGCCAATTTTACAACTTCAACTTCTTGTTTCTGTTATTGCGGCTTAATATTCATGGTAATTGTAGTACGCTGGGTTCAGCTGTTTGTCGAATTTTATAGTAATGTCTAAAAGGTATCATGCACCCCCTTAAAACCTCAACTAGAGCATCATCAAAAGTATAAAAGCTAAAAGAGATAAATATTTACCTTTTTTTTTTAAAAAAAAAAACAAAAATTTTGTACATTTCTTTTGATAATTTTGCTGCATCTTTGGTGTAACTGAAAATCCTAGCTAATGAACTGTTGGATGGTTGGGGGCCAATCTGGCAAAGCCTCGAGAAAAAACCAAAAAAAGGAAGTGTAACGAATAGCAAAATTAGGATATAAAGCAGGACACAAGATGTGACAGAAGCAGCCGTGGACACAAATTAGTCGCACCCCGTCGCGGCAAATGTCTTGAGTTACATTTTGATGACTTCTTTACATTTTTGGGTGCGTCTCTGATTCCATTATGTAACAAACAAATTACAGCTTTTAAATGTTAAAATTTTCTTCTTTTATGACAGTCGACACCGAAGCGTCGTTCGCTTTTTTTGGGATTTTGTTTCCATTATTGTACTCAGCAGTTTTTTTGTGAAGAGATGTTTAGCATAAAATTGCAATAACAATTTTAAACAGATTTTCTGCCTATTTTGTTAAGAAGTTGCGTCAAGTTTAAGGCATAAGGTATGTTTCCTTTTAAAGGTAATAAAATGTTGAAGCAAAAATGACAATAGAGGATTTTTAATGAATATTTATTTAATATTACTCTAAAGCTTCATATTTTGTGTACACTATATAAGGATGTTGTCAGTAGAAAACAAATTTTAATATTCCTTTACCTTTCTCTCACGTCTCTACAAACTGTTGCCAACGTCGCGACGCAGCCCAATTTCATTAGACTATAATTTTTAATTGAAAAATGTATATCATTTCCAAAGCTACCGCCAGCAGCACAGTCTCACTTCTCACCTTCCCGTGACTCCACAATGTTGTGGGTGTGAAGTGCATGGAAAATATTTTGTAAGCAGATTTATAGTTTGGAAAAATAATAATTATTTGCACAAGGCCAAAGGAGCACAGACGCAGAGAGACGACGTCCTAGCCCAAACGGCAGGCTAAAGGCTTGACAACAAGCTTTTCTAATACGTCCTTCCCCCACTCTGCACGCTACCAAACTGGGCGATGCCATCCACCACATAGTAGACTCTCTAATAACTGTAACTCTATCAGTTTGTGTGTGTCCCCCTTTTGATATTGCCTGGTGCTTAATAAAAGGCTTGGACGCAGATTAGTTTATCATTTAATTATTTTTTGCCATTCCACCGAAAACCGAAAAAATTACCAAGAAACTGCCAAAACAAATTTTCATGTGCTTGAGATTTATGTAAAATATATTGATGTATATTGCTATAGTATATAGTGTATTTTGAGCATTTTTCATTTAATTCTATTACTTTGCCGAAAAATGATTAAATTTGTCGTGCCGAGAAAATTAACTGAGACCTTAACGAATTGCTGAGCTAATCCCTGTGGATATTCTTTCATTGGGTTATGTTTCAAAAACGAGTTATAGGGAGAAGGATTTGAGGAGTAGAGTTGTATTATTTATTCAGTGAGATTAACACTTTTATGAAGATGGCACGAGGATATGAAAAAAAAAGCTAAATTGATATCTCACCTACAATAAACTGCTGAATGAAACGTATTAAATTTCAAATGGAAGCACAAAATTAAAGTTCAACTGTAATCAATGGTCAGATTTTGATAATGTTGAGTTTTGTTGTTTAAGCCTGACAGTGAAGCTTGGCCGGCCAGTCGACCAACTGGTTCGGTCAGCAGCTTGAACTGTCTAATTGTTTGAGCTCTTTTGTGACCTTTTTGGAAGGTGTCAAACGCATTTGCTGCCAAACAGTCTACACCCCGCCCCGGCACGTGCGTGACTTTGATGCCAAACAACGTACAATTTTATATAATATATTGAAGCTGGCGCTGACCACTGACTTTCACACACATGACCATTGGGGGCGATTTTCATTTAGCTTTTGTCAACAGTTGCCTTTTAATTTCACTTCATTTGCATCAAAAAACGAGAGTGACAGAAGTAGGAGCAGAACATACCTACTCTCCTCTCTAATTGCTGTCAAAATTTGTTTGTTAAGTGTTGGCCAACTCCCACATTGCCACACCCTTCATTTCTGCACACATGCGTAACGTTGTCTGAGATCCCAAATGAACTTTTTTTCAAACGAATTGTTTGTTTTTTTTTTTTTGCTTTCCATTAAGTGACTTGTGGACTGGCTCGACTCTTATTTCAATAACTCGTCCGTAATGTAGCATAAAATGAAATAATAAATACAAATTACAGTACCACCAAATATAATGAAATAAAATATAAAACACTCGCAATGAATATTTCTAATGGCCCAGCAAGGGCAAGAATCTAATAACATTAATGACCGCCAGGAATCACGAGCTGGACTCAGTCTCAAATCATTTTGCAAATCTAATGAGCCTCAACGGCATAAAAAAACGAGACAAAAATTTAAGAAAAGAAAACGCCAGGCAAAGAAAGAAAAGGAAAAGTGTTCTTACATAGAATTTAAGATACTCTGCTTGCATTTTTGCTTGTAAAAAGAAAAGAACCAACATACCTTAATAATGAATTCATTAACATAAGTTTTGGAAGTAAAAAGTCAAATATTTTTAATGAATGTATAACCAGACTTCTATTTCTATATTCTTTATAAACCTCTTGCTAGAGTATATAATAAAGAAAAGCTAGGCGACAAACATTTCGTGTGCATGAAAGCATAAAGCGCGGAAATCGACAGCACAAACTGCAAAACTGTGAAACTGTTCGGATGTTGTTGTGGTGTTAGGTTTGAGGGGTTTGGGGTGTAGTTACTTGACTTGAACTGACTGGGGTCAGCTGTCAGTGGGGTGCGAAATCAGGAATTAAAACGTCTTAATGGTCTGCTGTTTTTATGAGCTGTTTGTCTGCCTAACACAAGGGTGTTTTTCCTTCCATCTTCTTAGCCTATTCCATTCGTGAAATTCCTTTTTTTTTTCGTCGACGTCTTAGCGAAAATGGTTTTTCGTTGACTTCTGTGAGTTAATTTGCATGTAAATTAAGCAACAAAATGTTGTCTGTCTTTTTTTTATTGCTCTAATGTTTCAATTAACACACTTAATTTCTATTTAAACTTTAATGAGACCGGGTTGAGTTGGGCGCAGGCGATTGTTCTCTTTTGCTGTTAGTTGTTGTTATCTTTTGTTTGCTGTATTCAAAAAATTACCATACTCATTGAAATAGCAGAGTTCAATTTGGGAAATCATACAAGTTGTACAACTGAAGGAAGGAGGAAGAGGACCTTAATCAGACTATAAAAAACTATAAATACAAATATTCCCTTCTCTTAAAGTTGCAAATAATATCTACTTCTATAGCCAATTATACTTTTAGTAATTTAATTGCTTCAATTGTTTATTAATAAATTGATTAACAACTCAAAACGTTTGTTTTTCTTTCATTTGTAATTTTTGTATTGTATTTTATGTTTTGTTTTAGCTCGGTTCGATAATATCAATTATTTTCTACCAAGTATTTTTCATGGAGTGCATTTTTGATTAGATTGTGATATTTGTACGAACAATCAACAAATTAATTAAATGCATTCAAGCATTTTTAATTGTTTACGCTAATTTAATGCTTAGGCAATGGACTCCAACTGAATTTGTAGGTCGGGTCACATACAAGCAAATGCATATTTTATGTGTTATTTCGATTTGCTCAATTTATGGTTGGTTGGTTGCTGTTGTTGTTTTGTGAAATGGCCAAAAGGGTTAGTATAAATATTTGTTGTTGACTTATGTAAACAATGACATTGCAAAAAAAAAGTAGATTGGAAATACATACATAAATAAAAAGAGGTATTGGCAAAATTATTTACATAAAAC
This sequence comes from Scaptomyza montana, assembly GCA_018904305.1. Lineage (NCBI taxonomy): Eukaryota > Metazoa > Arthropoda > Insecta > Diptera > Drosophilidae > Scaptomyza > Scaptomyza montana. The sequence goes on from JAEIGR010000004.1 coordinate 5,267,557, forward strand.
CTATAACTATCAAAAATTGAGAGAAAACTTGTAAGAGGAACTCTAATACTTTTGTTCCTTGAAATGTGTAAAAAGGTTATAATGGTTTTGTGCAAAACGTATATATTCTTGATTAGCATCAACAGCCGAGTCGATATTGCCATGTCTTAACAAGCTAACCATAATAACTTCACAAGAAAATTCTTATTAACATCGTGCAAACTTATTGCATTTAGCTAAAATATTTTTCTTGTCACCTAAATACACTGAAAACAAATGCAAAGAATGCCACCAGCTGCACGTGCGTGCCTCAATTTGTGTTCACCTTTAGCTGCTTCTGGTCATCATTCAGAAAAGTTGTTTAACGTTGACAACGGCGAGCAGCTAATAGAAGTTCAAACTAATGCGAATCGACAAATGTTGTTTTTATATGCAAGGCTGGCCTTTTGTTTGGACAACAATGCAATGGCAACAACAATTACGTAAAACACTTTTAAGAAGAAGAAAACCTTACACCTCCCCCAATCCCCTCTGCATGTAAACATAGTGCAAACAAAGGTGTCAGAGCATTTCTTAGTCAAACGGAAGCCAAACAACCCAACAAACAGACAGACAAAAAACAAAAAAAAAAAAAAAAGAAAAACAGGACGGCAGGCACTTTGATGGCAAACAGCGGCAGTAACAGGAACCAAAAGGATATCGCGTGCCACAAAATTCAGCATGTAAACACACACAGTGTAGAAGACAATGTGGCATGCATACCTACTACCAAAGACGAGACTACGTAAAAGCTTTCAACGTTTGATTTCATCCCCCCAAAATGTGCTACGCTTTGATAGCTCGTGTGTTTTGCTGCTTTGTTTTATTTTATTGTGATTTTATGTTAGTCGTTTTGTTTTGGCATTTTGGCAAATATTAGTTTCATACATTCATAACAAATGGCATGCTATTGTGTTGAATGTCAACTTAAATGGGGCCATAATAAAAGGTATTTGTACATAAATCTATTTATGTGCATAATGCTCATACAACTGTGAATCAAGCTTATTCAGCAATGATTGCATGTCGAGAAAAATGTTAGGCTAGGTTATATTAAAAGAAAAAAAAAATTAAATTTCGGCAAGATGATATTTTTCCAGCAATATCTGCATTTCAAAATTAAACTTAAACCTTTAAATAATATTTTAGTCTTCATAATTTGATGTTAATATATTTAAAATTTATTGATAGAATATTTTTGCATTTGATTCGCAATAGACTTAACAAAATATTTAATAATTATATTGTCGGTCATCTTCTTCAGTTTAAATACTTTTCTTCATGGAAAACTGTAAGAAAAAATTAAAAAAATAATTAGCACTTTACATCACGTTAACAATGAGTTAAAATACTTAATATACTGCATTTTTAATATGTGTTATTATTTTAACAATTTTATTTAACACAAGAATCTACATTAACCATGTAAGTAGCAAACATGTTAAGCACATAATGATTTATTTAGCTAATTTGCAGCTCTCTGCATATAGCCAATAAATCATTTTTCAAAACGGCTCAACGCTGACAGGTGCAATTTTTTAACATAAGAAGTCATGCAACATTTGTTCATTTAAAATGTGCATAAACTTCAACATTAAAGCTGCAACATATGAAAGTAACCCACTCACGCATACACATTCACATTTTCGACCCTATTGCTTGCCCCACGCTGTAAACCAAATCAATTAAATTCAATTAAATTCGTAAAACCACAAGCCAAGTGCATTTGTCTTGGGTAGGCGTTTAACCTTATCGCTCAGTGTCAGTCAGTTGGGAGCCCCGTTGAAGTCAGCCCAGTCATGGCTCATGGCAGAAGGCTCATTGTTATGCTCTTGCACTGGATACTGGACACAAGGCACAACCCAATGCTTAGCTGTCAATCTTATTCTAATTGAAATGCGTATACAGCCTCTCTCTCTCTCTCTTACTCTTTCTGTATCCCACTTTCTCAGTGTGCGTTAGCTTCACAAATTGAGTTTTACGGACAAACAATTGAAATTGCAAGGTATAATGGAAGTATTCTGACAATCATAGTATTGCACTAGCTAACAAAAACCTATAAATCTTACAGTTAAAATTGTATTTTGTTTTATAGAAGTTTATCAATATCCTTTCAGGCAGAATTATATTTATTATCTATTTCTATAAACAATATTTTTATGGCTAAGCTTGTTGTTGTTTATTTAACAAAAATACTACTTAGTTTGCCCATTAATAAGTGTTTCTTCACTTATATCGTCGGGTATTGTTTTAAATGATTCATTAAAACAAAAAATAATAATAATTTTTTTGAATTTTCAAAGCCATGTTTTGATAAATACCATTAATTTTTGTTTTCATATAATATTTTCCCTGTTAACTTGTGTTATCAAAATCAACAAGTTAACTGCATTTGCCTGCACTTTTGGGGTTTGATGCGTTGCCTTATCCTTGCACTAATTTAGAACCAGACATCAGGACATTTGTTTGTTTCTCGAATTCTAATTGCGCCACTTGACTTTTGTTTTTGTTAAGGGATATCAGACAGTGAGCTTACTAATCCTAGACAACTGGATAATTGCTATGTGTATTGCAAAGCTTGAAACTCCATGGAAAAATCCTTTTGTCATTGTTTTTGTTTGTGTATGTATTTTCAAGTGGTAAAAATTTTTATTGTTAATTAATTAAAAAAGTTTTTGCACCTTTTTGCATTTAATATTTTATATTATATTTCATTTTTTCAGCTATGCCGCTGGGGTAAAAATGTTAACAATTTTTATTTCGCACACAGCTTGGGGTTTTTGGCATGCCTTGTTAAAAAATTTGAAAATATTTAAATTGACATTTTTTGTGCCATGTTTCTGGGTTGCATTTCTTTTTAATTTTTTCTTTTTCGTTGTCCATGTTATGAATATGAACAATGTCAATTTGTCGGCAAAGTAACCTCAAGGCAAAAAAGGTTGGCAGCACATTTTTTTCCTGTGTCTTTTTCGAAATCACAGTGCAAAAAAGTTTCGCTTTCGACAGGTCGACTTTAAAATTCCAGTCGCTGTCAAGAGCTGCATGCCTAAAACACTTTAAGTTGCATTTGCAACATGCTTGCTGCTCATCCCAATACCTACTACTACTACACATAGTATATAAAATCAACTCGACAACTAATCAAAACAAATTCAATTAAACGAGACAAAATTCGGGATGGCCAAAGTGGCATCCAGGCTGCCCAGCTCCAGGTTTAGGTTCAGGCCCAGTCGCAAGTCGAAGTCCTCAGCCTTTTGCATGCGTTCTCTCTCTCTTATCTGGCAGCACAATCCATTAAAATTGCACATCGTTTACACCAAAAATCAATTCGCCAAAGCATTTAGGCATTACAAATGCCAAGCCAGCCACCGACTGACTCTCTAGCTAGAGTAGAGTAGAGGGAACATCGTGGACAGAATCCAGCAGCGTCCAACACACACATATTCACGCTCGGGCCAACAGTTGTCTCGGTGGCCCGCTTCAAAATCAACGTTGATGGCCATAAATTTCACGTACGGCGTTTGTGTTTTTTTTTTTTTTTTTCGTTTGTTTATTCCTCATTGCTGGCCTGTTCGTTGTTGGCTGTTGGCTGCTTACTGGCTGCTGTTGTTATTGTCGTCTGCCCTCGACAAAGCGATAAACGCAGCTTATAAGGCTGCAGCTCCATTCAGTTGGTATTGCTTTGAAATTAATCCGCCAGATACTCGTACGTTTGGTGAAAATACAAACATACTATAAGCTCAGAGAGTTGTTGTCTGTTCAAACTGTACGTTATGTTTGTTTGGATAGAACATTGGGTTTTGAATACAAATCGGTTGCAAACATAAAAATTCAATTAAAGTAGTGCATTCTGTTTCAAATAGATACGGAAAACAGCTTGAAGTATTTTTTTTGGAAAGATAATTTGTTTGATTTGCTTAGTTTTAGTTTGGTATAACTGACCTTAAGTGGTATGTATTCAAAATTATTTATTATTATTGTCTACGAAAATGTAACCCAAAATTTTTTGAATGTTGCATAGATTTTTCCTTTTTTTGCACAAATTAACCTTAACATTAATAAAAATCAAAAATATATTATTTCATAATGTTAATGCTATATATAAGCACACGATTTCTTACAAATTCGTTTCTTAAAGACACCACTTCTTACTGCCCTTCCATCCTCAACTCTTATCATTCGCACTTCAATATGTTGCACGACAAATAATGTCTATCGGAATGTAAAAAGATTCACGAGTAAGCATGTTAATGTTATAAACGCCACAAATGCATTTTCTGTATGGTGTGGTCCTTGCCTGCTTACGTTTTATTAGTGTCACATCAAACAGCAAATTAAGATTAGAGTGCCGACGCCAAACTGAAAAATGTGTCGCTCAGTTGGACCCATGAGTTATAGCATGCATTAATGCGCTGTAAAATGTGACTCAAATGGTGACTTGTTGGATTGGCCGATACGGCTAAGTATTTAAAGAAGGGTCAAAAATGATTGGTGCAAAACGAATAAGCATAAGATTTGAAATTATAATAGGATAATATTTTCACTAGAAATTATCCAATAGCTTTCTTCTTTCAGCAATGAATATTCATTGATATGCAATTATCTAAATTGAACATCAGGGTTTGTTCTTGACATTTATGAGTTGTCAACACCTTCCGATCCACATCTTATACGTAAACGGTTTCCCCCATTTTTTACAGTATGTTTGGCAGCAATAACAAATGTCAAATGTGATTTACATAACGAACATAACAAAAAACAAGGGGCGCTGGTTAGGAATATTTCCTGGCAAGGTTGTTGTCTTCTTACATTTTTATCATTGCTGATAGCAATCTGAACTCTCAGCTAAACTGCATAAATTACCTTATTTTCATTGGGATTGTGTAACTTTCACTTACAATCTTTTTGCTTCGGCAACGAAGAAGGAAAAAATTCAACTTAGGCATTATTAAATTTGACATGTTGCGCCCGTTGCCACTAATGGAACAGTAACAGATGAACAAACGCAAAGTTTTGTACATTTTGCAACATTGAAACATCCCTTGCTACAAATCACAAGATAAATTGTTTTTGTTCATGATTTATATATTTATAAAAATATGTGAGATGTTCCCGGCCGGCCCGGCCCGTTCAACTTCTCCCCATTACTTTCTCGCTTTGGCTTGTTATCGCCAGCAACAAATATTAATATTGTTTATACATCAACTGAAGTTTTATTTCATTTTCAAGCCAGGGTTGGGCAAACAGAGAATTTAATAATGCGAATTGTGATTGGGAAGCGTTATTGATTTTTAAGCAATGTTTGACAGATATACAAATGGGAGTAGACAAAAACCGGTTTTGGGTTACTTACCTTCTTGCATTTATTTGTAGTTTAAAGCGTTAACTTGCTTTAAGCGATGTTCAAAAACTTTACGATTAAGAACCTCAATTAGTTTACCCGGATCATTGGGCTTGTTGCACGTTTCCTTGGCAGCAAAATGATCAAGATACTCATCACGTTTGCAATAGAGACAGACACCATTAATAAATTCCTCCTCACATATCGTTGCATTTGTGGCACGCATCCAATCTGCATTAGTTTGCTGCTTAAAAACATCTCCAACATAAATGCGTGCTGTGGGTATTGCAGTAAAGGCATTAAATGCCACAGTTGTTATAGGATTGTGTTCCAGATTCAAAACAAGCAGATTCTTTATTTTATCAAAGAGGCCACTAAGAAAAAGAGATATGTTAAATAATTTTCAATTGTTTGTAAAGAGAAACTTACCCCTGAATGCGATCCAGATTATTGTGAGCCAAATGAATTTCGAGCAGCATTGGTGAATGATGAAAGATTTCGTCCGGTAATCTGGCAATATTATTACGTTCCAAGTGAAGCATTAGCAGCTGCTTTTGGGATTTGAGAAAATCCCTGCCTAAATAGCTAATGTTACTACGAATGCCTATATACGATAGGTTTTCCGATTTCCAAAAGAGTTCAGCTGGCACATTATCGCCACAATTATGTAGCTCAAAGCCGCGTAATTTGCTCATGTGCCACAATTCCTTGGAGCTAAGTAAAGACATCTCCACGCTGCTGTTCTTCAGCGAACAGTCCAGAGAGAGTTGCTCCAACTGCGTCTGCTTGGCAAATATCTCACTTGCCACACTGGCCATGTTTCGAACAACAATCGAGAGACGCGTGAGTTTCGTGAGAGGATGCAGCAAAGTGCCAGGTAAATCACTTCTGCCTTTGAGCGTCAGTTCGGTGATCTCTGTGACATTATCCAAGAAGCCCGAGGGCAGCGAAGCTTTAAAACCAATTAAAGCGAGTTTCTTTAGCCCCGGATAGTTTGTAAAACGTTGCTGCAGTAGCTCATCTCGTTCGTCACGCGTCTCAAAGTAGTTAGAGATCTCCAAATCAGTGTAGTTAGTTATGCCCAGCTTAGAGAGCAGGTGTCGTATAGTTTGTCCATTGGGTATGGCACAGTTATCGATGCTTAGCCTGCCAATGCGTCCCGCCTTAAGTGGCGGCAAATAGCCAAAACCACGTACATCAAAAATGCTGCAACTGATGCTGTACAGATGCTTGGAGCTGCTCAGTGTAACCATGCCACATTTGATGCGCTGATCCTGACATTCGCATTCGTTGTTACCCTTTAGCAATGACTCGCAGCCTTCTTTGGTGGTGTAAATGGCTGCTGCTTCGTCTTTTTCAACGGTGACATTCTCCTGCAGACTGGGCAGCACAAGTTGTACCAACAAGAGCAACAGCGCAACCAGCAACATTCTCGTCTGTTGCTTCAACATTGACTGAATGCACTGCAATGAGACAGAGTGAGGAAGAAGGTTTTAACAAATGAATTGACCTGCTCGACGCATTTAATGTCCAGCCTAAGGGACGTGTTTGCTTATTTCACCTTACAGGTAAGTTGAAATTTCAATGGAAATTTAAGTTGTAGCTCTAGCTGCATTGTTCACCATTGTTTACTGACTTTAGGTATTTTAGAGACTACCTGTCGGTTATTCTCTGGTGTTTGGTTTAAATAGTCTATAAATTAACACGCATACCGTTTGAATTGAGCGATATGAAATCGTTTCACAGCTACCATTACCTAAAAATTAGTGAACAAATCTTGTTTCCTTCAATTATATTTTGACAGCCTTTTAATCTCTTACTGGCTTGCAGCAATCAAAACAAGCTTTAAATCGTTTAAGCAAAATCAACTTCTTATCTGCCCACATTTATACATATGCCGTGCTAAAGTTCAATGTGCTTGCAATTTTGTTTAATATGATGAGAGCAAGTTTCGGATCTTATTTTTTTTTTTTAACTTCTTATGCGTGGCTTGATTATTAATATGGCTGCTTGAGCTGAAAGAAGGAGAGATAAAATAAACTGAAAGAAAAAAAATTACATTTCATTCTGGTTTCTCAGTTTCATTACAAATGCAAAAATGCAAAATGGCAAAGGCAGCCATTATCATCATTTGGGTCTGGCTGTTGTTGATCGATGATCGCTTTGCCAGACACATCCACTCCGAGTCCAAGTCCAAGTGCAACTTGAAGACGTGGCCTGTTTGTTGCTGCTGTTTCTTTTCTGTTTTTCGTTTTGTTTGAGGCGTTCATGCGTAAATGGCTTGCTTGCCCACCTTTACGCAGTTGCATTCACATATCTGGCCAATAATGCATTTGAATTTCGCTGCCGCCAGCCATATGATCACATCGACATGAACCAATCAGCCAAGTCAAGCCAGATCCAGACCACTTTTCAGCCTACTCTTCTCAGCTCTCCGCGGCTGTCGGCTTCGGGGCAGCACACGGTGGCAAACAGTTTTTTCTTCTTTTTTTTTTTCGTATACGATTTGCTTTCGGTGCCTCGAATCTTGGCGTTTGTATTCCCAAGAGAGCTAAATCAATAAATTACGTGACAGGCATGCAGAAATCTTGGCTCCTTCAACATTGAACACTCCAACGATCTTCGTTACGTTTTGTTCATTTTGATTGAATCAATCAAAAAAAAAAAAATGCATTTATATATATTATTTAAAGGCAAAAGCGCCATACATACATGCATACATATTTATTATTACCCGGCAGATCTTTCATTTCGCGGCCATAACAATAAATTATTATTGTGGCATGCCAATGAGATTGGTTTGGCTATTAAATTTTTGAATTTTACATTCAATTTGTTTGAAAGTATTGAAGTAAGCAAGCTTTAAACGAACTTTCTGCTTTATAAATTTAATTAAATATCTTTGACTTATGCAAAGCCAATAGAAAAGTCAAAAATAAAACAAGTTTTATACCTTCAACACGGCTGCTCAATCAATAATAAATAATGTAGGTTTTGGTAAAAGTTTTGTGCATTAGCTAAAGCGATGAACAAACCAAACGGGGGAGATTCACTTGGCTCAAAAGTTTATGAATCCTGGCAAGCGAATGGGAGGTGAAGCCATTTTACTGCCGAACTTCATTGTTGCCACAAATCTTCATTGATTTTGATTTCTTGCACTCGGCGCTGTTAAATCGCCTTATGGCAAAGCTTTTGCCACAGCCAAGTTAGTTGAATGCTAAATACTTTTGTTAGACTGCCGCACAACATGACAGGCAAATAAATGGTCATAATCCTGGTCAGACAAAAGGGCTGCCTGCATTCACAAAAGGTTTCTCTCTCTCTCTCCCTCTTACTCACACTCTCGCTCTCTCTCTCTCTCTTTCTTGTCTGGGCTAATGGAGGAAAGTTCTGGCTATGGGCCTGGTGGTCTTTCTTTTTATGCGATTTTGTATTTGATTTATTTATTGTAAATTATACGCCGCATGCAAATTGGTAGCTCTGCGTACAGCAACAAAAAATTATTGAGTTGTTGTGCAATGGGTTTCCAAGAAAAGCCGTTTCCAAGTTTACGCTAAAATAGCCCGCAAGGCCTTCTTTCTTTCTTGCTGCCCGTTGCTCAAATAATAATTCGCTTCAAATTCGAATACGCACGTTTCGTAACAAAAATAATATATGTATGCATATAACCAAGTACAAGAAGGCAGCAAAACGAAAAAAAAAGTATTATTATGATAGCCCGAAGCTCCCACGCAATGAGAAAGCGTCTCTCTCCCTCCCTCTCGCTCTCTGGCAAAACCCTTTGCCCAAGGCCAGAACGTGTTACCCTCCCGTCGTCTGGCCCCCCTGTGGCACAGTGGCAAATCAAATAGACGCATGAAATTGAATACTGCGTACCATTTTTGACATTTGCTTTTGAAAACAAATGTAAATGGAAACGGTAAACGGGAAACGGAAAATGGGAATGGTTAATGCTTAATGGCAACTGGGGCAACGGTCGTGCCGCCCAAAAAATATTTCATTGCAAGTTGGTAGTTTTTGTATTTGGCTTATTTCTGTGTTGCCGCCTATTTATTTATTTTAATTAAAACGGACACGTGTTGCTGTTTTCTTGTTGTTTTTCATTCACCAAGGGCAACTTTGGCGCGACAAGAAACGGAAAGTAAGTAACGTTTATGTGGCTAAAGTAACTGAACTCTAAATGTCGAAAAATAATTTGCTGATGGTAATTTAATGGAAGGTTTTTCTAACCCTTAGCTGAAGGAGATATTTTTTTGTTAAGAAATCATATATATAACTTATAAATGATTTGGTACAACAATAATATTCATTGTAGAAAATCTTGGCAACTTGTATACTGATTTAAATACTTTGAGCTTAAGTTGCAAACCTTTTTCCTAGTATAAGTTTACAACTAGATTATACAATTCCATTCCATCTGATAAAACTCAATCTCTTAAGCACAACATTAAGCAAGTTTTCTAGCTTCTTGGTTATGCTTGATACCATGACAACTGGCATTGAGTATCAAAAACAGCCACAACCAAAAATGGGCGTGACAATTCATGTTGCGCAGACTTTGCATATATGCCGCCTCCTTTTGCAGAAGCTGTTCGCTTCAAGTAGAGAAGTGGCTTATAACAACAACCAAGTCAGGCTTAAAATGCCCCTGAGTGCTCTGTGTATAAAATTGCGCTCGGATATACAACAATATGCCCCCTGATCATAATCGTGTCTAGAAAGTGGCTATGCTTCTTAACAGCCAGTCACCGTTTGATGCTGCTGCTCATCGCCCTAAAATATGGAGAGAGAAAAAAAAGGAGAAGCCAGTAGCTGGACCAAAAATAGTTCAATGCCTGGATGCCTGGATGCTAAATAATGTTTACTGTTTTTGATGCACTTGCAGCTATATTCAAAGTGCGTAGCAAATCATAAAAATGGCTACCGAGCGGAGGCCTCAATTCCTAAAGTTTCAAAAAGTTCAACATCGACGGGGCATTAATTTAATGCAATTAATGGAAATTATATGAAATTATGAGTGGAACATTGAAATTCCTTGTGAACATCACCCAGGACAACCAAAACGTACTAGAACCGTTTCCACACAAACACACTCACACACACACACACACACACACACAGAACTCAATTTGCAACATTTTCAAGTCATCGTCATCGTTGGTTGTTCGACTTTTTGGGTTGGGCTCTTTGGCATTTTCACTTATTGCTTTGCCAAATGAAAGAAAATTAAATTTTTCAACTGCCTACTACGCTTAATTGAAACATTAGCCAAACATTTTGTTTTTTTTTTTGTTTTATCTACTACTGTTGGTTGTCCCAGTTTGCTTTCTGTTTTCTGTTTGCCCTCTGTGTTCATTTACATTCAAATTAACTCGTAATGAAAATGAGTTCAAAAACTTTGACTTTTTTAAGATGGAGGGGGGACGCAGAGTTTGTGGCATTTAATTAGTTGTTGTGATTGTTGTTGTTGTTTGGCGCCGTTGTTGTTTTTGCTTGTTGCTTTTTCTAATGTTTGTTGGCCATTTCTTTTAGATTAGTCAGCTCAATTATCCACGCACAATATGCTACGAGTTTGTAGCCAAGCTTTATGATCTATTTGCCTTGGATACTATACAAAGTTGATTTTATTTCAGTTGAATTGATGGCTGTGAACCAAATTTTATTACAATTGGGTTACAAGAGACTATTAATGCTAACAAAAAAATTAAGATTGAGGCTATGGAAAATCTTTCTAAGAAACAATAAGATTTAACTATTTTTAGAAAGTTGGACATTTTTTCATATAAAGATTAGTATATTAAACTTTTAAAGCGAAAGGAGAAGTTTTTTAATGTTTATATTTTATTTATTAATAATATTAACGTTAGTCTTAAACTAGTTAAAGATTTAATCTGTTCAAATTTTCTACTAACTTAATCTCATAGATATCGAATACCACTTTCATTTATTTGAATGCCTTTTAATGCTTGTTGTACTCAAACATTCAAATCTAGGGCCATTGCCCATTTACTGATCAAACAGGAGCACACACCCAGCATCCCGTTCCTCTAGACAACAACAATTTTTTTCGCAAACACAGCACAAACTGCAATCAAAGTCTGCTGCATCATCTATCTACCCAAAGCCCAAACCCAACTTTCTGGGCATTTTAGCACTTCAAATTGGCAAACAAACAAACTCACGTTTCAAATGAAATGTGAGCATAAACAGACATTTTTCACACACATACACGCCGTCACATTTGCCAAGGTAAACAACTTGAATGCGGCCGGGTTCATCCAAAGGAATCAAGCATTGCTCATACGGCGAGGTGCAAGGAGTGTATGAAAAGAAGATGAGAATGGGTGGCATATTCACTTGACACGCAAATATGCATAAACAAGGCATGAATATTCATGCACGGATCGAGACACTTCTGTGGGCTGCAAGTTGAAAAGGACTCGTTGCGGGTGTGTGTGTGTGTGTGTATGTGTGTCCTGATATCTCGACTTAGAGATGAAATGCAATGCGCATAGAAAAATTTTGCAAGCAAATGTTTGCACAGTTGGTTGAGGTGACTGAACCTAGGGTGTTGGGCATACATATTACATACAATACCGTGTTATGCAATCATCACAGCATTTGAATGAATGCCATGTTTGCACGGCTCTCTTTTGATATGCCTACTAAGCAGGTCGTTCACTTCAATATTAAAATTTTCAAACTGACTCAAAAAAAAAAAAAAAAAAAAAATAAACATTTACACAACAATCATAAATCCTTGTCAATCACACGCGTTGACACACTCCCCAAATTCCTTGCCAGCATCATCATCATCATCATCTTCTTCGGAAGTAGCAGCAGTCTTATCCTAATCCTCATACCCCCAGCATATATGACTTTGACTCTCTGGCTACTAGCATTAACCATCTATTGCCTATAAATCGCTAGTTGCAACTTTTTGCACACAGACAGCAGCTTCGACTTGCTTGTGACTTGCGTAAGCGGAACTGATTACATCTGTCGTCATCGTCACCGTTTTGGAAGGCTGCGTGACAACAATTTTTGACTCTATACACAGAAAAAAAGGTTTCACTCAAAATTTTAGCTTCGATTTTAGAATTTCATTTTAAAATGAAATGGGAAATTATTTGTATCAATATTAAATGCTATTTTCATTATTATTAACGAAAAAAATATTAATTTTAATACGAATTGTAATAAATTTGAAAACTTTACAATTAAAAATTGAGTTTTTTGATTCGAAAATGTAAAATATTAATTTAAAGCTTATAAATCTTAGAAAAGACTTTTATTCGATAACCATTGGCTACGATTCTTGAACTAAGGGGTAAACTATACAATTTACCATGTATTTTCTCTGTGTGCAGCCGTCATTTATTTGATGGGTTGTTGCTTTGACAGCTGTGTCTTCGATAGCAACTTCTTTCCTACTTTTGTAGATGGCACACAAATTTTTTGGCCATGGCTGTTTCATAGTGTGTGTGTGTTGTGACATACTTGAACTGCTAATTTCAATGGCAGTCGCTTTTATACTTCTTTTCATTCATCTCTCTATCTATCTTTCTCTCTGAACAACAAACAATCAATCATGTTATAATACATATTTTTTATTAATATATATAAACATATATAAACATATACCTTTGTGGTTTTATTTTTTGAAGAAAAAATCCTTAACTTTATATATAATCTTGGTCTGCATCAACTATCAATTCAATATTTAAATTACTTGGCCTTAAAATGCATCTTCCCTTTTGCATATAGTTTCAGAAAAAAAATAGCCTAAATATATTCATTTTATAAATAAGTATGCAAATTTTAATATGAAATTATACAAAACAAAAAAGAAAAAATCAAAACCAATTCACAAATCCAAAGCTAATCTTGCCAACAAAATGTTGCACCAAAAAGAACAACAACAGGCACAGTAACAGTAATAAGCGTCTCCGCCTTGGGGCAAGCATTTAAGATTTACTCCACTTAAACGCTATTTAAGCGTGCAACAAATGCAAACCCAAAAAATATACAACAGAACGATAAAAAAGCAGTGATTTTTCTTGTGCTAAGCGTGTTGAAGATTAAATACCCTTTCTGTGTTATGAGTATATAATTGGCAGCTCCAAAATTTCATGCTCAAAAGAATTTAGCTTAAATGTAATTATCTTTTGTTGTAATATTATCCTTTTCTGATCTCAGCTTCGTAGTTCGAACTGAAATTTATAATGATATTCATAGATTCTTTTACTTATTTATTTGGAACACGTTAAGAGTACTGGCCTGTGACTTTTTCTGTATTTTAAGGAAAGTATTATATTGATTGGCAATGTATGTACACATATTTCCATAAACATGCACATACGACTGCTGCACTCTTCAAAAATGAACGTAATAAGATTGAAATGTTTACAAAAAGATCAGTAAGTAAAGCAGCTTTGCAGTTTTAGCCGCAAACCCAACGGTAGCTACTTTTTGGCTTTTGTCGGCATAACAGACAGACAGACATTAACAAAATTATTTAATTTGAGTAGCTAAATTGCTTGGCAAGAGGTAAAGTAGCTAAAACCACAAACACACAACAAAAAATAAAATAAAATAAAACAAAACAAAACAACCGCAAGAGTTTACTGCCTCGCTTTTGCTCCTAACAATATCTCATTGTCAGGACTAAATCATGTTTAACGATCAATAAAAATAACCAACTCAAAAGTCGGCACTATATATCACTCTCTCGCTCGTTCGCTCTCTGTCTCTCTCTCTCTCTCTGGTTTTGCATATGAATTTTGTTTCTTTGGAACTCAATCACATACAAACGTCGCATTGTGTGGGCTTCTGTACTAACTCAGGTGCTATGTGTGAATAAAGCGAAATTGAATTGCCAAAGCGGAAGACTTCAAAGCTGACAACATTGTTGCCAGACCAAACTACGTTTTCTGTTTGTTGCCCGACCGAATTCGAAATCCCTTTTATTTTATTGTCATTGTAACATTAATGTTCGTGTAGCCTTAAATCAACATTAAGCCAGACAGACATAACTAACTAGTGAAACATTGTAAACATTTCTATCATTGCTTTTTATCTAGCTATATCAGTCTGGGTAGACTTTATTTGTCGAGTACTTCAAATCGACAGCTGTACCTGAACTCATGTAATAAAGAATTTAATGAATTTATTAAAAGCACGTGGAAATCAATGGCAATCTTCGTCTTCCAACAGCTGTCCGAAAAAAACTTCAACTTCATTCGACTAGCAGAAATATAATAAGCGGATATTGGAACAGCATTATTTCCGCTCATTTTAATTTTCACGAGCGTGCAGAAAAAGTAAAAAAAATATATATATTCAAAAGATAAACACACAAATCAAAGTCATCCTAAGCCAAAACGAAACTGAAACCCTAAAGAGGAAGGAAATAAAATGTAGAAAAAAAAAATATTCTTAGCATTTTTGGGGTAATTTCTGTATCAAATTTTTATTGAACGGGCGGAGGGAAAAAGCTTATGAAGGGCAACACGTGCGGGGAGCTTTAATGATTTTGTTACAAAAATACCGCAAAATCTTATTAGAAAATTAAATGACTTGTTTGGTTTTTTGACTTTTTTGCTGTTCATTTTTTTAGCCTCAAACATTAAGCTGAGTAATTTTTTGACATTTGACGGGGGGGTGTTGGTGGTGGTGTAGCAAATGCATTTGGTAAATATTACAAACAACTGCACTTGTAAGTCATAATCAACATAAAAAACAGCCGCGCACAGCGTTGCCAGTCTTAGCCCACTGTTCACAGTGGGTAGCGCTGTTAACATGGGGGTGGGCTTGAGGGGAGTGGCAAGAACAGCATCTAATGCATAAAGGAAATAATAATAAGCGCAGCTTTTCCATGTACAATTCCACTGAGTAAAAAATAAAGTATGAGACGCCCGCAAAGTAATGTAAATCGCTCGATGGCCTTTGGCTTTTCATGTTTTGCCCATTCTACGCTTTTTATCGGACAAATAAAAAGGATTTTCGTGGAAGAAATGCGGCAGCTGGTAGGCGGTCGTTGCGGGCGAAGTTTTACCATACCCATTAAGTTAAAAGTGACAACAAGAATATTGATGATAAGACAGAAGAAACTTACTTTAGATCCCATAACAATTTAAACACAGTTCAACAGAGCTTTATGAATTTCACTTTTAATATTGGTTCAACATTAAAATAAATATGGGCATACTAGTCATCTTGGTTTGAATGTGTTTTTTTATTTCAATTTAGTACTTTTCATATTTTAATGATAATATTTTTAATGGGCTGTAGCTTCATGCAGGATATCTAATAGTCTATCTCTTTTAACTAAAGTACTCTCTTGTTTATTTACTAGACTTGTCATATTGCAACGGCCTCACACGCCTGGCTTATTGTATTTGTTTTTTTTCCCTGTTCTTTTTATTATTGTTGTCGACAGGGCCGTTTTGAATCGTACCGTTATACATTTTATAAATGGATTATGGCTATTAAACTGGCTGTGTGTGTGTCTTATTTAGGGTGCAAAAGTTATTAGCCAGCTAAGAAAGTATCTTAAGATACTTTATGCAGAAGCACGAACAGGATGAGCAAATAGATATAGCTCAATTGACATCAATTCATCAAGAATTGAATGTACATTTTTTATTGTAACTATCTTAAATTGATGTTTTTGACTGTTTAGAATTGATTTACATTCGTCTACTTTGAAAATTTAACACGGTTAGCTTTGCTAGTCATTCGAAAAGTAATTAAACAATCGCAATCATCATTAGGCAATGCCACAAAATGATAATCCAAATGATTCGGCTGAATAGTTAACACGAATTTCACAGATACCAGCAATAATTTATTAACTAGATTGCCAAGAAACCAAAACAAATTGTAGGTTTATTTTTTGCAATTGAATTGGTACGACTGCCTAATACACTGTTCTTACCTTGTTAATACAATATGTTTTACAACTGATTTATGGACTTTACACCATTCCAACATACCTTTTTTCCAAAACGAACAGAGTATTGTTTTTTTTGTGTCTTTACAAATATGTACCGTGAAATTTAACAAATAATGTACCAATAAAGTAGGCGACTCAACTTGAAGCTCGAAACATTTCTCATTATTAATGATCTTTCTCACTCTCCTACTCTCTCTTATGTATCAATCCGCTTTCAGGTCAACGCATATAAAACAAATGTTTAACAAAGAATAACTGTAAAGTGGCAAATGTGTTAGTTTTTGGCTGCTGTCTCTTTTACTCTAGCTGCCCTTTCCACTTTTCGATGAATTTGTGTTATTTGTATATTTGTTGTACATTTTCCGTTATAGTTTTAACAAATATTTGAAATTTGAACTATTATAAATACTTTGGAACGAAGCAAAAGCACAAAATGCCAAGCACAAAACTACAAAATTCATTGGGCATTGTTTGGAGCCGAGAATAGTTGGCAATTGGGTTTGAACTACATGTGTGTAGTGGATATACAGAGAGAGAGAGAGAGAGAGAGAGAGCTTTTTCAGCTGAAGCTACCCATCAAAAGACATTTAAATATTTTGCGGTTTATTGTGCATGCCTGAGCCGGGACAATGTAAAGTGGAAGAAGCAGAAAACTGTTCACTGCTGTTCTGCCTCTCTCTCTCTCTCTTTTTGAAAACGGGACACATGCGACGGAGCTATTTTTTTTTTCTTCAGATAGAACGACAACACTCAAACCTAATGTGAGATTTATGCTAGCATTTTATACCGAGACAGCCGCCCTTTTGCTTGACATTTATGAAATTTTGTGCGGAATTTCTCCGACGAGCTCGAAAACTTAAAAGCCGCATCCCAAGTCGCAAAACAAGAGATGAGGTTAACAAACTGTTTCGATGTTGTTGTTGTTGTTGTAGACGGTCCTCATATTATGATCAAATTATGAACGTATGTGTGTGTGTGTGTCTCGGTTTCTTTGAAGCTACATATAAGTTTTAATTTATATGTAAATTAGCTGCTTCTTTTTTGTTGTTGTTGCTGCTGTTCGTCAGTGTTGCCATAAAAAAAGAAGGGCAACTATTAGCACAAAACTGCAAATAATGACACATTGAGTGATATTTGATGACAATTGCAGTATGCTAGACATGTTGCAACATGTTGCAAGTGACGAAATATGTTACATATGCAAATAAAGCATTGTTTAAAAGCTTTGAAACTTAGTTCCTTAAAAAATCAACATCCGCCTTATATCTTTCACAAAATTATAGCTTTTATAATAAAAGTAAACAAATTATTATTATACATACATACATATATAATAACTAGTGTGTAGCAACAAAAATGAATTAATTAACGTCAAAATGTGTAAAATTGATCGAGCAGCTAGAAAACTTTGACCAATACCAAAAATATTGATGATCATTCGGGAGCTTAAGCTTTCCCACAGTCTCTGATGATGAGCCTGAGGCTGCTCCAAAGCGTTTATAATTAAAACATTTATTAAATGTTCAAGCTTGGGAATACACACAAGCTGTCCAACAGATAAAAAGCAAATAAAAACAGTATTAATATAGTGTTCGAACTTTTACAAGTGCCAAAAAAAAACTAATGTGTAGACCAAAAGCTAGTAGCTGCAAACAGGAGTTGGGATTTACAACAGTTAGTTCACAATCGTAGCCATACAATCGTCATAATTTATTATACCTGCTGTCGCGTTCCCCAATCAAAAAAAATAAAAATAAAACAAAAAGCAAAAGCCACGACAAAATTGATAAAAACCACAAAAAACAGACAGCAGGCAACAGTTATTTATCACAAAAAACGAAGCCAGTGGCAATTGGAAATCGACAAAATTGGCAAGAGGCGGGAGAGAGAAGCGGAAGAGCGAGGCGGGAGAGAGAGGTAAAGTTAAAAGCAATGCCTGGGACAGCTGCCAGCATTCACACGTCATTTAATTTCGATTAGTCGGACAGTCAAACAGACAAACAAACAAACAAACGGAAACGAAACGAAACACGTGAAATGGATCAAAAAGGGTATAATGATTTTGTGCCAAAGTATGTAACAGGCAAAAGGGAGCATCTCCAATCGCATAAAGTAGATATATATTGGAAATTATTTAAGAAATTATATCTGCCTATCAATCAACGGAATTGGTTGAGAAACACCAGAGATAACAAAGATTAAAGTTAAGTCAAGGATTTGTTTAGTAAGGTAAAGCGTTAAGGGTATCTCCTAGTCGAGCAGTCCCGACTAGGGCCTTCTTACTTGTTGGGAATTGAATAAGCGCGGCAAACGCTCTCAGACACCTGACCTCATCCTGAACTGAAACTGAACGTAATTGTCACCTTCGATATGTACAAAATGCCTAATTGACGCCTAAAGCGCGCGTTCAATTCAAACTGACAAGGGGGTTAAATTCAATTGAATGGGGAGCAGCCAGCAAAGTGCAGTCAGCTTGTCGCCTTTTGCATTTCGATGCTTACAAAACGTGCAACGTACTTTTGTTACCACTCTACACTTAAAGAAAGTCAACGTTTGCCTCTTAAAATTTTATATTAAGAGTCTACCAAAAAGCTAATACACAAATATTCTAAGTGTAACCGAGGTCATCGGAGTTTGCAGTTTAAAATGCTTTATTTTACTCAACCAAACTGTATTTATTTTTTTTGTGTGGCTTTGAAACCGTTTAAAAACTTAGATTTATATGTTTTTGTGCTTTTGTGTTAAAGCTTTCAATTACTTTGCCTGCCCATTTCAATTAGTTGTGCACCGTTAGTTTGGTAATTTATTAATGTGCAGCGCAAAAGTTTTGTTGTTGTTCCGTGGCCTTAGTTTCGTTCCCTCCCTTCTTCGCTCTCTTGGCGCTACGACCGTGTGTTGGTGTTAGTGTTAGTGTGTTTGTGCCTGGGTGCAGTGCTCTGAAAAAAGCTTTTGTTGTTGTTTGTCGCTCGCTCTGCACAAATGTGGTTTTTGTTGTTCATAAATATTGATTTGAGCTTTGTCTTCCTCGGTTTTTTGATGTGAGACGTTTTTCTTAGCTGTTGGTTTGAGAATCATTTTTTATTAATCAGCTAGTACATTTCAAATAAGGGCTGATTTTTATAATTAGGTAGTTGCTCTAAAACTGTGACGCTGAAGGAATTACTGCAAACCTGTCAATTTTTATTATTGCAATAAGCGGGATCGATGAAGGAAGATTTTTATCGGCAGTTTTGCGAATCTAAAGCTGAGACGCTAAAAAGCGACTTTCAGACCTGCATTTAAAAGTTACTCTCAAACCAAAGATTATTTGTGGCTTTATTCAGCAACAGATCAGTTGCTCCAAAACTGTAAATGTAGTACAATCATATTGGAAACAGTAAAATCTGTTTTTTTTTAACCATTTTAACAAAATGAGAGGTTTCTAAGCCAGCAAACAAGGCTTTTGCATATATCTGTTAAGCGTTACATGTCGAACCTAAAATGTATATGTAAAATAGCATTTTTTGGATCACTTGTCGACGAGTCTCAAAACGAGTTCGTGCCACAAAGAGATGGACTTGCCGGAGGCGTTGTTGCGACAGCAGCCAACCTGAATGGTGGCAGGATGTGTTACTCGACGAGGATGTTCACATGCCTCGGTGCGTAGTGGAAAGGGGAGGAAATGGAGGCGATACGCAGTTGGTATATGTGTAAGTTGGCCTTACACGAAAATAGCTGTAGCATTCCTTTTGAAGTTTACGCACAAATATGAGAGAGCCCCAGAGAATATCTGGCCACGAGGCGCAGCCCCAGTCAGGATGATAATTAACGCAATAATCATCGATGAATGAAGAGAATATGAGTAAAGTGGCGCGGAGGAAGGCAGGAGAGAAGGTAAAAGGAATGACCTGTTTGGCATAATGAACGCGTTTAACTCATTCACATTCTCGGTGCTGTTGTTGTTGTTGTCCAAACGGCCCAAATGCCCATCATGTAAAGGCTTTCCAGCTGCCTGACTGAGCAACATACCCATCCCCATCCCCACCCCCAACCCACAACCCCCCCTTTAAGCATGTATATTTCTGTTGCGCGTGTTCATTTCTCGTAATTTGCGTAGGTGATGCCATGGAATTTGATTTTCACACGTGTTATTTGTGTCTGCCTGCTGGTTTTGTTGCTGCCTCTTTTGTTGTTGTTGTTGTTGTCGCTCATTTTGTTGTTAATATTAATAATAATAATGCAAATGCTCTGTACAATTACTTTCCACTCAATGATTTCACACACACGCGCCGCCATAAAAATAGAAATCCAAAACCAATACAAGCTCTCTCTCCCTCCTAACCTGATAATAACAAAAAAAACAGCTTCGCAACTCTTTTTTGTATCTCTGTAACCTACAATTAACTGAATGCAACAAAACTATAATACATAGTACTTGTTTCATGTGAATTACGTTTAAGTTCAAGCTCACGAGCTTTAGTCATAATAACAATAATCGTAAATTGACCGTAAAACGATGACAACTCTAAGCACACACTTGCTATCTCTCTCTCTCTCTTTCATTGCTGTGTGCTGACAACTAAAACTGTTGCTTTAAATCACGCAAAATTTATAGGAAATAGCAGGTTCATCTTCCTCTGCTTCTTCTTTGTCGCGTGATATTCAATTGTTGCCCTGAGAAAAAGACTTGAAACTGGCATAGAATAAAATTGTTTTGCGATTGAAAGATAAGATATGAAGATTAGAGATTATTTTCAAAGCTTTGTTGACATGACTCCACTTAAAAAAGAGTCTACATATAGTTAGTATACCTTAATACATATTTAACAAACATAATCATATATGCATGTTAGTGCACTTAAAAAAATTGAGTTCTCTTTTTCAACTGATCCGGATTATTAATTTTGAATTTTCATATTTATCTTACTCATGCTTGAAATATATTTTTAGGATTGTTAATCAAATTTATGACAAATATGATTTATAAACGAATCACTAATATCAAATATTTAAAAAAAATCTTGACAGAAGTTTCATTCATTAAGTTAAGTAAATTATTAAACCAAATAAATTTTAATTTTGCTAGTTTGTTATGTACCTTTTGTTTCAGTGCACATACTCCAAACAAATTAAGTACATATATGTATATGTTTATATATATACATAAGTCGGACCGAACTGAACACGAGTTAAGCGATTCAAAAAACGCAAAACAAAACGTGGCTGACGAATTGCATTGTAAAACGCTAACAGAAAAACAAAAACATTAAGAATCACGCAATATTTTTAGTGTAGTGTAGTAGTGCAGTGTAGTTGGATTGGTTGGCCGTACTTAAGGTGCAGACTTTGGCCCCAATTTAAATGGGCAGATAAACATCAGAAGACCGCTCGGCCATTTTGTTGAACGAAAGAGTTTGCGTGTGTTATGTAATTTATCAAAACCATTTGATTTAGTTGTAAGAAAGCCAAACATAATTTCTCCGCAAAAAAAAAAACCAATGCAAATTTTGAAGCTAACATTGCTTGGGTCTGCACCTGATTTGGAAGTTAAGATGTAGAGCATTGTAATGGATTTGACACAGGGAACTTTTATGAACAGTGGATTGGGTTAGAAATGGCTCAGGATTTGTACAAGACAGTTTATATAGCTTTAAAGCATTTTATAATCTTTCAACATGTAAAAGTTTAGTTAAATTCGTATGCATAGACAATCTTAATTAAGTTTGTTAAAACATTCCATTTAAAATGATATACAACTTTTCTTCTTCGTTTTTTAAAGACATTCGTTTGTAGCATTTTCTTATAGTTGCTTGGCATAATTTTATGCAAGAGACGACAACAACAAGCAAACTAAACTCGAAATGAAGTGGACGTAGATTTATGCGATATCTCTATGCATTGATCATACATACATATGCACATGCATACTATATCGATGTATCAAACAAATGCAGGAAGGAGGCTGGACGTTGGGCGGTCCGGATAGTCGTTACAACAGTAGCAACAGCGGCAAATAATAATAACAATAAGACAAAACAAAAATCCAACCACAAATACCGACACAATATTGAACTTTAAATAAGAAAAAGGATTTATGAAGCATTGTATGTATATTCACATACCTTTTTTTTTGTTTGCATTTATGACTTAGTACAAGAGCGTTGAAATAATCAAATATAGCATCTGCAGTCGCCGCTGTCTGAGCAACAACAATTGCCAGAGTCTCTTGATTGTTTTTTTTTATTTTTTTTTGGCAACCAATGCAAGAGCCGAGCGCCAACTGTTGTTGCATCTGTTTGTATGAAGGTATTTGTATTTGGTTGAGAGAGTTCAGTCTCAGTTGTTATGCATTGGTATTTGTATTCGCTCTCTGAGCGTGCGTATGTATGTATAACTGTATCGTGCTCTCTCTCTCTCTCTCGCGCTCTCTCTCTATCTCTCTTTTTGGCTGCGTGCTTGTGTGTGGTTGAAATGGTTGTTCAATTTCCATTTCCATATTTCATTGCGAGATTTTATTCCCATGCTCGTCGCTTGGCTCCGCCCATAAACGCGACGCTGCGCAGTGTTCCATTTGCCATTTCGTTCCTTATGTACAAAGCGACTGCGCTGTGTTTTTACAATATTGTCTTTGCTTGCTGGTTTTTGCATTTGCTTTTTGCATTTGTGCTGTCTTTGCACTTTTCCCATAGCTTGTAAAGAGTATACTCTTTTCATTATTTACTTAAGAGCTTTTGTGTTAGAGTGTTTGTGTGTGTTTGTCGTGCTATGCATTTGTTTATGCGTCTCGTATCAAAATTTAAAGGCATTTCCTTTTGGCTTCCTGCGCATTTTGCACGCCCCTTTTCCCAACTATAAAATATTGTACTATATTGAATAAATATTTTACTTGCAAGGTAAAAACAATATTTTGGTTTTAGTCCCTCTCTCTCTCTCTCTCTTTGTTTTCCCCGGCTTAATTTGGGGCTGCTGCTGTCATTTTTGCGTTTGCTGCTTTTCCTAGTCTCTGACTAATTTAAAATTTATGCTTTTCAAATTTAGTTTGGCAGTTTGGCTTGCACAAGTAGTTTTGTAGCTTGAAAATTGTACAAAGATGGTTGAAAAAAAAAAATATATATATATATACATACATACATGTATACACTTTCTTTCATTCTTTCTTTTCTTTGTTATATCTGCTACAATTTTTATTGCTTGGCTTTTTCTTTTTTGCCAAACTCTCAACTTTTCATTTGCAATTTTCTTTTCTTGCTTGCATTTTATGACTTTTTCTTAAGCTCTTCTTAACAGCCACACCCACACACACACACACTAACACTTATACATTGGCATCCGCCATCCTTACCAATTGGCAACATCTGCGTAATGCAATTTTCTTTGCTGGCTTTTCACTATCCTTCTTACTAACAGTTGTTTTGTCTCTTTCGCTCTTCTTTCTTTTTACTGCTGCTGTCTGCCATTTAAATTCCTTGATGCGAATGCATTTGCCACCACGCTAAGGATTTACGTAAGAAACTGCGCATTAAGCATACAGGCAACAACGCCTATAACCAACTCAGCCGCAGGCAAATCGTAGACGCAAAAGTAACCTAAGAAGTTACCCTAAGACAAACTTTGGACAGCAAATACTTATTATTCTTTATGTCTGCATTTTCATTTTTTTGCGCCTTGGCGTATGCTGCAAATAATTTTATAAACGTTTCTTCTTTTGTTACATTGAAAAATATTCTTTTAGACACATTCTAAACATCCTGTATTCCATTTTTATTAGCTTCCTTTCACATATCAAACGATCAGCGCAACGACTTTGTCTGCAATCCTATATTTCTATGTGTCCATTTACTCAGACTGGCTATTGCCTACGGTTCCTTAATGTATATACGCTTATTTTGGTTGCCTGGCCGCATCCTAAGTGTCCTTTGTTGCAAGTTTATGACCCTGCCTAAGTTTCCCAACGCCAAGAGAGAAGTGACAATAATTCAAATTTATACAAAAGGCTAGCTTCACTTCACCTGCAAATTTATGATCAGCCCAACCCGAACCAAAGCACGCCCCTTGGGTTAGCTACCCACATCCTGAAGGTTGGAATTTTTTTTTTTAAACAGTTTTTCTTTTATTTTTCAATTCCAGATTTGGCGAAAAGGACGTTTTTCATAGTGCAGAAAGCTCGTAAATACCTGTGAAGTTGCAAGCAAAAATCCTTCGTTTAGAGTAAAGAATTTTCCGAACTATTTATATCCTGCAATAAAGAGAATAAGCATTAACGATCAGCAGTAACAATTTAATTCCTGCCGACTTAAGGGAAATGAAAAACGTTGTTGGTTAAATGTGCTCTTGTCTTGATTGGTTTTCAACTTTGTTTTTATCATAATTTTACATACTTTTATACTGCTTAAAGGGTATTCAGTAGTTGCAAATTTGCAACTTGGTTACTTTTCTATTCCTTCTTTTTTTTATGTTTCCTTTTTATGCTTTCTTTATTTCGGTAATGTGGCCTCGGAACACCAACCCGAACAAAACTAGCCCCGAATTTTATTATCATATTTGTTTAATATATTATGAGAATCTCTATAGAAAAAGTTTCAAGCATATAGTTTGGGCATTTGCCCATTTTCAACCCCTAACCACAACGTTTATTTTTGTTTTATATATATAATTTTTTTTATCAGTTTGCTGACTGACTTGTGAAAACTTTGCTCAGCAGTTTTTGACATTTTATATGATGGATTGCACTTTATGCTAATTGAGCTTAAACACACTTACATATATACACATGCACACATACATACGAACATCTTTTCGCATTGCTATTTCTCTTTTTATATTTTCGTTGCAGTCTTTGCCTCAGAAACTTTTGGCATAGTAGTATTTGTGCACCAGCTGAAATGAGTTTTTGCAAGGGTTCGGGGGAAGAGGAGAGAAGCGAACATATTTGTGAAGAGCGAAAGGGGTCGATAGTTCACAAATGGATTGATATTAAGGCGGAAAGAAAATATAAATGACAGATTAACTTAAAAGTGTTTGGAAATTTTAATGTTTTTTTTTAGAAATGAATTAATATTTTATGATTTTTTTATCATTTATCAAAAATAAGTTGAATTTCTTAAAATTGTTTTGAGTTTATGTTAATGTGTATCAGATATAGCTCTGTTAAAGAAAAGTTCTTACTTTTCTAAAAATCGAACACATTGACTTCTATCCTATTATGTACTTTGTTGTAAATTCCTGACCACACGTCAAACGCTTACCCTTATGCGGTGAAGCTATTAACATAATTTGAAAATTTTCAATCACAATGCTTATTCATTAAACCAATTGTCAAAAATTAGAAAACTGTAAGCGCCAAAACGGACAAAACAACAACAACAACAACAACAATAAGAAGTCGATTATCAAATCGCAGTCAAACAGGAAAATGTATATTTATTTTTTTTTATTTACAAATTTTCTTCTGCCTGATGATGATGTATGATGATGGATTGTCAACTTAATTACAATGCCAAACAAAAGGCAAATTGCATAAAACACTTTTCCACACTCGGTATGTGCGTGTGTGTGTGTGTGTGTGTGTTATGCCAACTGCCAGCAGTTTCAACTTTACAACGAGCCTTTTTTGGCAAATGCACGACGCGTATGCAAAAGGCAAACATTCAAACAAAAAGGACTGACAAAAGGACTCGGGCAACGTGCCACGCAACAGTGGCGCAAGCAAGGGAGTAACGGCTTAGCTGCCTAATCTTGGTTGCAATTGTTCATCAGGCTAGAGGCAGGAAGCAGGAGGCAGGAGGCAGCTGAAATCAGCTTTACAGCTAGCTATTTCAAGCATATTCTTTATAGCGCCAGCACGAACGAACCCAAAACCGCATAATAATTACACTATCACATTCCACGCACACACACACACACGCATGTCCGGCATCCTTTCACATACACTTAATAAGCACATAGAGCGAAAGAGACCGATAGAGTGAGAGGGAGCATCGTAAATTAGAATGTTTTTGCTTTTTCACACAATTAAAGTCAACAGAGGGGGGAAAGCAATTAAAATTTTCCATAGCCGTGCAATGTTTTTCCCCGTTTAGTTTTCGCTTGTCATGTGATATATGCGTATGTATGTGTATGTGACATGTGGCTTAGTGATATGGAAAGACGCAACGCTTTTCTATTAATTAAAGTCAAGACAAGTTCATTTGCGATAACTACTTGGATGGCATGTTTATATCTTCACTTCACTAAAATGCGCTCAATCATTTAGCTAATCGACTCTCTTTCGCCCCCTCCATTCGTTTGCCAAAATGAAAAGTTTAAATTCATTTCTCAGCCACAAATGTTTCCTGCGTCCAGCCCACAAAAACAAAACTTCTTTTTCTATGCCCTTTTGCGCTTGTTTGCCTGAATGCTGGCTGGCCGGCCAGCCTTTTAATGGCATCAATTAAAATTTTGCGTACGTGACAAGAATTTTGTGCAGCAGCAGTCGAAAAACTTGACTTTTGATGTTTTTTTTTCGACCAAGGCAACATTAGAGAGCCACGAGAACTGAAACCGAAGCTCATCAACAACAACAAGCAACAACACAAAGCGTAAAATTTAACATTTTCAAGCGTAAAATTAAAATTGTACAAGAAGAAGAAGAACAAGAAGAAAAGAAGTGACGAGCAGCAGCAGCAAAGACGAGTGATGACCTGGAAAATAATGAAGAAGAACCAGAAACAAAAAAAAATATGTTGTGGGTGTTGCCAGTTTGTTGCACCAATAACAAGTAACAATCAAAAAGGGTTTGCCAATGTGCCTCAAAGACTGAAGTCGTCGTCTCTCAATGATGATTATGTTGATGATAATGGAAATGTGAATATACGATTGGGAAGGGTATCACTGAATCATAATAATAAAATTATTGCCACTTAGATAGCATCGAGTAGGAGTTGTGAGTTTAAATAAAAACAATTACTTGTTATGTGAATTTAAAAAAAATCTTAATACAAATGAGTTTGCCTAAAGGTTCTAAAGGTTTAAGAGCCATTTGATAAATAAAGAAACATTTTGCCACCTTACTTCCCCACCTAAACACAGAAAAGATTCTAGGAATTTTCTTCGCAACTTTTCTACAACTAATTTACAAAATGTTTATTATTTATTTTGTTTTTATCTTTTGTACATTTTTAAGATTTTCCTTTATGTATTTATTCCAAGAATTGGCAACACGAATGCTGAGATTTTCTGCTTTAATTTGGTATCCTTTGACAAATTCTTTGTTATTATTTTTAGTCTTTTGCATGGAACAACAATGCAATAAAAATTTGTTTTTCTTATTTTTATATTTTTTACAGACTTTTCGATATTAATTTTTGTTCACATATTCTTTGCGAGCTGAATTTTCTTCATTCAATTTTTACTTTACATTCATAATTTGATTCATGTTTTATAAATTGATACTTAATATTTTTAATAGTTTTTCCGTTTTATTAATATTTTTCTATTTTTTTATCCCTTTTCGATTTTCCATCGATTTGTTTAAGTATATTTGGGTAAATTGTCTCCATCCCCTTTTTTAATCACTAAACAAATAGCAAGCCACAACGTTTTTATTTGTGCAATGGCGCGTGAAATAAATGTCAACCGCAACTTAAACCGCATATGCTGATAGCGACATCCCATCCCCTCCACATACTCCTCCTCCTACTGCCTCCCCATCACCTTCTTGGCATGGTGGTGCCAAACCACCCGAGACCGTTACACATGGCCCAGACGCTGGCACATGTTTAGAAAACGTATCCAGACGCTTAGTTTGTGGGTTGGAGGGGTGGTTAGTGGGGGGGTGGGGGGTATTAAGCCACCGTTTTATCTTTTTATTGGCTGGCGTCGTCACCATCGTCGAATCCCCCAGATACAGAAAGGAAAGGAAAAGCTAAATAAGTGCCACACTCCAAGTATTATTTTGCCATTTTTCCAGTCCATTTTTCATGCGATTTTTTTTCTTCCGCATCTTCAACTTGGCTCTTTGTGATTTTTGTGATGTTAATTTTGTTGGCTTCTTTAATATACAAATATATATATGCTTTTGGCAGTAGTAGAAGTGTGAACGTATGCATAAACACGATTATGATTTCGATTTTATTTGCTATCGCCGGGCACACATGGGAGTTTGGGAGTTGTGCAGTTGGAGCGGGGAAGAAGGAGAAGTCAAGCCAACGAATGTTGCTAATAAATTTCAAATGCAACAAAGTGTCGAAGCGATAGACGTGAATGTGTACAGAAGTCCAACGAAGATTGATCTGGCGGAATAAATGGAGCTACACACGATTGGCAGAGGGAGAAAGAATGGACTGCAGGCCATTTTCATCGAGGTATTATTCATTGTTTTTTTGGAACAGAGACACCCTCAAAAAAAAAAAAAAAAAGAAACGAAAAATCTTCAGCCAGACGACGGTGACAAAACGTAAATAAATTGTGTGACCAGCGACCAGCGAACGAGCCATAAAATGCTTTCTTTTTTTTTTGGTGGAATGAGGCTTAACAGACATTTAAACGTTTGTACAAGCCCATGAAATGGTGTCCTTGCCTAGTCTTTGAAAGACAAACGACGAGGACGACAATGTTTTGGGCAAACTGGTCAGATTGGGGAGCGCAGCCAAACAGCACATTTAGTCAGTCAATAAAACTTGTTAACGCCGTAATTGCTGGCAATTTATTTATGTGGTTGTTTTTTTTTTTTTTTGGGAGTTTGGGTTGTTTCAATTTAGTATCAAGTACTATATAAAGAAAGTTGATCGAATCTTTTTCTTTGGTTTTACCTTGCAAATAATTAAAAATTCATTAGAACACGCGCACATTTATCGGCCAACAACACGCAATGTTGCAAGTACTACACACACACACACACACACATGCATACAAACATACATACTGAAAATGCAACAGCAACCGCTTGATTAATTTAAATGGCGTCTCAGACCGTTGTCAGACCTTTGACTCGAGCCAAAGCGAACGAAACGGAAACGTGGACTTTTGCATGTTACGCAAAAATTAAGTTGTAGCAAGTTGCAAGTGGCGAGGTCGACTCTCAAATGAGTTAGTTCTCAATGTGAATGAGCCATGACGACAACAACAACAACAACAAACCCATCCCAACGCAAACACCATAGTACAAGTCGAAAAAGAATTCTAATTGCAATTGCAATTATATTTTAAAAAGGAACAATGGCGTTTGTAAAATGCAAATGGCGATGTGTTTGTGGTGTAAAAAACATGGTTAAGTGCTGTGCAGAAGTGTCAGAAGGTGCAAGAGTGTTGGTAAACACAGAAACAAAGTATATAAGCTGATATTTATCATCGTCATTCTCTTGTAATTTATTTATTTATATTACATTTAACATCGAAACTATTCTTATTCTAGAATATTTTGCTAGCGCTACAAGCATTAAGTATTAAGTGTAACTTAATGCTTTGGTCGCAATGTTTGAAGTTGGTTTCTTTTACTAAGTTTAACAAGAACCTTTGTTTGTTTAGACTTACTTCATTCAATGTTAATATTATACATGAATAAGTAATCTTTAGCAAGAATCTCTTTGATGTAACGTTTTATTCCATATGTCAACACCAAATATAAGTCTAAAGCTAAAGATATTATTATTGGTTCCATGAAAAGGCGTTTAGTATGTTTCCAGCTCTTTGTTGACCATCGCCATAGATCAAATAACTTAAATTTGCATAAGCATTGTGACAACGACATTCCATGCATCGCCCACACACAGCACCCCAACCACCCCTTGACATCTACCTGCTAACCACCTGCCACAAAGCTTCATCAAAGGGGTGCTAGGCAAAAGACAAAAAGGCGGAACGTTCGAAACGAGCATATGTTTCAACGTTACTCTTATGTTTCTCTTGTTTTTATAAACTCAATACCCAATTCCCGTTAAATACGCTATCCCACAACCCTTTAACCAATCCCCCTTCCCATCCCACGCAACTGTTCGGTTGCTCGAAGCATTTTGTTTCATGTGTCAAATTTAAAATGACAGCAAATTTAATCGATTTATGCTTTTGTTGCTCTGATTTGCCCATTTCGCCGCGTTTCAAGTGCGCGTTTCCCAAAGGGGGCTGCTCTAGATAAGAGGGGGACAAGGGTGGTTAGAGGTGTGGCACGTCAGTTGAACAACTGATGGCAAAAATAGATTTTAAGCTCTTGTTCTTTCTCTTTAGTTGCTTATAATTAATTAATGCGACTTTAAAATGGAAAATTGTTGCATCAAAGTTCTTTATCTTCTTGAGCATCCAATGAAAACTTTTTGTACAACAAAACTTAATTGAATTGAAATGTCTGTTTGACATGATACCACCACATAGAACATACAACATTAGCATAAGTTGTTGGTTACGAAGGGCTTTCATTTTTATATTTAAGTAGTGCAGGCCGTAGTCCTATTAAGTATTTAAAAATAATTTCATATACACATAAAAAATTATATGTAAATATAAATTTATATGTATTATAATATTGGTCATTAAAGACTGGTTTTAAGTGCTACCTTATAGTAGCAGGGCTGCGAGACAGCAGTATTTTTTGTAGTATTAAACTATTAAATGATATTATCTTATATATTTCTCAAGGGTAACTTAACATATTATAAACCTTTCCTTATATTTTTGCCATAAATTAGAAATAAATGAACAATATCTTTCAAACATTATTTAAATACTCAACCTCAAAATGCGTGAGAAATGTTTAATGAATGTGCCGCTCTTCTTCTTCACTTTGAGATCGAATCATAGATATTATTATAAATGGGCACCATTTTGTTATTGTGCTGATAAAAACTAATTTCTTATTTCTTTAATTATGTCTTAAGGGGATCTTTAGCCATATCAAAAGTATGTTCATACTACATAAAGTGTACATAAATATTTAAACAGCTTTAATGGCCGTGACGATATAGTCATAAGGTTAATTAACTTGTCTATCTTAGACATAAATATGATTAGTTTTTATAACATAAAGCTAATTATACAGATGTGCTATGTGTTTTACCTTCTTTTAACAACTTATAGTATACAAATATTTCAGCAAAATATTGATATAATGAAATCTGGCAATAGAGCTGTATGGCCATTAAAGTGCAGAAGCATTTTATCATCTGTCCCCCCTTTCACTTTATCTTTGCTCTAACTCGCTCTCTCTCTCTCTCTCTCTCTCTCTCTCTCTCTGACTGAATGCAATTCATAAATTTTGAGCAATGATAATCGTGCTGGGCATGTTGTCTGGGGGCGTTGCTAGATTACTGGGCAGCAACTGTAACATATTGCCACCTCCAAACAAACACACACACACACACATTGCAGATTGGAGTCCTTGCATATGCATACATGCATTGGTTCTGTGTTGCCGACAGGGATGCAGTGGCAATCAAATAAAGAGAGAGAGAGAGAGCGAGGAGATGCATGTAAGTGGTAGATTGGAGTGGTACGTAGAACGCGTCGCCACCCAAACAAACACTCGACGCTTTTGTTCTTGCTGATGGAATTATTTGTTCGCACATTGTCAACTTTACTGACAACCCACACTCTGACTCATATCTGGCCATGTGCATCTCTCGGCAGTGCTGCCTTTCACACTGCTCTACCTCCACCCACCATAAATATCAGGCCAGGTCGCATGTATATGCAATATGCAATTTGTTGCCACCACCACTGCCAAGGATTTTTTGTGGAAAGTGTGTGTGTGTATGCTTTCGGTGCTCTTGGTGCTTATCTTTGCTTTCATTTCATAAACCAGCGACTCTTGCACACACACACACAGACACGCACATCCCACAGCATCCCGCATCCGTATTGTGCTCCTGCTCGTGTTCCTGCTCTTGACCCAAGCATTTGGTTACAGTTTTGTACAATTTTTGGGACCACAAAACAACACAACACGAACTCAAAACTGCAAACAATGAAAACGATGCGAAACTCTTTGCTGCAACTGCAATTGAGAGACTAAATCTGTGGCTGCTACTGCTACTGGTGCTGCCGTTGTATGTGTAGACTGCAGTTGCTGCCACATTGTGTCATCAGATTTGAACTTTTGTGGTGCTGTCATAGTCAGAAATTGGTTGCATGCAGACAAAACTGGGCACAAATTTTGCCAGAGCCAGACTGCGACTTGATTTGTGACTTCATTAAGTGCTGGTGTAGATTCTGTCTTACGAGAGGGGGAAGGTGGGCCCAAGAGTGCGAGTGCGAGATGCTATAAATCATATGAATTGGTTTTTTACTTGACCCTTGGTCAATTTTTATGTTGATTATAGGCAATGCAATAAAACTTAGAATTATAAATAACTTTTCATAAGAGTAGAGATAGAAAAGAAAAGTAGAGAAACAAGAAATGCTTTCCGATTTGAATACACATGCATATACAAATAGTTTTGATATATATAAATAAAATGAATGCATATAAAAATATGATTTGCTTCAAGATTACCAACTTAATAACAATCTAACATGCAATTTAGCTATTTCAACTTAAGTGTTTAACTGGCACAAAGGAAAATGCAGCAATTATTTATTATTAAGTATTCGTTGTTTTCACTTCTTCTTAAAACAAATCAGTTTCCACACCAACAAAAAGAGTATGATAATTATGAATTAAAATTAAAATCTAAGGAATTTTTATGATCATGTTTATAACATCTTGCCAATTATAATTCTTACATTTTGCAGCAATTTGTTATATGTGACTAAAAGGTTTTTGAGCGCCTTTTTGCATACTTAAAATTGCTTTGAAAATATTTTTCTTGTTTTTTCTGTGTTCTTTACATTCTGGTCGTTTATCAAATGGCCATGTTTCGATGGGGGGGCAACATTTGGTTTGCCCGTTTGGTTGGTGCACTTGCCACTCAGCCAATTCGGTTGTGCAACCTGCTTTTGCAAGCTCGCGGCGCTCACTCACAATGGTTCTTGTTCATTTGTTGAACTATTGGAGCACACACACACATGGAACACACAACGAAAGCCATATTTTAAGCATGCAAACCAAAAAATTTGCATATAAATGTGAAAACACATTCAAACTAACAACCAAAAGAGCAACGTTAAGGCAATGGGAGTGGACTCCGAACAAGGATGCAGCTCTGCTCCAAAATGGGGGCAGCTTCGGGTGCAGTGAAATAAATAAAAAATTTTGTGCGAACTGCCATCGAAAATGTACGAAAAAGTAATTACTTTCGGCTGGCTAAAAGGGGGTACAACAGGGGGAGAAACTACTACACAAACTCATCCCCACCCATACCCCCTTCCCCTACTCCATTATTCTTTAGCCATTCTCGCACATATGCAAATTTTGCCAAATGCAATGCACTTTTGGCTATTGGTGGACATCGTTGTTTTCGACGTTGTCGTTGTCGTTGTCGCCGCTGGTTGCACAGCTCAATTGCATGCAGAGAATAGAGCGAAAGAGAAAGAGTCGGACACGCCCCTCACACCCGCCCGCCTCATAGTAGTAGAACGTACACCCATTGTCGACAAAATAATATCATTTTCGATCAAAGTAATTATTTTGCTTTGGTCTACAGCATAATTACGGCTTGGTTGGCGTGGGGTGGAGCGGGGCCATTGCATGGCTAGCGCTTTGGTTGGCTGACTGCCTCGTCTCCTACCAACTGGCGGACCAAACAACCAGCCAACCAACCAACTGGTTGGCTATTTTTTGTTTTTGTTTTTGTTCTTTTTAACTGGTAATGGCCTCATGGCTCATGGTTGACATTTTCCAAACAGTTATGTCGGCCATTTTGGCGGCACACACACACTCTCTTTCTCTCTCCCTCTCTCTCTTTGTTGGCTGTACTTTTCCAAATAAAATGTCGTGTACGCTTTTACCGAAAACTCTGAAATATGCAAAAATTACACACACACACACACACACAGTCAGCCATTATACAAGGCACCTAACAATAATGTTGCCATTTTTTGTGCATGTGAGTAACTTACAGACTAAAAAAATAAAAAGGTTTATAGTATAATAATTTGTAATCCTTAGCACAAGAATCCTACAAATTTTATGGTTACACTATGCAATTTATTTTGCCATCTGACATTCCAGTTAATATTTCTTATAGCTTTTTTACGTGGATATACCTTTAAGTACTGTTTGTCCCCTTTAAAGGTTAATTACAATATTCAAAAATCACATTTTGCCTTTAAGAAATCATCTGTTGAGATTTCTGATAAATTTTTGGTAGCAAAAGTTGTACTAAAAACAGGATCAGTACACTCAATTGTATAATTATTTTATCCTGTAACCACATTATAATTTCTTCATATCATAATTTCGGCAATTGCTTTATATCTTAAGCTCTAAGGAGTTGAAATTCCCAGTAGGCAACAACAATCTGTTCAATCTGCATAAAAACTTTGCAACTTCTTTTCTCAAAGCATCTACCGAAAAAAAAGTAATCAAAATGCAAGAGCGCAACCAAAGTAGCGGATGCGGGATGCAGCAACATCATGGCTGCGGGCTATTCTACCAAACTGCATTCCAAATCAACAACAGAAGCTAACAAAACATGCATCAAACTCATCCACAACCTCATCAGCAACAACAACTGCAACAGAGGCAACAACAACAACAACACCATGCCGCAAAGTAGCAGTCGAAAATGGACTACGATGAGATGATGATGATGATGAAGGCAAAAGAGGCCTCGGTTGGTTCTCTCCTTCGCCTTCGCATTCACCTCTTCCTCCCCCTGCTTTTCTAGCTGCTGCCTAAGTCAGCAACTATTCCATCAGTCCAACAACTATTACAACAACAACAACAACAACCCGATTCGTAGCTTATTACTTACCAAACAACTCTCTGGCAGCTCTTGTAATGAACTTGAGACATTTGATTGACTCGACTCGCGACTCGCGAACTGCGCCTTGCGACTTGCAACAACTTCGCCATGTTGCAATGAAAAATCACAGCAGCAGCAGTTTCCGCCGCTGCCGCCGAGGCTATGAATGAATGATGAATGCCATTCGCGGTCCCAGCAGCAGCAGACAGAGACTCAACTCTCTCTCTCTCTCTCTCTTTTCCTCTTTCTTTCTCTGATTCTCTGTGGCAACATGGAAGCCACGAACTGAGCTGCTGAGCAATATCTAAATGTGAATTTTATACATTCTCTACAAGGTGAATACGGTGACGGCACAGTGGCACAGCATAACTAATAATTGTTTAACTATAATAAAGGTAATTAAAAACATGCAACTATATTATTAGTACAGATAAAATAATCATGCTTTTGTTATATTTTGACTAGTTCTTAATGATTTAACATAATTGCTTGATTTACGATCATTAATATGAAAAAATCAAATAATCATAATTGTTTGTTTATTTAAATCTATTTATACAATTAGTCAAATATTTGAACGTATACTTGATATTATTTATTTGTATCCATCAAAATTTCCACTTTTGGCTTGGTTCTATTATGTCTAACAGCTATGCAATCTTTAATTAAAAATACTAGTAAAGTGCACAATGCAAAAAGGATGTTGGTCCTAAAAGAATGTGAATTGCATATTAATAAAATGCATAAAATCAATCTACCAATCCAGCGATTTTGAGCATACGAGCTTCAGAGCCTAAGCAAACGCACAATAAATTACTAAAATATATACATTTTAACTTGAATATAATTAGTTTTAATACACTGTGCACAAATGTAGCTGGGATGTGCACCAGCTTGCGCAACGAGTAATCCTTGGCGTTTCTTAGCGGCATATACAGACAAATAATATATGTATACTATAGTTATATATATGAATATATATTTATTATATAAAAATTTATAAATAAATATGTGTGCGTCTGTTTGTAGTACGTGTGTATCATAAAAGAGCTTTAGGCGCGGCACAGCGCTAGTCAGCTGCGGCAGATGGCAAAAAGATGCAAAGGTAGTGTATATGTACAGAGTGGTGAAAAGGTGTGGAGAGAGGAGAGAGAGAGGTAAGAGGAAACGAAGACAACGTCTTTCGTTTATAGTAGGTTGGCAAAGTGGTAAATGCGGACAAACAGACGTACGGACGGACGGACAGAGTGCAGACATTGGCAACAATTTCGCGTACGTTTTGTGAATTTGTAATTTTAAAATTATTATTGCCAGAGTTTTGCGAACCAAAGAGGAGAAGGTGATGCAGGAGGAGAAGTAGCGAAGATCCTGTGTTGATGGCGTTGATGAACACAGCTTTGGCTGCCAAACACCATTTTTATTTTTATTATTTTTTTTTTGTGTTCATGCTCAATGTTGCTGTTGTGAAAGATATGTTGTCTGATTGGAAGTTTGTTAGCTGCACTTTTGATTCGCTAAAAAAAAAAACAGAAGAAATCAACTTTTGGTCGTAAATAACGTTGGCACTGGTCCAATATATGAGGTGTTGGTAGAATATTCGTCAGTCTTGTTTTATTTTTAATACAAAGTTTTTTTTAACCCATCGTTTGATAAAGTTTTTGTTACTCCCCAAACAAGTCAAACGCATCGACCCATTAAATGTGCTTTTGAGCATTTTTCCGTTGTGCTGGCGGTTATTTACACAATTCTGTTCATGTGGACACATGATACAATCGCTTAAAGACAAGGATAATGCAGTAAAAATACCCTATAATGTACCTGATGAAGAATCGTTTGTACCTAGTATTTAACCAAGAGATACGCAATAAACTAAGATGCGAATGCTGTCATTTAAAAATATATGATCGGAATTTGTTTGCCTTAAGAAATTCGAGCCAAACTACTCTATAAACATTGATAAAAATAAAAATCCCGATAGAGAGGCTCTCTGTTGTCGTTGATTTACACGAAAGCAAACAGCAGAGTCCGCGCCTCCGCTTTATGAGTTCAACTCAACTGTTTACTCATGTAAATAATTAAGCAAAATAATGGCGCAGCTCCAACATCAACACGCAGCAAAATAAAGGACCTTTCTGATATGGCTGTGATTTTTTTTTTGTACACACATATGTTGCATATTAATGTGTGTGGGTGTGTGCATGCGTGTGTGTGTGTGTGTGTGCTTGTGTCAACAAAAGACAAAGTATCGTTTATTGTTCGGCCTTTTCGGACGTTACCACGCACAGTTTTCCCCGCGCTCTGCCCCGCATGTGGCTTTGGTTTCCTTGCAACCTTTGTGTCCAGTTCTACCTTCCGTTTCTACTTTCATTTTTTATTTTTGTTTTTGTGTTTTGCGTGTCCTGCGTGTGAAAAAAATGCGAATGAACACATTCTTCCATACTTCTGTTTTCAAATGAGGAATTTTAATTTTGTCACAAATCGTGAAGAGGTCAGGATGTTCGGTTTTTTTGTTGTTAATAATCTATAATAATGGTGTTTGCTTATGCCCAATTACAGGGTATCTTATAGTTGTGCTGGCATATGAAAGTCCTTTTAGTTGTTTATATTTATTGCACACGTCCACAAATGTTCATGAATTTTTAAAAAAATTTATTGGGCATAAGGAAAATTCATGCATACTCATTATTGTGTGTTTAAGCTCTGGCTAAAAATATAGGAAAACTGTTTAAGAGTGGTTGTAATATTTAAATAAAATTCCATTTTTGATCATAGTCAAGATCGCATAAATATTTAATGAATAAAAGCCTGTATAATATAATTGATAAGTTTCTAAATAATGGAAACTTGATTCACTTATGAAGTTGAATTCGTATTATAGTCTTATTCCTACTACTTTCATTGGAGAACATTAAATCATTTATCAAAAGTTTCCATATACAATAATACATACTTCTCAAGATCTGCATAGTAAAAAAAAAGTAGCTTGCAGCTTATAAAGTTTATTTAAGCTGTCCTTAAACTTCCACCAAGCTTAATTTGCTACTAGAACACAAATTGGTATTTGTGCTACCACAGAAAGTACGCCAAGAGTATTTTGCTCTATTTACCTTAACGCAAACAACATTTGCCAGCTGAAAAGTAAAATCTAAATGAATTATTGGATCCATTAGCAAAATCCATTTACACAAATTTAATGCAAAAACAGCTTCTCTCTCTACGGCCAGGCAGCAACAAAAAAAAAAACTTTACACACTTCGTTGAACTTTTTGGCAGTGGCTATGTTCTTAAGAGTGGAGGGGGGTTCGTTACGACGTTTACGTTGCTCGTTCTCTCCCTCTCTCTCTCTCCCCCTCTGAGGATTGGGTATGGATGGGGAAATAAAAACTTAACAATTAAAAAATAAGCACACCAAAGAAAACATTTTGAGATTTACGCATAATGCGTAAAGGGTTGCCACTCAAGTAAGTAACACAGGGTTTGAGTCTGAGACCTTTAGCAGTTGCATGGCAAGTTGGTTAAGAGCTCACGACTGTGATGTACTCTGTTAAATATCAAGCGAAAGTCAGAAGTGGGACAGCTGAACCTGGAATAGTTAAATTAATGGTTTATTCTTGATTCTGATGATAAATCTCCTTTGAAAAGATTATTATTAGGTGTTGTATATAAAATATCCTGTTTTTTCTTTAGAGACAGAGTATATACTGACAAATGTAAACGTCTACGATGTTGGTCGGATATATTGGCCTGTAGCACATAAAGCTTTTATTAAGCGAAGGCGGGGATATTTTAGGGTTGGTTCGGCAAAAGAAAATATTATTTTAACTTTTGCAACAAGGTTAAGTGGAACTAAGTAGTAAGGCGCTCTTCTATTTATTTCCTATTCCATAATAATAAGTTGAACAAAAAGGGTAACAGCCAGAAGCAAAGTCCCAAGACCACCCTACCCGAAATAAACCTCGAAAAGTAGGTCCAAAAATAAGATTTCAGACTTATTATAGGATAAATATTCCATCAATGAACACTATGAATTAATTTAAAAGTTAAATATTTCTTTCTTTTGTATTTAATTCCACTTCAAACTAGACCCAAACAATATTAATTCACTTATTTGTTTTAAAATTGTGGGTTTGTTCAATATAAAGTGATTTATTTTCAACATTAACCGCAGCAGTTGGAGTCAAAGCAATATATGTTATATGTATAGATTTTTTAATTTATTTACAAACCACTTAATTTATTGTTATTCTGTTTTAATTAC
Source organism: Scaptomyza montana (assembly GCA_018904305.1). NCBI lineage: Eukaryota > Metazoa > Arthropoda > Insecta > Diptera > Drosophilidae > Scaptomyza > Scaptomyza montana. The sequence continues at coordinate 5,306,922 of JAEIGR010000004.1, forward strand.
ATTCTGTATGCGGCATTAAATATGAAATTAAAAATGCATGCGCTTTCATTGTGAGTTAATTTTCTTTTTTTTTTTTTGCTCATGGTAGAATGTTGTGGGTGTCATAAAAGCCATTGACATTAATGCATTCATACTCAAACAAAAAATTATATAAATAGCATGTACATACAAAAAAAATATATAAATAGTTATTAAAATATGTGGTATTATTAATGCATTTTCCTCTTATACACTGTGTCAGTTAAAAATTGAAAAATTTGTTTTTATACGCACAAAAGAAATGAAAAAATGTATAAAAGATTCTACCTTTTACTTATAAGTATACATATTTCTAGAATTATTTATGGATGTATATTTAAAATACTTTAAAGTTCAATCCTCAATAAAAGGTATTTCCAAGTCGAGTATCTTTTTAGTTCAATTGACATTGGACTTTTTTTGTTACATGATTAAAAAAATGTGTTCCATATTAATTATTATTTATGGCAATATTTTGTCATTTAATTTACACATTGTATGTATGTATATATACATTTTTGTCAAATCTCTTACTCTTATGCTGCTCAAAACTTAATGAATAATTTAATCGAGGTGAGAGAAACAATAACAAAGTAATATTTTATAATGATTTTAATAACATTTTAATCTAACAAATAATATGAACGTTGTAAATGCAACATGTGCTTAATTTTGATTTTTGTTTTGATATCGAAACTTTCTCAACTGCTGTCCGCCACATGACACATGTCGTTCCACTAAGGTTTCTCTTACGGCCAGACCAATTTCTGACACTTGATCGCAGCTGAATCAAATCCAAGCGCCAAGAGAGGAACCCAAGCTAATCCAATATGCAGTCACTCAGTTAGCTGCAACTGGTGAGTAACCCAATACCAAACACCCAGACAAAAGCAAATTGAGCGGAAAACCAGAAGGCGCCAGTGCCAACCGCGCTGGTCAAACTCGATCCTTTAGTCGGTATTTTGACATTTGCCGCCGTTTGTAAACAACAGTTATTAAGGCTTATAATGAATATGAGCAACGGCACGAAGGTCAACACAAAAAAATAAACAGCATAAAAACTGTGAAGTCCTTCAAGTTTCTGCTGATATATGGAGCCAGCCAAGCTGAGAGTGCAGAACCAATGTAACTTTATCTGAGGGATTGCGTTTGAGTTTGCTTCCTCATGGGAATAAGCATGAAAATGCTAAGGACGAGAGACAAAACTAGAAGTTGCTGTTTATCAAATGACATTTCCCTGCACATAACAAAATACATAAACACGCTCGGATGGCTTAAGAAAAACACTTTGACTCATTAAAAATAACGTATATATTCTGTGTCTTATAATTTAATACACTGAAAGCAAAAAAACAAGCAAAACAAAAAAATAGCATTGTTCTTAGAAAGTATTCGAAAACATTAATATTGGGCAAGCCAACTGATAACAGTTTTTATTAAGCACCAAACTTCTGTTTCTAACACAATAACTAAAAAAAAAGCCCGTCAAAAGAACATTTCAAATTCGACTTAATACACTTTCTTTTTGTTTTCTTTTTCGTTTGGCTTTTTTTTTTTAATTTTTGTGTTTACTTTTTTGTGCGCTTAAGTCAACAACAATTGTTAATTTCATTTTTCAAACGTCCCTTTGATACTTGCATTGCCGCATTAACACCCTCCCTATATTCATCTTCTCATCGGCTGACTGATGAACTGATGGACTGAAGGACTGACTGGCCCTTGGCTGAAAATATGATATGCCTTTGGTGGGGCGGAGTGCTTTAATTTTATTTGCACACAAATGTGCGTAAATTTGATGGAACCGTTTTGACGTCTCTTCGTGTTTCTATTTTTTCTGGTTTTTCTTTTTCTTTTTTGTGGCCAGTGCAAATAAAATTCATTATAAATTTCTAATTATATCACCGAAAGCCACCCAAAAATGAGGGCCTCAAAAAAAAAGTTTAAATTTTCACCGTTTTTTTCACATGTTTTTTGGAAGCCAACCTTAAAAAATGTCAAGCCACATTTGACAATGATGAATCTGCTTTTTTGGGGGAGCAACCCTCAAGAAAATATACTATATCCGAACAAAACTCAGCTGATAAACTGATTATGGACATCAATTGAGCCAGCACTCTTCATCTTGTGGCAATTGTTTTGTGAAAATTGAATTCCTTTTGTATCTCATATTGCATTGAAACTCTGAGCTCCAGCAACGAAGAAGTTGGTGGCTTTCTAATTACAAATAATAAGTAAAAAGGCAAATGCTTTGCGGCTTTTGTGCACCTGCTACCAAAGGAACATAGATAATTATGAAAAGGTGAATGAGGAGCTCGGCTCGGGAGCACCCCAAATTGGCAGAGGTATTTGTTTAAATTATTATTGGACTTAATTATGCCAAGTCAGCTTCTGCCACGGCGAAATATGTCTTGAAACAAAAAAAAAAAAGAAGTGAAATGAAGCCAAACTAAAGCGGGTAAGAACGAATATAATGAACAAAGACAAAAAGTACACAGGGAATGAACAAAAGTTACTTTAAGTGGAAAAGTAAAATATCACTTTAAAATCTTAAATATTTATTAATTACAATTTTGTAATTGTTATGTTCACTGGACCTGAAGCTCAACATATATCTTTTTGAGTTATTTAATTAAAACCGCCTCAGTTGAATTCTTTTGACTGTGCAATACTTTGTTACCATGGTAATGACAGCGAAAAAGAAAGTGGAAAGAGTTATCTTTGAGTGACTCCTAAACTGTGACTAGGTAAATTCAGCACCGCGATGACTCACAAACTGTAAGAACGCTCAATTAAGTGATTCATTTCACTTTTTGCTGCTGTTGACTACTATTTCTCAATGATTTCTATAACTGATTGATTGGCGGATAATTAATGCTAAAAGCACTAGTTTATAAACAAAATCAGAAGCATATCTCAACAAATAGCTGCTGTCCATTAGTGACATATGAACTAGTAAGTGTAAATATGTGGGATTAGTAGCCGCATATACAAAATCCATTGAAATCTATAGATGTTAACAGTGTTATGTTTCTGATAGCTATTTGGCTAACCTATTTTGTTCGCACAAAGCCAAAATGCCGAGATAAGTAAATACCCAAAAAAAAAAAAAACAAAATCAGGACGGGGAGGATATTTAACTTGAATACAGCTCTTGCTGCCGATATAAATCAAACAACAATAAGAGACAAGCATACACACATACATAGATATTAACACGGATATTTCATACACAACGCACTCTCTGTTAATCAGGGGTCATTGCAGATTAACTATGCGCCTCCTCGCACTCTCTCTGAACAACACACTCAATACTCTCCACTCAACTCTCGCATTGTGATACACGCCCCATTGTCAACGGTAAATAAGCAGCGTGTGAGGATTACTCCCTGGCATTCTTTTGCCAGCCCCTCACACATAATGTTCACAATATCCTCTGTCCTGTGTATAATTGGTGGTGACACAAGCGAGCGCTTCTTCTTCTTCTTATACGTTTGTCGGTATTGTTGTGACGGTTGTAATTAGGACCCAGTGCTGTGTGTGTAATGTATGTGTAAGCCCACAAATATCTTAAGGTATTTAATGCTTCAATTGATTTTTGATTTAAGAGCCTCCCCGCTGTCCCAACTGGCAGCTGTTGCGCATAATAAATCGCCCTGCCCGCCCCGCTTCTCCCTCGCTCATTCTTTGTCTGTTTTTAAAAGCCCAGCAGGTTGTCTGTCTTGGAGCCAGCTTAAAGATCATTTACAAAACACAATGCTGAAAAACAATACTTATGAAGAGCAAGAAGAATTAAGTGTTATCTACGGGCTTGCGAAGGTTAAATGCTCTTCAAAATTTTATTTCTGCAAGAGAATTTTCGAATTCGTTATTTTTGTGATTCTGCCAAACATCAACACAATTCTACACTTGGGAAAATAAGCACACAAAATGAAATATGTTAGTATAATTTAGTTATGAAACGTAGTTAATTAAAATATTGAACAGGTTGATTGAACCATAAATAAATGTTGCTAATCAACAAAATGACTATGAAAAATATTTAAATCAAAGTGGGTACACATTAAAAAAAAAATCGTTTATTTTTAACGAGAAATCATATGTAATCCAACTGCTAATTATCTTTTTAATAAGAACAAGTATGATCCGTTTATCATATTAATTCTAAATTTATAATGAGCATATCCTTTTGTGATTCCAAATGATGAATATGCTTATTCAAACTAAGTTTTTCTCTAAGTGTAGGGTTGATAGTTAAAAACAATTCCATTGAAATGATGTATTATTGGCGGACAGACGCAAAAAACGTAAAAACACATTTTGAACATAGACAGCTACGTAATACTTATAACCTGATAAGGTCCGTCATCATTATGACAAATATCAGCTGCTCGTGTGAATGAGATAAGCTTTTGATGCTCATTTCGAGGCTCAAGTCTAAACAGTTGCAATTATACATTCAGATAGTAAACACGTGTTCTCAGTTACTTTTTTGTACAAAATGAAGCTATTAGTTCTCAGCTTGCTGAGTGTATTAAGTTTAACACACGCTGCTCTTGATCGTAGTTCAAATCTTATTTGCTACTATGATTCAAGCTCGTATCTACGCCAGGGTTTGGCCAAGCTGGATGGCAATAATTTGGAGTTAGCCTTACAGTTCTGCACACATCTTGTTTATGGCTATGTGGGCCTTAAGCCAGATACTTTTGAAATGTTTAGCTTGAACGTGGATGTGGATATGTTTCACTTTAAGGATATAACGCAATTGCGTAACAAATTTCCCGAACTGAAAATTCTACTCAGTATTGGCGGTGATCGAGATATGGATGAGCATCCCAATAAATATTTGCATCTCCTCGAGGCAAATCGCACAATGCAACAGAATTTTATTGATAGCAGTATGATAATGTTGCGTCGCAATGGTTTTGATGGCTTGGATTTGGCCTTCCAGTTTCCCAAGAACAAACCGCGAAAAGTGCATGGCGCCCTTGGCAGTTATTGGAAACAGTTTAAAAAACTATTCACGGGCGATTTTATTGTAGATCCCCAAGCCGCTCAGCACAAGGAACAGTTTACAAATCTTGTGATTAACCTGAGACAAGCGTATCAGAGTGTTAATCTCATGTTGACTTTGACAGTGCTGCCCAATGTGAATTCTACTTGTAAGTATTAGTTTATTCTACATAATGCAACTATTTTTGTTAATAATTTAGCATTAAATACGAATGTGCCTTATTTTAATTGTGCAGAAATTTAATTTACAGTTACTATTAAATACGGTTCATAATAATTCTTAACATGAAAAATGTTTGAATCGACTTCTTCGGCTTAGCATTCAAATACGTTTTTTATATATTTTTTTTAGGGTACTTTGACATTCCCAAGCTACATCCCCAACTAGATTTTATCAATCTGGCAGCTTTTGATTTCCTAACACCCTTACGCAATCCCGAAGAAGCAGACAACACGGCTCCAATTCACTTTTTAGATGAGCAACAACGTCTGCCACATCTGAATGTTGAGTTCCAGCTGAACTATTGGCTACAGCATAATTGTCCACCTCAGAAGCTCAATTTGGGCATTGCTAGTTATGGACGTGCCTGGAAATTGACCACGGATTCGGGTTTAAGTGGCTTGCCAGTCGTGCCATCGACCTATGGACCCGGTACGGGAGGACTACAAGTTGGCAGCAAAGAAGGCTTATGGAGTTGGCCTGAAATATGCTCCAAGCTGCCACTGAATAAGACGGCAGTTTATCGTGGTGCAAATGCCCCGCTACGCAAGGTCACAGATCTCACCCAGAAATATGGAAATTATGCTCTACGTCCGGCTGATGAGCAGGGTGAACATGGTTTGTGGGTTAGCTATGATGATCCCGATTTTGCAGGCATTAAAGCTTCCTATGCCAAGAGCAGGTATCTTGGCGGAGTGGCAATCTTTGATCTGAGCTACGATGATTTTCGCGGTCTGTGCACTGGCCAAAAATATCCTATTGTGCGTTCGGTTAAATACTTTTTGGGTTAATTTATAATTTGTCATAAATAAATACTTATTCTAATCAGCGATCTTGTTTCAATGTTTATTTTCTGGCCTTGTTTACTTGAACCTCACTCAGAAACAGCTCAATAACGCAATTCAATTACTGTAAGAGCAAATGTATAAAAAATATATACAAAACTTCTGTTGAATTTGCTCTCTTGTGAGCTTTACTTTAAGCTGCTCTCCGTAAAAGCTTTTTAGCTATCTTCATTTGTTCGTACATTTGTCGCCGTTGTGGCGTTTTTATTTTTCGTTTTCATTTTCAGTTTCAATTTCAGCTTCAGTTCGATTTCGTTTAATCATTGTTGCGGTCGTGTTGTATCTGTTCGTAGGTGTTAGAATATTGCACAATGAGGCACTTTGTGTTGATTTTCTTTGTTGTGGCAACGTTTCTTGTGGCTGCCACAAGTGGCGCATCTAACTTGGTGTGCTACTATGATTCAGCGAGTTATACACGTGAAGGTAGGCAAGAATTATAAACAAATTTGAACAGAAAACTTAACGAGATGCATGCTAATTAATATTTAATGTTATATTGTCATTGAGTGTGTAATTTATATTGTTTTTTATAATTCTTAATGATCTGTACTATTTACATTAGAATCTGACATTTATAACCCATTGGTAACCTGTTTTATTCTGTTCGACGATAGATCTCAAATTCTCCCTCTGTTTGTCTGATCCAGTATCAGACTTAACTCAATAAATATGTACATACATATGAGTATATTGTTTTTTAGTCGAGCTTTTTCACTAGAATCTGAATAAGTGTATAAAACAGTTTATATTCTAATATATAATACATTTCATTTATAAACAAATAAAAGCTTTAACAGAATAAGTAAGTTTTGTAAATTTTTACATTCACAAAATATTTTAATACACATAAGTATGAAGATTAGATCACTTCAGACATTTATAGTAAGAGTATTTCCACATAGAACAACCTTGATTGGACGAATTCCTAGAAATATTATTTACACATCAACTTAAGATTCAAAACATTTGTTTACGTCGTTTTAAATCCATAAATTAGCATGTTCCAAAGTGTCAATCGATTTATCTGCTATATTATGTATTCAACAACTATACAAAACAAATTTAGCTTCATAATAAAATAAACTTAATTAAAAACGCTTATCACGAAGGAGAGAGAGAGAGAGCGAGACTCTGTCTTAGTTGTCTAGTGCGGTCTGGAGGTCAGTGGCTTATCAAGCGAGCGAGAGAGATTTAGTTCTCTCTCTTGAGCCGAGCTCATTCTCTCTGTCAATATTTTTTGTTTTTTTTTTTTGGTTTGCATTACGACAAGTTGGCTAAATGCCAATTTAAAGCGTAAACAATTATAAGCAAGGTCTGACAACAAACTTACCAACAACAGTGAAACAGCACTAAGCTGTACAGTATAAGTAATCAAATAACAAACGCCCGATTTTATATGTAAATCAAAACAATCCACGCACTAGAAACACAAAACCTGAAGCGTACAACTCACAGCGAGTCCAGCGAGACAACTGCCCCAGCAACATTGCCTCTGTTGGAGACCAAACAAGTGACTGACTTTGTGACGCATTAATGAACAGTGGAACAAAACTATTGTCAAATATAACGAAAAACAAACCATAACTGATTTGTAACAGTGGATTTAAGAGCTAATGTAAACAATTGTTTAAATCGAGTCATGGCTAGAATAAACATTGTTTTATTTATTTAGTTTTTAAGAGCAGCTTTCTGTACTATTTACCTTTTTTCACATGCAAGTTCGCATATGAACGTACCGTGACAATCACTTTTTAACGACTGTGTGTACATATTTCAACTGGACAATGGAAATCTCAAAATACAATTTCAACAAGTTTGTTGTTATTATTGTTGTTTGCTCTTAATTGAGTCACTGCGAGATAGGGAGGGAGAGTGAAAGAGGCAATGATCTCTATAATGCAGTGTAGAGGCGCCAATAACTTTCATAGTTAGTGGTGCCACAATTTAACAATTTTTTTTAAGTACAAGTTGGACTCTTCTTCAGGTCTTGGCAAGCTACTGAATCCGGATCTGGAAATTGCTTTACAATTCTGTTCCCATTTGGTATATGGTTATATGGGAATACGTGGTGACAACTATCAGGCATTTAGTATGAATGAAAATCTGGACATCTATAAGCATCAGTTTTCGGAAGTAACAGCTTTCAAGCGCAAATACCCTCATCTGAAGGTACTCCTCAGTGTTGGAGGTGATCATGATATCGATGTGGATCATCCAAATAAATACATCGAACTGCTCGAAGGGGAGAAGGTGAAACAGACCGGATTCATTCGATCGGCTTATGCGTTGGTAAAGAACTACGGCTTCGATGGTTTGGATCTTGCCTATCAGTTCCCCAAAAATAAGCCTAGAAAGGTTCATGGTGAAATTGGCACCCTATGGAAGGGTGTAAAGAAGTTATTTACTGGCGATTTTATTGTTGATCCTAATGCAGCTCTGCACAAGGAACAGTTTACAGCGTTTGTTCGTGATATAAAGGATTCGCTACGCAATGATGGATTTCTACTTAGTTTGACGGTACTCCCAAATGTTAACTCCACTTGTGAGTAAAATAAAGTTACCTTTCTCTAATCTGGAAACCCATAAGTTTTCGTCTTTCCCTAGGGTACTTTGATATACCATCGCTGAATGGGCTTGTTGACTTTGTTAATCTGGCTGCCTTTGATTTCCTAACGCCCGCTCGTAATCCCGAAGAAGCTGACTTTACAGCTCCACTGTACGAACCGTTGGGACAAAATCGTCTATCTCACTACAATGCTGACTTCCAGGTGAACTACTGGCTACAGCAAGGCTTTCCCTCCAGCAAGCTTAACTTGGGAGTAGCTAGCTACGGAAATGCCTGGAAACTGTCCAGCGATTCGGGTCTGGAAGGTACACCTGTTGTACCACACACTGAAGGTCGCAGTGCGGAAGGACTACAAACTGGAAAACCTGGTCTACTAAGCTATCCGGAGATCTGTGCCAAACTGTCGAATCCACAAAATGAGTATCTTAAGGGCAACGATTCGCCATTGAGGCGTGTCACGGATCCCACTAAGCGTTATGGCAACTACGCATATCGTGCGGTAGATGGCGCCATAACTGATGGCAATTGGATAAGCTATGATGACCCCGATGCCGCATCCAACAAGGCAGCCTATGTACGTGCCAAGAATCTGGGTGGAGTTGCCCTCTTTGAACTTGGCTATGATGATTTCCGTGGACTGTGCACTAATGACAAGTATCCCATATTACGTTCCATTAAATATCGACTATAGATCTAAATGTATAAATGTTAAAAAATAAATATTAAACATCAGATTAACACTCTAAAAAACTGTTTACCAATTGGTTGTTTTTGTATTTAAGTTGTGAATCTCAACTTGTTTAATCATTTCAACTAGTAAGTAAGTTAAGTTAAATATTTGCTTGTCTGAATTATAATATTTTATTCGTGCTTATCACCAAAAAATTGTCTTTGTTTTTTTTTGTTTTAATGGGTAGACCACGAGCGAGTTTTGAGCACATACACATATACAAAACTGTGTAAATTACCCGATCTGGGTGATCTTATTAACCTCGACGTCATTTGTCACTGTGAAGCACAGTGTACAGACGTGACACACACAACACACAAACAATTCCCAGAAATTTGTAGATAATATATGTACATTCGTATAAATGCCTATTGTTCAGCCTCCTCAACGCCCTACAAAGCTCTGTTGATGCGATTTCCGTTGACATTTGGATTTCAGTTGCTGCTTGTCTCTCGTTACGTGCGGACGTATTTAATTGTGATCTCGTCGCCCCGTTATCCTCTCTCTCTCTCTCTTTTACAACCCAGGCGCTCTCTCTCTCTCCAAAGTCTACAAAAATGCCCTCTCTGTGGCTCAACTTGACGTTGACTGTGATGCTGACAGCGCTGCTGCAGCTGAGCAGAGCTTACACTCCTCATATGGTTTGCTATTACGACTCACGCGGCTTTGAGCGACAAGGTATGAAATGCTCTCTCTTTCATAAGGTTATATGTACATGCATGGATGTGTTTGATGTTTGTTTGTTTATTTGTGAATTTTTCACAGGCCTTGCTCAATTTACACTCACCGATATGGAGCTGTCTTTGCAGTTTTGCACACACGTGATCTATGGCTATGCGGGCATCAATCCCGATACCTATGAACTTAAAAGTCTCAATCAACCGTTGGACTATGAGAGACGTCATTTTGCACAAATTACTGCTTTCAAAGAGAAGTATCCGTATGTTAAATTCCTATTGAGTGTTGGTGGTGATCGCGATTTAGAACAGGAGGATAAATATGTCAAGCTACTGGAAGCTGGCATTCAGGGTCAAAGACGTTTCATTGACTCCGCCAGAGATGTTGTTCGTCGCTTTAACTTTGATGGTCTGGATTTGGCCTTCCAGCTGCCGCGTAATAAGCCCCGCAAGGTTCACTCTGATGTGGGCAGTGCATGGAAGAGCTTTAAAAAATTATTTACCGGTGATTTCATTGTTGATCCCGAATCGGAGACGCATAAGAGACAGATGACCGGACTTGTCAGGGATCTAAACAGTGCCCTCAAGGCAAATGATCTTTTGCTCAGTCTAACTGTACTCCCTAATGTGAATTCCAGCTGTAAGTTTGTAACAATTTTAAGTCGTGAATACCTTCTTTAATATCTTTGTTTACAGGGTACTTTGATGCTCCTGCCGTTTCTTCAGCTGTTGACTTTATTAATCTCGGCACCTTTGATTTCGTTACGCCTACTCGCAATCCCGAGGAGGCAGACTACACAGCTCCACTGTATGAGGTCTTTGATCAGAATCGCCTGTCACACTACAATATCAACTTCCAATTGGAGCACTGGTTGCTACAACGAGTGCCAGCTAGCAAGCTGAACATTGGTATCTCTGCCTACGGACGGGCTTGGAAACTCACTCCAGACTCGGGTAACACTGGACTACCCGTTGTGACATCCACAAATGGACCAGCGGTAGCTGGTCGACAATCTAAGACCGAAGGACTACTGAACTGGGCCGAGATCTGTCAACTGCTACCCAATCCGAACAACATGAATGAAAAAGGCGCAGCAGCTCCCTTACGTCGGGTGTCCGATTCTACCAAACGCTTGGGCAGCTATGCTTTTCGCGCTGCCGATGAGAACGGTGCAAATGGCTTGTGGGTTAGCTACGATGATCCGGATACGGCTGCCAGTAAGGCACAATATGTGCGTGCCAAGAATCTGGGCGGTGTCGCCTTGTTCGATTTAACTCAAGACGATTTCCGTGGTCAGTGTACCGGTGATCGTTTCCCCATGCTGCGTGCCATCAAATATCGACTACTCTAAAATATCGAAAGGTTCGGCTTCAATTGTCAATACTGGAGCTACCCACTTTTTTTGTCTTCTTGCTAATTAATTACAAAGTTGTTAACTAAAATGCGCCGCAAATTAATTCATTGGCTGGGTTATTGGAACACCGAAACAACTGCTCCTTTTACTAAAGCATTTTACTTGCCTTGGATCTGGCTTAAATTGTCTTTGTTTTGGGTTTTTGTTGGCACCCAGCGGTAAGCTCTGTTTGCTTCGTTCTGTATCGCCTTGCTACCATCTTGCTAAACTGTCATTTGAGCTTTTCTTTTCTTTTTTTTGTTGGTCGTTTCCTTTACTTGATTTGGCTTGGAGATTTACAGATTTCAGCACATGAGGTTTACCACGCTTGCGTCGGCACGTCTGACCATTTTTTTTAGCCAGTACGCTTCTTGAAAGGCTAAGTAAGGTATATTGACATTTGAATATTTGGTTGAAAGGGATGCCTAATGAAGTATATTAGAGAAGTTTACCCTTTTATTTCTCCTGTTTTTTAATCAATAAAAAATTGCGGGGAGCAAACAGTACAGGGTACCTCCAAGTCAACGATTCTACACTACAACACTCCTCATGCTTGTGTTTTGTGTAACTGGCGCTACATTCGATCGAGCTCTCTACATATGCGTAGTTGTTTCTCTGACCGGCAGACACCCAACCCTTAACCCCTTCCTGCCGTTCCAAGCTTGTACTAACTGAAACCCTGACATACCACCCGTGCCAAAAGAGATTGGTTCGAGGCAACTGGGAAAAATGTTAGCGAGAGAGAAAAGGACGCCTGGGCATTGTTGGATGCCGACAACAACAAGATTTGAGACAACTAAATTAAGTTATTGTTTCTTCGAATTTTTGGTATGTGACTCGAGGACTTTAACATACGCGGCATACGCTGGGTAAGGAAATATATTGGTAAATGACCACGTTACATAAGTAGAAACAAGAGAAATACATCTTAAGAGTGAACTTACATTACAACTGACTAATAAACATGTTAGTAGTTACATGTGTATCTTTTTAAACGTATCGCTTATCAAAATTCAACAGGAACAGCATTTGCTGTAGTTGTTCCTGCAACCATTCTACACACTATCTGTGCAGCTCATCTTTGTAAATCGTGATCTTATTAAGCAAACTACACTCTAAAATTATTTGCAATTGGCGCAATGCCCTTTTGGAATGCAAAATATGCCATTAGTAGGCAATTGACCGTGGCGTCTTCTTCCCATACAATACCATGGTCCTTAACTAAAGGGCAGTCTACACCAGTCTAGTAGTAGACCAAAAACAAAAAACAAAAAAAGAGGAAAAAATAAGTTGTAAACATGGTATTGTTTAGCAGTCAGCGTCGCCAACTTTTGCAGTCTCAGTCTTTCAGCTGTGTATATATGTGTGCCATATAACATCGAAAGAAAGATCGTGTCTGCTTTCCGACTTACCCTGATTCTCCTCGTTCCCTAGCATCTTGTCGCCTCATCTAATTAAGGCGCACTGACGGTGGTGGCGCAACAAGACCTCTTGCATGATATTTGCCTTGCGATTATTGCACAGCCTGCGCCCCATGCGAATGACAAATATGTTGCTTATGCCACTTCATGCTCCTCCAAACTCCTCCAAGCTACTGCTACTACTTCTGTGGAAGGCTCTGAGTCGCCAGTCGACTGCTACCTACTGTCTTTAAATAAAGATATTTTCGACCTCATTACGCTTTGTGTCCTTTTGTTTTGTGTGTGTGTGTGTTTTATTTTTTTTTCCTGTGGCCGATGAAGTGTCGCTGATTGCGCGTTGCATTGTTTTGGTTTAGTCAGAGATGTCGACGATGGCGATAAGAAATGCATGGAGTATAGAGATTGCTCCGAGCCAGCATTTGGTCAATTTGCGAACATTTCGGCCTACCATTCTGATATTAAAAACTGCTGCGGTGATTTTTTGCTGTGCCCAACGTATATACTATCGATTGCTGCGTAATCTCTTGTGTGATTCCAATAATATCTTAATGTACCTTTAACGCAATTACGTACATACGAAAAGGAGATGCTAACACAATCATAGTAGATCAAGTCCTTAACTCAGTGGGACCTAGTATCATTAATTTATGCTTTTTTTTAAATTCTCTCCGTTAAATACAAATATTTTTTAATATCCGATTCTTGTGCATACAAATATTTATACATTTTAAAGCTTTACTTTCTCCTCTTCTTTCAACTAAAGATTCTTCTTCTACATGTGCTTATGGCTTAAATAATTCATTGGTACGGTTTGCTTGACTTGTTTCTGTTTGTTTATTGCTTTGTTAATTTTAAATAAGCCATACAATTTAATGGCCTTTGCCCTGCTCACGAATTGTGTTTGTATGAATTCATGTTTATGATTTAGGCATCGTTAGTCGACATAAACTTTTCAAAAACCTCGGATTTGACGTGTCGATTTTGGCTTTCATTCAATTGTCAGCGGGTTGTCACACAAAATGATTTAAGTCTAGAGTATGCCCAATGTGGATTCCCGCGCGTCAAGTGGCGCCAAACAATAAATCTTGCAAAAGATTTCGAATCGTTTATAGACCTTTAACGCCCCGATCGTGGTTAACTGGCCCATATATCTTATTTATAGAAGCTTTCGGTTATTGCTGCTGCTTGTTAGCTAAATACCCTTTAACTGTCAAGTACGAGTATAGAGGTATTATAGAATAGGGTTACGAAGTTGCCTCTAATCAGTTTCCAAATACTTAATTTTTGTCAATGTCAATTTGAAAAAACCGAAAACAAAAGCTAAATACCCAAACCCTGTTTCGGTTAGGGTATCTTATAGTCTAATAGTTTTGACAAAGCTTTCGTTTTCTTGTTATTATTATTTTTGTTCTTGTAACTTTATATTCATAAAAAATTGCCTGTTAAAATTGTGCCGTAAAGGGTGGCCGGTGCACAAGTTAAAGTTATTGTTGCTAAATGAAATAAACAACTCATAAAATTATGCTACACCCAAATCCAAAAAAAAAGAAGGAATAGAGAGAAGAAGAGTGTTAAAAACTAAAAGTTTTTGTTTATTTTTGTACAGATTTTTCGCGCCAATTAAATTCAATTAGCTGTCGGCAGCGTTGCGCTATTCTATGTGATGTGGATTGTACAAAACCTGTGTGTGTGTGTGTGTGTGTGTGTGTGTGCTTGTGCTTGTTGCCATATGTGTGTGTAATGTCCGAAGCGCCAGTGCGTCATAAAAGGTTAGTTTAAATAAATAAACACGTGGAATTAATGATGAAACGTGTGTGGCAGTTAATAGCTTGCGTATAAACAAAATAGTACAAATACAAACCGCAATTCTTGTCCTAACGAAGCTTATATACCCTTGTCGAAGTTATAGTTATGATATCTATACAACAGCTAATTGTTGTTGGGAGCAACTAGAACTATTGTCCTTCAAGATTAGATAAGACATCAGGGCATAAAATTATTTATTTTGCTCTAAACTGATTTTGCTTTCGATTTCAAGTAAATAAAACTTCTTGCTTTACTAACACAATTTACTAGCATTTAAACTTTATATTATTGACTTTGTAAACTTTACACTTGTCTCAAAATACACCAAGTGATCCAATAATTTATTTAGTGTATGTATGTGTATGTAATGCCTTTTGCCCTAGTCTTGTGGTCACCAAAAGAATGAACATATAAACATTTTCAACTTTTAATTGCCGCACTAAAAATGAAAGAAAACAAGATATGTACATGATAGATAGATTGAAGGAAATGTGTGAAAGCTGTTTGAGATTAAGAGCGTCTATATCGATGCAACTAAAACTGAAGAATGGCTAAGGGGAAGTTGGGATGGTTGGGTGTTAGGCAGACTGCGACTGATGATGACGACGCGCCTAAAACAAACAAATAAACGCCAATGTTAAATGGCCAACAAACAACAGCAACAACAAAACAAACGACGCTGGGCGGCACGCTTTGCTCTGGCTTAATTAAATCGAGACAAAAAACAATAAAACTATACTGTACAGTACATCCCCATAGTACAAATCCCCATCCATATATTGAGATTTTATTACGCGCACTGTGTGTGTGCGATGCAATAACTCAAAAAATACTTTGCCGTATATCATTAAAATCAAAAACGTTCTACAACAACGATAACAACGATGTCGACTGCCACCCAGCGTGTCGAACATTTGCTTTTGGGGTATCCGGGCAGCATTACCGGTACGACAACGACGGGACTTATGATTTCCCATTAAAAATGTTTAGATGCACAAATAAACACTCGTAAAAGCCTCCCCCCCTGACAGTTGGGGTATGAAGCAGATAGTTGGTTTTGTTGCTTGTTGCATTGTTGTAAACATTCATAAATTGCAAAACGTTGTGCCAATATACATTTTTCCACATTTAAAAGAAATATGCTTCCTTAATGACATTAGCTGCACTTACTATTGAAAATGTTTATTTATTAATTATTAATGAAATTATTTATTTTATTTTAAATATATATGTATTAATTTATACAGCTTTAAAAAATAATTAAAGAGATTGTTAACTTATTTAGTTATTTTCCTTGGAACATTTTCACCTAATTCTCATTGGAATTATTTTATGAACACAAAACAAAAACTTTTCTACAAACTTAAATTGTTTATAAATAAAGCAACTAACTGACAAGTTAGATTAAAACTACTGCGTGCCAATATTTTACGATTATGTCAGTGGCTTGTGTTCAAGCCCCCGCGTGGGGTCTACCCAAACCGAGAGAAAGAGAAAGAGAGAGAAACAAAGAGTGGACAGAATTGCGTGCGCACGCGTATAGCGCCAAAACGAATTAAGCCTGATGCACCAAGCACTGATAATTCAATTTTTTACGTTATTTCGTATCGATGGGGTGCTGACTGTAGACAGTGGTCTGACTGTAAGTTGGTGCTTTGCATTCAATTTGTACAACAGTTACACACGCACCGCATATCAACAACAATTTGGCAGTTCGATTTGCGACTCACATGAGAAATCTTTCCCAAACACGCAACCACGCAAACCAACGAACAAAAAGATTGTGAGATTGTGTTTATGTCAAAGTGTTGTAATTGCTGTTGTTGTTGTTGTATGCTGTTGTATTCTTGCAAATCATCTTTCAGTGTAATCTCAGCTACTGTTAGAGAGCAATCTATTGTATGAATGAATGAATAAAGTTGACTCAAACGTAGATTGTATTAATGCAAGACAATTTATGCGAAAATCAACCAAAAGGGCTAAAAACTCCCTAACTTACTCAATCTCTACCCTTTCTGTGTTCAGTGTTATCGGCTGTCAAATTTGCCAAATCACGATGACGTATCACAAAACCGCGTTTGACATCCCGGTCTTCATCTGTTCTTGTTTTTTATCATTTTAAAAAGGGGTTGCATATTAATTTACCTAAATAAAAAAACAGTAACGAACTCAATTTGTGTTTGACATGTTAGAATATAGAACCGAAATAGAAGCGGCTATAAAATTGCTACAATATAAACATTATATTAAAAGTTTCACTAGCTATTTTTAAATCCCTTTAGCAAATCAAAAAAAAAACTCTTTCTTTCAAATCTTGCATACATTCAAATTGAATTAAAAACATTGCTATAAAATCCCATCATACCTAAAGCCAGGACACCAACTTAACCATCCATCATTGGCCTGTGTGTGTGTGTGCGTGTGTGTCCGGGCAAATAGTGGCGTCATCGATCAGCCTGAATGTACAGCTGTCCATGCGCCCAATTCTATGCAACACGTTTTTCATCCACACATCGGCGCTGACAAATTAAAATGCATAAAAATCGACTCGAGAGAGAGTTTCCAAAACTGATGACGAATGTTTTATGAATTAAGATGGATCACTTGTGGCATGACTGCCACAAAAAAAGAAAGAAGCAAACCAAATCAATAACAGAATAAAAAAAAAGAAGAAAAGGATACATAACGACAACCAAATGAACAGCGAATGAATAAGTATAAAGAAGAAGTCAAGTCGAAATAAAGAAAGAAAACCGAAACATCTTTCGGCAACTTTGCCATTTGATGCAGCATGATGTGGCACTTTAAGCTACCTATCGGCATCGGCATTCATGTCACTCAGAGCGTCTTAAAAGAGTTTGAATTTTAAAAATTCAATTGAGTCGAGCAAAGTAAATGAAACGTTCAGAAACTACAAACAGTTCGTATCTTATTGTGGCAGGGACTTAAATGCCTTAATGGTCCACAGTATGTACAAAAAGAAAAATAATCAAGTCATGGCGCCACAAGAAATAAGCCAAACATACATACATTTGGACAGTTTAAACCCCGGATATGAGCCGACAATCATTTATAATGTTTGAATTTCTTTTTCTATTTTTTTTGTAACAAATATTCCAAGCTCACGTGCTTGCCTATAGGGATAAAATGCTTGGAATGGGGCTTCTTGTGCACAACCCCAACTCCCAATTCCCCTTCCACCCACTCATTTTCACGAGCTCTTCTTTAATCAGCACAGGAATCTGATACTTGTACAAAAGGCTTTTCTTTGTAAACACACTTTTACAGAACTTTGCGAAGCAGCAAAAGCTACAATAACAACTATGACAAGCATACACTCTCTCTCTCTCACATGGTATGTGTGGGAGAAGGGTGGATTGGGTGGGGGGTAAGGTCGTTTATTGTATGGATTTTGCGCATATTTACACATATGAAAAACATGTTAACCAGAAAATTAATTATAAAATTTTCAAAAACCTTAACAATGTCTACAATATGGCGTTTATTTTACTCAAACAAAAACTTACTAACTGCCAAACATAATGTGGTGTGTGTGTGTGTGTGTGTTTGTGTATGAGTGGCAAGTATCAACTTTTATACAGGCGCATTAATTTTTTCTATGCGGCATTGCACGAGTTAATAGACATTTTTTTCCTATGAAGCATTTTTTAAAATCAATAATATGTTTATGTATATAACTAAGTATTGTTAGATTAAATATATAAGTTTTCCATTACATTTTGAACTTTAATAATGTTAATTGATAAAAAAATTATTATCCGATAAAAATCTCAAAATTTGTAAGATAAAGATTTGCTCACCCTGTATAGACAAGCAGAAATTTGCATTCTTATAAGACTTCGTCGTGTCTAACTATACCATGTACACATACATTGTTTAAGGCACAAAGCCGAGACCCAATAAAGGCCACAAACCATTGCAAGCAATAGAAACAAGGAGCTGAAGCAGAAGCAGGAACTGAAGCTGAAGTAAAATCACAAGCACCAAAAAAATGAACCCGTAATTTATACTTCCTATAAGAAATTTAACATTTCTTTTCTTTTCGCATGGCTCCAAGGAGCAGGAAGCAGGAATTGGTAAGGATATGGATATTGTGATGGTGGTCCTGTGGAAATTAAACACGGCGTTTACATACTTCACATACATACATACATACACCATCTACATATATCTTAGAAACGTGCACAAGTTGCGGTTTTGCAAGCAGCTCAAAAATAAGCATATCATCTGTTCAAGACGCCAGAAGATGCATGAGCTTATACAGGATGGAGAGAGGTAGAGAGAGAGAGAGAGCGAAGGGAACTCTCCAACACAATTGTTTACAGTTAGTTATAGCTGCTTCTCTACACCTTACAGCTGTTGTCACCTGTGTCCAGGCGTCATGTGTAAATCACAGAATTCGAAGCTCAATGAACAGGAGAAAAAAAAGAATAACTAAAGTGAATTAACATAATGTGATTGTGTGTGTGGTCTGGTCACATATAACGGTAATAAATAAAGACCAGAGTGCGGCCAGCAGTAAAAATCTTACGGTTAAGAGCACAGAGAACGTAGAGAATAGCCCGCAGACACCAGAGAAGGTTGTATGCCAAGCACAAAAGAATAACGGATCATATTGCATTCACACAAAATGTATTATTATATATATACGTATACATATATTTTTTAACAACAAATTATAATATTCAATATGGGGAAAACCTTCGGATCTCAGTTATGAAAAATTATGCAAAAAACAGGCGAAGAAAGAACAAAAGACAAGAAGAAGAAGCAGTGTGCTGCTGGCTGGCGCATTTCTTAAAGTAAAAGTATCGAATTAGCAATATAATATCAGATGTCCTGTGCAAAACAGAGCAAGGGCATGATTATTCACTACTACTTCTACTTTATACTACTGCCTGGCAGTTCCATTTCCACTTGAATTGCCAGCCGGCATGCTGCTGGTGCTGGTGCTCAGGCTCAGGGCTCAGGGCTCAGACGAAGTCTTGTTGGGTTGGCGAGCAGATTGTGTGCTCATTACCTTCGGGGTACGTCAGCTGAAGGAACTCTTTTTGATAAAAGGCACTAAAGCACCAGTTGCAACAACAACACGAACAACAACGGAATCAAACCGCAATATCCGCGCCCTCTTTTTGACATATGTACATATGTAAGCCTAATTCCTTATAGTTGCATGTTGTTGCTACATTTATAAGTACATATACTCATGTATAATGTTGTTCCTCAGTTTTTTGCAAGCGCAACCGCAACAAAAAAAAACCGAACTTTGTTCGCCTGAATGCATTAGAAACGAGAAGAAGAGAGAGTATGGGTTTCTCGAGGATTTATGAAATAATGGAAGCAAAATATGTTTTTTTTTTTTATATAATTCTTTTCTTCTTTCGCGTACATACATATATCCGCAAAAGGGAGAAATATGAACAAAAGGTGACGTTGCACATTGTGCGCGGTTTTTTACTTCATTTTTTGTGTGTCCTTGTTGAGCGGATTTCGGTTGCAACCACGGGCTGCTTCGACAAAAATTGGTTTTCCAATGGTGGCCAAGTTGAGCACCTGTCGGCGGTTAATCTTTAACGTCTATGGATGTATAAGGATAAGCATTTTCATGGAATTTTGTGAGTTCTTTTTTGTATTTGATATAAAAAATTGTCAGTACAAGTACTTAATCTGCAGAGAACAATTAGATATCATTTGATTTTCACTTGAAGAATTCAATGTGACATAATAGTAAAATTTCCCACATTTTTAAAGAAAATTTCCGTTTAAAGATTAGTTTCTCATTAAGATAAACATTTCATAATGATATTTTTATATCAAATTTAACTTAGTTTGCTTTTAATCTTTGTTTTTAATTTTATGTGTGAAAGCTAACTTTTCCACTTAGAATAGAACCCACAAACTGCTGGATTATAACTCACTTAAAAAATAAAAAGAATATTAATACTTATTTAAGATGTATTTTGAGTCAAAATTACTTGAGCATTGGTCCACCCATTTTATTTTATATTTTGATAACTTTATCCATCATAAATAAGTTCTTACAAAAGCGTCAACAAAATTTCAAAATTATTGGATTATATATTAGAACAACAGCTTAAGATTATACATTTTCCAAGCGACTTTTAGCACAACTTTTTTTTTAAAGAGTTGACATAAAATTTCTTCCAGAAAACCTCACTAAAATAGCAGAGCTCTAATAAGGGAACCTTAAAAAATTACTTCACCCATAACTCACTTAAATTTCAAATAAATCATCTTAAGTATCTACGTACAATGCTTGTGCTGTGTTACTTACTGACAGGCAACTGTCACCACCTATGTATATTTTGTAGTTGAAGCTCCTTTGGAAAAATTGCATCTTTCGCTTAGCTGCAATTTTCAACACAAATAAGCCGCCCCCAAACCCACCAAACAACCTGACAGTGAAAACAAGCTTAACAAGAAACGAAACGTCAACGGCCAAGACACGAAAACATTGCCAACAAAAAGGGTATATTCTCTTTCGCTCTTTCTCTCTGCTCTGTCTTTGGAGCTTTGCTTATAAATCAGTTGCGCGTCTTTTAATAAATTGTAATTGAGTCGCGCTTCGCCATTCGCGATTTAGCCGCGCAGCTCATAGATACATTTGTATCTTAGCTAGCTGGTTTGTTGTTGTTGCGATTGCGATCGCGTGTGGGAATGCAGACAAGGTGATGTCGATCCTTATGGCTTAGCGGCGACCCTAAACAATCCTTTGTTGTTGTTGCAACAGTTGTTGTTGCTGTTTTTGTTGTATACATGGTGCTGTGCCGGCTGTCGCCACTTATGGCGCTCTGAGAGCATCTATACTGCTCGTACAACAACAACAGCAACAGCAATAACAACAACTCTCCTCTCCATGGCATGCTTGAAAATCACGTAATGAAAAATGTTTTCGAGTGCAATTTTTCTTTTCATTTCGTTTTGTTTCGTGCCACATCTTCACCCCACTGCTGCTGCTGCTGCTGTTGCTGTTGTTGTTTGTGTGTTGAGCAGCAATAAAACTCATTGAACATGAGTTGCTTTTGAGCAACATGAACAATTAATGCAACATATGTTTGCCGGAGACCGCACCGAACCATACTTCTGCAACCAGACAAAACACATCTTTCGATCCTTTTGTGGATACTCAATGCTGCTGCTGTTGCAAAGATATTGAATTAGTTGGCAACTCGACTTGCCGCACTGTTTTGTCCAAATGATGCACAGCACGCAACACAGCAAACAGAATGTTGAAAGAAGTTTTTGTTTGTTTGTATTTTTTTTTTTTTTTGTGGTATACAACTCAATGAAGATTTTATGCTCTTGCTGACAAATTGAATGGAATAATCCATATATACAATTCAACTTTAAATAAAAAATAAACGTTTCTTTTCTCTACTTAAGTTAGTATGCTTAAATCCTCAAACAAATCCAACATAATAAAAAAAATTAAATTATATTCAATATATAGCTGAAATTATAAGTTTCTCTAAAAGTCGTGCAGCCTTTTTCTGCTTTCTGGTCTATGAAATTTATTTCACAAAACGCCTACTGAAAAGTTCTACGGTCAGTCTTTAAGTTAGATGCTTCTACAAGAGGCCGATCAATTGCACAGATACGAATTAACCCAATACCAACTGGCGTGGATTCTACAAATGTAAACTGATGCAGATAAAAAATTGCACATTTAATTGTGTCTAGGCAAAGCCCAAAAACAACATTGAATTGCTTTTTTTTAATTGCATTGTGGACTTTGGTGTATTTGTTTTTGGCTAAAGACGGCGCCTTTTCAACATTTTTCTCCCTTTGACTTCTGTTCAAGAATGTTTGTGTGGGTGTGAGATTAAAGATGGAAGTAGTTATGAGCAGGTGTGTTTACCTATAGCAATAAAAAAATAATAATATTAATCAACTCTAACTACTCAAGTTAAATTCAAGCTGAACTCTATCACTTAGTGGCAATATCACCAATCATGAAACAGTTATAGAATGACGCATCAAAGGCGAGAGAAAAAAAACACCAAATAAAGGGCATTTAACATTTGAAATATGATTGCCAAACATATTTTTTTTTTATTTGTATTTTTGTTCAGAGGTATAGACTGACAATCAACGAAAAATTGAAACCAGCTATCAGCTAAACGTTTCACGTTTCTTCACAAAAATTAATGAGAATTAAGCGATCTGCCCACCTAATACAATACCCAGGCAACAACGACGACGACGACGACGACATATGCGCCCAAGTATCACACTGGCAGCAGGCTTTGCAACTCAAGCCCAATAATCAAAAGCATTCCATTTAATTTCAGATCGAGAGATCGACACGAAACACGTACCAGGACAAGGACGAAGGCGAAGACGCAGACGTAGACGAGGACGAGGACAAAGACCGTGGCACAAAATCAAAAAGTCCAAATCTAAACCAATAATAAAGTTAAATCGATAATTGAGGTCAGGCGAGAAAGGTATTTTTGGGGGCCCGATAATATTTTAAATCGCAGGGGCCTAAAACATACGTGATCGTTTAACTGTAAATTAAATATAATTTACCAATAATCATAATTACAATACGTAGTTTTGCTCTTTTTTTTTGCTTCGTTTCTTTTGCAAATCTCGAAGTTGAAGTTCAAGTTTGAGTTTCAGCTGATCCCTTAAGCCAAACCAGACGCATAAATCATCAAGACGACCAAACTTTGTTCTTTTCTGGATCGATAACTGTTCAAGTCTGAGCTGTGTCCGTCTAAAAAACACCGTGAGATTGCCAACAGATTTATTCGTCTGCATCAAACGCGCGCCAGGCATCTAATGTTAGTTTACTTTTTTGGTTGTATTTATTGGATTTGGTAAGCAAATTATGTTGTGGTGTTAGTGACTCTTAACTCTCAAAAAGTTATCTTCTTCTTAGTTTTTGAGTTGTCCTTAAGAAATACGCAACGTTTCTTCCTTTCACTTGTTTTGCACCTGTTAAATTTCATTTAATTCCAGATTAGCCCCGTTAAAAATGTAAACAACTTTCTTCGTTTAATGCTTTTCAATAATAATTTATTATATATTGTTTGTTAAACTTGTTCACTTTTTCATTATGGTTGCTGTTCTCTTGTTTTTTTGCTGTCAGCTTTTCTATTATATTTTTAATGCTATTTATTGTAATAATATTTTATGTTTTTCCAGCGAGCGACAAATGTTGCACAATAAGTTAACATTTTGTTGATTTACTGTACACTGTAAAACGCTTAGCTGCTTTCACTTTGAACACATAAATCGACATGAATTTATTAAATAAATTAATTTCCATACTGTTGCCTAGAGAAAAATAAACTGAAATTTAAAATTAAAAAGCGTTAAGTTTATTTTAGTTTGATTTTTGAATAAGCTGCATTACAAATATTTGACAGCCAAACGAATTACAGTGTATTTTTTGTTTCAATACAATGTTTCAGTGACTATTATGACTAAATTTAATGTAATGTTAATATTCAAGTTATTTTTATGTATATATATATATATATATATATATATATATATATATTTATAATAGCATATGAAGCATTTAAATAGAATATTTAATGTCGACTTTTATAACACATTTTGTTTGTAATGAATGGGCGTATTTTAATTCTAATTATCATTTTGTTTTTCTCATTTATTTCCATATCTGGCATTATGTTATAATATATTATTATATATATATTGTGGATTGTTTATGTTTTAAGTTCTAAGCATGTTGTGTGAATACTTTAAGTGTTTTTACCTTATAAAATACTATGATTAGTGTTTTTCTTGTTTTGCTTAATGCGCTTCTAAGCTAATAAAAATAAATTAAAAACCTTGGCTTATAACATTACTAAATCTCCGCTTACTTAATATCCGATTTAAAACACTAAAAAGCTGCTGGTAAAATGTATTTATCGAGTTGAAGACATGTTTCATGTACTATATAGTACTATATTCCATTGTAGTTAGAAGCAATGTTGGTTAGGTTAAATGCTAAGTACGCCAACTAGTTAATTAGCCCAATTAAGGTAGCCAGCACTATTTTAAAAAGTCTTTGTATGCCTATGTACAAAATATGCTGTGGAAGCTATTATCTCGTATATCTTAAGCGTACAACTTGGATTATATCTAGTATGCATATTATGTATTGGTATAGGGAGTGTTTCTTTTAATTTATTTTAATTTTTTTTTTTTTTTTTGCTTTATATAGTTAAAATATATATACATTCAAAACAGGGCATCCCAACGTTTTCTTTTCTATAGTTTATACGTTTATATTTACACAATTTAACTTTTTTTTTTGCTTTAATTATGTTGGAGTAGTTCTGCATTTTGGTCTTCGTCTTCATTCACTTCTCACTACCTTATTCTTGAACGCCACCGACACCTGGATTGCACTTTGAGATCAAATATCCTTTTTTCTGTCGCCTTTGGCAAATCGCTTACCGCTTAGCAGCTTTATTTAGTTAGCACTACCGAACAGCACCGAGTTCTTGTAATATGCCGTTGGTCTTTCCGATAATGGACTTTTCACATCCCTCTCAGCATTCGCCGCACGTGTCTTGCGCTCCATTTCCAGTTCCTGTGCAAGGGTTTCTATGAGATTAAAGAAACAAATAAAAAGAAAAATAATATACTATAAAGCTGTCTGCATTTCAACTATTTTTTATTGAAAAAGTTGTATCTAGTTCTTAATCCACGGAACTTGGTAATAAATCACATAAATTAAAATAATTGAATATCCACATATGCTTAAGTGCTTAAAATGTTTTAAGGCAATAGGAAATTTTGTCATAAAATATGCAAGAGTATCGACCATTTTCTTGATGTTGTTAGCGAGCAAAAATCAACTTCCACCAATTATAATTATCTTTATTTACATAAATAAAACAGTTTGCTCCGTTTGCGCTGAGAATGTTTAGTCTTGGTCAGTTACCAGTTTAAACGATGGGGCTTAGGTTGTTGAACCCAAAAGGTACATAATTGTTTAAAGAAAAAGCATACAATATGTTTTCTATCTGTTTTCGATTCTAAGATTGTTTTAAATAACCCTTAATATATATATTCAAATGCAACTTTTATGCAAAACTTCTTAGCTTACCCGAATAGTTTTGCCAAAAGGCGCCCGTGGCCATCAAATCGATGCCTGGATAGCTCCATGGAGCCTTGCCATTGCCAGCAGCAGCAGCTGCTGCTGCAGCAGCGGCAGCTGCCGCTAAACTTCCCTCAGCGGCAGCAGCGGCGGCAGCAACCGAAGCCGCATTGGGTGGCGGTTGGTCCTCGCGATCTCGACTGGAGCAGCGTGGTTCAGTTTCACGGGCGGCGGCGCTGTTGTTGCACTGCTGACGTTCGATGGAGCCCTCGTGATCGGAGTGGGGTTCGCGTTTGAAGTGGGTGGGGGAATCGGAGGAGCGTTTGGCGGATGTTGCTTGTCCAGGCGTTTGACTAGTCACATCACATGAGGAGCTTGAGGACTTCTCGGACTTATCACTGCCGCCCCGACTGCCGCAATCGACATCTATGGGTTTAAATATAAAACAGAGGGCGCTGTGTTGGTTATCAAAGCGTTAGGCGCAGGAAGGAACAGACAGACAGAGAGAGAGAGAGAGAGAGAATCGTTGGCGAAAAGTGATGTGTGGGGTGT
The DNA here is from genome assembly GCA_018904305.1 of Scaptomyza montana. Lineage (NCBI taxonomy): Eukaryota > Metazoa > Arthropoda > Insecta > Diptera > Drosophilidae > Scaptomyza > Scaptomyza montana. Next base: position 5,333,271 of record JAEIGR010000004.1, read on the forward strand.
AAGGGAAGGAGGATGGGAATATTGTTAGCCATGCGTTATGGTCGCCTCCGCTATGTTGACCTGGCACTTACCTTTAAGCGCCTCGACGCCATCGCTGCTGCCACTGCCGCCTTTACCATCGGCAGCGTTGCCAGTTCCACACAACTCTGCATCGCTGCATGCAACGCTGTTGCCATTCGAATTTGGATTGTTACCCTTGCCACTGCCCCCATCGCCCAACTGCTGTTGGTAACGAATGCGAATCTTACGCTCGCGCCTAAAACGTTTTTGATAAAGAACTGCAAGTAGAGAAAATAGGAAAAATAAAGGTTATTTAGAACTGAATCGGTTTTGTGTTGTAAGGCAATTATTAAAATCATAGATAATTGTTTAAGGTACTTTTATCTAGAAATCCTTCAATTTAATAAAAACGTTAGACTTTGCTTGTTGATAAGAAGTAGAGTATCGGTATTTATGTTATACATTTGATAATTTATGACTGAATTTAAAAAAAAAATTGTTAAGCTCAAATACTTGTAAGGAAGTTATTTTAAAACTTTCAGAGCCAAAGAACTTGGTGTTTTTAATCTCATATCTGAAAGACTGCGAGTTTGGGAAAAATCTTAAATAATTACCGACAATCAAATGTTAAATGAAAGTAAATTTTCTATTTAATAATTATTTGTTTGCTAACTTTTTTGTGATTAGCTTTAGCTTAATCACTACTTGGTAAAACTGCACGACAATGTTAAGAGTTTATTACGTATATAAAGACTTAAAAATGGCATAGATCTAAATCTGTTCAAGTCAATCGGATTGATCGTTGATTGCTGAACGTTGACTGTGGCTTTGGCAGCTCAACTGCGCATCCGCCCGTGTGTGTGGGCGCAAATTGAGGTTGAACTAAAAGACTGTGGAAACATAGAAATTTATATATATATAATCGAAACGTTGATCGAGTCAGTGGAGCGTGGTGACAGCCGTTTTTTTTTTTTTTTTTTAATTTTGGAGGGTGTAGCAGCAAATTCATCCAAAACGATGTTTGTTGCTTTGGGCTATACGAAGATATTGAATTTCAATTATTGGTCATTTGATGGGAAGGGTAGGGTAGAGGCAAACTCGCAATGCAGTCTGAGGACCGAGTGAGCAATATTCTTAAGGTTGTTCTTCTTCTTGCGCTGTTGCACTCATGCTCCCCGCTCCCCGCTCAAGCAATGCATTTGAGACCAATTTGTAGCGTGTTCTACAACAACCTCTAGATGTTTATCGCTTTGCTTTATTATTAGTTGCAATTAGATGTCTGTGTGGCTTTTTTGCATTGTTGCATGCAATTTGTGCAAGCAACAACACAAACAACAACTGCTGCAAACAAAAATGGCAATGTGGGAGGGGCCCCCAACAACATTCCAAGTGGCTCCAAAACATTTATAAATGCAGCTCAGTCTACCACTGATTTATGCGAATGCGAGGACCTCAATATCGCGCCAAGGAACCAAAACTGGCTGCCGCCACCAACAGACATACAAACTACATACAATAATATAAATGAAAAGAGGAAATAAATGGTGAGGCTACCCACAATTACACTTCAGAGTTTACAATTTTGTAAAATTGATTGCGGTTTTGAAGGGGGTGTTAGCCTGAGCGAAGGCGTTGAAATTTTCTAGGTGGGCAATAAAGTGGACCACATGGAAGTATAATTTCAATCTTATGCAACTACTTTAGAGCACTTAAAGAGGTTGCCAAAATTCGGTGTTTCAAAGAGATTGGTTAAGTTGAAAAAAAATCGGAAATAATTGTAGAATTTAATTGAAATAAAAAATTATTGTTATAAAGTTATATTTTGTTAGAGCCTCAAGCTGTTATTCTAATTTTATTTTATTTACAAATTTTAAGTTTTTAAAAATTAAGTTTTTCACAGTTTTTGAATGCATCTATATATACAAATATTTGGATTTTTTTAAATAATTTAAAGCTTATAAGAAAAAAAAATATTTTAAAAATATTTCTAGAATTTTGGTATTTCATAAGATACTTGTAAGTACACTTTTTCTTCAAGTGCACAGTTTTGTTTGTTAAGTAATATTCCACACACCAAAGAAAACGACAATAGATATTAATATTACGCATTCATTTTTGATGTTATTTGATCCGTTGCCAAATACAAGCTTGACTAGTTTCAGTAAAGAAATAATAGCTCACCCACAGAGAAACAAACAGTTCGTTTTCTGCGAATGTTATATATGATATATTTAATGGCCATCATGGTAATTGGCTGAATGATATCTTATTTCAAATAGATGAGCACATTTACAATGAATGTAAGGCAAAGATTTTATCGTCGGCTCACCCTTAAATCTTTGCATAGCTTTCGAAGCGAAAGTTTGACAACCCTTTTAGTCTTTTTCAGAGTCATCATAAAATCATAACAACAACCAATTAAAAGATCTATGTGTTTTGTGCATGCGTCAAATAAAACTTTTTGTGTCTTGTCTGTAACCAAAAGCAACTCAAATTCCACACCCAAATTCCCCCCCTCCCAGCCGCTAATGGTGTGGCATCGTCGTTACGTTGAAGTTAAAGTTTGCTACTTTTGTGCCAATCGCTGGAGTGTAACTAAATAATGAAATGATATTAAATTCATTTGAATTGTGATTTCTGTTGAAAAGGTCTCGGGACTTAACAAACCCCTTTCTTGGCCTGGACCAGAACGACCACCAAAGCGCCAGCAGAAGGTGGACAAGAGTGGGGGACGAAAGAGTGCTGTCGACGACATATCAGGTGTCATTGTCATTTGAGTCAGTTTGTATTAAGCGCACACGATTGGAGTCGGCATAGGCACTATCTTATATAGAGTAGGAAAGAGAAAATGAAGAAGCAGAACTCTGGACACTGCCCGCTGTTCACTTATTGTTTTTTTCTTCTTGTGAAAAAGGGATTTTGCTGTTCAAGTCAAAACTCACGCAGAATTAAAATGAAACTTTGAATAGGCATAATAAGCTTGTTGTCTTAATCTAAAATGACAATTATACTTTTTACTCAAATGAATCTGGAATGGTGAAATGATAAAAACATTTTATTCGGCGATCGATTTGAAACCTTAGCTTTGTGGAAACTAAAACTATAATTACACTGGATTAAGAATATTTCGCTATTATGTGTCGAAAGTAATGTTAAAATTCGAAACCAAAAATAGATTTTTGGGAACCGTTTTGTATTTTATATTGATATGACTTAGACAAAACTCTTAGGGAAAAATATTACATCGAAAATAATATATAAAGTTTATTATATCCTTAAATTCTTTCTATAATTATAAATTCCTTAAAGCTGAACAAGTTTTTTTTTTAATTTAGAATCATGTTTGGTCCTTAACATTTAAACCTGCTCTTCTAGAAACTGTTCCAAACGTGATGAGCAGCTAAAAATCTGTGAAAACTAATCAAGTACTCAAAAGCAAGGGCGTTTTCATTATGATTTGGTTTGTTGTTAAGTAGTTTTCAAGTTGAAAATATTCTACCCAAAATATGGAATCTACACTACAAAGCATCATTAAAGTTTGCAAAAATACACAAATTTAAATTGGAATCCTTGTTCTTGTATTAAAACCTACAAAATTTAACCCACTTATGTTTATACTTTAATTCGTTGTGTAACTTTGTTGTTAATCACTTTTTTACTTTTTATTTTGCTTCTCACTTCAATTAAAATGTGTTAATTGGAAATACAAATTGCAAAGTTCCGCTTCAACGATTCGTTAAATGCGTTAGATACTTATTATTACTAAGTATAGATACATAATTTATTCAATATATCAAAAGCATAAAACTTACCACGTAATTTGCGTTCATCAACAAGCTGCCTTTCGAGCGTATCTTTAACTTCACGTTCCCGCAAAACATCCATCTTGAGCTCAGCTAGAAAGAGAAGAAAGAGAAAAACAGGGCAAAAGACGGAAAACAGAAAATTAGTTGCGGTCACAAACATCACGTTTTACTTAACATATAACATGGAATATATTTATTTGGTAGCTATTAAAAGTTTTTTTTTTACGATAATGCTCACCTTTCTCATAGCTTAACTGACGCTCCTGTTGCCTGGCATTATCGGCCGCAACTTTCAGCAGACTTTGTATATTTCTGAGCAGCGTCTCCGTTGAGCTGGCGGGCACCACGGCATGCGCATCCATGCCCAATGGACCCAAGGCCAAGCCGCCTGCAAGAGCTGCAGCAGCTGTTGAATCATTGGCCGCCAACAATGCCTCATTGGGCGTCAAGGCGCCACCTCCAGCCGACGGTGGACCATTAACGGCAGCAGCTGCTGCAGCAGCACCAGCGGCAGCACCATTGGCAACAGCAGCGGCAGCGGCCAGCTGTGAGTAGTTGAGGGCACGCTGATGCTGCAGTGCAGCGGCCGCAGCCACCTCGGCTGTGGGTGAGCCGTGTTGGCCAACAACAACAAGATGATGCGGCGGTCCGGAATGCTGATGTGTGGCAGCGGCGGCATGTTGATGCAGATGTGCCGCGGCGGCAGCAGCAGCGGCAGCCGCGGCCGCTGAACCCGTCGACAGATTATCACGCTCCGTGTCACTCAGATCTGTGGCAGAAACACAAACACACAACAGAGTGAAAGAGAGTCGAGAGTCAGCATTTGTTAACATTACACAGAGAGAAAAATCACGACGTAAATTATATATGAAAATAAATAATTTTACAAAGATATTGTTTTATATATAAAACATTTTTTTCAAAACGCGTGAAAATTCATCAAAGGAAATAGTTGGATTATCCATGAATTTTCTTATTCATAATAAATTTTTCTCTGAGTGTATAAATGGTATGCGGCTTCTTATCGCTTTACAAAATAAGTCAAAGTAAAGTTTACTCACCCTCATCGTCTTTGGCGAGGCAACGTTCATCGACTTCGGATTGGTTCTCGTCACTGAGATTCTCCTCCTCCTCGTCGTCTTCCACGCCAATAATGGCACCACCGCCAACACTCCGGCTGCGCTCGTCCAAGCTACGTGAGCCGCGTGGCGATGCTGCCGCTGAGAGGCAATCACTGCGCTCGCTGCCTGCATCACAATTGCTGCCACCATGATCCGTATTGCCGCCGGACTTGCTTAAATTCAACACTGGGCTCTGGCGCGTTGGTGAGCCTGCAACAACAATAATAACAACAACAACAAACAGAGCACGTTAACACTGTGCCAAACACTCTTCTCCCAGTTCTTTCCCCCTGCTGCTGACTTACAATTGCGTGAACTAAGATCCCTTGGCTTTGAGTCCCTTTCACTTATAATGCTGCCACAACGATCAATGCCGCCGCCACAAATGGCCTGTTGCCTTTCATCTGTGCGCTCCTCGCGCAAACGTTCCAAGTGCTTCACAATATCCTCGTATGCAGCACGGCAATTTTCCCAGATGCCCGAACGAGCCAGTGCATCCATATTGGCAGCGGACATGCCAGCGTTCTGTGCAGCAGCCTTCAACATTTGACTCTCGGGACGCGCATGCAGTCCATGGGGCGGCATGCCGGGTGACATTAAAGCCGCCGCACCCGGATGATGAGCGTTGATCTGCATAAATGCCATATGGTTAATGGGCGGTGGATTATAGCCATTGGCCAATAGCGGCGATTTCTCCATACGATTCATATCTGCAAGGGAATAAAAATTGATAGGGAATATATTACTTTTGTTCTCGCTAGCGCAAGATTTTATTTATTTGTGACTTGAAACTACCTTTTTTGCATCTTTTGAAAACACCCAAACAGTAAAGGTTTGGGTTATATAATATTAAATTTCTTCTTAAAACAATTCACTGCAAACATTTTGAACTCACAACTTAGACCTTCTTAAAGAGGTTTGCAGCTTTGAATTTCACATCTTTCACATATCTCAAATGATTTATTTGAATATTAAACTTAAGATGAAACTTATTTTGAACTTAACATGAGTATGAAATGACTAACTAAAAGAGATAATCAAACTTACATGAATAAATTGTTGTTTTTCAGTTGAACATATTTTAATTAGCTATCAACTTAAATGATACTTTAAAGTTGTGTTTTATGAAATGCTTTGTTAAAATCTCTGCTGTTATTGTATAATTTAATGAAACGCCCTCTTTGCCACCTGATCAAGTATTTCATTGCATATATGTATGTATGTACCAGTATATACTTATCTAAAGCTTTTATAATGTCTGCACGCCCAGACTAAACACAACAACTAAAATAACAACATGATACATTCAATGTTCGTACATACAAACACACACATACACCTCTATATTTAAAGGCAGTCTTTTGTTTACATAGTCACAAACACACACATGACAGTGTGTTTAAAGTGCATAATATATACATATACATTTATATCTATGTATATTGTAAAAATTGTGTTAAGTTGAATATGCGAAATACAATTAAAAGTTCGTTCGAGTTTTAACGCTTTAAGTGCTTAAATACATTTAACTAACCAAATGCAGTTTGTGCATTTGTGGCAGATAGAATAGTGCAATATCACTCAAAAATCAACGCCCTACAATCTCACAGGGTAAGTATCTCACAGCTGCTTTAAAGGGATTGTCATGCAACAATGACTGGACAAAAAGAGAAACTAGTTATATATCAGTATACAGATGAAGAGGCGCCGGCGGCGCATAGTTCTTAAGAAATTTGTATGATGATATATGTATCTGATATATGATTGTGCGTCGATTTTAGACACATTAATAGAAATGGGCGTATACAAAACTTGTCAAGAGGCATCAGGAAATCATAGAGCCACGATTGTAGTCTACCTTGCAGTAGTATGTAAAAAATCAATAATCAATAATTTTGTTGTTGCTTTTGTTATGTACAAGTACTTATAATAATTACAATGCCAGGCAAGTGAGCAAACGAAAAAACGAGAAAAAAAAAGCATCCGACACAATTCAAATAACATAGCGCAGAGTCATAAAGTCCGCAGTTGGAGTTGGAGTTTGAGTTTGTGTAACTCATAAATGCGATTTCCTGTACAAATCACATGTTGGGCATCGAAAGTCGAAACGTTTTCGATATGATTGCGCGCTTGCCTTTTGAGCTGGACAAATGGCCATTTATCTGAACTTGAAGCTGGGAAACTGCGAACTGCGAACTGGCAAACTGGCAAACTGTGAGCTGTGAGGAGTTGAGTTTGGGAACCGACAAAACAATTGTGCATTGTGTATATCTCTGTGTGTATCCGTTCGTCCAAGTTATAATCATGGCAACCACAAATCACAAACATTTCTTTTAGCGACTTTCAATTGGCTGCACGAACACGGTGAACAGTGAACGATAGGGCAGCATTCAATACCCTTAGAGCAAGTTCTGTGTCGATTTTCGAAATGATTTCATTACCATTTCAAGTGCGTTTGCCAAAGTCAAGTTTCTTGTTATTGTGTGGATCGTGGTTATGGCGGCGCTGACGGCCATAACATTACAATAAATGACATACCAAATGCCCAAAACGACCTGCTAAATTGCCTGAGAATGCAGTGAGATGGGTCAAGAACTTGAAAGAAATACACTGAAGTAAATAAAGGACTTGGTAGTTAGGAATTTATTGAAACTTACGTTGTTATTTCTATCTTAACAAATGTTTTTTATAGATCATAGTTAATTCTAGAGAGTTTTGATAGAGAAGTTATTTCATTGAACTTACCACTTATATGGCCATTCTCATAGGCATAATCACCATTGTCCAGTCGATGCTTCTTCAGTTGCGGATGCTGTGTGAGATGGGTGGGCGGCAAGGAGAGGCCAACGGGGCCACGTTTGGGCGGTCTACCCGGTCTGGAACTGCGGAATTGCAGAGAGTTACTGTTGGGTTGAAAGCAATGACAATTGGCTTGGTATCAGTAAGTTTAAAGCAGCTTTAGCACAATTGTGCGGCACAATGGATTGGATCACTCGGGTATATAATATAATTGGCGTAACGTGTGCTCCATGTTAATGATAAAGTTTAATTTATATGGTATTAAGGTTTTGAGAGTATTTTAAAGAGCTATCTTATTATTTTTCTTGTTCAATTTCCATCTTATTTTTGTTACATGCATTTATTTTTTCAACTTGAACTTGTAAAAATATTATATATTTTTGCACCCCGTTGATTTGACCATTGCAGCTGGTACCATTTTAATTATCAACTAAAAAATAATAATTAAAACAACGAAAGCAATAAAATAACTGACGAAGAGAGGAAAAACTATAACTGAAGTCAGCGGCATTATTTGTTTTTCAAATATTTAAATTAGACTTTAACAAATACTTGACGCACGTTCGTTCATTTACATGTTACCCAAAAAGTCATAAACAAGTTTGCACAGCAGGCTATGACAAACAGCAACCGATGCAGAGATAAAGAAACAACAAATAAAACATTAAACACAAAACAAAATGAAACTGCGTCTGCCGCAAATAATCAGAAACTACTGCTTTATGCAAATAACAACTAAAAATAAAAAATAAAACGCTAAAGAAACATATCTCCCAACAGCAAACAATTAACAAAATTAGTCAAATTAAATGAAAAGAAAAAAATTGGTTGTTGTTGACTTGCGGCAAACAAAGTGAACAAATAATAAACACAGGTAGCTAAATGTGGGCACAGATTGAACAATTTATAATTGTGCGTGGGCGTGGGCGTGGGCGTGGGCGTAGGCGTAGGCGTAGGGGTATGTAGAATGTTTAATGTAGAGTTGCAATCGGTTAAGAAGATTGCAAATATTTACAGTTATTTCAACAATAAATAACAAATATTTGCATGTAAGACGACCCAACAGACTCAAGTTTTAATTGTGCAGCAGCAATAATAACAATATTGTAGACAAGGCCTGCCTCTGGTTCATGTAAAGATAGCGCTACAATGAGTAATCGTTTAACAAAACGAAGAAAAGCATTATCTCCAGCGAAAGTGTTTTTTATTCATATTTTTTTTTTATTTTTGGAGCCTAATCTATGACGTGCAAAAAAAAAAAGAAAAAATGAGCACCTTTTGTGTCTGTGTCAAAGTGTCTTCGTTTAACGAATTTATGAGAAATCTGCCTGAGAAAGAGAGGTAAGAGACTTGCGTCAACAACAAGAGCAACAATAACAACTCATTTTCTCCATCGTTGATAAGGAGGCGCCTCACATGCTTGCCATTTCATTGCAAAATTTACGGTCTTCTGACAACTGTCTCTTCTGTAGCTTTAAAAAGTGCATACATTTGTTCTTCTGCAAAAAGAAATTGAATTTCCTGGCTATCTCTTTCATTTTTAGGCATTTCTTTTGGGTTGTGATTTCGTTTGTGTTTTTACGTTTAATAGGCCACATATTGGAGTGTAAACAGATAAGTTAAGAAAATGTTTTGTAATTAGATAGTTCTGATATGAAAAGACTTGAAATTGCAGTATTATTGAATAAGATAGAGATACAAAGAAGTTAGGAATATATTACTAATGCCTTATCGATGTACTTAAGCAAAATTTAACCATATTTGGAAGCTTATTTTAATGAGATAACTGCATTTAGGATCAAAAATCTAGCTACAACTTTTTCTTAAGTCGATGGCACTTGTCTGCGAATTTAACCCAATTTGACTAGCAGCAAAGAGTTAACTCGACATACACATTAATATGTATGTTTGTATGTTAAAACAAACGTTTAGTCAGGTACAAACGAAACAACAAGTTAGCATGAGGCCAAACCGGTTAGCAGTAGCCAAAGTATAGTAGCTACTTACAACTGCCGGAGAGCAATTTGGTCTGAGGGCGTAGTAGTTGCCTGAATGTTGCTACCAAAGCAACGAACCAGTTTGCAGCTGTGTGTTTCAGTTGAGTTTATTTCAATAATCAAGGGATACAATTCCTGAAGTCGCCACACAACAACAATAACAACAACAAACAGCGCTAAATGTTCCAATCAATTGGCAAGTTGAACAACAACAAAAAATATACATAGTATATCCTACAATTGGCAATTGCATATAAACTAACTGGGCGTCTCGAACATTTGTCAGATTGAGTATTCGAATAAACTCCCCAAGTTTAACCCACTGCCCGAGGGGCTCCAATGTCCAGTATGTGTGTGTGTGTGTATTTGTTCATTTGTCGCTTTCAAATTGGCAAATCAATTAAGTTTATGGCCGCGTTGCCACCTTAAATATACTCGGTAGCGTTATTCCGTTCAAATCAATGGCTAAATGTGGAACGGCAATTAACGTTTTGTGCGAAATTTCCATATATCAATTATGCAATGCGAGCGGAGAGGTTGATTTTTTAATTGAATCTACAAATGAAATTGATTTCTGTGCTGCACAACTCATCGATTCGATTGCACGTTAAGCGGAGAGCCTGAATTGCATTTCTTAGAAGAAATTTCTCTCTTCAAACGACACAAACTTCAAGTCAAAGTAGAAGCATTAGAATTTGCATGTATCGCATGAACAAACATATGTTCCAAAGTAGCTTTGAACGCAACAATCAAGTGCGTATGCTTGTCCAACTATGAAATACATTGTAAATCGACATGCAAATGCACAAATGACATTGCACATTCACATATCATTCATACATACATACACTCAGCAAAAAGTTATGTATTTAAATTGAGTTGTAAAGAATCAAATCATCAAAGAAGGAAAAAAGTTATTGAATGAAAATCTTTTTACAAAAAATAAACTTTGTCGGAAATTTTGTTTCAAGCCTAAGAACAAAATCATAACATTTTTTGTGACTATTTTAAATGGATATTTTGGAGCTTTCAAAACAACTTTTTGATAAAATATTTTCCTAATTCAAACTCATGTAATAAAGTTTAACTTTTTCAGATTTAAAATCAAATTTCTATCAAAAGGTTTCCATTAAATCCTGATACCCTTGTGAAAAGTATAGAAAAATGCATGCAGACTACAAAACTGTTGCTATTTGGGTTGCATCAAAATACTGTACATGGTTTTTCGTTAAGTGTACTGATTGGCCAGAGAGAAAAAACGGGAATACACGCAAGGTAATTGTGGGCTTTGCATTGGCAGCATTAATTTATATTTCAGTTAAAGGAAAGTTAACAAACTGTAGATTGATAAACATACAAACAAAAAATGGCTAAAGGAAACTAATAATATTTCTGTGCAATATTTCTGTTAATTTATTAATAACAAAACAAATCAAAGCCACCCGCAAAACTTAATTAAATCAACAAACAGAACAAAAAGCATAGAATTCGTCTGTCTATTCGTAGACTGATCCATAAAGTTTTTATACAAAGTATGGATTACAAATTCTCGTAGATGAAGTTGTTGCTCTTCTTCTTCTCTTCTCTCTGCTACTTTGGCTGTTGTTTCTTTTGCTGTTTGCTGTTGACTTCAATTTTGCAATTGGCGTGTTAATACCTCATTTAGTTCTCGTACTAAAATTATCAGCATGCTACGTCGCGTCGTCAGTTTTTTTCCTTCTTTCTTTCTTTCTTACAAACGGAACCTGAGCACTATTCAGTTATATACTATATATACTACGTATATGTACATATATTCACGCCCTCCACTTCGCTAAATACCCTTCACATTTGCAATTGCTCGTGTGATGCTGAGAGAATATTAGTTGCATTTTTATTTAATTTTATTTTTTTTGTTTTTACGTTTTTGGTTTCTGTGTAATTTTTTATTATAAAAATAAATTGATCTATTGTTGCTACTGTTATATTTATTAACAACAGTGTTGCTTTTGTTTGGTTACACCCAATTAAGTTGCATTTGCAAAAGGCAAAAATTGCTCCAACAATAATAACACTTCGACTAGAAAAATCTCACATCTTTCGCAGACAACGAAGAAACGGTAAGAAAATTAAGTTTTGCGAAATAGAAAACTCAGTCTGAGTTTTGTGTTGGAGAAGATATAATAGTCTAGCTAGGAGAGGTTACTGTTGGATTTTTGAATATTTAAATAGTTTCTAAATATAATCCAACTGTCAAAATAACTATTTAAAGCAAACTAAAGTTAACTGTACTTGAACCAAAACCAAAAACAATAAACTTTCAGCTAATAACTTAATTTAATACTCCGTTAATAGCTCTATCAAAAAACTGAAACTATGCGCATAGAAAACCCCCCCCCCCACAAATTAAACACAAATAAATTTTTGCCTGGACCTTCAATTGTGCATAGTTGTTGGTTTTTTGTGAGGCCCCAAAGCATATCCAATTTGGTCTAAAAAGGTGTGCCCGTCAAAAAGCGAACAATATGTTGCATTAATCCTACTACACAGCATAAGTGTGTGAGTTGGAGTGTGTGTGTGTGTGTGTGTGTGTGTGTGTGGCACGCCTCCATAACTCACTTTGTGGATGCCGCGCGAGCTCAAGTCTAAACGCTCGATTATACACTCAATGTGGCAGAGTGGTTAAAAATGCAAAAGCCAAAAGAGACAGCCAACTGTCAAATGAGATCAACTTCAATTTCAAACCGGAGCACAAGCTGACAAACTAACTGATGGACTCATCAAACACACACACACACACTTTGACAGACAAATCGAGCTGATGGAATAAACCGCAAACCATTAAATACATTACAAAAAAAAAAAACAAGAAACAACAATTGTTAAATGCTCGCCCACAAAAAAGAGGCAAACAAATATAATAAAAAAAAATATTGCAAAATATATACGTAGATATTGATATGAACACAAAAACGGATCAGCTCAAGAGTATTTTAGAGTGAAAAATAAAGGAAAAATAGAGAATTTCCAAAACAAAAACACAGTTACGTTGTCCAAAACTTATCCTCGGATTTGACCCACATCTTTACGCGTCGTTGGCCCAAAATGCATTATCCTTTAACACGCTCTATTTATTGATTCCTTAGGTAATAACAAAACAAAAAAGGCTTCTTCCGCTGCCTGGTTGCCGGGCATTTCCGGTATTTCCGCATTAAGTAATTAATTTAATAGAAAACATTTATATTTTCGCTCTAAAAACTCTCAAGTGCACACAGAACCGTACCATCGTATATAATAAACGATCGATTTTCGATATTATTATTATTAATAATTTTTTTTTCAACAGATTGCCATAGTTTTTTTTAATTTTTTTTATTATACTTGTGTGTTTACCTCTCTGGTGGCTTGATCGATAGGCATCTGCAATTAAAAAGAGAAGAACAAGAGAAAAGAGTGAAGTACATACATACATACATACGAAAAAACAAAACAAAAATTGGTTTGTGTGTGTGTGTGTGTGTGTGTGTGTGTGTGTAAGCATCGGAAAAGAAAAAACAAGGAATGCAATTTCAAAAATTTCAAAATTATGTTTCATTTATGGACAGACGACGACGGCGGGAAAGCGGGTGTGAAAATGCACACGCCTCAAACCCCTCAAGAGAGGGAACAATAACAACAACAACAACAACAGCAACAACAACAACAGCTACACTTTATAATTACCACAGGTCCCAGACCATAAACGCAATGGGGTGCACTCACACACATACACACACATACAGCTGAGCCTACGTCCGTCCTTGCTAAACTCTTACCCGCAACCCGCAAGCCCCCCCCCCACGCAACAAAGCCAGACTATAAAACAACTGACAACTGCCTTTAGCGGTTTTGCGAGTTCGCATTTTTAGCCTTTTACCCTTTTTTTTTTTGGTCAGTTTATGCGGACTTCGTTTGTTCCCTCACGTTCCCTGTTCCCTTTTACCCGTTCCTCGTTCCTCGATCCTTGTGTGTGTGTGTGTGTGTTTCATTGTTTTTGGCCTCTCTCTGTCAGCGCCCAATTCTGTCGACTTGTTTCAATTTAACGCAAGTCTCTTTCCAAGCTAATAATAGGTTTAACCGCACTTTTAACTGTTCTTCAATTGGTTGAACGCACTCAGCCCTTGAAAAACTTCCTCTTTTTCTTTGTTTTAGTGGTACGTAATACACAGAACAACAACAAGAGAAAAGCGCATGTGCGCTTTTGGAGCAATGTTTTCCATAATTAACTATATCGTATACATATATGGTTTATCATGGCTAGGGGTCTATCTGTCCCTGTAGACAACATCTATGGGTGAGCACCAGAAAAACTGTCCAAATAAATACAGTTGTCTTATTTTGTATAGGTTTTTTTTTTTACTTTTTGTTTTGATGTATATATTAAAACAATGATAATCGGTTTAGGGTGGGTTTTTTTTTTTTTTTTTGTCATGAATGAATAGTTGACAAGGACTAATACAATTATGGTTTATACACTTTCTGATGTAAATGAGAACTCGGCTAATATTCTATTAGTAGATGCAATAAGCTAATAATAATTCATAGAGAAAGAAGTAGGAACTACGGAAAAGTGCAAGAGGGAAATGGAAATGCTTAACTGAAAATCAATTAAGTTGTTGTTCAACACTATAAAATGCTTTACTACCGTTGTGAACTTAATATTGTGAGATCTATTCACAGTTTCTAGGTTGATAGAAGAATTTATTTCTTTTACATTTTAGTTAGTTAAGGATAAATCTGTCGTTTACATCTGAAAATATTTTAATTTTTAATATACATACTTTGATTTTTTTTTATCACTAAATACTTATTTTTATATCTATGATTTATGCTGATTTCGAACTTGTTTTATTTATGAAATTTGTATTGCACTAACTTGAAGTCAAGGGTTGTCTGAGCTAGAGTAAATTTTTTTGAAAATCTTCTGCAGTTTTCACCCAAGTTTCGCCCATAAGTAATGACAGCCCCAGTTCGAGATACAACAACTATTAACTGCAAGTTGTACTTCATATTCTGTACAGAGGGCAAATAGTTAATTTATTTTGTTTTTTCGCTTTATGTTGTTATTGCTGTTATTTTAAATCGAACGGAAATGCTTTGACAAGGCACCGCACGCGTCGAATGTTTTTGTGTTTTAAGCCAACAACAACAACAACTACAACTATAAAAGCCTACTGGAAAAACTATTTGCCAACTATTGTTAGAATCGCTCACAAATTTACGCAATTGTGATGGGCGCGCGCGCTGTTAACCTAAACAATTGGCTGCAAAAAAGCAGAACGCTGTCAGGTGAAGTTGGGGAGGGTTGGTAAGGGGGGTATGGGGTAACTGCAGTTACGTTTGCATTGCGTATTTCCGCTAAATGTCAACAGAGCAAAGTTTTCTTGATTAGTTGCCCAAAGACGTTAAGGTGGGCGTGGCCGAAGGGTTCAAAAGTCAATCGATATCGTTACAAACTGATTTGCAGACTATGTATTTGCATACACTTAGAAAAAATAAATATTTCTTAAGAGTATAATATAATAATTGCTAGAAAACATTCGGCATTTCTTTTACAAATTACAATTGTCTTTCTTATAAACATCATTAATAAAATAAGAGATTAGATTTCTAATTTTAAGACAAATTTGTTAAAAAAAAACTTCAAGATTTGATATTACAATTTTATGAATGCTTTATGAAAGGCTACATTTTTTGATATTTTTTTGTAAATTTTTTTGCAATCAAAAAACATATTTTTCTTATCTATACCTATACGTCTGCGCTTTTAATATTATAAGGTGCTTAAGTTTGTGAGGTTGTAGGGGGTAATCTCTCTTCTTCTATCAACACAAAGTCACGTTATTTGTGAAAGTCATAGGCTATTATATTAACCCGAAATGTGAAAAGACATTTTTGTGTGTGTATTTTTGTCACACTTGCCAATATTTTGTCTGAGTGTAGCAAGTGCGTTTTGTGAGCTCACGCAATACACTAACCCCCCCCCTTACTCTTAAATTAACACTTTCTCCCTTCTTCCACCTAAAGCCCTCCCCCCTCCTCTCCGCCCGCACTTGTAAAACGTAAAACAGGAAATAAGTTAAAATTGAACAGAAAAGAATTGCAAGTGAAACATTTTATTGTTGTTGTTGTTGTGTGGCATTTGATCGTACCTGGCCGTGGTGCAGTCTCTGTAGAGCACATCAAAGTCCTTGCAACTAAGCAGCTTGCAACGATTGACGCCCGGCTGAATGGCGCCCAATCCACGCAATATTCGCACCTGTTCCACATTGCAAACCAACGGCACAATATCCAAACGTTTTAACTTCGTATAAACGGTATGCAAGCCCCCAACCAAATGTTTGAGGAATAGTTCAAATGCTTGGGGCAAACACAACATTGTCTCGTTGCTAATTATGAAGGCGGCAACCTTTTGACCCCGATATTCGACCAGCTTGCACTCATTGGCACTTGGATCGGATGTGGAGATCGGTGGTGGCGAGTTGTACGAGCGTGGTGGCACATGATGATGCGCTGCAGCCATTAGTTCTAGCGGCGAGGCATGATGCATCATTTGCAGTGAGTTGAGCAGGCCCAGCGAATGCGGCGGCAAGCCGTGTGGCATGCGTGGCGCCAGGCCCGTGGCAAGTGCACCCGTTACATGCGGCGGCGGACTTAGTTGATGATGTTGCTGTTGTTGTTGCTGCTGCTGCTGTTGCTGGTGTTGCTGCTGTGCCATTTGCGCCATCATCGAGTGATTCAGTGAGCTAACGGGACTGACAGCGCTGCCATGCCTCGTCGGACTACTGGCCGGAGAGCAGCTGGAGCCGCGGCCATTGCCTGTATGTGAGCTGCGTCCATTTGGTCGATCATCGGTGGCGCCACGTGAACTGTTGCTGCCGTCGCGACCGCCATTCTGTTGCTGATGTTGCTGTTGTTGCTGCTGTTGCTGGTGCTGCTGTTGTTGCTGTTGTTGTTGTTGTGCTACTGCTGCGGCGGCGGCAGCTGCTTGCTGTTGCTGCTGATGATGCATTAGCATCGCTGTTGTATTCATATTGCCGCTGGACAGTAGCTTGTAGTTGTTGATGTGATTGTTATTGATTGCTGTTATATTGTTGTTGTTGTTGTTGAACGCACGTTCATCGATTTGATGTTGATGTTGTTGTTTTTGCTTTTCACTGTATTCACTTGTCACGGATTGGTTATTAACATTGACAGAATCCATGCTTCGTCATTGGCTAAAATGTAAGTATATATTTGATATATTTTTTTGTTGCTCGTTTTTGTTCTTGTTTTTTTTGTTTAGTGTTTGTTTCGTTCTCACTAAAAAAGATATTAAACATGTGTTGTACATTATTAATGAACTTTTAATTCATTTTTAATTACTTATTCGCCTAACTAACAGCCAAATAATAATACAAAAAATAATCTTTTAAAATCTTTAAAACTCATGGACAAATAATAATTTTGGCTGCCTGTGGGAGCGCGACGGTAATATCAGAAGCTTCACATGATCAACAATATTCAAGATAATTTTTTTTTAATGACAAAATTTTTCTGTAAATGCCTGGTAAAATAAAAACTAGTCCCTAGTTTTTAGAAAGTCAGAAAATTAAATTTGTATATATTTAATTGTTTTTTTCCATTTTTATTAGTTTGATTTATATTTTCACTGGTAATAAATACAGTCCTAAGTTACTGATAATGTTTTTAGATTCTTGTTTCCGTTTATTTAAGGACACTTTTCTAAATTTCTTCTGTATTATTTTAAATTTTAACTAATCCTACAGTCCTGTTCAATAATTTACCTTAATTAATTAAATTAGACACAGCGTTTTATTAATTTAATTCAAATATTTGTTATCGCGCACTTGATTTATTTGATTTTTTGTTTGATAGTTTAGTTGAACTTTCTCGGATTGCATTCGCAATCCAACTGAATTCTCGATGCGTTTTCATGCATTTACAATCAAATAAATGCTCGCACCATCATCATATTTTTACACAAATCAGATTGCGAACCGACACCGTCTCAGCAAAACGCCCATTGGCTGAGTGAGAGGACGTAACCGTTACTTGTTACCGTACCCGTACCGACGGCGTTTCATTGAGCTTTTGGGTACCGTCTGCTGTGGCTGAGGCCACGACGAGAAGCGCACGAGAGGACGACGGCGACAACTGCGACTGCAAGAAATCAACGAAACGAATTGCATTCGAATGGGAATCGTCACTCACTCGCACATCCTCCCACACACAAACAGACACATTAATTGGTAATGCCTTTGTTACGCGAGAGCGAGAAAGAGATAGAGAGCGAGAGAGCGCGCAAGCACAATTGTGCACACACATACACAAATCAAATGTTGTTTTTTTTTTATAAATACACTCACACCATGTCGCGTCGATGTTCCGTTATATACCGGTGTACATTTTCGTCAACGATGTCGCGAGAGTCGAAAATGGAAATGCGCGCGCAAAAATTTTATTGCATTACCTTCGCTTACGAATGACAAATTCGTAATGAAAGGCGAGCCAAATGTGTTTCGTTTCGTTGCCAGTTCCCAATGTGCGAGCCGAGTCTCGACGTCTGCAGCGCCAGAGCAGTAGTAGCTGCAGCCCCCATCTACATTACATATACACATGCAAACATTGATATACATTTGTAGCTGTGTGTGTCTCTCTGATTGTGTTTGTGTGTTGTGTGTCTGCGATTGTGCAAAACCCGAAACTATACGTATACGATTGTGTTGCCGTTTGAATTGTACACCAATACAATCAAAAAGTGGGAGTGGTATACAATTCTTACCTCTGTTTGTATGCGTGCGTATGATTGTGTGTGCATGTGTGAGTCTGAGCATCCCCGAAAACACAATGACAAACGTAATAAAATACAAACAAAAACAAACAAAAATGAAATGAAACACACAGAAGCAGAAACGACAGAACGAGAACGATGGCTGAGACGGAAGAAAATTAGCAGCAGCAGCATTCACACATACGTATGTGTGTGCACATATACAGACAGGCGCTCTCTCACTCATACTTTCGTGAGTAAGAACGCTGACGTTGACGTTGCTGTCGCCGCCCAACACAATACACAGTAACATTCGTTTTATTTATTTTTTCATTTCGTTTGTTGGCTTGGCGTTTTTTGATTGCGACGATTTCATTTCATTTGCGTTTCAATTTCATTTCGTTTCAGGCAACAGTTCGCACTGCTCGCTCACGCTAATTCTTATTGCGTTGCGAGCTGCGCTCTCGCTTCCACATCGGGCACATACTACACAATCGGGCACACAGACAGAGCAGGTGGCTTGCAACCAATAAACATGAGTGAGCGTGAGCAGCTCATTTACATATTTGCATTGTATGTGTGTGTGTGTATTTGAGAGTGAGCGCTGCCCAGTAGCGCGCACTCACTCACTCCAATGGCCGACGTCGCTTATATAAACAAATGACAATTGTTTTGCATTTCTGTTCGTTGGCTGCCTTTTTTCTTCTTCTCTTTATGTCAAAGTAAATTAAAATAAATGCACTGCATTTACAAAAAACTTCGTGTGCGCTCCCGACACCAAACTTCGAGTTCGAGTTCGACTCTGACGTTTTGCGCAGCTGCTTAGCGAGAACCTCTTTTGCTTTATTTTCGTTTCGCAGGGCACATCGTGTTTCTTTTTTTTATTGAAAAAGCATTTTAATTTCAATTAAAAAAGTAAATGACAAATTTTTTTTTGCGCCTTCCCCTAACCCGCTCGTTCTTCTCCGCAATCTCTTGCAATCGCCTTCACCCGATCCTTATTAAGCTCAACTTTTGGGCGTGCAAGTGAGACAGCTGCTGCTCCTGCTCGGGCTGATGGCCATCTCACATCTTCAATGCTTCTTCTTTTTTAATGCTATTTGTGGGTTTGTCAACCGTTTTCCGTTTTCGTTTCTCATTCGTTTCACTTTTTCCATTTCATCTTCGTCGTCACATTTATATTTCTTGTAATTTTTGCTTTGATTCTGAACAGTTCGGCAACAGTTTTTTTGTCCACCATCTCGCTTGCACTCATTGACAATTTTAAACTTGAAGTGCTATGTGTGTTGTGTGTGTGTGAGTGTCGTACATGAGAGCAGTGTGAGAGTTGTAGGTGGTGGGGGTGGAGGGGGGGGATGGGATGCCTAGGAGTACAAATGTCAGACTTTGGGGCTGGCCCTGGGCGTTTATACTTATAATAAAATACCAAATACTTCTCGTTGTCGCACCTTTTGGCATCTGCACACACACACACCCACCCAAACATCTATATATGTACATATGTACATACATATGAACGAATGTATTTGTATATACATATGTACTATGTGCATTCTGGGCGTTAATGCTGTGGGTTCTCTTCTCTTTTTTGCTCTATTATTTGTTCTCAGTGGATGCCGATGGCGATTCTTTCTGTGTTCTGTGTATCTTATTAAATTTCAGTTGGTACAACCAATCGGATATCGTGCTCTTCTCATTGCTTGTCGCATTTTTTTTTCTTGCATATTTGGGTACTAACATACATACATATGTTCATACACACATACATATGTACATTTATATGCGTATGTATGATTGTACTTGTACATATGTATGTTGACAAATGTGTTCATGCTTATTTTTATATGTTTTATGAATGTATGTATATACATACATATATATTGTTTTATATAAATGCTGTTTTCGCACGTTTACAAAAATGCATACATATTTATATGCTTCGATTTGTTTTGTAATTTGTATGTTAACAGACTAAATAAAATGTATTTTTCACATCCTTGTTTAACTTAACTTGAAGTCAAATTGATTTTCTAAAATATAATTGGGTTTTTTCACACGTCTTGAATGCCTTAAAAATTTCAATTTACACCTACAGAACTTAATAAACTTTTAAGCCCTGTGGCTTTATTTCTTTTAGTAGAATGAAAACAGTACAGTATTGTGTTACCTTAATTAGGTTATGTTAAGCCCCAGAACAGAATACATTTCGTAATAAATCAAATCTTTCACAAGATGTGTACATATGTCATATTTTAAGTTTATGATCAATTCTGATATCATTCAATAAAAAACAACAACTTTATAAGCTAGTTTGAAACGATCATTTAAGTTCACTTACACGACGTACACTATTTGTTTTTTTTAAGATTTAAGATTAAAAAAAGGCCTTCGGACAAAAATTCATCCGCACAAATGCTTTTTTAATTTTTAATTTATATTTGACACAATTATTCGAGGATCGGAACTAATTACGGATATGTTTCAAGTTTAACAAATCTTCATCACAGAAAGACTAGTTTTCTTATGTTATTTTGACTACAGTTCTACCTAAAGAGTTTAAACATTGAACAGAAACCCGAAATACGCGATTTTCAGCTCCACTTTACTAAGGAACATGAAGAAATTCAAGTGTAACTGGAAGTTGCTGCAGACAGCTCTAATACACATCAATCCATACTTTTTTGATTTTGTTTATACTATTCTTTTGTTTTTTTATTAACCTTTTGTTAATAAAATTGTTATTATATGTATGTAAAACGCAAAAAAAAAAAATTAAGTGAACATGCCACGAAATATTTTGAATCTTGATGAAGGCGCGCCAATACTCACAGCGCAAAGCTGGCAGCTACACAACGATTGTGTTTATTCTGTATAAGCCGATACGGTAGCTCTAAGATATCAGCTGATGTGTATGAAATAGTGTGGTAACCTTGATTTGTAAAAAAATAATTATTTAAATTATAATTATGTCTAACGTTTGTTCTCTTTCCTTTTTTTTGTTAAGTACATTTATAGCATGCTTTGTGTTTGCCTACAATAATTTGTTCTCGATATCAAAATTCATAGCAAACATAAGCCGTGTAGTGTTATTAAATACTGAACTTTCTGCATTGCATATACAAGTTTCAGCTTCCAAGAATGCAGTTGTGTTCTTTCAATGTCAAATTATATTTTCAAAAGTACAACAAGCGCTCGTCAACAATTTTTAGGAATTTTAATTTTTGAATCACACAAAATAAACTAAGAGTGTGGTATTTTTTTGCATACGATAATCATCGACACGTAATCATCGACATATCATCGATACAAGCACTCATTCTTTCATTCATTTTATAAGCACGCTGACGCTGCCCGTCGTATCAAAATTTTAGGATTAATTCATTAAATTGCTAATATGCTGCAATAAAATTACTTATTGGCACCTGCAATGCAAATCTGACTCTTCGGCAATCATAAATAATACATTTCTGTGGCTGCAAAAAAACGGTGTAACGGAGCAACACACAATTTTGACAGCGCGCACAACACGGAAGGGTTTAACACATATACAAAAAAAGTATATATATATACATATATATAAAAATACACACGAAATTGCTGCTGACGCAAAACAAAGAAGGTAAAAGAAAGCACATTTCATTTGTTGTTGCGCATGGACGACGTCATTGAAATAAGCGATAGCGAACGCGAGGAAACCTCATCAACCTCAGACATGGATGTGGAGCTGCCAGAAGATATCGCCGATGTTGAGCAGATTGTGCCAAAAGATGCGGCAACGTAAGTTTATGACAATAATGTGTTCTTGTCCTTTGATACATATTTACCTATTCATATACATATATATATATATATGTAAAAGTGTATGTGTGTGGCTGTTTGGCATTTTTAGGTACTTTTTAAATGGTCAAATCAAGTAATTTTTATTTAATCTGTGATTTGTTGCACAACTTTCTGAAGGGGTATTTTTTAAAGAAAAACCTGTTCTTTTCATATTCTACTTTTGCTACTGGCCATGAAACATAAATCTATCGATAATGAACGCCAACGCAAAACGCCCAACGTCATAATCGGTTTCCCCTTCAAATCCCGCGGCCCAATTCACTTTGTTTCGTTTGAGAAACAAGTTTTTTCGCTTGGGATTTAAGTGTCCAAAGCATGCGTTAATTTCAAAAAAGCCATGATCAAGGATTTTTTCGAGTTCAATGTTTTTTAACAAGCATAATGACCTGATTAATGTCACAGTTAAATATATTTATTTCGTAATTTTGTTCATTGCTCACAAATTAATTCATATTTAAAGCACTTAACGAGCGTCTCTGATTTTTGTTTACAAACAATAGTTGGGAAATTAAACTTCTTCGCACTCAGTTGTCATGGCATTTCTCAAATAAGTTATTGCACCCAAATATCAATAGAATGACCCCAAAAATCCAGTAAATCGAATTGTCAGCAATATTTTGTTGTGTTACTCATGCAACTATCAAATATTGTTGTTGCTAAGTTATTTTGCTCATCGGAGACGGTGAGATTTGAGGAAACTCGTTTATCCGATGTCTGGCATGAGTCATCTTCTTTTTAGCTGGTAGCTTAACCAGTTAGCAAAACGTCTAGCCAAATTGGGAGAATACCACAATCTTAAGTATCTTTGTCCATATTTCAAATGCTAGTTGTTACTCTTTCCAAATTTCTTGTTGCTAGTTGCATTTGAAATGAATTAATTATTACATATTTTGTATTTAATTACACTTGATTGGCCTTAGTTGCAACATTCCAAATGAGGTAATAAACAATTTAAAGAATACTTCCGCTACATTTTAATCAACACTTTTGAAATTGATTATTGTATAAAGAAAGTTAAGCGCTAATAACATTTCAATTTATTTTAGCTTAATTGATAGAAGGCGGAAAATGGTTAGCAAAGCACTTGACCGAAGCAAAGCCGTTTACAGTTTTAAGTCTTCAAAGTGTTGCCAAATTCATGGCCAGCATAGTTATTTTTTTGCTGCTTGCGATGCTAAAGATAATTTGTATTTTGATCTTCAACGTTAAAGTGTATGAAGATATATTTATGCACTTATGCAAAGAGTATATGGATTATGTTAATTAACTCGTAACACTTTAAATAACCATAATTGAATTCTTTTATGAATGTACATATGACATTGAAGAGTATGTCAAATGTCAAAGATCACTTAACAGCCTTCTAAGGACAGTCTCTCACTAAACAAGAGCTTTCAAAAAGCTTCTTATTAAAATTTCCTCTAGTAAAAGGTGTAGTTTCTAGTCTTTTTTTTTTTTGCTAATGATCGTGCTGCGTTTCATAATGTTCCCAATTGCAATCCGTTTGCTCTCTCTTCGCTATAAGTACATAATAATACATACGATTATTTGGGCTTTCGTGTGCGCTCTCTCGCTCTCGCATGCTTCGTTAGCTTTTTTCGATGCGAGTATTTATGTCTGCATTTGTTCGCAGTGCGTTTTTGTCATCGATGTAGTTCTCTTCGTTGTCATTCTGTTGCTCGGATCGTTGTCTTTTAGCTAGGCGTAATTAATCAAGCCACACACACACAAACAACTTGCGCTTACTGCCTTGTTAATTATTATTGTATTTTTTGCAAAACCCACGCGTACTGATAATAACGCTGATAACTTGTTGTGATTGGTTTGTGAATACTTGCTGTCATTTGTTGCTTTGTAATAAATGTTAAATACTAAAGGCAAATTTTTAATTTCGAAACCCAATAATTTCTACCGAGAAATTGTGTCGAACGGTTGTTAAGAAATAAATAAAATAAAACGCACACTTGAAGAGGAACGAATCAAGGCTATATAGCAACCATTAATCACTTTGTCAATCTATAAATTATCTACAAAATCTAGCACAAGATCGAAAAAAGTGGAATATGTTTTAGTAAGTTACGTTTTTTCTTTGCCAAGTGTACATATATTCACAGGCATGCATGTTTGTTCTATGTTAATTTCGATCAACCAAAAGAAAAACCGCAAAAGTTCTCGGTACTTCGGACTGCGGTCGAGTAGGTACATATATAAATTGATATATGTGTATGTGTGTGTGTGTGTGTTTGGATCGGACCACGTGTGAATGTGTGTAATGATATTTAGAACACTTTTTACTTTTTGTATTTTAATTATAGAAAACACAAAAGGGAATGTAAGAAAATAGTCTGATAACTTTTGTTTGTTTTCAAATAATATGTTACCTTAACATAATTGTCAAAAACTTTTTATAGATCACACTAGAACGTGGAATTTCAATCTTAAGGTTATTATTGAAATTCCAAAATGATTTTCAACGAAACAGCTGCATTTTTCATATGCATGTGTGTGTGTCGTTTATTGCACTTTAGAATTTTTGGGTGTGTCTTGAAAAATGCAACCTAAAACTGCAACAAACAACATGTTGGGGTTGACACATGGTTATGTAGAATGAAATTTGTATAAGATCTTTAAAAAGAGAATGAACACATTGCATTTTGTATCAGACAGAATATACTACATATATAGTTTATCTTTCTTTACTCAAGTTCTTGAATAATTTGATCTTTTACTTAACTTCTTTTCGTTTATTTTGCAAACTTTGCAGCATTGCTGAAGAGAAAAAAAAACTGGGCAACGACCAATATAAGGCACAAAACTATCAGAGTGCCCTCAAATTGTATTCGGATGCAATTTCATTGTGCCCCGATTCGGCGGCATATTATGGCAATCGTGCCGCCTGCTACATGATGCTGCTCAATTATAATAGTGCTTTAACCGATGCACGTTATGCCATACGCCTCGATCCAAACTTTGAGAAGGCCTATGTGCGTGTGGCTAAATGTTGTTTGGCTCTGGGTGATATTATTGGTACGGAGCAGGCAGTTAAAACTGTTGCCGAGCTAGATCCTCAGAGTACAGCATTGAGCAGTGAGGAGCAGGCGGTACAAAAGTTGCGTCAACTGGAGACAACCATACAAAGCAATTATAGTACACAATCATATCGCAATGTTGTCTATTATTTGGATAGTGCACTTAAGTTAGCACCAGCTTGCCTTAGGTAAGTTCAGATCTATAAAATTCTATTGAATGGCATTTAACAATCAGTTTTCCTTCCCAATATATTTAGATATCGCTTGCTCAAAGCCGAATGTTTGGCATATTTGGGACGTTGCGATGAGGCATTGGATATTGCTGTTGGTGTAATGAAATTGGATAGCACATCGGCAGATGCGATTTATGTGCGTGGGCTGTGCCTGTACTACACGGACAATTTGGAGAAGGGCATATTGCATTTTGAGCGCGCCTTGCAACTGGATCCCGATCATCAGAAATCGAAGGCAATGCGCAGCAAGTGCAAGCAGCTCAAAGAGATGAAGGAGAATGGCAATATGTTGTTCAAATCGGGACGTTATCGTGAGGCGCATGTCATCTATACGGATGCGCTGAAAGTTGATGAGCACAACAAGGATATCAACTCAAAGCTACTCTACAATCGGGCATTGGTCAATACACGCATTGGTTCATTACGCGAGGCTGTTGCCGATTGCAATCGTGTGCTAGATTTAAATTCACAGTATCTGAAGGCGTTGTTGTTGCGTGCACGCTGCAACAATGATTTGGAGAAATTTGAGGAGGCGGTGGCCGACTATGAGACTGCACTGCAGCTGGAGAAGACGCCAGAGATTAAGCGTTTGTTGCGCGATGCAAAGTTTGCGCTGAAGAAGTCAAAGCGTAAGGATTATTATAAGATTTTGGGCATTTCGCGCAATGCTACAGAGGATGAGATTAAGAAGGCGTACCGCAAGAAGGCATTGGTCCATCATCCAGATAGGCATGCCAATAGTGGTGCTGATGTGCGCAAAGACGAGGAGCTCAAGTTCAAGGAAGTTGGCGAAGCCTATGCCATTCTATCGGACGGACCTAAGAAAGCGCGATATGACAGTGGACATGATATACAAGACGAAATGCAAGGTTAGTTTTAGTTAAAAGACAACTTGATGGCATTGTAAATTCTAACATGAAACTCTCTTTTTCTGTTACAGCCGACTTTGATCCCAACCAAATGTTCCGTTCATTCTTCCAATTCAGCGGCGGTCGCAATTCTTCCTTTAACTTTGAGTACTGAACAAATAAAAAACACAAAACCACACCACAGCAGATGATCCACATTGCCACATTTAGGCGGCAACTACACGCACAAATCAAAGTCATTGCATTTTATACACCAATTACTTTGTTTTGTTTTAACACAAAACACTTTAAACGCCCCTTGTCATTAGCCCGAGATTCAATAATATTGCAGTTTGTTTTATATATATATATAAATATGTTTGACGTTTTGCTTCCTTACTGGGACTCAAAAAATAGTTAATATATATATTCGATGAATTGTAAAATATTTTAAATCTTTATAAGATGATGAATGTAATCCTAGGATATTTTTGATTAGTGGGTTGTTTACAATTAATTAATTAATTAATTGCGGTTTATCGATGGCATAGCCTTTTTTTTGTGTGTGTAACCAATTAAATTTGTTTTAAGTAGTATCGAGATAAGTTTTATTTTTAAGTTGGAAAATGCAAAAAAAAACAATGTTTTTGTCAGCTCATCCATCCATTGATTTAAAAGAAAAAAAATTATGTTGTAATTGGGTTATTATATTGAAATAAATAGCAAAAATACATAAAAAAAATAATTAAAATAAATTTTAAAAATTGGTTTTACTTTTTTGCAAATTTCCAGATGTACTTAACTTAATTCGATGAAACGAAGATGCAAGATATATAAACTTTCCAAGAAAGGCATTATTTTCGTTGTAAAAATAAAAGAATTTTAGATTTCTGATTTTTGTTTAATATAAGAACATTTTACTATTATACTTATACTATTGAGCAACCTTCTCAAAAGTTATAAAATATTGTTATGATTTCTGTTTTAAGATTTTTATTTCACTTCAACAAGTTATGTTATATACTTAACCTTTGAAAAATCCATATTAAGAACACCTGTTACGGTTTTCTCGACCAATTTTGAAACTCCAAAATAATAAGTAGTAAAGTTTATTTTTGTGATTTTTTCTATATTTGCACCAATAAAACACTTAATAAGTTTTTCTTTCAAAAAGGACTTTTGACATTTGTTTGTATGGGTGTGTGCTTGTGTGTGCAAAACCGTTGAAAAACTGTCGTAAAACGCAGTGTTGGAAAGTGTTTAGACACAGTTTGCCGTTTTGTAGCTTGATTTCTTTTTACCATCTTTTTCTCTCATTTAAGTGACTAAATTTTTGCCCATTTTTGCCCATTTTTTGTTTGTATTTATTTTAATAAATTTAATGTATTTCATTTTAATGGTTTTTGCTTTGCATATCTAAAAAGACTACTTAAACATTACGCAAACATCATTATGACCTAAAAAAAGCACGCAAAAATTTACAAAAATAATAATATTACAATATTTATTTATAATAGTGTATTTTTTGTTGGTTTGGTTATCGTTTTTTTTTTTGTTTTTTTTTTTTAACAAACTAGTGACGACGTAATGCATAGCTTTATTTATACATTTAAACATACATTTATTTATTTATTCACACATTTTTTTTATTTGTTTTAATTTTTATTTTTGCTTTAACATACGTTTCTTGTATTGGTTGGTATCGGTTGCTGTATTGATTGGTGTTGGTAAGTTAACGACCAGACTTAACTGACTACGAAAACATTTCGTTTTGTTTTTCAAAATAAGGTACAATGATATATATATTTATAATATATATGGATTTATATATACATACATATAAAAAAAACGAGTAAGAGTGTATTCTAGTCGAGAGTGTCCGACCATTAATTATCCTGTACCCAATTCCAAAAATCAAATGTATTTCTTTCTAAAGGTAAACAAAGAATACTTTTGAAGAATGTTCGGTCAAAAATTTATTTAATTAATAAATTCTTTTTTTGTTGTTTTTAACTGCACTTTTCATTTTTAAGACTTTAAGACATTTTTATGCTTTTTTGACTATCGATATTTATCGATAACTTTATATACACATTAGCGGAAACTAGTAGATTAAGTATAATTGATTTTTTACTGTCTACAAATTTTAATTGGGTACCGAATATTTAAACATAAAAAATTTATATATACATTTAGATATTTATTCATACGTGTTTATATACAAAAGTGCAATGATTTTTAAGCCCTAAAACCCTATACATGGTGACATGGTGAGCTTTTCTTTTTTGATTTACCAAATCCAGCACTTTATACAGAATCTATTTTTTTGTTTTTTTTATTTTGTCTTTTCATAATTGGACTAAAAGAGTTATTTTTAGCCAGAGTTTAGTTGTTCTCTTTGAGCCTGGTAAATATGGCCGGAAAGTGTGTGTAAAAATGGGCTTCTTTCCTCTTCCGTCTTAACCCAACATGGCAAATGCTTTTTCCTGCTAGAGTAGCTTTTTGTCTATGATATTTTAGTTGGTATACTATAATGTATAATGTATTTTCTTTTTAAAGTAATACTGAGATTCTATCAATTAGTTGATTTGGGCTATAGTATTGAAGCAATTTAGTAACTGTTTAAGGTTAACTATTTCAGCGTTGTTGTCTTGTTGTAGACTTTTTTGTAGGTTTTGTTTTTTTTTTTTTTTTTTGACATTCTTGTAGTTTAGTTTATTCTAAGTACCGCTGCCCAAATGTGCTTTGTACCGTTTGTCTAACTTAAAGTAAGTTGTACTGTATGTTTTGTTTTCATTTTGTTTTTGAATAAGTTTGCAGAAAGTATTAAAAGTTTGTTTGAAAAGCTTAAAAGACATTTTCGATTTATTTTCATGGAAGAATTTTATAGTAGATGTCAAGTCAATGGTTTTTTTTAAGTAAAGTACTTCTATATTCCACATTTTACGTTGGAAAAAATCAAAATTTCTCATGACGTTGAACTTCAAATGTACTGCGAGGATATTCAAACTTTGACATGCCAAAGTAACCAATTCTTTTCTGTTTTCTGTTTTTCCATAGTTTGGAATTATGTTTACAGTTAACAGAATAATTTGCCATGTTGCAAACCCAATTACAATCCCAATCACGGTGCCATCATACCCATCTTCTCGGTTGCAATACCCCTATTACCCATATCTAAACCTAATAAACCTAAACTATTATTACTACTACTTTTCCACTTCCGTAGATGCCACTGTCACTTGGGCTGAATGCACGCGGTTCGCTCCAGTTCATTGAACTGGCCAAAATATAGCACCTCCCCGATGAGCTTCTCGGCAATGATGCGCTGTGTGCGATCCATTGTGCGCAGTTTCATCGACACATTTGATCCAATGAAATCACAATCATCTCGACTCAGGCTCTCCGCATAGAGAGCTGCGGCTGCTGCTGCCGCTGAGCTGGCATCTTGGGCGGAGGCGTTGCTCTTGATGTGACCGGGACTAGCTGCCGATTCGGTGGCTTCATCATTACAATCCACATCACCATCTGCATCGGACATGCTCTCCCTTGAGCTAAGCAGCGAGTTCATTAGCATGTGTCCGGCGGCACTAGACTTTCTCATATTAAGTGGCATAGATGCGGCAGCCAGGTTGGCGCTGCTACTTCGAGGGGGCAGCACAAAGGCACCCACGAAATTGGCTTGAGCCTTGGCTTGGGCAACGCGCAAATCCTGTGCCATGTCCGAATGCAGGCGACTCTCCTCGCCGGCGGAACTATAGGAACGATGGGATTCAGGGGGTGGTGGTGGTGGTGCTGCTCCAGCCGATATGGACACGGACGGTGCATGAAAGTAATCAACGAGCTCTTGCTTAATATCCAGCTCGTCCGGATGATGTTGGCCATGATGTGTGGGATGTGGATGTGAAAGATGCTGAACATGATGCAGCTGCTCGTGCGCATGCCGTGGCGTCGTTGCACGTGCCGCCGCCGCCGGACTTGATTGCAGTAAATGATTCTTATGCGCCTCATGCATATTGGTATTGGGTATGGGACTAGAGCCGGCTTCGCTTAAAGCGGCCGCAACACCAACAACAGCAGCCGGATCATTGCCTGATTCAGCGCCCGACTCATGTGGATTACTTATCCTGCCATCTATGCTACCACTGGCTCCTCCTCCTCCGCCGCCAGTACCACCGCCAACCGCATTAGAGGAATGTGGCGATCGTCGCTCCACTTTGGCTGCCAGTTGTCCCAGCGCTGCCGCTGTTGCCTCGTCCCTCATATTGTTATCCTCATTGTCCGATGTATCGATGGTCTTGTGCGGACTTGGCTGGAAATCGCTGCTGCTGCTGCCACCGCCACCGATGCAAGTGTAGGGTGTATTATTAACACCACCATAGGACATTGGCATCGAGATGCGCAATTGTTGCTGTTGTTGCAGATGAGGATTGTTTGCTCCACCTCCTCCTGCTCCACCGCCAGAACTTCCTATAGGTGGTGAGTATTGTCCCGCAGTATTCCAGCTATCCAGCGTTTGACTACTCGCTATCAACAGTGGTATATTTAGGCCCATCTGCAAAAAGGTAAAAAGTTTATTAGAAAACTTTGTAATTGTGAAACTTTATATTATTTGTTGCTAGTAAAAACAAACAAATTCGCATTATGTCCTATCGGATTTTTAGCAAAGCTTTGAGAAATCTTCTGGATCTATAGATAGTACTAACGATTCAACAAATAGCTGGACATTGGAAAAAAAAAGAGTAGGCCAGAAAATACTACAAATGAAAGATTACTTAAAAAAAAAAACACTCGCTCTAAAGCTTTTAATGTTAATGAACACAATAATAGCAATACAAACATGTTAAAGCTTGATAAGCCAAATGACCTCAATAAAAGTATTTTTTTAAGCAATTTTGTTCATTGCGCATCCCGCTTTAAACAACAATAAAACAATTCACTGCGATTATCAAAACAACTGTTGGAGCTTTCAATAAATGTGCCTTTAAAATATGAGCACCAACAAATTCACACTCACAAGGCAAATAGAAAACAACAACTCATTTTTAAGAATGTAGTTAAAAGAGTCTCGCAGAAATGTGCAAAATAATATTTGATGAGCATATTTAGTACAGTTTTAGTTGTTGCTGCTTCTGCGCCAATAGCTGTTATATTTTTGCTTTGATTGTTGTTGTTGTAGTTCATAGTCTTAATATGACACTTATTTCAACAATAAAATATAGATATTATATTATAATGTGCACTTTTGTTACTAATAAACGACGCGACGACGACGACAACGCAACTTGAATTGTCGAAAAATTCTAGCGGCGTAGTATGTTTTTTTTCTTTCGAAAAGCAGCAGAGGCCGATATACGGCGAAAAAAGAGAGAGAGAGAGCGTTAAGAGAGCGGCAACAAAACAGAGAGTGATGCAATGTTTTTGTTGTTTTGCATATTTATGCGAGTTGCGTGCGTGCAAAAAAGAGAAAGAAAATGAATTGGAGATTGGGAGCGTATCAGTGAGCGGCACTTAACGGTTCTAAGATTGTATTTTTAATTATACTCTGTTTCCATGAGCAGAATAAATGTAGTTATTGTAAAAATTCATAGTATGTCTTACTTGTCTTATTAAATTTGATTCTCGAAGTCGTGAAAATACATTACGAAAACGGGAAATATTGAAAGCTTTTCAGCAGCAGGTTCATTAATATTAACAACCTACCCCACGTTGAAAATGGTGTCGAAATGCTACGACAAATATGTATGTTAATGACGATCATCGACAATCATTTCCTCTCTTTTCCCCTTTCTCTCTCACACTTCGGATCGTTGTGCTGCTGCTGCTGCTGCTGGCGCCTAGAACTTTCTACAATTCACAAAAACAACTGTCGAGTGATATTTGCTTTGTCGTTTTGCTGTTTTTATTTTTTTGCGCCTTTGTTGTTATTTTTATTGCTGCAGCTGTTTGTGTTGTTGTTTACGTATTTAGAGCCAGCGTGTGTGTCTGTCTTTATGTATGTTGTGTGTGCGTGTCTGACTTGTTTGCGTGCCCGCAGCCCAAACAAAAATTAACTCTCTCTCTCTCCCTCTCCCTCTCTCCATCATACGTAGTCTATATTTTGATGAGCAAACGTACTGTGTGTGTGTATTTGTGTGCGTGTGCAACTGAAAAATGTAAACAAACTGATTATCATCCAAACCAATGAATAAATAACACACACTATACAACAACAACAACGACGACAATAGCAACTACGGTACAAACGACGTCAACTATTCCTTTTAGCACTCCAACCATACCCCTTAACCACCCCAACAACACCACTTCTTTAACACCCTCTCTTTTTCCTACTTCTTTTAGCAATGAGTGTCGCTGCTCACGCAAATGTTTATGAAGTACGATACGATATTTTTGTACAGCGCATACAAACACACACACACACACAACTGATACACTAACACATTAATGAAAACTCCATAAAACCGCAGCTTGTGCAGTTCGCCGTTTTACGTCGCGTAAATGTGAATGAGCATCGTCGCTAGCTGCTGCTTGCTTTTCGTCACTGTTGACGTTGTTGTTGTCGTTTTTTTTTTTTTTTTGTTAGGTGTGTGTGTGTGTGTGCGTGTGGTCATGCATTCCCCCCACCACGAACTCTTCAACCATTTCACTAGCAAGGCTTTTGACAGGCGGGGATTTACAGTAAAATTAGCAGCAAAGCAATGGAAATGTTAGTTGACAATAATAGAGTTGCCATCTCGGCGGATGTTGTCAACTTTAAAGTTGATCATTGTAAGGAATATATATGTAGTTAAAATATATCAACTTTTCTTTAAAAGAGCTCGGGATCCACGTTGTTATGTTTCTTAAATGACAGGCTTGCTTAGGCGACCTAATATTTAAGGATTTATAAGATCAGATAAGATCAGAGATAAGATTTTAGCAATGTGATTTAAATAAGGTTTACAATCTCACAATTCGAAAGGTACTTTGCATAACAATAAATAATATCTTTAAAAAATCTATCATTATCTATAAAAATTTCTTTGTTAAAACACTAATCTATCGATTTTATGGATAAAAGTGTTCATTAAAAGTCATAAACGTTTTTATATAAGAGATTTACCGAATTGTGTAATTCATTTGACGCCATTTCTGTTTGTTTTCCACTACGCATCACTTCTTTTGTTTAAAAACAACATATGAATTCATGTGTGTGTGTGTGTGTGTATGTATATATTTTTTTCATTGCGTCCTTCTGCCATTTAGAAAGATGCCCACCCAAATAGTTGCACCTTCTCACCTAAACCAAAATAACCCAAATTCTTGCAAAACTTTCACAATAACAAGCCCCTCCCTTTGTTTGCCATATATACTCATTAGAAATGTGGGAAGAGGGTATAATAAAGATGAAGAAATGAGTGCAGGAAACAAAAGATTTTCTTAAAAGGTATATTCTTTTCTTCTATTAACAGTATCAAAGTCTTTATAGTGAGTTTGCATGTTATCTTATAGCAAATTAAAAAAGTTTTTGTCAAAAGATTTGGAGATTATGTTCTGGAAATTCAACATACTTTAAATACCTTCGGATAGAGTTATATATGTTCTTAAAACAGCATATCTCCTAGTCGAGCATGCTCTGCATGCTTACCTTTACCCCCACCATCCCCATCCATAACACGATTTCCAGCCAAGCTGGCAACGCTGCGCGCACAGCTAAACAACTTTGCAATGAATGAGTAAACAAAAACAAACGCCGACGTCGCCGTCGCCGTCGTAGTCGCAGTCAGCGTCAGCGTTTGCATTGCTTGCTTGGTTTCTGCTGCTGCTGCGGCTGCTGGTGCTGCTGCTACTTTGACGATTGCTGCATATTTGCCTTGCACTTTTCAGACCCGCCTCGCCGCAGGGGACTCCAAGCAGGCATTTTTAAAAGCGCATGCGAGAGAAAACTATAATAACAACAACAACAACAACAGTAACAAAAACAAAAATTTACAGACAGCGCTGCAATAACAACAACAGTTGCGACTGCTCCAGCTACAAGGACAATAGGAAGCAGGCGTGCATTTTATAAACACAAACAAACTGAAAAACTGTGTGGTTTACTCGAGGGTTGCCCAAAGGGATGGGGCGGGAGGGGAGAGTAAGTTTGTGTGTTTGTGCAGTCAACGCGTGTGGCGAGTATCGCTGCCAGCGTTGCTGCTTGTTGTTGTTGTTATTGTTAGTTGGTGTCTTGGAGAAAATGCCGCAACAAAACAGTTGTAAAATATGAGCAAAAGAAATACATACAAACACATACATACATATACATATACAAACGCATGTATGTATGTTTTTGCATAAGGTGTTGGTTCGAAAGAAGTTTGGAATTTGGTGGGCGTTTGTTGCATCCACACGCAAATATGTAATAATAATAGCGGAAAACAAAAACAACACGCCTATCCCCCAAACTATCCATCTGAAGATTGTAACTGTAAAAAGTGCAAGCAAGCAAGGTGCGAAATATTTTTGTGCAAGGTAAAGAAGAATGGAATTTTTCGCATTGTGTGCGTGTTTGTGTGAGTGAGAGTTCTTAGCAGAAATAATAAGAAAATTACATATTAAGAAATACAAAACTGACCGACTAGCAAAAATAAAGGGGGAAGAAGAAGTTGAAAAGAGTTGCAACGCTTAACAACTTCTTTGTATTAAAGACGACCAAAAAAATGCATTAATTTTCGAGAAATAATAACAGCAAAGCGCAAATGAAAACAGCAGTAACTATAACAATAATGTGGCTGCTTGGCATTTTGTTTTGATAACTCTGACAAACAGCAACAGCACCAATAACAACAACAACAACAACAGTAGCAAAACAGTAGAACAAGTGAAAACCACAGGCACAAGTAAAAACAAGTGAATTCCTCGCGTAAATGCTCGACTAGGATATATCCCGTTCGTTTATGTTTTTCATTGTCATTTGACATATGTACAAATGTTCTCTTATAATAATGAAGCTCTTATACTTGTGAAGATATGCTGAAGATAGCTTTGAAAGCTCGCGAGATCAACGGCACAAAAAGCTTTTCATTAATATATGTATGTATGTATGCATGCTTCTTTACATAAACTTCTTTATTACGTATTAAATGCAGCTACAGGGTATAACAAATGTACACAAGGAACACGAACAACAAACGAATCACAATCACTACACACACATCACGCACATGCACATACATATGTATGTATGTATGTACATACGTAAATATAAGGTGAACGGGGCGCGGGGGAGTAGCAAGAGAGGCCACTAGGCAACCACAAAACAAAACAAAACAAAACATTACAACAACAATAATAACGCTGGCGCAAGTGCTACGCGCATTTCGCCGTGCAAAACAAACATTTCATCACAGACAAAAACAGAGCATGTGAGCGACAACGGCGACGAAATGTCAGCAGCGTTCCCTTATCCCTGCCCCCCAAACCACCTCGCTCACCCACAGCACAAAAGCTTGCTTGCCTGTCGCGACTAAGCAAATACATACATATGAACAACAACAGCACAAACAAAACATACACACACACCGTACATACATATGTATTTACATATAAGTATGTGTAGATGTACATATGCACAGATTCTTGTGTAACGGAGGGCAATACCTCACGCATACAGCGCCAAGTTCCTTAGAAAAATTTATGCGTAAAATTTTAATTCTGTTTTGATCGTCAATAACAAAATACATATGTACATGAGCAAACATACACACACAAGCACACATCCAGACGAATCAGACAAACGATTGTGAGAGAGATAGCAAAAGAGAGGCAAAATGCGGTTTTCTCGCGGTATCGGCAGCAAAAAAAACAGCAAGTCACTTGCGCACATGGCATACCGTTTGGCTCTCCCGTGTTGTTCTTGTTGTTGTTAGTGTTGTTCAGCTTAAAACACAGTTAACTTTGTGCATTTGATTGAAATTAACACCAGAAAGGCAATGAGAGTGCACAAGTGACGCAAACCTATACCTAACCTACCCAACTATTTTCAAATGATATCAACAAGCGCACATTTCATTTAATTAATTAGCTTGACAATATATGTATGTATATAATTTCTTCTTTATGGCGGAATTTTTGTAAACAAAAAACCTGCTGCTTGGGATACCCATATGTAAATTGGGAAATTAATTAGGAATTCAGAATTAATCGTTGCACGACAAACAGGCCTGCTGAACAGCATTTCTTAAGCAGACTTTGCTACGAAGTGTTTAAAGGTCTATGTGCTCTTGTTTATGGATTTTTCATTGGTCAGCATAGGGTTAATGCCGCTGGTTGGCTTGTCAATGGTCACCGACGCTTTCTGTTGTTTGTGTCACTCACTGGTTTTGTTTGTCTCTTGTTGTTGTTGTTGGTGTTGTTGTTGTTTTTGATACGAAAAAAAATGCTTACGCATTGGGTTATTTTTTGCACCGCTTACTCACCGCTCCAAAATATTTAAGCTCTTTGGTTTTGATGCGTCTGTGCTGCGATGCGGGCGTTGCTGCTCCAGTTGTCGTTGTTGTTCCAATAGGACCGGTGGCGCCACCATTTGCCGCTGCCGTCATAGTGCTGCTCTCGTATGCCGCAGCAGCAACTGCGGCCGCAGCCAAGCCATTAAGTCCATTGTGCGGGTGCGTGCGCGTGTGCGTGCCCGTACCAGACGACGACGAGGATGATGTCGCAAGTCCAGCAACTGTGGCACTACCGGGCAAACCGCTGAGACTACCACCGCCGGCTTCCATAAAATCGAAACGCTTAAAGGCATACCATTTGGACGGATTCGGCTGAATGCCCTGATAGATTTTCACAAACATCTTGTGCTTCTCCCGCCTGTACTGTGTCAGCAGAACATTCATTTTGCGCTCCACCTCGGCCTTGCTGCAACCGAAACGATCCGCAATCTCTGACCACGCTCGAAAACGGCACAGCTTATCCTTGTACTTAGGATCGGCACGATTCCACAGCTCAGTATGGCAGCGATATTGTTCGATAAGCTCTAACGCATCGTCATTGGTCCATTCCATGATTTTAGTTGAACTATCTCCACCGTCACTGCTGCTACCACCGCCGGACCCGATGGCTAAACCAATAGGCAGTGGTATTATGTGGTGTTGTTGCTGCTCCCGATGATAGTGATGCGAGTTTTGGACGGTTGCAACTACACCGGCTACAAGGCTCTCGGGTTTGAAGTTCATTTGCTGTTTGCCACGCAAAGCTCTCTTTCGCTCTCTTTCTAACTCTCTTGGTTTGTATTTTTTTTTTTTTTTTTGTTATTTACTTGGTGGGTTTTGTAGCGTTTTGAGCTTTGTTGGCAGTCGCTCGATTTGCTTAAGCTTTTTTGTGATCCTTGTTCTCTGTTTTGTTTATTGTTTTTTGCTCTTAGTTTACATTTTATATTCTGCGTTTTTTGTTCATTTATTCACTACACTGTAATCGAGGGAAAAATGTTGAATTTTGTTATTAATATTGGCTTAAGAGCATTGGATTAAAGAAACTTATTAACACAATCACCCATACAAATATTCATTTCAAGAGGTGCTAAATAATTATTGAAAGCTTTCTTTCTTTTATTCCTCAACGAAATACAAATAAAGCTGTGTTAAAATCAAGTTGAAATAGGTTTCAAATATTCATTACGGCTTTCTTTAAGCTGTATTTCGCTATTTTTTTCGTGTCTTTTCTACGTCATATATTGTGCAGTATCTACATTTATGTACTATGTAATACATTAATTAAAATGTGAGTAGTTTAGTTATATTGGAAAAATTGCGTCGCTTTTTCCTTGCCATGAGTTAGCAACAGAAACAGGCGCAAAGAAAAATGCCTAACAACGAATACGCGAGTGCAAATGTCACAATTCATAGCAAAAATAACAACAACAAGAACAACATCGATAACAGTCTAGTTATTCACAATAGACGGAAGCTATCTCACACAAACACAAAGACACACGCACACGTTTACACAGAGAGAGAGAGAGTGGAGGACACGTGCGTTTTCATTCGCACACACTGCGCGCTTGGCTATGCGGCATCTCGTTTTGACATCAATCTTTGTCGCACGATTTGTTTCCTGGTAAGTTGTTCTTCTTTATAAAAATAGTATATAGATTTAAGTTTATGCACACACATTTCTCATTTTAATAAACCTTGTTGTGTAGTTAGTAAATGTATTATTTATTATTCTTATTATTATATTGCCTTTGTTTAGACATTTTGCGCAGAACGTAAATGCTGCTGCGCAAACAGCTGGATGAATCATAACAGTAAACGAATGCACAAATAAACACATACACATGAAATTTACACAAAGAATGTGAGTGCACATCCCGTTATATATTTTTTTTTTGTTTTTTTTTGCTGTCTTTTAAAAGCAAAATTTTATTCTTTTTTTTTTAAGTTGATGTTTAATTGTTTGCGTCCATTTTGTAGACACGACAGATTTGTTTTTGCTATTTTTAGAGATTTGCTTTTTAAGTGCCGTTGCTTTTACGCACTTTTCCGTATCACTTTGCCTTTAACAAACAAATGAGTTGGTTTGAAGA
This sequence comes from Scaptomyza montana, assembly GCA_018904305.1. NCBI lineage: Eukaryota > Metazoa > Arthropoda > Insecta > Diptera > Drosophilidae > Scaptomyza > Scaptomyza montana. The sequence goes on from JAEIGR010000004.1 coordinate 5,372,279, forward strand.
GTTTTTTCTTATAATTTGTACTCTTATATTCGTTTGTAGCCAAAGTAATTGGATGCGTTTTCAGGGATTGATGTGGCCTTGATGTGCATTTAAAAGTAGCACAGTTTTGAGGGATTTACGGGCATGTTTGGGTTTTTTCAGCATTTTAAGTTTTTTATTATGTTTACGCATTGGGATTTTTCACAAACTTGTTTGCGTGTCAAATTAATATGCTTGTGCTTGTGCTAGATTAAGATTTGGGGATTTTATCCAGGTGTAAATTTGTCTGTTTGTTCATTTCATTAAGCTATGAATAAATTCTACCACATTGGTAATTTTGTATATTTTCGAAAATACAAAAACCTTTTGTTATCTTGCAGCATTTACAATATTTTCACTTTTATGAGTCAGCTTCAAACATTTCGAAAACGAACTAGTCAACAAATTTACTATCACAATTTTTGTATTTGACATTCCGTTGCTAAATTTTGCTCTTTTCAAAAACAACAAAAACAACAACAACATGAAACAAGTAAATATGTACATGTATGACAATTTGCATACAAATTTACAAACACGTTGCTTTTTTTAAACCCGCCTTCCACTTTTGTCATTTACGAAAATAAAAAAACAGAAAAAAAAACACTCATAGAGAGGCAAAACAAATAAAAATAACAACGCAAAAAGTAAACAACATAAAAATCGGATCAAAAACTTAAAAATACATTTCAAGGCGCGTAAAAAAACAAACACACGCACACAAACACATACACACGGATATATCAACAGCGCAAGTAATTGAAATAATATTTAAAATATATTATTTTACTTCTTATACTCATGCGTACTTCTCGTTTAACACATTTAAATTCACAATTTGTTGTTGTACTTTGGCATTTCAGTTTCAAAAATGTAACAAAGCCGTTTCTCCTTGTACATATTTGTTTTTCCGTTATTTGTTCAGCAAACAACACACAATAATAACAATAACAACACCGGGCAGAGGGCTGCTGTTTATCGCATCTCGCCTCCCCCGCACTTGCGTTTTCTCTAGTTGTCAGAAGCACCGAACAGCGATGTTACCGTTACCGCGACTTTCGTAAGCGCTCCCAAAAAATCGTACTCTTTCGAATGCACAACCGTTCGCGAACAACGACGGCTAACGTCTGAATCTGTGAACTGTGCGTCGCTTTTTCCCGACAAACACTGACAAACTTATCGAAATCGATTTGTAACGAACCTACAACAGCGACAGAGACGGAGACTGTGACTGCGACGCGTCGCTGGCCGGGCTGCGTATTGAAATGAAATTTCTCGGTGGACGTTTGAATGAAACGAGCGCAACGTACACACACACATACATACATGCACAGAGAACAGACAGCGCTATCACTGCGCGGCTGACGTCTGCAGCGGCAGAGCAGCCACGTTCGGTAAACAGTTGTTTCGTGGAAAAACAAGCCGAACATCATAATGAAGTTGCTGTTGTGAAATTGTACGGTGCTTTGTCATGCTTTAAAAACAACAGCAACAACAGCGGACGATTTGAGTACGCGCCAAAACACAAAAACGAGAGCAGCTCCAAATGTTTGTTGAATAATGGACTACTCTTCAAACTTGTGGGCATGACTAAGCATATGTTTGTTGTATATTTACAAAACTACTTCAACTGTTATAGATATAAACTTTTGATGTACATTACTATGTTTTTTCTACATCTATTATGTGAATGAATGCTTACTCACCTTCGAAAAGTCTCAGAGCACACGTGACAGCCCTCGCACGAACTCTTCTCGGCACCAACACATGCGCAGCGAGTCAAACAAACAAATAGAATGCGAAGCAAAAATGGCAAAAAATTAAACAAACAAGTAGACAGGAGCGGTTCAGTTTTGAATTCAGTCGTTAGGGCAGCGGGTAGCGGTTGTCGCGACGTCGCGAGGTCGAGTTGAACGAACGAGGGCACAAAAATAACGCTATAAAAAAGGTACGCGCCAATATCGAAAATATTGTTCTACTACGACGTAGTAAAAATTTCGAAAGGTTAATAAAATTTCGCCTCAATCTGCCATTGCTTAGTTATTTGTTTTTGTTTAGTTGTGTTTGCTCGTTAGCTCTGGCTCTGGCTCTAGCATTAGCAGAGAGGTAGAGGGGCGTTGAGTGTGTGGCTGCCAGTGGTGCCAGGCAGGTGCTGCGCTCTACGCTTGCTATCGCCCATTCAGCAGCTTTCTCACTCACCGCAACGCGCTTCTTGCTTGCTTGTTTGTTTGTTTTTCGTGCCGTGTTTTATTGTTGCTGCTGCTTTTGTTGTTGTTGCTATTGCTTGGTGCGTAGTTTTTACGTTCGTCATCGTTGGTTTGGTATTTCCGTCTTCTGCTAAGTCTGACGCTTACGTCGACTTTGAGTGTGTTTGTATGTTTGCACATACATTTGTGCTTGAATATGTACATATGTATGCACGTACTGATAAATGTACAGAAAAACACATACACATTACAATGTACGAAACTTAATTCTATTTATAAACATAAAAGTATTCTTACAGTTACTTACAGCATGTTTCATGCTACATTTTTATTATCTACTAGTTGTCTTCTGGCAACTAAACTATAGAAATAAACTTTTTCGATGCACGAAATAAGCTGTAAGCTACTGTATTTGTGTCGTAAGTACAAATACACATGCACACATACAAACATACTCACACTATTCGCCTGTTCTCCTTGAATGTCTCCCTCATAGTATTTTGCAATTGTCGTTGTTCTACAAACAAAATGCATTTGTATGTATGCACATGTATGTACCTACATACATTTACGTTTCTGTCTCAGCCGCCGCAGTAGCCGCGGCAGCAGTTTTGTTTTTGTAGTCGCTAACAGTCGGCGCTGCTGCCAAAGTGCATTGCGTTTTCACTCATTTGCGTGGGAGGCGTTGGAGTTGTTGTTCTTGTCTTTTTTTTGTTTTGTTGCTGATTCTCTCGTGCAGTAGCTCTCACGTGCGGCTGACTAAGAGACCGAACGACAGAACATCACAAGCTCGCTCGTTCGTTTCTTTCTTAATAAGCACAACTTGCATACAATGGAAGAAACAGTGATTCAACAAGTTGACTTAAAGAACTCAAATTGGACAGTTTTAAAACCTAAAAAAAGTTGTCTTACAGAGGTAATTTGTTACAAAGTACATATTTTTCATAAGTAACATTAAGTTTAAGTAGCTTATTTTATAAATTCATAAGCAATATAATTACAATATCTATTATTAACTTGAATAAAACTTCAATACTGCCCACTGTGGTATTTTTAAGCAAAGCAAAATTCTAATTACTACAAATTTGACGAAGCTTGCGAGCAGCATTTGAATAAGAAAATATGTCTGAGGCGTAGTCTTACTTTGAGTGTGGGTGGTCTGAGTGGGCTGACTCGTGTTTGGCAGGAACGAAGCTGTCTCTGCCGGTTGCGACGCGGCAAACAAACACTTGTTTGCACAGGAGCGCAAAGGTGGAGAGTGACCGACTAAGAGCGCAGAGAGCACGCACACTCACACATACATACATATGTATGCACATGTACAAATGAGAGCATTTGCAACTAGGAAGCGCCGTCAACGGTACTGTGACGTGAGCAGCGCAGTCGCTGCCTGTTTACTATGTATGTGCGTAGGCGCAGAGGAGAGAGCGGCTAAGGCGTACATAGATTAAGTCGCGCGGGGGGCGCACAAAAAGAGACCTGACCCGAGCAACAACCAAGTCCGGCCAAACAGCCATACAATGACGCCGACGTCGACGCAGACGCAGCTCGACGCGTTGCGATGTTAGCGTCACTGAAGGTCATTATGCCGACGTTGTCGTCGCTGCTTAATTTGAGCGTTTTGCGCTGCTTGTTTTTTTTATTGTTGGACTACGGCTATGGAATTGAGTAAACATCAGTGGCAGCGACGGTGACGCTGGCGGGGACGACGACAGCGACGCCAACAGTGCTGGCGACGGCAACAACAAAAACAATGGCAAACGCAGGCATTCTAAGTAAACAAAGCGTTGTTTTTTTGTTTTGTATTTTCTGAGCCAGCCCCTCCCCCCTGGCGGAGGCAATGCAAGAAAGTTAAGCAGTAGTATGGTGAAGCAAGAGACCGAAGCAGGCCATGGTGAGAGTGAGACAGAGTCAGAGTTAGCTTGAAAGAGAGACAAAAGGCAAGGCAAGGCAAGCAGACTGACGAAAGCAGGGCTAATGAAGATGAGCCTGATGTGTTGTTTCGTTGTTATTGTTGTTTACTTTTGGCCGCTGGTCGCTTTTGTTGCTGGGCTACAAAAATATGCAAAAACGACAATAACAAAAACGGCGGAGAGAAATATGCAAGGCAGCGGAATACGCAAATAGAAGCAATGAACTTAATTATTTGCTGCTGTTGTCGCACAGCTTAGTGAAAGGGAAGGTGAGCGAATATAATACATGCATACATACATACATATTTATGTTCTTGCATTTGTATGTTTGTATGAACATGAATGTTTACTTCGGTTTACTACTTTACTTATTTATGTATTGTTACTTAATATTATATTAAAAAAAAGTCGGATTATGCTCTTGGAATTTTCAAAACATGAAGTTGAAAACAAACAAGATCTCAAAAAATAAAGAAATTCAAACATAACATTAAATAAATATTTTTTTTAACAGTTTATAATAATTAAAAAAAAAAAAATTATATGGAATCTGAACATTTTTTAATAAAAATTTTTTTTTAAAGTTAGGGAAGCCATCAAAGTGCTTTTTTATTGATTATTTTTTTACATAATTTCTAAGTACATATTAGCATTTTCAGATATCAAATCTGCTTAAAAAATCATAGCTAAGTGTTTACGGCTTAAAAGTATTAAAAATCAGCCTTACAACAAAAAAAAATAATAATAAGTTGTGACTATTTTAAGAACAGCTTCTTGGTATTTCGCTTGAGACCTTCAGATACGAATACACTTGCATATGTATTTGTTTTTCCTAAGAAAGCCAAGCGCAAATTGTAAGAACAATCGAAGGCACACTGAAAAGCGGAAGTCAACAACTTTGTTTTTCTTTTTATGCTTTTTATACTCTCTCCGTTGGTATATACATTTATAAGAAAAAGTGTTAAAATCACTAAGTGTTGTAAATAAATAATTCTGCACCAATAAGAAATCATCAAAACAGATTTATGAGCTAATGAAAATTTTTATAATATGAAATATTTTATTTAATTAATTAATCAATACATTTTAAGGCTAACAAAAATGTTCATGTCCTTTGTTTATTATTTTATTTTATTTAAAAAACTTTTCTTTAACACAAAAAGGACTTTTAGTTTTTCAACCAGAGAGAGTGTATCGAATGTTCGTTGTTCTATTGCTTTCTTGTTTGCAATTTGCGTTTACTTATTGACATTGTTATTATTATTGTTGTTGTCTGTCTATTTGTCTATTTGCCTGTCTGTATAACTGCGTAGCTGTGTGCAACCTTGCGCCTGTTTGTATGCAACACTTTTAGCACATTTTGTTTATAAAACTTTCGCATCAACATTGCAGTTTCAGAACTGAGGCAACTGTACGTACGTAATGTGCAGCGTAATTATGATAAAAACCGTATTTCGAGTGCAGCATTTTCTCATTGGTTGTTTTTCGCATTCGTACATTATTATTATTGTTATAGTTTGGTTTTTGTTTTTTGTATTGCGTTGTTTATTTATTTGTTTATGTTGCTCTGTTCTGTCCTATGTTGACATTGATTTGACGAAAAATACGCTTGTCGTATTTACATATTTACTAACCAAATTGTTGTTTTTTTTCTTCTTTTCACATTTTAACATTCGATTGCTTCACTTCTTTGTCGTTCCTTGTTTTTTTTATTATTTTATTTTGTGAATTCAGCAAAAATGTTGTACGAAAAAGTTGCTGTTTATTATTGCTGTGATTTTTTGTTAAAATACAGCTGTAAACAATTGCATTGACACATAAAATACACCAAGTAGCAACTTAAATGTCAACGCAGCTTTATTCTTACCAACAAAAAACAAAAAACTTAATTAATTAAGCATTTTTTATCAACCCAAAATAACACGTTAACTTTGTTGTGGGTGGTTTAGTTGTGGATTCTTATTGGTCTTTGACCTTAGTTGTTCTCTTTTTCTTTGCTCTTTTGCAACCATTCCAAATGCAAGCCATGGTTATTTGGAATGGGATGCGTTGGGGGAAGGGGAAGAGGGGGAGGAGCCTTGAATTTTGTTGTTCTCATTGTCAATTACCCAACAAGCGTTTGTTATTGGAAATTTATGTACATGTAATTACATACATACATATATAAACATTGTATATTTCTAGTTAAAAGTTAAGTAATTTTTTTCGAAAAAGCTTTTCTTAAGGTGGTTATAAAGTTTTTTTTCATGAAAACATTCAAAAGCTGTAAAATGTGTAAAAATTCTCTTTGTAAATGAATTTGGACTTTAATTTTAAACATTAATTTCTCTAAAAGCTTTGATTATAACATTTGAAATTTCTAATTTCAATTCCAAAACGTTCCTTTTTTCAAAGAAAAACTCTGATTTGTTATAGAAATCAAGTTGGGTCATTTTGCAGTTACATAAATTTCGTCTACTTAACGGCAATATTTTAAAAGGTTTAAAAGAGTCGTAAGCTGAGAGAATGTGGGCGCAAGGGGAGGCTGTGTTGGGTGGTAGGTAAAATAAGCATAATGCTAACGAAATATTGTTTCTCTTCATATTTTTTATACAACAGAAAAGGAATTTGGCCATGCCATATCATAGCAATATCTGACAAGTCTACACTCCCACAATACCCCACAGACCCAAAGAGGTCGGGGGCGGCAAGGCCAAAAAGGAACAATAGAAATAATATAGAGGATGTTGTTGTTGTTGTTCGAAATGAAATACAATAAAATTTTAAAACAAACAAATGCAAACACACAAACAGTAAAAGCGAGAGAGAACGAAAGAAAATTGTGGGGAGGAGAGTTACAAGCAAAAAATGAGGAGGATTGTGAATGCGACTAATGAGCACCGAAACAAAAACAGCAACAACAACAAAATGGTGAAGCAACGACGCCGACAGCGCTGCTGCTGCCAGAGCTTTGAAATAAACAAACAGAACTAGAAATAAAGAAATAAAACACCTGACTGCAGCACAACTTTAAAATACCCTTAACAGGATATAATTTTAAAATTTATGAAAAATATGCTTATTTAATAGTTATATAAACGTCCAGCCGAAAAAAAGGCCAAATGACCAGTACTGGCCGTTCGAGGATCCGCTTGACTGCTCTCTCCACCACGGCTAGAAACTCACCACGAGCTAACTTTTACCGCTAAACTTAAAATGCTTTGAAATACAAATTATAAATGCAAAGTTTTGTTTAATTTATTAATTATGTTTTTGTGCATTACACAAATCATGACAAAATGAAAATACCCCACTGCAAGTAAAAATTACCAGAAACAACAACAAGGACAGTTTTGTTGTTTTCTTCTTGTATAATGCTTATTTACGCATACAGTTGCATTGTTAGCGAACGAGAAACACAACACAACACAACACAACAAGAACAAACGACGACGAGTTGGTACGTGAGAGAGGATGAGATCGGGTGAGTAACTTTGTTTGTAGAGCGCGCAGAGTAGAAGCAAAGCACACACACACACACACAATTATTTATGTATATGTGTGTGTGTACATGTACATACATATGTCTGTTTTTGTGTGTTTGGCCTGAAACTCAAACTAAAATTTTGTGCACCCAACCCTCTGCACCTCTGCCAGCCGCCCACCAGATCCAGCTGCTGCCCCATTGCCTTCCAGCCTGCATTTGCTACTTTATTTTGTTGCCCCCAAAAAGTTTGTTGAGAACATTTGCAAATGTTTGTTTTAGCCCAAACGGTATATGCTTCGTTTGCTTAATCATCATCATCATCATCATCAACATCATGATCATCATTGTTATCGTCATTGTCATTATTACCATTGCATTGCCTTGTTTTGTACAATTTCATTTGCTTGTTTGTTTGGCTGCGATTGTGTGTGTGTGTGTGTGTGTGAGTGTGTTTTAGCGTGGGTGTCTTGCTTTGGCTTCTTCCATTCTTTCATGCCCACTCTGCCCATTTTACTTTGCTATTGTTTTTGTTGCTCCTTGTTTGCCATCGTCGTTGTCGTTGTCGTTGACGTCTGCCTGCTACTTCTGCGTTGTTTTGTTTATTTTATATGTTTTTCTTTGTTTTATTTTTGTTTATTTTTGTTTGATTTACGTTTGGCCATACCGTTACCAGTTACCAGTCACTCACCACCCAACACCCACCCAATCCACCTTACTCACCACCCACGCTCTTCTTCCTCTTTGTTTAACTTGGTTTGCTTCTTCCTCTTGCTCCCCAGTGTAGGATAGGCCACTCTTGGTTGGGGGGTTTGCTTTAGTTTGCTGCTGCTGCTGCTTCGTTTCGTATTATTTTGTTTTGTTTTCTTTCGTTTTTTGTTGGTTTGTTTTATTTGTAGGTACTGTATTGACTTAAAGTTTGTTTTACTTCTTTGTCTTTGGGTTCGGCGTTGTTGTTGTTCCTCTTTTTTTTTGCTTATTGTCCGACAGAAATGCCAAATGCCAGGAAATTATTTCACTCCGGATATCGGTTCGAAACTAACGCATAAAAAACTGGTAGCCTTAGCTTTAACCATCTTTTAAATAATCTGTCAACTAAATACATATGTCGGTTTTTGTACAAGTAAAACGATTTTAGTAACGAAATTTTTAGTAGCAATAAGGAAAACATCCAAATTATGGCAGCGTTGGGAAAACCAAAGGAATGGTCACGTTCCTTAATCTGCAGGCCCAAAGATAATCTATTAACCGAAGTCGGCATTCGGGCACAGCAACATGTCATGGTGCCAACTATTGACCGTGAGGTTAGTTTCTCTAAATACAGTTTTAAGCAATATTTCAACCGATTTCGTATTTTCAGTGCGTTCCAAATTCGATGTCAATGCTAATTGGAATGGAGTATGCAAGAATATGGTTGCGCGACCGCGATGATTTTGTTAAGAAGCGCGTTAACAACAGCAAGACAAAGTTTATTAAGAACGATTTTGAATGGTGGCTAAAGCTGCGCAAGACTAACAAAAATTTTTGTTCAGTTTAAAAAGTTGGGCGCTCAAAATGTTTCCCCCTTTTTGCATATAAATCCAATTAAATTTAGCTGCTAACCGTAAAAAGCTTTTTGTATTTATAACGGTCTTAGCCAAGACACACACCGCACCATAGCAAGCTTTTGACCATTTGGAAATTGAGCCATTAAGCGCAACAAATAAGCATGTATTCATGCATATTGTCCCAAGCTAATTGCTGTTGCTTTCATCAGCTGCATTTGTTTAATGTGGAATTTCAGGTTTAGATAAAAAAATAATATGTGTATAAATAATAGTAAAGAAACATTGTTGTACCATTAAAAGCAAGTGAGTATTGGAGATTTGTAAATGGGATAACGTTTGATTGCTATAAATCATAAATTAATCTTAAAATATGTGCATAATTAAATATTGCGTCGGTCAAGTAATATTGCAAAACAGCTGTTGAGTTTCGACCGGCAGCCAAAAAACAAGAAGAAAAAATAAAAAGCTCTCGCCGCCTGCCTTCACACAGGTTGTAGTCGCAAAAATATGCTCAAATGTGCGCTCTCACTCTCCCATTTTGCTGAGCGGCGTCTAGCCGCCCACATATTAAAGAATTTGCATGAATATTGGCAGCGCTGCTCTCGCGCACGCCGCTGCTCCCACGCGAAGTTGCTGCCGTTGTGGGTTTCGTTTCGTGTGTTCGTGTGTTGGTCTGTCGTTCGGTCGGCTCATAGCTCATTGCTCGTTGTCGTGCTTCTGGCTCGTTTGCAGTTTTCCATGGTGGCACAGCGTCAATCAAAATCAAACGTTTGCCGCGTTTGGATCGTCGTGCATATCGGCTGTGCGTTTGATTTTCCCGTTGCTTTGTTGTAAATGCTCCAAAGAGCAGCAAATGCCAACAAGTTATACCTCAATAACTGAAAATTGCAGACTTGTTACGGTATTTACAAAACGAATATAAAACACAAAACATAGCAAACGCTAAACACCAAGCAACAAACAATAACAAATTGTTGCTGCTACATTTTCGCTGTTGATTTTGGTTTTCTTCGTGCCCGCGTTCGCGTTCGTGCCGTATGTGTGTTTTGAAATTTGTCCTTGTGTGCATACAATGTGTGTACGTGCGTGTGTTTTAGTGTGTTTTGTGCAAATAACAAAAACATTTTCAGCTCTTTTGCTGCAGCAGCTGGTAAGTCAGTTGCAAAATGTTGCAAATTTGGATTTTTAATAGTTTTTTTGTAAACATTTAATTGCATTCATGTGTAGCTGTTATTCTGCAACATTTTATTATGATTTTTATGCGTGAAAATGTACAAAAACGGCAACAATATGTTAGCTACACACACACACGCACACGCATCACTTTTGCTTGTGTGTGTGAGTGTGAAAATACCAAAGCAGCAAAGAGTGCCAACAATAGTTGGCTTACAGGTGCATATACAGCAAAGCAAACCAAACCAAAGCAAAGAAACGCAACCAGTTGACAACAGCAACAACAATGACAATAACAACAGTGTGAAGCCGGCGTCGCTGCGCCGCTGCTGCATGGTCAGGGCTTCGCAGCTGGCAGAGCAAAGTAACGCTTTCATACTCACCATGCGCAAAAAACAAGCAAAAGCAATAGCAAAAGCTGAAGCCTTTTTGGATTGAGTATGTCTTGCTGGCAGTTACCGCTGCCGCTGCTGCCGACATCAACTGTAAATTGCGCTGCTGTTGCACGTCGACGTCGTTATCCATGTCTTTTGGCATTTTCACAATGTTTAAACATGCATACGTATGTATGTATGTATGTATATGTACATAAATATTTATGTATCTATGTATGTATGTACATACATTTGAACGGTTGTTGGTCTTTGCTTTTGCTTTTAGGATTTAAAGCTTTTCCGTTTTACTTTTCATGTATTTTTAATGTCTATTGCGTTGTTTTTTATAAGCGCTTGTTTATTTTGCAATTACTTGAATTTATGCATTTTTGGCCGCGTTGCTGTTGCAAGTTTCCGATAAGCATATGCTAAGCAGACAAGTGGGATTTTCTTAACTGATATTAGATTCAATAAATTGAGTTTGAGTTGTTAAAAAACCTTTACCTGTAATGTACTGAAAATTGCTAAAAATTAAAGTTTGTTTTCTTAGCTGCTAGTTTGATTGATAAAACGGAGAGATTTACCGTTATCACAAAAGCTTAAACAAAGATGCAGTCGCCTGTTTGCCTAACTACAAACATAAGCACATACATATATGTATGCACATACGTACAGGCGAGCAGTATTTATGCCAGTATGCCGAAAGGAGGACGAGAAATAATCTCACTTTTCGCTATGTTTAGAGAGCATATCGCCAACGCGACAGAAGGCGAAGCCATCACAAACCCACGCCATCCAGAGCGCGTCCTTACTGTCGCCACCTTATTGTTGGACGCTACAAACATTTGTTGCACTCTCGTTTCGACACCAAATCAACACGCGCTCTCGTTACTCACCATCCCACACTGACCACGCATGCTTGTGCGCTCTCTCTCTCTCTCTCTCTCGTTCTGTCTAATGGCCGCTGTCCCGTAACTATTGTAAGCATTCGACTCTGTTTACATTGCATTGCTGGAGAAAGAGAGCGAGAGTGCGAAAGAGAGAGAGAGAGTAATACACGTACGTCATCGCCGCCAAGCAAGAGACGATTGTCTGGACGAAGAGTGGTGTAACGGTTGTGGGCGTCTGGTGTTGCTCTGCTTTACCAACCATATGTTCAAATGCTCACTGCAAATTAAAAATTGGAAAAGCGACGCATCATTTGGCTTTCAAATTGAATAGGGAACGAAACGACGACAATGTCCTTTGCGTTGTCGGCTCCTTCAGGATGCTAAGTTAGCTACGCTAATTGAGATATTTGTCAACTCGCACAAATGAGTGGCCATTTTTCAAATGTTGTGCAGCGAGCGGTACTTTTTGCATTCCTTTATGGCAGAGTATATAACTATTTTCACGGTGCATTTTATGGTTTCTCAAGTTAATTTCAAAAGAGACAAATGTTTAGCAATGCCACTGACTTTTGGCATTTGATTTAATATTTTTTCTCATATAATTTAAAACGAAACAGATAATTTTCGATGCTCTTAGATGATTGGCAATGTTGAACAACTTAAGTTATTCAATTTTGGGATCGCTTCGGCTTACGAAGCATTTTTGATTGTGATGGCATCAATGTGGTGCTAGATAGCTGATCTGTCATCGATTGAATGTCCTTTATATATTTAGTTTTCTTTGACAGATCCAATGGCTTGGACGGCAACTTAACAGTCTTCTTATCTAATTTGGGTTTGGAGTCCAGTTTTTCTTGAACATCAGTTTTGCAAGCGCGTTGACCCGCTGATTTCATTTCAGTCATAAGCGTTTCAAAACTCATCGGTAGCAAAAAGTATCTGCCTGCAAAATATGTAGATTGAAATTAGTTGTAGGTTTTCTTAAGCAATTTATTTTCATCTTACCATTTAGTTTTTGTAGATAACCCATGCGATGACCCGATTCAAGGGTCTGTTTAACGGGTCTCATTAATTCGTAGTGTGACAAATCTGTATTCTTGGCAATAATGTCCACAATCTCACGTAGTGTTGCCGGAGTCTTAATCAACTGCAGTGTGTGCACAACGATGGCTCCATTAAAATTCGGCATTATGTTTATGTTGATGTTAGTTTATTTGGTTGGATTGTAAATGTTTTCTTTTTGTGTAAGAACTATTGAAAATGAACAGAAGTGTATTTTTACTTGTGATTAATGATTGTACATGTTTGAAGAATAGCCTACTTTACACTTGTCATAAACACTCAGAAATAAACATCTTGCAACATTAACAAATAAGTAAATTTGATATATGTATATCGATTTCAAACAAATATGATACAATATCTTTAATTCTTGCTAAACATATGGTTGGAAATAAGTGTGAGCAACAGAGTTAAATAAATCCATTTATATAGGCATTGCTTAAATCTATGTGCATATATAAGTATATATAAATGTATTTGCGATTACTTGCATTTTCACGCTAAATGCTTATCAGAAACACAACACACACAAGATGAAAGTCCGTACAAAACTGTCAGCTCGTATCTATTTCCGTAATCCATGACAATAACAACAGCAACAACAAAAGCAAATTTGAACCTGGGGTGTTACTTTGCTATTTGATATTTGCAAATATGTTCTTGTTGTTGTTGTTGGTAATCATCAGTCTAAAAATAGAATGTCGAGGACGACAAGAATCCTCAAACTGCTTGACAACTCTGTGTGTGTTGCAACATATGGCCAAATTGGTTGTTTAATTAAACTGCCAACGCAAAAAACAAATAACTTTTGCCAAGTATACAAATAGTATCAATAACATTTAAAGACAGCATATTGTTAGTACTCAAACTGTTGAAGATAGAAGAAGAAATTATTGTAATGCAAACCAATTGCAGCATCTGGAATGTGTAAGTGTTTGTGTGCGTGTGTGTGTGTGTGTTAATAGCATTTGTCAGCTATTATCCTTGCCATATGGGTCGTTTTTAGTTTTAGTACGCGCACACACAAACGAGAGAGAGCTCAACTCTGTAGCTAAAAATAAAGGAGCCCCGTTAAGTATGCTTTAGTTTTTTAGCGTAAGCTCATAGAACGTTTTGCAGTTGATTGTGTGTGTGTGTGTGTCTGTGTGTAAGTGGTTTGAAATTTCGTTTAATTTCCGTTTTAGTTACATATGTGTGCGAATTGATTACGCAAATGTAGGTGCAGAGTATTTGTAGTTCGTTTTGGTTTGTAAATTGGATAACGATTGTAAGAACCAAATCAGTTGGTTTTATAATTTAATGTAACTATACTCTTCTTCCATGCTAGATATCTTTTATCTTCAAAATACTTTATATAACCTATAATTTGTAATAAAAATTCATAGAAAAGAAGCGATTAATTTAGTTTTTTACTTCAACTGTCTGCCTTTGCCATTGGTTGCGTCACTTGACTGCAACGAACAATAATTAAGACAATTGAAATGCGGAGTGTTGAGACGCAGGTGAGGGTGGGTGGGTGTAAGGGTGGTTAGAATATAAACTTTTTACGCACTTGCGTCCTTATTTATTACACTGTCTACCCCATTTGAGGCTCTGCGTTACCCACAACCACAATTTCGTTGGCTTGCACGACTTAAATCCTTAAGCCTCTTTCAACTGTCTCTCTTCCTCACTCTCACCCTGTGTGTGTGTGTTTTTGTACGACTTCGGTGTGGAATAATTCAAAGGAACTGGGCTAAGCGGCTGCATTTTGCCTATCAAGTTGACTTGGCTTAGGTACTATATACATATATCTCTCTGTCTCTGAATATCATTTAAAATTGTGTATGCCCTATAATCTGTCTGTCTGTCTGTTGGTTTATTTGTTTCTTCATTCTCTCACTTTACTCAACAAAATTTGGCATAGATCCCAAATGCTAGCTGCTGAATATTAATGCATTATTTTCTGGCATCAGTTATTACTTATACGACCTGTGCGCTATCCATGCGTGTGGAATATAGATGTGATGGGCTTTTGTCGGCGTTTTGGTACAGTAGATTACCCATAGCTTGACGCTTATAATGAGCTTAACCTTTGACTACCTGAATGTTGGGTGTTGTCGTGAATGGGCATCCAATTGTAGTAGTTCGAATGCTAGGAAATTTAACAAGAATTTTGGCTCAAGATGTGAAGTAATGTGTACTCTTTACGCTTGGCTCAAGTTGTGAAGTAATGCGTACTCTTTATGCTTACTTTTCCCTTTAACAAACATATTTCAATAACTTTCACTTATATTGTGTTTGTCATATATCAATAAATGTATTTTTTCACTCTATTTAAACACATTGTTAAAAGTATATTTACATTCAAGTACACACAAACGCTTCTAGCGCAAAAAAAAAGCACAGCGCATAAATTTTCTCTTGCATTTTTGATGAACTTTTCAATTAAATTAAATATTTTATGAATTTCAATTCAAAACTTTGACGCGAAAAAGCAATATTGCTAGCAATTTAAAGAACTCTTTAAATAATTTATTAACTTGGTATTTCTTTTTTAACTTTCAGGTTTAATGAAAGGTTTGCATAAGTCGAATCTGCGCATGCTTATAAATGAGAACTAAGCTTCAAAGAGCAGCAACAGCAACATGACGCAACTGATACAGCAACTGCAACAACAAGCAGCCCAATTTAAGCCTCTTACCATTTTGCAGTTAATAATTAATCCCAGAATAATTGCCAAGTAACAACAGTCTAAAACATTCTCAGCTGGTGTGGCACATATATACATATATATTTATATATATATATATAGAAAGAGAGTTATAGTTGATCATAATGGCAGCTGCCACTGTTAGTTCACATTTGAAGGCGCCATCGTCAAAGGATTTGGTGTGCGACGAATGTATTTATTATGATGGCTGTGAAATATCGACAACAGCAACAACAACCATTACAACAGCTGATGCAGTTACAACCACAGCCATATTCATTGACAATAGCACACAAACTGAAGACGAGCTGGAAGAGGATGAAGAGGAGGAGGATGAGGAGGAAGAGGAGGAAGTAGAAGTGGAGGACGAGGAGGAGGACGAGGAACAACCGAAGGAAAGTACAAGGTCATCACATTCATCTCAGCTCGAACAAATTCTCGAAGAAGATCAAGATATCGAACCTAACGATAACAATGTAATCGATATGCAAAACCTAACAGTAGAAGAAGAGGAAGAAGTAGTAGCTCCAAACCCACACGAACCAAAAGATCTTAAGGAATATTATACGAATGACGTCAACGAGAATGGTATCGATAATGATGTGGCCAGACTAACGGGATTGGCTCTAGAGATGGGCTACGCTCGCATTATAGACTACGATAACTTGCGCATTATCGAGCATGTTATCGAAAGCGATGAAGACGATGAAGAGGAGAAGGCCAAAAAAGTGGCGGCGACAACACAACAAGCTGAATTGCAACAAGCCTGCCAAGATTTGGTTGCTTTCATCGATGAAAGTTATCAATTAATCAACAATGATGCCGAGGTCGACAGCAACAACAATCGAGATATCGCTACCGCACCGGAGCGCAAAGAAACGATTGCAATAAAAACGTCCGAGAAAATAAATCCAACAACCAGCTCATCAGCATCGTTAGCAGCAACATCGAACAGCCACAACAGCAACAGTGCTTTGGTTAAGGCATATCAATCGAATCTTACGCCTCTTGCACCACCCTTTCAGCCTGCCGCATTAAAAGCCAACTTGCTGCAACCAACAACAGCGACGAGCAGCAGCAGCAGCAGCAGCATGCCCCTGAACAGGACTCAAGCGGCAAGCACTTTGTATGCAGCATATGAACAGACAACGGTATATTATCAACAACATGCACTATCCAGTTTACACCAACAACAACAACAGCAACAACAACAACAACAGCAGCAAAAACAGCAGCAACAACAGCAACAACAACGTCAACAGCTGTCACCCAAGCAACATTGCAGTCAGCACGGTGGCATACCACACATTCATTTACAATCGGCGACTGGCGCTCAATTGTTGCCCTTGCAATTAGTCACATTGACGCCAAACAGCAGCAGCAGCAGCAGCAGCAGCAGGACCAGCGGCAGCAGCAACAACAGCTGGTGCTGGAACAGCAACAGCAGCGCTCGCTGCTGCTGCCTGGCCACTTGTGGAGGCACCCATCTATATGGATATAAATGGTGAGCTACGTAGCTATTGTCCAGCTCATGGACCGCCAGCAGCCGCAGCGGCAGCCGCAGCAGCAGCTGGCGCCAGCGGGCAACCATTGCTGTCGACGCATCATCAACATCATCATCTTCACCAGCAACAGCAGCAGCAGCAACAGCAACATAATCTACTGCATGTACAACAGCAACATCATCATCATCATCTTCATCAGCAGCAGCAGCAGCAGCAACATCATCATCATCATGAACCGAAACTGACACAGCAACAACAACAATTGACACCATCGTTGGCCATTGTGACAAATGTTAATGGAAATATCGGCCAGGCTGAAACAACAGCGCCGCAATTGCTGTTGCAACTGGATGCGGCTATTCAACAACAGCAACAACAACAGCAACAACAGTTGCTACAGCAACCAATCGTTCCTGCCTCTGCTGCTGCTGGCAAACGCAACAAACTTTATCGAGGTGAGTGTCCGTTTTATGACATTTGTCCTGCACACAGTCTGTGTTTTTTTTTTCTTGTTCTTTTTTATCCTTGTTTCCGCCCAAGGCTATTTGGCTTTGCCTCAACATTATGTTTGACTTTATAACACCACCAGCTTTGCCACTCAGTGTCCCTTGCACATGTCTCTCGCTATGTATGTCTGTATGTGTAAGTCGAGGACTTAATCAGCTGCCGTAATCCTCAACTTGCTGTGTGGTCAGTGGAGGGTTTAGGCAATGACTGCTGAGCTTATCTTTGAGGTTTCCAATTATGTCTTTGGTTGGTTAGTAAAAGAAAGCTTTCTAAACCCATCAAGCTATTCAGTAATAGTAAAAACAATTTTATTGAAATCTAGAAAAAAGTTTTTTAATTAAGCCAAACAAGCAGTTTATCAATCAATAAATAATTAATTGTTTGCTCAAGCTTAAGTTGAGTATCAAACTATATTTGAATACAACTATAACTGCTTCCAAAACTCCTGCTTATACTAATATTTAGCTTTTTGCTGCCAACACAAAAGTAAATAATCCGTTTGTTTGTGTTGCCATACAATTGTTGAGCGTGTTAGTTAAAAGTTTATTTAGTTTGTTTAGTAAGTTAGTTGGTTAGTAATATGGCCAACAATATCCCAAGACAAACATTTAAATATGTCAATATTAAACAACGAAAATGGCTTAGAGAAACATTGCAATTCCTTAATCGGTGATAAGCTTTTATGGAGCAAACACACATGTGGTATGAACAAAATACACGTTTTTGTACTTAAACAACATTTTATTAAATCTAACTTAAAAAGCTATTTATCTTTAAATTTAGTTTAAATCAAATCAGACAAAAATAAATATATTCTTTAGCAATTTTATAATATAAGCTTTTGTTTCTTCAAACATTTTATATCTTAACTAAATATTTCTATGATGTTTTGTCACGTATTCACGTATTCCTTTTCTGCTTGTTTAAATCAGATCAAATTGTTTTCCAATGCGATTTAATAAAAATCGGGATAATTTTTGAATTTTATACTTTTTTCCTCATTTCACACTTTTAATTGGAACCCTTTTAGCTCCTTCCTCTCTCGTTTGACGCACTTGGCTGAGAAGATATGTGGAAAATGCATTTAAGGTCATAAAATTTCGTTGCAAATTGTTTGTGCGCCAACTTGACCATATCCTGCTGTGTTGCATGCAACTCCATGCGTGTGTGTCAGTGTGTGTAATCAATACTGAATTTTTCTGGCTGTGGTTTTATGGCTAGGTTGCATTCTTTATCCTGCAGCTTTGTAGCTGATGTTTCTTTTTCTCTTTTTTGTTCTTCTTTTATTTTTTTTCGCTTTTCGTTTTTTCAAAGAGACAGCTATAAAGTGTGGCGTACATTTTCTCTTTGTTGGTCTGCGCTTTTCACAAGTTTTTACTTATAGAATACAATATTAAATGTTATAGTTTTTTTTTGCTCGCATTCTTTTTTTTCGTTTTGGTAACAAGGCTTGTTGCCAAAAAATATTTTTTGATTTCTGTATGCTGCCTGCCTCCTTTTTCCCCTACATTTAATTTTCTTTCTTCTTCTGTGCAATGTTGCCATTGTCCCTTGTTTTTTTTTTTTATTTATTTTGCGTGTGTTCTGAAAAACCTTTGCGCAGAAGAACCACTGAAATGCGTTTAAAAACTATTTATATATTACATAGATGATTGCAGTTTTTTTATCCAAAACATTAAATATAAAAAAAAAAATTGGAAAAAACCGAAAAATATTTTGAAATAATTGCATTCAAAAAAATTAAATATGTAATTGAAAAAAAAAAAAAAATTATTTCAACATTGATTTAAAAAATAATTCTAGAACAAACAAAAATATTAGTCGCAAAATTCACAACAAATATTTATTTTATTTATTATTATAAATAATACGACTAATAAAATAAGGTATTAAATATAGTATTTATGTTGAAATAATGAAGAAAACGTTTTTTGGAATGCAAGAAATGGCTTGTTAATGCTTTCTTTCCATGTGTTCGTTATGCTCTGCATGTGTGTGTGTGTGTGTGTGTGTGTTTGGTAAAGTGCGTAGCGTGCAGCATGTAGCATGCATCATTTGTCTGTCCGAACTGTCGTCCTTCTCAGTCAGTTGTCGCCATAGTGGTCAACTTGCACATCCTTGTCCACATTCTCGCTTATGTTCAGTGTGAATTGTGCCAATCCCTCCATTTGCTTGCCCATTTTCAAATTACCATTTATGCGCCCAGTGTCCAGTCTTGGTGGCTCGTGCAATAATTTTCACACTCACTGTATGTGTATTTTCTTTTTGCATGTTGCTTTGCGACATCTGAAATGCGTTTGACGGGGGGTTTTTTTTGTTTGTTGGCTGCCTTTCTGTTTGCATGTTGTTTTTTCTCTTCTCTTTTTTGTTGGTTGAGTATCATTTTCATTTGCTAGCTACTGATTTTTTTTTGTAGTTTTTGTTGCCTTTTATGTTATGTTGTAATTTATTTTGTGGAAGCTCCTTTTCTTTTTGTTTATTTTTAGAATCTCATGTAAGTTGTTTATTATTAATGCTTGGTTTATGCTGGCAGTTTTAGGCCGATATTCCAGTCTATTTTTTTTGAATTTTGCGCCATGTGTCAGAGCTGTGAAAGGACGATTAATTTTTCAAATGAATTTGTAAAGTAATTGAGACATTGAATTGTGTACGGAAATAAAAACGAAATTTATTTAGTGTGAAAAGGTTTAATAAAAACGCCAATAATATTTTGTTTCAATATAAAAACGTAGCAGTAAAGTGAATGGAAATCAAGTTTAAATGCGACAAAACAAATAAAATATATTATTTTTATAAAAAGTTTGTTGAATTAAATCAAATTGAATTGAATATTTTATAAATTAATGTTTATTTTGTATTGGCAATTTTGAATAACATTTTAAATTGATAAATATTTACGCAAACAGTCAATTTTCTTCGATACAGGCAATCCATTAATTAAAACTTTTTGGTTGTTCCTAATTTTTTGCACCTTTAACTTATCAAATATTTCTTTCAAGCAATATTATTTCCATACTTCATTGGTTTTTTCTTACAACTTTTTTTGCAAGCTTTTCTTTTTCATTCTATTTCTTTTTCAGCTGAGTGTCAATTTAACTCAGCACCTACTTTGAGGCAAAACTTCAAATTGTTTTAAGTTTTAAAGATTTTCCATTCATTCTGACAGCTTCAAGTCGCTTGCGGTTTTTTTCTTTTCTACAGTTGTTTTCTTGAAATGTCGCAAAAGTTTTTCGTTTCTCGTAGCGTAGGGGCGGGAGGCTTGGGCACGAACTACAGTCAAAGTAGCAATGGGATTAAGACTACGCCCCGTTTGACACGCAATGATTACAAAGCAGGTTGAAAAAGTTTGCAGATTAAATATTCAAATTATTGGCTCAACTTTGGGCTAGACTAGGGCAACTTGCGGTTAAGCCGATTGCAATCTTCTAGACTAGAAAGTGCAAAAGGAACAGTGGAAGAGTATAAAGGTTTTTCATAAGGGTTTTCTTGATTAAAATAAATAAAAAATCTTTCACATGTTTGGAATAAGATCCGATAAGTTGATACCCGCAGTTGACGCTCTCAGCTTTTCACCCATTTTGCAAAACAAAACACATAGCCATATAAAGTTAGAAAATTTGATTATCCTTGTTCTATGCTTAAAGTTCGTTAGGCTTCATTAAAAACCTTGTACTGATTAACTTTTGTGAAGGTCAAGCTCAACCTGACTGCTACAAAAATAGCTTGGAACAAACTGCAATACAGTTTGAGAGTCACTGCCATACAGCAGCCACACATTTCAAGTGAACATGAATCATTTTTCGAGAAGTTTTCAGCTTTTCTTAGACTGGAATCCATGCAGCATGGAACGTCCCAAGCTTTCATGTTAGATATACAATAAATAACAGCTGAACTTATTTAAAAATAAATCAAATTTTCATTTTCGAAAACTATTGAAAGCATATTATCGTTTGTTATGGAGTTCACTTTTCAGTGGGTGCAGGTCAAATAGCATTTTCAAACTATTCATTATATATTGGATCAGGCGCATACCTAAATTGCCAAATCGTCGCTTGGCTATGAACTTTACTTTCAAAAAAATTATTAGCAAATATACGCTTGGTGTAAACTTTCGATTTGTGTTGAACGCGTGCTTTGAACCGCCCAAGTCTCAAATACTTGCAACACAAAGCACCGAAAAAAAAAATACATAAAAATTGAAATCCAAGTTGACTTCAAAAGCGAAAGGTGCCGCATCGCATCGTTTATGATAATAGTACAGTAAGAAAGATTGAGGGGTTGGACGACAAAAAGACCCAAAAACAAGTTGCACGTACTTGAGGCAGCAGCGTGAAAGGGAAAAGAAAAAGTCGCACTAGGAAAAACTCACTTAAAAACCGCAAATAAATGTCACGAATAAAGTCGATGCTTGAGCAGCAGCAGCAGTAAACCTGATGCAACAATTGTCGACAGGAAAACCAGGGAAACCGGGGAAACCCGGGAGAGTGGAAAACTGCACAAAGTGGTAACAGACAGCGACAAAATAAAAGTGCGGAAACTCCGCTCAGCAAGCAAATGACAATGAAGAGCAGACAAAAAAGGAAAAATTAATAAAAAATGAAGGGTAAAAAAAAACACAAAGCTTTTACCCAAATGCATAATAATATTAAATATTGAATGGCTTGAAACTTTCAAGGCAAAGGCTTTCAAACTGTAATTTATGGATTTAAGTTAAAGTTTAATTGGCTTTAAAACAATAGATGTAAGTTTAGGCCCAATTTTCATATTAAAGAGGATTTTTTAAGCTTGCACAACAATAAAATCACAGTCTTATTTACTTGTTCCTCTTTATTTTCGACATACAAACTGGAGAACTTATGTCCAATGCTGCGATCATAAATTACCTACTTAAATACTTACAAGCACATTTTAAATTATGTGCAGCAAAATCTTATTTTGCATAAAAAAAAGAAATAGAGAGCAAAAAATAATGCTCGTATTCATAGATTGTAAACATTCGCTTGCAGCTCTGGTTCCCTGTCTTTCGGTTTTTGTGTGCCTGCATTTTCACTGATTTGAAGCTTTAAAAAGTTTTCGCCAGCAATGTTTCCACACAATGTATGGAGGAAGTTTAAAACTTGTGAGAACTGTGTTTGCTACAAAGACTTTAATGTCAGTATGTGCTTAAATGTACACAAAAACATGAGTTTATATGTTCTTGTCTCACATTTTGTTAGCTTAGCATACATTAGGTTCACAACTGGGTTAAGTTGAAATTGCTTTAAAAGACACAAACAATTTGTTATTTTTTTTTATAAAGATTTAATTTAAAGAAAAATTACCATGGCGAAAGAATTTTTTAACTTATTTTATTTACTGCGACATTTGAAAAATTTTAATCAATTTTATGTTTTTTGTTTAACTAACCATTAATAAACTATTAAGTTGGGACGTCAAATGCATTTCTTTAAAATGTTATATTACAACTAAAAAAGCTTTTGTTTCTTACTCTCTTTTCTTTGCAGGTGAGTCTGATGAAGATTTTAATTCCATTTAAAAATAAGTAAGTTTTTTGATCATAGCTCTTGAGCAATAATCCTTAACAAGGATCATATTTTGACTTCCCTTCTTGTTGTTTATTGTCAACGGATAAAATATTTGTTTTTATTAATTTTAGCTATAAAAGTAGAATAAATCGTCTGCATTATTTAGTAGTGTATTTATTATAATTGCACTTTGAATAAGGTTACATATTATTCCTTTCCAAAAATTAATTAACGTGTAATTAAAGCATTAAGTGCAACATCTAGTAAAATGAACACTCATAAACACAAAAAAAAAACAATACACTAATACAACCAAAGCACTATAAGAGAGTTCGCTCAGTAGTTGATCGACACACATTTGTGACTCTTTCTTAAGACGGCGCTCTTATACGTTCGACACTCTTATAATTTGTAATGATGGTGGAGTGCTGTTAAGACAAACTTCGTATGCTGCTACTGACTGGCAAACCGACTGTGACTGTGACTGCGACTGTGCAGCAGCAGTGCTACGAGTGTGTTGAACCTGTGGCAGAGCTCTTCAGCGCCATTCCAAATTGAAAACTGGAATTGGTTTAACTGGAAGCATTGGTATGCGAATCTCGGAATGCCGGAATGGTCCATGGAAGTCTGCCAAGAGGTACAACAACTGCAAACAGCAATGATAAAATACACAAAAACAACAACCGAACAAGACAAAATAATAATTGAGGACTTGATCAGTGCAAAAGAGGGTAAGGAGGCGGAAGAGAGTGAGAGAGAGAGAGTGCAAGAGTCGAGAGTTGATAGGCATCAAAAATTAATATGATTTTTTACACTGCTAAATACGAAAATATGCTGATGTTTGCATTCCAGACATTCAAGGCATTAAAAACCGGAACAATAAACAAACATTTTTAAGCAGTCTGTTTTTTAAATTCCTTAAGATTTGTCTGGACTTAAAACTTAATTAAATTCACAAAGTCTTCAGTTCGTTGTAATGTAGAAATGCGAATCGGCACAGCTCAATGAAATCAGAGAGAATAAGGGAGAGAAAGAGAGAGAGAGAGGGAGAGCGAGGTTATTTGGAGTTTTGCAATGTTGTTCCTACTGCTATTTCTTTGATTCCAACGAGCACTCAACAAGTCGATTTACAGCAGCAAACACAAATACACACACACACACACATAGAGTGTTACACAGAGAGTCTTACAAATACAATGAAAAAAATGCATCAGCACGGTCAAGTGGTTTCCAAGTCGTCAAGCGGCTAGATACAAAAGTATGTGTGCGTGTTTACTTGGCTTTGTGTGCGTTTCAAACAAGTAACGAATGCAATGCACTGGAAAAATAATGGTTATGTCTTTGATGATGTTGATGAAAAAAAAAAATATACATTCAAAAATAGTTGAGAAGGAAAAACTCAGTTTGGAAGGAAAATGTGCAACGCAAAGAAAAATGGGGAAAAACTCGATTTATGAGTTTGAATTCAGTTTCTTTTTCTCACACACACACACACACACACACACATACACACCTTGACAACAAACAGTAAGTGTGCTTTGACAAGCCGGGAATGCATGCTAGAAAAATAAAAGGTTATTTGGGAGACTCTCTTTCGCTCTCTTTCTCTCTTCTGCAAACTCTAATTATCTAGTTTTGGGTTACGGAGTGTCAGAAATCACTTTCTGTTCTTATAACCTTTGGGAAATCCCCATTGACTTCGAATAAAAATGAGTAAACATGAAAAAAAAAATCATCACGATGTTTGTAATTGTTGCTCACCTTGTTCTGGACACTCCGAATAAAAGTTGCCCTAGCCAAGGTCTTCTTAACTTAATAAATAAAGGCAATACATTTTGGGCAGCTTGAAAGTGGGGGTGTTTAAGGTTTGCTTGAGTTTAAAAATAGCATCAAAACATATTTTATTTTTAGCAAGTATGAACGAAGCGGACTACGAAATACTCTGTTTTAAGTGGAAGCAGTAGAGAAAATGGTTACAGATAGAAAACAATGTTTTATTTAAAAATATATTTTTGTATGCAATTTTTTTTCCTGTTATTTCTGTTCTTTACCGAGTTTCAAGTCTCTTCCACCAAACAAATAGACTCTTCACCCCTTTTTATAATCAGTGCATTAAATCCCAAGTAGTCCACATGGTCAGGGAGTTGTTGTGGTGGAGAGGAGGTGAAGTTGAGGTCGATGAGAAGAAGGTGAAGTTGAAAAACGAGGAGACGTACGAGGCGCAGCATCGTAATCGGAACCACAAAAGCTAAAACTGGGAGCGCGAAAGAGACAAAGGAAATATGAATGTCTGTTGTTGTTGTTTATTTTCATTTTGATTTTGTTTTTGTTGTTGTTTTTTTTTGCAACAGCTTGCAAAACCAGCAAGAAACGTGAGCTAAGGCAAATTGCACTTGGTATATATGTATGTATATGGAAAATATACATATGTGGCTTATACATATATTTATTACATATGTATGTATATGCATTATTGTTATTGTTGTATGCGTTATGGCAGACAGTAGAATATTTAGAAGTATATTTATGCCATTATTACCTTGAAGTTTCTGCAAGGTGAAAGACAGCTGGGGATGGAACAGAGAAAACATTAATTACATGCCTGCATGTGGCAAGAGAAGACAGCCACAGCCTTGCCGCTGTTGCCTATCGTGTCGACAATAATAATTACTGTATAAAGCTGCAGCTACTAAAGTTTTGATTGAAGATTACTGTAACTGTGATTCGGCATTTTCTTTGACTGTCACAAGAGACTCTCAATTCTTTTTTTCTATCTTTTATTTTCTTACTCTTTCGCTTGCTGCAATTGGTGAAAGTTTTGCAGTCTGCAGTCGTTGCAGCAGTTTCATGATTTTTCAAGGTCTTTCTGAAGGTGTTGTTGCATGGAGTGGCGACTTATAAACAAACAAACAAACAAACATACACATACTATGCTTACCTTATCGATGTAGCCAGCCATAGACGGGGACAAGCTGGCGAAAACGACTTCTGGCGTCAAGTGAAACGCTGTTTAGCTTTCTGTGTGTGTTAGGAAGAGAGAGAGAGAGAGATATGTGATAGTTTTCGGATTAGATGTCTCTGGCTTCTAAGCATAGCTGAGAGTCAAGTTTAGCAACCCATTTTCGTGTGGCCCATAAATAAATGAGAATCGGCATGTTTAGAGCAACCAATCCCGACTGAATCTTACATATATGAAAGCAATATTCTTTAACGTTCCGAGAGTTTCACAATGTGGAAGTTTCTTGAAACTTCTTTCGTTTATGTAGAAATTGAAAATTTTTTGATTTTTGATAATAAACGCAGATAAATATGATTTTAGTTCCTTGCAAATCGATAAATAAGGCTTTCGATTTTTTGCAATCGATAAATATAGATTTTCGATACAGTAAGCAAAAAGGAAATATTTAAATTTCTACTAAAATTATAAATATTGGCTTTTTACATAATACGCAATTATAAAATTCTGTAATCGATAAATATCGATTTTCATTATTGTACACAGACAATTTACGTTAACTTTATCGATAATTTTAACGTTGGCAAGCTTTTAAAATTGGTGTTTTTAATATATTTTAAAGTCATCTTTATATACACTGATAAGTCTTCTAAATTCTTAACATATCGATAATTATCGCTTGTAATTATAGCTATATTAATAGGTTTTTTGAATAGGACAACCATGATGGAATTAACTTAACTTGTTTCGTCTACGTTGATTTGGTTTCGATTTATTTTAATTAAAGAGCGACTTTTGGTGTCAATTACTTATCACTCATAATATTTATATGTATTGTGGCAAGCTAGCACAATCTTTTGGACGTTTTTTCTGTTTACGTAGTTTACTTATCGATTGGTCATTCAACTCTCTCGCCTTTGCATCGTAATATTTATTCTCTGCTCAGTGTTAACGAGGCCTTATGTTTTATTTGTGCTTGATTTGCTTGGGTTTATAGAGTATAGAGTGAGTATCTGTCAGATACACAGAGATGCATCTTCAGATTCGGATTCGCAGCCTTATTGGCCTCCAGTTTAAGTTGTATTTATACCTGATGATGAGCATATACATATATTTGTTTGTTTGTGTGTTTGTGTAATGCAGCCTGAGGCGGATTTTACCTCATTTATACACGTTCCTGTTTCATTTTCTTCTTTATTTTTGCTGCTTCTTCTTCGCCCCACTCTTCTCCTTCTACGCTCCATTGCGGGTAGAGTCAAGTTTTTTTTTTGCCTACATCATCGTTGCTTTATTGTTTTTGTTGTTGTTGTTGCTGTTGCTGTAATTGTTGGACTGTAAAACTTTGGCTCTGGTATGCACTTTCTCCTCTAATACTATTTTTGCTAACATTGTTTTTTCGTCGTTGTCAGTCTTTGTCAGTCGAGCCGTTAACTGCCATCATCATCATCGTCTCTGTCTCTGTCTCTGACTCTTTGTCGTTGTCGTTGTCGTAGTCGTAGGTTTTGAGTATCTGTAACTTTAACATCTAATTTGCGGCTTTCCTCAATTTTCGTAGCACTTGCTTCCGTGTGTCATTCATTATGCCCGCCCGCCCACACATACTGTGTCTCTATCTATTATTTGCTTGAATTTTCTTCATTTTCTTTATGTGGCTTTCTATTTTGTTTTTTACTTATGCATTTTCTTTGTTGTGGTCTAAAGTTTTGCAAGGCTTTTGTGTGTCTACCCTGTAACTTTGACTCTTGTCAAATATATGATGGCAGGCATCAAAGAAAATTTTGCATGCATGTATATGTGTGTGGCATGCCATGTATGATTTGCAAAGTGAAGCAAAATGTGCAACTGAAACAGATTTCAATTTGAATTGCATTTGATGTGCAGCTTTAGTTGCATGTCTTGTGACTTGTTTTTCTCGCTACTGCAGCAGCAGCAGAGCAATCCTAACTTGTTCTGCCAGTAACTCCTCCTCGTCTAACTCTATACCAAATCAACCATTCAACCAGCCAAAACTCTCCAACTAACCAGCTGAGACTGCACTGCCTCTGACTGGCTGGCATTCATGTCATTTGGTTTTCAGTTCGCCTGGTTTAAAGTGTTCCGAGAGATATTGAATGCACACAAATACACTAACATCTATCTAATATGAAGCGCAAGTTTCATGCGTGACTCCCTCGAGGCACACTCACACACATAGACACACATTCCCCAAAGCCGCATCTTGATAGAAGTTGATGCTTGCTTGAATTTGACGTTTGCCACATATTTTGATAGTTGCTGTCATTAATCCTATAACAATTTTCAACTTCCTGGTTTTCAATTTCAAATTTTAAAGCTTGAATATTTAAAATATCTAGCGATTTCTAAAGTGATTTCACCATAGTATAATAGTAATAATATAATAAAATATTTTTATTTTATTCAAAATAATCTCTGTAAATCAATATCTCACATTTCTCACAGTGCTCTTAAGCATCCTCTAGCGCTTTGCAAATGTATGCCAAATTGATAAGATAAAATAGTTGTACACTCCAAATCCAAACTATCATGAAATTAACTGAAATTGCCTTAAATGCCATCCCATCGAGCAAAATGCACTATGCACACAACAGCAACAACAACAATAACAACAACTATAACTATCCAGCATCCAAACAAAGTCAGCTAAAGCAACAAAAATCGTCTCAATGTTATACAGCTGCTCCACACTCCACAACCAGCTGGTTTGTTTCTCTCTCTCTCTCTCTCTCTCTCTGCCTCTCTTTCTCTCTCTTTCTCTTTCCTGTTTTCTGTGTGTGTGTGTGTGTGTGACTGGCCACATACTCAGTCTGACCAGGCAAGCTTCAGATTCAGATTCAACTTTAGCTTTAGTATGGCTTGGTTTGCTGCCCGTCTCTCTCTCTCTCTCTCTCTTTCTGTCTCTCTCTTTCTATCTTTGTCTCTCTGTTATCCCCGTGTAAGAAAAAGTTGCAATCGCCGCATTGCTAACAAAGCCACTCGACAACTGCAAAAATGTGGCCACTCCACTAGGAAGCAGTGGCAAGGTGGCAAGTGAACGGGAATGGGGGCATTGGCTATCTAGCAATTTGAAGATTTTTTTCTTTTTCTTTTTCTTTTCGCATGACAAGTGGCTGACAACAAAATTGCTGGAGCAGCCAGCTCCTACTAGCTCAGTGCTTAACAAAATAGCATTTGCCTGGCTTTTATTTTTATTTTGACTTTGATTTCCTTTTTGCATTGCATTTCCATTTCTTGAACCTCAAAAATACCATGGCGCTGCACTGCATTCAACATTAAAGCATGACATTCTTTTGATTCAACACATTTTTAACTATGCTCAGAGAACTTATTCTATTCCGATCTGCATTTGTTTTTATATCCTTTACGCATTATTATTATAGTAAATATTCCTTTTCATTTTTCACGCAGCACTTTACAAAAAGCGTTTATATTTTCTTTGCTTTTTAAATATGCTATCCACACCTACTATTTTCTAGCCCCACCCAAAAAGTCTTGGTTTCTAATATATTTTTAAAAATAACTTTAAATAGTTGTTTGACTAAAACACGTTTCTAACACATTTTAAAATCGATATCCCAAGATTGGTTAATAATATTCTTGTTCATGTTTTCAATAAAATAAATTTGTTTTGTTTTTAATTTCATAAATTTATTCATTGCACTTTGGAATTTAGTTATAAGCTGATTGGATAATAAACAAACAAGTTTTCCACAACAATTATTATTTGAAATTATACTTGAAAATGTATTTAAAAGCATTGTTTGTCAAAAAAAAAAGAGTTAATTGATATAAAATCTATAAGCTTTCGTACAAAAATTAAAGAATTTAACTTTAAGCCGATTAGAAAATAAATAAAAATCAGTTTAACACAGTTTAAAAATTCTGCTTAGCAATTTAAATACAGTTTATAAAACGGTTAAAAAAAACATGAGAAATTATAGATATGGAAGGACAAAAAAAAAAAAAATACAGAACGACAATCAGAAGCAATGCAGGAAACAGGAACTTCAAACTGACCTAGCCCACAAACACAATAAAATGGAAAATTGAATAAAAAATATAGGGAAAAATAAACATTAAGTTGACAGCCAACTGAGGGGGGTAGGAGGAGCGGTGTGGGCAAATAGAACGACTAAAAACTGATATGCAAAGATATGCATATGTATGTAGTATATAGATAGATTATAGCCAAAAGTGTTTGTAATTTTGTATATTTATGCATGTGGCATGTAGTTTGAATATTGATTTACGCATTCATAAATGCCACAAATACAAATGTGCCAGAAACAACAGCAACAAAATGCAAATTGCCAACTCTGACAACAACAACAACAGCAACAAAAAAAGTTTTTGCTGTTGAAATATCGAAATCAATTGCAGTTTTGTGAATAATTGGCGTGACCGATGCAAAAGTTCGATTCCGTGCACAAATACATATGCATGTATAACATACACAAATACATATGGAGTTCTGTTGTTTTTGTTGTTGTTGTTGTTGGTATATTGTCATCGCGCCAAACAGCGGCGTATGGCATACTATTTAAAATGGTATCCAAAAGAGATATACATTACACATTACCGAACGTGGCTGCCAAGTCTCTTGGAAATTCCCTTCACTGCATTCTTTTCCACACACACACACACACAGATATACGTGCACGAGAGGGTAAGAGAGAGAGAGAGAGAGAGCAAGCGAGCCAGTCTCTGAGAGATACTTTTTTGGGGCCGGCTTGCTTGGTTTAGTTGTTGTCTGTTGTTTGACTGCAGGGCTTATGTCGCCGTAGTCATTTATAGTGTCGTAAATTTTATTAGAGTGTCCCCCATTCGGAGGTTGCTGCCGCAAGACCTACTACTAGTCAAGCGAGGTTTGGTGAGCAACTTTAACATCGTAATCATCATCATCATGTGCAGCAGCATGAGGTGAAGTGATTATTTTGGTTTTGCAACTTGCAACCAAAACCGACCTAACACAATTCTTACTACGTTTGCATTCCATGTGTCTTTTGTGTATCTTTTGCAAGTCGTTTCTCATTTCAAAGGCCAAACGCAAACACAAGCACAACACACACAAATTTTTGAAAAGTTTTTAAATTTATTTGATGTAAGGAAAACTGATCTGACCCGCACATTCTAGCATCTATTGTTAAAGACTAGACAATGCCTTTACGCATTATCTATATTATAACTATTATTATTATTTTAACTTTTATTTGTTAAGTGCGGCGTTTGTTTGTGTGTTTTATTTTTGCAATTCATCTTCTTTTAGTAACTCAAAAACTTGAAGAGTCTAAAGTTCAAATGCTATCGCCACAAGTGGATTTCTCGCTTTTGAATACATTATACATACATAAACAAACATAGACATTTACAATTGATAAAGTCGCTGATGCTGATCTGTGGCAGCAACAAAATTCTCAGAATTTTGTCACTTTTTTTTTTAGCTGCTAACCTTTTGGGGTTATCTGCTAAGCTACAAATATGTACTCAAAATGCTTGAATTTCAATAAGACTTTTTGTATATTTTATTTACTTAAGCAATTTAACAATATATTAAATATTGCCTATAGAAACCCCAAATATCCATTCGATACTACCTCAAAAGTTTTTCAACAATTTAAACTCTAGGTAAATGACAAAATTGCTTGCGTTCGTGGCATTCTTGAAACTGAAAATGACAGCGTCGCAAACCAAGTGCAACCCACAATACAATTATTAATTCGTAAGCAAATTGCAAAGAGAGCCTGAGAGAATGCGCTCTTTAAAAAATTTGGGCTCTCTTCGCCCACACACACGAAAAAAATGCAGCGTTGCGCCGTTGTCTTTACCGGTTTTGCTTTTACTACGAATGACGAAGCGCGTTCGCTCAATTTCGTTTCGTTTTGTGTTGGTTTGGTTTGCTTTGGTTGTTGTTGTTTTTATTTCTGTTGTACTATCTTATAGATAAATTTGTATCTAACGGTTGATTGCAGTAGTAAATGCCGCTCAGCTGTGCTGCGTACCGGCCATATGTACAACATACAACAGTGTGTAGTTATGCGGGCCGCGCTCAGCAAACGACTTTGACTTGGACTTCGGCTCCGGTTTGTTTTCCAGTTTCAATTCCAGTCGGTCTGTGAGTATTGTGACTTTCATACTGGCTACAGAGCGTTCCAACGAGAGCGGGCATGCAACATCATCACTGCTGCTGCTGCTGCTGATGGCTGCGATGTCGCTTAGTGTCTGTTTGGTTCGGTTTGGTTTGTTTCGTTTCGTTTCGTTTGTTCGTGATTGTTCGAGGGAATAGTGCCAGCGTTCCGAACAGTCCGATATTAACTCTCAAACTGTACGGTTTGGCGGCGTTAACCAACAACGAGCAAAAGGCAGCGCGTCGTGTTTTCATGTTTTGTACTCTGCCATTTCACTTAAACAACTACAACTACAACAATAACAATAACGACAACGACAACGAAACAACAACAATAACAACAGCTATTTGAGAATACTGCAATAAACGATTGTTGTTGCAAAGTTTAAACAATTGAAGTGAGTGCGCGAATGAGAAATACGTGATAAAGCAATATAAATTCGACAAAATAATACTTAACTAAAATATATATATACATAGTATATATAAATATATGCCAATGTATTATGTTTTGAGGGCAAAAGAGAAATTAACTAACTTAAACTGTTATTGTTATTACCTCACATCCTGTTCTTTGTGTGCATTAACATACATATACACTTTGATTCTTATTCGCAATTTTGTCGCATACAACAAACGTTTTCAGTTCGCGACAACAACAAAATATTTTGTTTAATATATTTACTACATCTGTATATTAAAACAGGCGCGAAACGAAAAAAAAAAAAAAAAACTAGCGAAGCTATTTTTTCTTGCAGGCCAAAAAACATACATATATTTAAGCAATTTTTTCAAGTGAGTAATTTTTAATAATGCTCAGAACTTGCTCAAAACGTAGATCAACTTTTTGACAGGAAACTAGGTCAGAACTCATAATTGGTCTCGTGTATTTGGCTTAAATTTATAGTTTTTGGTGTTTTGTATTACTTTTATCGAAAGCCCAACCAATCGATAACTTTATCTGTGAAATTTTGTTGATTATTTCTACCATTTTCGGCCTAATAGCTTTCAATCTTAATCATTGATAATGGTAGTCATATAAAGATAAATACATATATATAAAACATGTTTTTAGATTTTGTAAACATAACGATTTTTAAGAAGAATGCATTATTGGTGCAAATATTTCTTTCTAATTTTCATACCACTTTTCTCAAAAAAGTGTTCCAATTATCGTATCGATACAAACTTATACTCTACGTTTAAAAGCAATTCTGACAGAGTATTATAAAAAAAATTGTCACTTGAAAAAATTTCAAAAGTTTATGCTTGGTTTTTTGCCTGTATGAAAAAGTAGAGTCGCATTTCTATTTTTCGCATCTTTTTATTATACAATGATTTTTTCCTACAAATTTACAAATGTTTGACCTGATTTAAAGGAAAATTTGCAAAATTCAGGCATGTACAGGGTATCTGTTAGTCGATCGCTGTCAATGAAAACACTTGTACTTGTTTTTGTGTATATTTTTTTGTATTAATATTTTTAATTTGAGCAACGAATCCGCGCTTTTCAATTGTAATATCCGGTGTAGCGGAATTTTATAGTATGTGGATCTGAATTCACACACACACACACATAAATATTAATATGCAAGTATGTGTGTGAGTGAGCTAGAAAGAGAGATTGTGATATACATTAATCGCATGAGTAAAATAGAGAATTTGATATCAACAAAAAAAACTAAATGCCTTGAAGCACATTTCATGTTTTTGAGAACTTTCTTTTGTATATTGAATATACTATATTGAATGGATTTGTGTGCTTTTTTGCCAACATTGGGGCTATATTAGGATTATAAGCTTACATTGACATCGATATATTTCCCTACTTTCCTTCTGAGAACCGCATATCTATACATTTCCCAGCTCTCGTTGCCATTAGCCAAATTTAATTAAAAGTAATTGGATCTTTCTTATAAACAATCTTACAATAATTGTTTCTTGCAGAGTATTAACAAAAATTCAATAGTAAGAAAATACAATTCTTCTTCTTCTTAAAAAAAAAAAAAAAAAAATCGTGTAACGCATTTAAACAATATAAATAAAAAAATTAAGTAAAATATCAAAAAGTGCAATCAATTGGTGCAATATTATATAAAATTTATTTGTATATATCGCCGCTGTGTTCATTGTTAAGCAAAAAAAAATAAATAACGCAATATAAACAGTTTTAAAAAAGAACCAAAAAAAAAAAAAAACTTTAAAAAAACCATAAAAGTGCAATTTATAAACATAACTAAATGTTTAATCATAAAAACATACATGTTTAATCTTAAAACCATACAAGTTTGAACATTTCTACAACTACTTTGGATTTCTTACAATTAATAACTAAATAATTAACAATTAACAACAATTATACCGTGGGTTTTATTCTACTTTTGCTTTTCATAAATTGTAAGTATTTAAATAATAAATTTATTTTAAAACTGGTTTGCGTTTGCTACTCTTATACCGAAGAACAATGTCAAAAAATTATTTGAAAATAGCTTCAAAGGAAATTATTTGAAGACCAAGTATAAATTTATAAAGTATTTATCACACGATGACGTTCATACTATGAATGAGGGTATACAATCTTCGGCCTAAGATATTAGACAAATTTGTCTTTGTTTATAAACTTTCTTATGTACTCAGGGAATTTTTTTTTTATTATGTATCTTCACTTTTTATTTGAAATCTATCTCCGGGCAGGTAATCAATTAATTTTTTAATGTATACACAGAAAGTTGTTGAGATTAATTGAAAATAATTTTTGAGTCGTGTTGAAATGACATAAAGTTTTATTTTTTGCATGATACGACAAAATCTGAGCTCAATACGTCCATCAAATAAATTTGTTTGGTGTCGTCTCCGTTGTAACTGGTGCCCCTTGTGCCTGTTGACGATGCGCTCACATGAGTGTTGTTGCTGTTGTTGTGGAGGCTTTTGTGTAAAGTTTTATCTACACTTAGATTTATTCAAACGCAAACACTTAGTTACAGTGTGCTCGTCAAATTGATTGTTTTTGCTCATGATAACAACAACAAAGAACATGCAATTTTGTAATTATTAGTTTTATGGTCTGTTTGAAACGATTTCATTTGATTGTAAACACACACACACACATATTTAGACTGCATATATGTTATACTGTATAATGTATACGGTGATTGACTTTTCTAGCTAATATAATTTTGGCTCGAATTGTTCATCCGGTGGATTTCGCATTCCGCAATAAATGCCTTAATAGACCATGTGGTTATGTCTTTGTGATCTGCACGCGGATAGTTTTTTTTTCTGTTTTTGTGTCAGTGTCTAAGGTCAGTGAACCCCAAACCAAAACCATTTACATTCACAACAGAAAGTTGCGTGTTTGCTTAGGCTCGAAATTACAACAAAAAAAAAAGTACACACAGTGCAAAAGAGATTCACGTTTTGTGGAGAGATGATGATGACGATGTTGTGTGTGTGTGTGTGTGTGTTGGGAACGGTTGCGGTTATTGACTTTCCCTTCTTCTGCGTTAGCCACTTCAATCATCATTGCCTTTTCATGCCATCAGTTCAGTTTATGAGTATTGTTTGCGATTCTTTGATTTTTGTTGTTGTGTTTTTTGGTACATCGTCCGAAATGTGTAAAATATACATAAATGAATATAAACAAATTTGATTTTGACGCTGGAAAAGTAACGCATTTGACCTAGAAAAGAGACTGATCAAAAAATACCCTGTGCAAAGCGGGAAAAGTTATTAAAAATATTTCATAAAAGCTAATAAAAACGTAACTTAATTGAGTTTATAATGGAAGAAAAACTAATTATGTATTTATTAAAATGCACTTTGTAAGAGCTAGAAAAATACTAAAAATACTAAAAAATAAGCTATAACGGAACTCAACTTGATTGATCTGGGCAAATCTTAACATATTTTCAATAAATTATGATAATTTAAAGTAAGTAAAAGTCTCAACGCATAGCTATAATAGGATCTTTCTAATTGAGTCTTTAATGCATATAAAAGTACATAAATTTCCCAACTAAAATATGACAAAAAACTTAAATTTCCATATTGGCATACTTAAAATTGTTAAAAGTCTATCTATATACATTTGTCTGTTATGTAAAAAAAACAGTAAAATTTTTAATTATTAAGACCTTTACGTATTTGTCTGTCAGGTAAACAAAATTTGTTTTTATTTTAATGCAGCTCAATTAATAATTATAATGGTGCATGTATCTGTTGTAATCGGTACCACCACGCAACCATTGCCGGAAATATCAATTCGAAATTATAATGCTTGCAAGCTTGACTAAAAATTCAACCAAACACACACACTTATAGTGAGAAAATGTGCTGCTGCTGGAATGGGCTGCAAGCGTGCACACTACCAGCAGGTCCCAGATCGAAGGTGTTAAGTAGACCCCGTTCATTAGCGGATGAGTTCAATTTATTGCGGCTTCGTAAGTCATATCATAACAGGAGCAAACCCGTAGAACTTAGCGAGTGGGACATTTGGAATGTACGAAACATGAAAATAGCCCAACAGTTGGCAAATTCTCTAGGCACATCCATAAGTGAAATTAACGAATTTTTGTATGAACTAACGCTGCAGAACTTTAGTCGCCTCATAAATCCCAGAGGCAGGGGCTGGAACAAATGTCGTGTGCCATTCTCCTCCGCTGTGATATGTGATCATTATTTGAATATCTTTGACTTGGATGGAAATTTGCGTGAACCGCAAAACCCGCAGGCTTTGTTTGAGTTGCTTCAGTTAATTCAAGACATTGTAAAATTAGATAGTGATGTTGACCAGAGTGAACGAGCTGATATTAAAGAAAGGTTATACAGAAGCAGGCCGTTAGCCGACCATATCGACGATATGGAAATGAAAACAAGCGAGTATAATCAGTATGGGAAATTTGATCGGTATGGGAAATCTGATGTCTCGCTTTCCAGTCGCATATCATTAGCAAATTCATCTTCTGGACACTCAAGAAAAAGTTTGGCTCTAACAAACTCGGTTCAAGGAAAAAGACTTAGGGCATCCGACATGTTGTTGACCGATGATAAAGGAAGACGACGTGGTCATGGTAGCATGCAGTTAATTACTTTACGTACGGCTCAAGCAAACATTTTAAGGACTATGTTAAGGAACATGACCGACTCCGATCGAATGCTTAATGCCATCTCCGATGCCGATTTGTTAGTAAGCAAAGATCGAAAGAGATTGAAGAAACTAAATTCCACAAAAACTGCACAAGAACTATCATCGTTTTATGCAAAAGCCGTCACCCAACAACCAAAGGTTGCAAGACTGAAAGATTCTAAATCGCATAAATTCTTCAAAGAAGTGCTAGCAAAGCAAACAGATAAAACTGTTGACAGTGTTGCAGAATCACATCAATCATCTCAACCAGCTAAAGAACGTCGATATTTAGCTGAACCACTTCCCGTGCTGTTTCATATGCCATACGATGCTGCAAACCGTTTGTCTTGGTTGCGTCGCGAACCGAACCAGTTGCGCATGCAGGAAAACGGCCAAGTGGGTGTATCTCGTGTGCGTCGCTATAGGCGTCAAGAATCCCTGAATTCCGTGAATGAGGCCCGTCAGCGCTTCTCCATACACAGCGTGAATAGCGATTATGATGTGCCTGTTGTGACACTGGATAAGAAACCTGAATACCGTCGAATCTTTTCATCCGTCAACAGGAAGAAAAGAAAACATAGCAAGCCATCGAATGGATAATAAATTTATAGTCAACAAATTTAAAGTACTTTCTGCGGCTATTAAATTTGTAATCTATAAAAATTACTATTTTTGTCTTCTTTTTGTTAATGCCCCCCCGTCTCGTAAGCTATGCAGCTGTCACTAGATCCATCAAAAAATGTCAAAATTACAATCCGCACTGGGAATAGCCGAAGAGGCGCTGTTGTCTGGCCAACAATGTTGTACTTTGGTATATAAAGAGCGTGTTTTAAAAATCACTGCTTGATGACAATTTGACGGTGTTCTCAGTGGACCAAAAATTTCCAAAATGTATTTAAAACTGCTGATATTTTTATTATGGCTGTCAGAAAAAAACACTTAGAAAAACAGGACAAGGGTTTCAAGGGAATTAGAAAGTATACAAACTTCTGAAACTTATTTTTCCGAAAGTATTTTAACTCATCTATTTAAGCTAAATCTTGGAATGTTTTTAGTATCGATACATAAGTATCAGCTCTATCGATAAATTGGATATCCTTGAATTCAATTAATCGATATAATTAATATTCAAGGCTGTTTAAAATTGTATCGATAAACGTATTATCGCGAATAGAACCTGGCTTTGATTTCCATAAGCTTCTCTTTGCGCTCTCTTGATCACAGAGTTAAACCGTTAAGTGGTTTAGTAGATCTTTCGTCGTTGTTCAACACTTCTGACAGTGTCGACTTCCAACCAAAGTTGGCAAAAGTTTCTGGTAGTTTGTGTGTGTGTTTGTCAACATTTGAAACAAAGTATAAACTATGTATTTTATTTGAAATATATGTATGTATGTAGTACTTATGTATTTCCAATGAATCTGCTGCTGCTTCTCCTTCTTTCATTTTTAGCACTCTCGCGTTGGCATTTTATCTATCAATTGCAAAAGATTTTAGCATAGCAGCAAATGTTTTTTTCTTGTTGTTCTTTTTTTGAGACGAAGTTGTCGTCGTTTTTTTTTGCCACTACAACTCATACTTGCTTCGTTTTATGCTCATTTGTTTCGACCGCGACGTTTGCCAAAAAGCCAGGCTGTTTGTCCATCTTTGCGAGTATGTTAGGGGGGTGCGAATCTTCATCATTCCCCCGTCCTTTAGTCTCATATCAACTTATTTCCAGTGCGTATGTGTGTGTGTGTGTGTGTGTGTGAGAGTCAAAATCTACTTAAATCGATAAAAACTATCAAATCTGTCCGGGGCGTTTATGCCGCTGAGTTCTGAATCAGAAACCCGCCGTTTGTCGTTTTGCTGCTGCCTCTTTTCGTCACTCATACGACATGTGCGCCCAATGATGCGCCACCAAAAATCGTCTCCCATTTGCCTTTTGTCGGTCGTTCTGTCTGTCTGTCGGTCTGTCTGCCTGTCTGTCATCTGCTTGTTCTTCTTGGTCGCCACTCATTTTTCGCCCATGTTGCGTATGCTGTCAAATCTCTTCCGTTAGAGCCTTCGATGCTGCTGCTGCTGGCATTTTTTTTTCTTCTTTCTTGGCAGCAG
Source organism: Scaptomyza montana (assembly GCA_018904305.1). Lineage (NCBI taxonomy): Eukaryota > Metazoa > Arthropoda > Insecta > Diptera > Drosophilidae > Scaptomyza > Scaptomyza montana. The sequence goes on from JAEIGR010000004.1 coordinate 5,411,469, forward strand.
TTACCAAAAAATTTTTCAGCCATTGTTGTTGCCATGTCCGTTCTGGCACCAACTTGGCCCGCAGGCCTTCGCTTATTCTTTTAGTATGAGAAGAGTGACTGTAGAGGGGATGAGGGTCGACGGGAAGGGGTGATGAGCGGAGTTGGTTTGGTGCGTTAGGCAGGACCAAAAATCAGACAAACCAGGCAGCAGTTCCGTTCTTCTTCATTTCTATACTGTTGTCATGCCGACACAACATGTACGTTTTGTGTGTGTGTGTGTGTAAAGGCGCCGCCATTAAAGGGTCCACAGAAAAGAAGAAAAAAAAAACTAAAATGCTATGCGAATAAACTGAACATTTAGCTACATTTTGTGCTTTTTGAGCAGCCTGCATACTAAATTACAAAACAGTAAAGAAATTCACATGATTAATTGTAATAAGTTTAACTGTTTTAGACATTGTTTGTGCATTCCTTCTTTATTATGTGTTTCTATTAAAACAAAAATCACGCACTTCTAATGTTTTTTTTTATATGGTTTGCGTGTCCCGATTTCACAATGAGCCGACAAAACGAAACTAAAAAAACAAAAATATTCTAAAAACAACACACAATCACTTCTAAGTTGTAATTATGCAAGAGTGTCACTTTAATCGTTCTTAATATATATATAATCTGCTCGTTAGATAATAATAAACAAGTTCTAGCCCCCCAATGTTGTTGTATAGTATAGTTTGTAGTTTTAGTAAATCAACTAATTGTCAAGTACTAGATTTTTAATTTGTTAAAGCCGCATAAAGAGATTTTATTTTGTGATTTAATGCTCAAAGCGAATAACGCATTTTTTGTAGCCTTAAGCAGTTGTTGGATTGGTTTATTGCGATAAAATCGCGTTAATTTTTTTTATTTTATTATAGTTTCTATGATATTCGTTTGAGAGCTTAATTTGTTTTTAATTGCACGTTGACATGCAAACGTAAGTTCAACAGAGAAAAAATGTCAAGTTTCCTTTGTTAATCTTTCTGAATTTCATTTAGAACCAACCTAAATCTTGTTGCTCAACCTAAAACTATTGCTGTCGAATCAAAATAAATCAATAAATAGCCCCATCAAATAAGTTATGTTCAAACTTTGTTTATGCCTCTAATTAAGACCTCTGACTTTTATGATACATAAAACCAAAACTTACTTTTCGCCAAAGTCCAATCAATCAATCAATCTTACTTAACTATTTTTATGCAGTTGGGAAAAGAGTATCGCTTACTCGTCTAGCATTTTACAGCTATATATACAAGACTGTAACAAATTACTTGTTCTTTCTTTTATATTTTATGCTCAGTGAAACTGCAAATTTTAATAAAAGTAAAATGGCGTAATTAAAATTTCTGCCAATTAGCGGCGCCTGCGGTTCGCTTACAAAAAAATAAACGGCATTTTTTTATTATGGTAAAAGAAGGAAAAGCGAAAAGTACAATTAATAAAAACTCAACTGCAGTCAAGACGCGCCCCTGTCATTAACATAGTCAGAAGCAGCATTTTTGGTAACAAACAAAAAAGTGTAACAAAGAACGTGTTTAAGAATACATATTGTAAAGAAATGTTCAAGCAAAGGCTAAGAAAAGGCTATAGCATGTGAAAACCATTCAAACAAATTACAAGTTCTATTTGATACTGCTTACAATCTGATTACATATTATTTTTAATAGTTGCCAAATGTGTGCATTGGTGTTTAACCTATCATGCTTGTACATTACTCCGTTCTTGCATTGTAATGCTGCAGCATTGTTACAGCATTTATGAGATAAGTTTTTTTTTTTCTTTTACTGTCAACAACAATTAAATTACATTTTAGACTTTATAGCCTCGGCAATGTAGCTTTGCTTGCAAACTACAAACTACTTGTAAAATTTATCTTCCATTTTTGGTTGCTGCTGCAGACACCAAACTTCAATAAATTCTAATAATTTATATCGTTGCCAGTGAGTTGTCTTGTCGCAAGCTGGCAACTTGCAACTGCAATTATTTTGCAGTTTAAAACGTATGAAATTGTATATTTTGTGTTGCAACAATGAACCTATGGCTATATAAGCATAAGAGAACAATCGAGCAAAGTGTTCTAGCACAAATTGATTTTTGATTCACAATATTCGACGATTCAGTAGGAACAACTATGCAATATATATATATGTATATAACAGCTTCCAATTTGGTTTAGTTTTTACTTTCACACTTTGCATGTTTGATTTTGAGGCATGCTAAACAATTGAAGCTATTTGCATATGTAAACAAATGTATCTGTACATAAAACAATTGCTGCTAAAGTTTATGCAATCCACTGTAATTAGCCACACAGACAAAGTTTTCTTTATTTTTGGTTTTTTTTTTTTTTTTTGCATTGTTGTTATCTGCCAAAAGCTGCATAATGCAAGCGTGTGGACTCCCGACGGCGAATTGAAAAGTTTTTTTCTTCGTCTTCTTGCTTTTCTGCTACAATTTGTGAACAATAACCAGAAATGCCAGAAACCCACACCAAAGATAGTACTGCCATTAACATAAGAGAGCAAGTTTTTGTTGCTGTTGTTGTTGTTTGAGGCTCATTTTGTGAAGATGTTGTTGTTTAAAGGGTTATAAAGAAAATTGCATTCAGCTTGTTGGTCGCATATTGAATCATGCTGCAATGCTTTTGTCTTATGCAATTAACTTGATTGGTGAATGTGGCAACAATTTGCATGCAACTGACTGACGACGACGACGACAGACACAGCGACTTATCTCGTTTCCAGTGTGAAACCACAAATTATTGATCAGCAGCAGTTAGCTGACGTTGTGGCTAAATTAACCCAAAAACCATTTAGACGTAACGAAATAACAACACATACACTGCAAAAATATCGGCTGCACCCTCGCTTGGCGTGGCCAAGTGAAACGAGTACACTAGCCAAGATATATGTTTGTATGTATGTATGAACACCTTACTAGTATTGTCGTCATCGTCACAGTAACAGTTAGTAGAGTCATCGTCTCGTTGCTTGAAGAAAGCTGTGAAATGTGTATGCCACACATTGGCTGCATTGAATGGTTGCACTTGCCGCACAATTTTAAGCGACTCTTTTGCCTTATCGCTTAAGCGTCTAAGCGCTTATTCATGGCTCTCACTTGCTACTACTTGGCCAACATGTCTATTAACGGTAACAAGGTAAATGTTAGAAATTTGCCGTTATTGCGGTTGTTTGTTTGTTTGTTTGTTGTTGCTGCTGCTGCTGCTGCTGCTGCTATTGCTGCCGTTTGTGGCTAACACACAAAGTAAGCCATTTTTAGAGGCAATGTATTGCAGAAGCACAAGAAGCTGAACAAAACGACAACGAAATAGTATAAGAAAAGAAAACAACGATCGTCTTCTTCTTTTTGTTTTTTCTTATCGAGTTGTCTTCACAAGTTCTTCAAAGTGCAGTTTTCGTTGATCTGGTTTTATTATTTGATTTAAAGAATGATTTTCAGTACAAAAGTTATCTTAGGAATAGAATTTAATATCTTTTTTACCATGCAGTTTTACTCAACTTTTAGCCAAGTTAAAATATTCATGTTCTTCAGACGTTGGAGTCATAGATAAAGCTATCACCATTGACGAACACACGCGTTTTTGCAAAAAAAAAAAAAAAAAAAAAAAAAAAAAACAAATGGTCTCATCAAGCGGCTCAAAAGGTGTCGCAAATGCGTTGAGTGGTGTTCCCCCCTGCGGCGACAACAGGGTGTGAAACCCCTTTATTCTCACCCACTTAATGACAGTCGGTCTAGACAATTCTGACACAAATGCGAGCGCCAGGGTCTCTAAGAAAGTCGGTAGCTTCCAGAAAACTGTCTGTTGCGAGAAATAACGAAAAGAAGAGATAGAAAGAAGAATGAAAGAAAGGCAATTGCAAAGCTGCGTAAATTACCGCGTAGTATTTTTGTTGTTGTTGTTGTTGGTGTTGTTGGCGTTGATGTTGTTCTTGAACAACGAACGTTGTCGTTTGGCGTCGACATATTGCTGACAACAGTGCGTGTGTTGTCATATTGTCTGGAAGCCCAGGTGTGTGAGGTACTTGAGACAGTTGTGAGAGCACATATTGAGACAGGTGAAAAGGTGGTCTCTTACCTATCTATGTTGTTGTTGTTGTTGTTGTTGTCTATGCGAAGGTAGTTGATGTTGCCACTTCTTCGAATTGCAGCAGACGCACTATATATAAATTAGATACGATTAAGTATACGCGACTTGTGGGAATAAAGAATGAATTACACATAGAAAATAAGCTCACAAAATGAAAGCTGCTTAAGTCAAAAAAAAAAAAAGAAACGAAACATCAACAAACTTAACAACCAACTCTTCAACAAATTCATCATGTTGCGCCACAGTTGAGAAAGAGAAAAAAATGGAGTTTGTGTAATAAGACAATGGCCGGACAAGACGGAATCTGAATTTTGCCAACTTTTAAATGACTTTATGGTAGAGTAACCCAAATAAAAAGGAGCCGCAGATTATAATAAATATAGCAAAATTTACGTAACCGGCATTTCATGGCATTTCCGCCCTTATATAAGGTATAAACAAATTATTAATAGGTTTAAAAGCCGAGTCGAGCTTGCGCTGTCTACAGCTTTAAACAAATATTGTTAAATTGATGTTTTTTCGCAGAAGGTAATATGTACTTGTCATCGAGTAACGAATGGAATTTCAAACGGATTTTGTGTGAAAAATTGATTGAACGATGAGATTTTGTATGAAAATCTTTGTTAATTGAAGTTTTGTTGGAAAAATACTTTTGAACCTTCGAATTAACTCCGGAATTATAAATTTAAAAAAATATATAATGAGTTAAAAACATGAAATAAATAAAATTTAAAAACAAAAACTACTTCATGGATATCAGCATGAATACTTCTTGGGTAATAAGAAGTTTAGTTGCCATTTATAGCTATTATTTAACTTAACTTTTCAAAAACATTTATAACTCAATCAACCCGATAAAGACTATAAATACCAAAATAAAAAAACTGGGAGCAGCAAACGCAAACAAAGTTTCAACATTGGAACTTTAGCAATAGTTATTAATTTGTGGCAAACGTATGCTTGCCGTCTTCTTCTTTCCATGTTTTTGTTTCAGATAAACGCGTACACATATACATACTATATAGTCTTGGCAACAATAAATTGAAGAATGCAGCAGGCCGATAAGCATTTGCTAAGCAATTGACTCTCTCGACTGTGAATATCTGTGAAATACCAGGAAAGCGAGTTGGAGAGAGAAAGAGATACGGTTGTTGGATACCCGAAAGTTTCTAGTATGGTGCGACTTAATGTTGCCGCACAGCAAAGTAACGTCAACAGCAACACTAACAGCAACAATAGTAACAGCAACAACCACATTAACACCCACAACATTGAGAGCAGCAACAATGCGGGCAGCTGCTCATCGACAACATCGTCGACGACGAGTTTGAATAGCTTGAATGCTAGCAGCAACAACAACAACAACAACAACAACAATAATAATAATATTGTAATGTTGCAAAATAATACACCGGTCCCAGTTGCTGCCACACAGCAGCAACCACAGTGGCAGCAACAGCAACAGCAGCCCTTGGAAGGTGCTGCGTTGCCAGCATCGCCGCCACTGTTGCAACAAACGGCGACACCGCCACAGGGTGCCCAAATAGTGCCACCAGTTTGTGCACTACATCATCCGCAGCTGCTTGCGGCCATGCAACACCATCATCATCACCATCATATGTTGCAGACAGCGCCGCCGCCGCCGCCGCCCTTGCACCATGGCCCACTACCACCACCAACAAACCCAGCAGCAGCAGCAGCAACAGGACCACCCCAGCAACAGACATCACAATCCCACGAGAATGGACACGGTGGCATCTCGCCCAACGGCGGCAGCTCCGGTGGCAGCTCCTCAGCAAGCAGTGTCAGCAGCGTGTCAAGCAACAGCGGTGGCGGTGGTGGCAGCCATGGCAGCCATGGCAATAACTCAAGCAATGGCACCAATGGCATAGGACCACCAGTTAACGCTCCCCCGCTGCCGCCCGGGCCACTCTATATACAATATCCCGGCGAGTTCTTTCCCTCGGAATACTATATAGCACCGCATCCGCACGAGGGCATCTGTCCACAGCATCCGCATCATCCGCACGCGCATCAGCATCATCATCAGCCCATGTGCGCCATCTCGGCGGAATATGGTGAGTTTATCCCTACGAATTGAAAATCTTACGCCCTTTTGGTCACTGATGCCTGCCTGTCAGTCACACACAGCTGTTGCTGTCATCCTCGACAGCGGCCAGAGCATCGAAAACTTGTCAAGCAAACTTAATCTTTAAGCCTTAAGTAGCATGGGGCTGAGAAATAATATTACATTCACCGATAACAAAGGAGTATTTCTATCTTCTTGTGTAAACTACATGTATGTTTTGCAATTAAACTACGCATCTGCTTAACGTATTTAAATAATCGCTGTAGGCAAATTAATTGTTTCAACAGCTAACACTTTGAAGGTTAATTTGCAGAAAATTCGATTTGCTCGACTTACTGAATTCAATTCATAAGTTTGCACAAGCATTTACAAACGCAAATAAGAATGCTATAAATGCGAAAGCTGAACTTGGAGATACCCTAAATAAAGTTATCTATAATGTTAAATGTAACTCGGAAAATAAGAAGAAAAAAATTATTACTAAAATCAGCTAAAGTATAAAAAAGGTCTTTAATTTTTGAGCTTAATCTAAAGTCTCTCAGACGGATTAACGACTTGATTATTGTTACTGGACAAAGTAACATACATACTTTTTTTCACAGCCACAGCATACTTCCTTGAACCCATTTCTAATAAGCTTAAAGTTAAAACAACAAACAACAAAAAACACAGTATCAGTGAAATAGTATAGTGGAATTACCAGAACCGGCTTCGAGCATGACACGAGTATTACGCCCACACAATACAGAATATTGTTGTGCACTCGAGTTTCCGAACGCGAGAAGATTATTTTAAAATGAAAACAGCATAGGGTGTTGATTTCATGAACATTTGCAAAAACGTATGTGAAAACTCATTAAGATAAATTACACAAAACTGGTTGAAAATAAGGTGGTCTCAATTTTAAACAACCATTTATGTTGCATGTAAAACACCGAAACACCCTGTATGTACACATAAGTGTGTTGATATATGGCTTATCTATGTGCATAGCAAACTTACCAAATACCCATAGAAGTCAAATTCATTCGTATTGTAGAAAGAAAGAAAGAGAACGAGACAGAGAGAGCATTAGCCTCACTATCAACAAGACAACAAACCCACATGCAAACTGAGTTGCTTAACTAGAAGTGGTTCAGGCCAAGCCCAAATTGCTACCATATTCGTTTTTGCAAATAAAAGGAACAAGAATTGTAGTAGTTGTAGAAATAGTAGTTATTTGCTTTTGCTGATCGAAAAAAAATAAAGGAAGGCTAAAACAAAGACGCACGATTAGCTAGTGGGCGGAAGGAAGGCAGGAAAAGGAAAGGAAAGGAAAGGAGATTGTTGACAATAGTATAATTGAATTTAAGCAAGTTTGACTCAACCTAGAAACCTCAATAGTAGCCATCATTATTAATTTATCAGTGTCATTAACCTTAATTGGGCTGCGTCTGGGAGGCTGTTGCTTTTGAGAGAACATCAACAAAGACAACAAGAACAACAACAAACGCAACCCGTTCATAGACCGACTGTGAATCTTAAGTAGACACACACACACAATTTGAGGGAGATTGAGTATCTTGTCTGTAAACATACATAATGCCGAAACAATAATGAAACAGCAACTTGATATTGAGTTCACAAGTTGATTAATTCAATTCCAGCTTTACACAACGATACACGTGTCAAACTTTTCTCAGCGTCTTTGCTTTACATTATTAATTGAATTTGCATGTGGTCTGAAAACTATCAACTCCCATTTCCTGCTTCCACGACTTTTTGTTGTTGCTCTACCAAATCTTGCTATAGTTTAGAAAGCCAGCTGAACGATGATAAGTAAATTTGAAGCTTCAAGTTGAAGTTTAGCAAAATTCTTAAAAATAATCTAGGACAAATTTGTTATAATAACTTTGAACACATTTCATCGTTTATAAGAACAAGGTTTTCTCCTTTATGCATTTTTTTTTTTTAACTCTTAAGTCTAGCATTATGTTTCTAAGTGTAGACATATGCTTTTACTGCGGCTCGTTATTTACAATTACAAGCAAGTGTAAATGTCTCCACCACGCACTCCTGACCCGTCCCGTTTGTTTAGCTAATGAAAGAGCGAGAAAAACTCCGCCGATTTCACAAACCGTTTTCCTGTCGCCTTCCACTGCCTTAAACACTCCCACTTTTCTGCCTGCCCTGATTGTTGTTAATCGAATAAAGTTGCAAAGGAAATGGCACTAAATGCGTGTTGGGCTTTCGGCCTGTAATGGAATTTGCTCCCGGGGCGGTCCACTCTCAACGACGACGACGACGACGACGATGTTGGAACTATATAAATATTGATATGGTTGTAGAGCATGTTATAATTATAAGAATGTTGGGTATACGCCCCCTCTATTCCCTCTGTGTGTGTGTTTGTGTGTGCGAAATTGAGTCGCATTTCTTTTGTTTGCTTTTTAGCAGGCAATATTTCTAGTTTGTAGCTAAGTTTTTGGCGTGACAATTGTTGTTTGGGTTGCTACTGAATTGAGTTGACATAGTTTTGACTACATTGTCCAAGCTTTTATCAACGAAAAACACAAAATTCCACCTAATTTGCTATGCCACGCAAATAGCTAAGTATAGAAGAGACGATAAATGTAAGTGCTGATAAGTTGTTGTTGTTGTTGGAACTTTAAGACTTGAATTATAATGCAAAGAATTCATTTATCGGCTTAGCTTTACTTTGAAGAGAGATGATGCTAGTATATTACTTTTTATATATTTTTGATACTTTTTACTGAGAAAAACATGAAATCATTGTACAAAAAACCAAACTTGCAAGTGAAGAAAGAGAGAGCCAAAGCCCAAAGTTCATTCGTACAATGAACTTGTCACACTTTCCACTCCAATTCGATCTGACATGGCTTTTGTGAGGGGCGGCAGAGTCAGCAATCTATATAGTCAACAAAACTAGAACAATAGCAACGACGACGACGACGACGACGACAGCATTAAGCATTGTATACATCAAGTAATGAAAAAACCCCTCTTCAGCCAAAGATTCCATGGTCATAAATTATATTATATACATTATTTGTTTCTTTTACGTTCGCATTGGTCTTTTGCCTAATCTGTTTGGTAATATTTCTTAATTAACTCATGACCAAAGCAAATGAAGCTTCCACCCAGCTTTAGCATCTTTTTCAACATCTTCAACATGTACTTCAAAGAATATTCAAGTATTTGTAGATGTTTCTCGTTACTTGTTGGGTTGTTCTTGCTCTTTTGTGTATGTACAAACATTATTATGTCGACCCTCTGCACTTTTAACCTTTTGAAAAGCATTGAACCATGCTTTAATCATTTTAAGACAGCGCTTAAGACAAGTCAAAAAAGATATACAAACTTAAAGCATGAGAATTTGAGCTTTTGAGTTTTTCAATCATTTTCTTGTTAGTGAATTCAATAATCTAATTACTTTTTTAAAGTTAACACACAGTGTTTGTCTTTTCGCTCTCTTTCTCTGCGCTTCTCGCATCGTTTCACACTTTCTCATCACAATTAACTTTCTGGCCAAGTTGCAAGTTTCACAGCATACAAGGTCAATGCTCGCTAGCAAAACCGCACCTGATGTAAACTGTGTCACGGTAATGTTAAGAGAGAGGGTGCAGAATAACACACACACACACACAAACACACACAATAGAATGCAACCAAAGATCTTTTTTATCTAGGTTGTTGAATCTCGATTTCCAAACAATGCTTCTGGCTGCCACACTCGGCTGGGCAAATACTTTCAGCTCACACACACACACACACACACACGCACACACATTGCTCCATTTTAGGTTTGCTAAGTTTGATGGCTGCTGTTCAGAAGTTGATTGTTATTATTACTGCATCGAGAGTTCTGCTAGTATGTAGGTATTTGTAGTTACTTTGCGAAAACGAAGCGAAGGCTGATGTCATAATGCATCAGATCTAATGTCACTTCAAATGTAAGAAATCAGGTATGTGTACATAAGTTAGTTTAAGTACTTATACTATTCTTTTGCTGAGAACTGAGAACTCAAAACTGGTTGTCTCAAAAACTTGTTCAATTTTACGGCAGTGCAGATTTATTGATTCAACTATATTTCTTTTGGTGTGTTTTTGTTAAAACCTTCTTCATTTCTATACATAGGTACTTATGTTTTCAAGTGTACTTACATTTTCAAGTATGCCGAATTATGATTGAGTGTAAAAAAAAGAGTTTTTGACATGCTGCAAGTTCTGTCGAGCTAATGACAAACTTTAGCATCAAAAATGACAAATTGCTTGCCGCCAGCTGTGGCCTGATGAGCCGGCAAGTAAAAAACATAGAGACAGCTGGAAAATCCTATAGAACTACTAAAAATTCTCAACTAGAACTCACCCTCTAACAACCACCAATTCCTAACCAATTTTTGTACCCGATATTCATGTTTTTATTGATGTTTGGAATCTCAATCATATTTCGTACATATGGTCGAAAATTAATAATAAAAAAAAGAGAGTACGAAAAATCCAATCATCCTACAACGCTCTTTAATCTCTCTTTTCAATGTTTAGACAATGCGAAACGAAACAAAACCAATCAGAGAACCAAAAATGATAAAGAACAAAAGCAACAACAATTGCTTGAAAGTTTCAGGTTGAAACGTGTGCCGCAATTTTCGATTAAATTCTCATTTTTCGTTTGTGCTTATTGCCTTTTGTGAGTAATTGACATTTGGTTTTTGCAAAACGTAAGCCGTTTAGGTATTTCAATTTGAAATTTAAACTCTGTGAACTAAATAATGTTTAGTGTGGAATTTAATAACAAGAATGAATGAACTTGTTTCTAACTTATGTATAGAATGTGCTTCAAAAACAACTTATAGGAAAAAAGATTTTTGAAATATGTTTGTGAACACTTTCTTTGTTTAAATTTGAAAATGTATTTACTTAGAAATGTACATAAATTCTCTAAAAATACTTTTACTAGTAAGATAAACTGTCGCAAATATCTATTTAAGCTTCTAAGCAATCAAACATAATTAAATAAAAGAGTTTCTCCTTTGCTGTTAACTATAAATAGTACTTCAAAGGCGTAAGAATTCTTAGAGTAACATCTTGAAAAAGGGCGAACTGTTCTTGATAATTGTGACCCTGACCTTTGAACGCCGCTGCACTGCACAAACAAACAATTCCAGTAATTAATTTGTTATTTAATATAATTGTACAACGTAGTACACACACACACACACACTCTTTTGTTCTATACTTCTCTCTCTATCTTTCACATTTTCCCCACTGACTCTCTCTCTCTCTGTCCCTATTTTTCTCTCTTTAATCAGTTTATTGCATGTCGGTGTGACTGACTCATGCTTAATTTGTGTACATTGCTCGCAGTTGTGCTCACATTTGCATACGATCTGTTCTCAAAGCGAAATGAATGTACAATGGTAAACAATTAAACAGATAATTGATTAACATTTCAGTTTCAGATGTGGAAAATGTCAATGCAACTGTAACGAGTTGCGATTTTAACTGATATGCAAATTTATATATCTTTCTAACCGTAAAGTATCCTAACTAACAATCTACCACTTTTTAATTGCATTTAAATAGATTGTGCATTATCTAGAACTAGTTGCTCAAAGCCAAGTTTCTTGTTAGCTAATTTTTAGCCTGCAAAAATTTGCATATGAAAGTGACGCAGTGTCAAAGTCAAAAGAAAGTTTTGTTGCAAGATAATAATGTTAAGAAAATATGTGACGAAAATTCTATTAACAAACAAGCTCCCTCGCGTATACGGTTTATGTACTTTTGCCACAAGCTCACATATGGATCGAGCAAATAGAATTTGTTGGTATCTTAGCTTCGTCACGTGTAAGAAAAAATACACTTTAATTGACTTTTAATGAGTGAGTGGCACAATTGTGGGTGGGGTGTAAAAGAGAGGACGGAAGGATGGGAGGGGGCAAGAGAAGTGTGTCTAGACCAAAAGAGATCAAAGCAGCGCCATAAAATGCGTCTATGAACTATGAAGGGGGAAATTAAACAATATCAGTTGACAACATTAAAACAGTGCAAACATAAATCTCATACAAACTCAAACACACGCACAAATACCCATACATATACAAAAGTACCCACAAAATGGCGTACAGTATCTAAAATGTACATTACACATGTATGCATTGTATGTGCGTGTGTGTGTGTATTTGAACATATTTTATGTGTCTTTTGAATGTATTTTATTTATATCGTCGCATTTTTCTTAACTCTGGTAAAAAAAAAACATATATATATATATATTGCAGCCGGAACGGCAGCGCCGGCTTTCATTTGATTTGTGTTACTCTTCCCGTTGTTGTTGTTGTTGTTGTTGTTGTTAGTGTTGTTGTCACTGCCACTGGTACTGCTCTTGGCTAGGGCCACTTATGGCCATAGCGCCCAACGGAGTTCAACAACCGACAAAAAAAGGAGGAGCAATGCAAAAAATTGGCATCAAACAACAGAACTTACTTTAGATAAACGGAGCGAAGGGTTGACTGGAGAAGCCATGACGAACACAGCAACGAAGGAACAAGGGGTGACAAGGGAACGCTAAAAGGGGAGCCCAGTGCATGTAGAAGTGGCAGGCAACATACACACACATATGCAATGTGCATTAAAATTGTAACTATAACAGCTTCCATCTTTCTCTCACACAAAACGCAGCCATTCCATCTATCATCTCATACTTTTAGCCTTTTGCACAAGTTAAGTGCAATTCATGTGACGCTCGTATATATTTTTTTCTTTTTTTCTACAATGTTGCCGCTGTTTCTGTTTCTCATCCTGCAGTTTGGATTGCTCATATGTGTGTGTGTGTGCTCGATTTGATCCAAAACTTTTTTGGGGTTTTTTACATATCGTTTTTATGTATTCATTGCAGAGGATATTATAATTTTGTCAAAAATGTGTTAGGTCGGCAATAGCCTAACGGTTAGAGAAGTTGGTTTGAATACAATTGATTTGATTTCGTTAAAACACAAGTTAGATTCTAGAGTCTGGATTAAAGCTGCATTGAAAATGGCAAACATGTTAAAGTCAATTTTATATATTTCTGGCACTGCTCCAAAGTCATATCTTTGTATAAACTGAACCCCATTCACTTGATTACTGATTGAAGTTTCGCGAAAAAGTCGTAAATAGTTTACACAAACGGCGAAGGCTTTAATCATAGTATTCATCAGCTTGTCAAAACTTATGTCTCGAGTCTGGCTTAAAGTTCAATATTAAATATCGTACTTAAGTAAAGATTACAGTGCTTTCAATTAAGATTCAAAAGCATTTTCTAAGAATCTGATTATTAAATAAATTATCTTTACATTTTTTGATTCCTGATTTTATCTCTTCTACTATTTGGCATTCATGACATTTCGTTTCTAATTCGTTCTTTTTTTCTCATTTATTTTCTCGTTGCAGGTAAGCGCCAATCAACTACATACATACATAGAACATACTAGGTATATTCCATGGTATTCGTTATTCAGAAGTGTGAGTGCAAGTGACAAGCTCAACGCCGCTTTCAATTGGCGGCTGTTGGCCAAAAACTTTTGAATTCAATTCAATTCAAAAAAAAAAAACAGAAAACAAAAAACCGTAGCTTTGTAGTATTCTCTGTGAACTAAGTTAGCCAAGTTAAGCTGGTTGGTTGTTCGCGCACAAGGTTAGACAGACAGAATGCGTTCTTTTCGCATTTGTTGTTGTTGTTGTTGCCGTTATGCAATAATGAGAATGTGGCATCCCACAGCCCACAACCCACAAGCCATCTAAAGCTTTTTTGTCGCTGCTTAAAAGTTGGCAGCAGACGCCTGAATCCCCCAAACTTTATATATATATAAGTATATTTCTTTTTTGTGTGCACGTGCAGTTTTGCGGCAAACGGAACGAGGCCAGGGTGAGGCCATATCTTGTTCTTTGGATCATAGGAGTGGCAAGAGTAACACACACACACACACACACATACATATATATAACGGTGTGTCTGGATGATGTCACTGCTCGCTTAGTGCTTAGCATGCTGTCCGATTCAAGAATAAGTAAAAGAATTCTAACTACACACACACACACACACACACAGCTGTCAATATGGCAACTGCAAAGTCTTTTTTGACAGCTTCGTTGGAGTACTTTGGCACTTGTTGCCCAGCGTAAAATCTCAGCCAAAGACAGATGACATTACTGTTAGTCAACGACCACGCCTATCAATTTTACTGAAAAGTGTTGCAAGTGGTTTAAACTATGTGGCACGTAGTACGAACTTCTCTCTGTGATTGATTCTTAAACTAAGTTAAGATAGTCAGAGAAACACAGCTACTTCAGGCATTCTTAGATGCTCTTTCTTTTATCATATTAGTTTAATCAGTAACAAGATTATCTGTAGCCTTCATTTGCCTTACTTTATTTGCTCTTTTAGTCACCTAAATTGCAACTGGACGCTGACTCATATCATCTGTTTGGTTTGATTGTTTATTTAAATGCTTGATTGTCCGCAGTGTTTTTGTTATTTGTTTTTCTTCTTCTCTTTTTTTCATTCATAAAATTTCATTTGACGCTAACGTAGCCAGTCAAAGTTTTGTAGCTTATTAAAACATATGTTAGCAGTTAAGCATTTTGTATTAAAAATATATTTATATTCATACCATATTTATATAGTACATGAGATTAGGCAAAATATAGAAATCAGTCATAATAAATTGATGATTCATTTAAGTAAGCAACTAGTTGACATGTTGGGGGCATTGAATTTAATTTTGAAATGTTTGCTCACAGAACTGCAGAAAAACTTACAAAATATTCCAGTTAATGGATCTATTAAAACAAAGATACCTTATGCACATAGAAAATGTTTTGAAATGCGGTTTATTGCATTGTCAGGCCGTTGAGTTGACCATTTACCAGTTTAGTAGCATTAAGTCGTTGTTATTGCAAGTATTTGGGTCATTTGCTGCTTGGTTGCAGTTACCAACAAACAATTTGAGGCAGCAAACATATTTTTTGCTACATATTATCCATTTTAGGCTTATGCAAAAAGTTGCGAATCTAACAATCTCTGAACTGATCTAGTTTCGAACTTTGTAAACGTATGAAACGTTTTAACTTTCTCAATTGTTATAATTGAAGGCGAACAAAACGCTTTCCACACACACACACACATATACAAATGATAAACTTCATATTTGTTAGTTGGCACAGAAATCAATTTTAGCCAAAAACAAAAAAAAAAAAAAAAATAACCTTCCAAATATCGATTCTTCACCTTTAAGTTTGTTGTTGTTTGTTATCTGTTGTTGTTTTATATCTTTCCATTGTCTGCTGTTCGAGTTGGAGCTTTTTTAATACTCTTTTTTTCTTTACCGTTTTTGTTTTTGTCTTGCCTTTTGTCCTTGAAGTATCCTTAACTGTGTCGAAACTGGCGCTGCGGCCTTATAAATCTTCCCTGACTAAAAATTGCGCAGCGTCACCATCAAACACGTGTTTTGTTTTTGTTTTTGTTATTTTGTCCGGCTCTTGTTTTTATTTTTTGCTCCTTTGTCCGGCTCGTGTCTGTGTATGTCTGTATGTATTTAAGTCGCCGAAAATTTCGAGCAAATAAATTATTTGCTGTGTTTGCCCCCATCAGCCTTTGTGTGTTGTTGTTGTTGTTGTTGTTGTTATTTCGGCTGCTTTGCCTAGCTTTTGTTGTTATTCTATCTGCCGTGCCCGCCGCCACTCACCCACCTTAATTGCCCTATGCTTGTGCTAAGCAATTTATGAGCATTGCGATGGCGGCTTGAACCAAAATTCAAACAAAAACAATACATAAAAATCAAGAGTGCAAAAGTTCGCTTTTGTTTTTTCTTTTTAGCGGGCATTAATAAAATTAAATATTCAAGCAAATGCGAAAATTTGCACATTTAAAGACTCTTCGAGTTTGAAATCACTTCTCACAACGTAAGATTAAAATCTGTCAAGGTTAACTTAAACTGCCTGAAAAAGTCAAGAACTTTACTTAACGTTTAAGTTATTATATGATGATAATGCAGCTTTACAAATTGCTGTTCAAAACAATAGGTATCTTCTTATTTAACATACTATCAAAAAAAAAACAAAACAATCAGTTGGCAAAAAATATTCATATTTGCCATTATGGTGTGACAAATTATTTAAATTTCATTTGCAGTGTTTGTTTTTACTAACGTTTTTAGCTTAATTTATTGGCATTATAAATATTTATTATAGCTGTTAAATATTTAACCACTGATTTAATGTGGGAACCCAAACAAACTGTGCGAGAAAGCAACAAAAAAAGTTTCTTTTTTAACACTTTAAATATGCAGCTCATATTAATTATGATGATTGCTAACACAATAATTAGTACAAATCTTAACTTTAACTTTGTTAAACTTCATTTATCAATGTCGCTACTACTTCTAAAATTTATTTTCTTAATTTTGACGATTGTTATGCCTTATAAATACCATTTTACTGAACAGCAAAAGTGCATAATGTATAGCATTTTGTTTTTTAGTTTAACTAGTTTTTTCACCGGTGGATATTGAGTTGCATGTCCGTCTGGTGTCCGTTGTCCGTTGTCCGTCTGCCGTCTGTAGGAACTTGTAATTTCATTTTTATAGTAAATTAAAGTGTATGGGTGTC
Source organism: Scaptomyza montana (assembly GCA_018904305.1). Classification (NCBI taxonomy): domain Eukaryota; kingdom Metazoa; phylum Arthropoda; class Insecta; order Diptera; family Drosophilidae; genus Scaptomyza; species Scaptomyza montana. The sequence goes on from JAEIGR010000004.1 coordinate 5,428,330, forward strand.
TTAACTGGGGCTGGAACATAACATACTCAACCATAACTCACCATCCGCTAGTACCATTTAGATACTATACCCCAAACTGCATCAATGCCACGCCCCCTTCCCCCCCCCCAATTTAAGTAAAGCCAATATTCCTTTAGCTAGCCACCAATTGTGCCAATGTATATGACCCTCAAAACTGATCAAGATTATGCCACGCCCACCAACCCCCACCCTTGCCCCACGCGCAAACGGGAATGGTCTTCCAGATTTGAGCTAAGCCTCCAAATTTGTGGAAGATAGTGGAACGACCCCAAAACTGATCAAGTTTTAGCCACGCCCACCCCCGCCCCCAGCCCTGCATTTGAAATCAGAAATGGCTATATCTCCCACAGTTTTTGAGCTAGAGCCACCAATTTGGTGCCAAGATAGGTGATGATGACCCCCAAAACTGCATCAAGTTGGCCCCCCCACGCTCGAAAACGAATGCGCCGCGCACCATTATGCACCCCCAAATCGACGGCCACGGCCCTCCCCCCCCCTTGTGCATGGTTGATAACAACATTAATTGCATCATATGCCCCCCCCAACCCGCCCCCACCCCACTCAAACGAGACTTCCTCGCCCTGGATGCCAACCCCCCAACGCACGGCCACGCCCTCCATTCCCCCCTCCCCCTTTTTGTTTTTATTAACAACACTCGCATTCCCCACCCCCCCCGCCCCCTTCCCACTTTCAACTGTAGCCCAAGCAGTAAAGATCTCATCAACCACCCCCCCCGCCCCAGCCCCCTTCCCACTCACTGCCGCCTTTATATTACATCAAGATTTGCATAATATCCGCCCCCACCCCCCCCCCTACATTTGCCATTAGACAACCCCCCCCCCCCCCCCCCCCTCCCCTAATTTGCTGCTTTGGTTCCCCCCTGCGCGCCCGTTGCCTTACCTTTTTCATTTTTCCGTTTTTTTGCGCCCCTAAGCTGTTTAGCATTAATTAAGTTTGAGTTTAAGTGCAGACAGACAGACGGCACTCCGACGCGTTTGCCCTGCAGACATTTTACTGTCTGCTGGTCAAATGTTAAGCTTCAGCACCACCCTTAAATCCATCCAATCCTGAAGAAGTCTGAAGGCACTCCAACACAAATTCAACACTCACTCTCAACGCTCAACTAATTGCTGCCTTTTAACACTTGGCGCAAAACCCGCCTAAGGTGAAATGCTAAGTTTTTCTCTGTGAGTGTTTGTGTGTGTGTGTGTTTGTGTGTGTCTCAATTTGTGGTGTAACTTACATGCACCACAGACAATCACCAGACATAGACAAAACTCTGACTGCTTATTAAATGGATTGCATTTGTTGTTTTTTCTATCAACTATCTTCAATTCTACTTTACAACGTTATGCGTCAACGCACTAAACCGACATTTTTACACCTAAGTAGAAAGTAGAGCCCAGTCCATGGTGCAATGAAATGGAATTGTAGCCGTCGCCGTCGGAGCACCGGCTGGTTAAAAGCGACTGCATTTTACGGCTGATTAGGTCACGAACCAGCAGCATTACGAATATTTATATTGCCTTGCATTCGCATCGACCGAGAGACTTAGCCTTGTCTTGCACTAAAACCCTTTTATGTTGGGTAAATGCTATATCTGTATTAGGGTTGTTATCTTCAAATGCATTACGGCTAGCACAACTTTGGGGGCACTTTTCGTTTTTGTTAGTGTCTAAGGGATACAAAAAAAGTGCCAGACTTTGGATGAATGATGAAGTTTTAGAAAGATGTTTAAGATTCAACTTTAATACTTGCGAAAATCAATCTTTATTTATTTGCTATTCGGCTGTTTAGATGTAAATATTACACGACTCCTAAATCGAGTCTCTTCACTCTTGTTGTTTGCTGAATAATATTTTTCTCTACAACTGTTAAATGACATTGTTTGACTGCTTCCACACGCGTGTGTAAATACGTACACACATGTATATGTGTGTGAATAAAATCGAAAGAAGAAGAAGAAGAAGTCATCGTCGTTGACACGACGCCAGAATGTCGCCACACATTGCTTTCGGTACTTTTGCGTACTCCAAGCATCAAATCATCTCTGTACTTAAGTTTTTGTCTCATTTTTTGTTTTTATCCTGTTTTCCTGTAACCATAAAAAGGATGAAAAAAAAAAACGGTGTAATAAAGTTTTTGTTTAAGTAAATGCAACAGGTGGAGCGAGAAGTTTATGGTTCGGTTGTGTTGAGGATGCTGCCATGTCAATTTCATAGATTATATAACATTGAAATGCAAACAAGACTTTAACAAAAATTTAAAATGGTTTAACACAAGTTTGTTTTTCCTTCTCTTTCTATGTCATCTTTTCATTGAGATATGTTTTGACATAATAATTTATAAGAATATATTTGAAAAGAAAGTAAACAAAACCATTTCGTTTGTGTTTAGCATATTTTAAAGCTTAAATCACTAGACTAACAAATTTTCAACACTTCTTAACGATTTTGCAGGACCAGCGGCTGTTCAAATGGTTTCCCACAATCGACCGCCACCGACGATGACGGTGCCCGTACCAGTACAGGTGCCACCATATGTCAACGAAAATGGTACACTGACCCATGTGGTACTGCCACCACAGCAATACCAACAATTGCATCCCGGACAGGGACATCTGCATGCAGCGCCATTTGTAAGTAAACGTCAAAAGTTCGTATATATTTAGAGAATAATATTTATAAACAAGTTCCGCTTAGTTTTGTTATCTAAATGAATTTTACTATATGTTTACTAAATACCTATTCGCTGTAAAATGGTTGTGGTTTTTTCCTAGAGGCGTTTCAAACTTTGTTATTATATGCTGATAAGAAAAGGCACGCGCTACTTTATGGCCCCCAAGGCAATCTAAGACAGCCTCTGCCTGGCCCTTATCAACAAACAGTAGAACAGATAATTGCGAATCAATTATCAACAGCAATTAATATAAATCTACAAAAGCGATTGGCAATGCTCATAATGCTTTCCAGTGAATTTTAAAAAGTGTAAATACCAACGGTAATAAAATACAAATTAACAGTGCTCAACTGGTAGATACTATAAAATGTAACTCCAAAATAGTTGTTATTAGGTTTCTAATTTCTGTTGTTTCTGTGATCCGTTCAAGAAACCAGGCTTAACAGTATTTTAATCGATATATATCGATGTGGAGAATACGTTTTAATTAATATTGGAGATAATTTTTAAGAAATGCTTACTTTAACTCTCTAGTAGCTTGTATATTGTAGGGTAAACAAAAATCATTAGAATCTTGAACATTTCCATCAAACAAACCGGATTCAGACACAGGCACAGACTTAAGCTGAATCTTTCTCAGAATCAGTCAGCGGGTTTTACCCGTCCAGCTGTTAATTTGTCGTGTCGTGTCGTTAAAGCAACAATGGCTACAATAGCTAAACAAAATACAAATGCAAAAATGCAAAACAGTTCTCAAATGCGAAACAAGCGCGACATACTTACATATTTATGTATGTATGTTTGTAAATTGCGGTAAGCCTCTCTTCAAAATGTGCAGTTTGTAACTTAAAAAGTTAGTTTTGAATGCAAGAAAAAACTTGAAACTGTTGCTGAAAATATTAAGTATATATATATTTTTTGGACAGCGACAAAGTTTTGGTATTTTTTAATAACTTAAACAAAAGTTAAGCCATTGCGGAAAGTCGTCCGCGCTATTTTAACATAACTTCTACGAAGACAAGAGTATGTCTGTTTCGGGAATGTTCAACTGCAACATTCACTTATTTTTTTGATGACAGTTTTCCTTAGTAAATTTACATTACTTAAGCAACTACAAATTTACTCAACTAAATGACAGTTTCCGTTGCTAATTATGTCAAAATCTAATTACAACACGATTGTGTACTTATCAAAATAGTCAAAGAGTTGCTGCTTAATGCGACGTTATTGAGTATAGTATTCCAATAGGTATTAAATAATAAATATGTAAATTTATTGAGCTATTAAAAGTAAATTAAATTTACGCGATTTCTTTTATAAATGTAAGCTTATATCTGCCAACAAATCTTTATAAACACGCTACAGATGAAATCTCATAAGCTCTGACCTCTTTATGTATGCATATGGATAATTTGTTTTTATTATCATTGTAAGCTGTGTAAAGCTAAAGTGCCAAAAACTAGGTGATGCATTTTCACAATTGCTGCCACGGCCCCAGTCTCCAAAGACCAACAGTTTGGCAACTCAATGTTGCAAGCGCACAATCACTTGGCACGCAGAACATGATATTTACATAATGTTAGTGCAGCTAAATTATTATTTTTTTTTTTTAAATACATATATCTATTAAAAAACCGGTTTGTGTAATATAGCTTTGTATATATGGCGGCGTCATATTTGGCACAAAATCTGTTTTTGTCATTTAATTGAGCAATTTTCGCAAAATTTATTGCATCAAATGACACTTTGGTTTAAATGCGCGCCCCGCGTTCAATGTTCGAGTCTGTTCCGTTTATACTTGTTTTGCATGATTTTAAATTCCGCGCGTAGCTTAGAATAGTGCTGCCACCTTTTTAGCTAATACATAAACGATGGTTTTTAAAGCGTTGCCAGAGATATATTTATATCGATAGTTTGCTGCAACACGATATGTGAGCGAAAATGAAAAGGATACGAAAGAACAAATCATTTTTAAATAAAATTCAATAACAAGCAATGGTGATGCAAAACATATGCCGCACTTAACATCAGTTTATTGCTGTCATTCCACCAGCGTCATATTCATTGCAGCCTAACAGCGGCTTAACAAACTGGAATGAGAACAGTTGTCTGTATTTTCTAGTTTTCTAGTTGAACGATAACGAAATCATAAATAAAACAAATGTCAAGCTGTTACTTCAAAACAATTAACAAAATTTAAAAATTTTGTATACAAGCCGAGTTGTGCGATAAGGTTTCGGAATTCCGTTTTCTTTGCGATTGTTTATCAGCGCACAGTTGGTTTTGGTTTATTTATAGTTCATACGTTGACGTGGTAATTATATTGTTTGCCACTGTGGCAAAGCGAAAATGCAGTCAAAAGAGGCTAAAACAACGACGACAACAAAAGTCAATGTATTAATTAAATAAAAAAATAAAACAAAACGTCAACAAATTTAATAATACTTTCGTATGCCTCTTGCAGATAAGCAGCAATGGCACATCGCATTTTTATACGCCGCTGCCCAGTTACTCACCCGGTCCTGGGCCGGCTGGCAATGGACCACCTCACTATCATATGCCACCGCCGCCGCCACAACCACAGCAGCAGCAACAACAACAGCCAGGCGTCCCACAACAACAGCAGCAACAGCAGTCGACGGCAACGTCAGGCGTTGGAGCACCTACATCACATTTACATTCCCCGCACTCGCCATCGCCACCAAACTATCGGGATGAGCGCAGTCAACGGCAGCACACAAAACTGCTACGTAAACTTGAGAAGCAGCGAGAGCTGAGTAAGTAATTCAATATCAAATCTGTAATAATTACATTTACTAATATCTATTTGCTTTTAGATTCAAGCATGTCCACGCCAACGCACTCGCCTTCGCCGCGTCGCAATGATCTAAATGGACACTACAACAACGGCAACAACAACAACAACAATAGCAACAACATTCCAATGCAACAGCATCAGCACAACAACAACAATAATAATCACATGCACAACCAAGGACGCCGTTTGCCGCCCCACCAACAACAACAGCAACATTCACAACAGCAACATCCACAACAACATGTTCGTCAAACTGTTAATGTTCCTAGCACCTCAACAGCAACAACAACAACAACTGCGATCCAACAACGTACTGGCAGCTCTGTAGGCACATCCGAAGATGGTGAGGATACATCGAGCCTTGCTGCCGATGATGAGGAAGATTACCAAGCTCAAATAGTGGAGCAAATCTCTGGCATTGATAAGCCCGAGGTAATTGATGTGAGCGCGCGTACCGCAAAAATCATATGGGTGCCGCCATCCCTATCGGATGAGATGCTCGTGCAGGAACTACGCTATCAGGTGCTGCTCAGCGATACAGGGAAACAGTGCAAATACAAGAGCCTCTATCGTGGCGAGGCATACGAATGCATTGTTCAGGACTTGCAGCCAGGACAGGATTATCTAGTGCGTTTGCAAGTGCACTATCAACTGCTCCAGGGCAGCGTCAGTGAGCCCACCGAGTTCAAGACGCCTGCCTGTGAACCGGATCAACCGTTGCCACCAAAGCTAGTTTCCCGCACCAAGAGTTCCATCAATTTGCGTTGGACAGCGCCAGCATCGAATGGCGCACCCATACAGCACTATGTGCTGGAGTACGATGTGGGACGTGGCAGTGCCTTACAATTTGTTGAGCTGGCCAAGATTAAGGCCAAGCATTATGTGCTGACCAAGCTGCAGGCAACGACCGTTTATAGCTTCCGTTTGGCTGCCGTCAATGAGATTGGCCAATCTATCTACTCCCAAGTGAGCAGCTATAGCACCGCTGGCAATCCACCCACAGCGCCAATGGCACCACAGCTTCAAGCATGCGGCGCCAGCTCATTGCGTTTGATCTGGGAGCGCCGGCCGCAGGACGGTGACTTTTTGCTGCAGCTGCAGGATCCCGACTCTGGACATGGTTACCTAAACAGCTACAAGGGCGGCGATACGCACTATGAGTGCCAGCAGCTGCGTCGCGCCACCACCTATCAATTCCGTCTGCGTGCCGAGAACGATGCGGGCGCTTCGCCCTGGTCACCCGAAATCAGTTATAGCACCGTGGCCGAACGTCCCGGTCGTCCGGGCAAGCCACATGTCAAGGGCAAGATCCATGGCACACACTTTAAGGCGCGCTGGGAGCCACCAGCGGATAATGGTGGCTGCGATGCGTTGCGCTATCATCTGGAGCTGGGTCTGGGCGCCAGTTTTGAGCGTGTCTACTCTGGCAGCGAAACGGAAGCCATGTGTGATCGCCTTCAGCCGGGTGTAACCTATCAGCTGCGCGCCTGCTGCGAGGGTTCCGCCGGCGTCAGTCCCTTCTCGGACATTGGGCATGTGACAACGGAGGCAGTGGTGCCAGGAGCACCGCCACCACCACAATGTGATGCGCCACCAACGCCTTTTGCGGCGCTGCTACGGCTCAGCCAGCCGGAGTATAATGGTGGTGCAGCTGTGCTGGAATTTGAGGCACAGTTGCGTCATGTGGATGTCTCGGAGCAGGTGCCGCAGAGCGTATATCGTGGCCAGCAGGATTACTTCGTGGCTCAGCAGTTGCAACCGGGTGGCATCTACGAGGTGCAAGCACGTGCCATCAATCGCATTGGAGCGGGCAATTGGTCACAGTGGTTGCGTTTCACAGCAGCTGCTGCACCACCCGGCAGCTGCGATGGTCTCCAGGTGCAGGTAAAGTCTGCCACACATTTGAGCGTCACCTGGCAGCCACCGACGCTGCTCAATGGCACACCAGTGACAGGCTATACGCTCCAGAGCGCCAGCCAGGCACTGGATGAGCCACAGGTGGAGCCGGCAGGCACACAGTTCCATGGCTGCTATCAGGGCAATCAGACCAATGTGGAGTTGCGCAATCTGACGCCATATATGCGCTACTATTTGCGCGTCCTGGCCAGCAATGCAGCTGGCACGGGTCCATGCACGGATGCAGTATGCATCTCAACGCCCTCAGCTGTGCCTGGAGCACCCCAAATGCAGGGCTATGAGTTCACCCACCAGGAGGTCACACTCAACTGGACGCAGCCAGCGGCACATGGCTCACCCATCTGCAGCTACAACATTGAGTATGGTGAACGAACAATTGCCACTCCGGATGCATGCACCCGCTACACAGTGCTCGGCTTGATGCCGGAAACCAGTTACAAGTTCCGTGTGCAGGCAGTAAATGCCATGGGCGCCGGTGCCTTTAGTGCCTATGCCAAGCTAACGACACAACCAGCGCCGCCAGCACCACCACGGCTCGAGTGCAGCGGAGCTGGCCACAATTACATCAAGCTGAAGTGGGGCGAGAATAATAAAACGAGCAGCACCAGCAATGGAATAGCTAATGGTGTCTCTGCTGCTGCAGCTGCTGCTGGTACCAAGTACCATGTAGAGATGTATGTAGCACGAGCGAAACAATTCCAGACTGTTTACTCGGGCACCAATTGTATGTGCAAGGTGCACAAGCTTCAGGAGCGCAGCAGCTACACATTCCGCATTTATGCGCACACAGATCGTGCCGGCGATGGTGAGTACTCCGAGGAGTACATCTTTGAGACGAGCGCCACGCTGCCGGCGAACATCAAAGCGCCCCGGGTGATGCATGAGAGTGGCGTCTGTGTGCTGGATCGAGCCAATCAGCCAGCGATGCAGTTGACTCTGGAATGGCAGCACTCCAAGAATAGCTTCCAGGATCGCGTGGAGTATGAGCTACAATATGCTGTTGTTGCCACCGATACGGATGCCAACAATTCACCCAAGGCACGCAGCAGCAGCGGCTCAAATAATGCTGCTCCACCAGTGACGCTGAGCAATCAGGATTATCGCCAGCTGTACCGTGGCACAGAGACCAAGTTTACCATTGATAATCTGGCGGCGGGCACTTGCTACCAGTTTCGTGTGTGTCCCGTGCGTGTGACCAGCGGCGGAGAGCTGTTCCATGGGCAATCATCGACGCCATTGCGTTACCAGGTGCCCAGTAATCTGGATGCGAGTTCGGCAGTTGCGGCACGCCATCATTTGTTGCATGGCTCGAGTGTGGCGCCAGCGCATGCCACACAGCGCACCAGTCGCAAGTTGTCCTCGAGCAACAATGGTGGCGCCATTGGTGGCGCCAGTGGATTGCATATGCGTTCTGTGAGCGCTTCAGCTATCAGTGGCAGCAGTGGAGTTGGAGCTGATGCTCAGGCAATTGGACGATTGCAGCAGGAGTTGTCGGCAACTAGTTTCAATACGTGCGGGGATCCATTGCATCATCATCATCACCACCATCATCATCATCAGCATCCGGGTTGCCCAGGTGAGGCGGCAGCGAGTGCCAACAGTCTGGCAACGCTGCCAGCATCCTCAACAATGCTGTTAAGGGGCAATCACATGCATCATCAGCACTTGCATCATTCACATCATATGCATCATGCGCATTATAGGCATCCCTCGGTGGCCGCTGGCGCTGGCATTGCAACAGGCAACAACAGCATTATAAGCGGCAGCAACAGCATCAACAACAACAATGGCGCCTGCCACATGTCGCATGGCAACATTGCAAGAAGAATCGTGTCCAAGCTGACAGCGTTATATTGCAATCGAAAACGGTTGACAGATCAACAGAAGGCTGTCTTCTTGGTGGTTTCATTTGTGTTTGTCACGTTTCTAGTTGCCATGTTGGTGCACATGCTCTGTGGCTAGGTCAATGGACTCTCTCGATATCTCTCTAACTGTTTACAAATATTTTGGGTGTCACAAACAAACAAAAAAACTAATGGAAGAATAGTATAAATGATTATGACGATTGCCTAGTTGTAATTAACACTTTGTATTTGTATTTTTTTTATACATACAATATATATGTATGTATATGTGCATATGATACATACAAATATTATGTGTAAATCGATGTATATGTTAACAAAACAAATTGAAATCTGAATATTCAATCCTAAAACCAATTCCTCTACAACAATAATGTCATCCAACAATTGTATTAAATGTACACAAACAAACAATGAAAAACAACATTCTTTCTAAACTTTTTGTCGATAAAATATATATATAAACATACACACATACACATACATACATCTATATTGATAGTTTGGATATGCATCCATAAATGTTTGTACTGGTATTGTTGTTACTAACTGCATATTTAAACAAAACAAAAATAAAATAAAATCACAATTAAACAAAAACAAACAAAATCTCCATATGTGCTATAGCAATTTGTGCAACAAAAATGATATAAAAAAAAAATACCTTCTCAATGTATATACATTTAAAAACCAACAAAGGGAAACTGTAACTGTAACTTAATTCCAAGAACTACTACGTAAAAACAAAAAAAACAAAAAACTCTTCATAAAAATGCTTTTTAAACTGTTGTTGCATGTGGCATACATATGGCTAAAGTGAAACAATTCAAATAAAAGATTAACGAAAATATGAATTTATTAGACTATGTTCTTTTTCATAGTATATATATACTACTGATAACTACCACTACTATAAATACATACATATATAAGTATGTGTGGATATATATATGGATATAAATGTGTAACTATGCAAATATGATTATATATTGAATATCTGTAGTTCTCTAAACAAAAACTAACAAAAACTGTTCTCAATGGCCAATCTCTGGATGTAAAATCCTTTATGTCTCAAGGCAGTTCAAAAAGAAACACAGACAACAGACGCTTCCTCTTCATTCTCTCAACTCTTCCTATCAATTATAACACAATTTAATTACACAATTCTATTACATATTATTAAATAAAACACAACGATAACTGTATATGCTATACTATAGGTATTAGGTATGGCATATATGCATGTATACACGATACAATTATTCCAGAGCTTACATGATCTATGTACTATGTCGTTGTTGCCCCAAAATTTCGATCCAAAAATAAAAAAAAAAACACCCCAGCTAGGCAAAGCTCTCATTTATATATATAAATACAAAATACACAATTATATACACAACACAAAATATATATATATATATACATTCACATACATATATACATATATAAATAAATATATATTTTTTACAGAAAAAAAAAAAATTATTTAGTATATACATATAATAATAACAACAGCAACAACAAAACAAAAACAAGAAGAAAAAAAACACAAAAAATATTTGAAATTTATAGCCTAATGCAACGCAAAGTGATTTATTCCAATTATTATTATTTTTCTAATTAAATAAATTAATGTAATCGTTTCTTTCCATAGTTTCATATGAAATTTAAAAAAAAATATAACAAAAAAACAATACAAAAAAATGAAAAACAACTCAAAAAATATATGTATGTTTACATCGGTAAATGGTTACAATATATATAAACGTTTATATATTAGCAAAAATATTGTACTATTTGTCGAATTATTTGTTTATTATACATACATACCATATGTAATACATTGCAAACATTAAATCGATATATATACATACATATATATATTTATAACAATTATTTGCAAAGTATATATATACATATATATATTTAAAATAAATGCGATTTACAAATACTGAAAATTTAAAATGAAAATTCATTTTCAAAGGAAAAACTCTTGAAAGGTTTGTATTTAAATTTCGTTTATTTTTCGTGCAAATAACATTTCTTTTTGTATAAATACTAGTTCTTCATATAATTTACTACTATTATTTCAATTTCCAGACTGCATTGCCGTAAAGACAGTGTGTGTTTTAAAAGTATACACATATATTCCAGGTTTCGGTTTAAAGAACTAAAACTGCTGTGCAAATAATACTTCTCTATCAACTAGAAGTTACACAAGGTTTTTTGGTATGTATGAACCAGTGTTAAACTTAATATAACAACAATGTTTTATAGTCGGACGTTATAGTATTTTGTTTTAATTTTTGATATGTAGATTATATAAATTCATGTTTATTTAACTATTTGTTTCGTTTATCGTGTTTGTTGTATAGATTTTTTGATTTAGTTTAGATTAGTAGGTGCTGCTGTGGGTCACAATAAGTTTCGCTATGCATACATACATAAAGTCTAAGTTACTGCAAACCAATTTAACTTCAACTAAGTTAACAATTCGTTTGCTTAACTTAAAACACTTCTAAAAATGACTTCTACTACAAATATTTAATAGTATTTGCTAAAAATCATTAAGAGTTTTGCAATTCGTTTACTGTGTTTTTCGTTTCTTTTCTTTTTTTGTTTAAAATCGGTGTATAAAATTTATGAATTGCTTTCTCAATTACGTATGGAACTTGAAAATATATTATTATTGTGTTCAAGTCCATGCAGAAATCAACATCACACAGCGCTACACTAAATACAAGTTTAGTTTAATTTAATGATCATCCAAAACTTGTGTATACAAAGGTATGAATATATATATTTAATATAATTGTATGCTTCTTTAACTGTAGTTCATACAAAAAATATTATTCATGCTAAGGCAACTTTTCAATATCGATATGGGATAGTTGTTTTTTTGGTAGCGATTCAAATTCGACGGCATCTCTCAGTGAAAGCATTTAAATTCAAATACAAACACATGATATGTGAAATATATATAGCCAAAAACCTGTCTGTCCTAGTGAGCCACATTTTGTATGTAAGTATGTTTTATGTGTAGTGTGCGTTCATATTTATGGTAAGTATTATTTGTGTATATGTATGTGTTCGTTTGTTTATCGTTGCTTTGTGCTTTGATTAGTTAGTATCTAGAATCTATGATAATGTCATCCCCGGATATCAATTTAATAATATTCAGTCATTGGCCGTCATGGCGGATACGCAACTGGTGCTTATCAGTGGCTCACGCGAATTAACGGACGTATTGGATGGATCGATGGACAATGTGAACTCCGTTGATGCCTCGACAGAATCATGCTGACTCTGAGTTTGCTCATGTCGCCTCGGTCTAACCAACTGTGCTGGATCCTTATGCGGCACTCCACCCTCAGCTGTAGCGGCTGGATAGCTAGAAACACGCTTGAGTGTCTGTTTGGCAAAACAGAGAAATGAGAATTTATGTAATTGTTATAAGTTTGATTTGTTAAGAGCACGCACCTTGTCCGTCAACATTTCGGCAATATTGACAGCGTTTCCGGCATTTGCCGCATTTGTTGCCGCAATTGATTCGGTGACAGGGCAAATGTTTTTACTCGATGAGAATTTTTTGCGTTTACGCTTTAGAGCAGCAATTGCGGTAAGACCTGTAAGACAAATTATTTAAACATTTATTAATGCACATATTTAAGAAAAATAATAATTGCTAAAAGTAAAACTCGCAAAAAAAAAATAACTTTGAAATAAGATTAATTAATTTAAAATGTTATTTAATCTTAAAAAAATACATTTCACAACTTTCTCAATTAATGATTATTTGAAAAATAGTTTTCGTTAAATATTAAATACTATAAAATGAACTTAGTGTTGCTTCAAGCCGGCTTCAGGTCCATAAAAATAACTTGAAATACTTTTCTTTGACTAGTAATTTCAAGGTTAGTATTAAACACACCCGTAGTTGTATGAAAGAAGTGTGTGCCAACGCCCACATGAGCGTGCCCCATGTTGCTGGCGCCGTTTACAGCTGAAGGATGTGGCAGCGAGTTGACATTTGATGAATCTCCAACATGATAACCATATGTATGCTGTGGTGAACTCTGCGCATATTTTACCCTCACTTGGCCATGTACAGGTGTTGAATTCTGCAAGGAATTGCACACAGAGTCCTCGGATTTGGAGCGCCCAAGCATTTTACTCATGTTGCCCACCTTGGCAGCTTCAATGAGTGTGCCTAAAACAAAGCAAGTATTATTTTGCCGTTGAGGTTGATAGGATAACATTTACCCCAACGTTTCTTGTGTCCTGCAATGCGTTTGTTATACTTAAGTGTTGTCTTATTGTACTTGGTGGCACCTGGGACTGCTGCTGGCGTCACTGCTGCTGATACCTGGGTTGGGGATGTTGGTGACTCCATGCCACCAATAGATCCAGCTGTTGTATTCTGACGCCGATGTATGAAATTTGGTGCAAAGAGTGTGGAAAGTGTTGAGCTAAGGATCTCATTTTGATTATCATAGTTGTCCAGCGATGTGGAAAATTCCGCAACGGGCGCCAAGGAGCCTGTGCTACCCGGTGGTGCTATATTGAAACCTTTCATCAAGCGACGTTCCTTTTGACGATTCTTTTTACCGCCACCACCTGAAATCAAGATGTTCGGGATTAGATAGACTTGAAAAAAGTTCACAGGTCGTATTACCTCCACCTTGACCAGCTGTCACATTCGTATCCATTCCACTGTTTTTCAGTATCTCCACCAGCTCGCAACGGAAGGCGGATATGTCCTGTTTAATCTCATTCACATCATCCTCGGTTACACCTTGGGATTCAGCCTTGCGTTGCTCCACGGTCACATAACGACGGACTAGATTCCGCATAATCTGCTGATACTTGAAATCCCGATCACTGGCCTGCTGTGCCTTACGCTGGATGGGGAAAAAAGGTAAGGTAAGGAAAATAATATAGATTTTGCCTAATCTTAGCAATCTTTCTTTTAAAATACTAACTCGTATTGTCTTAAGATGTTCACGTCGAGCTGCAGAGGAGCCACTACAAAAGACTTGACGCATCCACTTAAAGGCATACCATATAGACTTTGGTGTAGGTATTATATTAAATGGTGGTGGGCAAGTGCCACCCTCCTCAAAGTAACTGATCCACAATTTGGAACGAGCAAATTTCCACTCAACATCAGCGCGTTCCTGCAAAGGATTCTCTGTAACATTATATGAAATTTATGCTATATTCTTGTTAACCCACCGATATTAGTTGATACGAATGATTCATCATTGCAATCAGTAGATTGAGTAGCACAACTATATTGATTACTGAATAGGTACCAAACATAAGCATGCCCCAAAACCGAGTAAAGATTTTAATGCCATCCAATTCGAAGCTGTCGAGATCAATAAGTCCAAAGACAGCCCAAAATAAGGTCTGTGTGGTCTCAAAAAGACTGTAAGAGTATCAAATTATATGTTATAATAAAGTTCTATCTTAAATCAATCTTGTACTTACTTTGAGAATCGACGCCATACAATGCAGGCATTGGGATCATTTGTGCCATTCATATTGAGCAGTACACTGGGTGAAACCTCTGGACAGCGTTTCTTCTCCAAATCAGAATAGTACCTATAAAAGAATAATATATTTTTAAGCCAAATGGAACACAGAAATGATAATTTTACACACCACAACAGTTGATTTAGTCCACTGCCAAAGGCAAACAGAACTAAAACGTATAGGAAAAAGAATTTCATAATGTCCATGACCATTCGCGACAAGGACACCTGCAGTGGCCCCAAGTGTGGGTTCACCGAAAAGATGTACACCAGCTTGAGGCTACTGAAAATGTTTGCCGCACTAAAAAGGCCCTCGGAGATGAGCATTGGATCCCAAGTATCCCAACGTTCTCGTGGCAAATCCGTTGCCTGTGAATTGAAGATCATCTCTTTTTTCACCTGCAGGACAACAAAAGGGATTAGCTTTAATTGTTTAGGATAAATTTTAAATAATTTACCTGAAAGAATGAAACCACTCGAAGAGCAACTGTGGCAACATACAATGAGTTCGTGACAAAGTCAATAACATTCCACATATCATTAAGATACTCCTGCAATCCTACATCCCACAGCTGCTTCACCTCACTCCATATCAGACCACTGACCCAGGCAAGGATTAGCCACTCAATAAATGTTGGTTTTGCTCCACGCTTGGTAGGTAATTGCAGTTCCTCCTCCGCCACCTGATTCAGTATGGTGCTGGAATCTGTCCAAAACCAGCTGCCAATAAAAGACTCAATGCGTTGCGAGGCCAACATGAGCAGGAACAAGAATGTAAAATATGAGGCACTGTGGCAAATAAACTTGATGAAGGGTTTCCTCATTGTCTGCCCAATGGCCGAATATGGTGCCAGTATATAGGCTATGGAGAATATAGGAAACAGAATGCCAATTCTTATAATGTCTACAGCTTGCAATGCCATATTCTTTCTCCTAAAACCCGGCAAGCCTTCATACCAAATGCTGGCCAACAATTGTTGCACGTTCGAATGGGCAACAAACTGGAAATTGAAAGAGAGTTAAGGAATTTTTTGTAAAGAGTTTTGTATATATGGTAAGTATGGTACAACCTTTTTTTGGCGCAGCTTAATAGCCAACTTTAAACGATTTAAATGCATTCGTTCACCATGCTCATAGATAGGGCCAGTTGGATCATGATTCAGCAGTATCTCCAGCTCGTGCGAGGTTCTTGTGTGATCCAACAAAGCTGTGGCAAAATCCTGACACTGTTTCCTCAACTCCTGATACTCATTCTGCAATGATTAAGCATAAGCTTGGGCAACTTTAAAGTGCTTAGCTATTCAAGTAACACACCTTGAATTCATGCTCGAGAAAGCTTAAACGACGCAACTCCCACGACAACTCAAAGGCAGTGAGAATGGGATCTTTTGAGGAGAGCGCTATAAGACTAGGACTAGCGAGAGCACGATAAGCATTGATGCGAGAGCGAGAGTGACGAAGAGAGTCCTCTTGACGCGACTGTACGCACTCATCACAGCCACAACGGACATCATGTGGCATGGGTAGAACAGCGCCACGATCCAAAAGTATCTTAATAATCTCATAGTTATCACGATGTGCGGCCAATATCAATGGTGTTATGTCTGGTGTAAAAGTTGATGTTTCCTCCGATGCAGATTCCCAGCTCTAAAGAAAAATATATATGTTTGTTACTCAATAACGGTACAACCACTGAACGGATATTAATGAAAATTGGGCAGAGGGATAGACTATAATATTGCATGGTTCTTAAGTGGAACATGCTTAAATATTTTACTTTTTGGCTACTACTTTTTTTGCTTAAAGTAGCAGGCACAAATATAACCCCATAATATATGGCTATTAGTAAAAGTTATATATGTTCATAACACCAATAGACTTACATGATTTCCCTCAATCTGAAAGGTGACATTCTCATGATCCAGCAGCACTTCAACCGCCTCAACAAACTCCTCAGAAATAGAGTGCAAAAGTGCATCCTTTGTATCCACATTATAGTTGATAAGCAATTCAACCATTTCCAGATTCTCATTATCGATGGCCATAAGCAGGGCAGTTCGACCCAATGGATCAACACAGTTAACATTTATATAGTCCGTGTCCTGTGCCTTCTGCAACATTCTGCGTGTGCCTGCCATATCACCACGTTCCACAGCCAACAGAAACTTCTTCTCCTCCAGCGTTAGCTGACGTATCTCCTGATGCGGTCGTATGGTGTTCTCCTCCTCCATCATGCCGTGTATGCTATGGCGCTACAATCATATCAATTAAGTTGAGCAGCTACAAAGATTTGGAAAATGAACTGACCTTCACACGCCTAGCTGGCTCAATTTGTACGGCTATGTGGCCACTGCCGCTGCTCTCACTGCCCAACTTCTTGTCACCAATATCTGCAGCATCCATACCATTTTTGATCTTATTGAGGATGGGTGCTAGAACAGATTTTCGTCGCGCCGGGCTTATAAAGTGTAGCTTTTTTCCTTCGTCTATTAAGAAAGGTAATAAAAAAAAATTAAAATTGAATTTTTATTAATTGTAAATTTTGAAATTTAACTTTCTTATTTCTTAGCTTAGTTTTTCAGAATAATAAAATCACTTTTAAGAGCTGATTTTAAGCTTTTTCTGTATTAAACTCCTCAATGATTGGCATAAAATCACTTTTATTTATGCACTCTTGCCATCAACCAGTTGGCATAGAAGTTTTCGATGTCTAGAACAGTTAACAAAGTTAATCGATCCCAATCTTAACCTTTAAAACAGAGAGACACCACACAGCCAACGTGCATAATTAGTTTATCTCTTTGCAACCTGCCAATCGTTTCTCAATTCCGTTGGCGCACTTCAGAGATTTCAAGGTTGAAGTTGGCAACTGTGCGCGAATGTCCTTGGTTCGAAATCAAAGCTGCATTGATTTCACGGACCCAGAGCATTATTCCTGGTAATTGCAATCAGGAACGCATAATCAACATCCGCTTAAGCATCAAATTAAATTATGATTTACAAACGTAAATGTAAATGTAAACACATATAAAATGCAAGTACACTCTTCAGGTTAAAGGATAACTAAGGGTTTGTTGTGGGGCTGGGTTTGGGTGGGGCTGGGTGGTTCTTTTGAGAAATCTGGGTCAATAGTTGCTTGCTTTTGCATACACAAACACATACATACGAATATGTCAATATATCATATACATATGTACGTACATAGACGCATCTCCCTTTGCGTGATGTGTTTGAGTTTTGTGTTGAAAGCTGAAAAAAATACTTGTCAGTCAAGGAGGTTAGAAGGAGAAGGGTTCAACCGATGAGTTGACGTTTTTGTTATTTATTTTTGAATTGACATTGATGGCATTCAATATTTTATTATATTCATATTTATGCTATCAACATGAATAGTTTGCTTTATTGCATACTAATATTCTTTTTCATACACCAAGCTCCAATACAAACAACACCTCCTTTTCCACCCACAAAATTGTTGTTTAGTCCTTGCATCTAAAAGCAAATCAAAGACTTCATGTTTTCTGTAACTACTTCAGTTGGGAAAATTTAAGCCGCGATGAGTACTTTTGGGCAGGCCATATCAATGCATACACAATGCTCAAAATACACACACACACACACGACCTTCACAAAACACACACACATATGCATACAGAGTGGAGATACGACTTAAGCATACCCTTTTTGACATGTGATTGCATTTTGTATGAGAATTTTAAAGCTTAACAATGCAAGGAGTATAATTTTTGTGCCTTTTATATTTAAGAATTATAATAAACACTCGTAAATTTATAATAATGTAAGAAAGTAAAGAGATAGGGTATCTTATATTCTTCTCTAATATTTTTTTTTTTTTTGTTCGTAGGACGAGTATCAAATTTGTCTTCATTTCGCTTGCATGTTTTCAATGCAGCGAACGTTGAACTTTCATTGATTTCACTCAGACAGACGACTCTATATGTATGCATGTTTGTTGTTTGTGTGTGTGTGTGTGTGTGTGTGTGTGAGTTGAAGAAAGTGAGACTGCGCAGAACATAACCTAGGCGCAAAGCATTCTGGTTGTCGTAGGTCGGGACATGCAATGCTACTACTATAAGGCACTAACAAAATGGTCAACAGTTACCGACAGCACGACATTGGTGTCGCCGCCATTTTGTGCACGATACAAACACATACACACACATACACAACAAAAATGTGAACCACCTTTGGCAGCTGACACAGTAATCACAAACCATTGAAATACTATTGATTGACCTGAAAACAATCTTACAAAATATGTACAAAAAAACAAAACAAAAATGCACTCCAATCATAAAGCACAAAACTGATTTTGACCTGCTTGCAGTTTCCCACTTTTCAAAACTTGCTTGAAAAAAACATTCGAACAGGGTACTCAATTGTTCTTGTAGCTTAAGCAATCGACTAGAACTAGAGCATGTCTATTAAACGAAAGCAAATAGTCGTTAACATAAGTGTAATATGAGTATATTTTTTAGTTTGTTTTTCTGCTGAATGCTTTGGGAGTGTTGTTTTTTTTAACTTACCTTCTCCCTCCTCTCCGGTCTTTGCATCGCTCCATTTCGACAACTAGCGATAAAATAAAGCAATATAAATATATTTGTTAGTGCTGTGTGAGTTGATTAATATTTAGCGGCGACTTAGAGTAAGTTAAAAGTTTATTAAAAAGTTAAGGGATATTTTTATATAATGTATAAAGTTGTTTGTTATGTTTAAGCTTAAGTTTTTGAAAAATATTTGGCAACAATTAAAGGTATATTATGGCAGGCGTAATATAATATGCACAGTAACTTTTGACATCAAAATTTATTCTTTTCCTTGTGAATTTTGAACAAATCCAACCTTAATGCTAACCTACGATCCATATATGTAACCGTTTGGGCTATGCGTTGATAAGAGTCAGTCAATAAGGACAAATGAAAAAAATTATGTTTCACATGTCTTCTTTGAGCATTTTAACTTAATCCTTCTTAACTTATTCTTTATACTGTTTGATCATCTTTTTATCAAACATGTAATAAAAAGTCAGTCTAAGAACTAAATATTTTCCTATTAAGCTAACTATAGAATTTAATGATCCACGCACTGATGCAAATAGATTTATTTGCAGCTTTGGGTTCAGGTTCTTGTTACTTTGGCTCCAGCGAAGGTTGGGCCACAACATCCGGCTTATTATTAGATGGTAAATGGCAGTAACCCAACTGCCACTTTGAGAGACTGCAGCAGGCATGGCCAAGCCAAAACACCTAACCACCCACTAAGAATGTCCTTGTTGCGATGCCGGCAACGACATCAAGCTCAAAAACAAATGTCCTTGGCAAGTGGTACTCTCACAATCCTCAGATATAAAGGCAACACAGCGAAGGACAAGTTGAAAACTCGAACGAATGTTGCAAAATATGTTGCTTCACTTCAGTTATAAAGGGCTTGTTGCGACCTGCTGTTTTGGTTTTGCTTTGTTTTGGTTTTGGCAAGAAATGTGGGACAAGAGTGCGTGAGTGTTGTCTAGCTTCTTTGTTGTTGTTGTTGTTGTTGTTGCAGTACAGTGGGTGCCAAGGCAACGAAAAGTTTTAGCTGCTTTTACTTGGCATTTGTTTATTGTATGTATGTTTTGGCCAAGTTACTCGTCTTGCAGTTCAAAAGCAAACACAAACTAACATGCATGAAAACTTTATAGAGCACACGTACATACATACACACACACACACACATACATACACATCGTAAACACACATGCAAATAAAAATTCTGGTCAAATTACGTATTCGCAACGTGGGCCAGCAATTAATAACAACTTTGCAGCAGGTTGTTGCAATTGTTGGTGCTCTCGTTGTTGTTGTTGTTGTTGCTGTGAGTGGCTGCCATTTGCATTGTTGCAGCTGTTGTTGTCGTGTTGTCCTTGAGCGTGCTCTAATTCAGGGCACTGCACTCGGCTGGAATGACCCCCATTCTTACTTCTATTACTTTGTGTGTGTTTTCTGTATCGTTTACTGGGTTAAGTTTTTACTTAAAGTCAAATTTGAATTCATGTTAAAGTTATTCTTCATATGTGTATATAATAATGTTTGTAACATGAAAAATAAAGTTAAGATTACCCAAACGGTCGTTTTTGCTTCGGTATTTTGTTATGTAAATTGAAAATTTGGTTTTTAATTTGTCTTCTCACTTAATACTCAATACTCTAACAAACTTAACTTATCGTTTAAGAACACTTTTCAGCTTCTTAAAGAAAAATACATACACCACATTTTCTTATCCCATCTTTCACATACCTTGAGTTGAGATTTTCTCTTGAGTGAGGCAATTGAACGGGTTTGTTGCCGTAGCACTTCCAGCGTTGGGTTTGGTTCTCGTCAACTTAGCCAACGAGCAACAATACAATATGGTATTCAACAGAAATCGTAGGCAATTGAACACTTATCAAAAGCAACGCAAAATTTAATAATTCGGCAATAAATGAAAACTCAACGTTAGTTTATTAGTATAAACATATACATATATTGTTTTTGTTTTTGTTTTTCGATTTGTTTTTGGATCGTGATGATCCGTTCGTATTTTCAGTAATTCGTTGTATTTATTATTTGTTTATGTATAAACAATTTACTTTTCATATATATTTGTTTTGATCGCTTTGATTGGATTTCCGTTTGATTTTATCACACCATTTAGGGCTAAAAATATTACAGATTACGCCATTAATAAACGTTTTTCGCATAGAGCTTTACTATAAAAAATATATTCTCTAGTGTATGTATGGTATATGTTGTATGTGTCCTGCAGCAAATAATTCCGTTCCGTTACGTGTGCAGCAACCGGAAGTACAGTATATATGCATATATGCATGTGTGTATGTAATTCTAAAGGCAGTATTAATTCAAAAAATTTAAAAAATGGTGTTTGACCTATAAATGAATTAGTTCACAGCTGCAGTAGTTATAGGGTCGTTGGTTTGCCAATAACAAAAAAAAATTGGGTTTGCCGCTGCTTATATTTTCTAGTATGCTAATGCGAACATATTTTTTATATTTTTTGATTGATGGTTCTTACAGAACACGCACACAATCACGTAAGGGCAACATTAAAAAGGTTATTTAATTTTGTAATTAATTTTTTATTTAATATTAAATTTGTTAAGTAAATTTTTTCTTAGAATGATTTTCCACAACTGTTTCACTTTGTTAATATTTCGATGTTTGTGTGTTTCACTTGTTAATAATCCTTCCGTTTTTCGTGTGCCTTGTCCAGCTGTCGATTTGCAACTGGGAGCACGGCGACAGATAGCCGAATGCAGCAACGTGGGCGAAATCGCGAAAGGCGAACCTTGAGTTTGAGGGCGAAATGTGTTAGAATTTCATTAACGAAAATGGCGCATGTGTAAAGTAGTAAAAAACGGTTGCAAGGCAATAAGGACAATGAACTTTGTCGCCGCAAGTTGCAACGACTACGTTTGCAAAATGCATCTGTCATTGAAATATGGACTGGCATTCAAATATTGACAGTTGCATTCAATTAAAGTTTTAAGCGTTGAGAATTATTTATTAATACTAGATTGAATGCTTTGCGAACATTTAAGATCCATATATTTTAGAGCCAAGTTTCAGTTGGCAGTCCCATTCAACAATTGGTATTTTAATTTAAAGTAAAAATTTTTAGTATTTTTTGTGTAAAATCATCAGACCACCACAATTATCGATAGGCCACCACCGCCATTCGCATTTCGCTGGTCGTAGACTGTCACACTCGTCGTAAAGTTTGCCAAATGTGCAAAAGAATGCGACAGCAGCCTTTGACTAAATGCTCTCATATTTATACAAAAAAAGTGTGCATTGATGTTAAAAGTAGTGAAAAATTGTGCCGACCAATCGAGTTATTAATTTCTGTGGTTTAGAGCGTCGTCGTTAACCATAGCGGTTGAAACAAAGGTGTGCAAAAACGCCGCTGCAAGTGCAAGTGCTTTCGAAGCGGTAAGTTGTATAATTTAATTTTATTTAATAAATGTGAAAATAATGCGCAAGTTATTTGGTTAAATGGCAGCATCCACATTTAATAGCTTTCATACTTTTTAGTGTCTATTCGTTTTGACTGTTTTGGCGCAATTCCTTCGGCATTTTATTACATTGCGAATAGAAATTCCTGGTGTTAGAGCGAGACAAATATATGTTGAGATATGTGCTGTAGGGCTGCTCAAGGCAGGTTTTTTTTCATTTGTGGTAAAACGTTTGCGTTGTTTCATATCCTAAATTTTTTGAATAAAACTACGAAAATCAACATACATACATACATAGCTTAAGATAAATTTATTTAAGCTAAAACCTGTCTTCAAATATCTCGTTTCCTGAGTTAAGTAGTAAAAGTGCTAAATATGACTGAAAACCCGTTTTGGTCATTCGGGCATTGGTAACTCTGTCGTATACAAAACTGAATTCGAAGAAAGAAAAATTAGTTGTTTTGCTTTCAAGATATTATCATAAATTGTTAAAATATTAAATTGCTGACATATTTGGTAAGTCGATTTTATTGAGTTGTAGTTGATCTGTTGTACGCTTTTACCTGTTTTGTTGCCGGTACACCGCATAATGTTGTCACTTTTGCCGGCAAGCCCATACAAATTTATGCATGTTGTGTGTGTATGTGTATGTGCACATGTATTTGTATGTAATGCGCGTGTGCAGCTGTATGCACAAAAGAAGGTTATGTTGACGGCTCACAAAGACATCGCCATCAATTAGTCCTCTATTAACAAAAGATTCACAATACATTTAGAGTTATTATGGCCTGGGTTCCGTCCACAAGCTTCGAGGAAGACTTGGTTGCCTATCAGCCTGATTTCCATTTCGTTCATGGACAGTTGGCGTATGAGATAAAACGGAAACAGGACGTTATCCCTCGTCCAATTTCAACATATGAGCATGTGACTAATCCAAACATGCGCAACGAGAAAATCGAAAGAGCCAATCCATCCACATCAGAAGAAATTCGCGACAGTCTGGCAATGATGGAGCGCATACAACAGATTGCTGGAACGAAGCCGTTGGGTGAACATGCTTCCATGTCCGATTGGGAGGACACTAGCACTGTTGAGAGGGAAGCGGTAGCTATGATGAGACATTTTGGCATGAATTCCATGGCGGATGGCAAACTGGAACCTTCTAAAACTAAGACTTTGCCGCAGGGCAAAATTTACGTTGCTCGAAATGGAGCGAAAAGCTTTCCAATTATAATGGATCCGTCTTACTTTGAACCTGGCAGGAAACGCAAGGATAGTAACATTGATAGCTCGATGACTGGCAGCAGTGATAAGAGTAATGACAGCATATATTTCTCTGCCGAGTCACATTATGATTATGCCAAAGAACAGTCGCTCGTATCAAAGCCACAGTCACTTCCAAAGCGAAAGGGGCGCAATTGGAAGCAGTGGAGTCGGTCATCGCAAGCCCTACCGCGAGAGATGTTAACAAAGAGTAATAGCAATAAAAACTAGCTGCTAGTTTAAACAAACAATTGTGAACGCAACTCAATTATATTCATATAACAAGAGAATCTCATCCCAAAGAATGCCAAACAAACATATGTCTTTTGAAACTTACAAAAGTATTTTTTTAAATTATGTAATTTTTTTTTAAATAAGCATATGAATTTATTGAAGAACATATATAATCTTGTTTACAATACTGGTTACACGCAATAATATTCCGTTAGAATATATTTTCTTAATTATCATGTGGCAGTTAATTAAACCCAATACCAGTTGCAGAGAGATAGACAGACGGCTGATACGACAATAGGACATACGCATGGAGCCGCAGTGACAGCTGCTTTTATCTCTTACCTCAAACCATTTATGCCCTCTTCAAAGGCAAAACAACTACACACACACTTATTTTAATGCTTTCACACAAGGCAATGATTTGATTTCCTTGGTAACCTCACCTTTTTTTTTTGCTTTGAACAACTCCCTATTTATAAGCGATAATAGAGTATCATGAAGTTTTGAATATGTATGTATGTTACAAGAAAAATTAAACATTTATCACAATTTATATTTCGTTTGTTTAAACATTTTTAAGCATGTATTAGTTTTTATAAGACGCGCTTCTCGGAACTTGGTACGGAGTATATGCTAGTCGAACGTTCTCGACTAAAATACTCCTACCTGTGTTTTTTTGTTGCTAAGCGTCACCTTTGCTGCTGCTGCTGCTGTGGGATGCTGTCGTCTTATTCATGAGTACCACAGTTGCTGCCACGCAGCAACCATACTATATATATGTATATTTGTGTAAAAGACTGTCATTGGCGTAAATAATTCGCACACATACATACGTATGCATAGTGTGTGTAAGTAAACGAGTCCCGACAACTGCTGGACAGAGTGAAATAGTGTAAGCCGAAATAAAAATAAAAAAAAACACAAAACTAACAAAAGAGAAACCAGCTATCAGCGAGTTGGGAGGATAGTTTCACTATTATGACTGAATGCATAAATGCATACCGAGTTTGAATGTTCTCGACTGGAAAATGTAATTATGCCAAACTACATAAAACCGTCTTGAATTTGAAATTATTACAGATCTTAATTATTTAAAATCAAAATGCGAATTGAATTTGGAATTTTTGAGGCTTTTTTTTTTTTGTTCAGAAGGAAAAGTTGTGCATAACTAAATAATCATCCTTTATATTTAACGTATGTACAGGTTTAGGAATGCGAATACACGTTGACACGTCGCTCTGCAACCCGCCGATTAAGCTTTAAAAAGTGTTTGCAAAGAAATATTGCACGATAATGAAATTTCCACACACGCATACATGTATTCATACACATACGTTTGTATGTATGACCACAGATGCAAAGGAACAAAAAGAAGCAACAGCCCTTCTCTCTGAACAACTATCGTTTGCGAAGCAACAGCCCTGCGCTCTCTCACCGGCTATAGCTGTCTCCATCGCCGGCTTCGTCCCAGCTGCTGCTGCTGCTTCTTTTAGCTCAAAAGACAGTCAAGTTTAACTTGGAAGCTGTTTGGAGCGAGCAGTGTGAGAGAGCGAGAGAGAGGGTTACATCAACAACCACCGAAAACGTTGCGAACTCTGTTGCTTCCACTTCTTTTCTTTTTTTTTTGGCGCGCGCATGCGTAAGCTTTCTCTCTTTTTTTTTTTTTTTGCTCTCTTTGGCGCCTTTCGTTAAAAGTTTCGAGTTGCCTGGTCCATGTCATGGAGATTATTCATGAATCGAACGCATTCGCAGCACAGTTTGGTTTTAACGCTGGCCGAGGACGAAACACCATCAGTGTCAGGATATCTGTGCTCCGTTAATATCACTTAAAAATGGCCAATGTTCAACCAAGGTGGAAAAAAACTAAATTAAATAATCTTACACGTGAATACACTGTGCATTATGTGAGTGATACAAGAAACTAAAAAAGAGTTTAAAGTAAAAAAAAAAAAACGCCCTTTGGCACT
Source organism: Scaptomyza montana (assembly GCA_018904305.1). Classification (NCBI taxonomy): domain Eukaryota; kingdom Metazoa; phylum Arthropoda; class Insecta; order Diptera; family Drosophilidae; genus Scaptomyza; species Scaptomyza montana. The sequence continues at coordinate 5,454,642 of JAEIGR010000004.1, forward strand.
TTTCAAGGTGTAGATACAAATAAAACGATACCGGGCTTTGTGTATTTGTGTGTGTATGTATGTACTACGCGCCGCATTCTCGAGTTGATGACAGTCTGTGAGTTTTTTGGACTCTGTGCGCGCTCTCTAAAATTTTTCCATTAATCGTGACGTTTGACGCCACTTCGGTATAAAAAATGGAGGTGGGCTCGCACCATCCAGCCATCATTATATACGATAGGAAACCTAAAATGCGTACGCGAAAATCTCGTAATAAAAAAAAGAAGCAGATGCACTTGAAGAATAACATTGGTGGAGAAGATTCTAGTGTAGGTAAACCTGCAAATGTTAATGACTTTACAATTTACTTGGCTGGCAAAATAATTTTCGAAATGTCTGTGCAGCACACGCGGCTTTTTTTTTTTTAACTCCCGCCACAAGAAACAAAAAACAAATAAAGCAAAAAACAGAGAGGTTACGATAAAAAAAAAACTGGCTATGCTGGTCTGGTCTGGTCTTGTCTGTCTATCTGCCAGCCTGTTATGTCCATCTCCATTCGGGCCAGAGTCTTGATACCCGCCTCTTGCCTATCTCTTATCCGCTACCGTCCTTGGTGACTGCCAACACAGAGTGTTGTTGTTGTATTTTTCTTCTTTTTTTTTTCTTTTATCCTAACCATACAATATATTTTTCATTTCTGCATTTTTTCGGTTGCAGCAGCGAAACAAGAGAGAGTGGAGGAGCTAGAGTGTGCCAGGAGCTTGGCTCTCCTTCATCTACAGGGCACATAAAAATAAACCGGGTCTCAAATAAAAATACTTTTCGAAACTTGTATTTGCTTAGCAAGCCAGCCTCACCGACAGACAGCCAACAGAGCAGAGAGTCACCGTCTCCATTCCCAAAGGCACTGGCAATGGTGTCTCGGTCTCAAGCTAAAATCTACAGTCGCCGTGGCAGTTACAGTCCTCCTAGGCACCGAAGAGTTTTTTTATTTTGTATTTTTTCAACGCTGTTGCTATGGGGCCGCTTTCAAGCTTGTCTCGGGGATATGCAACAGAAAAGGCTGCTGTGTAACTAGCTTAGAGCAATGTGTTTTTATATTATTTTTTTTTTTTTTAATTCATCCAAATAGTTGTCTGATATTATCGTTTGTAAATGTCTTACAATACTGATGTTGTATAAAACTAGTGATCCTTATTCCAAGCAACCTTTTTGGGCAGGATGTCAGAAAAGCGTAGTATAAGCTCGTATAAGTTCTCGAAGCAATTTTCAGGGTTCAAACGCACTGATGTGTGTGTTTTGTGTAAAAGAGAGTGTATAAATCCACTCTGTTGAATGTAATTGCGAGTACACACGATAAATATAAAAAAATGAAAAGTTTTTATTAGTGGCCTGTTGAACCAGCTAGCGGAGCAACAGCGCAGCAGCAGAGCAGCGGGGTGGGAGCATCGACATCATGATAGTCAGCAAACGAGCTTTTCACTACCGGAAGAAAATAAGTCGTAGTCAGTATTGGAATATACAGAATCGCATCCCCGAGGATGCCAAAGAGCGAGAGAGAGAGAGACAGAACAACAGCAGCAGTCTGTGCTTTATTTATCTCTGCCTGCCTGCCTGCCTGCTGCCGCCTTCTTGTCAAATACAAAAGGCAAGCCGAACATCATGACGATGCGGACGATGAAAACAACAGCCACCAACACGCTAAAGGAGCGTCGCAAAAAGGGAGAGAGAGACAGATAGAAAGAGAGTATAAGCTTTGCGGCGCAAGTTTATTGTACGCATTATAATCATTTGCGAAAATTGCAGACAGAATCATTTTTATACGTAATGCGAGTGCTGTTTATTTATACTAACAATCCTAGAGAATTAGGCAGTAATTTGATATATAAAAGACGACTCCCTTAACAAATCCGCCATCGATTGAACATATTTATTTTCCTCAGAAACATGTACTTTTGTGTATACAATTCTGAATGGGTTTTTTTTTTTTTAAACATCGTTCATAAGCCGAGTTGTATTCATTTGATGCGAATTTAACAGCTATGTTCTCCAATGTACATAAAAATACATTAGGATATGTATGTATGTACATTTGAAGGTATGCGTTACGTCTGCACATTTTGAGTGCTTTGATTTGAGTTACGCTCTTTGTACGATAGCTTTGAAAGCGCATGTGCCTGTCGCAATTGTGGTTGGTTATTTGAGCGAACCATGACCATGCCAAAAACTTAAATGTTAAAGCGGCATAAAAAAAATTGTGACTTATTTTTGGAGTATGATGTATGTACATATGTATGATAAAAATAAAGTAGGTGATTGTACTTGTGGTATATTCAAAGTTTAGTTAAATTACTTAAAATGCAAGGTTTTGACAAATTATGCTTTCGGTTTACTTACAGTTTGCGCTATGCTTGGAAACGCACAAACTCGCTCCATTAACGGATGATTACGGCACATGGCGACAGGATACGCTGACAGGATATTTTTAAGTGCCTAAACCGATAAATCAAAGGAGATGGCGGCCAACGCAACAGCGGCGTCGACTACGTCAGCGACCCGTGAATTTGTTGAGGGATGGACACTGGCGCAAACTCTCGGCGAAGGTGCATATGGCGAGTAAGTGGAATGGGGATGGTGGATTCCTTTCTACAACTGCATTGCGATGCATCATCACACACATACACTTCTACCGCTCTCATGTATGTACATCTGTGTGTGTGTGTGTGTTGAAGTCAATAAACCGGATATGCTGTGAGGCATATGAAAAACGCACTCTTCCGGCGGATTTGCTTGCATCTCTGCCGCACTCTCTGCTGTCCAGTTATCCAGCTTCATAGCTCAAATTTAGTTGTGCGCATGCACCAAACTACATACAAAAAAAAATTCAAAGAAATTGGTAACAGGAGCACTGACTGCACCAACTAACCAGTCGATACACAGACAAAGACAGCGCGACACAGAGACAGAGGAAATAGAGTGCAATTCCACTAACCAAAAATTTCCACTTATTAAAAACCAATTTTTCTCGTTATTTTTTCTTTCACATTGCGCAGAGTCAAGTTGCTTATCAATCGTCAGACGGGAGAGGCTGTGGCTATGAAAATGGTCGATTTGAAAAAACATCCCGATGCCGTGATCTCAGTACGCAAAGAGGTGTGCATACAAAAGATGCTGCAGGACACGCACATCTTGCGCTTCTTTGGCAAACGTTCGCAGGGACATGTAGAATATATTTTCCTAGAATATGCGGCCGGTGGAGAGTTATTTGATCGCATAGGTAAATAAATTTATATTAAGATATAAGTTACGTTAGTTCTCAAACAACTTGTTTTGTTGGTTCTTTGCAGAGCCCGACGTTGGCATGCCGCAGCACGAGGCACAGCGTTACTTTACGCAGTTACTTTCCGGTCTGAACTATTTGCATCAACGTGGCATCGCACATCGTGATTTAAAGCCTGAGAATCTGCTGCTGGACGAGCATGACAATGTAAAAATCTCTGATTTTGGAATGGCGACTATGTTTAGGTATTAGGTACCAGCAAATAAAATACTTCACTAACTTAAGTTCTGTAGACAAAAAGACCATTAATGGTTCTCATTCTCAATTTAAAACCATTTCTAATTGTAATTTCTTTTTGTTCTACTCATATGTTCGCTCGCTGTCAGATGTAAGGAAAAAGAGCGGCTGCTGGACAAACGTTGCGGCACCCTACCCTATGTGGCGCCGGAGGTTCTATTGAAGCCCTATCATGCACGGCCTGCGGACATTTGGTCATGTGGCGTAATATTGGTTACAATGCTAGCGGGTGGTAAGTTTTTTCTCCTCTCTTGATATTGTGTTTTAATTGAAAAAAAAAAAAAAACAAAACCTGCATTCATTAATACAGCATTTGATTTTATGCACATTCCAACCAACCGAAAAAAAGCATTCGCATCGCATTCGTATTGTTTTCTGTCGCCTTTCATAGCTCGTTTTTCACATATGTATGCATAACGGCACCAAGTTACACCAAATACACTTCCACACAAATAGTTATTTGGATTTGTCATGTGTTTATATATTGCTCACTATGTTTTATGTCTAATTATATTCATTTTTGCTGTTTCTTTGGTATTCTAGCTGTAGATTGTTTTTACATATTATATTATCTAAAGCTTTTATACCAAAGCTCCAGCTTAAATTGCTTGCCACCGCCCCCTGCACCCCGCCAAACTACAACAACAACAACAACAATGGAAAAATGTTTACAACAACAACAGTCAATAAGCAACATTATCATTAATATTGCACGATTTAACTCATTGAAAAAAAAAAAAAAACCCAGCTTTACACTTGCACGGACAAAAACTCGCCAATAAGCCATGTTCTTTTTATAAACAAGTAGAATCATTTTGTTTTTAATGATTCTCTTATCTCTCTTTAATCACTATAGAGCTGCCTTGGGATCAGCCATCGGCTAGTTGCCTGGAATTCACCAACTGGAAGGACAACGATCGCTGGCAAACGCAAACACCATGGAGCAAATTGGATACTTTGGCCATATCGCTGCTACGCAAGGTGTTAGCTAGCAGTCCGGGTAGTCGTCTCACCTTGGACAAGATACTCGATCACAAGTGGTCCAATATGCAGTTTGCAGAGCATGGTAAGTGTCCAACAGACCTCTTTCTGTGTGCGTGATAAACTATAAGTGCCGAAATGTTTAAACTCAACTTCAGCACATCTTGCTGCTCAGGTACTTAGTGACTCTCAATTTTAATGTTGCATTCAATAGTTTGCGGGTCGCTCTGTGCCTGTGCTGCTCGTGTTGCGCCAACAGCGAATTACGTGTGTGTTATAAAAGTGTCGGAAAGTGTCGATTTTTTTTGGTGTTGCATGCTGCATTTCCGTCGCTTTGGCGCTTTAGCTGTATGATAGATTTGAATACTTCATAAAGCTAGATTACCAAAGCATCGGCGCCTGTGGCCAGCTTAATAGAGAAGTATCTAAACAAGCATAAAAGACGATGATAATAGTTAATAGTTTATAAATTTGATGCTGTATATCTTTTGTTGTTTGACCTTTTGATTTTGCATATTATTTGTTCTTTGGTGATTTTAGCTGTATGGTGTTTGTAGATTCCATAGAGCTTTATCACCAAAAACCAAATGGTTTTTGCATTGCTTTCTTTTTGTTATATTTGAGTTTTGTATTTTGCATAGTTCGCGGCTTTTGTATTTAATCATATCTTATTTCAATTGATTGCTAACTTTGCTTACTCTTCTTACAGATCGTTCCTATGACTTGGTTGACTCGGCAGCTGCAATGGAAATATGCTCACCGAAGGCTAAGAGACAGCGTCTGCAGTCCAGCGCACATCTAAGCAACAATCTGGATGATTCAATATCACGCAACTATTGCTCCCAGCCAATGCCAACAATGCGCAGTGACGACGAATTCGATGCGCGACCACGCAAAGGACAGCTCAATGCACCCGGTGACGAGGCCAGACAAACACTGGCGCAGGAGGCACGGCTTTCCTATTGCTTCTCTCAACCAGCGATGCTGGATGATCTGTTGCTGGCCACACAAATGAATCAGACGCAGAGCGCCTCACAGAACTACTTCCAGCGTCTGGTGCGGCGCATGACACGCTTCTTTGTGACAACGCGCTGGGATGATACGATCAAGAGGCTGGTTAGCACCATTGAACGATTGGGCGGATACACTTGTAAAGTTAGTGACGAGGGCGTTGTTACCATCTCAACGATTGATAGGCGAAAACTTCGATTGGTGTTTAAGGCGCACATCATTGAAATGGATGGCAAGATACTCGTTGACTTCCGTCTATCCAAGGGCTGTGGTTTGGAGTTCAAGCGACGCTTTATCAAAGTCAAGCATGCCCTGGAGGATATATTGCTCAAGGGACCTACGACTTGGCCCATTGCAATCGCAACGAATTCGGTGCCTTAGTTATTTATAATGGTTGCTATTTAAGACTCATTATTAGCTCTCACTTGTGCTAAACCACTTTTAAACACAAATTTTACTGTGTATTATTTTTTGACATCACCTCATTACTGCATACATAGATTTTAGGTTAAACGAAAAGCTTTTAGTTTTGTTAAATGTTGAAAAAGTATTTTTATGTAGTTAGTTAAACGTTATGAAATAATAAACTGACATTGATTTTAAAAATATATAATGGGGAGGGGGGTACAGAAAAACTTTTGAAAGTGTAATAACGCCCGTGGGCGTTATGACACTATTTTGGGTGACACCCACCCGCAGATATCATCACAGCCAAAAAGTATGATACATCTTTTTAAGTTTCTGTTCACATCATAATAAATTAAAAACCCAAAGAGTATGCAATGCCTTTTGCGTAAAAGTGTTCGCAGCACAATTAAAAAACTACACAGGGTTTTAATTTACTTGTATATTTTCAACTCAAGTAACAATCATATAATAATATTTGTGTGTCTAGAATCTATGTAGAGAGCCAGTACAGTTGTTAAATATACTTCAAGTAGACCATGCATACGTTTAATAATGAGAAGATCATAGTAATGGTAACAGTAAATATAATGTCTAAATAACGAAGCAATATTATTGAATATTATAAATCGATTGCTTTTGTGCGCCAGACACAAATCTTAGGGTCGACGAACACGCACACCAAATTTACACCTCTCACTTGCACTTGGTGCTGTTGGTTTCATTTTATTTTGTTAGGTGCTTGGTGCTGTTGGAATTGATAAGTAGCAACGTTTACTGTGGCTTCCTGAAGCTCTTGCCGGCGAACTTTACGCCCTGTCCGATCTCCTCCTCAATGCGCAGAATCTGATTGTATTTAGCTAGACGCTCCGAGCGGCATGGAGCGCCAGTCTTGATCTGCCCGGTGGAGAGACCCACAACGAGGTCACCAATGAACGAATCCTCGGTTTCACCGGAACGATGAGAGACCATAGTGCCCCAGCCGTTCTTCTTGGCCAGCAAATGGGCCTGAATGGATTCGGTAACTGTGCCGATCTGGTTAACCTTCAGCAACAGGCAGTTGCAGGCTTTCTTCTCGACAGCGGTGGCAATGCGCTTGGGATTTGTCACAGTCAAATCATCACCGACAATCTGGATCTTGGTGTTTCCGGTCAGATTAGTCCAGGCATCCCAATGATCCTGATCGAAGGGATCCTCAATGGACACAATTGGGAAGTCCTTGATGAACTCCTGGTACAAGTTGGCCAGCTTTTCGGGCGACAACCATTGTGCCTTATCACTCTGTGGGTTCTTGAAATCCAGATCGTATTGGCCATCCCTGAAGAATTCAGAGGCAGCAACATCCATGCCGATCTCAATCTAAATGGATAACAAATATAAATATTTGTTTATATTAGAGCTGCATTTTAAGCAACAAATATTCAATTTCTTACCTTGCCGGTGTAGCCAGCCTTGGCAATGGCATCGTTGATCAGGCAGAGGGCCTCCTTGTTGGACTGAATATTGGGAGCAAAGCCACCCTCATCACCCACGGCGGTAGCATCCAGACCAAATTTCGCCTTGATCACGTTCTTCAGATGATGGTACACCTCAGAGCCCATTTTCATGGCCTCAGTGAAGGTGGTGGCACCAGTTGGCAGAATCATGAACTCTTGCATGGCCAACTTGTTTCCAGCATGGCTACCACCGTTGATCACATTGAATGCGGGCACGGGCAGAATGATTTCCTTGTTTCCAGCCAAATCAGCAATGTGCTTGTACAGTGGTACATTCTTCTTTGCAGCGCCAGCCTTGCATACGGCCAGAGAAACACCAAGAATGGCGTTGGCGCCGAACTTGCTCTTGTTCTCGGTGCCATCCAGCTTGATCATGAAGTTATCGATGGCTGCCTGATCGGTCTCATCCAGATTGGCCTTGATCACCTCGGGGCCTAGGCTGTTGTTCACGTGGCCGACAGCCTTCAGCACGGACTTGCCATGATAGTTGGCCTTATCGTCATCGCGCAGCTCCAGAGCTTCATGCACACCGGTTGATGCACCCGAGGGCACGGCGGCACGGAAAAGGCCAAGGTCTGTGGTCAGATCGACCTCGACGGTAGGATTGCCACGAGAATCGTAGATTTGACGTGCTTTGATCGACTTGATGGTCATGTTGCTATTGGAACTGCAAATTAAAACAAAGAATATATTTGCAATTAAACACAATTCATTTTAAATGATAAGTTTGACATTGAAAATTCCCGAATGCTCTTTTATTTAAACTTCAGTAAAAATTAATAAATTTATTTAATTTTATATGTATTATATGAAATGCTCAGAATTTATTTTGAACGAAAACTTTTGATCTGCGAGCTTTTGGTTTTGGTTCCACATATCAAATTTATTTTGTAATTTGATGCATGCATATATTCCAATATATTTTTTATTGTTCCCGTCAGGAGTATTATAAAAACGCCATAAGAGCAGCATTTTCCATCGCTCAATTATTTTTTCGTCACCCTAGTCCGGGAGAGTAGCAGCCGTTCTGCGTTTGTATGTATGACCTCTACGCAGTGCATAAAGGTCATTGCAAAAGCAATGAGCAAAAATTGCCGCGATGCAACGAAATATGCTTTTTACAGGAGACAAACTTTTAACAAACTTTGCATATTACTGCACTATTTGATAACAATTTAACTAATTGTACAAAGAAGCATAATTCTATACATACATATACATATATATATACATAAATATATTTTCTTTTCAGTATGAACATACATATGCATGCACGTAATGAAATCTATTAGATAACTCTAACACTAGAGGCGATAATCTTCTTTACAATTTGTAGCAATAAAAAAACCGAAAGTAAATTTTAAATTATTAATTCGCACACACAATCAAACACACACTTATACATACCAAGAACTTTTAAATTTCAAAAATTTAAATCCAGACGAGAGCGATTCTATTGAGCTTCCGGCTTGGCTGGCTGATTTGCTACTGAAAGCAGTTGTCGAGGAACGCGATGAGAAAACGAGCAAATTTTTTTGGCTTGATGGCTTTGCTGTCGGCACCGATGAATGCAGTGAGGGGAAAGCACGTAGAGCGCGCGATACTAATATGTTTGCCATTGTTGTTGTGGATTGTGGAACATAAACGTCCACAAACGACAGAGTAAGCGTCCTCCAGGCGCGGTCTGGTGGATGAAAGTTGTGGGCGTAACCGGCCTACCGGAATTTGAACAGGGGTATGTATGTTTATATTGACCTTCGTACAAGGTTACATGTAATGGCATCCACATATGGCCTCCATGTGCAGTCGAACTGGAAAAGATTGGGGGGGGAAAATTTTTAGCTGCACATTTATACTCATGTTTAAAATAATTAAGTTAATCAAACAAGAGGCAAAGAGATATTTCTTAGCATTCACAAAATGCGGCGCTTTCCAGCACTGACATCCATCTTGCAAACGTATCGATGTATCGATATAATAACAACAAACAATAGAAAACACGCGGCCGGCATAAGTGTTATTATGTCCGAAAATACGAGTATTATTATGCCTGGTGAGCGCGTCACGGCTGTCGAAGATGTGGCTAAAGGAAAGCGAATCATACTGGGCCCAGGACTACGCAGAGTAGACGACAAAGTAGTGGCTAGCAAAGCTGGCCCACTCCGCCACAAGGAGCCAAACACATTTTGGGTGGACAACTACCAGCGACGTTATGTTCCGGCGCGAGGAGACCTTATTATTGGCATTATAAAAGCCAGAGCTGGCGATTTGTATCGCGTGGACATTGGTTCGGCAGACACAGCTTCCATTTCTTATCTGGCTTTTGAGGCTGCCACAAAAAAGAATCGTCCTGACCTAAATCCGGGCGATTTACTCTACGCTCGCGTCCTCAATGCCAGTGCGGACATTGAGCCGGAGCTTGTGTGTGTCAACTCGAATGGGAAACGGGGAAAACTGGGTGTGTTGCAGGATGGCTTCTTCTTCAAATGCAGTCTAAATCTGGGACGGCTGCTGTTGCGCGAAAACTGCCCAGCCCTGTCAGCTCTCAACGAGGAGCTGCCTTACGAGATAGCAGTAGGTGTCAATGGACGCATCTGGGTGAAAGCTCATTCGACAAGGGAGACAGTAAGTCTGGCAAATGCCTTAATGACACTGGAGCAAGCTGGCTACGCGGAAATTGACAAGATTTGCGGCAATCTCAGCAGTGTCTTGCAAGCGTGATAGTAGCACAACATTATAATTAAATTACTTACACTTGAAATTTGGTTAACTTTTTGTTAATAATTTGAATACAATACACAAAAATATATTTAACTTTGACAAAAACCGTTTTTTGAGATCATTTGTGGCTTGACACTTTTCAATGTTTTAATTTTACATTATGATCGGATGGTAGTTAAAAGAGCTCGATGCACGGTATTTCCTTGTCAGGAATTTTCAATTTTATTTATTTTAGCAGACAATGCTCAGTCATGTCAGTAAGAATCTATATTCATATAGAATATAGATTTTTATGAATATAGTTTCTTATTGGTCATATCTCGTTTCGGTTTTTGTTTTCAATTTGTTGCTCTCCTGCGTGAATAATCGTAGAAATCAGCTGATCAGTGTTATCGTTGTAACGATACTTTTTTCATCATTGTATTATCCTAGAGATGGCAAGTTACGCCTAGGTGCAAAGAGCCAAAATATGACTTTCCTAGAATTTTTACTCATACTAATTGTGGTCTATTATGTTGGTTATGTGCTGCTCTGGATAGTACTCGATTGCAATGTGGCCTTGTGGTACAAATCGCGCTTTGGCGCTTCGTTGTCCTCCATGCGCGGCCAGGTGGTTTGGATAACGGGTGCATCGAGCGGCATTGGACGCGCTTTGGCGGTCAGCTTGGCACGCCAAGGAGTGCGTCTGGTGCTAAGTGCACGCCGTCTTGAGCAGCTGGAAGAGGTGCAAGCTGAGTGCTTAAAAGCGGCACGCGGACTGTTAGCGCAGAATGATGTGCTGGTCCTACCCATGGACATGTTGCAGCTGGAGAAGCATCAATCGCATCTGTACACGGTGCTCAATCACTTTGATCGTCTGGATGTGCTGGTAAACAATGCGGGTCGCTCGCAACGCGCTAACTGGACAGAAATTGAAATCCAGGTGGATCGTGATCTCTTCGAGTTAGATGTATTCGCAGTGGTCAACTTGTCGCGTCTGGTGGTGCGCTACTATTTGGAACAGAATGGCGGGCGTGGCCACATTGCGGCTACCTCAAGCATAGCTGGCTTTAGTCCGGTTCCATTCTCGGCAACTTATTGCGCTGCAAAGCATGCATTAAATGCCTATCTGATGTCGTTGAAAATGGAGCATCGTAAGTTGGATGTTACCATATTTGCGCCGGGTCCTACTGCCACCGACTTTTTGCTAGAGGCATTCACGGGAGCGGATGGTGGCAAGGTGGGCGGCAGCACGGCCAACCAGAAACGCCTCACTGCGGAGCGATGTGGAGAGCTGTTTGCTGTCGCACTAGCCAACAAAATGGATCTCACTTGGTGTGGTTTGTTTCCTGTCAATGCTTTGGCCTATTGTGCTCGTAATGCAACTCTTACCAAAATTCTTGGCCAGTTTATGACTGAGAAGACGCTGAACAAAATTCGAGAGGGTAAACTGTAAACATTATGCAACTGCACACATTATACATTTTGAACACTTGAAACAAATGTACAATATTACAAAAGACTTGAAGTTTAATTATGTTTACCATTTAAGCTTAACAGGGATTAATTTGTGCTTAGCGCAGCTTTAACATGTGCTGCAATCTTCACTCGTTTTCTTTTGGCTTTGGTCGGTGCTGTGTGCTCTATGCCATGCAAGATGGGTTTTTGCTTTTTACTTTTTTTGCAGGAAAGGGGATTCGGATTTTTAATGCCCTTGGGTTTCTTTTGTTTATCGGTTGATGTCTCTGCCACTTTCAGACCCTGCTTTTCTTTCATATACTCAATCTTGTCTGCTTGCTTGCCTAACATGAGATTTTTGGCGCGTTTTTGCACACATTTCTTAGATGCATCCGAAGGAGCTTCCAATACAGGCGTCGCTTTGTGCAGGTAAAGTAAACAGCGACCGGGCACCTTACGCAGACTTGCCTGCAGCAAACGATCCTGGGAGGCGACTATATAACGATTGTCTTTTGTCTGCAATTGAATTTGACTTTAGTTCGTTTCATTACGTTAAATATTTGCTCTCACCATTGATTTGAGGCATTCCGCTGCTGCGACTGGGTTGCCTTCATGGCCGCATTTGTGAACATGAAATTGTTTGACAATAGTTATTGCTCCTGTTAAGGGAGCTCCAAGCGCCTCCGCTTCCAATATTACACACTGAGTGGTTAAAAGTTTGACATTACATTGAAAGTACTTCCTAATCTGTTCCTCAATGCCAATTTTGTGCTAAAATCAGAGAATGCATTTACATTTTGTTTTCCTGACATACGTTACAACATGCTTACACACCTGTAGCGCGGCTTGACAAAAGGTAGCATCAATGAGCACTTGATACGGCGCACGATAATCAAAGTTAGTGGCGAAAAACACAAGTGTTTTGTGCGACTTTTTAAAACGTGAGATTTTCATCACGTTGTTTTTTATTTGACAACAAAACTTTTGAGCAACGATTGCTCATTATCGATAGATTCATCGACCATGAGCTGCCAACTCATGGTTATTTAAGGCTATGAGGTATTTTTTAGGTTGTTAAAGTTTTTTTCCACTTTTTTAACTTTTAATATTTTCTGCGCTGCCACCTAGTCAGACTATTGGTAACGTTTTTTCTTACGTTTTTCCACTTTTTTGCACCCACTTGTTGATGAATTTTTCTCCATTCACTTGTTGATTCTATTGTAAGACAGGTGCGGATCAGCGGAAAGCAATTTTGTTAGTATTTGTGTGCATGTGCGTTTATTTAATTTCTTGCTGAGTTTGCTTTGTGGAAATTTTTTCTTATTTGGTTTAGAGTTGGATAAAGTTTTGTTGAATTATTTAAATTTATTTTAAAAATAATTCAAAAAATAATAATATATTGTGCACTTTTTATTTTATGAATTTCCCTAACTTGTTCAAAAATTCTCAAATCATAAATAGTCAATTGCCATTCGATAAATGGAGCGCATAAGCCAAGTGGCATCTCTAAATTTCAATCAGTGGCGCGACAACACATACGCTAACAAACCACCACCTTTCAAGTTTTCACCCTTTGCGGCGGTGCTGTGCCGTTGTGTTTTCGTTTATTGTTTTCGTATTCCTATGGCTTAGTTATATTTTTGTACAACTGCAGGCATATTGGGTATGTTATGTGCGCAATTAAAAAAGTGTGTATAATAATTTGTTGTGTAAACGTAGTTAAATCGTTTTAAATATGCTGGATCAATATAGCAGAAAAACGTTCGCCACTCGATCGCGTTGCTTGTGCCTACGTTAGTTATTACCTAGAATCAGCATGATCTTGACAAACTACTAAGAAGCACCCTGTGTGAGTTAACCGGAATGCAAATCCCCTTGTGGATTATACTATTTTTGTGCAGTTTTATTGACATGTGCGTTGCTGGAGGCGTTTATCCTTCTTTATTTACCATCGCAATATTCATCAAATGATTATCGCCAGCTATAAACGCGCAGTTGCCATTTGATTAAATGTGTGTGGGCACTGCAATATGCCACTAGCTTTGGATAAAATTCTTATCATAGTGACACTAGTTTGTGGGGCAAGAGATAGGAACTTTAGCAAGATTATTGCGGTTTTTTTCCTCTGTGGCGCAGTATTCAATTGTCCAATATTGGTCAAGTTTATGACACCACACTGCCTCTGTATAGTTTTGTGATAAAATAAATATATATACTACTACTCGTTGAGCACTTGATCCCATTGTTATTGTTTGGCCTCACACTTGACGAGGGTTGTCCCTGTAAATTTTGCAGCTGTTGATTACGAATGCAGCTGACAGGCAAAATTGATTTCCGTATAACCCATCGATTATAATGTGTGATCGGTAATACACATCAATAATGATCAATATTTGTGATTTATTAAAAACATGCAGTTTTAAAACTATTTCTTTGGTTTTAAATATATGTACATACAACTCGTTGCTTACAACTCGTTGATAACTGCCGTATATGTACATGTAAATAGTATGTACTTTTGTAGTCCATTTTCGTAAACTTTTTATTTTGGGTCATTACAGATCATACGATTCTCCAACGTTTGAATGGCATTTGTTGCTTATTCAAAAGCTGGCGATTGACTAGCTGAACATTTGTGCTTCGCATACTGAATGATTGAATTGTACTTACGTCAAAGGTGTCGTCTGTCTTGGCTTCCGGTGCGACGTGTTTTGTCCGCTTGTCACGCACCTTAATGTAAGACGAGCATAATATGATTATTTTTATTTACACCTATTAAAAAAAGGCAATGTATACTTTAATAAAAAGTAATAATTACCAAGTTGCTTTTAAAGTTCAATGTTTGCATTCATCTAAAACAGTTCAGTATTTGATGTTTTTTTTATTTTTATTAATTATTTTATTTTGCTCATCAACACGGCAAAACAAGCAAAGAGTAAATAAGGAAAAAAAGATATGTTTGGTTCTGACCAGCCTCTTGAAAGCAACACAAGTGTTAAGTTAACACTTTACTTACTCGTTCGCTTTTTTGGAATGAAGACTCTTAAGGCAGCGTACTGTATTTTATTTTTTAACGATGCTGTAAAAACTTAAGTGCTCCCCCAAAAATACTGTGAGTGTACATTTTTCTGAGAATCGTTTACTTAAATGTGAATAACAAATATTGATGGCGTATTTTTGTCAATTAAGATTTATATTGTAGAGCCGCAAATTAATAAATATGTGAATCAGCCGGATTTGAAAGTGGCGGTAATTGGTGAATTAACATATTATTATTTAAATAAAATTTGATAACTTTCAAACAATTTGTTGTTCACATCTTATGGCACACAATATTATTAAATGATCAAGAAATCGTTGAGCTAATGTAAACAAGCATTTTATAATTGCCCTAGAATTGATTATAAAGACTAAATGATATAAATTGAAAATTTCTTTTTTTTACCCATTATCCATTTAATCTCTAGCCTCAAATTAAATGAAATAACAACTAAGCTTGTTATGATTGTTGATTCCGTATAAACTTGAGTTGAGGTGGGTCAATATCAATAACGTCATACAAATCCGATAAATAGGGTGTAATCAATTTTGCTACGATTATTTTAAGAATACAGACGTTTTAATCATATACTAGCAAGGTATACTTATATTTAAAATATTTTTAACTTGGAGATCTGCCTACGCGATCAACGTCTTGTTTGCAATTTGTGCTCATCGTGCACTACCTACTCAGATTCTGAGTTAGATTATGTACATCTCACACAGTACTCGTCTTCCATTCATTGAATGTCGGCACTCTGTCTGGCCCTACCCTCTCCCATCTTTACACAATGTTGTTATCTGCATACCAATCGATTCGGTGTTCAATCCGCTTGTGTTCAATCCTTTGAATGTTGTCTATCGTCATATAGATTAATTAGTGAACAAATGATGTGTGCACTTTTGTTCGATTGATATGGCTGAATACTGTTTCGAATGTTGTATGTACTTGTACCTGCAGCTAATTAGCAAACATTTGGCGTGCCAAATTGGCTTTTTTTAAATGCGTTTTTATTTTGCTTGCGAATTGCAGTGGGAATAAACAAATGAAATCACTACTCGCAAAATGTGTCTTTTCAGTTAGTATATATATACCCATGTCTCATAACTGGTATTGAACCCATTGACCTCTTGCTTATAACATTCAACATATATAAAACACCCGATACCATTCTATGTAGTATGAGAAACTATTTAGGATTGTCACGCAGCAGCCACATGTACCTGGTACTATCAGCTTGATCTTATAGAGAAATTGCTATAGTTTTATTTCTTAGCACTTTTATCCGAAAACGTGTTACATTTCTTTACATAAATAACTTTTGTTGTAAATACTTTGAAAAAGGGAAATTATTAATTTTTAATTTTCATCTCTCAAGCACTTGATCTTGCTTTAACCTCTATTTTAATTATTTATAAAAGTAAACGTTCAATAATGCCAAACATGAATATACATACTTAGTTATTTAAAGAGGTCAAAGATGACTTGCATATATACTTATAGTTATATAGTTATGTACCTTTCCACTGTTTTATTATCATACACCTTTTAATTAGATAGTTAGCTTGCTGCTGCTGCTTTGGTTGCTACGTAATTTTTCTAAAGTAGCAAAACAGTCTCTGGATCGTGACTTAGCCCAAGTAAATAACCACATTTAAGCGCATTAAAAACTGTAACGCAAACTTTTTAGAAAATTTTTATTTTTATAAGCCCTGATTCTGGGTTTTCGCATTTAATTGAATTCTTTTATTTTAATTGCAAGCACACACAAACACTTAAACATTCATAAATAGCGTTCACAAAATCGTTTGTGGCTTCAATGTTATATAATTGGCAGTCAGACGAACCCTATTTAGACATGGGTTGGTTCAATGTGCTATCAGATCAGACTGGGACAACTATTTGACACGCGATGCATAACTAACATGCAAAATTTGCTAAAAATTATCTTTTTTAGGTTTTACACCAACTTTGAGCCGAAAACATATACAATAACTGAAAGTGTTGAATGTATGTCATTAAGCTTTTCACATTCTTGATGCTGAATCCGCTCTTATTTAAAATTGGTTTGAACTTTAGACTGCTATACATTGAAAAGTGTGTTTTGTAGTGTTATTCATTGGAAAGCTTAAGGGCTCGGCTGAAAGCCGATGATTGAATAATGGGCTTGCAACAGTCAGCCAATTGTTAAGTCAAGTGTGCAACTGGGATAATCACATCTATTTAACGTCAATAAATGGCAATACTTCCAAACCATATGACATTTGAATGATAAATAGACCTTAAAACGAGATTTCGTTCACATTTTTTTATAATACAGAAGCTGACAACCCTTTGAACTTATTGGCTCATAACATTTAGCTTTTTGAACTTTTTAAAATATTAATTCAACGCCACTAATAGTTTCAATATGTTTAAGTAATCAAATTTTTAAGGTTATATAATCTAACCTATTATTTTACAAGCTTCTGACACTAAGCTCAGTTTAACGAATTAATATATTATTTTTTATCATTTTCTCCACACTTGACGTCCAAAGTCTTGAAAACATACAAAGAGGTTTTAACGTAAAAAAATCATCTGCATAGTTTTAACGGTTCAAAATATGCGTTCATTATCAATCAACCGATGAGTAAACACAAAAATCTTTTCATGTTAACGTTACGCTCAAGTAAAAAAAAACGTCATCGGGGAAACTCTTGCTGGGCACGCATCCAGACGAAAACGGTAAAAACAGTGACGTTAATAACTCATTTGTAAGTTTAAAAAAAGCCACAAAGTACTTAAATAAAAATTCCCAACGATTTGTGGTATGCGGGCAATCATACGTAAATGTATATGTACAGTACGACCTCGCTCAACGCAATCCTCGCTCAATGCAAACTCTCGTTAATTGCCACACCCGAATTCTTAACATTGTAGACTGTTAACGCAACTTAAAATAAATTACCGCATTTAACGCAACTTCCTAAGGAAATCGTTTGTTTTAGTTTGTTTTTACCACTTTTCTAAATAAAATAAAATGCAATCCTTGATTTGAACACACATTTATTCGATTTGCTTTAATTTTATTGGTTAGCAAAGGCTTCTATTTTTGAGATTGGGTAGCGTGGCCAACATTTCACCATTGGCCAAATTTTAGTAGGTTGCATTGAGCGAGGTCGCACTGTATATACTCACAAAGTGGAGTACAGAAAATGTATGAATATATATGTATGTATTTACACATAAACAGGTACATATGATTATGTATTGCATATTGCATATTGCATATGATACACATTTGCACAATTTGTTATGCATACCCTTTTTTATTCATTTTTAATGGATACAAAAAAATGGAGGTTATTGCAGTTATTTTTTTACGTACCTATGTTTGCACATAAACTTTTAAGACCAGCAACATTTAACAATTCAAAATATGATTTGCAAACAACGGAACAGCTCAAATATAACGTAAGACGTTACAAGTCTCCCGCCAAAGAAGAGAATCAATGACAGAGCACATCACAATGAGAGAGTGAGCGCGAGCAAAAGTTTTCGATCATAAACGTTGCACAGTGGGCCTTTTGTTGAGTTTGTTCAAAATACATAAGAATAAAAACATTTTTTTAAACTACTTTAAGCAAAACAAAGTACTCGTTTAGTCAAATTGATACTTATATATACGTATATATATTATATATAAATAACATTTATATATTATTTGATTGATATTGTTTGTATTGTGTTGAATTTAGTATATGTACATTTATTCTCTGTGCACTCACCTACCATATAGTAATAGGTCAAACATCAAGGTATGGTGTATCTCCTAATCAATCTCTCTCAATTAGAGAGCACTGTCATTGTTTTGCTTTCGGTAGGCTATATTTAATGCCACTGTATGCCGGCACAGCTGCGCGAGCATCTGGATTGACTAAGCTGGCAGTAGTATAATAATAAGCCGTTGGGAGCGAGTTCTTTAGTTCAACGGCAGCAAGCGGCTCATGTGGAACGTGCATTAAACCGACGGAGACCCGCCAAAGTGAAAAGCATTGAAGTAAATAATATACAAGAGTGTACGAGCACACAATTAAAATTCATTTACGCCTCGTCGATCTGCATAAGTTCAATGAAGAACGTGCCAGAAAGCGAAGAAAGCGACAACGAATGACAACAATATCAAAAAAGACAATTGCATTTCTAATACAACAAATCGAAAAAAGAGAAACATATTTGGTTCATAATAAGCATTTATTTGTTCATCTTAATGTGCATTTAAGCATATGTATCGGTATATATGTATGTGATTAAATGAATTTGTTTCAGCTCAAGTGTAACGAAAATTGCTGTCAACCAAACACAAAAGAATTGCCGCACAAAATTACAAAAAACAAAATTCGCACGAGTTCAATAACAAATTATACAAATGTTGCCAGCGTTCGTGTGTTTAGTGCGCAAATTCCCAGTGCTTATTTAAATTGTCAAAGTATTGCCATTTGTTCTGTCTCTATAAATAAACTTATGCGTTTCATTCATAAATTAGGTGTTGTGTCGAAGTATCTGTTTTTATTTTGTAACTCGTAAAATTTTGTTCTGTCTAGCCGGTTTAGTTTTTGTATGTGCGCGCGAAGTTTACAACCAAAAAACAAAAGCAAAACAAACACAAGAACTGCATCCAAAACGAGCAAGAAACAGACAAACGCACAAGTAACAGGTTCGTTAACTTGACCGTTCAACCACCGAAAATGGTATAACTGCACATGCGAGTGAGAGATAGAAAGAGAGTCAAAAGTTTTAGCTTTTGTGGGGGAGCACAATTGTAGCATAGAAGGGAAAAGAGTGCAATAACCGCTGCACTTTTAACTTTTAGTTGAAAATTCTTTTGCAGCTGATTTCATTTCAATTTCTTTACCTATAATCTGTAGCATCACGCAACAGAACTCAGTAAGTAGGCCAGTCTCCTCCGTCTGTCGTATCTGTCTGTTTATCTATTTGTCTCTTTTTCTCTATGTAATTATGCCCAGTTGTATTTTTGTTTGTGAACATGAATACATTAAAGAACTGTTCCTAGAGTACGGATTCTATACACATTTCTTATACTCTGTTCTCAAACGGAGCGAAAAGGTATATTAACGCCCCTTTCCGCTCAGCACAGCGTGGAAAACAAAATATAATGTGGTCATAAGGTCACTAACCTCATTAAAAAGCATTTTCTTATACGAAGCATTGCGCGGTCCGTAACTTGTAAATTGCTACTTGTTTTGAGTTAGCCGTTGATACAGGGTATAAATATAATACAAAAAACCGGCTATAAAGCTTCTAACGACTATAAAAATATTAATACTAAAACACGCATGCTTATGATTTATGTGGGTTTTTTTTATTTTCTTATTTTTTGGTAATATACATAATAAGTTTTGACCGGTGGCACTGGTTCCTGATCCCGTTCGCTTTCAGTATGTTTTATTTTTTATTATTATTCGATCGCCACGTGCCGACCTTGACGACGTCATTTTTGTAAAGATTTTTTCGCAATCTTGATTCTACGGGTCAAATACGTAATATTTCTCTTGCTTCAGGTCTGATTCGCAATATTGTTTTTATATGTATATATGCATTATAATATTTGTATAATAAATTTGCATTATGGAAAAAAATGTTAGCTTTGCCTCTTTTTTCATCCCAAGCCGCCATTAGCATTTTGAAAGCTTTGTGTGTTTATTCTTATGAACGTTATCATATTTGCAAGGCATAAAGATAACATTCAAACATGTTTAAATACTTTTGCACGACTAAATGATAAAGTTTCTTACCCATTTTAAATGAGTACAGGGTATAATGCTCGTTAGTCATGAGTTCAATGAGTATTTTCTCGAGAGTGCAATAAATTATTTGACCGATTGCCATGTTCCATAGAAGGGGTGACAGGACGTTGCCTTGTAGGGTGCCTCTAAAAAGATGGTCAATGATCCCAGCGATGCCTTAACGATTGTGAATGCAAAAAGCTGATACAGTGTATTTCTAAGTCGTGTTGTACTTTAAATGCTGCCAGGTTGGTCTTGTAAGCCCGAGGGTTTCTCTAATCTCAATAAAAACGTTTGCTGAAGTTGTTTCAAAAATTCCAAGCTTACCAAAAACACTTTCTCTTACTGTACTTGCTTAGATTTACAATTGGATAAACTTTAATTCACTTATCTTTGAATTGTTTTCGCCAAGTTCGTATATTATTATTTACAAGCAAGCATACATGTTTAGATTGATTTATTTATGGCACAATGATCAGACGCCAAACCTTAAACGACTCAAACGTCAAGTTCAATTGACATTGATTTAATCAACGACTATTTAAGCAAACTGCACTTAAAATGTACTCAAACTTGCAAAAAACAATCGCTTCTGCAGTTTTTGTGGCAAAGTTGGAGTCGTGGTCATTTTACACATAAATGGCAAAAGGTACTGAACAAAAATTACATGATTGCGAAGCCTGTTTGCCAGCATTGTAGTTAAGCTTTTCTGTTTCCAGTTGGTAAAGAAGTAGATTGGTTTGTTGGAAATTCTTTTGCATAGGGTAACTCCAAGTCGCACACTCTACTAGTTTGTAACGAACATTTTGCAATCCTTAACTACAGCTCTAAATTGGCATAGTTTTTCTTGAATGTGTTTGTTGGCCATGTCTTTGGTTTTTTTGACTGTTAGCAATTGTTTGCCACACCCCTTTTTTTTCTTGTGCAGTAATTTACAAAAACATTTTAAATTTCATGATTCTATTATCCGGTTTCGGCTGTGTTTTCCAAACCGGTTCTGTTTTTGTGGGGTATCGAATTTTTGTTGTTTTTGATTTACAGCAAAGTCAATATCAGTCTTAAGTGGTATACAAACCATTAAAGGAATGGTAGAATAAATGCAGTGTGATAATAAAACTTAGGTAACTCAATGCTCTAAAGGCCACCTGCACAAATGTGAAATTGTTACAGCATAAATCAAAGAAAATGCAATTTCATATCAAATATGCATAGATTGTTAGGTAACAACAACAAAAGAATATCAATGAACATTTAAATGCATATTATGTATAAAATAAACAGCACAGATCTCACACGTCTTTTTTTTCAAATTTATAATCTTGTTTCCTAAGCTGACTTAGTTTTTTTTTCCCCGGTAACTGACCTATGCCAATAGAATGCAAATCAGCAACTGCTATAAATTTTTATTTGTTCAATTAACTAGCGAATGCAAATAAAAAAGATTTATGCTTGTTATGAATATTTTTACAACTGATCTGGCTTCTCCAAATATTCTTGATATGTGTGAAAAAGGTATCATAAGGCTGTGACATAGTATTTCAAGGGCAGAAGGACTCATCTCTAGTCCAAGAAATTATACTATGATTAATCGAATACCTTGATTTTTTTAAATATTCAATTCAAATACTCGTTCAAATATCCGCATTAGAAAATAAGTGCTTTAAATCTTTTAGCTATTTCAATCTCCAGTTGTTTTTGAATTTGTAATCTTGCAATAAATCAGATAAATGACTCACATTCTTTGAGCTATAAACGATAAGAGGCGACGTTTGACTTTTAAGTTGTGTTTTGATTCTCTGGCTTTTTAAAATGTGCTAATTTGATGTGTAAATTAAAATGTTAAGTACTTTGCATGTGCACAATTTATTTGTTTAGCCAGTAGGTCAATGCGTTCAAACATTATCATTTACATTTAAATTTGTACTTAAAAAAACACCTTAATTATTTTGATATTTTTATGTTTATTTACTTTACAGTCTGCCAGAACAAAAATCAAAAATGACTCTCTTGCCAGTTCTTAAAGCTAAAGAAGCCGCCTGTTGTGTAGGTGGCGATGCCAGCAGCAGCAGTGCCGCCAGCACTGGCGACAGTCTTAAGGATCATTATCATAGCCAACATAAGGGAGGCTGTGGCTGCCTGGGCATTAACTGCTGTAGCTTGGGAGCCGGCTCGGAAACTTCAATTAGCGAGTCCGCCTCATCAATTTTGGTCACGTCCGAAGCCAAAGTCAACAACAATCTGAACGAGTTCCGAGCACACAATTATCACGATGCTGTTGCACATGCTAATTTTGCGCAGTGTGATCCAATTGATATTGAGTTTTCCAATGTGCGCTATGAGATTCGCAAGTTTTCCTTTCCTGAGCGCAAGTTTGGTAAGTGTAGACATAACATTTACTATTTACAAATGATGGCTTGAACTTCTTGTCTATTCACAGTCACCAAGGAGATTCTGCATGGTCTGCAGGGTAACTTTCGATCGGGTGAGCTGACAGCGATAATGGGTCCATCTGGAGCGGGGAAAAGCACACTGCTAAATGTTATGTCAGGATTCTGGTGAGTTAACTTTACTCTCTCTTGGGTTGATATGTATTACAAAACTGGAGCTAAAAGTGATATAAAATTATTCATCTGAGCTAAAAGCGATAACAAATTATTCATCTGAGTCATGTTGCTACTATGAATGCATAATGAATTGCGTAATTTATTCAAACACGACTTTGTACGCTATGTGCATGCGTCTTATGAACTGGAAAAGTCGTCAGCTAGCTTCAAAGAAACAGCATAGCATTACTAATCTAAAGTTCAATTGTGTAATCGAAGTCGAAACTGTCAGAAACGTTATCATTGCAACAGAAAGATGAGCCGAAGTGCAAAGCAGCTTCAGCCACTTATCAGATTAATTTCTATTCCGTGCAATTTTCGTATGTGATGTAAATATAAACATGTAATACGAAGAATTGTATGATTATTGCACATTGTTTTGATTTAAATAATCTCATTTTTCATTTTAATAATTTGACACAGTATGTGATTGAACAAAACATCTTCAATCGCATTAAATGGAAAACTTTTGCAACAAATGTACGTTTATCTAGTATATAAAAATCTAAATAAGTCCGCTATTATAGCATAGTACAGTAGTATACAGGGTGTCACATTTAGCAAAGTCACTAACCGCAATTACTTACACACTTTGCCGTTAAATGATTATCGGTCGTTAAACTACGAACTTGAACAACACACACATGTGTTAATAATTGCAAGCGAACTTATATAGCCCACATGTTAAGTTTATTACACACACACACACACACACACACACACTTAAATCATATAACACGAGATTTCAACTTGTTTCTTGCGACTTCTCTTTTGATTTTGCAGCTCCACTGGCGTCACGGGCAACATACGAGTCAATGGCAAAGTGATGGCCACAAGCTCTGACAGATTTCGCCAACTCTCGTGTTACATTCATCAGGATGATCTTTTGCGTCCACAGCTAAAGGTTGGTGAAATAATGCTACTGGCGGCACATTTAAAACTTGGCTTTGAAGTAAAGAAAGCTGAGAAACTCATATTGGTAAGTTTCTTTTACCTTTAGGATCACTTTCTGTTTAATTTGATCTTTGTTTGTTTATTTCATTCGTCATCATAGATAAAACACATCTTATCGCTGTTGGGTATGGATCATCGTTATAATGTCCTAACGGGTAAACTTTCTGGTGGACAGAAAAAGCGTCTGGCCATTGCTTTAGAGCTGATAAGCAATCCTCCCGTGCTCTATCTGGATGAGCCGACGACGTGAGTTAATCATTATAATACTCTACTCAATAATAAATAGTCTATAGGATAATGACCGATCGTCCAAATGATTGTCTTTAAGAAGGAAATTCGAATAGGCAGACAACTTGGGGCTTATCAGTAGTGTCTTGTAACGCTAGATTGCTATAAGTACATACAAATATATAGTCGTATATATGTTGTATACTGCTTTTTATATGGGTATGGTTTGTCTTTAACAGTCTTTAACATCAACAAGCTTAAATTGAAATTGGAAACATAGTAATTCCCAGTTGATTGTTAGTTAAATATTTGTTTTTATTATGTCTTACGCCTTTAATTTTTTGTCAGATTAGGAACAAAAAAGTGGTACGATGAGATGAGCTTGACCTAGAATGCTTAGTTAATCTGCTCCCGCCGTTATCATTGTGCTATGCAAAATTGTAATTTACAATTTTAAGACCTCGTTGATTTGACAGTATTTCCTTGTTTACTATTTTCACATGGTGAAATGCGAAAATGATTTTGATAATGTATAAAATACAACATTTTTGTTTTTAATTTAACATATTTTTACGACCATGTTGATAAGCCCTTTTTTTTTTTTTAAATGACACAAGAAACAGATATTAGCTAAAACATATATAGAGGTGTGATTTTAATAAGCAATTTTCTAATTATTTTTTAGAGGCTTAGATAGCTCCTCGTGCAGCTCATGTGTGGCACTGTTGAAGAAACTTGCCTCCCAGGGCCACACAATAGTCTGCACCATACATCAGCCCAGTGCATTGATCTTCGAAATGTTTGACAACCTCTTTACGGTGGTAGACGGACATTGCATGTATCAGGGTAGAGTACAGGAACTGGTGCCGTTTCTTGCCGATCAACAGCTAGTGTGTCCCAGCTATCACAATCCAGCGGATTACAGTATGTTTGCATATTTTGCGTTCTATAAAGCAACATTACTTATTCTCCTCTCTTTTTTATTTTGAAACAGTGCTGGAGGTGGCCGTTGGTGAGCATCAATGTGATCTTAATAATCTGATAGCAGCAGCGAATACAAAGTATTATAAGGATGCCAAGAGGAAGCTGAACACGGAAGACAAGTCTAATATTCAAACAACCATAAAATGTAGGTAACAATGTCAAATTCAAATGAATTGTTGTAGCATAAAACAATGACGATAATCCTTGGCCTCTTTCGTTCAACTTTTTTACATTTCACATCTACTCGTTTTATTACTTGATTTTAATAACACTTAACATACATTCGTTAAAAGCTTTACATTGAAAAAAACAAAAAAACTCATTACTTGGTTCAATTATAGATACAGTTGGCAGCAAGCAACTTAATGCATCATCGCAAGCGCTAACTACAGTTAATCTGGATCAATTTACAAGTTGTATTGGCTACGTTAAGCCTGCACAACAAGATCTGGCATTGGAGGAGATCAGATCACTTAATAGCCCAACGGAATCACTCGAGCATTCACTTGCCAATGCGTCAGTTGCAGTAAAAGGGCTTGCCAATCAAGAGACGACGATGGCGCCAACGGCGTCATCGGAGCAACTTAAAGCCGTCGTTCCAGCCTCGTTTCTTATGCAATATCTGTTGCTGATGCAGCTTATTTTAATATGTGCCAGACGCAACTATGTAAGTACAAAATATAAATATTAATGTGTTTATAGTTGTTACTTAGGGTATAAACAACGGGGTCATAAGAAAATCAGGTCAACTTATTGGCACGGCTAAAGGAAAATGTAACTGTATCTATATAAAATACACAATTAAAGATAAACACGCAGCAGAATGATTAAAGATTGTAATTAAAATTGTTGTCACTGTTTGTGTTAATTATGAAGATAAGTTAGAACGTTTCTTTACATTTTTTATCTTGCCAAACAATTATACAATGTTTGTATAATGTATTTACGTGCTCATTAATAATAACTCTTCGTATTTACTTGTTTTGTTTTTAAATTCTATTTTTTTTTGTGTACCTGTTAGCGTCTTGTAAATTAATTTGTTGTTCTTTCTACATAAGTGCATGCTAGACTAAAACTCATGCATCGATAAGTGTACATATGTGGGCATACTACAGCTTGGTGTTGACCACTCGACTGTGGCCATAACTTAAAAAAAAAGTATACACAAAACTACGCGACGGCAACCTTCACACAGATAATGCACCAACAAGTACTGTTTGAGCTGCGCCTATGGCAATGGCATTTTGGCCAGCCTCTTTTTTTTGTATGCATATTATTTTGTTAGATGACATACGCTTAAGCATAAAATAATAATACAGTATGTAAGTGTGTGTGTGTGTTTAATGGCTTTCCAATCTTAATATCTTTTGCAGTTTCTGTTGCTGGCTCGTATCTTTTCGCACATATTTATTGGCGTTATCTTTGGCTACCTCTATATGAATGTGGGCAATAGTGCAAGCTCTGTGCTTGGTAACTATGTATATCTCTATGGATCCATACTACTTTTGGTCTATACAGGAAAAATGGCAGTGGTATTGACCTGTAAGTATAGATGTCAACACAATGATAGCTTTTAAATATATACTTATTTTTGGCTAAGACCTGTTCTTGTGCCAGCTTACTTTGTCAAGTTGCTGCTTGTAGATTAATAGTTAGCTTTTAGCATAAGGCTGCGCAAATGCTGTTACGTAACTTAGGTAATAATTCAAAGTAGCTTCGCAGCTCGAATTTTTGGAATTTTTTGTGATGTAATTTGTACCTGTTTTCCTGTGTCCCATTTAAAGTGGTTAAAATGAAATTGAGCAACAAGTAAATAACAATCTGAATTATCTTAATAAATTTATAGATCAGCATAAGATATACCACATTAATCTAAATGCAGAAAATTTCATCAATAGTTGTTAAAACCCACACGAGCTGTTGAGTTTAGTTTAGTTTATTTTCCCATGTAAAGTGATTCAGCACGATGAGTTTCTGTAGTACCTGGAGAGCTAGACAAGTTGGCCCCGTTTTAAATTTGCCGCTGCCTGAATCACACAACTTAAAGTGGGAGTGTTTTGTGTTGTAAATATGTTGATTTAATAAATTATTTTGTACCGAAAACTGTCTTATTGTTTACTCTATTAAATCACAAAGCAATTATTGAACGAGATTGATTTTAAATGGTTCATTGATATCTTTACATTTCTATTTCAGTTCCACTTCATATCCATATGTTGACTCGAGAACACTTCAATCGCTGGTATAAGCTGGGACCGTATTTTTTATCGCTGATCTCCTTCGAAATACCCTTTCAGGTAAGTTTCGGCAATAATACTGCACTCATGTCGAAGGGCTTTTAAAAATTAAGTGGAAATACAGATCAAATACAATTTAGAATTAGATTCTGTGTTTGGTTTGTTGACAAACCAACAACAGTGTATCGCTAGGGTAGTACTTATAAAGTGATCTATCGAAGTTTTCTTAATTAGCTAATTAACATTTAAGCTGCGTATTTACAAAAATAAATCTCATTTGTTGCACGATCCACTGCTTTGAACGTAACTTGACAATTCAACAATTAAAATTATTGTGATGATTCTCATACTTTCTCACATTACTTGATAGAATGTTCCTAATAAGTAACTGCACCCACAAAAAGTTCACAAGGCGGGTGTTTTAATTATAAACTTGCCGTATAAAACGAAGGTTTCTTGAAATGATTGATAGCTGTGTTTCAAATTGGATGTGAAATGTAGTATTCCATTCAGTAGGTATTCAAATACGTAGCGTTCTTAGTTTAACTAATTATTTCATACAGAGTATTAAACAGTCAGGAGATGCCTAAAGTGATTTGAATCTTCTTGTTACTCAATCACAGTTTCAATTTATTGTAGTATTTTATATACATCGAATTAACATTATTCTAATTTGTACAATCTTGTTCTAACAGAGCTTATGCACCGCCTTGTACATTATGATCAGCGTTCGGCTGACGGACAATGACAGCGTCGAATCATTCCGGATCTATTACTTTATGTTGCTAGCCATATTGGCGTCGCTTAGTGCACAAGCTTGGGGCTTCTTTGTAGGTGCCACGATGCCCACCAAGGTACATATTATTGATTTGATTGCTTTGACTGATAACTAATTGTTTTTTTTTTTTTTTTTGGCTTTCTAGCTTGCCGTCTTTTTGGGTCCAATATTGGCTGTCATGTTCTCAGTGTTTGGCTTCTGCACAAGGTACATTGATATAACGCCGCTGTTCCGTTGGATGTGGCATTTGAGTTATTTCCGTGCTGGTTTTCATGGTGCTCTCAATGCTATTTATGGCATGGATCGTCCGTTTTTGGAGTGTCCCGATAATGTTATGTACTGTCATTTTCGTAGTCCCAAAGTGTTTCTCAAGTACATGATGATCTCCGATGTACACATGTCCGATTGCATCCTCCTGATGGCCATTGTGATTGGCGTTATGCATATTCTTACAGTGCTTACGCTCTGGCGCAAACTAAATAAGCGATAATTAAGATATGTAAACTCGTTTAGATTAGATAAGTGTTTTATGTAGCTGGTTTCTATTCTTTGTTTTTTGTATTCTGTTTCCAAATTGAATATTGAATTTGGTTAAGTGTCTATTCAGCAGTTTGTTTGTGGGGAACAGAGTATTGTTTATATTTTACTTTCTTATTTTAATTTGTTTGTTCTGTTTTCTTATTCCGAATAACTTAATACATATTTAACTAAACTATTTATTTACGTTGATATACAAAAATATTTACGTCTTTCGTTTAAATTTAACTTATTTGTACACAACCCAGGCTTTAGGGTGTAATTTTAATGGATTTTTTTCTTAGGTTATAGTTTTTGAAGTGCTGAGATACCAAAAAAGAAAACAAACAAAACTTAACATAAATTCACCCCACCAAATTTCAAAAAACTATTTTATAACACAAATTAAAAGCTTGCCGTATATATAATTTTGAATACAGCATATCAATAAATAAGGGTTACAACAGTGTCATGCCAAAATATATGCTAACAATCAAATACACAAACCCATATCCACTAAAATTGCATCACATATCACACAACAAGATACTTTGTACTATATACATATATTTAAAATTTGCTGTTATAAGTTTTAAGGTAAACTAAGAATTAAGCACAATAATTTAGAACATACAACAGAATAGTTCTAAATGGCTATTTATTTTAATCTCTATTAAAAACAAAATGGTAAATCTGTAAAAATTGCAATGTTTTTCTTTTCCGAAATCATCAGAGTAAGTATTATCAATATCATTGATAAAATCAAAAAAACATTTCAAAAGTTGAAAAAGTATGTTAATATAATTTAAATTTTTATTATGTTATCTTACAATTTAATCTGTTAATTTTATTAATGCGAAAATTAAATGCAAACAAAATAAATAAATAAATTTATAAAGCTTATAAAAATATGCGATTCGTATTCACATGGTAGACATTCGCGCATATCCATATCGTATAATTTGGTCAATGTTCAGTGGAGCGTCTGTGGTCAGTTCGACGCGTTGCCATTGACGTGTTTCATTCGACTTTCGTATCGCCTCAACAACGGCTTGAACATAGAGGCCATCCTCAAAGGTGGCCGCAGTGGAGACAGGTGCCTTTATCCAGCTGGATTCCTTGCTGTTGAAGGCTTCTTTTAAAGCACCGACCATTTTGCACATACCCTTGATATAGGGACGTGGCAGCAACGAGTTGTTGGTATTAAAATGCAAATCCTGGACATCCACATAGACAGCTTCTTCTTTTTGCTGCGATTCTTTTAGCACAAATAGGTCGCCACCTCGTACAACCAGATGACCCTTGCTGCCATAGACAAGAACCTCTTGTGAAAAGGTTTTCGTGGGCACTGTGTGGCTATGTAAGGACACAGTGACAAGCGTTCCACTGGCCAGCTCCATTTGAAAATTGCAGAAATCCGGCGCCGTTATTTGGCGTATTCCATTGATGGCCGCTGTTGTTTTCGTATGGGCACGCAGTACGCCATGAACACGTACTGCCTGCTGCTGCAGCAGAAAGTTCACCAAATCAACGACACTGCCCACTAGATTGAGGGCGCCGCCGCCCATTTGTGCATCGCACATCCAGTTGTACTTTTCTGGAAACAGTGTGCCCATTTGCACACGTACATCCATTAGAACAACTTCGCCCAGCGGTCCGATGAGCTCATCTTGCAGGCAGCGACGCATTTGTGTGAATGCGGGCAGAAACCTCAGTGGATGATTCACCAGAGATATAAGCGTTGGATAGTACTGCGAGGCACGCACCATTTTTAGGGAGTCCATCTGATGCAATCCAGCTGGCTTGTCGCACACCACATGCTTACCTATGCCCAGCGCTTTGACAGAGATCTCTGCGTGTAGGAATGGCTGGCATACTATAAACACCAGATCGACATCTTTGCGCAGGAGCACCTCGTCTATGACATTTGTGTAGAATGTGACACTCAGTTCGTTAGCCGTGTCCTTCGCCTCACGCAGTGTGCGTCCCCAAATGGCTTTGACTTCGAAACTCTTCTCTCTTAGCAGCGGCACTAGCACATTGGCTATTTCACCTGTTCCAAATACGCCAACGCCAGGTAGCATTTTAGATTTATGTTTATATGAAATGTAGCCAGTGCTACCAACTTATGTTACAAATATCGATAGACCGAAAGGCAAAGACAATGAATTTTAGTGCTGCCATCTTGCAAAGAATCTTCATTTGTATATACACATCTGGCAGCACCATACAGTATATGTAAACAAAAACCAGCTGTTCGGCAATGAAATAAAAATTGGCGCCTTTTCAAAATAAATAAAAATATAATAACTTGTTCTTTAATTCTCAAATCATTAATAGTCAAATGATATACAATTGCCATAAATAGTAGTGAGCATTGTAGCTTAATAAACGACAGCTTTAGCTATTAAAAAAATTGTCAGCTCCAAGAGTATAAGAATAAATACTCATTATTAAGGCGTCCTACCATTCAATCGTTAATTTAATCCCGAAATTTATGCACTATCCAAATATGTTACGGACACTTTAAAGCTCTATTGCTGGTTCAATGAAAGACAGCGTATCAGAATCGTTGCACGGGTGCGCCAACATATCCTCGAGCATGCGATTCAATGACTCGGAACCGAGCATGCAGTCAGACTTAATAGTGTTGGGCACAATGCCAGTATTATACAGGATTGGGCCGCTCAAACCATTACCATCGCTGCTGAGTATTTTCTGCAATGCTGCGCTAATCTGTTCAGATCCCATATTGTAGGGCTGCTCCGGTTCGTTTTGTACTGCCGATGTTTGCATTCCAACTGCTATGCGAGATTCGTTTACCTCATTGGCTACCTTTAAAACCTTAATTGATTGTGCACCCAATAATATTCCAGCACTAGCGCTAATTAGCAATTCGACAAGCGGCTTCATAGTTTCAGAAATTTTGATAAAATGTGTAGAAATTATTGTGTGTTCTATTTGTTTGTTACAAGATGATCTGTCAATGTGTGTGACTACTTTAAGCATCACTCCGTTATAATTAACTTGTTGCTTAACCTACCTAAAGCTTTCTATTATAATTATATAAATGCATCTGAATTTTTAAGCACTTGGTAGTTACAACAAACGTGACTAGTTGGCGAATGGCTCTCTTGTGTTTGTGTGAGTGTGTGTAAGCTTACCAAACGCCTGCCTCAATCTGTCTGGGATAATAAAATTGAACAAATTTAACAAAAGCAAGTTGCTTGTAAAAAAAAACCACAACACAAAATGGCAGCCGAAAGCATATTCACAATTTTCACAACTGTCATTGAAATGTCAACATACATCTACTGACAGCTTGCTCAGCCACCAAAAAAACCCCTTTTTCCACCCAATCTCAACCGCACTCCCTTACACACCAGCATATTGAGCTTACAGCTCAGCCTTTTTGGCGCTGCGTGACGTAAATACTGATGAATACTTCTCAGCAGCAGTGTGAAATCCCTTAGGCAAAAAGGACAAAGCAGAGAGAGAGAGAGAGAGAGAGGGATTGAAAAGGAACGCTTGAAGCTGCTTACAGCGTCGTTCGTCTCGTTGTTGTTGTTGTTGTTGTCATGCAGATTTGTTAAAACGTGAATATCCGCGCTGTCCTCGTTGTTAGTTGGTTGTGTTGTAGTTGGGCACCACCAGACGTTTGAGCTTCAAATGGGCTTGTCAGTTTTGATGAACTATCTTTGGTGTGGCCGTAATGCTAATGCCTATGACAGAGATCTATGTGCGGTCTGATTCATTGGTGTCTCGCTCGCTCTCTCTCTCTAAGAGATGAGGTCACGTACTCCAACAATGGTGTCAACGTTTCCTTGTTTGGCTTATTAAATGTAATTCGCTATTACATATATTTTGTTCCATGCTCGCCAAATATATGTGGATATTAATTTATCCTTAATGCGATTAATCAAATGGTTTTCTTTGCCTGCCAGAGCATCAAAATGACTAATGAAAACGACAAAAGTCTCAGTTGCATTATTAAATGCTTAACAGTTGGTCGCCGTTTGCTTATTAAAATCACACATTATGAATGTCTTTACCTGACGTTTATAAATATATATCTTGAGGGTTTTGGTGGTTTGTTTTACGAGGATTTGGGCTTAAGATATATATATATATATATCACTTGCAAGACACATATAACATACTCTAAAGGGCAAAATTTGACATTCCGACATATTCACAAAGTTTGAAAAATGTTTGTTCTTCAACAATTACGACACAATTTTAATTTCTTTTTTCTTGCCCATCATAATCATCGCTTAGCAAATAAAGCTTTAACTCTTAAATTTAATACATATTTCCATTGCAGGAAGAATTTTTACCAGTTCTCGGTTCTGGCCTACAATTTGAAGATGTCAGCAAAAGTTGAGCTTAAAAAAAAAGACTTGGTGTACAAACTATAGCGGCATGTTGCACAAATTAAGTTTAAACTTAAACACAACAAACACACACAGAGAGACACACACATCTGGCTGTGACTTTAGCTTAAAATGTATCCTGCTGCCACAATCCTTAAACTTTACATAACTCCTGCCTTGTTTAGTCCAAAATGTCAACTTTTGTTAGTTTGTTAGTTACAAAGAACGTTGGCTAAACTTTTCCGGCTTGCCTTTTAGTATCATAAACATAATTATAATGCAACTGCATAATTAAAAAACGCATATTTTTGTTGTGGTCATGCAGCAGGAAATTAAAAGAATATGTTGGGCTTTTTTCTATTTTCTATTTTTATTTTTTTTTTGCTTGTTGATATCCCTTTCTGGTCAGAATTAAACGATAGAGTTGGTGTTGTTGTCCCGTGACTTTTCCAGCCACATTTTGCACAAGTCTGCGGTTTTTGTTATCCGTCCCAACTCATCATATGTCACTTTGGCTTTTACGACTTTTCATATAATCTTTGTGTTGTATGCCCAGCTCAGCGCTTTTTACAGCTCAAGAAGTTGCGAAACACTTAATGTGCAATTTAAATTCAAAGCCGCTTATAATATTTTTACGCCAGACGCCGCATAAAATTCCACTCCACACTCGGAGTCAATTTTTGTACAATTTATATTCTAGGCAAGCAATTTAACTTTCGCCTAATTGGGCTACATGCAAAATGTTTGAGCTAACAGGCGCAGGATTACAGCCGGATTGCGACTGCTAGTTTTGGTTTTGGCTGGCTTAAACGCTTCATTAAATATATAACTTTTCTACTCTTCTAGTCAATGGAACCTGCGACACATAAAATTTGACTCCACCAGGACGTGCACAAAGCAAATAAAATTTTACTCATTTGGATGTTGCAAGTTCAAGTTACTTGATTAGTTTTTAATACTATCCCGGCGGCAGCAACAGCAGCAAGCAGATAGAAATGGATGCCTTAGAAATGGCGAGTTAACAAGCTAAAAGTGTGTGACAAGATTTTTACAAACTATCTACACAATATGAATCAAATACTCACAACTACACACAAAGTGACTGAACTTTGTAAGCAAGTTAACAAATTTTTGGTAAACTTATAATGTTGTTAGTCAAGTGCTTATCTTTCGACCAAATCAAATTTAGCCTTAAAAATGTGAATCTGCCTCGCTTAGTGACATTAACTTTATCTCTTTTTGGTTCTTCTAAATGTAATACGGATTGGCTTTGGGCGCTACAAGTAAAATTGTCAGATAGAATATAATTCATTGAACAGAATGATTTAAGGCGATTTTCTTCTTGATTGATTTGTTGATGTTTTGCTTTCATTATTCATAAAATGAGTGCCAAAGAAAACAATAGACAAATAGTAAGTCTGCATCGATGTCAAAACTCTTAATCTTACGAGACCTTGGTTCCACACGATGCCATTCATTGCGGTAAACGTGACAGTTTCTGACCTTTCTCACATGCATTGCATATGCGACTGTCGGTTTAACTAAAGTCGCTATTTACATTTATAGCACGTCAAATCACTCAGAGAAGCATGCCATTGTATCTCACGGTAGCCGAAGCTTTTCTCAGACTTAGCTGAGAGCGCCATAAATGTTGCTAGCTGTAAGCAACATGTTGTCATGGAGCAGCTGTTTAAGGTTGCTGCAGCATCCTCCACGTGGCAAAGACTGCAAAGATTTTTTATTGATTTCTCGCATTGTTTTCTGAATGGGAAACTGGAGAGTCATGTTATTGTCTCTTTGTTATCAAATTTGTGTGTGCCATTGTAAAAAAGCATAACAAATACTATTGCAAATTTAAGCTAAGGCAGTTTTTATCATTTATAATTTGTTAATCCAAACTAAAGTCTACATTCTTCATTTAGTACTATGATACTTTGCTTTACATTCATAATTTATTATGAATTAAATATTTAATCAAAATCAGTCAAAAATGTTAAAACAGCTTTTAAAAAGCTTTCTTATAGATTATAAAGTGTATTTTTAAACTCGAATATCATTTTAAGAGTATTTAAAATATATTGTATCATTAATGTTG
Organism: Scaptomyza montana; assembly: GCA_018904305.1. NCBI lineage: Eukaryota > Metazoa > Arthropoda > Insecta > Diptera > Drosophilidae > Scaptomyza > Scaptomyza montana. Next base: position 5,489,846 of record JAEIGR010000004.1, read on the forward strand.
TTTTTGTTCGTCGTTTTCTCTGTGTATGAAAGATTCGATTGCCTTATAAGCACAGATTTATTGTAGTATGTGTGGGTGCACATGACATACGCTGAAGGGCGTTATCTAGTCAAGCACACTCGATTGCATAATACCCACTCACTATCAAGGTCATAATAGCCATAAACAAGGGAACTATACATATACATAAATGTACATATGCATATTTGGCACAAATATGTCATAAGGCTTACATTGAGAACAAAGCATATTTGAAACAAACAAACAGGAAAGAAATGTAAATGCACCACATACATACTATACAAACTGTTATGTGTATATGTATGTAGTTGTAAAGTGTTAAGTGTTATTGTGATTGCAAGAACATAAAAGCCATTAGCTTAAGCTTTTAAGAGCCGCACTAAAAATTGTAAAGCATGTATGAAAAAAAAAAAACATCTCTTTGATGCCCAAATCGATAGTCGACCTGTTTCTGTTACTGTTTTTTGCTTTGGTTTTATTGCCAATACACGTATTGCCAAGAGTTTCGCTGACCTGGCTAAAAATTAATGAAAGAATGCAGATCAAACTGCTGGAGGCGAATGTTGAACACTTGGCCTGTTTTTCCTGCTCAATGAAAGATGAAGTTCGCCTGGTTTTGTCAGCCATTTTAAATTCAACGAACTGCTTTGAATGGCCTTGCACCCAACTGCATTGTAGGGAGGTGGGCGCAGCGGGCTGGGGGTTTGTAGGGAGAACCGCCTGCCTGATGCCATAGGGAACTTGTCGTTTGGGCGTTGCAACCGCTACAACAACAAAAGTCTCGTACACAGCAATTTGGGCTTCAACTCTCTGCTCATCGTCTCGGCACGGCCTTACTGGGTACAAAATTGTCAGCACTGTAATCATTGCCCGCATTTCTGGACGCGACGCATTCTGGCACGCCAGTTGATTGAATCATTTTCCAACAACAGAGGCTCACTAATTTGACTCTGTTCCGAAGGCCTTTCACAACCACGACAGTTGATTACATACAGCCAGAGCCTGCCTGCCGTTCTAAAGCAGAAGGTTCATGAACACATTGCTGATTATAATCAAATGGTCCACGTTGAATTCGGAACTAAAGATAGGCTGTAAACATAAATATTAACTTACTTTCGAGTACTCTTCAATATTGTGTATCGAGTTATAAACTTTACCCTGTTGCAAATATTATTTTAGAGTCCAATAATACATATGTAATAGAAGAGCAAAAATGCATTCAGGGGGCCCGATGAAAACTTCTTGATAGAAGATGCGCGTTGCGACGCTTAACTTATTATGGTAATGGTTGTGCGCGGCATGTGTCCCAAAAGCTGAAAGAAAAGTTTATGCAGCAACTTTCAGCTGCATGTGTTGCATACTTCATCATAACGTGGTAACCTGCCGCGCAAAAGAGAGAGCAACAGAGTAAACTACAGTGAAATACTGAAAACTTGCAAAACTAATTTCTCTCGCACTTCCATAAGAACAAGTCGCTTAGTTCAATATCACCCAGTAACAAAAGGCCAAAAGTTCATTGCAATGCAATTTTACGTAGCACAAAAAAGATATTTGAAGAGGCCTTTAGTTTTAATAACACTGATCAGTGGCGGTGTAGCGATGGGGCTATCGATAAGTTGAAAGTGACGCTATAATAGTAATAAATTTTAAGGTTACTCTTATAAGTAAAAGCGAAGCGCACAGGCAATGTAAACAACAAAAAAAGAGAGAAACGGCTACATATTTGTAGCTTTCTTAAATATCTTTACAGTTTGCTAGAGTATTCACCTTTCGTCACTTTAAAGTTTTAAAATTTCTTCCTGTTAATGTCTTAAAAGGGTGTCAGGTAAGAAGGCAAAATGAGAATTTAGCGTAGAAGTTTCGCTGAAGGCGTCATTGGACTCCAGCTGAACTTAATCCAACATTATTTACCGCTTACAGAAAAACGTAAAGCAAATGGAAAAAGCAACCAAAATGAAGGCCACAATGTAAGAAAACTGTCAACAACTTTCGATTGCCAACAAATGCATAAATATATATTTCCAATTTCCTAACCACATTTGTATACCCTTTTGATTGCTTTCAAAAAAAGGGATATTACTCGACATATTCACGGTTAGCTTGAAGCGTCGAGTTCATCTATAAAATATCCATCTATTTGTCAATTTAGCAAGCATGCAGCCTGTTTTGTTTTATCTTTTGCATCTATTTTCTCATAAAGTACGTGCTCTTTGGCTACAAATTTAGCATAAAAATGCTTGCATGTTTGAACTAGAATAAACTTACATTATTATTGGCAGTGCTCGGACAACTAGAAGTTGAGCCTGAAGCACGTTTTATTTGAACTGAGGTAGAAACGAAATTTAATCCAAATTAAAGGATTGCAAATTGTGAGAAATGAATGCACAAATGGTAATGGCATTGTTGGCTTTAAGCCAAGTTATAAAACAAAATGCAAAACAACTTGTGCCAGAAATTAAATTGGACTTATGTAAGTACTAAAACATAGAAAAACAAGGTTAAGTGATGAAAAACTTTAAGTCTCGTCTCGTGAAAATGAAACCAAAACACAAAATAATCAAAGAAATAAAAGAACTCATTAATATCATAATGAACTCTTTTGAGAGTATATTTTTTTTTAACTCGCAGTATTGCATGTTGAAAGTAAAAATTAACATGACTCCACTTTAATTGTATAACAACAAAGTAAGTTGCAATTCAGTACACTTAAGTATGTATGAAAAAACCACAGCGAAAAGTCTCAGAAAGTTTTCCACTGACCCTGCCTAATAATTTTGTGCCAACACAGAAACTACCTCAGTTAATTTTAAAAACATTTTCCACTAACTGAAATTGAAGCACTTAAACTTATTAAAAAGCGGAATATTTCTTTTTGTAATTTAAAATATGCCAACTGGTGATTAGGAACGAACGAACAGTATTGCTGCCAACAAACTCTAACTCTTCGGGCCTCGTTCACCTTGTCAGATTGTCATCGTATTATCTTTTTGGCCACAAGCCATTTTATTTGCTTCACTTTTAGGATTTTAAGTTGAGAATTATGTGAATAGCTGGAGAAAACTACAAAATTCCGTGGGGCGTAAGCGTAGACAAATTTTCAAACTTGCACCGCACAATTACATGAAATGATGAGAAAACTTTTTGGTCCAAAGACATTTAAGCTTAATTTGAACTGCTCAAACAAATTTCATTTTATAAATGTCTTCATATTAAAATAAAAAATATAATGATGTAGTATTCATAGTTTGTCATCGCTGACTTTTGCAGCAGCTATGTTTTTTTGGTCGTTAGCTCAAACAAAAAGCAAATAAAAATGGTATAATAAATAAACTGTTGCTGATGTTTTATCGGGCCTTGTACAAATTTAAGTCCCAGAAACTGTGTAACCATTTTAAAGCTTCAACTTTAAATCTAATATCTAGTATAATGTATGTTATTTGAGTACTTTATATTCAAAACTGTGTAATTGCAAAAGTCGATCCGGGCTCAACGGTGATGGCAACAGCTGCGTCTGTCACATTAACCTGATATGGCAGGGGTTTCCAAGTTGGGTGGGCTTAAAGCTTAGGTGCTGTTTATTATGTTGGATGCTATTTGGTTGGGAAGCTGTGTGTGTGTTTTGCCTGGCTTTGGCCCTTTTTGCTGTCGGCATTGCCTGTTCGCGGTTAATTATGTTTTTTGTATGCTTAACGCATAGCAAAAATGCTTCGTTGGCATCGTTGTTGTTTGCCAAAGCATTTGACCTGCTGGTCGTGTGAGTGAGTATATATATATGTATGTATGTGTGTGTGTGTGTGAAAATCGTCTTAAATTTAATTTATACTTTGATGTGAAACATTTGCTAATTTGGCTATTTATTGTACCCCGTAAATATAAATATGGCTGTAAGAGGTTACATTAAAAGGTTATCTGACGAAAAGTTTAGTCAAATCTGTGGAGGTCTTCAATATAATACTTTAAATACTTTAACCTACACCATTACACCGGGTTAATATTTCCAATATGACCATAAAAAGAAAAACGCAAAACATATTTAAGCGTTCATATTTCCTTAAGTGCTCTTTCTTTGAAGTAATTCTCAGTGTGCGTCATATTGCGCCATATTTAAACCTTAATTAGTGCTTTGGATGTGACATTTTAATGTTGCTTTGGTTACAATAATGAGTCTGGATGCTGTAGGAGCACCCCGGAGGGAAACAGTAAAGCTGTTGTGGTGTCTAATGCGCATAGAAGTGTGTTTGTGTTATTTTGTACGTGTAAAAATACCCTGCACTTATTCAAAAAAGGGTAGAAAGTGTAAAGTAAAACTGGTTTGAAAAACTTTTATCAAAGAAACAATGCGTCTCTCTCATTAAATTCATCTATTAATTGTACTTAAAGTTATTCTTAAGTTGTTCAACTTCGGGCAGTAAGTGTGTTTATTTTGATGCTTGAAAAAATGATACTTGGCTTTAATTGTTTTTCTTTGCGAACATTGGCGCACTTTAATTAATTTCATTTATTTGACTGTTTTCCATTTTATTTTTGGCACCCCTAAACGTGATCGAACTTTACACATCGAATAACATTTGTTGCCGGCCACTTTTCAAAGACATCTGGCTTAAAACTCCTGGGCCTGAATAGTTGTTGTTGGCTGCTGGAACTTGAGTGTTGAATTTTGTACATGCGACTGATTTTTAGGAGTGTGCTTGAAACTTTTTGACAACTTTTTTTGCGATTTCCTCAAGCACGTACAGTCCAAGAGTATTGTTGTTTTTTTTTTTTTATATTTTTTGGGAAAAAAAGTAATTTTGATTTTATTAGCCGTGTAGCACCTGATGGGTGTGATGTGTTTGATGATAGCTTCTTCTGGTATATCACCTGGACCTCTGGCACCAATTCAATTTCCCACTGTTGCCAATTTAACACAAAAAACTTTGCCTCTACAAAGTAGTAAAAAAAAAGGTAGCTAACAATTTGCTCTTATCGTTGTCGACGCATTGCTTGTCAAAACGAAAACATTTTTGCCAGATGCCAAGCAGTCAGCCAATCATTGAACACAAAACGATTGTTGGCGATGTGGCTTAAAGGAATTTCTGAGGGAGCATATTTTTTTTTGAGTCCTCTTTCAAATAAATCTTTAAGTACTAGTCTTTAGTTTATGCTCGATAGATTGGCCTTTTGTTTTACTAAATTGAATCGGACATAGAGCTTTGGCGGGATCATCTTAAAAGAATGTGTGATTTAAATCGCTTTGCGAACTTGTTTTGAGATTGCACTTGATTTACATTCAAATGTTTTGACTTGACATTATGCTAAGACAGAGAAAATGAAAAACATTGTACAATCTATGGTTAGAATCTTAATGGCAACATCTTTGTTTCCATTAGATGGCGTGTAGATTTTTTCTCTCTTGAAGTTACTTTAACAAACTTTCTTTAATCTCTGTTTCATCATTTATTAAGAACACAACTAAAATGTTAAAATTGCATTTGATGTAACACATTCCTTTGTATGCTTTCTTAAGATTCCATTTTACTCTCGGCTTTCAAACGTTAAGTTATCATTTGCATTCTCATCACATTCAGACGCATCAGCTTCAATCAAGTGCCCAATAATATTGAATTCAGCATTAAGGCATCGCTCCCACCTTTCAATGACATCATCAGCAGAGACACCCATCGAGCCACATGCAATATTCAGCACTTGATTGGCATTGCAGCCGGCAAGCAGTGAAAAGAGTCCTGGCTGCAACAAAGTTTTCCGCGACGAACTCAAATCATATATGTTGCCATTAAGTGCCGTATAAATGTGCTGACTGTCATGCACTCCATTGTAGATCCTTAACTGTTGCTGAGTTAGACGAAGTGCTTCTGGTTCTTGACGCAGCTCGCTGATAGTTAAAACTTGGTAGTCTTGACTATCAGTTAGCTGCGTTGGGAACTCATCCTTTTTAATAATTTTTGATATCTTTGTTGTGGCATAATAGCCCAGAACGAAAGAGATGACAACTTGAAGAATCGGACTATTTAACCAGGGACGCAGAAGTTTTGTAGCTGCTATAATATAGGGATGTTCTTCTAAACAAACATAAGTTGGGTTTGCATTTAATTAGTTTATGTGCAGTGGAACTTACTTGTTAAGACAAATTGTGATTGTCCCAGTTTGAGTAGCGACATTTTTATGTTTCCTGTACTTTAAATTGTTATGTTTTGTTAAGGGGTTGCATTTCACAAATGTTTTGAGAGTCAACAATTTCGGTTTGACATACAAACATGTAATTTTGATGTTTGTGTTTTGTACACTTTAATCCTTATTTACTGAGACTATGAAAGTTTTGAATAAATCCTATTTAAGCACTCTTCAAAAGTAGTGTGGCATATGTTAATTATTAGCTTGCAAATGTATTGCAATAATAAATATGTATATGCATACTAAAAGTTTGTTAGCGTTGTCCGTGTTCAATTACGATCCCTTGCACTCTACTTCCCTTCTAAAGTCAGGCAAGCGGTTAGGCCAGCGTTGCCACTCAATTTATATCTCGTACAAGTTTTAAATCTGAATTATTAAATACCTGCCGCAGAGGATTCTCAAAGTGGGTTTTACTTTTAATTAATTTATTAGTTTATTCAAAAATATATATATTTTACAAAATAGAAACTTTAACTCAAACGCCACATGCAACCAATTGCAAATTCGCAAAGAATGCTAAATTGAATGTTATTTATTAATATATTTCCATGTTTTTGTTTGCTGTGTTTATCTTTAAAACCTATTGAGTATGTATGTACGTGGCATACATTGTGGATTAAACAATGGTCCTCTGGGTCCTAGCCGAGAGCTTAATATAAGCTTGTTAACTCACACGGTAAGCAAGCTGGCAAGCAAACTGGCTCAATTCAGCTGCTGCTGTTAAGCCATCTGTCGGCCGCATTTATAATATGCACATTCTGGCCAGCCATTTGCTATTAACTTTATGGCCCAAATATGAGCATAAGCGCTTGAAGGCTTGGCTTAAAAAACATTTTCACATTATGCCGTATGTGTTGCGTTTGCTGTCAGTTTGTGTTATTATTAAAATTGGTTGTACTTGTACTTTTATATGACTTAATAAGCTCATTACAAATATTTTTCGCTCTTGGCTTAAGTTGTATGGCTGTGAAACCAAATGTAACTTTACGCGTAAAACAAACACATAAACATACATACGTACAATATATGTATATTGAATTATGTTAATATCGCTGCAAGGATGCGAAAAATGTGTTGGTGAAAAAAAAAAAAAAAACTGAAACAGCGAAAGCAGCTCCTTTTTGCCTTATGCTCAAAAATGTATATTTGCATAGCGTTGTTGCTGCCGCCGCTGTGTGTGTCATACATCCTACGGCAATATGAGCAGCTCTCCAACAAAATTATTCATAACAAATATGTTGCATATGACGACGATTTACATGTGTGTCTGTGTGTGTGTGTGTGTGTGTGTATAACCCTTAGGTGCTTGGGTGCCTGGGATTTTGGTTTGGTTTCGTCGAAATAATGTCTGGCATTTTTATTTAAATTTTTATAAATATAAACATAATTTCCAAGCTGTTCAAATATAATTACATTCACTCTGCGGGCATCTCTCCTTGCCATTTAATTAAAATGAAAATAAAAAAAACATTATATATATATATATGTGAATGACTTTGTTTAATGTGACCCGCAAATTGTAGGCTCCTTGTCGTCTCGGCCCCTTTCGGCTTGTGTTTGTTATTAATAAACTTTTCAATTTTCCAGCGAACAGCGGGACAGCTGTACACATTTAACTTTTGGCTCACATTGAGCCTCGGTCCCTCTCCAGTCTCTGTTTATTATTTTTGGCTTTTCTTCTAGGTTGGTTGCGGAAATTTTCAACTGCCGGCATCAAACCTCAAAGCAAAAGCTTATAAAAAGCCAAAAAAAGTTGGTTTACAAAAGCCGAAGCGCCTTTTACAGATTGCAGCTTATTAAATTTTAAGTTAATTAAAGTCAATTTCAAAGGATTTTAGATACGAATACATTCGCTAATTATACCCTGTTCACATCAAATGGATTAAAAACTTTTAAAGGACTTTTAATGTGTTTAAAAAATGATTTTGCGGGCTAATTTAATTTTAAATGCGTGCATTAATTGGATACGGAAATAACTTGTTCGTTGTTGGGTGGCATATTATACATACATATTTGTATTAGATATTGGATTTGTTTCTGGAAAGGTGGAAATCGTATATATATACATACTTTAAAGTCAAAAACCTTGGCACGTTCAAAGCTGGATTCGATATGTCGTATATTTTTTTTTTTCCTGTCATCCGGCATTTCCGAATGCACTCCATAATTACGAGCACTGTCAAAATTAATGAACTCGAAAATACCGAGGCTTGGCATGGTGAGGTGAACCGGAAGACATTTCATTTATTTTTCTTTGTTTTCTGACAGCATATATAAACGTTCCGGAGCACCAAACGATTGCAATTAATGAGGAAATCCAGTCAGCCAGCCAACTCACACTTTTGGGCACGTTTCAAAAGTTGTTGGCTCGAGGAAATTTTCGCTTGCTATGCAAGATGCTGGCTGCTTGAATTTCTCACATCGACTCGATTATACTCATATGCCAGAATAATTACCGAGCATTTGTTCGTGCTTGTGCATTTCAAATTGTTTGTGCATCCTTAACGAACAGCTAACGGAACTTTAAATGATGCATAACGCTCTTTGTGTACTAATTACGCATACGACAAGTATTTCACAAATAAAACGAATATCCTAGTAGGTATTAAATATAGTTTGCCCCTAATGACGCTCGATGTCCAAATCATTTCAATAAATTACACCCATTAATGCTGATAGCAACAATCAAAACTGTGTGTGAGCAGACCTGCCAAAAGGAAACAAATCAAAACAAACAAAGAAAACAATCCAAAACATTGCCAGACGTCAATTCTCTCTCATATTCACATGCATACATAGTAGCAAGCAAGTCCTTTTGCACACACACACATTATCCACAGACTTTACGGCGCATAATGAAAAGCTTTGCTTCACTGTGAGCCCCGGACAGAAGAAGAAGCACAAACGAATGGAGCAGTTTGAGTGAAAGGGGAGTCCTCACAATACAACGAACAAAATACGGTAAGCAATCACAAATAAAACGCTGAACGAACAAAAACAAAATGAAAATGGCTGCCACACACACAGTGAGGAAAATGATGGCAACCCAAGAAGGACCTCGTTCCTCCTCGTTCCTCCTCGTTCCTTAGTAATAACAGCTGTTCTCCCCAAAAACAGCTGTATGTCAATGTTTTGGGTAATTTTCATAAGTGTCTTTACGAATTTTCCTAGAATGCTCCAGATCCCAAAACACAAATATTTCATGCTGTGCGCATGTTGAGCAAATGGACCAACTGAGAGAGTCTCTCTCTCTCTCTTGTTTTTTATAGGAGTTGAAAGCTTTTATCTGGAGCACAGGCAGCATCCATTGCATTGTAGGTGATGCCGCTTCAGTAGCGGAGCAGATTTCAATCGTCACGGTTGGTTCAAAAACCTGAAAGTTAAACAACTAGAAGAAATAGGCAAGCAGTGCTTAAAAGAAGAGTATAACGGGATATCTAATCTCTAATTGTGTTTTCGCAAAAGTTTAAATTGCTTGACATTTTTCAAACTTAACGATAGTTTCGGCTCTCTAACTGGCAGTTAAAAAAAGTTCTGCTGAAACTTAAGGAACTTGTGTACGTCCTTTAAAACCAGTTATCTTATGTGGTACAAAAACTCATCTTATGTTAATTGAATAAATTTAATTAAAAATTAAACCAATATCAATTTGATTTTAAGGCTCTGAGATTCTTTGAGATCATCTTATAACTTTTAAAAACTAATAAAAAACAAACAAAGCCGGCAATTAAATTTTAATACTATCAACAGCAATCAAGTTTAATCGTTGCCGTCGCTAAATATTCAGTTTCCAGTGCTATGATAGCTAAATATAGTTAAATAGTGACTTTGAAACCGTGACTAAAATATATTTAAAAATGTTCCAGTGTTGTTATAGCTACATAAGTTGACCAGTGACCTAAAATATATTTAATAATGTTCGGATTTTGACAGAAAAAGTAAAAAAGCTAAAGTATTTTATGCGAAAGCATCGTAAACTTATAAAATAAAAAGCCATCCCAAAAGTTGACAAGTGTAAACAAAAATGTCACAAACTAATAACTTAAAATGAATTCTGAAACAACAGTGACATCGTACAAAGATATTACAACATTTCTAAGTTAGTTGATAAGGCAGACAAAATTGTACAAGAACTGAAAAGCGGACCATTGCACGTGCAATTCCTCCTGTCGTCAGTTTCCATCAACTTTCGACTCTAGTTTTGAAGTTGCCTTCGTAAAACTTTGCTATTGTTTTGGTACAGAATTTGTGGCAAGTTTCTATGTTGTCAGAGCCCTGACACCAATTGCTTAAAGGATTCATGGTCCTTACTTAAATCAATTTGACGTAAATAAAATCGTGCAAAATAGTTAAGAGCCAATGCAAGCACCTTACAAAACAGTGTTATTTAAGTTTTCGCAAATATTGGAAGTCAAAATAATTATAAGAAGTTTATGGAATATAATCTATTTCGAAAATGCATCGAAAAACCTCTGGCGCTTGAAATGAAACTTGAAGCTTGAAAGACAAATATTTGCCCCGGGCAAAGCCGGATAGCATGTAACTATTAACTTAAACACAAGGTTCCGATCCGAGCAGTTGAGGTAGCGCATCCGTATTGAGTGGTCGCTAATATTTCTTAGACTTGTCAATGCCACAGATCGCTGGCTTTCAGTGGCACTAAAAGCAAAATGTGCTGAATAGCCTTGTGGCGGGAGAATGCGAACGCGTGGTTGGAGTATTTGTTGGTTTATGTGTTGTTTATCCCGGCAGGCAGAAACGTAAGACAGCAGCAACGAAAGCAGCCATAGCAACCAAAACCGCTGCAAGCGTTTTTCTCTTTACAACGCCAAAACTATAGGATTGTTGTTGGGGGGGGGGGTAAATTAAGCCCAGCGGCACCATATCTCCCTCATTCTCTCCCTCTCTGTTTTGCAGCCCCACTCACTCTTCCATAGGGAATAGTACTAACATATAGCGTAGCTTTCGTGATTTGTATGCGTTGCCACCGTTGGCGTTACAGCCATCAACATGCCTCGGCTAATGTTGGCTTCTGGATGCGGTGATGGTGACGTGACGTTGCGACGTTGTGGCGTCTCCGCTAGCATACGTCTAAGACAAGTACTATGTGTAGTAGGAACGTGCACTGTATTTCCCCTTACTCTATGCTCTCACTTTCCAACTCTCTTCACGTTTTAAGCTTTCTTTCTGTGGCATAAAAATAAATGCGAGTTCTTCACAAAGTAGCACACTTTATACCACAAACCCACCCAAAGCAACAGTGGTACAAAAGTGCCTAGAATTTTATGATAGTTAATCAGATATTAAACTTGTCAACAAGTATAAAGTGTGGGAGGGGGGCGGTAAGTGTTTTTAATATCAACACGTTAAAGTAACACAGCAAGTTGAGTAGGAGAATGATTTATGTATGTTTACCCTTACCCTAAGTTTTTTTTTAGTTACTTGTTTGTATTTATAAACAAAATATTTTTTTACTACAAAATAAAAAATGTCAGAAAACTACTTATTTTCTTACATCTCTAATCATAAGTTATTTACAAACATTTCTCGACAAGTTTCAGTGTACCTGTTTCCATTATATTATTCACGTTTCTATCAATTATTAAGCGTTTTAGCTAGCACTTAAACCACGGTTTAGCACACCTTGTTTATGGTATGACTCGAATAGGAATCGTTTGTAACAGAAAACAGAAAAAAAAAAACGAAAAACACAGAGCAACCACAAACATGCTTACATCTATAAAGGAGCCCAAAAAGCACTTTGGCTTGGAATTTTTCTAGCTCAAAAACTGAATAGAAAAACCGCGTCGTCACCGTCTTCATCCTTGTTGTCCCCAGTACTAGTAACCAGTGGGGGCAAACGGTGTGCAGAGACCCCTTCTTCAAAGTAAGAGCGCCTTGCGGTTGTGCAAGTATATTATTTCGAGGTACTTTTTTTTAATATATATTCTTTTATTTTTTTTTTTACTTTGCGTTACACCAAAAAATGCGGGCCGCAACATAAACATTTCTAATAAAACGAAGGAGCTTTGCATATAGAGGAAAACGATTTTGTCGTCGACACACAGGTTTATCTTCAGCATCCTATCGCTTCTACTTGGTTATACTTTCGAACTCCTACCCCCCCAACGTTCTTTATCCAGCACTTAACTGTATGTGATGTGTGTGTGTGTTTGTGTGTCTGCGTACATAGATATTAGTGCTTATGGTTCAGTGTGTGAGTGAATACCATGCTTTGTCGCATTTTAAATTAAGCTTCGTTATACTCTGTACGCATTTAAAGCGGTTGAAAAGGGTTTAATAAAACGGGGTAAAAAGATGCGACATGCTGAAGAAAATCTTTCCTTCACCGATAACGTACATATACATTTACTACATCTTAATTTGTACGTAACAGAAAAACATAGCTTAAAAATCACTTTATATATTTATTAACCTTAAAAACATTTATAAATTAAACAAAAGTTATTTCAAAAGCGTTTTAGGGTGTTTGTGTGAGTGTGTTTTTACAAAGACAGCACTTTTTCTTGTTTATTTTCATTTTATTCGCAGCATTATATATATTTTTAATATAATATTTTGTTTTGCTTTGTTTGTTTTTGTTTCCTCTTTCCGATTCAGGTTTTCAGCCAAGTTAAATTCTTAAATTATCTTTTATTTGTCTTGCGCTGCTTTTTTTTATCGTTTTGCTTATTACTTTTATAAAGCTAAGCAATTTTGATTTTTTCTTTTTTGTGTTTCCTGTTGTTGCATTTTTCATAAGCATTTTCTGTTTTTTTATGTTAAATAGGCAGTTTTTTAAGTGGGGTTTCATCTGTAAATTAAACTTTAGAGCCAGATTTATGTAGAAACATTTGGCAAAGGCAGGCAGATAACAAAAATCTTAGCATGCCAAGAAGCATAAAATGGTAAATGCTAAGAATTTAGAAGAAGAAAAGCATTTAAATACTGCTTGTAAAAATATGACTTCCTTTAAAAAAAACTCTTTTATTGTAAAGCTTCATCAAAACAGAACAAAAAAAATGTATATATATATATGAAAGGCACAAAGGACAATTGATGCACATTTGTTTTCATTCTTTACGAAAGTTAAGTTATCATTTCTTTTCTTTTTTATTAAGAGTTAAGTTATCTGTTCTTTTAATACTCTGTACAAAAAATATTTTGGAAAAATAGGGTATTATGTATAAACAACAACGAGATATTGCATTGTCTTTCAGCTTTTCTTTGCTAGAGATTTAATAGCTTGGTATGTTGACTTAAAATAGCACCAACATACCAAGCATAATCTTCTTTCCTTGCTCCTACCAAATCTCAAGAGTTATTTGTGTAAGTACATGCGCATAAGTAAGTAAGCAGCAGCTGTGGATAGGGCATGTGCAGAGTCGGCGTATGCCGATTAGAGCACACACTTAGTTGTTTATTAATGGCCAGCGGGTATTCAGACAGCTGCTTTTGTTTGCTTTGAGACGTGCATCTTAAGAGTACAGACTTAGAGAGTACTCTCGGGGTGACTGCTCCAGCTTGCTTTTCATCGTCTTTTTCTCTGAATAGAACAAAAAATAAAAAAAATCTTAAGAAGATTTCGTTTCGTTTGTTTTTTGCTTGAGTTGGCTGCGACTCTCTCACTCACGCTTTATTATTATTTGCCTTTAAATTTTCTTATTGCATTAGCTTTTGATGCTTTTTAAAAACCAGCGCCAGATCAGCCGAGCTTGAAATGTGTTTTCATTTTGTGCCACCAGCTTTCAAATGCAGCATATTTAATTTCAACTCAAATTAGTCAAAACACATATACTATAAATATATTTCCATGCGGAAAATGCTATTCATTTGATGGCTGAAGGGTGAAATTTAATACCACAATACATCAACTGCAATATTAAAATAGTCACAGCAGTTACAGAAATATATTCATAGTATATATATATATTCGTTGTAACAATGAGGACCCAGCTGCGTCAACTGGAAATATATTTCATTTTATATGTACTTACATACAGTTAACAAAAGTATTATAAAACTGGGCCGAAATTTCAAAAACTTATTTCTTTTCACCCCAAAATTGAATTTTGGTAAGCAACTGCAATAAGTATGCAATACATTGAATTTTGGTAAGCAACTGCAATAAGTATGCAATACATTTTAATAAACCACAAATTGAAATGTTGCACAACACAGAACCACATGAATTTAATTGCATGCGAATCGAGATTAATGTACGTGCAAGCAAAGTCATAGCTTGAGCATAGAGTATATTAAAGTCAAGCACTTTCAGCAACAGACTTTTCCACTTCTTTTGAAAGCAAATGCAGTGCAATGCTTAAAAAATCTCTAAAACTTAACATGCAAAAGAGAATTTTTAAACGAATTCAAATGGTAAATAAACTACACACTTAGTTGCTGTTTGAGAGAACTAAGATGCACAAGTAGAGCATTGATTACCCATAGAAACCCAACAACATGTATCCACATGAACAAAGAGCTCAGCCCACATACACAAAGCAGTATGAATGTTCTTGATACATGCTGGATTAGGACTTAAAGCAGATAAATCTGGCACACCCCAGACACGAGTAAGAGCGTTAGGACTTGGGACAAGCTCGAGTGCTGCATTCATCACAGTGTACGCCTTTTTTTGTAGGCCACGCCCCCATAAGGGTAATTCATGAGGCGAACATCGTATTCGCTTGCTTCACAAACTACATACAACTACGACACATTGTGCCCATTGTTCCTATATATAAGGACGAGCGCATAATGAATGCGCAACTGAACCGAATGAATGAATGAATGAATCGCTCACCAAAATCTAACTAGTGTCCACGACTGTGAAATGAATGGAAAGGAAGCAAATAAATGTTGGCAAATAACTAAGTTTTTGTGGTGCGACTTGACTTGATGTCGCAGCATGTCGCAAAACGATTTTTAATGCCATTGTTAACGGCTTTTCGGCAATTACTATATATATAGTTTTTGAATCGAAATGCAATTGCCTGTTCAATTCAGTCAATTGACTGTAATGCTTTTGGGGGGATGTCTTATAATCAATTGTCCCTGTCCCAATTAGAAAATAATAATATGTATTTGAAAGCATTTAATATTCGCTTGTTTGTGGCTTATTTTCATGAATGCATAATTAAGCATTCTGTTGTTACTTTGTTCAAGTTGCATACAATAATAACAAATATTCCGTGCATAAAGTATAAAAATCTATTATTTGGCAACAATGCGAATAAATAAAATAAAAAACTATATTTCTGTTTGCAAATAAACTGTAATAATAAAACTGACAGCTAGTTTTTAAGCTGGTCAAAATCAAAAAAAATGGCAAAGCTAACAGGAATTGTAATATTATATAACAAGCGCCAAACAAACAGCATTCAAAATATATATACACATATATCCAACAAATAATGCATTTAAATAATATTTTGTGCATTTTATTATTATATATTTTTTGTTCTCAGTTGTTGCAACATCCGGATGAGCTAAAAGCAGATGAAGCCGAACAACGACAAGCAGCTTAAAGAACAACAACATCCTGATAGTTACCAACAACAAATATAATAATAACAACAAATACCACACACACACACACACCCTGTCACACCCCGAGACATTTTGCTAAAATGCTAACTATGAAAATCCTACTGGCTAAAATATGCATTTTAACATTTGTAATTGTGCCTGCTGTTTGGACAGCAACAACAGCAACATCATCGACACCAGCAATTACAACAACAACAACAACTCTAGCCATAACTAATGATTCGAATAGGAGCCACGCCCCCCATGGGGCTATAGGCGAAATGAATCGAAACGAAAAAGTTGCAAAAACTTTAGCGGAAATACAGATTGGGCTTGCTGTTGGCGCAACACTCACTACGACCACCACGACGACGTCAACGGCCACGCCCACAACAACAGCCACAACCAGCACAACGACAGCAGCAACCACAACAACAAAAACAACAACAACAACTGAAGCAGCAGCAGCAGCAACGTCCAACATCAACGGAAATGAAGCGGGCAGACAAATCAGCAATGGAAATTCCGAGATAGCAACAGCAACAACAACATCAACAACGGATGCAGCTGCAGCAACCAAAACCGTAACAGCAACAACAACGGATGAAGCAACCACAGCGACGGATAAGTTAATGACGACAAACGTGCCGCCACTTGCATCGTTGGGCAGCGTTTTCGACAGGCTCTATCGCATCAAGTTAACCGAATCGGAGACGGAGCCAGCGCCAGAGCCAGAGCCAGAACCCAATAACTCCGAACTGGACGTGGATCATTATTCCGATGCTGATACTTTAGCTTCACGTTTAGAAATGCAAATGCAAGCAGCAGAATCATATCAGGTAGCTGAAACTCTAGCTGATCTCAATGAGGATGAGCGTAAACGTTATGGTGTTCTATTGGCACAACAGCCAGTGGCAAGTAAGCTCAACATAGTTGATTTGTATCCGTTGCAATTGCAAGAGTTTCAGCCTAATTATGAACAGTTGCACACGGTGTTTACACGGCCCGATAATGCTGATGAGTATCGACAGAATCTAATGCCAAATGAGGTGGAAATCCAAGCAGTTGTCAATCAACCAACGACGAAGACTCCAACAACAATACCAACAACAACAACACCTTTGATAACTGCAAAGGGAAGTGTGGCAACTACACAAAGTTATTTCACCGGCAAATTGTTGGCTGAGCAGGATGATTTAATAACGGAAATCGAGCGTAAGTTTCAATTGCAAGAAACCACAACCATAGCAACAGCAGCAGCAACAACAGCAGCAGCACCTTCTCCCACAACAACAAGGGCACCAACCTTGCCCAAACTGGCACCTGGCGACATCTTTATAGATCGACGTGCAAAGAAGAGTTTTGAGTTTCCCATGCAACATCGTGCTAGCGATGTTATGGCATTGCCACACATTGACTTTGCCAACACCAAGTTTAATACGGATGCAAATGATAATCCCAATGCCAAGACAAACTCGATGGCAGCAGCAACATCAGCAGCAGCTCAAGCAGCATCTGCCTCACATCCCGAGTTCTCTACAACCAAGTTCTACAACAGCAAGGAGATGTACAACGAAATGTTGTTGCTACATAAAAAACAAAAGTTAATGAAAGAAATTGCGACGACTGCAGCAAGCAGCAGTAGCAGCATCAGCAGCAGCAGCAGCAGCAGCAGCGACAGCATTATAAAGTCATCAAGGACCACAGCGAGGACGACTGAAGAAGAAGGGTTGCAAACTTTAGAGCAACAGCGTCAACGTCAACTCATTAGAGCTAGTGAAACCACAAAGTTGGGTGACAGCAGCACGAGCATGACCCCGCCCACTAGACGCGTGACTTTGATGTCCACAGAGCAAAGTTTTGACGGCGCAACAACAGCAAGTAGTTTAACTTCATCGACTAGCTCGACGACTTCGGCTACGCCAACGACTTCAGTAAAGCCCAGAAAATACGAGAAGGAGCTTAAACGAGCTAAATTATTGCTTAAGGCTCTAACACCGCCCATTGTCGACCAGCATCAGCATCAGCAGCAGCCACCGCAATTTGAGCAACTTGAAGTTGTGGCAGCAAAAGTAAAAATAACAACAACTGCCTCAACACAAAGTCTAAACATGGAGAGAGCAACGCATCAGACCGCTAATCTTACTAAATCGCCATCAAAGCCAATTGCTCGGCCGCGCATTTTGAGTCGCCTGCAGGAGAAAATCAATTCGCTTGAATGTGACATTCCAAATGTGCCACAGGACTCGCATTTGTGGCGTGGCAACGAAACGCACGAGCTTCTGCTACCGCTTGTGGTAAGTTTGCAAACAAAAAACAAGTTGAGTTAGGTCTTAGTTCAGCAACTTGAAAATACACTGAAGATAGCTTAGAGTACATAAGAATCGACTTACTTTAACAAATATTTAATTTTAGTTTTTAGTTTATCACTTTGCCAATTGACAGGTTGACAAGCTAATCAATAGCGTATATGTGTGTCGGATATGTCTTCTTTTACCTTTATTTGCTCAATTTTTATGGCTGGCCTTTGTATACGTTTTTTATTGGCTAGAGAGAATAAAAAAGTCACCATTAATGGTATGCAAGGCACACTTTGAACCTTTTCTTTTGCTCTGCATCCTCTACCTTTTAAAAGCTTTTGACAAACGGGCGTATTATACAAATTGTGCAAGTTTATTGAGCAGATTAAAAATATCTTACCATCGATTCTGTCCGATATTTTATTTATTTATTTTTACTTACATTTATGAAATATAATTGTATAAGAAATGCAAATATGGTTTTGAATCCTCCAAAGGGTATTTTCTATTCAACTTCCCATGCTTAAAACTCCTCTGCCTGATTTCTTAAAAAGATTTTCTTTTTTATTTTTAAGTTAACATAAAACCGGCACGTTTTAATTAAGTGAATGACAGGCAGAAAAAAGCTTAGCCCACTTTTACTGATCAAAGGTAAAAAGAAAATCAATTTGCTTTCTTCCTTTTTTCTCTTTTTCTTTCTGTTCTGTGTTTACAAAGCAAATGAAGCCTAAAAGGCCTGCAAATGTAAGCGCCCAACTGACGATTGGATGTTAATTAAATAGCTTTTAAAGACACTCAAAAAGCCAATATGAAAGTTGAGTTAAAGATAGCCTTGGGAATAACTTTCATGTACGGGTCTGCTTTCACAGGCGAAGGCACTGTTATATGCCCTATTGTGCATGGTTTGATTTACGGCAAAATAAACAGGACATGCAAAGGACATATGCACAGAAAACCATGTCTCTTATACGTGAAAACGGAAACTAAGCATTGAAAATCCTTTTTAGTTCCCTTTTTTTTAGTTTGACATCAACGAATGAAAATAAATTATTTGTTTTACATTTTATTTTCACATTTCACATTTCTTGCATTCAAGCAGAAGGGACTTCCGACCCGCACAGTATATCCGTTAGCTTGTTTGGGATTCTCTGCTTCCTAACAGGGCCTTGTACACATGTCACGAACGTATTTATAGCTAAACAAAATGCTGATCTAATCAGCTTTCTGACTGGATAGCTTATGAAACGATTACCTCTTTTCGTTTTTCCATTCGGATTGATTTGAGACTCTCAAATGTTTATTTTCTATTCGATTGTCCAATTATTGGCTGTTTAAGCGTTGTCAAAACAGAAATCGGTTTATTCCTGCCTATGTCTGATTAAAGGGCTGTTTAAATAAGAAGTACATATCTAGTTGACCCTTTAAATACATATTCACCCGAAATACACACAGAAAATATCTTTAAGGTATTTCATTTAATGCGTTTTATATTTCTTTAGCATTCCGGACAGTTAAAAGAGCAATCGCAATATACGATACACAAGCCATTAAAATGACGTAAATTTTCAGCACAGACAAATACTCGGTGCAAATAAAAACTAAACCGCTTCAAATTGAGCAAGATATTTGTATGGGTGCAGACGAGACCCTAACCGAGACCGGCAGGCAAACGCACACACATTTTATATGCCCTATGCAAAGGATACTATGAATTGGTCTTAAACTGTGTAACGCATTAAAAAAGACATTTTCCAAACACATAAAATAAACTTAAAATGCAATATTTAGGCTGTTGCGTTCTTTGGGTCAGCTAAAGGGTGTTTAATCTTCGGTAACCCGTAAAGATAACTCTTCATTATTGTTATTGTAACGGATGTTCGATGCTTAGAGGCAGCTTATGTGTATGCATGTGTTGGTATGTGTGTCTCTGGCTTGACCCAAACTAATAAAAAGTATAATCATTCAGTGGATCTATGCATATGGTGAGGATTAAATGCTTTTGCCTCATCTCATCTGCTATGCCTTAACCGGATTTTGGCACAGGAAATAAACATAAATCCTGACACCGGCAGGACAAACAAAATGGACCTAAGACAAAGTTTATTAGGTTCAACGTGGTTAGTATGTAAATTTGTTAGGCTTTGTACAAGCAAAAAAATAGATGCAAAAAGAGTATATAAATAAAAGGGTTCCAGAGACAATTCTGCTTAAGCAGAAGAGAAGGACATGAAACTAAAATTAGAAAAGTTGTTAAATTATTCAGTTAACCGTTTGCCAGTTTTTCCATCTGCCATTTTTGCTCTTGGGGTTTGCTGTGCTTTGCGGTAAGCAAACCACACCAGCAGCAACAGCGGCAAATGCCGCCCGAACCGAACAGAATGGCAACAAACCTTTTAGTCCCTTTTGACTGTTAACTTTGCCGAATACAACACATTTGCGGCTTTTGTTGCGAAAAGCCCTTTACTTACTTACTTACTTACTGCACTACCGATAATATTTAAATACACAGCAATTTAAAACATTCTCGTTCTTTTTCCATCCACAGACCACTGAACATTGCAAGCCCGGGGAACATTGTGCTCCCAACTTCCTGATGTGGGAGGGCGAGGCAGAAATTCAATCCGGTGATATTTTGATTGTCGAAATCAATGATGCAATGCTGAACACAGCCATAAAACAAAACAGCACGAACAGGTAACATTTTATTGCGGGGTTGTTAACTATTAGCAATGCATACAAAGAAATAAAAGAGCTTTAATTTGTAGGCAAAGATAGATTACATTTGTAGTTAAATCTTGTACCCATTTCTATTTGCTGCTTAACTAATTAAAAGATGAGTAATCAACACACAGATAAAAATCTTAATGGCTTTTACGTTCCTTGAAGATGGTACTGCAAAAAAAGTGATTCATTTAAATTGGTTTAAATTGTATGCTTTGCTGTGTTATGATGTATCTATTCCATGTTGAATTTAAACCACAAATGCAAACAGTCAGTTTTTTTTTTGGTGTTAAAAAACATGCGGCAAGAGTAATTATCGCTAAGCGCGTAATCTAAACACAGATTTCCAAGCACAAAAAAAAAAAAACTCTAGGGAAATGATGCTGTAGCATGTGTTGACGCAACATAATGCAAACATTTTAGAACGTTGTGCTTGTAGATTAAAACTAGACTAGAACATACTCCTTATTAAGATGTGAGAAAAGCTAGTCTGAGTTTAGCTAAGTTTGAGTAATTTACCTTTGAACTTTGTTAACTCAACTGCCACACAAGTTTTATTAACTTTGTTACAGTTGTTATTAATGCCATGCTTCAACTTATTAACTTTAAGGACGTTGAAAAATTGCTTTTTAACAATCCAACGGATGGCTGGTGCACAAAACCAATAAATATGCTGCCAAAGGAAAGAACTGTGTATGGAAAAGTGGAATCGTTGCTATGCAACTTTTTTCCTCTCACACTTTTTCCTCATTTGCCAATATGCATTTTTATTCCTCTACTATTGTTCACAAGCAAGCATGACTTAATTTTAATTAATTTTCAATTAAAAATGATTCTGCTAGCTGTACAATTTGGCATCGGGTGATTTTCTTTGTCGCAAAAGCACAAATAATGAATGTACATACATACGTACATATATGCGTTTTCAATTGTGTTGCAGTCAAATTGTTCAATGATCTTGTTTCAAGCTTCCTTTATTTTCTTTTCATAGATGTGTACTTAAAGTATGTTTAAATGTGTGTTTGTTCTATGGCTTATTATGTATATAATAACATCCATTAGGGGCGCGTTTTATTGATTTTACTTCCAGCACGTATTGCGCTAAGGGCGCACTAGTCGTATACGTTATATATGTATTTTTGGATGTACCACATTTAGTTCACTTGGTGCACCCAAGTCTCGACCTCACAGTTCCATACAGTTCCACAGGTCGCCATTTTCTGTGTGTGTGTGTGGGTGAGTGTTTGTGTGTGTCTGTCTCAGACACGTTCTGCCATTACCATGCCCTTTTTACAGTTTATTAAATTGTTTTTTTTTTTGTTGTCCCTTTTTTATCTTCTCTTTCCCTTGTTCTACACGCAATTCCCCATTACTGCTCGATAGATGTGTGTGTTTGCGTTTCTGTGAGTGTATTTGTGCTAGAGAAAGTATATGTATATTGCATATTTTTGTTTGTTTTCTTTCATTTATGTATATTTGTTTGCTATGTTTTTTGTTTACTGTATAACGCTGGCAAATCTCTTACAAACTGCTTGAATTAATGCTTGTCGGTTGCTTTTCTAGTCCGGCATTCCACTTCTGCTACCCAATCCACATTTCTATATAGAGCTACCTACATACTTTTCGCTGACCATTAGTCATTTTGCGGGTCAGAGAACGGGTATCAAGAGTCTCATAAAAAGAAATAATATAAAAAGAGTCAACGTGGAGACCAGCTGCAGGACCCTTTGCTGTTAAAAGGTTGTGGCAATTATCACGTTTCTCTCTTTTTCCATTTTTTTATTTCACTTTACTTGTTGTTTGTTGTTGTCTTTTGGTACGCTTATCTCTTGTTCATGACAAACTTAGACACACAAACTTTTAAGTTGCGTTCGGTTTATTCAAATATATAGTATATTTTAAAAAAGAAATGAATAAATAAAATTGCAAGATCTTTAAAAGAGATAGCCGCTGGCCCTTTGAACTCTGAATTTCAACAAATTAGCCTGAAGGCTTCATAATTCAGCGCAAAAGTTCAATTTAAGTTGCTTGGGGGCCAAATGGCTACCATTTACAAAAGACGCTTGTTGTATACATTTATCAAAGACTACACAACAATTTGGTTACGTGTGAGCATTGTGCAAGTTATAGAATGAAGCAAGCAAAAGGAAACGAAATGCGAAGAGGGAAAAAAAACGTAGCATACAATTGAGCGTGAGCAAAAATGAAAAGTTGCCAACTATGAAAATGAGATGTCAAAAAAGTTTTTATTATCGATTTAATATGTGTGTGGGTATATGTGTGGGCGCCAAGAAAAAGAAGAAGCATAGCTAACAAATGTGCGGCAAAAACGAGCAAAAAAAACAAAATTGCGAAGCTACGCAAGTGGGATTGCAAATAGATTGCGAAGTGCTGGAAGTGAAAAGTTTTGAGGTCCCACTCTTCAATCTTCGCCCCGTTCATTATAGTATAGTATGTACCCATAGTGACAGTGACACAATGCACCTTTATGATTATTTCGACTATATTGAGTATTATTTTCATTATCATCCACTTACTCTTTGTATGTTTATTTCTTAACACCAAAATATATTCAAGTCAAATAAACGTTTGCCACACGAAAAAAAAAAAAACCACTGGCAGTTGAAAATACATTTACTTATTGGCTGGCTGCATGCTGTTTGCCAAATTGCAAGGGTAATATTTTTGTTTATTTGCTTGTGGTTTTTGGGACACTGTGCTGGGCTGTCAGCGTGAAACCATAGTGTCAAGGTGTGTGCTTGTGTGTGTTGAATCTAGCAAAGGTGAAAAACTTTTTCACAGTTTGTTTTGATTGTTGTTTGTTTTAGAGTTTTTCAGCATTTTTAATGGCACGAAAATAAAATTTCCCAACCAGCAGCCACAACTTTAATTATTTGTTTTTCTTCTTTTTTTTTGCCAAATTAAAATAACTACTTCAAAAATACTTGGTACACTTGTTTATTTATAGCTACAAATTGATTTGCACATTTAAGAGCAATTATTATGTATATGTATGTACATTTTACAGTTAGTTATGACTAAGTTGTAAGGCCCAAAAGCAACATGATAGCTCATAAATAGTAGTTGCCAGCTAATTTAATTTCCGTCTGGTGCTATTTAATTTCCGTTAACAACAACAACAGCAATAAACTGGGCAAGCAATGCTTATAAATAAATTTCAATTAATTAAGTACACAGTGGAGAGATGAAAGACAAGGAACAACGTCTGAGTGCGCCATCATATTTATAACTAACTTTTACCTCTTTCATTCGCACTCTCTCTCTCTCTCTCTCTGCCTCTGTGTGTGTGTTGTTTCATGTTCTCGCTCCTGTTCTGAACCCCGGCGGACATGCTTACACCACCAAACCCATCTACAATTCAACTGCATGTAGTCAAAGCGCCGCTCATGCTGCTCAGGTGTACCAAGTAACGCGTTCGGGACACGAGCATTGCGATGTAACCGAAGGTGTGCTCCTGGATATAACGCCGCTGGTGGTCGACGGTAGAAAACTGGTTACGCTGTATGATAAGGATCTCACCGAGGGAGTTAACTTGTTAATTGGTAAGTAGACCCCTCGTCTCAAATGCGTTCAATAATGTGTTTGCACAATGTTATACTCTTGGCAAAAGCAATCTCAGTTTGCGTTTAGTTAAGGCTAAAATTAATTCTGAATTGCGTAGAATGCAAGGATATTAAGAAATTTCCTTAAGTGCATAAAAAAGTTTATTTTCCATGAATTCTAAGCTTTAAATTTAATTTGTGTACTTTATAGCATAGTCATTTGGTAGCGTATCTGTGCTTCGACTTAACTCTCATCATTTGAAATTCCCTGTGTTTTGCATATCCCTTTAGGGCAGTTTTTAGCCTAGACCAAGCGACGACTTTAATTAATTTCACAACCCTATTTTTTTTTGGTTTTCTTGTGGCTTTTTTTTTTTTTGTTTGTACTTTTAGTGGTGTCCGAGCTGTGGGGAGCGCAATGTGTACGCCTAAAGGTGACCACAAAAACCGACAATTGTGGCGAAAATGCCGACTGCTCTGGCAAGGGTATTTGCTACTCCAACGGGATAATGGAGGAGTACGAGTGTCAGTGCTGCAGCGGTTTTGCGGGTCCACATTGTGAGGAGATCGATGCCTGCAACCCCAGCCCCTGTACCAACAATGGCATCTGTGTGGACCTCTCGCAAGGACATGAGGGCAACAGCTATCAGTGTTTGTGTCCATATGGTAAGGTCATTAGTGTGTTGTTGAACGGCTGCTTCCCGTACCATTGTAAGCTAATTTTGGTTAATCCGTTTAAATTCTCTTTTGTGTGCCGAAATTTCTTTTGTCTCCTCAACTTCAACGCTCAGGCTATGCGGGCAAAAATTGTCAATACGAATCGGATCCATGCAATCCAGTTGATTGCATGAATGGCGGCAGCTGTGTAGGCAACTCAACACATTTTCGGTAAGTTAAAGCTGTCAAAAAGTTCTATCTCTTTATTCTAAAAACAACTTGCCTTAAAGCTGTGATTGTACGCCTGGATATACGGGTCCTGTGTGCCAGCATAGTTTAAATGAATGCGAATCTTCGCCATGCGTCCATGGCATTTGTGTGGACCAAGAGGATGGTTTTCGCTGCTTCTGTCAGCCAGGTAAGCAACAAATGTGCTGACTTAAAACAAGATTTTAATATGTTGTCAATTTATTACCATTGAAAGAACCTTATAGAAATATTTCAAATAAACTTGATGCATATTTCAATTAATTGAAATAAGCAAATCAATGTCCTTCTGTCAATTGTCGAATTCTATGTCAATATTAATGTACGTCGCTACCCAAAAACTCGAAAGAAAATGTGGCAATATAGTCGAGCACAGAGGCTCATAAATTATTTCATTGGCACAAACACAATTTGCATAAATCGCCCTCAATCACAATGAAAATAAAACAGAATATAAGGGAAATAAGGAAAAAGGAATCGATTGAAAAGCGAGAATGAACGCCAAGTTGCCAACTCTTGAGTGTCACAGTCAGACAGTTTCTCTTATATTCTCAATCTCTCTCTCTCACTCTCTTTCTCGTTGAAAATTTCCATTTCATTTATTTTGCACATTTACATTACGCCAAACTACTCTAACACCAATTTCTATCCACTTGCAGGCTTCGCTGGCGAATTGTGCAACTTTGAGTATAATGAATGTGAATCGAATCCATGTCAAAATAACGGTGAATGTATCGATCACATTGGCAGCTACGAGTGTCGCTGCACCAAAGGCTATTTGGGCAATCGTTGCCAAATGAAGGTAAGTGTTTGCCAAGCAGAACAAATCTGATACACAAACTGCCAAAAGAAAAAAAAGGAAAAAAGAAATAAAGCAGCGCAATGCGACACAATCTTGATATTATTCAGAGTGCTCAATGTACGAATGTGAAAGCCACAGAAAGCGTAAGCATTTTATGGTATACTTAAGAATATTAAAGTGTATTCTCAGTTGAGTAACGTTTATTCACAATTACGTATTCAAGTTGAGCCATAATGTTTCAATCAGAAGCAACAATTTATCTTATCGCTACATTATCAAGATGAAATCTTTTAACAGAAGCCAGTCACTTTTGTCCTCAGAGATTCTTAATGCCCTTGTGCCAATGTTGACAATTGCAAATTAAGCAATATATAAGTCAACTGAGAGATGATATGCAGACTATTGAGATACTCTTGCAAAAGGGTATATATACCTTTAGATAATTTAATTTTTACTCTCTTACAGAGTAGTTTTACTATTTTTACTTAAAGAAAATACTTTAAATATTCAAAGCTATCATACAATTAGACTACCTTCTGATAGGGTATCCTTCTAAAAATAGGTAACCATCTGTCTAAACAAACGATATTGGGGCATATTCATTAAACTTTTCGTGCCGCATACTTGCTTCCACACACACACACACACACATCTATATATATGCCAATAAGTCTGAGTGAGATACATACGTACAACTGTGTTCTCTCGTGGGGAGGCAAAAGAATATACATTTTTGAATATTTAATAAAGTTTTCTGACTGTTTTCATATGCTGTTATGCTTGTTCGCTTTTGCAATTGCTCTACCGTTTGTTTTAGGTTGATTTCTGCGCCAATAAGCCCTGCCCCGAAGGACATCGCTGTATTGATCATGGAAATGACTTTAGCTGCGAATGCCCAGAAGGTCGCAATGGACCAGATTGTAATCAAATGCCACGAACGGTAAGTCATGATTTATGCACTGAAAGCTTTGCGCTCTCTCTCTCTCTCTTTCTATCTTTTGCCAATGGTTTCCTGTTAAGACCGGGTGTACACAGATTGGACGTAGATGGGTGGGTTGACGAGGGGACGGGCAGTTAGAGCGGGGTCGTTGTAAGTGGACACACAAGTCAGCTAAAGGTGCTAGAGGTGCATAGCAAAAAGCCCAAAATACACACAATTTGGCTGGCAATGGACTAAAATCTTAATACATATACACATACTACAAATTTATGTGGACACAGTTATACACAGTATGTATATGTTTATGTGTGTGTGTACATACGTGTGTTGAATATAATGTTTTAAGGCTTTGCTCAATGCAACTTTGTAATTGTAGTCCATTTCGTTGGCTATTGTAAAATTGTTGCTGTTGTTGGTTTGTTGTATTCTTGTTTTGTGTACTTTAAGCTGATTTACGACTTTGGAGTGTTTTCTATGTAATACAAGATGCAATCACTTAATGTGTTCTCCGCCCTTAGCTCTTTTTTGAGGATAAAGGAAAAAGTATCATTGTTATCTAATTGGGTATTAAATATAAATTAAATGATGCAATTTCCTAAAGTGTCAAAGATTCTAACAACAAGACAAGATAGTATAATAAATGAGGTGCGATTTTGTGAAAAGCAATTATTGTATAGGCAGAGTTTTCATTTCAAGCTGCCAACACAATGTTCACTTAATATTCAAGCTATATTCTTAAGACCAATTTATATTCAGTTTCGCATCCCCTTTGCTGTTGCCTTGCCAGCCATATGTAATGATAATTATAATTTAATGACACAGCCTCTAACAATCTAAGTTGCCTTGATTAAAGACTTTGTCTGTCACAAAAACTCTGCTCTGCTCCGTTAATTAACTAAGTATATACTTTCGGCAAAAGCCATTGTATTGACAAGTAGAAAGGCGGCAACACAAATAGAGCCTTATAAAGCCGCGCGCATGATGTCCATAATAGTTAACAAACAAGCCACTTTATAACATTTAATGAACACTCTATGACTTGATAATTTGTGGTAGCAAAATATAACAAAATGTACATAAATTTTTGCATCAGGCCAGCCGCCACCCAAACATAATTAAAGCTCTGAGCTCTGAGCACGATGATGATGGACATGTCCTCAACTAACCGCGACTTGTGTCTTCTCCACCAGCAGCGGAAGTTGCTGCGGTGATTATGCTGCCGCTGTCTGATGTCTGATGTCTGGTTACACTGTTTGGAGTGATAGATGATGACTTCGGTTCGCGGTGTGGCCAGGCGTCAGGCAAATTAATTACATTTTACCATGGCACAATATTATGAGAGAGCGCGCGTTAATATTTAACATGCCAGCTGCAGACACAAAAACACACACTCGAGGACACAATACGGAGAAGGCTCTAAATTAATTGTTAGTTAGTAGTGAGCAAATGTGCGTACATGTAGTGCACTTAAAGAAAATATACGCTGTCTTTAAAGTGTAAGTGGGAAATTGAGTTGTTTTGACTTGGTGAATGATGAGTGTTATCCATACTGGGCAATAATTAACTTTAATATTTGAAACGATTTCGATGAAAATTTCACAGCTTGGAGTCTTAGTCTCTGAGAGCGGCGCATTCATACAGACAGACGGATAGACAAATGGACATGGGCAAATCAACTCGTCTGTAGATACTGACCAAGAATATATGTACTTAACTCGGTCGGATATGAATCCTTCTGTTCTGCCACATTTCATGGTTTCAAGGTTAAATTTATTAATATTTCCCTTTAATTATTGGAGTTCAATTGGGCGAGCTCTTCCTTACATTCAAAACATTCCTATTTTTGAATATGTCCAAATGATTGAAGTAAGCGAAACGAATAACTTTCTCAGTACTTTCAGCAGTGTAGCGTTAATCCGTGCACTCATGGCGGCACCTGCTGGTCGAGTGGTGATAGCTTCTACTGTGCCTGTCGTCCCGGCTATACGGGCACAATGTGCGAAGGTAAGTTGTCCATGCTGTGCTTAATTAAACACACAACACTGGATAAAGTTCTCGTTGCGGCTAGCTCTTAGCCGTCCAGGTTATCCAGTCGCGATCCCCAAATGGCCTTAACCAAAAATGAGCTAACCATTTATATTCATTTCTTTGTGTGTGTTTGTGTGAATCATCCTGCAGATGAGTTTGTGGTTGAGACTGTCGTGAGCTCCAGTGAATTTATTGTCGACGATGTGAATGCCAGAAATTTTAATGACAAAACTTTCGGTTCATCGGCTGTGCTTAAGAGTCCCATTGAATTGCATAATGCATATTTTGCGGCTGGTGTTCTGGCGGCCGCCATTTTCATCGTTGCCGTTGTGGTAAGTTTTCGAACACGCACACACTTACACACTTACGCACACACACGCACACACAATTTACATTTACTCCTTTATCGAGTCGAGTTGTACATGCTGCTGACCAACAGGGAAATTGTACATTGCGGTTTTACAAAGTGCGCAAGTTGCCATTGCATATTCATTTTCATGTTTTTGAGTTTCTGGTTACTTAAACATCGGTATCAGGAGCAGCAGCAGCAGCAGCATCCAACCGTAGCTGAATTCTTAGCCCAAAAAGTTTAATCGACCAGCAAGTTTACACAAAATTATATGCAAATGTATGCACAAAATATCTTTGTTAGTTACATATTTATTCTTAAAATAAACCCAACGTTTAAGTGTTCGCACTTAGTTTTGAAAGTCTATTTAAAGTGCTTGTGCGAGGGCAATTTATGTCAGAAATGGTATTTGCACAATTTTAGCTCTGATTGAAGTTTGAAAATAAATTGCATTTAATTAAATTTTGTACATAATGAACCTGATTTTGGAGTTTAAAATCCGTTAGAAGAAACATTGCTTGAATAAGAAAGTTGTTAAAAGTGTAACTTAATATTTTAACTATTATCCATAAATTAACAAGACTCCAACATAAACTACACATCAAATAACAACAAACTTTATTTGTTTTTGTTTTCTGATTTTTCTACCAAACGTTATGAAACAGGTAACCATTTGCCATTGCAATGTGAATCAGACATATCGCAAGTTCTCCACGCGTTCCAGTTCGTTTATACCCATTTTGGGATTCAGTCGACGACCAAAGCTGCAAGGTGCACTCAATAAGCATTGGCTAAGTGGCAAAGGTCTCAATGCGCCCACTGCACAGCGTGACGCAACCTCTGCAACATCAGCAGCTGCATCGGCATCGGCAGCAGCAGCAGCATGCAATTCACAAACGGTGCAATCGACGCGTCATTTGTCCTCAAAGCCAAACGGATGCAGTTCCCAGACACAGACAACGCTCGGTGGACAGATGCAGGAGCGTCCGTTTCAGCGACACATGGCCATGAATTTTGAGAACGATATGTACTATACGGTGGACTTTGCTGAGAATTCGCAGAACTCGCCGTTAATACAGTGAGACTTGGCTAATGATGGACCGACAGTTGCAGCAGTTGCAATTGAAAATGATGGCTGGTTAGTTAAATTTACGAAGGAGCGCCTTTCACAGCATTAGTTGACTCAATTGTCAACTGCTTAAAGAGCTGCTCAGTCATTTCGTATAACCAAAGACCCTTTAATAACAAGATAATGCAATTGGTAAGAAAAGCTTTGTCTCAGGCGTTCCCTTCAGAAATATTTCAAATGGTATACAGAATAACAATATCAGTAAGCCATAAGTGTGAAGGAGCGCGATAGCAGATAGCATGTGCAGCCGTTTTTGTTTCAGTTGCCCTTGCACTCAGCGGCCCATCAAGTGTACGACAAGCGGCAGGCCAGCGGCAACCAAGAACGGTAAAAATGTGTTAGTATTTGAGTGCATGTGCGTTTTTTACATTTCTGCTGAGCCTGCTTGCCGAGATTCTTGTTATTTTTGATATTTTTTCATTGTCTGTTTCTTCGACAAGTTTACAATTGAATACACTTTCGGAATTTGTGAACATTAAAGCATTAAAGTTCGGATAGTATTTAACTTTCAACATGCATGTCAAATAGTCGTGTGATGATAGTTTGATGAAAATAAATTATAATAATAATAGTTCTTGTTTGCACTTAGTAAAAAATTAAATACCATAATAAATATTTGAATCTTTAAAAAGAACAATTTTTATATATTGCAGCAATTTAAATTATTTATGTAACTGTATCCAATCTAATTATAGTAACAGGGTGATTTATTGACAGGGTGATCAATATAATATAGAATATGCAGAATGCACTCACCGTTAGCAGCAACAACACAGATACAGTTCAATGAAAGAGCTCTCTCTCTCTCTCTCTCTCTTTTTTTCACTGAGCACTTTTACAAAAAAAAAAACAAAAACCTCACACCCACACACAACAATAATTAAATGAGAAACATCTCATCTTTCTTTTCTATATACATACTATGTATATTATTTTAATTCACTGCATTCACACACAAGAAAAAAAATACAAAATAAAGTAAAGTAATTAATAACATCTTCAATGCTTTGCTTATTATTATTATGCTAAACCCAACAACAACACACTCGTATTGGCACTGTTATTCTCTCTCTTTGACTTTTTCGCGAGCCGGCAAAGCAGCAACAAATTGACGCGCGTTTCTCACTTTTTCGTTTGCATAAAAACACTTTAAAAACCAATTGCACGGCGATTCTATAATGTTATAAACACTTTGCGTATGTTCAGTGCGTTATATAAACACAATTTGACTCTTAATATAGCGCGTAGCAATTTAAATTTAATAAATAAACGGACGATAAACTGCCAGCGATGTAAAGGCGCGCAAAGTTCCAGGCTTACTGCCTTTATGGGTAAAGTGAAACAAGTGAAATTTGTGAACGATCGCTCTCTGCAGTTAGAGAAGGACAGTTCGTTTTATATCTCTATTCGCGAAGTTGATGTACATTCGTGTGCAGCCATAGACGAATAATGTAACAAGACAGGTCATAAGAGCTGGAATGTAATGTTAATTAACATAAACGCAACCGATGGGCATGTACGTGGGGAAACAGCAAAAAGCTAGTATTCTTTGTTAAATGGTCGTTATGTGCAGCAACAACTAAATAGGCAAGCATTTTTGTTTTTGCATTTATTTTACTATTGCCGGTGTTCTTGCTTTAAATATAATGCTTTTTGCTGTTTTCCTACGTACATGCCCATCGGTTGCGTTTATGTTAATTAACATTACATTCCAGCTCTCAAGACACCTGTTTTGTTACATTATGCGTCTATGGCTGCACACGAATGTACATCAACTTCGCGAATAGATTTATGAAACGAACTGTCCTGCTCTAACTGCAGAGAGCGATCGTTACCTTCCACAAGACCACAAATTCACTTGTCCCTTTTATACACAAAGGCAGTAAGCCTGGAACTTTGCGCCCCTTTACATCGCTGGCAGTTTATCGTCCGTTTATTTATTAAACAAAAAGTGCTACGCACTATATTAATAGTCAGATTGTGTTAATACAACGCACTGAACGTACGCAAAGTGTTTATAACATTATAGAATCGCCGTGTATTTGCTTTTTAAAGTGTTTTTAGGCAAATGAAAAATTGTGAAACGCGCGCGAATTTGTTGTTGCTTTGCCGGGTCGCGAAAAAATTCAAGAGAGAGGATAACCGCGCTCACACGAATGTGTTGTTGTTGAATTTAGCGCGCTGAAAATCTTCACAATAAGCAAAGCATTGAAGATGGTATTAATTGCATTACTTTTTTTTTTATTATTTTTGTCTTGTGTGTTAAATGCAGTGAAAATAAAATAAAATAATGTACATATATATATGTATAAAAAGAAAGATGAGATGCATCTCATATAATTATTTTGTTGTGTGTGGGTGTGCTTTTTTTTTTTTGTTTGTGAAAGTGCTCAGTGAAAAAAAGAGAGAGAGAGAGAGAGAGAGCTCTTGCATTGAACTGTATTTGTGTTGTTGCTGCTGCCGGTGAGTGCATTCTGCATATTCTATATTATATTGATCACCCTGTTAATAAATCACCCCGTTACTATAATTATATTATTATATAGTAATTATTATGGATACAGTTATAGAAATAATTTTAATTGCTGCAATGTATAAAAATTGCTCTTTTAACTTCTCAATACACTTTCAAAAGACAAGTATATTGCTTAATTTAAACTTTTCAAATATTTTCATGATCGAAAACTCTAAAAAATTTTTTTTGAATTTCTTTTTCATAAATGGTCAAATTACATATATATATGTATGTATATGTAGCTGAGACGGGTCAATAAACGATATACAATTGCCACACTCACATTTAAGGGTGCTGCATATGCATATGTAGATGTACACAAACAGTCAAATTTCAGTTTAGCAATTGCTTGTAAGTCATACTCTTTCCTTTTTTTAAATTCTATGACACTAGACACAAATTATGCCATCGCAATTTATGCAGCGATGCACACAAATTTCGAAAGTGTATTCAGTGCAATTGTCGATGTCATTTGCCGACACAGAAAAAACCAAAATATGGAAAATAGCAAAATTGTAGACAAGCAGACCCATCAAGAAGTGAAACACACGCACACATACAGTGACAAATTTTTACCGTTCTTGGTTGCTGCTGGCCTGCCGCTTGTCGTACACTTGACGGGCCGCTGTGTGCAAAGGCAACTGAAACAAAAACGCTATCGCGCTTCCTCACACTCATTGCACAGATTATTTCTGAGAGCGGAACCCTGAGACGAAATAACTGTAAGGCCTTTTCTTAGCAATTGCATTATCCCGTTTTTAAAGGGTCTTTGGTATAACAAGTAATAATTAAATAACAATAATATTAATTATTTGTGCTATTTCTTGCAATTATGCAAATATTGATACATGCAAAAACCATATTGTTATGATTAACTTAAAACACATGCATGCATACATAGTATACATAGTAAATAAAGTTGTCAGCAATTGAGCATAATGATAACTCTCTCTTAATGCATACACATATTAATGACGAGTATAATTGGCTTAACATTTTGTGTGCTTACTTACCTTTCCTTTTACTTGAGCCAATCAAACGCACACGCGTACACTAAATATACATATATATTGTGTGTATTGATTGTGTAACTGAGTTTGCATTTAGAACATAATATTTGGTTATTAAACACAAACAAACAAAAGCACACACAGATAATGCTTGGAAGTTATGTAAATGTATTACGTAATTGCATTATCGTATGACATTTTGTCTCATTTATGTTTATTGAAGAAGTGCAATTTCTTTCCAGAGCTACAGACTTTTATCAATAGCTTATAATATTTAACACAAAATAATTTATTTCATTTGACTTTGTAAGAGTGATTGTATAATAAATGTTCGCATATTTTACAACAATTGTTTGTTTATAGTAAATGTTTTGGTTTTGAAATTGAATGGACGTGTTTGGAGCTGCTCTTAATCAATGCTTAACTAGTTCTAATTAATTTTATCACACTAATAAATTGACTTCATTTGTATGCAGCGGAAACTGTTCTAAATTAATTTTGTGGCATATAGCAGAGATTACTGTCGCTAATTTTGAAGTAGCGCAAAAAGCATTAAATATACATATATTTAAATATGTATTTAAGCTGTTATTGAACATTAATTAGCATAAATTGAAACTTGTGTTTGGTTTTTATTCTCGTTTTCATATTGATATGTGGTTAATAATGAATGTGTACTTAATATCCCCTTTGCATAATAAGCTACATTACATATGTGTGTGTGTAAATACAAACAGCCACACATACATACACATATATTGGGCTCATTGTAGTTGTGATTGCTCAAAGTTGATAAGATCACACAATTTAATGAGCTCAAACTTAAAACAATGTAAAACAAAATACTAACTTGTCGTAATTGGAGTATTTTTAATAAGGCTTAAAAAAACAGTAACACGAGAAATAAGTTTGTAATTAAAATGCTGCGTTGATTAAGAGAATGTGACGATCAATTAGATCGAAAAAAATATTTAAAAAAATAAATAAAGATAATAACTTATTCTGAGAAAGCTTTAGCCTAAAAAAAGAAATTTTCAAAAAATCTGACATGCAAAAAAAAAAATGCGAACTTAATTAAAGCAGTTTTAAAAGATAAGCAAAAATCAATAAATTAAAACTAATACATATGTACATTTAATGAAGAATATCGGTTTTTGTTATAATAACAATTTATTTTAAGCAATGGAAAAATAAAAACAGTTTCAAGCAAATAAACTCGCTGACTTTTCTTCAACAACTACAATATATATATATTTAGTTTTTATTTGCAACATTTATTTAACACATGAACAGCTAACAATAATAATTAGTTTAGACGCAAAAACATTATTCATATTTTGCTCCGTGTAATTTCATTTTGTTTTTGTTTATGTTCTTTTTTTTTATGTCACTCATACGCACAGTGTACGCAATCGGGTGCTTGATGCACGTCCATCAATTGTCATCATCCTGCAAACCCTTCCCATTCCCGTTCCCATTACCATTGCCATTCCCGCTCCCATTACCGTTGCCATTCCCATTGGACTGAGATGTTGAGACTGGCTCCTCCACAGTGCCTGCCACAGTTAGTTTGGACGAATTTAATTCCGTTTCTTCGGGTATTACCTTCGGTCCCTCCTGATCCTGTGTGTCAGTCAAAAAATATATTTATGTGGGTAAGTAAGGAAATATTATATTTAAAGTTCATTTTTTAGCACATGCTAAATGCAATACGTTATACATAAAAGATATTTACTTACATATAACAAATGTGCATGGATATATGTTTTAATATTTGTTAGTAGAGTATAATACTTGCAAACTTTGTACAGATTAATGGTTTCAATATATGTATTTCATACAATCAAAAAGGCTTCTAAATAATAATAAATAATATATCCTCTAATACGCAAGTGTATTTAATATTGCATTACATGCATGTAATATGTAAATTTGCATTTACTTATAGTCTACCTAATAATTTAAAATAAACCAATTTTGTTTGTGCTTGATCCATACTTTATTGCATTCACCCAACCCGAAGCAAAACAAATTTCAAATGAATATTAAATGTATGCAAAACGTTTCATTGCCAATTAAAAGCTAAAGCGAATAAATTTGCCAATTTTAAAACAAGCGCACTTTATTTTTTATACAATCAATTATTTATTTACTAGAGCTTCTAAGGACTTGTTCGTTATTATTGAAATTAAGTTACCTAAAATACGCATTTTAATTACGGCAATTACTATATTAGGATTAGCTTTTGGCTTGCATTATTTCAACTCTATGATTGATCCTTCCGATGTGCAGCTTTGCAGTTGCTTTAAACAAGGTAACAATTTAAAAATATACCAAACTAATGCAAAATACGCAAATAAAAAGTAAAAAAGCTCGTTGCATATGGTTCCTGACTGTGCAATGCCCTGTGGCTCCCTTTGAGTATGTTCAAAAAGGAATCTGAATTAAACTGACAGTACTTCATTTAATTACTTTAATATTGTTAATTAAAATTGTATGTAAATAATAAACTAATTATCAAATTTATACCAATATACCCTTATATTTTCACCCTTTTACGATACAATGTGCAAATAACCAAAGGCAATGTAAACGCTTTGTAGCGCAACATGTTTGTTTGTTTCGAGTGTTGTTTTTTCTTTTTATTGGAAATTCAACAAAAATTTTTTAACATGCAGGCTAATTTCAACTCATACACATTTTAGTGCCAAACAAATCGAGTTTAAAACGAATGCCAGCTGATGCAGATTTTTTCCCTGCATTTGAGGGCTGTCATGCAGCAAATATGCACGAGTAAACCGCAGTTTTTGTTCGTTTATTCGTAAACTCAAATATAATCAATAAGGTATAATACCCTTGTGTAAAAATGTTTTGTAATAACAATGTTTTTCGAGCTTTTTTGTTGTTTTTTATTTCATCAATACTCTCGTTCGATTCGAAATTTTGCTTAGCTGAAAACAGTGTATAAAGCAGTTGGTGTATTTTATTTTAATGATGTGAGAGAGCCCTATAACAATTTTTCTGGCCTTTTGCAGTTTTGCTCTTATTGCATTACCAGGCCATTAAACTTTTGGCATAAATCCCATGCATCAAAAACACTCGCAAAGAGTTGTTTGTTTATTGAGTTGAGTTTTATGTGAAAGGCAGGGAAGGACCACTTCAAAGCAAATGCAGCTGAATGCACAAATTCTACAACCACACACACACACCCACACATATGGCATATGGCTTTTTTAAGTGCCCTTTGTGCCCTAAACTTAAGTCTTTGATAGTTCCCAAAGTTAGTCGATTTCGTTAATGGTTATGCCCATTAATCCAGCATTTTAATTTGGTATGCATTTCCTGTTTTTTTCTCGCGCCCTCACAATCAAAAATTATTTACGCTCAATTTCGCACTCACTTCTAGTACATTATGCATTATGCAGACCAAATTGGCAGTCAGCTGTTGGTTTCTTTGTTTATTTTTTTAGCCAAATTAAATTGTTTTGTCACAAACTGGAAGCTTTGTGGATAACTGAAGCCAGATGTTGGCATTTGCTTAAATTTCGTATCTCTGCCAAAAGCCTTGTTGATTACAGTTGCAAGAATATTCAACTTTTTCTTATTGCTATTGGCAATTTACACGTTTTAGGGTATAAAAGTAATCGTCAGTAAAAGCAAATCTCTTCCCTACTTTCAATTTTGCCATCTTTCTCGTTCATCGATAAATCGTTTTGTTTGCATCACAAAAAAGAAAACAAAAAAAAACATCAGAAACGAGGCAAACCTAGCGTAATGTGTGTGGTAAAAAGTTTCTACATGGTAGATGGGGGAAAGCTAACAGGAAATAGAAGAAAATTCGAACGTGCCATTAAAAAATTGTAAAATATTGGTAGGAAAACGGTGTAGGAATAAATACAGTGTGTCGAAGCAACATTTTTGTTGTACTTCTTAAAATAAAAAAAATAAAAATAAAATTGTCCAAAGATTCGTTGAGTACAACGTTTAAGGCTTAACAAAAAGCTAACAAAAATTTGTTTATTTCTCGAGGGTTTCTTTTAGTTTTTAAATTTCAAAAAATTTCATTGAAGTTTTTGATCAACGTAACTAAAAGGGCACGTTTAGATTTAGGTATCTATATAATTTGTATATGTATTCGCTTGTCAACTTTTCATCAGTTGATTTTATTTTGGCCCAATAGCTAGCATTGAGAGTTGCTGTTGCTGCAAAATCGGTTGGCAACGTTACGAATTTTGCGCTTCTTTGTTTGTTTACGTTACGGCAATGTTTCTTTTTTCCACACTCTCTCGCATCCTCTTGCCAGTTACAAAGTACTATTACTACAGTATATATGTATGTATGTGCTTGGGCTCCAGGCACCCAGCAATTCATTGTTGCTTTTGCAACAGCTGCTATTGTTATTTTTTGTCAACTTGTGCTAAGTTGAACAACAAATCATTCGGCTTAAAGCGCAAACAAAATCAAAGCACTAACAAAAAAAGAAAATAAAAAAAAAATAGCAAAGCCGACAATTTTTAACGTTGTATTATTTTTCACATTTACCCTAGCAACCAAATAAATAATAGAAAAAAAATCACCCAAAAATATATATATATATATTTAGTATTTGCATTTAATTTATTAGATGCGAATGTGAAAACATAGATTATATGCATAAAATCTAAACTAGAATAAACTGAGCATGCATTTAGTGGGATTGGAATTGACGGGGAATACCGCTACTTTTCGCATTACTAAGGTTGCTGCCTATTAAAACAAAGTGGTGCCAAATGCCAAAAGCCAAAAAGCCAAATGGTGCAAGTGTGAGTCCTAATTTAACGAGTGGTTTGGCAAACGTAAAACCAGCATCAACAACTACAACTATAACAAAAATCAACAACAACAAGAATGAGGAACCAGAACGTACACAAACAACTACAACTACTACCACTACTACTGCCATATACAAACTATACATATATATTTATACATTCAAAATGCAGTTAGCCGTTAGCCTAGGCGTTTAGTTGTCATGCAATTTCATGTTCGCTGATGTGAAGCCATTTGGATTCCATGATGCAGGGATTCAGGCGTCATGCCAATGCCAATGCCATGCGGTTAAAATATGTGTATGTTTGTTTGTGTGTATGTGTATAGTACATTTGTGTTTTGTAATTCAATAATCTTGCATTTTGAACTTAAGTTGAATATGTTTTATTTATTTTTTATTCGCTATTCAAACAAAAATTAAAAATAAAGTAGAACTGAGCATATTTAATTTTTTTATTATATCTCAAAAAGAATAGGTTTTTGTTGTATTTGAATACTAGTATAATCGGACATATTGTTTGATATTGTTTCTTCATGCTTTCTATCTGCAAGAGAATCTATTAATCGGCTTGCCGAAACCTTTTGCAAGCTCAAAGTGTTTTTTAGTTTTGTCTATTTTGTTTTTGGATTGTACATTACCATTAACATAGAGCTGGGTATTACGGATAAATCCACAGCGGGTATGGTAGTTAACAAACCACTTGGATACTTTTTCATGCGGCTCGGAAAAAATGTTGATTCCACGCCCTGTTTTTGTATGTGAATATGGCATTTTTGTTGTTGTAGCAGAGATTTTTAGTACAGTCTACATACTTATAATAGAAATGCACTTGCATACTAACTCACACATGCACACACACACACACACACACACACACACACACACACACATGTACTACGCACTGCTGCTCTCTTGGTTTTGACAAACTTATTTTGCACGAAATGAATGAAAAAAACAAAAAACAAACATAAAACAGAGTTTTGGCCTCTGGACATTGCCTGCAATTTGCAAACGAACGAAGAACTCCCTGCTGTTTTAGTGCTGGCTTTTGCTGGCTTTTGTTTCCTGCTCACTGAAGTGCAGCGCAGTCCAAAACACACGGAGCCCAGGCCAGCTCTTTTGACTGTCAGTTTGTCAGTTTGTCTGTTAGTCAGTTGGTCCACTCATCCAACCATAGTGTTGTTCTTGTTGTTTTGCAGCCTGCAAATGCCAAGGCAAAGTTTGGCATGTTCATAAATACATTAATTTGTTGCTGTTTTTTTTTTCTTTGCTCCTTGTGTGTTGAGCATTTGTTGTAACCACATTTGATTTATTGAATTATGGTTGTCAGGCTGCCATAAAAGCTCGCTTGAAAGCTTTGCTAATTAATTATGAAATTAACTGTGGCAAGCACACTACTCTAGCATCATGGACGATAGCCTGTCAAATCGAATGTTGCATATATCATTTAAGTTTTTAGTCAAATCAAACTATACCACAAGAATTTTTATTTCATTCAAATGTCTCTATTTTCATTCGAACTCAAATAAATATAATGATAATACAATGGAAAAGGTTTTTTTTTTTTTGTTATTGTCTGGTTTTATTTTTTTTAGGATACTGCTTAGCAAAATCAACAAAATTACGACTTTTAGCTGTTTGCCTTCACAACAGAACAGAGCAAAAGAAAAACGCAATAATCTTGCAATCCACTGCAACTTGGATGCCAGCCGAATCGAGTTCGGAGCCATTCAAGCGGCAGCAGTAGCAACAGCAAGCAAAGGAAACAAATGCCAAAAGCACACGAATAAACTCGGAAAATGAACAATAGACGATAAACGGCGAGCGCAATGCATTGGTGCAAAGCATCCGGATGTCAAGGCAGCAGCAAAAACAAAAAAATAAACAAAAAAAAACACAGAAAGCACAGAGAAAAGAAATAAAAATCACATGGCAGAAAGAGAAATGCGGCAGGACAAACTCTTGGGTATGCTAAAAACTTATTGGAGGCAACAGCTGCTGAAAATTGTACAAAACTCACGAACCCTAAAACAAAGAGCAAAAGGCGCCACCTAAAAACACAAATCAAAACAATTGACGGCAATCATCGACACAGACAAAAAAAAAAAACAAAAAAAAAAACAACACAAACAACAAAATATACACACACACATACACACACACACGGCGAAATTTGCAAGGTGAAATTTGAATGGTGGAGAATGGTGATTTTTTTTTTTTTGAGACTATGTTGTAGTTGAAGTAGAAACGCGTAACTCACCTCCAAAACGACACCCTCGAGGGCGGGTTGTGAAATATTCTTTAGATTGCTGTGATTCAATTTGGGCGCACTGTCAGCCCTATTGCGGCCCAGTGATTGATTTGACGTTTTGTTATCGGCTTTGCTCAGCATCGAATTGTTCGAGGACTTGTGATTAATTTCCAGTGCCGAACGCAAAATATCCACTTTGGAGGCACTGCTGCCAATGTTGCCATGCTTCGGTACACCCCTCAACGATTCCACATTGTAGCTGCTGCGACGCACCGACAAATGGTCGTGTATATCCGCCTGTATGCAAGGGTGAAAGGGTAGGCATTGAGAAGATATTTCAATTAAAAACTTTCCGAAGTTAAACAAGTTGTAGAAGGGGACAGAAGGCAGTTTGTACTAACCCGAGAGCCGCGCGGCAACGATGACAAACTGCCAATTTGATTGTATTTGATCATGAGACTTAAACGTTCGAGAGACATCGAGGTGCCCTGCTCCTTCGTAGCTGGCTCCGTTAGTTTCTCCGTTTCACCCGCCTCGACAGCCTCAGCCTCCTCCTCAGATTCCTCTGCAGTGTGATCGAATTTGCGCAGCCAAATCAAGTGCAAAAGACCATACGCAATGCCACCTACAACGGCCAGCAGGCCCATATAACGGAAAGCATCTCGTGTGCCAAACTGCCCGATGAGTAGGCCACCCGTAAAGCTGCCACTGCCGCGTCCTATATGATGATAAGACAGCGTTTGGATATGGCAAAACGGAAAGTTTTTCATTATACAATGGTGTTTTATTAGGGATTAGAGTTATGTCTACTTGCCCAAACTAAAGTGCGCCATGCCCAAAACACCAATCAGTGTTGCCAGCAGACTCTTGGGTGCCAATATGGAGCAATATGTGGCTGCAGCTACCCACATCAGATGGCAGGAGAGCGATTCCATGGCCTCAAAAGGAAAGCACCACCAGGCGTTCCTGGCGGGATAGAGAGAGTTTCGATGCCATTAAATTACATTACACACGCACATGCCATACACACAAACACACACACACACACACACACACACTTACTCAATAAATGAATATCCCACAAGGCGTCCGGCGTGCGAAAAGAACGCAATGATAATCAAATTAACGTGCCCAAAGATCCGTGTGATTTTCTCCGCCCCATACAAAAATGGTATGCTGCTCACGGTGCCTACAGTAATTGTAATGCCTGCAAAAGAAATAAAGCCACATCACTTAAAGCTGGTAAGCTGAGAGAAACTCGCTTCGTTACCAACCTAACAAATAATTCGGAGCACCCAGTTCCTTGAGGTACAGAAACAGAAAACTCTCGATAAAGCCCCAGAAATTGCCGAGCACAAACAGAAAGCAGATGAATGCTATCACGTGCGGCATTTTCAATAGATTCCACAAATCCCGAAACACATTATCCGCCGGCAGCTTTTCGCCCAGTGGCATCATTAGCACGGACATAGTTGATATGACAAGCAGCACATCATACGTATAGAATGCAGCCGAATAATCCGTATAGCCCAATCCCCTTGATGAATAGTCAATCATTATGCCAGTGATGGGTGAGAATATGGCCATGCCAATGCTTGAGAATAAACGTTCGCGTCCAAAGTCACCGCCAAACTTCTCAATCATAGTGAGTGCAATGGGATCCATTATGGTGACACCAGCTGACAACATGGTTGTAGCTAGGAAACTACATGCATAAGTATGGAAAGTTAGTTGGAAAGCAAATAAGAATATAACTATATGCTACATTCACTTACCGCAATAAGAAATATACCCAAAATATTTTATCGTCAGTTTCTTTATAATCGGGTGGACATATCTCTGGTGCGTTCAACGTAAATGTGCAACGTTGCATCATACACTTAACAGCCCCAGCATTCACATAGGATATATTAGTGCGTCGCACCAACCCACCACAGCGCAGATCCAAATCATCCATATCGGTCAAATTGATTTGCATTTTCACCAATTTATCCTCACCAAAACGTTGCCTTATATCCGTAACGGTCTCATTGTCATCCTGTTCGATTTCCATGCCCAATTGTTCGGTGGGATCTGCCAAATCTGGATGCATTTGCAGCATAAAGTATGTGGCACCCTTATTTTCCGAATGCACCCAACTGCTGTTCATCTCATCTGGAGTATTGTTTACTGTGCCTGTGGAAACTGTGCAAAGTTCTCGCATGATAAGTTTGTTTGT
This sequence comes from Scaptomyza montana, assembly GCA_018904305.1. NCBI lineage: Eukaryota > Metazoa > Arthropoda > Insecta > Diptera > Drosophilidae > Scaptomyza > Scaptomyza montana. Next base: position 5,533,129 of record JAEIGR010000004.1, read on the forward strand.
ACATAATTTAGGTGTTTTAAGTTGGCTTAAAGCAAACAGATAGGGACACAAGTGTCTGCTAGCTTAAACAAAGGTTACAACAATTAAAAATCAACATCATTATATTCCGGCTGCCAAATTAACTAACAAACAAGATAAAGTTGTAGTTGTTTTTAACCTTAATGTTCTTTTACACATTTTATTTATTCAATAGTTTAAAATAATACTCTTATAGAGAGAAAGCATTTTGTTAAAATTTTCTCAAATTTAATGCTATAAAAAACCGTTTACAACTTTCCCAGCAAAACTTTCAAAGTTCTTGCAGGCCGGAAGCCTTTAATGACTGTCTGACTGTCTGACTGGCTGTCTGGTTGCCTGGTTGGTTGCCTTCTGCTCCATATATGTGCAACACTCAAACTCAGGTTGCATTCTATTCAAGTAAATTTGTTTTCGTATTTGCTGCCGAACATTGGAGCTTGTGCAAGAGCTTAACTTTGGCTTTTATGGTTGAAAGTTTTTGATCTGGGTTTGGTGGAAAACAAACTAATAAAACGAAAAGAAATAACAAACAGAACAACATAAATGTGTACAATGCCAGATCAACTTGTGTGCCAGCTATTGACGCGGTTGACAGGATTATAATCAGCGGCTAACAAGCACTACAAAGAAGTGAAAGAAGCAGCAGTTTTGATCATAGAGCTGACATTGATAAATTTGGGTGGGGGTACAAAATAAGGGGGGGGCATAATAATGTGAAAGTGTCACTTACGATTCAATCCCTGCATGGACATGGCTGACAATTCAGCTGATGATGATAACGATAATGATGTCGACGGCGATTGCTGTTGCTGTTGCAGCTGCAACAAGGACATGGCTGAAACGTTTTCCAGTGGCGGGAACATGGTCGATGACATATTAAGTGCATCTTGGTATCTGCTTCTCGTTTGCGTTGCAAATAATGCTGGTAACGATGATGCAGGCGAAGAGGTCGTTGTCGACGTTGTCGTCCTCGTCGTTGTGGTCACCATTGTTGGCTTCATTGTTTCTAAACCCGGACTGGACATTGCTCTTGTCGTTGCTATTCTCGATGTTGTCGTTGTTGTAGCTTTGGACCTGTCGTGCTCCAGCAAATCGGTGTAAAGTTGTGGATTAACTTGCTCCTGCATTAGACAATAGTCAACGCACTCGTGCACAGCCAAATCTAGCTCGGGCTCTTCGGGGCACTCTCTGCTGGGGCAGGGTGACCACCAGACCTGCAGAAAACAGATAGCAAATTATAGTGTGTGCTGCAAAAAGTTTTCAAATTTCCCCCATTTCCAAGCAAAGATACACATTCGAAGCAAGCAACATAAACAGTTTTAAGAAATTCTTGTTGCAATGTGCAAATATTGTGTTTGATATATGAAAAGGGAAAACTTTATTTTTAATTATCAGAAATTGTTTTCTAAGTAACGAAAAAATTACTTTTTGATTGAACCAAGTTGCAGGGTTCTGAAAAGGAATTCGTTATATAGAAAACTTCGTTCGACGCAAGTTTGTTATATGGAAGTTCGACTGTATACAATAAAAACTCAGAAATTAGCTATCTTTTAGTAAAGTTCCATTTAAGCATTTTAGCTCATTTTATAAAGACTTTTAAGAAAACTAATTGTTGTTTTTTTAATAAAATGTTTTCATTTGATGTCAAATAAAATTCGATCAGAAAGTAGGCCTTTTAAAAAACAAATGGTTGAAGGTTTATAAAAAGAAAATTGTTCACAGTTTTCTAGCTCACAGCTGAGAGAGAACAGTAAAAATACATTTAAAAAAAATTTTTTTTTTAAGCTTACCAATTTATTTTCTTTACGCAAAGAAAATAGAATGAAACAAATTCCTGAATCGGATAATTATTATGCATGGATAAAACAGCTGCATGATTGGATTAGCTCTCCACTGGGAATTGCAGTTATGACTGGCATTGTGGCGTATTTCGCCTATAAGAAAATACGAAGTCAACAATATCCCACTTACGATGACGATGATTACGAAAATGAGGGTCAAGTGCCGATGAAGGAGCCCATGAAGAATCTTCGACTGACACGGAAGCAACTGTTTGAATACAATTCAAACAATCGCGAAGGGAAATTTTTGATTGCATTGCTAGGAATTGTCTTTGATGTGTCATCGGCACCACAAGATTTTGGATCAAGTGGAGCTTATAGACATCTTACCGGCACCGATATTCTAAGTTATCTTGAACGCAGTGCTCAGTGCCAAAAATTAGCTTTACAAACCGTATTGGATGAATGGCAAGCAGTACTCGACGATCATTTCTTTGTAGCTGGTATAATGATACCAGACGCCGACGAGGACAACGAGTACGACGATGACGACAATAATAATAAGATCAATAACAACAATAGCAACATTAACAATAACAACAATAGCCACATTAACAATAACATTAACAATGACGCTGGCGATGTAGTTGAAAACATGGATTATAATTCAGTCATTGATGAAAGTGAGGACAAGGAGAATGTTTATCCCGGAGATGCAACCATTTTGGATAGTTCGATTTATAATGCGGAGGAAGGGGACAGAACTCTCTTGGCCCATGTTGATGTCGATCAGACTCTGACAAACTGGAATGAATTAGACCAGACCGTTATTCAAGCTTAAAAGTAGTTAGCTTCAAAGCTTTTAACACCACCATAACTTAAGCTCCAGACCAATAATAAAACATAAATAAATGTCTGCCAGATTAAGGCTTATCTGTCTATATGCAGGCCAAGCTTTACATTAATGTTTGTATGTTCGTGTTCATGCATTGCATACATCCATTACGAAATTTTAATGCGAATTCAATAAGGTCAGGTCAGCGTAAAAATGGTCGACGACGTCATCGCCGTTGTTGTTGGCCTGCAGGAGCCTGCAATAATAAAATGGTTATTTCCGTTGCTGCCTCGAACATTGAGTACGGCGATTGCATATAAATTTTGCTGTTGCCATACGGTGGCGAACCCCATAATGCCATTAAATAACAAACCGCAAAGCAACGACCAAAGTCGATGGCCAAAAACATTGAACTACAAAGTAGCCAAAACATAAACAAAAATGCAGCGTTAGAATGTTGCTGTAAGAGTAATAAGTTAAGATATTGCTTTTGAAAATCGAGTCAGTTTTGACGAAGTTATGTAAGTCGAACGATTTGCCAAATGATAAAAAAATGGTCAAAAAATCGACTTGGGTATTGGTAAAATCTTTCGGCTTCCATAACTTCGTCAAAACTGAACCGATTTGCAAAAGCAATGTCTTTAAAGTCATGGTTTGGTTTCTAAAAACAAACTGCATTTAAATAATTTCACTTAAATAAAATTCGATTTTTGGTCAACTTGCATGTTAAAATTTTATGCCTAAAAATCGACATCATCATTTGGCAAATCTTTCGACTTCCATAACTTCGTCAAAACTGACCCGATTTTCAAAAGCAATGTCTTTAAAGTCATGGTTTGGCATCTAGAACAAAACTGCATTTAAATAATTTGATTTAAATAAAATTCGATTTTTGGTCAGAATTCATGTTAAAATTTTATGTCAAAAAATCGACTTGGGTATTGGTAAAATCTTTCGACTTCCATGACTTCGTCAAAACTGAACCGATTTTCAAAAGCATTGTCTTAAAAGTCATGGTTTGGCATCTAGAATAAAACTGCATTTAAATAATTTGATTTAACTAAAATTCGATTTTTGGTCAAAATGCATGTTAAAGTTTTATGCCAAAAATTGGACTTTGGCATCGGTAAAATCTTTTGCCATCCATAACTTCGTCAAAACTCAACCGATTTTCAAAAGCAATATCTTAAATGAATTTTATTTAAATGTAGTTATTAAATGCAGTTTTATTCTTGAAGTCAAACCATGACTTTGATAAGATATTGCTTTTAAAAATCGGGTCAGCTTTGACGAAGTTATGGAAGTCGAAAGATTTTTCCAATGCCCAAGTCGATTTTTTGGCATGAAACTTTAACATGCATATTGAATAACCTTTTTTCTACATCAAATTTTAAAAGGTTATGTTGATGATGCAGTCGAAAATCATTTCAATGAAGTTTGTCTCTGAGGTTTGATGAAATGTTAGCTTTGAAACGTTTTATTTTAAGCCCATAAACTTAGCACCTAATTTTTTATAATTTAATTTTTTGTACGCGTTTTCAACCAATTATGCTACAAAATTAAAGATCAAGTAGTCAACTAGATTATTTTTCAAAAGTTTTGATATTTTTCGTTGTCATAATTAAAATGTTGTCTTCACTTGAAGCAAGATTTTTTATGCAGGTTTAAGTAAGTTATAAAATTGTTGAACAGAGAAGTTAAAATTCATATTGTGTGTGGGAAATTGTTATAAAAGTCAAGCCTGTGAATTGCTAAGCATAAAATATTGTTGGCAATCAGTGCAGCTTTAAGCTTATAGTATTTTGTTGCTGCTTCAGTTCACTGCAGCAATCTTAACGATGTTATTGTATTTTATGTGCACATCATAAATACAAATTCAATACTCATGTGTGTGGGTGTGTTTATTTTGGGGAATGTGCGTGTGTGCGTATCTCAAAGATACAAGATACTTTGCACAAATTCTCATTTAATGTGCGCAATGCGTGCGACTCCAGCAATGGTCCACAAACCACAAACGAGGCTCTTCACACGCAAAGGTCCATTGCGTTTCATTACGACAAACGGCAATGGGCAACGTTACACTTACCGCATTGCACTATGCGTGTGTGTGTGTGTGGAGGTGTGTTGTTAGTGTAGCTTAAGTGCTGCAAAAAAACACAAAGATAAATGTACGTGATACACAACACTCACAGCTAACACCTACACACTAACACACATTGGAAACTGACGTGCACTCCAATTTGAGAGTATTTTTTGGCTTGTATTTTTCGTTTCGCCAAGAAAAAGTTCTTCTTTCTACAGCACTTCACTTTTACCTGTAGTACAACTACTATCTCTGTGCTATGTTGCTGCTTTAGCTTTGTAGTTGGTTGTCAGAAGCTTTAGCTGCTAATAGGTTAGCATAAAATCTCCAAATGAAAGCCTGCAAAAGACACTTGAGTGATTTAGTATGCAGAGAGTTTGCTTTTAAGTTGAAGTCAAAAGATCTGCAGTTGATCTGGCAATTCCGTTTTGAATTGTTCGAGTTCGAATGTTCAGCTTTAACTATTCGTCTCGCTTGGCAACCACAATTCTATTTAGCTTAACAACAATGGAAAATTGCTGTAAAAAATATAAGCTCCTTTGCAAATTTTGCGACTAGAACATAAAATACAATTCATAGTGAGTTTCTTTTCATCTAGCGCCGTTATTTTTATTTGAATTTAATGTTATTTAATTTTCGCCTTACTTCGAGAGCCCAGCATTCCAGAGCCTTAAGACCATCTATCATCGATGTTTTACTGCCCGACCTTTTGGAAGCCCTTTCAGCTTTTCAACTCTGCCCTGCAGTGTCTGTCTGCTGCTCTTTATTAGCAACGAAAAACGCTTTTCCGGCATTTCAATGACAATTCAGTACTAAAAATTTTATTATAACAGCGGAGGCAGCAATAACAGGAGCAGAGCAGCAATAGCAACAGCAGCAGAAGCCGGACAAAAACACAACAAAAGCAATAATGACAGCAACAACAATACATAACTCAAAACTATGTATGCATGTATATACATACATTCATACATAAACATAAAATACACAGAATCCATAAAAGCAAGCAAGAAAATCATGTTTTTTGGCAAGCCGAAAATTAGTTACGCTGGAAATAAGAAATAAATTAGTAAGGCTAAGAAATTCAAAAAAAAAAAAAAAAGAAAAGAAAATTTCAGAAGATTCCCAAAATATTCCGATTCACGAAAATGAATTACAAAAAAACCAATAGACATTATATGGATATATGGTCATAAATATCCACCCTAATAGTAAATAGCACACTTGCCATTTAAATTATACAACCTGACTGTTAGGGTAGTATGCATACAAAAATGTCGAGAGGTAGGGGGGCGGCAACAAATTTGCTCAATACCATTTTTGGACCATCGATGTCGAGCATCAGCATTTATAAGGTCCAGTATGTCGAGAGACCGCCCACAAAAAATGGCACATTTGCACAGATATTTGCTATATTTGAAATGGTTAAACACGACACAAATTTATGCGCATGCAAATATAGAGAAAAAGAAAGTGTAAGGAAAATACGAAGGCAATTTAAGCATTCTGCATCTTTGGCACACAAACGCACACACACACACACACACACACACAAGCATAGTATGCATATGTATTCACAAAGAAGTGAGAGAGTTGCAATGGGAAAACGGTTACAGGGTGACCCCAAACAGCTTATTTGTGCTTGTATTTGTGTTTGTGCATAAAAGAGCTAAGTACTGCGTTTGTGTGCTCGCCAACGTGTTTCCGAATGATGGGTTCGCAGCAATTCGTAGTCGAGTTCAAACTTGCCTCATTCCTAGTATGTGTGTACTTTTAGCGCGGAATTCCACACACATTCGTACATTCGTACTCACAAACATTCACACAAACATACGCGTCGAAAGAGATAGAGCGACATTTATAGCCTTACTTGTTAGCCTTCTGTTAGTGTGCATGTGTGCGTTTTATGGCTTTCTGTGTGTGTGTCTTTGTTGGCGTGGATGGGCGTGTGTTTCTTAGTGTATCTGTCTGTGTGTTGCATGTGACGGCGTTATGGCGCCTCAAATAAAAGCCGGCGTGTTATGTATGCTGCTGCTCCACCAAAAATGGAGACATGCAACTGGAGACCAACGAGTGTGTGCCGCACACACACATACACATACGCTGCGTGTGGCACAATTGAATACGTGTCCGTTTCAGTAGTTTGAGATAAGTAAAACATTCCCTTGACAATATATATGTATATTTGTTGTACATGTTTGTTGTCGTCAAGCATTCAATTGATTCAAACATGTATGCTTAATTAAATTAAGTAATACGGATACTGATAGATGAGGCCAATAACATCTTAACATTGCAATGTTGATTCCTAGTTGATGGCATTGATTAAATATATAAGAATTGATTTTTGCGTCATAAACCATCAAATTAGAGATAGTATGTTAGCAATAACCATACATTTGGAACTGGCTAACACAATTTCTCGTTTCAAATTCATGTTCAAATTGCAAGCCAAAAAATCTTATGTTGGCACAAGTCCAAAAATGTTCAACTGCCATAACTTTGCAATAAAATTAAACCCTGAACCAATTTACAAAAGCAATGCATACGTAATCAAGGTTGAGTCTTTGCACAAAATTCTGCAATATTAAGTTAAAAAACTTAACAAAATTTAAAATTGCATCAGAAACAAAAATTGATAGCTTAATTATATAGTTAATGTTTATGGTCGAAACTTTATGACTGAAAATACTCATAAAAATCATATTTGCAACGAACGAAGCCATTAAACTGTAAAACCAACACACTCGTAAGAGTTAATCACCCCTCAACACTCTACACAACACTATCATTGAGCTGTATTTTACCAACTCGTTGCTACTTAGCTTCAGCCGAACTGTTGTCATAGTCATCATTACGCTGTGGCTGGCATCACTAACAAACAGACAACAACAGCTCGAAACCATAAAGCAACCGCATTAAATCTACCGTGCAACAGCTGCATACAACACGAGAGGCCGTTTCGTGTTGCAGCTTCATGTCTTCGTCGTAGTTCTTGTTTGCAACTTTGTGTACTACATTTAATACCTGCGATGTGTCGCTTTATGTGTGTGTGTCAGTTAGTGTGTGTGTGTGTGTGTGTGTGTGTGTGTACTTATACTTAGAGAGCAGACTGTTCAGTAGACTACATAAAAGCAGAGTCATATCACATTTTGTTGTTGCAACATTATATTACACAGAACTAAACATCTTTTGAGTTGGCAGCTTTTAAGCATAGTTAAAGCTAGTTTACCCCAGCTTAGAGGCAGCAGTTAGACAGATTATTATTTTGGTTTTTTGTTTGCTTTGCAGATGCAATCCAATTTGCGATTACGAACGATCAAAGTAATTAAAGAGACAATTTTCAACAACGACAAACTTGGCATAGTTTTGTTGTTGCAGGTTAGGTGGTAGTTGTAGTTGTGGCAGTAATGGTAAAATGCAATGCTTACCTCGATGTCGCCGCTGTCCGGATGCCGTAATACGAACGCCGATGGCACCACTCCTGGTATCTCCTGTTGCGGAATGAAGAGCAGCGAATGATGAAAAACTGCATTCAGCAGTAGACTCATCACAACGACTGGTTTATATTTGCCAAATTTGTCAACGAGAAAACCTAAGAGAGAGCGAGAGAGAGCGAGAAAGAGAAAGGGAGAGAGAGATGGGAAATGTACAAAAGTTGCATGCCAAGTTAAAACTCAATATTTGTGTGTGTGTGTGTGTATGTCTGTGTTTGGCACTTTTTATCTATATCTGTGTATATATGTAACTGTATCTGTGGGTTGGCAAAGTGTTGGCTTAAGTGCGCCAGCTTTATCAAATAAGTATGTTGACGACAAAATGACCCTTACCCATTTACCAAAGTGTAACTCACAATTTATTTATATAGTAGTAGATATGGAAGTGAATAGATTTGGTCAGCATTCAAATAAAATAACTGTTCGTTTATTCAAAATTGCAATTGGATATAATGCTGCAGACATTGAATGAAGGAAGTTTGTTTTCTTTTATTTTCTTACTTAAATATTGTTTATCATGAACGAACTCAAAAGGAATTGAGTAAATTTTGCCTGCCCCTTAAGGTATGCAATGGATTTTATTTTAAATTGAAAATCTGTTTTTTCATTTATTTACTCTCACTATTTTCCACTAAAACTGTAACGCAATGATGAACACATCTCTCATATTTTTTTCTCTCGGCTTATTGCCTTTTTCACAAGCTGTGCTGCAAAATAAAAAAAAAGGGGGGCCATGAAAAATTGCACTTGTTTGCAAACCAGGGATGAATAGCAATTCAATATTAATGTTAAGCATGTGGTATGTGATTTTTAGATGAAAACTAAAGACTTCTCAATACTCTGTTGTGTCAGCTTTAAGCTATAGATCAATCAACTATTGAATTTCTACAATGGATAAGGAAAAGATTTTCATACTACTTTATTTTACCCGCAACTTAAACTTTCGAATGCAAGAAACTTCTTTTATCTTGTTTTTGTTTTAGCACTGCTCTCAACGAAGAGATTTCAACACTTATGTCAGAGTCAGCTTTCCTTATCTACATCCTACTTTTCTCCTTATCGGTTTTCTCATACGCACTCACCTGTTATCGGTGGGCTGAGAAATGTTGTAAACGGCAACGCCAAATAGATAATCGCAATCTCTTCCACCGTCAATCCAATCGACTGCATGTGTATTGTCAAATAGGGCAGCAATGATGAAGTGGCTATAAAATAAAGCAGAGTAAGATAGAACGCATGAGTAATCAATCATTTGTATATATACTCGAACATAAATATTTATGCATAATACAAAGCTGTGCTGCAAACGTTCATATTGCAGATTTAAGCTTTTGATTTTTTAGTTTTGATTTTTATTTTTCATTTTAAATGCTATCTTTATTCTTTAGTTTGTACTTGATTATTCCAAGGCTTAAAGGTAAGGTAAAAATATTATTTTTTATTTACTTGCTATAAAAAGTTTATTATTTATTCAGTGTTCACTCTTGAAAAAAGCACTTTTAGCAAATGAAATCACTGAAGCAGAAAGATGCTAAAGTTCCACATAAAATGCAATAAAAGTTTAAGGACCTACAGGCAGCTACAATACTCTTTTCATGCTCTACTCGAAAGCAACGCATTTCATTAATAAATTATGATCATACAAAACAAGTGGAATGCGTTCAGGGGCAGTTGGAGGTGCAGGTGCAGGTGCAGGTGCAGCTGCAGCAAGTGGAGAAAATAACGACAGCAGCAAATAATGACGTCAAATTGGGCGTAGATAAACCTCGAAAAACTCCCTCGTCACTGAGGATTGCAGATGACTCTCGATGGGCTCAGAGAGAGAGTGAGAGAGAGAGAGGGAGAGAGAAGGGCAGGAGAGTTGAGCCTTGACCAATTTCAATGCAAACACAACGAACCAAGTTGCACAGTTGCACGCAATTGGATTGTGTGTGTGTGTGTGTGTGCCTCGTGCCATGAATGTAAATTGCTGTTAAAGTACCATTCACCACTTTTATCCATTGCTGCTTAAATTCGCTTGCCTCGCATTCGCCTCAGATAATTAACAATGTATGTATGCTTCATTAAGAGAACATATATGAGTGTGCGTCTGTGTGTGTGTTTGTTTGATTTTTAAAACAATATGTGTATAGCTGGAAAGAAAACAATCCCAGTTGAATATACTACTACAGTCAGACTTCAATAGGTGCAACTAATTAAAATGAAATTTGAGGAAATTTTAAACTTAAAGCCGAACGAAAACTTGTTTTATATATAAACTGTTGTTATTAGGGTTACCATTCGCACTTTGTGGAGGTTGGTCGACACAATCTTTAAAAAAATCTAACAGTTTTAAAGTTAAAAACTACATTTAAACTTATCGAGCTACACCAGAGAATATATCTTTAATCAGTCACCTTTTGGATAGACTTTCCCTCCCTTAGACAGATCATAAAGGTTTAATCATATTCGATAATGTCCTGAATGCACAACTGGACATGGATGGCCATTAAATGCCTGACGGTAAACTGCATTAATGCCGTAACTGCTCTTGCTTGAAACAGTCATCCTCTCTCTATGTGTGTGTGTCTGTGTGTGGTTGTATCCTTAATGTAATAACAATTAATTGCTTTATGTCTGCTTGCGTGTTTATTGTGTTGTTGTTGTTGCTGTTGTTGACACAGCCAACGGAAACGGAAATACATTAATTTCAGGGCTGTATGGATCGGCGGACATTTTGCGCCAAACATCTCTCTCTCTCTCTCTCTCTCTCTCTCTATCGCTCTCTCATTTTGGTCTTTGTGCTATTGCCGTTACAGCTTGTTATTAATATCAAGCCAGTGTCCGCTGCCGAGTTCTGATGACATGTTTATAATAGTTACTTAAACTATAAAAATTTAGCTTTGCCAAAAACTTCCTATTTTTCGGCACATGAATCAAGAAAAAAGAAAAACAGACGTTACAAATTGTTTGTTCTGTTTACCAGAACTTTAAGCTATAATTCAAGATGATTTAGCTTTGTTTTTAACATAGAATTATAAAGATGGTTAAATAATAAGATGTCATAATCTCCATCCTTAAAAATGATTCATTTCAAAAATATATAAATCCAAACTGCTACAAGAGGTCAACGTTTGATTGTCCTTGAGACTGCTACAGCAAAGTATATAGACTTTAACTGCTTTAACCACTTGACATATACCCTATATAAAATCAAGAAGTATTAACCATTAGACAGCTTGGAAAAATTATTTATTAGACCAAATAAAAAACACATTAATACTAATATTATTTGCGGCAATTTGACTTTAATGCCATAAAGACAACATGAGACCAAATAACTGTCAAACGGAGGTCGCATTATAAGAAGCGAGAGAGACAGAGAGAGAGCGAGAGAGGGATAGAAAGAGCTGCAAATAATCGTAGAATGTTTTTGTCATTGACCGCTGGAAGCGAAAAGTTAAAAAATATATAAGAAAAGCAAAAAAAAAAAAGAAAAGAAAGGAAAAAAACGGCGCACGGTCAGATGACTTGACTTGACATGAGTTGATTTAAGTTTAAGATACACATAAAGAAAGATACATAGATACTTGAAGGCAAACGGGCAAGGCGAAATTCAAAACTAAACCTTTCTCAAGCCATAAAGTACATTAGATAGATTTATTTACAAAAGCCAAACACACACACACACATGTACACAACATGTTTGTGTTTCTTAATTGCCACATGCTGAGGCAAAAGCTGTATATGCAACTTATATCATCTCTCTCTCTCTCTCTCTCTCTCTCTCTCTCTCTCTCTCTGGCAAATCTCAACTCAGTGGTGAGTGTTTGTGTAACTAAATTTATACAAATGTCTAACACAATTTTTGTTGTTGCTGTTGTTGTTGTGCCTAATTGATAGTTTCCGACCAGCCTAGTCCCCCAGTTGCACAGTTCCACAGTTTCACAGTTTCAAAGATCTACAGTTATACGATTCTATAGTTGTATAGATCGTCACACGCACGCATGAAAGATACTAGTTGCTAGAGATACAAGATACTTGATAGCGAGGGGTAAGGAAAGTACGTTGTGTGATAATGAATTCGAAGATTCACTGCCAGAGCCTTACTCGGTCTCATTGTAGGTAGCAAATTGCGATGCTTCTGTATCTATGTGCGTTTGTGTGTGTGTGTGTGTGTATCTGTGTCTGTGTGTGTAAGGAAAACAAACTGTACTTTTGTTTGATTCAGTTTAAGTTTTAGTTTTGCTTAGAAAATAGATTGAAGGGAACATACGATTTAAACCCTGTATAAGATTATTAGATATGCTTTATCATACTTAATTCAAGTTTTAAGTTGGTTCTGCCTTACATTTCATTATTTTTCCCATCTTCATCTAGTTAAATGTACTTTCAACTTACTTTTAAACCATTTGGACCCTTAAAAATGTTAACCATAAAGTGCATTTGTGTAACAGTAAAGAATTTTACCACTGGTCCTTAAGCCAACAATGTTGAAAATGCTTTTTGACAGACACAAATAAAAAAAAGCACTAGCAAAAACTGTTTGGCACCAAAGGATTTTGAGATTTAACACAAAAAATATTTAAAAGGTGCGAAAAAGAAATTCTTGATGCTGGCAACGGATTATTCAATGCAACATGCAACTGGCTAGGCGAACATTTTTAAAATAATAATATTAAAAGACAGTTTAACCAAATGAAGGATACAAGGAATTTATCGATTTGGTTGGCTAAGCGAATGGACAATTTGCTTTTGGACATTTTCAATACTTATTTAATGTTTTTCACTCTAAAGTAGACAAAATACTGTGATTTAATATAAACTGTATGAAAAACAAACCATAAAAACGCCAAGTTGTAAATATTTGTATAGAGATTATGAAAAGTTATCTTAGATTAATCAACCTTTAAACAGATTGCAAATAAAAACTGTTTGATATTAATAAAATATAAATAAATGCTTAGTTGAAGTTTATTCAAATCTTTCATCTTAAAACTCTTTCTATTTTTTTTTTTATCTATTTTTGCCGTTTTCCTGTGTATTTTGCCTATCATAAACAACAGTTATAAGCCCTGTCATAATTAGGTTAAGCCGTAGCACCCAAAACTGTCATTTATTTGAATTGTGTTATCAGCATAAAAGGCTAAAAAGCATTCGACAACAACAAGTTAATTGCACGTCACGTTTTTACACACACACAGACAGACAGACATGCAACCAACCGCCGCATAATCGTTTCACTTATAATTACTTTTTAATGACATGCTTCTTAATTGTAATTTGTTTATGTGTCTGTGTCTGTGTTTGTTGACTTACCTCCGTACATGACAAAAAGTGTTATCTTGAGCATTATCAGATTTGGATTAATGCCGTGGCGCTGACAGAATTCACCGAAACGCGTCAATTCGATTTTATCGGTGAGGACGGAATCCGTGACCGTCTCCTCGCTGGTCATTTTGACCATATTCACACACACACTCACACACACACAGATACACTTGTTATTGTTGTTGTGACAGTTTGAAGTTCGTTTCAATGAAAATGCAGTCGCGACGTTTTCACTGACTTAGTTTTAAGTTTCTCGGTCAGACACACATACATATATACTAGATCACACACACACGCACACATAGACACGCACACTAATACACATTTGTGTATGGGTAATAACTACAGGGTTGTTGAGTGACTTTTTCTTATGCTTTTGATTAAATCCAATTGAAATTTGTGATAATAAAAAACGGCGCAAAAAATCTTTGTTGTTGTTGTTGTTGGTTTTTAGTTTAGTGGATTTGTTTTTGAACAAATATCGTCGTTTATATGCATATATATATATTATATACGCATACTTATTACATTGTGTCTCGAACTAAAAATAAACCATTTTTTATTATCTCTAATTCAAATTGATCAAATTAATTTATAATATTTATTAAACTTTTTTTTGCTTATTGCATTTTGCTCTTCTTTCTTTTTTCAAGGTTTCCTTTGTTGTACTAAATTGTGTATGTGTTGCACTTCACTTCACTTCACTTCTTTGCACTCTAATCACAACATTTGCCTGCATTGCGTATACGTAATTTATATACTCTTTGTACTCTTACAGTTTGCTTTGCACGGGATTTTGATTTTGATTTTGATTATTTTGCTTATAGAAGTTTAATGTATATTTTTTGGGTCCGTGCGCGTTTTAAACTTTCCAAGTCGCCGTTCGCACCGAGACTGAGAAAATCTGAGAAACCCCAAAAACGATTTGAGTGCATACAAGTATGCTAACTATATCTTTTGCAATCTTTAGATCAGAGACACACACGCACACGCACACACAAAAGTATATATATAGTTGCCGCTAATCTAAGCAGTCAAAAAGCGTTGCTCACTTCAACACAGATCTTATGATGATGATGATCTAACATCATGATGATATTCTAACTTATAAATTGGACCAGTTACCGTATCGTATCGTATGTATTGTTAGTGACAGTTTCTCTCAGCTGTCTGTCTGCCTGCCTGTTTGATGTGATCTCTGCGAGAGATAATGTCGTAAGTGTGTTTTTTTTTTTTTTTCTTTAACGAAGATAAAAGATTAAGAACTGACGCTCAGAACTGTCACGTTGAGTGACAGCTGAAAGATTTTTAGAGAGGATAGGCCAAGGTTTACTTCTTTAAAAGGTGTGAGATGAGGTTGAAAAACTCTCTTTACTTGTCAGCCATATTCGTAAGCCGTTTCGTTAGCCTCGAAGAATTCCAAAACTATGTTTTGCAAAAGCGAACGATTTTTGAGCAGATTTTCGCACAAAACCAAAAAACTTTTATACATTTCGTTTGAAAAGAAAATGTCCGCAAACGAACTGTTGAATATTGTAAAATTGACTGGCATATTCAAAGCCATATTGATGCTTATGAAACCATGCAGAATGCCAATCACATAATGGATAAAACAGCAAACGCCGCTACAATCAAAAATATATATCAATTAGCTGATAAGTTGCATTGATTGATATTCGTGAAAAGGGTTTTAGTTTTTCAGTCATGGTTCATAATGTGCTTTCATTGAATTACATAATTACATTTGATAAGTCCAAAATCCAAGACAACAATTATCGATTCGGTGAAATATACACACATCTGCTATCCCTTTCATGTCAATGTATCCTGCACCGTTACGCCATGATCGAACACTGTCTATCCCTTTCACTCTTCTTGCAGACACCTCTGATTATACAGTTACACTCGTTATCTCATCAAGACGGCGCATCGAAATAACAAAGTTGGCAGAAGCTTAATCGTTGCATGTATTTTTAGCGAGCGCTATATAAAAGTTATATGTATAGTATAAAATATGATATACGCGTCGAGAGGTGAAGAGGATTGTAAAACAGCAGACGTAAAGTAAGTAAATTAAACATCAGACCTTTATTGTTCGTTCTTATCAGTCAGATAAACCAGATAAATTTTAGTTCAAAGAGAATTACGCAAAAAACAAAAAGGAAATGCAAATAGACGTTGCCCCTGGGCTTTATTGGCAAAATTTATAAAACAAATAGTTACATTTTATATGTAGTTCGTAAAAACTCATCCAATAATTTTCAAAAATTTATTGGCAGGGTAAAAAGAACTTAGCTTAAAGTGCCACCTATATTTCAAAAAGTGTCTTTGGCAATAAATGTCTAGCTTATAGCTCTTAGCTTTTGCGCATTAGCATTTATTAGCAAACAATTCAAGTTTGTAAAGCGACATCTATGGTATCAAACCAAAAATATATTACGTTTTCAAAACATAGCGTTTATTGTGAGCAGTTCACTGTTTCGCCATATTATTTAGCATTTGTCAGAAAACACAAATTAAGTAAATAATATGCCTAGTAGCTTCTGTCCGCATACTATTTAAAATATTCTCAACTAGATAAATTTTCATAGACGACTTAATAATTTAGTTATAAGTCTGTGTTGCATTTAATTTAGTATATATCATACATATGGCATGCACGTTGACATCTAAGTTTTTTTTATAATACTGGAAGCTTATAAGACTTTGAAAAAGGCGACGATTCATTTAAATAGCGGCAAATAGTGAGGCCTTATTTTGTTTGTTAAGGCTATAATTGCTTAAAAAATACCTGCAACACAAAAATACCAAATAAAAAATATTTTATCTTGGCGGTATTTTTTAGGTTAAGTTGCGAGGGCATATTTGGTTTGTTTTCTAACGTGTTGTTGTTTTGACGCCGAAGACTAAGCACGTCGCAACACGGCTGTTGCAAAAAATTTAAGTTAATTACAAAAAAGTGAAGTGTATACAAAAGGCGACAAAAAGCACGATAAGAGCCCATTAAGTATTATCTAAGCGTGGAAGGCAAGCAACATAACCAAGATTAGATACCAAGAATATCAAAATAAAGCCAGTGAAAAAGCTGCAACAGAAGCCAAACAGCCGCGGCGTGCAAAAAAAGAAGAAATTGATGTATATATGTATATGTAAAGAAGAGTAGAGAGAAGTTCAGTGCCAGGTGCCAGCGTCCGTATCGTTTGTTTGCTCCTCGCCTCATGTGTCTGCGCGTAGTGTCCGTGTGCGTGTGTGTGAGTGTTTGATAGTAGTTTTATATATGTGTATGTGTGTGTGCACCTGTCTGCCTGCCTTGGAGAACTTACTGCACAGCCAACGAAGAGACAGCTACATCAAAATCAACATCAACAAGAAATTTCGCTGACCGACGACAACGACGACGCCGCCACCGCCGCTTGTATATAGTATTTGTTTATGTGTGCGTGAAAATGTCATTGTCAGTGGCGACGCTGACGTCGCTGTTTAGATAAAGATAAAATCGGCGAACGCGCGCTGTCCAACAAATAAAAAGTGAATTAAACCGTCGCCAAGAAAGAGGGAGAGAGAGAGAGAAAGAAAAAAGAGTGCATATAAAAGAGCATTCATTTGATCCGTCTAACTGCTGTTCTTATTGCATTACATATCAAAGAGAGCATCTCTTAACTACAGCAGCAACAACTACAACAATTGCCACTCAATATATATTAAACGTCCAGTGGAAGGAAAGTCGCATTAAAATTCCTGTTTATTTTCATGCTAAAAAGAGAGGTGAGTGTGTGAAATCCTGCTTTTGTGACACAGATTCTCATCATTGAAGTGAATAGCCAATTTGGGGTTGAAATTCCTTTGGATGCTGGTGCTAAAGGCCTATTTGATACTGTTCTATGTGCTGTTATTTCTCAGTTGTTGTTGTTGTTGGGGCGGGTGGCACTCAGTTTGGGGTGGTTTTTTGTTATTGCGCGCTCAGCTGTTATGTGAATGTATGTACCCAGCATACACACATTAACACAGACTAACTAACCTATGTATGAATGTTTGTGTGCTGCTTGAATATCTCGAAGCTGTATGACTTTGAATGTGGACTTTTTGCTTTGAAGGCCATTTGCGGAATTTAATTTCTGTGCAAGCGATAACCGTTAGAAGCGACTTGGCATAAATAAAATAAAGCGGAATAAGCGTATTAGGGTTAAAAAGCTTGCAATTAAAATTAAACACCCACAGCTCATGTCATTAAATGTATCATTTGGAAATGTATTCCAATATTTCTGTGTTGAACTTGACCCAAAATATGCCTTTAAGAAAAACAAAAATCCCACACGAAACCTCTGATACTTGCAATCATTAGAAGCTAACTTGAAAACTGGCTCATTAATTACAATGACTTTTTTGTTAATGCTTAAGTTTTAAAGAGTTCCCAAGCTGACATGGTTGATGATTTCTTAGAGTAACTTTGTTTTCTAAGCCGATTATACTCTCGCTCTCTCTCTGTAGAGTACCTTACAATTTGTTTTCCTAGGAATCAGAGTATCTTCTAGTCGGACACTCTGCACACTAACACATTAATGGGAACTTGTATATCTCCAACATCATTGTTCAGAGTAAATCCTAATGCGATCAAACGTTCACGATTCCCATGAAAATGTCTTAAAGCCGCAGCAACAGACAGACAGAGAGAGAGAAAGAGAGAGACAGAAAGAGAAAAAGAGATCACTCTGCACTTCGCCTGTGACAGGTGGATATTTGTGTGATTTTAGTTCTCTTCTTTGTTTTGTTATGCTTTGCACAGATTTCGTCTTCATTCACTCTCAGTGCGGCATGTTGTTTGTTTTCGTTAATACCCTCAACCAATGAAACGAGTAAAAAAGGGTATAATGATTTTGAGCAAATGTATGTAACAGACAGAAGGAACCATTTCTAACCCCATAAAGTATATATTCTCTTGATCAGCATAAAGTATATATTCTCTCCAAGTCGAGCTTTCTAACTCTAAGCAAGAGTATTATAATTTTGTAGCCAAGTGCGAAACTAATTGATTAAATATTGACGAATAATTATCTTTTTCCATCTAAATAAGACGAATTGCATAGCACCGTTAGTATTTGATTAATGTTGCAAGGCAAAATGTTGCCTAAGATCAGTTAACGATTGATGTTCATCAGTCATTTGCTTGCAAGGGTATTTAATCTTCGCCTACTTGAACAAAAGATGTTCTTTCTATTTTGTTTTTATTTCCACTGCTTTGCTCTCTGGCTACCTGCTTGTTGTTGCTGTTGTGGGTTTCTTTGCGTCTATTTGCATTGCTTTGTCGTTGCTGGACGACAATAAGACGTTCCTCGGCTGCGGTGTTTACCTGCAGCAGGTGAAGTGCCCAGATAATATATTTTATCTTTCTCTTCTTGCTTTGCTTATGCTTATACCAGGCAGTGTAAGGCTCCATCTTGCTCCATCAATAGTTTTCAGCTCTTAATATTTTTTTGTTTTTAAACCAACATCTCATCTCTTTTTCGATTTTAACGTTAGTGTTTGTCTTAAAAGTTGTTTTGTTAAGTGCCGGCTTTCTGTCACCAATTAGTCACAGAGCCTTTCTAAGTATGACGTGACTATAAGATAATAACTTAACATTAACGTGGTTTAAGAATATTTCAATTGATACAAAGTTATAGAGAAAGTTGTTCCCAAACAAATTTAGCTTTTAAGGTCCTTCTGTAAACCAAAACTAAGGCGAAACTTTGCAGGAATCTGCATCTGCTTTAACTTAGCTCAAAAGAGCTTCAGTAAAATTACTTGCGAAATGAAAACTGGAGTCGCAAAATGGTAATGGCAAATTCCACTCACCGTTAAATGAAAACTTGCGAGTGTTTGGAGATTTGTATAAGGATCTGTTAGCTACCATATACATACATACATAACTTCCATCCATACTCTTCTCTCTCTCTCTCTCAAGGGGAAACTCTTTTTGGCAATTTTCAGTGTTGCATCGCTGCAGCACCATTAACCTGCCACAAGTTGAGGAGTAACAGACAAAGTTGTTGCTGTTACGTGCCGGCAACAAGGTGCAACATTCTTGAAAGGTTCTTCATTCGTCTCTCTCTCTCTCTCTCTCTTTCTCCTTCTCTCTGTCTCTGTAAACTTGTGTGTGCTATGCTTTTTACTGTGTCTACGTCTTTGTATTGTATCTGCTTAAATAGTGTATGTATTTGTATATGTACCTTTTACTGTCGCTGCTGCTGTTTCTTTTGCGGCCTTCTCATTCTTATCTTCTACGATACACCGCATTAGTCAAGCGAGGGCTGTCTGAGTTTTCAATGAATTGTCTATGAAAAAGCATATTGAACGAATAACAAAAGTTAATTATGATTTCTATATAAAGTCAAAACTAGAACCAATCCAAACATCTTCAAAAATTACACAAATAAAAGGAATTTCTTACAAGACTCTCGCAAAACTAAATGACAACCCTAAACATCTTTGGCTATGCACTTTTATTGATATCTTGTAACTTGACGCTTTCTCAAGCTCCTTACACACACACACACACACACACACACAAACGTGAAGTACTTGCAGAATTCTGCTTAGACAAAATACCCAAGAGCACACACATACATATGCTTCAAATGCATGCAT
Organism: Scaptomyza montana; assembly: GCA_018904305.1. Taxonomy (NCBI): domain Eukaryota; kingdom Metazoa; phylum Arthropoda; class Insecta; order Diptera; family Drosophilidae; genus Scaptomyza; species Scaptomyza montana. The sequence continues at coordinate 5,553,277 of JAEIGR010000004.1, forward strand.
GAGTTTATATGTGAGAAAGAAAGAAGTAAATTCCAGCTAGACTCAATAAAACAATAAAACGTGCCTGCTGCTCACTCGTAATTCACTGATGTTGCTGTCTCTCTCTCTCTTGCTCTTCTTGACTCCAGTCTGCAATCCAAGAACTCTCTCTCTCTCTCTCTCGCTCTCTCCCTGTGGACGAAACACATGTTATTTCCACAATGTAAATAAATAAATAACATAACTGCAAACACCCACACCCACCCCCATTCGTCTGTGGTTTGCTCCTGTTCCCAGCTTTCTTTTCAATTGTTTTCCATGCAACGATATTTTTTTTTATATTTTTCGCAACGTGCTTTTTACGCTCGGAGGTCGTTTTTAATGAGCTGCCGTTTCTCGCATGCTATTTTTTAATGGGACTTTGGTTAAACATTGTTGCCGCTTCTACATTTAAGTTTGCATTGCTATTACTTCTAGATTTGCATTTGAATTTATGTGGGAGCATACAAAATGAATATTCTTGAGAATGTTAAAAGCATTGGCAAGGTCAAATGTCTAACAATAACTTACAGATTCGAATGCTACGAATAAAATTTAAAAAAATTATGCTTTCCTCAAGTTAAATATTTCTTATTTGCATAGTGTTCTTTGGATTTGTTTGCTTTTAGTCCCATTATTTTCAACTAATTGCACTCCTTGCTGGGTCTAAATTGTGTGCTAGTTCTCAAGTACTTATACGATGTGTAACTATTCATCTTATTTACATGGCTAACGAAGCATTCGCCAGTTCAATTAAGCTGTGGTTTAGTTCCGTCCCAGCTGTGAAAAGTTTTTGCCTTTATAATTTGAGAAACTTTTGTTGCAAACTCAACACTTGATGATTTGCCAAATGTCAAGTCTATTATATATGTATGTATGTACATATAGACAAATCGTTGTGTCATAAGCCATTTGAGAATTGCTATTAGACTGCATTGTCAATTGGATTGTTAGATAGTTGCCAAAATTTCCTCATTGTTTTTTGTTGGCTGAGGCAATGAACTACCAATACTTCAGCGGAAGTCATTTACATACATGACCAAGAGACAAAAGAGTAAAAATTGAGTTTAACTACAGAAAGTGGGCCTCTGTTTCTCCCATGAAATATTTGACAGGTTTTTGGTGCAATTAAAATTTAGTTCACTTATGATTGCTGTTAAATTCCACAAATATTTGCAACAACAATTTGAACAATTTACCAAAATTTGCCATCTAAATGTGTCGCAAAACAAGCCATAAACTTTTTATGTTTGCAAACTTTGTGGTTTTGAGTTTGTTTTGCAGTCCGTTGTGAAAATGTGCAACTTGTCCATAACTTTATGGTTGTTGTTGGTTTTGTTGTTGTTGCGGCTGGCAAGTGGCCAAGTCAAGCGATATGCCAAACATAACATAATTATAATTTATTTTTCCGATTTATTGTTGCAGATACAGCCAAATCGTAGCGGGACGTGTATGCAGAATCAGTAGAGAAATTCTTTTAAAACTAATTTTTCATGAAATTTAAATATGTATCTTTAAATAATTCGTTCAAGTTACTTTTGTAAACTTTATTGTTAATTCTCGTTATTTATTATCTAATCTGTCAGCTTCTCATATAATGCACTTAACAACCTCTAACAATAGAGATCCAATCAATCAATAAGTATATTGTGCGCAATGATCAGAGCACGAAACAGCCTCGATTAAAGATTATTCTGCCTGACCCTCAAAACGATTTGTTTTTGCTTGCACTAAATGCTGATTCCTATTCATTGTTTATTGTCGATTTTGCTTATTTTTTTTATCGTTTGTTGTTGCCGGTTCAGTTTTTTTTTTCCTATTTAAATGCTTTGCGTCTAATTAGTTTTATTTTTCTTTGCACTCGACACTTGAGTCATTCATTTGTATACACTTGCAGGGGGTATTTAAGTTAAGATATGAAATACGTAACGCATTCAAAAATTGCAATTAGATATTATTTCTAGTTAGAATTGTTTTAGTTATTTCATGTATTTAATCTTCGGGTTGCCTTTATGCTTCTCTACTTCTCTGTGTGTAAATCAATCTGCCACATGTGTTTTCCTAAGCGAACACACCTTAAAACAAACAAAAGATCAAAATATGTGACTAATTAGTCAGACCTGTGCTCTCATTGTTCTTTGACCTAAGAAACAAAGAACAACAAAACAGGATTGGGTAATGGGAAATGGCAATTAAATGAAGCAAAATGAGTAGCTGTCTGAATTGAACTGGAAATCCTCCAGAGAACCGTAAAACGTAACAAATTGTCAAACTTATTGAATAATTTACTGTTGTTTTCAACGGTTTCGTTGTTGTCAAATGAAATGAAACCAATGGGTCACTCTTTGTTTCCTTCTACCCACTCTGTGCTTTGGCTTTTGTTCAATTGTTTCGTAGTTGCCTTGCTCATTGTTCATTTATTTTTCTGACCCCCAGCAAAAAGTTGTTGTAGTTACTCTTGTTGTTGCTGTTGTTAAGCTAACTCCTTCCTTCTAACTGGTCTGTGGCAATTCATCGTTTATTTTATTGTTGACTTTTTTTGTGTCTAGTTTATGCCACATACATACATACAAAAAGCATTCTGCAACAAAACAAACTACAACAAATAAAGCGGAAATAAAAAAAAAGTTATTATTGTTCAACTTTGACTTGTTGTTAGAGTTTATTGAACTTAAATGTCTGAAGAGCACACAATTTATGTTCATTGTTATGTTCTACACGTGTCGTGAAGCGAAAAGAAATTAAAAAAAAAGCGTTTAGAATTGTGCGCATTTAAAAGATAAGGTTAAATGCGAGTAATATTAAAAAATTTAACAACGCTGATAATTTATTTAAAACTAAACTCATCAAAAAGAGTTGCTAAGTTCTTGGAATAAGTCACACCCTTTTCACTTAATTCAAATCCAAGTAATCTAAATGAAAATTAATTTGCCTTGCCAGAAAGTACTTCAAGGTTTATTTCTCAGCCATGATTAGTTTAGGTGAGTGTGGCACGCGACGTTTTAGCCAAATCGAAAAGCAATTGCATCGCACTAACTCCTGACTAATTGGCACACCTTTCACCTTTAGATTTGCCGGCAATTGGCAAATTAACAGCAATTACTCAAGTGCACCAAATGGTACTGACTCTATTTAACTTTAACTGATTCGCTTCCCAGATTGCAAAGCAAAGAAAGAAAGAAATTCGTTTGCCTTAACATAATGTTAAATGTTTAACCTAAACGATTATTGGTTAACATAATCACTGTCGCTGTGTTATCTGCTTAACGGTAATAAATATTTTGATAAAACTATTAAACAAACACATACATTCAAACACATATGTTGACTGAAAGTTAAAGCTTATTTTTCTGTTTTTATTGGTTTTTATTTTTATCATTTAATTTTTTTTTCACGTTTGTCCCGTCACAAATCAACATTTGAGGGGCGTTCGTTTAGCCTCATTAAGCACGACGACAACTAAAACTTTTACCAGTTCGGGTACTTTTTGTTGTTGTTGTTATTATTATTGTTTTGCAATTTTCACTTGTGTGTATGTGTGTGTGTGTAAGAGAGGTGCTCGCACACGTTTAGTCAATTTATCTGAGCATTTTGTTATGCTTAAGTTATGATTAGCGGTTTGTCATTGTCATCGCTTTGCCTGAAACTCTCATGTTCAAGTTATTTATGCGTTAGCAAACCTCCAATGCACTGGCCTCAACACATCATCATAATCATCATAATAATCTTGTTGTTTTGTTTTTTAACATCATTCCAATTTCAAAGTGGGCAAACGTGACAGACGCTCAGTTCAATTGATTTGCCTGGCCAACAAACAACGAACAACAACGACGACGACGACGACGACGACGACTGACCGATGACTATTGAGAAATGTGCCTAGTTTGTGTATTGGTATTGATTTGAGTCTCGAAGCGATTGTAGTTCATGTTATGATATATGATGTAGGCATTACACTTTCCCAATGCGGTAAGCGCTTCCAGCACAACTAGCGAAAGTTATTTTTTCACACTTTTCACACGGTTAATTAGGAATATTGCAAGTGGGATGATGACTGGAGGCTGAAGACTGAAGAGGTCTCGCCCAAGGCATTTATTTAAAAGTTGTTAACGATTTGTAAATTGCTTTTGATGTAATTGGCTAACGATTTTGTTCCAACTCTTTAAGCATTGCCAATTTTATTAAATAACAAATAAGTCTTTCCCCTATTCTCATGTTCAAGCCAGCATTCAAGCTATAAGTTTTAACATTCTTCACCTTAGCCAAGTAGATGTTATGCAATCTCTGAAAACTTATGCCATATTCAAGTACCTTAAAATTCGAACAAATGCTCTAGCTAAAAAGCAATCCAACTAAAAGTTTTGCTGCGTGTCCAATTGGCATTAATGCAACATCACATTACAGTAATATGTCATTTTTTTTATAACAAATATACAAAACTGTTATTTATACGCGTCGCGTATTCCGACGAAAATGGTTTCCGTTTCTGTCAATGACTTTGCGCCTTTCGTCTGAAAATTCGTTTTTTGAATAATTGTTTAGTGTTTTTACGTGTATTTGTTGTTGTTGTTGTTTTTGCCGTTAATGAATTTGTTTTTCGCTTTATTGTTGATGTTGCCGTTAATGAATTTGTATTTGGCGCTTTGTTAATTACTGCAAAAATAAAAAGATATTTAATTCAATATGTGAGAAAGAAGTTCCTGTTCCATTAAGAAAGTTCTGTGTGTACCTTTGTAGTGTGAAAGAGGCTTAAGGACTTTGACCTTAAATAATTAAAAACAAATAAAAAAGAGCCTGAAATTAATAAATCCAAGACTTTAGTATCTTGAATCTCAACTATCTATAGCCCAGGGCCATATGTTAGTACATATTTCTATACTCTAAATTATTTTTGCTACTTTTGAATCACAAACTATTCGCTAGCTGCGTCTGAACATGGTCAAAAGCGCCACTTGCAACTGTCTAATGTTTTAATAATGAACTTTAATTGCATTGTTGCCTTACACAGACAACAAACACGCGAAAAAATAAACACAAACAAACACACACACACACATTTACAGATTCAATTATCACACAGGTCAAACAAAACAAAATAAATAAAAGTGTTGCTTGCTTGCCCGCCTGCTGTGAGTGGCTACAAAACGAGATAGTTTGCTTATGCTTATGAATTTTTTTGTATTATTTATTAACTTTCTAGCCATAAACTGTAAAATCGCCATAGAAAGTCAGTCCGGAGGCTCAATGAAATTGAAAAGCGCACAAACTGCCAAATTTGGCACTGTTTCGGGAAGGTTAATTCCGCCAAATGATATTTTGTTTTTTATATGTTCTCTTGTGATCGATGACAAAACGCAATCAGGAAGGCAAACCAGCGTTGGCTCTGTGAATTTATTAATGGAAGAATAAGGTGATGAAAAATGTTTCAATGTCTGGCTCTGAGAATGGGCAAAAAAACTTACACTATCTATATATAATATTGGGAATTGAAAATATGTATTTCAAAACTTTTATTTTTTTTTAACACTTTACTAACTGTTTTTGCAATATTTTTTGTGTTGACTTGCTTATAACTCGTGTTTGTTTGTTAAAGCAGCTAAATAAATGGACCAAATTTAAATAATAATAAATACTTTTCGATTTCATAACCATATTTTGTTTATATTGTTGTTGTTGTTGTTGTTGTGACAGCTAATGGTTTAAGCGTTACCAAAACCGGGTTAATTTCCATTTACAAAAATAGATAGACAAAGAGGAAAAGAGATAGAGATAAACTTGTACAAGCTAATCAGTGAATGAAAAAGGGTTGAAAGGAGCGTAAAAATTGTTAATTTGCTTGCTAATATGTTAATTTATTACCATTAATATTGCAATATTGCTATATCTATCATGCGTTCAGTGAACTTTTATGTGATTAATTAATATCAAAATTTTGTAAATCTTTCCAACTGAATGATTTATTAATATTATGTCAATTATTCATTAAAAATCAAAGCAATAATAAATTGAATCGTAACAAGCAGCTTTATTTCTCGGAAAATCCTTGCTATTAAATTTCTCTACTAGCGCACAGCTTTCAATGGTTTTTTTTGTATATTTTATTCAGTGTAAATACTTATGTATAGTATAACAAATCAAGTAAAGTGCATTTTTTGGCACTGTTGCCTATTCAATTACTTTGAGTCTGTGCAATGTTTGACTGTTGACACCCCCACAACAAGTTGTGCAACGAGTTTTTTAGGCTGCATTTTTCAATCGGTAATTCCTCAAGCCGCATTTATCATAGACATGTACATGGTTATATATATATATACCATGCATAATCGTCGCCGCTGATACAAACTTATACACAGGTGTTCGGACAAACACATATACATATACATATACATATACATATGTGTATATGTACGTGGGCACACCTTCCTGCTAGGAAACTGTGGTTGCACTCAAATGCTGATATGCTCCCGTTCCAAGCACTCCCACAAAAAACCTACTGAGCACAGCTTATTGAGCAGGGGTTTGGGGTTGGGTGTCAGTGGGGCGATAGACTCGTCGCCGTGTCTCACTCATGTCAGCCGGACATGCAACTTTATAAATAATATACATAAATAAAATGGGGTTGATATTTCGACTCCAAAGCTCAGAGCAGTCATTTTGGGAATGCCGCTCCTCTTTCCCTAGAGTGGTGTTTTTTTTTCGGACGCGCCCCTCACATTTGTTTTGTTTTTGTTATATGTTTGGCCCCAATACTCATTTTTGTGTGTGTTTTTAATGCAATGTGCATAAGTAATAGTTTTAATGTTGATTAAAATTGTTACTAAGGAATATTCCTTTACGTGCTTACAGGGTATCTAATTGTTGAGCTCTCTCTTGTCTAAATCACTTTTATTTGTTTCACGTACCCGCCAACATTAGTTTTATTCGTAAACCTACCTTTGTGGTTATTTGCATGTTTACCGGTTAGGAATGTTGACACAAGCACAGTTTTGTCCATGTTCTTATTACGAATATACACTGTACAAGTATGCCAAATAGACGCAGAAGGTATTCAAGTTGATTGAGCCATACGTGTATAACGTATATCCCTAGACATTTAGCCAACAATTATTTAACACCCCCCCGACAAAATGTCCATTTTGAGCAAGTTTTTGGTTGAAGAATTGAGTCTATGAGTGGTTTAACAGTGCTTTCACGGCAAGCCTTAGTTTATCTAGTGACAACTCAGTTTTACTGGCAACGACCCCAAAAAGCAAAGTTTGGCGAGGTATTCTTGGTGTTGTTGTAAGTTTTTTCCAACATGCTATTGTGACAACGCCCACAGGTTGCTGGGTTGTTTTCCTGACCGTTATTGTCGGTTGGGTTGGTTAGTAAGCTGGTTGCTTGGTGAAAACTCTTTTTGTCTAACTCACAGCACTTCCTGTTCCACAAGCAGCAGCAGTAGTTGGTAAACAGGAAATCAAATATATACTTTACACACTTTCAATAACAGAGAATAAATATTTTAGAAATCAAGTAATGTTCTTTAAATTGAACAAATCTTTGCAAGAAATAATTTACTACAGCTAAGACTTAATCTTCTGTTTGTCAGAATAATTCTTAGTTTTCATCATGATATTTGATATACGCATTGTGAACTTGCAAGGGTAGAGCAAGCTTTTGTTGTTTGTTTTGTCAGACATTCGACCTTTCCGTTATGTGGTTGCTGTTTCCTTTGTTGCGTTTTTTGTTTTATTTCTCCATCAGACAACAAATTCAGTCAAGTTAATGACTCAACTTTTGCATGAATTCTGTGGGTTTTCGTTATGTATGTAAATTTGTTTGTTTACCCGCTTCCTGGACTTGACTTTCTTCTTTCTTTTAGCATTGTGCTCATCGAATTATTTCAACAAATTATTCTTAATAAAAAGCTAAAGCAACACCAACAAACCACTTAGAACAGACTGAATTCTCTTTTTAACTGTTTACCAAACGTGCAACTTAAAATACCAAAACCTTTGTGTTTAGGAAATTATTTTCGCTTTGTATATGTCGAAATTTGTTTACAATACAAAAATATGCTGATTATGGTGTTCTAAGCGTGTTCACAGAACCGGAAACTAGGTTAAGACACAAAAAAAAGTTCTGGCTTATGAATCTTCAAAATCTTAGAGCTTTCACTACTTACCTAGTGACATATCTTTGAAATTATTAGGTGGGGAAGTTATTAATTCTAAGTATTATTTGTTTTTTTTTATTCAAAACCCCATTTTCTATGACTGTCTGATAAAGATTCACTAATAGATCAAAGTATTGATATATAAAATAGCTTTAAGATTATTGATTGATTATTTTTCCATAGCTTATCAGCATCTTTCATAAGCGCCAAGTATTTTTCCTCGTTTCCGTTACTTTAGCATGACACATTAACTCTTTACTTCAAGTTCCTTTTTTTCCCTCATTTCATAATTGATTTTTTTTACTTTTTGGTTAAGTTCTGAAGGCTGACTGGCTTTTACTTACAAACTTATTTTGTATTCTTCCGTTTTTTTACTGACCCAAAAACCATGAAATGCAAACGCCAATGACCTTCATTTAACCACGGTTCAAATCTCTAGCAAAAGTCGCATAAACTTGAAGCTTATGCTTGGTTTTTTTTTTATTTCAAAGCTAGCCAAGATCTGTGGCTTGCTAAGTGCCGGCAACGAACCGAAACTTGATTTGATAATAAGTACTTGTGGTGTACGCATTTAAATGTTTATGTATTTATATTGTTCGTAAGTCATGAGCTGACCATGATGAGGTTGCGAGAGAAGCAATCCATCAACCAAGCAACTCATAAAAATGTTGTAAGTGTATATGTTCAAAACGACAAACATTCATTGATCACTTAGCGACTGCAGACACACTTTTTTTTAAGGTATCTGATCTGGAAGTTCCTTTAAGTGCCTTTTGTTTTCTTCAAAGTGAGTCATCTCAGTTACTCGGAGGAGAGTCAAGCTGTAAAGTTGAATGCAAAGATAACCAAAGGTACTTATATTTGATGGTTTATGAGTCAAATGGAGCAATCATTAATATAAAAATGTAAAAAAGTTGATGGTCCCTATAGATATTTACACTAATCTTCATAAGGTTAGACAAACAACAAGGTAGGTGTCAATACCCAGTTTAGTTTTGTGTGGTAATTATAAGTTACAAAGTTAACCAGAGTGGCCAGCAGTTGAGATAAGCCAGCCAAGTCTCTCGGCACGATTATGGTCAGCAGTTTCCGCTTGGGTGCCACAGCTCCGCGGGTGTTGCATGGCTCTGAATATGGGAATAAATGTGGGCTCTGCTGCAGTTTTGTGTTGCATTTGTTTTACTCTGTTTTTAATTAGTACAAAACAAAGTAGACGAACTTAAAATACTCTTGTTGAGGAAAACTATGCTTAGGTTACTACTTAGTTTTTGTATAAAATGTAATGCACTACAAACTCATTTGTGTTAGGGTATATATCATAAATGTGCATATGTAATTAGTATTTATGTAAGCACATTGCATCTAACCGGTTGGCTGCCAGTTTTGTTTGTGCGTCTATTTGTCTATTTACTTGAAGGTTACTTGATACTACGAGCAGTCATCACAGGCAGCCAACAAAGCAGCCGGCAGCTCAGCTCTGTGTTTCAAGATTCTATTGCTGAGTATTGTGGGCAAGCCCAATCACTCCGGTAGCATATCAGAGTAGATATCTGCTATTGACGTGCGACAGACAAACAAAACCAGAAGCGTATAACAAATAAAAAAAAAAAATAGATACTTGGCTTTTGTCAGCGGGGTGCTAAACAGCCGCATATTAATTACATTTAGAAATATGCCGGCAATGTTTACAGTCCGTTAACATTGAAAACTTTCGAAGTTAAAAGTCCGTCTGTATCTATATAGAGAGACTGACTGAACCAAACCAAAATATTCTTAATAATTTATTTTTTTCCTTCACTCATTCGTTTTGATTTTAGCAAATTTTTTAAGGGACAAAAGTTTCTCTTTGGCCCGATTAGCTTGAAAGGTTTGCTAACCGAAAAAGTTATTTGGTATCTTATATTCCTGAGAGGAAATATTGTAACAAAGACAACAAAGATTGTTTTCGTTACTCGACATTCTGTATACTACGATTCTGGGATCTATATACCTTTCTGTAATTTAAACAGAGCATTGAGTAGCGTACTTTATTAGTACTGCATTATTATAATTATTATGTATTTGTTTTGTTTTCTGATTTGGCAAATGTTTTTTTTTTTCTCTAGCTGCTATCGCCTTTGTTGACGACATTTGATAAGTAAAGTCCAATTGTAAATTGCGAGTGAGCGAATGCCATATAAAAATACAACAAACAACAACTTGCAGCACTGATAACTGAAAAATAAGTCGTTGGCATGACGTCATTTCATAGGCCAAAAGCTGGCTTTCTTGTTGGTCTTAAGGTTTTTCTTGTATATATTTAAATGGGTTCCCATTTCTGTTATGAAACTTTGCGCAGCTTTTTTTTTTTGTGTCTCGTTTGTTCTTTTTGTTCGCAGTTTCTTGTTGTCTTTTGTTTTACGGGGGGAAACGTGCGCAAAGAAAAAATGCGTCAATTTTTGCAGAATTTTCCTCAAAAAAAAAAGAAAGACAGAGAAAGAGACATGTTTAACTTCTGGATTCGGCTTTTGGCTAAGAGAGAGAAAGGTTGTTGAACTAAGCAGAATAATAATGCTAATGAAAAAACAAAACCCAATAACAAAAGAAAATTAAGAATACTTTAAGTCGAAGGTTTCAGACTTAAAAATACCTTGTTAAAACTTTTGAAGAATTGATTGGAATAAAATAAATTTATTTTTTTGCATAATGCATAATTTTACTCCAATTTAATGGCTTAACAATACATAATAACCGGTAGTATTTATAATATGCATATCACTTAAAGGCTCTCTAAGATGTACTGCAAAAAAAAAAAAAAAAAAAAAGCTTTGGCAAACTTAACGCTCATTAAAGTTCAGCCCCTTGTTGCACTTTCGAAATCCATGGGCCTCTTGCAATGCAGTTATGACTGCCGTCACTCCATATGAACACCTTGAAGCTTCCGCGATGTTTTGAGGCACATGTGTATGTATGTTTGTTTGTATGCTTGTTTATATGTATGTGTTTTGGTGCGATTTCTGTAGTCTCATTGTCTACGGGCTGTATTATTTTCTGCTTTTGTCATGCTTCTTCTGTTTTCGGCTTATTTCTTGCTGTCTGCATATCCATTTAAAGTTAGCCAGAGTGCCTAAGTCGAGAATGATAGACCAAAATAATGCCCTACCTGTGTGTTATACCCAATACAATGTGTTTGTTCGTAGCTCTTATCATCCAGGTTCCTCTTTAGGCAATTTCTTATAATTCTTAGTTTTTTAGTACTCTTGAACTATTTATAATTTCGGAAACAATGTGCATTAATACTTTTATTTATGCTGATCAAGAGTTCTATATTTTATAAGGTATTAAATGCGTACCTGGATACCCTTTATGCAAATTATTTAATGAGTATTGCTCATATTTACTTTTAAAGCTTTTATTTTTGCCGCCAAACTGCTTGGCAACTACTAAAGCAAAAAATTTAAAGCAATATACAACTAAAATATGACATTAAAACTTAACTTAAATATATTCTTTTGTAAACATTTCAATGTGAACTGTGAACTTTAATGTTTGCCTTTGTTTCATCAAAAGTTCGTTTATTTTCCTTTAATTTATATATGAAAGTTTTTGCATTATTGAGAAATGCAAATTTCTTTCAGTGTAATTGCAAGTAGTTGCATATGGTAAACACATGATGCATTCCAAAGCAGTATTTTTGTTGCATGTACGAATGTTAGTACATATCTCTAGTTCGAGTCAGGTTTCTCTGCCCCCCCAGGCCGGGTTGTTTCGCTATTTCACTGCACATAAAAAGCAGGTATTATGGTGAAACTATTCAGCAGGGGTTGGATTTACCAAAATCAAAATATAACTTAAAGCTTCATTAAATTGAATAACATCAAAAATGAAAAAAAAACTTGCATCATTAGAGTTTAAAACCATGCAAAAATAAAGACTTCCAGCTGTTTGTTTGAGTTAAATGAAGTCCGACAAACCATTTCACATAGCGCAGCGAACTGTTGTTGGATGCTGTACTTTCAGCTTGGGGGCAACATTAGCAATCATTGGCAGAAAGAAATGCAATCATCTTCTTATTCAACGGCGAACGAAACACATTTGGTTGCAATTCATTTCGCATTCAATTTTGCAAAATGTTGTGGCTGCTGCTGCTGCAAGAAAAATGTGTGTGTGTTTTGGCACCGCCCCGTTTCCCCCGTTATCCCCTCTCTTCGGTACGCCTAAATGTTGGATGGTGTTGCGGCAAACTTAACACCAATATTTTATTAACACTTTTCAATCGCCAAACTCAACGTTTCTCTCTCTCTCTCTCTCTCTTGCCTTCTCTCTCCTTTTCATTTATCTAAATGCTTGATGCAACCGTCTTTCATTTTGTGCTTCGTCTTTTGATTGCATTTCTTGCCATGTTTTTTGAGGCGAGTTATTTGAATTTATCTCTATTTTCCCTCCTCCCCAACTGTTGCTGCAGCTGCATCTGATACTATGTTCAATAAGGGCGTTTCTCTTATTGCTTTACCATAATTACACTCGACAACAAAATTAATAAGTCTTATCAAACTTTGCTACAACATTCTTAACCCGCAACAGTTTTATATCGAGCACTTTTTAGTATTTTTGTATCAACTGCACCTAAAAAAAACTCTTAAGAATGTCATTCGATTCCAATTCAATGCACTTGCCAATCCAGCAGCTGTTTTGTGGAGTAGCCTTGAATTAATTCAGGTTGTTAAACTGCATTTATACGTATAGATTTTTATAAATAAAACATTTTAGCTGGAAGCTCTAAAATATAATCGAAAATAAACTTGATACGCTCAAGGCATATAGAAAGTTAAGTTCTCGAAGCATTTCAAGAGAATATTAAGAAACTATTATATTGAGAATTTGCATTTCATAAAGTAGAACTACTAGTTTAGTTCTTATTGGATCGTCTGTCTCTGATTATCAATAAGGTGAAAAAGCATCCTCTCTTACTTATAAGATTATTTATATATAGATTAACATATGCTACATAGTTTTATATTAAAATGAACGATCTTTCAATAAAGTTTTATATAACTTAACATAACCAAGTAATTAAAACTTTTCGCCTCATTTAGGCTTTTATGTATAAGTATTTGCGAAAATATGTTTTGGGTTAATTGCTTGCGTTAATAAACTCGAAATGTCAAAGGCCTGCTGCCATAAATGTCTTACTCGCATTTAATTTCGAGTCTGATAAGCAATTTTTATGCCTGCTGCTGCTGCTGCTGCTGCTGTTGATCTGCCCCCATTTGTTAAATCATCCATGAATTTTGCAGACCCCAATACTGATTGCCTTTCTAGTCTTGCACAAAAAATTCCAATCTAAGCAATTACTTGCCACATATATTTTGTACTTTATGCAAGAAGGTATTCTGGTTTTGTCACGAAAGTTGTAACACTTCAATAGAGTAATTTAATTTAAATAACTTCAGGATATTCAAAGAAATATATAAATATCAAAATCATAAAAATGGCATTAAACATGAAAACAATTCACAAATATTTGGCTATATAAATTGAATAAGAGCTTGTCTTAAGTTACAGGGTATTTTTAAGTTTCATATAAAACAATCAACACGCTAGGCATGCGTATATGTTTGACATTTAACGGAAGCCATCAAATGCGTATAATTAAGTTTTGATTATTAAGGATAGCAAGAAATTGCGTAATCAGCCAGCTAAGCAGAACATAACGAAATCTTTAAGGTGTGGACAACATTTTACAAGAATCTTTCGCTCCGATTCGCTTAACATTATGCTATATCAGTATAGCTTTAACCGTTCCCGACGCACTACGCACATTTCAAACCAAGAGGAATTTGTTTGCTTTTGACCAAAAGTGTAAAATCCACCCTAAAACACGCAAACACGTGTGAAAACTAATTGTTTTTCAGACGAGTAGCTGTAAACATTATTGTGAGAGCTTTGCATTAAATTATAAATCGGCACGTGTCCGACTGGTTTTTCTAAAACTCTACGCCTTGTTTTGAAAGCGGATTGAAAAACTATAAAGTGTTGAAAATATAGTTTTGACTTGATTATCTATTAGTAAAAAGTATTTATTAATCAACAACCTTTTGAAATCAACAACCTTATTGACTATTGTGACAACAAAATGTTAGTAAGTTTTTATAAGGTTTATTAATGATGAAAGCTCAAAAATTGACAACTGTAAAGCTTTTTGTTCTTAATATCGATTAACTGTTAATTGTTACAAAGATTCTTGGCCATATATGGGAATCTAGGCAACTTTTGGTGGCCAAAACGTTTTCGCACACAGCTGGATTATTAAGTTTATTCGATTTTTGGCTTTTGGCTTTGCCCATCTTATCGTGCGATTATTATTGAGTCCGTCCGCCTGTATTTCGTTGTTGTTGTTGTAGTTTGTAGAAGTATCTTGCGGTTATTATTGTCAGCGCGCTTTCAGAACAAGTTTTTCATTGTGTGTGTCAATTGACCCAAATTACTGAGCTCTCTCGGTCTTTGGGTCTTTGTGTATAGTATGTCTGGTCTCTTGGCCCCCAGCTTCAGAGACTGTCTTTTGTAGTGGACGTGTCGTTTCTGCTGTTCTTTTTTTAGTAGGTCGCACTTACGAAAAAATACAACAAATAAAATAAACCGCTTGAACTTTGCTAAAGTACAAGAGGAACTTAAGACGAAGAATCAAATTAGTTCGAATAAAAAATAAAGACACACAAAAATCCACAATGAGCTGCCTTTTAACGATGTATCTTAATAAGATTTATATAAAAAAACGAACTAAAGATCTGAACGTGTGATTCATATGTAAAAAAAAGTCATCAAGCAAAAGGCGAACATCAATAAAAGTTATAGTTTCTTATCCAATTTATTGTAGAAACACATTCATTCAGTTGCAGTTAGCGCTTTAAGTAGCTTTATCTTCTTGTTAACCAACAAGGCCCAACACAATACTTAGCCATTATTCACTTTATGATGCTATCTATATTCAGTTGCAAACACTTTTTCACACTTCTTCTGCTGCGGCTAATCTGCATTTTCTGCACTTGCCAGTTATGCAAAAAGACAAATGCTGCAATCGCCTGAAAAAAAAAAACAAAACAAACAAGAAGAAAACCAAAAACAAAATAATCTGGCTCAAACTTTGGTTCGTTGTTTGTTGCATAAGTTTGGGCAAACTTTGTTTTTCGAAAAACCTTAGATACTCATCAGTTGAAAATTGTTTTGTTATAGTTAGACACAGATACGTATATAAAGATGCTTTTAAATCAGATATTATTTAAAATTTATCGTTATTTCAACAATAAGCACTTTTAAAATACAGAACTAAACCTTAAAGGGTATTTTTTCAGTCCATATCTTACGCATTTCTGGGCATTGTATCTTTCTAGGCTTTGTATCTTCATTCAGGTGTTTGCTTTGTGTCTGTAATCACTCAGTCATTGTGCTGTTTGTTGTTTTTGTTGCATGGTATTGTCGTCATTGGTGTTGCTATTGTTATTGTTTTTTTGTTGTTTTGTTTGTTTGTATATTTGCACCTTAAGCGCATAAATTACGCATATGCATTTCCTTGTTTCTTCACATTATTCAAGTGCTGCCCTAAAAGTTAAATAAGTTGCATAAATTTAACACAGCTGATAAGCGATTTTGCATTCAATTCGAGGCCTATGTGTGTGAGAGTCTGAATCTGAGTGGGTTGAAAAGTACGTCAGCAGTCGACTGTTGCCTATTTTGAATCTGCAGTGTGACGTTTGCATTGTTTCCTCTATTGGCTTTTGAATAAAAACAACGCTGTCTGCATATCGATCAATTCAAACAATTGTTTAAACATTTAACTCGCTGAACGTCACTTAGAAACACTCAACTGGGTGTGGGAATAATAATAAAAATAATTAAAGGAGAATTATTTAAATGCTTTTGAAATAAATTCATTTATATACCTGATATGTTTAAATTATATTAGAATTTTGATAATTAATTACTCTTTCAAGCTTGTTAGTGTCATTTTAGTAGTTTTCTACAGATAATCCAATAGTCCCACAATGACAATACAAAGCTCAATTTAAAACCCACACAGAGCACGTTTTAAATTTCAAATGCATTCGAATCTCACTGCAAATCCCATTTTATCCTTGACCTTTCTCACATAACGTAGCTACTTTTCTTATTGTGTTTGTGTCACCATTAATCGCCAAATTCTCATTGTTGTCAAGAAGAAACTTTGGCCTTACTCTGAGAAACGAACAAAGTTTCTAGCACAACGGTGAAATATTTTGCAAAGCTTTGCTTTTTTTTTTCACCCCAGAGCTATGGCAAGAAAATAAATTTTTAATAAGATTTGTTTTCAAAAACCCTGTTGATTGCTTTTTAAATATTTAGCCTTTTGGCTTTGGGGGTTCGGAGACTTAATTGAATTATATTATATTATAGTTAAGGCTTTACCTGAAAACTATTCTGTATATTTTTTAACATATTTTCAATCTCCTTTCTTTGCAGTTTTTTCCTTAACAATTCCTGCGCAACTATTGCTTCCAAATATAAATTAAAATTGCCATAAATGCATTAAAAAAAAGTACACTAAAAGAATTTTGAACTGACAAAGCTAGCGAATATATACAAGGCTATCAAAATGTGGATCTTTTAGATTATAGAATAAAGGTGAGTAGATTTACATGTAATTTAGAAATTATGCCATTCCCTAAACAAATTTCTACACTGCAAGCGTTGTAAAATGCTAGAAACCAAATGTGGATCGCAGGTTAGTAAGTTTCCAAACAGAACAGCATGTGGAACGTGTAGTCGTGACACTAACCAATCAGCCAATGCACACGCCCCGCTATCGAGCTGCTGCTGAGCGCGTATACGAGTAGCGTTAAGGTTCGTGTCTCAACTGATATTTACTGAGACTTATACGTATGTGAGTTTTTCTAAGAGCAATGTATAAGTAAGACTTCAATTTGTGTCCGATCGGGTATGAACAATTTTTATAAGCTTTTCAAAAAAATTGTGAGTTAAACTGCAACTTCATACGGTTTAAATTTAGCTAATACTAGTAAATAAAGTTCTTGTTCATATTTTATGTGAAAGCTGTTATAAGTTTATTGCCAAGTTTGTCTACCAGAAGATATTTAAGAGAATAATGCTGTTGCTTGTTTTTATAAGTACTTATGTATGTGTATGTATAAATGAATCTATGACGACGCAACTTAACGTGGAAAATTAGTTTCAAGCTGCTGCAGTTGGTATGAATTAGTTTTCTTTGTTGTTCAGAGGCCTGTTCTTAGGAAAATGATGAAATGAAGTTAACACATGTGCCGTATAGGTAATTGATCCGAAAGCCCAAGTCAAAAGAAAAATAAAGATTAAAACAGATACAACAACTGAAAAAATACATTAATGCTTGTATTTATGTTTATGCATGCATGAGAGTCATTTTTAAAAATCCTATAAAATCGACAAATTAAATCTTTCTAATGCAGCTTATTCCTGATATTTCTAATAGAACCTATAATCATATACTCAATATCGTCTTATTCCAGCACTTTTGCTTTTAATAAGTTTTGCTGCAACCCTGCTTTGTACACTTGAGAGCCAAAAAATTTAACGCTATGGACGCACCAGATGCCGGACGTATAATCCGGGCTCCAGCTCGACGCAAACGCAACGATGAACAGTTAATGGACAGGGTAAGTAATTATATGACTCCTCGTTTACCTAGTTTTGGAGTTTGTTGATGCATTGCATTTCAATTTTTAACTAACACTTCATGCGATTTGACAACTTTTTCACTATGTCAAATCATTCAGTTTGTGTTTTGTTTGTTTTGATTTCATTCTCTCTATGACGACGTTTCATTGAACTCGATCACGATCTATTTAAGGCCCGCCTGCAGTGTGCGATCCAGTTTCCAGTCATACTCTCTCTGTTCCACACAAACACGCACACACACACTCACATAGAGCAAGTTTCCCGCTGCAGATAACCACATGTTATATATCCACCAAAATAACAAAAATGAAAGTTATGCTGTCTTATTGAAAAGACGCCCGCTCACAAAAAAAAATACAAAAACCATTTCAAAAATGCATTTATTAAATTTGTTTGTGGCCGTTGTCTCGAATTTGATTAATTAGCTGTGGATTTTTTCAATTTGTAAAGTGAATTGAAATTCCCCTTCGTCGCTGACCCAGTTTTACAACCGTTTGCCTTCACTGCCTGCTATCGCTTAACATTCACCACCCACCCACCCAATCAGCTGACAAGTTCATTAACATGGAAAAATCGAAGATCTTAACTTCACCACACCCACCACTTTACCCAGCCCGCCTCATTGCGACTTTTCAAATGTGTGCACACTCAATGTAACCTACAATTAGCGCGCATTGAGTTTCACGCAATTAAAAAAATAAAAAATATTAAATAATAAAAAAAAAAAAACAATGCTCCGCTAGAAACAATAGTTGGGTTTTATGTCAAGTTCAATGCACGCAGACAGACATCAACACCCACGCTCTGAAGCTCCTCAATAACAAATGTGCAAAATACTATTAAATAATAATCAAAATCAAAAGCAGCCATACAACTGAGAGAGAGAAAAAGAGAAAGAGGGAGAGCGCGCACACGCGTAAGAGACTTTCTCTCACACACAAAAGCAAATAACAAAAGCTTCTCCGCATGACCTTTTATCCCAAAGCCAACTTCACCATAGCTGCAGCCGAACAGCTGAGCGTCGCTCTACAAACACCAGTTGAACAACGCCTGTTTGAAGTTTGAGCGTCACGATCTTGGTTCGCTCTCAAATCGTGTTGCTCTCTTTCGCTCTTTAAGCTTTATGCTAAAAGGTTTTTGTGTTTTGTTTGTTACTTACTACATCGCTAGCCTGCTGCTGGCTGCTGTTAGTGAATGGTTGTTAGTGCCTTTTACTTGCGGCAGTCGCATTCGACTCTCATCGCCGACTCTGCCCGCTCTGAGCATTGGCCAGCTGCGCCATTGGCTCTGCACCGTTTGACAGCCGCAGCGCTGTTTCAGTTACAATTTGTATTTTGACTTGGTGTGCGGTTTTTCTCGCCGCGTTGCTCCGTTCATCGACGCTGCAGACCAACCCACCGCCCAACTGCCCGCCTGCCCGCTCTCTCGTATTGTGGGCTGGTGTGCGCTTGCATTTCGTTTTCGTTTCGTTGTTATTGCAATTTTCTCGTGCTGTTTTGCAAGAGGCAAGCGCAGTGCAAAAAGGAATTTTGTGTTCAAAAATCGCAACTGAAAATTCTGTAAATGAACCGCGACCCGCTTTTCATTATTATCTGCCCAAAAATAAAATAAAAATACGTTGCGCTTTTTCAAGCGGCCTTCGGACATATTCGGTGCGTGTAATTCGGTCGTCGCCGCTGCCAACGCTGTGGACGCTGACGTCAACTGAGACTGCGCTGCAGCATCAACTGCGCTCAAAGTTAATTAGACGCGACGAGATTCTCTCGTCCAGATTCGTTCACGAAAATGACGTAAATAATTCGTAAACAACACGAGCAAAAATTATGAGAGAGTTACCATCCCCAAAAACCTCAACCCAAAAACACGTACATACATGTAGTAAAGTGTGTAAATTATTCTGCAGCAGCTTGTTGTTGTTGTTCACTGTTTGTTAATCAAATGAAATGATTAGATCATTGGAAAGGAGGGGCAAAAGTTGAAATTTAATTTGCAAAGCAAAACGAGAAAAACAATAAAACATGCAATTAGAATTCCTATGACAATTTAAATATGTGTAAAGAAGAGAGTGAGAGAGACGTTCGAAAAAAGATAGTTTTCTGGAAACGCAAAAGCTAAAAGCGAATAAACAATTAGCGTACAATATTAATGAATGCTCAATAATAAGAGATAAAAAAGGCAAGAACATTGATAAGTGAGGTAACCGACGGCGCAATACTCTGTAACCAGAGTAAGAAAAAATAGAGAGGTGAAAAATTTAACTGTTATTCTTAAAAATTAAAAATATAAGAGCTTTCTTGACTCTTAAACTGTTACTTTGGGTAGTGGCTTTCAAACTGTAGTGTTAAGCTAAAGTAAAAACAGTTGCTTCTGTGAAAAGTTTTGTGGATTGATAACTCTAACCGATAAACCTTCTTTTCCCTTTAAATGCTAAGTATCCATAATTATAGTCTCTACAAATGTTTCTCCTGCTGTTTTTTTGTTTGTGGGACTATCCATTAGCAATAAAAATGATAATGAAATAATGAAGCAAAATGAGAAGAGAGCAGAGAAAAATAGGTTAAAAATACATACCTTAAAAAAAAAACACACGTTTAATGCTGATAACAGATAACGGAATAAAAACGAACACTAAGAGCAAACAATTCGGCAATAAAAAAAAAAACGTACGAAAGAGAATTGCAAATTGAATGAAAACAATATGTATGCTAATTGTAATAAGTGAGAAAGATAAACAAAAACAAAATAAATAAAAACAGTTGTTTATATAATAAACACATAAGCATATGTTCAAATGTTTTTATGTATTATTTGAAATGTTCTAACTATTGAATGGTTAAAATAAATGAGATAATCAGCAGCGAAGGTTCTCTTATAAAAGTAATTGGAACGTAAAATATGTGTACATACATAGATATATGTATGTTATTAATTTTGTAGATGTAGCGTGAACAAGTTTATAAAGCCACAAAAGACAATTGACATTTACATATTCGTACATTAAATGAAAGTCACGGGGCAAACAAATAACCACAAATATAACATACAAACAAACAATGTAACGGTGCTGCTGAGCTGTGGAAATTGTAAATCGTCAAGTGTCAAATACACAACAACAACACCTGCCGACATAAAGAGAGTGTGAAATTAGTTTTATTGTTTAAATCAACAACAACACAACAACAATAATGCGCCATTTAATCATGACCCCAACGTCGCTGTCGATGTCGACGCCAACGCTGTCGTCGCTTCATCATCAACGTATGTCGCTCTCGCAGTCACATTTAACGCTGCAGTCGCAGTCGCAGTCACCGTCGCCGTTGACGCCGCATTCGGCATCACCATCAATTTTTGGCATACCCAGTTCACCGCAATTTCCAGCCAACTATCAGCGCAGCGAAAAAGTGAGTTGTTGTTTTTTTCTCTTCTGCCAATCCACCTCCAACTTTAACCATAAGAGCAATGCGAGTGTGTGTGGTGAACTTTTGGCAACTGTAAATTATGAATGAAATGACACTCAACTACGGTCGCATCATCCGACATGATTCTCCGTCTGCAGTAATTAAACCAAAAGCTTTTTCCCTTTGGTTTATTAAAACTCTGTCACCAAATGTGTGCTTTAGATCTGTAAGGTCTCTTGATAAATATAGCGCTGTTTATTATGAAGAAAACAATTCAATTTAAAGCATTTGTATGATTTAATTTTCTTTTTCTGAACTTTTTCTTGCATGACAGTCTTAAGTAATTTTTTTTACAATGAAGTTTCAAGTTTATGAAACTAAATGCCAAAAGTATTACGTGTGCGCTTTTCTTAGCACAGCTTATAGTTTTTTATTGAACTTTATGTCAACAGACTTTTCCATTATGAAGCTATAATGCGTTTGATTATTTTCGTGCTTAATTTTAAGCTTTTTATCAGCTTAAGTATTACGTAAATATAGATAAAAAACATTACTCGATACTTTGTGGCTAAAAACTGACGAGCTTTGGGAAAGTGTACAAACAAAATGTAGGCAAGTAGTAGGCCCAGCTATTTTGGGTACTTCCCAACTCCTAAGCTTCGTTGTGATATTTGCAAAGCTTGAACCTGTTAAGAATACTAACGTATCCAAATCTAAAGTAATTTTACTTTTTTCAATTATAAGTTATATTTTAACTAGATACAATTTTCCTTGCTTTTCAATGTTTGACCTTTTGAAAAATAGCTTAAAATACCTTTGTTTGACTAACAAGTTACAACAACTGAGTTATTATCCCTACAAGTTCACCTCAATTTCGCAATTAGTTTCAAACTTTTTCAAATGTCAGCGCCGCAATTTGGCTTCACAATTATCTAATTTGTTGTTACCCTTTTGCATTCGCCTAATGCGCAATAATTAATCACTAGAAAAGGCAAACAACAACGATTCCAAACAGAAGCTTTTGATTTGGCAACTTTTCTGCAGGCCTCCCAAAGTCAAAGTTCAAGGTTCAAGATAAAGATGACAATAGCAAATGCTATTTTCACATGCAATTTAAACTTTTTTTTTGTTGCCTTATTAGTGAATAGATTTATGCAGATTGCAAAGTTTTTACTTTCATTTTCATTTTGGCAACAATTTTGTTTAGTTGCCACCTTTGCTATTTTTTTTTTTTTTGTGAGATAAAAAGAAATAATCATTTTCCAGTCGCTTTGCGCTTTTTAGAGCAGAAAACATTGAGAAGATGAATAAGAAAAAAAAGTGCATCCATTGGTGGGTTTTCCTTAGCGCATAGCAGACAACGATTTTCTTGTGTGTGTGTGTGTGTGTGTGTGTGTATAAATATGCAGATACACCTTCTTCCCCTACCCTTCTTAAACCGCATCTACATGCATAAAGCTGTTAATTTTTTCTACACGAACGATGGACATAATTGCCTTGGCTCAACTGTAACGCCCAACTCCCCCACGCATAAGCTACCAACAGCTACTACAACACCAACAACAACAGCAACAACAGACAATTAATTTGCAGGCGTAATTGTTTTGGCCTATATGTATAGTTATAGAGAGGCCTCATCTGAAATGCACATTGCGCATACGCCACGTTTATATCTCTTCATGTTGCAAATGCATCGAAAGTAAATTGCAATGTTAATCGCCAGTAGCTGCAGCCCCCTTCCCCTATCTTCTCACCACTCGCCACTCACAATTTCTTGCTCTTACTTGGAAAGAAACTTGAGTTAAGATTTCCTTTTGTTTTGTTCTACTTTTTGCATAGTTGTCGCAATCTCGTCTCATTTTCTTTGCGGCGGCGTTGTCTATGGCCATGGTTTCTTCTAATGACCGTCAGCACACACCTATGTGTGTGCGTGTGTGTGTGAGTGTTGGGAAAGTGCTATTCATCTATCTATCTGGTTTCTAGGCCTGTGTGTACGCAAGTCGTTTATGATATTTGTCATTAGACGCGCGACTTTCTAACCGCCTTCGAAACACAAAAGATGCTTAAAACGTTGTTGTTAAAACGTTTAGACCAAACAAATATGGCTAACACCAATCACTAAACATATTTCTTCAGCTCTACCTACAAGCAAGCTGTTGAAAGTCGAGCTTGGTGGCAAATTATCATCCTGTATGAAGAATGATGATGATGATGATGGCTCTCAACCAACTTTCAAGAAAAAATATAATGATAAAAAGTGTATTGAAGTGTGTGAAAGGCTTAAATTCTTTTTCACATAAATTCTAAACAAATACTTTTATTTATAGTCTTGTTTTTCTATTATCTAACCATTTAACTGTTTAATAGATATGAGCCGCAAGAATTGCTAAAAATCAAATCAAATCGCTGTTGTGTCTGTTGGTGTTTGGGTTTTTTTCTTATGCTTATCTAGAAGACGTTGTTTGATTAAAGGCTGACATCATGTAATTATTTTCGAAAATGCGCATTTAATGAGTATTTGGCCAATTTATGCCCCTCAGAATTGAAAGAGGTGGAGCTAATCACGAGCATAGTATCATGTTTCACTATTTAATAACATAGGTTAGCTATGCAATTGTTTCCTAATACTCTTTGATTACTTAACAAAACCAACAAAAGCGAAAAATTTAATATTAAGCTGCATCTCTCAAGATCTAACTTGTACTAAAAACTGGTTGCGATGTTTTACTTTTTCAGGTCTTCGTGTTAAAACGCTTGGTGAAGGCAACATGCTCCTTCTGCCTCTCACCTTTGCTTACTTAGTTTTTCTCTCGCCACACTTTCCACTTTCATTGGTTGTTGAAAGAACTGTCAATTATATAGTTAATAGAAATGATTTATACATATGTATAAAATATAACCTTGTTCAGTTGACATTTTTCCACTACTTATTTGGCTAATTAAAACGGCGAGAAGAAGAAAAAAAAATCTGTTTTGGTCGAAACACAAGTGTTAAATGTGGGCAGCCAACTAGAACCACAACAACAGCAACAACAAACATTTCTGCAACTTACTTGCCCACAACCAAATCGACCCCAAACCCAACTACTGCCCAACAAAGTCCATACATATATCAAAATCTAGCATATGCGCACAGCATTCAGATACGTTCGATATTTGCTGAACGTTCTACATTTTGCGAAAAATAATAATAACAAGAAAAAAATAGTATCAATATGCGGCATGACTCAGAAACAGCCGTTAGGCATATCCCCAACCTAAATTGACCTCAATTCAACATGCATTCAATCATAACTTGGCTACAACGAACTCTGGTCAGCTATTGTTAAAGCATAAACTTGGTCATTTGACTGACTTTGTAATAAAATAGATAAAATTCTTAGTTCGATCATTTTGTATACTTGATTAGTTAGAATAAGTTATTGAGTTAAGTGCGGAAGTTGTTTATATTTAAACTTCTTTAATATTTAATCCACACACGCATGCAAAACTAGAAAATTGTGATAAGAGTCTTATGAAACACGTTTCGATCGGGCAAGGTCAAATAACAATATAAGCGTTATTTATGCTCTCTTATGTTTCCTATGTTTTTCATAAATATAATTGACTTTAATTCTTTGATTAGGCTAATTACCACCTTCCTGTTGTTTGAGTTGTGACACAGCTTGTTCATATTTGTCGGTGTTGGCCAACTTTATGCTAGAGTGTTGTCTGGGCTTAAAGCTAAATTGGAAACTCTAACCATAGCATTGCAAGCCGCATGAAAACGTGCGGTTGTTTAATTTAAAGACTTTTGGGCATGCGGCAAGAGCAACTTTATCATGGTAATGTCGACCCTATATAAATATATATACTTATATGCATATTCGTAGATACTTTATGCATGCAACAGTATGAATTTTATCGCTTCTTTTGAGTTAATTATTTGCACTTAGGGAATCTTTAAGTCTTGCACTCTTAACTAGACTACAATTACTTACTAATTTGTGTCTGCATAGCCATGAAGTCAAAAGTTGCAACGGTTCAGAGGCGCTTTTAGCCATTTGGCTAATGTCTGGCGACAGCTTTGCCACCATTTCACTGCTCCCTCTCTCACTCAAGCTCTCATTTTCTGTTAGTTGTAGGGGGCTAAAGGCGGCACACCCACGCAAAATGGAAAAATGAAAAAGAGAACAGACCCGGAACATAGACCGGTCGGTCCATAAGTAACAGCAATTGCATTTGTGTCCAGTTTACTTTTTCTGGGAAAGTCGTCTCTCTTTCTGTTTGCTGCCGCTGCTGCCACTGCTGCCACTGCTGCTGCTGAACCGTAATAGGAAAATGCTTTTCTTTTACTTTCAACTTTTGCATGTCGCTTGTTTTTTTTTTTTTTTTTTATTGCTGCTGCATTGCTCTTTTCCTCTACGATATTTGATTTTTGGCCAGATGCCTTTTTTTTTTGTGTTATTTTATTGAGATTTTATTGGGTTGATCTTGTTGCTAATTTTTGTGCGTCGATGTGGAAAACGTTGCTGCTAGCTGTTCGCTTGGTCGACTTGCCGTCTGAAAATTGTTTTCCCTTTCTTCATTTTTACTTAACTAACTATTTGCATTTTCCGTTTGCCGCCTCGGGTGCAGTCACCCATGTTGCAAATGGCTTTAGTTACTCATTTTCTGGATTGTAGTTTTTACAAAAAGTGAGAGATGAGAAGTGTTGTAGGCCATTAGCATGATTAATGTTTTGGGCTTGGTATAATAGGCATCTTTAAGGTATTAACAAGGCTGTTAAGCCAAGTTAGTGCAATATTTACTGTTATTTTTTCAAGGCTGCAGCTTTCAACAAAAATATTGCAGAAAATAAGTTAATAAAATGTAGATTTGCGAGTTTGTATTGCTTTTAACAATTTTTGAAAAGCTAAACCTTTCGTTAACTATTCCCATTTTTTATGACCATTACAAAACACACTTGGTTTTTAAATTGTTTAAATGCTTATAACAATTAATTTAAGTAGGGCACGTAAAATGTCATACTCTCCCAATTGCAACATTTCTATAACACATTAACATTAGTTGATCCACAAAATGCGTGACACAGGCAAATCCGCGAAGCGTTAATTCTAACACAAACATTTGTACATATGCCCGGTGGGTGACCCAACTCTTTCTTCGCTGTTGCAAGAGCGACAAACCCTAACGCCCCAGACCCCATTAAATGTAAAATGTTGCACCACACTAAAACTGTTTGTTGTCACTTTTTTTTTCATGGTGTTGTTTCCCATGTTCTCGCACAGGCAGGCACAGGCACGATTTAACAGACAACAAAAACCAACTCGGCCCATAAAACAATGCAAAACAGTTAGAGCAGAGCAAATAACAGTGTGACAGCAGAAATATACATACGTATACATACATATATATATTTTAATGTTAAGCGTACACAAATCACGTACATACACATACATATACAATATATATTAAATTATAGCCAGCTTGACGGAGAGCAACAAACAAAGCAGCATAGGTCCAAAATGTCAATGAACCGTTGAGTCAAAAAGTTAAAAAAAGAATGGGCCCTGTTTAACTACTGGCATAATTGCAGTAATAATGAGTTGCTGGTAGTTCAAATTGATAATGTAGATAAACTTAAATTTTTAAATATTTTTAAAGAACAAGCATGAAATGCAATATTACTATAAAAGATTTCAATATTTCTTAAACAACTTAAAGCATTCGTTCATATTCCAAGCCAATAACTTTACACTATTCAACTCTTCGGTTAATTTACATAATTTCTATTTTAGCTTTAGCATAAAGCACAAGAAAAGCGTGACCAGTATTTTAATTGTGCCCAAAGCCAAATTGTGTGCTTGTCATGCAAACTGTGTTTATGTATGCGATTAAATTTACATATATAGTATACTATATAGCTAGTTAAGATTAGTTTCAGTGCCTCAGCTTTATGGCATCTGTAAAGCTTTAATATTCAAAATAAAAGACGCGGATTATTACAAATATCTAATAACAAAATAAAATATTTAAACAGCTTAAACTTATATTTTGTGAATTTGAATTTATTCATTTATATAACTTTATAATATTAGCTTCACATGGTATCTCTTAGTTAAGCACTCTCAACTTTAAAGCATAATTAACTGTTAGCAACTGCAGCACTATCAAATTACCGAAAATAATAGAGAAAAGACTTGCACGTTTTTCCCAGCCACTTCACTTGCACTTGCAAACTGTTTTTACTGCTTTTAGCTCGGAGCTCAAATCGACTTTTAAGCTTTATGCAATTTTCCAGCTGAGAGCATGGAAAAACAAAAAAAAAAACAAATTACCACCAAGATATAGATGAAATTGTACTATGTTTAAGGAAAAGTGAGCGGTGCTTTAAGAATTGGCAACATTTACCACCTTTGGCTTTTTAGTTTTCTTTTGATTTGCTCTGTGTTAACTTTTAACTGTTAACCGCATAATAAAACTGCAGTTGCCACTTTAAGTTTGTTTTTGCGTCTTTTTATTTTTTGCTTGGTAATCAGCTGCGCGGTGTTTTTTGTTTCTTTTTTTTAAGTGTTTCGTCGTCTTTTGTTATATCATTCGTAGCATTTTTGAGACAAGCAAATTCGAAAACGCAATCAATATTTGTTCCTGTTTGTTTTTTTTTTCCTGAAAAAATCATAAATTCTCACCTCGGAACATTTTAATTTTGATATTTTAACATTCACGATTTGATGGGCTAAATATACCCTACTTTTAAATAGTTCATAAGGGTATAATAGGGAGAAGTATTAATTAGAAAGCTTCAAAAATCAACATATTCGATATAAATTATGAGCTATAAGGAAATAAATACAGGGTATCATCTAGCCGAGTACGACCTTTAATGTCACCCCAACTGGTATTTGGCACTTTTTTTTTTCATTGTGTATATTTGCAAACATTTTGTTATTTTTGTTGTTGTTTTAATTCAACCCACATGATAAACAAACAATTGATTGATGTGCGGGGCACTCAAAAGTAAACCATTTCGTAGTCTTTTTGTGTTGTTTTTGTTTTTGTTTTTGTCATAAAGTGTGCGCAGATTATAAATATGTATATACACATATATGTATGTATGTATGAAGTGTGATGTATTTTGTTGTATATGGCTTCTGTATTATACACTCAGCTCAACGCTCAAGAATCATCTACGCTTGCGGCAATAATTTAATTGTCTTAAGAAACAAAAAAAAAACAATAATCAATTGGATACAGTTTCTTTTTGTTTGCCGCACTGACACGTTGTCTTAATACATAATATTGCTTGTTATTTGATACGCCTTGGGGCAACATCTGTTCAAAAGAAAAGTAAAATCGTGACAATGTGTTGGAAGCTAAGTGGCAATAAGATGCAAATAATTTGCCTTTCCGAGTGCCGCAACGCTCCCGATAAATCGATGTTTATGAATCGATTATTCGAACAAACAATAACAACAACGCCCACAAATAAAGCTCTTTTGAAATCTGATTTCTGTTGCAGTCTGCACTTGCAGCTTGTTTCGTAAGAAACCATCAAACCCACGCTATCAATAAAAACAATTTGTGACACAAGGATGTTGACTTAAAATCATATTTCTGCTATAACATTAAAGATAACAAATTTTGGCTTAGGAATTTGTGTTCCGTCTTTGGCAGACAGCTTAACAAATTTATGTGCTTGTTTTTGCATATTTTGCTGCCTGTTTCGGGTATTTGTTTTCTTTAAGTTATTCCTTCAATGACTTTGCTGATTTATTAATTAGTACAAATCACGCTTAAAAAATCGCAACAAAAAAGGTTTCAGGTTTCTAACAAACTTTGATTATTACAAATGCATTTTTAATGAGATACGTTATGATTGAGTTTTTTTTTTAACCCTGCGATTCTTATAAGCTACTTCTAACTAAGTGATGTCAGCAGATGATGTCAGATATTATTAATATAACTCCTTGCCATTTGGTCGTCGCTTAAGTCTCGCTTTGCATTGGGAACGATGCCGAGTGCAATATTGAAAATATATATTTTATATGATGGCTTTAAGCCATGGTCCATGATTGTAATTGGATTTCCAACGAATTCTTTTCTTAAATTTAATTTTAAACATACAGTTTGTGGGCGTTGCGCTGCGATGACAATCATCGGGGTTTTGATGTTGACCATGAGACACTAAAATCTTTGACAGCCAACACAAGCACTAATTAAAAATGGTCTGACGATATATTCACCATCAAAACTAGTTAAACATTGATTTTGCTGTAATATTGCCACCTAAATGTACAGCTAAGGTCTTAACTAGTCATGAAACTTACTTTACTTTGGTGTTTTAATAAGTTTCAAGCAAAGGCAAATGTAAACCATTCATTTATTCAATATTGTTTCAGTCTTTGTTATAATAAACAGAAACATAAAAAACACTTACTAATTAAATGACGGAAACATGTTAAAGGCGAACCGACTACTAATCAATTTAATATCTTTAAATACATAACAACAAAGTACTCTAAATTTATCACCACAGACACAAAATTGTGCCAAAAGTACATATTAAATACTTTGTGCACTGCAAGCATGTGAAAATGACATTCTCATCAATGATCGACTAGGAAATACCGTGTGAATACAGCTTGAAATGTGGAGTTAAATGAGGCTTAACAAAATAATAATTTTTAAGATATTGGATAAATATATGTACCATATGTAAAAAATAAATCTTGAGCTTGCCAAAAGTTCATCATACCCTAACTTACACTTAAATCAAGCCATAATTAATGCATTTGAACAGTGGGCAGCTTTGGGGTTGGCTAACTGACACCTGTTCTTAGGCACAGCAACTGTTCGTTTGAATTGTTGCTGTTTTGCGTCGAATTGTAGCAAACTTCTTAAATGCGTTCGCGCTGCATGCAACGCGATTGATATTTTTTTGTTAAACAAAATTTATGCGCATTTTTCACTCAAACTCTAAGCCTGTCTGCCTTAATGTCTCTCTTTTGTAGCTTGTGGGCGTCCCTCTTAAATAGCGGCTTAGTTTGAAAAA
Source organism: Scaptomyza montana (assembly GCA_018904305.1). Classification (NCBI taxonomy): domain Eukaryota; kingdom Metazoa; phylum Arthropoda; class Insecta; order Diptera; family Drosophilidae; genus Scaptomyza; species Scaptomyza montana. The sequence continues at coordinate 5,583,569 of JAEIGR010000004.1, forward strand.
CGCATTCTCAACTGATTGGTTGTTGTTGTTGCCACAACGTCTGGACAGTCATAAAAAAAAAAATAATAATAATAAAAAGGAAAATCAGTCAACTAACTCCTCTGCAGCATTTAGCAGCACATAAAAAATGTTTATGAAATACTACATACACGATGTCAAATAATTAAATCTTACAACGTTGCCCAAAACCGATTTCCGACCACACAAAATTGTTGGCCCATTATGTAATCAATATCTTAATGGGCAGGCGAGAGCATGTTGAAGCTTTGATTGTAAAATAATACCGTTAATTGTGCAAGATATCTTCAGATTTAAGATAAAATGAGTTGGGAGCTTAAAGTTATAACCATTTTAATTAATAAATTAAGTGAAAATTTAATACTCTGATTTGTTTTGTGTGTTATAAAACTTTATTTGAGACGATTGAGATTAAGTTTCAAAGCAGCTTACCTCACCATTTTCGACAGCAGTGCAATTTATTTAATTCATTTGGACAGACTGACAAATGCACATTTAACACAATCAAAATTATTGCACGATTGATACCCATTGATTGGCTGTCAAAGTGTCGTTAGCTCGTTTTGTTAAATAATCTTAAGCTGAAAGTCAGGTGATTAATTGTCTAGCTTGGCTTGGTTTAAATGAAACTATTTTTGCTGTTATACTTTGTACTCCGTTTTCGAAATGTTTGCAAATGGAAAGAGTTTGTGTTATGTTCTTCACCTATATCAAAAGATATTGTCGTCATTAGTTAAGTATACATTGTGTTGTTGCTAAAATAATATTTAATTATTTATTTACCAAACAAATCAAGTCATGTCTTGCAGCCAGCATTTACAAGATACAAATTTGAATTTATTCATAATTATTATTATAGTTTCAAGCTAAATTGACAAGCCACAAACCTTTGACAATGACAATAAATTGTAATTAATTTATGTTTATAATGGTTTATAATAAATGGCGTCATAAAAAATTTCATCGTTGGACAATTATGTCCGTTGACAATAAAGCAATAATGCCATTTAATTGTTGGACCCAACACAGCAAGGGAAACAAGTAAACTGCTATCCACAAATCCACGTAAAATGACTATACATAGCTATAGCAGATCTGGCCATATTTAACGGCGCAAATCAAAGGAAAAAGGCGGCCAAGTGGCAACAACAAAAACAACAACATCAAGTTAGTTGCATTCATTTGAATATGCGCCGCATGCAGTCGCCAGTCTCAAAGCCTAATCTATCTACTATCTATCTATCTATCTGCCTAGCATCTGTCAGGCCCGTCGCTTGTAACTTTCCCCCATAAGCTACGACGACGACGACGACGAACAAAACAGCCGCACACGAAAAAAAATTGACTGCAACATTGAAGATCTATCTCTCTTTTTGTATAGTATGTGTGCCCCGGTCTAAGTTTTGGCCTCGAGTTGGGTTTTTTTCTTGTCTGTAATGCATTCAAGTGCGTTTGTCTCTTTTTTTTTTAAATATTTTTTTGTCTTTCTCTTTATTATTGGGGCACATGGGGAGCGGGAATGTTAACAATGCATTTTGTTTGTCAATCAGTCGCACACTTGCAGTATGTGTGTGTTTGTGTGCGTGCGTATGTGTGTTTGCCTTGGTTTTGGGCCTGCAGATGTTGTTTGTTGTTGTTGATTTTTGCACTTGATTTCTTGTGTATGAAAGAAACTCATAAGTTGGACAACAATTTGATTTGCATTTGTATACAAATTCAATTTATGAGCGCACTGTGAATCCGTTTTATGATTGCATCAAAAAATGCATCTGTAAATTGGCTACTTGTTTGAAATCTTATGGAAAATACTCCCAAAAATACTCAGCTTTAGTTTTTTACATAATATTTAAAGTGTTTTTTTTTTTTAAGAAAATCAATTGTATAGAAATTTTTGTATATCTTTTATCTTTAATTAGGTTCTTAGAAGAATACGCATAAAGAAATCTTCCACTAAAACTTATAAATAATTCTCAAAACCTATGAACAATTGCAGCAATAGCAAACAAGTCCTATGGCTTCTTAGCATCTTAATTTCTTATTATATCATAGTTTCCTATTTGTTAAACTTAACTTTACTGATCTGCCTCAATAAGCTTTTGGCCAACTAAATGTAAAGTTGTAATGAATGTTATTTTCAGCTCTTTTGCATATTTTGCGCAATATATCTATTAAGCACTTATTCTTGCATATATTTATCTATCCAACTAGCTGCAGGGTGCTATTGTTCGTTATGGTGCTGATTCTGTTCCACTTGCTTTGGCCCAATGCTGATGATCTGGTTGGCTTCCTCCGTTGATACTTTTGTTGTTGTTGCTGCTGCTGTTGGTTTGCCTAATTTTGCGATTGTTTACATGTTTGGAGCAAAGGTGTACGCCTACAATTGTATATCAATATCGCTTAACTCATAATTTATTGCATTTTGTGGGCAGTGCAGACAGCGTTAGAAACAGAATCAAAAACACATAAAAAACAAATACTACAAATATGTAAAAAACAACTTCACAATCGTGCAACTACTTAGAATTAGGCTTTAAAAGTTGAAAATTGCGACATCTCTGTTGTTTTCCAAACAAAACAATTGATTCTTTTATGTATCTGAATGTCATTGTTTGTGGGTATAATTGATAAATTGCAAATTGTTTGGAGCTCACTTGCTTTTCATTGCACTGTTGAATGTGCATTTGTTGTAAGCTTGTCGTGCTTTCTCAATTGTCAGTTGTAAATGTTGTAATCGCGTGTTAGAATGCTAAACGTGATTCAATATAAATAACAACAACGCCTTCCATCGGTCAAGCGATCAAGTCTCATGTGTCTTTCGCTTTTGACTTCAATCCAAACCAATCCACGCCCGCTGCAAACTCGTTTGAGTTCAAAATATGCAAATTAAATCGCGCGCAAGCTGAGGCCGAATGTAAGCTAAGATACTCACAACAGATACAGATACTCATACGCAAAGAGCTTTCAAATGTCGTCGTCTCTCGAATGCTCAATCCGTCGAGAAGACTGAGAAGGTGGCTCTGATATATCTCTCTCATTCGATGACTGCGTTGTTTGCCTGGCATATTGTAGAAATCTCAACAGTTTCATTCGAGCCGCGCTAAAAACGATACGTATCCAATAGATACGCAACGACGGCTGACAACGACAATTACAAAAAATCAAAATCAAAATTATCAGCACTAAGCAAATTTTTGTTACCAAAAACGCAATAAATGAATTATCAGAACGTAAAACGAATGTACAAATAATTAAAGTTGAATATTATTGCCTATTTTGTGAATAAATTAAGAAAATTACACAATGTCTATGCTCAAGAAAATATTATATATGGAATATTTTTCACGACCTTTGACAGCATCGAACTCTTAACACGGCATTGAAAACGAACCGGATAAAAAACAAACAACAACAACAGCATCGACCAAAGGCAGATATATAATACAAAATCGTATAGCATGCCTAACAACGACCTTGAAAAAGTCACAGATTATTGTAGACGCTAGTCATCAATTATACAAACAACAACAAAGCAACACAAAAACAGTGCAAAATAAACCGAAAAAGTATTATTAAATGTGTACTATTTATTGAACGTATTGGAAAAAAAAAAAAAAAACAACAAAAAACGCCCCTTAAAAACCGAATTTATAATCTAGACATATAAAAATAATAAGTGAGAAATTGTGGGCGTTCTCTTTCTCTGTCTCTGTCTCCGTGGTGCCATATAAATAAATATAATAATTAACAAGAGATTAAAGTGCTTGAAGTAATTTTTGTTGTTATGTGCAAAAAATGTTTGCGCCACGAAACTCATCGCCAGTTGCCAAATGTGGCAAAGAGGATATAGCTGCATATGAGGTAAAGGTTCAAGACTAAAGTAAATAAAGTCTATAAGTATATATATTTGCTTGCCTCAAACTATTCACTGTTGCCAACTTTGTGTCTCCCAGAGATATATGGCACAATATGCTCGGTGGCATGATTCATTTGGTCAAAACTTTTATCTCTCCCCATTTGTAATGAGTTTTTGTGGTTTTCTCTGTCTAGCTAGTTTTATTCCATTGTAGTCTGGCCTTACTGTCTCTGTGTGGTAGTGTTTGTGGCGAGGCTAAGCTTATTCATATAAATATTGTTTGGCCATTTGCTTGAATTGTTGGCTGCCGCAAGTAATTATAGACAATTAGACAATTGCCATATTCTGTGCGATTGTAGCGGCAGCTTTTAAAGTCACAGAAGAATGCTGAGACAATGACAAAGAATCTGACGAATGCTAAGTTTGCCAGTGTACAGAAATTGGCAAACAGGCAACAGGTCTGGCTCTACGGCTTAAATATTTCATGGAAACTTCTTTGCTGCCAAATAAAAACTTTAACCATAAACATTTTGCTCACGTTCTAGACAGTCCGTGTGTGTGTTAGCGTTGTCTAAGTAGATGCAATAATATATATACATATATATATATAGGTATGTTTATATATGCCTTAGGTATATGAGTCTTATTGCTAGTCAAAGGCAAGAGCGCAAATACATTTAAATAAAAACGAATGAGAGAGAAAATTAGAAATTCGCAAAACGTGCTAGCCAGACATAAAGCATTTAGAAACCCAAATAGTATAAATGATCATGGTTCTGTTATTATAAGATGGTTTCAACAGGAATCGTTAGGCTGTATGAAGTATTCTTTAACAACAGCTGTAGCTTGTAGCTTTAAATTGTAAAAACATTCGTCTGTAAGACAACAACTCAAAGCAACTTCCCGCATTTGCATTGACAGTTCGTGTACAACATTTTTGCCGCTTGTCCAAATTTGTATCCAAGTTATTTGGTTACCATAAAAAACGCTTTTGATAAATGACGTGCGCTGTCTTCCGGTTGACGCATAAGCAAATTCCAAAACATATAAAATTAAATTTAATTTGCTCTAAATAAGAAGACCAAACCAACTCCTACTGGATATCAACTAGTCTTGATCATAATTTCTCAATATTTTGGATTATTATTTATTTAAGTATCTGTCATTTTGCATTGCCTATTTGCTAGGCATTCTCGCGGGTTGTTTACAATTTCACGGCGTATTATTTACTCATTACGAATGCAAATATCAAAAGATAGCTTATAGAATATAAAACCGGTTCGCAAACGACCTTTTGCATTGAGACATATTTGGACGTTGCGTTGGTGTTTTAAGTTGTTGTAATTTTTTGAGTGAATTAAGCACAATGTGCTCTTTAAAGCGCAGACGTTAAAGTGAATTCGCGTGTTGTAGTACTTCTACCAAATACACAAAAAAGTCAACAACAGCTTCGCACATTCCTATCATACTTATATCCTATATATTAGTATTATACACTTCTCGCCAGATGATCTCAACTTGTTGAACGCTTTTGTATATGCGTCGCAATAAGATATTTAGCTGCGGGTGTTTAATGAGTATCTTTTCGTAAAACGCTTTTTTCCTGTCTTGCAGCGAATATTATTGTAGCATAGTATTTAATTGGTTACGATCTAAGTGCTACTCGCCCACATATCGAACATATGTACATATAAATATCATTATAACCAGCAAGTCCATCAGTCCAAAACTCATGACTGCTGTCATAGAACACTTGACTTGTTGCTTCCTCTACTTATAATGTAAATTTCCACTATATATATGTTCCCTAATTAAGTGCATCGCAGTCTTGCTGCCAATTGAGTGGGCAGAAATCAATACAATACTTACTAATTTCCCTTAGAATAACTATTTTTCATTATCATAAAGCTGGTAAATTCTCCACTTTTATTTTCATTCAAAATAGCTCTGAACAAAATGTTACAAGTTCCTTAAAAATGTGTGCTTTTATTTATTTTCGCAAGTTTTAAAGCCCAACCCAGCAACTTAAGCTAACACACGATATGTTGACGTTTACCCAATGGTTGCTTATGCCAGATGCCAGACGTATCTGAAGAATACACAAATATGAGTATTATTTGCGTAAATAATTTGCACTGCACGCTGAAATCACGCAATGAATACATTTAACTGCGATTGATGTTGGCTTATGTTGATGTTTTTTTATGTTAATTTACCTTGACCAAACAATTATTAGTGATGTAATTTCAAAACTAATATTCTTCATTTTGTATTTTTACTTGCAGATTAAGTTGAAAAAAGTCTTGGGCCTTACTGTTTGCAGTAATGCAGCGTTGGATGTTTCGCCTGTCAGCGGTCTGTTGGCCTATCCAGCAGGGTAAGTTACTAAACGATGCAACTAGCAAACAACTAGAACAGATATAGTCATAGTCCGTATGTCGTCCTTAAACAGTCTGTAAATTGTGCAATATGCGCTGTAATACGAATTGAGTAAAAAATGAATTCCAAAACCCAATCAGTGAACATTTTTTTTAAGACATGCACGCTGTGTTAGCTTTTGCCATAGGCCAAGGGCGCTTTCCAAATGTCAACTAAACGCAAAGGCAGTATATGTCAAGCGTATATTGTCGTATATAGTATGCAGAAATATTTTCTAAATATATTCTCGTTTACCCCCAACAGATGCACCGTGGTGCTGTTCAATGTCAAACGGAATACACAGGCATATCTGGTCAATACATCCCGCAAAGGATTCACATGCGTTGCCTTCTCACGTTGCGGCCGCTATGTAGCCACAGGCGAATGTGGCATCAATCCTGCCATTAAAGTCTGGGAACTGGAAACGCTCAATGGCAATTTGGAGAATTGCAGCGGTGGCAATATTGTCGCCGAATTCGTGGATCACAAATATGCCGCCACATGTGTGGTAAGTACATACTCCATACACAGCTTGCCCCTTTAATTGTATGCTGTTTATTCATAGGCATTTTCACCCAATGGCAAGTACCTGGTATCGGTGGGCTCACAGCATGACATGATTGTCAACGTATACGATTGGCGTGCACATCTAAAAATGGCATCCAACAAAATCAGCACCAAAGTGTCTGCCGTTTGTTTCTCTGAGGATGGCAGCTATTTTGTTACTGTGGGCATGCGTCATGTCAAATACTGGTATTTGGAGGGTGCACGTAAGGTAGGCAGCATTTAATAGCTTCAAGAAAACTCAATCATTATAACTAATTGATATGTATTATTAACATTTTGCAGTACAAAGATCCGGTGCCGCTAATGGGACGCAGCGCCATTCTGGGTGATCTTCGAGACAATGACTTCTGTGCGGTGGCCTGCGGCAAGGGCATCTGTTCGGAGAGCACGTATGCCATTACGAGGCAGGGCCATCTGGTGGAGTTCAGCTCGAGACGGCTGCTTGACAAGTGGGTGCAATGTCGCACCAGCAATGCCAGCTGCATTTGTGTCAATGAACGTTTCATACTTGTTGGCTGTGCTGAATCTATCATACGCATCTTTAATGCAGCCACGCTGGAGTACGTGACGACGTTGCCTCGAACACATTATCTTGGCGTCGATGTCTCTCAGGGCATTGAGATCAATCACATTATGTCTGTGCCCCAACAAGCCAAGTTTCCCGATTGTATTGCCATGGTATTTGACGAGCAGCGTTCCAAAGTATGTAATCAAATCTTTTAGATAAACGAATTGATTAATAAGCAATCTTATATCTTTTTGTAGGTAAGCTGCGTCTACAACGATCATTCGCTGTACATTTGGGATTTGCGCGATGTATCGCGTGTGGGCAAAACGCACTCATTCCTCTACCACTCCACGTGCATTTGGGGCGTGGAAACTGTGCCATATAACGTAGAGCGTGAGCCATCACAAACGTTGCCAGAGGATTGTTTTGTTACATGCTCCTCGGATGATACAATACGCGTGTGGGGCTTGGAAAGTTGTGCCAACAATGAGATATATCGCAAGAATATCTACTCCAAAGACCTGCTCAAGATCATCTACAGTGATGAGGAGTTGCAGTATATCAAAGATTCGGGTTCCTCGCTGTTCGACAAAGCAGGCAACACTGGCTATGATGGACGCAACGGTGTGCGTTGCATCAAAATTAGTCCAGAGTTGCAGCACTTGGCCAGTGGCGATCGTTGTGGAAACATACGCGTCTACAGCTTAACAAATCTCAAGCTGCTGACCATCATTGAGGCGCATGAGTCGGAGGTGCTGTGTCTGGAGTATTCCAACGAGAAGATTGAACGCAAGCTGCTTGCCAGCGCCAGTCGGGATCGTCTCATTCATGTGTTTGATGTCTCACAGAATTACCTACTGCTGCAAACCCTCGATGATCACAGCTCATCGATCACGTCCATCAAATTTGTGGGCGCTGGCCTTAACTTTCAAATGATCAGCTGCGGCGCAGACAAGTCAATTATGTTTAGAAGTTTTCAGGTGAGTGTGAATTTTGCTTATCAAAGAATGCAACCTAACGTCATAACAACTTTTTGTAGGGCAACATCTTTATGCGAGGCACGAACACCTCGGGCAAGACAACGCTCTATGACATGGAGGTAGATTCAAATGCCAAACACATTCTGACCGCTTGTCAAGATCGCAATGTACGCGTCTATGGTACACAGAATGCAAAACAAACAAAAACCTTTAAAGGCTCCCATTCGGATGAGGGCAGTTTGATTAAACTAAGTCTTGATCCAAGTGGGATTTATGTGGCAACCTCCTGCACAGATAAGACGCTTGCTGTCTACGATTACTACTCCAGCGAATGCATGGCAAGAATGTATGGACACAGTGAGCTGGTGACAGGTCTTAAGTTCACCAACGACTGTCGACACCTAATCTCGGCTAGTGGCGATGGCTGCATATTCATTTGGCAGGTGCCGCACGACATGATTGTCACCATGCAGGCGCGCATGTCGCAGCAGCGACTGAGATCAGGAATGGCACCGTTGCAGCGTCAAATGGCGCCTCTTACGCCACCCGATGCAATTGTGCTTGAGTCACCCACAAGTGAGCTCGAGCATCAGCAACTGTCGCCCAAGTTCATAGTGCCCGAAGAGCCGCAGACAAATAGCAATGCCTATCGGTTGGCTGATGTTGGCCAACTGCCACAATGGGCCATGCGCAAGGGGGCAACTGGAAACTCCGAAAGTGGCGCCTTGTCAATTCCCACACAAATTGTTAGCAGCACATCGTCTGGCACTCTACAAACGGCCTCGTCCATGGGCAACCTGAGCTCGGCGTCCAATCAACTGTTGGGCGTTAAGGCGCCACGCCCACGTGGACGCTGGTCGCAGCGCAATCAACTGGAAACAGAGGATATGCGCTCGAATTCGGAGAGTCCATTGGGCACCGTCTCGTCTGTGGGTGGCCATAGCACGACCAATGTGCAAACCTCCGACTATAATAGTGCCTCCTCCAAGGACATCATGTTCAATCAGACATATCTCAGCGAGGACTCATCCATTGACTCGGGCATGGAAACACGACGCGAACTCATGTTTATTGGCAGCAACAACAATGGCACTATGACCAACGTCTCAGTTGCAGCAGCCAGCAATGGTGCCCAGACAATTATTGGTGTGGGTCAGCAGCGTTTGCAGCCAGATAAGAGAAAGGTTGGCTTGCGCTTTGACACGCACAGTCATGATCATGATGGCGATGTGGAAGATATATCGGATGGCGAACGAACTAGCTCTGATCACGGCATGTTCTATAACAATATTATGCCAAGCACACCAACGTAAGTAGAGATTGAAGATATAAAGATTTCAAAATATTGAACTGAACTTGTACCTTTTCTTACAGTGACTTTAAGGTGACGGCCATGAATGAGGAAGAGCTGCGTAAATCGGTGCGACGCCAAAAGTTTGAGAAATCCGGCTTACAATTGGTCGCAAGCGGTGGCAATGGAAGCTCACACACAGCCAGCACTGGCACTGGTACTGGAACATCAGACACAGAGGATGAGGGTTCGACGCCAAGTGCGGAGAATGCCGAGCGTTCCTTAGCCTCAACGTTGGGTGGCAGCTCTGAGAATCTACCGCAGAGCAGTAATAGTTTTTTGCATGCAGCATTGCCGGAAGGACCTGGACTGTTGTTGGAGCGAGGCTCAAGTAGTATGAATATTTTATTGAGTACTTTTTGAATGTGTTTTTTTTTTTTTCTTATGACAATTTGTGTTTCTCAGGTCGTCGCAGCATAAGTGCCAAACACAATAATGAAAATGGAAAGGTTGTTTCCACACCGCCCACAATCACAAAGTCATACACAAGCACCAAGAAAGAGGAGCTGCTGCAGGTCATCAACAAGGTCAAACAGCAGCTGGAAAATGTTAGTAGAACTGGCTTGGTTTTGATTTATTTTTTTGGTTTTTTATATGTTTATTTCTTTGTTTCGTTTTCCTTTATTTTATGTGTATATTTATAAAATGTGTTCCGTATTGCTTTCGTGTCTGTTATGTACCACACACAACCAAAAAATACCCTTCCTCCACATTTAGGGTACGCGCAAAAATGACATTAAAAAGTTACATATTATAGCTGAGGTGAGATATCGAGTTATCTAAAAGTTAATTGTTGATGCGATTCATAACTGATTTCGAAATGCCTCGTTTCAATTTGCTTCTCATTCTGCTTGCATAAATTAAGCTTAGGTCCCATAAGTTTGGATTATATTAAACCACATCTAAAACCTAAGACATTCTGGTACTAAAAAGTTTGTCTAATGTCATAATTAAATCTTAGGTATCGATTCACTTACAAAGCAATTAACATTTCTAGCAGAACATTTAGAATAGTTTTATAAATAAATAAAAAATCGCTATGAAATTGAAAAAGTCTCCTGATTTCTAACAACAACTTAAACACAATCTCTAAAAAAAAAGCAGTTCCATCAACAATATTTTCATAACAAATACCACAACTATCATTAAAAATCCTTACTCGCTTGCTAACAATAAAATATTAAAAAAAAAAAAAACCTTCCAAACCTGCAACAATCAGCAAAGATAAATAAAACCGCTGAAAAGAGCTGCAGTCCGGATTGCTGATTCATTCATAAACTAATAAACTACTATCACTTGATTTGATGTTGTTTTTGACTATTTATAAAACTTTTATTACTTTGAATTCTTCATAGGTCGGCCATAGACCCCTGCGAGGCAGCCATAGCATATCGGATCTGAGTCTGGCTGGCAATCTGGATGGTTCACGCAATTCAGGGCCAGCACGATATCAAAAACCAGGTAAGATGACGTTACTAAGGTCATAAAACCAACTTTGGATCATATCCTGTATAACAACTGTAGGCTAATTCGTTAACTTTGTCGACAAATATGTTTTGTTTGCCTCGTCCACTCTTTCTCTCTCTCTCTCTCTCTCTTTTAATATATATATCTGTCTCTTTTAACTGATTGCGCTCACTATGTTGGTAATATAATGTTGGTAAAAATAAATCATCCGCAATACCTTAATACTTGTATGTTATATTATGCTGTTGATTATCTTGAATAACCCAACCAGTTGATTCCCATGAATCTCCACAGTATATTAGTAGGTCCACTAACCCAACTGCAATGCAACAGTCACAACAACAACCTCTACAACAGCCTCCACAACTCTCTGCACAACACAAATTCTTCAACTGTGCCGCATCCAAATCGAAGCTACAACAAAACTTTCAAACCATGCGTCAAGTACAACAACACTATCCACCCTATCCACATCATGTGGGCGTGCATCAGATTCACCCGCCACCGGGTGTACCCTTTGGTCATGGCAACAACACATATGTGAACTCCTCCTCGAATGCCTCAAGGCATCAGCACAATTATACGACGCAAACCGCTCCAAGACTAAGTGCCGCCAAACGTAATCCTGCTGGCAATAATCGACGTACGCCGAGCATCCTTAAGCACTACAAATCATGTCCAGTATCGCCTGTGCACGAAGAGGTGGAGTGGTCAGCTGAGTCCGAGCGTTCTGTTCCAACAGAACCCAAACGCCATTCAGTTTATGCGGATGATGCACGCACAATTCTTGACATGATTCATGCTGACACCGAGAAAATGATTGATGAGATAGCACGCAAGTATGGAGATCTTGATGAGCCATCCAGATATGCTCCATTACCTGCATCTACCTCAATGCCATCCAACTTGCGTGCCTTCGACAGCTCCACGGGGGAGTCGACGCCAACAGCAACGCCACCATGCGGTGGCCGCACTCAATTTTATGTTTACCGAGAGATCTATCAGTGTGAGAGAAAAGTGTCTCTGTCGGACATCCTAAAGCCGGATCAGTTGATTGCCACGCAGCAGCAACGTCTAGATGAGGCACGTTTCCTAGAGACACAACGTCATTCCAGCGCCAGCTTCTTCCTTAGCAGCTCGGGCCAGCTGCCGCACGAGAATAGCCAGGAATCGCTGCTATCCGACGGCGGCAGCTACTGCAACAGCCTAGAGAGTGTGCTCTCGGACGAGAGTGACTGCAAGAGTGCACCACTTGAACCACCGCTGCAAGCGATGCAATGTCATGCCGGCATACGTAACTTTATACTCCACGGTCCGGTCTCCAAGTCTTATGGAAGCAGTCCAAATGCTTATGGCAGCTTTGACTATTATATGCGACAGGAGACTTCGGCTAGAGCAGCAGCTGCCTTTGATAGTTTCGATGTCACCGGTTACAATTTGACACCACTGAAACCTATAACTAGCTCCAAGACTTATCCACGTCTAGCTTCAGCTCAACCATCGGTTGCAGCACCTACCGGAATGGACAACATACCCACAATGCATTCCAAGAACAAGCAATATAACTCAGGAGTTAATAAAAGTCTAAGCACAGACTTTGCACAGCAGCGTCATCAACGCAATTCGAATCCCATTCAATCACAGTCCCATTCCTATTCCCACTCGCACTCTCAACCTTATAGCCAAGTCCCATCTCAATCCCATTCTCGTTCCAATAATAATCAGCTAATGTTTGTGCGCAAACAAATGCCAAAGCCACCAATTCCAGCTAAACCTCACAATCTTGTCTCAACTCTGACCTGCAATGTGGATAAGAAGTGTGTGGGAAATTCTCGGACTGCCAGTGTTGTGCGTCAATTTGAGCATAATCTGCTCAAGTTTGAGCGGGAAAAACAGCGAGCGCAGCAACGCCCTCTGCCGGCCATGAGAAGTTCTGTAAGCAGTGGAGCTTTGGCCACACACAGCTGCCTAAAGAAAGTCTCACGTTTCGATACCAAAGAGAACAGCAATTGGCGTGCATCAAGTGTAAGACAAAAGGCGCGTCCCAAGATTAGTGTACGCTTTAATACCGTCTCACAAATCAAGTATACGCCAAGTGCTAAGCGAGAACATTGCACGCTAAATGATATGGACAGCAATAGCAAAAGCACTTGCAACAATGAGATGGATTCAGAGTTGGATAATCAGGAAATGGATACACATATTGTTGGTAGTTTGCCGAGCAATTATGGTGGAGAGCGTAGCTTTGAAATGTTCTTTGCCGAGAACGGCAACGCTGCAGAGAATCTGGAGCATATGCATAGCCTTAAGCTATATACAAAGCCACAACTGCAGGCAGTGGTCGATGAGGTGCAGCTGGAGCAAGAAAAGCACAAAAAGAACATGGACAACAATGTGGAGCGGCAATGCTCAGGTAGCGGCAATTCCACTAGCCATCAGTGCCAGAATATTGCCAAGAAGATTGACATCATTGAGAAGCTTATTGGAATGGAGGAGCGCAAAATGGAGCAGATACGTATGGCGACAGAGACACGCTTACGTCCCTTTGCCTGCAATTCGAAGCAAAAGGGTTACGTCAAGAGTCTGACCATGAACTTTGATATGCTGGCACGTGCACAGGATCAGGCACAGCTGCAGCAAGAGCAGCTATTGCCCATCAGTGATGCGGATCTGTGTGCATATGCGAGAAACATTCGAAGGAATTGCAGCTTGCCAGATGTGCTGGAGAGTTCTGACTTTGGCTACCATAATAATGACAGCACCAACGATGTGGAACTTGCCAAAGAAGTTGTTGCCGATGATGATGATGATGACGAAAATGAAGATCATGATGAGAGTGATTACCATCAGGAATTGAACACTGAACGGCTAAAAGGTTTGAACGTTTAAGCCTCGATGTTGTACCACCAATAACTACAGAACAAACAAAACAGCACAATGATTCTTATTTTTTTTTTTTACCTTCCACTCATATATCACTTTGTACTCGAGATACATATGTATATCCTTGATATTAGTGCACTCATTGTTATATATTATTTTTTGCATAGAGCTTTTTGTTTGACGTTTTCATAGTTGCAAACTTACACAACCAACCATTTATGTTACAACATTTGCCTGAAGCATGCTCGACCCATAACTAATAAACGTCTAACGCCTACTTACAGGTAATCCCAAATTGCTCAATCCCATACCCATTGAGGAGTCGTCAATACGGCGCGCATGCTCCCTGAGTGATCTGCATATGGGCAACTTTGGCAAACGTAAGGGCCACAAAATACCATTGAATTGTCTTTCCTCCTTAAACTTACCACATATTTATTATTTCTTGATCATCCCCAAACAGCAAGCAAACCCAATGGCACACCGCAGAAACCAACAGCTCAGCATCGTAGCGGTAACGTTGCTCGATCCGCCAGCAAACGCAATAGTCTGCAGGGTAAATCGGCACTAGGCGCGTCCAGCAACTCAATGAATGTGCTCAATCAGGTTGTTACTGAAACGCTATATAGATTTAAAGTTTGCAAACTAATTTTCTATACGTTCAACAGAGCGATTCGGAGCCAGAAGACAGCAATCGTTTGCGTAGTGCATCAAATGGACAGAGTCGTAGCAATGGACCTACGGGTAGGTTTCAATGTTTCTGTTACAAATCTTTACTCATTTTTCTGTCTTGTATTAGCTGCCACTCGACAGTACAACAACAAGATTAACAACACCAACAGCAATCGACGCAAAGCGCCTACATTTAACAGTGGTAAATGATTTGAGATCTAGTTGAGAACCGCAACAATACCCATAACAATATTAATATATATACAGGCACAACACTGCAAGACGACTCCAGTTCGGAAGAGACACCCAATATAGTTGCCAATAATAAGCCCATTGTGCCACCGAGGCCGCGCAATTTGGGCTTCGATCACAAAAACAAATTGAACAGCAATATTCCCAACAATGCGGTCAAGCAGCGAGTCGGCAGTGTTGAGGATTACGAGATTGCAGAATGTAAGACAGAATGTTATACTCTCTCAACTAGATCACTTTTACTTACCATCTATAATTCCTATTCGAACATAGCTGAGGCCCAGGTACACAATGTGATCAATAAGCTTTATACGACCACGCAGGCCGCAATGAAGCTGCATGCGAATCTGAAGAACTCGTTGCTATTACAGGAACTGGAAAAGGCTGTGATTATGTCTCGTGATATGCTTGGAAATATAACTCACAATCGGTAAAGCTTAAATCAAATTAAACATTTAACAACTGAAATACTGAAAAGTTTTTCAATTATAGTCAAATTGAGAAAACTCTACCGAACAATAATCATAGTGGCGGAGGAGGTGAAATCGGCGGAGTTGGAATCAATCGTGAACAGCAATCAGGAACAGGCAATCTTAACAATGGCGACTATCTAATGATGGTCAATAACTGTGCCGATCTGTTGAGCAATTTGCGAGTCAAGCACAAACCCGATGACTATGGGAATACCTCCTAGTGTGTAGACGATAAAATTAGGTTACTTAACTAACTTAAATGGCAGCTAAATGGGCTAAAAACTAACTAATATTTATTAAAATCAAACAAAACTCAAACATTTAACTGGAAAATGACAGAAATCAGCAACAAAAACCACAACACAACTAAAATTCAGCACCTACTACTAATTTGTAATTAATATTCATTAATGGCTATAGTAAAGATTTAATTCGTTTTTAGTCAAGTCTTGTAGCACTTAAGTAAATGTTTACGTGTGTGCGTGCATTTTGTTTGTTTGTTTGAGGCCCTTATGTATAGTTCATGAGTTAAATTCTTAACGTGTTAAGGTCAATAAGAGCAATTCAAATATGTTAAGTGTTATTTTAGTTTAGAGCGTTAAAGAAGCGAAAGCAGAGCCTAAAAACAGAACTGTAAACGACGCTCAGCTTGTTGCGTGTTCTATTTTTGTTTGTTGATTTTCTTAAACTTCTTCTTTTTTTTTGTTTAATGAATTTGTCATGGAAGGAATGCATATTCCATTGTAAGTGTTCTGGCAAAACTGTATATTCCAATTTAATAGATATTTACGTACATATTTATTAAGCCTCTTAAACAGGCAAAACAACAAAAAATTACAGATAAATTTGACTTTGAATTATTAAGTGCTTATAAAGAGACGTGCATTTGAACAATCGCTGATGACTTCCAAGAATAATATTATATTTTCTCTGATTAAAATATAACTTACAATAATCAATTTCAAAGCACTCTGTTCTGTACATTAATAGTTAATTATTTAATTGTATTTACTACACCTATATCTAAACTTGCTACTAAAACTCGTTTATAATTACATATATTAGACTTAAACAATAAACAATACAATAATGTAAAACTAAATACAAATTATAAAACTAACTTAACTTAGAACAAACGATTAAACAATTTATTTATGTCCATTTACGCTACTTATTCTAAAACTAAAGATTACTGATTTCAACGAAATTAATACAAAATGAATAATTTTCAAAAATATAACAAGATCGCTTTGTTTTTTTTTATCTCTCATATTCTTATTAACTTTTAAAATACATTCTAACACCAGGCAACTTTATGCTAAATTTGATTTATCTCCCAAGTTGCTTAGGGGTTTGACTGGCCTAAAAGATGAGCTTGACCTATGCAATAAATATATCATTTTGTGTACATAATGTGTACTTTATATGATGGGTCGTGGCAAAACCAAATAATATCAAATTATGTTATACAAAAACTAATACCGATTATAAAATAAAGCAAATTATACAACAACAAAATATACATAACTCAACATTTGGCAGTATCTTTTAATAAGAAAGTTTTTATCCAAACGAGTTGCTTACATTATTTGCGTCGATTGCAGTGATGACGATAACTTCATTCGATTCCGATAAACAAGTGTAGTCGATAACAATAATTGCATTATGTCAGGATTGTTTAAGAAATTATGAATAAGTGCAAATCTGTACAAATGTATGTCGAAATCGGTTGAGTAACACCGGAGTTGTTTTAGATAGAAGCTTATTCTTGAGGCAATATCGCAGTAGTGAACTTATTTTAAAAACATTCAAACAATGAAAGTTCACGTTAAGCTTAGAGATCAAGAATTCTCGTTTGTTTTTTGTGATCTAGTTAGTCAGCAATATATTTAAATAAAAATATATGTATAAACAAAAAAAGGATTCAAAATCAAATTGAATTAGTTTAACAATATGCGTGCCTGGGGCCATAGGGATAGCCAGGATGTGATATACCGCACTAATTGGGATCATGAGCCAACACGTCGTCACTTTATTAGTAAAGTGTGCAGCATACTTGGCGTAAGTGCATAATAACTTTGAATGATTAAGTTGTAAATACATTCTTTTTTTTTAGTTGCAACTGGCAGTTACTTCTGCACTTGTTGCCATTATTCTTTTTGTTGAAAGTGTAAAGGAATGGTTAATGATTAATTGGTATTTGTATTACGTGTTTGCTGTATTATGTATAATCATAATGCTGATACTCGTTTGTTGCCAAACTGTGTCGCGCCGTGTTCCCATCAATTACATACTGCTATTTACATTTACATTTTTTGAGTCCATGGTGTGCGGCTATATTACCATTCAATATAAAACAGATAAGGTAAGTTTGATATGCGGTTTTCTAATTTATCCTTTCTTATGTTTTGTCTCCTTTTAAGGTGTTTCAAGCTTTGGGTGTAACGGTTGCCGTTTGCGCAGGCCTAGCTTTATTTGCGCTTGTTGCACCCTGCGATTTTACTGGATGGGGACCTTATCTGTGCGTACTATCAATTATATTGGTAATTATGGGCTTTCTAGCGTTTTTTATAAGAGCAAAAGTATGGATTTGGATCTTTGTTTGCTTCGGCTTAGTTCTATTTACTTTGTACCTTGTACTAATGGTCGGAGGTTATCGAAAAAATCAATCTTCCGAAGTGGATTATATTATTGCCGCACTAAGCATTTATGTGGACGTTGTACAGATCTTTTTGCAGATTTTAATGATTTTTGGCTTGGTTGATAGCGACTAAACAAAATCACTTATTAATAAACTATGCATTGATATGTATTACCACGCAATCATACATATTAAGGCGAAACCTTTTGTCAAAGTGATGACCATCGCAGCAAAACTTCACTTGAGTTCACTTTTCAAAATTATTGTGTAACTTTGTTCTAAAGAATGCGCTGAGTCCTGCTCCCTTAACAAGCAAAAGTGCCTCTTTGATTGTTCAATTTAGCTCATTGTTGACCCAAAGCTAAAGCGAGTACTACATGCGTCTATTGATATTACATAACCATTCGATCACAAAAACAAATTGAACAGCAATATTCCCAACAATGCGGTCAAGCAGCGAGTCGGCAGTGTTGAGGATTACGAGATTGCAGAATGTAAGACAGAATGTTATACTCTCTCAACTAGATCACTTTTACTTACCATCTATAATTCTTATTCGAACATAGCTTTGGCCTAGGTAAACAATGTGATCAATAAGCTTTATACGACCACGCAGGCCGCAATGAAGCTGCATGCGAATCTGAAGAACTCGTTGCTATTACAGGAACTGGAAAAGGCTGTGATTATGTCTCGTGATATGCTTGGAAATATAACTCACAATCGGTAAAGCTTAAATCAAATTAAACACTTAACTGAAATACTGAAAAGCTTTTCAATTATAGTCAAATTGAGAAAACTCTACCGAACAATAATCATAGTGGCGGAGGAGGTGAAATCGGCGGAGTTGGAATCAATCGTGAACAGCAATCAGGAACAGGCAATCTTAACAATGGCGACTATCTAATGATGGTCAATAACTGTGCCGATTATACAACAACAAAATATAAATAACTTAACGTTTGCCCGTATTTTTTAATAAGAAAGGTTTTATCCTAACAAGTTACGGCAAGAGCTTAGGAATGAAGAGAGACTTCTGCAAAGAACGAGCTGGGCAAGGACTCCAGGACGCAGACAAGCAAAGATTCCCTTGGGTAGCTTGTATAACCTTAAACGGTTTAAGCAAGTAATATCAATGGGTAAAAATAGACTCAGGATACTCACCGGTCTCTTGACAGGACATTGTAGACTACGAGGTCACCTGGCAAAGCTAGGTATAGTCAGCAGCGAGATTTGCAGATTCTGCGAAATGGAAGGAGAATCCTCCTTGCACATTATATCAGAATGCGTAGCCTTAGTAAGGAAAAGTAGTTTTCTAGGAAAACATATTGTGCAACTTAGCGATTTAGAAACCATCGACCAAACAAAGGTACTTGCTTTTATGCAACACCTGGGCCTGATGGAAGAGCTATAGGCCAAGAAGGGGGCACAATAGATCTATTTGGTCGCAGTGTATTTACCCCCAATATAATAATAATAATACATCCTAACGAGTTGCTTACATTATTTTCATAAGCATCAATAGCCGAGTCTATTTAGCCGTTTCAGTCTGTCTGTATGAATGCGTCGATTGCAGTGATGACGATAACTTCATTCGATTCCGATAAACAAGTGTAGTCGATAACAATAATTGCATTATGTCAGGATTGTTTAAGAAATTATGAATAAGTGCAAATCTGTACAAATGTATGTCGAAATCGGTTGAGTAACACCGGAGTTGTTTTAGATAGAAGCTTATTCTTGAGGCAATATCGCAGTAGTGAAGTTATTTTAGATACATACATACATTCAAACAATGAAAGTTCACGTTAAGCTTAGAGATCAAGAATTCTCGTTTGTTTTTTGTGATCTAGTTAGTCAGCATTACATTTAAATAAAAATATATGTATAAACAAAAAAAGGATTCAAAATCAAATTGAATTAGTTTAACAATATGCGTGCCTGGGGCCATAGGGATAGCCAGGATGTGATATACCGCACTAATTGGGATCATGAGCCAACACGTCGTCACTTTATTAGTAAAGTGTGCAGCATACTTGGCGTAAGTGCATAATAACTTTGAATGATTAAGTTGTAAATACTACATTGCTATTGTTACCTCCTTTTTCTTTTAGTTGCAACTGGCAGTTACTTCTGCACTTGTTGCCATTATTCTTTTTGTTGAAAGTGTAAAGGAATGGTTAATGATTAATTGGTATTTATACTACGTGTTTGCTGTATTATGTATAATCATAATGCTGATACTCGTTTGTTGCCAAACTGTGTCGCGCCGTGTTCCCATCAATTACATACTGCTATTTACATTTACATTTTTTGAGTCCATGGTGTGCGGCTATATTACCATTCAATATAAAACAGATAAGGTAAGTTTGATATGCGGTTTTCTAATTTATCCTTTCTTATCTTTTGTCTCATATTAAGGTGTTTCAAGCTTTGGGTGTAACGGTTGCCGTTTGCGCAGGCCTTGCTTTATTTGCGCTTGTTGCACCCTGCGATTTTACTGGATGGGGACCTTATCTGTGCGTACTATCAATTATATTGGTAATTATGGGCTTTCTAGCGTTTTTTATAAGAGCAAAAGTATGGATTTGGATCGTTGTTTGCTTCGGCTTAATTCTATTTTCTTTGTACCTTGTTTATGATTTACAATTAATGGTAGGTGGAAATCGTAAAAATCAATATTCCGAAGAGGATTATATTATTGCCGCACTAAGCATTTATGTTGACATTGTACAGATCTTTTTGCATATTTTAATGATATTTGGCTTGGTTGATAGCGACTAAACAAAATCACTTATTAATAAACTATGCATTGATATGTATTACCACGCAATCATACATATTAAGGCGAAACCTTTTGTCAAAGTGCTGACCATCGCAGCAGGTGACAAATTCAACACCCCATTTTATACTCAAAACTTCACTTGAGTTCACTTTTCAAAATTGTTGTGTAACTTTGCCCCAAAGAATGCGCTGAGTCCTGCTCTCTTAAATGTCCCTTTTTGCTGGCAAAAGTGCCTCTTTGATTGTTCAATTTAGTTCATTGTTAACCCAAAGCTAAAGCGAGTACTACATGCGTCTATTGATATTACATAACCATTCGGGTTCAATTAACTTGTGCCAATATTGAACTAAGCAACAGCCTGGAGTTCAGTTCCTGCTTGTAATTGATGGCAAAGACCGTTGAATAACAAGATGTTGCAATTGTTAAGAAAAGCTTTGTCTCAGGGGTTTGCCTCAGAAATATTTCAAATGGTATACAGAATAACAAAAGCAGTAAGCCATAAGTGTGAGGTAGTGCGATAGCGGATAGCATGTGCAGCCGTTTTTGTTTCAGTTGCCTTTGCACTCAGCGGCCCGTCAAGTAGAGATGGGCATGGACCCGACCCAGCCCATGGGCCGCAGCGCCAATCTTTTCCCGCACCCGAACCCAACCCGCCCGCCCGAAAAATTTAGAACTATTTTTAAAAACTTAATTTTTTATTTTATTAAATAAAATTACATATTTTTGTACAAAAAAACAAGCTTGTCCAAATTCGCCCTTGAAAGTCTTGTGCTTCTTTCATTGAGAATTTTACCAGATGAAGAAAAAACTCGCTCGCTTGTCGCAGAGCTAACAGGAATGCATAATATATTTTTAGCCACAACTTGCAATATTTTGAGGTCAGTTGTGGCATAATATTTTTCAATTTCTAAATCAATGGCATTTTTGTCAAGTTTTAGTTTTTTTGGTTGATGCGTGTCAAAAAACTCTTGAAACTCGTGACTCGTGTTTGGCGAACAGTTTTCAGTTTGCGAGTCATCAATATTGTCTTTTAACGTTTCGCGATATTCAATCGTCATGCATTTCACTGTTTCTAAAACATGATCTTTTCTTTCTTCTGATAAAAAACTTAACTCTTTAAACGGAGGGTTTGTACACAAAGTTACAAAAAAAGTAAACTTTTAAGTATTTACCAGAATATTTACCAATACATATTTACTTTATTTCGGGTAAAGCGGTTGAAACCCGAAATATGATTTTTCAGCACGTACCCACGGTTACCCGCGGATGCCCACGGGTACCCGATAAAAGCCCGGCCCGTGCCCACCTCTACCGTCAAGTGTACCACAAGCGGCAGGCCAGCGGCAACCAAGAACGGTAAAAATTTGTCACTGTATGTGTACGTGTGTTTCGCTTTTTGCTGGGCCTGCTTTCTAGAATTTTGCTATTTTTCATATTTTGGTTTTTTCTGTGTCGGCAAATGACATCGACAAGTGGACTACTGAATATACTTTCTAAATTTGTGTGCATCGCTGCATAAATTGCGGTGGCATAATTTGTGTCTAGTGTCAAAAAAAGGAAAGAGTATGAATGACCAGCAATTGCTTAACTGAAATTTGACTGTTTGTGAACATCTACATATGCATATGCAGCACCCTTAAATGTTAGTGTGGCAATTGTATACATTTTATTGACTCGTCTTAGCTACATTCATATATGTATATAATTTGACCATTTATGAAAAAGTTAGAGAAATTCAGAACAAAAACTTTTAGAGATTTCGATCATGAAAATATTTGAAAAGTTTAAATTAAGCAATATACTTGTCTTTTGAAAGTGTATTGAGAAGTTAAAAGAACAATTTATATACATTGCAGCAATTAAAATTATTTCTATAACTGTATTTTATAAAAGGTGATTTAATAACAGGGTGATCAATGTAATAAAGAATATGCAGAATGCACTCACCGTTAGCAGCAACAACACTGATACAGTTCAATGCAAGAGCTCTCTCAATCTCTCTCTCTCTCTTTTTCCACTGAGCACTTTCACAAAAAAAAAAAAACAAAAACCTCACACCCACACACAGCAATAATTAAATGAGAAACATCTCATCTTTCTTTTCTATATACATACATATGTATATTATTTTATTTCACTGCATTTCACACACAAGAAAAAAAATAAAAAATAAAGTAAAGTAATTAATAACATCTTCAATGCTTTGCTTATTATTATTATGCTAAACCCAACAACAACACACTCGTATTGGCACTGTTATTCTCTCTCTTTGACTTTTTCGCGAGCCGGCAAAGCAGCAACAAATTGACGCGCGTTTCTCACTTTTTCGTTTGCATAAAAACACTTTAAAAAGCAATTGCACGGCGATTCTATAATGTTATAAACACTTTGCGTATGTTCAGTGCATTATATAAACACAATTTGACTATTTATATAGGGTTAATCAATTTTAATTTAATAAATAAACGGACGATAATCTTGCAGCGATGTAGAGAGGCGCAAAGTTCCAGGCTTACTGCCTTTGTGAATGAAGTGAAACAAAAGAATTTGTGGACTTGTGGAACGAAACGATCGCTTTCTTTAGTTAGAGCAGGACAGTCCTTTTTATATCTCTATTCGTGTGCAGCCATAGACGAATAATGTAACAAGACAGGTCATAAGAGCTGGAATGTAATGTTAATTAACATAAACGCAACCGATGGGCATGTACGTGGGGAAACAGCAAAAAGCTAGTATTATTTGTTAAATGGTCGTTATGTGCAGCAACAACTACATAGGCATGTGTTTTACTATTGCCAGTGTTCTTGCTTTAAATATTATATTACAAATAAAAAAACCAATGTGAGCCCAATCACACGTTCACATTCAAGTTAAGTTCACGTTAAGTTAAGTTCACGCTTTGAGTAATCGCTTGAATTTCAAGCTTACGTTCACATTCAAGTTAAGTTCACGTTAAGTTAAGTTCGGGAAACTGAGCCTTGAGATGGTCGAGCCACGCAGCTCTGCTGTTAATATGAGCATTGTAAAGAAAGATTTAAAGCATTAGTACTTGCAACTAATCAAAATTATTAATTTAAAGATGTTTACACATCTCCCGTGTGATTTGGCTCACATTGGTTTTTTTATTTGTAATATAATATTTAAAGCAATAACACTGGAAATAGTAAAATAGATAAATGTTAGTTGTTGCTGCACACGAATGAACATCATCTTCGCGAATAGAGATATAAAAAGGACTGTCCTGCTCTAACTAAAGAGAGCGATCGTTTCGTTCCACAAGTCCACAAATTCACTTGTTTCACTTCATTCACAAAGGCAGTAAGCCTGGAACTTTGCGCGTCTTTACATCGCTGGGAGCTTATCGTCCGTTTATTTATTAAATTAAAACTGATACGACCTATATTAGTAGTCAAATTGTGTTTATATTACGCACTGAACGTACGCAAAGTGTTTATAACATTATAGAATAGGCGTGTAATTGCTTTTTAAAGTGTTTTTAGGCAAATGAAAAATTGTGAAACGCGCGCGAATTTGTTGTTGCTTTGCCGGGTCGCGAAAAAATTCAAGAGAGAGGATAACTGCGCTCACACGAGTGTGTTGTTGTTGCGTTTAGCGCGCTGAAAATCTCCACAATAAGCAAAGCATTGAAGATGGTATTAATTGCATTACTTTTTTTTATTATTTTTTTCTTGTGTGTGAAGTGCAGTGAAATAAAATAATATATGTACATATGTATATAGAAAAGAAAGATGAGATGTTTCTCATTTAATTATTGTTGTGTGTGGGTGTGAGGTTTTGTTTTTTTTTTTTTTTTGTGAAAGTGCTCAGTGAAAAAAAGAGAGAGAGAGAGAGAGAGCTCTTGCATTGAACTGTACGTGTGTTGTTGCTGCTAACGGTGAGTGCATTCTGCATATTCTTTATTACATTGATCACCCTGTTATTAAATCACCTTTTATAAAATACACTTATAGAAATAATTTTAATTGCTGCAATGTATATAAATTGTTCTTTTAACTTCTCAATACACTTTCAAAAGACAAGTATAATGCTTAATTCAAACTTTTCAAATATTTTCATGATCGAAATCTCTAAAAGTTTTTGTTCTGAATTTCTCTAACTTTTTCATAAATGGTCAAATTATATATTGGTTGCTGCATATGTATACATATGTAGATGTGCACAAACAGTCAAATTTCAGTTAAGCAATTGCTGGTCATTCATACTCTTTCCTTTTTTTGACACTATGACACTAGACACAAATGATGCCATCGCAATTTATGCAGCGATGAACACAAATTTCGAAAGTGTATTCAGTAGTCCACTTGTCGATGTCATTTGCCGACACAGAAAAAACCAAAATATGAAAAATAGCAAAATTCTAGAAAGCAGGCCCAGCAAAAAGCGAAACACACTTACAGTGACAAATTTTTACCGTTCTTGGTTGCCGTGCAGGCACTGAAAAACGCTATCCGCTCCCTCATCATTGGTTTTTCTAAAACCCTAAGACGAAATAACTGTAAACCCTTTTCTTAACAATTGCAACATCTTGATATTGTACGGTCTATGTTGATGTCGAGTTTGTACCGGCTAAGTTGTGCACGCCTTAATTATATCCAGATACTTTCCCTTTTTCTTCATGATTCTTAAGTATTTTTTTGTTTTCAAAATTATATGCAAAAGATTTTAACGAATGGTTATGCAAATAGCATTTAAATTTCCAGTTCTGAATTGCGTAATGCCATTAAATCGACTCTTTAAAATCAATGCAATCTTCACATTACTAAATATACATGCATACAAATTTTTATTTAAATTGCACTCTTTTAGATGCTTAGCAAAAGATGGTCGAATAAATGGGCGTGACTTGGGTTGATCAAGAATGTATGTATATAGCAGTACAGTTGTGCACATTCTTTCTAGAGCACTTTAACTTCTTGTATTCTAAAGTGTTTTGGTTTGCTCAACTAATACGTTTTAATTAAAATTTTTGTATAGAAATTATGCCTACAAATACAAGTAAATACTCTCATATGTATTCACGTACATAACTATCTCAAGTACGGTTAGTTAAAAAAGGATGCTGAACAGATACTAACACCGTCTAAAGCAAAGCATTCTCTTACTTGTGTATTTGTGAGCAGCTGGTAAGTATTCTTTGGCTAACATGCAAGTGTGACTTGGGGACAGGAAGGGAAAGACAGAAAGACATAGAGGTAGAGGCAGTTGTTCCATTTCCCAGACCTTAACGAACAGACAAGATAGGTGTATATGTGTGTGTGTGTTTGTGATGATGATGATGTTCCATTGATGCTTGGCAACACATTGAAATGCATTCAACTTAATGTAACGCGGCTCAATTAGTTCGGTTCAGCAGCTTCCAATGCAGATTTCTAGCGATCCGGGATATCATACAACACTGTCGTCGCCATTGTCGCCGCATCGTCAGCTTTATGTCAACTTCTTACACGCTTTTTCACACCACGGCTCATAAAAGGACACGCCCAGTCATACAAACAGTTAGTCAGTCAGTCAGTCGCCTTGCTGCCCATTTGTGCTGCCTGACAAGTTATGAATATCTTTTATGTACAGTAAAAATATATGTATGGCTTGGCTTGGCTTTTATCTATCTGGCTGTAACTTTAGGTGAAGTATCATATGCATGACGCACTAAGAGTGGAAAACTTACGTGCTTATACCGTTTTACAGGCTCATTATTTTTTATAATTAGTTCGTATTAACTAAAAAATTCTTATCTTAGAGTATTCCAACTGTTCAGTGCTTATGTGGAGTAGTACTAGAAAATATCTTTTTCCGATTAATTTTGAAATATAGTTATATAATACCAAGATGGCATTAGGCTTAAAGTACTTCTTTAATATTGTTAATGGTTGCAATCTTGAATCAAAAAACCTTTTTCATTCCGCGCATAAACTTACCTGCAACAAACCTGTATATTCCTGTATCTGTATTTCCATTCACAAAAACCCCTTTCGTTAATTTTGAAGCACAAATAATATGACATAAATGATAACGTTTTAAATCGAAGGTGTTAACTGTTAATTGACATCATGCTCCTTCAAGCATATTAATAAATTCACACCATTGTGCTTTGGTGAAATGATATAATCAATCTTCAACCCCAATTGCTACAAATGCGATGGATTAAGTGACGCTTTTGAATTCAATGAAGACTTTATAACTTTTAACTAAAAGTAATATGTTTCGAATGCTATTCTCTGACACATTACACTGTCACACCCTCAGATTCACTAGATACAAGGGATGTAGATGTAGTGTCATAGGTGAGGAGGGCATGTAGTGTCACCTTCGACAATTAACAACACAATTACCAACAATGCCAAACATGTTGTTGACAACAACAACCTACGTTGAACCAACCACGCCTGTGGCAGCGTTAAGTGTATTTTTTCCAGCACATTGTTGTTGGCTGCGCAGCAAATGATACACTCACTTATATTTTTTCTTGCCTTGTGCCCATAATCATAGCGCGAGACGCAAGGCCCTGCGTTCAACGTCCCTTCTTTTCCTATGCTCTCTATGCTAGTTGAGAAGACGCAACAGTCCTTGTAATTCAAAGGAAAATGCAGCTTTAGCTTTTTAAAAAATTGTAATCACAACATATTGCACAATATAAGTAAGTATAAGTATGATGATGCACTTCATCGCTCGGATAAAGATACAAAGCTGATAGGTCACACAGCATTTAGCCACGATGAGAGCGCGACACAACAAAGATTCTTCTCCTCCTGCTGTCCTGTCCAGCTGTCTGACTCAGATCACTTAAGAATGTAATCATATCCGGAAGAGATTATGCGCCTGCAATTTACGCTCGAATGCGCCACGGCACACACTTGAGTGAGGGGTTGCCCCTCACTTTATTGTCCTTGCAAGCGAGGGTGGAGGAAGAGGTTGAGGAGGACTCTCATTGCTCTCCTCATTGTTGTAGGTGATAAGCGCAGTCGACACTAACAGCGCTATGCAATTTTTCATCATTCTGCTTTTTCCCGTTCATGTTAAACAATGGAATTGGATTATATATATATATATACTTTTTTTTTTGTCAAGTGCTTAACCGCCGCTGAATGAGAGGACATGTTGTTGTCTTTCATTGTTTCGTGTTCGAGTTGTTTTGATATAATTTCTCCTCGTTTTTTGCTATTCTTTTTCGCATTTTATCAAGGCAGGCGTGGCGCAGATTGTGACCCGATAAAAAAATTATTAATATGCAAAAATGAAAAAAATCAAAAAAAAAAACCTTGTAGACATTTGGAGCAAGTTATCCAGCAATGGCGCCTTTGGAATTGTTTATACGATGTAAACAATTTGGGGGACATAAACAAGCCTTGGGAGATGATAATAAATACAAAGTGTGCGATACATTTAAGATACAAACATAAGTACTGAAATCATTTTATAATTCCTTAGCTATTTTGTATCATAATTGATCATAAGAGCATAAAACTCGAGAACTTTTTATAAAAACAAGCAATTAAAATTAAAATTAAAATTGAAAAGAAGTTCTATGAACATTTGACGATGTCAACCACTATATGATTAAGAATATATGTATTTATTCAAGGTAATCTTATTTTTTAATGATGCTTACAAACAAATAACCTGCATAAACTAATCCATTTCCTATTGGATAAAAAAGTATTCAAATACTTTTAGCAATTTCCCAGCACCAACACCACATATCAATTAATTAGCTTAATTAATGCCACCAACCAACAAGTCAGTTGAGGCAAAGAAGTGTCAAGGATGTTATGCTTAAACGAATCGCAAAGTGGAGAATTATCTGCGTAAGATCTAAACAGTTGGGGGTGTAGCATAATGGGGCAGCCGAAGAGCGAGAGTCTTGCCAGAGACTTACTTCAATTAGCCAAATAAGGCGGTTTTGTGTCAATGTGATTGCGGATTGTGAATGGATGATGTGGTAGTAAGTAGTAGCTAACGGATGGTTGCAATAGATGAAATGGACCTGTGGCGCAAGAGGCCACTCAAGTTGTCGTTTGGGCGTGCATAAAAAAGCATCAGACATCAAAAGGAATCAAATCAGCGCCGCGGACAACATGACAACAAGTGAAGGACCATTGACGTCACAAAATTGGGGGTTGTCCTTTGGCTTGTCAAGGCTACATAAAGCTAAGGCAAATGCTGCTGAATGATGATACAAATCAGCATTGCAACCAACTGGATTCAAAAGAAATGCCGCGAGGCGGTGTCAAAAGTCATCTGACTTGGATTTTTTATTTTTGGCACATGCCATACGCCATTTGTCATGCGTTTGCCATTCAGTGGGTTGATCTCTCTAAGTTGACAGCAGCTGGAGTGAGGCAGTGTGAAGAGATAGATAGAGAGAGAGAGAGAGAGAGAGATCCTGGCAATAGGTCTGCCAGTGGGCGGTGTGCTTAGGCATATGCACGCAGGTAGAGAGCATTCGCATCCATATTTGCATTTGCATAAAGTATTATGCCTTTTGATTTCGCTTTTTCGTTCCCATTTGATTCGATTTCGTTTGAATTATTCATACGCCACAGCAGCAGCAGTTGCATGTGGAACGATATGTCAACTGAAGTGGCAACACATGCGCATACTTCTATTATTTTGTACCCTGTTAAATGAGGCAAATAGAAAAGGACATTGCTCATGCAAAAAATCAATCAAAAGTTGTTTACCAAAAAAAGACATATTTAAATAAGTTTATTTTATTTATTTACAGCTTTAAAGTAGAATTCTCAAACTCTTTCACTTTAAAGTTTAAACATTAACTTCCTCCATGTCATTTTGTTTTATGTTTTGAATATTTAGCTTGTTGTTAGACCTAATCCACATTTTGCCATGCCAAAAACACTTTTCAGCTATCCACCTTAGTTGAAAGTAGAGCAGGTGTGGATGCCACACTCAGCGTACACACTCTGTTGCATTTTTATGAGCAACCTCAAGAGCTTCTTGCTTGTCTCAGACAACGTCGCCGTTTTAATTTTCTTCTTCCCAACAGATCAAAGTGATATGCAAATGGGCGGGGCCTGAAAGGCGGGGCAGAGAGCAACTCGCCAATAATTAAGTTGCAAATATGCTTTGTGGACGTACGACTTTTGTCTACCGATTTGACAGCTGACAGTTTAGAGCCCATTAAAGCGCCTCTTAAGCAAATGTCGTGTTAATTGTTTTCATTAAAAAAGCGACGCATTTCATTTGCATTTTAAAAATGGGAGACGCTTCATAGCTGGCATAAAATAAGTTGGAGTATTAAATGAAGTGAGTGAGATAGAAGCAATATGTTTTAACGAAAGCAAACTCCACTGAAAGTACATAAAGCAAAACAAAAGCAACAAACATGTTATATTGAAGAATTGATTTATTGCTTAAACATTATCAATAATATCACTTAGGTGCTAAACAATTGTAATGAGTTTGATAAAATTTGCTGACTTTTTAACCAATCCATAAATACATAAATATACATATAATATGTACTTAGTTTAATGCAGAATATACTTTATGTATATATGCACTTGTCGATACTACAAATCCAACTGATACATTTACAATTCGCAATGCAGATTTAATTATTCCTATATGCGAATCTGAACTACACATTTGGTACTAGCTAGCTGTAATATAGAGACATATACACCTAATAGATTGATATATAATGTGCATCTTATAGATCTAACATTTAGTTATCAAACAATTGAATATGTTTATGTTAATTATTTACACTTTTATACAAATAAAATTGACATAAATTCGCTCAAAAAATCACACATACTAAGTATATATATTTGCATATAGCCGAGGTGCACACAGGCGTAGACATAGATCGGGAGTTTCCTTACTAATTGGATTGGTACTGATTATGTATATATATATATATGTGTGTGTGTGTATATATATATTTGTGTATATTGCACAGGTTATTGTTGAAACCATTTGGTGGGTTTGCTGGTTGACAAGTAAGTACTAGATTATTTGCGTCCGCATCCTAGAAAATTCCATTCAATGCACGCACAGCACTACCCAAAGTAGTGCAACTGAGCTCCGATAAGGTATGAGCTTCAAGTTCTTGCGCGGTTGAAACACATTGCAGTCAATCGATCAACAGATCTGTGCTACTCAAACTTGTGGCAGACTTTGTCGAAAGACTTTTTGTGACAACACCAGCCGCTGAAGTTGTTGCAGTTGTAGAGGCTGCTGTTGCTACTGTTGCCGTACAACTAGCCAGATTTTCCGCATAGTATCTCTGTCAAAATACCTTGGCTATGAATGGAACATTCTCAAGAGCAGCTGCCGTCAAGCGTTGGTGTTGTTGATGTTGCTGTGGATGTTGTTGATGCTGCTGTTGTGCGGGATGGGTCAATTGAAGGAACGGTGAGCTACCGGCATATTCACCATGCAAACCTGCTGGGGGAGCATGCAAGTGTTGCAGATGATGATGAAAGTTAGTGGGTGGTGGCACTGCTGTCGATGTCTCCTGATAGGGTGTTCGTGTCCAAGCTGGGTTGCTGGCCTCGCCGCTAGACAATGGTGGGGTGGTAACATTGATCGGCGGCGATAGACTGCCCGAAGAGGAGTCCGGCGTTAGTTGACTAGTCTGACTGTAGTTGGAGAGTGGTTCCCGTCGAGTGTAGACCCGTCGGCGTTCATATGCCGGCGGTTGATCATCATCAAGGCAATCGTTGCCAATTTCGTGCAATTTCCTCATGTGCTTCTTCAAGTCGAAGTTGCGGCAGAAACCCTTAGCACATACCCGGCAAGTGTAGGGCTTTTTATCGTTGTGCGTGTGCATGTGAAAGGTTAGATTGTAGATCTGGTGGAAAGCCTTGTTGCAGATGCTGCACTTGTATGCCTTCTCGCCACTATGCGTCAGCTTGTGATTCTTGTAGTTGCCCTTCTGGTGGAAGCCCTTGCCACAGTACTCACAGACAAAAGGCTTATAGCCGGCATGGATGCGAGAGTGGGTGTTGAGCGTTGAGCTGCGATTGAAGGCCTTGCCGCAGGTCTGACACTTGTGTGGCTTCTCCGAGGTGTGTATGATCTTGTGGCGACACAGTGTGGATGCCTGCCTGAAACCCTTGCCACACACCTTGCACACAAACGGACGGGCGCCCGTATGTACCGGCATATGCCGAGTTAGATTATAGTGTGCATTGAAGACCTTGCCGCACTCCAAGCACGAGAAGGTCTTAGGCTTACCGCCATTGGCCGAGCCCGGACTGCTGTTGTCCTCCAGCGAGCCATGAGGCGATGGAGAACGCGAGCGTGGTGCATGTGCAATGGGTGGTGCCAACGTGGGTAAGTTCAATGGTAGGGTCAATGGCGGTGTGGTAAGATCAGTTTGTGGTGAACGCTTGCGCTTGAGACTAGCATGTTGCGGTACATGTGGCGTACGTATCGGAGACTTCTCTAGACTTTGTTGTGTTGGTACTGCTGTTGGTGGTGGCTGTTGCTGTGATTGAGCCACTGCTGCTGCAGCGGCAGCAGCAGCCAGTGGATGCCCCAAATTGCGACGCAGTGACTGTGAATGATGTAGCGTGGCATTGAGGGAGGCTGTGAAGCTGCTGATATGCGCAGCACTCGCCAACGTCTGCTGTTGAGCAGTCAATGCGGCATATTGTGCAGCAGCTGCAGCACACATCAGCTGATTGGGTGCATAGTAGAGAAGAGGGTACTGCGAGAGTAGCTCCTGATGTCTTGTGCTAACAAATTGTTGCACAGCCGAAGCTGATGCTGATGCTGAAGCCGAAGCGGCGATTGTAGCTGAACTGGAGCTCGCTGATCCTGGCACATATTTCTTGAAAGCCGAATCGTAATTAATGGCAGCCATAACAGTTGGTTCCTCATCATCATCACCAGTAACCTCTATGGGACTGCAGGATCGCTCGGAATCCGGATATATATCCGCATTAGGTTGATCCTCTTCCTGCAATTGTTGCTGCTGTTGTTGTTGTTGCTGCTGCTGTTGGATGGTTATAGCTAGTGGCTTATTGTCCGGCTCCATGATCTTGGCAATGGAGAACTTTAAGGGACAAGAGCGCTTGGCATCGCTGCTGGCTGTATTAATTTGATTGCTATCACTTGCGGCGGTTTCCATGATGGGACTCTTCGATGGCGGCATCATAGCGACAACTCCCAATGGACTACACGGTTGCATGCCACGCGGACTCTGCAAAATATAGAGAGAAGAAAACAAAGGTAAGTCACAGCAGCTCGATGTGGTGTGTATGCAAATAAGCAACGGGTTATCAATTAATATATAGCATACGCCTTCTCCAAGCGCTGACCCACTCAAGTAGAACTAATCGAAAAAAACAAACAAACGCAGCATCGTCGCAGGGGCGTGCCATGACTTATATTCCCATTCCCAATCCTTTCCATGTGTATATATTGGCAAGTCTCAACGGGAGGACGGACACACACACACTCCACACACTCTACTCTCTTTGTGGCTGCCCAGTCAGCGGGTTGCAATTAAAACAAAACCACATAAATCATGTAAAAATTATGTAAAATACGACTAAAGAATTCGTGATTCTCTTAACCCGTGCGTTTCTTTCCCCACGCTCGACTAAACCGGAACAATGGACCCAACCAAAGTAATCAGCAGGCATCAGGTCAACTCTTTCAAGTCTGGCACAGCATATTGCCAAAAAATCATTGCAACTCAACAATCAATCATAACACACACACGACAAACGATGCCTAAAGTCATGGAAACATATTTTTTAGCGCGGGTCTTCTCGCAAATTTCTTTTATTATTTGCACCTCTCATCAAATTGTTTACACTTGAGTGCAAGTGTAAAGTCTTCCATCGCACAACTTGGTCGCCATCTCCATCTCCATGCTAGTGCTTCCTCAAGTGTTAATAATGGGCGACATCCGTTTTCAGTTTTGGTTATTGGGCTTTAGCTCGGGTCTTTAATTTTACCACTGACTGTGGCTTTACACATACATACATATAACCAACCCACTGTGACTGCCGTTTTTAATTAACTTGATTTGACGCCTCAGTAAGTAGCTCCTCCTCAATGCTGTTTGCGAAGCTGGGAATAGTTTCTCTGCTGTCTGCCTTATTTCCAAGTGCTTTTAATTCTATTAGATTGCGCCTTATGAGGGCGGCTCAATTTTAACCCTGATCTCAGCTTTCAATTGGATCTTGACACTTGGTTTATTAAAACTTACACATATTTGCATGCTAAGTTTGGTGTTTATTTTAATCATATAAGTGTTTCATTGGCCACTTGACAAGCTACAAAAAGTGACTTCAACAAGACCTTATTTTTTTAGTATGGTGAATAAACTTTTAGCTGAAAGGCAGATATAATAGTTAAGGAACTGCAAAGTTTTTCCGGAAAAATCGCTGAATATTTTAATCGAAAAATAAGCACAATGTACAAAACTTTTCCAAACATTTATAAACGAATATCAAAGGTAAACTTTAATAAACTATTAATCTATTAAGGAGTCAAAGACATTTGAAGAAATGCCATAAGTTCCTTCTTGATTTCTCCTTTTTCATTTAAACAGATGCTTTAGATCTTTAGAATCTTTTTAAAAAACTGAGTTAATCAACTGCCTAACTGCATATATTTTTTGTAGCTGGGCCACTATAGTTTATAACTTTGCCGTTGCATATAACTCTTTCTTAAATTTATCACTAATATATATATATTATTCAGATACGTACAAAGTAAACCATATTTAGGCGCTGCCTAGATGTATCCAATTTGTTTGCGCTGCTTTGATTTAAAAAGTTCTTTACCAATTCACATTAAACTTTCAATACAATTAATGTATCGAAGATATTTTTTTGTAAGTTGTTTTGTTCACTTGTTAACTTGTTTGATTTTTTTCAAGTTTCAAAAGTTATT
The DNA here is from genome assembly GCA_018904305.1 of Scaptomyza montana. Taxonomy (NCBI): domain Eukaryota; kingdom Metazoa; phylum Arthropoda; class Insecta; order Diptera; family Drosophilidae; genus Scaptomyza; species Scaptomyza montana. The sequence continues at coordinate 5,618,330 of JAEIGR010000004.1, forward strand.
TTGTTCACATTAATGTTTTTTTGTACGTATTTACGTAATTTTCGAGACACTAACGCAGAGAGAGAGAAAGAGAGTGTGCAAAGAACAATGTTCCGCACAGACTGAGCGACCGAAGCGGAATGAAAGCAAACACGTCGCAGTGTGGCCTTAAGAATTATGAAAAGGACTGTCGTCGCAGGACTCTGAGTCTGACTGGGCCTGTTAACTGAGCAAACTCGTACTTGAGGGGTGCGGAAAAACCACCCCTATAAATATACATGCAGTTGGCTGTCATTTGGTTGAAGCGAGACAGACTGAGCAATAGTAGCAGGCAAAAGGACTACGGCAACATCATAATGACGTTCAGATTGGATGGGGAAACAACAACAAAACAAAACGTTTGACGTTACTGTTGCTGTTAACGTCGACGTCGTTGTCGACGCTAGCGCTGCAGCCGGCAGCGACGTCAACCGCTTTATGAATTTCACACACAAAATGTCGAATTGGAATAATATACGAATATACTACCAAGAGAGCCCGCCCCTAAAATATTTATGTATACACGATGCGCAGAAGTGCGAGTGAGTGAGAGGGAGCGAGCGAAAGAGATGGCTAGCTAGAAGAGGCTGGCTGTCTGCTAAAGGAGGAGGGATGAGAGTGGTCGAGAGTGTTAGCCTAGGTAACGAAAACGTATCCGTGACACGGGGTGCTCCTTGTCAAGCGGGTGGCATCCACACAAAGTGGCAACCAAAAAAAAATAAAAAAACTATGCTTGGCCGTATTCTGTTCACACTTGATTTGAGTTCCCTTTTGCGCCCCCAAGCAGATTCTACGAGCATTTCCAAAGCAAGATGCGCAGCCAGACACCGAAATGGCAGCGCCTCTGGTCGACCACTCAAAAGAGTTGACGTTGCCTCTTTCACTTGTCCAAACGAGCCAGAGACCGAGCCCAGAGCCCAGAGCCCTGAGCCCACTCTCATGCACCTCGACTTCATCTTTTCCTCCTCCTCCTCCTTCGTTTACTTCTCTGATCCTCCAGTGTGCAATTCCTTTGTTATGCATTTCAATTGCCGTTTGGCATTTCGTTTTATCAGTGTCTTTGTTTGCACATCTCTTTCTCTCCCGCTCTCTCTCTCTCTCTCACCGATGTAAACCCTGTACACTTGGCGCATAATAGCAATGGCGTCCACCATTACCTCCTCCAGGTTGTACTTCTTCGCTCACTTTCTACCCGCCTTGGTAAATATAATCTTATATTCATTTTGATGATATCGCACAGCGGCAGCGTTGAATTTCTTGATTCTGTTTGCTCTTGGAGTTTCCCGTCCACGTTCACGTCGAAATGGCAGCGAAGTAACGCGTTGCGGCTATTCTCCAATCCTCACTGCTGCCAGAGTCAAGGCTGTAATGCGGCTGCAGTTAGTTGAGCAGCTTGTAGTACCAAAAAGCCAAAAGCACAACCTAGCAAGGCCAAGAAGTAGACAGAATGGCTGTCTAACAAGCGGGACAAGGATAACTGACTGGCAGACAGACAGACAGACATCACAGTGTCACCAGCGTCATTTTGATGCATTATTACGTAATCGTTGGGTAAAAATACATTAGCAAATAAACGAAGCAACTTAACACTCGACATTTGCACTTGATACATTTTAGTCAAATTGAACTTATGTGTTGGTTCCGTTTAATATGAGAAGTAAAGTTAAACTTTCATCAATATAACTTTAAAACAGGGAATGAAAATTGATTGTGATTAGAAATATTATTACTTTCAGTTAGTTTTACACATTTAAAAAGAAGTTTTAATGCAAAACATTGAGTACCAAAACTTTAAATAATTTAAAATTAAATCAAACTTTAAAATTAATGCAAACTTAATAAGAAACAAAACTATAATTTTTTTGACCTGGAGGTGATTTATGGAACCTATACCTATATTTCCCTCTCTCTCTCTCTCTATCTCTCTCTCCCTCGCTCTCTGCCTTACTCTTTCGCTCTTTCATCCCATCTCTCTCTATCTTAACAAATGGCTTGCCCTTCTACTCTCCATCGCATTTGCACTTTTCATATTTTATTTTTGCACATTTTGCAGCAATTTTTCAAGTTTTACATTTGTGCTTGCAATTTACTCATTGCATCCTTCTCTTATCCTTCCTTCCTTAACGTTCTGCTGCAGACTTTGCATTAATACAGGGACTTTGGCTTTTTGTGTGTGTTTGTCTGTGTGCTCGGCATGTTTGCACGGCTTTTGTGACCTGGCGCAGGCCATTACTGAGAGAGAGAAAGAGAGTCGAGGTGCACGACCAGGACGTCGAAACCTGTCGAAGCCCTGGAGGAGTCAGCAGTCAGCTTTTCAGTGTTGACAGTTTTGTTGTTGTTGTTTTTGTGTGAATGTCCAGTTTGTTCGTTGTTGTTGTTGTGGAAAACTGACTCGTCATTTTATAGTGCAGCTTTTATGTGTATGCCTTTTTGTTGTATGTTGTAGCGAATGTATTTAGCTAACTAAATGCAAACTACACATTTCTAAATTACAGTTAACAAATGAAAATTTGTTTGAACTCGTTTAGGGTTGAAGCTAATTTTGTATGTATCCTAAACTATATTTTTGAAGCAATTGCAATTATTGCGATTTCTTTAATGAAACTGTTGGCTAGATTAAAACAATACATATTAAAATGGGAACTTCATTTATTTAAAGTAAAACTTATTTTAATATCCTAGCATGATGCATCTTCTTTCCAATACAGTACTTATATATATGTATGTACATATATTCAGAAGCAGTCTCATATGCATGAACCTATTCAATGAGAGAATAATTGGTGGGTGTTGTGGGGAATTAACCTCTTAATGAACTAATTTACTAAAGATTAGGACAGCAAACAAAGGCGACCACAGCTAATTGCGAGCCAGGCAAAGAAGCAGGAAAAAACAAGAGAGAAAGTATAGGAGTTGTAGAACATACTATATATATGTATATAGAACAATCAACAGGCACGCAAAGCTGATTCAACGCCTGGACAGAACTGACACGGAATCGTCTTGGGTAGCTATTGCTGCTACTAATTCTATGATCTGAGATGGGAACGAAACAATTTGCAAGGCGGTTAATCTATTTAAACGCGCCAAATACTCGCGACACAATGGGAAAATCTAACAGAGTGAGAGAGTGAAAGAGAGAAAAGAATGAAGAAAGAAGACGAGCATGGTCGAGTGCACAGATTTAAGGATAGAACGGATCAAACGGATCCGAATGGCCGAAATGCGTCTATTGAAAACAAAAGCGTAAACTCGTCTAATTGCGCTCGTATGAAGGACCACAGGGCAACAGAACCTGCCGCGCATGCTCAAAAGCCGATTGTAGAACCAAGGGACCAACTCAGCAAGGACTAAGAGAGAAGAAGCTGCTGGCGAACATCCCTTAATCTGTGTCGGTAATCGTTAAATGCCTACAATGAGCGGGCGAAATCTTTTTGAACTTTTACAAGCGAAAAGAAGGTTAGCAAAATATTATTATAAACCTTCTTGCTTTGGGCCCGCAATGTTCATGTGTGCTGTTTACTCTTCAATGAACTCAAAACATTTCAATTTCACAATCGTAATGCCAAACATTATTCACAATAGACAGCAGACTCCTCTCCACCTTCTCGTCGTCGTCGCTAATATAGCGATTTACAGGATTACATCAATTGTGAAATTGGTCAAACACCGCAATTGTTTCATTTGCCAAAACGGATATTAGTTGCTCGGACACAAATACACCCACGCCACTTACACATACAAACGCACATATATAATGTGTGTCCACCCATCAAGTTGTTCTGCCCAGCAGCTGTTGAGTTTCCCTCAAGTACGGAGTATGAAACTCCTTTGTGGTCATGGATCCTATAAGCATTGTGTATTGTTATTGAGTTTGTTGGGTCAGTAGCTCACATGGTAACTAACACACACACACACATGACCACAAGTTACAGCTTGACATATCCCGCAAATGTATCTCATGGATACATTGCTGGCTATCTCTAGTTCTTATACAATGCCTTGTAATCGCCATGGCTTACTGCAGATTATGTAAGTATCTGGACGACAAGGTTCATGCAAATGTGTAGCATTGTTTGGCAACGCTTTGATTTTGTGTGTTTTTCATTGGAATTTGTAATAACTCGTAAGTAGAACTGGATTTCAATTTGAAGATTAATTTTTAATAGGTCCGGGCAGGTGTGTAGAGCTGTGGGCTAAGGTGTGAATTATAAATTGTTTTAGTGGTTAAGTACAGCGGTAAGAGATAACGAATTCTACGATGATCTTACTGGCGGAACTGTGAAAAATCAGTGGCTTAGCTTAGATTTTAAATTTATTTGACGAAGTTTTGGGTTGATATTTTATGCAAATTAGAAAAATAAATATTTTATTCCCAATTCCCAAGCTCTTACAATCCTTACCATATATGTATATGTTCCTCAACATAAAGTTAATTCTACATATATAAAGAACAGGAATAAAATTAACTCAGCTGTTTTAATTGATCGGCAATATGTAAATCTCATTTTAAGTATCACTTAAGAAAATACAGTTCTTAATACTTTTCTGATTTTTCGCAGAATAAATAAAAAGCGCAACTACTAGCTCAGAAGATTGGATTAAAATCGTTAAATAACCAGTTCGCTATCTAATCGCATTACAAGCTTAATCTTAATGCATTTGACATTTGCGAAAACTAAAAATAAACAAAAACGGTAGGTAAAATAACTCATATTTCGTTTAGAGAGTTAAAACCTTCACATCCAGATTGTAGAAACATGAAATATGTTTTTAATTGACACTAATAGGCTTAATGCGCATTAGCATAATTTGTGTGAAAATGAAATGTGGGACAAAGCCAAAAAGCGTGGCCGGAAACGTATGGAAATAACAGTAATACAGGCTTTAAAGCTTGCCCCTCCCCTTTAACTAAAAAGTCGAACGCATTTGGCAAATTGAATCACCCAATTTATTGATCTTGGCAAGGTCTAAAGGGTTGTTATAGGTCCACTAAAACCTGCCCCGTCAACCCTCGGTCATTTCTTATCAATTTTTTTTTGGGTTTCCTTGTTTTGGATGCAGTGGGTGGAAGGCATTGGTTTTTTTTTAGCGCTGTGTTGTTTTGTTTGAAAAGTACTTGTTTAATCGGTTTGTTTGTGACATTTCTATTGCTGCCCCTGCCAGCCATGTGACGGTTTGGTTCGAGCTTGGCCTTTGTTTACTTAGTGGTAGGCCTGACACGCGTTCAACGCTTTCAAGGCGTTCAACCCAAACCCAACCAAACCAAACCAGCCACCCAGCAGTCAAATAGTACTGAAAGAGTTTGCTGCTTAGTGTCGGCTAGTAGGTGTGTCTGTTTGTGGGTTTTTCCTCTCTGCTCATCACCATCACAAAATCCTAAACACAAAACCCGCCACAGCATATACAAAAAGTTTTCTGCTTTAGTCGTCTGTCCTTTTTGGGATGGGATGTTCTTCTGGGGTGGTGGGTGGATGAGGGGGCGTTGCTTAAGTGCTGCCAAACAAAAAGAACACATTTACGGGGATATATTCAACGACTTTTTCCCGGGTCTCAAATATGCTGCAGCATCAGGAGGCTGCTGTTGCTGGGAGAGTGTGAATTGTAATTACAGTGAAATCAGCTTTTGGCACTTGTTCAGATTCTTCACGCAAGCAAGCTGTGAACTGTGTGATGTGGGGTTGTCTTTAATACTGATGTAGTACATACATAGTACTATGTATGTATGTGGCTCCGGATTTGGCTTTGTTTGCTCTGTGATGTCCTCGAGTCTATGGAAGAGGCGGTACTCACAAGTAGAATTCGCACACATGCCACGTGATTTATTTCTTCCTAATTGGCTTTCCATGCGTATTTAGGCATTTATTTAACTCCAACTCCTGTCATATTTTCAGTGCATGCGTTTTGACAGCCAAACTCTTGATTTGATGTGTTGACTGTCGCGACAGTCCACATAGGGTGCGTTCTTTTTGGTTCTTTTCTTTCTATTATTTGGTTTTTTTTTTCGGTAGGTGTTACCGGAAATTGTGGTTTATCGAAGGGAAATTAAACGTTTTGACATCGGTTAACCGCTGCGTTGGCAAAACTTATTGATTAACGAAATTGAGTGTGAAGATTAGTGGCGGTGGGGAGGGAGATCCATCTGCTTGGAGTCTCTTAAGTGGACTTATGAGTAGAGAAGCTATTCACATAGGAAGCTTATACGATACGGAATTGCCAATTATCTGCATTTAGCTAAGCTTGTTTCATTTAACTTTGCTTATGGATGAACCCTTAACTGTTCTTAAGACATGTGTAAAAGCAATTCGTGAATGGGAAAATATCTTGTAAAATTATGTTTCTATGTCAATAGATCAATCTTTGCTTAGTGAAATATTAAAATCAAACATCGATTTCTTTTCAAGTCAACCCATTTTATTTTCTTTGGGAATTTTCTTTAGTTCTCATGCTTGAGTTTAACAATTTGCCAAATGAGGCTCTTTCTTCGCCTTTTTAATATTTTGCGGTAGGGTTCGTATTCTTGTTTAGTTTCTATTTCCTTGCGGCTAAACGACCTATCGTGTACCCTTTCATAATTTAACCAAAATATTTAAAGCAAATATTTTATATGCTGTGCATACATTTAGGCTCAATTAAGCAACTAATCATTGAAAACTACATGTCTAATCCTTTTGTTGCAGGCAGACCCAAATCCAATAATTACCCGGCTAATAAACACAATAGCCAACTTAAGAACTAAGAGCATCATCCTGATTGTCCTGCACCCACATTCAGGTAGCAGACTTCATTGTGTCGGCCAGGTTCAAAGATGAACAAAACACCTTTCTCATGGCTATAGGAAAATGTGCTGACAGTATTTTGACAGGCAAGAAATAATACCAAATAAAGATGGGAAATTATTAAACATAATTTTAGCAGCTCAACATTTTTTTCGGATACGGATTGCAAATTTTTCGAACATTGTGCAACCAGAATCGATTCAATTCACTGATAAGTTGGCTAATTGATGTGTTTGACCAACAGCTGTGGTTTGCGCTTGAACAAATCGATGTAAAAACATTTCATTGTTTTCCTTACATAAGAAAGTTAAATATCAGCCGATATTCAGATACCGAACACATAAAGTTCTTGCAAACTAGATAATGTAGATCTTAACAATACATAGGCGAAAATAGATATTGCTCAAGACATTTACATATCAGCAACACTCCCAACTTTCTTGTTCGATATCCTGTTCACGCCCAGATTGAAGTGGATGTCAAAAAGCCAACTGAATGTGTCATAAGCAACACAAGCTAATAATAACTACTTAAACATCACATTACGGTCAACGATGTCCTCCCCAAACAATGCCCTCATACTAGTTACATGACCGGAAATAAGTAAAAGCCAATAAATCACCCACAGAAAAAAACAATGCAGCAAATACTAAAAAGAACCTTGTAAGTATGATACAAGCAACAAATGAACTAGAAAATATCCTGTAAACAATTTAATGACAAGAAATCAGAAAGTAATAAGAAAATTAATATTCTGTACAATATTTTTACATGTTTTAATAACAAAAACCAGAAAGGAGAATGTAACCATCTAGTGCTTGCTTAAACAATATACACTACTATAAATATTAAGAAGAGGGTATAGAAAACACACAACGAATAGAGGCGCAAACAAAATGTTGAAGGACCAAACAAGACAAACAACAAACATTGGCTGGACCTTGTTATACACCCAATCCACAACAGTGGGCGTTTCCCAACCCCAACTCTATTGTTTCGGAATGAGTGTCTGAGTCTGAGGCTGAGTCTGAGTATGGCTGGCTACCGGAAGATGAGCTAATAGAACGCGTGCCGGGAGCGACGTTCAATTTGTTGCAATTATAATTGTATTGGCTGTTTTGGGTCTTCGGTCGCGTGTCGCATATTTATTGGGTAGGTGAATGTCATAATGTTGCGTAATGCGCTTAACCGCAGTTTTTTAAACGCGGGCACTGAGCACAGAACATGGTAATAATGTCCTCGGGGTCCCAACAAAAAAATGTCGACACGCGCTTCGGGCTTGGACCGTTTGACTTGTCCTGTTTGCAGGTTGTTAAGGACTCTCAACCCTCTCAAAAGGCGACATGCATTTGTCACACGGAAGTGTTAGTGTTGCTTTTGTTGCTTTTTATTACAGGAAGTACATATTTTTCCGCTTAGTCTATTTTTATTTTGAGCTGGTCGCCGTCAAACTTATTTTGTGATACGTTCACTGAAAGTGTGTGAGTTTTTTTTTTCAAATGTGCGAGAAATTCGTTGAATACGATAAGTGGCTAAATATTTGTAGACTGAAAAAAGGGCCAAGAACGCTGGGAATCGTGACGCCAGCTAATTTGGTTAAATAAAAAAAAGGAGTGAAGCGATTGAGACTACAAAGAATATGTTGGCAATTAGAAAGTAAGCAAATAACAAGCGGCAATTGGTCTAGAATCAAAGGTATCATGGGAAATCTGAAAACATTAACGGAGTAAGCTGGAGGTTCTATTCTTCCGGTGTTTGGTGCCGCCTGGAAGTACTATGTTTTAAAGTCTAAAATAATTCTACAGTAGATTTCTTTCTTTTGAATCAGCAAGATATAAGACATTCATCCTAAAATCAAAAGCATTCGTTTGGAAAGATCTGCAGGAATGTCAAAGAATAACAAGCCCATTTTGACTTACTACTCAGCAAGCAAAACATCGATAATCTATTTAACCTACAATCGATAACATTCGTGCATTCAAGCACAAAGCTCGCATCTCTATTTTCTGCATAACTAAAAAATAAAACTGAAGCTAAAGCAAATCTAGCACGAGCCAAATTGTTATCCAAAAGTTGGCGATGAGGGCGACAAAAATGACAACGAAAGTAAAGCACACACAAGAACCGACAATTAATGAGCAGTTGTTCCGTTTGCAAAAGCACAAAACAAAGACAGTGCAAAGGAGCAAAGGACAACTAGAGCAACTGACAGCACAAATGAAAAAAAAAGAATGCTTGGGAGAATACAATGCAGTAAGTTAAACGCCAAAAATAAAATAACGCAAAGCATATGCATTTAATTTAATATTGAACAAAGCAAACAAATGAAAGCATAAGATTTCGCTTTCAATTACAGCGAGACCCAGCGAGGCCTGTGCTAGGGGTTGAGGGAGTTTGCTTGCTTTTGCACATTTTGACAGTTTACGTGAATATAATTAACAGGAAGCCGGCACACGCGCCAGACGTAACAGCCGATTCCAAGTCGCTGAGTATCTTTGGCAAGGATCGCGTGTCAACAACCGTAGAGATATGCGAGAAAAAGGAAAAAGCGTTTCCGCTGCCGAAAGCGAAATCGAATTTGAAAAGCAGAGCAATTGCAAAGCGAGACAGCGAAATCAAATGTCAGACCGAAGGACAAGGTCTAGGTAACGCCCAAGAGAGGCAACCGGTTTCTCAACAATCAACAAATAATGATGATCATCAAGCATTAAGAGAGGAGTAAACAAGTACAGTGTGTGTAGAGAGTAAGCCACCATTTGATTATCCTTGCCCACTTAGGGCAGCTGCGCGCCTGGGCCAAAGAAGAACAATCTTGAGCCAACAATTGTTCATCCGCGCACATTGCTTCCTGTCTTGATGCTCAGCCGGCGTATTGTGTGTCCCGCCACCGGAAGGATCAACAACAACAACAGCAGCAGCAGCAGCAGACGTACTACTAGCATTAATATTATAGCACGAGGTTACCATCGGAATTTCTGGAGGCGTAGGCAACGTGTGTGTGTCGCATATGTAGCAATTAAGTTCTCCGATCATAATGATGATAGAACATGTGCAAATCTCAGCAGCAAACGCGTGCCACAATTCGAGTCTAAGACGGGTTTCTTGAGGAGGAGGCGTCGTTTTGGGAACTTGGGCGTCTTTGTAGGGGCGTTGCGACTGCTGCATAACATTTGCACAAGACTTTGTAGTCACCCCATCTTATTGGATTGCCTCGCATAACGGCAGCTGCCGTTATTCAGATTCATATTTAATAATTGTACAGTTTCAAGGATGTATGGTAAGTATTTGAGAAATATGAACGGTTATTTAAACCTTAAAGCCTTAGTCCTCCAAGCAAAGCTCGGTAATACTAGCTAGTAAAAAGACTTCTTCCACTTGAACCCAACTCTTCCTCCAGCCATTTAAGGGCACCTGCCACTGGCAGTAGCCAAATGCACATACTTAGCATTCCGATTAGTCCAAGCTAATTGACAATGCCGACTACTTGAATGCTCAATGAACATAACAATGGGGCAACTCCCAACCCAAGTCAAAGTCATGGCAACAAGAGCAATAAAATTTAATATCCGTTTCGAGTGTGCGATTTGCGCTAAAAAAAACGTTTACATAATCTGCCCGGACACTGAGCAAGGAGCAGGGAGTCCAATATAGTAAAAACGTCGGAAGGAGCAGATAAATCAAGTCACGCGTCAAAGTGAGAAAACTCCCCAAAAGGGGACACTGCCGAATAAAAAAACAACAGGCAATGAGATAAAGCACAGATAAGAACTTTGACTTTTTAACTGTAGACAGAAAGAAGAGAGAGGAGATTTTCACATTTCGACGATTACTCTATTAGGCAAGGACTTGCTTTTACTGGTTCTGGTGTTCGATTTGATTAATTTGTTAACAAACTAAAAGTAGCAACAGCCACAACACACTAACAACAGCAACAACAACAACACCAAACGTTGAGTGATTGCAAAGAGTCACGTTACGAAATATATTCGGTGAACAACCCTGAATAAACTGAATAAACTCACCAAGTATCTATGCTGGTTGAGTTCTATAGTACTTATTAGCCAAAAGCGCATGAAGATCACAGTGGGCGATAAAAGTAACACGGAACCGAGCGTAAAATGCAAATGCAAATGCAAACGAAAATGAAAATGAAAATTCGAAACGGGTAAATTGAGCACTTGAATGCCTCGTTCTAACTTCAGATAGTTAAGACCCAAAGGGTCTCTGCATAATTTAAAATCCTTTAAAACAATTGCTTACATACTATTCTGTTATATTGATTGGGTTTATCAAAAAAAGGCTGCAGCTGCAACGCTAAAGAAAGTATTCAAGTTCAATGTGTGACATACATTCATGCATGCATATTTATGCTTGCTACAAACATATGTACATTGTGTGTAGTATTTGTATCTGTAGAGAGCAGCGCGAAATTTCGAATCTATAAATACTTGTACGCATATTTAAATAGCTGTTTCTCTGTTGTGTCCCAAATTGGTTTGTTGACAAACGATGCATTGTCAGGCATGTTTGAAGACCGCTCTTATATCAATAACACTTTTGATAAAGTAAAGTTGTTTATAACAATATTCAATACTATTATTATGCTCTTGTTGTAGCAACTTATTGGGTGCTAAGACGCTATATGATGATTAGACCCTTTAGCGCAGGGGATAGCGCGTTGGACTTCTAATCCAAAGGTCGCGGGTTCGATTCCCGCAAGGGTTGATTATAACGACAGATGTATTTTTTAGAATATTTTTAAGAAGCAAAATCTTAGTACCTTTCGATCATTCAGACCAACTTTCTTATATCGAAGTTTTCTACATGAAAAATCCATTCTTTATTACAAATGTTCTCTCTATTGAGTTTTTTTTATATGAAAGATCGACCGTATAATTATTTTAACACCATATAAATTACCAATCCAATTCTAAGCATACCTCATTAAGTTAAGCAAACAAAAAGTGCATATTTCAAGTTTGAATTTCCAATTTAAAACCCTGTCATTAAAGGTTACAGATTCTCAAAGTGGAAAGCGCTAAATAAATTATTTGCCTTGTACAAATAATATGAATAAGGAATGTACAAGATAGTATAGCAAAATCTCAGTGCACAATCAAGCAACCAACCGAATCCCCTGAGGCTCAAACACAAATACAAGAGTCGGGCTTATATATACATATTTGTATGTTGAAATATTTCTCGATTTAGATCAAGCGTAAATTGCAACAGCTGTCAAGTGGCTGTAACGGCGGTTTTTCCATATCTGTTAAGTACACAGAACAACTAACAGCCTATTAAATTGTTTACATGCCCAGCACAAATATTGACAAAAGATGCGCGCGTAACACCAACCAACCAACAGGGGGTTGATTTCTTTATACAAAGACAATAACAACACACAAACATACATGTGTATGTGTATGTATATGAGTATTGCATCTGGTTTTGTAATGATACCCAACAATAAAACTAAAGGTAGCAATTTGTTGTCGCTCGTCAAATTATCAGCCTGGCACGCGAAATTCTCAAAACAAAACTAACTAACACGCCACACAAATCACAAATCAAATGACGCCGACGCCATTTTGTTTGACTTCAAATGTGCAATTCGCAGCAAGAAAAAGACTAGTTATACTACATACTACAATATTGCTCAGTAGACCAGCAATTTACAAGTTGCAACTTGTTTCTGTTGTTGTTGTTGTTGTTGTTGCGTTTAAAAATAAATTCCCATTTATTTATACTGTAATTTGCCGACAGGCGGGCTAAGCCCCCGCTTTCCGCTCCGGCAGATTGTAATTTAACATTTCAACTGGTTGTCTGCCAACGGCGTTAGCATGTTGCAATGAAGTCAGGTAGCAAAGCATATAAGGCAATATAAGCTGTGAGCACATATTTAAAATAAAACACAAAAAAAGAGCAGCTAGAAGCTTTGTTCCTTTCGAAGCTAGGAAATATAGAACAACGAACTGAAATTCAATTAAGTGCTAGTTCTTGAAGCAATGTTTTTATTGTACGACAGTAAAGCTTCAATAGTTGAAGATATACAATTAGAAAAATGAAAAAATTAAGTATTCGCCCCGTTGTAGCTGCATGCATTAAAAAAAAGAGCAGAGCCGGCTGAAAATGAAAGCAGCTGCAAAAGGAGCACACAAAAGGCAGAGAGTGAGAGAGAGTGCGCAATGGAATCAGAGTAACTGCAATTACGCGTAATAAACAAAAGTTACACGGATCGACAACAACAACAACAGCAACATGCAGCAAAATAACAGGGGCGGATTCTGTACAACAACAAAACGAACTAAAAAAAAAAAAAAGGAACGCATACTTAATTGCTGGTTTTTCAAACGAACGAACCACGCTGCAAAGTCCCGCTACTATTAAGCAGTCATAGTAACTGTTGTTGTTGTTGTTGTTGCACAAGTTCAAAACCTTTTGCGCACTTGAAACGCCAAAGCGATTGCAATTTTAAGGGTAGAGTCGTTGAATTCGGTTCAATGGGATCGCCAACGGAGCACAGTTGTTTCCCAAAAACAAATGGCTACACACAGAGCGATCCCATGTACAACGTGTTCAAAATTGCAACAAATCGTCCAGAGCCCTCAGCAGGAGCAGTAGCTACATTATGCCCCGTTGCCACATCAACCCCTTTTGTTGCACCCAAAAAACACAAGAACGCAAAAAAAAAACAGAGCAACTATCCATAAAATGGTTGACGTCTCGCATTTTTTGTTGCCTCCCGTTTATTACATGAGCATCGACAGGCGGGCATTGAATGATGGCGCGGGGAGAAGGGGTAGAAGGTTATAACAGTGCTGCATAGCATTTAACTGCCAACGTTGCCGAAAGGCAAATCCAAAGAATTTCTATCTAATAAAGTTCCATATGTACAAGTCTATCGATGCTGCTGCTGCTGCTGTCCCTTATTAGACATAAATGTTTGATTGTGTTGTTGTTGCATATTATAAATGAGGGTGCCTGCCCATGAAAGTGTGTGTAAATGGTCGTTGTTGGTGTTGTTTGCTGCTGGTTGATGCTATTTGCTGGTGGTTGATATTCCGTTTCCAAACTTGTTACAATTTATATGACGACTGTTGCTCAAGTGGTGCTCGCGAGATTTAAGTTTTTTATGGATGATTAAATATTGATATGCTTAATAAGCTTGCATTAATTAGAAAGGATTATTGTATGAGTGTTTCGCCGAAGATCGTTTTAAAAATGTATCGGTTTGATAATCAAACTAATACTAATAAGTTAACTTACCTTAACTTTCGCAAAGGATCAAGGATTTTAACCCATTTATTTTAAGTGTCAAAGTTGTTACGTTTTGCTAGCAGTCAAGTTTTCTTTTCACAAATGTTTGGAAAGAGTCGCATGTGCATTAATAAAAATAAATAATAATCAACTGTTCTGAAGCGTACTTCAAATGACAATCAAAAGCCAAATATTTACATTAACCAACACACACACTCACAACTGTATATCGAGGTTTAAAAAAAAGGAGAGAAATGAAGAAGGAGAGTTCGTTTGCATTGGGATAAGTACTATGAAACGAAAACCAGAAACTCCTCACCCGCAAATCTTTTGTCAAAATATGAAACTTCAAAACAATTACCTCAGCCAAACTCGGCAAACTGGCAAGCACTTGAGTACATAGTATACTATGCATATACCATATAGCATTGGAGAGTAGCAGGAGTAGTTGTTCCTGGTCCTGGTCCTGGTCCTTGTGCTGATCCTGAATACGTAGCCACCGCATGCGCAAACAGAGCAAATAAACAATTAAAATGTCACAATGATTGCCGTCGTACCCGTGTCAGGAAATCAAAAAACCACGAAAAATCGGTAAATATATATGTAAGTTGAACCCCTTAAAAAAGAAAGAAGAAAAAGGAACACACAGCCTCAGCACAGAAGCATTTTATTTACTTATGTGCCAGGACTTTAGAATGTGAATTTGTATTTCAAAAGCGCATTTTAAACAACCACGTGGCGGTGTCGCCGACTCAACGGCGTCTAACCGTAAGACATTTTAACCACTCAAGCGAACCGGGTAAGCAATTTGCGAGGGAGAATGCCGTGTGTTAAGCAAGTCCTTGCTAAGGCAAAGCACAAACAACAAACTCAATGGCAGCGTCAGAAATCCCAATTAAAAATTGAAAAGCGCGCGAAGAAAAACGACATTTAAATAGCAGAAATGACTCGCAAGTTTGCGGCTACCACGCTGAGTGTACAACTTGGGCTCATCCTTCAACATCCTGCGCCTTGCACGCTGTGCGTCTGTGACATTAACAATTGATGGACGACGACAACTGACAGACGACACATGGCTTAAAGTTCAGCTGCAACCTTAGACACTTTCCATTTCATTTCATTCACACACACACACACACACACACATATAGTCTCAGGACTCGAGTCTCCACAGGCTTCTTGTCAAGTATTATTGTCGACGGAACTTTTTTTTTTTTTTATGCGACAGCCCAAAAGTAGCCTCTGGGGCAAATGAGCAGAATAGCTCAGCCATAAATGTAAGTGTTTGTGTCATCTTTTCAAATAAACTAAAAGCTTAAAAATTATTTTATATATTCATGCGTATATGTACTATTAAATAAACTATTTTCAAGCAAGTAAGCATGACAAAATATGTAAAACAAATTTATTTAGTTATAATTTGGTCCACCCTACAATGAGCTTCCTTTAAGAATTGCATTAAAATCAAATTTTCATAGTATATTTGTTGTGTCAACAAACGTTTTAAGCTTGATTAAACAATAATTATGATAAGTAAACAACAAATTTAACTTACAGCAAAATCTTCAAATATTTTAATGGTATTTGTTTGGTTAATTAAAATCCGTTTTTGATGTCTTTTCGTCTTAAGTTAATATTGAAATTTAATGTCAGAAAGTACTTCAAAGCGTTTTGTGGATCCTCCTTCAAAATTGGTGCTAGACTAATCAAGCCAAAAAATGCTGCAGGTCATGTTGACAACATCCGTGTGTTGGTTTAATTCGTTGTAGTATTTCTTAAGCGATTCCTCTATGAAATGCAACAACACACACAAAAACACACACACACAGGCAGGTGCCCACACTTAAGTGAAAGCTGTCCGTTTAATTTGCACCGGTGAGGAACCCTCGAAGGAACCATTAAAATTGCGACCGCGCGTTGTAGACGTCAATTTCGTAATGTAAATATTTTATTTATGAGTCAAAGAAAGTTAAGGTAAAACGCAAATAGGATACAAAAATGTGTTTGTATGCACGAAACTCCAGTCTTCGGTTAAGTTCTTCAAGGTTATTTACCACGTTGACTCAAACTTTCATGAAGACAATATTTTGAATTGATTTTTAGTTTTATTATTGTGATTGAATTTAAAAAAAAAAAATTCCGATTTGCAAATGCGTCGTAATTAAGTTGTCAACCGGGCTTGAAGGTAATCGTAATGTCTATAATTCGCGTATCGTTGCTTTCTCGGCCTTTTCTCACCCACGCATTGACCAAACTTTACTTTGCCACACACACACACACATCCGTACACAATTTCGATTTGCCGACGGCATCAAGCGTCAACGCCAAGTCAAAAGAATATAATGCGCGGTCATGCTCTCTCACTCTTACGTGACAGCCAACTACCGTTATGACGAAAAATGAAACAAACACGCAAAGCGGTTGCAAAACGTCATTATCATTTATCAACGTCATTACGCTTTGCTTTCTCTCCCTCTCTCTCACACTCTCTCTTGTTAGCACCAATAAGGCAACAGCGTGAGGCTGAGAGAGGCACAATATGTCTGCTATGCATGTGTTTGTGTGTGTCTTCTCTGTCGTTTTTTTGTGTGTGTGTGTGTGTAGCATTAACGCCATCGCAGGGCATCATATATGGATGGGATGTAGGGAGTTTATGTGTGAGTGACAGCTGCTGTATCTGCAGACTGTCCTTTTTCTAAGCAGTGCGTTCGTCCCTACGTCTGTCTGCCTGCCCACACCCTTGATTAGAGTACATATTTGTACTGCAATTTGGCGGCGCACGCTCCTCTTATGATTTGCCTCTTTTTGCGTTCTCATTTACACAAGTGAGTTTTTTTTTTTTGGTTTTTTTTTTTTGGGTGCCCCCTGTTACGATAACCTTTCCCGCTGCGCCATTATCGGGAGAAAATGCCCGATGTTTGAATGCTCAGGGCATGTGAAATGCGTATACATAAATGTAGATGCAAACATACACACTAGGTACAGATGTATAAAAGTATATTTTTATGTGAAAATTGATTCCGGATCCCAGATTTTCAAATCCTGTTCAAACTATGCCAAATAGGTGAGCACTTATGTATGTACATATATGTAAATAAATTCATACCATGTGTGTGATATGAAAATGCTGTGCATGGCGCACAAAAAGGCGATAAGTTGTTGTTCACCCTGGGAGATTTTGTAATCAAATAATTACTATAATTAGGCTGCAAGGCAATGCCTTCATACAAATATCAATGTACAAATTCCTTTAAAATTCCCATGACAACAAAAAGATCTCAATAAAAAATAAAAAGTTCATAGCTTTTTGGTTTTTAGGTCTGATTGGAACTTTTTAAATATTCATAAACTCTATTTACAAGTAAAATAATAATATCCTTTTATTAATAAATACTTGGTCTACTTAGTTTTTAAGAATAACTAAAAATAATCAACAAAAAAAAGGCGCAACATTTTCCGTGCTGCGAATATAATAAGCTTCGCTTTTGTTTTTAAGATGTTATGTAAAAACTTATGTGCACAAGTGAGCACATTTCTATGTAAATACATACACACAAACATATAAATATACATGTATATGTATGTACATAAATATAACAACAAAGTGAGCGAGCAAAACGGCAACGGCGACAACAAAATGACATCACGCCAGGTGAGTGCAAGGCGCTGTAAAAGCTCAACGCGTAAATAAATAAAACATCTACTATGCGTTTGTCAACAGCTACTAAAAACAGCAAGCAAGCAGGCACAACTTCATAATGAGCAATGGCCATGTGGGCGTGTGTTGTTGCAGCCCTTGCCCCTGTAGAGTCGGACAGCGCATGCGTCTCTATCTATCTATCTGTGGCTCACTCGTAAGCAAGCACCCATTTTGCTTTTTAACGGTGGGTGTGGTCTTTGCTCACTCACACACACACACACACACATTCAAGCATACCTACGGAGAAGACAGAACACATTGAACCGGTAAAAAAAAACACTTGATTAGCTTGCTTTTTTTTACAATTCGACGCTCTCATTTTCGTGGCGCTATCCTTTTTTCTCCCACATGTTGCAAAACACAAGTGAACATACGTTATGCTAAATATATTATAGTATATTAACAGCAAAGAACTATAACTCTATTTAGTCTAGTACATCGGCATTTTTTATATTAATCTACGCAGCTCCTACTTTCAAGAAAGGTATATTAAAATGAATAATAATACCTGCAAATTCTTTCAATATTTATTTTTCTTAAATAAAAAATCATCTCTGAGCTGTACTACCTTTAAAGACCTTTGTAAAAGTAAAATCTACTTCAAACTGAACAAATTTACAATTGTTTTATTTGGACATCGTTTGGCCAAATTAATTCGGCACGTCCCACTTATAAGTGCAGCAATTTGAAAAAGCGCACATTTTCAAGTGTGCAAATATGTTTTGTCCTCGTGTGTGCATTAGTCTCGCACCACTGCGTTGCGATTGTTTTCCATTGTTATGTGTGTGTCTTGCCTATCTTGTATGACAAAAGTCCAACTAACAAAAAAACAAAAACCAGGGTAGCTTTGACCCAATTCAAAAATAAAAACATATGAAAAATCAACCACACATCCAAAAACAATGAGAGGAAACGAGGTCTACTTGCTTGTATTTAATATCATATTTGGTTTGTTTTTGTTAACGACTTACTCAACAATGTTACAACAATCATACAAAAATTGAATTCTTTTTATGCGCGGCAATTCAAATAATCGAACTATCGATTTATTAATACCGATTGAGATTGACACATAGTTGAATTTCAAACGGTTTTTCTGTCAGATCTTGTGCAGTATTTGTCTTAAAACACACTTTGATAAATATTGACTTTGTATACAAACAAAACTTCTAATTGTTCGGTGTTTCTTTAATAATTTAGAGCCTATAATTTTTATAACGCGGCAACATCTGGAAGGTTCGAAAATAGGGCTGCCAGATCAGTGAAACCAGTTTGTTGCCACAGATGTTGGTATATTTTCGACGATTGGTATTTTATGTTATTTTCTATATTTTTGCATAATTTTTTGGGGCAACACTGCTGATGAAAGACACGTAAATCAACAATTGGAAAAATAAGATTAGTTAAAATAACGAAATTAAACATTGGACAGGATGGACGCTGGAACATGGTACAAATCGCTGCCCCGCTTTACTCGCTACTGGCTAACAGCAACTGTTGGCATGAGTCTTCTATGTAGATTCGGTCTGCTACCCATGGAACATATGTACCTCTCCCGGGAGCTGGTCTTCACCCGGCTACAGCTGTGGCGCTGCATAACGTCATTGTTTGTGTTTCCGCTGAGCGGAGCCACTGGCTTTCATTTCCTGATCAACTGCTACTTTATAACACAATATAGCGCGCGCTTGGAAAAGGATCAATATGCGAGAAGTCCATCGGACTACATGTATCTGCTACTTATTTCGGCAGTGCTGGCTAACCTCGGTGGCATAGTCTTTAATGTATACTTCTTGATGGACATGCTCGTCGTTGCAGTAACTTATATTTGGTGCCAACTGAACAAAGAGGTCATCGTAAACTTTTGGTTTGGCAGTCGTTTCAAAGCGATGTATTTACCTTGGGTGCTGGCGGGCATTGAGCTTATATTCCACGGTTCCTTAGCCTCACTAGTGGGCATTTTTATTGGACACGTCTACTACTTCTTAAAATTCCAATACCCACAGGAGCTGGGTGGCAGCGCCTTCCTGGAAACACCTCACCTCTTGTAAGTAGAATCTTTAAAATCCTTTCAAAAAGGATTTCTCACATTCTTCCCATTTTTATTTATTTTTTTGTAGGAAACGTTTTGCCCCCGACGTGTCCGGCGGTATCAGCGGATTTGGTGTGCCACCAGAAAGCAGAGCACCGCCACCACGCCAAGCAGCCAATTCACCCTGGGGACACGGCATGACCTTGGGTCGCAATTAAATGTTTAATTACTAAGTTATTTACAAAAGAAAAAAAACTCACAATGTTACAACCGTTAACTGTACTGAATTTCCAACTTTACTCGATTAACTTTTCAAACTCTTTATCTTAACCTTGAGTTTGGAGCCTTCATCCAATTGTATAACACAATTTAAGAACAAAATTATGATAGGCGGCGGGATGGTTAAAAAAGCGTTTAACAAAAATTCATGTTTCTACAAATATACACGAAGAATAAATAATGTAAATAGGTTTGGTGTGCTTTTCATTGTAGGGTGAAAAGGATTCAATGCAAAATTCAGAATTATTCAATTTGGATATCTTTGTAACTGATTGTAAGCTTATTTTTTATTAAAAACACTCCATTTTTATAGAATTTGTGTTAAAAAAAAACTTACTTTTTTTAGTGTGGCCATATTATTTATTTAACTACGTCTGAAACTGAAGGCGTTAACTGAATAAATGGTTTGTCAATTTGTTTACATTTATATTTATTCCATTAACATGTTTTATGTTAAAAGTTTTACATCTGCACGCATTGTTTAACAATATTTGTATTATTACATTTTGTTTACCTCCGGGTGGTACGCTTCGATTGCGATTCTTAATTCTTATCTAAAAATTACAACATTGTTTCATGATTTAAATTTAAAAAATCGATGCATAAAATACTTAATAGCTAAACTGGTAGTGTATATGTAAATATTTATGCGCATGTGTATATTTGAATGCGATTTAATTTTTTCGAAACTGCTATCCATGTAACTTATTGCAACTACTACTCTTTACAGGGTACATTTACATAAAAATGTTTTGACTTTATGCATTTTTTTTTTTTTAATTTTTTAATTCTTCAACTTTTCTTCTTATTATATTTACAATGATTGTAATTATAGCGGCCATATGTGGAAAAAATAACTAAGTACTATAATCTCATTTAAAAACACTTTTTACTTATGGTTGACTGGCTTGATCTTCTGTTCTCCATTTTGCAGTAAGGTAATAAACTTAAAACGCTTAACTATATGATATTTACAATGTTCACAAATATTAAGGTATTTCGATGGTGGCAGCTTGGAGAAGTCAATTAAAAAACCATTTTGTTGGCTGATACAAGACTGCGCAAAACAAGGTCTGATAAATCAATTTAAACCAAACTAACCTTGATGATCCATATTCAATTGATTTTTATAAACATATACTATTATGATAATGTTGCACTGTGCTTTAATAACGCGGTACGCGATAAGCTTAACTAACTAATTCTAAATAAAACCTGGACTTTTATCTATATGAATATTATGTTTGTGCGTTCCCAAATCGATCAGTTAATGAAAAACTAAAAGAGCAAATTCAAAAACTAATCGTAAAATGACAAAATAGAATATTAAAACGTTGTGGCCTTTATCGTTGTCGATTCACCCATAGTTGCCGTTGTTGTGGCATCAACAAGCTCTTTTCGCTCTTGCGCCAGTGGTTGCATTTTGGTAGCCTTGAGCGAAGTGGTTGTTGTTGTGTTATCGGTAATTAAATCCGGCGATATGTTGTTGGTACACTCAATTTCAATAGGCTGCTCAAGTTCCATGTCCATATACTCTATGGCACTGTCGACTACTTGATGCAAGTCAATTACTGAAAGATACAAATTCAAGAATTATTAAGTTTCCAAATAGCTGCATTCAAACTTTTCTTACCGCGTTGTTTGAGCTGCGTGCTTGCTTCTTTCATCTCCTTTGTTATATCCCCCATAGTTTTATTATCCAGCTGTTGTTTGTCTTTCGCTTCATTACATATTGCTTTTGTGGGCGATGTTGTGGTGACACCAGTTCCCTTGGATGCCTGATCCAGCTCCATTTCCCAATCAGTTGCATTGAGAACCATCATCGATCCCGCTTTGACTGCTGCCTTTGGTTCCGTTGTGCCATTGTCTGCCACAATGATAGGCATGTTGATTATATCAATAGGAGTATCCTCTGTTATGAGCTGATGTGCCTTCGTTTTTCCCAAGGCGGACGTCGTTGCAACCTGTGGTGTCTGAGCATTACTAGCCACATTGGCAGAAGAAGATGATGGTCCTATGACAAGGACATTGGGCTTGGCTGCCAGCAGCTCAGCGCCGGACTTGGGCTTACTGGATGCCAGCGTCACTGCTCGCATACTGCTCGTGGGTAAAAACACCAAATTATTTTTACCAACACCTGTTGAACTCAGGGTCAGAGTGGTGGGTTTGACCTTGGTGACTTGACTACTGGCAATGCTGGAGCTGGAAACGACACTGACGCTGCTTGTACCAGCGCCAGAGCTCGATATCATTTGAGTGGGCGTCAGCAATTGCATCTTCTGTATCGTTATTCGCTGCTGTGGCGATTGTGGCGAAGTGGGTGTGGCATTGCCTGTAGGCGAAAGATTTGCACTGCTCACCGAAACACCACTGCTGGCAGTTACACTACCACCTGGTACGATATTTGCTGCGCTTATTTTGTGTATAATGCTGCCCGTATGTAGCTTGGCGGGCTGAAGGAACACCTTGCCATTGGGCGAACAGATTTTTATATTGCGCAGTGCACTGCTGGGCACATGCTTTATTGCGCTGCCGCTAGTCAACTTAATGTTGCCCAGTATCTGAGGCGTCGAGAGTGATCCAGTGCTGCCTCCACCAGCCGCCGTCGTTGTAGTAGTTGCTGCTGCCGCAGACGCTTTACGAAATATTGGCGACACAGGTGTTACAGCGCTGCTGAGTGGTGTAATCAGCGTATTATTTAAGCTACTGACCGGTATATTCTTAATAATGTTCACAGCAGAGGCGCTGCTCAACGGCGTTCCAACACTCTGACCCTGACCGGGCACACGATCATCGACAATGTACTTTTGTACGGCTGCCGTTGCTGGTGCCTTGCTGCTTGCGAGATTGCTAATGGATGGCGCTGTGATAGGGATTGGAACCGGCTGCTGCAGCTGCTGATGGTGGTCTATGGGCAAAAGACGCACAGCCGTGTTGGGCATGGAAGGAAGTTGATGTTTGTCGAGTAGATTGATTTTCTTGGGCGTCAGCTTGGTACCCGTTGGCAGTATACTGCTGCTGGCTGGTGTCCCTCGAATTTTTGGTGGCGCTGCAATCTGTTGCACACTTATTATTTGTGGGGCCAGTGGCAGATTGGCTGTCGAGATGTTAGCAGGTGCAGCAGTTGCAGTTGTAGCTTGAGTTCCCACGACAGTCGACTGCCGGTCCTCAACAATGTACTTCTTAACTGGCGTGCTTAATTGTTGCTGAAGCACGGGCACTGACTGCGGTGCCGGGGATAACTTCTCTTTAAAAAGAATGGGCGAGTTTATAAATGTACGCGTCGATGAGGGCGAAAGCACCTCCGGGGGTCCATAGACAACACGTGCAGAAGGTACCGTCTTCAGTTTGGTGGCAGCCACCGATTTGAGTGCTTCGTCAAGTATGTATTCAACGTGAGGCTGCACCAGGTGATTGACATTTGGATGCGCTGCTGGCTCAGCTGCTACTGGCGGCTGTGGTGCTAACGGCAATAATACTTTATGTTGCTGGGGCTGTAGCTGTTGCTGATGCTGTTCTTGCTGTTGTTGTTGCTGCTGCTTTTGTTGCATTTGTTGTTGCAGCTGTTTCTGTGCCCGTCGCCGTCCACTCTTCGCTGGTTTCGTGTTGATCCCGACACTTGCAACACCGCTGTTGGAGCCAATCCTGTTGCTAGCGCCTTTTTTGCTTGCCATTCGTTGCTTGTGTTTCTGCTGCTGCTGGTAGAAATAACGTTGCTGCAGGGTACGGGCGCTAGGACGCTGTTCCAGCGGCGCCAAATGACCATCTTCATCCTTGCCACCACCTAACTGTGACGAAGACAAATGCTGAGTGTGTCCATGCTGTTTATCAATTTGTGTACTACGCCTTTTGTTTGGTTTCGCATCGCCCGCCTCGTTCTCTTTTCGCTTTAGGGCCGCCTTCTTTATTTCGCTGGGCAAATCCGGCACCTTGAACTGTTGGCGTTTAAAATATTAAAAAACAAATGTCAGCTTAATGATTTAATTGCGAAAAAGTGTTCAAAAGATCGTATTAACCTTAATTTTTAAAATTTATTACGGCCAAAATTTTTAACATTATTATCGATATCGATAGCTGGATCATTGCTTATCGGACTGTAGCTGCACGGTAAATGTTATTTAACAGCATCACCATGCTGTTAACTGCTGTTGCCTGTTAGCTGACGATGCGGAGTTCAATCAAATTTAATTAACTACGCACCAAAATACGATTTGGAACAAGGTTCCCCAATAAAATAGCTGCAAAAGTATGGACGACACGTCAAAAAATACATTTTTAATAAAACAGCTCCCATTATTGAGTCTGCTAAGCGTTCATAATTCCAATTAGAAATATTGACTTCCAATTCGTAAGCATGTGTATACATGAATATACTGCATAAATTGTACTTGTATTAGATCTATGGAACACTAATCAAACTCACTATTAACTGCTTCATCTGCACTAGGGCCACTGCATTGTTCCATTAGCCTTTAAGTATACCAGCAACCCAGTCGTACTGTACTTTCACTACTGCCCATACATTTGCGCACATATGTATGTACAGATGTACATAGATACATATGCATAGAGCATGATGGCCAGCCAGGTCACATCAAATTTAATTATATAATGCAAGCGGACTTACCGGTTCATCCATGACCACATGCGGATTCTGTCGTTTGTGCATGCCATGCCTTAGATTCGAATAGGTCGCCTGCTCCAGAAGAGCCTCACCATAATTAGCTCCAGTGTCGGCTGGTGCAGCCAGTTTAGCATTTTCCGCATAGGCTTTGATAGCTAGATCATTAGCTACAATGGCTAGCGCTGTTTGGGGATTTATTCGTGGTAGCAGGGGATACGGTCGGCGACCTTCACGTGACCACTCCTGCCATGTGTTCGGTCCGCAAACACTAAAAATGTGGAACACAGATTTATGTATACATATACACTGGCTTATAATCATAACACAATGCAAATCCTTACTTTTCGGCAATTGTACAAAGTTGTTCATCATTGGTAGCACGGCGCACCTCTGCGCGATGCCGCTCCTGCGTTATGTGAAACATTTGGCGCAACTCTTCGAGCAGTTTTGCTTTCTGGTCGCTGAGTGAGCCTTGGGCGCGAAAAACGCTTACGAGATGCGAATACGATTCGAGCTCTGCGCAAACAATACAAATAAAAATACACCATTTAGCATTAGGTCAAGATGTACAGCAGCTCTGTGGCTACAGCTGAATAAAATGGGAGTACTCCTGGCTCTGACGGGAGCAGCATTTCACCTACCAAGTCGTCGCAGCATACCCCGACACTCGTCGCGGGACATTTCCAGCGTTTGCGGCCACATGCTGCCTTTGTTTTGAACGCAAATCCTTTGATGCGCTCCAATCTTTTTAGTTGCAAGTTAATTGAGCTGGTTTTCTTAATGGTTTTTGCGAATCTTGTAACTAAAACAAACCAAAACTCAGCGTTTGCTGGTGCTGCTGCTGCTGGCTTTCAGTGCTGCAAAATCATCGATTACACCATCGATATTCAAAGTGACTGCGATATCAAAATCGATTAAGTAGTTGAATTAACCTCCTCCGAAGTTGATCTTTTGTGCTGCCTTTCTTTGTTTAAATTTACTGCCACGACGTTCAATTTTAAATTTGATGATGACCTTTTATATTTAACCCGGTTTCCTTTAAACTTTTTAAATCAAACTCCCGTCCAAGTTTTATTTTTGTAATTTTCGTTGCTAGTTTTATTCACACTTTTTAAAATGACTTAATCTTTGTAATAAATTGATAATGGTATTCGAAAGGAAAAACTAAGTACATACAATATATTCCTGAGCTGTCCATTTGTTAGTATTTAAGCTATCATTGTATTATTATTATATATACTTCCCATATACATGTATGTTTCGGACTCATTAAGACAAATACTTCGATTCTGAATTCAATCTGCCAATCTTCACTAAAGCTTAGAACGTTGTAGAGAACTCAGAACATCTTCAGCCTACACAATCAAAGTTAAATTTAAATGCACAGTTTGGAAGAATTTTTTCTTTTCTTTTTTTTACTTACCGACTTAAACCAAAACGATGGCATAAAATAGCTTATCCGATTAGAAATTCCCATTTCTGAGGCAGATGATATTCCATGTAGATGCAAATGCTTTTGCGATATAAACGGAGGAATGTGATAACCAATTACTGCATTTGATACATCTACATCTTTTGATTTAAGAAACTGAATCATCCCATTTTGCATGCGCTCAACTGCAGATTGGTTTTAAGGTATGAATAAATTATAGAAATATGCAAATTAGATTAGTTAAACTCACCTAAGCCTTCATGAGATTTATTTAAAACCTTAATACTATCGAAGTGTTGCTTGGGAATCGCTAAATAATGGTGTTTGGCTGCTGGTCTTTTATCCTTAAAAATTACGTACTCATCGTTTTCAAATTCTAGTTTTGGTGGTGTCCTCGTGCCGTTGGCAATTTTACAAAATAAACATTCGGATATCGACAAGGGCTCGAGATCGGTACCAGTTTCAGTCGAGTGTTTTATAATTAGAATCAACAGAAAACTTAACAATGAAAACAAAAAGAGGTACTTCTTCTTTATACACTTTTTTGTGCACGAGTCGTATTTGTTGCAAGACATCTCTTCACCATTAACAATAACAAATATCTTATCTAGTGATGATCACTACGATATCGATATTCTTATCGCTCGTCATTTCAAACAGCAAAAATAAATGATAATCATTGATTGTTTAAAAACAAATGACTTCTCTTCTATTGGCTAGATATTCATAATACGAGTCTAAAACAAGCTATGAATGCGCGAAATAAATATTATAACGTCATTAAAATTTTCAGATTCAATTTAACCATTGTTTTGAATATAAGTATTTATTAACAGTACTTACTTAAGTATTGTTTTAATTTTTTTTAATGTGTATCGATATATCGATGTTATACGTCAGATAGATATTGCAGTGTTTGGCCACAAATTATGGCCAAGCACTAAAAATTCTAAAGTGTATCCCAATGCAAAATAAATGGTTGAAGCGCAATCAAAATGTTCTTCCGATCAGCCAAAAACAAATTTGAGACCGTGGAAGTAGTGCGCAGACTAAAACGTCTTGTCGAAGGCACCCTAACATCCTACCGGCGTTTGTTCCTGCTCTTGTTGTGCGTGTGCCTAGTGTTTTATATGCTACCGCCAATCTTTCGTTATTTATTTTTAAGCCCAACAGAGCAGAAAGGTAACGTATATTGCTTATTGCAACGATTCGATTTAATCAATAATATTTTATTTTAGATCCGCACAGCATGTGCATGGATGACCGTCTAACGCCCTACATATTGCAAAACTATGAGTATGATGCAAACATACGTCACGTGTCGCCTCTGCTGCCGGGTGAACGCGATTACACACCTTATGTTGGCAACGGTTACATTGGATTGGAAATGGCCGCCGACGCAGCATTGAACATTAAGCATGGACGCGCAATGCAGCTACTTATACGGTTTCAGCCAGTGGTTTCGGTTTCACATAGTGGAGTGACGACTGGTGAGAAAGAAGCAACCGTTGTTGAGTATTTAACAGGAATGGTGCATCGGTTTCAATGCTTTGCCGGATACTTTGTGTCCTACACAATGTACGCTCATCGCACACAGCCCAATGTGCTCATGCAGGAGCTGCAAATCACAAACACGCGCAATATGGTTGAGAGTATTGAGCTTATATTGCCTCGCAATCGTTTGCCGAAGTCCACAACGCGCATTGTTCCTCTTAGGTAATGTATACAATTCTACAAATGAATGTCACATATTAAAGCAATGTTTAATTACAGCAATGCAGCGCAAATAGGAATGTTTACTTATAATGAACTAGAAGTTATCACAGGCACTATTCAGCCCTCGTCGGATGATCCCAGTAAATTAATTGTAATTAGTATTGTTAAGCCACAGCTAGACCCAAAACTACAGTTGCGCAAACGCGGCACAGTGCGCATCATCTATCCACTGATCATTGAGTATTCCAAGCCGGTGTCGGAGGGTCAATTGAAATCTACCACCGAAAACATTGAGCAGCACTCAATTCTGGCCATGACAAAGCTGTTAGTAAAACTCAGTGCCAAAGCATCTGGATCTGGTTCGCAATTCACCATAAATTCATACAGACAAGAGCACATAAATGTATGGACAGATCTCTGGGCAACGGGTTTTACGATAAGCACATCCAAGGCAGACAATAGCTTAAATGGTGATCGCATTAATGCAACCATGTATGCGGTGCTTTCACAAGTGCGAAGTTTTGAATTCGAAGAAGTAGGCGCTGTGATCGGTTCAGGAACAGCAGGCATGCGCGAAGACATTGCCAAGGCACTGACATACGCGGAGGGTTGCTACGATTCATATCATACACTACAGGCAGAGAATCTATGGCGTGAAATGTCGACCCTAACTCAACTCAATTCGCTTGTGTCATCGTGGATGCTAACGCTGGAAAAGCAAGGCTGCCACAATCTGATACGTGCCGGTGCGTCGGGTGTCATTCAAGCGATGACACTTAGCTTTGGCAGTTTTCGTTTTAGCAATCAACATCTGGAATGCAATATGCATCCGAAATTCTTGCATCGAGACTTTCACTTTAGGCGTCTCAACTATGGCAACAAGACGCATGTGAATGTCACAATCATTGTAAAAGAAGACAACAAGGCGGTCATTAGCGTGGCCCTCGATCGTTCCGATCGTAGTTACTATGCATGCGATGGTGGCTGTCTAGACGAACCAATTCAATTGACGTAATTATTGAATAGAAATTATTTGGCTCTGAATTTATAAATTTTTGCCTTGCAGTCAAAGCCGTCGAGACTTCCCAGTCAAATTGACTGAACCCTTAACTGCAATATTATATATAACAGAGGATAAGCAACACATGGAAGAAATTCATCATGCAATACACGTAAAGGAAGTAGTTGAGGGTAAGCTGCTATTTTTCATTGGTAGCTTTATGTTCTCATCACATATAATTGTAACTTGCAGCACCGGCGCACGAGCAACATCTTATTGCGCTGCACAAACACGGGCATCAACTTGGCGGCCTGCCCGCACTTTTCTGGGTCTCGGTGTGTGCAATAATCATAGTATTTCATATCTTCCTGTGTAAGCTTATTATCAAGGAGTACTGTGAGCCAAGCGATAAGCTAAGATATCGTTATAACAAACCGTGATTCTAGATATATATACATATATATTCATACAAATACAAAAATTACATAAGAATAATCAAATTGGACAGACAGAAGAAGCTAGCAAAAAACGCCTGAAAACTAATGGTGAGTTTGTAAAAAGAAATAAATGTCACATATGGATGTAACAATATACTAAAAACACAAGTTAACTTTTTGGGTAGTCAAAATTATATGTTAAACCAACTTCTATTTTTCTTAGTTGGAAAGGGAAATTCCTATGACTTATGTAATTTCTGCATATGCAAAACAATTATTCTTTTCTTAGATGATTGAAGAATTAAATTATGTATATTCTTCATTTTGATATGTTAATTTAAAATGCTTTATTTCAAAGGCAGATTATTAGCGTATGTACAGAGAGTTGTGTAGAAGAAAATGCAATTTTGTATCGTTGCTACTAAAAATAATGTTGGTCAGGTGCCGCTAAGTATTTCTTTTTTCTATTCATTAATAGATTTATTTTGTCACTTTATGCATGCTTTCGGCGAGGTACTCAACGTTCTTGCTAGTCACACCAGCCATGGAAATGCGGCCATCCTTGGTAAGGTAAACACTGTGATCCTTGATCAGCTTATCGACCTGCTCAGGCGTTAAGCCAGTAAAGCAAAACATGCCAATCTGATTGACAATGTGCTCCCAGTTGTGCGTGGAACCGAGCTTTTCGAGATTTGTCTTGAGCTTAGTGCGCACATCGATGATACGATCGGCCATCAATTTGACATCCTTAAGCCATTGGCTACGCAGATCGGCATTATTGAGAATCTCAGCTGCAATGCGCGCGCCATGTATCGGCGGATTCGAGTACAATGCACGAATAAGAATCTTGATCTGTGATAGACAACGTGCTGCCTCCTGTTCATCTGCACAGATGACAGAGTAGGCACCAGCGCGCTCGCCATATAGACCCATATTCTTGGCAAAACTCTGCGCCAAGCAGAAATCATGGCCATCGGCCTCAAAGGTACGCACTGCCTGAGCATCGCCATCAACGTCGCCGGTGGCAAAGCCCTGATAAGCCATATCAAAGAATGGGTACAGATTGCGCTGCTTAAACACCTGGGAGAGTTCACACCACTGCTCTGCAGTGGGATCCACACCAGTTGGATTGTGAGCGCAGGCATGCAACAACACCACAGACTTTTCAGGTATTTTCTGTGTATAGAGAATTTTCATTCAAAAATATGTTCTCCAATTGATAGCACTATTTCTACACTTACCTTCAGATCGTCTATCATGCCATTAAAGTCCAGATTGCAATTCTTTGGATTGTAGTAGCGATAACGCTTAACTGGCATACCAGCATGCTCAAAAATGGGCACGTGATTACCCCACGATGGCGACGGCAGATAAATCTCGCGGTTACCCTTCCAGAACTTGCTCAAAAAGGCGGCGCCAATACGCAACGCTCCAGTGCCACTGATCGCTTGTGTGGTGCAGTTGTGCTTAGCCTGCAGACGCTTCGATTGCTCACCCAAAGCCAACTCAATTGCCTTGTTGTAGAACTCTGGTAAACCAATAATTGTTGCATACTCCTTATCCAAACAACGGTCTACAAGACGTTTCTCAGCCTGAAAGTTTAAAGTTAGTGTCATTTGTTTAATTGGTAATAAATCGAAAGTTTACTTACCTCACGCACGCTGGGCAATACAAAGGGTTTGGTGTTGTCATCACGGTAGGCACCAGCTCCAAGATTGATCTTTTTTGGGTTTGGATCTTTTTTGTAGGCCTCCGTTACACCCAGAATGGCGTCCGGAGGACCCATTTGCACTTCTGAAAACCATGTGGATCTGAAAGTAAAAAGGGAAAATAATTCATTGAACAACACCGTTAAGAATGTCTAAAAAACTACTTCGTCTATTGCTCATAACATGTACATATAATGCCTATAGCTTTTCCCAGTCTATTGGTCTACAGATATATAACAAAGTCTTTCTCGAAGATTATAGTAAGAACACACTTTAACAATCATGTTTTTTCTAACGAAAGCAAAATTATCTTTATAATCGATTTCGTTCTTTTAACTGTTCATTGCCCCGGGTTCAATTTTTTTAAGCACTCTTTAATTTTTTAGTCTATCGTTCCCTGAACTTATCAATGCTCTAATAGTAGAGAAAAGCTTGATTAGTTAAAAATAAAGTGCGATACTATGGAATGCATTAGTTTGAAAGTCAAGTAAGGGTAAAAGTCAACATTTTCACACTCCAATATAAGTTTGTTTCCCCAACGGGGGGTTGTCGTAAGCAGATCGCTTATCGCAATCCGTTGTAAACAAAACTCGATGCGTTTTATTCAGTTCAATGACGCTAACATGAGCAAATCGACTTGAGATAAGAGGTTGATTACCTTCTTTTTTATTTCAGATATCAAATTACATTAATTATATTTTTTATACAGCTCAGAAATCAAAGTGTAAATTCAACGGAAGCACCTGCTCTTCATAATGTGACCATCTAGTCGAAAATCAATTATCTTTCACTTATCTCGCCACTCTTACTTTGTCAACTATCATTATAACATTAAACGTACTCGCACACTTGGAAATCTATTATTTTACAACAATATCATATTTTCACTTCATTATTTATGATTATTATTTCTTATCTCAAAAACTATAAAGCAGATGTGAAAGATAGTATAAGTTTGCTTATGTATAATGAAAAAAATGGATATATTATGCATATATAACAAGCTGACATAATAAAAAACCTCAACTCATAGAAAACGACAAAAAAATTATCCAGCGTCAGACACAAACACATGTATCATACTCACACACACACGCACACACAACTAATAAGAAAAAATAGACCGGCATTTAGAATGACCTTGGCAAATGACACTGCATTGAGCTGCAACGTGTTACATGAAGCAACTACAACACAAGTAAATACAACAACAAGCATTAAGACTTACTTGCAACGAAGAACAGCTGGCGCGGTAATCGCTATACGGTTTGCCGTCAATAAGCTTTGCCTACAAATCTGTGACATTTTTTGTAGTATGTATGTTTATGATAAATATCGTAAGCTGTTCCAAATGCCGCCAAAATACTGCGACCACTGCGGCTGAAGTGAATTTTACAAGATGCCAACTGGAATCAGAAGCTTTTCGATAGTGATGTGAGATAGGCCAGCCATCGGGCAGAACTGTTAAAGTATCTTATTATGTGAGTATAAAAAGCTCAATTCTGTAAAATAACAGAGACTATTGTTCTTAAATGATTTCCGATGTTTATATCGATAGCAAAGCTCTTCATCTGCGTTGGGCGCGCAGCTGATTTGTGCTTGTGCTTCGGTCGCTTTGCTTGTCATATATCAGTTGTTGCTAAGCCATTGTTGAGAAAATTATATAGGTCTGTCTGCAGTATTAAATTGATTAACGTCTGTACTAGTAATTTAATTAAACAAAATTAGAGTCATGTTTAAGTTGTGCATTCTTATCGTGTCGCTGCTTTTGGCGCTGCAGCTTGGAGAAGCCTTTGAGTTTCAAGATTGCGGCTCAAAGACGGGCAAATTTACTCAAGTCACAATTGAAGGTTGTGATACAACAAAGTCGGAGTGCATTCTCCACAGAAATACCAATGTGTCAATAACAATAGACTTTGCTTTGGCCGAAATGGCTGCAGCCGTCAAGACAGTGGTGCACGGAAAGGTTTTGGGCATTGAAATGCCCTTTCCGCTAAGCAATCCCAATGCTTGCGTTAACAGCGGCTTAAAATGCCCATTGGAAAAGAATGAAACATACAGATATACGGCTAGGCTGCCCGTCCTGAAGAGCTATCCAAAAGTCTCGGTACTTGTCAAATGGGAGCTCCAGGACCAGCACAGTGTGGATATTGTGTGCGTTGAAATACCCGCCAAGATACAATAAATAATGATTATTGAAACGTGCACTTGAAACTGTTAAATTTGCATGACTGTATTCTTATTGTAATCTAATTTAAATAAAGTGAAAAATTTAATTTTTATGAGTGATTGCTTGCGAGCTTTATTTATAGGCCTGCTATTATTTGTCTTGTTTGCTTTTTAAAGCTTTTTCCGCTCTATGTAATAATGAGATGAGAAAGGAAGGTGAAGAAACTGAGAAATCTTTAGTTTACAGCGTGACAATTTGTTTTTTGTTGTTATAACAGCTGTTACATAGTTTTGCTGTTAGAATTCAGTATTAAAATTTCATTCCTTCTTCAACTTTGAACTATATTAGATGTGTTTCTATTTTTAACCGCCCGTATTGTGCCTTACACAAACAATCAATGCTTTGTCGGACCACAGTTTGCAGATAACATTGTTTTTGTACACAGAAAACGCAGCTGATAACGATTAAGCGAATACGTGTAGCAGATATAAACGACTGCCTCTATTGCCAGTGTGAACTGTATAAGAATTAAAACACCAAGCGCCGAAACATACAAACATATGCACTTACTTATGCTGAACAAAGCTAAAATCGGTGCATTGCGTTTTGTCAACGGTAAAAAGCTACGCACGCTCTTGAAACTCATGGTAAAAGCTTGTCACATTCTAAATGCACAAAAATGTGAGCAAATATGGGCTGACACTCTCTCGGTTTGCATACGATTCTGGCGTCAAATTTTATACTATCACAAGAATGTTTTGTAAGAGAAGCATTTAACCCAGACCCCCCCCCTCCACACACACACACATACACATTTACCCAGTGACCTTCTCCACATTGCGTGTCGCATAAATAGCAGAAGAGCACACGTCTTTAGTTGGAAGCTTTAAAAGGTCATTTCAATAGGCTTGAATATTTGACATGTCAACATTTTTGTTATGGTTGTCTACAGAAAATCAGATCACATCAGGTGCATCAACGTTAGAAGTAAAATTTATAAAGACCATGCAGGTGACTTGGATGTCGTCTTAAATAAGTAAAGACCTACTTATGTAAGTATCCTTAACTATGAACATAAATAAGTGTTGGACCTTTATACATAGTTGTATTATGTATTTTATAAA
Organism: Scaptomyza montana; assembly: GCA_018904305.1. Taxonomy (NCBI): domain Eukaryota; kingdom Metazoa; phylum Arthropoda; class Insecta; order Diptera; family Drosophilidae; genus Scaptomyza; species Scaptomyza montana. Next base: position 5,652,604 of record JAEIGR010000004.1, read on the forward strand.
GAAGAACACTAAACAAACTTTATATTCGATTCGACAAACAACCATCTGACGCTGACAATTATGGATAGCTTTTAAAAGTAATGTCAAAAGAATGACTTTTCCATTACCATAACTACCATTACCATGTCTGCAGTTGATCTGGTTTTGGTAGCACGGCAATTGTAATTTAATTAAAATTAATCAAATGTTGGATACATTTCGCTTAATATGTTTGACATTCTTTTGCTCTGGTCCAAACAGCTGGCATCATTGTAATTATTACATATAACATTTCAATTTTTAATGCATGGTAAAATGATATTGCAATGCTATTAAAAATGTCAGCGTAATTAAAAACAAATTAATTATAATTGAATTATATTTTCTTTTCTGTTTTGTAAATTCACCTACCTCCGACTTATTAACTTATTGGATAAAACATAATTGAACTTTTCTCAACACCCAGGAGGATTTGTTAAAAAATCAGCAACGACATTTCCTACTTTTCTATGAATAACTTTTGGACCCAGTGACACATTTTAATGCCCTTTTAACCTAACAAACACATGAATTTGACGTATTCCACATTTGCAGGTGATTCACATTTGCTTCCCTTTCCATTTATCCATTTTCAATGCATTTTACATATTCAGTTTGCTCCACATTTTGACGCTTAAAAAAGTTGTCAAGGTGCAAAAGTTTTGTGTGCCAGGTAAACAAAAGCAAACGAGATGAAAAGATGAAAAGGCTGAAAAGTCGGTCTGTTGAATGCGGCACATGTCAATAGATTTTTGATAGATAACTGTTGTCATATAGACATTAGCATGCTTTTGCTTTTGATAATAATCTACTTTAAACATTAGATGAGGGTCAAGACTCGACTATGAAAACCTCTTTTTTTATTAGGTTATGTTTGTGATTGAAAGCTTTAAAAATTAGTATGATGTTGTTTCATGATGGATGAAGAATGTTCCCCTTTTTCAATTTAAAGTATAATTTAAATTTTGGTTTTGATAACTTTAAGCACATTCTTACAACATACACACACACACACACACGCATGTATCCTTAAACAAACAAAGCCGCAATCAATTTGAGATCTCTAAGGTTGAGCTTATTGGTTTTGCGTCTCATAAATAATATGTTATTGAGTATTTATTACACCATTTGACAAATTTGCCCAACTGACAGTTTAATGATTTAATGATGACCTGCCGTTTAATTAACGGTTATTTCTAAGTTGTCGACGCGAAGAGGTTAAGAATGTTTAAATGATATTTTAAGTGTAACTTTGCACATGCAAATGATTAAAAATTAACGACTTTAAATCGAAATAATTGTTATGCCCCTGAGATACGCATGATTTTCTGTATTTTTTTGTAGTATGTCTATCAATATGAATGCATTGATTGGCGGCTGGAGACCGTGGCACATGTCTCCTGATTTCAATCTACTGACTCATTAAATATTAATTGTAAATTTTAATTAAAATAAACCGTAACGATTACGTTGGAAACTCGAATGGTGGGACGAGTTTTTTTCCCCCTTCGTGGCCGAGTAATAATATTTTTTACTGATTTTACCCATTCGATCCATTCGGTGTGGCAACCATGGTCACAAGTGGCAACAAAACGTGCGTGTGAGTTTGTGCGAGTATTAAGAACAAAAACCATTAATGGACAAGTAAACTGTGCACATGAGAAAGTGCTATGGTAATCATGAACAATGAAAGATGGTCACGTATGTAAATGCCTTATTTCTGCCTTATTGACAGTTACAGGCGCATCGCACCCACTTCAGATGAATGTCCTTCACAGACAAAAGCCGACAACATGAAATTGACTCCAATAATTGCGAAAATCCTCTTAACGTTGTAGTTGATTGTTGTGGAGTTTTCTTTCCAAGTTTTTTTTTTAATTTAATCTGTAAAAAATTTCTTAACTATGGGCTAACAATGAAAAAGGACATGTTTACACATTCAACTGGTTTTTTATTTTCATATTATTCATACACTCGGCTTATTAGCTACATTTATTTGCATTTTATTTTTTCTTTTCATTTCATTTCAAATTAAGCTTATATATGAATGTTGATTTACTATGCCATTTATTCATTTAAATACACAAAGGTGTTTTATTTCTTTGTTTTTTTTTTTTTTTTTATGTTTTTGTTTCATTAATTTGGACATTTGTAAAATTCATCAAAGTGAGTTTTTCTTATCATTTTGTGATGGGAAGATCTTATATCTACATATAATAAATTAATTAATCTTGCATGAACAACATTGATGTAGAGTTAGGATTTGTATTACATTTAACTAGTTTTTATGTAGACTTTGATAATGCATATGTACTTATGAATGTAGTATTTATACCTTTGGTTTTAAACATTGCTATTTTATTCAAATTAAAGAGTGAACCAAACTTAATGAATACAAAACACGGAATGTTGGCAGCAAAAATTGGCAATGGTTGAACTTAGGTTAAGCATATTCCATATTTGGTTAAGTAAATTGCACAAAAAACTCTCTCTATCACAGAAGATACACATAAAAACAAGTTACATACAAAAATCAGCAACAATAATACATATGGTATGCAGTAGTACAATTCTAACTAAGGCTAGAGCCTAACGCCAAAAAAGAGCTAGTCCAATAATCGGCATCAGTACTATGTGGAAGCACCATGAATGCGGTTTCCAACTCAAACATCCTGCAGTTGTAAAGTTCTTTACGTTACTCCACTCGCTGAGACCAGCCAAATTTCGTGATGCAGCACGCATCAAATACGTCGTATTACCCTCAAGATGAGGTATTATAAAGCGATGTCCTGCAAAAAAAAACAAAAGGAAAAATTATTCTTATTTGATTTTACTGTTTATTTTATTGCATAGTGAATATGTTAAACTTACCACGATGAAAAGAGAAATCACGCTGTTTGGCATGACTCCAGTTACCGGCGCTGTATTTGAAATCGCTTTGGCTCATATACGCGACGCGATAGCCAAAGATTTGCATCTCATCCGATACGTTGAACATACGCGGCGTTCGCAGGTCCATTTCAAAAGCATCCGGATAGAGACGCTTAAGTTGGAAACGTGTGGGTCCGATTGGCTTTGCACCCAATCGCAGTTTGATGACGCGTTCGAGCATGCCCAACGGATTAGCTACCTTGCATTTGTAGTCGCCAAACTGTGAGGCATTGCGTATGTGCAGTTGCAACGTTGCCCCATAGTCTGCCATAAAGATGCGATGATTGAAACCAACGATACCCTTGCCATTGTGCAACCACGTAAATGATGGTGGCGGCTCTCCCATCGCATCGCAACTAAGATTGACGGAACCGCCAACATAGGCATATTGTACCGGAAACGTTTCGTTGTAGAACCATTGAGGCTTATCTGCAATGAGATGGTCAATCGATTTGATTGATTAGCATATTTGAATGCGTTTATTATGCTTTCTAAGCCCGCATGTGAGTGCAGCTGATTCTGTTTGCTTGCACTTGGAATAAGCGAATAGCGGAAAGAAAGTTCATACGAAAAGATGTCTTATCTATCTTTTAGTAAAGATTTATAAATACAAACAAACAGCGTCACATATGTTTTTCCTGACTGTATGCATATTTGCACACATGACGAGCGAAATAAATGAAGGAATGAGAAGCGCATGAATAAACCTCGTATGCAGTTTGTCAATTGAAGCCGCTCACGGGACATCGGCTGCAGACTTTATATACATATTTTACTGCTTGCATCCACGATTTTAGCTCTACCCAAAAGTAAACTCAACAAACCCAACCAACCACCCAGCTCTCCATTCGAGCGTAAGCTGATGACACATTTTATCATTGGATCGCTTGTCCTTGCAGTCATCATCGTCGCTATCGCTGGGCGCTCATTGAAGTTTATTGCTCAGGAAACGCAAACATATACATTGCAAAAATACATATATATTGCAGCAGCCGCAGCAGCAGCAGCAGCAGCGGCAACAGCAGCATTTTAGCATTTCAACTGGGCTACAAATTAGTTTCGGTTTCCATTGACTGCTATTTGCTTTTCAAGAGGAGGGGTGGGCAAAGGAATTGAAGCTTACACAGCTGTCGGTTGTGGGTCAGTCAGGACAACGAGGGGGTGGTGGGTTGGTTGGTCGGTAGTCATTAGTAAAATTGTGACGGCAATGCAGGAAAAGGGGAAAGAAAACATTGGTCTATTGGCCATCATCTATAAGCCGTTTTGAATGGAAAATTGTGTTTGTGTGTGTATATGTATGTAAGTAACCTATAGGCTTTTGTGTATGTGTTGGTCCGTCTGGCAATTATATTTCGGTAAAATATTTTAATTACACTTTGACAAGATTTCCAGCTTTAAGCTGTAAGCTTCAAACACTTATAGACTTCTTTTTGCGAAACAACTTCATATGTCAGGAGAGAAAAATATGTTTGCTGTACGCATAAATAATCCCTTTATGCCTTGCCATAAACATATATTTATTGTATAGTCTGATGAAACGCTCGTGGAGCGTGTGGAAAAAATCTCATTAAAGCCAACGAAGCATGCTTAAATAACTTTAACTTGCAATCTGCTCGTAAAATCCAATTGCAACAAATATTTCCAAAGGAGTAAGAGAGCGTGAGCGAACGAGAGAGAGAGAGAGAGAGAGAGAGAGTTAGTGACAACAGCAAGATATGAATTTCATATAAAATACTTTTCAAATACAGAATACAAAGATATCGAATCGATACGAACAAATTGCAGCTGGTGTTGAGTTTCCCTTAGTCTGCAGTCTACCCCATTTTCTACGTATCGAGATTTACTTATATATATATATATATTCTTATTGTGGCACTTACGTTGTATACGTAACAGTATTGTTATTTGATCAGAATCCGAAAATGTTGGTGTTATTCGCATGGCACGACATGTATATTCGCCAGCATCGGATTGACTCACATTCCGGATAAACAATCCATCCGACAATCGTTTGTGTTTCGATGAGTTCACAGCTGTCAAGTAGTAAACAGCAACAAAAATAATATCCATTATTCGCAGCTAACTTAAGTGTTCTTGGTACTGGTTCTTGGTACTAACTGTTGATGTATTCGCCATTCAGCATCCAAGAGACTTCGGGCACAGGTTGACCTTTGACATAGCAATTTACCAAAGCATCGCGTCCTTCACGCACTGACTGCACCTGTTCCGTCTTATCAAATGAGATTTTCTCTGTGAGCCAAATAAGATTGTAAGTGTTATGATTACCTAAGAATTTTCAATGCACTTTAGTTTCTTCAGCTCGAGTCCACTTACGATTTACAAGCAGCTCAAAGGACTTTCTTGCTTCTCGCACTGCAGCTGCTGAGTCCACTTCGCAGGTCCAGTTACCCTTATCGTCCAACGAGATGTGTTCAAACACCAAGGCAAGCAAACCTACAAAAAAATGTTTGCAAAAATGTTGCAAGTGCAAGTGCAAGGATAAGGATGTGGATGTGGATGTAGATGTGACATACATTGGCAACATTGGATATAGCAGAAGCAGCTCATAACTCTCGGCATTTATGAGCTGTCTAAGATTGCAAAGCAAGGCGTTTGCACAGCTGCCTGCTTAACTTACCCGTCTTCTTTTCAATGTGAACGCGTCCTTTGGTATTCTCGCGAGTCTGGCCTTTGGGATCACGCCACTTGGTGTCAATATCCTTTTGTACTGTTTTGCAGAAGATGATGAAGGAGTCATTTACAAAATGCGTTATTGATGGTGTCGACGGTGTCAGAGTGAGTGCAGATTGTGACAGAACGTCTCCACCAACCGCTGCGTTGGAGGTGCCCTCGGGCTGACCGACACCCAGAATTGCAGCTGCTGTAAGAATTTAATGTCATTTTTATTGCCTAAAATGTGGGCTGAATATTTTGTATACACATTAAATATGTTGCCAAACTAAAGAATTTCAAATTCATGTAACAAAACGTTGATAAGTACATCAATAATATAAACAGAACAAAACATTAAATATTCTTAGAAATCATTTATTTATGAACACATTATGTAAATGAATGAATGTTTCGCAATAATCTTCGCAACCATGGGCCGCCTCGAAATCGTAATGTGACTACAGCAACTTATATTGCAATAAGCCAATATATATGTTAGGTTAGGTTAGAGCGGTTACCAAGGAGGGATACCCCCTCGGCGCACTTAGGCCGCACTCGGCCCGTTGTGAAATATATATATGTAACATGTGCTGCAAATATATCAAATTCTGCAAATTCTGATTAAATTCAATAAATTTCGTTTGATAGAACTTTAGCAAAAGGCAATTCAAATCAATTGTGGCACCATCTTAGCATTTATATTATTGGATATAAATCATTTTAATGCTGCACACAAAGACTGTGAAAGCTCTTGTATTAAATATGAATATCATTTGAAATATACTAGCTCGAAAAGAGTGTAATAAAAATGTGCATTCATATTTTATTTCAATTTAATAAACAAAAATAAACCATTTGTTTAATTTCAAAAGTTTCCCATAAATTAAATATATAAATCGATTGAAATTGCTTTCAAGCTTTTAACTTTCTCTTATTTATAATTAAAAAAATATATTTTAGTTTATTTTCTTATAAATTTCTTGTTCCAATATTCTTAATTTACTTCACTGTTCTATATGCCATAGTATGGCAAGTACGAATAAGAAGAAATGTTCTCACAACTCCAAGCTTTCATCTCAGTGTTTGTGCTTGTTTATTTGAATATTTGCATAACTTGTTCTTAAATAAATATGTAAATTGTATATGCTAGCGTACTTTAGTCCTTGCTACATAGTATTTCTAGTGTTTGAATTGAATGATGGAAAGCAAAACAATATTATCACAAATTAAGCAACAAGATTTCGTTATTTTATTCCAGTTAGTAATTGTATAGTAATTATAATAATTGAGTTAAATACACAAATTTAATTTTCACATAATATTATTTGGTTGCAATATAAATCATAATTGAACCGCATTGTATTCGAAAAAATTATATCAATTTAGTAAATATTGAATGAACAACTAACTGAAATTAGTTTAAAGGGGTATGTTGTTGCTATAACTAATTGTTTTTATGAATTATACAACATTTGTGAAAGCAGTTAAAGGATAGAGGATTAAGGATACAGCCCATGGCTCATGATATATATCTTAGCACTCATGGAAAAAGGACTTTGAAATTTGATTTCGTAAAGTTGTCAGTTCAAAAGTATTATTTTTGCAATAAATATTGTTCTCGCAAAACTTAATAGTTTCACTTAAAAAATATATTTATTTTATTTGTTCAGAAATTGCTTTTTTTGACCGATGTAATCAAATCTTTTATTGCCATGCCCTCCCCCCTTGTTGCCCCTCGTTGTTTCGCACGTCTATCAGCACACAATGAACACATGATTTCTTTTGGGAAAAGGGAAATGGGAAAAGGCTAACCATAAATAATATTTTTGTTTTTGCAAACTCTCCCTCGACTTATTGAAATCCCAGCAATTATAATCTGAATAAAGCATACGTTTTTCTTTGTTTTTTGTTTTTTTATATTTTTTTGTGCAACGTAGCATTTATTAATTATTATGCTACTCATAAAATTCTTACCATTTCTTGCCAACGGCAGCAGGCAAAAAAATAAAATTAAAATATCCATTGTATATAGGTATGTAGTTTAATCCTTTGAACAAGCTATATGTTTTGCAATTTGTAATCCTTTTGAGTATAACTCGACTTTTACTTTAATTAGTTTTCACTTTTTCACTTCTAGGATAATGGCAAGCATGAGAGGCAGGCCGTTGAGGAGGTAACAGCGGGGCCAGAAATGATTACTCATGTGTCTGCGTCTGGAGACGAAACAATAACAACAACAACACTTTCACTTTGCTGGCATGACATCATCATTGCCGATAACAACAACACTGGCGATGTCACCATAATCACAATAATAATACTCTTTTATTTTTTTCGCTTTGCCAAGTTTTCTTTTTTTTTGTGATATTTTTTATTGGTGAATTGATTGTTAGGCTGATAACTGGGACAACAGCAGAGATGACATTTGCGGCATCATATCCTTTGCCTCACTACAACAACTGTTTAGGTCCTATTTTTGCACTAGTCCTTAGAACGAATTCTTCACATTCACAAAAACTCGCGTTTCCATTGCTGCCAGCGATGTCATCGATGATGATGATGTCCTTGGCGTGTTTCGCGATTCGTGATCCATTGCAAGCGAGCGCCAAAACTGGACTGAAGCCAACGCGCGTAGGACGAAACAGGATACGTGATGCGGAGCCTTTTGCTTCGGGAACACGAAGTAACTTTGACGACTTAACACTTAGTTGTTGTTGTTATAATACTTTAGATTACGGTTGATTTCGCTTGGTGCTCGACGCGTTCAAATCAGTGCGAAATCTCATATTGAACTGAAGGTCCTTGCGCCTCTTGTTGAATCCTTTATTTTCATCCAATATAGGGAACATCCAACATTTATTCAAATCGAATCAATTTCCTTTGGCACTTGTTGTTGTGGCAACATGTTGACAGGCATTTCGAAATGTAGCAAGGGGAATTGACGATTGCTTAAGCTTTCGATTCGATGAGACTAAGCTTTTGTTGTTATACAGGACCAAACGGAATTGAATCATGTTCCCCTCTCTATAAATATAACAAAAATACGTTTAAAATCACCACAGTCCGTCGTATAACACCAAGTTTCGGTATCCATAATTATTAGTTTTGTACAAATCACACAGATGGTGCTAACAAAATACGAATTTTGTATATCCATAAATATGTTCGCATTGAAATTTCATAGATGCTATAAATGCAGTTGAGCTTCTCTTTATTGAAACTAAATTTTATTGCAAGTCTGTGCTAAATATGCCTGCTAGATGGCGGTTTAATTTACTAACAAAACGAACAGTTGTTGTTAAACTTTTTGATGCATACTTTTAGGCTTATGTTTTATTGGTTGGGGAACAGAGATTTTTGTAATTTGTATAATACCATTAAAAAAGTTGTTTATTGTAAGAATGTGTTCTTGAAATCAGCCATAGTAAACATAGGGAGAGGCATAGGCCACTGCTGGATATCCTCCCGCATAAAAGAACTGTGGTCTGGGTGCAGGATTCGGACCAGGCTCAGGAGCAGGAACTGCCATGGCAAATGCAAATAAGGCGACGAGCAACAAGATTACCTAAAAAAAGAAAACAAAAACAATATAAAATACTTGATACTCTTCTGATGTGCTGCAATTGCAAATCTTGTTACCAGTTTCATCATGATGTTAAATATCTCTCAGCACACTCAGAAACAAACTGCGATAGAGAATCGTTTCGATTCTGCCTTTTATATGTCTCAGAACGAAGGTCGACAAACATTTTGACATCATCGATTTTAAGACGCTTATCTAATGCACATTCCCCATCCTTTCTGCCACCTGCCTTTGGACTGCTGTTGTCATCATTGATTTTATATTCAAAATGCGTTCGATCGATGAGCTTTAATGACACTCAAAACAATTTCGAGACTCGTTAGCTCAAGTCAATACGAAGTAAACAGAAGAACGACAAAATAGCCTTTTTCTCCAATCAAAAAATAACTCACATTCGATATAGAGCGACAAAAGCATTTGCCAAACAAAAATTTTGTCAACTCATTTAGAATTACCAACTTACCAAATGAACATAAATACTCGCAAATTTATAATTCTATACCCTTTAATGAGATTCGCAATCGTTTAATATACCAAAAATAGTAAACCATTTCGCTTCTGTTTTGTCAATTGTTCAACTTTTATTAAAAACATTTTATCATAAATCACTTTTATTGCTGCCAAATGTGATTTAAAAGACTTGCGCCAGAGAAATGTCAATTAATATGCAAGATGCATTGCACAAAATATGTGCGGCTTTGGCTTAGCAAACACTTGAAAAAAAGCAATCCGATTCAAGGTCAGTCTCACAATACAGATATATTATGTACTAGTTCCCGAATAATAAGCCAGCAATAAGAAGGAATTAGAATTCAAAGCTACTTTTGCTTGATGACAAAACTATCAACAACTTTTGAGAATATTTGTGAGGCAGGCAACGAAAACAAAAGTGCCATAAATGCAAAAATAAACAGAAACAAAGATCATCAAGAATCAGTATTTTTTGGAGGTATAAATAGAGACTGTTTTCAAGCAAACAGTATCAAAACGTAAAGTGCATTTGTTTCAATAACATCCAAGAAATCAAAACCACAAAAATCTATCAAAATGTTCAAGCTGGTAAGTAGGGAAACACCCTACCAATATATATCTCATCATCATCATCTTTTTTAGTTCGCTCTTCTTTTCGCTGCCCTGTTCGCTGTTGCTTTGGCTGTTCCAGCGCCAGTTGCTCGTGCCGCACCTCTTCCAGTGCCAATTGCTAGCCCGGAGCCGGCACCACAGTTTTACTACGGTGCTAGTCCCTATGGCTACTCTGCATACTCCGGATTTGCCTCTCCATATGCTTACTATGGTTAAATCTTACAACTAACGGCGATAATAGCTGCTCGACAATGGACTTGTGGTAATGGAAATAGAACATGCGCGCGCTAAAGTTTAAGTTTTCCTACTGATAAATGCTTATAAAAAAAAAACACAAAAAAAGGAATTAAATATTTTAAAAATATCAAAACTACATTGCAGATAATTTATTAAGACTGCGTTTTCAAGTCGGCAAGAGACAGTGCAAATATAATATGTTCATCTTAATATAAGACTTTTGACACCCACCAGCGATATGGTTCCATGGTGTAATGGTTAGCACTCAGGACTCTGAATCCTGCGATCCGAGTTCAAATCTCGGTGGAACCTGAGTGAATTTTCTTTCTTTTTTAACAAAACCTAAACCTTTGTCAACATATTTTCTTTAAAATTAAATCAACATGTATTTTTAACATATTCAAAGGGCCGAAATAATTATGCTGACATTTCATTTGCAAGCGTAGAAATTTTACGACTTTTGGCATCGCGCTCGTTGGAGGTTCCATGGTGTAATGGTTAGCACTCAGGACTCTGAATCCTGCGATCCGAGTTCAAATCTCGGTGGAACCTAGACTACTTTTTATTTTTAAAAACATATTTCATTTTTTCGCTGTCTTACAAATTACATAATCAAACAAGTGGTTGAATAGTGAAAAATTAATGCCAAAAAGAGAATTACACAATAAAACCAAAGTTACCAGCGATATATATTTATCTCTGATTGGTTTGTGCATCAGCTAAGCATGCTGCCAGACTGTTGGCAATAACTATGTGGCAGCTTTGCTGTCAGCTGTTGAACAAAAAAATGCATTGATACACACAAACACTCGAGTTCTTAATTCTGCACTGTTGTTTTTTGTTTCAGTGCCCGATAGCCCGAAATATGTGCGCTTGAATTACTGATAATAACAGTAAAAACATTTCACACGCCTTACTGTGCCATAAATCTACGTAAATACGAGTATTGCAAAAACGTAAAATGGATGCGCTGCGCTGCGGTGCGTCGTCGTAGCAGTGGAAAGTGTGATTATTAAATATTTATCAAAATGATTTGCTTGCTATGAGTTGAGGAGGCGAAATACGCGCTTTAATTGCATTTATTTGAAACAATCGTGTGTTTATTATGTGCATTTATTTATTATGTTGAAAGGCTCGCTAAAAGTGTTGATTGCAATCGTGTTAAGTTTAATGTTTACCATCTCACTGGTAAAAATTGTTTTATTGATTTGGTCATCGTATCCAGACTGGCTGCATTATTACACCAACAGTCACGAGGAGCATCCACTTAGCTTTACTGGCGACGAATGGCTCGCATACAAGCGACTGTTTCGTGATCAAGGTAATTACTCAAACAAACAAAATCAAATTTGCCAAACTTCATACCATTGTGCTTTTTAGTCTATGTATTTTTAATGTATGTGCTCTTTGCATACGCAGTTTAAAAGCTCTTTGTGGTAGCAAACAATGTGTAAATAAATTTGAAGGAAAACGTGAATTTTACAGAAAACTAGGTGCTTTATTCAACTAAATTTTAAAAATGATTTTTATAAAAAGAAACTTTAAATCTCAGGTTCCACCGAGATTTGAACTCGGATCGCAGGATTCAGAGTCCTGAGTGCTAACCATTACACCATGGAACCGTGTTGTGTGGCAGGTAACACATTGGTTTTGTATCAGCTAACAATAACCTGATCAACAAAATATCTGAGTTAAGTGTTAAAATATTTGGCAATCGGATAAAAATTCTGGTTTTGTGTAGGTGAAATATCTTCGTTGGTTTTATATGTATCTTAACAGAATTTCTTTGTTGTATTCTTACAGCATCGTATCATTCAAGACTGTTGTCATGTTTACAATCTTTACATTTTGGTTGTTTTTATTTTCTGAAAAATAGCAAACTCTTAAAGTCAACTTTACCAACTTTATAAATTTCGGTATAAAGTAATGCAAAGACATATTTACAGCATTTTTGTATTAGTATGTATGTATGTATACACAGGCTAATTAGTTAAAAAGCACATTGCATTGTAATTATAGTTCTAATTAGCACACACAAACAAAAAACAACCTGCTGGAATATAAAAGCTTTCCGTTGTGTCAATGGCAACGAAAGCTTTTACTCCGAACCCACAGTTCGGGTGCTCGCGTTTCGTTCGGCTTTGAGTCAAAAAACGAAGTTTTCTGTGTCAAACACAGCAACAAACATAGCCCAAAGCAATAACACGGCAGCAGCGAAAGTGGCGAGTCGGGTTTTCGGTATAAAATCAATCGTAAATGTCCTTAAATGCTCAGTTTTGGTTTAACTTCGGAGCCCGCTGGTCGATTGTTAGTGAGGACGCCGCGATTCTGATTTTTCATTTCGTTGGTAGTTAAGAAAAAAACTAAATAAATATATGTACATATGTACATGATGAAAAACAAAAGCAACAACAACCGAGCAAAAATAAATATCTTAAAATAATGCCAAGCATAATGTTGTGCGTTTGTTTATTTTGTTTGTTTTGTTTGTTGATTTACTGTCGTCATTAACCGTTTTGTCATCCTTTTCGTGACAAGAAACATTTAAGTTCCCTAACCTATATAGATGTTCGTGCACGCGGCAGAGGCGCTCATCATCCTACTTTAACAATTATTTAACCGCAGTGCATTAATTTCCCGCCAAGAACTGTTGTATAACTAACTTATTTTTTTTATATCCTACAAGAATTACTTTTAACAGCTAACTTAGTGTAATCCATTGTTGAGTGTGTGTAGCCCTAGCAATCAGGTGTTTAACAACTGACCTGATCTTAAAATGTTCAATAATGTTACTATGTTATAATCAAAAATCCTGAACAGTTGTTTTTCCCTGCTTTTAAACTTGAAAGTTATTGTTAAACTCTCAATAAATCCAAACAATAAGAAGTTTTGGCTATTTTCTTACTTTGGTTACATTAAAAAACTGTGTTGAAAAAAAAGAAAAAATAATGAGAAATATCAGGTTCCACCGAGATTTGAACTCGGATCGCAGGATTCAGAGTCCTGAGTGCTAACCATTACACCATGGAACCTCTGTTATCACCGAACGACAGATAACTAACAAAATTTTACAATATTGCTTTTGTTGTTAATTTATTTTAGTATATGTATGTAAAATAAAACACGTCGGTGGAAAAAATGCTGAAGCAAACATTTTGTTAAGTATTTTAAGACTAGCAGTTGAATAACTTAATAAAAACAATTGGGCAATGCAATCAAGCAGTAAAACACAACTTACAAATACTTCCTACAGAAAGGACATGACAAAGGATTAGGAAAGTATACGGTAAATGCTGGTGTCCGGTAAAAACGTTTAAGCTGGCGCGACAAAAACGAAAAATAAAATATTTGTGCTGGTAAACATTGACCAAATAAAGAAAAATATTCATTAGGTTGCCCACAAAGCCAATTTGTTTGTGTTGTTAAAAGGAAATTGTGCTTGTTCTCTCGACAGAAATATATTGTGTGTGTGTGTACATAAAATTAAAAGGATTTTAGCTGCGGGCAATCGTTAAGAATGCCTCGAGTGGCAACAGGACTGTGACATATGTTTGTGTGTTCGCCCATAACAAAAAAGCGTTTTAATGCGTTGTCCTCCTTTGTCTCTTAACCCGCTAACTTTAAGCTTACCTCCCGCCTACCACTCTTTGGAACAGCAAAGCTGCAACGGTTTTTGTTATGTAGGCCAAGATACCAGACGCCGGGACAGAAGCTGATGCTGAATGTTCTTGCTATCTCGCTCTGTCGTGTGGTTAACGAGATTGCTGTTGAATGCTTTGCTCTGCTCTAACGAAAATTATCATATTGTGCGCTTTTGTGGCTATCCTTGAATTGAAAACAAAGAGCAAGAGAAAAACATTTGCGCATTTCAACGCAAAATTAATGTCCTCTGGTTGGCAACGCAATAAAATGCTCGACTTACTAGATACTCTGTTCTGGTTATACATTTCCTTCAGCAGATATTTTCCATATGGATTCCAAAGTTTTGCTAACTTTGCACTAAACAAACTTGTTGTCATCAAATTGTTCGTATTGTTCATAAATTCCTTTTTTAAACGTATACCCGCATTGTGACAAGTTATGAAAAAGCTTTGTGTGCGTGTGTGAGTGTCTAAAAAACGACAGTAAAGCATTAAATTATCTTTTTATAGACACTAATAAATGTTTGTGTGTTTAATGAAAAATAACAGAAGGGAAACCCAAATAGACGTCAGCCACTTGGCGACCTTAAAGCAAATGAACAGCTCACTTTCATTACAAATTCGGACGGTAAACACACAAACAAACAAACACACACACACATTGATTCGCACATATGTAGATGGCAATTACAAACACTCTCACATGCTGAATATAGTGCTTATAACTGCAGACAAAGTTTGTCAGGTCGCATTACAAGTGCCGACGGTAACAGGAAACCTCTCCCTCGCTCTCTCTCTCTCTCTCTCTCACACACACACACTTACAGATTGGCAAAGCAAACAAATGTGCGGGAAAAACAAAAATGGCGCCATCAATTCCCCAATGATGATGTGGAGGTTGAAGTAGACGAAAAATCTGCTGTTGTGAATTTTTCTTTTGAAATTATTCAATCATACAAGGTTATAGAATGATGGAAAATGGTTCGAGAATTTGTCTGCCGAAGTTATACCAATATACACATTACATATACTTTTATCTTTGAATAGATATGCTGAGAATAATTTTATATCCTTTAATGCTCTTAACTCAACGGCATTTAACACTTGCAGAATGCTGGCTAAATAGTTATTCTTTTGAAGAAATCAATATTGGCACTACTCTCGAATCGTTTGCAGTTTCTCGAAGACTACACGCAAAAGTCATTAAGCACTTGTAAGTATTGTGTGAAAGGTCCTTCAGCTGCAGCTGCCAACATTTGTTCTTGCTTCGCTTGAGCACAATGGCATTTGTTATATTCTGTAAGAGAAAGAGAAAGAGAAAGTGCTCCTTAAATGGCTTACAAATATAAATAAAAAAGAAAAGCAAAACTTTATAGATGGATTTGTGCAGCATTTTCTTGGCCAGCATTTTTTGGCAACCAAAATAAAAGTTGTGTTGCCTGCCCCTCCTCTCTCTCTCTCTCTTTCACTCATTTCTTATGTGCAGCTTTAATAAACTTGGTAACCCCGACCCGCCAGTTAATTTAAGCGCCTTCAAGGCAATCTCAAAAGTAATTTTCCCAAAAGTTTCACGCCTAGTTACAAACATTGATCCTACATTATTTATGTATATTTTCAACTCGCCTTTTATTTAGTTTTTTTCTTTTGCTTTTTATCGTGCAATGCAAAAGTCATGCGAAACTAGCTGCAACAATCGAAACTTGTAACAGTCGTAGTTTTGCATGAAATATGCCAAAAGTTTATAGTGCAACTTTTTTAATAAATTTAAAAACGAATTAAAAATAAACCATAAAAAGACCAAAGTGCAACATGACTTAACCAACCAGCTAAACATAAATAATTTGAAACAAAGTCGCGTTTAATAATTCAATTATACAACATCAACGGTCTAAAAATAAAATAATAAAAATGTGGTCGCCGGAATCGGAGATAAATTCCATTGCCATGGCCACAATGCGGCACTCGCAATCCGCGTCCTCAGGTGAGTAAGCAATATGGGTGAAAGCGGGGGGCAATTAAATACCAAAGCTCAAAGCTTCAACTAAAAAATTCAAATTCCATGCCAATGCGTTTTTTGTTTTTACCTTTTATTGTGGACTAACGCGAATAAAACGTGGCGTATGCGCAATATTGTGATTG
Source organism: Scaptomyza montana (assembly GCA_018904305.1). Classification (NCBI taxonomy): domain Eukaryota; kingdom Metazoa; phylum Arthropoda; class Insecta; order Diptera; family Drosophilidae; genus Scaptomyza; species Scaptomyza montana. The sequence continues at coordinate 5,668,909 of JAEIGR010000004.1, forward strand.
TTCTCGTTTCTAAGTGTTTTTTGTTTTCCCTCTTACCGCTGACCCGATTCAATTTTGCCTTGAATGTTTTTTTTTTTTTTTTTTTGTGAATGGTGTGGAGAAAACAAAGCGGATTTTAAGAAATGTCAAGCATGAAATGCTCTAACGACTCAAACATTTTCAAATGAATAAACACAGGTTGGATTTTCATAGAAGTATTGAAATTTGTATGTAAAAGTTGAGAAGAATTGCATTTAAACCAAGATGATTTGATTGGTTTTAAAGTAAAAAAATAAATATATTAAAACTAAGTTAAACATGATTTTTATCTCGAATTTATTGTAGAAACTCAAACTCTTATATGTATAACACAATTTAAAAATCAAATCTTCGAATTTTTGCAGCTTCGCAAGTTGCAAATCATGTAAAAATCGCATTTAATGTAGGCCATTCCCATATATATGTATAAATATAATAAATCGTATTTGACCAAACTATCGCTGCAGCCAGTTGGCGAATGGCTTGAACCAACTAGTATTTGCCAGGTTTGCCATTTTTGTGCACACAAAATGTTAACGATACACTTGCATCCATGTGTGTGCATCAAGGGAAACGGAAACACGAGCCAAGCCATGTTTATAGTTTTAACCCAATTAAGGCAACAACATCGTTAAAACTAGTTTGTGGCTGCGCTTTTTTTTTGTGGCAGTGCCCTGAAGCATATTTTTTTGGCCATGTTGCATAAACCTTACAAACTGTATAAATCGAGAACTTAACTATTTTATAGCTAAAACATAGGAAATAAAAGTCATATCATTTAATTCTTATACAATTTTCATGCATTTTCAATGCAATGCATAAATAATGAGCATCCCTCCCTGCCCCATTGAAAAGTAGGTTGAACATTGTCGCTAAAACAAAACAAAAGTTTTTAATGTACATAAATTACCATTGAAATAGGTTAAACTATGCATAACAAATATATACACAAAAGTTGGTATCGCAAAATGTGTGTCGTAAGCATATTTTGTGGAAAATTCAAAGCAGTTGAGGCAGTATTAAACAATATTTGAAACTAAAACTATTAAAAAATCTGCTAAGCTAAGAAATAACAACTAATTGTCCCAGAATAATGTTACAAACTAGGCAACAGCTAGCGACCTTGTTAGCGGAATGAAAAACTAACATGCATTGGAATATTTGGTTATGTTGTACTATTTGGTGTCTTCAAAGCTGCCGTGCGGTTGCATAAGTACACACATGACTAAACATTGGTAAAAGCGCATGTGAGAAGCCGAACTGATTGTTCAAAAAGTTAACAGCCAGACGTTGCATTCTACACACGTTCAACAAGGAACAAAATACTATCTAGCGCTCCCCAACAACCTTATGACATTGTGTGCACACATTGTCATCGTCATCATTATCATCATAGGGGCTTAGCTTTATAGCAAACATTGGCGAAAACTTGGCAACATCTTTGTTCACTGGTTCGTCGTTCTGCCATCTTACTAGCTAAGGTGTTAGTGTTTAAATTTCTATTGAGCCACTTTATGTACATACCATACATACTAAGGTTGAGCAGCTGCAATGGCTAAGACTGATCTGTGTGGCGTGGTGCTTTGGGTAGCAAATTTGAGCACATTTTGGCTATGGGCCAAGACAACGTTGACAACGTTGAAAACGTTGATTTGCAAGTTGATGCTGCAATAAAACTTAAATTGATTTTTCCATTCAAATGTTTGTTTAGATATTCAAGTATTCAATCAATAATGCATAAACATAATATACATTAAATTCTGTCAAGTAAACATTGCTGAAATGTTTGTTTCGCATCTCATGCACACATCGTTCTACCTGTCTTGTCACACATGATGTTCGCTTTTCATGTTTTGACTACAGATTCATTTGAAATAAAAAAGCTTTGCAAGCAAAAGCAGCAGCAAGTGAGAGGAGCAGGCCAAGAGGCAGTTTACTCACTGGCTGGGCTGGAGAGCACTTGGGAGCCCTAAGCACTTTATATATGTATGCGTGCGAGCGCTCTGCTGTGCGACATTTTCATTTGTGCGACGGGGCTCACCTTGCGTATACGTAATTTGCGGAGGCTGTTGCCAAAGTGGCATTTGAAATTATGCCGCCACTTGGGGTCCAAAGTGTGGCCCGAATCGCACTAGGCTGCAGCGGCGGCGGAGGTGAAGAAAACTTTTTATTCAAATTCAAATAATATATTCAGAAATAATTAATGTTAGTATTTACGGTTTTTCTTAGTAAATATATATATATACATTTCTTTAATGAATCCTTAGACTAAGTTGCAAATGTTAATAGATCTGCTTTCAGGCCAAGTCGCACCCACAATCGATAAAAGTATAAAGCAAACAGCAAGTAAAAGATTCGAATTAATGAAATTGAAACTCAAAAATCAACAGCAATTAGCTAAAAGCTTAATACAGGGTATCCTAAAGTCAAATATTTACATCTTTGCAGTTTGGTTTCAACTCTCGAGAGCATATTATTGCCTTTGCGGTTTTTTCTAGCTAACTTTTGTTGCGCACCTTTCGAGCTGATTATTTATTATTAATAGCAAAATGATGACAAAGAAGAGCTTTAGTAAAGCCCTGCTATTAGGCCAAGTGGTTGGTTGCCTGCCTTTTCTTCCCTTTGCCCATTTAAATGGCAGCTAATATTTGCCTTTCACTAAGCCAAGTTGCGTTTATTTAATAATGAGCTAGCAAAAAGTCGCTTAGGGGGTCTTGTGGGCTTTAACTTAAGAATACGTTTTAACCAAGTAATCTTTGACTTATAATTGTCTTATATTTATTAGTAATTGACTTAAATTCCAAAATTAACAGTTTTATTTTTAAAATTTGAACTCAATTTTACACTTTTTGTACATCCACGAATGGCTAAGATTCAGTTAGCACCTGAGGATGCAGCAATGAATACTGAATTAATTGTGCTTCGGGGTCGTGCAAATTTTAAAACAATTTTTAATCGTCTCGGCAACAATAATATTTTGGCAATTTTACTTTTTAACATTCAGATTTGCTGGAAAACGAATAAGTATATTAAAATGATATTTCCATATGTTCATTTAAAGTTGTGCTTAAATGAGGCAAATGGTGAGTTTTCAAATAAATAAATCAATAACGCCGACAACCATATTTCTCTACTTCTACTTTTAGCTTAACCACAATTAGTTATTCTCGTTGAACTATTTTCGTTAAGCACACTCGTTGCTTTTGTACCTAACCCTATTAAATATGCAACACTAACGTAATAATTACACACCGAGTGCTTCTATATTCTCGCACAAAGTTTTTTGAAAACTGAAAGTTGCATTTTCATTGTTTGCTCTTTAGATTGTAAGGTGTTGGCTCGTTTAAGTTTAAATATCCCGACTAGAAGACACGTTTAAAAGAATGTCGTACTTATACCCTTTATTGTTAATGCACAAAAGTTTCCTAGACTAAAATGACTTAGCATATTGTCCAAATCAAGATATATCTACTTTATTTGTGATCGGAAATGTCTAGTTCTGCTTGCGACCACTTCATTATTACTTGTTTACCCATTTCTAATGGTCATAGGGTATAAATAGTACGATAAGGAAGTACTTAGAAGTGGGGGAGACGAGTGTTAGAAATGAAAGGAATTGGTAACGAAATGAAATGGTTTTCGAATGTCAGGCACGCAATCCTGACGTCGGTTCTACAATGTCGGAAGTAAATAACAGACGAATGCTCGTTGCTTGTATTATGTTTACATTTTCCTGGTTGCCACCACAAACCTCAGGCGGTTAAAGGTTCTATTGTATTGTTTGTGGTTGGTTGTGGATTTTGGTTTTAGTTTGGGAAACACTAAGTAGAGATTAGTTGGGATGGTATGGAAAGAGAGATTAACTGACAGAAAATGATGGAAAGGGTGGAGAGAAAGATATCCAAAATAAACACTAAGATGTTATTTATAAGCGAAAATCTAATTAATTGCTTTCCTCGTAGTTTATTTTTGTTACCAACTCTGCTTTAAGTCAAAAACAATGTAATACAATATATACTTACAATATAAGTACATGTAAAACAGCGGAAAACTTGAATGTCGTTTTCTACCCATGCGATATACCAAAAGTCTCGGGGGCAAGACTCAATTACTTGAAATAGTACTTGAAAAGAGGGGTAAGGCGGAGAAACATTTCATTTGATGCCAGACAGCGATAAGCGATTGCTTGTGGCGGCATTATTCGGGCTTGAGTTTGGATATGCGTTGTAATGTTTGTTGGGTTAAGTTATAAAAATTGAAATATAATTGATTGGCGTTGTTGTCGTCAAAGTTCTCTTTGAATGCCATTGACGTACTCACCTGGCAAATAAGTTGGCCGGGTTCATTTTAAAACGCCATTAAGCTGACTTTGTTTCCAATTTGGGAACACGCTCATCCGAGTTCGGAAAACTTTCTGTTTTGCCACACAACTTGAGCCATTTACCTCAATAAGCAGTAACACCAAAAGTTGGTTTCTTTGTCACGGCAATAATATTTAACAAATGTTTTCATTCTCGTTCGTAGGCATCTCATCATTGTCCAGCTCTGGTGATCCGGAGCGATTACCTGAACTGCCGCCGGGGGACGAACAGCGTTTGCAACGCGCCGCATTGCATTTGCAACAGAAGCTGATATTGCGTGAATGGCTGCGTGAGTATCGTATGCAACATCATTATCAACGTCTGCTTGCCGTTGAGGTGGCCTCATTGGAGGACGTGTACTGGCTGGAGGATTCGCGTGCCAGTAAGTTACTCGGCAAGGATTGGCAGCTGTGGTCAACAGCACGACAGGGTCTGCCCACATCGAAGGCACAGTTAGACGCATTGAAGGCGCAGCTGTGGTCAACGGTGGTCAAGTCGAGTCAGCATCAGGACGCCTGGACATGGGGTGGCATGCTGGTAGTGTCCGTTTCCGTTGCCGGTCTGGTCACACTTGCCGCCATGACACAGCCATCGTTGGCGCCCGAAGCGCGCCATTCACTGCTACAGTATGTAACCGGAAAGTATTTGCTGCCAGCGAATTGTCGAGTGCAGTGGGACTGGAAGGATCCGGCTCGTGTTGGAGGCACCATGTGCTTCATTGTGCGCTTCTTTCAGCGCAACGGCCAGCCCTATCCCATCTGTGATACGGACCAGTTCTTTGTGGAGGTCACCGAAGGCACCCGCAAAGTGGTCACAATCAGTGAGCTGGGCTCATCCACAGATCCAAATAATGCCAACATTGCCAAAGTCAAGTTTACGGTCCGCACTGCGGGTCAATACAAGATCTCTGTACTTATCGGTGCCAGTCACATTGCTGGCTCACCTTTTGTACGCAATTTTCTGCCTGGCGACATCGATCCACGCCGATCTCGATTCATTCGACCCGCTAGCACTGTCATCTGTTGTGCCAGTGCACCCACTCTGATGCATATCGAGCCCAGAGATGAGTTTGGCAATGCTTGTCTCTTTGAACAGTCCGACGAAGCGGTTCAGGTAGGTTCAAGTACTGAAATAATTCAGTTTCCGAATTAACTAAAACTCGTTCTCATCAATGCAGGGCTATCAAGTGGCCATATATGATCTTCATGGGATTTCCGTTGAGAAACTACAGCATGCGATTGCTTTTAGTTATGATCGCGTTAATTCACGTGTCTCAGTCACAGCTCTCTTCCCAGAACCTATATGTCTACGTGCTGTGATCAGTTATCGAGATCAGCAATTACCCAATGGTGACTTTGACATAATTGTCCTGAGCAGTAAGTACTCCTGGAATCCATCCGCTCTAAATACAAACCAAATCAATAAACAATCTTTTTAAAGGTAGTGACACAACGCTGGTACATAAGAACATTGCTTCGAGGAAGCACAACATTTGCTATGAGGCAAAGCTGTTGAGTGTATTTGGTTCGACAAAAAGTAAGCCACGCAAGGTCATGTGCTATGTGGGACCCAAACAGGTGAGTGATTATAAGAATATGTACAGTTAATTGTGCGATATGTTCAGGCCCAGAACTCGTTGATCTTTCAGGTGACCATCAAGGAAATGATATTAAAGTTTATACCCAAAAGGATTGCGACCTTTCGACTTTGTCCATCGACAAAGTTTCACTTTTTGCCTCAGCTGGTGCCACAGGTGCATGGTCCGGTATTTATCATAGATGATGGAGCACAGCCACGCATTGAGTTGGCTTCGAAGGATCGCAACATTATTGCAGCAACATTTACACACTTTTTGCTTAAGAACATCGGTGGCTCTGAGACGTTTAAGGACAAACAGGATTTCTTCTATCATGAGGTGCGCAAATTCCATGCCAGCTACTATCATGAGAAGATGACACTCAAGGTAAATCGAGAAAAGATTCTAGAGAGCAGCATGAAGGCCACCAAAGGATTCTCCGTATCTGACTGGTGCGGCAATTTCGAGGTCACATTCCAAGGCGAACAGGGTATCGATTGGGGTGGCCTGCGTCGCGAGTGGTTCGAATTGGTTTGCAGCTCTCTATTTGACTCCCGCAGCGGTCTCTTTTGCACATTTCATGACAAGCATCAGGCACTGGTGCATCCAAATCCAACACGACCACCACATCTGAAACTCAAGTACTTTGAGTTTGCTGGCAAAATGGTTGGCAAATGTCTATTCGAGAGTGCTTTGGGTGGCAGCTATCGTCAGTTGGTTCGCGCAAGATTCAGTCGCTCGTTTCTGGCCCAACTAATTGGGCTAAGAGTGCACTATAAGGTAAGTCACATATTGGCCATTTATTCCTTTTTCAATCTAATGCATGCTTTTTCTCTTGCAGTACTTTGAGCAGGACGATCCCGATTTGTATCTATCCAAAATAAAGTACATACTTGATACAGATCTGGATGGCACTGATACGTTAGAGCTATATTTTGTGGAGGATCTGTACGATACCAGCGGGCAGCTAAGCAAGACCGTTGAACTAATTCCAAATGGTGCCAAGACACGCGTCACAAATGCTACCAAAAATCAATATCTAGATTCTTTAGCCCAGCAGCGGCTCTGCAATAGCGTTAAGGATGAGGTCGACAGTTTTCTGAAGGGCCTCAATGCAATCATACCGGACAATTTATTAAGCATTTTCGATGAGAACGAACTAGAGGTGACTAATCTAAACTCACTTAACTTTCTACTTGTTAACTAAAACTCTTCTCGTGATCGATTTTAGCTACTGATGTGTGGCACTGGCGAGTATTCCATCAGTGACTTTAAGTCACATCACATTGCCAATGGGAATTCGGCTGAGTTTCGACGTGTCCTTGCCTGGTTCTGGGCAGGCGTTAGTAATTTTAGTCAAACGGAAATGGCACGGCTGTTGCAATTTACCACAGGCTGTTCCCAGCTGCCTCCCGGTGGATTTCAGGAGCTTAATCCACAATTTCAAATAACCGCAGCACCAACATTTGGAAATCTGCCAACGGCGCACACATGGTAAGTAATTGATAGTTCAACTTGGTTTTATTACTTATATAGTTTACTGATATTTTATGTTATGTTTTTGCAGCTTTAATCAGCTCTGCCTGCCTGACTATGAGAGCTATGAGCAATTTGAGAAATCGCTTCTTTTGGCTATCAGCGAGGGCAGCGAAGGCTTTGGCATGGTCTAAGCTGTTCTACAAATCATAAAATTTAATTGTTATTTTGCTTAAAGTCTGCAACTATTTACATATGTACTATATGTTCCTACGCTTTATATGTCATATTGCTAGGTGCGATTTCTACTAAGTTTGCGTGATGATCAATTTTATATGCGATCTATGTAGTTTTTCTATGCGCTTTACATGGCTTCCATGTTAAAAAGTTGAGCAAAAAAAATTAAATGAAAATTAACATAAAGCAATATGAAAATTAGATTGTAATAACATAATAATAGTTTTCAAACTAATCAAAATGAAAATGAATCTACATATATCATCATCAAAAAGAATGTGATAATTGTATTATAAACTAATGCAAGTTAATCGTAAAACATTTTTTAAACTATCCAAAAACTAAAATGAAGCAACTTCATTGTTGTATAACAAAATGGAAAAATGATTTGTGTACTATATTTGAATGCTATAATACCAATGCAAAGGGCAATAATAGCAGTTACATGACTAGAAACATAATTTGTAGATCATAGTTTAAAATTCGAAATCAAATAGAGAACTTTAATGTGAGAATCGAAAAGAAAAAACAAAACCATAATGGCAATGTTCATATGCATTTCAAATCAATTTCGCTTGGATGATAAGAGCAAGTTTTTTAATTGAGTTCTCAAAGATCTAAATAGATATATACCAAATAAAAAGTGTTGTAATCTATGTGCATCATTCAAAATCAAATAAATGCATTCAAAATAATTAGTTATAGTACATAAAAAAAAAACTAATGTGTAGTTGTTGAAATTGATAATTGTAATTGAATGTAACGATCTCTTATGTGTGATGTGAAGAATAAGTTCAACTAAATAATCAAATAAACAGTAGAATCGAAAACTATTATAGCATTTTCATTTGACAAATCATTCGTTTAAGTATTTTATAATGTCCATATCATTTAATAGTTAGTTTTTATTATTTCTCATTAGCATATTATACTTGTCGCAAATTGTCGTGACAATTAATGTTTCACAAACTGGTGCAATACCACTTTCTAAAATTAAAACAGGATTTTGCCTAGTGTACTCCTCCCCGCTTTTACCCTCTATTTGTCCTAGGTGACATATGGCGTTAATAAACCCATTCATATCTTAATTTCAATACAAGTAAAAAGTTACAACTTTGTTATTTTAGTTGAATGATCATTTCTCTAATACAGTTTCATGCGTGAGTGACAAATTAAATAGTCTGACAACAAATGAACGTTGAATAGAAATTTTGAGAGAGACGCGTGCATGTTTTTGTGTGCGTATTAATTTAAACAATTATTACATGTAGACAATATAGAAAATGTATGCTTGAACGCCTCATTTAAATTGAAGGAGAAAGTGGATAATGTGTTGGATTAGTTAATGATTGTGTGATATTTAAACAAGAACTACACGTTCTGAGTTATTAACTTTTCTACGAACAAAGATTATTGATTATTATTATGGCAAGGTCCACTCTTTACTCTATACTCTAATCAATCTTGAGTACGAACGACATATGCTACATTAACTCCATAATAAGAAGTTATAACCAACTAAATGCGGCACATTAAGGCACTTTATAAATACAATAAAATAGTGAAATTTTCAACCATAGCAAGTACCTTAACATAAAGTGGCCTGACATACATTTAAGCAAAACAAAGTACAAGCATATGTACTAAATGTGGATAGTCTCGAGTGTGTCGAGTTTTATGAGAAGGTCGTCTGTGCGCCAATTAAGAACTGGTATTAAGACACAAAAGGGGTAGGTGAAGTGCAGTGAAAGAGACAACTGTGACACAAGGTCTTTAATATATTCTATTCATATGTAGAATGCAGGTAGGTAGAAAATACAACATAACTTTCACGTTGACCCTTTAAACCGCTTAAAAAACCTCTCATTCTAAATAAAAAACAAGTTATTTTTCGTTGCACAAATTTAATAGAATACAAAATTCGCTTCTCGTTCGCTTAAATTAGAATAAATAACTAAAAAAAAATCTTCTACCTATGAGTAGAACTCCAAACTAACCCGCACACTTACTGGCCAAGGTGCATAATAGTGTTCTTGGACAGAAGATCAGTGACTTGGAGCAGGTCATTTTGTGTCCCTTCATGTGACCCTGTGCATTCTTGTAGCACACAAAATAGTTGCTTATTGATGTCTGATCGGGAATCTTATCGCCCTCCTTACAGTAATATTTTCGTTTCTTTACGGATCCGCTGCTGTTGCCTACAGATGCTGGAGGTGTCGGTATAACTATCTGAGGATGTGATGTGGTGGCCGGTTCTGGAAAACTGACCATGTAGTTGTCCAGAAAGCTTTGCTCCAAACTGGTTGAAGATGCGCTCGCTTCGGGCTTACCTCCATATTGTTGTAATAAATTGGCAAGATTAGAAACTCCGGCAGCTGTTGCAGGTGCTGTCATTTCAGGCTTACTGCTAAATTGCTGTAGAAGATTTGCCAGACTTTGACGTTTGAGCGCTGCCTCCTGTCGCCGTTTCGCCTCTGCCAACACCTTTAGCGTCTCCATCTGCAGTCGCCTGTTCTCATCAATGGTGTAACCATTAAAGATTGGCACATTGCCACACTGCGCATAAGTTGGAGCATCGCAAATGCGTGTCTGCTTATTAAAGCCTGTGTAGGGTGGACAAGAATAGGACAAGACCTTGCCATCCTTTTTGCTACACACAAAATAACGGGTGCAGTCCGTCTGATTGGGCTGACGCACACCTGTCTGGCAAGTTATAACCTCAACATTGCTCAACTCTGACATGGCTGATGGTGATTGTGTCATCAGCGGCATTATCGACTTTCGAAACACATCCAAACTTATAAAGTTCCCATTGAAATTCACCAACTGACCCTGCCCCGATGGATATTTGTTGGTCATAATACCATTCCCCGTTCCAGAGCTCAACATGTTCATCATCTCCATGCTGCTGCTGCTCATGCTTGGTGTTGGCATAAAAGTTGGGGCCTTAAACTGATATTGTTGCTGTTGCTGCTGCTGCTGTTCGTTTGCCGCATAACTTTGTTCCACATACGAGCCAGATGCTAATTGATGGCTCATGCTCAATCTATCCGGTGTGCCGGCATTGCTGTAGGTCAGCAGATGAGTACTGTGATGATTGTTGTTGTTGTTGTTACCATTTGCATTTATTTTGACATAGTTTGAATTAAACGCGTCATCAGAATCCATTTCCATGCTTTCAATTTTTTGTGAATGTGGTCGAATCTTCACTTGACCTGGATCAAGCTGTGTTGGATACATATTGTTTTCATCCATCATGGGTCGCGGTATATTCATGCTCATCGATGTGGGAAAGCTCTCCGAATGAAACACACGATTCACATTGTTTTCGTTCAGATGTGGACTGGGCGTGTAATAGGTTGCCACAGTAGCCGGCGAGGGTTGTTGCTCAAAGGGACGTGGAGTTGTTTGAATAAATTCACCCGAATAGGGAGCTGTATATTGTCCTGTATAATGGCCACTAATTGTTGTCACCGAATTTGGACGCACTGTTGTCATTGTGGCCACAAATTTGTTATAATAGTTATTGTTGTTACTATCCCCTTGATTATTGTTATTGTTGCTTTTTTCTAAATGAGGAAAGTGACCCAAACTATTGCCAAATGTGTCAAGAACTTCTTTTTCGCCAGAACTGCTGCCGGATAAATGAATGGGTATCACATTGTTGTGAATGATTGTTGTACTTGGTATCTTTTTGTTGTAGCCATTGGTTTTCTTGTGATGTACATAGTGTGTCCGTTCTGGCTGTGATTGCGATTCATAGCTTTGCATAGGATAGTACTGTTGAAAGGGATTATTGTGCGGCGAGAGGATCATAGGCTGTAATATTGGTGGGGCATAATATGGACCGTTGTACGCAGAATTGGGTAGCACTTTGGGCAGATTCTGTGAAGCAATCATCTGCTTGGACAGCTCCAGTACGGTCTTTAATGTTTCCTCCGAGACCTTCGGTTCATGTTCGCTGTATTCATGACTCTGAGCTTGCTGTGTTTGCTTCTGAGCCTGACTCTTATCGGGTATGGTGCCATACTGAGGCAGTGTAAACGTAACCGATCCCTCCGGACGATTGACAACAATTTGCGAATTAGCATAGCCCGGACCATACGAGGAGAAGGGTTGCGTATTGGACAGCAGTAGTTTTGTCTCCGGTTGCAAGCGTTTCCTTGATAAATGCTCCTGCAGACGTGTTTTACTCACCGTTGGCTCTGGTAATGGAACAGTAGATGGCTTGCTCGTTGCTGGCGCTGTTGTTGTTGTTGGTATTGTAGCCGGTGTATCTTTGTAGTTCACTAAGGGATTCATCATGTCGTAACTATTTTTAAGGTCAAAATGCGCTAAAAAGGCATTCAACTGATCTGGACGCATTTCCAGCTGAGGCTTATCTGTCTTTTGGTACTTATCCTGTAATCCATCAATAAGCTGTGAGAGACGCTGCAGATGCGCCGTGAGTTTCGGATCAATATTGGATCCAGATGCTGGTTGCTTAGTGGGGGTCTCAGTTGATTGAGTGCTAGGAATCATGCTTGCATTGCCAACATTAAGTACGGCTTCACGATTCTCCGTCTGCAGCGGAACATTATCCAAATCGACTAGTTCTCCATCGCCGCTTGAGTCAAATTGACCGACGGATGAGCTTGCTAATTCATGGGAACTGGGCGTAGGCAATACTTGATTTAACTTTGATGCATTTTTATTAACTTCATCATCCTGCTCCTCGCTGCTTAGCTGGCCATCCAGGACAATTTCCACATTGTTATCGCTATCCTCCTGGAGCAGAAGTCCCGCTTCATCTTCGTTGCTTACTATAATAATGTCGGTATCCGTATTTTCCTTTTTTCTTGTCGGCGTCTTCGATGCGCTACTCAACTCACTTGGTGTAATGCACTCCCAATCTTCGTCGGGCAGGACACAGGTACCGACAATGTGTTCGTACACAAGTCCCTCAGTGCACTTGGTGGGAACCCAAACGTAAGAATTGGAAGGCAGCTCGCGACATTTGTAGAAGGCATCGCAACGTGTCTTGTGTGGACGGGATTTTTCAGGGCATGGTTTTCCTGACAGACACAAAAATTCATACAGAATAAACGAAAGGAAAGAAAAGAAAGACAGTCGTAAATACAAATGAAAGCACATTTTTATTGATTCCACAATCATCACTATTTCAACATTAATCTCCAACAAAAACTGATAAATCACTTTAGCGTTGGTTTATTGTACCTTCAGAAAAGTGAAAGATGCCGAAGACAATGTACAAATATATTACGCGTCCATGCATATCGTTGATTGATGACGATTATTGATATCCTTGCCCCCGTTTATTTTGTACTCCGACTCGGAAATAAACTTCCGCTCAATACAAAGCGCGCAATACGAATGGCTGCACATTCAAGATTTTTAACAACGTTAAATTTTAACAATTTTCACTTTGCGCTAACGTCGCTGCAGAGAAACGTGAGCAACGGGCTCTAAAAAGAGACTCGAATATAGAGCAAAGCGTGAAAAAAGCATGCTGGTTGGCCCTCTCATCAAATGTAAAGCGGCTAACGAACAAACTCTATATAAATACGAAAAGTGAGGTACTAATTGTTTAAACATATAAAAGTAACTTGTTTTGGCATACGCATTAAGAAAGGCTTTGTTGAATTAATTTCACTTTTACGTTAGATTAAAAGATCGTAATTATAAATACTTTTTATGCAATATGTTAACATTAAAGAAATAAATCTGAGTAACTGGGTTTTTGCTTATTATTTCATTGATAAGTTTAAATGTTTTAGTTGAAAGCCGCCTCATGGTAATAATATTGTGATCATCGATTATACTTGCTATTATATTAACTTTTTATTAAATACTTTGCATCCTTAAGTTTGTTTGTTTAATTTAAAGCTTTAATTCAAAAGTATGTTCGTTAATAGTAAATTTTTAAAACTGTATCGATACTCCTCGTGAAGCCTTATCGATAGTCTACAGTAGTGTTAAATATTTTCGATATTTTGTTAATGTGCGTACTCATTAGGCACTGTTCGCGCGATAGCTTAACAGTGGCAATTGAAATGCGGTGTCGAGCAGTATTTTATTATTTATTAAATAAGCAAACCAGCATAGCCAAACCACCCAACAATTCATACTTTTATTAATTAGGAACGTTTGTACGTTAAACAGACAACTGCAATATAACCGCCAAAAATTTACAATTTCATTGTTTTGGTATTTTCTGGGAGGTCAAAACAGATTTTAAAGTATTTTAATAAGTTTCGGACGCGGTAACACTCGGTGGAAACGAAAACTAAATTTTTTGTGCATTGATTCTGTCTTTTAAACTTTACCACCTAAAAACCAAAATGCTTAGCATTATTCGTGTTTCAAGTGCAACGGGCGTGTAATAAATTATATCAAACATATCGCGGGATATTTGTTTTATCGCTAAGAAAAAAGTAAACACACACATATACACACTGCTAGTGTATAAATTGTAGGAAAACAAGAACAGGAGGTAAGCGAGACATTTGGACTGTGCAGGTAAAGGTAGCTAAATCCCATTTATAGCAGCAATCCAACAATGAAACTTTGTGCATTGGAATGTGCGTCGCATTTTTTGTGTAAGTTTGCCAAGAATAGTGGGCGCTATGCAAGAATCAGTGTCACTACTGTCGCGACCTTTGCCTCAATTACAAACAAACAGTGACACACATACCCATACATATCCAATCCAAACTTACACACATTCAAACCAACTTATGGGTATGCGTTACATGAGTGCATGTGTATAGTGTGCGGGTGTAGAATTAAATGTATAAACCGATATGTTTGCTTGTAATTGCTTACTCTTCAGGTGTCTCATTGGAACCCCACACCACCCTGCAGCTGATCAATGTGCTTGTGCTTGTGTGTGTGTGTGTGCAAGTGTCAATGCATTTTTTTGTATTTCTTCCGCTTGATTTATTGACTTGTGCGTGTATGAATAAGTAAAGGCTTTTACATACATACATGTATACAATAGATGTCCTTACATTCATACATAGTGCAATTATATAGATATGTATGCCTGAAATGCCCAGAGAAGCAGCTGTTGTCTCGCATCGCTTATTACATACTTAAATGTGTATATTTGTATGTACATATTTGAGTTTCCTTTTTCCCATAATCGTTGCTTGCCCTCACAAAATACATACATATATACGTCAATATGTTTTTGAATGAAAACGCGATTCACTTAAACGTACATATGTACTTATATATGATACATGATAACAATAGCAAAAAATTATTTGAGTCTCGGCGTCAGCCTTATAATCTAAACAAGTACTGTAAATAAATAAATCGTTCAAATCCAAAACAGCCAACTTGCGTATGCTCAAAGAATTAAATTAAATTCCAATAACAGAGATTACACTATCAAATAAATATGTAACAATAAAACCCATAATCAAGTGCTTAACTAAAAACAATAGTTAATTTGTGCTGCATCAATGACGGCGATGATTGACCAACAACAAAGACAAAGTGCATCAAATTTACACGTATGCATGAGAATGTACATATGTATGCATGCATATGTATGTAGCAAAAATTGTAGCGTACTTTTTGTTAGTGACTCATTTTGAGGCGATTATAAAATCTATTTTGGCAGGCAGATTGTGGCAGTTGTCGTAGTAAAGGCAGCCTACAAGTGCGTGATATCAAAATTATTCTGCGTGTATGAATATAAATGTATGTATGTATATGCTTACGTACGTATGACAATTAAATAATATAAACATATATAAGTACATATGTACGTCAGCTTAAATAACAATCATTTCCATACGGGAAAGGTAGCGCTGGGCTCACGCTAGAGAAAGTGTTTGGTCACAAGTTTCAACAAATTAATGTGCCTATTTGAACAGATTCTCTTTGTTTTGCTTTTTTTCATGTTGATAAACGTGCCGAATGTTTGTTTTGAACACATGATAACTAATGTTATCAAAAACAAACATTTAAACATCTACTGCGTCAAATAGGTAATTTTACTCTCTAGAAAGTGAATATTCTAAGCAACCACCGTATAAAGTTTGTGGCTAAAACATGTGGATCGATTTATCAAAACAAACCGCAATACATTGATTCGTATACTATATAACGTTTGGATAACAAATATGTATTTCAGAAACTTCTTTGTAGTTTTTATGGTTCTTCAATGGACAAATGAAACTTGCATTGTCCTGCTGCACTCGCTTCAAGATTATTTTTATCAGCTGGTATTTTGCTTTGTATTTCTGTATCAAAAACTTTTCTGCAATCAGCTATTGTTGTACCATATATATACAAAGTACGTGGCTTGTGCGTGCATGTGAGTGTGAGTGTTTATTATTATTATTATTTATTTATTCATGTTCGATTCTTAGTGCTACTAAAAATTTATGCACATTTTGTGGATTATTTTAACAAACCTTTCTATCACTCTGAGAACTGGCGTACATACATATGTACATATATATATACATATACATTCACTTCCTTTGCCCGCTGGATCATTGAGCTGACAATCTTATCAACGTTGCTGTCGCAATCGTATTGTTTTGTTACCCCTTTATAAAGTACGAAAAAAGAAAATAACTCAACTCTGCTCATTCTCTCTTTTTATGTCTGTCAACGTAGCTCCCAACGTCGGGCAAGAATACTAGGCGTGAAGTTTAGCAAGCAGCTAGGAGCAGCGATTAAATGGCTGATGGTAATAGTCAGGCAGCAGGTGCAGCTTCTCGTGCTGGCAACGGTGGCCTCGACGACAACAATCAAAACCAAGTAGGTGCATCTGGTGGCACAGGAGCAGCCGCGACAGCAGCAGCAGCATCATCAGCAGTTGGGACTAGCAGCAGCAATGCAGCAATAACAAGTGGAAGTAGCAGCACCAACAGTGGGAATGGTGGCAATCAAGGATTCTATCAATTGAGCGTAACAAGTGAGTATTGATCCTGAACAAGCTTTAATGTTTTTCAATCTTGTCAATTCAATTGACTTTCTATCGTTTGTGTTTCACAGTTGAGGAGGCCTCGCTCCGCAATAATGGCTTTCTGAAACCGAATCCCTACGTCGAGCTATTAATTGATAGCAAGAGCAAGCGCAAGACGGATTTGGTAAAGAACAGCTATCTGCCGAAATGGAACGAGGAGTTCACAGTGCTGGTAAGTAAAGGAATATTATTTTGAACCTTAAATAACTTGACTAATTTTGCACTTGTTTAGATTACGCCCAATTCGACGCTGCACTTTAAGGTGTTGGATCATTCGAGTTTTCGCAAAGATGCAATGCTTGGCGAGCGTGTCATTCACCTGTCCCACATATTGCATCATTATAATGGACAATGCGAGTTCCTCGAACTGACCATCGATCTGTTTGTCACCTCCAAGTCGGACAATCGGCAAACCAAAAGTGGCGAGCTGGTTGCCATACTCAATGGCCTTAAGCTGGATATGAGCAAGGTGGTTCAGCTACAACAAAATGGTGCCGCTGCCGTCCAGGCAGTTAATCCAGTTGCAAGCGATGCTGCCGCCGCGGGACGAAGCTGTATGATCTATGGTGGAGTTCGCGCACGAATGCGTCTTCGCTCTAGTAATGGAGAACTGGCGGCGGCTACACGTTCACCACTGCCCAATGGCATACAATCGGAGCAACGTCGCTCGGGTGCACCACCAGTTTGGGAGCAACAGCAACAGGTTGCACAGCCCCAGCAACCGCTGCGACTAGTAAATGGCAGCGCAGCGGCTGTGCCGCAAACAGCATCCTATCCACAGCAGCCGCCAGCACCAGCTCCGGTGCAGGTGCAGCAACGTCCGGTTGGCCAGGCACCACTTTACACGCCTGGGCCGATAGAGAATGGAGCGCAGGCAACCTACATGGTGGGTGGAGCCATGGAGCAGCCAGGTGTAATACCCGTTGTTAATGGCACAGATCAGCAACTGCAAACGCAGCAGGCGGAGGATGAATTGCTGCCGGCTGGATGGGAGATTCGATTGGATCAGTATGGACGACGCTATTACGTTGATCATAACACACGCTCGACATACTGGGAGAAACCAACGCCGCTACCGCCCGGCTGGGAGATACGCAAGGATGTGCGCGGTCGCGTCTACTACGTCGACCATAATACACGAAAGACCACCTGGCAGCGTCCAAATAGCGAGCGCTTAATGCACTTTCAGCACTGGCAGGGTCAGCGTGCACATGTTGTTGCACAGGGCAATCAGCGGTTCCTATATTCACAACAGCAGCAGCAACCGACGGCTGTGACAGCACCCGTGACGCAGGATGACGAAGATGCGCTCGGTGTGCTACCCGATGGCTGGGAGAAGAAGGTGCAATCGGACAATCGAGTCTACTTTGTGAATCACAAGAATCGCACCACACAATGGGAAGATCCACGCACCCAAGGCCAAGAGGTGAGTCTCATTAATGAGGGACCACTGCCACCTGGCTGGGAAATACGTTACACAGCTGCTGGCGAACGTTTCTTTGTTGATCACAATACACGACGCACGACATTTGATGATCCACGTCCTGGTGCGCCCAAGGGTGCCAAGGGCGTCTATGGTGTGCCGCGCGCTTATGAACGCAGCTTCCGGTGGAAGCTGTCCCAATTCCGCTACCTGTGCCAGAGCAATGCCCTGCCCTCGCATATCAAGATCACCGTCACACGGCAGACGCTATTTGAGGACTCATATCATCAGATAATGCGCTTGCCAGCCTATGAGTTGCGTCGTCGCCTGTACATAATCTTCCGTGGCGAGGAGGGCCTTGATTATGGTGGCGTCTCACGTGAATGGTTCTTCTTGCTGTCGCACGAGGTTCTAAATCCCATGTACTGTCTGTTCGAGTATGCGAACAAGAACAATTATAGCCTGCAAATCAATCCAGCATCGTATGTCAATCCGGACCATTTGCAATACTTCAAGTTCATAGGACGGTTCATTGCCATGGCATTATACCATGGTCGATTTATCTACAGTGGCTTCACTATGCCTTTCTACAAGCGCATGCTTAACAAAAAGCTAACAATTAAGGACATTGAGACAATCGATCCCGAGTTCTACAATTCGCTTATTTGGGTGCGAGACAATAACATTGACGAGTGCGGCCTTGAATTGTGGTTCAGTGTGGACTTCGAAGTGCTTGGGCAAATAATACACCATGAGCTCAAGGAGAATGGAGAGAAGGAGCGTGTCATCGAGGAGAACAAGGAAGAGTACATTACACTAATGACCGAATGGCGCATGACCCGGTAATTAGTTAATGCAATTATGTGTTTTCAATGTTTTTAATCTCTTACCTTTTTCAGCGGTATTGAGCAGCAAACAAAGACGTTCCTCGAGGGCTTTAATGAAGTTGTACCTCTAGAGTGGCTTAAGTACTTTGACGAGCGCGAACTGGAACTGATTCTATGCGGCATGCAGGACGTCGATGTCGAAGACTGGCAGCGAAATACAATATACAGACACTACAATCGTAACTCCAAGCAAGTCGTCTGGTTCTGGCAAGTGAGTTAAATCAAGCAGTTCACTTTTCACTTCCACTACTATAATCTTATTGACGTTACTATTCTCAGTTTGTACGAGAAACGGACAATGAGAAGCGTGCTCGGCTATTGCAGTTTGTGACAGGAACTTGTCGTGTGCCCGTGGGCGGTTTTGCTGAGCTTATGGGATCGAATGGACCACAGCGTTTCTGCATCGAAAAGGTGGGCAAGGAGACGTGGCTGCCGCGCTCGCATACGTGCTTTAATCGTTTAGATTTGCCGCCTTATAAGAGCTATGATCAGCTAGTGGAGAAATTGACCTTTGCCATTGAGGAGACTGAGGGCTTCTGTCAGGAATGAGTGGTAGTCGATTTGTGGTCAGTTTGTTGATTAATGTTTAATTCCACTTAAACGTCCCGTTGTCGTCCGTTACGTTGATAGTTACTGTTATTATTAGAATACCCTACTTATATACGTATGTATCACTATTTTGTAGACACTATATGTTCAGGTTTCCCTTATATGGGACGCATCCTAATTCTATGTTTGCAATACCACCTTGCCCAAAATATACAATCGTTTCTAGGCTTCTTTGGCTCAATCTTTGTACTTCATTTGAAATTTTGGCCATATGCTTTATTCATTAATAATAAAAAAATATTAAAAAAAAAAAAAAAAAAAAAAAACGCCCTCACACACAATACACACTCAGTACGAGCGCTAAACGCTTTGCGTAGTGATTTTAAATTAACAAAATTTTTAAACTTGTTAGTCACTCAAACGGTCCACAAATAAATCAATATAAATATAAATTTAAAAAATAATGTAACTTGAGCAATATATAAAAAGAAGAAGAAGAAGAATGAATGTCAAGTTTTATGTTATTCTATAGTTTTATACAAAGTTGTAAATAATTCAAATATGCCGTTGTCATAAATCAAACAACTACTTCTTTAACCATCAGTTGAATATTCTAAAGTGCAACTGTGAATGCAATGCGTAGATACAAGTTTTAATATGTTAAGCAACTGTTTAGCACATATGTACACAAAAATTAATAAGAAAGGAAAATATCATTATAACTCTAAACACCACAAAAGTTTGCAAACAATTGTAACAACACACTTAAATCAATAACTATATCATTAAAATAGCAATAATTATTGTTAATAATATGTAGATCAAACAAATTGGGCCGTAAATAAGTTATGCATGCAAACTAAAGGCAATTTGAGAACTATATACTACATATAATGTTAAATGTGGAGTTATGCAATCGAAAATGGTGTAATTGAGGCGTATAAAGTTAAAAAAAAAAATGTATGATGAGTATGTATATATATATATATGGATATATATATATATATATAAACAATTATATTGTAAATTAGATTAAAGCAACGTGTACTGTATTATATAAAATAAATGCAAAATTATTTAGTGATATGCGAAATAGATAACCGCCAACTCCTTTAACAACATACAAGTTGTGCACAAATACTTTTTATGAGCATTGAAGATATACTTATTAGTGATTATTATAAAACAATATAATATATGCTACAGCTGGCATCGATTGATCAGCAAATTATTAATTTTTAAACCATAAATGCAGGTAAGCAATGGCTATAATTGAATTAACTATGTTTTAAAGCCGATAATGCCTTAACGATCGTATAAATATCGGTTATCAGGGAGATACTATCGATTAAGCAATTAACAAGGTGACAACTACATCTGCCCTTAAAAAAAAACATAATGAACTTTCAAAAAGGGCCCATTAAATTAAGAATGGCAGACAAATATATTTTTGAGTGAGACAATCATTAAATGAAATCCAATCGCAATAAAATTAAAGTCAACAATAAAAATAGGATCTAGTTTGGTCAAGGTGGCAACGCTCTCTGCCCTTTGCGTCATGTAAACAAATCTCAGCACTACTAGAGCTTGTTTTTATTGGTGTATTGCTATTATTAAAAAGATTTATGCATAATTAATGTATATCACCATTATCTGATACGTGAAATACAATGGATCATATAGAAATTGTGTCGCCGTCAAGGCGGAGTGAAGAAGTCGATAGAAATCCCACATATTTACGGTATGTGCGGGCTTGTTGCCTACATTATTTAGTTATACACCTAATTACAATATATTGCAAAATAATCTTCAAGGTCTCCTAAACAATCACACAACACTAAGGAACTGCTGAAATCGCCACTACGCCAGAAAAACCAGCTAAGACCCCCAATGTCAAACCAAACAACAACCATTGTGAACGGAATGGCGCAACGTACAGAAAAAAAAATTCAGTCACCTCTTCTACACTGCGCTAATGCAAATATTCGATCGGCGCACTCCCCGTCAAAAATTCCCTTGACTTTAGCGTCAAAAGCGATCATTGCGCGTCAAGCGTCACAAAAAGAAATAAGTTCTACGCCAAGGTGCAAGATCGATTTCAACAAGCAAATTATGCACAACATAGAAAACTTTCCGCCGATCGTAATAAAAATCAATGATGTGCCCAAGGATCTCATTTATGTACGGTAAGCAAGTTTGATGCTGCAATTTATTTTCATTTGAATTTCTGCAACTTCAACTTTAGGCCATATACAATTAAACGCTGTACTGAGGAACAGTCGGTACAATCGCTGCTGCAAATAAAATTCAGCTCGAACTCAAGTTCCAAGGGAAATCAGCTCAAACCGCCTATGCCACCTTCAAATACACCAATTTCCGAAGACTTTAACTTAATAGAATCATTGTCGAAAAACATGCACGGAGTGCCACGCCGGACAGAGGAAATGCTCAAATCACCACTGCACTGCGGCATGGCAAACATTCGATCGACTTACTCCGCTTCGAAAGTTCCCTCTAAGGATTATCAGCTAAAACCGCCTATGCCACCTTCAAATGCACCTATTACCGCAGAATTTGACTTAATAGAATCATTGTCGAAAAACATGCACGGAGTGCCACGCCGGACAGAGGAAATGCTCAAATCACCACTGCACTGCGGCATGGCAAACATTCGATCGACTTACTCCGCATCGAAAGTTCCCTCAACTTCAGCGTCAAAGATGAAAGCGATCAATACGCGTCAATCGCCAGGAAGTGTTTGTTGTGCGGCAAGGCGTAAGTTTAATTTCAATCAACAAACTGTGCCCAAATTCGAAAACCTTAAAACACCAACATGTCAAAATAATGATGCTAGCAAGGATACTAAATATTTACGGTAAGAAAATTTGATGTTTGATTAGTTCTCAGTTAAACTTCTTGCAATTTAAACTTAAAGGTCGTTAACAGAACCTTGCTTAACCAAGGAACTAATGCAGTCACAACAGGAAATGAGCTCTAAATCTGAGGAATATCATCTAAAACCGCCAATGCCACCTTCAAACACACCCTTTACCGAAGTCTTTAACTTAACAGAATCGCTGTCGAAAAACATGCACGGAGTGCCACGCCGGACAGAGGAAATGCTCAAATCACCACTGCACTGCGGCATGGCAAACATTCGATCGACTTACTCCGCATCGAAAGTTCCCTCAACTTCAGCGTCAAAGATGAAAGCGATCAATACGCGTCAATCGCCAGGAAGTGTTTGTTGTGCGGCAAGGCGTAAGTTTAATTTCAACCAACAAACTGTGCACAAAATCGAAAATCTTAAAACGCCAACATGTCAAAATAATGAAGCTAGCAAGGATACTAAATATTTACGGTAAGCTAATTTTATGTTTGATTCGTTCTCATTGAGGCTTCTTGCAATTTAAACTTAAAGTTCCTCCACAGAACCTTGCTCAACGAAGGAACTGATTCAGTCGCAACAGCAAATGAGCTCTAAATCTGAGGAATATCAGCTAAAACCGCCAATGCCGCATCCAATTACAAGCATTACCAAAGACTTCAATTTGATAGAATCAATGTCGAAGAACATGCACGGAGAGCCGCGACGTACGAAGGAAATAGTAAAGTTGCACTGTGCCAATGCAAACATTCGCTCGGTTTCCACCACCACAAAAATTCCCTTGACAGTAGCATCCGGCTGTGTACGCAAGTTGGATTTCACAAACATACAACCTATGCGCCACAAGGAGGAACGCATTGTGAGATATCTCAAACAAGTACCTGCATTTCGTGTGATTTTAAATCGTGGCATGCATACAATTAATGTAGATGATTTTGTGAGCATAACAAACCATTTGATAGCGTTTACTGGAATTCGGCTTAAACCGTTGAACAGGGAAAATTACATTGAGCAGACGATTTTTGCTACACAGCTGCTAAAATATCCATATAAAGTAAACAAATCAAGCTTACGTCTGCCCAGTTTATCTTTTCATTCTGTGATGCGTATATTTGATTTTCTGCTGGACTTTGCACCAATGGAAGATGATTGCTTGTTTAAGGATTTCAATTTCTATAGCATGGAATATAAAATGTGGTGTGACACTGAAATTGGATTACGGCAAGAGTTATTTGGTGTTTCAAAAAAGCAGGATGTGGATTCAATGAAACACCAGCTATGCCAGTTATTACAGGAAGAAGCTAGTGTGAGGAAACAACTTATTGAATGCCATCAACAATTGCATGCCGTAAGAATGCGTTCTTTAGTTTGTGAACAGAAAATGGGAAAGCAATACTTTGAAATATGGCGCATAAACAAGCTCGTAAAACAATTAAAAATGGAATGCAATATTTAAAAAGACGACTAATGGCTGAACAACAAATTATCAACTGAGAGGTTTTTATGGCAGAAGAATTTATAGCTCCTTAAGAATCCAAAAACAGTCTTGGAATTGATTGCAGGACATCAGAAATTCATCAACAAAAAACACTTTCTTGTAACTAAATTGTTTAAATACATACATACATATGTATATATTCAGAGTTTGGCAAATAAAATAAAACACCAAAAATGATACGTTTAATTTAGTGTATTGAAATGACAACTCAACCAATTAGTATGCTTAAAGTCGACTTTAAGCTACAAACATGCCTCACCAAAGACCCTTTAAAAACAAGAAAAGGCTTTACAGTTATTTCATCTCATGGTTCCGCTCTCAGAAATAAACTGTGCAATGAGTGTGAGTGAGCGCGATAGCGTTTTTGTTTCAGTTGCCTTTGCACACAGCGGCCCGTCAAGTGTACGACAAGCGGCAGGCCAGCGGCAACCAAGAACGGTAAAAATTTGTCACTGTATGTGTGCGTGTGTTTCACTTCTTGATGGGTCTGCTTGTCTAGAATTTTGCTATTTTCATATTTTGGTTTTTTCTGTGTCGGCAAATGACATCGGCAATTGCACTGAATACACTTTCGAAATTTGTGTGCATCGCTGCATAAATTGCGATGGCATAATTTGTGTCTAGTGTCATAGAATTTAACAAAGGAAAGAGTATGAATTACCAGCAATTGCTAAACTGAAATTTGCCTTTGAAAGTGTATTGAATAGTTAAAAAAACAATTTTTATAAATTGTAGCAATTAATATTATTTCTATAACTGTATCTAATCTAATTATAGTAACAGGGTGATTTATTAGCAGGGTGATCAATATAATATAGAATACGCAGAATGCACTCACCGGTAGCAGCAACAACGCAGATACAGTTCAATGCAAGTGCTCTCTCAATATCTCTCTCTCTCTTTTTTCACAGAGCACTTACACAAAAACAAAAACCTCACACCCCCACACAACAATAATTAAATGAGATGCATCTCATCTTTCTTTTTAATATATTTACATATATTTTTTTATTTCATTTTCACTGCATTTCACACACAAAAAAAAATAAAGTAAAGTAATTAATAATGTCTTCAATGCTTTGCTTATTGTGGAGATTTTCAGCGCGCTAAACGCAACAACAACACACTCGTATGGGCGCGGTTAGCCTCTCTCTTTAATTTTTTCGCGACCCGGCAAATCAGCAACAAATTGGCGCGCGTTTCCCACTTTTTCATTTGCCTAAAAACACTTTAAAAAGCAATTACTCGGCGATTCTATAATGTTATAAACACTTTGCGTATGTTTAGTGCGTTGTATTAACACAATTTGACTATTAATATAGCGCGTAGCAATTTTAATTTAATAAATAAACGGACGATAAGCTGCCAGCGATGTAAAGGCGCGCAAAGGTTCCAGGCTTACTGCCTTTTTGGGTTAGGGGAACATGTGGAATTTGTGAAATTGTGAAAGGGAACGATCGCTCTCTGCAGTTTGAGCAGGACAGTTCGTTTTATATCTCTATACGCGAAGTTGATGTACATTCGTGTGCAGCAACGACTAAATAGGCAAGCACTTTTGTTTTTGCATTTATCTATTTTACTATTGCCAGTGTTCTTGCTTTAAATATTATATTACAAATAAAAAACCAATGTGAGCCCAATCACACGGGAGATGTGTAAACATCTTTAAATTAATTATTTTGTTTAGTTGCAAGTACTAATGCTTTAAGTCTTTCTTTACAATGCTCATATTAACAGCAGAGCTGCGTGGCTCGACCATCTCAAGGCTCAGTTTCGCAAACTTAACTTAACGTGAACTAAACTTGAATGTGAACGTAAACTTGAAATTCAAGCGATTACTCAAAGCGTGAACTTAACTTAACGTGAACTTAACTTGAATGTGAACGTGTGATTGGGCTCACATTGGTTTTTTTATTTGTAATATAATATTTAAAGCAAGAACACTGGCAATAGTAAAATACATGCAAAAACAAAAATGCTTGCCTATTTAGTTGTTGCTGCACATAACGACCATTTAACAAAGAATACTAGCTTTATGCTGTTTCCCCACGTACATGCCCATCGGTTGCGTTTATGTTAATTAACATTACATTCCAGCTCTCAACACCTGTCTTGTTACATTATTCGTCTATGGCTGCACACGAATGTGCATCTAGAGATATAAAAAGGACTGTCCTGCTCTAACTAAAGAGAGCGATCGTTTCGTTCCACAAGTCCACAAATTCACTTGTTTCACTTCATTCACAAAGGCAGTAAGCCTGGAACTTTGCGCCTCTCTACATCGCTGCAAGATTATCGTCCGTTTATTTATCTAATTAAAATTGATTAACCCTATATAAATAGTCAAATTGTGTTTATATAATGCACTGAACATACGCAAAGTGTTTATAACATTATAGAATAGGCGTGTAATTGCTTTTTAAAGTGTTTTTAGGCAAATGAAATATTGTGAAACGCGCGCCAATTTGTTGCTGTTTTGCCGGCTCGCGAAAAAAATTAAAGAGAGACAGAACCGCGCGCAAACGAGTGTGTTGTTGTTGCGTTTAGCATAATAATAACAAGCAAAGCATTGAAGATGTTATTAATTACTTTACTTAATTTTTTATTTTTTTTCTTGTGTGTGAAATGCAGTGAATTAAAATAATGTACATATGTACGTATATAGAAAAGAAAGGTGAGATGTTTCTCATTTAATTATTGCTGTGTGTGGGTGTGAGGTTTTTGTTTTTTTTTTTTTTGTGGAAGTGTTCAGTGAAAAAAGGAGAGAGAGAGAGAGAGAGCTCTTGCATTGAACTGTATCTGTGTTGTTGCTGCTACCGGTGAGTGCATTCTGCATATTTTATATTATGTTGATCACCCTGTTAATAAATCACCCTGTTACTATAATTAGATTAGATACAGTTATAGAAATAATATTAATTGCTGCAATTTATAAAAATTGTTTTTTTAACGATTCAAAACACTTTCAAAAGGCAAGTATATTGCTTAATTTAAACTTCTCAAATATTTTATGATCGAAATCTGTATACACATATAATTTGTTTAGTAGTTTGGTATTTATTTTTTACCAAGTGCAAACAAGAACTATTATTATTATAATTTATTATACTATCATCACATAAATTCATTCGACTATTTGACATGCATGTTGAAAGTTACATATTATCCGAACTTTAATGCTTTAATGTTCACAAATTCCGAAAGTGTATTCAGTAGTTCACTTTTCGAAGAAACAGACAAAGAAAAAAAAATATCAAAAATAACAAAAATCTCGGCAAGCAGGCTCAGCAGAAATGTAAAAAACGCACATGCACTCAAATACTAACACATTTTTACCGTTATGGCTTACTGCTATTTTTATTCTGTATACCATTTGAAATATTTCTGAGACAAAGCTTTTCTTACCAATTGCATTATCTTGTTATTAAAGGGTCTTTGGCCACACTTTATTTAAGGCTATAAATCAAATCCGATTTCAACCCTAACTTTGTCAACGTTTTAACTGAAGCAGCAGCATCGACGATGTCTGGTCTTAGGTTCATTCACCTGCATATCTCTCCCTCTCTCTCTCTGCATTCATACATATGTATGTATGTACATCTTGGCGACGTACTATGACAATTTGGCAAACGACAGATTTCCTTTTATGATGATACTGCACGCTTTTGTGGCCACCCATCAAGGACAAGTGGAACAGCTGCGGCAGATGCCTCCTCATGCGTCGCTTGATCACCAATTGTAGTGGCAGTAAATTATATTTGCTTCCAGAGCTTGTAGTAACTGGCGTATTGGCCATGTTTGCCCGCTTGTTGTGTGTTGTGTGTGTGGTGTTGTCTGTGTGTTTATGCACCATTTTGGCGCTTTTCTGCTGATTTATGCAAAACTGTGGAATTTTTCAATTGCGTTTTCACACGTCCTGCAGGACCTGCTGCTACTGCTGCTGCTGCTGCTGATGTTGCTCCAGTTTGCTTCCTTCACATTGCTTGCAGCTTGTTTGTGCAAATGTGTGCCACACAATTTTCACACATTGGCGCAAGTTTGCTTTCAAATGTGCAACACATTGCCGCGCTTGTTCTTGTTCCTGCGTTGTTTGTTTATGCCCGCTACACTGAGAGAAAAGCTGAATCAGCAAAGTCGTGCATTCATAATCAACCTATAAAATGCAGAAATTAAGTTAAAAATAATAACTCATTTCAATAGTTAAAGATATACTTGGATTAATCATAATTGTTTTTGATTCTCTATATTTATGTATTCGAGTGCACAATTTTTGACTAGATATGGTGTTAAATAATGTGTGGGGGGCATGTGGCATGGGGCAAGGAGCCAGAGGATACGTTAGCATAAAACAGGACAAATATCTGCAGCTTCTCTGCACGAGTTCCCAACTGCATTTTATTGTCGCACATGTGTGCGTGCGTGTCTGTTTATGTTCAGATGTGTGTACGGATTCATGGATATCCGGATGCACGCTTCGTTTTGCGCATTTACTGTCAAGTGATAACTTTCACGTGGGTGGTTTTAGTAGTTGTTGCCAGCCTCAATCTAAATGTTTAGCATTTCAATCACGTGTTCCACTAAAAAAAACACTTAAAGGCAGACGATGCACTTGCACAAGATACGATATATTTTATATGAATGTATATATCTCTTGTGTCATATTAGAAAATGAATTCATATGAATATTTATTGTAAAAGCCTGCGAGTTGATGCATTTCAATTTATTTCAATACAATCTGATCAACCTTCTTTGTCTATCTCTGCGATCATATAATACATAGTTTAGAATAAACATAAATGTAGTGAACATAAACCAAATGGGGAGCGCCCCATTCGCGATATAAGTGCTACAAATTATGCACTTCGGCAGCGTGGATATTTAGTGTTAATCATACGCACTGTTGCGCCCAATTGTATCCTTTATCCTAGCCAACTTACACACACACCCATCGACTCAGTTATCTGCCGACTATCTAACAGTTTGTTAAACGGCGACATAAATTAGCACACTGCAGTAAATAGCAACAGCTGTTGTAACTAGAACTGTGATGCGAATGCAAGTGAAATGAACCAAAATTTATTAGCGCATAACTCAACCAAAATAAGAATGGATGGATGGATGCATGTTACAATTTATGGCGTCGTGATAAGAAATGCGAAATGCAAAAGAAATGATGCCAGACAATCAAAGCAAAATACAAATGTTAGTACTTATGCAAAATCACAGAATGTCTGAAATTCTATAATGGATATTTTATGTTGTCATCAGCTAATGGGAATAGCTGTAAAAAGCAGCAGCTCTTAACCGTCTCTGAAGCTTAAGTGCATGCTTTAAGGAAACTTTACTTATAGCTTAACTTTTCAGCATCATCATCGAAATGCTCAATGGGTCACTTAATGCTTGCAGTCTGTAGATTAATTTGATGAGAGACCCAAAACGAGTGTATCAGTGGGAGTTAGAGAAAGATAAACAGAGCTTACTTATGTCCATGCAGTGCGGTGGCAGAAGGAGGTTGAAGTAACAATACTGCAGTCAAATAAGATTTATATGGACAAATAAAATGAAGTTATTTGTTTCGAAGCTGCTTCTCACATATGCAAATTGTATTTGCTTAGTGTAGATTGACACAGAAAGAAAGAAGAGAAATACTTTTAGGTAAATCCATGAATATCATAAAAATTACAAGCAGTTGTAAGACACTGTATTGACTCTTACAAGTATATAATTACTGATACTGTTGATAGCATTGTACTATAATCACCAATTAGAAAACAAAAAACTTTGCATTGTAAGCGCTTATTAACTTAAACGTGTTTGTGCTTTGTTTGAGAAATTAAAAATCAACCGCAATTGATGACTATAATTAGCTGTAGGAATTGTGGTAAGGAAAGTAAGATGATGCAAAGGCGAAACAGATGGCGTGACTTTGACTTAAAAAAAAACAAACAGTGGAAGGACCTGCGAGTGCAAACAAAAACGTAAACTTAAGCACAATAACAATTAAAACTTTAAGTAAACTACCATTAAGCTTAACTATCATACACTTAAGAAAAATATATTGAAAATCTTAGTTTATTTAAAATAATAAATTAGTTGAAACAAACATGTGTTTGAATTCAAAACTTAACTTACTTATCCATTGATATAACATTTGTAATGTCAATTCAATGGCATCATTTTTTGTTTGAGTGTATCTTAACGCAGCACTTTTACGCAATGCCAAGTGGACTTCAACAGTTTCCGACATCCTGCAATTAGCTTCAAGCTTCAAATAAAAAGCAAAGCAACTTGACGATTTTGAACTTTCGGCTTTGAACATTGCTTGGAGCACAGACAACGACGACGACGACGACGTTTGATTCAAGTGTGACAAGCTCCCATCAATAGCAACTTCGAAAAATGATTGGCAGCGTTGAACCAGCTATTGTGCAGAGCTTCTATGGGATACCAAGAATCTCTGGACTGATTGTGGGCATTTGGCCCCAACATAAACGCACTTGTGTTAAGAATTTAATCTGTGCATTTAGTTTCATTGTCATTCTAATTGGTGCATGTGGCGAGAATCTGTATGGCTTTCTCAATCTGGACAATTTAGTAAAGGCCTTGGAGGCATTCTGTCCGGGCAGCACAAAGGCCGTCTGTGTTCTAAAACTGGCCATATTCTTTCTGTATCATCGAGAGTGGTTTGAGATTGTGCAGCGTCTACGTAAAATATTGTGTGCCAGCAATAATGATGAAGCTCAAAAAACACTTGTTGATATCTCGACATCAGCAAATCAGCTTAGTTTATTACTACTTACAGCTGGATCGGCAACCAATACTGCTTTTAATGCACAACCCTTGATAATGGGTATTTATCGCTGGTGTCGTGATTTGCCCGGTGAAATGGAGCTGCCCTTTAATATAATGTAAGTGGAAATTACCTACAAATACTTAATTAAATAGATTCTTTTTGTAGACTGCCCGACTTTGCCATCGTTCATCCATATTTTGCCATCACTTATTTGGCATTGACTGCCTCTGGTGCCTGCACAGTGTTCACATTCAGTTTTGTTGATGGTTTTTTTCTGTGTAGCTGCTTGTATATAAGCGGCGTGTTTCGTGTTTTGCAACAGGATATTCGTTCCATTTTTGCCAAACTGAATGCAGGTATGAATTTTGGCAGTAGCGCTTCAATGCCAGCTTATACTATACTCTATTTTTTCCACACATACACAGTGGATTATTTAACGCCTTCGATGAATGCTGACATAAGGGTTCAACTTAACCATATAGTTGAGCGACACAATGCGATTATCGATTTGTGTTCGGATCTGTCGCGACAGTTTACCGTTATTGTCTTAATGCATTTCCTGTCGGCAGCTTTTGTTCTCTGCTCAACAATTTTGGACATCATGTTGGTAAATGAAAGTTGTTCACATTTTAAGTGCACAAAATTGAACTCAATCAAAAGCATTATTATTTAAAACACAATAACGTACAGTCGAACCTTTCTGTTACCAGAACAGTTCGACTGTAGGTGCATAAATCTATAGACTTATTACATATTTATTTACTTCTTGAATTTGATTTCGTAGCAATTAGATATTATAACTCATTATCGTGTTAGCAGACATATTATTCGCAATTAACGAAAGCTCTTACTGCACTCTTTTTTACTTGCAACTTGGAATTTCTCAACACACCAACTGCTACAAACTGGACCGAACTGAAACGAATGCAATTCATGGACAGAACACCTCCTCGTTGAGCGGCTTAACCTACATTTGCTATAGCGTTGCAGCCCTGACGCAGCTATTTCTTTACTGCTACGGTGGCAATCATGTCAGCGAAAGTGTTAGTTTTGTGTTGTTGCTGTTGTTGCTGTTGTCTGTGTGTCTGTCTGTGTGCTATCATTCGGTAATATCAATTTCACGCCATAAGAAATAATGTGCGAAAGCACAAACACAAATTGCACTTGTGCTAAAATTTTAATTGCACAACAAAAAGATGTTGTTGATGGCAGCTGTCCCCTTGACAATCTTCTCTTCCACCCACACACACAGAGCTTGGCTGTGGCTGACACTTGCTACGACATTGAGTGGTACAAATGCGATGCGAGTACTAGGAAAATGATTTTAATGATATTGCGACGCTCGCAGCGGGCTAAAACAATTGCGGTCCCGTTTTTTACACCCTCATTGCCGGCCTTCAGTTCGGTATGGCTAGATTATGATGATTATAAATGTTGAAATATTTTGTTCCTTTTTGTTTCACTTTTCAGATACTCAGCACAACCGGCTCATATATCACTCTGCTGAAGACGTTTCTGTAAGCCTATGAGGCGTATGATTGATATGCGAATGTGGACGCGAATTGGATGTCAGCTCTTATGTGTTTATACATGTATATATTTAGTTATTGTCGTTGTCCTTGTTGCTGCTTCTTTTTTTCTTGCAACTAGTTGTCCAAGTTTCCGAAGTGTAATTTATTTTAATATATTCTTGGCATTGTTCTTTTTTGGTGTGCGAAAAATAAAACGATATACAATTCTCATAAATATTCATCGGAGAAAAACTTATAGTTTGTTGATTACTATGTAAATAATTTATAATGATAATATGGCAAACCAACAAAGTCTTGGGTAAACTTACCTTCATCAGTTTATTCAACAATAAAAGTTCTTTTTTATTAAATAATTATTTTATTTTTTTTTTTATCATCACATACATACTTTTTACATGCATACATTTTTTAAAATCGTTTCACTTCTTATACTTACAAGTATTAAATTCATGTCTACAATAATATAATTATAGACAACCATTTATATGCATTATCAAATAAAAGTGCCAAATTGCATGCATATTCATTTCGATTTACAGTTCTGCACTTACAAAATAATGTTTATCATATTTCATATCCAGTTTAGCTCCCATTATAAATAAATAAGCTTTTTTTTCGTTCGCATTTTGTTAAAATAATACTATATTACAAATTGTAGTCTTTGTCATGTGTAAAAACTTATGAGGCGAACCGTTGTCGCGTGCTCATAGTATATATTTTTTATGAGTTGAATTCCTTGTCGCCGAAGCTTCAACCTTGCCGCAGGATCTGTGTTTACTTGTCTTTCTTTTGGAATGTTTTACTACTATTGCTTTTACACTGCTCTGCCCAAATGAAATGTTAATATTCAAACTAACACGAAAATGAACACAAAAACAAGAACACGTTAATCATAAACAAAAGGAGGCTTGTCTTTTCCTTAAGCATTTTTTAACACGTTCCACTTGTAACGAAAAAAATACTCTTATAACTAAGTATGTCATCATTCGATACATATGTTGAATAGTGCTGCTGCTTCCTAATAGTTGCAACTGCTTACTTTTGGCAGCCAGTTTTTGGTCGAATGTATTGCCAGTATAATAGTCCAAAGTATTCGAACAAGAAACTGCTGCAAGTCCTTGTGGAAACAAGATGTTGCCGTGCTCTTTTGCATCGCCGCGGGATTCTCATCTGAAAAGGGACAGAATACAAATGAAAACTTTGTCAGTTCCGAATGAATGTTAAGCCTGCATATTTAGATTAACGAGAGCCAAGACCATTATCCGTAGGAGGCAAATAATATAATATAATTGCAAGATTATGTTTTTATGCTTTGCTCTCCTTTCTTGCTCCCCATGGAGACCGACAGGCTATCAGACAGGACTAGATTAATAATCTACATGTGTGCTGTCGTATTGTCTGCACCCAAAATAAGATAACCTTGTGTTTTGTACTATCGCATAATTTGTAGAGTAAACAACAAAAACACTTTCTTATGGTGCTTTCATTTTGCTTATATATAGAAATATTTGTCATACTTTGTTACATTTTCAATGCTGACTTCGTATATAGTAGAAACAACTTATGAATTATAAATTCAAAAGCTCAGGTTAGATAGATTTCGGTTTTCAGACATTTCTGACATCTTCCTTTGCTACACCATTTAAATTTTACATTGCATTTGATTAATTATCTGTATTTTGGGCATAGGCATATTATGCTCGTGTCCCATAAACTCATTTCCCTATGCCTATCCGTCTCATAAGCTTTCACATTAGAGTGTGATTCTGAATGCCAAATGTGGCCACACGCTGAGGAATACGACTATGATTAACTGTTATATTTTTTATCATAATTTTTTTTTTTAAAGGTTGGTTTTGATATATTATCATACCTATTATGAGTTTTATGTTTAGACCCTATAAAATGTAAATTTCGTTAAGCTACTTGACTTCTCCATACACAATAGAATTTAATTCAAGTTAAATGCTTAGCTGATGGGCATTAAATTCAACACTTGACAAGCCATCAAATTAACGCACTTCAATTTTCTTCAAGTGCGTGCCATAAAACGAAGAAAAGGACACAAAATGCGTCAAATTTACGATGACCAATGCCGAGTGCCGAGTGCTGAGTGTTTGTGTGTGTATTTGGTATGTTTGTATGTAGTTGTTGTGCACAATATAATCTGAACATTCCTTTTAATTTATGTGCGAAATATGCTAAGTTTGCCAACTTGTTTACTTGCAACTTGAAAAATTGGTACACACTTGATTTTGAGCTAAGGCTATTAGAGAGCCTACTTTTGATGTTTATAGCGCTGACTGGATGATAAATATAGACAAGTTAATACTAGTACTTAGTTTTATATAAATTTTAAGACCTTGTAAAATATTCTATTGATTTAAAACATGTCTACTTTTCAGTGATATATATTTCTGAAACTTTTAGTTTATGTAGCATTTTATTTTTGGGTTAACTTACCATCTATAACATGAACCACAACACTGGCACTATTCGCAGTTGTTGGCTGACACGTATAGATTCCAGTATCCGTTATTTGGGCATTGGAGATGCGCAGCCTTTAAAGAAACATGCATTTAAACATAAAAAAAACCTTAACTACTCGATGCACTACCTCGATTTGAGTGTATCTCCCAGCTGGGATTCCATGGCAATACGTGTGGTGAATTCCTTTTGCAAGTCTGTGCTTAAAACTTCGTTAAGTGATTGATTCAGTTGGCCAAGCTGCAGTTCCTTGGGCGTTTCAACCTCGCCATCATCCTCCTCCAAGGGAGTGATCAACTGCTCGCCACGATACCAATAAATGGGTCCAATATCCTTGGAAGTCGGTTGCTTTACCACACAGCTCAGAATAATGGCACTTCCTGCCTTGAAATGCAGATCAGGTGGTCCACTGATAACGGCCCTGGCATCAGGTGAGATTTCTGCAGTTAGATAGAAAATAGATAGTATTATGCAATTGCTTTTGCCAACCATTTGCGCAATCGACTGCAAAAACTTTAAATCGTACAATTTTGTGACATATGTTTTAAACTCTCCTAAATTGCAGCTGTAAAAGTAAAAACGAACAAAATGAAATGCAGACATTCCACACACACACACATATGTTTATTTGTGTGAAGCAGAACGTTTGCATATGTGTGTGTGTGTGTGTTGTCTGTAAAACTGGGTTAATAATAATATTTAGTATGCGTTGGCTTGTGCAAATAAACAAAAAAGTATGAATATTGTGAGTAGCCGACTACTCAATTCACTGTTGCTAGCATATTTGAAGCAGTCAAAGGGAGTTAATAATCAGATTTTTCAATTGAATACAATATACCCTTTTCCCTTCGATAACAGAGTAAACGAATAAGCCGGAAAAATGTGACCCGCAAAAGCATTCATATGCAGCACAGTGCAGCGGCTAAAGGGTTAAATAAAATATGTAGCTGCCACAAGCTGTGTTTGGTTTTGGAATTGGGGAATCACACGTCTATGATAATATAATAATATGTATATATGTCTGAGTTCCGGCTCCATGTGGAAGGAAGCATTAATCGTTCATCTAAAAAATAAGAAGTGCTTCTTTTGACACCCTTCTAATTATTTAGCTGCTATACAAAAATAGAATTTATCATCTTAATGGATAGCATGGCTAAGAAATGTTAAATTTACGTTCAAAACTATTTAAATCTTACAGCATTACTTTTTGAATTATCAGCAGGCATAAAAAAGCCACACATACTCTTTTAATTAAAGCCCATGTCCAAACTGAATTAATGTATGGTATAAATCTTTTGGCCAAAAGCAAAAGGCACGATAGCGGTTGCATAAATTTGCATTATGACATTAATCAAATCCAATCCAATCCAATCCAAGAAGCGTTAAGCGCCACGCAAAAACTACTTAAAAATACTCGAACGATGCATGTACATGCCGATAATGTCATTAAGAACGTTGGGACAGTATCCCCAGCATTCAGTATAGTACAGTCTGCCACTTACAGCTTGCTGCAGTTGAAGGTGCATTCCAAATTGTTTCATTAACGTAAATTAAAATGCATACGGTGGCGAAGAAGTAGAAAAAGAAAATTTAATCGGAAATTCGTTTGTGAAAAAAAAAAACAACAAGAAGGAAGTTGAGCGTGTTAAAAAAAAAGTTTGCTCTGCAATAATGTTTAACTTGAACGTGAAACGACTGCTGAATACTCTTTGTTTTGTATTAATACCTGATTTGCTGGTCAGCTCACCAAAACGAATGACTCTCAAAAGCCAAATATACTCTCTCTTTTTTGTTTATTTCGTTGCGTAGAAAAAAAGGATTGCAAGCTGATTTGCATAAGTGGCTGGAAGCAGCTGCTGACAGTCAATGGCAGGCATCGTCATATTGGCATTTTCTTCAGCTGCTTTATAGTGCATTTAATTAATCCATGCTACATACACTTTTTATAGCTTTTTTTAACAGCAATCGATTGGTTGCTTTGTTTCGAATAATGAAGACTTTAAAAGACATTACTGAAGCATTACGATTTCAATTACTGTAATGCAATTTAATACAGCTGCACAACAATATTATCATTAAGCAAACGAACATATTATTATAAGGAATGTCCCATTTAATTAATCTGTTCTCGCTAAAAACGGTAACTTAACTCTTTCAAGTCTCATGTTCTAACGTGATAATTAACTCACTTTTGGCTTAAAATATTAAGGTGTCTGAAGCTTATCTTAACTGTTGCTTTTGGGCAGAAAAATACAAAAAACAAAATGCGATCCTACCTAGCTGTTAATTGAACCTGCATGTTTTGAGACCTGTTACTCGCCTTGGTGTATTTTTATTTATTTATAACGCGAAAATGGGAAATTAAAATTGTATGCCTGCCAGGCACATTTGCTATATCCGGCAGGGTGGACAAACAAATGAAATAATCATAATTGTTTGCTGTTGCCAAGGTGAGAGCGAAAATTAACCAATTGTAACTCCGCAATTTAAAACAAGTCGAAACGTTGCAGTCGAACGCAACCGACTGTGGTATACCCAATACCTGTTTAAAAAGGAATAACGAGAGGCCTGATTGACAAGGGTTACGGCTGCAGCAGGGGATTGCGCTGCGTTCAGAGATTGGTGACTCTAGCTCAAAATTATTTACTCACTCACCAACAATATTTAGTTGAAATGCCATGGATATTTTTGGCTCTGTGTTAACTTGGCATTCGTAGATCCCGCTGTCCTTAGCCTGCGGCGATTTGACGTGCAATGTCCAATCACGCATGTCCTTTGATTCCGTCACCTGCAACACATTCCATTTCAATTGAGGCCAATTCATTTTGCCAGGCATACTTCTGTATCGTTATATTTATATTTAGCTAAACAATCATTTACTAATTTATTTGTGAATATTTTCCTGCTAGTTGTTTAAATCGTTAGCTACTTTTATGTATGTATGTACATGTGTAGTTGGTTATAGCTTGCCTGAAATCGTTTATCGTTTGTATACGTTGCTGTTCCAACTGTTAGTATGTGTAGATCACGTTTCCGTATCCAGGATACCTATGGAGAAACAGCACACAAAGATAACTGATTAAAACGGTGATGGATTAGATTTGTTGCATGTTGTGCAAATGCAATTTTTGCAGCTGCTCATGACAACTAACGAACCAAACGAAACGAAACTAAATTTAACTGAGATTGAACGCAAGCTAGCGTGAATTTTAGAGTTTCTCTTGTGCGAATGTTTTCGTTTAAAAGGAGAGTGTACTGATGTTAGTTAATTAGTTTCTTGCATCGACTTACCGACTTATCATACAGTTTATCCACCCTGCATTTAATTAATGCCTCCGAATGTCCGGTGCGTCCTGTAATATTGCGCGGCATGCCAAAGTCAAATATTGGCAAGGACTGTGCCAGCTCCATTTCCGCAAAGACATCCGTTTTCAGGGAATAGGCAAAGGAATCATCTTCGCTGGCGTCGCTGGCAAGGAATGCCAAGCTTTTGAAAGTGTTATTCGTGGCTTCCGTTTGTGGCAGCTCGGCAGCCACAGCAGACGACGTGGACGATGACGATGAGGATGAGGATGAGAATGAGGATAACGGCTGCAGGACATCTTCACTGATGACTTTGAAGCCAACACTGTTGTAACTGTTACTGTGGTTATTGTTGTTGCTGGTGTGTGTTGCAAAGGCAACTGTAAAAATGAAAAGAGGTAAAGAAAGTTGTGACTCTTTATCAATCTTATCTTTCATCATTTCAATGGCATGTCGCACTTTTTCTGCTCGCGCTTTAAGCATTTTTCAAATAAATTTATCACTTTTTTGGCTTTGTGTTCGGGAAATTCGTTTTGTTCGGCTTTTGATTTGTTTAACTAGCCAAATGTACAAAGTTGTTTGCACATGTTTAACATGGACGGTTTGTTGGTAAATTTTAAGTGCCTAAATCATTTATTTTCTAATAAATACATCTGTCAACAATCGTGTAAACATCGAGAACAAGAAAGCTAACACTTAATCGATACGCCGCAGATTGCTTAGCCTTCGAACCAAATAATCGAATAAAAAATGTTACTTCTTTACATGTAATCAAAAGATGGGCATTGCTACTAAAGTGTCAACACACTTTACATATTCCATTTTTCAATAGAAGATAAAAAGTAAGCGTCGATGTTAACTCAAGTAGTTAGTATTTGAAAGGTTTAAAAAACATAGGATAACATGCAATAAAAATCCGTTTTAACGAACATTAGCAACGCTAAACAAGCTGCAATAGTGCTGAAACTCATTCCATTCATACGGATTTTCGAACATTGCACACAAGACCTAGGTATATTCAAATATATATATCTTGCCGCTGTCACAATTAAATGCAACAAAGCTTCTACGCCAACTAATTTATATATTTGTATTTAAAGCTAAGGATGTACAACGTTTGAGAGAATTTTTTCTGTAGGTGGCATAAGAAAAAACTTTTATGGTTTGATAATGTATAACACTGTGTATGTTCTTTGTGTGACCTTTTTTTATTGCAGGTGGTTTTTTATATGCATATGTTGTTGACGCTAGTATTGTGTGAGAGGTCGAGTAGAAATCATCGCAAAAACATGTTGACGTAAATTTATTTCGATTTGGCATTACTTTTAGCTCAACTCATGTTTGAAGCTAAAGTGAACTTAACCAAGCTAGCAGCCAGCCAGCGATGTCAACTTTATCAACGTTATTAATGTATTTATGGCTAAGCTTTTAGCCACATGGAAACATGCATTATTTTGTACATGCATTATTAATAAGTGTGCATGTTTGATTTAACATTAATAGTATTTTTGCCAGCGCCATTTCTTCTTTAAACAAATTGATGAAACAAATCATGTTTCTATGTTACATAAAAAAACCAATTCCAACTATTATATTTTAATGCCTGTTTTATTATTGCAACTTCCATGCATAGGTCTTTAATTGAACCAGGAAGGCTACTTAAAAATACAATAAACTCCCAAAAGTAGGTTAATTGAAAGAGACACACATGCAACATAACTTAAACTAAAAACAATATACACGAAAACTTACACTAAATTCAAGCTGGAAATAAAGCGATGAGCCAGAAAATGACATGATACCAAAGAACAAATGGGACTTAAGTCAGCAGATGCATCAATAGCACCAATTTGAGATAATCAATTTTGTACCCATTGTTGAATTTTCGTAGTTGTGAGGGCCAACAGCGACAGCATCAGTTTTTGGCCTCAACTGTTGCTGATGGATGTCCCTGAGGCAACACATCAAACCAAATAAGCAGTTTCTGGCTAGAGAGCTGGCTGGCTGGCTGACAAAAGCAAAAATTTTGTATTTTGTGCGCCGTGGCACAAACGAAATTGAAGATTGACTTAGCGACAGATAGACAGACGAACAGACTTAATGCTTATGCTCAGGTGCGTTGGGCAGTCAAGTTGCATGCCACGTTAACCCATCAAGTAAGGTGATGTGTGTAAGATGGACAGCACAGGAGTGGGTTAGGAGGGTTAGTGTGTACACATTAGCCTGCTTGGGTGTTTTGAAAGTGGTATGCTTTAAAAGCGTTTGATGTGCAAAGCTCGTCGAATGCTTGAAAACATTTCCATAAAACATGCAATAAAAGCAAATAAGGTCGATAGCAAGCTCAAGCGGCAGGTAAAGAAGCTGAGCAACTACTACACTTCGGATTGTGTATCAAGTAAGGGTGTAGTTGATGATTGGTGCACGTCCAAAAGATACCTTATGTAAGATAAATAACTGTAGTAAGATATCGATATTTATTGATACTTGTTGATATTTTAAAGCTTTCTTGTGTTCCGGATATAAATTAATACACTTTCTGAAGTCAAATATGCGCATTCCTATCGCAATTTAAAATGTTCGCAGGGTATAAAATAAACAACAAGTGAATGTGTTTTTCGTTGCACAAAAAGTCGATGCTGCCAATGAGGCCAGGAGCATTTCCAAAGTCGAAGAGCAACAACATGGCTCAGTTTTAAGTGAAAAAGTGAAAAATGTACGTTACTCGACGGGCCAATGCTTACGTATCACATGCATTGAACTTACATACCTGTTCAATGTAGTATGTGCCAAGAAAAATGAAAGTGCTCAATGCAGATTGAAGCTTTCATGCATTTGTATAACGTTAGCCAAGAAGGTAAATCGTAGTCAAAATTAAGCTAACGCTGTAACCAACTACAAGAAAAATTCCTTAATCCCTTTAAGTGGTCATAAGGACTGAGGTAAAACTAAAGAATGATCTCAACGTTGGACGAAGCAAGCATTCAAGCATTAGCATTAGCATTAGCATTAGGAACCTGTCACACCATAATTACAAAGCACATCGTAATTACAGTACGTGTGCCATTTCGTGTTAGATTCCCACTATTTTCGGAGCGAGAGCTGAGACGTAGATGAATGAGGCAGCCTGATTTTGGGTTTCGAGTGGCCAGCAAGCACGACACATAATTGTATCTGCACATGGCTGCGACACGCCCGTTGCCAGACAATTAGGCGCCAGCGCCACTTTCCATCGTGCGGCATAAATCATAATAAGCTGTCAAACTCTGCCGCACTCTCGATGCACCTTCCAGCTCTTTTGCTCTGCCCTCCTCTTTTGCAAACTCATTTGAGTTAAGACGTGTATTAGGCGCCATTTACTCGGCATATAGAGTGTTATTCGTAGGCTGCAGGCGTAGGACGTCAATGATGGGCTCTAGGCTTCTACAATTGATTACAATACATTTATAGAGGTGGAGTAATTTGTTGTTTTCAACGAATTTTTATTGTTTAAATTTTAAAACTTAAACTTTTTCGATTCAATCAAATGCCGAATAAAATGTTTGAACAGAGTTGCCATTGTTATGCTCAGTTCTTAGAACTCGATACATTTAATTGCCACCATTTTCCTACTGTTCGATAATTGTATATCGATGTCACTTTTACAATCGAACTTACAAACAACGTGTGAAAGGCGTCTGGCAGTCTGGTTTTAATTTTTAGAAAGATGGCTTCCAATGAAATTAAATCTGAATTGCCAGAAACGAGTGTCAAACGGTAAGTAATTTATGATAAAAGGCCAATTCCACAATGCTTAACATGCGAATTTAAGCAAAAACATTCACGCATTCTGCAATGCACAACTGCAACGTTGAGTTTTGCGTGTATGTGACAAAAATGACGCTAACATATTTATTTTTCCTGCGATTCCCAAGCTCACCAATGATTTGCCCAATTGTTTACACCAATTCGTTGCCCGATCCGGAAATCGGCTGCAAGTTTTTACCATGCGCCAAAACCTTGAACGACTATGTGGAGGAGCCAATATCG
Source organism: Scaptomyza montana (assembly GCA_018904305.1). Classification (NCBI taxonomy): domain Eukaryota; kingdom Metazoa; phylum Arthropoda; class Insecta; order Diptera; family Drosophilidae; genus Scaptomyza; species Scaptomyza montana. Next base: position 5,710,952 of record JAEIGR010000004.1, read on the forward strand.
ATGCCCGAGCTGGAGTTGCAATATACTCAAAACTTCAAGGGTCTCCACATGCTCCTCAACATAGATCTGCTCAATCCCAAAGCATTTGAAACAAAATCAAATGGTCCGACTGAAATGGAGGAGAAGGATGCGGCACTCTTGGCTGACATTGAAGCGCTGAGTATTGATAAATTAGCGCCGGATGGGGGGCCACCAACTTTTGATCCCGTTTATATGCATGTTAGGGGTAAGCTGGACAAGTGGGTGGGCGAAATACCAGCCGTCCCCATATCGCCGCTTGCTCCAACACCGAATATTATCACTGAGAATGTAATTGAAAAGAGATCCAAAAGGCGTCACAGGGTAAGTGGTTAAAATTAACAAAGTTATAATTTCGCATTGTTATAAACTTTCATTTTACAACAGAACAAACATTCAAAAAATTAAACTCGTGCAATCCAGAGAGAAGACACAATAATGCAAATAACTTTGGACAGAGGGATCAAATGGCAATTTCGGACCAGTACTGTATCCACTTGATAAACGTGATTGACAGTCAATATTTAACATTCATTTAATTATTTACAAAATTATACATTTTATAGAAATATGGTAGTACTCAGATATAAAAAAATAACGTTCATTTTATGTAATTATACACAACAATTTTACATGTCTTATACGATATTTTAATAAAATCCTAGCTGTTCTTAAACATAAAAATAGTGTTCCTTTTTAAATGTTAACTGACAATATAACGGAAATTAAAATCAATCTTTTTGATTTTGTTGTTGTCAGCAACAACTTTAGAAAGCTGTCCTTTGCTTGACGTTGTGTTACATTGCACATTTTGTTACTAGAGAGCTGGTGTTCAGATTTGTGACAACTTACATATTCGTATCTATAAGAAAATACAATCATTCAACTTGGTTTAAATATAGTATTAGACGATGGATGTGTTGCCAAGCCAAGACACAATATTCAAGAAAGCTATTTTTTTACGAAATATATATGAACAAGCCTGTTCTTGTTATTGTTAAAAGCCTGGCAAAGTCATACTCAGCGCGCCAACTTGCATTTCCTGGGTCAAGTGTAAAGTTAAACAAAAACGTTTTACTGACAAACCAGTCAGGCCAGTAATGCCAGAATTTATGCGCTTCTCAAGAGAACATTGCTTTTGTTGATGTTGGCGGCATAACTAACTGCGCTTAAATCGCCTTCGCATTCGCCCTCGCCTTGGCCTATGACGTCGACTCTGGCGAGCAGTAAGAATGCTTAGACAAAATGAAAAGTGAGAGTGCAGTTTGAATAGGGACAACAACAACAGCAACAATCAGTGATGCGCTGGAATGCCACTTGAGTGCCAACACTATGGAAAATGATATCAAGTCAAAAGAAAGCTAATTTTAGTTAGATGATGTCAACTGCAGCACTACTTATGTATGGAGATAACTTTTAAATCGGTCAACAGCTCTTGCCATATATATGTATTGAGTGCATTGGATAATCTTGGCAAAAATGTGTGTGTAAGCGTTTTAAAGCACGGATCGATCTAACTGTAATATTTTCAACGTATGCTGAATCATTGTTCTGCCTGGTCTGGCAACTCCTGCGATGCCTGTTAGCACTATTTAACTGCCTGCTATGAAATTCTTTGAAAAAAAAGGTTTCCACCGATTCGCGTTTTGTTGTTTATACGGTAGATTTCACCTGCAAATGCAATTAGTTGTTTTACACTTTTAATTAAATTATGCCCACAAAACAGATTGTAAAAAATTCCACTAAATTAATTAAATAATAAAACACACTAAAACAATCACAAAGTAAAATACAAAACTTATAAGAAAAAACTGTTGATAGAAGCCGTGAGGCTACGATAGTAAAAATACCACCACAAAATATGATAATTAACATGCCAATGATGAAAGGCAGCGGAACACAACGAAAAAAACGAGCTGAACATGCAACTAAAATGGCAATTTAATTAATGAAATGCGTCGATGTAGCCAGGCTGCAAAAACTATGCGATGGATCCCAGTTACAAAATAAAGTAATAAGTAAGTGGAGGACAAAAAGAAATGAGGGTAAGAAAACTATGAGGCCAAAAGCGGCAGATGGTCGTGCTAAAAACTCAACTAAAAGAAAACACAGCCGGTGCAAAGTGAAAATTACTGTAAACCAAATTATCAAAATTAGCATGCTGTAAAATTTGCAGCTCTCGACGGCAAATTAATAAAGTTTCACGTTACAAGTGCAATTTACCATTTTCTATTTATTTTATTTTTTTGTTCATTTAATACTCTTCTATTTGTCCAGCCACCAAAAATGTTTTTTTTTTCGCTGTAGAGCTTTTGCTCAATTTAATAACGCTTGTACACTAGTCTTAGGCAGTCTCAGCTTAAACTTTTGGCCAAGTAACTTGGCCCGACTAGTTGGTTGGCCGGCGTTTTCATTGTGCATTTTGTAAATAATATGCGAAACTTTGGAGCCGACAAAACTTTAGTCGACAGTTGGGGACTAGGCGAATGAAATTCACTTTAATTTATCGCACCGGCTTTTTCTAGTTTTATTTTATTTATGTTTGAACAAACATATATTCTGCTTAACGCTGACACTAGGCACGAAGCCAACGAATATGAGAATATGAAAACATGCCAATATCTAACCACACAGCATGCAAAGATTCTTTGCAACGCGTCCCATGCGCCATTGACCTAATTTTCAATGTATGCGTTAGTGCGAAAGTGTGTGTGATTGTAGCACGATGCTCCGTAGGATGAGTGAACTTCCTTTGACATCTTTGCAAATGCCTTAACACTCATATTTACCGGAATTTTATTACTTTAACCTTGCACTCGGTATTTTATTATGTTTGTCGAATTGTTTTGTGAATAGTTTTGTGTCGACAACTCAACTCAATTTAGAGACTTACTAGAATCCGGAAAAAAACCAAACATTTCGAGATAGAAGCTGATGATAACTTATAACAAGGCTGCACAAAAGATTGTTTATTTTCCGATATCTAATTAAAACTTACAGCAAACAAAACTTAAAAGTGAAAATCATAAATTCAAGGTTTTTAGTTTATGTTTGCTTTCCGCTTTGTTGGTGTCCTGTTGGTATAGTATATTCAATGAGCCTGTCTTTAACTTGTATGTGATTTACGTTTTTAGTTTGGCCTTATTTCAAACTGACTTTCTTTTGGTATTTTGTTGAACGAAAAAAAAATTGACAGAAATAAATTTTTTTAATTTAGTAGTAATTTTTCTTTTCGGCATTTTATAGATGTGTTAAGCAAATTGGATTAAATTTAATCTAAATTTAAAAATATTTCGAGCTTTAAACATATTCAGTATAATTATTGTTCAGAGTTTAAAAACCCTCTGCCAAATTGATGCACTATGCGAAAGCAATTTATAATACCACGCAACGGCAAAACAGCAGTTTAATATTGTTAACGCAACTAATTACATTATATAGTTTGTGCTCTTAGGTGCGTTGCGATTTAATTAAAGCTGCTCTACGCAATTTTGTATTTTATTTGCTTTTTATGATGCATTCTGAACGCACGTACACAAATATAAAGTGCATAGCTGTGAAATATTATGGCAGCTGCTAAAAGTATGCAATACTAATTTTTACTACACAGCAAATAACGGAAGGAAAAGTGAAACTAGCTAAACTGGACCAAAAAAAGTGTAAGATAAAAGCACTTACCGTTACAGAATGGCCAGTGTTGTTGTTGATTTTGCATTATATTTAAAACTAACGCTATTATTATTACAAGTCCACGCGCCGCCTTGTCGGTACTTTGCTGCCTTTTCCTTCTTCGCGCTGTACTTGGTGCTGCTGCTATTGGCGTTCTTGGAACAGCTGCGGCGCCAACGTCGACCGCATTGCTTTTGTTTGATTTAGCGGCTACGTCGGCGACGACGCCGCTGCGACGCATACGCGCGCATTTATTGAAAACTTGCTTTGTGGTTTGTTGTTGTGGTTGTTGTTGCTGCTGTTTAACAATAACTGTTGCTGCAGGCATTCAGCGTTAGTATGTAAATAATTTCTGCACTTATTTAAGTTATTTGTCAGTTAATATATGTACTATTTTGTGAAATTGCTCCAGTCGTTGCACACACAAACATAACTCATTTAGATGAATTGCTGCCGCTATCGACAAACGGCAGCATGTGACGTCATTCATAAGCAATTATGTTGAGCATTTAACTTGTTGTTGTTTAGCTAATTTAAAAGTCAGAGTTTGCGAAAACTTATGCTGGGCGTGTCGTCTTCTCTCTATCCAAACCTTTGAAATGAAAACGCAATTAGTTTCCCTTGTTTCCATATCAACACTTTATTCGGGTTAGTCCTTTCTTTTTATTCAACACTGTCACTTTGTTGTGCGATACCTTAGCATACCTGACACTGAAACTTTTAGGACTTTCTACACACTTGCTGTTCTCGCTATTGTCTCGACTTCTCTCTGCTTTTGCTTTTGCTTTTACATCTCTGCTGGAGTAACTTTCGCTTATTTTCTCATATAACTTAATTGCATTTGTTGCCTTCTTTTTTCCTTTTTTTTTTTACTTTTTTGCCTTAAGGCGACTTTGTCTGCATTCTAAATAGAATTCCTCGTACGTTGCCCATTCTCCATTGCGCCTTTAGCTTATTGACCAGCTTACAATTTTGTTGCTGCCTTTTGTTTATGTTGGCTACAAGTTGATTTCATTGTGTTTCTTTTTTATAGTGTACTGATGTCTTTTAATTCTTATCAGTTTGCATTAGCTAGCAAGTGAAAAGTTAACTTTAAGCAATGTTCATGTTTTGTTAGTTTTTTCTCTCATTGTAATATCCTAGTTTAAATGTTTTGAACTCTTGTGATAAGTAAACAAATATGTATGTATGTATTTTTTTTTATAATGTGGCAACTCTTATTGAACACAACCGATAAAATAATGATATTGATCTATAAGCTGTTGTACCATCGCTAATACAAACTGCGCAAGTATTAAAAGAAAACTTTAATGAATTGAAACTGCAAACTAAACCAACTTTTCAACATAAACGTTACTAAAAAACGTGTATGTGTGTGTGAGCATTGTAACCACATAAACAAGCTTGCCAGCAACCTACAAAGAGGTTCTCTTTGGCTAAGCGGCTTTTAACGACAAGAAACATGTAAAAATGTCCCTTAACTTCAGGATGTAATCAGTTGATGGGATGAGCGTGCACAAAAGAACATGTGAGTTTGTTGTATGCTCAGTCTAAGCTTGTTTGTGCATGTGTGTGTTTGTGTGTTTACAATGAGTGTGTGTGAGAGGCGCGCGTGTTTATGAATTATTATTAGGAGAAAATCAGCCGTTTATCAGCGTTGTTTATTAATAGACTGATATTTTAAATGCTGCACATACGTTGCATATCATTATCATTGTGATTAATCATATCGCATTTCATTCTTATTTTTATGAAATTCAATTATTAACTTTTGCTGTATCTTTTGTCTGTTTCAAATCTACTTTTTAAGAAATTCTCGGGGTTATTAATTAGGAGCAAAATAAAATAAGTTTAAGGAATTCGTTTTTATCATTGTAAATCCACTATTTAGAAATCGCTAATAACAATTTTCATTCGTTTATAGCTTTTTTTTATTGGCTGCAAAATTACATTTTTCTCTTAAATGCCACTTTACAATCACTTGAAAATTATCAGTTAAGTAACATTAAAACAGTCCAATGGGATAAGCCAACACAACAGAGAAGCAGGTGTTTCCTCAAGGTATCATTATGCAACACAACCGCACTTAGCATCCACCATAGATACACCAATTAAATACGTTTAATGTAAAGCAAGCAAACCCCTTAAGGCACTTGTCCATCGCTCTGACACCCACTGAATATTTGATTTGCGTGTGTTTGTTGTCCACTGTGAAAATGGAAGGTGCCACAGCACAGTCAAATATGTATGTACATATAGTAACAGGACTAAAGTTAATGTAAATTACTCGATCATTTATACATTACTTTCACAAACATAATTCACATAATGGCAGTTAAAGCCACAAACATAGCTCACTCTCATTGGTTATCTCGAATGGTTTATTTATTATTGTGGAACTATTAAGGCGCCTTTTCATTTCATGGTTAATCTGATGCAAATGTCAGCTGTCAATTGCTTTCCGTTGTGTGTAAGCCTTTTCTCATGAGAATAGTGCTACAAGCACAAACAATTTGTAAAGCTAATTGCAGTTTCTGGTTCGCGTCTTAAGTGGTTTTTGCTTAATTTCACAATGCATGTGAAATTATTTCCGTTTGTTGTTTGCCGTTGATTGACACAAGTTGTTTACAAGTTGACAGCTTGACACCAGAATAGTGACAGCAATTGCGAAAATGTTAGCGGTATGTTGATGAATTTTTAAATGACGTTTGTTGGTTTGAAACGCGAATACTTTAAATCATAACACTCGGCTAGCATTGCAGTTGGATTTTTATCACGCTTTCCGAGTACTCGCGTTTACGGACACTTCCGACATCAAAGTAATGCTCCATATATACATATATATATTTATATATGTAAACCGTTAGGCACGTGTCGCACTTCCGAAACGCCGAGATCCCAATAAGGATACACTTTCCTGCGGTAGCACCCACTGCCAATTGACGACAAACGACAACTAGGCATAGAATAAACGCTAGCCGAAGGCAGCAACAAGCTAAGCAGCAAAGCTTTTCAAGCTCGCTTTCAATTCGCCGCAACTCCGAATACTTTCTGTTAATGGCGAAGGGGTGACAGCTGTTAACAGAATTGTAATCACAAATTTCCTACGATGTTAGTTAAATTTCCTTGCGCTGTTAAATTTAGATCATGTTGTTTTGGGTACATTTTCATGGTAAGGACCTCTGTTAAGCTAATAAAGCTATGTACAGCGCTGTTAAGCTATCACTGCCAATCGTAGGACATTCCTTTATTTCATAAACAAGTAATTTTTTGAGTCCTATTTGGTGTCTGGATTGGCTATCCCCAAAAAAAAGGAATGCAATGTGCAAATCAATCAACCAAAAACTGCATTAGATGCAGGCAACAGTTGCAATTGGATCGTTGGCGTCAATGTCACACAATTGACAGTCTCTGGCAAAAGAAAAATTCATCGAATCGTGTCAAACGCATAAATTCAGCGCTCAGCGAGAGCAAAACGCTGATTCTTAGATATATGAACAAAAATTGGCATTTTGCGTTATTTATGGCAGAGGGAGAAAGTGAGAAAGAATTTACAATTTTTGTTTTTTAATGTTTTCGAAATTTTAGCAACAAACTGTGTGCTATTTTAGGTTTAGAAATTGAAAAATGTGTTCTAATACATTTATATAGTTCCTTTTAACTGTTACATAACACACATTTAGGAAAAAAGAACTAAATATAAAAAGAATTTAACATAAAAATTCGCTTGATATCTAAACAGTCAGCTTCAAAGTTCATTTGAGTGCCATAAATCAGACACTCATACAAAAAGACACACACACACTTAACACGCAACACTCACGCATACATTCACCCATACACAGACATAGAGAAGAAGAATCGGCGTATCCTTTTTGCCTGTTTGAATTTGAGACAAGAGGCAATGAATGGTGATAGGGCTGAGCATATAAATGACGTCTTTGACTATTGGGTTACCATTGCACGTAAACCAAACTGCAGGTTTTTCATCTACTGCCATCGAAAAAGAAAACTAACCATTTTGTTTGGTTTGCAAATGGCAAGTGTCATTGGGAATTTGGTTTAACATTAGAACTTGAGCTTCCATCAGGCCGATGCGACAGCAGTTTACAAATCAGTTTGAATAGTTTAATGGAAATAATTCTTTTGATTCTTATTTATTTAAATAGCATTCATGAAATTGCCACATTCCTTACATCCAGCAATCTTCAACACCTTCTGCTTGCTGCAAATAAAGCACTAAATCTGCAAGTGTCAGAGGCAACAGGAACTATTATACATATTATGCAAAAAGCGACGACGTGGCAGCTGCAAACACCTTCGCTTCGAGTGCTTCCACGTGCTACATACTATATAAAATAAAAACAAAAAAAAACAATTTTATTCGGTGAGCTTAATTCTTTTGGCATAGTGTGTGTGCTTTCTGTTTTTTTTTTCATTTTTTTTTAGGCACATTTGTTGTGGACGGCAACGCGCCTAACCCATTTATGTAAATTTGCATAACTAAAACGGCGCACGGTGTTTCCATTTAACCCACTGAGCTCGTTTTTCCGCCGCCAAAAAACAAAACCACAACATACAAAAACACAAGCACACAATGAGACCTGTAGCGCGTTCATGCAGAAGGAGAGAATAAGTGGGGGTTATACCATACCATATACCATGCAGTTGCGGATGGTCATGTGTAAATTTGTGCAGGAGTTAACCTGGCAAACATTCATGGCAACAATTGCAGCTGACGCTAACGGGACAAGCGACCCTAATAGTGCAACTTCTCTTTCCGAATGTGCTTACAAATCTTTCTCCTTCTTTTTTTCTATCTTCCATCCTGTAGCTCGTGTTGGCACAACAAACGAAATATTTGTTTGCGGAAATCATCAGCATCATCATATCCGTAACGAGCTTATTTCAGTATCTGTTCCAGACCATAAGAGAATGAAAAGCTAGAGACTTTAACTTTAAAGTGAATCCGTCACATACAGATTAAGATTACTTAGTGTGATTAAAGGACCTACTGTTATAACATAAATTGATTAGCTAAGTTCCTTAAGTTAAATGTGACACTTGAAGTTACTAATGAGCTTGCGACTTATAATCAGCGCTCATAATTCAATGGCACCCAATAAGCCATGTGTCAAAGTGGTAGGAATGAGAAAGTCGAAAAAACTAACAAGAAACGAATATTGGGACGCGAACGCAAATTGCCAATTATAGCAAGAAAGTGCACGCATTTGCTGATTTATGGCAGAGACAAATCTTTCATGCTTACACACAGTCATACATACATATGTATATTTACAAAAATTATTTTCTCTCTCTCTCTCACTCTATCTTTTCTTGCTACCTTAAAGCTTGGGCAAGGGATAAGCGCTTGTTGTTGTTGTTGCACGTACCGTTTCTGAGTTTAATGTGCCTCTCTGCTTGGCATGACAACAATTTATGTTGCCTTCAATCGGCATTTTGCCAGCATATGCAATGCATCCTCTACATATGTGCATACATACATACGAAATTCTGTGTATATAATTCGCTAAGCTGGCAAAAAAAAAAAAACACACACACCCACGGCTCGCTATGTTTAATAGAGACTCAGATATAAATGTACTTTATGTTTTTCAGGTGAAATCGAGCATATTTATTTACTATTTTTACATCACAAGTGATTTAACCAAAGTCGCAAACCAATAGAAATATCCCTGGCTTAGTCGGTACACTTGTACGCTGACGCCTAAAACTTGGCTTATCATATTCATGAACCTTAGCTTAAGAACGAGCCCTAGCTTACAGCACTTACGGTTTAATAGTCTTGCAGCCCAAAACAGAGAATTGTACAGTCAATACCTTTGGATTTCTACATTTCAAATATGTTTTTTGTTCAAATGGTTCAAATGCCAGTTTATAAGCAGTTAAGCAGCTTAACTCGCCGCCTGACTTATCGCATTGTCATCAATTTGGTTAAGTAAATTTCATACTGCCAAATCGTTGTTAGTATTTTTATTTGGCCACAAAACTTGGCAAAAGGGGGAGATGGCTGGTGCTGTCAGACCATGGTAGAGCCGGGCTCGTTGATTGAAATTGCGCACGCTCCCTTGAACTCAAAGGAAGGACATCTAATTATTGCATTGATTGAAAATAAGTTTACTGAGTGTCGACGAAAGCAAATTTTTGCTTCCTGAATAAGAACTACGTTTTTGTAGCTAAAGTTGTCTGCACTTAGGCACAATAATCAATCACATTTGTCAGGATAATTGTTTTTTGAAGAGGCATGGAGAGTGGGCTAATAGTCTCATTTTACATTGAAATCATTTTACTTGTGCTCAATTTCCTTTTGTACAAAAATATATGTTCAGCTTTTGTGTAACTTAAAGCTGCCAATTAATTACAAATAAAGTTGTAGCACTTAAGGTAATTTGCAGAGAATTGGTATCTCAATAAATAGAGTGTCAATTTTGTTATATTACAGCTTATATAAGCTAAATTCCATGGTACTTAAAAACATTTGTTGTTTGATACCACGTAAATGACTGAGAAATCTGCTCCAACAAATGGACCACCGCAGGGAGAAAATCTCTTACCACACAGTGGTCATTATGGCAACATACTTAACAACGAATTGGTGCAGTTTATCTAAACACACATTCAAACATGGATAAATGTGTATAAAAAGTGTAATTTGTGTATTTTGCTGTGCACACATAAAAATAAAATCGTTTACTCGATAGCAATAAGATTTTCGATTTGGATTTCGAAAGTATTTTTTGTTTTGCTTATTTAAGCTTGTTTGTTGAAATGAAATTGCTTAATTTAGCAATCTATTCGTTAATAATTTGATGACACAAAACCAGATATCGAAATACATTTATAAAACTAGCTCAAATTTTCATGTTTTTGGCTTTTGTTTTTGTATTCACTTTTTTTTTATTATGGAAAATTATAAAATTTTCTGTCCAATTTAATAATCTTAAATATGCTCAACAACAAAATGCCGTTTATTTTATATCAAATCTGATCAAACGCATATCATCGGATACAGTTTCCAGCTCTTGTTTGTTGCGACGAAAACGATAGGTGCCAATATCCTTGCTGGCCTTTTCCGGTAACTTAACCTTAATACCTTGATATTCGGAAAGTCCATCACGCGTTTCGGGAACCACAAGCGATTGCTCTTTTTTGTAATCATTGTCGTTGCCAATTTCGATATGTCGCGAATTACTTTGCACAGTTGGACCCTCCTCATCGTCATCGTAGTCCTTCCAACCGTCGATCTCAATGGGCACAATCGGATTACCATCAATATCAAGCACGGATGAGCGCTCTTCATTCATGTTGCCGTCACTGGATGTTGGTTCTGTTTCTGCTTCGCCTGTTTCTGGTTCTACTACGGTTTCGTCAAAGCTATCCGGCGTAGACGAGAAATTATTCTGCCTGAGTGATGGCAGTGTTGTTAGGAAATTGCGCGTAAACTCTAAATCCCCTTTAGCCAGATCGTAGACATTAATCTCACTGATCGAAATGCCGTGATTGTTTATCTCTGTTGGCTTAGATCGCAATTTAGAGCTGGTAACTATATTGGCTTTACGCATGTGGTCCAAACAAATAATGCGTGAGAACATAACATTATTGCGCAGTCTGAGTAAATTCCGAAACATAATGAATACAAATGTTTTTGATGTCAGATGAAATATTTATAAGATCACAATTTTATTTCAAAAAACAAGCTCACAATATGCCGAAATCTATGTCTGTTGTAAGACTAAAATTTTAAACAAACATATTTTAAAGAAAGAACTGATGTCAAATTCAAAGTCTACTTTGCTTTTTAGGAGACAAATGTATTTAACAATGTTTGAAATCCAATTGTTTTCCAGCATTTCTTTGTTTCGCAAAGTTGTAGATTCTACGTCTTGATATTTCAAGATCCCCTTAAGCCCCCAGTTTAGAAATCGATCTGTAAATACATGAAATCTTGTTTAGTTATATGAACCATATTGGTCATTTAGAATAGCTAGATATATTATCAGTTATATAAAAATTGATAAATCAGTCATAGATTTCAGCTGTCCCTATCGAAAGTATCATCATTCTAGTTAGTGACGAAAATTATTGTTTTGTCTACTTACTAAATCTTTTTGAATAGGAAAACTGGTGCTCCAATGGACGCACATTTTGTCAAGCTGTCTTCCATTTTTTAGTTCCTTCTGTATGGGAGTACATTATCTGAAATACATACAATTAAATGCTCTTATTTATAAAAATAATAAGGTACCTGAAACTTAAAATAACAAAAAAATATAATCAGAAGTATAAATTTTGATAAATCAATCATGGATTTCAGCTGTCCCTATCATAAATATCATCACAAGATGTTAATTTATTTGTCATCCAATATATATGTACTTACAGTTCATTATAGGATTGCAGTTCTTTCAATGCTACATCGAACCAATCCTTATCACCTCCAAAGACCATGTATTCTCTTAGTCCAGCATCGAGCCATAGGAGACAGTCAGGTGCTCCAATCGACAGTGCAGTTCGTCACTGTCGTTTGATATTTAGAAGCTCATACTGTGTGGGTAGCGCTTTATCTAAAAAATTAATTGTTGTTTAATACTGTGAATGTACCTAATTTGCATTAATAACTACTAGATATATAATCAGTTATATTTAATTTGATAAATCAATCATGGATTTCAGCTGTCCCTATCATAAATATCATCACAAGATGTTAACTTATTTGTCATCCAATATATATGTACTTACAGTTCATTATAGGATTGCAGTTCTTTCAATGCTACATCGAACCAATCCTCATCACCTCCAAAGACCATGTATTCTCTTAGTCCAGCATCGAGCCATAGGAGACAGTCAGGTGCTCCAATGGACGTGCATTTTGCCAAGGTCGTTTTATATTCATAAGCTCATCCTGCCTGTATGGGTAGCGCTTTATCTAAAAAATAAATTGTTGTTTAATACTGTGAATGTACCTAATTTGCATTAATAACTACTAGATATATAATCAGTTATATTTAATTTGATAAATCAATCATGGATTTCAGCTGTCCCTATCATAAATATCATCACAAGATGTTAACTTATTTGTCATCCAATATATATGTACTTACAGTTCATTGTAGGATTGCAGTTCTTTCAATGCTACATCGAACCAATCCTTATCACCTCCAAAGACCATGTATTCTCTTAGTCCAGCATCGAGCCATAGGAGACAGTCAGGTGCTCCAATGGACGTGCATTTTGCCAAGGTCGTTTTATATTCATAAGCTCATACTTCATGGGTAGCGCTCTATCTAAAACAGTTCGTCACTGTCGTTTGATATTTATAAGCTCATACTGTATGGGTACCGCTCTATCTAAAAAATAAATTGTTGTTTAATACTGTGAATGTACCTAATTTGCATTAATAACTACTAGATATATAATCAGTTATATTTAATTTGATAAATCAATCATGGATTTCAGCTGTCCCTATCATAAATATCATCACAAGATGTTAACTTATTTGTCATCCAATATATATGTACTTACAGTTCATTGTAGGATTGCAGTTCTTTCAATGCTACATCGAACCAATCCTCATCACCTCCAAAGACCATGTATTCTCTTAGTCCAGCATCGGAGACAGTCAGGTGCTCCAATGGACGTGCATTTTGCCAAGGTCGTTTGATATTCATAAGCTTATCCTGCCTGTATGGGTAGCGCTCTATCTAAAAAATTAATTGTTTAATACTGTGAATGTACCTAATTTGCATTAATAACTACTAGATATATAAATCAGTTATATTTAATTTGATAAATCAGTCATGGATTTCAGCTGTCCCTATCATAAATATCATCACAGGATGGTAACTTATTTGATATCCAATAAATACTTACAGTTCATTGTAGGATTCTGTGTTTAATTAAATATGCAAGCGCACTTTAATTTTAACATCTCTTCTATAATTCCAAACCTTGATCTAAACCGCCTCCACGTGGTAATGATTTCACTTCCTAGACTGGTATTATTTGGTGCTTTTTTAAATACTTGGTGGTTCTACGTTTTCCAGCACTGTTCAGTCATTTTAAGAGTAATTTTATATAAATTAAATAAGCAGCACTGTTAAATTGCTATTTGAACACTAATTGTGAGCACAAAATTCTTCTTTATTTTTTCTCAAATACTTATGCAAAAGTAAATAAAACATATTTGAATATATCTGTCTGTGTATATGAAAAATATAGATTAATCATTGTTCAAAATCATTATTATCCATTCTTCAAAATATCGGGGTTTTTTTACTCCATTACACTGTAAATGTAATAATTTAAGTATTTGACCCTTTAAAACTTATCAGATTCCATTCCATAAATTAGTCAACGTTTGCGTTTCGCTTGCGAGCTTGAGGCTTTTGGTCCAGCCTTGCGCTTTCCAGACGTTTTGTCTTCATTCTCCAACACTTCTTCCTGTTTGCCCGTTTTCACTTCCCGATTCACTTTATACGCGGCGCTCATACGTTTTATGTTTTCCTTGTGGACGACATCGTGGTTCACAATGCGATGCGGATAATCGACGCCCAGAACACATCCATAACTGCGCTGCTCACCAAGTGTGGCCTTCCAGGGTTCATAGATGCAGTTAACTGGATATTTGGCCAATTCAGGTACATATTTTCTTATGTATTCACCTTTGGCATCGGTTTTCTTGCCAAACGCCACCGGACTGTAGACCCTGAAAAACTGATGGAAAAAAGCAGAGGCTGAAAGCCACATCCAATTTCCAGCATTCAATGCCCAATCCTGATCGAGAAGTAGCTGTTCAAAGACACGCTGACCCTCCTCCCAGCTGATCCAAAGATCTCCGCGTGTTAAAAAACAGGCAACCGCATGACGCGCCAAATGATGAATCCAGCCCTCTTGGCGCAATTGTCGCATTATCGCATCTATAAACGGATATCCAGTGCGTCCATGGGTCCATGCCTGCAAATGCTCCGGATGCTCCTGCCACGGGATTTGCAGGCTGTATGCATTGCCAAGCATGCGATCAAAATTGGGGTCAGCTGCTCCAGCTGTGTAATAAAATTCCCGCCACATCAACTGACCCACAAGCGAAGTTGGTGGCTTCGAGTGCTTTGGCTGCCGTTTTAAAACCTCTTGTAGCCGCTGATGGTAAAGACGAGCGCTCAGGCAACCAAATTTTAAGTACGGACTGAGTACCGTTGTGCTGGGCTCAAGGGAATTGGGAGCTGTGTTTGGCTTCTCGAATTTAGCCACCCAAAGCTCATCAGTTAAGGATGCCTCCATGCGACGCAGTCCCTCTGTTTCACCTATTTATTGAAAAATAAATTATCATAGAAATAAAAAGTAAAAAATACAACTCACCGCCAGGAAACTTATTAATGCCTAAATCCTCGGGTCGCTTGACCAACTGTTCCATTGTGGGACAGTCGTAGACATTTGAGTTTTCAACTTCCATTGTGTCTGCCAACGGATGCATTCCATCCGGCAGTTTGTCTGGCTTCCCAAGCACTTTTGGCAACTTCAACTTTTCAACAATACCCAAAAACTTTTGATAGGTAATCGGTGCTTTACCAAGATTTCTGGCTATGACAAGTTCAGGATTGTATATAGTGTGCGAACAGTAGGTATCGACTTTCACATCCTGAGACGCCGCCAATTTCTTTACAGCCGTATCACGCGTCACGGCATAGGGTTCAATATCTGTTTCGTGGGTCAATAACTGAACATTCCAGCGCTTAAAGATTTCTGGGAAAACATCAACAGGCTTACCGCGCACGACATACAAACGGGAGTTAAGCTCTTTAAGCTGTTGGTCCAGATCATAAAGGGTTTGCTGTAGAAAGCGCCAACGGTTTGCACCCACTTGCATCCAATCCAAAATGCCTGGATCCAAAATAAATATTGGTCGCACATAGAACTTCTCAGGCGATGCGCGGGCTACATCAAATATTTGTGACAACGCAGGGTTGTCGTGCACGCGAAGTCCCTTGCGGAACCAGTGCACAAGTGTACGACGTTGTGCAGACATTTCCAAACTTAATCCTTAATGTAATTTTTCTCTTTTTTTACATTATTTTATTTTTAAGTAAATGCCGCTTTTTTGTGTGTGGGGCTGCCAACTTTATTGCAAATTTAAGAAAATACCAATTGGTATTTAGTATTTAGAACTATGTGTTCTAGTATTCTGGTGCACAAGCACCGGTAATAATCTTTTTTTATACAATACACATAAAAAAATATATAAATAATCCAAATGTTAGCTATAATTTACCAAATTAGCACCTAGTTAAAGACAACAGTGCGTGTTTAATCCCATAAGCAATATTTACACACTGCGCCTATGCGCAATCATAAAGAATAATGGATTTGCTAAGCTCTATATTGAACTCGATGGATGCTCCGCCAGCGACAAATGAGCAACAAAAGACGCTAATCAAGAAGCAGCGTGAAATGATGGAGCGCATGCAAAACAAACAAAAGGAGGAGCTCCTGAGATTTCGTAAATATGTTGAGGAAAGAATTGGGCGCTTTGCCAAGGACGATCGCACATTCATTGAATTCCAGCCGCTAGACAAAGTCCATCGCTCTGTCATTCACGAAATAGCCGAGAATGGCGGTTTCATAGCAATGAGCTTTGGTCGCGAAGAAGAAGACCGCCACACGGTTGTCTACAAAAAGGAACATCCACCTAGCGAGGACGAGATAACAGCCCGCCGCAACAGCGAAGGCTGGAGCAAGGAAATAGCCAAAGAATACTCCGAGCGACGAGAAGAGCGCTTAGCACAGGAGCAAAGCCAATCCACAACTTCCGAAACAGGCTGCAGTGCATCGGGCAGCACAGACCCAGAAAACCCAGCCGAAATAAAACCGACCAGCAACTACAAAGCAAAATATGCTCACCTCATTGGCGAATCGGCGGCCCTGCAAGCGGCACGCAAGACCGAAACAAACCAAAGTTACGGCTTTGTGCCCAGCAAGAACAAAAAGGATATGCGTTCCATTGAGCAAACCCTGGCTGATATACAGGCTAAGAAGCGCTTGAAATTACAGCAGCAGCAGCAAGAGGAGCAGGAGCAAAATACTACTGAACAGCAATAAATTATTAATGAAAATGTTGTGTGGAAAATAGTGTATAAGAGATATTATGTATGTGCGAATGTTTTGTTATATTCAAAGTTAATCAATGCAATGTGAAGACCCGTTACTTCCAATGTTGACCATACACGACTGTATGTATCTGAAAGCAATTTTAATTGTTAGCCAGTTGAAATTGAAATCATTAGCTGCAAATGTTTAAGTCAAGTTATATCAATCAACAAGCAGTGTCCAATTAGCAATTTCTATTTATATAATAAAACAAAAATCTTAGTAAATAGCAACAAAACTACAAGTGCTGTTTGTTTTAATATTGTAACAAGGTATTTAGCTGAAATTTACGATAAGTATTGGAAAACGATGCATCATAAAGTATTTTAAATTGCGCCAGATAATACCAGTTGAGAAGTGATGACAATTCCACGTGTAGTTTCTATGCTACAACCACCCAATCTTTGTTAAGTTGATTAGATACATCTGACTTCCATGACTGATTGGGTTAAGATGATCTGTACTTACTTTGTATAATATTTAACACTCTTTATTGTTTTGCACATTCGATGACATGAAATGGCATGAACAGTTTGGATAAAAATCAATTTTTAACTTAGCTAAGAATAAAAAAAGACGATAAAACTTTTACTTTTTAATACTGATCCAAAGCGGCAGCTAAGAGTTGGATCCCATAACTCATAATGACAATTTCTGATCCGTTCTAGTGAAGTTACAATTAATGGGTGCTACTAGCTTAAAAAAAAATGCAGATTAAGATATCGTTTAGTTAAAATTAGCGAAACGTGTAGCTGCAGAGGCAAGTTTGTTTGTTTTTGAAACACAGCATGCTGATATACAGCACTTAAAAATTTAAAACAATTAAATTTTTGCGCCATTTGTTTTTAAACGGCAAATGGCTATCAGCTGTTCACATGCAACTCTATCATCAACAACAGCTGTTACACAGGTGTGAGTATTGCTTGCAGTCACAATGTAAATAGCGAAAAGCACTTCAAAAACTGTTTATATCAAATAGCACGTTGACCAAATCAATCGTGATGTACATGAACTGAATAGACTAAAAAACAAGCTACCAAATATGATGCCAACCAAATCGGATTCCCGACGTCGACTGAATGCTACAGGTTACTCGAATCTGGACAACACTAAGGCTGCCGAAGGTACCACAGAACCAGATGGATTCGTAAATGAGCAGTGGACAGCGCCGAATGTAGATGAGTTAACGCCCTGGAAGACCATTGCAATAATACTAACATTGTTTATCGGCGGAAGTGTATGTTGTGATGATGAAATTCGATTTGGTTAACTAATGTCTTTCTTTAGATTTGCATTTGTTGTGCAGCGTTGGATTGGCTGGCAGTTAAAGAAAATCAGGATGGCTCAGATCGCATTTGGGCACTGATCATAATTGGAGCTTTGACGATAATACCAGGCGGATATTACTTTTACATTCTTTCATGCATAGTCATGCACCGCACGGGCTACACAATGGATGATATACGTCGTTTAGGCTAATTAAATATTTAACATTTTATTGAACTTTCACATTCATTCTTAAAGAAAAACTGCCACGAGAACTATGCATTGGTTTATTGTATAAAAATATTGTAAATTCATACATGTTATCAAACTTTGCATTGTTTTTGACATTTGTGAGCGAAACATTTGCTAGCTATTTATATATTTCATATTCATGCATATGCATATATGAGTACGTAGATTATAAAGAACGGGTGTTTTACATACATATATTATGGCCATTTCGCTATAAAGCATAGTGCGTTGTTTGAGTTTAAATATATAATAATATATGTGTATATATGTACATGTAATGCTTATTCATTTATAAACAATTGCTTTTCATTTTACAACAAAGCTAAGCTATATATGAATATACATATATCAACAGCGCTATCGCATAGTTCTATGGGGATTAGTACATACACATAGTACTCGGGATACATAATACAGAACGAAACAAATACAAGTACAGATATAACGAAATTTAACTACAAATACGGATATACCCAATTACGGCTCAATAACAGTCACCTCAATAGGTGGTATGAATTTCCATATATGCGCCTGCTGCTCGTCAAGGCTAGAAGCCGAAACAGTATTTATATTGGCCGACGGAGATGATAAAGTTTCTAATTGACTTAAATTTGTAGCTTCTGGACAGGAACGGCTCAAAATACCGCTGCTTTGCTGTTGAGGCTTACTGGCACACTCAACACTGGCCTTAAACCGACCAGGCGTAAAGAATATCACAGAGCAATTGTGTATTGACTGCTCGTTGTTTGCCAAAACAGGTATTGTAATGCTGTTGGAGATCAAGGCAAGTATTTAGTTAATAGTAAAAACACTTTTACTAATGCATACCGATTAGGTCCAGATACTGCTACACGTGTCTCAAGGTTGTAATTTTCCATTCCATTTAAATAGTCCTGATAAAATTTTATCGTCAGTACCAAATTTTTTAGCGGCTGCAATGATTGATTGGTAAGATTTATGCTGAGCTGCGCACTCTGCCCAACAGTGCACATCATCTCGCTGTGCGGCTGCACCGGTGTATCCTGGAAGCTTATGTCTAAGAAACAGAAAAACCAATATTAATAATAAGTGCGACTTAAATGCAATAAAACTCACCCCACTGCAGAGGAGAGACGGTGGTTAAATCTACCATTTCATGTGATAGTACAATGCCTCGCAGTGAGGCAACTCCTTTAATATCTGTGCCCGTCAGCAGCCAGTTAATCTTTACTCGCTCGGCTATGTGAGTTGAGCAAAGCTTGCTAAGTGCATCGCTAAAGGATAGGAGTTGCGTGCGAAAACATAGCTCTGTGAAAGAGAAACTTGAATCGATAATATAAAAATAAGATGATTATTTCAATATAATATTTACCGCGCTCCAGATTTTCAGCAACTTCCGCTGCACGTGCAACATTGACCTGCTCTAATGAGCAGCGATCTACTGGAATAGGTACACGGCAGCTTTCTTTGGCCTCAATGAGTATATTTTTGTTATCAGTATAATTGAGCGACATTTCTTGAGCGGTTAAATTAGATATGTCCAAGACTAAGTAGAACTGGGAAGCGCTGCAAGGCAATAATTAGTATAATCATTAAAAAAATTAGTTAACCTATGTACATACATCTCAGCAGGCAGCACATCCCAGCTGGTAATCTGGGCACTAGGAAGTAGCTCCAAGTTAAATGAAATGGCACACTGACGACAATAGCCAGCAACCAAGGCCTCGCCTCCAGAGTATTTCAAACGCAGTTGAGCTTCAATGTGTTGGCTGTTCTGTGAAGGCCGTAAATTCGACAAACCTCCAACTCCTCCCGACTTGAGACTTAACATAGCCGGCGAATGTTGTGCGCCAGATAAAGTTGAACGAACATTTACATTTTGCATTTCCTGCTGACGACGATGATTCGGTGAACTGACATGCACGGGAAGACTGGCATGTCCACATATATTGTTATATTGAGAAAGTGAAGATTGTTCATATTCAGATGAAGTACCAGCAGCGTTAGAATGCATAGAACCGGTTGCAGGGAGGGGGCAAACAAAATCAGCATCGGCATAAATATGTAGCACAAATTCAATACTGCTCAAAGGAGCAACTGGCAGCTGAGCCTGAAATGTGCAAATGTGCTTTTATTGATGAAAATTATACAATTGGTGGTGCATTTGGCTTACCTGCAGTGCCTGGTCATCAATTCGAAACATTTTCTTCTGAAGTTCCTGCTCCACATTCGAATTAATGTTTACTTCAAGATACTCTAATGGCAAGCAGTTGCTCTCATTCCTTATCGTTATTGTGCAACTCGAGGATTCTCCATTGTATAGAGTGAGGCTGGCTGATGTCACCACAATGTCCGCACTGCTCATATTGCTAAACGTGGCCGTTTGTGGCAATGATGTTTGAATGGCGATACGTGGTAGAGCAGGTATCACATCCACCAGATAGTTGGGCGGCAAGTTGCGTCCTCGCATGTGCTTCAGCCGGCAGTTGGACTTGACGCCCAACGTGTGCGTACTATAGCCCTGTAGGTCCAGCTGTCCAGTCTCAATTGGCGTTCCATGCAAGGAAATTTGCGTGGGCACATGCGGCTGCAAGATAATTGTTTGGGGCAGCGATTCAAAGACCACACCATTGGTAAGCAGACGCATGTCGGTAACTGGAAGCTCAAACGGCAATGGATTGCGTATAGTAACGCATACTTCGCACAGATCATTTTGCACCCACAAAAATGCTGTTCATCACATGCATGAATGAAATTAGTAAATTTCTTCTTTTTTCTATCACTATTATCAACTTGCCTATTTTGTTTTTATTCTTCTTTTTGTCCCGGCTATCAACGGAATTGAAATGTATGGGTGTAAACAAAAACGGACCGCTGTCGGCTTTGGCTATCTTAATACGTTGCGGCCGCAAATGCGCGGGTAGATCCTTCACTGCCACCTTCATGCAGTAAGGCAGATCTGTGAGATTGGCGGGTGGTATCACAGTTCCATTATCCAGCACCAAAGGCACGGGCGATCCTTCGCACAGTGCACTTAGATTCTTCATAAAAGGCAAGATAAGTATTGGGTATCGTAAAAATTATAGCTACGCAAAGAAATTCTTGTTTTGCCAAACCTGCAATTGTACAGCCATTTCACTTTGTTCCGTCGGAGACAAGTTGTCCCATTGGGTTTGCAGCAGAAACGTCATATGGCGTGTGGCCAGAGCAGAGTGTCCCAGACGTCTGGCGGCAGTTATGAGGCTCTGCAACATATCTATTTGCAACGCCGGCCAACCAGCTGCATTCTCAAGCACTTCCAGTGAATCCAGAGAAAGCAGATAGCCTGTAAAGCTGCCCAACATTAGGCGATAGCTCTGAGTCCAGTCCGGTGCTTGGCTCCCCTGCTGGACATGCTTAAGCGCGGCGAGGCGTTGGAAAAATGCAGCTTTGCGCTGATATCCGATTTGCTGATAAAGCTCTGTGATGATTTCAAACTGTTTAACGCGCTCGGGCTCACTCATACTAAGATTAATGTACAGAATGTTTTGAAGGAACATGGCCACATCCAACGGACGATTCTGCTCAATACAAATGCGTGTTGCCTTCAAAGCTGCCTCCGTTTCAATGGGGGCAGCATGTCGGTATTTGCTATAGTTGATTATCGCTTTTCGATAATAGTTGGGTATCTCCTCCGGCTTAAGTATATTGCCGGGTAGCTCACCATTGCGCTGCCCCATAGGCGCTACCGCCGATATTGTCGACGTCGAGGAAGATGTTGAAGTTGTTGGCGTGCCCGATGCTGACGAATTGTTTGTCAATATGGAGGACACTGATGAGCAGGAAGATGAATGTGAAGTAAGGGCGTCGGTGCTGGCAGTTGTCATTCCAGCGCTAACGATTGACGTATTTACTTTCTTAGTCGCATCACTGGCTCGCCACTTTTCTGGTGTTTTTCGAAGTGGTGATGTCCCTAAAAGCATACCAAGAAGTTAAGTTAGTATAAACATAGGATATGACTGAAAGTAAAACTTGCCTGTTTCTTGCAAAGATGCATTCCTGTGCAGTGTTTCAATCTCACGCATTTGTGGATACAACATTACAGACGATGCTGCGCACAATCCTTCCTCACTAGCGCCCACCCACAGTGAGTCGCCCACTGAGCGTAGTGTCTCATTCGCATTGTGGTACAGACTTAAGGCATCATCCAAGAGGCCAGCCTGCAAGGATAGATCCGCCAGGTTTTTCATTACACGCCCCACACAGCGTTTTCGATTGTTTCGTGACTCCATATCTAGGCCAACAAAGTCTCGTTTCTCAAAGGGCGCCAACAACAGGCTGACCTTCTCAGCTTTCTCGCGCGAACGCTCCAGACGCCGTGACTCAAGTACCCAAAATAGTGCATTTAAAAAATCACCGACTCGCGCCTCCAAATCTACGCAGGTGTCCTGCTCACGATAGAAAAATGCCTGCGACTTGAAGTTCGACGGCGTAGTGTACTCATCCTGAATGCGACAAGGCTGTTGGAATTCCTTTGTTCCTAAATCTGTTCGCACGGCATGCTCACCAATAGGTTCAAGCACCGGCTGCGTATTGTCGACAACGCTGAGACCATTATTGTGATTGGTTATTGAATTGCTTTCCGCATCAGGTCCAAAAAAAATGGCACGTGACTCATATAGTGTGCTTCCATATCGCACCTTAAGCGATTCATGGTGGCGGCACAGCTCATTGAGCTCCGTTTGATTATCAAACTTGCCAATCGTTACAAGGCCCAGCAGACGACGATGCGTTTGAAAGTCACCCCAATCGTTGTGCTCCACGGGATGCTCGTGAATAAAGCGAAAATAAACGGTACGCACATTGCCACTAGAATCTAAAAGAGAATTAATGTATCATCATTATTATCAAAAAACTCTTCTCAACTGTGTAATACTATTTGAAACTCTTACGTACCCGTTACTTTAATATTATTGACACGTCGCACTTTCTCAAAGGCCCGCTGTAAAATGCGGGCGCGTGATGGTCCCACACCACGCAACAGTACCAGCAGGCAGCTATGATGCAGGGCATTCTGATCATAGTCGATGCGTGACATAACTGGATCCACGCCAGCCTGAGACGCTCCAGGTCCAACTACGGCACGCATTTAGACGCTATAGAGTATTTCCACCTGTTCTAGGCTCTCGGTCTCAACATTTCCAGCAACGCTAAGTGACCGTCGATAGTAACCGCTTCTCTTATTGTTTGCCACTGACGAAGACATTGATGAGTGTACTTCAGTTTATGGCCATTGTGTCGCATTTAGATGTGGGCAACGTCGCAGCGGGCGATAATAACATTGGATTGCCTCCCCCTTTTTTGATGCTGTTACTTTCACTGTTTAACTGACCTTTCTACAGTTTTTCACGTGCACTTGAAGAGGATTGTTTCTGTAGTGGCATGTGTATGCAAGAATATTGAAATTAGTTATATAAATACCACGAAACCAACAGAAACCTAACGCAAATAAATTTTATTAGAAAGAAATCAGTGCTCAGCTGCGTGCCAATCGCAGTGAATGCCAAAATCAGAAAGTGAAT
Source organism: Scaptomyza montana (assembly GCA_018904305.1). NCBI lineage: Eukaryota > Metazoa > Arthropoda > Insecta > Diptera > Drosophilidae > Scaptomyza > Scaptomyza montana. Next base: position 5,734,858 of record JAEIGR010000004.1, read on the forward strand.
GCGAATGGTAACTGTTTGCATTAACAGGAAGCTGTTACGAATAACATCCAACATAAACATTAGGGGTATTGTTTAATAAGAAATTTATATGCAATAGGAATATTATTAGTTATTTCTTTGACTGTTAGCCCATTGTTGTTGCATTTTATATTTTTTCAAGACACCACAGCAAACGAAAAAACATAACAAGTAACTTTATAGTTACTTTGACGTCACAGTTACACAATTAAACGTGCGCTATGAAGCTGCAAACGATATCGATATGAAATACAAAAAAGCACCCATGCACATTCGATTATGTGTTTTATTTAAAAAATAATATCTTTGAATTACGCGCACTTGGCTGTTACAGCACTAATTCTGTCCAGCTGATAAAGCACATCTCTAATACACAATTCGGTAATTTTTCGCCATTTTCAGTATTTTTGTTTTAGTATTTTCCAATTTCTCAGCAACCACTTGCGTGCATGCAGTGGTTATCGAACCACACTGATTGCATGTGTGTGTGCCCTGCTTGTGGTTGGTTGATAAAACATCATTGTAAACAAATGTTTTAAACATGAGTAATCATTTAGAAAAGTGCACTAGGTGCGAATTCACAACACACGATTTTACACAATATATATTAGATGACGATAATTTAGCAGATTTTCTAATAAAACACGGTGTCATTTCTGCTGAAAAACTATGCTCATCTTGCAGAGATCCTTGCCGGTTAGTAAAAGTAAGAGACAGCTTCGTATATCGATGCCGCAGACGGCACAGTATTATGATAAATAAAAAACGAAAGAAAACATCATGCGAGTTCATGCAAAGTGTGAAAAACAACACGTTTTTCTCTGGCTTTAAGCTGCCCATGCGGGACATCTGCCTCTTCATTCATTACGAGATGATTGATGTTAGCCCCAACACGGAGTCTTTGAAAAAAGAGTTGAATTGTAGCTTCGATACCGTAATAAACTGGAGACACTACCTTCGCGAGGTATTTGTCGAATGGGCTGCCAATTACAATTGCGGCAAGCTCGGAGGACCTGGCAGAACTGTAGAAATTCATGAAATGATGGTCAGCAAACGTAAATTAAATCGAGGAAAATTAATCGATGGTCAATGGGTTTTAGCAGTATTTGAGCGGGATGCAAAAAAGCTCTACATTAAACCGATCAAAAGCAGAACTAAAGATGAACTTTTTGAATTAATTCAAGATAAAATAGAGGATGGTACCACAGTTATCTCGGATTCATGGTCATCTTACAATTTTCTCGACGACGAAGAATTGCACCCACTTAAGGCGAATCATTTGCTTCGCTTTGTGGTGGGACTACCAAAAAATGTCGAGAATACTTCAAAAAATGCACGTAAAGATCTAGAATACTTTTCTAGATTTGTGTTTAAAGCGCGTCATCCTAATTACGAAGACCGGCTTCATACATTTTTCACAGAAATTGCAAAGCTATTTGATCCAAATCACGAAGAGGTGGATACAAGCATTGTGAATGCAAGTACTTTATATTTTTCAATGAAAGTTAAGTATTTAAATAACAAATTCATTCATTTATTTGCAGAATGACGAGCAATTGATCGATGTGGAGATTGTACATACATAGCCGGTTTACAAATTCCTTGCAATAAAGTCTCCTTCGCTGTCCAATTATCTGGTGCACTAAAGATTTCTGTAAGCTAAATATAATCAAAAAAGTTATTTAGTTATGCATGTATATTTCATTCTAGCATAAAAAGTATACATCCCTACAAATGTAATATGTAGCATGGTCCTTCAAGCAATTAGTATATTGCCAGTGAGGAATTAGTAAAATCACAGAACAAGCACCATTGTAAGTATAGTGTATACCACAAAAATAAGACTAATATATTGAAATTTTCCCCATAGAAACTCGACTTATTTCATTAACAGTTTGGAAGATACTTTATTATATGCGTTTCTGTAACATAAACAATATCTTAAAACTTTAAGTTTTTTACATTAAATAATTTAACAAAACTTTATCCAGTTTTTGAATAAATGCAGAAAAAAATCTAGACTAAGCAAGAAACAAATATTTACCGTTCTTGCTGGCCTGAGAAAATTAATCAACAATTGGTTGTGAAAAAGTGGAAAATACTAAACAATTACTACATACAAAAAATCCAACTTTTTCGAAGCTGGTAGCACTGATTTCTTTCACAGCGAAAATATGGCAATTTTTAGGACTATTAACAATAACATTAGAGAACCATTACTGAGCGGATTAAAATCAAACTTGTTATTATTTTTGTGATTAAAGTGCATAATGAATTTGTTGCCTAGAACGCGCGAGGAGTTTGGCCAAGCGGACTACTGGAATGAGTTCTTCAAAAAACGCGGTGAAAAGGCGTTTGAATGGTTTGTACATGTGAACGTATTTATTGTCCATGTGCAGTCTGCCGGCTTAGCACGTTTAGTACTTTTGGCAAATAAGAAATTCTTAAAAATGTTTAAAACAATTACTACTTATGCAGGTATGGCGAATACTTGGAGCTTTGCGATCAGATACACAAGTACATAAAGCCGGCCGAAAAGATTTTAATGCTGGGTTGCGGTAACTCCAAGCTCAGCATGGACATGTATGACAATGGATTCCGGTAAGTCATAAATATCTTAAATCTTTAAATATACATACTTTATTTTAATTTATGTACATTTTTTTATTTGTTATAGCGATATTACAAACATTGACATCTCACCTGTTGCTGTCAAGAAAATGATTGAATTAAATGCACGAACGCGGCCAGACATGAAGTTTATTCAGATGGACGCCACGGCCATGTCCTTTGCAGACGAAAGTTTTTCGGTAGCTTTGGACAAGGGTACACTGGATGCCTTATTTGTAAATGACGACGAGGACACCAAATCGACAATCGAAAAATATTTCACTGAAATTTTACGGACAATGCGGTTGGACTTTATATTTTATGTATCCCGATTATATTAAAATGTTTGCTTTTCTTGTAGCAATGGTGGTCGATACGTTGGCATATCCATGTTGCAGGAGCACATCATTAATTATTTGCTGGAATTTCTGCCGCGACATAATTGCATGCTGCGTATTGTGCACTGTCTGGATGTGGAGCGTGCAAACAGGGAAAGATCAGAGGACGCTCTTACATTGCCTGTTTTCGTTATAATTGCCACAAAGTTCAAAAGCTTGCCCTTGCCGGTGAGTAACTTCTTCTGTTTGTTTTTAAAACCCGCTGTATATAACAAGGCCTTTTACAGATCCTGGAATTTGGTTTGGGTAACGATAAGATGAAACGTTTTAGCTGCGCAACAGAACTGGTTAATGCAGTGGCATCAGTGCAGAAAGCAGCGCTGGTCTGCAATGGATTGGCGAGATCAAGCATTGTTGGCCACAATGAAGTAACCATGGATTTGCATCGGGCCACTGATCAAACGCCTCGTTACACAGTACACATATTGGATCAACCGCCATCGCGGGGTTTTGGCAAATATGCAGCATTTATTGTGCCCCAAGGACGGGAGATTGAGTGGCTCTTTGCGACTCCGGCTGGTCGTAGAAAACTTCAGGCATCGGCCAAGTATCAACGATTGGCCGTCGTCACACTGCATCGCGATCAAGTTTATAGCACACTTGACGAGGTAAAAAGTGAGCTGGCCTATAGCATCACGAACCTTGCACCTTCAGGGCTCAAAGAGAAGATACCTTATTTATCGCTCGGCTCTGAAGTGGGAAAGCGAGAGACGCTTATTTCTGGGTGCTCCCAAATATCTGGAGACTTTCGAATTGAAGAAGTTGAGGTGGGCGATAAAACACTGCGCCGCCTGATATTTCTTAGTAATCAGTTTGTGGTGCAGTCGGAGGCGCTTGTTAAAACAGGTAAAAACCAAGCACTTAATTATCGTATGTTTTAGTAATAATTATCTTTTTGTTAATAGTTAAAATCAAGGGCAAAAAGGATCGCAAAAGAGTAGATTTTGGCTACTTGGCATGTCATCATCATCGCTTTATGTCTGTGGGCGTGCAACTGGCCGCAACGATGCAGAGTATCAAAAAGGATGTTCAAAACGATGTGCTGGTGATTGGACTGGGCGGCGGTGGCCTCTGTAGTTTCCTGCATGCTGCATTTCCGTAAGCGTTGACATTTGTGCTTTCTTTTTCCTTTTTACAATTTAGTATTTCTTTTGCAGTCATACTCGAGTTACGGCTGTGGAAATAGATCCAATTATGCTGGAGGTAGCTGAACAATATTTTGAACTAAAGCAGGACGATCGTTTACATGTGGTGATTGATGATGGTCTGGCTTTTGTCGAGCGTTGTCGCAATGAAGGTTAGCTGTCTTAACTTTCTATCATTTAAAACAGTTATTAAGCTTTAATTTTAATTTACAGACATTCATTTTGGTGCTGTGCTTTTTGATGTTGATAGCAAGGATCTAACTCTGGGCATGAGCTGTCCGCCACGAAGTTTTCTGGCCCATAACGTTTTACTGCATATAAAGGAGATAATTGGACCGAAAGGTCTGTTTATGCTAAATCTGGTGTGTAGAGACGAAACTCTGCGCGCCGAGGCGATATCCAATTTGCAGCAGGTGTTTTCATCTGTGTGTAGCTATAAATTGGATGAAGACATTAATGAGGTTGTTTACTGTACCAATGATGAATACAAAAATGTTGAGCAATGGAAGAAACACATGGGAACTGCGGGTCGTTGCTTGAACAGTGCTATCAGGGATCAGAAATTGTCCAACAAAGATTCTGTTGATGTTACAGAATTTTTGAGCGAATTGAAAATATAAGTCAGTTTGCGTGTTACATATAAATAAATGTTATTTGCTTTTAATTTAAATAAAAGTTAAATTTATAACTAATTCAATATATATGTGTACATATATATATATTAACTTTCTAAAAACAAACTAATGTGGCAAAGATTTGCATTTATGCTTATTAACTAAATCATTTAAATAGAGCAGAGCAAGAAAAAACAAGGCTTGGAATATTTAGTAAACTTATTTGCCTATTGTGTAAGTAAGCGCATTGGTTTATCAATGCGGTTAATATATATACAAGCAGCGAGCATGCGAATTACAACTATAAATCATGAAGGTATAAGTAATTTATTTGACAGTCATTTGCATATTACTGCAGTACTAAGGAACTCTTAAGAGAAACGAATTGAATCTTTTTGCCCGGTTATTCATCTTTACAAAACTCGTGTGTTTCATTTACAATTTTTTATTTGTTTAATAACTATGAAAGGTAACATCAGTCCAATTGATCTGTGGAACACTTTAAAGAAAACTACTTAAGAAATTATTTAAACACTTGACAAAATCGAAAGGACACTATCAAAAGACTTTTCGAAAAATATTATTGAAAGCACGCTGCTTTTTCTTCGTTGTGGATGAGGTGGTACTAGCGCCACTACTACTGCTGCTTCCGGCGGCCACATTGCTGCCCTTGCCAGTGTCTTTATTCACGCCGGATGACATAATGGCCTCACCAAGTATGCGAAATGAGTTTTGCGTTGAATTTAACGGAAAGTTGATCTCCGAAATTGATGAGCTATCGAGACTGGCATTAGGCGTCACCGATTCGCTTGGCACTGACAATTGTTTTGAGTGTTTCTCGCTGCGTCTCAGACGATACCATTCCCATGATGTCGCTTCGTGAGCTGATTGGCTACCCTTAACGCCACCTAAGCCGTTAAAATGGCCGCCCTTGTTCTTGCTCTTACTAAATGGGGATTTAAAGAACGCAGGCGAAGAAACTCTTCGAGATTTCTTCGTTGACTTGTCAGACTTGCCATCAACTGTATCCACAATCTGATAGCCGGATGGGCCTTCAGGCATAAATTCGTTATAAGCCAAATCGCTGTTGGGTATAAAATTGCACAGATCATCATCATCCAAAATGAGACTTTCGTCGAAATCGCTCTGCGTTGGCTCCTCTTCCGGCAGGCTATTTTGTGTGTAGTTTCCAGGCGCCGACTCTTGACGTTTTAGCTCCAGTTGGTGCAACTGCTGTGATTTCTTTTTGCCCGTCTTTGGCGCCAACTTATTGTTTTTCAAAGTATCTGCAAGGTGCATTTATAGCATTATTAAAAATTGCCATTATTTTTACTGTCTCATTTGACTTACCAACATCGAAGAACTTGTCAAGATGTTCAGCACAAGCAACCTGCGCAGAGTCGAGACTAGTGTGCCAAGATTGCTTAGCGCCCTTTCGTCTATGCAACGAAGTTTTGGTGTTAAACATGTTGCCAGCAATGTTGTTGTTGCTGCCATAACAAACAGATATCTTGCGCTGCCTGCCACCATTGGCAATTTGTGTGACATCACCACAGCTATTCAGTATGAGCATAGCTTCTTCACTGGGACGCCGCTGTTTGCCCGGCGACTGTTGCATCATCTGTTCGTATGATTTTCGACGACTTAACTTTTGCTTAGTTAAATTCGATGCTGATGGCGATGTTATCAGTGGCTGGAGCTGCTGATTCTGGTGCCGCAACTTGCGATAGTAGACAGTGCCCATGACAAGCATAAGAAAAATACATGTGCCCACAATGATGATAACAAGGATGCAGGCCTGCACCTGGTACGTCAGAGCACGAACATCGCCAGCTAATTCGGCGCTTTGTTGCTGATACAGCTGCTCCTGCTCAATGTAACGGCGACTCTGCTCCTCCAGCGTACGCACTGTCAGCGTTTGTTGGGTCAGTGTTTGCTGCAACTCTTCCACCTGCTTTTTGTAGCGACGCGATAGTTCCTCCAGATATTGACCAGACAGCGACATATTGCGTTCGAGTGCCTGTGGAAGACAGAATGTGAATAAGCATATTAACCATCGTTTGGCTGCTTGGCGTCCACCCTGATGTTGCCCCTAAAAATGGTGATGGCAAGGCCATAGTTGCGGAAAAAGCAAAAATCACCCAATGGGAGCGTTGTAGGTGCGCCCAACAAAACCCTTAATGGGTATAAAACACGCAAGTCATTTAAAGAAGCTTTGCATATGCGAAGTCTGTATGTCCTTACATACATTTTTATAGCCTGCCATACAAAGCTAACATTGCAACTAAAATGCAATTGAGTATAAAGAATAAGTTCAATAATTCATATTAATTTGTCACTTCACTTGGTACCATTTAAGACACGGATAAAGAGTATTTTACAGTGTAACTGCAATGTTATTACTTGTTTGCCAAGATCTATTAGTAGTTAGTCTTTCAAGGCAATCTGATAAAACGGAACAAATTTGTGTACAACATTTTTCAAGTCTTCTTTCTGGCATTTTACAAGGACAATGAATTACCCTATTGATAATTTGTAGTGAAGAACTTATACTTTAGGTCTTGGGCTACATACAGCCTCAAAGAATGAGGTATATTTTAATCGATTACGCTAGACTCTAACACTTTTACTAATTAACGCTTATCGTCGGGACAAAATGAAACGAATTCTAATCGTGAATACAAAATGCATTAAGTTTGCCAACGGTTACCTTAATGCGATTCGATAGCCTTATAAAAACACTCTCCGATTGCGCTCCATTTGTTAGTTTTGGCTGCAAATTAATGCCGCCTGCAGCAGCAGCTCCACCAGCTGCTGCTCCTACACTGGCAGTGCCTCCGATTTGCGCATTGCCATTGACAACAGCCGCTGCAGCTGCAGCAGCTCCACCACCAGCAGTTATTGATGCCACCGTTGTTGTTAGCAGGCTATCAATATTCTCCCAATTAGCAAGATTGGCATCATCCAAACCGTTTCCACTTCCAATCAAATCTCCGCTCTCTGATTCTAAGCTGGTTGCTGCTGTTGGTGCTTGCTGGCTGATCGGCATGGTGTTATCTTGCGTTGAACCAACCTCAATTTCTTTCTCGGACAAGGGGGGTGTTGGGATTGGATTTGGTGCCTCAGGCACATTTGAGGCGGTTGTGCCAGTTGTTGTGGACGCATCTTTCTGATTGTCCTTGGGTACATTGAATATATTCACATCCGATGGAGGCTCCCCAATTGTTGCTAATGGATCTTGACGGATTTCAGTGTTTGGCTGGTTATCAGCTGAAAAGATTTCGGCTGGCACTATTTGAAGGCTAGGAGTGAGGGCAGGCAAGGAACCATTTGGTGTAGACTCCTTTGTTGGGTCAGCTGTAGTCACATTCTCATTCAGTTGCTCGGGTACATTGAAGTGCTGTTTTTGCTGCCCGGTTGCCTGAGGCAATACAACTGGTTGTCCCACTGTTATGGTGTTATACTCGGCCTGTAAAAGCTTACACATGGCGCCCACATGTTCCGATGGCAGCATGCTAAGATAGAAACTCTGTCGCTTATCCATGCCACTGCAAGCTTCTCGCTGCTCCATTCTTGCTGAGCCAAAGCTAATGTTATATTCAGCTTGACAAATTCGAGTATGCTGCAGATGCGCTCGCAGCTGTGGAAGCAGAAGTAGCAACTGCAGCTGCTCCGGCTGACACGACAGTAGGTTGTTAATGCGTTCGACAATGGAACTATTACAGCCTTGGCAGCTATATAAACCTGCAGTGGGTGTATAACAGTGCAGTGATTCCGGCGAGCGTAAAAGTTTTGTTGGCTTCACCAGCACTTGGGCGGCTTTTTTCACCATCTGCATGACGGCATCGGAGGCACTTTGAAATATATTGCCATTGCCTTGCAATGTCTTGTGTGGCTGCTCCTGTCCCGCAAAGTCATCGTCAAAATCATCCAGTTCATCGCTGTGCCGAATCTCCGTTTCGAATGCCTCAAATTCGGATGTGCCAAAGACGCGAAATAGTGAAATCGGACAAAAGTGCTCCTTAGAGTAGTGTGAGTGAATATCCACACGCACGAATTTGCCAAAAAGATGCGGATGCAGCTCAAACGTTTGCACCGTCCGTTTGTCCTCTGCCGTAAAGCGACCCACATTGCTCCAATCTCGTGTGGGAAAGCGCTTGGAAACAGCTATAGTAAAGTTTTTGGGCGACGAACTAAACAGCTCAAAGTTGGCCAAATCGACTTTTTGGGCTTGAACAGCCTCGCATAGCTCGACGACAAACCAGATGCGACTGCCACACGTACTCAGCATATATTCATCACTGGAGTGGCTAAGCACTGCACCGGTATTGGTGGCATCGCCATTCGAGGCAATTATCTTGGCACCGCAATCAGGCGAAGCGTAATTCTTGGCACGCGACTTTAAGGATGATGGTTTTCCACTTCCTGATCCAGTTGCATTTCGACGCTGTGCAGAGCTATTGACCACCTGCTGCTCCAGCTCCATGGCCTGCTCTCGACTTGCCTCCGCCTCCATTTGCTTTTGCGCCCACTCCGAAAAGACGGGCATTGGAACCTCCTCAACAGTGGCATTACCCTCAGGACTACCAGTATCGCCCGTCACATTGATATCCACATCGGCATTCAATTCGCTGCCCAGTTCCAAACCACCTCCCGGATCGTTGATCTTCAGCTCAGCTAATTACGAAATAAACATTCAATTTTAAATCAATTTAAGAGTAAACTTAACTCACCATTTTGAGCTACTTTCTCGGCACCTTCGATAGCCTGACTTGGCTCTTGATTCTCGCTTTGATTGCTTGAATCTTGTGATGGTGCGTTGGGCATTATGATAGCCTCCAAGCGATCCTTGATAGGCTCAGCCTCAACTGGTAGCTCCGCCGTTACCGTTACGGCTGGCAACTCCGGGATTATCTTAGGCAAGCTGCAAAGATGCGAACAAAATTAAAAGTTTGTTATAGTATTATTTTATAACAGCATAAATAGTTATTTATTAAAAATAAAATCTCACCTCATAAACACCGTCGATATGACTATGATTTGCGAACACCATAAGATCCACAAGAATATTAAAAACATGGTTAAATTTCTGCTCAGCCTCTTTAACTCGCAACTAATGAATTTCACCATCGATTCTGGCAACATTTTGCCAATACTTTTAGCAATTCTAAATGTTTTTAGTTGTAGCAAATAAATTAAAATAATCAAACTATCAGCAGCACACATATTATCGCCCTGACTCCACTCTCTACTCTCAAGTGGACATAGATCAATGATAAAAGCCCCGTTTTGCAAAACGCAGCTTCGTTTGATAGCAGGCCATATACTATGCACATGTGCACATTGAATGGGAAACGTGCGTGTCAAACAAAAACGAGGCCCAAACAAAACAGCTGTGAGTAAAATTACAAAAGAAAATAGCTACAAAAATAGCTTCACCTTCTTTTTTAAAGCTTCAGCGAAAATCTATAAATAGGCAAGAGCATTCGGCATACTGTGAGCCTAGAGCCTATAGAGTTCTTCACAAGGGAGTTAAATTTTTAAAAATATATATTATTTCTATTCAGCTTCAAGAAATAAATTAATTCTCAAGTCACTTTTGACCTAAAGCTTTAATGGAAAACCTTCCCCTAGTTAAAGATATTAAATCAAACAATTATTATATAGTCAAACTTCCGTATAACGAAGTTCTTTAAGTAACGAACACTGGGAACACTGCCATTTCGAATTTTATGTATTACGAAGTTTTTTCGCATTATAATAAAAATTTGTATCTGCACATTATGCAAAGGGCTTAAGCTCGTAATAAACCACCCACATAAGCTTCCGAAATATCTAAAATGCGAACTCGCCAAATGACACCTGTGAACTATGTTTATTTTAACGCCTTGCTGTGTTGGCTTAAACGCCGTAACAGAAAGCATATCAAATACACTTCCAGGCTACAAAAAAAAAACGTATTAAATGTGGCCAATGTTGTTAGTTCCCTGTTGGTGTGCTACCTTTATTTTTTCAGTACGTTCAAAATTGCATTTTAAATGCAGGAATTCTATAATAGCTACTTTAAGCTGCAGTCACTCGCGTCAACAACGCCCGCCCACTTCAAATGGCGATAGCGTGGGGAAAAACTTCAAGTCTCCACCTGGTTGGCATATTTATGGCTTGTCAGCCTGCATCAAAAAATTTCAACCGAAAACTGTCTGGGTAGCAGGCAATATAGCAAATTGTGCCTGGGTGACAAAGTCTTTCCGGCAGTGGGCTACAAGTTTGGCAGGAATTTGTAGCTGTTTTTGTTTTGGTTTTTTTTTAATTTTTTCAAATTTTTTTATGAATAACTTAACCATACAAAAAATATCGTAAAAACTTTTTGCGTTGTCGCGCAAAGCTGTGAAAATTTACAATTTTCTTTTTTCGAAAAGTGAAAAGGTGTCACTTAAAGAAGTTATTTAACAGCATTGTGATTATTTGACATGTTTATTGATGTTAACTATTTATGTGTATCCGTTACAAAAAAGGATAGAGGAACTAAGCCTGAATAGGTTTTGTTAATGTTATTAGTAATAACTTTTTTCTTTGTTTTCAAATTTACGATTTTTTTAAGTGAAAAACTTTTGATTATTTTAACATCTTTATTAAATTGCTTCCGCTTTCAAGATGACGAAATAAAAGCTTTTGATTTCATCTTAATATATTTGCATAGTTAAAAATAATCTTAATTATTATTGTTAGTTGGTTGGGATCTTGGAACCTAATAGAGTGTCATCCGGTGTTCAGATCGATAAATATCAATACCAATCGGCAGAGTACTAAAGCTTTTATAAATATTGCTAGAGCAAACAGAAAGAAGATGCTTTAAGACCCCGAAAATAATTGCAATTAAGCGCTCGTTATTCATATTTGTTAAAATAACAAACATGCGAAACCACTTTAAATGAAAATGATCTACTAAAGTGCTAATAGCTGGCCAAGGTTAAAATCAATAAAAACTTCAATCATTTTTGTTGACGGAAGGATTTGAATTGCGTTTTCAATTACTTTTGAATACAATACGAATTTTACTGAGCTGAGTGCACTGCGGGCACAGCATCTCTTTTAAACACAAACACACACACACACGATATACAGGATAACGAAGGATAACAAGGATATTTGATTTAATTTGTAATTAGATAGATGGCCGCGCAATCGCGGACCCAACGAGCCAGCGTGCGTAGCGCACGATCGCACCACTGGAAATCGAAATGAGAACTGAACGTATTACAAACTTAACTCTTGGTAATTGTGGTTCAACTGTCTGCGGATAGATATTCGTAAAGAGCGCGACGCACACAAACACACTACAAACATGTAACATAGAGAGAAATAACCCACAGCCAGGTGCAAAGAGAGCGAGCTCAACTCTCAGGCTAAGCCTAACTCAGGCTAAGCATCAATACATATGTATCAGCAAATTTAGCATTTTTAGTGCACTTGCAGTGTTGCGGCCGGCAAACTTGTCTCACAGCTTCGTCTTATGAGTGAGCGTGTATGTGTGTGTGTGTGTGTTTTTGTACTGTTGTTATTACTGCTGTTGTGGAAGCTACTGCTAGAGATGCCAAATTGAAATCAAATCAAATCCCAAAGAGACGTAACTTTCACACTCTGTAGGACTTCAAAATTAAACTGTCTATATCTTTTAAATGTAAATGCAAACATTTAACATGGTTTATGGGTAATTTTCTCTTTTCTCTTTAAGTGTCGCACATCAAAATTATTTAAAAGACAGAAAATTTAAATGTTAATTTAAAAATCTTTTGAAATAAGCTATACAATTGAATACAGCTGCTGATTTAGCTCGTATTCACTGCAGGATTTCTATATATCTTTTATAGATATTTTTTTTTTTTTTTTTGTACATTTTAATTGTTTAAGGGTATAAAAAGTAAATGCGATTTGAAAATGCAACGGAAAGTGAAATTGCTGCTTATTGTAATAGATCTGCAAACACATAAGAGCTAGCTAAGTTAGCAAATTGCAATGTGCCATAAGAGCTTCAAGCAAAAGCTAACAAATCGCATAAAACCATTTACCAATTTGCGTGTAGTCTGTGTCTATGCCGTAAAAGAAATTAGGGGCCACCGCCACCGTTAAGCAAACGCAGTCTTTGATGAGCACATTTTTATTTTATTTTTCGTTTTTGTTAAACACTATCGACAACATCGGCAACTCCTGCAACACTTGGATGTCTTCGTCGGCGTCGTGGTGCTGGTGCTGGTGTTATCCACAAACAACAGACAAAAGGTTACCGAAAGTGACAATTGAATTGCTAGCTGATGTTGTTTTATCTGCAGCTTAACAGACGCCATTGAAAGATAAACACTTGTAATGCGAAAGTGTTTTGATGTCACAGCCTCAAGCTTACACAATGAACACCAACGAGCAAACAACTGCAACAGCAAACATGACACCAAGCACACAAACACGATCTTTCGAGTAGTTGAAGCAAACCAAAAATGCATCGCTGAATGTGAGGTTTTATAATTACAGAGAAATGTTTACATCTGAAGTTATAAGCCGGCTCATAGAATAATTAATCAAAATTAAACATTTAATTATAAACAAAATGATTTATAATCGAAGCTTACATTTTAAGACGATTTACAATTCATATTTCGTCGTAATTCACCACGATGGGTTGGGGAAAAAATATGGTTTGTGGCAAATTACTGCCTGTTTGGTTTTATCATGTACTATTTAAGTGTTATAAATATATACCCTTCTTACCACCTTTTAATGGGTACACTCAAATTTTTAAATCATTTGCCCCATTCGCGTTAGTTTAATTCGACGCCTACGATGCAATCGAAAAACTCAAAGCTTTATTACACTCCGCATTTAATTTGTATTTGCCACACAACGCAGGCAACAATTAAACGGTGTAAAAAAGCCGGCAAAACACAACAAAAAAATAAAACACAAAACGTTCGAAAAACCGGCTTGGCATAAAAACAACAATAACAAAACACAGTTGGCGTTTAATGGACAGCTTGGCTCTCCTACGTCACATGGAAAAAGTGCTCGGAAAATGCAGTCGGAATGCGAATAACAAAACGAAGTGAAGGTGTACGACACGATTCGCAGATAACTTTAATACAGCAATGTCGCGGCATCACAGGCTAATCGATGCAGCTTGACGAGATCAGTGATCGGCGACATGGCAATCTTTTGATCAGCAGCAATCAACGATCAAATTGATTAAAAGCCAAAGTCAATGAGCGCACGCTCACAATCAATTAAACAATTTTGGACATTTTGGACATTGAGATGAGGCGATCAGTGTTTTGAGATAGTTATCATTAATTTGACTTAAACTCGATCGCACAGTTTGCCATCGCCATCGCCAACGCCATCATCATAATAATAATCTCCCACAACAGGCTTAACAGATTTAAACATTTGCATATAGTAGTATATAGCATGCCATAAAGTCTGGTAGCGTTTGATAGCAATGTTATGTTGCTGTTGCCAAGTTTGATTTGAGTAACAAGATCATGATGCATTTTCGAAAGCCTAAATTGCTAAATTTATACGCAAAGTAAAGTCGAGTCCTTACACACATTCGCCAAAAGTGAAAGTAACGTTGGCTGATGCTGCTGCTGATGCTGCGATCACCTGCCATGTGCTTGAAGGGGGAGGAGTGCGTGGGGGGGGGCGGGGAGTGTAAGATTGCTTGATGGGGACGTTCAAAGAGACAAAGATTGCTTGATTGTTCAAAATTCTGGCACACCATTTGATTGCGTACAATGAATGAAACAACTTTTATTACATTTACAACCCCTTGATGCAGCCATGCAGTAAAATGGAAAGTAGATTTTGGACTGATAAAGTCATTTGTGATTTGAGAGTCAAATCATACTAAAAATATTCACTTTGAATATGCCAACCATTTAACACTTTTACCAAACAGCAACAATGTTATTGTCATTTTGAAATATATGTTGTGTAAGGCCTTTTAAGGATCGAGGCGATCATCGATCGGCATTGGCGTTGGCGTTAACTCCTACAGCGTCTCGTCGGCTCGTAAATAAAAAAAAAAAGGAAAAAATAAATACATATATGTATATCTCAAGCCTGACGCAGTTTCGATTTTATTTTTTTATTATTTTTTTTGTGAATGAATTGGCCACTACTTCACCAATAGATAGATAGATAGTCCAGACAACTAGCTGGGAGATAGACCAAAAACCAAAGACGACTGCAAAGGCATTTAGAAAGTCGCCGGCCGACGCTCACACGACGCCGTTTAAGAGTCAGGGAAAATAAATTGAAAACTGTAAAGCAAATTACTGGTAAAATGCATTGTGACAAGACTTGGCGTGGGTGGGTTTTTTTTTTTTTTTTTTGCGTTGCTTAACATTCGCCATTTGGGATCACTTTGCTTATAGCATATATGCATAGACTTATTGCCGCTAGTTGTACAATATAAAACCAAGCACGCAACTAATTGCCTATCACATAAATATTTTATAATGATGATTTTAGACATTGTTTTAATGTCTCAAACAAATGTAGAATTAGTATCATTAACATTGAACATATTTTGTAGCTTTATGGCGACATTCACTGATTATTATCCTTTTATTAAAGTGTGTTACTTTTAATTTCCACTTATTTCACAGCCGAGGGAGGTCGACTTTCTAAAACCAGAAACCAGCACGTAGTAATTTTTAATTATTTATATTATTTTAGGACCAAACGACCAAAAGACTCAAGGGTATGAATTTTACGACTATGGCAACGCCGTACGTGTAAAAATAAAACAAAAGTGTAGGTTTCAATCAGTTTAAAATGTTTATAAGCCAAAAATGTCGGTTTATTAATATGAATTTTTGTTTTAATGAGCATTGCCTATTTTTAGGAGCGCTGATCTTCTCCCTCTTTTCCAGAACAACAAAAATTGATTATGAATATATATATAGACAAAGAGTTTGATAAGTCTTGAGAAAGAGAAAAACAATCAATTTATACTGCAAATACAACAAGTTTAATGTTGAGCGCATTGAGTAGAAATTTATTCAAATTGGTTATTTTCCAGGTTAACCTCAGTTGATCTCGACGAAAGTGATTTTATTGCAAATCAGCTTGTCATGTAGATACTCTATAAAAATTTCGTTTGTCCTTTTAACGAGAATAGAAACTTGTTATAACTAATTAACTGCCATATATGTCACCAAAGGGTATAGAAGTAGTCAAAATAAGCCCGAACAACAGGAAGTCAACAAAAAATCGATAAGCGAGCTCGAGCGTGTAAACAAAAAAATATATGAGATACTATGTGAAATACAAGCATAATTAACAAGCATTTGTGGGGAAGTTAAAAGATTCGACAACTGATAATGCAAAAATAAATTTCCCGTATTATTTAAATGGAGGGAAATAACAAAGATTACATAGCAGAAACAGTTTCGAAGAGATGTTTCTCTCGCGGTCTCTTTCGCTCACTCTCTTCATTTGTTTTTCTAGCATTTAGCGCGCGTTCTCACGTCCGAGTCAAAGGAAATACATATGTCACTTGACACGTTTTATGCAAAATACTTGTATATTTGATAATAGTTTTTCTTTTTACTCGTTAACGAGTCTTTCGCAGCTACTACAGTATGTGTGTGTGAGTTTCATGGAAATAGTGATTATGCGAATAAAATAAATATATAAATAGCCTACCTCTCTTTCTCATTATGTTGTTGTTGTTGTTCCTGATTGGGACTTGCTGTGGTGGAATGGCCCACATACTTTGGTTGCTGTAATTGCTCATTTGCATCTGGATTTTCATTTGTATTTGGATTTATATTATTTACATTAGTATTAACTTCGCTTTCTAATTGGTTTTTTGGCACTTGGGCTGTCGCTTCATTATCTGCATTATTGTTATTATCAAATTCACTATGATGCACTAAACTAATAAACTCATTATCATTATTTTTATTATTATTATTTACACTAGGGGGCAACGCGTTTAAATTCACTGACGTGTCGATTGCAGCAGGCGGTTTAGTTATTTTTGCACTTGTAGTTCTTGGCTCGTTGCCCAACTTCTTCATCACAATGTTATCTGCATTCTGACGTGTTGTCAGTTTAATGAAATTTGTTCTCAACGAGCTGGCGACCTTTTCCTCGTTCACTGCCCCTTCTCCTGATGCTAAGGAGGCAACCGGCAAATGTGTTCGAGGGTCAGCCGGACTGAAAGCTTCTCCGTTTGCATTCTTTATTGTTGTCGTTGTAGCATCTGCAGCGACAGCGTTGTCATACAGCCAAATGCAGCAGCTGCAGATGCAGATCCAAAATGCAATTTGAGAAAGTGGTAGAAAAAATAAAATGGTTAGATGAATTGTAATCGATTTCGCTAGCAAAGCCTTCAAAGTCTTACCTAAGTAGTAGATTTATGTACATGAAGCGCACTAAATGTAATCGAATTTTCATGCTTTTGTTATCCAGCGCAAGTACGCAACACTTTTAATAAATTATTAACAATTGAAGGCGTTCCAGAAGTCGGCACAAGGATCTTTTACGTGTCACACACACGATAACTACGGCTTTTTTATTTGTGTTTCATTATAAACAATCGCTTACGTACGAAATGTTGCGCACTTTAAAAACATGCACAGAACAGTCATACTGTGTCGAACTACTAAATAATAATTAAAAAACGCTGCTAAAAACGCTATCGCAGCGTAAAACAAAATATAACTAAGGATGGACGCAGCACGATAGCGCTAATCGATTACTGTCTCGAGCGTGACCTATCGCAATTTTAATGGTGAATGGTACCAGTTCATTACATATTAGTTCATTAATCGCTAAAAAACAAGTGAGTTTAAACATCGATATTTGCCGTCCGCTAATCGAACCATAAGGAAAGTCGCACGTACATCTGGTTCTACTAGTTGATCAAAATAAATGTTTGCCTTAAAATTATAACTCTTATTTAAGTCAAAATGTCATTTCTGCGTGGTTCGCTGAACTATGTCTGGTGCACAACCAGCGTGCTAGGCAAAGGTGCCACAGGATCTGTGTTTCAAGTGAGAGAGAAAAAAAAAAACAGATTATGTTTGTGTGAATGTTTGTATTTATGTTTGTCATTCCCCTTTTTTCAGGGAGTAAATAAGACAACTGGCGAATCAGTCGCCGTTAAGACATTCAACCCGTATAGTCACATGCGGCCAGCCGATGTGCAGATGCGCGAGTTTGAGGCTCTGAAGAAAGTCAACCATGAAAACATTGTCAAATTGCTTGCCATTGAAGAGGATCAGGAGGGACGCGGCAAGGTTATTGTCATGGAGCTGTGCACCGGCGGCAGTTTGTTTAATATACTTGACGATCCAGAAAACTCATATGGCCTGCCGGAACATGAATTCCTACTAGTGCTGGAGCATCTTTGTGCCGGAATGAAACATTTGCGTGATAATAAATTGGTGCATCGCGATCTTAAACCCGGCAATATTATGAAATTTATATCGGAAGATGGTCAAACGATATACAAGTTGACTGACTTTGGCGCTGCACGCGAGCTGGAAGATAACCAGCCATTTGCCTCGCTCTACGGCACTGAAGAGTATCTCCATCCAGACCTCTACGAGCGAGCGGTGCTGCGCAAGTCAATACAACGTTCATTTACGGCCAATGTGGATCTATGGTCGATTGGAGTAACGCTTTACCATGTGGCCACAGGCAATTTGCCCTTCAGGCCTTACGGTGGGCGAAAGAATCGCGAGACAATGCATCAAATAACCACCAAAAAGGCCTCTGGCGTCATATCTGGAACACAGCTTGCCGAAAACGGACCTATAGAGTGGTCGACAACACTGCCACCGCATGCACACCTGTCGCAAGGACTCAAAACGCTTGTCACACCTTTATTGGCTGGGCTATTGGAGGAGAATCGCGAAAAGACCTGGTCATTTGATCGATTCTTTCAGGAGGTTACGCTTATCCTGCGCAAGCGAGTTATTCACGTTTTCTTTACAAATCGCGCCACTTCGGTGGAGGTATTCCTGGAGCCAGATGAACAGATTGACAACTTTCGGGAACGCATATTCATACAAACCGAGGTGCCGCTGGAGAAGCAGATTATGCTTTTCAATAACGAACATCTGGAGAAGAAAGTCACGCCCCGCACGAGCGGTAAGTTAGCTTATTATCTTTATATGCTAATTTTAATTCGTCTTTTTTTTTACAGCCAACGCGTTTCCCAGCACAACCACAGATCAACCCATATTTCTCTATAGCAATGATGACAATAATGTTCAATTGCCAAATCAATTGGAATTGCCCAAGTTCCCAGTATTCCCACCAAATGTTTCTGTTGAAAATGATGCGAGTTTGGCAAAGGTACTGCTAATCTAAATAATAAAAACAAATTCATATTTAAATGTGTATTCCATTGATTTCAGGCTGCTTGCAGCGTGGGACATGAATGCAAAAGGCGCGTCGATATCTTTACTACAATGGACATTCTCATTAAAAAAGGAGTTGAACAATTTATTGAGATGCTTATCACCACAATTACACTGTTGTTAAAGTGGGTAAAGATAAATGAGAATGAAATTTATGTTAAATATAAAATTTGTATATCAATAGAAAAACCGAAAGCTTTGACAATCTGCTTTCAACTGTGGTTGACTACGCTGATGTTTTGCAAAGCATGGCTAATGTGGTAAGTAAATAGCAACAGCGTACCACATACAGATGCACGCATTCATAATTAATGGTTTTATTATTCTAATTTCCACAGACAAAAGGTGATCAGGAATTGAGGTCACTTGTTAGTAACCTGGATAATGTTAAAAGTGAATTTGATGGAGCGGCCGACGTTATCATACAAATGCACAAGCATTATGTCACAGACGATGAGCTAAAGTGAGTCGAAAATATATAACAAGGCAAATTTATTTATTCATTATCAATTTACAGTGATCAATGGTCGTCGTTGATGCATGGCAAGAAATGTCCTTGTCGCACACGTGCCAGCGCACAGGCAAAGTATCTGGTTGAGCGCCTGCGTGACTCTTGGCAACACTTGCTCCGGGATCGTGCCACACGTACTTTAACGTATAATGATGAACAGTTCCATGCGCTTGAGAAAATCAAAGTGGATCACAACGGCAAGCGCATTAAGCAGCTTTTACTCGACAACGTTAGTCCTGCAGTCGCACAAATGGCCGAATGTCTGGCTGATTGGTATAAGCTGGCACAAACGGTGTATTTAAAGACGCAGATTTTGGAGAAGGATGTGCGCGACTGTGAACGCAAATTGCATGGTATTCGCGATGAGCTATATCACGTTAAGACTGAGCAGAAGCTTGATGTGGACACTAGGAATATAAACAGCAATAATCAACTGGCCAAAATTGAGGAGCGCAATCGGTTGCGCATTATGAAGCAGCAACAATTAGAATTGATAGCAGTTATGAAAAAGAATAGCGATTTAATAGCTAAGTTAAACAATTTTGGAGTCTGAAAATGGATGGCAACGTAATGGGTGGCTAGGCTTTTTATAATTGATACTCTTATAGTGTGTATGTACAAATCAGTATAAAGAAATATGTGTGTATTTGTTTTTTATTCCTTTACAATAAATGATTCGAATGTGTCTTATCGTTACTTGATTATTTACTTTTTTCTGTAAACAATTTAAATATTTGATCTTTTGAAAACAGCTTTTTCCGGTCATATCACTTTCGTTCATCGATAGTTGGCAGAACTGATTCAAATGAGCGGTGACACGATCGATAGTTGTAAGTGAACTCGCTTATATCGAAGCAGAGTCGAGGGATGTTTTCATTTTATTTGGTTATGGTTTGTTTAAAATGATTTTGTGCAAAACATGCTTGGAATACTTTGCACAGTCGCACACGTAATTGATGTATTGCTACTGCTACCACTTGCAAACACTATTGAAACAATACTTGACGCAATTTACTACTTTTTTGCCGGTAGCTGTTTTGTTGGTTATTGCCTTGTTCAAGGTGGCGTTCTCATCTGGAGATTTTTTTGCGACGGCTACCAGCTAGCTGCGTCTTTATTCAGGAAAGTCACTATCTTCTACAACAATCAACGTCTCATCGTCTGCGATGTATGGGACTACATTCACGATGGAACCTTTGATGCTTTGGCTTTGGCACGCAATGTGTTGAAAGGAATATTTCTATTAATAACTGATGTGCTCATTGGAATCGGCAATTGTGCATTGTGGATTTTACTTCTAGTGCCCCGTTGCATCGTACTTATCTGTGACTATGTTTTGCTTGCCATTGAATACTTGGCTGCTTGTATTCTAGAGAATTGTATTTATTTATTCAATAATCTCTTTCGATTGTCCATCGGCATCGCCCTGCTTCTGGTGCTCTATACGTTTCGTGGGTATGTTTATTACTATTGTGTATATCTGCTAAGGAAACTTGGCTTTAAAATCTCAGCAAGTATGCGGATTGCTTCAAGTTGGATGGACCAACAATTATCCTGGGTGCTTCATATTTTTAAAAAAACCAAACAAAGTGAAAATGTATCGACAAACCCAACTAATGTGTGTGTTGTTTGCTTAGAACGCAAAAGAAACATTGTAATACTGCCCTGCCGCCATCTCTGCCTGTGTCTTTTGTGCTCCACTCAGATGGAGCTCTACCAAGGTGGCAATCGTTGTCCCGTTTGTCGGCACGACGTGGGCACACGAATGATTGTCTATGACTGATTTTTTATAAATAAGTAGATTAATGTTTTGTACATTTTATGTAAGACAACAATGTAAACGACTTATGCTTAACTTACTGCAATAAAAGTATGTTAAGAGCAATTTAGATGCAGATACAGAGTATCCTCTACATAGTTAGTATTTATTATCATCCATTGTCCACAAAACCAAATAAAAAAATATTCACAAGTTTAACACTCAAGAAAAAAGTAAACATTTTATTTGAAATCAGTGAAATCAGTATACATTATGTAAATATGTATATGCGTTTTAAGAACTAATTTGCTCAAAAGGCATTTTTCAAAAATTGTTTGCTTAAATGTTAATTTTATTGAAATGAAAGGATTTTCCAGTTGAATTTTCACTGCACATATACACATATGTATGTAGATAAATAACGTTTAAATACGTTTTGGTTGTTACTAACAATATTAAATGAAACAATACAATGCAATAAAAATTAAGATTGAATTACTCAACGGACTTTATAACAATGGTTAATAGCTAACATATATATGTATATATAATATTTATGTTTAAGTTTATTTCATATTTATAGGTATACATAGCATCTATAGGTATAGTAGAATTACTTCTATAAGTTTGCTGGTAATACGCGCATAATATATTTAATAAATCATGCCTGCAACTTTTAACATTTTCTTGTGCTATATATAATTAAATCATTGCGATGCAAACAAATTACATCCTTTTTTATGTATGTCATTTGGCTAAAATATGTTGATATCTTTATGAAAAATAATTTATTTTTTTCTGTATTTCGAAATTTTCTTAAAAAAAATAACCGTCAGATTTGCTTTTGCCATCCATAAAGCTTCATGGGCTCTTAAATTTATGTATACCGTTCCTAATAACTTATCGGCTAGGTAAGTACATAATAAAATATATGTATGTATATGTATGTGTATGTATATATTCAAAATATGCATTTTTATAGTTATATCGTGTATGGTTAATATAAATATTTGTATTGAAAAGTGTACTAAAACTCGTTTTCATTGAAAAATTTATCGTTTAAATTCTCAAAAATATGCACACCATAAATTTACATACCTAACATTTGTACGAATAGTAGGTATGTACATATGCACATATAAAATTACAAAAGAACATTTTACACAAATAAATGTATTTATGATTACTTCAGTTAAAGTGCAGAAGCTTCCTGTATAAGTTCTCTATTCAAAATATATGTATATTTATGTAGATGTACGAGTTTACACATATATATATATATATATATATTAAAGGTACAAAGTATGTTTTATGTATGTACAATTATATATAATTGGACTTAATATGTATTTGTTTGCTAAGCGAACGCCAGATTTTCAATTATTGTATTTACATAAAAGAACGGACAGAATTTTTGTATATGTTTGTATTGTTTTCAATGTGCTATTTAGTTTTCGATATGTAACGGCTAGTTAATGGCAACATTTTGAATTTCGAATCCAATATTAGTTAAGTTTAGTTTCAAACCAATTTGGTAACATTGTATGTAGTATAACATTGATTAATTTAAACGTTTTCAACTGTTACTTAAGATTAGGATTAACATTTTTATTAATATAGGTTCACACAAGTGCTTTCTAATTCGATACTTAGTATACATACAATGGCTGTTTTTTTTTTTTTTTCAAATATATTACATATGTATCTTTGAATTCTTAGTAAACCTCTAGATGTTTCAGATGTGAATTAATTTACCTAAAGCTTATTCTAAGGATTTCAAGAATATAGAAAATTTTTAACTTACGTTCATTACCAACAAAATAAAATTGCCAATAAAAATAAGTTAGTAACACTTAGGGTTAGTATTGTGTGCTTTCGAAAGGCTGAAGAGATATGTTTTCCTATTTGTTAGGCCTAAAAATGTATTTGTAGTCTTTTGTTTTATCCATTGAATATCTTAATATTTTTTTAATACATATAAATGGAAAGATTTTTACTATAAAGGCTGGATGTACTTTGAATATTTGCTATCTAAGATTTGTATGATTTATTTTTTATATCATGCAGATTTGATAATAAATCTTTTAAAGAAAAGTTATATATATATATGTTCTAAAATATATGCAAGTTACAAAATAAATCATATAAAAAGTTGGACACATACATATGTAAGATAGTGTAATTGTGTCTATCGATAAATATATATATATATTTAACTCCAATCTAACACAAAATCACACAGAGGGCCGTTAATCAAAAAATTACACATAGAGAGAGAGAGGAGAGAAAAGATAGTTATTTTTTGAGAACTTATTTGAAATATTACATCTAATTTATGAGTTATACATACATACATTTTTATGAGCAATTATTATATACTTATAGAATATATACTTAATTTAGAGAAAGTATAGAATTGTTATATACATTTTCTTATAAGTTAATTTGTGTGTTTCTGTGCAGATCTGTATGTGTCAGACACGAATCACATAAAGGTACTTAAACTCTCTTTGTGCACTGGGTCGTGCGATAAAAGCAACAAACAAAAAAATTCATAAACTTGAAAACAAAAGCTCTACGTACTTAATCTATATCTAAATGTAACTGTAAATGTATTCGATTATACATATATATATTAAATGTAACTTAAAACAATTGACTAGAAGTAAGCTACGTAAAAGGCAAGGCAAAAGAACTCTGTGATTTGTACTTGAAGGCAAGTATAAATTGGTCAAATTGGAAAAACAAAAAAAAAACCACAAAAAAAAGGGTTGTAATAGTTAAAAATGTATGTACAATCTGTGTATATACAGGTATGTGCGTGTTGTTGCCTATTGATTTTGACAGTTGGAATAAAACAATTAACGTCAACAAGTTGTGTGTGTGTGTGTGTGATTTCTGACAGACAAGTCACGCAAAATACTACGTCCTAGACAATTTATCGACTTGAACCCACTGAAATCTGAGCCCACTGAAATAGGTGTAAAATATTCATGAACCGGGTTTTCTAATTGATGCCGTGGTCAATTTGTTTTATGGTTAGTCCGGCTGTCAAGTGTTCAATTATACGTACAACGAACGAATGGATGGAAAATTTATTGAATAGGTATGTTTTTCATTCCTAGTACTTGACATACATTTTGTTTATTATGCTTAGATACTATACTATAGTTATGTTGGGGGGGGCTTTTCTATCTCATTTTCTTTGAGATCACTTAGTATCTAATAAGGGGTATAATGTAACTATTAATATTATATGCCCGTAAACTACTTACGTATATGTACTTAATTTATGTTAAAAGCTAAAGTTTAAGGAAGCAAAGTTATGTGATCTTATGTTTTTTGTGTGGCAACTTAAAAGGGCAACGTGGTAACAAACATATTCTCGATTAATGCTGGAGCTGGCACCAAATCCTCCAATTTCAAGTAGAATATACGTTGTAATCCCTGCACACTCAACGAACGCAATTCAGGTAATTTTCCCAGCAGGCGACTGAAATAATGTTGCTTCTTTTGTGCCTCCGCATTGTAGGTGACATGATCCCGCAGACTGCCAATAATCTTCATTTGTAGCTGTTCCACTTTTTTAGGTTCACGCAAACCATGACGTTCTGGAATTAACGAATGATTAATGACTTGTAATGCATTCTAATGGGGGGGGGATCCTTACCTGTTATTAGTGTTAGTGCACAGAGGCAAGCAAATGCCGATATATCAATTTCGAGATTTTGCAGGCTGCGACTGAACTCCATGATGCCATTTAACCACTCGCCAAAGGATCTCTGGCATTGATTCCGATGCAGCACAGTGCCATTGCAGAAGATCATTTTGGTGTCATCGCTGCGAGCACGATAGGATAGACGCAGAACGAAGAGTTCCAACGAAGCGGATTGAAATAGCAGCTCCTGATCCTCGGCTGTGAGATCCAAATAGCCGGGTATCTTCTCCGCAAACTGTTTAATCACATCCACCGAATTGGTCAGCAGCTGATAAAACTGATGCACCTTATCCGCCTCACTCATGCCCAGCGGCGGCGTTAGTGCATCATGTGGTGCCTCGTAATGTGTGTAATCGAGGCATGAGGGATCCGGTGTTGTATCCACATGACTGCGCACGAGCGCCGTTATCAGTGATATGGGCGGTGATGGGGGCGACTCCTGCGGTGACTTTGGCTTGGAGGGCAAGCGACCACGACGACCCTTCAACGAATCCGTGCGCACCACTTCCTTGACCATGCCCACTACCAGGCACTTTTGGAAGCGACAGAACTGACAACGATTACGTCGTCGCTTATCCACGGGACAACTCTTCTCCGCCAGGCACACATACTTCGAGCCCTTTTGCACTGTACGCTTGAAGAACCCCTTGCAACCCTCACAGGTCCGCACACCATAGTGCTGACAGGCAGCCGTATCTCCGCAGACGGCGCACAGCTGCGAGGAGCTCGACGCCTGAAGCAATCTTCCAGCCTGGCTGTGAAGAAAATCCACACCAGCTCCACTCACTGGAGAACTTGCCGCTGAGTTGGGCGTTGAGCTCATTTGTACCTGCAGGGCATGAGCGTGAGCATGCCGCGGACCCAATGTCAATTTGGCCAACTTTGGACTATGTGCAGCTGCGGGCGAAACGGAACGTTGCACTGGCAACGAGGCACGACGCATGGGCGGCATAGAGACGGCCACAATGGAGGAATTGGAACCAGAGGTGGTGCCACCAGCATTGCTAGCCGATGCAGTGGCAGCAGCATTAGCTGCCTCCAGCTCTGATATGGTGGGAAATGTGGGCAGGGAATAACGTTCGCCATTATGCGTATTGTAGTTCTGAAAGGATTTAGAGAAATATTTCTATGAACAAGTGATAATAAGAAGGAAGGCTCTAGTCGAGACAGTTCTACTATAAAATACTCTGCCTTATGACTGATTTCTATGAAAATTCTACAGCTTTCATTATTTTGTCTATAGTTTCTATAAAACTGTTCACAAATTCAAGATTTTATTGCTATCGATAACATGTGTATATCATAAATGGAAAGAGTTATCGATAATTTGAAACAAACCTGATTAGCTAGAAGAGCTTATATTGAAAATCTCGACTTTCTAGCTTTTATAGCCTTTTTCCGATTTCATGGGATCAGGGCATAAAAAGGGAAAAAGTATAAAGTTTCCTTTAAGTTATAGATCATCTACTAAATTGTCACATTTAGCTATAAAAATTATTTTTTTTCTTAAGTAAGTGAGTATTTTTTTATATTGTCAGCTTTTACTTACATGTTGCTGATAGCCTTGTTGTTGTTGCTGCTGTTGTTGCTGCTGTTGCTGCTGCGGCTGGCCGTAAAACAAATCATTTTGTCCATTGAACTCATAGAGCGAGCTGGCGGATGAACTGGGCGAGAATTTGGAAGCGCCATTGATGGCATTGAAGTGACTATGATAGTTGTAGCCACCACTGTTGCTGCTATTGCTGTTGTTATTGTTAGTGTTGTTACTATTGTTGTTGTTATTGTTGTTGGAATGTGAAAGGTGTGAGGATTGTTGCAATTGATGCAACGACTGCAATTGTCCCGACGATGGACCTGAACTTAGACCCGCCATTACTTCCGCAGCGGTATTGGACAACGGGAAACAATCATCATCCATTTTGAGTGTGAGCAACTGATCGGAGGGCGTGGCTGTGGGTGGCGTGGGACTGCTGCCACTGCTGCTGGTATATTTGAGGGAATAGGTTTCCTGGAAACTGGGCAAACCCCCAATGGGTGAGATCAGTAAATCGCTGGCGCCGTGACGTTGCCTTTGCAATTGATGCACTGCTTCCAGATGTTGTTGTTGTTGTTGCTGCTGCTGCTGTTGTTGGGCGTGAAGGGCAATAGCAGGATCAGAGCTGGATCGAAGACTGAGCAGGCAAATCGAATGATGATCCTGCTCGGAGCTATTAGCAGGCTGATCCTGGATAGAAGATAGACGCTTGTCGCGCAAACAGGTCAACTTGGTAAGGTTCTCAATGGAACTGGTGATGTCCTCGCTGCTGCCAATCAATGTCTCACTGCCTGCTTGCACATCCACCTGTGTATCCGTATAGCTGGCAACCGAATGATGTTCCAGAGCCGGCGATAGCAGCGAGTTATTCGAATCCGAGGGGAAAAATAAATCCGAGAAGAGTTCTGAGTGCGTAACGGCTGCATCCGCCAGATTGCTTATCAACTGATCATCCTCTTGCGAGAGCAGCGTATCCTGGCTCGATGTGGCCAATAAAAGGTGTTGATGTTGTTGTTGTGGCTGGGATTGCTGGGCCTGTTGTAGTTGCTGTTGCTGTTGTTGTTGATGGCGATGATGATTGTAATGATGGTGATGATGATGATGATGATGATGTCCAGCACTACTCTCTGCTGCGGCTGCTGCTGCTACTGCCGACGTTGCTGTTGTCGTTGTCACAGTTTGCGTTGAGAAATTGTCAAACGACGAGAGTGAACTAAAGGAGCTCTGCAATGCACAAAAGTTCGTTCAAGACTAAATTACTAAGTTGCAAGGAATATAAGTCCTAGCTAGTCCTAGCAGGGTGGAGTTTCTCAAAACGGTAAACAGTTAGACATGCGCGATATGAAAAACAATGCTGATTGGTTCATAGGATTGCAGCCAACCCTTATATACAATATATGTTATAAAATGTACAGCCGTCTAATTCTGTAATTGGTTATGCTTGATGCTCTAACTGTCTGTCATATATATGGACATTTGTTTATTTTTTATTAAACTCAATTAGATAGCTATTGTGGTTTCCTAAATATTCCTAACTCCTCACAGCGGGCAATTAATGTTGCCATTCAGTAAACTCATTTGATTTGCAATCTTGCTAAAATTTGCATAGATCGATTTTGGTAAGGTTGTACGGATTGGGTGGAACTCTACGCAACAGATGTTTAAAATTGAAAAGGAATGAACTTGGTATAAGTTAAAGTATATCTCTTTCTAATGTTAGAATATTCATTTAAAAATGACATAATGAATCGTCATATTCCTCCAAACAATTATTTCTTCTTAAACTATTAAATGTTGTTATAATCTTTTGTAAACTTACGTTGGGTTGCAAAAGTAACATGCTTGTAGTCGCTTGATTATTTAG
Source organism: Scaptomyza montana (assembly GCA_018904305.1). Lineage (NCBI taxonomy): Eukaryota > Metazoa > Arthropoda > Insecta > Diptera > Drosophilidae > Scaptomyza > Scaptomyza montana. The sequence goes on from JAEIGR010000004.1 coordinate 5,763,458, forward strand.
CCTAACTTGGCTTATTTTAGTGCGTTCTGCAGTTGTTGTTGTTGTTGTTGTTGCTGTTGTTGTGGCAATTGTTGTCGCTGTCACAGTTTCTGCAAGTTTTGTATCTGATTCTCCTTTGGGCGACTGAACTGAATCTGTTGTTGTTGTTGTTGTTGTTGTTATTCTATCGCTCTTTATGTTTTTCAACTTATTTGCGATTTTTGAGAATTGTCTGGAGTTATGCTCCGTTGATTTTGTTGCTGTTGTTGCTGTCGTTTTGCGGTTCTCACTTGACGTTGTTGTTGTTGTTGTTGTCTCTGCACCTGCAAGGATATTAAAAACGAAATCCGAAATGTGTTTAGCATTTAAATGCTTGGTTGGAAGCAGCATAAAGGCGTAAATGTTAAACGGTGCCTTGTGTATACTTAATGATTCTTAAGAGTATTTTTCTTATAATGTCAATGATATGAAATACAAAAACATAGCACAACACATAATAATAATTGCTTATGGGAAGATTCATGCTTGCTGCGGGAACAAGATGTTGCCAAATAATATAATATATATAGTATAAATATGTACATAAAAATATTTTGTTGTTGCCCAATTGTCTTGCGTTCCACACGCAAGCGACAACCGTATCGAATGTCTTAATTAGAAATGCTTTTGTGCCGCTGTCCAAGTCACCAAGTCTCTCTATGTAGATAGATAGACACTTCTTTATATGACACGAGATAGATGCAAAGAGGGAGCTATAGAGGAAGGGGGGGCTGAGCTCATGTTGCCGCCTCAGAGATGGCTAAAAGCGAGGTTAGAGTTGGAGCCAGCGCCAAAAATAAAAAAAATAAAAACGAGGATCACATCTCAATCGTAGTTAATGCTGCACATTAAATGTAATAAATTTTGTTGTCCATTGCAGCACGTCGAGACTTTTGCGCTGCCTTGCCTGCCACTGCTTGTCTTCCCTGCCTAGTTGCCACTGCTGGGTGCACGTTGCGGGTGTTCGGTTTTGATTATAATAAATATTATGGCTTATTCGTATTGCAAAACGAAACTTGGACTTTTTTCTTTGGCAAGGTTTTTTGTTTGTGCTGCTTGTTGGTTTTCATATATGTTTGTATATATTTTTCAAATTAATTGTATATTATTTAAGGATATTAATGTTGTGAAAAAGATATCTTAGCTACTTAGCAGTAAAATGTTTTAAAGCAGTCTTAAAATAATAAAGGTGGAATCATATTATTTAAGTTTTATGTTAGTGTCATTCAAAATGACAAAAAGCTTTCCCAATAAACGCATATACTTTATATTACAAACGGTTTTTTTTTCTTTTATGTTGCCCATCTTAGACATCACAGAAGATAAAACAATGCCACCGCACAACAGAAAAAGATTATAGAAAATCAAAATGAAATATCATTGCAATGCTAATAGCTTTGGGTCATTTAGAAAGCAATTGATCGATACCCTTTGAGCTATGGCCAACAATAAAAAATACTACCGTGGGCTTCTGTACAATAGAAGAAGAAGAGAAAAAGGCTACCGGGAAGAGCGTGCGATAAACATTTAATATAACAATGTGCCATTGTTTTTATTGCCCGAGGGGCAATAATCATAGCAAATATGATGCTCATATTTTGGGTTGGGTTTGGTTTGGCATCCAATTTCGGCTGACAGTTGCATCTTCAACTATATATATGCAACAAAATATCGCAGGACTGTCTGCATTTTTTTTTTTTTTCTAATTGTTTTTGATGTCATAGACAAGCTTTAACAATTTCTTTTGTTTACATTCACTGCGGGATTTACAAATTTATTGCAATGCCCAAAGTTGCAGCCCGAGTTGCAAGTTTTATCGTGGCTTCTTCTTCGTTGCATAAGCCATCTAATTTTTTTGTTCGTTTTGGTTTTTGTTTTTTTATATAAGATTGTTAATACATATTATTTTGCAAGCGAGGAGGCTTGAAGACTGAAGCCTGAAGTCTCTTGCCATGTACTTTGAACTGCGAACTCAAATGCACGCTTTGCGAGAGCCGCGATCAATGGACATGGACATATGCATCTGCCCGAAACTGACAGACCAAGCGAATGGAGTGGGGGGGGTGGAAAACACAACACACAACACACACACATAGCATAGATACTTTGTGTCTTTGAGACGAAACTCAACTTGCGCCAAGTGACCCCAAGAAATGGTAATGCGTCGTGGTCGACAGTCGTCACAGGTCAGACTCTGTCTCTGGTGACTCTCTGTGTTGACTTGTCTCTTCTGGCTCTGGCTATGGCTTTGGCTCTGGCACTCAGTCATTGAGTCAGTGGGTGCAACAACGTTGCACCAGAAAACGAGACGAGACGAGACGAGACGAGACTAGCTGCCTTGGGTACGGCGCTTCGTGTGAAGTTTTGTGAGAAGTAAACAAATGGGCTTCAGGTTTCGGGCCAAGGAATTAGTCATTTTCATTTTTGGTCGGTTGGTCTGCAGCAGGTTTTCTTGGCAAGCGAAGGCGTCGATGCTATCGCCTTTTGAATAATCCACGACAAACCGTAGACTCTAGACTCTAACGTAGACCTGCGCCCAGGCGGCCGACATAAAAATCGAAAAAAAAAAAGAAAAAAAACTTCCTGGCAGTACCTTAGATGATGATGCCCCATTGTTGTTGTTACTTGTTTAGACTTTCACTATTAATTGTCGATTTTCATCGATGGGCTGTTGTTGTTGTTGTTGCTGTTGTTGTTGTCTCTGATGCAGCACACTAAATGTAATACTTAATGGGCAATGGGTAATGGGGTTGGTATTTAAAGTTGTGCAAAAAAATCCAAATCAAGAAGACAGAGCGAAAAACCCAATTTCTGTGAAATTCATATCGAAATTGGATCTATTACTCAATGCTCGTCGAGTGAGAGACAATTTGATTGATTTATGCAATCGCATTCGCATTCGCAGTCCCAATCTTATGCTATGCTTCTTCCCTTCAACTCCTCCAACTAAAGTAATTGCCTGCGTCTACTTTAACTTAACCAAGGCTTTATATACATACGTACATATATCAATGAAAAGCTTTGTTTTGACCTGTTTGTGTGTCGACATACATAATGAGCTTCCCTTTATAAGGGAGAAATATTATTTTAAGTCTCTAAACTCTAAGAATTTCAATCGCTTTTAAAACACTTTATATGTATTCTTAACAGATTGATAAGATTTATTATTATTGTCAATATTAAGTATCCATTAGACTAAGATCTTTTTTATTGTCTGTAGTGTCTGTAGTTAGAAATTAAATCACAAGATACCCTGTACACAGCATTTACACACAATGCCAAGTAACCAAAAAATATTACTTATACAAATTATTTCGACGTGTGAAAATTATTGACAAATTTAGAAAGTAATGAAACTTAAAAGCAAATGTTTATCAATAACTCAAATCTATATATATATATTGTGATGTCAGGGATATCTTCTTTTGCTTGTAACTACTGTACATTTACTTTTTGATACCCTTGTCAGGCAATTTTTGATGGGTATCGGGTAATAAAATAAAAAAAAAACACCAAAAATTGTTTGCAACAATTCGTTAAAATGTCCACTTTATATGCTAAGTAAACCACTGAGAAGACCACAACAACAACAAAAACATCGACGACGACTACAACGGCGGCGTCATCGTTTTTTAATCGCTGCAAAATAAGCAAACCGAAGGCCATCTTGGACATTTCATAGTCAGAGAGCCAGAGTCAGAGCCATCCGTGGGGATTGAAGTCACTTTAATACGCGCGTGAGCGCATCTTAACCAGTTGGGGACCCTCCCTCAACGCCTCCCTCACTCTCGATCGAAGAATTGAGCGTATTGGCTAATACTTTGGCGACGCCAATGTACTCTGGAACTTAGCCGGACAGGTAATAACCAAGGCAGCTGCTGCTGCTGCTGCTGCATTGGTCATCATCATCCACTCAGATGCTATACAGAGTATAGATACGTATAGTATATAGTATGTAGTATGAAGTATATAGCTGCCCAACGTTTATCGCATTATGCAAAAAGTGGATTCATAAAAAAATCAACTGCAGGCAGCAACAACGATTGCGATTTTGTGTTTCTGTTTCTGTTTCTGTTTTTGTTTCTGTTTGTGTTTCCAAATTAATTTGCATGAAATTCTAATAAAAGATTTACCGTTTAGTTGCTTAGGTGTTAGCCCCAAAGCAGATGCAGATGCCTCTAGTATTTAAGTATTTATTCTGAGCTCGAAAACAGGTTTAATTCGAAATTGGAGAGTGTGTTATATCATATATGACAAACACATGCTACGCTTTTCGGATTTACCCCGCAGTTGTTAACCAGTTCTTAAAGTCTCATACCAAAAAAAAAAAGCAAAACACAATATGCACTTTACTATATATATACATATACATATATGTATGGAGAAAAGTGAGACAAATCAATAGTCATGTTTTAAACATGTATTTCCCTTTCGCTTTCGATCAAACTTGAATTCTTTTGCTTTCTATAATTCTATAGTTTGATTTGTATATCATAAATATAGATATATATTGAGATTTGTGTTTACTTAAATATTTAAAAGAACCTCCTTTGTTAAGTTATTTCAAAAAAAGTGTTTTCAATATCTAAAATTTATTGAAAGCAAATAATTTACACGAAAATTGTTTTCCCATTTGTTAATTTGCATCTAATTTACATCTTTAGTCTTCACTTGGCTTTAAGCTCGCCTGCGACGTTTGAGCCAAGAAGACGAAGGCGGGTCAAAGGTGCACAGACTGCACTGCATCAACGTCTAGGGTAAGTCGCCGCCTGATTGACATGCCTGAGACAAAGATAAATAAGCTGCCAGTTTTGGAACGACGCTTACATAATTGCAAGTATGCAAGTTTATACACGGCAAAGCATAGCATAGCTAAGCTTTTCTTTCTTGGCCACGTTTCTAAGCTAGCGCGCGCATCCAAACATTAAAAGCCCAGCACCCAAAGTAAAAATAAAATACTAAATAAAATCAACCAAAAATAAGGTGCAGCCTGGGAGCGGGTGGGAAGCTGGCCAGCCAAATAAATAAAAATTTGACACAATTTTTTTTCTTTCGACTTTTTTGTTGTTGCTGCTGCTGCTGCTACTGCTTGCAACTTGCATTGTTGCCAAAAACAGTTGCAGCAACCAAATATCAGCGCGCCAAGCTTAGGAAAGCTAGTATCAAAACATGCAAGCGCAAACATGCGAATATATTTTTGTTTCGAACTTCGAACTCACGAGGCTCGCTTCTAAGAAATTAACTCAAAAAGAATTGATGCAACAGGTTGTTCTTAGATTGGGTAAGGCTTTTAAATGAAAACATTTCGATAATACTAAATAGATAATTTATTTAATGCAAAAATAGTAAAAAGTATATAAACATAAACCTAAACTCGCATAAAAGATATCGTGACACAATTACTATTTTACCCTTTAATTAAATCGGATTTATTCAAAAGTCGACAGTTAATTTGTAACCCATTCCATATATTTCCAACTGTTTTCCACTTTCAACAGAAAAAATATGCCCAAAAACGCGCTCAATAAATAAGTATTTATCCTCCCTTAAACTTGTGCTGCCATAAAAGCAGCATTCGATATCGAATTAGTGTTAATTTCGGCTGTCGACTTGGCTATTGTTGCCAAAGTGCACGTTTTGGGAGTTCGAAATGCAAACAGATGCGAATTGCTAGATCGGGACATAACGATACCAAGCAGGTGGGAGGAGCAAAGAAGCGAGAGAGAGAGGGCTAAAGAGAGAGAGAGAGAGAGAGAGATGAGGCTTGGTCTGCGAACCAAATCGATAGCGAGCTTAACAAAGCGAACGGCAATTTTTCCCAGCAGGTTGCAGCAGCACCGGCTTCTCTAACAACAACAACAACACCCAAAGGCAACAACAGCATTAAATCACCAAATAATGCTTTGTATGTATGTATATGCATGCATGTATGCATGTATGTGTATGGGTAACTGTGAGATGCAAACGCCAGCTCCCAAAAAAATCTAAGCCTCATCGTTGTTGTTGCTGTTGTTGTCATTGTCATTGTTGTGGCTGCTGGGACACAAATTGGGCCTAACCCATTTATATTTGTCAGTGTATTTTTGTTGCAGGCGTGCTTATGAAGATTTTTGATTTAGCGTTTTTTTTTTTTTTGTTTTTGTTTTTTTGCATATCTAAATTTGATTTTTGTATCTTAGACACAGATGTGCATAAGTGCACAATGCAATTTTATATCTATATACATGTTGAGTGTGTATACCAAACCTTTTGCGACGATAACAAATTTGTTGTAGTACAAGATGCTTGGGTGAGAAAATCTATTAATACTTATAGTATATAAAAATTAATAGTTCACAGGCAAAAAGGTTTGTGGGAAATTTTTGTTTGACTCTTGAACGTTCCTTGTTGAACTTATCATATTTATTTTTCTAAGGCAAAGAATTGCAATAAAGAATTTTCTCTAACTCACAGTATTTTCTTTTCCCCTTGACATTTGATAAACGGAAGTTTGAATGTATTTTTAAATAATAATAAAAATACTAAAAACGGATTTTTAGGTATGCAGAAAACTGTCAACTAATCGCATTCAGGAAATCTTTCAAAATGTTTCAAGCATTTAAAGTATGAAGTACCTTATGCCAAAAACGAGTTACTTTAAATTATTTTTTGCAAGATCATTAGTTTTTTTAACTCTTTTCATTTTTAACTCTCTCTTTAACACAGGCAAAGGCCACAGTGAGACGCCTACACCAATTGCCGATTGTATACAACTAAATATTACCTAATGTATGTACCTAAGTGCCCATATGTTCATGCCCCATTATCAAAATAAACATTTTTTTCTTTTCCCCCAATTGCTGCCTCGAGTTATAGAGATTATGAGTAGCATAAACATGATCATCATCACTCTACATCCCATTCCCCATACACATACCGACAAAAACTCACATCCCATCCCAAAACATGACATGGTTTCAATTTTTACGGTAACACTTAGAAAAACTAAGGGCTTAAAGACTAAAATTGGAATTGAAAAAACTACACAAATGGAATGAGAATTTTCAGAAGCTACATTTCCACAAAAATTAAAAAATATCCTTAATTTATTATAGTCTGATCTGCCATTAACATATTTTTTTTTTAAGTGTAACTTGTATGTCTTACAACTCTGTTTCATTTTGGCTGGTGTGGAATTCATGGCATCATCATCCTAGGCATGGCAATAACGACTTAAATCTAACTCAGAGAGGCTCTGGCAAGTCAACTTGCTGCACACGCTTTGACTGCAGTTTAAACGTGTCTTCAAGATGGTTATTAAATCAATAATGAAGCACACGAAAGGCACCAAACCAACCAACCAACTATGTAGTAAATACCCCCAAAAAGCACTATGAAATCTTTTACGGGCAAGACACCGAAAACAAAACTTCATTATGATGATCATATTGTGACCGAAACTCTGGCTACATCATTAGCACTAGTCGCTGCTGTTGTTGTTGTTGTTGTTGTTGTGTGGTGTCGCTGTCGTTGTCGATGTCGTTGTCGTTGTTGTTGTCGGTGTCGGTGTCTGTGGTACGCCGGCTGACACACAAACATCGTGGAGTTCACGGAACGCACCCTAAAGCCAAGCTCACAGTTTTTGATATTAGACGAGCTTTGTTATACCCTCGAAGCGTTTAAAATGTTTAAATAAAGGGTATAATGAGCGGTTTGAAGAGAGAAAATGTATCTTTTAATAAAACTTAGCATAACATTCTTTAATTGCAATTCAAAGTTGAATCTTGAATTTTCTTAGAACTTTCTAAGCAATATTATTTTTGATTTATTTATGAAAATTATAAGATATCTTTTAGCTCGAACTCTTGTGTTCCGATCACTCTTACTTTTTTTTAAGTTTCGATATTTTGTTGTTGTCTATTTTTTCAGTGTTGAAGTTTTGTTTAGTTTTGAAGCGCTTCTCCTAGTTTTTTGGCGTTTTTTGGGTCTTGTCTAAGGCAACGTCTCTTCCCAAAAAAAAAAAAAAAAAAACAAGACAGAAAAATCGAACTATTAACTTATTGCAGGCAATGTAAACAAAGTTGGTTCGACACGTTGCGTCGCGTCGCGTTTGCAATTCTTTTGGCCACATTCCATGGCATAAAAGGCCCGTCGCGTCGTTTTGCGTTCCGTTTGCCGTTTGCCGTTTGCAAGGTGTCGAGGGTTAACTAAGGTGTGATAAATTTTTGTCTTTAGCTACGATGTTGCCATCGATATTCGAAAAGGTCTAGCCGTGCTGCCTTTTTGTTATTGTTTTGTGATCCTAATGCTGGGAGCAAGTTGCCATAATTGTTTTATTATGCGATGCATCGTGACGAAAGCCTTTACAAAGCTGCTTGCTACAAAACTATTGCATGTTTATAGCAAATCCTGCAAAGTTCTCTCGAACTCTGTTTGTTTGTTTATTTCTTATTTGCATGTTTCAATACAGTACAAATTAATTGCGACCTGTGTTGACCGCTGCTGTCCGAAGCTAGACGAAGCTGACACCTACCATAAAATTGTTAGCCAACTACTAACTATTAACTTGGCTTTGTATTTATTTTCATTTTGGTATACTACTCTTTGGCTTCCTCACCCACACAACACAACATAACACACGCACACAACTTTGTTGATTTTTTGGCGATAATTAATAGGCAAGAAAACAACAGAGACAACGACATTCGGAGGGACAAATGCTTGAAGCAACGGCCTGTTTGCCACTTGTATATAAAAATTTGTCTATTGAATGGTTGTTTTTATTTTATTTTTGGTGTTGTTGGCAGCATCACACGCAAGACGACGCGACGAGGCGGCTTTTAACTGTTTTGCCTGCAAACTTAATGTCTATTACTTAATTGCCGGCCAGTAGCTGTTTAAGGAGAACTGGGGGGCCATAAGTGTCAAGGGGGATATACATATACATATATATTCCCGCCATAATAACAATTAGCGTGGCATTTTAATATGCATTATTGTGGTGAAAAGATCGAAAACTGATTTCAGCAGAGTCAAAACAGCAGAAGAGTCACGATTTCCAGCCAGGACGATGAGGAAGCTGCAAACAGCTAAAGCAACAGATGCTACTAAAGATGCTTAAGTTGTATATATGTATGTATATATATATATGTATGTTTCTTTGCATATTTGCGTTTAGCTTGTTAATTGTTGTTTGTCAATTTGGGCAAAAATGGCGAAAGAGCTCTAACGGCAATTTAAACAAGAAGGAATTGTTATCTTTGACATGACGATAATTAAGTTTCTTATATGGTTATATAGCTGAAAAGATTTTAGATATTAACTCCTGTGGGAACAACATATAATAGTCGAAATTTTTTTGTTACTTTAATCCTTGGGTTGCTAAAAGACAAAGTGGATATCCAATATGCATTGAAACGGAAATTATAGCATTTATCGCTTGAAGAATAAAATATTGGGAAATTAAGTTATTATCTTAAAATACCACATACCAGCATAACTAAAATTGAAAATCGTGAGCACAAAACAAGCTACAATTAAAAACAAAACAAAAAAATATGCCGGTTCAGGCAAGTCATCAATTGTTCAAAAACATTAAACAAAAATAATGAAAAAAAAAAAACAACTGCCTGAGTTTGACCGCAGTGCAAAATTAAATAACCGTTGACAGCTCAACGAGCACAGCACATACACAAAATAAAGCTGTACATTTAAGAAACAAAACCTGTTGATGATCTCTGTCGCTCTCTGCATCAGTTTCCCATGGCGGCAAAAGCAGCAGAACATAGTCAAAAAAAAAAAAAAATTGATTACAATTTGTAGATGCGGCAAGCAACCTGCGCTTAATTTAGTCGAATTAACAAACGCTTTTGTTGCGTTTTCGGTTTAGTATATAAATTTTTGAGTATTTGCTAAGCGCATTAGCGGCATTCAAACTGGTAAGAGCATAATACTTGTACATCAAATCAAAACACCAAAAATTATATTCAAAATTCACGCACACACTTTTAACAGCACAATGCACGGTCATCATATATCTATAGAGTAAGTAACTTTAATCGTTTGATAGAATTTCTGATGCCCTGTGTTCAAAGAGTGAAAATCCATTTATCTTACTTTCATCTATACATTTACTGTAAATTATACTAGATTTTATATTCACACATATCATTCAAACAAAAATATCCTCCTCCATAACAACAATCAATGAATAAAGTCCCATCGATCTAGTTAAGACATCACTAATGTGGGACTTTTATTGGTACATTTATAAATTCCCACAAGGGTATTTAATCTATGTCATACAAAAGCTAACTGTTCTTGCTTGTTGTTGTCGGCGCTTATATGGAACGATTAGAACCGCGTTCAGATTTCTATCTAAGATGAGATGAGCGCTTGGTGCTGCGACGGGACGGCATAGTCATAAATTTTAGACACTAACTATAGAAATAGAATTAAACGTGCCGTCGTCCAAGTCCAAGTCTGAACCGGCGAACCGGTTAAACCACTTTTACTCTCATCATTGGCCGCATCATAAGCAGGCCAGCGGCCAGCGGCCAGCCAAGCAGCGTCTATATCTGATTTGTGTCCGTCTCTCTTCGATTGCAATGTGTCATCGTGCAAATGTTGAGCCGTAAACCAATTTTAATTTATGTTAATTGTTCAACATTGTGGCAATTGGACAGCAACACGCAAGAAACGAAACCGAAACTGAAACCGATATCAAATTTTAGTTCCCAATCAAAACAATATTTTATCAAAATATATTTAGTTCTTTTCAAGTAACTTCTTAGAGACTTAATACAAGATGTGTACGCATATTTTCGTAGGTTTTTTTGGCAAACTGATTTACAAGGTTTCGGTTTCGACTCCATTTGATCGATGCACAATTGCCGGCAACTGAAGGATAGACAATTATGCTGATTGGCAAGCAGATCGATGCGCAAAAAAAAAAGTCAAAAGAGGAGAGCAAAAGGCAAGAAACACAAACAAAAAACAGAGATAGAAAACTTGCCCCATAATTCATCGTATTTTATTTATTTGTTTTGTGTTGGTTTTTCAACCTGTTGTTGTTGTTGTTATTATATTGTTGCTGCTGGTATCTGAGGTGTGTATTAACTTCGATGGCGTGTTAAATGCACAACAAGGTTCTTATTTCATCCGTTAGATCCGTAATGCTTCGAACGGCTATCGACAAAATGCCTTTATTTTATTGTGCCATTTTACATACTGATTTTTTTTTCCTTTAGCCATAAATCATTTGATGCTGTGGGAATCGAGTTTTGTATCTATGTATGTATATGTAACTTTATATCGTTTTTTCTACGAGTGTTGGCTGCATAAAAAGTTCAATGTTAAAGCAACAGGCAACAGCACACAAAAGAATTTGCCACAGTTCAAAGCATCTCGTTCATTATTCGTTCGAATTCGAACTCGAGTCTAAATCAAACATCCAATTGTCATAGTCAGAGATTGCAAAGTCAACCAGTTAACTAGGCAAGTCAAAAAAGCCAAAAGGTTTTAACAAATTGAATATCGAACATAAACTGGGCCAATCTTTTGATTTGGTGGGAAGGTGGGGGGGCTTGCTTTTGTTTTGTTTGTCTTTTAAGACGTTCAAAGGCAGACTGTGAATTGTTTTTGTAGTTGTTGTTAAATTAGGGTTTGTCTAAATAGTTGTAGAAAAAGGATGGGAGTTGATTTAATTGTTAGAAAACTGAATAAAAATAAAAATCCTAAAAAATCACAAACAATATTTATTTATATTTCTAGTCAAATAGAATGTGAGAATGTATTAATTAGTGGAAATAAACTGTTGTTAGTTATACTATATGTAGATAGAAGGCAATAACATCGCTTCGGGGAATATATAGATTTCCCCCGTTGCATCAAAATGCAATCACACAAAAGTGAAGGCTTCTTCGTTTGAGACAAGCTGCAGCTGGGGGCACAAGATTGGTGTTACATCGGCTGCTGCTACTTATTTATTGTTACTTTTAGTTGCATCTGCTGAATGCCGCCACTCTTTGGTCAGTCTGAGAACTTGCAAGATTTATGTTTTTTTCTTCATAACATTCAATTAAGCAACGAGCTCATTAAGCTATTTGTTGTAACTACTTTATATGAGAACATAAGTCGTTGCGCAAGCTTCAATCATATCGAATATCTCCACAAATATATATTTTTGATATAGGGAAAAAGTGTTTCAAAACTTGCTTGAAACCGCTTGAATTATTGTCTGAGCTAAGCTGGCACACAGACAAGTTAATCCACATCTTTTTTTCGTTTTTTTTGGCATGCATTCTTAATGTTCAACATCTTTATTGATATTAATGGCATCAAACAAATATTCAAATCAGCATCAAATTATGGTAAGTAGTTAGTATTAAACACACATTCATTATATGCAATACTACAAATTGATATATTATACTATGTAGCCAGCACAGTGCCAAATAATTCAGAACGCGTTTGAAATGCGCCAACGTTCGTTGCTTGATCTCATTTGATTTTGTTGCTATTTGACAATCTTGTCACATTGTTGCTTCCATTTAAAAAGTGTGCGATTTGTGCTGGACATGGTAATGAGATGCGAAACTAAAATATTTATTACTTGGTTTTGTAGTCCATTAAACTCTATTATAAAGAATAACAGTGTGTGTTTATATTATGCGAGAAGCACGTGTTCTTTGCAATATTACGCATACGCAGTGCTGGCACAAAGAGAACAACAAAAGAGAGAGAGAGCAGGCAACGAAGGCAAAGGAAGGAATGATGAACAATTAGAGACAGAAAGAGACACACAAATTACGCACACAAAACAATCTGACGCGCTTAAAGGAGATGCTCCGTCTCGCTTTCGCGTTGACGTCATCGGTTTTATTTTGGACACATGGCAACAAGCAGCAATGGTATTCTATATGGCTCGCTTTATCGATCCACAGATATGGATATACATATGTATGTATGCATGTGTTTGCGCAGGACGAGCAAATGACACACCAGAAAATGATTGTGGTGGCCAGCTGTGAGTTCACTGTATGCGTATGCGTATGTGTGTGTGTCAATGCCAAGGACGTCACGATTTTCAAGTGCCTCTATACTATATGCATGTATTTTTAGTGTGGGCATATAGCTATACATAAAGCGTTCATTTAAGTTGTCCTGGTACTTAATAATATGGCAAGACAAGAAGGGCTCGCCACAGCACACGCATCGGGGAAAGGGTATTAGTTTTACCTTTTAAAGTATATATATACAATTTAATCAATCGTTTATTAGATGCAAGCTGTTCTGCCTTTAAAGATGATTTAGCAAGGAAAATCTAAGGAAAAACAGAAACATATATTGACAACTTTCGACTTTTAAAAAGAATAACTTTTCCAAGGTCGGAAACTTTATTGCAAGCCTTTAAACACTTTTAGCATATCTTAAACAGAGAATATATATGTGAATTATATCCTTTCAGGAGCCGCAAATTAAATATGCAAGCTCTAAATATACTTACCATACAAAAGGGTATCAAGAAAAAGAAGAAAGAACTTCGAATGTGTAAAAAAAGAGGGCGTGTAGAGAATAAATACAGAAGAAGAAAACACAGTTTGAGCGCTTGGGGCTTGAGTTACGGTTTGTTGGCAAGTGTGAAATCATCATGGGGCGGGCAAGAAAGCAGCAAGAAAACAGAAGAAGAACAAAAAAACAGAGAGAAAGAGTCAGAAAGCGACGTTGCGAAACGACCTTGAAAGCAGCGGAAGAGAAAGAAAACATGAGAGAATCGCGATTCACTTCGGGGGTTTAACTTTGCCTTTTGTTGTTGTTGTTGTTGTTGGTTTTGTTGCAGCTGTTAAGCACAGAAATACACACACAACAACAACACCCTTAATATGTGTGTGTACATATGTATTTGCGACCCCGACCTACAGCTGGTCACATACTCAATGACGTCACAACACGCGTCTGTGAACTATTTTTGGTATATCGGCTTAAAGCGCATACATGCACAGGTACATATACTAGTATTACGCCATCAAATACGAGGTGTAGCTCTTAACTTCCCACCGCCCCATTTGCAATTTCCAATTTCGCTTTGCGTTTTATTTTTATACGTTTTGTTTGAGGGCTGTTTTAATGCGTAACCCCAAGTGCAGATTAAGTATAGTTAGCTCAGCTTTTATTGTTCCCGCCATAATTAATACATAAGCTACTTTTTGCTGGCTACAATTTGGCTGTCAAGCAAGAAAATTTTTGACTGACTTGATTGTCAATCAAGTTAGCGCCGTGGCGTTGCATCTTCAATAGCAACAGCAGCAACAAGAAACAAGTTAGGCGCCAAAACATGAAATAAACAAGCCAATTGGCTAAAAGTCAAAACAAAAACAAAACATACACAACACATGTCCAAGTGCAATAAAATGTTATAAAAAAAATGCCGCAAAATCTTTAAAAAATTTCGATCTTTGCAACAGCAACAGCAACTACAACAATTTGTACCGCTTCGTGTTTGCTTGCTTGTTTTTTTTTTTTTTTTGGCAAATTTTCCTTCAAACAAGAACTGCTGAAAAGCAGAAGCTGCTTACAAACAATCTTCTAAGCGGCTATAGCTATTAGGAAACACATAGTTTTGGGCTCAAACATTACGAAAACACACAACTTGATTGAGGCAGCTGGAGGGATGAGGATGCAGACGGAATCCAACAACTTGTTATCGGCTGCTTCTCAGTTATTTCAAAGATTTTACACAGCGTTTTTATTCTACCAACTGATTGCAGTTTGCAGTTAGCAGTTAGCAATTGCTATGCGAATTTTGCGCAAATAATTAAAATATTTCTACTAAAACAAGCAAACAAAATGTTTAAATGAAAAAAAATATCGTATGCTCTTGGCTACTTTTTGTTCTAGCTCATTTCTATTGGCCCGAATAGCAAAAAAATATATCTACAAATACTTTAAAGCCATTAACTTGTATTACATGTAATATAATTGTGAAACTTTTTAGTTTTTGACTTCAAGATTTATGGTTCTGGTAGAAGATGAAGATTGCTTAACATGTTTATCTGTACATCTGCGTTGTTTTAACGTGCATAATAAAAATAAGAAAAGAGCTTTAAACTTTAAAAAGTATTCATAAATATCCACTAAATCAGAACCAATCAATTCGCGACGTTATTCATATTGATAAAAAGGGTATTATGGTTTTGCGCAAATGAAGAAAGCATCTCCGATCCCGTCTGTTAAGCGATCGATCTTAGAGAGAGAAAGAGATTCAAACTTTAATCTATGAAAATTTCATCAATATCGGTTGAGAAACTCCCGAGATATCGAAGATTAAAGTTTAGTCTGGGGTCAGGGTATCTCCTAGTCGAGATTTCTCGACTAGAAGCATCTTGGTAGTTTATTTTTTTGGTTAATATGGTGAGAAAATTTAGCCTGAAGCTAATGTTTGACCGTTATAACTAGCACAATCGCATTGGCATTGGCTCATCAAGTGCAGCAGCTCAAAATTAAGAAATAGACAAAATTTAAACAAAGTTATCAAGAAAATGAGGTAGTAGAGAGAGAGAGAGAGAGAGAGAGAGAAGAGGCGAACTAAACGACGAAACAATCCAATCAGTTTCAAATTAAGCTTTGCATATGCGCCCCAAGCAAACAACCAGCTAACAACAATAACATAAATTGACCAACAGCCAACAAAGTAACCAAAAATTACCAACAACAAAAAAAAAGAAAGAAACAACTTGAGGAAAACCTGCTAGTTGATGTTGAACCCTGGTGACGCCTCAAAATAAATTCCCATGCTGAGTACTTTGGCCTCGACTCGTTCTTAGCAGCAGCTGAGGATTTTCACATTATACGAATCATTTGCATGCAAGAAAAGTGTGACAACGCCGCGTGATCGGAGGACAATGCACTCGGCAATTTAATTGCAATTAGAATTGAAAGCGAAATCAAAACACGAAACTATGCGGAATCGATTGCGAGCCCAAAGAGAAAATAAATAGAAATTTTTACAATTAAATAAAACAACAAAGCAACCGAATCTATTAATGGCCATTAGAGATCTGGTGGGGAATTAAAGATGTATCAGCAATTTCCAATTTTAAGGCGTTTAAATACAAAAAAAAACTAAAACGAAATTAGAAAATTATTCGAGCAATGCATACGAATAAAAAATAGACGAAACGTTTTCCGTATTTATTTTCAAACTATTGCAGAAGAAAACGTTCTTGCAATCGTTAATTAATTGTTTGTTCTCAGTGTAATAATTTGAGTAGCTCTTTAAAGCGTGTGAACCAATTTCAAAATCCTATTCAAGTGTCAACAAATAAAGCAACGCCAATTAATGCCAAACAAAACGAATACAATAAATGCAAAAATAATATAAAAGTATAATAAAATAAAAGCAAACAATCCAATCCATAATTATTGCGTCATTAAGGTTGACTTGCAATTTCAATGAAAAAAAAACCAAAAAAAAAACTCTCAATTGTTGTTGTTTGCCCACTAAAAACAAATCAAACTTAACGCCTAGTTTCCTATTGGATGTGTTGCTCAGATACTCTTGATAGCCATTGATAATGATGATGTGGTATCTATGCATCGATTCAAGACAATAGTAGACATCCATCCATCCATTTCACATCTTTAAAGGTTTTTTGTGTGTGTGTCTGCATTGCTCAAAAAAAGTTCGCATAAATCAACACAAATAATTAAGTAGTGGCCGGCCGTCAATAATAATTATAATAAGCAAAGCCACAGATATACACATATATATCCCATATGATTGATCATATTTGTGGTTTTTGTACGTTTGTAAAAGAAGAGCAAAAGTTGATGATTACAAATAAATTAAGGTTTTCTTGTAGCTTTGTGGGGAGTTTGTTTAATTAGCTAATGAAGATGTAAGAAAATTTGTAAAGTATTAAAATATATTTTGTTAATCTAAAGTTACTTTGAATGTGTAACAAATAAAGTCCTTGATCCTAGTATTTATTATAAACATGGAAAGATGTTGAAATGCTTAAAACACAGCAATAAATCAAGGATATTGCAATAACTGAAGTCCCGTAACTTTTCTGGCAAGCATGTCAATGTAATTATAATATTCACGGCACTTTGCTTGTTCTCCAACAACAAATATATAGTTCTTATCTTTTGTATCTTAATTCTGTATATACCAACTCCAAAACTAATAGAAAATACATGTTTTCATATGGATCAGAAATGACTTCTTTTGAAATATTAGTTTCAATACGCGTTTGTGCTCAATGAGCGCAGCTAACAAAAGATGTTGTTTCTCTCTTCCTTTTGTTTCTAATAAAAACAATGCAAATTTCACACGCCAAAAGAGAGATATATTTATAAAAACAAAACCGAAACGAAATTAGCTGTCGGCTAGCAATAGTCCAATATAGACTTATATATATATATATAGCATATATATATGGTAATATAAAAGAAAGAATAATGACTCTTGATTATTTTTCTAAACATAATATATTAAATGCAGCGTCATTAGGCAAATGTGGCAACGTCATCAACACGTGGTCCACGAATATACAAAAAATTCAAACACAAATAAACAAGATATATATAGATACTATATAGATATGTGCAAATGTGTAATATTTGATGCAGTTCTGACGCATTTGAATCACTTTCTCGAAATGCGCTGTCTATTAGAAAGGCAAAAGGGGCTCAAGTTCAAAACGATTCGTTTTAGGGGCCGGCAATGTTGATGTTAATGACGTGCCCCATGCAGTGTCCCGTGTCACAGTCTCCCATGCCCCATGTCCCCTTTATAATCCGTTAAACTGCTGTAACGCTTTGCATTTAGCTAAATGGCGACGCTGGCGTCATGGTTTGTCATCTTTGTTTTGCCGGCCACAGTTTTCTTCTCTTCATTATTACGAATGATATATAGTTGTAGTTGTAGTAGTAGTATCAATAATATATATAGAACAACTGATGCTGCAATCACGGGGCAAATATTTAAATATAATATATTCAATTTTATTTTTAGGGTGAGTAAAATGTTCTCCTAATTATCGCTAATTCCTAAATTATTGAAAAACGTTGACAATGAGTCAGAAATGTTCGAAAGAGTATTTGTAGTAGTTGTAGTTATGTTTTGATTTTTGACATTGTCTATCTTTTGACTATTTTTTTGTCAATGTTTATAATGATAGATTTAAATCTGTAGCAATTTATATAGATTTGAAATTTATAAATAATTTTAATTATCTAATCAAAAGATAACTTTAATCGAAATGTACTTTGCTTTAATACTGAATACTTTGCAACATTTCTTCACTCTTTTCAAAATAAACCTTTTTTTTTTGGGTTTTGTTAATAAAAGTGCAGTGGACAATGCACACACACACACACACAAGTATGTATGTTTGCCTCTGTTTTATATGTGACTAGTCATGTTTATTTTATATACATACAGTTTATAAATCATTTTGCGTCAGACCCTAACTATGTATGTGTGTGTGTGTGTGTGGGTCGCGCTCTGCCTCTGTTTGCACCGCCATAGTCTGGCCACAGTGGCTGCTCTTCTTCGCCGTCTGATGCCTTTTGGCGATGCTTTGCTGACGCTGGTAAACATGTGGTATGTTTGATATAGCGTTGTACGTACGAAACGACTAAACTCATATTTTTCATATTATTTGCTAAATATTTCGCTACGCCTTGCAAATGCAAAATTATGTCGTCATTGTGATTATTGAATCCCCCCCCCCTGCACAGGCCGGTCCCTAAAAGTGGCATTTGTTTATGCGTTGTGTTGTCAGCGTTTAAAGATTTTTATTTCTTTCTGACAACACGGACGATTTGGCAATGCGTAATATTGCGCATACGCAACGTGCAACTAGCAATTAGAAAACCATCACCAAGTGAAGAAGCAAAAGAAGAAGAAGAAGTACTATTTGTTGTTGTTATTATATACATACACGTGTGTATTCCGTTAGTATGCCAAGTGGCATAGAATCCGGTTTCAGCCAACTGCTGTTGCTGTTGGCAGGATAAAGCTGAGTTGTTGACAGAGCAGCCCAAATGTTCAATATCACAGCCGTCGGGAAATAGATTACGGCATGGATAGATAACAGACGAAGGAGTGGCTGTTGCTGCTGCTGTTGTTGTTGTTGTTGCTGTATGATTTGTGGCAACAACATTTAGATTCTGTCTGTAGCATGAATTGTTATTGATTTCATAGTAGATGTTGTTATCATAGGATGGAAATGCATAATGCAACGATTCACATTTGATGGCCGGCAATTGTTGGTGATGCTGATGCTGGTGCTGCTGTTGCTGCTGCTGCTGCTGCTGTGGCAGCATTAGATCATTTTCAATGTTTCTACAACTGTTGCTGCTGTTGTTGTTGTTTGGCAACTTAGCGACGGCGTCGCTTCTTGCTTCACCACAATCAGCGAGGCAAGCCGATCGCGCATTATACTTAATAAAGTTTAGCTTTGATTGTTGTGAATTATAATGAGGATGATAAACATACAATGACAATAATAATAATAACAGCAACATTGACAAGACAGCAACAACATTGATATGCTAGGTAGATAGATTATAATAAACACCTGTGTGGCGCACGGCAACTTGATGGAAATCCAGCCCGAAGATGTCCCGAACTGCCCTCCTTTATTTCAGGCACTTTTGTTTTCGAAATAAGACCTTGTAGTTTGTGTTGCTTTTGTTGTATTCATTATCCATGCACTCGCGTTGTGTCCTTGCTTACTTTTGCATGTCCTTAGACTTGAACTTGCACCAGTAAGTATAACAAGCCCTAGCACACACACGCACACACACACACACACATACAACGACAACACAAAGTTTACAATTTTACAATTTAGCGTTTGCGCAGTTTACACTGACGACGTAAGCAGATTCTTTGACGACGTAATGACTTACTCACGTTTCTAGTATATGCATGCATGTATGTGTGTAGCTAACTGTGGCGCACAAGGACATTTTGTACTCAATGTTATTTTTGTTAGCCTGCAGACGTATCTCAACTCAAATCCCGATAAGGTTGCAAGTATCATTCAAGTACTATGTCTAACAATTGTTAATTGCATCAATTTTTTTTTTTTCTTTATTAATGTGGCAATTAGATCACATTACACATACGCGCTGTGTGTGTGTGTGTGGTTAAACGGTTTTTGTTTGTAACAAAGATTACGCATACGAGACGCGTTGACAATGTTCCGGCTTCCGTTTCCGCATTGGACTAGACAACTGAGAGACAACTTGTTGCAAATTGGCAAACAATTCTTAAGGCGCACAAACAACTGTTTAATATGTGTGATTATTGCGATAATTATGATTGTTTTAATACTGTCCGCGAATAAATTACATACGAATTGAATTGAATTTATTATTGAAAAAGTGCCGTTAGCAAATTATATTGATATATTCTTTATTTTATTTTGTTTTTTGTTATTTGTTGTTGTTTGTAGTATTCTGTTAGATTGTTGCTTGTGAGCTGATTTTTTGTGTTGCGATTAAAGTTGTTAACAATGCGGCGTCTGTGACGCGACTGAACTTCTCTTTACGGTTACACGCGACTATATCTAAATGGAGGAGCATACCGAAGCGAACCGAACCGAACCGCAATCGGTTTTCTGCTTGCCAGCTGGTCTCTATTTGTGTCCGTCTCTCTCCGTGTGTGTGTGTAGGTTTTTGTATTTCGGCTGCAGCAGAGCACACGACCTACCTTGTGCGCTCGGCTTTTTTGTTTGTTTTTTTTTTCTTTCTTTTGTTGTTGTTTTTTGTGGGTAAAGCTATAGTGTAAGCGCTATTACGTCATTCCCGAACCATCATCATCATCTCATGCTCTCAAATCAGGAGCTGGGAGGCAGACAACAACAGCTTGTTGTGCGAGCACAAAAATCGATGACGTCGTTGTAAGAGCGCCTGCGCTGCTCACACATACATACACACATGCATGCACACACACGCACTAGAATAGATGGGCAGCGGCAGCGGCAGCGGCAGTGGCTGCAGCGACGACGACGCGTCGCATGAAAGCGAAGACGGAAATAGTTTGCGTCATAAAAAGCTCTGCCCTGCTCTTTTTGCAATCGCTCTCTCTCTCGCTCTCTCCATCTCTCACGTGTTAAATGGCTACGGGCAGGTGACAACAACAGCAACAAAAATAACGGCAATTGATTTTCTTTACCTGAAGCGAGCTCTCTCGCTCTGTCTGCCTTGCTATAGCTGCACTCACACGCCCACATCATCATCCTTAACTCAGAGAAACAGAGCCGGCTTGCGGTTTCGTACATTTCATACAAAGGCAGACCGGTAAGGGGCTCTCCTTTCGGACAAATGAGTAGGGCTTATATACAATACATGCTATCTGCCTCTGCATTGTGGCGTTTGAATGTGTGCGTGTGTGTGTATGTGTGAAGTTGATATACTTAGAATGACTAAATGCATAATGCATTATGTTCAAATTAAAGCTAAAAATGATATTCATAGGTCAATTATTTGCAAATTTAAGTATGAAATGCTATTTTTGTATCATAAATCAATTTTACAGGTACTGTATTTTGTGTTTGATATTAGTTTACTTTAAGTTTGAGCATCTGTTTAAATAACATACATAAATAAGCGCTACTTCTTGTGAGTATAAATCCCTATTTTTTCATTCAAATTCCGTTATATCGCTTTTACTGAGAAAAGGTTGTGAAATTAGCTAAAAATCCTCACCGACTATTGTGAATATATGTATATATAAAATATTGATCTAAGTTGTCACTTAATTAATTCTTAGCGATCAAAATGATGCTAAACTTTTTTTCAAACGTGTGAAACAACACAATAATTAAAGATGATTAAAAGATTATACATATTAACGATCGTCCATTAACTACCACTGTTGTAATTATATTAATAAGCACAATTAATGCACTTTACCATTGACACCCTCTCTCATAAGCTCACGAGCAGGCAAACAAGCATGTGTATTGGTATGTATGTATGTAACGGCAAACTGAAACTGAAAGCAACAAGTGGGCACCCATACCTACAAATACTCAAAGCTCGACTCACAATCCTCTGTGAGAGGCTAAATTAAGTGGGAGAATAAAAGAGTGAGAGTTGGCTTCGGCTATAACAGTGTTTGATTTCCAGTTTGAGGCGTAGGCATTAGTACTTGTACAGTATAATAGAGAAGTAGGTGAGGCCAGTAACGTTTTCGTTTCGTTTCGTTTCGTTTTCGTTCGTAGTTCGTGCTTGTGTGCTGTGTGCATTCGCTGAGGCTATTTTTAGACAGATTCCAAGCCACGTTTTCTAACTGTTGTTAGCGTATGTATATGTATAATGCGCCGAAGCCGAAGTCTAAGCTAAGTTCGCAAGACAAACGTGAGATCGTCGGTCAGCCGACTTGGGCGCGCAGAGGGCTGCTCTTCCTTTCGATTTCGCTAGATACGAAATTTTTTGTTTTTTGTTCCCATAATGCATTTACCGCTGCGCTCTAACATGGGCTCTGCCTTTAGCTTTAGCGTGTCGCAGTTTACCTTAGTTGTGCATCATGTTTGTATGTATATGTGTATTAATACAAGTTGATTTTTTTGGGAGCGACGCAAGTGGAACTGGTCTGGGGGCCATGCATGCGCCGATCGTGTTGTTGTCGTTGTTGTTGTTGTATTTATTTAGTGGTGCTTCTGATGTTGTTGGTGTTGCTGTTTTGCTGACCCGCTCGTGGCCCCAAAATGTGCATGCATAGAGGCGCTCAGCGACGTCTATGGACAAGCGTTGGAGTCGCTTCCAAGATGTGAAGTATATTGTTGTTGTTGTTGTTGGTTTTATTGGCTGTATTAAGCATGACATGCCAAAGCCAAAGCCAAGCCGAATAGTTGTTTTTAGTGTTTTTTTTTTTTTCGGGCACTCCTTCCTTTTGTTGCTGGCTGCCACTGCCTTTTCTTTCGCTTTTGTGATGATATTCTAAATGTGCTGCGCCAAATTTACTTCGTTTTGCTACGTCTGTTTAGGTTTTTTTTGGTTTTTTCTTGAGTTTTTGTTTTTGTTTGGCTGCTGGCTTAATGCATGTATCGTTTTCGCATCGTTGCTCAAAGTTCGTGAGTTTAATTTAAGGAATTTTAGCTCTTTTTGATTGCTATTTAGGCTTTGATTTTGCTCTTGCTGTCTCTCCATCTCTGTCTCTCTCTCCCTTTCTCAGTCTGTCGCGTTTTGCCAAATTTCAATTAGCAAGCGGCACTTTGCGTTTTGTAGCTATTGCGAATTTTTTTTTTATTTCTTTGTGCATTTGTGACGGCGCCTTTTGAATCATTTGCATAAATTGCTTTTGGTTTTTTTTTGTGGCCAACCCTTTACCTCTGCTTTGCTTTGCTTTGCTTTGCTTTGGTTTGTAACGCTTTGGTTTTGGTTTTTAGTTTGGTTTGCTTCGCTTGGCTTTACTCTTTTGATTTTCACCCCGAACCTCAAGACATGCCCATTTTATCGATGACCCACCTACCTATCCATTACCCGAGCATAACAACTATAAGACGCCAAGACACCCATAACATCCTATGCTAATTTTTGACTTGCGTTGCCTGCAGGTGCATTTTGTGGCGAATTATTGTCATTAGTGTATATATACTTGTCTTTATTTTGTTCCCCCCCCGTTACAGGCTTCTTTGCTTTGTTTTGTAATGCAACAATTTTTTCGATATTGTACCTCAGCTATTTTTGGAGCTACATTGAACATAAAGTTTAGTACGTATACGTAATAATATCACGTATTCGCTTAGAGCACCAGAAAAAGTAATAGTTATATTGTGGAAGTATTAACATTATGCTAAAGGAATGACATATTTTCTAGATTATCTAAGGAAAGCTTTTAACGTAATTCGATTCGATTCAGAGCTTCTACTACTTGCAACTTCTACGCATTACAAAATACCTCATGTGGAGGTACAGCCATATCATTATTTCATACGTATTACCGTTCAAGTATGCCCTAATACCAAACAGAGAAGTAAGTCAAGAAGGGGTAAAGAAAAAGAGGAAACAAACAACGCAAACACAAACGTACCCCCAACGTTTGTATTATGCAATGCATGCGTTTGTTTTTGCCTCTGTTCCTTGTGCTTGTCCTGTCATCATCATCCTGCCCCCATAAAATATATACACATATGTATATATAGTAAAGCCCCAAATGCGTAGAACGTTGTTGATGTGTTTGAATGTATCTGACAATTATGACGCCGACAAGCGTCATCAAATTTTGTGTGTGTCTTTGACCTCAACGAACTAACAGTCATCATTAGAGGCACATTAAGGTTACGTAACTAAGAAATTGACATTGATATTGAACTAACTATTTTTGACCGATTTGTACAGAAAAACAGAAACATTTCCATGAGTTATCCGATAAATCGTTAGTATTATTCCCAATAATGTCATGCCTATTATTATTTCTCATTTCAGGTAGCATAATTAATATATGTATTCAGATTATTGTTTGTGGGTGGCGCTGTATTGAAATACATACCTTCTTCGCCCACTTTATACGATTATCAATTTTCCAGCAAATAATTGGCGTGCGATTAAATATAGCGCAACGTTGTTCCGGCTGGTTTGGCTTTGCGCTTTGGTTTCGGTTTTGGTCGCACGCGCAGTGACGTCATTGAAGCATGTACAACAATAAAAATCAATAAACAAAGACGTCATCAAGTTGGGTGGCAGCCGACGCGGCTCAAAAAATGGATAGACAGACAGAGAGAAATGAATGAAAACTGCCAAGCGCACATCTGGTGTTTGTGAGCAGAGAGAAAGAGAGATAAGGAGAGAGAGAGAGAGAGGGAGAGAGAGAGTGTGCGCAGAGCGATAGAAAGAGACAGAGAGGGATATGGAGATGGAGAAACGTAGACAAAACGCCGGCCGGCAATGGAGGGTTTTGTGACGTCAGCGTTTGTCTTTCTTGTGCTCTCCCTCTCTCCCCTCCCTCTCTCTCTCTCGGGCAGTTTACACGTGCGTCGATGACGTCGCTATTGCCACTCTCTGCTCTTCGCATTGCTCTCTGTCTCTTTCCATGTGACGACACAGTTGGCCGACACCTGCTCGACTGCTTCAATTGAGAGCAGCTGTACATCTCAGTAGCGCCATCCCTTTCGCACTGACGTCACATCACGCAGTGCACGCGTGGGCCTCCATGCTTTTCATTTTAAACTTCTTTTCTGACGATGATGTCACAACAATGTGTGCAGCACTTTTAGAGCAGTCAAGCAGATATATGTACATGTGTGTGTAAGCAAAGGATAACGACACGTGTGCAGGTGGGTTTTTGCATGCAGCACAAAAATAGTTAGCTTTTAAATTTATTGCAGCAGGCCTTTTTTAACAGCGAACCAAACTTTTTGAGCAAGTCGGAAATGTTTTGGAGTGGACATATTCATAAATTCAAATGGAGATATTGCAAAAATTTACCATTTACCATAGAAATAAACTTTCAACACAATAATAGTTTGGTATACTTATTGGGATTCAAGGACTTTCTGTTAAATATAGCTAAAATAACTAACTAATTTGATTTTAAATAAATGTAGCTTGATTAAATAGCTCATAAAGTTAAGGGTGCTTTTATTATCTATTTGAAGATGTATTGTGTTCTTGACAAGCTTAAAAACAAAATCGTCTTAATGCGTGTTTTACTTCTGATTTTAATAAATAATTATTTTTATAGCAACAAACATATCGCATAACTAAACTGCCTTGAGAACTCAAACCAATTTAAACTAGTTCTAAAGTTATAAACGTAACAATATCTACATCAAAAAAAAATCATCTGCCATTTATAAGGAGCAAAAATCGTTAGAATGATGTTTGCATCCAAATTTAATTGCAAACAAAAAACTAAAAGCCGGCAAACATCCAAGTCCAACTAACAACCAACAACCAACCAACAAACCAAGCAGGTATTCCGAAGTTTCAGCATTTATTGCTATTTTCGCACCCGCGGCGCTGCTTGGACAGCTGCTTAGTTGATTCTCTATACTCTATTCTGTGTTCTGTGGTCTGTTCTGACCTCGACCTGTCCCGTCTTCTTATGCTCAGAGCAATATGTGTTATGTGCTGTTCGAACTTCCAAGTCTCTCGCTATATTATTTATGGACATTCAATGTGAAACACTTAGAACTAGAGAGACGACTAGCTAGACTCGGTTCGGCACGATTACGTCTTTATATACTAACAATTTTTATAGATTTGTATCAACTGATAGTTGCGTATAATTTACCAGCAGCAGCAGCAGCAGCTAAGATCACCACAATCAGACACCACTAGCCACAAAGCCAGACGACATGCACTTCGGTCAACAATTGAAAGGCAGCAACAACAACAACATGCAATTGTTAAGCCAACGGGTTTGTCAAACTGAAGACAGCTACATACTACCACATATTTAGTTAGCCATAGATCCGCTCAGCATCATCCACAGCATCAGCAATATAGCCTTATAGCTTTAGCTTTAGTTTGACTTCGGCACGGCACCTTGACAAGCCTGCACACGTCTTCAACAAATGCCACTTGGCAACTGCAACAGCAACGGCACACAAACAAAAAAAATGATGGTGCCAATGATGCTTTTTATGTTGATAATGACGATGATGATGATGATGATGATTTTGATGATTGGGGGAACGTTAAAATTGTAATTGCAATTGGAGTTGCAGTTCGCAGTGAAGGTGAAGTTTTCAGCTATGAACGATTGCATTGCATTGCATTCTAAATGTACCAAAAGGACATTTTATTCAATTTCACCACTTAAAATATCCCAAAGGAAATTTATTGTGTGGCTTATAGAATACGCATGAATTAAATTAAAAAGCTTAGAAGTTTATAAAAAACTATAACTATGCTTTGAAATAAGAAATAATCAATGGTTTACAGCTAATAATATTCAATTATTGACTGCATTCTAATGCATTAATAACTATTTGCTTGAAGCCAACAATTTGGTTGTAGTTCCGTTAGAGTTAGAATTAAACCAAGCTTAGCCCAGAAAAATAATCATGTTGCTTTATACTTTTGCTATTTGTTGTAGTTGTTGTTATACAAAAAAAAAAGGGGAGTGTAGTGTTAAATTAACATGCAGCATGATTAGTTAGTACGATCATCAATACGCAAACAACATGAAGATGTCGTGTCAAACAACAAACTTTAATAAACATAAATGCATACATTAGTACAACGTTTGTATTGGCTATAACTCTTTTGGCTGTGCCTTTTTTATTATTTTAATTAAATAAGTTAAGAATTCTTCTATAAAAAATCTAAAATAAGAATAAGAATGGCGTTGAGAACATTTAATTTAGACAGAATCTTGCGATTCTTAATTAAAATGCAATGATAAACAAAATATGATCACTTTTTCTATACTCAATACTTTGATAAACTTCTTTTGTAATCATCGATAACTGGAGTTTAACTTACACAAAATAAAGGTGTGTTTGTGTATCTTTAGTCAAAAGCAATCTTGCACACAAAATTCAACAGCAACTGGTGTCGATATAAACAGCTACCCTCAACGTTTTTGGGCTTGTATGTAAGAAGATCAAAGAACAATTACAATTCGGAATTGCTTCACATGGCGCAGGAATGCGATCATCCATAGAAAATGTCAAGACAAACGAACCCAGAAGAACTCCATACGTGCATACATATATAATTAGTCAATAGTAAAGACTTAAAAGACACCAGACACCTGAACATGTCAAGGTGATTTATTTACATGAATATATGTATATGTATAGTATTTGTAGCCGGCAGGCTAATGGGTTACTTGTAGTACTACAACTAAGTCACAACGATCTCTATTTAAGGAGACGGAGTCGAGGTCAGTAAGCAATTGTGATTGTGAATCAATGAGTGCAACTGTTGATTCGGATGACTAACCATCTCTAGCTCTAACCATCGTTGACCGTAGGTGAGCTCTAATTGTTGTTGTTTTGACTGCACAAACTCGGCTCAAACTGTGCTAACTGGGCTTCCTGCTGGCTAACACAGACATCATCATCCGACACACAGACAACAAGCAACATCGGCAAAAGTTCAAGCAACAATTGAATGCGAAAATTTATTGCAACTAGCAGCAACTGATACTCGCAACGAAACGAACCAAATCGAATTGAATCAAATACATTTGAGGTTTTTGTTTTTCTTGTTTAATTATTAAATGGCCATTCCATAATAGTAAAGCGCTGGCAATTATTAGCTGCGATATCGATCAATAATGGAGCATTGTGTGCGTGCTTTAGATGAGCACGATGAGGTTGTTCAATAAATTCAAGCAACTCTACTTCCTTATGGATTAAAACACCCAATAAATTTTAGTCCAACAGATTCGTGAAGTTCAGTTTGACGTGGTTTCGCGGATGGCACTTTTGATTTAGATAACTGGGATGCTGTCAAAAAAGGGCAAACGGAGGTTAAATAATTGATGCGATACCCTGAGTAAAACACACACACACCTTGAGCATTTCATCTGTGATCCTGGTGTGTGCCACATTTAAAACTATTGAACGCCCCGCACCTTTTTCACAGCAATTGATGGCATTGAGAACTAAGTTATCGGTGATTTGTGGACAATGTTCAATATCTATGCGATTTAGTTGGGAACATCTTTTCATTAAACTAATGAGTCCCAAGTCCGAAATACGACCACACCACGATAATCCCAATAGTTTTAATAAGGGTAAATTGTTGAAAAGCAGAAAGTGACTATCCTCCAGGACATCGTTGTCACAAAAGTGCAATTCCAATAGAGTGCTCAATTGTCCAAAGCATGTTGCATGTTGATTACTAATCTCAAATTGTCCTGTTAGATTTAGATACTCGAGCTTGTTGCCCCGCTTTTCGGCGAGAGATGAGAAAAATTCCAGATTAAGCTCATTGGTGGATGATATATAGGTCTTGAGTGTGCAACGCTTTAAGTTAACCAAATTGGCAATCATCTCGAAATGAACATCACTATTTGAGAAGGTCAAATCCTCCAGATCTAAACAACAATTGGCGATCTTCTCATATAGCGATTGATTCATAACATCAAAGCAACAACCTTCCAAGACGAGAACACGCAATTTTTTTATGGTAATGCCCAGCTCACCAGAGTTCCAGAGCAAACAATCACGTAGTACAAGTGTCTGAAGTTTGGGAAAGCCGCACAGATGTTTGCCTAATATAATTTCGATCATATTTATTTACATGTTTTGTTTAATTGACTTACCCGTATAGCAACCATTTATAAGCTCAAAATATTCGAGATTCTGGTTGTTCTCCAAATCCAAACTCAATACATCCTCAACTTCGCTGCAATGGATACTCACACGACGCAAGTTCGTCAATCTCGGCAAAAGCTGTCCATACCGGAAATCATCTGTAACATTACTAAAATGAATCGCTTCCAAGTTCTTGCAATACTCGGCAATAAATTCGACAATCAATGATTCCTTATCATTCGAAGCAGTGTTGACCAACAATATGGTTTATAAATGGTCCAGCCACTTTAAAGAATACAATTATGTCGGTCAGCGACATCTTTTCCAAATCCTGTGCCTCCAAAGTGTGATTTTTTTGAGTTCGAGCCCAGCTATCGAAAGCATTTCTAAATTTTGGTGCCACATACGCTAAACGGACTTTATCGCAGAGTCGGGGTATATAGGTGAAAATATGACGTATGATATCCTCGTGCAGGCACAGTATCGAACAATTATCCTGATTTGAATGCTGTGACAGCGTTCCAGAATCTTCAGACATACTTTTCAACTTATACACACAAAATTTTCAATGCTTCATTGTGTTAAGAATAAAAAATGAAATTGAATCCCGACAAAAATGTTAACAAATGCAAAGATATAGTACTTGATATCTATTTGTTTTTTATGCTTCCTATCGCATTTGACAGCTGCAGGCAATTTTCATTCCTCAAATCGAATCAGGTAATAAACAATTTTCTGTTTGTTTTTTTTTTTTTTTTTTGTGTTTGGCAGCAATTAAGTGCATAATTGATTGCATAAATGCATAAATCAAAGTTGAATGATCAACAATAAGCAAAAAGCGAGTATAATGAGTAAATCGGCTTTACAGTTATACATATATCATGACAAATGCTATGATAGTTAGCTGCTACTAAGTACAAGCACAATTATATATTTTATAGTATATTTTTACTACCGGATATTGTATATTTTTGAAAAGGGTAGATACAAGTTGAATGTTACCCAAAGCAAAGACCATGGAATATCAAGATGTTGGCAATTGTTAAGAAAAGCTTCGTCTCAGGGGTTTGCCTCAGAAATATTTCAAATGGTATACAGAATAACAAAAGCAGTAAGCCATAAGTGTGAGGGAGCGCGATAGCGAATAGCATGTGCAGCCGTTTTTGTTTCAGTTGCCCTTGCACTCAGCGGCCCGTCAAGTGTACCACAAGCGGCAGGCCAGCGGCAACCAAGAACGGTAAAAATTTGTCACTGTATGTGTGCGTGTGTTTCACTTCTTGCTGGGCCGCTTGTCTAGAATTTTGCTATTTTTCATATTTTGGTTTTTTCTGTGTCGGCAAATGACATCGACAAGTTCACTACTGAATACACTTTCGAAATTTGTGTGCATCGCTGCATAAATTGCGATGGCATAATTTGTGTCTAGTGTCATAGAATTAGAAAAAGGAAAGAGTATGAATGACCAGCAATTGCTAAACTGAAATTTGACTGTTTGTGTACATCTATGCATATTCAGCACCCTTAAATGTTAGTGTGGCAATTGTATATCGTTTATTGACCCGTCTCAGCTACATATATATATATATATAATTTGACCATTTATGAAAAAGTTAGAGATTTCGATCATGAAAATATTTGAAAAGTTTAAATTAAGCTATATACTTGTCTTTTGAAAGTGTATTGAAAAGTTAAAAGAAAAATTTTTATACATTGCAGCAATTTAAATTATTTCTATAACTGTATTTTATAAAAGGTGATTTAATAACAGGGTGATCAATGTAATAAAGAAAATGCAGAATGCACTCACCGTTAGCAGCAACAACACAGATACAGTTCGATGCAAGAGCTCTCTCAATCTCTCTCTCTCTCTTTTTTTCACTGAGCACTTTCACAAAAACAAAAAGCACACACAACAATAATTAAATGAGATTCTCTCATCTTCCTTTTCTATATACATATGTATGTATAATATTTTATTCTATTTTCACTACATTTCACACACAAGAAAAAAATAATAAGAATAAAGTAATGTAATTAATACCATCTTCAATGCTTCGCTTATTATGATGATTTTCAGCGCGCTAAACTCAACAACAACACACTCGTGTGAGCGCAGTTATCCTCTCTCTTGAACTTTTTTCGCGACCCGCTAAAGCAGCAACAAATTGGCGCGCGTTTCTCAATTTTCATTTGCTTAAAAACACTTTAAAAAGCAATTACACGGCGATTCTATAATGTTATAAACACTTTGCGTACGTTCAGTGCGTTATGTAAACACAATTTGACTATTAATATAGGGCGTATCAATTTTAATTTAATAAATAAACGGACGATAAGCTTCCAGCGATTTAGAGACGCGCAAAGTTCCAGGCTTACTGCCATTGTGAGTAAAGAGGAACAAGTGGAATTGTGGACTTTTGGAAGGTAACGATCGCTCTCTGCAGTTAGAGCAGGATAGTCCTTTTTACATAAACATATCTCTATTCGCGATGTTGATGTACATTCGTGTGCAGCAACAACTAAATAGACAAGCATTTTTGTTTTTGCATGTATGTATTTTACTATTGCCAGTGTTCTTGCTTGAAATATGTATATTGTTCAAAAGATTACAAATAAAAAAAAACTTTTAATGAACAAGTTAAAAATAATTTTGCACATATTTGCTTTAAATTAAATGCCGTTCTTTATTGAACAAACATAATACTGTACTGAGACCATTAAAGATAGCAAATCGTAGCTTTCATTTCACTCATTTAAAGGTGCTGCAAATGCATAGATGTACACACGTACAGTCGAATTTCAGTTTCGCAATCGCTGGTCATTCATTCTCTTTAAAATTTTTAATTCTATGACACTTGCCAACGATCAGCAGAAATGTAAATAACGCACATGCACTCAAATACTAACAAATTTTTACCGTTTTTGGTTGCCGCTGGCCTGCCGCTTGTTGTACACTTGACGGGCCGCTGAGTGCAAAGGCAACTGAAACAAAAACGCTATCGCGCTCCCTTAACAATTGCAACATCTTGATATTCCACGGTCTTTGCCCAAAGTAAATTGTGATATGTCATGCCAAACAATTTTTTTTTTCAGATATATTTAATAACATTTAAATGCTATATATAGTTGATTATTCTGTCCTTCTTTGATTATTGAATTTTTGATAGTGAAATTGATAATATAATTTTGTGAATATTCGTGCTGTTTTTTTGTTTAAACATATATATATATAAATATATATATTATTATACTGTTCTTTTTAGTTATATTACACACACACATTTACATATAAGCACACACTATTAAATCCAATGGGTCAACTGCATGGTGCCATCGTGTGTTTTTTGTGTATCCATAACGCTCATTTGACGCACCAAGCGTTTCATTGAACTGCGATGTGGACGACCGGTACTTCCACTACTTCCACCAATCTCCAGCGGTGTACTCTCATCAACAATGCGTGGATTCTGCCGTTGACCGCGACTGTCTCTGAGCTCCAGCTCCAGCTCTACCTCAGAGGCGGTGTTCGAGGAACCACCCAAAACATCCAAATTCTCATAAGAAGCTGGAGGAGATTGGGCATCGCTGCAAGCATAGAATGCATTAACGAATTTCCTAGGAGTCATGCAGTCTAGTTTTGCTTACGGTTGCGGCTTACAGCGAAAGCAATCCTTAAGTTGCCAATTCTTGCCAAACTCCTCGCCTTCCTCAATGGTTTGAGGCAGACGATGGTGCAAAGTTTCTGGCAAACGTAAGCCGGTCATGCCACCTAACATGGAAACAAAGCCCATAATCACAAGAGGTAATTTAAGATTCTCTTTGCCCAGATAGGTAACAAATGGTATCACAATCAATCCCAATCCACCTATGTAGCTAGAGGCACCAATGCCAATGCCTCGAACTTGCGTCGGATAAAGTTCGCCAGCAAAAGGATAAATGATTAAAAAGGAAGCCGACAGCAAAGCCTTGGATATAAGATATAAAATCAATGTCTCTTCTACTGCATCATCAGGCAGCATTACAGTTATGATACAAGCAACGCCGCTGGCATGAATTAAAAGAGAAAAGTATTAAAAAAAATTTGAAGAAAAACCACATTATAATTACCCCAATATCATGGATAAGCTGAGTGGCCAACGACGACCCCAAGTGTCCATAAAATACCAACAGCAAAGATAACTTGGCAGCTCCACGACAGCCGATAAAAAGAAGCTAACATACTGATTAGTGCCCAGTGATGGACCATAATAGCTGAGTCCCAAATAGACCGTCTCATTGGCAAACCAACTGAGTGTTATCAAGATTGTCTTTAATCGCATGTTGGGCGTACGACACAGATCCATGAGACCCACATTGGCCACCTTCTTCTTTTGCTTCCTCTTTTTGTCCCGATTGATTTGCGCCTCCAGCTTACAGTGCACTGCCTCCGGAAACTGTCGCCCATTGACGCGTGCCATGCGTTCTAGAATTTTTAACGCTTCCTCCAAACGACCACGCATTAACAGCCAGCGAGGCGATTCTGGCATAATAAATATGTACAGGAAATACAAATAAAATGGACACGATGTGTAGTAGGATAGTCGCACCCAATCCCGTTCCAAATAGCACACCAACGACAGCAACATAATGCTCGAAGTATAGAACGTACAGGTCATTACGGTCACAAATGAACGATACTTTTCACCAACTAGTTCCAAAGCTACGGAATACAAGAGCGTTAAAACATTTTTAATTTCAATCAGTGTATATACTCACAAATAATAAAGGGTATTTGATATACAGCCGGTATAGTTAGTCCAACGATCACACGACTGCCAGCCCATGACCAGAAATCGGTGCTCAACGATGTCATTAAACTGCCTGCCAATAATGTGGCCAGGCAAGTGAAATAGGAGAGTCTGCGTCCAGCTCTATCATTTAGCAATCCAAAGAGATAAACACCCACGGGTCCACCAGTATTGAGGGCAGCAAGTCCAATCGTTGGATATATGTCTTGATCGCACACTAAATCGAACTGTTAATGGAATCAACAGTTGAGTTAGATGAAACATATTCAATGGGTTGAAGCAGTATATGACGTGATGGGACGAGGAAATGATGTTCAAAGAGCTTCTCTAAATGAGGCTTAATGTCGATTCAACTGAAGCTTTTAATCACATCGATCACAATCGACGACCAGACACTGCTCGTATTGTACTCCCAGCCTTGACTGCACTTGACAACAGGCCAGCTGCTATTGGGCTCCAGCAATGTGACATCATTTCCAGCGCTGTCAACAATAGTATCCAAAGATTCAAGCAGCTGTGTCCAATTGACACCGTACATAAAGCATTTACTATAGGCCAGCTCATCGTTTTCCTAAGACAAAACAAAAAAAAAACAGGCATGGGTAATATTTAGAAATATATTTTATGTATATAAATAACTTTTTACCTGTTCCTTGGGTATGGACAAATACTTGCGCTGCATAAGATCCATGTCTAGCAGCTCGGGAACATGGCACCAATAGTCGTTGGGTGTGTCGGCCATAAAGAGTTGATTGAAGGCACAAAATCCACATGGTATACAAGCTGGAAGACAAATACCAAAGACGAGCAGCTTCTGATATTTACCAAATTCACCAATGACAGGCAGCAGATCATCCAAATCGAAGGCTTCCTAAAAAGCGTAACAAATAAAAGTAAACATCTTTTTGAACATTTCCCTTTAGATTACTCACATCCACAGATTGTTGCGTTTCGGGCTTGTTTCGTTGTCGCAACTCCGATAGCTCATCATATTCATCTTCACTATCAACAATTTGGCTTGTCATTTAATCGCGATTCGCTAAGTTTCCGATTTTAACATACAATGTTTATGAACAAAATTTTTTGCACACTTTCAGCGGAAGCCACAAAACTGCAAAAAATGCAGTTAAGAAGGGTTGCAACCCTTGATTAAAATACAAAGCTAGAGGGCGCTTTTTTACGTTTTCAAGTTTTTGGTTTTTTATTTTTTGTTTTTTAATTTATTTGTTAGTTCCAAGTTAGTTTTAATAAGTTTGAACTAAAGTACATATTTTCAAATTGTACACACATGTATGTATAATTTTTATGTTCGGTATCTAAGCCTCAATTACAATAACTTCGATGGCTCTGATTTAAGGAATAGATAAAAAGGTCAAAGTACTTCAAATTACAAGCCAGTACATTATATGCAGGAAGTCTGGGTTTCAAACTAAAACATAATAATAATAATAATTATTGCGGTACCTATTTATGATTATTATTTAGTTTTTGTGTTGTTTTTTTGTATTGGAAATGTATATATGCATATCGCGAATTGGACGTTTAATTGAAAGATTAAATTTCTTGCCAAAAAATTTAATAGATTGCTTTTTAAACATGACAATTACACCGTTGATTTTCACCCATTCTCATACTTTCTGATTTTTTCTTTTTTCACTTAACATTATTGCGCGCATCGGTACAACTACATACTCATATATATATATTGAATATATATGTAAATATACATACATATTTATATAGGTTAATAGGTTCATTATAATAAACAGAAAACCGGCTGCATCACGCACAGAGCAGAAATCACACACATTAGGCTTAAGTGTAAATTGTGGCTACACATACAAAACACACTGGCGATCATACACACGCACACACACACACACACACACGCAGACGCATACACATACACACGTGATGCATATGTTGAGCCTAATCCACCTTGACAACGCTATAAATTTTCCGCATGAACCAGAAGCATGCAAAGAATCCAATTGTTCCGGTTAGCAAGAAGAACAGGAATACCATAATGGCCGTATATCCAAAGTAGAGGAACGTCGATGCACTGTCCTTAATCGATAGCTTTGTGACAAAGTAGTGGCAACAGTAAATAAATAAATAAACGGCTGTAAAGCCCGATGTAAGAAATGATCGCCACCACCAATGATAGTCCTCCGCACATAGATGGAAATAACATAGCAAGATCGTTGTCTCCGAGCATGTGATTATCAGTATGAGGAATACGAGAAACAGGAATCCAAACATATAGTACATCTGATTTGACCACAGCGAACTCAGTATAAAGAACAGCTGGATAAAGATGCAGCCAAACGGTAAAACGCCGCCCATAACAATGCCGGGAATCGGTTGGGTATAGATGGACTGATCGGGTATCTGACGTGGTATTTGATTGGTACGCACCGGATGCTCCAAAGCCTGCAAAACATCAAAGAAATTTAAGCCAAACTGAATATTTTAATATATATATTAATTGACTTACGCGCTTGCGGAAACCAAAGTAGGCACCAACAAAGGTCAAGGGCACGGAAACACCAAACCACAGAGCCAACAGGGCAATGAGTGTGCTAAATGGCACAGCGCCCGAACTGCTCTCACCCCAAAGCACTAGATTCATCACGAAGAACAAAGAAAAGACGACTCTACATAACACAAGAATTAAAAAATAATAAGTAATATAATTCATTTAAGAACTATTTATATTTAGATATTAACTCACCCGGGGCATACAATCGAAGTAAGGATGACGTTGCTCTTCCATTTGACACCACCAAAGCTCTTGTAGATTCTTGCCGAAACATAACCAGCGGGCGTTCCCAGCGACACAAACAACACCATGGAGCATGTCATCAAAGCGCCACGATTTGCGGGCGATAAGAAACCAAGACAGGCAAATGCCAAGGTTACCATGGACATAACCAACACCTGGACACCAGAGCCAAGAAACACCGACAATAGCATTCCCTTGCGTGGCGGACGAAAAACATCACCGTGCACCAGCTTCCAACCGAATTCCTCTTGTGCATCCTCTCCACTGTCCATTTGATTATACCTTGCAATATCTTTATGCAGTGTGCGTAACATAATCATTGCCACCATGCCACTCAGGAAGAGTACAATGACCAGCGAATTTAGAATCGAAAACCATTGAATATTCGTATGCGGCATTGATTCCAAAATGTAATCCCAACGAGACGACCATTTCACAGCATTGTTTTTAACGAATTTCACGCTGTACGTGTAAATTATTGACTGGGTTTCGCCACTCTTGAGTGAACTCTCACGTATGGCCAGCGGCTCAGTG
This sequence comes from Scaptomyza montana, assembly GCA_018904305.1. Taxonomy (NCBI): domain Eukaryota; kingdom Metazoa; phylum Arthropoda; class Insecta; order Diptera; family Drosophilidae; genus Scaptomyza; species Scaptomyza montana. The sequence continues at coordinate 5,800,798 of JAEIGR010000004.1, forward strand.
CCCAAACAGTTTGGCTTCTTGGGATCGAGATGATTCAAGGACTTGGGTGTCACTTTTACAGATATGATGCGACCACTGCTGCCGCCAAAGCCCATGCCCCAATCCTCTTGAGCGCCACTATGATACGTTATCTCCAGATCCACATGATTAAATGGATAATAGTGCAGTGGACGATTGTATATCGAATTGATGGGGCAACCCTCGCCGTCGGTGCGTACCAAGCAACCCATTGGGAAGCCAGTGCTGCAATACTGCTTACCCGTCTCCAGCTGATAACACCAGGTAACAGGCATATTATCCACAATCCAATGATGCTGATAATTGAGACTGATGCCCTTCTTAAGCACCATCATTCTTTGATCGCTGGAACCAACGCCGCCAGTATAATTTTTTGTACAAGCCTTTAAAATAATACAAAAAAATATATATAATTCGTCTCCCTATTGACATTAAGTGCATGGTTAATAACTTACCACTTTGCATTCCACATCCTCCAAAAACTCTATGTGGTAGGGACCCGGACGTATACGCTCGCCAAATACAACTTGTCCAATATTCTCAACCGGCGAGTTTTCCTCTTTTCCCAGACAGAAATCAAAATGATGATACTCATAGGGTATTACAGATTCCTCAGTATTCAAACGGTTAACGTACAGAATAACATCCGACTAAAACACATAAATGGAAATTAATATGTTTGTATGTTATTTTTAAATTGCAGAAAAAAAGTTGTACGATAAACGATTTCTCCCAAGTTTAGTGTAACTTTTTTGCAAATGCTTTTATTTGATATTTGTTTAGAAAGCACGAATTTTTTTATATCAATTACAAAATATAATCCCAAATATGGATGCAATTACTACTTGTTAAAAGTTTTGTAACGCAATTAGTTTCGCAGCCAAACTACTAATATATGAACTGCTAAGCCAATCTATGCATTGCATATGTTTTTATATCGCATAATGTTATGCATGATTCATAACATTATAACTTATGATTGATAGTACACAAAATGAGCTCAAGATAAAAATGAGACAAGTAACACTTGTAATATATCAAACAATAGATACAGTTTAAAAAATCTAAAAAATACGCTCTGTCATAACATCGAACTAAAACGTTAAAAAATAAATTCTGCTATGATATAAGTTAGCTGAACAATTGTGAGAGGCCGAATGGAATTTAAGCCAGGTTTACCATCCTATCAAACTAATAACAAAGCGCAACAAAACTTAAAAAAAAGAAATTTTTAAGGAACAGTTTAAATTTTTAAATAATTAAAGAAAAGCTATATCATGAAAACCAGAGCTGATACGAGACAAAAGGATTTCGGATTTAATTTCAGCGCACCCACATTAACTAGAGTCGGTTGATAAATTCAAAGAATCAAAATAAGTGTTGACCTGCGTAATAGATCTTTAATGCCAACTGAGCTAACAAACTCCCACAAGTACATACATAAGTACATAAACACTGAGTAGTTTTAAGCAAAACGATATACGTCAGCACTCGCCACCTACACAACATACCACAAAGCAATATCACCAATCAGGCAGGCAAGGCGCTTATCACTGTTTCCGTTTGTGGAACACACATACATACCTTGCAAGTAGTTGACACATCCGATTTCTTGCAAAAGTTAACCGGCGCAAGGCCAGGTAGATAAAAAGCTTCGCAGGTACCCAAAAATAGTATTATCAGCCCCAAGAAGGTGCAACTGCACCGTACAGCTATCATTATTCTTGGTCGATTGACAACAAAAGCAGGAGTCGCAATTACAATCCCAATCAGGTGGATTGGCAGACAGCAGAGAACACAATGTAACACCCGTTTACGAATTGTTAGCTAGACGCGGGGCGTAACCGCTGAATCCTCGAAGATGTCTGTTTGAGCCTCAGTCGCAGTTAAATTTTTGGGTTCTTGTTTCGTTTTTCCTTCGGCTTATTTCTGACTGACAAACGTCAGCACTGTGCAATTGCAAAAACGGCGTTGCCACCTAACGCGGCTGCCAACCTGCAAGAAATGCAATGGGGCTGCTACCATATATATATTTAAGTGGCCAGAAAAATTTCATTTCAGAGTGTTAGACATACACAAATAACTATAGTAAAATTTATATAATTTACCTACTTTTGTATTGGGTGCTTAGTTATTAATATTTTTGGGTGACGCGTTTCAACTTCAAACGCAACTGGCTTCTATGACTAAGTTCTGGGTTGCCACCGTGCAAAAAGATCGACGCTCAGCAATTTTCCATGTGGGGTCGAGTATTATTCAGAACCGGCCTGTTTCTCATTCTTTTTCAATTCACGTTTTATTGGACACAAAAATTCTTGTTCCACGTTGATCACAACTAGTGAACATTACATTAATAATTTAAACAAAAGTTGCCCTCGTCCCGCGTTTTTTGACAGTTCGCATAGGCAAAATCGAAATAGCAACACAGCATCAGCAAACGCGCAGACAAAGGGGTAACAGAGACACGCACTGTAAGTTAAAAAAAAGCGAAAAAATCAATTTTAGGACGACGCAAATATTCGAATGTTGTTGTACGCCGCGTTTTTAATCATTAAAGCAAAAGGAGTTAAACTTTTTGAGCTGAAGGTCTTAGTCGCCGTCGCTATTTTAGTCAAAGCGGATACATATATAGTTTAATCATTATTGTGCTAGCTCGATATTAATAATAAAATAATAATTCCGCTTGTTATTCAAACATTTTGCAGCTGCTCGGTATTGTCTATATATATTTACGCATACATACAAACACACAATAGAAAGCTAAGCGATTACGAAAAACTTCCACACATTCGCGCCTTTAAGAGCTACGACATTTACAAGAAACCGAAAGTAAGAGAAGCGCAAAAATGACTTCAGACATAACAAGGCAATTAATTGCTATTTTGGAGAAGACAGTCTCACCAGGTGAGTGATTTAATAAATCCTTTTAAATTTGCATATACATTCGATGCGATACCTATAAAAAGCATTAAGAGTAAAATTGCTCAGGGCCAGCCAAAAAGCCATTTTGTTATAGGCTTCGATGCTTCGCAACGTCGGCGTCGACTTTGACGTTTGTATGTATGTATGTATGTTACGCAGGGTTGCAATTGAGCATAAGCGTATGTTTGGTTGCTACACACACAACAATCGCATACCTACATATGCATAGCAATATTCATTTGTACATACAAATATGAAAAATTGAGCGCAAACATGCATCCATACATACATTAAATAGCAAAAACTCGGATTTAGGACTTATTAAACATAACCTCAATTTATTTTTTGCTCGCAGACAAAAATGAGCTGCTATCCGCGAAAAACTACCTGGAGCAGGCAGCCGCCAGCAATCTGCCAGAATTCCTTAAAGCACTCTCGAAAATTCTGGTGGATACAACAAATAGCGACGTAGCGCGCATGGCTGCTGGTCTTCAATTAAAAAATCACTTAACAAGCAAGGATGAAACTATTAGCCAACAGTACCAGGAGCGGTGGCACCAGTTTCCCGAGGAGACTAGAGAGCTCATCAAAAACAATGTAAATATAATGCTTCTTACTTCGAGTGGAACGTTTATCTTAATTTGCCATTTCTCATTTAATTTTTTAACTAGATACTTTCTGCTTTGGGCACTGAGGATACGCGACCCTCGAGCGCAGCACAGTGCGTTGCCTACGTTGCCGTCATTGAATTGCCAATCAATCGGTGGGGCATACTTATCCAGACCCTGGTGAACAAAGTCGTAAGCGATGGTTCCAGCGAAATGCACCGCAAATCGGCGCTAGAGGCTATTGGTTACATTTGCCAGGATATACGATATGGCGTTCTTGAAAATCAGTCCAATCAGATTCTTACGGCTATTATACATGGAATGCGTAAACAGGAGCCCAGCAATCATGTGAGATTAGCAGCTACGACATCGCTGCACAACTCACTTGAGTTCACCAAAGCCAATTTTGAGAAAGATATGGAGCGAAACTTCATCATGGAGGTCGTATGCGAGGCAACGCAGTGCACGGACGCACAGATTTGTGTTGCTGCCTTGCAGTGCCTTGTGAAGATCATGTCACTCTACTATCAATTTATGGAACCCTACATGGCTCAGGCACTGTTCCCAATTACACTGGAGGCCATGAAGTCAGAAAATGACTCCATTGCCCTGCAGGGCATTGAGTTTTGGTCTAATGTAAGCGATGAGGAAATCGATCTATCCATAGAGAGCCAGGAAGCAACAGATCAAGGGCGGCCGCCGCAACGTGTCTCCAAACATTATGCGCGTGGTGCACTTCAGTTCTTGACACCTGTGCTTGTTGAAAAATTAACCAAACAGGACGAGTGTGATGATGAAGACAGCTGGAGTCCGTCGAAAGCGTCATCAGTTTGTCTAATGCTTTTGGCCACCTGCTGCGAGGACGAAATTGTGCCGCATGTTTTACCATTCATTAAGGACAACATTGAATCGCCCAATTGGCGGTATCGCGATGCCGCCGTCATGACTTTTGGCTCAGTGCTCAATGGCCTGGAAACGAACACGCTCAAACCACTTGTAGAGCAAGCAATGCCCACTTTAATCCGACTCATGTACGACTCCAGCGTCATTGTACGCGACACTACGGCATGGACCTTTGGACGTATATGCGATGTGAGTAAAGATTTCAAACTCGTTTAATCACATTTATATGTAAAATAAAACTCACCTCTTAATAAATATTTCAGATTATCCCTGAAGCAGCCATCAACAAGACATATTTGCAAACATTGCTTGAGTGCTTTGTCAAGAGTTTAAAATCGGAGCCTCGTGTGGCAGCTAATGTATGTTGGGCGTTCATAGGACTATCGGACGCCGCCTATGAAGCTGCCATTGTCAGCGAGGGCGAAACACCGCTGACATATGCACTATCGCCATACTTTGAATTTATAATCACACAACTGTTGGAAGCCACTGATCGATCGGACGGTTCCCAGGCTAATTTGCGTAGTGCTGCGTACGAAGCATTAATGGATATGATTAAGAATTCGCCACTGGATTGTTATCTGGTCGTGCAGCGCACAACTATTGTCATCTTGGAGCGTCTTAATCAAGTTATGCAAATGGAATCGCATATCAGCAACCACAGCGATCGCCATCAATTTAATGACCTGCAGTCCCTGCTCTGCGCCACACTCCAGAGTGTGCTGCGAAAGGTGCGTGAGGAGGATGCTCCGCAAATATCGGACGCTATCATGACTGCCTTGCTGACCATGTTTAGCTCCAGTGCCGGAAAGTCGGGTGGAGTTCAAGAGGATGCCTTTTTGGCTGTTTCAACACTGGTCGAGCTCCTTGGATTCCAGTTTGTCAAATACATGCCGGCCTTCAAAGATTTTCTTATTATGGGACTTAAGAATCATCAGGAATACCAGGTTTGCTGTGCAGCCGTTGGACTAACTGGTGACATTTGTCGCGCTCTGAAACACTTGATGGTGCCGTACTGCGATGAGATTATGTCCGTACTAATGAATGATCTTGCTGAGCCGAACCTACATCGCAGTGTAAAGCCACAAATTCTGTCTGCCTTTGGTGATATGGCTCTAAGTATTGGCAGCGAGTTTCTTAAGTATTTAAATGTCGTTTTGGACATGTTGCGCGCTGCTTCCAATTTGCAGGTAAGAAAAATCACAAAGTGAAATCATTAAATACCATTTATAACACTATATTAACCACAGGTGGATAACACAACCTTCGACATGAGCGAATATATCAATGAATTGCGTGAGAGTGTTCTGGAAGCCTACACCGGTATCATTCAGGGTCTTAAGGGCGTCGATCAGACGACCAATCAGGATGTATTCCATATGGAGCCACATCTTATGCACATTATTAACTTCATCAAGCGCATTGCGCAAGAGGGTGAGGTCTCCGATTCAATGATGGCCAGTGCCGCTGGCTTCATTGGTGACTTATGCACCTCGTTCGGACCACGTCTTTATCCATTGTTGGATGATGTGATCATTACACAATTCCTTTCCGAAGGCAAGCGCTCCAAAGGTCAGCGTACAAAAATGCTGTGTACTTGGGCTGCCAAGGAGATCAAGAAGATGAACAGCCAGGTCACTGCCCAGTAAATTGGGTTGACAATTTAGTTATGTATGTACGCAGCCAAACTGGTGAGTAGAGTGTTGTGATTTAAACAAAAATCATAGCATTTGAATTTAAATTAGTTATTTACACATCTTCTTACAGTTCAGTCCGAATTCGAAAATTCCTACCTGCTGTTTGTTTGTCCGATTTATTGTTGCTGTGCGACGCCTAAAGTTTAAGACAATTGTGTTAATACATATAATAATAGTAAGTCCAAATTCTGCTACAATGATTATAATATTTATATTGTTATATTTTTGTGTGCGCTCATTAGAACATTTTTTGATAATTCCTTAGAAGCTTAATCAAAGTCCAATAACTATAAGCACCATGACAACTTTATTGTTTAAACAGCCTGCTAGCACAACATTTCCGATTATGACTCTAGAAACCGATTTTACACATTTAAAAAAACAAAGTGCAAAACTAATTGTTATCCCAAACTATGTCTGTCTCTATTGATTTGTTAATTATAAGTCAAAAGTCGGTAGCAAAAACAAAAAAAAAAAAAAACGTTAAATACATAGAAAATTGGATCAAATTGGCTGCAAAGTATATCTTAAGATTTAACAATGTAAAATCTTCCATTACAAAAAAAAAAAAAAAAAAAAAAAAAAAGAACTCAAAGCGTGTTCTTAAGTGAAAGTGAAACTCTTAGTTTTATTAATTATATACATATAATAAAACTAAGAGTTGCACTTACTCATGTATGCTTGTGTATGTATGCTTTTGCGTGTGTGTAGTATGTGTATTTGGATGTGTGCGAATATATGTATGAAAACTTGTGATTCTTTGAATGAAAGTCTGAAATCCCGATTGCGGGTTGTGTTGTGTGACTGCCAATCAGCCCAAAACAAATTTCCAATAAATATCCTTATTGATTACCAAATCTCCACGTCTATATCAATAGTGTGAATCTTCAAGTATGTGGATGTCAGAACTGAAACTAAATGGTTTGTGATTTTGAAGTGTTATGAAAGAGAGAAAATAACCTAATCTCTCCTCATAACCAACTTCAAATGCGCGCGTGTATGGGCGTGTGTTGTGTGATATTACTAAATGTAAGTTTTTTCTAGTGATCAGTAACTGCAACTGAAATATGTATGATACGAATGACTTAGTTGTAAGCAAATTTAAAGTAAACAACGGCACAAGAAACCAAACTTTAACTAATAAAGGCAAAAAACAAAACGGAAAAAAAGATTTTAAACGGACGCCAAATCGAATTGGCAATTGCAGAAACGAAAAGAAAACACTGATAAGAAATCAAATAAGGACAACAACATATATTTAAGTAAACAAGTTTTGTAAAACAATGATTTTTTTATATACATACATACATTAATTAGTAGATCACATTAATTTCAAATTCAGATAATGGCGCTTACTTTGCAAATCGTTTTAAATGACAAAAAATAGTAATAAAAAATACAAAAATGTAAAACAAAACGAATACAGTAACAACCGAACAACTACCTGCAGCGTCTTATCGTATTGTACTCGTATTTATACATCATAGTTAAACAAACAAACAAATACTAATACCACTACTAAACTAACGGAAACGGACCAGGGTAACACTACAGTACTTCACCTAACATACTATTTAATTAGTTAATTACATAGACATATAAAGACAACACTCATAGGACTGTTTAGGACTTGACGTTTGTTAATTAACAATAAAAACTTTGTATTGGTTTTTAAATTTTCTTCACACAGGTAAATGCACACCAGTGTTGCCAACGATAAAAAAAGTTAAGCTTAACAAATTTATAAAAGAAATAATGATTGCAATTGGGTGCATTAAAAACAATATTTTGACAATGTAAAATCCCAACAGGGACATGTTTTTCCACTAGCAAGCTTTTGATACAACTTAATCTAGCTGTAAACCCACCAAAATGGCAACACTGATACACACATAAATACATACAATTACCTATACATATACATTAAACGTACCCAAAAAGCCAAACGAAAAGTATGTTAAATTCAAAACGAAAACCCGTTTAAAATCTTTTGACAATTATTTGCAAAATAAAAATGCAAAGCAGATTTAACAAAAAATATACAATATTCTCGGAACTGACCGGGACTTTAGTTTAAGTGGCAAGTGTGTCTAACAGAATGAATTAAATTGTTACATTAATCATTTGTACGACTCATACCATGTTTATTATTTTTGTTTTTCAATTGGTATTGATATTAGACTTGGTCTACATATTACACAGCCGTCCGACAAATCTGTTTTCTATTTTCTTTTTCAAAAATTTGCATTTATAAATTGATTGATTTCTTTGAACTTTCAACTACATATATTTAAATTTATGCTTTTTAACTATACACACAATTCAAATTGCCAAAATATATTAGGATAATATTACTACATACTAGTTTTAAACGGTATTACTACTGATGACGGAAAAATGTTGGTGTATGATATATATATGTATGTCTGCCGCTTCAATGCCGGATAATGTGAGAGCTTGACGTCAATCGGAACTTGGATGGTTATGGCTGTGCTATGCGAACGTAAGTTGCATAAATGTTTTAATCAAATATTGAATATATTAATTTATAGGTAGTTAAGAACCATTTCTTATAACGATAAACTTAAAACTGATGTTTAATTCCTTTTACAAATCTTTATTTTGCACACTTTTGTAGGTGTATTTTGGTGAATGATTCGTGATGAAGGATGAAACTTGTGCTTGTGTAATGATGATGATGATGATGAATCCTGATGACAATGGATGTGTTGAATATTAGTATATATATTTATATTAATATGCGTGACTGCGTGTCTGAGAAACCTGTTTAAAGGCTCAACCTGCACAAATTTACGATATGTAGATGAATATTATTAACGAAGTCTGCTGCATATGAAGCCCACTATGTATATTTGAGTGTGCGAGACTAGACTATGACTGATATATATGCTGTGTGTGAGTGCGTGTTTGTAACTATCATTCCAGGCTCTCAAATTAGTTTTTAAGTAAAAAATAAAATGTATAATCATATGGTCGATCTGCTTTAGCCGTTGTATGTCCAATTAGTCTATAAGTAGCTATGTAATCGGTTTCAACCGATATCTATGAGTGTTTAGGTTTATAAGGTTTTATTTTTGTGTGTGTGATTTTATAGATATATGTATATGCTTGTGTGTGTGTGTGTGTTTGGTGTGAATCGTTGTTAAAAGCACCACGCGCAGCAGAGCAAATTGTAAGGAAAAATTAAAAATATTTTTTGTAAGAATGTAAAAAAAAATAATACAATTGTTAGTGTAAACATTTACAAGAAAACAAAACAAAACATAACAAAGAGGAAGAAAAGCCCCAAACGAGACAAGGAAAGTGAACGAAAACAAATTGAAAACGTAACAAATGGTACTGATTTTATACTGAGAACTGAGACTTATACAATACTACATACATAATTACTTACAGTTACATAAGGACTATCATTAATTACTTTACGCTGGACGTACGAAAACTAACTAACTAACGGAAAAATAGTAAAATTTACACAGCATACATATAACTTAAAAATATATAATATAATACAAAAAAACCAACGCATCACATGTGTATGGTGCATTAATATATAAATGTATGCACACACATTTACACTGACATACATGAACATACATATATATTATACATACATGAATGAATGCATATTTACAAATATACATAAATATATATATATTAATAAAATTGGTAACGCTGACGCGCGGTGCTTTAGCCCAAATAAACAAATGAGTTTAAACCATAAATGTTGTGTGTATCAAAAGCGTGTAAAAATTGTATGCGTGATTAAAAAAAACATAAAAGGGTGCTTCAGAGTTGTGTGAGTGATGAATGCAATCTGAAATTAAAACATTATGTTTAACAATCGATTTTAAGTTGGTTTTTTAACAAAATTTGATGCCTAACCCGAAATTTAATTCCTTTACATATTAATTTGTAGTGTTGCTCTTACAACTAAGCTAAACACATGTATGTTTAAAGTGTGGCCTAAATGTTTATAAAATGTATGACTGATAGTTTGTACGTGATGAATATAAAAATTGTAATTGTATCTGTGTGCAAGAGATAGAATAAAAGTATTTTGAATGCAAGCAAACAATATCAAGTCTTTTATTTCCATTACTACAGCTTGGGTGTAAGAGGCAAAGTCAAAACTCCATCCTCTTGCAGTTGATGCAATTGTTCCGGTTTCAGGTTTAGTTCATCGAGCAAGGACTTCTCGTCACTTTTTCGTATTTTTCCAGGTGTACGGCTTAAGCGTGGCGCAGGACGTGGCACCCAGACGTCTGCGATACGCTCAAACGATTCCCGTTTAGCGTTGTGTTCATGATCAAGCACTTTTTGCCACTCTACAACAGGATAGACACAAGCGTCCACATCTTCAAATAATGCTGACCATTCAGCTTGTGTTTTTGTTAGAAATATATCCGTTAATAGCTGTCTGCCTTGAACTTGAGCCTCCTCTCCATATTGCGACAAATCTGAAGGCAATTGCAAGCGTTCCTTTACAAGCTCAAAGAATTGTGGCTCCAATGCAGCCACAGACATATAAAGTCCGTCTTTTGTTTTGTATGTATCATAGAAATAAGCACCACCATCAAGTAGATTGACTCCACGTTTCTGCCTCTCACTCCAAATATGGCTGTTTCTTGACATGAATAACCAACTGGCCACATAGGCGGCGCCGTCTACCATAGCTGCATCTACCACCTGACCACAACCGGACTTGTAGCGTTCCAGCAATGCCAGACATATGCCCATTGCGCACATAACGCTTCCACCAGCAAAATCAGCAAGAATATTGATTGGCGGTGTTGGCTTCTCGTTCTCGCGGCCCAGCATTGAAAGCACACCAGAAACTGCAGCATAGTTAAGATCGTGGCCAGCACGAGCTGCCAAGCGACCTTGCTGTCCAAAGCCCGTAAGTCGGGCGTAAATTAAGCGTGGATTCTCAGTGCACAGCTGTTCGGGGCCCAAATTAAGTTTTTCCATGACTCCGGGACGGAATGGCTCCACAATAACATCATATTTTTTGGCTAGCTGCTGCACGAGCCGTTGACCCTCTGTTTTCTTTAGATCGACGGCCAGAGTGCGTTTGCCATGGCGCAGCACATCTAGGGAATTATCCAGCACCTGTTGAAAAGATCGCAACTGTTAATATCTTTTGCAAGCAATTTTTTTTATTAATATTTTTATGTATTTTTACCCTGTCAATACGTGTTACACTCGCGCCAAAATCGGCAAGAATTTTGCCACATAATGGACCAGGTGCCAAACCCACAAATTCTAAAACTTTAACTCCACTTAATGGCATTGGATGATGTTTGAAATAAAGCAACAAGGTGCCCTTTGGCCATCAGCGCTAACGCAAAGTTTATATTGCATTTGAATGTATGTATGTATGTATGTTATTTATCAATTAACAGACAGTATTTAAATACCAAGCACAGTATAAGCTGGGAAGACAGCTGTTTTGCACATATTAAAAAAAGGGCGTACTTCGGAAATGAAAGCAAACATCGGCTAATAAAAAAAAATATTGTCTTTGATGGTATGGATGTGCGATACATACTTAATTTTAATAAGTAATTGACAAATATCTTGTTACGGTAGCTATCAATTTTGTATGACAACTATAAAAAAGTAATTATTGGTAATTTTTAGAGCGTATGTATATAAAGTAAACTGGATGACCAATGCAACCATAATACCACATACTGATTACGACTAAATGCCAAAAAATATCATAACGCCATTAAATTGTGGATTTTGACATTAGCTAGTCAAAACAATAGTGCGATTTGAAAAAAGCCAAACAAGGTTAGTAGAGTAAAGCAATTAAAAATGTTATAAGTTTACAATTAATTAGTTAGTGATGCTTTATAGTTATACGACACACGAATAAAATTTAGAAATGCCTCAACAACGACGAAAAGTTCCCTTTAGCGGCAAAAAGAAGAAAGACCAATTGCTACAAAAGCGCAACACAAAAGGTATGTACATATATATATAATTAAATTGAAATCAACAAATGGTCCATTAAAACCTCGTTTGCAGGTCCATACAAGTACTTGCGCAGCAATCAGGAATCATACGAGGATAGCGATGCGCCCGAGACGACTACAGATCGCAAGGTTATGGAGCAGCCATTTCCACGCGGCGGCGGTGGTCGCAACAAGAACGTGAACCGTTACAATCTTCAGTTCGTGCAGGAGAGCAAAAAGGAGATCGAACTAATGAAAGAAGAGGGATTCAAGCCGTTGGAAGTGCTGGCACCCAAACAAAGGGAAATTGATTCGAGCTTTTTCAAGGATTATGATTTTCCAGTACGTCCTCCTTGGAACTACGAGCAGAGCAAAGAACTTTTGGAGCGCAATGAAAATAGGTATTTCAAGGTATGATAAATTTGGAATGAAAATACATCTAAGACGATTTTACTCAGCGTCATAAATTGCAGGAATATGTGGATAAGCTAATGGAAAAACGAAGCGATATCAAAGGATTATCCCTCTTTGAGCTTAACTTGGAGACGTGGCGTCAGCTTTGGCGAGTGCTCGAAATGTCTGATATCTTGCTTATAATTGTGGATGTGCGATATGCTTCACTAATGTTTCCACCTTCACTCTACCACTATATTGTGCACACGCTGCAGAAACATGCAATTGTTGTGCTAAACAAAGTGGATCTTGTTGCACCCGAGGCTGTCGTTGCCTGGCGACATTATTTCAAAGAACACTATCCGGAGGTGCATTTAGTGATCTTTGCTTCGCATTCGAACCGCGGTCGCAAGGCTAATCAACGTGGTCGTCGTCACCAGAGCATGGAGGGGGTGTATAACATCTATCGCGAATGCCAGCGCTATGTCCAAGGCGAAGTCGATCTATCGGCATGGGAGCAAAAGATTCGTGACGATATGCGCAATGGGGAGCTGGACATGGACGATACCACCGCAAAGACGCAAGTCGAGGGCGAGCTAAAGATTAGCAATAGCATTGATACCACACCACATCAGCATGAGAAATACAACAGCGGAATTTTGACTATTGGCTGCCTTGGATATCCCAATGTGGGCAAATCGTCGTTGATAAATGCACTCAAGGGACGCAAAGTGGTTAGCGTTAGTCGTACACCAGGCCACACCAAACATTTCCAGACCATATTCCTTTCGCAGCATGTGCGTGTCTGCGATTGTCCCGGTCTTGTGTTTCCCTCCAACACGCCAAAGAGTTTGCAGGTTTTGCTTGGCAGTTTTCCAATATCCCAGTTGCAAGTTCCGTATCGCACGCTCAAGTTAATGGCTGAGCATTTGGATGTGCCGCAGTTACTACGATTGCCGCTACCCGAGGATTACCCCGTATGGTCGGCTGTTGCAATTTCCGATGCCTGGGCATATAAACGTGGATTTCTAACCGCCAAGGCAGCGCGGCCAGATCGTTATCGTGCCGCCAATCATATCTTGCGGATGTGTCTGGCTGGGCAACAACAGTTGGTGTTGCAGTTTTACCCACCAGGTTATCACGAGGAACATGAAAAATGGCAGCAGCATCCTGACCTCGCAGAGGTTAAAAAATATCAGCACGTGGATGCCGATGAGCCAGATAGCGAGACCAATGAAGACACATCTTCGATTTGTTCGGATAGTAAGTTGAACACAATCACAATTTATGTTATATTATGCATGCTAATAAATATCTTCAATATAACTTATAATTTTCTGCAGCCGCTGATAGCGATGATGATGACGAAGACAGCTCCAATGACGAAACCAATGCCGATGAAGATGATTGCGAAAAAGCGCACTCTCGAAACGTATTTGCGCTGCTTGAAGATGACTAAGCTTTGTGCGTCAGCTTAAACACATTTTTATACCAGTTATTTATACAGCTATTATTCATAAATATTTTGGTAACATCACACAGTGATCAAATACATATTAAAGCTATTTATATATAGTAGTCCATTTAAATGTTATCAATTTCATCTGAATCCATTACATCGTCGTCGTCATCATCTCCCATGCTTTCATCAATCGAAAGTAGCACTTCAATGGCTCTGTTTCAAATTAAGTACAAAATTTGTAAGCAAAGTAATAATTTAAATTGCTTATGTATAAGAAGGAACATACTTGATAAGCTTGTTTTCATCACTATTCTCCTCGATCTGCGCTGGATTCAATGCCTTTTCTAGCAGCAAAAGGGCCAAGCTTTTTCGCAAATCAATTACAACAGACGCTGTCTGCGGATCACACTTGAAACTAAAGCACAAAATCACAATTACAATTTCAAATAACAAATCATTTACAATTTGTGCTTACTAGTAAGTTTTCGCTACCGATATATACGGCTTATTGTCTATGACACCCGATTCGACGCCATCGCCAAAAATTATAAGCGCCATCGGGAAAACCATGGTGGCGTCTAAAAGATAAAGCGCTGTTGATAGCTGCCGTTGAAAGTAGACAAAGTAGTTGGAATTGAAGCCACTTTCGCCACTGTTCACTGATGAGGGATGAAAATTACAACGACGACCATCATCGGTAGACATATTGTGTATTGCGCGCACACGATTCTTAATTTGCCTAGATTTACTATTAAAAAATGAAACTTTATTATAATGGCCGGGGAGAAGACGTAAAAAATTTACCATAAGTGTGCCATATTGGGATAAAGACCACCTCCAATAATAGCACGAAGCAATGGAATCTTCTCTGAATTAATATTGGATGAGTCATGCAAGCAATCAGACGAGGTAAGAAATCTGTGAAAGAATTAATTTTATAGAATAAGATATTATTCATAAAATGTGCTTTATCACATACTTGTAATTACATAGAAGCTCGGCAAACTGTTGCTTCATCCGCTCCAGCTGCTGAATTGTTCGCTGGCTAACGAAATGATTATAACAAAAGTCCCGATCCCTATGCGCTTCGGAGCTTTCACGATAGGCACAAATGGTGTTGTGCACCATCAAATGATCACTACGCATCTGTTGCGACATCTTGCGCTTGGCCTCGTCCACGCGTTTCTCCTGACCCATTGGCGTATAGAAGGGGCTTTTAAAGGACAGAGCAGCCGCTGCTGATGTAATCGGATCCAGGCAACGAAAGAGAGCTGATATTAGAATCATTTTACCCATCTGCGGATCAATGGGCAGCTTGGCCAGATGCAGACCCAACGGCGTAAGTTGACCACCATTATCAAGTGCTTCAATTCTAGTTCAAAGATGTGTAAATTATATAGCATAAATATAAATCAAAATATTGTCCAGCAGTGCTCACCGCTTGAGTAGATTCACTGCATTGCTTACGGCTTTCTGAACAGGTGCATCAATCATTGTTGGAAAAAACGCATACGGATCTTCAATATGCAGCAATTTGAGACTGAGCACAATGGATTCCAGTTTGCATCGCAGGATCTCTGGCGTGGGCACCTCCGCCATTCTAGCTTCCCGAGCCCGACTGAAGAGGTTATAACAAATACCCGGCTGTACGCGTCCTGCGCGTCCTTTGCGTTGTTGTGTGTTTGCCAACGTGACCCAACATTCTTCAAGCGTCTGAATGTTTGTGTCAATGTCATAGCTGCTGACTTTGGTGCGTCCCGTATTGATGACATAGACAACATCATCAATGGTCACTGAAGTCTCAGCAATGATCGTTGAGATAATAACCTTGCGCTTATCATGGGGCGCTCGTCGAAAAACGGACTGTTGCTCCACAGATGGCAGCAAAGAGTGCAATGGATACACAATTAAGTGATCTCGCCAGCGTTGACCCAGCGCCGATCGAGGATTTGTTAGTGTGTTGTGCAGCTGTGAGATTTTATCATAGCCCGGCATAAAAACCAATATAGCACCACTTGGCTGGCTATTGCATATAAAGTAGACAAGATCGGCAATAAAGTCAATGTCCTCGCAACCCTCGGATTCGGGCTGCCTCAGTTGATTCAACACTCTTTCATCGTAGCTGCCACGCTGGCGTCTTATATATGGCTCGATCATAGCTCGATGCTCGGGTTGATCCCGACTACGTTTTTTCTGACGAATATCAAACTGATAGCCTGTCAGGGTGAGCACATCCTCAAGATAGAGCATCTTGACCGGATACATGACACCTTCAATGCGAAACATTCGACAATTATCGAAATAGTCACAGAAATCCTGCTCTCGCACTGTTGCACTCATTAGGATTACTTTCAGTGACGACCGATGGGGTAGGATTAATTTAAGCAATGCCATTAAAAGATCTGTTTCCACGCTCCGCTCATGAATCTCGTCCAAAAGCAACACACTGGCGCTGTGCATCAGTGGATCCGATTGCAGTTGCTGCAGGAGAACGCCAGTGGTGCAGTACGTGATGGAGGCGCGTTCTCGAGCCTTACGGCTCTCCAAACGGATTTGATAGCCAACAGATTGACCAAGAGTTTCGACACGCTCATAGCTTACTCTCTCCGCCACACTTATGGCTGAGATCCGACGTGGCTGGGTGCACACAATGCGACAACTGGATCCAATGCCTTTTGCTATACAATCGTCCAGTAGTATTTGGGGTACCTGTGTGGTTTTTCCGCACCCGGTGCTGCCCACAATTAGTAGCACCTGATTTTGTTCCACAGCCTCAAGAAGTTCCGCCGCATGTGCCATGGTAGGCAATTTCATGCGCTCCTCGTAACGTGCTCGAAGTTCTGCAGATTGCATGCGTTCCTTTTGCTGCTTTAGCAGGTGTTCATCTAGGCTGGGGTTGCTTAGCTTTGAGTCTACATTCTGCTTCTTCGTCTCCTCAATGAATTCCTCAAAGTTTACACTCAACAATTGCCGAAACTGTTGTTTGAATTTGGCATCCATGTGTTCCTCTTTTGGTTCGTGTGAAGCCCTAAAATCCTCGAGGTATTCACTAACACGCCGAAGAATTCCCGGCGGAATGCTCACATCGCAGCCGAGGCGAATTTTGGGCTCATCACTTTTGTTGCCATCGTTTTTGCGTTGGCGCGCCAGATTTCTGTAATACAGGCCAATGTCCTTGCCTTTCAATCCGGGTGGACGAGCGTGGGATTTGCCATCACGTGAATGTGATTTTCCACCGCGATTCATTTTTGCCAGTTACAATAAAATTCAGTCGAATAAAATGAAATTTGGAAATCAACAACAAGCTTAATTAGGAACAGAATGGAATAGAACACACTGTACTGAGCCGTTGTGTAACCGTTGAACACCCGAACGACTGTAATCATAGAGCGATAAACTAACATAGAGTCAATTTAGGTGCTGATATCTCCAGAGTCGCATAAATGACGCATATATGAAGCGTCTGGAAGATATTAGAAACAACAAATAGTTTCCTTATTGCTTGCTTATGTCGGATATTATTTAAAAAACCTTAATTATAAATATTGAAAAACACTCGGAAAATGAGAACCCCCAATAAATAATTGGTTATTAAAATTCTTGTACATTTTATATACGAATATATATTGTAAATACATATAAGGAAGTAACAAATTAGCTCTATTGACATTAATCTTTCTTTTTTATCTTTAATAGTAAATATATATACTTATATATTATGTATACGAATTCGTTATAATTTATTATTTATTGCAAGCACATGTTTCAGTATGTTTGTAAGTTCTTTGCAAGAATCTTTCTCAAAATAATTTACCTAATGCCAACGCCTGGTCAGAACAGCCATTTAGCGTCACTCACAAATGCGATGGACATTTTAAAACCAATTAACGCTGCTTGTTCATGTATGTAAGATGTTGTACGAACATATTGAATTTGTTTTATGTAGTTAAATATGTTTGTATGTATGAGGTGTGCATTTAATCTAAGTTATAGTTAATGTATGTATATATGCTTTTAATTTTTATTTCGACATAATAAACTGCTAAATAACACCTTTAGTTAAATGAATAACGAATGAGAAGTTTTGAACTCCTCAATTAATACAGTTATGCAACATGAAGTGTGGGATTATTTCAATTTATAATGCATTTTAATAACGCAATTATATTAAACAACAATACAGTAAAAACAAAACTTGTGCACACACAGTGGTAAAGTATATAGGAGTATTGTTCCATACATAACACTTTTTTACACTCAACTTTACAAAAAAAAAATTAAATAAAAAAGGAACTAAATTATTTAACATTTATGTATGCTGAACAATAAACAATTTTAACAAATTCTTAATTATGCTGCGGTCATAAGCGTAGTTATTCATGTCATTTAATAGGAAGTAGAAATAGAGGGGTTGGATTTTTGCAAGCAAAGGTGCTTAATTTCTCTTCTTAAGTACGTATTTTATGAGGTAATACATGTGTAATGTGTGTGTGTAATAATTTCTGGTTTTAAGAAATCTCAGAACTCTAATATTGATTTAAACTAGACAAAATAGAAACCATCATTGAAAGTGAACCTTTGGTTTGTATCTAAACATTAATCTCTAATTCAGTATAACGGAATAAGGAAACACAATTCTAGTCAATTTACAAATTGAGGTCGATAAACAAGCAATTATATAAATAACAATATTTAAGGAAAAAAGCAAAGCAAGCATAATTTGGTTTTGCATTAGAAGAACTGTGAGTGATCCTTATAGAGAATTTCACTCCATTTGCGGCAGCTAGGTCTTAATGTAAGGGGTTTTCCGAAGACTGTCGTTATTTAGGTTTGTGTTGCTTCAACTCCGTCGGTTTTTCGTCCGGTTTTGGCAAGAGCGGTGAGGAAGCCGCATTTCCATCCCTGTCATCGTTTTCTCCATTTTGTAGATTACCTGCCGCATCCGAAGTACCCAGACTACTTAATGAACCATCTTCATGACCAGTTCGATGACCTGCGTGAAGTTGGCCACTTACGCTATTACTTTTATCATCATGTGATAAATCATTGTTGACCGGTGACGATGCTCCACTCCTGTTTGGCTTTGATGAACGTCTTACATTCTGACTGGTTGTCAGAAATCGCGACTTATCATCTTCAGTTATTGAATGCAGGAAACGTTCAACCTCATCATCAAATGTTTCACTTGAAAACGTGCCTGATTTACGACTCTTTTCCAACAGAGTCGCTTTTTTTGCAGTAAGGTACAGACTACGTTTAATGGCAATATATATCACATCCGTTGAAGCACGAACCGAGTAATCAGGAACGAAAGTTTGCTTTATTTTCGAATCCATATTTAAGGATTGTAACGATCCCAGCTGAGTTGGAGAATCTATAACGTACGTATTTGTTAGTAAATACCAAATGCATAACGATAATCCTCTATGCTTACCCATAACAACATTTTGTACCAATGCCTGTGTACCAAAATACGTAAATGGTCCACTATCAAAAAGAAGACCCTCTTGACCAATTGTCACTTCAACACGGCCCTCCAATATAAGTACAAAATAGTCAATTGCCTTCCCCTGCGTAAATATATACAATGAGGGATCATCTTTATTTTTCCCCTTAGATTTGATAATGTGGAAAATGTCTTGATTAAGTAATCGCCGCAAGATCGGTTCTGAAATAACATCCTTTTTAAACGCATCAACAGCTGGGAATTAATTAAAAAAGAAAATATGAATATAACATTTCCATACACGTGACACTGAGAGAATAATGTATTTTTACCTGTAGTTAAGTACTGGAATGTTGCTAAGGTCAGTTGAGGAGAAATTCGCACAGATTGCGCCTCACGACGCTCAGCAAACGCCGAAAAATCGGCTTTCTTATTACGACTGCGTCGCGTTTTTGTGCGATTATCGACAAACACATCAGTTTCATCAACAATTTCAGCTTGAATAAGCTCCTCAATAACATCTTCCAACGTAACAAGACCAACTGTTTCATAGAACGGATCACCATCGCCTTCATTGTTGACACGATGTACAAAAGCAATGTGTCCAATTGTACCTTCCTTGAACTGATTGAACATAATATCAAGAGTGTAGTCCTCAAAAACGAAATGAACGGGATTCTGGTAAAATTCACAAAGTGTCTTCAACGGTGTATTATCATCAGTATCAACGAAAGCCAAATCCTTAATATACAATAAGGTAACAATGTTCTTTCTATCGCCGTCAAATACTGGGATACGTGAATACCCGGAGTTCATGATCTCAGAAACAGTTTCAAAGTCCAAACGGGCTTCCAACGAAAGCATAAACGCGTCGTTAATATGTGTCATAATATCGGCAACGGTCTTTTTACGCAACTCTAATGCTCCAGAGATGATATTCACTTCATTTTTATCCAAATCATTGATATCGTTGGTAACCTACGTAAAAGAAATGTGTTAAGTTTTTGTTGACGCATCAGCCGAAAGTCATTGTTAACTTACACGAACAAGTTCCTTTAGGCGTTCGCGATTAAAAACGTTGCCAATCTCTTCACCCAAAAGTGCATCGAGGATACGGGAAATGGGATACGACAGAGGTGCCGTTATGGCCATAACTGTTTTTGTTATTAAAATGGTTTTGGCACCAATAGCCAAACCATGCCTTGAGCAAACCGCCTGAAAGCAACATAATAATTTGAATATTTAACAAGTTTCATTTAAGATTAAAAGATGAGAGAGTTATGTAACAGCATATAAATCAAATCAAAATTGTGAGGTTTTTAAACAAGAAGGTATACAATAAAAGAAAAATGTTTAAATACTTATATGAATCTACAATGAGCATATAGTATGTGTTGTATATATATATATAATATCACTTTGATTGAGCATGTTACTCTTACAGAACCACACTCATCGAATCAAACCTGCAACCTACCTGAGGTGTAATTTCACCAAAAAGGACGATGGCCAGGGTGGAAAATATGACAGCAAAAAGTCCAGAGGTCAAACCATCCAGTAGAATGGTAAAGGTGGAGTTAACCAACACATTACCCAAGAGAATACTGCACAACAGATAATTACCTTGATCTCTTACAGGTGCAATTTTTGCAGCATACTTTCGTTCTTTTAGCGTGCCAGTATTTTGTAAAATCTTCAAAAAGAAACAATTCATTTAAAATTAATTTAAGTTTTATATATATTCAACTTACTTTTAATTCCGTACGATCCATGGACATAAGGCCCAAGTTAAGACCTGAGAACAGGGCCGAAAAAGCCAGACATGTAACAATGATGAGTATGGCAACCCAGGTAGGCAACAATGGTTCGTGAGTTTCAATTTTCATCCATTGGGCATTGCCTTGATGTTCCAATGGTGTTGTATTTGCTGCGCTGCTGTGCTGTTAATAAATAAATGCATTAATTGTAGTATTGTTTTTTCATTAATAAATGGAACTTACAGCCAATTCCTCGTCAATTTTCGCACAGATATACAACGCGGACTTGGAAGGCGGGAATTTCACCGTATATATAGCCGTAACACCATCGGGTGAAACGTCCTTTGGCTTAAAGATTTCTGTGGCCAGCTTAAGGCATGGTCCCTTATAATCATTCTGATCAGTTGTAAACGCAATTACTGTCTTATTTTGCAGTCCAATACCGAAAACACGTATCGTCTGTTCCTTTCCACTCAATACACTTGGTACACCATCATTAGACTCCTGGCTATCATCTTCCAAACGCAAGCCAGTTATGCGTAGATTGTCTGTTTTTACTTGTCGTGCTTCCCGAACTCTATAATACAAAAAGAGATTAAAAAAAAGTTATACTTCGTTTCGAATGTGAATGTGGTTGAATCATCTTTCTTGAACGATTTTTTGCGTAAAAAATTAAATTAATTTTTAACAACTTTCAAACGTTTAGTCACTCTTTTATCATTATCATAAAATTACTCAAAACTTAAGCAAATATGTGTTTACAGTTCATAGTGTTAATTTTGCCGCGTATATATATATTTATCTATCTGTAGCTATCTGTAGCATTGAAAAACGTCAGGAAATAAGAATAGTTACCAACCAACCAACTAGGTTTATTAGGGCTAATCAAACAACACATATGACGTAGTTTCTGGCCATTTGAGTGTTATGAAATCGTTGCCAAAAAATCGATAAGACCATAATACTATTAAAGCATTCTTTTTTAGAAGTCAGCAAATGGATTGAGATCTTTACGTGTACCTGAATGATGTATAAACGTGCAACAAAAACCAGACAAAACTGAATTTCGCCGCATCTCAGATACTGATTATCTCACTTGAGTTGTCCACAAGATTTGAGTTTGTTTGCGTCATAAACGACCATGTCTTATCTTTTATAGCTTTATCATTAGCAATCGTAGCAGTATATATATTTATGTTTCTCAGTCGATATAGTACTTATCCCTAGACACTTTTGTTTTTATTTGTGTTCAAGGTTTAAACAGCGCTAAATTTTAGTCGAACTTTTTATTTATAGCTCTTATTAAAATTTGAAACTTTTGTATCTTGAATCATTAGTTATTATTTTTAGTAAAGTAATAAAGTATTGTACTTTATAGTAGTTAACAAAAATCGGGCTCATACTTAATGTTATTTAATTTATCCTTCCGCAACAATATTAGTACATATTTGTATTTTTTTCGAATTAGTTAAACGATCTGCACAATGGGTTTAATCAAATTTGTTGACCCTAAATCTTGAGCTGTATGAGAAATCTTTTTTTATACTCTCTTCCGCCGCGAAAGATCCCAAAAATAAATGTAAATTGCCTTCAATTGCTAACGCTGCCACAATTCGATTGAGCCAATCCTCCTAATTCAATTATTTGGCGTCTCGAAATAAATATGTGATCAAATTTTTAAAGCAAACCCAAACGGGTCAACGAGTATGCAATTAATCTATTGAACTGGTGATGACTCAAAGGAATTGAATTAACATACATTTATACACGATCTTGCATATTTTGTATTTGTATGTGTGTGTGTCTAAAGAAGACGTCACTAATTACATGGCGTAAAAATGTAGTACGGAGACCGAGACAGAAAACGCAAACATCGGATAGCAATAAAAAAATATATACATACATATTTATAATAAAAAGAGAAAGACGAACAGAAAAAAATCAGAAATCCTCGTTTTAACCGCCGCAATCCAGATTGATTTGGATTGGTCCGATAAAACGAAAATAAGAATCATCCGCTGCCGCCATCGCCAGCCAGCAGTAGTATTGTTGTGTTTGGCAGTTTTCAAAATATTATAAGTGTGTACGTACAAATACATATACATACATATGTATATATGTATTTATGTTTGTATATATGTATGTGTATTGATTTTGGTGCGGCTTCGCAAAGTACACACACACTTAAACATACATATATGTACAAGTGCTCATGTTTGTACCTACACTTGTGTATTATGAGTATGCATGTGTGTGTGTTAAGTTTGTTAGCTCAAACTTAAACGTGCCCCACGTCGGGACTGCGACTGGCTTAATGCTATGGCTTATAATAAGAACGCAATGAGTCATTAGTGAAAATGTGTTTGTGGTTATGTGCAGCTCATTTTAATACATACATTCATATGTACATACATATGTATGTGGTAGGTTTTTGCTTTTTAAAAATACTCATTAAATTTGTGTATAACAAGACATTGTTCAGCTGCCGCCTTGACCAAAGGCAAAGCAAAAGCGAAGCAAAGAAACGCAACACATCAAAATGAAATTAAAAATCAATGTTTGTGACTGGCTTGTTTTTTTGTTTTTGTTTTTTACTTTGCTAAAAGAATATGCAGACATAAATATAAGCATGTGTGTGTGTCAACGCTTACCAATACATTCAAACATTCCAACAAATGTACGCACAAAAATATGAGCAAGAAATGGTGATGCTTTTGCATAAGTACATAAAACTATAAATAGAATTTGGCAGTCACAACAAAAAAGACACAGACAAGATGCGTGCATACGTATAGTATATTTAAATGTACATATGTATGTTTGTTTTTAATAAATATGCATAGTATAATAATTTCTTTGAGCAAGTGCAAAAAAGCTCCACATTCAAATGCAACTGTAAATCAGCACGTGAATGGTATTAAACACACATAAACATATGTATTTATATGTACATACATACATATATATTATCTTACATCTTTTCGTATTTTGTGACCTCATTATTTTTGTCGATTTTGCACTTCAACCAATTCTAATTGCTAAGATTTATGAAAGCAGCAAGAAGTCAACGTATTTTGGGTGCAAATCTTAAAACAAACATTTTTCTTCGTACATGTTCACAGGTCCCACTTGATTGTGTTTATTTTCTGTGTAAGTGATGCACACACTTGCACTTACATATGTATGTATGTGTGTGTGTATTGTGCGTTGATAAACATTGAATGATAACAACACCAAGAAATTGAATCAGAGCGAGCCTTCAGAGAATAAATGGCATTAAATAAATAATAACATCAGTATCATGAACTAAAAAACAAAAAGCAGAAGAGAACTGAGATTGCGTGGCAGTTGCCAGAGGCAACAATAATAACAAATACATATTTCTATACCATATAATTCCTCAATCCAACCTCAAGTGAAAAACACTAGCTTATAACAGAAAACAGAATATATCACAGTCGGTAGCAGACAACTTAATGTTTAAAAGAATTTGGCATTCAAATAAGTGTTAAAATCTCGATTTGAATGATGAATGGCTAATTAAAATAATTTTGTTTATAAATTAATATAAATAAGAAACTATAAAAGTACATTTACAGACACACAAGCACAAGCCGACTCAACAACAATAAAATTGTGCACTTAGACAAGATGTTTATTGATATAATACTTTGCTAAACAAATTATAATATTTTGAAAACAGTTCCCTTTTAAATGAGACAAAAAATTTAATACAGCATTATTTCAACGTCATAAAACAAATTCGTTAAAAATCGCAATGAAACGCAGCAAAGGCAAATCAGCGTAGATAAGCTATCTATAATCAAATAAAAAAAATAGTACGGGGTAACCAGTAAATTATTTTTCGAATAGTTTGTGTGCTTACAGCCAACAGTTTGGGGAATGAATTAATTATATAGTATATGATTTTGTCTAAAAAAAATCCCTCGTTAATCAAAATAAATAAATTTGAACTATACACTTTTTACACTCATACAAACATTCATTCAAAGCATATTTCAACATTTCATTTGTTATATACATATTTTTAAGATAATTTGCCTGTCTACTCTTCTATAAAGATCAAGTTAACTGAAGTCTTAATACCCTTGCTTTTCATAAAAATTTAGGAACATAGATTGTTTATTTAAAGCTTTATTGAAAAAAATAATGTCGTTAAGCATTTAAACACAATTATTATTCTTTGCGCTTTTTGTTGCATTTAATTACTGTCAGACAAGAGGAGAGAGATCTTATATATATTTGTTGTAAGGCAGCAAATATTTAACAGAAAACGTCATCAAAACTGATTTTATGCGGCAAGATTAATCACACAGTAATTTTCTGTTACTGATTCATTATTGTTTTTAAATGTAAAAATGTTCTTTTTTTTAAAGAACAGATTCGTTGCAAATAAATAAAAATTATACGGTGTTTTGGACACAGAAGACCGTGCTGTGAATATGTTCATACGTCAAACTTCGAACATTTTTTCTGCAAATATATTTATAAACGATTGTTTGCATAAGTATATTTTTGACAGTCGTATATGTATTGAAATTCCCGACAGCCAAATATTTTCCAAAAAATCAAATTCAACAAAAATGTGAACACCGTGGCAACACTATAGCAACAATCAGTGGATAAATAACTAACGTAAAATACGACTTTTTTATTAAGCAAGTTGTCTGTCCTCTATTATAGCGTTGAATTTGACAAGCAATATAACAAATTGACGCATTTTACAAACTTATTTTCTGACTTATTAGCATACATAGAGTTTGATGCACAGCATCCACAACTAAGTCGATAAATCCAACTCGTGGTAAACATACATATATTACATATCTATGTATGTTTATATGTACATTACAGTTTTGTCTGTTCAACACACACACACACACATATATGTATATAGTTTTTAAACAAAGAAATTATTTTGAATTTAAGCTTCAAACTTGCCTTATTTGTGTTTCTGGCAATTGTAATTCCTTCAGTATGGTATTTGTATTGGAGTTAATAACGTTGTCCTCTGCCAGCAGATTATTTATTAAATTCAAAGGTTTTAACTCTGTAAGCGGGGGGTCATCGCTATCAATATCATTTGCATAAGAGCCGAGGCCCAAATGTATAC
This sequence comes from Scaptomyza montana, assembly GCA_018904305.1. Classification (NCBI taxonomy): domain Eukaryota; kingdom Metazoa; phylum Arthropoda; class Insecta; order Diptera; family Drosophilidae; genus Scaptomyza; species Scaptomyza montana. Next base: position 5,827,122 of record JAEIGR010000004.1, read on the forward strand.
AATTTGTGAACGATAAAATTGCAATTATAAAGACAAAACAAATGCTGTTTGTTGTCTTTGGACCTTCCAAGGTAACACATAATTTTGGCCTTGCAATTGATTTTCCATCTCTTACACGCGGCATTCGCCAAATTGAGTTTTTGTTAATTATTTTTGAGTTTGACACTTTAGTCCGTTTATAGCATTGTTGCAAGCACTTTTCACTTTTTTCCATAATACGTATTTGTTATGATTTATGCTCGTAAGATTTAGGAGTTTGATAATATGTATTTGACAAAATTCGTCCGAGCGAGCGACACTTCCTTGGCACAAGTAAAGTTCCAAGAAGCAAAATGCCAGCCTGAGCTATGCGCTATATACATAAGTATGTTATAATTTCCAAAAGTGTGACCGTAGAATGTAAATAATATTGCACTTAATTTGCAATGTAAGAATTACCAATAACATAACATTGAAGTCGATGGTGGCCGACTGACCAATTCTCTGTTCTTAGTTGTAAACAACATTAATGAAGTCATCAAAATAATGGAATTACTAACTTAAAAGCGTTTATTATACAAAATACACTTATAAAATAATCCTAGGGCTTATATCATACTGATATTAAATAAATATTATTTATTTTATTTTAATATGTTCACGTTTCCCATTATTTATAAAAAAAACAAAATACTGGCGATTATAAAAAATGTTTGTGCTGTTTTCATTCAAAGTTTTTTGTTTTCTGTTGTGGTATTTTTATCGATCTGTCATGATTTGATAACCGATAAGTGGCAGCACTGATAAATATACATATATGCGCATGCATCAATAGGCTTTTATAACTCATTACTTTTCTGGCTGATATAGCACACTCGGTCGAAATAAGAAGAAAAACAAGCTCTTTTATGGATTGCTCAGAGGATCTGACCGCAATTGATATTGTTACTTTCCTTACTGAGGAGTTGCAACAAAGTTACCGCAGAAATAAAAACAATAGAGCAAAAGTATTTGAGGAATTTTTTGAGCGATGGAATGCAGACGACAAATCTATTGCAAAGGTTAAATCCTTACAATTTGAATTCGATTGTGGTATGTGCAGAGTTAATAGAGTTTTAAAGCCAGTTCAAGTTGATAAATATTCACTATGTACTTAGATTTGGATTGGTTCAATGTCAGCAGGCCGCTGACACTTGCTGGATTACACGGCAAATTAGTTGTGTTGGATTTTTTTACCTACTGCTGCATTAACTGTATGCATGTGTTGCCAGAGCTGCGAGCACTTGAAGAGAGATTTACCGTTGAGAATGGCCTTGTTGTCGTTGGCGTACATAGTCCCAAATTCGAAAATGAGCGCACAGCTGCCAACATACTTTCGGCAGCGCAGCGTTATGGAATCCAACATCCCATTGTAAACGATTCGAAATCCTCACTGTGGCGAGCACTGAGCATCCGTTGCTGGCCATCGCTAATGGTGTTAAGTCCGAGCGGGATGCCAATGTTGCTTTTGATGGGCGAGGGACACAGCGAATTTCTGCAGGATTTCGTTGGCGCTTGTCTATCATATTATGGACGGCAACAGAAGATCGATAATGCCAGTTTGCCGCTGCAGCTCTCAACGGATCTTCATCCGGCATCAAATCTGCGATTCCCAGCTAAAATTGCCAGGCTTTGTGATCGTTATGCGATTGCAGATGCTGGGAACAATCGCGTACTGGTCGTGACAATTTCAGGAATCGTAGAGCATAAAATTGGAGGACTCGATGTTGGTTTTGTGGATGGTGATTTAATGACAGCACGATTTAATAACCCTCAAGGAGTTGCATTTCTGAATGAACACACACTCATCGTGGCTGATACCGATAATCATGCACTGCGACAAATATCACTTAAAAATGGTGTTGTCGAAACGTTAGCCGGAACAGGATATCAGGGCCACGAGCGTGTAGGAGGAAAATTAGGACAATTACAGGCGATATCATCACCATGGGATGTGGCTGTCTTTCGCACTCGAGACATGGATATGTCATTCCATGCGGACGAACAGCAGGTACCCGAGAAAACTATTGTCCTGATAGCCATGGCAGGCACACATCAGATTTGGGGCTATTTTCCTGAAGGCATTATTTGGTGGAAGTTCCGCAAATTTGAGCCCCGTTGCTGTGTGTCCCTGATTGGCAACGGACTTGAGGAGAATCGCAATAACTCGTATCCACAAAATGCCGCATTTGCCCAACCATCCGGCTTGGCCATGACCAGTGATTATCTATTTGTGGCGGACAGTGAAAGCTCCAGCATACGCAAAGCTTCAATGGTCGATGGAAAAGTGATGCCAGTTGTTGGTGGAGATCGTAATCCGTTGGTAAGTAGTATTTCCCCACATTTAAATTGTGAATACATCTTAAAAACCACAATATATTTTTTATAGAATCTTTTTGCATTTGGTGATGAAGATGGAAAACTGTACAACGCAAAATTGCAGCATCCATTGGGTGTTGCGTTTAATCATATCGATCAAAAGTTATATGTGGCTGACACATATAATCACAAGATTAAGGCAATAGATATTGAGACCAACATAATTTCAACATTGGTAATAAAGAACCAAGATGGCAGCATCCTGACACTCAGAGAACCGTCTGGGCTTTGTGTAGATGCAAGTGGAAATCAATTGTTAGTGGCTGATACAAATAATCACACAATTCAAATCATTGATTTAAAGACAAATACGGCTCGACGACTTTTGCTAGATTTCAAGCAAATTTCGACGTCGACAAGCGAAACCGATGCACCTGTTAGTGCATCAAAGGCAACTGGTTTGCAGCTGGTTAAGAGTATTCCTCTGCTACGACATAAACGCAGCACAATTAATTTCATTATTAAACTATCATCAGATTTGAAGTTCACAACAGATGCCCCACAAAAGTGGTTGATCAGAAGCATAAATTCTGCACTGGAAATAAAACAATCACGTGGACAACTTACGGAGGGCAAGTGCAGTTTGCAAATAAGGCATTTGGAAAATATTGTGCCAGTAAATCAAAATCCAACTGTTCTTGCAATTGAATTTTCATTAAGTCTTTGTGACGCAAAAAGCTGTCTTATTAAAAGATTTACAGTTTCCATTGTTAATGATGAAGATAATAAAATGAATGTTAATGATAATCCACTTAGTACGGATATTGGTATACATGTAAATCAGTCTAATATTAGTATGTGATAATAAAGTTAATATATATGTTTGCTTATACGAATTATTTATGTTGACTAACGTACATACTTTTTATATTTTTTAATTAATTGTAAAAATCAAGAAAAAAATTTAATAAACAATTGTCAATTATCAAAATATAAATTTTATTTATAAATATTAGTTTAGGTGGAAGAATTGAACTAATGTTGATTGCAAATTTTCTCAGCCTGTTGCGTGCCACCAGCCGCTTTGCAAACTTCGCCAAGGAGGTCTTTTAAAATGGATGCCTGCCTACCCTGCGAGCCATCCAATGTTATCGTTGGAATGAATGTGACTGGCGGTCGAAGTGCCGATGTGGCATCACCATTTAATTTCAATAGCTCCGATCCATGACTGCTATCAAAGCACTTCTGGATCAGATCAATATTTTCAACATTGTGCTGCTTCGCGCACTGCAAAAAATCAAATGATTATAAATATTTTTTGTTTATATGAAGTTAAACAGACAAACCTTTTGCATAGCATCTTTGGGCTGTCGATTGTCACGAATCATACAATTGACCACTTCTAGGCGGATTAATGGATCATCGATTATTTCTGCAACGCATGCATGATATATATTTGCTTGGCATTCTGTGGGACCATGTTGGCAGTCAAATATCAATTTACCCTCATTGTCGGTCGTTGTGTGTGCCTTGAAATAAATGCATACATTCAATGTACATAAGTATTTATTTGCTCAAGTATTCATTTATAAAACTTGCTTACCTTGCCATAAGGCACAAGCTGCACTTCCATAATGGGGGCAGCATGTTTGTACGTAGGCAATAATTGCTTAGTAATAAAGTATTTGGAGTCCGGACATAGAGCTTCGTAAAATACCATTACCAACACCGGCAGTGGTGTTCCTGAGCTTCTACGATAATTTTGTTCCTCCTAAAAGAAGTCGGCAATTAATATAAGAACCAAAACAAAATTATCTTATCAGATTTAAAAAATTATGTGTTATAAATAAATAAATTAGATTATATGAATGAATAATTTAGTACAACTACTTTACAGATTAACAATGATGGTCAGAAAAAAGATACAATTAATTTTTTTAATAGAATAAATATGTGCAATAAATAAATAATGACATGGCTGCTGTCAACTAATAGCCAACGTGTACGCACAAGTACTCATGCAAATAGATTACATTTATTATACTATAAATATGTAACTGTTGTATCCAGTAATCATTTAATCACTTACCTTCAAATCCGGTAGTGGACGATTGAAGAATAGAAAACGCAGCAAGAGCCCCAGTAAGGCAGTTAATAATATAACTATGAAAATGCGTTTCCGTATTTGTATCATTTATCTAATTCATTGAGCGAAATATTTTTTGTGCAGTATGTGCAATAACAAAAAACGTCAACTATTGCACATTTAAGCCGAAAAGGGGAAAATACAATTGAACTAGTAAACCAACATTGTGACAATAAATGCTTCTGTAGGCTCTCAAATCCCAGCAAGAAATGAAACAAACGCACAAATACTATGAAACTAACACCAACAAATTTTTACCGTTCTTGTAGGCTCTCAAATCCCCAGATTTGCTCAAATACTAAAATATACCAAAAACACACAAATACCACAAATAGTGCGATTTGAATTGTAATGCAACACTACATTGAATTACGTTTCAAACGTAGAAATCCAACCGCAAATGTCGGCACCATTTAAAATATAGATGTTTTGTGGAGCAACAGAGTATTTTTTATTTCTTTATATAGAAGTATTTTTTAAGATTTATAATGTAAGAAAATGCATAAAACGCACATAAATATCATGTAAGGACACTAGGTTATATCATTCCATTTATATACGAACAAACCCTAATATATAATTGGTTTGGGTTTAAAATTTCAATATTCGATCTATAACAGTAATAACATTGTAAGGATTTTTAAATCAGTCCTATGAATATCTATGTAATAGATAATAAACACTGCTAATCACATACTATGGCTTTAGTCTGAATTCTGATTTTCAAATTCGGTTTTAAACACACTGGATATCTCGTTAAGCATGTCACTGGCAACCAAACTACGTCCCAGCTTTTGAAATGCTGCACTGTTTAATTTTTTTACAAAATGACTAGAGGCACATGCAGCTAAATATGCTGGATTTGGTTGATTGGATTGCAAGGCCCAATAAAAGAACGTTGCCAGAGATCCGCTCAACAAATCCCCCTGACCACCACAGCGACGACCAGATCCACCAATTGGCATCGCATATACTTCATTAGTGTGTGGTATATAAATCTTGTCGTGTGCTCCTTTTTCGAGGACCACAACTCCATCACCAAGCAACAGCATCTTTTCACTTGCAGCCGTTGGATCCTTGCCAAATAATCTTTGGAATTCTATTGCATTTGGGGTCAATATGACATCACGTTTGCCGCATACCAGATCGATGTTGTCGTTTAAAATAAATAGCCCATCGGCATCTATCACAATTGGCTTGCCAATCCCTATACAAAACTGTATAATATCTGTAGCTGTTTTCAGGATACGAGCATCACGCCCCAAGCCAGGTCCAATAACCTATGTATATACACAAAATGCTCTTTAAACACGATTTGATATTGAAATGAGACTTTACACATACAAGAACGTGTAATCGATCGATCCAAGGTTTTATTTCTTCCACTGCATCCTCACGATTAAGTACAGGGTGAACAATTAGGTCGGGGCTGTAGGCTTTTATAACTGACGCCGCATCAGCATGACAGAAAACGTGGGCAAGATCTGCTCCGACTTTCATAGCTGTCATTGCTGCGAAGTAAGGTGCACCAGTATATTCCAAGGAGCCACCGATGACACCAATACGGCCATACTGACCCTTATGTTTTCCATTCGTCAGTTTGGGGACAATTGTTCTAAATATAGTCAGCAACTTTTGTGTATGCACTGGAATTTCTATTATTTTAGACATTTTTGCACTATGTTAACTGGTTTCTTGTTGGAAGTTCGCTTCAGCGAATAATGTCTATTGGCTTTTAGCACTTGTCGCTTATATTTTGGGTATGCCTGCATTGCAATTCGATTATTCTGTGGTGGTGGACAATAATACTATTGTCCTACTATCGATATTTTAGACCTCCATTGATTATTGCGAAAAAATTCAAATTTGCATGTTCTTAAATATTAAATACCCTAAGCCGCATGTTCAAGTACCATTAATACAATGCATTTCATTTGTATATATTTTTCTTTTAAACATATATGGAATATTCATAATTAGCACCATATGTTACTGTGGAGCTGTTGTGGTTGATCTGGTAGCCTCATGCCATCTGATCGATCATCGATGTGATAGAATGTTCATATGTATATGCATACGTGTATTGCGCAATAGTGATAAGACAAATTATTTAGTTTACTTTATATCCCTTCCTTAAAATTAATATAAGCAATCATGAAAGTTTCCACGCTGACCCGCGGATTGTTTAGTGCAATTAAATTCAATGCCGGATCTTTAACCCGATCGCATTTTACCTATTACCCGACGAAATTCGCTGAGGGGAGCAAAGATGTGCAAAAAATGAACATGTTTCAGGCCATAAATAATGCTATGGACTTGGCTTTAGAAGAAGACAAGTCAGCACTATTATTCGGTGAAGACGTTGGCTTCGGTGGAGTTTTTCGGTATTTTAATTGAGATTTTACAATGGCACTATTATTATTATTGTTTGTTTTTATCAGTTGCTCAGTTAATCTGCGGGATAAGCATGGAAAGGATCGTGTTTTTAATACCCCTCTGTGCGAACAGGGAATTGCAGGGTATGTGTGTTACATATTCTTAAAAGCGATATATTTTTTAATTTTCGATTAGATTCGCGATCGGCGTGGCAAATACCGGAGCTACTGCCATAGCAGAAATCCAATTTGCTGACTATATTTTCCCGAGTTTTGATCAAATAGTAAACGAGGCAGCGAAATACCGTTATCGAAGTGGTGGTCTTTTTGACTGCGGGTCATTAACGTTCCGAGTTCCTTGTGGCGCTGTCGGGCATGGTGCGTTATACCATTCTCAAAGTCCCGAAGCATACTTTGCTCACACCACCGGTCTTAAGGTTGTGGTAAGTATTTTATATGATCAATGATTTAATGAAGTAATTTTGTCTAAATAAATCATTTTTTTAGATTCCCCGAGGTCCAATTAAAGCGAAAGGACTTTTATTAGCCTGTATTCGTGATGCAAATCCCTGCATTGTGTTCGAACCAAAGACATTGTATCGCGCAGCAGTTGAAGAAGTTCCCACCGAATCTTATATTGATGAGTTGGGAAAAGCTGATATTTTGCGTGAGGGCAAAGATATAACTCTCATCGGCTGGGGAACACAAGTTCATGTTCTCTTGGAGGTAAAAATATATATACAAAAAAAAAAAATAGTTATTCAATTTTATCGTTATTTTTAATATCAGGTGGCAGAAATGGCAAAGAAACAGTTTGACATTGATTGTGAAGTCATAGATTTGGTATCAATCCTGCCATGGGATACCCAAACCATTTGCAACGTGAGACATATCATAATCATATTTAATACTTTAACTAATGCATTTTTCTTTAATTTCAGTCTGTTAATAAAACTGGCCGCGTTTTAATAGCCCATGAAGCTCCCTATACACAAGGCTTTGGTTCGGAGATCGCTGCTTATATACAAGAGAAATGCTTCTTGCGCCTAGAAGCACCCATTAAACGAGTAACTGGCTGGGATACACCATTCCCCCATGTATTTGAGCCATTTTACTTGCCTGACAAGCACCGCTGCCTTGCGGCTCTCAAGGAAACCGTCAACTATTGATCCTAGATCATGAACTATCTAGTGGAAACGGATGCATTTATTTACAAGCAAAGCTTAGTAATTAATAAATAATTTTTAATTAAATGAATATGTGTGTTTTATATTCAAAGTGTATAAGAACTCTTAATAAGACAGGTGGCTTACAAGCAATTCCTATGAGCAACGCTTGGGTGAGACAAAAATCTTGTTTTAACTCAGAATCCGGGAAAAAACCATCTTGTAATTTCTTCATTTATTAAATTTAATGTACCATTCTCTGAATTATGAGATTGCATGGCATATAAATTACATATATCACGAAAAGTAAGATAATAAGCAGGAATGATCGGATTAATAGTTGTACGATTTATTTCACTAACATCTTTGGTGATGAACAGGGAATATCACTTTAAATATACAATAGTTTGCTACTAACAATGATTTATTAACTAATTATGTGTGTTATTAATTACAAGAAGAAAATAAACAAAGTTTGCAAGTGCAAAACAATGCTGATTAGCAATTTGGCGCAATGTGTTTCACCCACGTCGAAATAGTGATAATTGTTTATATAGAAGTATACATATTGGGAGGGAATTGCATTCCGTAACGAACTCTTTCACATGAATTCACTATTTATCGCGTTTTTGTTTACTACAAAAAAGGTATAAAAATAGGTTATTTCAACAACAGCTTAGATATTTAATTTTTAATAAATTAAATTACAACTAAAATTGTCTTCATAAATTAGGTAACTTGACTTGTAATTTTGAATATGTACAAGCGTGCATTTAAAATCAAACATGAAATGAGATGAGGAATATTTATAATTCAAAACAGGGACATTTTACTTTCTAGCCAATGCTATTCCAAGTCCTATGAAGCCACCGAGCACAAGAGCAGCTCCTCCCGCAACAGCCATTCCTTTGGCAACCTCCTTGTCGCTCTGCTTCTTGATGTGCTCCTAAGAAAAACGAAATTTACAAATGTTTAATTGTGAAAAAGAGGAATTTTGTTTAATTAGAACTTTACCTCCAAAGAGCGAACTTGATCATTCGATTCAATATCAAGGAATGCTCTGCAGTATTTTAAGCCCTCAGAATAGTTTTTAATTCTTGCGTTTCCAAATGCAAGATAATAGATATAATCACGTTTTCCATCCGGATGTGAACGGGCCAATTCCTCCAACATCATAATGCCCTTAACAATACACAAGCACATTTGTTGAACATTATCATACGTATACATACAGTGACCCGCACCCAGTATGATGCAATGTCAAAAAAAAAAAGGTAAATTGACTGCCACAGAGTAATTATTTTTCAAAAATTCCATTGACCGATGGTAGGTATATACATTAGGCACCAAAACCAATATATGATATAACATAAAACAAATTGGCGTTTAAACATTTTTTGTTTTTTCTATAGTTTAAAATGTATAGCACCTTATTTATACCTTTTATTTGACACTGCATCTTACTGGGTGCGAGTCACTGTATGTACATACATATCAACGTACACGTATTACTGCGTACTTTACTTCCACTGACTCACCTTTCTAATGTCATTGGTATAACGACTCCGAACCAGACAGAAAGCATATCTACCATATTGAAAAATCCATAAGATAATGTTTCGAATATCCCAATAAAATTTAAAAAACATGAAAATTAATTACGTACTCAAATTTCGTTTCAGTTGAGACTTCGCCATCGAGTTCATGTTCGTGTTGGTATTTCCTTTCGAACCTCTGCAATTATAACAAATTTAGATATATTCATAAGGCATGTCGCCATGTACACACCGCCAAGTCTTCATGGGGCACTACATCGTTTAGCAGTTCCTCCATAGTTTTTTATATTTCACAAGTCCAAGTGTTTTGTATCTGTATATTGTGTTTTTTATATATATGTTTATGTGCAATTTTTTCCTAGTGATAGTAGTTCGTGATGTGATATATGGAAAACCAGAGATGTGCGATATTCGCCCTACAGTAACTGCTACCCGGATTGAATTTTATGTGGTTAGTGGTTAATGAACTAGTAAAATTGTAAGTACGTAGTTACTTGCACTGAACTACTTAGCTAGAAACTTTTTGATTTATTTTTATCTTTCCCTGATGCAAGGAATATATCGCGAAAATATTTTTCCTTGGTATCTGAGACTTGACTTAAGGTGTTTACGGACAGCTCATTTTGACTTCAGTTTTTGAACCTATTTAACAGTTAAACCTGTACCAAAATGACTTCAGCCAACTTTTGCGTGGTCTGGCAGCTTTTCGTTTCTAAAGATGTGGCAATACTAATTGCTGGCAGCCCTGTTTTAGGCAACCATATTTTTTCTGTCTACAAACCAAAACAGAAATAGCTATATAGTTATGGTTTATTAAATGCTATTGTACAAATCAAGTTTTCCAATATTTCAGTTAATGTTTCTGTATAATTATGAAACTCATTAGGAACTGAAAACCAGGAGATACAGGGCAATACTCAATCAAAGTATCTACACACTACACGCAAATGGAGCAACAACAACAAAAAAGCGTACCTCACATCTCTAAGTTATTTGTCTGCACGGCTGTTGACTGTAAAGATGAGATCGAGGAGGTAAATTCACACAAGCCCCCCTCACCATTGATAATTGCGCCAATTAACATATATATTTGTTTGTGCTTATTTAGAAATTTGAGCGATCCTACATTAGTCTGCAGCAACAAATTGCTGGACTCAGTGATAAGGAAATGCACGACATGCTCTCCCAGTTTGTTTGCAAGGAGAAGCAGCATGAGGAGATATCCATCGGCTTCCTGTACATAATCCTTACTGATCCAGCAATGGCACCCAAAACATATCGCGACATAACTCTCGTGTCCAGGGATGGAATGAATGTCATTGTTGCCAACCTTACACTTTTGGTCGCCGAAAAGTACGCCAAATTAACAGAAACGGCGCGGAGACAACTTATATGGGTTCTCCGTGAATTTGTTAAGCATCAGGTGCTTAGTGTTGAGAATGTGATTTGGAATTGTTTGCGTCAGGCAGGCGGTGGAGATGTATCGCATAAGAATCTATTTCTTGTTGAAAGCCTTTTAGACATTTTCATCGAATACCGGCCGTGGCTGGAGGCAAATCCTTTCCTTGTCCAGTCATCCGTTTACAGCTTTGTACGCCTTATTGAGGACCATGCAAATCCCGCGTTGATGGCATTACGTCAAAAGGAGGTTAAGTTTACAATTTCACTAATACGAGATCGGTTTCATGACATTATACCATTGGGCAGAGATTTTGTACGGTAAGTGAAGCATTAATTTAAAAATTTTGTATTGTCTTAGTAATTATGTTTTTGAACTTATATCCCCTATTCTTATTTCCATTTAGACTCTTGCAAAATGTTGCACGCATTCCGGAATTCGAACTTTTATGGCGAGATATCTTATACAATCCGAAAAGCTTACATCCAACATTTAATGGGATTTGGCATTTACTACAAATACGCACTAGTCGACGATTTTTACAATGTCGATTACTTCCAGAAATGGAGCGCAAGTTGCACTTTTTAGCCTCGTCGGTTAAATTTGGCAACCAGAAGCGCTACCAGGATTGGTTTCAGGACAAATATTTTGCTACGCCCGAATCGCACAGTTTGCGATCTGACCTGATACGTTTCATCATAAATGTAATTCATCCTACAAATGACATGCTTTGTTCGGACATTATCCCACGTTGGGCAATCATTGGCTGGCTCATCTCTTCATGTACGAATCCAATCGCTTCCGCCAATGCCAAATTGTCATTGTTTTACGATTGGCTATTCTTCGATCCGGCCAAAGACAATATTATGAATATTGAACCGGGCATTCTAGTTATGTATCATTCGATTCGAAATCATCCGTTTGTTAGCAGTACGCTGCTAGATTTCTTGTGCCGCATTACAAAGAACTTTTTTCTGAAGAACGAGGATAGGATAAGATTGGGTGTTTATAATTCATTAAAGTTGATACTCGATAAACAGGTAAGAAATTACGCAACTACGCATATGTAAAACAATTTCTAAACATACAGTTTTTTAATATTTAAGGTCATTCCAAACCTACATCCATTATTTGAGTCGCCAAAACTGGATAGAGAGTTACGCAACTTAATACGCGAAAATTTCCGAGAATTTGTGACACCTGTAGCAAATGTACCAAATGTACCACAAGCAATTTATCCAGCAACACCTATAATTCAGGCGCCCATATTTAAAATAGAAGCCGATCAGCGTTTGAAGCAAGGTGGTATGTGTCAAATAAAATTATATTCTTAAAATTAACAAAATATATTTATAACATTTTTTCGTAGCAGAGATCATGGATACTGGTGGAGTAGCTTTTGTGGCTAACAGTGGCACTAACTTACTTGTAGATGAAGACAACAAAGTAGCTATCGTACCGTTGGAGAATTTGGAACGTGAACCAGAAGCAAGATTTAGTGATGAAGAAAATTTGCCCAGCACAAGTAAGAATGAGGAAAATACCGATGACGACGATGACTTACCACTGTCAAAAGTTAGTGTAAGTAATATTTAGTGAATTTTTGCAATTATCAAGCACTAACTAAATTCTTTTGTAGGTTCGGCTTAAAGAGAAACCAGTTCCCGAAAAGGTCGAGTTGCCAGATGCAATAGCCGAATCGTTTGAGATATTTGTAACAAAACGCAACTCTTTTACATGGGAGGCATTTTTGAAAGACTTTCGTACGCTACCTGCCTCAGCCTTAGACGAAACGCAGCTTAACTATGTGATCTCAAATACGGTAGTGATTCTACGCGAAACATTGCCACAACAAAACGTATTCTCGGAAAGTAAAACCGAGGAGAAGTTTTTGGCCAAGAGCATTAGTTATCCACTGTACGGATTATTTCGGTTTCTCTATGAGAACGAAGATAAGAGCAAGAAACCATTTCAAACACTATTGTCTGAGATATGTGAGCGCTTAACTGAAACGGGCTACCTACTGCTCTACTTCATGAAGATTCACTGCAAATTGCAGACACGAAAGAATGCCCAGCAATCGTTCCAGTTTAAGACGACAGTCTATCGACAAATATGCGAAGCCACGGATGAAAAGATCGGTGTATGTCTGGTGCGTGACCTCGATCTGCTTGAGAAGGAAAACACTACAATATATTTGTGGCTGTTGCCAGATATATATAGAGAGTTCAAAACGATAGCCATCAATAACACAGAGCTTTTGCGTATAACTCTACGCTGCATTGACGCGCGAAACGTTCGCGACATTATGTATTCTATTGCCCAGAGCAAACTAACCATGTTTAAGCAGGACGGTCTGCTCGACTGCATACGGGACAGCCTGGAGTATGAAACCTATGAACAGTTTTGCCTATGGCAACTTATTCAGGCACATGATGTTCCAGTCAAATGCATACAGGTATATTTCTTTCTTTAGAAACATTGATTATATTGAAAATTAATTTAATCATTGTAACTTATGTTTTGTAAAGGATCTACTATCAGAATTAGAAGCTGCCAACCATCCGGAAGCTCTCAGCCACTTGCTGTTGATGTTGAAAAATGAAGAGCCAACAAATGAAATAATTAGACTACTGCTTAGTAGGGAAGCAAAGTCCCGAGGAGATCCGTTTGTCACATCTGCTTTAAGGTAAAAGATATATAATTGTTGAGTGTATTAGTACAAATCATTATCTAAAAATGTTCTGCTAACAGGTTCTGGTGTGTGCGTTGTGAAGAGAAGCTTTCGGAAATTTTAGCATCACTGCTGACATCAAAATACCCAAGTTCATCACCCAACAAACGAAAGCGACCATCTAAAGGTAGTTCCGCTGCGAGCAGTACGCCATCTGCTGATCACGTGAGTGGTGTTTTCGTTTTAATTTAACGATAAATTCTTAAACAGTTTGTTTTCTTTGTATTTTAGGTTTTAAACCATCTTGAGCATTATAGGCGAAGTTTGAGGCATGGAACAGGATCGGGACTGTTTGTTCATGATATGATGCAGCGAGCGCTGCAATCAGCGTACTCACATAGCAATGAAAGTACAAAGGTAAAGCGCACAAAATGGATTATGTTAGTTAATTACTTAACAATTATATTTTAATATTTTTGAGCAGAAACAGCTTAGCGAACTTTTCGCTTTGGCAGCGGAAGATGAAACCACTGCGGTTGGCCGTCGTGGTGCCAGTGGACGTGGACGTAAACAGCCAGTTGGTAAAAAGGACTCAAGCAATCACAGTGCGGGTAAAAAGAATTCAGATGTTGTCAAAACTATATACTCGTCTGATGAAAACTCAAGTGAGGTAATGTCACCAAGATTTATATTCTTTTTTTTTCGATCATAATTCTTAAAACGAAGTTTCAATCATTTTCAAATTTATATACTTTAGGAGGATTGGTCAAAGCATAAAGTAACGCAGCCGGCAAAAAAGAGAAAAAAAAGCTATCAATGATTCCGACTGACAGTGTCAACGTCAATTGCCGTCTTCAGTCTTAATCGGTTCCTTCGATGATGAAAATTATACAAAACATGAAAATGAGTTATGGAACGAAATTATTTAAGTTTATAAATGGATACGATTTTATCAATTCTTAATTAGTAAAATCAAATGTAGAATTTTTTGAATGTTGAAATTGTAACGTTATATTTTTTTATTTTTAATACAAAATAAAAGAAGCTTATTCAACAAATATACGTATACATATACACATACCGATTTTTATATGTATGTATGTATGATATGTTAAATGTATATGTACAATATATCATTATATGTAGTAATTTTTTGTGTAAGCCAAAAAACAGTGATTACATAAATTGAACAGATAAATATATATACATTAAAAAATGCATTTTGTGTATCTCTAACTTAAAATTCTCTACAAGGTATGTACAAGTCGAACTCATTTAATGAGACTTGCAGTCCCTACAGTTTTGTATTTCATAGCCAAACAAAGCCAAATATGCGATGAATGCTGCTTGTGTTAAGAAAACCAAGTGTGGGAAAACTTGATTTCGCAAGGAAATCTGCATTCAGCTTGTGTTTTAATGGCATCAATAAAGATTAGATTGTCATCGGCGAACATATGAAGTTAGCAAAAGCATATGGTTGAAATGCGCTGAATATTCAATACCTGTATGCATTTGTTAACATTTGCATAAATAATTCATTTAATATAACATAGTGCTAAAAGTACGTGTACGTACACAATACGTAAGTGGACCAATAATTTGATTTGTATTTGTGTGTGCTCAATTACTTAAAGAAACACATACTTCAAAGACTGTCATAAGCCTGCTATTGAGTTGAGCATCATGAATGAAAAAGAACTGGTAAAATTCTCACAGACACACAAACACAAACTCACCTAAGAAAAACAACAAATATTTGAGTTGGGTCATTTGTGGGTAACAAAGAGAGAGAAGCTTTTGCCTCCCTACTCTCACTGACAATGGAAACGCAAGTTTTCAACGGCTCAGATCAATGTTGTGAAAGCGATTGCGCGCATTGCGGTTTTTGGTGTCTACGTAGTCTGCTCAAATCAAAGATAACGGAAAGCTAGTTTTTGTATTTAATATGAAATAAAAATCCAAACATCTGACATATACAAACAATACATCAAATAATCGAAATGTGTATCAGTAGTTCTCAAAACAGTTGCTGAAAAATTTTTGTTGTGTTTTTTTTTTTCTTAATTCCCATATGAGCATACTTTTGTTTGTATGTTTGTGTATGTATGTACAAGCAAACCGAAAAGCCCTCTCGAATCAATGTTAATTTTCTGCGAAAAGAAAGTAAGATATCTCCAACATTGGTTAATTTATTAGACTCTCAGCTAATAATTCGTGTGTGTTTTACGTTTTAAGATGTGTGTGTGTGGTTGCCTAAAAGAAAACTGCAAAAGTTGAATATTTGTATTGGCCATGGGCTTAAGCGTTTCTTATAATTGCGTCTGTTTGTTTTTATTTATATACACACATACATATGTACATGTACATACATATATTTCAATATGGCTTAGTGCGAATGCATACTTGTATATCAACAAAATAAATGTATGCATGCAAATATTTTTCTTATTTATGCTGGTATTTGAGTGTTTGTGTTTTACGTTTAAGAATAATTATTAATGTGCATGTGTATACAAGTACTTATACTTTAGTATTTGACCTTAATGATCATCTTTAATTTGCATTAATTTTCGATACATTTTTATTAATCGATATATTTTGTATGTATTAAAGTTGGTATGAGTTGGAGTCCTCGATTTTTAAACGCACACAGATTTGTTGAAATTTTTTCTTCAAGCCCTTAAATAATTCTAAAAACAAAAATAATATGAGTTTTTATTTGTGTTCTTAGAGTAGTGGATGCCGCTAGTCTTCAATACATCGTTAGACATTGTCAAAAATGGGAAACTCTGGAAGTGCTAGCAATATACATCGAGAGAGATCAATTGGTGATCGAAACTCCCATTTTCAAACACGTTTCCAGCACCTTAATCAGAATTCACATCGTCAGCTGCAATGGGGTAGATCTGGTTCAAGATCAAGCCCAATTAGCCCTCAACGAAGCTTAACTGCAGAATGGAGAAGATCGTATCCCTCAGCTGTTATAAATAAGGAACCCAAAGCTCAATTAGAAACTCCGTTTAAGGTGTTACCAGAAGTGGATAAACATCTGCATCTGCGTGCTACGACAAATGGTGCAATATTAAGTTCTGGCGGTACAATAAGCGGAAGAAAACCGAATGAAATTCCAAACGCACTGAGTAAAAGATCGAAAACATTTATAGTCGAACCTGTAAGGGATAGAACTTCAGCTTTGAATGAAAGAAGTGAATCGCGGCCTGAATTCATGCGATCACAAACCTTACTATACGTTAAGGCTAAAAAGAAAGATGCTGATCTTAAAACCAACGAATCAAACCTGTCTCGAATGCAGAGACACACTTATTCAGAACCAGAGCTTATAAATAATCTTAATCAGCAACGGACATCCACGAAAAACTTGCCAGAATCACCACATAAGCCAACTTATCGCAACAAGTATACCAAAAAGCGAAGAGCTCCAGAAGCACCTCCAGCAGCCCCTCTACCTACACCATTATTGAAACAAAACATTGAGGTTGTACGTAATTCTCAAAACATAACCGATAGTGCAAAGGCCACACATTTTGCCAAAAATTCAGACCGATCAAGTAAGCTTAGCAAGCAAACACAACGGTCAGTGCATAGCCAAAATGAGATTTTTAAAAGAGGCAACGAGATACGTAAATCTGTAAACGACAATCAATTTCAAAGTTACTCAACTGAATCCCCCAAAATCGTTTATCGACGTGAAAAAAGTTCAGATGCAATTATGTTAAAAAGTCGAAAACCGGAACAAACTGTTGAGCGTAGAGAAAGTCCGGTGCAAGCGGCTCAAAAGTCTAGTAAACAAATTTCCATTCAAAAACCTGCAGTCAAGTCTTTAACTCCTAAAGATAAGTTTGATAATGCAAATGTTGCGATCCAGGAAAATAAAACTCAACGTACCTTTTATTTTGGTATGGAAAGAGAAGCCCCCGCAGATGTTTTCCAGCAAACTGCAACTGGTAAGTAGTTGTTTTTGTAATTATTGGTGGTTCTCAAAATGATAATGTTCGAAATCTGTATTTCTGCAGATTCAAATGCATCCATAAGTATCCAACCACTGCCAATGATTCCCAATTATGACATTGAGTATAAGGAATCGAATCGTGTGGAAGAGAGTTTGGATGACAATGGATTACATGTGCAAATTCGCCCCACTTTGCCTCGTAGACAAATAGAGATACCCTCTTTTAGTCCAATATCGGCCTGGCGTTCCTTGATTGAAGAGCTAGAACGCATAAATAAATCAAATATAATTAAAAATGCAAATAGCTCCATGAATGCTACCAGCGAGATGCCCATACAACCCAATCGAATAACACAAATTAAACAGCTTGCCAAGCCAACGCACTTGCTAACAACATGGACTCCCGAACAGGATCTGGAGGACGAGAATGATGACAGAGTCAAAGGACTTAGTCCACAGGATGACTCGAGCTCGGACGAATACCGTTCAAAATGTGATGAAGATGGCTTTTTATTTTATGGTAGCAAGACGAAAAATGCTGGTCGTGATACAACATCACCAATTCATACCTTTAGCCTATCCCTGCCAAGGGATACTCATTTGCAACATTCACGGGGCATTGGAATTTTAAACTCAAGCGATGTATGTAAAAATTAAACCTTTTTGAGTTACAAGAAATAATTAACTATTATCCATTTAAACGTCAAGGTCTGCACTTATAAAAGCCTTCAGAAGTCGAAGCCAGAACACTATTTCAATAGGAATATCAACCCGTCGTCTAGCCAAAGAAATTTGAGTTCGCATGTCCAACTAGAAAATAATTCTGCTAACAAGTTTGAAAGCTCTAATAATTGGATGCTTCACAAAAACGTAAGCAGTACGGACCTTCATACTAAAAGTCTGGAACATGGAAGTAAAAAGCAGAGACTGGTTTCTGTGGAGCCACAATCAATCACATTTTTAACTGGAGGAAAACATGTAATGTACCTGCCAGGCAACAACGGGCAATCTAATCATTTTAAAGTGGCTTCACCTGAAACCCAAGCTAGTGCGCAACCAGTTAGAACAAGTCGGCACTTCAAAAGCAGACAGCGACATATACCGCAGAGTTTGCAAGACAAAACGCCAATATTCCCAATAACGGTACTGTAAAAAGTTAAGAAAAAAATATAAGCTCATTTAAAATTCTTTATTTACATTTAATTTTCAGTCCAAAAGCGAAGAAAGCTCGAAATTCGATGATGAAAGACCATTTCATCAGCGTTTTTTATTTAATAGCCAAATGCGCTTATTGGAGAAAAAGTTACTTCCAGATAAATCTACAAAAGCCGCCAAGCATAAAATGTCGCTGGAAGACGAACTTGAAGCTTTAAAAAAGTACTCAAACCGAATAAACTGCATGCATTTCCTAATTTTTGCTTCCAAATTTTAGGGTCGAGGAAGACTTTCAACGAAACCGTGCAAACGAGAAAGAAAATGTACAGCATCAATTGCGGCTTTATTTTGGAAATGGTAATGATAACGAACGTTACGAGCATTATCACAGTTTACCCATAACACCTGTGCTCGATCGTTTTTCTGCTATTAATCTTAATGACACAAATACCAAGCTTTTCTGTCGTGATGACCCTGAGGGGTGCGTATCAAATGTTCCCTATGTTGCTCATGAAAGTGAGAGTCACAAAATAACAGTTGCTTCAAATAATTTGTAAATGTAGAACATTAGAAACATGTACACATCTATTTATTAAAAAAGAATTGTTAAAAAAAATGGAATGGAATGCTTATGATTTTTTAATTTAACCACTCTCGATGCAATAAAACTATTAATCGAAATTCTCAATCCCACAACGTTCCGCGTCTACTTTCACATTAAAACGATAAGTTTCAACAGTTTGTGATAGGGCTGTAGCATTTTAACAAATACAGCTATCGATATTTAAGTTGTATTTTCAGCAAGGCAGCCGATATTAAAGTAAATAAATAAATTGGAATATAAATCATCTAATGAAATATATTTATCATGGAGGTGTTAAAAAGCATAAATAATAAAGAAATTCTTATGGAGGTACTGAAACTGAAACAATTTTTGCCAACCGTAAAAAGCTACATTTGTGAATATTCTTTTGTAGATACTCCATTTATCCATTGAATTTTTAATTGGAAGCATAAATGAGCAACAGGCATTACGTTTATCACACAAATATGGATTTCAAAACCCAGATGACTTTTTACTCGCAACTCGCACAATATCAAAATATTACAAACAATGTTGTTCAGAGGGTGGCGATACAGATATTGCTGAAAAATTACCCTCTTTGAGTCCCGAACTGAGACCCCTTGTGCCCATAGTGCTCGCCGCCCGATTGGACGCAGTGGAATATGCTCTTGGAAGATCGGAATATTTGAAGAACGATGTGCATTGTGTGATGTCGTTTTCCTGGGACACGCGTCTGATATTGGGTGACAGTAGTTTTAGAGGCAACATTCGGCAAGTGGCTAGGATCAATTTACATTGTCAATCAAATTCAAAACGTCAAGCTATCTGCTTTGAAATGGATTTACAGAAACTCAACGAAATGATTGAAGTATTAGAAAAATCTCTCAAAAAAGACAAACTACAAATCTAGCTTAATGCAAATAGAGTTTTTTCTACATGGGCGTGGGCAGAAGAATTTTTTTTCAAAGCACAAACTTTGGACTAGTACATAAAAGTTAGAGATTTATTTTGATAACTATATAGCTTTATTTATACATTTCTGTATTATTTATATGAATATATATATAATTAGGTAAACAGTTATGCATATTTTAAATTTGCCTATGTATATAAATTCATGTTAAAAATATGGTTAATATGTACAATATACATTAATTAATGCATTTCAATCCACTCACTTTCTATTTAAGTTTACAAATGTATATTTTTCATGTACGCTTTTGATTCTTTCACCGTGTTCTTTGGGCTGTTAAGCTTAGCTACATCAATTAATAAAGGCAAATAACAAAAATACAGCCGCATTTATGCAGAATAGGTGTAGAACGGAGAACATAATATATAGATGGATGGAAATGATCGGTTACTCAGCTAATGCCAGCAGCTAAATACTGATTCTTGTAGTAATAGGCACAAATGCCAACTACAATCGAAACAGCTGTTGTCATCATCAACGATTTCGGAGTTAAAACGTTTAAGAACCATCTGCTAACACTGTAGTTGTTTGATTTGGCGGCAGATGTTGAACGTGAAAGTTTGTGAAGTCGCTCTTCCAGCAGACGTTGCTCTTTTCTATAGTTGAGATCAAAAGTTTAAGTATTACATTTTTGGGTAAAACTAAATAATACAAAACTGACTCTATTTTGATAAGTTCCTCCACTTTCTTTTCAATTACGGTCAAACT
This sequence comes from Scaptomyza montana, assembly GCA_018904305.1. Classification (NCBI taxonomy): domain Eukaryota; kingdom Metazoa; phylum Arthropoda; class Insecta; order Diptera; family Drosophilidae; genus Scaptomyza; species Scaptomyza montana. Next base: position 5,848,146 of record JAEIGR010000004.1, read on the forward strand.
ATACTTGTCATACAATTTGCTGGATGTTATCAACAGATCCTCAAACGGCAAATCATCGGGCAACTAAAATTAATGATTTAGCAAATAAATAATACATTTCATTACAGAAATTAATTTACCTTTGATAAAAGACAATGCACTGATGCCATATCACAATCCTCCTGCAGTATCTTATTCGATCTATACAATATAATGGCAGCTGTCACAAAGATTGGCGTGTATATTGGTGAGGCCAGAAAATAATCATATAATCGCACAACAGATTTATAGGAATTCAAACTGTGCCCGAACCAAGTCAAATACCAGGGCAAAGCAAACAGAGTGCCGACCGAAGAACGTTGAAGAAACTTAAATAGTTCTGGCTGCTCGAAATTAACCACTGGCCAAATGAACATAAGTCGTCGCTGTGTCGCCTCCATTGTTTCTTGCATGCACTCGGAGAAGTGTGTGGTCGACAGCTCTTCCATAATAGCAAAGGCAACTTCTTCCCCCGCGACCAATAGAAATGTGACAGCAACATCATGATATCCCTGATAGTACCGTAAGTTTGGATATTTGTTGATAACTCGCAGTATCAGAACTGTCAACTGGTCCTGCAATGCAATACGTTGTTCGTAGGGAATGCCTGGCGGAAAGCGTTTGAGTGAGCGATTCACATCAAGGACAACTTGATTGTATTCTGGATGGCTTTGCAGTTCGTCGAGTGTGGGCACACGATCCAAATTCTTGACATCCACTCCCGCCAGCTGTGGCCACAGTATTCGTCGCAGGTCATCGTTCACAAGCCCATAGTTGCTCAATGCTAGCTCGCGCAGCGTTGCCAGCGGTATGCAGTTGTCTGCGCTCTGAGAAATCAATTTCTCAATTAGCAAACGTTTTGTCCGTTCGTCATCGTTTTCTGGACCTGCGAATTTGTATATGTACTTGGAATATATGTTGATTAAAGCTAAATTTCATTGTGTGACATACATTTTTCGAAATTGAGGGGGGGCTGATCGATTTTAATCTCGTCAACATTGGTCATCATTGACAGTTTCTTTGTTTTTTGCCTCTACTCGGTCGGACTCAAGCTATTTGTTACGGGCACGATAACATCAATGTCTTAAGTTGAATACTTTATTTTTTTGTGTTTATTAATAAACATTTATATTATTTTATCGTTAAAATATTATTATTCTTGCAAAATATAGTAAGATTACGTTTATCGATAACAAAATGGCGATAGAAAAACATATTCTGTCTGCTTTCAACTGTGTTGCATTTCGCTACATTCCCAATAAAAATACCAAAATGCCAAAGAAATGTTTTGACTTAAAGCTGAATAGCATAATTTTTAATTAATAAATTTTTGTTTTACAACTACATCTTTGTTGATCAAGCTGATAGTTAACTGTACTGTAGCTAAAAAATATTTTTGGAATGTTACTATTTCAACCTGCTCCACTCGATATATTGTCGATAGTTTCAGTTGCATTAGCGATGGGATAAGTTTGCGGTCTGAGTCTGCGTTATTCATATATATTTCCATTCATTTATCCGAATTAAACCTCTCACAATAGACAAAATAATTTAAAGTAGTTGATAATTTGTTGTTGATTTATTTATTTTTTATTTTGAAGGAATAAAAAATTAGGCTTAGTGTAGATTTGTTGGTATATCTAAACCTAAAAAATACATATATACAGATAAAACAGTGTTTACTTTAAATAGTCTTGTTTCTTTTGTTGTGCACTTTGCTGGTTCAGAATTTGAAAACCAAAATTTCTGAATATATATTTTGGAAAATGCCCAATTGTTATGTAAATAAGGTTATAAAATACACAAAAATAATTTAGAATACTTGCAACTGACCTATTTAAATAATCACTTATAGTACATCTGGGTTTGTAGAAAGCTTTAAATTCAAAGCTCTAAATTCTGTAAAACTATATTTAAATCATTTATACATATGATCACAACATAAAGTTTGGATATACAAAACTCGCAGCAATATAAAATGCCAAACAAGGGCAATAATAATAACAATAAATGCTAATAGGGGAATAAATGCAAATTAGCAATTATTTGACTTTCGATTTACATGTTTAGTAACATGTACATGTATAAGTACATATTTAATTTGTGGCAGCTCAGCAGAATAATATTGCATTTTATCCATTTCGAATTGTATTTATGCATTAAATTTATAAGAATACCAAACAATACTTTAGTCTAAGTTTGAATTCACGTTTCACTTACATTTAAATACATATTTATGTATGAATGTGTATTTTTTTTTTTAATTAGCTAAATTATGTGTATATAAATGTATATTTATATGTATATATATATGTATGTATTTTATATATATATGCATGTTTGTTTTTATAATTTAAGAAAGTAAGAAAGTCGTTAAAGATAGCTTAGTCTAAATACATAATCTTGATACATCATACATAAGTACAAAAGCAGTTAAGTGAAAGTATACACAGGTATGTACATACATTAATTTAATGTTGTAAATTTATGACTAAAATCCCTAGCTTATTTGCTCGGATAAATTATGTTTGTCTCTCATATTAATATTTTTTTTTTGATCTTGTAAATTTCTGTTTTCATTTAATTCAAATAAATACATTACATGTAGATATTTTAATGTAGTATTCAAATGTAGTTGCCATAGTAAAAAATAGTTAAAAAGATTACATAATATATGTATATATATATACTTACGGCTATTGGAAATTGGTTGTGGATTGTTTAAACAGTAACATTAAGGATTAGAAAAAATAGCATTTATAATTACGAGTATCTAAATTTTATATGCGCGTTATGTTGATTGCATCTGTTATTGATTCCCTTCTTAGAAGTTGTTTTGTATCATTTTCTATCTCGATTGGCGATATTCCCGCACTATGATCATTTAAATACGGAGTGTCTTCCTCTACAATTTTTTCAAGTAGAATATCGCCGGAATTATTTGGACCTGGGAGTTTTTGTATTTTCGTATGTAGTTTTAAGATAGTTCCGCAGTGGATCCATGAGATTGTATCTTACCATTACGACCGACCAACTGACCATTTGAAATACTTTCCGCACAATGCACGACAGCGACATCTGTAGGCGATGCTGACCCGGAACCGTTACGTGCATTTTTTTGCAAAGCAACCGCTTTTCGAGCATGTCGCGTAGTTAACACTCCAGTTTCTACATCTCTCTCAAGACGATGGCCTTTAAGAAACCATTTTACAAATTTTAATGCTTGTGAGCTTATCACTAACACTACTAATTAAACGTATTACCTGAACGCGATCTGGTAAGTTGCCGTTGAACATAGTCTTCAAGATCCTCTTCCTCCTTGCGGCTTATTAAGCAGTTTAAGAACAACAAAAATAAGCCAAGTCCGAGCGAAAAGAGGCCAGTGCATGTTACCTCATTCCACCAGGCCGAGCTAGAGCCTATTAAAATTCGAATTAATATATTAAGGGCTTTGCCACAGCATACTGATCTTACTAAATACATTCCAGGACATAGCTTCATCCGGAATGATACCAGCACCACATAAAAAAACTCCAAAAACTATAAAAACGATGCCAATATGGAGCATACCAATACTTGTTACGACCTAAAATAAAAAGTAGATCTCAAGATCAAGTCAACCTTCGTGAAAGTCTTCAAAAATAACCTGACTGTCCAGCCCTGGTCCGGCCTTTACCGCATGATGCGGATGATTATATTTACGCCTCACAGATCCGCTCGGCGAATGAAATGTGTCTCCGCTTTCTGAGCTTTGAGTACTATAACGTCTCTCTCTGGCCTTCTTTTGCTCATCACGACGCTTTCGCTGGCGCTTAATAGCCATTGCAGAGTGAATGCCCACAGAATGCATATTTTAAACCTATTAAAGTAGTTGTAAATAATAAATACTTAATAAATATTTAAGAAAGCTTAACAATATTAGTAGTTTAATTTTGATGCAAGTTTTAGTTTTGTTTTGGGCATTTATGATTTTTAAAACTCAACAATTTTTCTTCAAGCACTTCGGACGAGAATCGGACTTGTCGATTTATACAGAAATATAGGAGTTATCGAAAATGAGTTGGACGCGCTTCAACAAACAAAAAAAAGGATTTATCGACTCTGTTTGTCATATTAAAAAGTTGTCTGTTCCATATAAACAAATTAGAACAAAAAAAAATTTTTTAATAGTTCACATATACATCATTTCATATCTTTTAATTTTCATAAATTAAAAATCTGCATTATATATAATGCCTCAGAAAAGTGTGCTATGCTCAATCCTAATATACATGCCCTTATGCATACACATACCTGCATATTTATGTATGTACCTCTGTCTATTGCCATGGCAACATTTCAACAGGTTTAAGGGATCCGACAATACATACATACATTCACTATTTGCATTAGGACTTATTTCTTTAAGTATGTGTGCACACATATAAATATGAACATTTGTTAATACATAAAAACAACTTAGTTCGCATATGTGAACTCACATACATATGTACATACAATGATTTTTCTCTGTTGCGAATGACTTTAACAACCCCTAAATTTTTGAAACTAGGTTGATTCATAAAGACATAAATAATAACAAATATTAACATATGCAACCTGCATTTACACTTTACATTAGATACACACTTGTGCATATTTAAATTAGACAGGTACATATGTTTGTAAGTATGCAGTATGTACATGCATATGTGTAAATATGATACATTTTGTTCAAACTGTTACTCACCTTTGTTTGTTTGTTAGAATGTATGTAAAGAATTGCTGCCTGTACGGTTTAATCGTAAATTAATCACATTAAGCGAATATATTTGATTATCCAGGCGGCTTAATTCATTTCAAGCACTGTTTTAATTAAAGTATTAGAATTTTATTACAATTATATATGCATTTACAAACGTAGGTAAGTATTTCCGAGCAAGATAAATAAATAAATACATATATATGTATATCTATCTATATATATGTATGTATATACATATATGTATATACATATAAGTGAATTTATATCAAATAAATACACATGTGTATATACTTTCTGCACTCCTCATTATTTTTATATATGTACTTTAAACTATGATTCAATATCGATTTTTAGTAGTTTTCAAAGTAGTGTTCCAGCAGTTTTATTTAAAATTACATGTACAGAGCATATACTTATTTTAATTGATTCATTGTTTGTTGAACTGCAGCATATACTTAACTACATACATACATTTGTGATGAAATGCAGTTTTCTAAACTTATGTTGCTTATTTATATATATTTATATTATTTTTATTTACACCAGCGAACGGAATCAGCCTGTGGGAAATACTGCACTTTGCACTACTGTTGTAAATTTGTATCACGCACAGGAAGTGAATTCCTTCGAAAGTCATCTGCGAGAATGGGAGCGAAAGCTCTTAAAATAGCTTTTGAGCGTAGCGGCATAACACCGGGTTAGCAGACTATCAGCTTTCGCATGCACTTCAAACATTTTATTTATGTAAATAGGGAAATCAAATAAAAAATATATATTTAACTGTAACTTCATAACATAAAATATAAATGGGTATTCAATTGAAGAAACAGTTTTGTTGTCTATCAAATGTTGTGTAGATATTCGGCGCAATTAACAGCACTGTTAAACGTCAGGACGATTTTACCAAAAGCTTCCAGCTTCTCCATATGTATTTTATGTGCCTTAGTCGTGGTGCTTTTATACTTTACGCCATCTATTAGCTTGGAACAGATATACGATAACCATAGCACATTTGTCCTTGGAGAGTATTCTGACCAATTGTTTCTAACAAGTAACTAAAGCTTAGATTGTGCTTATGTTTAAAATGCAATTTACTTACTTTAGTTCATCTCGCATCATGCGATATATGTCATATTGATAGTCACCAGCAGCCACAAATAGCTCCTCATCAGTGGATAGATCATTATAGTGACAGCAGTCCTTTACAGTTATCCTTGATAATGTATAGTCAATGATTGTTATACGTGTTCCCTTAGTTGCCAACGACAAATCTCTTCCACGTAATTTATATGTAATCTTCTTATCATCGGTTTTTTCGATAAGTATATTACCCCAGTGCAAATCTCGATGCTCAAATTGAAATGCTTCCTCTCCAACTGCTAGTGTCAAAATCACCTGACAATAAGAGCAAAGTTCAACACTGTTCACCATCAAATAAAAAATGTACTTACCTGCTGTAATGCATGATAAGACTGCTCGGCGTTTAAAAATAAAAACGATGACATATCTTTGCCTGCAAATTTGAGTTCCAACACAATAAATAGCTGGTTGTCGGTAAACATTTCAGGATGATCGTTTTCAGACTCTTTCTCATCGTCATATTCCTCCCAAAGCTTGATTAAGTGTTTCGGATACTTTCCTTTCACCAAGCAGGCCTATAAAGGAGGTAACAATTTAATAGGTTTTTTTGATAAAATTTTCCTAAACTCACATTGTATATATCTACAAATCCAGTTGTTGAATTAGTTGGATTCGACCGAAGATTGCTCATTTCTTTTGAAATTATTATTTCTGGCAATATTTGCTCATAAGTCTTTTGCGATTCACCGTTGACCAAATCATTACCCTCAATTGGTAGAATTTTTAGGACCACACAGTTTTGAGTGGAATTCTTTGGAGTGTATTTAAATACCTCACCGTAGACTCCTTCGCCAATCTTGCAAGTATCAATCATTTTCGAAGCGGCAAAGGTTGTACTAAATTTATATGCTCTAGGTTGATTGCAGTATTTCAAGACTTCTTGTCTATGACTCAATGGCAAATTGGCTTCCAGACTGTTCTTTACATACACGGATTTTCTATGCGTCACATAGTTAACAAGTAACCCTTCCGCTGTTCCAGCACGGGTTGGCAATTGTTTTTTCGGACTCAAACTGCGAGGCGCATCGATATTGTGTGTGCGCCGCCAGCTGATTAATGATTTGCGCCACTTGCCCGGCTGTAGTATAAGCGAAGATCGAACTTTTTTTTTGAATATTTTATATACTTCATCTTCGACATGCGAATCATTAGATTGTTCCAAGCTGAATGAGTTAACTTCGAAACAAACTTGCTTTCTTCGGCGTGGGCGCTCTTTTCCTGCACATGAAATGATTGTTTAACAAATTTGAACATTTAAAATCTTTTTCTGTTGCTTTACCAATTTCATCAGGTTTTCCATATTCCACGGGGTTTAATCCATCTAATTTCATGCCAACTATTGGTGACAATGCGCAATGAAACAAATTGGAGCTTAGGACCTTTGTGCAGGGAGTTGAAATGGTATCGCTTCTTTTCTGTTTTTTTGAGTTACCTCCTGTGGGAACATCCAACATATTTGAATTTGGCAAGGAACATTCGATGGCGCTTAATATGTGCGGATTGGTATTTTCAACACTTGAATCAATATTAAATGAAGCTCTTACATCCTTCTTAATAATATTTAGGTCGCGTAGTTGTCTATAAATTATATAGTGTTGTTAGAACTGTTTAAAATATCATAAATATACATACGGTCTGTGATCCAGCAACCGGTCAAAGGAGTCTTTCCAGGCGTCATCTGGTAGGGTATCGTCCATTTTGTCTGTATTAATTGTACCATTTATTGCTATTGCCCGTTGTTATTATCAAAATATATTTATATGCCTTTTTGAAACAAATTGACTTTTCATTGTCTGACAATTCGCAACAATCAGAGCTGGGTCTTTCAAAATATTATTTGTTGTGAGAAAATTGATGCACTGTTAACGCAAGAAGTCGATGAGGACGCATTTCAGAGCTCTGTTAACCAAAAGTACAGCGATATAAGCTATCGATATCTTAAAGATAAGGGCTGTATGCTGGAATTAGCTGAGCAAAAACTCAGCCAAGGAACAAAGCGTGAATATGTTATGAAAAGAAGTGTAATAAATCATTTGTGAAATGAAATGTGGTTTTTTTTCTGCGTTTTATTAAATACTGTGTAGCTCTATCCCTATAAAACATTGCAAAATTATTAAAAATTTTCCGAAATAAGCAAAGTATTGCTTGGATAGATATCGGCATAAATACCAATATATCGATAAAACATGAAATCATTAGCCTGCAAAAGCCTCTGTAGTAGCAGCTGTTCTTTGTTGACAATTTGGCCATAAGGCAGGTAAATTTTGAATTTTTTTGAATCCAATTGCAGCACAAGAAAAGTATATATTTGGACTTTATTGACTTTAGTATTTAAGGGTGTGCTATATTCGGCGAGTTGTTCTTTCATATTTTTAATATGATCCTTTTAAAAACTGCAAAGGTTTTCCTTTAAAATACAGTTTTTCGTTATGAGTCGATGTAAATAAAGAATAACGAGTATCCAATTACAAAAGAAGGGCATCAGAACTTATACTATTGAGAAAATAGCAAAAATATGCGTATTAACTTAAGTTCAAGAAACTGTTGTTTACTGTTCATCCAGCATAAGCACAAATGCATACATACAAGTTAATATTAATTTACGTATTACATATTTGTTTATCGTAACTTAATTTGCAAAATATGCATAGTTTGCTTTTTTGGTATTTGCGACTTTATTTAAGCTGAATAAAAAGAAGTGAATAAGCAACCGACTATCGAATACTCTGGTACCAGAAATTTTATACATATAGAGCTATTGATTAAAAGTAAGTGATTTTAATCTGTAGATCATGTGTTTTCATGGGTTTTTTTCAGTCATTTTTATTTTCAAAATATTATTAGCTGTATCTCTAAATCAGATAAGTTTCAAATTTTCTAATGAACTTGGCAAGAAAATATTTATAAAATTTGGTTTGCCATTTCAAATCAGAATCAGAATTTTGAAAAGCGGCATAATGCTCTTTGTCTTGCCGCAGAATAACGACATTACTTGGTCAGGAGAAGGAAGAGTATCTTGTCGGGCATTTGCTGCTCGCAATGACGTTCTAGTACTGTTGAGGCAGACTGCATGAAACTTGAATTTGTTTCGCATAGAGAAGTTGCATTAAATGCATTGTTTTTGCACGTACAGTTTCAGTATTTTACGAAACTTCAAACGTTCAACATCTTCAAATTTTTCCTTAAAGCAACGCGGCTTTACTGATCAACTTAAGCAAAGTGTAATTAAACAAATTTAACAATAAAATTAATAACAAAACAAACGTTTTCTTATTTTTTAACCCGGTCTTATGTCATTTTAATCTTATTCGTGATTTACTATATACGCATTTATTTGTTGTCTGAATGTTTTGTGAATAATTATAAACATGTGTTAATCAACCGCTGTGCCAAAAACAGATTTCTTAAAGTGTTGATAAAATGGTAAGAAACAATGTGAATGTGATTTTGGTTTAATAAAATATTTAAATCTCCAAGGAAAAAGCAAAACAACAACAAGTTTAGGCTAACATAAAATCCAACGTTTACGTATATGTAAATACATACATACACAATTATATATATCTTCTTATAGCGTAAAACATAATCATCTCATAAAATTTTTCGAATATTTCTTATCAAAACGAAAACCTTAAAAACAAATTAACATAACCATTGGAAGTTCATTCCTATAGCTACATATATATTAATGCCGGCACACAAATAAAACCAGTGAGATGTTTACTGCTGCAAGGAAGCCGACTGCTGACTACTCTGTTTCAGTTTAAATAAATGCTGTCAAATAGAACTAATTCTTTAAAACGGTGTCAGCAACTTTCAAATATTTTGATGAATAAAATCATATCTATATAAATATAATTGTGTATCGAAGGAAATTGTATTTATATATTTTTTTATTTCTTTGAGGCAAGCAGTGTGTAAATAAACCAAATGCTTTTCTATAAGCATTCGCTTGGTCATTATTTTAAGAACTCATATGTGGGCGTTTATCAGACGAACTAGAAAGTCAAATTTATTTGCAGCTCTTGTTGCGATCTTTTTCAGAACTTGTGATTTTATTAATTTAACAAATAAGTAAGCAATATTAAAATCAAATCAACCAAGTTTAAAATTACCGGAAAAAACAAACAATCATTGTTCAAACTGTATTTCGGTATACAAAAACTTATTTTTGCTTTACCAATAAATATTTAGGGTTTACCTAGAGCCAAATAGTACGGTAATAAAAAACGTATACCTTTGACCGGGGCAAAACCTGATAGTGTGATTTTCTAAGTTGAAATGACGTCGGAAAAATCATTTCGTTCCGTTCACGCTTTCTTATTTTATTACTTCATTTTTACATCTTTCCGACTTTACTTCTATTGTTCGCTTACAAGTTATTTAAACTTATTAGCAAAAAACACGATGTCCACACCCCTTAACTATATTAAAGTAAAGAATTTGTTGACTATATAAAACATATTTATAAACATACATATTGCGGTTTGTGCTGCATGTTTTAGTTTTTTTTTTTTACGAGGCTATTAAAATTTGAGACTTGAAAGTTGGAATATATAATCGATTAGATCCGCATCAAACGGTTTATAGACTGGGAAACTTGTTTTTCCGTTTCAGATCTGTTAATCATAAATCTGTTTCTGTTTTAGACCTATCTAAACAAAACTTGTTAGAAAACTAACTGTAAGACACATTCTTAATATTTTAAACTTATATTTAATTACAATAAATTTTTTCTTTACAGTGTAAATGTTCCTTGTTGTAAATATTATACTTAAAAGTGCCACAAAATGACATTTAACAAACGATTTGTTTTCAAAAATGTCGCTCTATTGGCTTGCATCTTGCTAATTCTTCCTGCATATGGCGAATTATCTTACCAATGTTTGCAAACAAATGGTAAGTACAAATGTGATGAGCATATGAAATACAAACCTTACAGTATTTTTGCTGATGCGCAAATTGTATGAATATGTTTACATATATTCTATTTGCCCGTTCTCGTATGTAATATGCACAATAAATATAAATGACGATCGCATTTTAAATGACAAAGAGATAGAGAAATAAACAAACATATATACATATATACCCTTTGCGCGTAAACAAATCAAAATTCTTTATGCTTATATATTGTTATTTTTTCCAGAGAATTTATCACTTGATGCTAGCACGAGTGGATTTGGCATTGGTCTGCAAGTAACAAATAGGTCGATGCATCAGGTGATGACACGAGTATTTTATATGTTCTTGAAAGATGTTCTACATTATAGAGACGTTCAAATCATTCCAATACATTATACAAACTCATCCGATCCACACAATCCTAGGTACACTCTTGAATATGTTCGGTAAGCGAGAATCTATGCTAACTGTTCAATGCACACTTGTACTTACTTACTCGATTGTAGGAATTACAATGGTCTAAATAATATTAGCATGATCAATTTGGAAGTTTGGATGCCCTTCAGTGTATACAAGGAACCGCCGGAAAACATACTTAATGCTGGTGCCTCAATTACACCCGGTCGTTTCAGCTGGTTTGTACCAAAAGCACAAATTTTAACGGATGCAAGCAACTGTAGCTTGCACTACGATGTTTTCAAAGATATAAATAATAAATATTATAATCTTTATGTAATGGAAGATAATCTAATGGATGAACTACGAAACAGAAGGTATTTAAGCTATAACTACCAAATACTTTCCTATTAATTACATTTATCGCCTTTCCAGTGTTGAAGAATACATAAATCCGAAATGTGCTAACACCAAATGTGCCACTCTTTTGGCAGAGTTTCAAAATGATTCGTCTTTTATTAAAAACGAGCTAAAGGAGAGCTTCATCAATGTGATTTGGTTGGGATCCAAATTCAAAACCTCAATTCAGGAATTTTCAGAACTTTACGAGACTTTTTACCCACGAGGACAGAAAAGATTTATGTTCTTGCATTGGGTTCCATCGGAAATAATTGATGCTAAAATTAAATTCACTCAAATAACATTGCCCCGTTGTGAGGACTACAAATATTTACAAAGCACAAATTGTAGATATGAGCTAACTCCGATTTTGAAGTACTACACGCTCAGTTTGGCCAAAGATAAGCGATTGATGTATGCGCTTAGAAAGTTCTTTATAACCGATAATGATATTGAATATATTCAAAAGGAGTTGAGTATCCAAAGAAAGCATTTTGTAGATCCCTATGACAGAGTTGCTTGCAATTGGCTGTTAAATCATAATAAAACATACAAAAAATGGATATTACCCAAAACGGTTACAACACTATCAATCGGTGGCATATTCCCATACAATGTCACAGATCGCGGACATTTAAATATTATTGGAGCAGCACAAAAAGCCGTTGAGGCAATCAACAAAGATACAACAATATTACCCGACTATAAATTGGAGATAATGCTTAACAATGGAAGGTGCAAATCCGATCTGGTTATGAAAGCTTTTATACATTATTTCAATCAACCAAATATGCTAGGAGTCTTGGGTCCAGCATGCAGTGAAACCGTTGAGCCCATTGCAGGAATATCAAAACATTTAAATATGATGGCTATTTCGTATTCTGCAGAAGGTGCTTCCTTTGTCGATCGTAAGTCATATCCGTATTTCTTTCGCACAATTGGCTCGAACAGTGTTTATGTGGATGCATATATGAAAATGATGCAAGAACTTGGCTGGAGTCGTATCTCAACGTTGACCGAGGATAGCCAACAATATAGCGAATATATGTCGCGTATGGAAAGCAAATTAAGATTACATAACTTCACATTGGCATTTAGTCATAAGTTTCCGAGTGATGTTACAGCTGAGGATATGGCAGAGGTTTGTGCTTACATTTTACATATCTAAATTATAGAGTTACGTTTAAATATGTCGTTTTCTTTTAGTATTTGCTTAAATTGAAAACATCTCATTCAAGGATCATAATAGCTGAACTTCATACCGATAATGCTGCAATTGCGATCTGTGAAGCCATCAACTTGGGTGTAAGTTTTATGCTACCCTATACTTTGATTTCTTAAGGTTTTAATTTTGGAATCTTTCAGATGACACATAACGAGGATTACATATGGTTTTTGCCATCATGGCTTCCCAAAAATTTTGAAATGTGGGAAAGTAAAGTTAATTCAAAATGTTCTGCCAAACAGTTAGAAAAAGTAAGTTAATTGTATTAAAATTTGCTAATTTTTATATTATTATCTTTTTGTTTTTTTGTAATCTTTTCGTATAGGCCATTGATGGACATTTTAGTATAAGGCACACGCCATTTGGTCAGCCAAATGCCCAAATGCAGGAGGGAATATCTATAAATGCTTGGTTAACCGCATATAGGAATGAATACGATACATTCTCGAATTATGTTGGGTTCGTTTACGATGCCGTTTGGACTTATGCGTTAGCTGCACATAAATTATTGCAAAATAATTCATATGCTGTGCACAATTTAAGGAACAAGGAAGTTGTAAATCAATTTGCTGAACTCATATGGGCAACCGATTTTGATGGGCTGTCAGGGAATGTAAGATTTGGACATGGCGAATTTGGTGGATCACGCATAATAGATTTGGATATATTACAATGGAGAAATAGAAGTTATATAAATGTTGGTCTATTTAACCCACATGTTTTGTACAACGGATCAGATGTGCATATAGCTGGAGGCAATTTACTATTTAATGCAAGTGATATATTTCATGGCAAAATACCTGAAGATGGCAAATACGATTGTAGCTACTCGGGATTGGCTCGTCTTCTTCATGTGGATTGTGAAGTTGCTTCAATGATTGTTAGCATTTCGCTATGCTTGCTGTTGATTATTGCCATGTCGCTGATATCATTCTACTTTTGGAAACAGCGCTATGATCGTAAAGTGAGACAATCGGTTCAGATAATGAAAATGTTTGGCATCGATCTGATATCGCCATCGCGTAATAAAATCAACACCCTCGACAAATGGGAAGTACCGCGGGAGAATGTGGTTGTAAATCGAAGATTAGGCGAAGGTGCCTTTGGAACAGTCTATGGCGGAGAAGCAAGATTGGGATCCGATGATTGGACAGCGGTAGCTGTTAAGACACTCAAATCTGGTGGCTTGACAGAGGATCGCTTGGATTTCTTAGCCGAGGCGGAAGCGATGAAGAAGTTCAATCACAAAAATATTATAAAACTCTTGGGTGTCTGCCTGCAACAGGAACCAATCTACACAATCATGGAATTTATGCTCTATGGCGATCTTAAAACGTATCTGCTGGCACGCCGCAGTATGGTAAATGAGAAAATCACTGATGAATCGGACATTTCATCGAAACGCTTGACCATGTATGCCATGGATGTGGCCCGGGGTTTGGCCTATCTGGCCGAACAGAAATATGTTCATCGTGATATCGCGTGTAGGAATTGTTTGGTCAACTCGCAGCGTGTGGTTAAAATTGGTGACTTTGGCATGGCTCGACCCACGTTCGAGAGCGATTATTATTGCTTTAATCGTAAGGGTGTACGGAAACTGTTTCCCGTACGTTGGATGCCGCCGGAGACGCTCTCGGTGGGATTATTTACGTCTGCTTCGGATGTTTGGTCATTTGGTGTTGTACTCTTTGAAGTTATTACATTTGGTTCCTATCCGTATCAGGGCTTGACAAATAATCAAGTTTTGGACTATGTCAAAAATGGCAACACTCTGCAAATTCCGAATGGTGTCAAGCCACAGTTGGAAGGTCTCTTGAAGGCTTGTTGGAGTCAGGATCCCAGCAAACGTCCCACTGCTTCGGAGGTCATCGATTATATCTATAGCTATCCAAGACTCTTGACTCCAACGCTCGATCCACCCGGCACAGCGGTTCAATTGCCAGAGTCAGACGATGAAATGGAACTATTGCCAAATGGCCGCATTCCCGATTATAATTTGGCTACTTTGCCCAAGATAAACAGTGCTAGCAATGTGCAAAACTTCAATGAAGATAATCTAACAAAATTAATGTCCGATGTTGATTCTGGTATGGTAAGCATGCCCGGCTGTAGCAAGGATTCGAGCTCGTCAACAACGCCAGATGGATATAGCATAATGTCTCCATTACTTACCTACAACAAGAAAGATTTTAACTCAAGCTCCAAGAACTAAAATTAAAACTCTTAATGCTTTTATTATACTTATAAGGATTTTTATAACAATGATTCATTCATTCATTTTTACTCTCAAGATTGATCAAATAGTTTTTAAGCAACTGGGATGACATTTTCCAAGAAAAATAAACCTTAAACATTTCGAATTTGATGGGAGATAAAATCGAACATACATACATACTACGTATGAAAATTTTTAAGCGTGATATTCTAAGAGAACAAAAAGTTATTTTTTAGAATTTAAACATTTTATTGTAACAAAAATATATGTATATGCCATAGAGGCTTAAATGTATTTTTCCATTTATATGATCAAAAACGAAAAAAATGCATATATACAGCAGCTTCCTAAGTACCATTATTAAACAATTTTGAAAAGCCAATAAGTATAACACTAGGTTAATTTTGTGATTATCCAACTTTAGCTTAAGATGAATGAATTTAACATTTAAATAAACTTGCAGGGATATAAACCAAAAAGGAATGGTTCCTCCATTGTTTCTCCAAGAAAATGTAAAGCTGGCAATGTCGTATTTAGCTTGAAGTGCGACTTTCACAGCTTTTCGGTTGTTGAAAAGACAAATCAAATGAATCAAGTGAGAGAAGGGGAAAAAGATAGAATGATATAGCAGTGACTAAACAATTAAACATTCTCACATGCATATAGACACAAATGTATATTATTTATGTGACTGTCAAGTTAAAAATATATGTTTGTCTGTATGTATTGCACACTCTCTCTCTCTCTCACACACACACACACACACTCACCACGTACACATATTGTAAATCTGTGAATTAAGAAACAATCATAATAATCGCACTCAGTGCACGTAATTATGAAATCCACATCACGGAATAAGAGAGACAGGCATGGAAAGGGAAATGGAGATTGGATGGTTGGGCCTAGCTACAGCAACAGCAACAGTAACAGCTACAGTTGCATCTATAGCTTTAGCCTTAAGCTGCATGGCCAAAAGACCACCCAACTCAACCCGCCCCTCGATTCCTTTGTCTTCAGTTAGCGCCATGGCTGCCGCAGCAATTGCTGTGGAAAGTGCACAACGACATTATGTTGCGCTCTACCGCGCTAATGCAATGGTCTATCAGCAGCGTCCAGAGCAAGCGTATAAAAGAACACAGAGGCAGTGGGAAAGAGAGACACATAGTACTAAGGAAGGAGAGACAGAGTGATGGGGGGGAGGGGGCGTGGGAGAGAGAGCATAAAGGAAAAGGGACACGAGCTGTATGCGACAACCGCGCGTTGCATGCAATTCCAAAGTCATCATTAGTTGTGCTAATGCACCGGCACTCGGGGGTAGGGTGCAATGATAGCAGCAGCAGCAGCAGCAGCAGTTGTATTAGTAGTCGTAGTAGGGGTTTTATCGCGGTAGCTGCTCTAGCTGCAGACTCGGCAGTAAAATTTTTGTCTGTCTGTCTGTCTATCTGTCTGTCAGTTGCAATTCGAAACCAAACGGATGAAATTGTTTCATGTTACACAATAAAAATTCTATATGAAACCAAAACAATGGGTTAGTAAATAAATGCGGGAGCGTTGAGCGTTGACTCGAAATAAAAATATTTATAACACACACAAACAAACAAACTCACACGCACATAAACACACACACATACGTATGTATATGCAAATATTAGAGCATTATGTTTGTTCATATTTCGTTAAATGCACAGTGGCTCGACTCTGTAAATTGTATAAAAAAAAAAACACTTTGGAAAAATGTGTTTTATTTTTTAGGTCACACCCTTAAATAAAAGGAATTCATCCCATTACATACAGCTCAAAGGAAAGTCTTATTTTCATAAGTTTTGCAGTCGTATTACGAAGTTTTCTAGATTACGAATTCATTTCCGGAACACTTCAATTCGATTCAACCCTATATTACGAATTTCCAATAGAACGAAGTTCTTTTTTGTCCCCTTGAGATTCGTTATATGGAAGTTCGACTAAAATTTCAGAAAACAAAGATGATGTGGCTTAAATTAAAAAATGTCATAGCTCCAACAAATCTCCTTTTTGGATCGGGCGTGTTTTATATTTTCGTTTATTTTTTTTTGTCACCCATCGAATCGATTTACGATTTCAATAACAGCCACAACTTGAAAGATATATGTATGTATACTCAGCTTTGTATCGCTAAACGCATATTCATATTGTAAAAACTACGTGACAGCAAACACCAAGAATATGAATTTCCTATCCACAAAAGCACACATTCAGACCGACAAACACTTATGCTCTCTTTTCCCCACCCTTTTGAAATACCAAAGCAATTGAATTGATATGCAAATGCAAGTATTTAACAAATACTTTTTTTGATTTGCAACTCAACAGTTTTTGACAATTAATACTGTTGACCTAAGCGCACAAACGCACAACGCATTGTTGTTTTATAGTACAAGGGTGATACCAATTACATTGACCCAATAGTCTATTGCCCTTGGTCTTTTTATTAATGTTGAGGTCCTGAATTTAGTCGAAAGTCCTGCTGCATTGCCTTGGCTGCAGCAATCAGAACGATGTCGATGGGTGGCCCAGCTGCTGTTGCCAGGATTCACAAAAAAAAAAAAAACAAGGATATGGCCGTTAAAGTGACAATACGCACTTGGCCATTTGACTATGGGTAAATCGTAAGATATTGCAATCAAATTTTTTTATTATTTCGTTTTCTAAGTGCGTATAAACAAATACATGCAAAAACACATATCCGAATAGTAAATACCAAAGATCTTTTGAAATTTCCCATTTTCACTTATACACCTCACTTTTAGCTAAGTTTCTAACCTTTTAAGATCTGATTTGATCAACAAATTACCCATTTGGATTTTTTTTTTGTAACTGCAAGTACATCAGAGAATTATAAGCAAGTATAGGACATTTGACCATGTTTGAATGTTTTCGTTACCAAATATGATTTTTCTTTTAATAAAAATGTAACAAACTCAACCATTGTCCAGCTGTACATATGTGTAAGTATGTATGTATTTACATATATGTACATAACAAGAGTTTTTTTTTTTTTTTTGGTTTTTCCTGACGCTGCAAATATTCCAAGCACAACTGGTCAACTGGCCAGTAAATAGTGAACGCCATCGCACAGTGGCACAGTGTGGGCGCAATTTACGAAAACGAAAACGATATCGAAGGGTGACGCATGCCAGCCAAATAATGCCGGTTTCGAGCATTGTGAAAATGGCGTTCATAAAAAAAAGCATACATATGCACATATGTATGTATATATATGAATGAATGTACAAATGTACATAAATGTGACCACGTTGCCGCATATACATACGCTTATAAGAATATGTTGATAAATACATACATACAATACGCATAACCGTACATGTACATATGTGCACACACGTTCTCACTTATTTACATTTATGTTTGCGTTCACATACATTAACACAAATGTATAATTTCTTTTGAGCATAAATATGTATTTAATAGTGCATACGTATGCATGCACATCTGTTCACATATATGTATACAGTATGTCTTCTTGTTTTTGTTATAACAATAACTTAAATGTATTTAAATGTATAAATATTGTGCATAAAAATTGGTATTTATGTTTGTTACTTAACGGAAATCATTCTTAAATTTAACTTGTTCAACATAACAACAAAAATAATTCAGATTTATTAACTTCAGTTGATATTTATTAATAACTACATGCATACTTACTATATATATGCTTTTGTTTGTTAGTAATATTGTAAATAAAATGCATTTGTATTTTTAAAGAGTATTTCTAAGAGTATAAAAATACTAAAATATAGGCCTGTAATTTGAAGGGCAAGCATTGTAGTTTTCTTATCATATTCTACTCTTTAAACTCATATCATGTAGAGACTTTAAAAACGGATGCAATCATATTCTAAATGCCTAGCTGAAAAGCCCATTAGAGAGAGCGTAACATTTGGCGACACTTTTAACTAAATAGTTTTATCGCTTTAAAAGCGGGAAATGACTTGCGAAATAGTTAACAAAATGCAATTAAAATGCTGCAATTATAATTATAATTGGGCTCAGCTCAAAAAAAAAATAGAAGAACATAGCAATCAGAAAGCAGTCAAAAAATTCAGCAGGCCACCAAAGGGTTGAAGGGGATAGGAAATGCAGATGGGCGGTGGATGATTGTGAGTGTCGGAAAGGTTAAAAAGGAGAGAGAGAGAGAGCACCGCGGGCTAAGTAAATCTGAAAAGCGTTAATTGCTGCTAAGCCTGAATGAGCAGCAGACAACAATACAATTATACCAAGTAATGCAGTTTTAAGCTGTGACTGCGGACAAAGACCCTTTAATATCAAGATAATGCAATTGGTAAGATAAGCCTTGTCTCAGGGGTTTGCTTCAGAAATATTTCAAATGGTAGCAGATAGCATGTGCAGCCGTTTTTGTTTCAGTTGCCTTTGCACTCAGCGGCCCGTCAAGTGTACGACAAGCGGCAGGCCAGCGGCAACCAAGAACGTTAAAAATGTGCTAGTATTTGAGAGCATGTGAGTTTTTTACATTTCTGCTGAGCCTGCTTGACGAGATTTTTGTTATTTTTGCTATTTTTTCTTTGTCTGTTTCTTCGACAAGTGAACTACTGAATACACTTTCGGAATTTGTGAACATTAAAGCATTAAAGTTCGGAAGATAACTTTCAAAATGCATGTCAAATAGTCAATGACTTTTGTGTGATGATAGTTTGATGAGAATAAACTACAATAATAAAAGTTCTTGTTTGCACTTAGTAAAAAATAAATACCAAACTACTAAACAAATTATGTGTGTATACAGATTTCGATCATAAAAATATTTGAGAAGTTTAAATTAAGCAAAATACTTGTCTTTTGAAGTGTATTGAAAAGTTCAAAGAACAATTTTTATACATTGCAGCAATTTAAATTGTTTATATAACTGTCAATGCAATCTGATTATAGTAACAGGGTGATTTATTAACAGGGTGATCAATATAATATAGAATATGCAGAATGCACTCACCGGTAGCAGCAACAACACTGATACAGTTCAACGCAAGTGCTTTCTCACTCTCTTTTTTCACTGAGCACTTTCACAAAAACCGCACACTCACACACAACAATAATTAAATGAGATGCCTCTCATCTTTCTTTTCTAAATATGTATAAGATTATTTTATTTTATTTTCACTGCATTTCACACACAAGAAAAAAAAATAAAAATAAAGTAAAGTACATAATTAATACCATCTTCAATGCTTCGCTTATTACGGAGATTTTCAGAGCGCTAAACGCAACAACAACACATTCGTATGAGCGCGGTTATCCTCTCTCTTTAATTTTTTTCGCGACCTGGCAGCAACAAAATTGGCGCGCGTTTCTCATTTTTTCATTTGCATAAAAACACTTTAAAAAGCAATTGAACGGCGATTCTATAATGTTATAAACACTTTGCATACGTTCAGTGCGTTTTGTAAACACAATTTAACTATTTATATAGGGTTAATCAATTTTAATTAGGTAAATAAACGGACGATAATCTTGCAGCGATGTAAAGACGCGCAATGTTCCAGGCTAACTGCCTTTGTGGATTAACAAGTGGAATTTGTGAAATTGTGAAAGGGAACGATCGCTCTCTGCAGTTTGAGCAGGACAGTTCGTTTTATATCTCTATTCGCGAAGTTGATGTACATTCGTGTGCAGCAACAACTAAAGAGGCAAGAATTTTTGTTTTTGCATGTATTTTATATGTCTAGTGCAATTCTGTTTTGCTTCTTTTGTAAATACACACACACACACTGACAGACTAACATAGCGGACTTCTGTAATAAGAGAATGAACTGAAGAATGATGAACCCAAATCTAAAAAGGAAACCCAAATTCAATAAAAACATTATTTTTGTGCACATAGCAATAATACAGGTACAAACACATCAACAAACATGTGTAAACACATCGCCAGTGAGTTCCAACACTCATTGATTTTTTTATTTTTATTTGTAATCTTTTGAACATTATGTTTAAAGCAAGAACATCGGCAATAGTACAAAACATGCAAAAACAAAATTGCTTGCCTATTTAGTTGTTGCTGCACACAACGACCATTTAACAAAGAATACTAGCTTTATGCTGTTTCCCCACGTACATGCCCATCGGTTGCGTTTATGTTAATTAACATTACATTCCAGCTCTCAACACCTGTCTTGTTACATTATTCCGTTTATGGCTGCACACGAATGTACATCAAATTCGCGAATAGAGATATAAATAGAACTGTCCTGCTCTAACTGCAGAGAGCGATCGTTACCTTGCACAAGTTCACAAATTCCACTTGTTTCACTTTAACCACAAAGGCAGTAAGCCTGGAACTTTGCGCCTCTCTACATCGCTGCACGATTATCGTCCGTTTATTTACCTAATTAAAATTGATTAACCCTATATAAATAGTTAAATTGTGTTTACAAAACGCATTGAACGTACGCAAAGTGTTTATAACATTATAGAATCGCCGTGCAATTGCTTTTTAAAGTGTTTTTATGCAAATGAAAAAATGGGAAACGCGCGCCAATTTGTTGCTGCTTTAGCGGGTCGCGAAAAAAATTTAAGAGAGAGTTATCCTCTCCGCGCTCATACGAATGTGTTGTTGTTGCGTTTAGCGCTCTGAATATCTCCGTAATAAGCGAAGCATTGAAGTTGGTATTAATTATGTACTTTACTTTGTTTTATTTTTTTTTCTTGTGTGTGAAATGAAGTGAAAATAAAATAAAATATTATACATACATATGTATGTATATAGAAAAGAAAGATGAGAGCATCTCATTTAATTATTGTTGTGTGTGAGTGTGAGGTTTTTGTTTTTGTGAAAGTGCTCAGTGAAAAAAAAGAGAGAGAGAGAGAGAGAGATTGAGAGAGCTCTTGCATTGAACTGTACGTGTGTTGTTGCTGCTAACGGTGAGTGCATTCTGCATATTCTTTATTACATTGATCACCCTGTTATTAAATCACCTTTTATAAAATACAGTTATAGAAATAATTTAAATTGCTGCACTGTATTAAAATTGTTTTTACTTCTCTATACACTTTCAAAAGACAAGTATATTGCTTAATTTAAACTTTTCAAATATTTTCATGATCGAAATCTCTAAAAAATTTTTTCTGAATTTCTCTAACTTTTTTATAAATGCTCAAATTATATATATTTATATGTAGCTGAGACGGGTCAATAAACGATATACCATTGCCACACTCACATTTAAGGGTGCTGCATATGCATAGATGTACACAAACAGTCAAATTTCAGTTTAGCAATTTCTGGTCATTCATTCTCTTTCCGATGCACACAAATTTCGAAAGTGTATTCATGAGCGAAACCCTGAGATGAAATAACTGTAAAGCCTTTTCTTACCAATTGCATTATCTTATTTTTAAAGGGTCTTTGCTGCGGGTAAAAGGAAACAATGTTTTTTATTTTTACTTTTAAGCCCCTTGCCCAAAAATAAATTATGAGAATTCCAGATTTTTCATTATTACAATGCGTATAAATAAAATTAATCAGCATAACGAGAGAATTATTCTTAGAAATTGCATTTATTTAACAATTTTGCCACTGCAAAAATAATATAAGAAAAACTTTTCGTAAAAAGTTTTCAAATTGGTTGTGTTTTTCGGGCATACTATTTATCTAACCAAATTTTTTATTTGTCATAAATATGTCGAACTTTTTAGGTAACTAATAAAATGTGTCTGGGAAAGTGTAAATATTATTTTTTTTTAGAATGTGCAAACATATTTGAATGTGACTTTTTATGCACATGGAATATATGTATACAGAATTCTTTTTAAATATTTTTCTTACTAACAATCTTTTTTTATTTCTTGTTGGTTGCTGCTCTAGCCTTTTTGTCTAGTCGATAGCAACAACAAGAACACTGCAAGAACACAACACACAAAAAGAGAGAGGAAGAGTGGCACATTTCATAATCCTATTGAGCTCAGATTGTTTTTGCTCGGTCACCGACAATTCTAATCGCTTAACAGTGCACACAGCGTGCAGCCGGTTTCTTCATCATGTGCTTCAGCATCCTTTTCGCCTTTTCGCATGCTGTTTTGGATTGATTTTTCCTTTTCCTGTTTTCCTCCCCACACATTTTGTGGGCGACTTTAATTCGTATTTCTTTTTTCCAATTGGCTTAATGATAACACATGGCGACAATTGGAAAGTGATATGCAAGCATTTCGGCTCAGTGAAAGGAGAAAATTGTCAATTGGTGCAAGCATTTTATTGAATTTTAAGTTGTCTTCTATTTTCATATAGACCAGATTTGAATTTACTTTTCCTATTTTCATTCTGATAAGATTAAAAGCCATAGATAAATATAATCAATTTTATTCAGTTATTTATTAACTTAAGAACGATTTTTTTTAAGTTAAATAGAAAATACATATATTTTTATTGTCCTGTATTTCATTTCTGAGTATTTCACTTGATAATTAATGTGTATATTCATTTTATATATATATATATATATATCTTTTGTTTTTTACAAATATGTATGTGTATATATGTATGTGTAACTATATAATTTTCATTTATTTCATGTTATTTTAACGCTTGTTCAATGTTTGCATTTTAGTAACTATTCATTTTTATTAATTTAAACAATTGTCCATGTCAATATATTATACTCATAAATTACACTAGCTGACAAAATGAAATGCACTTGTTATTTTACACGTTTTTCCAATGCTATAATGTATGGTACATGTTGTTGAAAATATAATCTGATGATTTTCTTAAAACTCTGACTATTGACACAACTTTATCGCCTTTATTTTCTAACTTGCAATTATATACAAGCTAATATGTGTATATTTATTAAATTAATATTAAGTTCAACCCGTTATTGAATATTTTATTCTTTTACTTAAGTTGTTGGTTTTATTGTTAATCTTAAGCTTGTTGTAATAACATCTCTGTCGAATGACAGAATGACTCCATTTAGCGAAGACCACAACCCTATATATTGGGTACAAATTGAGAATAAACTTTAAGAAAGCAATTTAATAATTCAAATATTAATAAAATAATAACATAATATGTGATTAATTTCATGATATGTATTCACAAATTTCAATTTGATATCTTTTCTTATATATCATATTTCAATGCACTTCCGACAGCGTGAATTATTAAAAAAAAAAAAAAATAAGTAAGGACCCACACATTTTTTTGTATAATTTTAAACGTTTTGCCTTGTTTTCGGTTCATGTCACTGTGTATAACATAGATATGGTTTTCCTACTTACAAACACAAATTTGTATCTTTATGCCAGTTGTTATTTAGGGCCAGGTATGCCTACTGCCAATTACAGAGGTATGTGTGAGTGTGCGAGTGTGTTTCATGTAAGTTGTACTGTTGCAGATGTATTGTTTTGTGGCATGCATAAAATTGCTAAGAAGAGCAACTAAATTATCCAACCTCAAATTTATTACAGCTGCATTGAACTAATTCGGTATTTGGGTTGAAAGTATTTTAAAGCTCCATTCTTTGTCTGTCTGCAATTACTTGCAATGATAGTATTAACAAACATACATTTATATGAATTGTACATGAACACGAACAAATAGATATCTAAAAAAAAAAAGAAATGAAAAAAAAACTTCAAAAATATGTCACAGCTATGAAAGTGTAATAAATCATAATTTTTTATAATGAGTACTTAGTAATTAAACAAAACAAAACTCCCTACCCTCAAAAGTGGGTTAGCATTGTTTACTCATAAGAGCTAAATACATACAAATATACCATGTGAAATGCACATAGATATATCATTGGGATAAAACTTGAAATATTTAGTTAGGCGAAAGGCTGGGAAAATGGTACAATTACGCACAAGTAGTGGGCGGACTGCGTATCTGTGTGGTAGACCGACCACATGCACTTTCGTGCATTCAACGTCACGTATCCGGGTAGAAAGGCGAGTAAATTATGCATGCAGCTTCAAGTGCAATAAAACAGAATTTAATGGGAATTTAATGTCGAAAACATTATCAGGCTCTTCTCTCGCTGGCTGGCGCATTGGGCTAAAGTGTACTACGATTCAAACAAACAAACGAGAAACCAGAAACGAGAAACGAAACTCAACTCAACTCAACTCAGTTCTCATTCCAACCAAATAAGTATGCTATGCTTGTATGAAGTGCGTGTGTTTGTGTGTGGACATCTGACAATTGTCGAATCAGCGTATTTTTTTAATTTTTGCTATTTTTTTTGTGGTCTACGCTAGACGTGGCAAACTTAATCTCTGCTCTTCGCTCCGTTCCACCCCTGCAGCTAAATTAGTGACAATGACTCTGTGTGCATGAAATTCGTTAATGCGTGTACATATGTATCTGTGTATGTGTGTGAGTGTGTGTTGCGCGTTTGTTGTTGTTAGGCTGGCATTTTGGCTATTATTTCCTGACCACCCAGTTGGACATCGTGGTGGCAGCGGCATCATCAAGCGCACTTGAAGGTTTTGTTCTTATCGCCCGTTGTCCACGCGGGACTCGATAAACAACACACACAGGCTAATATACAGTGAGACGGGGATAAATGCATCCAGCGCCCCTTAAACCCTTCAGCCCCGTTGCATCGCTGCATCGTTGCAGTCAACGTCATTTGCACAAATGCGCATAATCATTTAGACCGCTTTAACAACATGAGACAGAAAGCAGTAGAAATGCAACAATAGCATGAAACGCAACACATTCAAAACTGGACACACTGGATACCCCATCTACTTCTACTACACACTCACATCCCCCGCGTTTGTTGCCTCATCTCTCGCTCCTCGCTACTGCAGTTTTCGGGGGAATTGGGTTTGCAATGCAACAGCAGCCACTTTGGCATTTTCAATCGCATGCATTTATGCAAATTCAATGCCAACTGCATCCCCAAATATACAGCGCACAGCGACACACACACACACACACACACCCAAACGTGCACCCACATACGTAACATGTATATACTTGAATGTGTGCATGCATGCACAAGGACGTAGTTGCAGGGGGTAGTAAGTATACCAATAAGAACTAAGTTAAGATGTCTAATTCTTTTGTGTTGAAGCTTTTGCACACGCTAAAAAGTAATTCAAAATACCATTATTCGACTTTTTAATGGGACTAAGGGGGTACATTACCAACAACAACTCAACAGAAACTTAAATATAAAATAATTTATTTAATTTTTTGGCTACTGATTTTAAACAATAAGATTTATTTGATAAGTATATTAGGTACTTTTGTAACAATTGTGTTAATCGTTTAAATCTTTATAAATCAAGTGTCTTCTAAGTTTTCATTCACCCCCTTGCAACGCCCTTGCGCATGCACGCATACCACCACAGAATCAAATGCGCATCGCTGCACCAAACACACATTCATGTATTGTGTGTGCATGTATTGTGTGTATGTGTGCACATGCATAAAATAAAAGAAGTTGAGTTCGAATTGCAAGCTGATAGTGTTGACCATGACAGTGAAAGTACTATTTGGCAGCAAGTTTGCAATCATATTCATAAGGTAAACTGCAATTGGGACGCAAGTATTTTACAACATCCGCTCATTTGTTAATAATGCAAAAGTCCCACGCATGAAATAACGATATACAGAAAAGAATTTTAAAATACATACAGACAGACAACAACAAAACTCATACACACATTATCATACGCGCATATAAATATTTATCGACAAGCGTATTCAAATACATGAACAGGAAATGCATTCAAATTAATTTAATTATTTGCAGAAATTCTTTCCAACGCGTTTGGGGAAGAGCTGTTGTCTGTTAAATGAAACAAATCATTTGAATAAATTATAATACATAGTACAAAAGAAATTAAATATCACTTAATTTCGTTGTCACGCCTCTAATAGCTCGATTTGTTCAGATCTAAATACATGTATAAAATAAAACAGACATGCATATATTTAAGTGTGTGTTGTTCATGCTTGATACGGGATATGTTTGAGTGCATGTGTTTGTGTGTTTTAGCATATTTATTTAATGATTTAACGATAATTGGGCTTAAAACATTAAATCGAGGAAAAATCAAATGAGCTTTCATTAAAAATTAATTATTTTAAGTGTATTTACATAAGTATATAATTAAAGCGAAAACCAACGCGACTAGGAAACACCCAGTACATTACGTTAATGTGTCTGCACTAGTCGAGAGTGCCCGACTAGAAGATATCCTGTACCCAGCTAGAAATAGCTTTATTGTCGCTATTATGATTATTATTATTGAATGCAATTCCATAATATATATTAATACCCTAACCGCTTATGGGTACAGGGTATACACGCTTGGTATATTGTTCCTTAGTACTTAAACATATATTGTTTTAATATATATTATTATTGTTTTTGATACAAATGTCAAGCTTAATTCATATACATATTTTTTTAATCTGGTTTCATTTTCGGTTTTTTCGGAAGACATTTCTGTATTGCATAATTCATTATATAACTTTTTTGATTAATTTATTTATCTAATATGTGAGCAAATAAGCTCAGTATAATGACTTACATATAAAAATTCTCGTTAACATTCATTTTCGTGTTGTGTATAATTATTGTTTATGTTTTATAAGCATAGGTTTAAGTTTTTATTGTTACTGATATCATTGGACTTTGAACTATTCTTAAAGGGAGAACATTAAGTTGTTTTTTTTATGCTTTTTATGTAGTGTAAACTAAATAGCAACTTTAATGATATTGTTGCTATATGTATTATATTTCATATGTTCCACCAACATATTTGAATATTTATTCTTGGAAATAATTTAAACATAAAAATGTTTAAAACAAATAAGTATATTAAAATTATAAAATGTGATTAAATGTATTTTATACATTTGAAATAATTTCACTATGTGAAAAAACCAATAAAGTTAAAGAAAATAAGTGATATGTCCTTAAGGATTAATAAAAACAAACATCGTTGGAATAAATACAAAGAAATTAAGATTTAATGGGTCTGCCAACGATTTTTGATTTAAGATCTTGCTGATACGATAATGCCATGTCTGAAAATGCAATTGTTGGTCTTTCATGAAGGTTTTCCCATTGCTAGAAACCCGATTTTTCCGCCTGCCGTCCGACAAAGATACATTTAAGCTTTTTACAGTAACATAAAAATAGTTGCATTTAAACTGACTTCGAATCGAGAATATAGTTCATTATGGAGTCTTCTTCCAAACAAATAATTATAGTTTAGTTATTTATTAACTGTTTTGAATTACTTGTTAACTCTGTATCATCATCTTTGAATATATATATTTTTATTCATATATTTATATATTTTTTATAGCATTGGGAGAAGTATGGAGAACCGTTGGGAGCATTAGCCAAACATACATATCGAGAATAGTATATTGATAAATTGTTTTTTAATAACATTTGAGATAACTTGTTTAGATTTGAAGCACCTGAAAATCAGCCAAACTGGAACTCCTTTTTCCCAGTAGTGTACCTAATAAACAGGTTCGCTGTACTATACTCTTTAAAAATGTATTCTTCCCTATCGCACTCTGCTTGGGTTACTCCTTGTTGTCCCTGTTCCAGGTTTTTGCTGTGTGTCTGGCATGGATTTGGTTGGGAAGCATAATTTTAAATGAGCTTAACCGAATACATAGACAGTATAGAGAAAAAAGCCATCAGGGCATTTGTCGCTATCGTTGCTGTGGCGAGCATCTGTGACCCGCCCGCCCCATTCGTAAAGATCCAAGGCGAACGAGGTGATGGTGAGACCCCACCCGATGGCGACTTGTATGTTTTTTCGTGTCCATTACGTGTTGGGATTTGCGTATAAACTGAAAAACACACGTAGTAGTAAACAAATAGAATATATTAAGTTAAAGTTTCAATTATTTACAAGTGTGTGTGTGTGTGTATTATTTAAATGTGTAATTTGAATTTATTTTATTTCAATTATATAATTAAATGTTAGTGTTTAACGCGTGTTGCCTAACTAATTGAGATTAAAATGTATTTAAATGCTTAAAAAATACAATTGCTATCAATTAAAGTACTATAAAATAAACAGTGTGCACCCAATAAAGTGAACTTTTTACTCTAAAAAACAAAAAAACAATGTGAATTTAAAATGTATAAAGATGCTTTCACTTAATACTTGTTTGGCATACGAAAATGTGCATTCGCTTGGTTGCAATTGGTTAACGTTATCGAGCGTACACTGTATTTTACTTTTTTTTTGGCTTTGTCGTTTAATTTCTGTGCAAGATGGAATCGGTGGCTAAACGACTCTAGGAAATGCACACTTGAAATTGAAACTGACTGCTGGAAAATTAACTTCAAAAGAGATTTGGCAAGTCGTAGTACGAGCACCGAAAGGCGAGAGCTAGCTGTACCAAAATACGATTTTCGTTGATAAATCAGTGCGCTCGACAGCTGCACGAGTGCTAAGCCCTGCTGACTGCCCCTCAGTTGTTGTTTTGGCCCAGCCCAGGCATAGGACTAGAGGGATATGTAGAAAGGGGCATGAGTATGTTGCGGTTTGTTGTTCATAGTACTAGTATGTAGCGCAGAAGTACTTCTGGTAGCCAAAGATCGAATAAGTATAGTAGTAAAGGCAAAGCCACCAAGAGTATCTTAAAAGGGCAGCAAGCAGCAAGCAGCAAGAAGCAAGAAGCAAGCAGAACTGTTGCAGCGACATTATATTTGTCCAAGTCATAGTCCCCATGGCGTAGGAGTGCCCCAAATGGCATGTGTACCATGGTTTAGGTAGCCGTGTATCCTGGTCCGGTGTGTATGTGTGTGTCTTTCTCTCTCTCTGTGTTAGGTGTGTGTGTGTGTGTGCGAGTGTTTGTAACTGCCGCTTATGCCTGACTTCATTCTATGCTTGGTGCTGTTGTTGTTGCTGCTGCTGCAGCCATGTACTTGTGGAATTTTCTAAATCGTAACTTACCTTCCGCTCCGTTTATCATGCCGTTGACGTTTCCACTTGCCACAATACCGCCAGCAGCAGCAGCACCACCACCACCACCACCACCACTACCACTACCATTACCATTGGCACCGCCACCGTTGGCGCTTTGGGGCACACCAATCCCGCTGCCGAATACATCGTTCTCTTGCTGCATTTGATTTGAGAAATGGGTTTCCTTGGCACGCACCACTTCGTTCAGTCCCTTGTTGTGGCTGGGCTGCTGCTTCCGACGCTGTTTGGCCGTGGTGTGCACGTGAGGTGTTGGTGTCGTTGTTGACTTGGGCGGTAATCGTAATTCTGCAAGAAATTGCACCAATTATGAAATGCCGAATGCCTTTGCTTTAGCATGGTTGGAGTGAGCGAGAGAGTGAGCGAAAGAGAGAGCGAGAGAGCACACACATAAAAACAAAACAAATGTGGCGGCAGGGAATGGGAATGTGAATGGTAATGGGTTGAAGACGGGGCTTGGGGGACTGGCACACATTCGTTAAATACAATATATATATATATATATAATACAAGGACTTGAACATTGTTTTTTTGGGCTAAGTTGGAGTTGGGCGAATTCAAAAAACTAAATAATAAATGATATAATTTAGATCGGTTCAAGATCTTTTATACTATTAAGATTTATACATTCAATTTATACATTTAAAGATCTGTGCGCAAAAACCCTTTAGATAAAAGTGTTTGAATCCACAGAGTCTTTTAAGTGAAAATTGAAACTTGATGCAGCTCCAGCGGCAGAGAAAGTTTTCCGCTGATTGTGCAATAATTCATGCTTAGTTTCAGCGCGCTCCAACTCTTTACTTTGGTTCGGTTTGGTTTGGTTTGGTTTGGTTTGGCTTGCCAATGGACGTTTTGGGGATGTGGACTCACTGCGCAGATGAAAGATAGAGAAATGCTTCAGTCGTCTTTAAATGAGATCGATAAAAATAATAGACCGACGGAAATCCTATGTGATTTATTGCAAGGAAACTGAACGAATTACACATGCGATGAAGACACACACACACACACACATACGTATGTACACACATACATTTTCAGAAACCCGCTGTTCATTCGCAACTAAATTGATGGGCACGAATTGAAAGGAACTACATATTTAAGCCAAGGACTTTGCTATGCACGCTTAAAAAAAATGTGCATGTGCTTAGCATTGAACTTGAAAATGGCTGTTCTCTCATTCATCGATTCATTCTGTTGGCTTCACTTACCTTGCAATCGAATTCGCGTCTCACTCTTCCCAAGAGCGTTTACACTGGAACAGCTGTAAGCCCCGAAGTCGGACTTTGTCAGGTGTCGTATCGTCAGGTTAAGGTGCCACATGTACAAGTTAATCATGGCTTCGGATATGTTGTACTTGTTGCCATTATGCAGCTTAACGTTACCTGATTGAATACACAAGAATAAAATAATGTTTGTTTCTTATGAAAATATCGTAAGCATTTTTAAGTAAATTTCCTATGTCATATAAAGTTTTAGATTTAAATTTACTTAAATTAATTCATGTTTCTTATAAATTACCTTCATTACGATACCAGCCATTAAGTGGTTTTGGATATACTTCAACAATGCATTCCAAGGTTACTTCTCTTTCAACGGGTGCTCCCACTAACTGATTGACAGCCTTTATAGATGGAGGAACTGAAATTTACAAATGATGAAAATACATTTTAATTTGGGAATAATTATGCAACAATCCTGTTAAGCACATTTATTTTTCATGAAACGAAAAAAAGGTCATCAAGCCCCACTGTGCGTCTTTTGACGTTGCAACAATAATTTTTTACTTATTCTTCGCTTTTTATTAGTCACCGCTATGATGACTGCACCAACTTCAAGCAAATGACTCTGCTGCATTCATTTCAAAGACAAACTTTTCGTATTTCGCACAGATACTACAGAGGAAGGGAGGGAGACACAGTGAACTGAAGAGACTATGCGTTGCGATAACTTGTGGGTGGGTGGCATTCTCTTTTTTGCGCCCGCTATTCGAAAGCTTTGTAAAGGGAACTGGCTGCAACGACTGTGGTATTAGCTTCCACAGATTCTTTGAATTTTACATTAGGTAACGTTAGTTGCAAAAACAAGAAAAGCTTTTGATTGCCATTCAATAACAGCAACAGGTTTGCATAATCCATAATCAAGAAATCCTATCAAACTGTTTAATAACTTTAAATAAAAAACAAATATAATAACTTAACTTAATAAACAAACAACAGTGGCTTCGTCCAGCGACCAACTTGAACTGATTGTGTTTCTGTGTGAACATTTAATTATTTATCGATGCTTGTGAAACTAACAGTTAGAGAGGAAAGTAAATAGCGCTACTGGTTATTTGAACTTTTGTATGTGGCGTTGCTTGTATAAATATGATAATGAATCTTGTCTTGCAGCGCATCAATAACATTTCTTATACCCTGGTAAACCCATTCGAGAGGGCTAGCATATTAGAATATTGTGCAATGAATATATATTGTAAATAAACTCAGCAACCTAAGAGTATATATTTTATTTTTAGCGGTTTATATAACAATTTTAAAAGGATTATTTTTTTGGAAGGAATATTTTCAATAAAAGTGATTTGAAAAATAGTTAAAATCCTTAGATATATACAATGCAAGTGTATTTGTAAGTCGTAACTTTGAAATTGTTTCGTTTTATCTATTTAGTCTCTGCACAGTTCCCAACAGATTACAGTGACTTTGGCAACCCGAAAGAAGCGCGAGTGCACAACTGTTGGTTGGATTGGGTTTGGGTTGGGTTTGGGTTGGTTTGGGTTGGGTGCGTGAGTCGACGGCTAAGTCAGTGGTACTATGTGCGGAGTAGGGGTGAATGGTGTTTTCATAGAGTTTATTTGCTAGTGTGTGTTGTTTGTGAGTGTGTGTGTGTAAATGTGAATGACGACTGTTTCAATGCAGCAAAGGCTCATGCTATTTTTCCTGTCGTTGGATGGTGTTTTTGCCGTTGTTGTTGTTGTCGTTGTTGTCGTTGTTGCCAAAGGATAATTTTAAGCCATAAATAAAATGGATTAAAGCGCAATGATCCGCTCATCAAAATAGATTTCATCCTCTGTAACTCGAGAGCATTATTAAAGCTTTTGCTTCTGCAAAATCAATAATAACAACAAACAGTTCTTTGTCGCTGTTGAGCAGATTTCGCGCCATATTACATTTATTTTGTTTATTTTTCTACTTTCGCGCACATACATTGTGATATAGTGGTACATTTAAGGGGTATTAACTTTAATTTATAACTAAAGTTACTTTGTTTCTGCCATCCCCGGTTGGTTGAATTATCCGAACAGTATTCATGCACTATATGCAACTCAACAACAAGGAATGAATATTGTAATTTTCTTGCGGCTAAGTTATGTTAATAGTTTGCAGTTGAGAGTGTGTGTGTTAACAAAATAATCTAACCAAACAGGAATAGTCCTTTTATATCAAGCATTTATTTATGAAGAATTTGTTAGTTTAAACTTCTGTTCTGCATTAAATAGAAATCATTTTAAAATAATATAACAGTTTATGGTATGTTTCGTTCACTTTCATAAATTAATAATTAAACTTAGTTGCGGGCAGGCTTACAAGAATATTTTATCTTCAAGGCTCTTGCTGCGTTAACATTATGTATAAAAAAAAAACGTTTCAAGAAATTAATTGCCTGGCGGCGCAAACAAGATTAGTCTTTTAATCATTTTTCTTAGAGTAAGTTTCGTTAAATGTTTGAAATTCTGACATACTTTGGACAACGAGCGTTAAGTAAAACACAAACAAACAAATAACAAACAAAAAACCTGGAAATAATAAAACTTGGCAAGTAAAATACACAGCAGCGATCTATTTCTTGTGAGCTTTGTTGGGATCAGCAAATACTACTTATATGTATGGTATATAGTTATATATGTTTCATGGTCATGGTTATACAGATGTAGTAGTATGTATGTACTTTGTGCAAAGCCAAACAATAAATTAGAAGTTTGGCCTGCAAGAAATGCGTAAAAGGACGTTTCGACAATTGCAAACTTTGAATTTGCAGTTTACTGATTTTGACGTGGACACATTGCCGCAAAAAAAATTGTACTGCTGTTGCTGTTTGCTTGGTGGATGACTTTCACTTATGTACATGTGTATAGACTGTGCCCAGAATGCTTAGACTCTCACAATTACGAACTTGTGATTTTCCAAAATGTTTACTACGCAGACACACATACTTTTGCCATACAATTTTCCAAATGTTGTGCGCACGCATGCAAGTGCATATAGTATGTATGGAAACTGTTTAATATGTTTGTATGTTAAATGCAATGCATGAAAATACATATGCATTTAAATACATTCTCATAGTAGATATGAGTAAACAGAATAATAGAGGCAACAGCTCATGACAATAGTTCAATGTGTGTGCTGCCAGAGTTTCACTGCTGCTTTGCTAGTTACGACTAGTTATTACAATAGAGCACACACACATCGCATGAACATAGACACATTCTAATGCAACTATGATTACATACATATGTTCATATGTCTGCTAGCTATACATTTGATATGCTATGGCTTGGGCACACGAAGTGCGACTATCGCAACTTTCCACAACTGGTGTACTCTGAATTTGACTTGACAATCTCATGGTGTTGATTTGTGTCTTGTGCCACACCAACGGCATGTTCTCATGCAAGCATCTGCCTGCAGCAGCCTCAGTTTAAGAATATTTTGCTGCAACATTTTCCATGTTCTCATCATAAACGATAAATCTATAACAGAGAATCGACCAAATAGTTCGGACTACAACCAAAAACCTAGGTTTTATTTTTGGTTAACTATTTATAAGCTTTTGCCTTCGAATGCATTCTCACTCAATTCCCATTCAATTCGTATTCAAAGATCTGCATTAAAATCAATGAGAACTTGCACACAAAGACAATAACAGCATACACGTGATAGTATAATTGTTAAGCTGGTGTTAGTTAATTCACTAACTAACCTATTCGCATATGCATCGTCTTCAACGATACAAAAGCTCGGGTCTATAGAGTTCATAAGAATAAAGCTAATGAGGTAATTATTAACTCGTACATGTAAGTTAAAGTCGTGAAAAGGATTTATAAGAGAAGGATTTTGCTTAGTATCATATAGTATTTTATAGGGTCGTATGAGTAAGTAAAGTATATTTGAAAACGAAAGCTTTTATAAAACAATAAAGGCCTTTATCACACTTATGACCAACAATGACTTTCAACAATAGAATAAAATAAAGTGTTTGGGAGTGAAGTGAGAATGTAGCCATCCAGGGGTAAGCCTTATGTCAATACAACGTAAAGAGGTGTTTAAAGCCATGATGTGTTCATTTTGAAGGTACACAAGATATTGTTGGACTTAATCAAATAGTTGGCTACAAAAAACTTACAGTTCACATGTACATCAAAGCGTTTGCTAACTGATGGTGGCACTCCATTTGAAGCTATGCAAAGATAACCTCCCATATCTGTACGGTGAACATTCGTGAGAGTCAATCGTTCGCCTTCCACGGACTTTAGTGCTGCAATGATATAAAATATATAATGATATTTGGAATGTTTTTGAACATTTGGCTTAACTGCTATTTACCTTGCTTGTCTCTGCTCTCTGAACGGAGCATAATGTCTTTTCCGCCCTCACGTCGCCACTGCACCGTAGGTTCCGGAACACCTATTTGTATATAAAATATAATTGAAAATATTTTTTTTTTTTGTATTTCAATTATCTTTAGCTATGTTTAAACAAAAGTTATTTAGATTAATCCAAATTCTTTTCTTATGCTATGGTAGTATTTATACCTGTGGCACTGCACATAAGCGCAATGTTCCCACCTTCTGTACTGACA
This sequence comes from Scaptomyza montana, assembly GCA_018904305.1. Taxonomy (NCBI): domain Eukaryota; kingdom Metazoa; phylum Arthropoda; class Insecta; order Diptera; family Drosophilidae; genus Scaptomyza; species Scaptomyza montana. Next base: position 5,884,047 of record JAEIGR010000004.1, read on the forward strand.
CCTTCATCAATATTCTGGTCAGGCTGGTAAAGAATATCCGGTGGTACCACCACATCTAAATAGCCAGACTGTAAAGGCAATAAAAAATACATATTTAGATTATTCCTTATGTAGTAAATTTAAAGTTTTAATGCAAATGATTTTAGTTAATATATATTTCAATCATATAATCCAATTTCTTATAGTCCTGCTAAGTAAATAATAAGTTTGCAGTTTTCGCCTGAACTGGACATAGTTTAATGCTTCACCTTCTTGGACATTATATACCTTTGCCATTCTCACATACACTACACACACACATACATGCATACATATCTCATACACTCTTAAGGTCAGGCTCAGACGCATATGGCGATAAGATTAGTGCCTCGGCCAAAACACGGAAACAAAACCTCGACTGGCGTTCGTAAAATTGGCTGGGTGAAATGGTCAGAGACTTGCGGCCCAAAGCCGAGCTGAGCTAAGTTGAGTCCTGAGTGGGAAGAGTAGAGAAGGAGGAGGGGGTGTGGCTGACTTACCAGACTCTTCATGGGATCTGTATTCACTTGACACATGTAGCTGCCAGAATCGTTTAGCTGCACGTGGGATATGTGAAGTTTCCAGGTGTTGTGTCCATTGTGTGTCACTGATAATCTTGGATTTAGGGATACCATATGTGTATGTATACCAAGTATTGCTTTTGAATCTGACTTAATCCATGCCACCTGAAATTGCAAAAGCAAAACGAAGATATGTTTCTATGTAGTTTATGCAGTACACCAGCGTTCGTTAGTATTACAAGTATCCTTCCTTCCTTCTCTGCCAAGTTCACTAACATCCTCTACCCCCCACACCTTGTCCAACAAACATGTACTTACTTGCATACATGTTTGTTTGTTTGTATGTTGTCCCGGCAGACCAAAATATAATTTCATACTTACGCGCACAAAGTCTTATGTCTATATGTAAGTACTATGTCCGCTTTGTATACGAAGAAGATTAAATACATGGGTATTGGTGCGTAACGACAGTTTGGTTAACGCAAATACGATATAATGGCTTATTAGTTCATTATGCATTTGGCGAACAGTTACCTGCTTTTATGTTTGCAGATGCACAATAAAGTTGTAATAAGAAGTTTCTTTTATGTACCCATAACAAAAACTTATTTCTTAAACATAATATAACATTGTACCAACTTGATTTGTTTTTTTACTAAGAAACATACCCGATATTGTCCCAATTTGTCCACAACGCAAGTAAAAGATATGTCGCGTCCTTGTGGTATGCTTATATTTGATAGTTGTGCCAAAAACTCCGGTCCTGCTTCATCAGCTTCGTTGTGGCCTTAAATTTGAGTGAAGTAAAAACGAAATGAATGGAAGTAACATTTAGTTGAGCTCAGGTGTACATAGGACTTTATTAGCATGTAAAGCGAACGAATAAACTTACTAAAGGAAAATCAAAATAAAGATAATAATAAACGTACAAAAAAGTTGCAGTGAGAAAACTTTGGACTGCACAATACTTTGTTTGCAGTATGAGAATAGCAGTAAATGTTTAAGTATAGTTTGTTATTTTAATTATAAATCTTTTCATTATGGAACAAGAAGATGTGTGCATATATTTATTAATAGCATTTCTACAAATAGACAACCAAACAGACATTATAGTATGTACTACTTTTAACACTGAGAAACAGAGTATACAAATTAATTACACAAATGTAAAAAGCCATAAGCATGTGGGACTCTCTAATAAATGTGCGGTTAATAGGTGTGTTGAGTACGCGAAAAAGAACGTTGCAAAATGATTTGATGAAATTCTCATTTTGTTTGCCGCTCATGCATTTAAAGTATTTCTGTGTTTATCAGAACTCTAACTTTTAACTTTTTAAGTGCCCGAATTGGATATTTAATCTCTTTAAACAAACGTTGGCCGAGATCATGTCGGAAAATATTATGAAGCATTAAAATTTCGTCGAAAACGCACAGCTTGTAATTTTTAGGAACTCAGATTATAAAAAATTATTTTTAAAGCTTATAAAAGGTGTTTACATATTATTTTAAGTTTTAGTTTCAATAGATATTTTGTGCATTCTTACCTTGTGTATTTGTTAACGAATGACTTCCTTTAGTGCACAATGCTCCGCTGAATAACAATATAATGACAGAGGCGAAGGTCCAGGCACAGAATTCTGTCTGATTCATTTGGGCAGTCTTCATTTTAATCTTAGGCTTCTGATCGTCAAAGGATCTTCAGGTACTTCCAAAAATCTTAATAATTTATTTAAATGTATTTTATGAATAAAAATCTCGCTATTCGAGGTGATCCCTTGCTTGCTGGTATTCCTCTACTTATACCATATAAGCAGTTCCGCCTAGTATTGTCTGTGTTAACATATTCATCAGTAAAAATTAAATCCAAATGGTTCTGAAAAGTTCAAAAAGTATTTGAATTATCATATTGCATGTTAAATTTATAAACCAAAGTCAAATTCAATCATCATAAGTATTAAAATAAATATACTTTTTCTTTTTCATTACTTCGTTATTTAAAGCATGTTTTCCTTAAACGCTTGGGGCTTACTTGGTTTTTTTAAGCATGCATGCCAGGCGATGTTAATGCAATAATTATCTTTATTTGTAAAGCTATTTTCTCAACCGAAAGGCATAAAACGAAAGGGCAAAAGGCAACCAAAGTTAAAACCAAATTCCTGTTTTGGAATGCGTCGCGCAATTCACTTTGCCAAGTGGAATTTCTGTACCAAATTTGAAGTTGTGTACAAAAATTTGAAAAGTGGTGGAATAATGCAACTAATTCAACTGGTTTGAGTTGTGGCTACAATTAAACAAACAACATAACAGTAACAAAAATTTAAATGCTGAGCATAGTAAATAGACTAGAAAATTAAGATTTTTAATTTAAATCTTAGATGTGGAGAAGTATAATTAAATAATAGTGGTCCAAGGACTATAAGCAGATTATGTTATGACCTAAAATTTGTGTTTATTTGAAACAAAAATATATAGCATACTTTTAAGGGCCACAAAATATCTTCAACATTGAGTTCTATGCTGTACGAGAAATAGTCATAGGTATTTAATGTACATCATTTGGAGTACAACAAATGTCAAAGTACCAACAAATAAACAAACAAAGGAAAAACCAAATGGTTGGAGAAAAATTTTGTGTTTTCTCATTCTCACGCCTTATCTAGGGGCCAACTGCTGGCAATGTGTAGGCCTCTATATATAACATGATCCTGATTTGCTTGCGCATAGCTTTGCCCAGCAAAATGACAGCGACAGCAGCGAAAACGGCAGTTACAATGAAAACAAGAAGGGAAACAAACAATAAGAAAAACCACAAACAATTTAAATGGATTATGTGTTTACACTCAAAGTGGAAGAATGGGCAAGCAGCGGCCCACGGACTGCTGGTTGTGCGGGAGTTAAGTGGTATGGTGGAAACAGTAGCAGCAGAAGCAGCAGCAGCAGTGTTGCAAATTGATGGTAGCTCTTCGTCATCAAATGGACAAACAGGCGGCTGGCCGCTCTCTTTCTCTCTCGCTTGCGCCAACGAAAGGCATCAGTTGGATGAACGAACTGACAAGTTCAAGGCAGTGGGTGCATTGCGGGACAAATGATGGGGGAAGAGGGACGAGGGACAACGACCACCGCACTGGGCTGCTGGACGAGCTAGCGAGCATCTGGCTATTGGCAGTGCCACAGCTTCCAACTGTAGGGATTACGCTTGAAACGCAAGCAACCAAGCAACCAAGCAGGCAGGCAGGCAGGCAGGCAGGCAAGCAAAGCATCAGCATCAACATCAGCATTCGCATGCGTGTGAATGTGAATGTGGATGTGGATATGTCCATGTTTTCTGTGCGTTTACTTGCTCGTTCACTTGTTTTTATTTGTTTGTTTTCACAAACGGAATTGTTTTTAATGAGATTTCAGACGCAAATCTTTTTATTTGAATTTTTATTTTTAGGCCCGTCGGAAATGCTCGACCACACCAGTTACTTCTGATTAAAAATTGTGGCGAATGGAATTTCGTATTACCCCGACAGTGCACAATTTCGAAATTCCGCATCAGAATCCGGCAAAACCTAACGCATACATATATGTATGTATATATCTATATCTGTATCTGCATATATCTGCACTTTGCTGTCCGAACCAGCAATCTGGTCATGCAAAATCCACAATCCACATGCGTAATGTGCAACTGTAGTATGTGCACTAATACTACTACTACTACTACAACAACTTTGTGTGTGTCCACTTACATATTGCAGTAAGTGTAAGCTTGGGAACGAGCTCTCTCTCCCTCTCTCTCTCTCTTATTGTTGTGATAATGGTTTGGAGACGGTAGGCCAAACGGGCACTGTTTTCTGGGTATAGTCCGTATTAAGTTTAACATAACAACAGTTGCATGTGATTTTAGCCGAAACGGAATATGAATAAATGGATCAGCAGGCACTTTATGGTGAATGGCAATGATGTCACACACACAGATAGACAGACAAAAGTAACGGGAGTTGGGATTACTGCTTGCTAACTGCTACTGCTTGCTGCTTGCTGCTCTCTGCTGCGGTCGACGGCTGATGCTCGGAGTGGTGCGAAAAGCAAACATGAAATGTGGTTAAAGCATTTTATGCAATCGCATTTGCCCCTTTTGCCAATATAGTATGTACTATATGCCGACAAGCAAACCGGACAAGGGCAGATTGGGTTGGTCATTTGTAAAATCCTTTGATTGAATTCGTTGAGAATTAAAAATTCCGACTGAATATTTTCTTTATTTTAACACACTCGGCAACGCCGCCGATTAATTGTTGATGAATGACCATCACGCACAAGCAACCGGACGCTCACCAAAAATTGATTACTGTGATTTTTACAAGCACACACATCCAGACACGCATACAAACATATTCGAGTGCTTTCGAGTTATGTATATATTAACAAGCCTTTTGTGTGCTGTAAGGACATGCATATGTAGCATACGTAGGGGCTTAAAAAACGCATATAAATCTCTACTTATCATATGTTTCACACTAGTAGGTACTGTCAGGCCTTTTTCCGGCTATAAGCGTTTCACCTTTGTTGTGGATTTTCCAAAACGCAGATAAAATACGTTAAATTTTCAATTTCAAAAAAGATTGGGTACAAATTGAATGTGACGAACGAAAATATGTTTTTCAAATATTGTTTATTCGATTTTCAAAACGATGGAGCTTTCAATTACAATTTTGATATCTGACCAAATATCTTGTCTTGTATATAAAAATATAAGTTGAATCTCACATTTCGTAACATAAATGATGTGAGTAGTTGGACCCAAGTTTGCCAAAGAATGCCATTTCTTTTACCATTCTTGTTTTTAACACACCTTAGTTCGTTCATGTCTTTCTTGCCTTTTTTTATTTTTTGACAACACGAGCTTTTTAAGTTGTCTCCATTGTCGATGCGTCCTTATTGACTTCCAAAAAAAAAAAAAAGAAAAAGAAAAAAACAAAAAACACTCAAGGATGCATTAAGTTCCATTTTGTGCGACACAGCGAGTACTCTGCATAAATGTCGGCGTTTGTGAAGCGGCAGTGTAAAAGTCAAAGTTCTTTGCATTTGCATAGCATCAACACCATCACATGTGATGTCTTGTCTGTTCCCGTCCTGTTTCCTGCAACCCAATGGTGCGATGGGCATACAAAAAATTATATTGAATGTTTTTGCTGTCTTCAATCACTTTCGCAAAAGTCAAATCATAATGACAAGTGTGTTTCAGATGTTGCAAGTAGAACTTTTTTCCGGTTCAAAAATTTGAATATGTTTATGGGGGATGCAAAGCTTAGTTTCGATTCAAAAAAAACTATTGGTGTTAAAGTATTAATAAAATAACTCAAATGGGAGATTTAAGATACATATTTAAAGACAGGGTATTTCAAGTGTTCAGAGAAAAGAGGCTTTACATTTATTATTACAATTTATACATTTTGAATGCACTTTTAGCATGAAATGTTTTAAATTCATTAATGTTGAGAATTAATTAGCTTACGTTGCATTTTTAACATAATATCACGTCTACCTAATAAAGCAATGTCTCTTCACATACATACATAGATACATTACTATAACAGCACATAGACACTTGTGTAAGTACATATGTACTTGTAGATGTGTGTAAGGACAAGAAATGTTAGAGACAGTGTTCACTCCGTAAAAAGACAATGTGCAACTGTGTAAAAATGGCAACTAAAAAATAGTTGTCCGGCAAAAGTTGGCACGCAACACAAACAATAAAAGGGCGAGAGAGAGGGTGGTTGGGTGGTTGAATAGTTCTAAATGTAACTGTACGGTTAGCATTCGATGCACTCTAAGTTTTATCACTACTATTTTATGATAATAATAATAATATAACATTTCAACGAAGTACCCCTTAAAGTTTAGAGAGTGTGTTGCAATCTGATAGTGCTTTCTTCTTGTTCAAATGCTCATTTGCCTATGCATGTACATATATACATATATACTTATATAAGTCTACTTCATAGCTCAGACTCATTTTACAGGCGGTCCTTAAGCCGTTACCACTATTCATAAACTGAACCCCCTTGCATCCTCCTCGTCACGTCTGTTGCCAATTGAGTCGTGAAGCGTGCCGTGTCTGTTGACTTTGCTCCTTATCAACAAGTCGCCACTTAATTCAATTACATTAGATACGACGAACAAACGAACAAATACAAGCATGAGTTAGGAGGCGGGCCCAAGGCGGGCCAAAGCGGAGCGAGGCGGAGAGGTCGATCTGATATCTATGTTAAGCGACAGCAGCCCAGCGAAGCAACTTTTGTTCGCATTGGCCTGGCACCGCTACTAGCAGTAGCGATAGGCCAAGCATGGAATTCTGCGGTTAGACGACAGCTGAGCACCCAGCACCATCCATCCATTTCACTACTTAAATATGAAGTATAATATGTATGAGAAGAAAAAGGCACTTAATAGCCGCAGGCATTTCAATTTACATATTTTTACCACTCGATTTAAATGTCTCGAGGGGTTTTGTTTTGTTGTAATAGAGGCGCTTTCCATATTTTCAAACAACAACAAATATAATTGTCAAATCCCAATTTCATAAATGCCCAAATGTCTAAGGGCAATCAATTTCAGAAGAAACAACAACTTGTGTTACTATATATTCAGCTGACCAATTTCAGAGTTGGCAAATCAATAGAACGAGACAAATAAACTTGTATACAATTAGAATTCCATACAGACGTTGATTGTCATGTACAAACATATAATGTGGTTCATCATTTGTTAATTAAATTCGAGCGTTTGTAGCTATTTGTATTTAAGTTGACAAAGGAAGTTGTTCAAGTCATAAAATATATATATCTCTTTTGAGCTGTGAATACTAGTTATCTTTAACGGTTGATTAGTTTCACTGACTTTCAAAGTGAATGAAGGTTTGTTTAGATTTCTACCTTATTTAAATATATGTAGGTTATATTCGAAGGACTGTTCTGATGTATTTATCAAACTTTAGCTAAAGCTAAAAGTCCATTATAAAATCCTCACTTACAATATTGCCATTGCCATAACTTTATCAACACTAAGCCAATGCTTAGAAGCTAGATTTGATCCCTGCACTGGCAGTATTGATAAGCAAGCAGAGCTATCCAATCTTGTCAATATACACATGTATTGCCCATAGCTAAGAGTCTGTGTATGCCAAAATTTGACAGGACGAGAGACGAGAGTCTTTGACAAAAACGGACCAAGGGCAAAGGCTCGTACTTAGTCCGGCGTCTTTTGCAAAGACAAATAGAGCTTACTAGCTGTAATTACCCGGCTTGTCCGTGTCAAAGTTAAAATGATTGCCCAGCTTTAGACCAATTTCCGCCCGTTTGGGGCGCATCTTTTCCAAAGACGTAAAAACATGAATTGATTAATTTATATGCCGAGCTTTGAAAGTTAAACAGAAATGTTTATCGAAGAAAAATTGATATTTCGTCAATTGTCCGGCTGATGAATTTTTTGAAAACAGATTAAACACGCATTAAATGAATAATTGCAAGTTAAAATAATGTGGCTTGTTAGCATTGTTTATAAATTAAAGCGCACAGCGGCTTACAAAATAAACACAATTTCATATTTCTGGCTCTTCATTAATACCGAAGCGATATCCAAAAGCGATTTTGCGTCTAGGAAAGAATGTAAAGTTTTTAGATATAAAGATTTATTCTTTTAAATACAGAATTTTAAATACTGTTGATGAGAACTAATTGCTAAATGTATTTCCTTTTAAAGCTTTTGTTAATGAGCGTTTAACTTATAGGTTAAATATATAATGGAATTTTATTTGTAGTTGCAAATTGTAACTTGTGCTAAGCAAATAAAGTGTTTGAGAACTTATTAACAGAAAATCAAGTTTCACAATTAAATGCTTAGTAAGATGTTCCTTATCTATAAAAATTGTATATTTTCAATAGTAGGTTGTGCTGTTGCCGTCAAAAGGAAACAAAACTCTAGAACTTTGAACTGCAACACTTAATAAGAACAGTAAAACAATAAAAATTTAGTTTTAAACTTACAGTTAAGACATGGATAGAAGAACGGTTTTAAGTATTGTTTGCCGCATCCTTATTTGTTTCCGTTTCATTTCTGTCCGTGATGTGACAAAAACAGCGACAACAGCAATGTTTGTTTGTATCCTGATTGCACTTCAAGTGTTGAACCACTTAAGTTTTTAACTAATTAATTGCCACTGCATTTTAGCACGAGACAAGTGATCGGTAGTTTTTCAAACATTAATTGCATACCAATTAGTCTAATCGAATAAACTATGGGAAATATATATACTTCGTATATAGATGGAACATATAAAAAGCGCAATCGAAAAAAAGATGCAGCTGCTACTAATTAATAACTATTTTGTCTATCTCTTCTTTAATACGATTTTAATATTTCAAAGTGCTATCTTTTTTTTTTTTTTAACACCAACTTGTTTACTAATTATATATTCAAGTTTTGTCTTAAGCCAATTACAAACATAACGACGGTAATTCACGGTTTCAGTTAGGAGCTACGATATCGTTTGTCGCTTACAGTTTATATTTTTTAATGCAATTCAAACTCGACCGTCGCGCGACAAGCTCTGATTGGGACTGAAGCAAAGGCGTCTAGTGATAAGTTGTCCGTACCGTGCAATGCTCGAGTATTGCTCATCGTGTCCGTTCGGCTGCAAGCACGAAGCCGACTCTTGCCCCTTCAATGGGCGGGGAGAGTGTTTGCTGCTCACCCATTGGCAACCATTTGGCAAGGGGTTGGAGAGAGCATACCGTAAGAATTTCATTATAGTCAGTTTGGAGTCAGTAAGATAGATTCCACCACGTGGCGTTGTGGATTCTATGTGTGCATGTGTGTATGTGTACCATCGTTGTTTTTAGCCAATAAATCATATCCTAAATTAGTGAGCGCATAACGAAGCGAATGGTTAGATCGCATGCAAAGAAATTCTAAGTTGAGAGTAAAGTTGTTAATTGGTATTTATTCTGATTCTAGACTTACATGATATTTGTTTTATTAATACAAAGAAAGTTGGACAATAAACTGGACACGAAAATGCATTAATAATATTATTTAATGCAATTAAACTATGTCGTTAGCAAACTTTTAGTATTAGACTATTTTATTTGTGCAAGCTTCAATGACTTACATTATATCTCTTAAAGGGAATTATTGGGTATCTGCTCGTCGAGCATTTATAGCATTTACATTTGTATTTGTTTGGTTTCGCATAGATGACAGGACATGTATTAGAAATACATCTTTTATTGGAACATTTTGTACTTTTAACTTCTTTTCATGAATAAAATTACATTGCTTACCACAAAAATCATGCAAATAAATAACGAAATATACAATAACACAGACAAATGAAAAACAAAAAAACAGCATCAAAAACATGGTTTCAAGTAAATTCAGTGTAGATATTTGTTAAAAATATTTGAAATTCTTTTCCAAGCATAGTCCCCAAAATTATTTCATTCAACATTTTCAAGGTCCTTTTTGGTTTATTCATTATACGAAAGCTATAAGGCTGCCCCAGCTTTTGATGCGTATGCATGGACATTTATATAAATGTTGTGTGCGTGTGTGTGTGTGTGTGCGTATGTATGTATGCACAGTTAAAGACACACAAATATGCGCCATTGGAGAAGGTGGTCAGTATTCTGGCAAGCGTGTATCTATAAGAATTAGTCGGGCAATGGGTAGATGAAGCTGTCTGAGAGTTTAAATTACACCCATCCAAATGTTGTGGAGCACAAAAGAAGGGCTCTCTGCGTCGATGGTGCTAGTCTAGGATTTATTCCAGCACTTAGTAGTACAACCAAATAAAGTTAGGTTTTCTACTGGCTGTAAATTAGTTACCTGTACTTAAACAGTTTAGGCATTCATATTGTTATTTACGCCTTTATTGTGATTTTTCATCATATTTACTTGTATTTTCTCAATTAATCTATTTTAATTAAAGCTTCTTTGTATCTAACACACATTCAAAGACGAGCGGATTATTAAAATAAGCTATTCATTAAGCAAGGTATTTTGTCTTTTTGTGTGTCTTACAAACAGTAAAGCTGCTTTTTCAAAGCGCGCTCATGTTTTTTTTAATACAATATCCAAGTGTATTTAAAAATGTGTACGAAATGTACAGCGTATTGAAAGAAAGTGTCTTAGACACCCAAAATGCTAACAGACAAACTGAACTGAAATTAAACTATCCTGATTTTACTAACATTTCAAAACGAAGCAATTCGTCGTCTTTTAAGATGCAGTCAAACTTCCATACAACGAATCGCAAGGGACAAGAAAATACTTCGATGTAGATGAAATTCGTAATATGTAATGGGTTTTTGATTCAACTTAATTGCACGAATCTGGAAATGAGTTCGTCATGTTGAAAACTTCGAAACACGTAATATCTATATAAGTATAGTTCGACTGTAGTAGCTATATTTTAAATTTAAGCAAGTATTATTTGCTATCAAAGTTATAAGTTTAACATATTTGAGTTCATTTATTATATATCTTGAAGAAATAGAGTATTAATCATGAGTTGCAATCGGTTACCTATTGGTTAATCATAAATATTAAAAATAAACTACTTGAGATCTTACTTAAAGATACCTACTAACACTTACAGACACAAGCGTTATACCCCATCATGATCATTTAATTGCAGGGTATATATATTAAAATCAAGGACACCCAGAAAAAAATATTCATGAAAGGCATTAGCCAGGCATCAATTGACTTTTGTCATGGCTACTTGGTTCAGTTGTCGTCTTTCATCGCTGGTCCATATCTGTCTAATGCCAAAGCAGACACGAACATTAGCGATGTATTCGTGTGAGCATAAGTTCTATACTTATGAGAGATGAAGCTTGTAGGTGGATGTGTACGTGTGTGTGTTTAAGTGTGCGTGTGCGTGTGTATCTGTGTGTGCTACCACTTCAAATACAATCGAAAAGCCGATTTACTTTGTACAAGTCGAGTGTCTAAGGAAAAAAATGTTTGCTTTTTGGTTTTTCAACGAAAAAAAAAAACCTAAGAAAAAGCACGAGTATCACAAGGAGGATGCTAAAGAAGAGAAAGAAGATGAAGATGAAGAAGAGTAGTAGTTGTAGTAGCATGGCTTACCGAGTCGCTGCTCACGGTGCCGAAAAACAAACGGAAGTTGTTGCAGGCAAACAGGCCCAGACAGTCAAGCAGTTGAGTTAAGGCAAAGCAAGGCAAGGCAAGGCAAGGCAAGGCAGGCAGGCAGTAAGGCACCCATGCATAAGGAACGACAACAGCAACGGCTTTGTCGGCACACACACACACACAGAAAGAAGAAGAGTGCCAGGCAACACAGGAACCAAAAAGATCCCAGCCAAGATGATGGCACAGGAGTAGAATGCGAATTCGAATGCGCCCTTTTCGCGAATTACGAATTGCTGCAAGCCTTGACTCGCTCTAGTGCCATATTACAATAAGGGTATACGTAAACGTACATACTTCTTACACTCACACACACACACACTTACGTACACACTTACTGTGTTTCAGGAGATTTCACATCATTTATTGTTCAAAGTCTTTTATTTTCTTTTTTTTTTTGCTTTTTTGAAAAGCTTCAGCAGCATCAGCATCCCACTTGACTGACTGACAATAATCTCTGTTGTTTCGTCGACATTGGGTATTGCGAATGTAATTATTGTTGTTGTTTTTGTTGTTGCAATTGTTACTCTTCTTATTCTATCGCTTTGGCAGTCCAACTGTTTAAGTACCACTGTACCAAAGTACCCAAGGGTTGTTCAGCTCTCTTTGTTGTTCTTGTTGTTGTTGTTGAACGATTGACAGTGTTTTAATGGTGGCGATTACAATGATTCTTGACTGTTTGCTTGGCTCGTATAGAAAACAATTAGCCTCTTGCACGAACGAGACAAAGTTAATGCCAGGCGAGCCAGCTTAAAAAATACGATGGATGTCACTCGTCGTCTTATTGTTATTGTAGTACTTATTGTTGCTCTCAAAATTATTGAGTACCTCTTGTCAATTCGAATGCTAGGTTCAAGCACTTCAAAGTTCAGAAAATGCTTAAGTCATGCATGCATATATGTAGTACATATATATTTTTTATAATAATCATGGAAGAAGTCCCTTTTTTTAGCAATCAGTTAAGTAGATATGTATGTATGTATATTTCGTTTATAACTAATCCTGCTCATTGTTGCATTCACAAAATCCTTTTAATTAAGAGCATTCTGTAATCCAATTTTAATTCCTCATTAGTTAAGATTATCATCATCATTGTGATAGAATGGCATTTATCAAAAGCATCTATCTAGCAATAACAACAGTAATTCTCTGATCTATTCACATTTCACATTGGAAAAGGCAAGAAGGAGTAGAAGAAGAGGAAGAAGACGAAGTCGCTATCTATCTACACATTCGCCACATCGCCATTGCAGTATATCTAAGTTTCATTATGTTTCAGCTGGCAAACTGTCGACTCCTTTAAGCAGCCATCTTATGTATGTATGTATGTATGTGTATATGTATGTGTGTATTGGTAATGTTGTTAAAACCCGCATTTGCGAGCAAGACATACATACATACATACGCACATATACGATTGAATGGCGGCGGCGGGGGAGCAAGCTCACAAGCGAGCCATGCTGACGTTCTAGTGCTGAAGGCATTTTACTAAGCCGTTGAGATTCACTCAGCTAATCCTCAACAAGAAACTCAGTAAATCCGAAAGTGTTTCTTGGATTTTATTATTTAAAGTGATTAAAAGTTATTGTTGCCGGCTGCCATTGACGTTGACGTTGCCTCGACATTCTCTGCCTGCGCTGCCTTTGCTTCTCGACTTTTCATTTGAGCATATTCTATGTGCCGCACACTTTGGTGGCTTTGCTTAAAAAGTGATTATGTAAGCACAATAAAATCCTAGTTGTTCCTTCAGTTGTAGACTCATGCTTAACAATATTTTTTGGCTGTTTTCTTATTTGTATCTTTGCATCCGCGAATAAAGGGTTTATCATTTCAAGAAAGCTTTCAAGTATTGTCAAATTTTACTATTGTATCAAGATTTTCAAGCAAAAACTTTATCTTAAACGAACAAATACTTTGCGAGATTTATTTGCTTACAAATTAATTCGTTGGGCAAATTTTCATTTAATTAACTTGAAATAAACATTAATTAACACTGATAAGTAATTGGTGTTTTTCATATACATATACATTAATAAGTCCACACATTCAATATAATTTAAAAACACATTTTTTACCCCCTTAATAACGGACAATACAACATGTTTTTTATGACTTTGTCACATACAGCTTCGCAATCATGGTCAATAAAGTTTAAAAAAAACGCTGCAAATTTCACAATTCCCTTTGCACAGTGTAAAAATAACAGTAAAATATATATTTAACAATTTAGTCACGAAGTGGTGTAACGCACGATTGAAACCATCTTTAAATCCATATATTTAAGATCAGCGTTGTTAGCCGAGCCACTATAGCAGCGACCTTTTGTCAGTCCAACTGTAAGCATATTGCTATGCAACCGATTCACTCAGCTTTAGGAGTTGTCTTTTAGTTTTGATTATTTATTTTGAAAGATTTGCAAGCTGAACGAATGAACTCCTTTAAATTGACAAGCCAAAGTTTTCGTTTCTCTCTTGTTATGACTTAGTTTTAATTCATTTTCAGTTTTGCCTAACAAATCAGAAATGTCATGTCTACTAATATTTCTATAGTCCAAGCAAGTGCTCCCAGTCACATTTGGCCTTAACTTTTTTTTTTGGATTTTTATGTCCGTCAACAACTTGCACCAACATGAGTGAGGGGGTCAATCGCAGTAGTCAGCTTATTGACAAAGTAAAAATTGCTTTTGAAAAGCAAAACAACAAATATATATTCGTGTATAAGTATATACATATATACTATATATCCACACACACATTGACGTTCAGTAACAATAGTGTCCATTAACACGCTGCCGGCCAAACAACTTGGCTATTGATGTCATAAATTAAAATTGCAATCGCAGACCATTGATGATAAATCATACGCTCGGATGAGTTTTCATCTCGCACATGAATTGTAGCTGCCGGCGACTACACTCTCCCAGTTCCCTTTCCCCTACCTTATACTAGCCACCCAAAACAGCCAATGCTGGCCCAATGCTACTGATGCACGAGTAGCAGCAGTAGCAGTAGCAGCAGCACCAGCAAAGTGGCAACACACACACACAAACGCACCGACAAACACACGAACACACACACAAAGTGAGCAGCAGCAAACCAGTCAGCAATGAGAAGCTGTGGGTGCTGCTATACTGCGACGTGATGGGATTTTCAAAAATCCAAGCTAAATCGTTTTTGTTTGCAGCAAAGCTAACTTTGACTGCTAACTTTGTTAGAAGAGAAATTTATGTTTTATTTGGTGTCAATTTGTGGCAGAAATCATTCTCTTTATTCATAAATCGCATACAATTCGATTATATTCGATGATTTGATTGCTTTAAATTGAATTTGCCAGATACTAAAGATATTTCAATACATGCTGAAACGTGATGATCCAAGCACTGGATAAGAATATATGTATGAACATATAGATGTTCTTGAGTAGCTCAAACACACACACACACACACACATGATTTCACATACGCAAACTTGAGCTTAAAGCAATCGTCATACATTGTAAGCATATCGGCAATATGAAAGTGCTTTTGTTTGACTTAAGCATTATGCTCGCCATGCAAGTACTATGTATTAGCATGTGTACATACAGTTTGGGTGTTTTAAGAACATGTCCCACATTTTAATGTGGATGATAGTGATAAGCTAATCAAAATTTGATTATGCAATGCAGGCTAACAACTAGAAATAAGACGTATTAATTTTAAACATGGCAATTGTGGTGTTTGTCTTAGATATGTGTGTACCAATATTTGTATTTAATTGGGCAGCTAATAGCAATAAAAATACAGCATACTTTCAGGCTGATCCGAATTTTCTGCTGCTCGCAAATGAGCCAATTTAAACTAAGAAACTAAATCATCTCATCTCACTTTATTTATTTATTTCAAGCATCAAGCATACTCTCTAACTGACTACGTTGAGAGTGCTCAGCTATAAATAATAATAAGCAGAAGGTTGGGATTATGCATAATTATATGTGCATGTCTCTTCTACCTCATATTTTTTGTGTTTGCGCTGCTTTCTTATTTTACAAACATATCGCAACCTTACTTTTATACTCTCTGCAAGAATCTTGTTAATTTTTAGACAATTAAAATAGGGGCTTATTGTAAGATGTGAACAGAAGTAGGTTGCTTTGTAGGTAAATTTTCTTCATTATTTACACTCTTTGCTGTTTGTTTAATTAAAATACTATTTAATAAACAACAGCAAAAAAAGTTCAGTTGGGAGTGTCATATATTTGATAAACTTGCAGACACAAAACACAAATTAAATTACAGTTCATTGTTCCTATGGGAGCTATATGTTACATTTATCCGATGCTGTTTAATTTTCCATTAAATGTTACAAACTATCATTTTTAGCGGTTGAGTTTTTTTGTACAAAAATCATTCAAAAAAATTTTTGCAGGAACTCATCATTCGATACACATGTACAAATGTATGTATATGTGTGGATATATCTGTATGTTTGTATTCAATAATGTAGACACTTCCGACATTTGGCACTTAATAATTTAGCGTTAAAATGTTTGTGGAAAAATTGACAGCATTTTGACAGACAAAAAAAGAATAAAAAAAATAGAAAAAATAAATACATGTGCGTAGCGTAATGCCAGTTTCTGTATCCCTTCATGTCACCCTCAAATGCGGGCTTTCGACCACAAGCTTTATTGTGGGCCCTATATGTCAGAGCCAGCGCATTTTAATACCCTTATGCAGAAAGCATTTTCATTTATCCGTAAAGAAGATTAGCTTGATACACAATACACATCAACTATCTGTCGAAATATTAAAATTTAATTGAGAGTCTTTAATAAATGCCACTCATAGCCAAAACTTCCAGTAATGTGTCTAGTTTTTGTTACATGTAAATAAAATTTCTTAAAGATTTCAACGATTATAAAATGTATGGAAGATATGTTAGTGAGGGTATTTAATTGTAGACAACCCAAAAATATCTATTTCTTTTCCTTGTATGTCATTCTGGGTTAGCATGTTTCACGGTCTTACTTATTTCAGGCTTGAGAATCTCCCCATTCTTAGCTTATCCTTCGATTGCTGGATATGTGTTCTTACATACGGATGTATGTATGTTTCTATCAAAAATATATATATTTTTATACACACAGCTTACCTCGCTCTCCTGTCAACATGAAATCCTAAGACGGTTGTCAGCATTTATGAAAAAAATGTTTGAACTGTGGAAAACATCCTTCAACATGATTCTAATGCATTTGTAGTGTATATATATTTTAGCATCAGACTTTGTTGTTCTTTCCTATACCACGCTAATTTTGTTGATACATAATCTTTCAATTGTTGTTAAGTCGTTACTACATTTAAATATACTTATTTTTAGTTTTATATGTCTCAAATGAAAAAGGAATTTATCTTAAAGTATTTATAAGTTCTTGTACTGGGTATTATATAAGTTTTGCACAAAATAGTTACAAAGTCACTTGGTTTATTTACCACAATATTAGTCAGGGATTAAGAGGGTGTAAAATGATTTGCTGTCAGTGTCACGCTCTTTTGCTATTGAAAAGATTAAGCTTAAATTACTTTTCTGCCCGTTACTTATAAATAGGTATAAATAGCTTACTTTTGGCTGAGTGATGTCTATAATTCTACCTGTTGATCTTAGTTAAGAAACAACAAAAGCAATTATTTTAGCAAAACCAATTTTCCCAACATTTTATAAGTTACAAGTTTAATACTTGAATGGATTTGCAACGAATGTTACAATTCAATATTACATTTAACAAAAGCTTTTCACTTTGGATGTTTCTCTTATGTAAATATTTTAGTCCATTTGTAGATGTATATATGTACGCGTATCATAAATAAATAAGTGGCAACACTTGTGCAACCACCATTTAACCCTTAACCTTTTGAAACACTACCAAAATACATATAATGCATTAAATCGTGCTCGCCTATCGTATTTAATTAGCATCGTTACTTAAACACTTTGTAAATTTACGACTGTTTTCGAAATTTTCAACGTTTATTTACTGGAATGAATTTGCATTCGCGTTTTTATACCCTTTGCCAAATGTGTATTATAATTTGTCACAAAATGTGTGGTGCATTGAACATTTCAACTATAAATGTACTGTATCATATGTATGTTGTACCATAGCAAAAGTCTATTAAACCTTGATTTCTTGTTCAAAGAACAAAAATTTAATATTGAATTTTATAATTTAGCCGCTTTTGTTGGCTATTATTTTTTTAAATATCTTGCAAAACTAAGGGTATAAAATATTCGGCACAACGAATTAAACGGTGTTTTCGTTGTCATATTAATTATTAGTCTATGTCAATGGAAGTAACTTTCTCAAGGGCTCGAACCAATTCAAAGTGGCATAAAAATTAATGTTTATTATTGCAAACGTTTGGACCCAAAAAGTTTCTCAACTTTTTGGCATACGATTTTACGCTGTAAAACTGAAAATATGTTTGGCGTATAATTTGATATTGTTAAAGAGAACAACTTCAAGGAATCTTTTATTGAAATTTAAAAGAGAAACGTTTTTAAAAGTTCAGAACAAAAATTAATTTTTTTAATTATTTCTTGCAATTTAATCAAAACAATTCACAGTGTTAAATTAAGCTGCAAAGTAACTTTACGTTTGTTCCTTTAAAAGTGGCCAAAGTGTGGATGAGTCAACGGATATTATAAAGAAGATTGAGGAAGTTGGGCAAAATATAACAACAAGCTAGAATGCTCTTGTCAAGGCTGTCCAACTTGAAGTTTGCGTCTTGTTCAATAAAGTGGATTTTCACGGACACCTTTGTAGTTTTAAGTTTTAATCTCTAGCATGGTGTCAATAAGTACCTAAAATTTTGCATTAAACGTGACTAGAAACTTTCTAGACAAACGTTACGTGCAATTTGTGCTCAAATCTTAACATTGGCGTTTTTATGTAGTACATTACGTAAGTATGCAAATAAACTGTTGCAGTATAATTGACTTGGTAAGCCATCAAAATTGATGCAATTTATACGGGAGAAGATTTGCCTTAACAGTTAAAGTAATAATTAACTTAATAAAAATAGCATGTAAAATTAAACATCATGTGTCGTAACAAATAAACTTAAAAACCGTTATAGTAGTTCATAACATGATATATGACCATAATTACATTATTAATCATATTGCCACATTTATTATGAAATGTCGAACGCAGTTCTTGCATAAAGAACAAAAATAATGAATTATGTTATAGTATTACACGTTCTACTAGACAGAGAGCATTCCTTACTCACACAAACACCACTGTAAATGTATGTACGCATACATGTATGTATGTATGCAGTTGTTATTGTGTGTACATACATATGTACGTGCAATATTTGTTTGCTTGTTCAGGCTATCGACTTTTTGATTAGCGCGTCTGCATCAAATGGAGCGTTAAAGAATTAAATTACCGGAATTCCAGGCACTCTGTTACAGAAAATACAAAAAGTAACAAAGTCTCAATCATAAATTGTCATAAGTTTGATGCTCATACAGTTGGTTTGTCACAAAAATTAAATACTTCTCCTAATTTTGTTAAAACTGGACGGATTTTCTTAGGAAAAAGCGTTAAGTTCTCAGTCATAGTTGAGCTTAACAAAGGCATTTGCTCGCAGCAATAAAAGCCAAAAGTTAAACATAAATAAGTTTAAGCACTTTTACCCATCATTATCCTCAGATGTTTGTATAAATGCATTATTTGCTTATGTAAAAGTTTTGTCAATCGAAATCTTGCACAAAATTTGAAAGCCACATCGTGAAAGTTTAAACAAATAAAATGCAAATGTCACTTTGACAAAAGCTTCTGTTTCTGTTCAATTTTATCAAAGACTTTGAATGTTATTTATTCTATCATATATTCTTCTTTTAAAGATCAGTAAGAATTACAACTATCATCTTTTTGTATGAGCCAATAAATGGCTTAAAATAAATGAAATGGGTTAAACTGTGTGACGCTTATTTTTGTTGATGTGTTTAAGTTATGTGTCCGCTGCTGTGCTGTAATGCTGTTATGCTGTTTTATCTTGAAACAAAATGCCGAGTAATGTAAAACAACAGTAATATAAAATATGTAGTCCCTTATACGAATTCCTACGGTGGCATTTTCTGCTTCAAATATTTGTCGTGCACACACATTGCAGAAGGAAGGCTCTTACTGTTACTAAAGCTTGCTATGCTGAGCTCCAGCCCAGCTCAGCAGCTTCAGTTTCAGGTAAGAACAACCATGCCATCCGCACCTATCTAGCTATGTCCTCCTCCACATATTGAAAATATTCACGAAAACCTTGTAAACTTTGTGCACCCTCATACTACTAGCTTATAGTACTAGTCGTGTAGAAGGTTGAAGGAGGGGATGAGGTATCGCCGCTGGTCACGCTGACAGAGCTTATTATGGTTGCTTTTCAATGTTTTCAAAATTCACTTCACGCAAGAATTCCTTTTGTTCTTATAACATATTTCAAATAAGTTTGTAGCCTGCATGTAGTTTGCTGAACAGACACATACATATTTGTATGTTTATCTATCATTTTGACTATGTCTCACAAATATGGACAATATATAAAATCCTCAATTTTCACGTTTAGAACAAATTTCACACAGTTTCTCTTTGGCATTTCCTCAATGACAACGTCAGTCCGATAAACATGATAAATCGTTTATATTACAACGGACTTAAGTACGTCATTTTGCGCAAGCCAATCGCAAAAAGGGTTTGTCTAAGTTCTGTTCTTTTCTTAGTAAACACATTAACTGGCAACTAAATACTCCGGAAGTTCACTTAGCTTGTGACGATATAGACCAAATACTTACATTCGATATGGTTTAAGCACACAATCAAGAACGAAATTAAGCTGTTCGCCTTTGCAGCATCGCAGCTACAGTGTACACAGGGTAACGTGAATTCAAAAATATAACTTACAAAACATGAATTTTATAAATTTTTACACAACAACTCCGGCTTTAATGTTCTATATACCAATTGACATTACAAATTGAGCTTGATTTTTTTTAAGATTTCTCGTATTACGAATTGACATCGTCTTACAAATGAAATTTTTTAATTTTTGCAGATATGCGCTCTTAAAATTTGGATCTTATAATATAGACTTATTATGTAAGTTATACAAATAATTGAATTGCTACAATATTTTGATTATGTATTTAGAAATTCAATGTTTGTTTGTCTTGAACCTCTTGCATATAAGTAACATAACAATATAAAATGTCTATTAATTATTTTACTTAAAGTATAAAGATGGTTTTCAGATGCACATTCATACGTTATTAGAATAATCGCGAATCGATAGCATGCCATCTCAGTCTAATAATAATACTATTGATATCTAGAGACAAATATACTTATTATATATATATTTTGTGCATATTTGTGCGGTCTACTCGAATTGATATTTTTTCTTAACTCATTTGTTTGCATGAAATAAATTATTGTGTTTTTTGTGTAAGACAAAGAAACAAACTCATTTCGTTGTTTCAAGTAGTTCGATCTCATTATCTTATCGATCGTTATCAAGATCTACAAAAATGCTCGCTTATTGCTATTGTTATAAATGAAGTTAATTTAAATAGTAATTTTTATTAATTCTATTTTTCATTGTTCTCAAAATTGTATTCCACTGTAAAATCTCACATCAATTTTTTTAAATTTTCTTATTTCTAAATTGTATAAGTTAGTAATGGCATAGAACTATCAATTGACTATATACTTAAATACGAAACTTGTGTATATTTTTTAAGATAATTATTTCAATGGTGGAAGAAGCAGACTGACATTAAGTTGACCCATAGGTCTAAGCAGTATCTCTAATTTCAACTAAAACAAACAGGGGCTTAGAGCTTGCTAAATCTACTTATCAACTCTTAAAGATTGCATTAGAAATTGAAGTTTATTTGAAAGATAACGAAGCTGCCATAAAAATCTAATAATTCAAATCTACAGAAAAGAAAAACAGTTTGTTTTTTTTTTGTTTTTGGTAATTGTGACACTTGTCACATTATTTAACACTTAAGATATGTCGAAGCACTGGATTGCATTTATTATGATTTTTGATTGTGTTGTTATTCAAGAGTTCTTCATACACTAAACGACACAAAAAATGCTCTACTTAGATTTATAATCATTGTGTGTTGTTAATAGTTTGAATCAGTTGAATATTTGAAAGTTATAAATGCATTAAACCTGGTTATTATCCTGTTAATTAAACTTTAAATTTAAATTTGGCTAACTCTGTCAGTGAAGGCAGACGGAGGACTAACATGCTTCTCAGTTAAAATGTAATCTAATTGCTCAATTTTCGGATGCTTCTCGGAACTATTATCTATTTGATATTTGTGGTCACTCATTGAGGAGCCCATAGCCAATGTTTCTGTGTTGCTTAAGATTTCCATGGCATGGTATTCGAAAGATCTATCTGCATCCTTCGAAACCTCCAATAAATCTAATGATTCAATGCTATAAATATGACGATGACGACTTAAGAACTCGCGTTGATCCCCCCCACTATTCATTGACATCAGTCCATTCGTGTCACCATAGCTCTGGTTATAGCATGTTATTGATGGCGAACATCCTAGCTTATCGCGATCTTGTGGCTTTAGTTTTTCAAGATATGACCCCGATTGTGCAATTGGTCGGGTGATACCTTTTGTTTCCCCACAATCGCGACTAAGGGAGCTGCTGTTGGTACTATTATCGGTACTTTTGAATCGTTGGCGACTGGATACACTTCGGGACACATCTGCACATTGGGCTGTATCTTTGACAGATTTAATTGTGCCAACTTTCCGCTGGGCATCGCAAGAATTCGTTGATTTCCGCTGCTGCTTTGCGGACGACTCAATGACCCGGTAGTCGAGGGGCACGATGTCCAAAATGCTATGACAACAAAAACAAAATTATTAATGTTGAATATTAATTAAAATCGACACACAAAGCTAATGTGTTTACTAAAAAGACTAGTTAATTACGTTAAATATGGCAAGTCAAAGATTGAGTATGTATTAGAAAAGTCTAAATGTAAAAAGCAAAATATAATCACAGTCGAACTTCCATGCAAAGAATCTCCAGGGGACAAGAAACCACTTCGTTGAGAAAAATAGTTATTGAAATTAAATGTAGCTATTTAAATGCAAATTTATAGAAGCCAAACCATAACTTTTAAAATATTGCTTTTGAAAATCGGGTCAGTTTTGACGAAGTTATTGAAGTCAAAAGATTTTACCAATGCCCAAATCGATTTTTTGCTATAAAACTTTAACATGCATTCTGACCAAAAATCTAATTTTATTTAATTACTATATAGAAAACATCGTTGTACGGAATGTATATGGATATATGGAAGTTCGACAGTATAATCTTAATAAACTAAGTTTTATGTTATCTAAGTAACTCATTCCTCATTCTTGTATTAACTGACGGTACTTATTCTAAATTCGAAAATAATGATTAGGTACTAACTTACTATGCAGTTGAGGTCTGCTAAATACCGAAGACCTATCTTTACCAATTCCACTATCATTTCTTAATTTTCGGCCATGAACTGAAATGAAGACATTTATAAACGATAAAACCAAATATTAATATATGTATATGTATATGAATATATGTACCTGTGTGACCTTCATCGTCCATATACGAAGTATCATCTCGAATGCGTTCTCCACTTATCTCACTGTCACTGTTTAAGCTGTCGTATTCTTCCGATTCTGATTTGATTATTTTTGATCGACGTTTTAGTCGCTTCTCAGTATTTAGATGGTTACTTTCGTCCGACGAACCAACTATCACACTAGACAGCTTTACATTTGCACTAGTTGAAATAGTGCGTTTTGCCTTTGCTCCCGAACTGCACAAAGTATTCTCGTCCTCGCAGCGAGGCTCATATTTTGATGAATTGCCTGTGTAGTTTAAGGGAATATTTCCAGATTGATTTTCATGCTCTGGTAAATGGAATGTGGCGTATGGATATATGTCTTCGGAGTATTCTGGAATGCGCTCAAGTCCAGCTACCGATTCAGGTGGGGATTGCTGGCAAGATTTGCGTACTGTACCATAAAAATGTTCACGGCTTTGAATATCCTTTCCATCGGCAACGCCAATTTGTGGCCGAAGAGAGTCAACATCACGTGAGAACATTGTGCGAGGACCTGGAAACATTTAGGTGTTTAGTTTATTGTTCAGCTTTGTCAACCATTCAATACTTACAGTTTTTAAAGCAGATAAAAGCTCCGAGTAGCGCAAGAATTGTTCCGAAAATCGATGTTATAATGACAGCTATGAAGTGAGCATCAGTAAAAACGGCCTGATCGTCAGGTAGCTCCTCTGAATCCGAGCTACTCGTAAACCCTATTAGATTTTGTGTCTCAAAATAAAACTCCTTGGTTGTAGCGCCAGCATTATTTGTAGCCGTGACTCTCAGATTGTATGCAGTTCCCGGCTCCAAGTCACCGATATTATATCGACTCTAAAATTAGCAAACAGACATAAAATGTTTCATCAAGCTATGATTTGATGCAGTGACTTACATGTGTTTCAATTTTATTAGAAACTATAATCCAGTCACTAGAAGATTTGTAGTGTTTAAACTCGATACTAAAATGAAGTATGGGGCAGCCACCATCCTGCCACGAAGATAAATCCAAAATCACCGATGTGGTATTTGCACGTATAAAGCTCTGTTTTTGTGGTGCAAATGGTTTGTTTCCTGTAAACACACAAAAGTATCATTCAGTTCTCCATAAAACACTTTCTCTCTCTATCTTTGTAATTACCTTTTGTTTGTGCTATTGCAATAGCGCTGGTAACACTGGTACCTATCTTATTAAAAGTATTCATTGTGAGCTGATATTTTGTGCCACATTGCAGATTTTCAAGCATGTATGAAGTAACACGTCTATCAATTTGAATCTCGTCCCATTCTGCGTTTTCTCGGCGATACGTTAAAGTAAAACCTCTAATCGGAGCACGACCAATATCATCAACTCGCCATTGAATGGACACGGAATTCTTATGAACCGAATTTACTGATACAATTGGAGCAGATGGTGGAACTAAATAAACAAAATATAAATGATTTAATCTTCTCTTGGCTTTTAGGGATATCAGCTTAGCTGCTTACCTTGAACATACAGTTGATAAATGATATGATCGGATCCCACAGAATTTTTGACAGCACAAGAATAGTTTCCTTCATGAGATCTTTGGATGTTTCGCAGACTTAAAGTGTTTTCATTGCTAACTTCCAGTTGATAATGTTGCTTGGAGCGTGTATTTAATATCTTCCATTCGGCGTTTGCTTTGGGATTCCCAACGTACAGACATGGCAACTTAATGTCCGATCTCCAAGTGACGGAAATGGTCTGACTAAAGGATACTATGGCAGCTGGTATTGAAGTGCTTGGAACTAATTTAATCACTGGTGTACTTGGGCCTTGACCAACTCTTGTTGATGCTGTTACCCAAGCTTCGTAAGTCTCTCGGAAGTTGAGATCTCTCGCCTCAAAATGGCGATTGTGTGCTGGCAACATTTCCTTAAGTATCTTCAGCTCTTGTCCCTTTTCCAGGACTCGTATATAAACATTGAATTTGGTTATTAAACCATTTGGTCTTCTCGGTGGCAGCCAGCTTATAATCACTGAAGATTCGGTGCTGACAGCTGACTTCACCAGTTCTGGTGCATCGGGAACTGCCTCCTCGGTTATGCAGGACACAGCTGGACTTGTAACACCCTCACCAGCTCGAGTAAATGCCAGCACTTGTACACTATAGTTGGTAAACGGTTGCAGTCCATGGAGCACTGTGCTAAGAGCGGAAGTAATTTTTGTTTCCCTCACACTATATTCACTTTCGAGGAACCCAGGTTCGTAGAGCAGCTTGTAGCCTTGAATAATTCCATGACTTAATTCCTTCGGAGGTGATTGCCAGGATATTTGTATATTTTGTGCTGTGAGCGCAATGCATGACACTGATCGAGGGGATGCAGAAGGAGCATCCTCCAGAGTGTGACCCAATGCTACATCACTTGGCGGCCCATCGCCTTTTATATTGAATGCTGACACTGTGATGGCATACTGAGTATATTTTTCCAAGCCAACCAAACGAAAATCGTTTATGCCCTCGGTAATAAGGCTGCCAACCTTGGTATGATTTTTACCATTATCTGGTGAACCTTGCTTCTGATATGCAATTGTATAGCCCAATAGTTCTCCGTTCCAGGAATCACGCACTGGAGCTCGCCAAGTTATAAGTAACTGAAAAGAATTAAATTAAATTATTTCTCTAGTTAAAACTATTTAAGTCTATCGTTATGCTTACCTGCTGAGGTCCAAGTGGCTCCGCAGTCACATCTTGTGGCGGAGCAGATGGAACTTCTGAGTCTGTTTGCACAAAGAGAACATCGCTTGGAGCACTGGTGCCCAAATGATTTTCCGCAAACAGACGTATATGATAAACTTGTGCAGGGCGTAGAGATCCTAACTGTGCCGTTGTTCTATCGCCAGGTAGTAGCTTCTGATTGTTGTGCTCATGCCAAACATCTAAATAAAACCAAATAAACGAATTATAAACTGACTTGGACAACATAGATATACATACACATTACTTACCTCCAGCTTTCTTATATTGTAAAATATAATTGGATATCGGCTGCGAATCCCGATTATTGCCACCACCTCCACCCAAATTGATTGAATCCTGATCATTTGGGGACCAAGCCAAAGTAACCGAACGACTTCCAAGATCCCTTACATGCAAATTAACTGGAAAGTTTGGTGGCTCCTGTACTTGAACGTTAATCACACTTCTATCCCGGCCATACGCATTGTTAGCTATGCAAGTGTATTCTCCCCGATCCGTAAGAACCGTTTGCAAAATTGTTAACTCGGATGAAACGCCACGAGCCAAAGGCGAGTTTTTGATATGGTAACGTATATCATAGGAAGGATCAATACGGCTTGCTTTTGATCGCCAAGATATGTCTAGGGGCTGATCTCCACTAGCCTCACAACGTAATGTAATACGCTCGCCACGACGAATGGATAACTGCTTTTTGGCAACGGTTACAGAAGGACCAACTATAGAAAATTAAATAATATTTAATAATTAAATATATTTTTAAACTTTCACTAAGTAAGTTACCGTGAACGGTTAGTTTAATGAGTGTGCTCAAACCAGCTCCAATTCCATTGATGGCCTGACATAAATAACTTCCTTCATGCTCTCGGGAAATTTTGGATATTATCAGAGAGCCATTGGAATAGGCAGCAATAGCGGAATGTAAGTTTCCGTTTCCGGTATCATAGCTTAGATCACGATAGTCACCCGAGTCACCTTTACGTAAACATAGTATATATGTTTGATTTAATTAATCTTCTATTTGAAATCATCGACTTTTTTCATACCTATAGATTGCTTCCATTGAATGGTCGGTACGGGAAATCCATCAGCCTTACATGATACCATTACTGGGTTGCCTAAGATTGCGTCTTGATCGGTGGGCTTTAATATCCATCGTGGTGGTACTATTTTCAAATTTAATTAATCTCGCTTAGAATTTATTTGAAATGCAAGATAAGCATGCAACATATCCAACACTCGTAAGGAAATCATGCATCTAGTTGAGGGCAATGTGTATGTATATACAGTGGGATGAATTTTACAATAATTTGTTATAATCAAAATGTTTATATAAAAAAAAATAATTTTAAATTTAACGAAGCTTTAATGATGGCCCCACAAGCGATTATACTGTTCAAGTTTCTTTAATTATACAATAATCCAGTTTTCAGCTGCACTGAAAATGTGAAAAGAGTTTGTAGTTTCGAAAGATAGAAGTTCCAATGGTTAAGTCTAATGATCAAGCTTCTTTACAGATTCACAAATAAGAAGTTAAAATTTATTTCTATGTTTTTGAATACAAAATGAACACAATTAAGAACTGAAATTATTAAAAATTATATATAATCATTGTAGGTTTTTGCCGTTTACATTGCTGTTGATGTTTTTTATTGATGAATTACGCAGCTGATGTCAATTTTATAACTTGATATTCAGGGCAAAGTTTAAGGAGCTATTTGTATAACAGCGTCGCAACGTATAACGAACTATCGGCAGTAGGTTTATTGCAATAAGCACCTGGAATGTCAATTTGTGTGGACTGATAAAAAACTTTGCTAAGGTTCTGCTTAGTGTACCGGCTGTAAAAAAAAGGCAATAATACATGCGACTTATATTTATGTGGTCAAGTAAACTTGCAGTTTACAGGTAAACGAGCAAGTGAGTGCAAAAGTGCCATGTGCATTGTGCTCAGTGCATCAGTCTCCCAAATTTCAAAATACTTTTTGAAAAACTAAGGTCTAGCTTGGTTGTATTTTCTGAAAACTTGTTAAATTATCCCAAAATGTATGCTATGGTTTTTTTATTTGAAGATATTCAAAATGCCTTGAAAATAAACACTCAAATGAACACATTTTAAAGTGTGGCTATAATAATTGAATCCTTCTTGGCAAGTTATCCCATTTTTAAAATATTTGAATAAACCTTTGATTGCAAGTGCATTTCCGGATAAATTTGTATACATTATAATGGTCATCTGTCATCCGATTAATCGTTTAAAAAAAAATACAAAATGCATTTTTTTTTTTTACCAAATCCAAGTTCCAAAGCTAGTTGAGTGAGGTGATCCTCCTGGTGCATTTACTACGATATTTACTGTGAAATTTGTTGTTCTTGTGCAAAGTATTGTACATTTCAATATAGTACTAGATTAAGAGCTCTTTTCGTTTAAGTGTTTTTTTGAAAAAACAATAGTTACACTTGATTTACCCGAAACCGAAAGAACAGCTGTGTAATCAACAGTACCAGCGTGGTTAGCTACACTACAAGTGTAGTTACCATTGTGCCCCGAGGAGACGTTGTGTATGGACAGAATGCTGGAAAATGGGGTATATTGATTGATAGTTAACGACGGATCCGGTGGTATAAATTCTTCGCTCTGTTTTGTCGACATTGTTAATTTTTTGATGACACCGCTTGTGCTCTTGTCGTTGGCTGTGCTTGTAAGTATTGGCAGTTTGTTTCTTTGCCAAGTGATATTAAAAGGTTGATCTCCTTGGCTACTGGAACACATTATTTGTGTTCGCATACCTTCAGTGATTTCGTCTTCAAACGCAAAAGGAGAAATGCGCGGAGGAACTAAAGAATTGAAATTTAAAGAAATTAAATCAAAATGAATGAAATGATTTTATTTCTATAAATTATTTGATTGTTGTAGTCAAATAGAAACCTCAAAAGCTCTACCTACACTCAGTGGGCAGAACTAAACACACATAAAAAGAAGTTCAATTAATTTTTTTGTTTTTGTTTTATAGATATGGATGTGTAGGTTAGACCCGCTGAAAATTGAATTTTAAGAAAAGTCTAATAAGATTTTTATAAAAACAATTTTAAAGACAACGTATTGAATATTTGCTTATAAATTAAATTAAGTAAAATTTATATATATCCACATGCAATTCTTAAGTCCTTTAGATCTTGGTCAAAATTAAAAAGTATTGGAAGTATTCCATAAGCGCTTGACGATTTCGAAAAGCTCATCTTATTTGATTTATTTTTATCAAGCACTTCCAAATAATAATTAAAATAATGATTGCATTTTTTAGACAAAACATATCATAAATAGTATATGACTTATATTGTATTTACAAGAAACTAAATCATGCATATATATTTGTACATAAATCATTATCATTACTACATCCACATATCGATATGTGCACATACACAAAAAAGTTTGTATTGAAAAAAATCATTCGTTTATAAGTATTTAGTGTGAAACTTAGTTTATTTTATCCGCTGACAAACCAGTCGGTGATTATGAAAAGATTTTATGATCTTAAGGCATTTTTTTAATACGATTAAGAAGTTGTGCCATAACTTAAAAATGTACGTGCATATATTTTAAAACAGACATTTCTACATATTGGTTAACGATATTAGTTTTAAATAAAAAACAGAAAACCTAAAGAATGGTGAAAAGAAAGCTTGTACAAGTACCATTAACTTTGAGCTGTGCAGAGTGCGTTACAGTAGCGGCATCGTTTTGAACGCGACACGTGTATGTGCCACTTTGTTCCCTCGTCACACTTGTGATGCTGAGGGCGCTTGTAAAATCATCATTTTGGCGAATTGTCACTTGGCCGCTACTTTCACCACTACTACGACCATTGTCATTCGATGCGATGTGTTGTTCACTTGATGCCGACGTTGACATGCTAGATGAAAACTGTGACAATAACTGCGATCCGATGCCGGAACCAGCCATAACAGCCATAACGCCACCGGTACCCTTAAGCCCACCGCTGACACCGCTGTCGGCGACACCACCACCACCAACACCAGATGCCGATGGCAAAGCTTTTCCATCCTTAAGCCAAGTGAATGAAAGCGGCAGGTCCCCGGTGCCAATAACGCACTGAATGCTTGTACGGTCACCGACGTTCAGATCGCGTGCGAATGAAAATGGTGTAATCTTGGGTGGAACTGGATATATTTTTTTTTTGTTGGTTTTTTGCATTTCAGTTAAAGCATTTTTGTGGATAAAAATAAAGAATAGACGGTTCCATTTTCGTTGAAGACATTTCATTATGCTTTTAAATAAGTCATTTTCTTGTACATTCTATAACTAGGTTCATAACGTCATTTATAAATAAAAAATATAATTGTAGAATATTTTTTTTCAAGTTCGAAGTATTACGTTTCACTGGAGTAAAGAGCATAATAAAGAATTCATAAATTCTTTACATTGCAAATTCAGATTAAGAATTCTAACGACACCTTTGAGACTGCCTTAAAATAATTTATTTAGTTCCTCAATTCACACCTGCGGTAATGTAGACGGCAATATTTATATGTATGAGAAAAAGTTAATAATGCTTCGCGTTATTTGGTGTTATTATTATTACAATAATTAGGCTGCAATACAAGTCTAGACAAGAAATGTGTACCTATATCATCTTCCTATGCTTCTAACTCGGCAGATCTACATCAAAAGGACTGCAAAATAATATACACCTGCGAAGTATGATTAACTTGGCTCCAACTCAAAACGCCAAATTGACGCTAAACCGCGATTTTAGCCCATTTGTCAAAGGTCTTGGAGGACAGTAAACGAGATTTTGAGCAGTTACAACTCACAACTGTGGCGACAGAAACCCTGGAATAAAATACCGCGCATGCCAAAGCAAGTGCAAGTGCAATTTTAAGGATCAATACCGAATGCAAATGCGAGAATATAATTATTATTATTATGTTTTAAGTGCAGTGAAAAAGTGCGAACGGTGCAGATATTATATATAAAAATCGATATGAGTGCTATAAAACTATTATTATTTTAAGATTGGGAGTACGGTTGCACCAAAAAAAAAAAAAAACACATACCACAATTAATATTCACATGAATTAATTAGGTTCTTATGACAATTATCCATAAAGCATTTTCTCATACTTGTAATATGCTGGTTTGTGCAAATATCTTATAAACTAATTACCAAAAGAGACTGGCAAGTTTGCGTATTAATTAATTTACTTATTAGTATAATAATAATACTTAAGATACGAACTTGTGGTATATTAATTTTCGAACTTTATTTAATACCTTATCAATGCTTTTTTGAAAAACATATTCTAAATCTTACGAATAATATTTGACAGTTGCTGTGCAAATAATATAAAATTAATGTAAAAAATAATTCTTTTCAATAAAAAAGATGCCTATCCTATCACTTAATTAAGGATCTGAGGTACTTTTATAGATTGTTTGAAACTTATGATGCATTTTTATATTCATTCTTATATATTTTTGCTTAAACGACCTTAAATGGAGTGCATGACGTGCGTTCAAATGCAAATCTTATTAATGCACGTGCAATTTTATAAATTGTGATGTAGAGTCTCTGCATAAACAAAAGATTTTTATAGTATATGAGTGAATGTACAGAAATGCATGCATTTGTGATGGAAAAAATATTGATTGCAATAGTAAATTATATTTCTGATTAAAAATATCATTCAATTATATTAAGAACCAGACCACCTTTATTATTTTGTAAACTCTTGTAATTAAATATTTTTTGTTTATGAAAATTTATGAGTTTCCCCTTCAAAGAACTAGCTTATTAGCTAATTAAAAAAAATATTATATTTTTAATCCCTTCTTACATCAACTGGAATACAAATGTTGTAATGATCATTTTGTAAATGTTATCATAATATATTAAGAACATTAGATTAAAATATATGTATATGTGTACTATAGCTTTTTAGCCAAGACATACGTGAATACATACCCAATACTTTGACTTCGACTGATCGCTGCGATGTGTAATTGTGTTTATTCCTAGCTATGCATGTATATGTTCCCTGATCGGCAGCTCTTTGCACATTTTCAATCACAAGAGTTCCATTTTGAACACGCTGTCACATATTGATTGGCAATCGGATACCATCTGCAAAAACAATGAAAACAACTTAATAGTAGATGCTGTGATATTTATAGAAATAAGAAATACCTTTCTCAATATAAACACTTTCTATTGGATATCCGGCAATTGGGCATTTTAGGGAAAACTGCTTACCAGCAACCGCAGATATCTTAGGCATGTGTCGGATATAGGGCATGCCTTAAAAAATTGTCATTTTATTATATGTTTGTTAAAATATTAAAAGTAATTATTCGTACCATAAATATTTAATCTAGCTGAATTTGCTACTTCACCAGCTCGAGAAATAGCCTTGCATTCATAATCTCCGCCATCCTCTGATTTCACAGCTGATATGTTAACGTGGCTAATAACATCACCAAATGTGGTAACGTATTGACCAATCATAAGACGATCATTCTGCGAAGAAATGTGATTGTTATGACGACATAAAGTATAATCAATATTTCAAATACATACATTAGGAAGAGGAAACCCATCCAAGAGCCATACAATTTTGGGTGTAGGGTTGCCACTAGCGCTACATTTCAATGAAACCGAAGGTCCTGGCTGCATTGTTTGCTCAATGAATTTATAAAGCAATTGTGGGGCGACCTCTGTAACAAAAAATTGCATTTAATTAAAACAAAAAACAAGTACTCTTAAAATACTACTTACCTCCCAACCTCAGCTCGGCAGAACTTTGACTTGACTCTATATCGTTTTTAATCACGCACTGATACATGCCCTTGTCTTCCTTTATGATGGATGTTATGCGCATATGTTCCTTTGATAGGAGACGCACACGAGCTCCAGATCTCAGCGGCTTGCCATCTTTGAACCATGATATTTGTTGTTTCGGAAATCCAGATGTGCTGCAAATCTATGAAGCTCCGTTAGCTGTTTTGTTGTTAACTTATCAATAGTTGGATAATTAAGTCACTTTACTCACTAAATCGGCAGTATGACCCAGATTCACAGTCTGTATTCTCGGCTGTACGCTGGCAGTTAATGGCGATGAAACTGAGAGATCCACTTCCAAAGATTCACTTCCTTCCGAGTTAGTAACGGTGCAATAGAATATTCCATTATCCGATTTTGCAACGGCCGATATGATTAGAGTGCCGTCTTTAATCTTTGCTCGTCCCGTAGCAAGCATATGTTGCATAGATTCCTCGATATTGGATCGTGTTGTGTGCCATCTATAAGAAGAGTTTTGTTTCTTGTTAAAAGACGACGTTTGCAAATTTATAATAATGTTTCTACCCTGCCACAAGTTTTAAAAATAAATGAATGCTCCCACACTTGAAGTTTAAATTTCAATTAACAAAAATGAATTTGAGTTTTTTTGTGTTGAAGGGTTTGGCTCTTAGAAGTTAAGCTTGGCTTTTGTCAGGGTCTGGTTGGTAGAGACTGGTTTGAGGTTTGTTATGCTTAACAAATACATATGAACATCTTTGTTTGTATGTTTGCAAATACATCGTAGAGTAATATGCATAAAAATAAATGAAATAAATGAAAAAGCTTTCCAGTTTTATGCTAAAACACATACATATGTAGATACACACACGTAGATTTGGTCATGAACGTCAAGTATGGACCCGCAATCAAGCAGAGTTCCAGACATACATACATACATATGTACATATGGGTGTATCTAAATGGATGTCCTTTCATCCTTATCCCCCACACATGCTGGCAAACCATATATATAAAAATATACATGCATGCATACATGTTTTTTATATATATGTCCGTATGTATGTATATGTGTAGGTACATGTATGCAATCACACACCACAAAGTCACAAGCCAAAGGAAAACATCATGCAGAAAAACTCAAGAGGAGAACATTGCAAATAAAACAAAGCAAACCCTAACATCGTTGACGAGTCGTCGGCTAAACGTTTGGATATGTGTATGTATGCATGAATACATGCATGTATGCGTACAGTGGATCAAAGCATTAATGAAACTTGAAATTAATTCTTAAGAACTTTAAGGTGTTCTTAAAGGTTAACAAAATATTACATCAAACAAAATTGAATTGCATTAATAACATTTAGTTTATTTTTTTCATAAGCATGTCAGTGTCTGGTATAAATATAACATAATATAAATAAGTAATTACAAGTCTTGCACAAATACCAAGTTAAAAAAACCAAATCATATACACAATATTTGTTTTTTAGAATTCTGCACTTCATTTTTACTTCTATTTGCATTTTTATTCACCTTGGACCGCACTGTTTAGTTTTGCATATAAGCTTTGAGCCACTGTATCCATGCAGGATTGGGTACAGCAAAGGTACATACATATGCATGTACCCGTACCCACATATGCACAAAAATGCTCGCATGTATGTACCAGATACAGAGGCGAACTCCACATAATTTAAGTGAAGTTGTCAGAGCGTCAGGCTTACCCTATCGGACTCCGAGATGTTGCCTGAGCGACCCAGACCAACATGGCATGTATGTATGTATGCATTTATGTGTGCATGTTTTTGTGTGTGTGTGGTTGCACATATGCATATGTGTAGAAGGCAAGTATTGAAACAAATTTAGTTGATATGCTCGAGTGCATTGACATGCAAGAATTTAATCATTTTGGTTTTTTTTAAAGAGTGACGTTTTAATTTTTCTTATTTTACGCACATTTTTTATCATGCTTAAAATAAGGTAATTTAACTTTACTGAACTAAACTTAATAAAGTTCGATAGAATAGTTTTAAAAAAATAATAAACTGTTTAGTATACTTACTTGTATGTTGGTTTTGGATTTGCATATGCAACACATGCTATAACTAAAGGATCTCCAACTCTGGCCATTACTACAACACTCTTATCGTTCATTATTGGTGGAACAAGCTCTCGCATTTCTAAGGAGTGTGCAAAGGGTTAAGTTTAGTTGATTGGGGTTATTGTATTTATTAATAAATTACCTGTTAATTGAATTTTACCAGCATTGCTGCTAACTATGGAGTCCTGTGTTAATTTATGATGGGTACGGCAACGGTAAATTTTTTGTGAATCGTTTCTAGTGATGTTGTATAGTAAAAGTTCCCCGGTAGGCAACATATGATTTTTACCATCTATATGAAAAATGAATTCCAAGTAAATAAAATATTTCCTTATGCATAAAACAAACTTACCGCCTTCCAATGATGGATATATATTGAAGTTAGGTTCCTGTAGCCAGGACGTTACCGTTACATACTCCTTAACAAACGATGGAATATTACATTTTATCAAAACATTGCTGCCAATAAATCCACCAGGATTTTGGACCTCCGGCTCATAATGCTGATAGACAACTAAAAGAGAATATTATTTATTTAACAGATGTTGTCTATTTAGCGATTTTAAAAATTTACTTACCTGCTTTAACAACAACATCTCTAGATATAATAGTACCCACAATGTTTGACGCTACACAACGATATACCGACCAATGCACATCCTGTCGAAACTCTTCAGCGGAAAATGGAGGAAAATGTAAGGAGCCGTTGGCCAAAATATGTCGAACCTATAAATAAAAACATTTTGTTATTGCAACTTAAAATTGCATTAAGGTAAAAGGTGTTTGACAATTAAAGTCTTAGCTAATCTACAAACCTTAGAAATTGATGTGATAGGGTTATTTTCCTTATCAAGCCATTGAACATTTGGCACAGGATTTCCATGGGCAATGCAATTGGCTGTGTTCCCAGCTGTGTTCATAAATTCAATTCTACTTGGTGGTTCTAGTGAAAAACTCGGTCCTTGTGTGTCAAAATAGTTTGATATTTCTGCCAAAATATAAAGTTTATCTATTAAATTTCAATTTTTATATTAACATTTTGTTGCTCCCTAACAAATATTTTTCTATTCTTTTGAGGAGAGTATGTTGATGATTTTTAACACCCCCAAATGAAAAACTCTGGCTTAATTTGAGTAAGTGCTTGGTGTTTTCAAGTCGGGCACACCGACTTTGATAAAAGGAACAACAAACACCATTGGCGGTGTTTACATCTCATTTCTAAAGCCATCCACATAGTCCACCGCTGAAAACATAAAAAAAATGCGACCATCCCTTACAGAAGGAACGAAGGTATGATGAATACTTTTCAAAAAGGAGTAAAGAGCTTTTATACGTTTTGCGATTACACTGAGATAAGGCTTGTGTAATTGCAATCTAGATTAAATGATATAATAATAGCTGTGATTTCATCTCTGTATTCAACTACTTGAGTTAATTTTGCAACATAATCCGTTTATCTATGTTATGGAGTGCTTGTACCCTGTTGCCGAGCGTAAAAAGAGTATTTCCAAACATTGTTTTTGAACAATATTAAAATATTATAGCAAAAAATTATTTGTATAACTAGATGATGGTCTTACCTGACGAGCTTGCGTAAAAACATAGCGTCAATATAACTATAAAACAATATGATGATTTCCATGTTGTCTTAGTCATCCGAGTCATCTTGTACACTTCTTAAGATAAAGAAGACCCAATGCAATATTTGTTGTCCAATAAAGTCGCTATTTTTCTGTAATGTATGAATTCAAGTTGAACAATCCAATGACTTACTACGAAGTTAAGTGCATTATAAGCGTCCAACTACAGCTTAAAGGGTCACAGGACAAATGACAACTAAGAGCAATGTCTACAGAGGATTTGAATGAATGGGACTGCATATTTTAGTGATGACACAAACCAATCAATAAAAACAAAAACACTTTTTCGATCATCCGATCAAATAAAATCATTATAATATAAAAATAATATCAATCATGACAATTAATCATAAACATAAATGTCGCAGTGGTACAATAGTACCAAATTCGCTTAATTGCTGGTACAGATCAAGTTTTTAAGTTTGGTACATGTGTACCAAATCAATGCTGTTTTAATGTAATCAACTCTGAAAAACATCCCACTCGATGGGTATGCAAATGTACACAGTTAAAAGTCTACACATACATACTTTTTATATGTACATATGTATGTAGGTACAAATGCATTTTTTCATTAATTGATTTTGCATTCAAACTATTGACAGTGCCAAGATAGACAAAAAGAATTCTTGTACATAATTAATTTGAAATTTTATTTTTAATTGCTGGTCCAAATTAATTTTTTCAAGTGGCAAATGCGCTCATAAATATCACAATGACTCTTTGTCGCTCTCTGTAATATGTAATTAAGAGAGCAGCATTTGAACTTAAACCGTTATAATTATTAGTTATGCATCGCATGTGACAATCTGATTATGATAATCATAGTTCTTATCACAAGTGCACACAAAGTGCTTCACATCGACATCGTAGTGTCGCATTAATTCAATATTTACTCAGATTAATAATTTCCGTATGTGGCATTCGTTGTTACATAAACTTAATTAACAGAAGGTAAAGCTGCCGGTATTTTTATGTATTTTTTTTTCAATTTTCCGCCTGTATTGCGCTATCAGGACAAATATTTGCTGGCGATATTAAAACACAGACACGCACAAGCATAACGTTTGCTTGTACCCGTTAAGTGAAACAACAAGCACCGAAAACTCATTCGTCGTATGCACATTTAGCACTGTATCCTTGCATATACATCTAGCTATCTACATATGTAAATGTATATGGCGGCTGAAAGGCTTTTCTATCTACAATAAACATTAAATATTTTTTTTAAACTCATATTGTTTGTGTACGCGCGATACTAAAATGACATATGAGTATGAACGACTGTCTCTTCGAGAGCATTTGCGATGACTGCGACATCCGAACGCAGCTTTTAAAAGCGTATCCTCGGAGCGGATGCTTAATGGTACATGGTACATGCTCATTGTGCGCGTGTCCTTTGCGCAGAAGCTGTTTTTATCTATTGTGCTTTATTATAACAACATAAAATCGAAAGCTTTTATAACCAAGTATGCCAAGCTCCAAACAGAACTCTGCCACTGATAAGAAACCATCTGTTTTAGTAGTAAATAATAAGCATGCTCATTTGTACACTCACACATTTAAACAACCAAGCACGCACATCTATGTTCATATTCTTGTTCATGTTATGGTCCAATACATACGCACAAAGTTGAAACAGCTGTCCGAAAGTCAATTCATATTTTTAATCTAATTAACATAACAGATGCTATATAAGTTAGCAAGCACCAAATGTAAGCAGCTTATGTTTAAATTTTAGTTTAAAAATATTTGTAAATAATAATGATAAGTTGACTTGAAAACACGTCCATATTTTGTCAGATGTATCCTGTAGATTATACTTCGCAATAAAAGATTTAGAAATAAGTTTTTCAATTTTTTACTGATTTCATTTTTTATACTTAAAATTAATATTTTTCTAATAAAATGCAAAACAAAATCTTAATATTGCTATTGTTATTTAAGGATAGGTTGTGTTACAATATTTTGTGCAGTATAACCAGGTTTTATGTTTTTTGTTGAGGTAAAGCAGCGAACTCTTGAATGTTTCAATAAATAAACACTGACATCCTGTATCTCAAAAGAATATTGAAGAAAAAATACAATATATTAAAACTTAAGTTTAAAAGATATGTACTTTAGATAATCTGTTAAAAAGAAAAACGAAAAATTTAAAGTAACGAGCAATTTATGAAATGTTAATTGCTTTACCACAGAGAATAAAACCAGTCTGTTGGTGCGTTGATTTTCCAAGAATCTAAAAATATATTTAACAAGCATTATTTGATTAACTTAAAAAATATTGTTTATTACCAAGCATTTTACAATTTCGTCCGTTTATTTAAATTATCTTTTTGACTTCCGGCCACTCTTTTCCGTGCAATATTGCGTAATTTATCCCTAAAATAAAATATTTAAAAAGTAAATATTTATAGGTAATAGTCATGAGTTATAATTTAAAGATTGTGTTTAATTCTAACCCTTGAACATCATTGGCAAAACTGCCTCCATCATGCGTAGTCTGTTTGGCAATGGTTGTCGATGTGTTTTGAATTGTGTTTGTTTGCTTTACTTTATGTGCTGGTTCAGGCATTGTGTTCTTAGCCAGCATCTGTGGTGTAGACATTCCCTTGCTGACTAATAAAAAATCAGAGTTTGTTGATTTCTTGGGAAGTTCAGCTTTAGCTGTGGTTTATAAAAATTTAGATTTATTGCATTGGAAATTTAACTTGTATTTTACTTTACCTGGTATGATTTTTTGGGTTGAGTTTGAAGTGAACATTTTTGAATTCTGCCTATTATCTGTGCCTAAAGTTAAAGAGCTAGTTTTTTGCGTTTCGGGCTTAGATTTATCTGCTGTGTTTACGGCGGTAAGTGAAATACTGGGCGACATTTCGTTAAGCTGCTTTGTGATGCTTATTGTGCCCGGAGGGCTTGTTGTGGGTATAATTTGCATTTCAGAATTACTTTTCAAAAAATCCTTACCATTTGGATATACTGATCCGAAATTAATACTGCCTGCCTTTGCATTTTTGGAAATATCATTGATTGGCATTGTTGGTGCTTTTTTTAACGGCATTTGGTTTTTCGCTAACCCAGCTGTACCCGGTGCCGCCGTTGTGAGATCAACCGAGCCTGGTGGTTGTGCCTGATGTTTCTTTGAGGGTAATGGATTTTTGGCAAAATTGCTTTCACTAACAGGCAAACTAACTTGCGTCGGCATCGTTAGATCCACTGAATTAACTATTTTTTGAGCATTATTCTGATCATTAGAAGATTTAGATTTTGCTGCTTTATCTTTCGGGATTATATTCTCAACTGGAAGTGGCCTTTCTGGGTAAAGTGCGCTAGGAAACGAATTCAGGCCTGCCTTTAAGCTTGCATGCAAATTTTCAGCTTGGGCAGCTGTTGGGTAATTCTGAGCTGAATAATTCAGTAAACTTGCTAACGGATTTTCAAGCATTTGTTTGTAAGAGTTTAAGCTTGATAAAACACTATTTGTACTTGGGTTTTGGGCTGGGTTTTCGAGTGATGATAGTTCGGCAGAGAGTGGGTGAAGAAGTTGTGGATGAGTCATAGAGCTAGTGCGATTTTTTTGAGTATCAAATAAACCAAAATCCCTCGCCTGTATTTTGGGATTTGACATGCCTTGCATGTTGGGCATCATTGATGGATTTGTTTGTAGCCGATTTAGATTCGCTGGATTTAGAACGTTAAAGTTGGATGAAGCATAACTAGTATCATTTAAAACAGAGTTCATATCAGGGTAACGCATGGATGTATACTTTTGATACATGTTTAAAGTGTCCATATATGTTTGATTTAATCCATAATTGTACTGTGGAACGAGTGACGCTGATTGAAGGCTGTAGTTTAAAAGTGTTTGCATCTTAAATAAACAAATCGATTAATATTTATTAAACATATTCTTGTAAAAAAGTTTAAACAGTTCTTACATCGAGACTTGGTACTGCCCCTAAATGTGGATACAGTTTGGGATTTAGCATTGGATTTGCAGCTCTAAAAAAATGAATTTTTTAATTATTGTTAGCTATAGTTATCAAATAAACTTACTTTTCAGCATTGAATCCATCTTGATGGGCTGTTAAATAAAAGATTATATAAAAATTGATAAAGCATTTGTACATATATTTTTAAGATGTTCCCTGCTTACCTAAATTCATTTGCAATTCTCTTTCATATGTGTCCCATGCATCCGTTTTTTCTTGTTCGCTTAGTTCTTGTTCCACTTTATTTTCTAACAGACTATCATGCTCGTGGTACTTGTAAACTAACTCCGATTGCCGCAACAGGTGGGCTAATATTGTATCTTTGGGTAACACGGGCATTATTCTTTCGCTTTGCTTGGGATAAGTTAATCTAATGAAAATATTTAATAATTAATTAGGAGCATCAACTAATATATTATTATTGTATGTATATACGTGTAAAGCTCAGCCAATTCAGCCATATTATAATGCCGGTCAATTTGTTGTTCATCGACAACTCGAAAACTCATTGCTTGCTTTGTGACGGACCGAGAATATACCTTTTCCTCCATTGTGCCCTGAATAAGGAAAACATTTACATCATTTAACAAAACATTATTAAAAAGATATTAGATCCTACCATTGCTATTAAACGGTATATGTAACAATTCTTTTTCTGACCCAGCCTAAAAATGCGGAAGATGTTTTGTTGATCGTTAGATGGATTCCATGATGTATCCAATATTATAACTCTATTAGCACCAATTAGGTTTATGCCCATTCCTCCAGCTTTGGAAGATATGAGAAAAACGCGAGCTCTTCTGTTTGCTTCACTGTTGAATCTTTTTATCATTTCGTGTCTGAATATTTTTGGGTGTTTTACCATCCAGTCTATAATAATCCTGCCCATTTATCCAAGTATTTGATACTTTTAAGCTGGATGGCTGATCTGGAAAAGGTTGAAATAATTAAATTAACATCGATTTTTTAAGTCTTTCCCTAATATACTATGTTCACACTTACGAATGTGCTGTAATATTTCAGGATCGGAATCGGTTATCTTTTTAAAAAAATATTCCACCACATTAAGAACAGCAACAAAGGCAGAGAATATCAAACTGAAAATATTTCATGAAATGTTAATATTATTAATTATACCCTTCACATGTGAAACAGGGTATATTGACTTTGTCATGAATCTGTAACGCCTTAAAGGAATGATGGGAGACCCCATAAACTATATATCAAAATGATCAGGACGAGCTCAGGAATTGATTTCCGTCCGTCCGTCCGTCTGTCCGTCTGTCTGTTTCAACACGATTTCCGGCCAAACTGCTGAACCGATCTTGATGAAACTTTCACAGATTGCTTAGATCATGTCGGGTTTGTTCACTATGAAATTTCATTTCGATCGGAGCATTCTACGACATAGCCACCATACAAATTTACCATATCGTACTATCAATTGTTGTCTCTGTCGTGCACTTTCAAGTACCTACATGTCAAATTTTTGTTGTTGCACACGAACAAGTAAATGACGCTCAAGAGTAAAAATATTAGCGAAAAATTACCAACAACTGCACAGAAACATAAGAGGGGGAGCATTGATTTGGCTGTGTGAAGGGTATCATAGTCTTGGCATAGCCAAAATTAACTATGCGCCACTATGTTTTTAAGATCATTTTATTATAATTGGTTATACTTACCACTTTTCACCCTTTTCTTCACACATACGAAGTATAGAAAACATTGTGCGAAGTTTGTTGCTGGGCATAATGGTCTCTAGGTCTTTTTTAGATAGATCTTTTCGCCACCAATCGTTAGTCACAGATATAGAACCAGTTTGACTATCATATATGTCATCAGGCTGATCATCGTCTGAATTCAGATTTCCGACTCGTTTATTTTCTTTTTTGTTTTTCTGCTAACAATAAGAAAAATACAAATTAAGTTGAGTTTACAAAAAGGATTGGTTTACTTACAGTATTTGCATTCTTCCAAGCATCTTCTAGTACTTTGGGATGTGTCCATATCTGTTACAAGTAAGCAGTTTTAGTTAAATTTGTAAGAGTGCCAGGAATTTTAGGTACCTTTCTTAAGACCGTATAATCTGTAATTAGACTTTTGCCTCGACTATCTCCACGGCTGGCAATTGCTTCTAAAATATATTCATAGAGTGTGTTCTGGAAAAAACAAGAAGTTATGAATCTTTTTGAATTGAAATTTATATGTATTTCTTTGTAAACATACCTGAACCGCTGTCATAGGAATAAAAAGAACATATTCAAATTTCTGCGGCAAAAATGTTTTTAATAATTCGGCTTCCTTTCTCTGTACGAATTTTGAAAGCTTTTTATGTAAGACATAAGACCTTTGCTTCATAACAGTAATATCTTTTTTGCTTGAATCCTTATGCTGCCCATTTTTAATTGGATTCGCATACAAATTAGCAAATTCTTTTTCAGTTCCCAGGAATAGAGGCTTTATAAAGTTTACCATACTATAATCTGCAAGAAGAAGATAGCAAATGTTAATTAAATTTTTTAGCAATAGAATATTCACTCACATTCTTTGAGATTATTTTGAATAGGAGTGCCAGTTAAAATAATTCGCTTTGGTGTAATAATTTTTGCAACAGCCATACTTATAGCTGATTTGCTGTTCTTTATAATATGGCCTTCATCGCAGACGACAAGATCAGCACCTGAAAAATAATTGCTTTAGAAATGTTCTTTTGTTATTCAAAATTAATATCTTACCAGGTTGCAGTAAATAGTTATTTACTTTTTCTCGAATACTCTCCAATTTCGCCGAGCTTAGGTTTCCTCGGTTCTTATACGAATGATAAAATACAAGAGTTCGGAAAGCTTCATATCCAACCAGCAAGCAGCCTGGTCTGTTGGCCGTTGAAAGCGACCATTCTTCAAGAACGCGTAATTTATCTGAAATGTCACTAAAGTAAAATAAAACAAACAATAAGCTCGGTTTGTACACCATATTGATTATTCGTTTTAAATTTAAGACTTACGATGAGTCCGGAAAGAGAAATACTTTAATATGAGTTTTTTTCTTAAGTGGACCCAACCAACGTTGCAGTTCATCAGCCCAATTCATTACCGTGCTCTTTGGACAGAGCACAAGGACCTTCGTAGTGTTCAGCTCTTTGTAAGAAATTACTGTGTGCAACAGAGCTATTAGCTAATAAATGAACAATTTATAACATAATTCAATAGTTGTTTATGTGTATATATGTGTATATATATTATAAATTTATTTAAACAAAAGTTTACCTGAAGGGTTTTCCCAAGACCCATACAATGTGCCAATATGCATCCAGAACCAGTGTTTTTCTTTGAATGATCAATTCCACCGTAGCATGAGTCATACATAAACTTGACTCCATCGATCTGATGGGGCTTCAATAGTTTAACAATTTCCTCATCAACTTTGATAAATGTTTTTGTCTTCTCGATATAGTCAAGTATTAAATCAGATTTATTTGATTTATTCACAGTTCCAGGCTGATGCTTAATTGCCTTTGCAAGTATTGAATGTTTTTTGTCTAGTCTGCGTATTCTCTCAGTTTCTGATTTTTGCGCAGCTCTAGTCTCATTTGCCAATTGATCCATCCGCAGCATTGGTTTAATTAATCGCGTTTTTTCTTCAACTGGATCTGGCTCGGCGTCGGAATATTCGCTTTCTGAACTAAGGACGATTTCATCATTTTGATTACGTTTTTCTGCTTCGGCCATTAGTTTTTCCAATGATTTCTTGGATCTCTTTTGTTGAATAAAATTATCGTTCCATATTTCATCGCTTACTTCCAAACTATCCGATCCCTTTGTTTCACCTTCAAGTTTGATCTCCTTGGCATCGTTGATTTCATCGTCGTTAAACATTTCGTCGCATTTAAAAACTTCCAGAAACTTATGGACAACATCCCTTGGTTTTTCATTGTCTGTAGAAGACGATTTATTGGAGTGATTATAGTCACTTTGATCCGAGAGTCCGGAGTCACTGTTTGATTCATTTAGT
Source organism: Scaptomyza montana (assembly GCA_018904305.1). Lineage (NCBI taxonomy): Eukaryota > Metazoa > Arthropoda > Insecta > Diptera > Drosophilidae > Scaptomyza > Scaptomyza montana. The sequence continues at coordinate 5,928,754 of JAEIGR010000004.1, forward strand.
AGTTGCATTTTAATTTGTTCATTAAATCGGGAAAGATACTGGTTCTCTGTTATTTCCTCGTCGCCACTCTGTAAAATTAAAATGGTATCAATAATATTTCTATAAGCAGACATATTTCAAAAGTTTGTCCTTTTTGTGTTATATCTTTACTGTACATACAAACTCACTTCTTTGAAACTACTATCAGTGTCCGACATTTCCAAATCCTCCTCTAATTCATTTGAGGCGTTTGTAGATTTCATACTTAACGATTTTAGTTTGTTTTTATCCTTGGGTAGAGCACGTCTATTTAGTTGATGACGCTTCTTTAAGCCATTTAAATTGGTAAGCCTGCCAAGAAAATGGATTTATAGGGGTATATCTAATTTTGAAATTCTCTAACATACCTGTCAATTTCCTTATCCGTGTTATCACCGGATGAACAAGAATTTGATCCATCGTTGACATGTTCACAAGACATTTGTCTAAATTTTCTATTGTCTATATCTAATTTAATATATTTACTTAAGTCAATACCATCACTGTATTCGATTTCCCTATTTAGTTTGGTGTCATTTTTGGAGACTTGACATCGATCTGCGATACTATTAGTTTCGCTTAACGATTCCTTGAATTGTTCATCACAACTACTATTACTGAAAGAATCAGATGTATCTAAAAGATTCCTTTTTGCATTATGATTTATTCGACGTCTCTTCTTGTTGGAGCTCTTTGGGTTTGTTTGCACACCTTTATCATTAGTCTTCATCATATTCGCAACAGTCTTAAGCATATTTATTTTATCGTAAACATAGATTTTAAACTCCTCTTCGGTTTTTGTTGCTAGCGACATGCATTCGTTATAGAAATCTTTCGCAAATTGAGTTGTATTTGTAATAAGCGTATTTAATGTCATTTCATTGTCACCCGTGTTTTTATAAAGGGCTTCAAAATAATCATCATTGAATTCAACTTCCAGAGGTTCTGAACAATTTTCCTGCAGAGTTCTGGTAATGCTTCGATTTGGACAGTTCGGGGAGGGAATTTCGTCAGCACTTTTATCCTTATTTTCAATTTGCAACATTTGTATTTTGTTGATAGTGTTGTCAATAAAATTCGAAACATTGGTTGGAACTGCTTCAAAGGGAGTACCACTTGGTGCAATGTAACTCAGGAGCATATCTTTAACACTTCCTATTTTGGGTTGGCTTAATACAATTTCTTGTGAGTAGTTATGGTCATTTAATGCATCAGAGATTTCAGATTCACTAAGCTCAGCATATCGTTTGTCATCTCGCTGCAGCTGACTCATTTCACCAATAGTGTTATTATTTGCAAAACATTCCTCAGTGCTTTCCAAAACAGCACCCACTTCCACTTGACAGATCTGTTCCATGGGCATGGCGTAAAATGTTGTCTCTGTTATTTTTTCTGCTTCAAATGTTATTTCGCTTTTAATCTGCTTCATTAAAGACATTTCCGAATCATTGGACATTGCATTGCCACACTGCATTTCTGTGCCAAACAAATCCAATTCCGATTCACTATCCATTTTTGCTACTGTAAATAATGCACAAGTTAGCTTTACAAATCCTTGCTATAACCAACATAATTAGGTTATAGTTACAATATTTACATTTATATATATTGGTGGATATCAAAATTGTTGCAAGACTTTTTCAATAACATAAACAAAATTACTTATTTGAAGGCAAGAAAAATATGGAATTGAATTAGTGCTGGTAAACTAATATGACCATATCGACTAGTCGATCAACTTTGAAAATGTATTACTATATTACTATCGATATTAAACTAAATTACAGGATGACATGAATTTATTTGTAAGTATGTTCAACAAAAAAGATTTAAAAACTATTTAAAACGACTTTAAACTTAAAAATTAACTGGTTACCTCATAAGCAGTTAGCTGTGCACTTAGCAAATTTTGAGAATACCATCACCGAAATTAATTATAAGTTTAGTATTAAATATCGACATATCGATTAATATTTTTCACTGTACCATCCACAGGCATAACAAAAGTTAAAATAAATAAGCCTTTTAATTTTTACAATTTATATTTATTAAGCATTACAGAAACAATATCGTTCAAAATAAGCATTGATACTTACATGGGAAAGCAATCAAAAACTGTGAAAAATCGGTAACAAACATTAAAACGAGCTGCTTCATACCGCATTTTAATTTATAATATAAAATACATAAGTAACTGAATTAAAATATAAAATCTTTTCTTCTTCAGGATAACAAGCAATGAGAATAAGCTATACGAGTTTTGATTGAATCAAAATTCATCATGTACGTCGTAAATCACACACAACTCATTGATTTGAAAAATAAATGTTCGGACACTTACAAAAAACTGGATTTGGCCCGCAATTGTTTGCTAAAGGTGCCGTCAGACGAAGCAATTTTTTCGTGCAAGCAATGAACCGTCAGAATCGAAATGTAAACAATTGCAGAAAGCTATTGCACTTCGTAGTCACACAAAGGAATCATTCTTATGCAAGCAATTACTTCTTTATTTCAGAAACGTTCATTGCAGCGCGTCATTTCGGCAATCATTGCTGCCTAGTCAGACGGAGCCCTGAAATTACATTTATGAAATGCAATGATATTTTAAGCTTGAAGTGTGAGCAAACGCTGTGTTTTTTTTTCGCCATCACTATGGACATAGTTAGGGTGTTCAACAGCTCCTTTTCACCTTTTCATTTTTTAAAGTTAAAAAAAAAAACTCGTGAACAGCATTTTGGGGGTTAAGGCTTTTCTTTTTTTTGCAAGCAGCTTTTTTTTTTTTAATTTTTTTTTTTTTATTTTTTTTACTTTTTGGGTTTTTCCCGCGTTAAAATTTTTTTTTAAAAAAAATTTTTTAAAAAAAAAAAAAAAAAATAATATAATATTAAAAAAAAAAAAAAATAAAAAAAAAAAAAAAAATATAAAAGAAAAAAAAACTTTTTTTTTAAAAAAAAAAAAAAAAAAAAAAATTTAAAAATTTGGAAAAAAAAAAAAAAAAAAAAAAAAAAATTTTAAAAAAAAAAAAAAAAAAAAAAAAAAAAAAAAAAAAAAAAAAAAAAAAAAAAAAAAAAAAAAAATTCCTTTTTTCCTTTTTTTTTTTTTAAAAAAAAAAAAAAAATTTTTTATAAAAAATTTGATGTTTTTTAAAAAATTAAAAAAAAATTTTTTTTTTTTTTTTTTTTTAAATAAAAAAAAAAAAAAAAAAAAAAAAAAAAAAAAAACTAAAAAAGTGTTTCAACCAAAAGCGGAGTACTTAAGACAATTGGCGGCTATCGAAATAATTGTACGCACAGTGCACCACACACAGATAACAAAAATGAATAGCAAAAAGAAAAGGTCCATTTGGGTTCGGCCGTTCTGGCAACGCGGGGAAAAAAACCAACTTTTTGCCAAACTTATGACAGAATTGCGTGCTGAAGGAGACGACTTCTTTAGAAATTTCGTACGTGTTTCCGATGAGGATTTTCAGTTGATTTGTGAAAAAGTGCGGCCGCTTATCCAACGTCAGAACACAAACATGCGTGTGGCTATTACTGTTGAGGAGAGAGTGGCACTGACGTTAAAGCACTTGTCAAGCGGCTCAAACTATAATAAACTATCGCAAATTTTTAGGATTTCTCGACCGTCAATTAGCACCATAGTGCCGCAAGTATGTGAAGCAATTTACAAAACATTGGCGCCGGATTTTTTAAAAGTATGTTTTATTAATATTAAAAAGTAACATTGCCGAGCGTTGAGATCTCATTCCTGTTCGCTGTTCTCCAAATAACGTCGCGCCTCTTCCACCATACATTCTCCCATTATGAGTCGTATGCGTGCTTTGGTACGATTTAATAATTCTGGGTCGCTTACGCTATTTAAAATAGTCGCAACTTCAATGCCAAATGTTTCGTTAGGCCCTTTGCTGTTTTCTATCGCATTGCGCGATTTGGCCAACTCTTCATATAGCGGTGACAACGCTGTTTCCAGTTCATTTCTGGAGCTAGAACATCTCTTTCGCTTAATGGCCCTCTCCACTGTTGGAGTAGCCCCTTCTGTTGGCGACAACTGCTCCAAAGTCGTCGAAGCCTCCTCTTCCGACTGCTCCAAACATGAATGGGATATGTCGGCGTGCAACTGACATACAAAAATTTAAATACATTAATTTAATTACAGACACCTAAAACGACATGTGAATGGAAAAAAATAGCTAGCGAATTTGAAATGAAGTGGAACTTCCCAAACTGCATTGGTGCTTTGGATGGTAAGCACATTGCGTGCAAGGCTCCAGCAAATTCTGGCAGTGCGTATTACAATTACAAAGGAGTTCACAGCATCGTTTTGATGGGTATCGTGGATGCGAATTATCGATTCCTTTATGTTAACATTGGCGCGAAAGGATCGGGTTCAGACGGTGGAATTTTTGCTGAGTGCTCCTTTAGCAAAGCGTTAGAGTCAAATTCACTGCAAGTACCAGCACATTGCCCGTTACCAGGACGTACATTGCCAGTACCGTTTTGTCTCGTTGCCGACAAAGCATTCGCTAGTTCGATGCGAATTATTAAACCAATTAGCAATCGCAACTTGACAACAGCTCAACGTGTTTACAATTACCGATTGTCCCGTGCGCGTCGTATTGTCGAGAATGCGTTTGGAATATCATCTGCGCGTTGGATGGTACTACGTACCACTATGGAATATCCACCCGAAACAATTAAAAAAGTTGTTTCAGCTGTGTGTGTTTTGCACAATTTTTGTATGCGCACACAGAACGACTACGCACGGATTGCGGACGTTGAGAATGCAGGAAATGTCACACTCGGAGAATGGAGAACTGAAGGAATAGATCCGTTGCCTTCCTTGCGCCATCTATCCAGCCAGTCTTCATCGGAAACGAATGCAATACGCGATGAGTTTATTCAATACTTCACTTCAGAAGAAGGCGAACTAAGTTGGCAGTATGCAGTTCGTTAATATATGTACAACGCAGAACACATATACATACATAAAATTTAAAACATAACTTACGAGTTCCACTTAATTTCAAACCATTTAAAAAAACATTGTTTACTTACTGAGTCAATATCACCTGCTGTTGTTTTTTCGTAAGCCATAAAAAGCAGGGCTTTATAAAAGTCCCACTTTGGTTGAACTGATGCAGCACTTCTACTACTAGCTGTTTTTTTATGATTAGCGAGGAAGTTCGTTCTTAAATTCCTAATTTTTTCCCTCACTGCGCTTGCCGGGACTTCAAGCGAAACAGCTATTTCGTCCACTGCCGCTGCCTTTGCGTACTTGTTTTTATAATTTTTGTCGAATTTTTGCCAAAGACACGGCCTTCCTTCCAACTCTTCAATGAGTTTAAATATTTGATCATTTGTCCATGTGATCTATACAAAATAATCATGTACAAATATTTTTAATTTATTCTAAATTTCTGATTTCCAAAACAGCACCCACTTCCACTTGACAGATCTGTTCCATGGGCATGGCGTAAAATGTTGTCTCTGTTACTTTTTCTGCTTCAAATGTTATTTCGCTTTTAATCTGCTTCATTAAAGACATTTCCGACTCCTTGGACATTGCATTGCCACACTGCATTTCTGTGCCAAACAAATCCAATTCCGATCCACTATCTTTTTTTGTTACTGTATATAATGCACAAGTTAGCTTTACAAATCCTTGCTATAACCAACATAATTAGGTTATAGTTACAATATTTACATTTATATATATTGGTGGATATACATAAAAATTGTTGCTAGACTTTTTCAATAACATAAACAAAATTACTTATTTGAAGGCAAGAAAAATATGGAATTGAATTAGTGCTGGTAAACTAATATGACCATATCGACTAGTCGATCAACTTTGAAAATGTATTACTATATTACTATCGATATTAAATTAAATTACAGGATGACATGAAGTTATTTGTAAGTATGTTCAACAAAAAAGATTTAAAAACTATTTAAAACGACTTTAAACTTAAAAATTAACTGGTTACCTGATAAGCAGTTAGCTGTGCACTTAGCAAATTTTGAGAATACCATCGCCGAAATTAATTATAAGTTTAGTATTAAATATCGACATATCGATTAATATTTTTCGCTGTACCATCCACAGGCATAACAAAAGTAAAAATAAATAAGCCTTTTAATTTTTACAATTTATATTTATTAAGCATTACAGAAACAATATCATTCAAAATAAGCATTGATACTAACATGGGAAAGCAATCAAAAACTGTGAAAAAGCGGTAAGCTTGGTCTGCGGAAAACAAACATAAAAACGAGCTGCTTCATACCGCATTTCAACTTATAATATAAAACACATAAGTAACTGGATTAAAATATAAAATCTTTTCTTCTTCAGGGTAACAAGCAATGATAACAAGCCATACGAACAAAAAATTGAGAGGAAATTCAACGTTGCGCGATTTCCTCCGCGACCAATTCCAAAACATGTGCTAAACAGAACTCTTCAAATTGTTAATGATTCAAACGATGAGTTTTGGTTGAATAAAAATTCATCATGTACGTCGTCAATTCACACACAACTCATTGATTTGAAAAATAAATGTTCGGACACTTACAAAAAACTGGATTTGGCCCGCAATTGTTTGCTAACTCGTGATTGGAAAAACTTAGCAAAATTGTTAACGTCCAATCTCATTGGTGACAATATGCTCCAGAAAAGTGCATATCCTATATTTTCAGAAGTAAGTACCATTTCTCGCATTAATTCGCTATACTCGTAAACACTCTATTTTTATATGTACCTTATTACACACTTAATCATAAACGCCTTTTAATTCAGTCACATCACTTTTACATAGAGTTTTTGCATCTTAAACTAGTTTTCCTAGCTGCAGACATCTATTGATACCTAACTGAAACTTTTATTTTATTTTCAGTACTTCACAATCCTTTTAGGCTTAGAGGATCAAGAGCTATTAAAAAAACTATTGCAGACAATGGCCCCATCTGTATTGCATCCACCAACCAACCAAATTAAAACGGAAACTTTACAGCCAACAGAAAGTGAGAAGTAATGCTTTTAAATGCCTCATCTTAAAGTTAAAACAAAATAAAGCATCAAAATAACAATAAAACTTTGTAAGAGAATTTTTTTATTTCTACATTGCTTAGACCATCTAGATCATTTACTAAAATAACCGTTTTTAGATACAAAACAGTCGTTTTACAATTTGAAAAAAACATTGCATTTTTAGAAACTTAAGTTTATTTTTAACGTGGTGTATTAATATTGTTCTGAATAAAATACTTGATTAAATATAACATTTGTTTGTATGTGTAAGTTTTAAGATTCTGTAAGTGATGCATTAAGAGAATAATTATGCACAGAATTTGAATCCAATGCATAGTGTACATTAAAGATTCGAATTATTCTCGTCTGCCTTTGTGTCTATTAAAAGCGCGCTACAATATTTGAAACAAAAAAATTATTATTTATTCATTAAGTGAGCATAATGGAGAAATGATCCAAGAACTGCAATTTATTAATAAAGATCTTCTTCCATTGAAAAATCTGATGTTTCTCCAGCATAGAGCGAACTGAAATTAAGAAAACCACAATGTTGTGAAATTTTACAGAGACCAATAAATTTCGATCATACTTTACGGCGCGACTGGTGAAGAAAACAATGCGCTTAAGCTTCTTGTTATAAAAGAAATAATTAAACGACCACAAGCAACCGGGCTCTCCAAATGGGTCGGAGCTTAGATCCGGATTATAGCTGTATATATCGCATTCCGATAGGTTTACCTCATCATCGACGGCTGACCACAGAGGCTGGCGCAAAACCTGGTACTGATCCCCAGCTGAGGCTGATAAATTTGAATGAACCGAATTCATGACCCATGGCAAAGACGGCTCCTTGCTAAACTCGTGCGACTGCATAATGAAAAAAAAAACAATAGTTAGAGACAAAGGGTTTTACATAAAACTGTTTTGGGGTTACCTTAGCATCAGAGAAATCATAATCCGGTTCGAACGAGGCATTTAATGTTGCAATCAAGTAAAATAAAGTTTTGCGTGAGATCGTGTCACATAGGATAACGCCTTCATCGCCAGACTGGCTGTTGTTCCGATGAAAATTGGGCGAAAGATCCGACAATGTTTGTGGTGGCGATAACGCCTGCAGATCATGACCGTGGGTCTCTGCAGTAAATCGTTTGTACAAAACCTTCTCGGCCGCAACCATTTTGCTAAACGGAAGAGAGAAGCATATTAAAGAAGTGTATACAGAAATTCTATAGGTAAATTATTTGAATAGCTTAATATATATTAATTTATTTTTAAGAAATTGCTTACCACGAATAGCTTTCGATTCGTCCAAAAATGGTAACGCCTCCAGTTTGGATTGAAATGGCATTATTGATTGCCTCGAAACGAGAACTCTCTAGCAGCTTCATTGTTTCGTAGCCCGGAGAGTGTTTTACAAGAAAATCTCAAGGGGCAAAAGTATCCGGCAAATGTTTTAAAATTAAAGGACAAGCAATTTGCTTATCTAAAAAAAAAACCGCCGCTTGATAAACACGATGATGGGTAAATAATCCAAAATCAGCCAAATATATATGGATTGTTGAAATTAAAAAACCGACTTAGGCGCAAAGCGGTCTTATTGTAAATTGCGGTCTCGTGATGTTTCGCGTTTGATTAGCTCTTGATCCATGCATTGCCCAGAAAGTAATTGTATGAAGGAGTTTGCAGTTTCTAAACATGGTACCCGGATGGACTGTGATTCTTTTTTTGACGGCCACTTTTTTCTCGATTTTGTATATTTGTTGAAATTGGCACTGTTTCATTAGCATTACACTTCACCAATTTAATGTTTAATTTTAGTTGATCTTTGGATTTTTGATCCTGCAACGCACTATTTATTCTTCGTTTATTTGTTGTATAACTTTGTATCACATACAAATGTATTCATATGAATGTTTGTATGTATGTATGTATGCTTTTGTACTACAGCGTCTTTGTACACTTTGTATAAATGTTAAATGTTAAGGTGTGGGTGACCTTCGTACAAGGAATACGCAAAAATTAATATGGCGTCCCAAATTTCCCGAGTGTGACGTCGATTTGTTTATTTTTATATAAACTTTAGATTTCTTCGCCTGTGACTTTCAGCACTTTGCTCAGTTATAAATGTTCAGAATCCATTAATCGCGACATATTTTTGTATTTGATTTGCAATTCACTTATTTCGATAACTGAGATTATCAACATGCGTGCAAAGGTACTAAAAACGAATTTGGATTTCAAACACTTTTATAAAATTGAATTATTAACACAATGTATGGATATATACGCTTCTGGGCTTTAGCTATACTTTTGTTTGTTCAATACTATCGAATTGTTCACGGTCCTCAAGCATTTTTATCGTAGTCAAGATAGCGTTGCTTTTACCCTGATACGTGGAACAAAGAAATGAAACGTTTTGATATTTAACATGCATAACAATTGACATGTTGCTATGTACATACCTACGTATATGTAAAAATAAAAGCTTTATGGGACTTAACATGAAATAATAATTATCGTTAACAATTTATGAATGCGTTTGACCTGAAACAACAGGTTTTTTAAAATCGATTTTCATTCGATTTTTATTATTCGACTTTAGAACTATACTAGATAATTAGTTGTGTTATAATTTAAGGTGATTAAATCTCTTTTTGAATATTATTAAATAATTTATGATTATATAGGAGCATATGCATTCCTTCATTGCTGCCTGTGCTTATCGAAAAATTTGTGTATCGAATCTACGTCGCATCTCTAATTTGTAGTGTATATACATACATACGTACATTGTTCAATAAATGTATTGCAATCGTACATATGAATAAATAAAAAATTTGTGATAAATTGAAAGCTTATAAAAATAAAGTGATCAGTGTGAATACATGACTTATAACGTATTAATTTAGCATTCGCTTAAAAGTCTAAACTGGCAATTGTTAAAGGAAACCTACTGAATAAAAAGCTTCGGGTGTTGCCCTAAATAGTATATACATATACATTTTCCATTATTATAAGTTCATGTAAATTCAAGTAATTGTCATACTTATTTAAATACATATCTCTGTCAATAATGACACCATAAACGAATTATTGGATACAAATTTCTTTTATATCTGTTAAATTTCAGATAAAAAAATTGTGTATATAAGATGGCGGAGGGAAATGCTGGAGTTAGTGCTGAGGGTGCTGCTGCTGTGGCTGCCCCACATCCCAACGCCGAAGTCATAAGAGGGCAAATATTCGAAGTTGGTCCAAGGTATAGGAAACTAACATATATTGGCGAAGGCGCATATGGAATGGTAGTGTAAGTACAATTAAATACACTTTTTCAACTTGCCTACCCTTGTAGTCATATGAGTACACAGCATATATACACACAAATGTATATTCGTGCAAGTGTACATACATCCTTAATAGAGATGAGCGATAATTTTATATTGTACAGTGACAACGGTGACTGTGACTTTTAAATAATAGAAGCTGCACATGATTTAAAATTATACAAATTTACATACATACATGTCCCAGTTATGTGCAAATTTGTTTTTGTTTTCTGTACTTTAAAAAAATTTAAATTTAATATTATATGATTTTTCTTAACGAACATTACTGCCAAACCCCTAATTTCGGTTAGATGAGGCAAATTAATTTTTTTTAGGATTGAGACTATTGATTATATAAAGTATTTTATAAAAGTGTTTTTAATGCGATATTTATTAATAAAAAATATAATAATACAATTGCAGATCTGCGGATGACACGTTGACGAATCAAAGAGTTGCTATTAAGAAAATTTCTCCATTCGAGCATCAGACGTATTGTCAACGAACGCTTCGGGAGATTACTATCCTCACCAGATTTAAACACGAAAACGTAATTCAAATGTGCAATCTAAAGACTTTTTTGTTAACATTGTTAAAACGTTCTAAAAAATGTCTTTGTAGATCATTGATATACGTGACATCTTGCGAGTTGATAGCATAGAACAAATGAGGGATGTATATATTGTACAATGCTTAATGGAGACTGATCTGTATAAACTACTTAAAACGCAGGTGAATAAAAAAAAAACCCTTTAAAAATTATATTTGAGATTTAAGATTGACAATGCCTTGACTATTGTTAGTTAACTGTGATTAAATGATTATACTTTGTATTTGCAGAGGCTGAGTAACGATCATATTTGTTACTTTCTATACCAGATATTGCGTGGTTTAAAGTATATCCATTCGGCAAATGTTTTACATCGGGACCTTAAGCCGAGCAATCTCTTGTTAAATAAGACATGCGATTTAAAAGTACGTATATCTGATATATATGTATTATAAACGTTTAGGATTTAAGAACCCATTCCGTATTACTATAGATTTGTGACTTTGGCTTGGCTCGAATTGCCGATCCAGAGCACGACCACACTGGTTTCCTAACGGAATATGTAGCAACTAGATGGTATCGGGCACCTGAGATTATGCTTAATTCGAAGGGGTATACCAAATCCATTGATATCTGGTCCGTTGGATGCATTTTAGCTGAAATGCTAAGTAATCGACCAATTTTTCCCGGTAAACATTATTTGGATCAACTTAACCATATTCTTGGCGTGTTAGGATCCCCATCACAGGAAGACTTGGAATGTATTATTAATGAGAAGGTAAGTCGAAAAAAAATTCATTTTAACTTACTTTTGTAAAACAATTTCGTTAAATAATTGCAGGCACGGAATTATTTAGAATCCTTGCCCTTCAAACCAAATGTGCCATGGTCGAGATTATTTCCCAATGCAGACGCCTTGGCGTTGGATTTACTTGGTAAAATGTTGACGTTTAACCCGCACAAACGGATTCCAGTTGAGGAAGCTCTTGCACACCCGTATTTAGAGCAGTATTATGATCCTGGAGATGAGGTAGTATTCAAATTTGTCCTTATTCAGTGTTGGTATACAATTCAGCGAGTTCTTATTTTATAGCCTGTTGCTGAAGTACCATTTCGCATTAATATGGAAAACGATGATATCTCCCGGGATGCTTTAAAATCGTTAATCTTTGATGAAACGTTGAAATTTAAAGAAAGACAACCAGAACAGGCGCTTTAAAAATCGATATTACAAAATAAAACACACACTCTTTTAAATCTTTGTTTTATTTTGATTTTATTACTTTGTAATACGTTCCACTGGTTACTTACTCTAATTGTATTTACAACAAAATCCTCACACTAGGGTATACTATATATGTATAATTAATCGACCCATGAACACGACAATTTTTCTTCAAATATTAGGTATAGTATACATAAACATATATCTCAGGGATATAAGTATATGTTTATTTATAGCATTTAGATGTTTTGCTTTTTGTTTAGACTATAAAGGCTCGGTGGTAATGCTTTTAAGCATGGGTAGTACAAAAAATAGATAAAAGCTCGAAGCCAGTTAACAAGTACACATTAAACTTATGTTTAACTTTCGCTTGCAAACTTAATTTGGTGCTCATATCAAATATGAATTACATGTTTTGCCTTAAATTATATTGTTTTATTTAGTTAAGTATATTAATTAAAAATAAGTATAATCATATTGTTTTATTCATAAGTGATGTACTCAAAAATTGTAAAAGCTTAGAGGAAGTTACCCTATCCGAAATAAGTTAACAATATGAAATATTCCACCAACAGTATTAAATCTCTGTCAGACCGCAGAAAACAGTCATACTGTTTTGATTTTCTGTTAAAAATATTTGCGCGTATACTTATTTCGCTGAGGTATTAATGTTCGTATGTGTGTTTTCATTCAAAGTCATATGCATTTACGTGTTTCAAGCTATTAGGATAAGAATACAATTTTTGGCATGCACATTTTGTCTTTTAAAAATTCATATTTTCCAACAACGTTGTAAGCAAAAACTCATTTTTACATCTAGATATCAATTTTTCTTAAGAAATACAAGGATACCAAAATATCTCTAAATTTTGATAAACAGTCCTTCTGAAGTGCAAATATGTAGTATATCAAAGTACATATGTATATATGAACTCATGAAAAACTAAGAAAATGATTAATCAAAATTTGCGTATGGCAACTGAGATCAAAAAAACTCAATGAATGTACATATGGACATTTCGAAACAAAGGTCCAATGTGACCAAAAACGACAAAATCTGTTTATCTGATGTAATCAAATAAATTGTATTAAAACTCAATTTATTTAATTAAGTTACTTCGTTAAATAGTTGCTGCCTATTAGATGTGTTATCACAAATCAAATCCGAAAAATCTTTCCATTAAAAAATAATTAATTATATAGGATTCTTTGATGCAACAACAATTAAATGTTTAAGTATGGAAAAAGTGCAAGCTGAGAAATCCCTTACAAACTTAGATAAAACATTATATGAAACAAATATTAGATAAATCCACTAACAAAAGTATGTAATAGTTGCCAAAAAAAAAGAAGAAAAAAGTTAAATAAATAAAAGGCTGGTTTAATTAGAAAACTATTTCATAGTTAATTTTAAAATAGATAATGTGTGGCTGTCACATGCACATAGATAAGTTATGGGAGTGTCCATATGTACGTACATTCCTTACCTTTATCAAAAGCCGTAAAATCAACACCTCACAACAGAATACGAACAACTAATTGTCAAATTTTACTAAGACTATTTGAGTGTTTAATCTTTTTAAACTTTGTACGTGCGTATACACTGTTCTTTATTAACAGAACGTTTAAAATTGGAATTTGGTCGATATAATAATATAACTCTTACGGTATTGAATAATTAACCTTATTGTATGTACTATATTTATTTTTCTTTATATTGTTTTATAAATTTTCTATCGGCGTACATACTTACAGGCTGACATACTTAAACTTAAAATAAATTTATTACTTACAGTTGTTCCTTTAAACATTTTATAACAAAACGATACAATTTTCTTGGCCATGAAATAATTAAATGTGTTTACGTCAGTTAAAATTTCATATATTTGTCAGTGTATGTACTATTATGTGTATAATGACTAACATTTTTTTATATTGCAGACGTATGGATGTGTTCTTGAATGTATTTCCAACACAACTATTATAATAACACTATGAGTATAAGTTATCTTTTTTTTTAAGTCTTCGCGTTGCTAATAAATCTTTAAAACAATGTATGTTGAATTTTTGGATAATTAAAAACTTAATCATCATCATAATCAGTTTTGAAATTATTATTGTATATACCTATGAATGGAGCTCAATTTTTGGGGGCTGTAGCATTGTCTATCTCTATCTGTTGCTTACTGTAAAAGGTCTTTAAATCGTCAAGGTTATCGGAAACAATGCTTATTCAAATTTCTCCTCTTTTTGCTTGCACATTAAATCGCGTGCAGGTGGTAGTCCTTGTTATTTAAGCTCTTAACAGTTAAACTGTTTTCATGCGATTCTACGTAACCAACCTTAAGTATTTATTATTTTTTACAAGCACTGTAGCCATTAACAACCATTTGTTATTTTTGTCAAATAAATACACAATCCCAGATACTAAAGTACATATGTATTTATGCTAAACTTAAGATTATTTAAATAAAAATGTTTGAGACCCAGGATATTGACTCTTGTGATTTTACAATTGCGTCAGAGGATCAGTTTCAGCCGGCGCTGGAGCCGGAAGAAATGGGTATTCTTCCGCCCGATCATCCGCTCTTGCAAAAGTTCCAACAGTCTCTTAGGGAGCATCTGCTGCGTACCAAAAATAAGTTGGAACTTGAGATTACTGAGATAAAATATGAAGTTAAGGCCAAGGAGGAAAGACGCGAGGAACAAGGATTAAACTTGTATGATATGCAAAGTAAAATTTCTTTTCAAGAGCAACAAATCAAGGAAATCTCTGCTCAAATTGATGAGCATATTGAGAAGCGACAAACCGAAGAAGCTGCTGTTGATAAAATGAAAAAGGAATATGAAGAGAAAATCAAATTAACAAGAATTCAAAAATCATTATATAACACTCGTATGATGGAATTGGAGGACCTGCAGAGTCTTGGTAGCAACATTAAAAAATGGGCATACGATGTCGAAGATGAGGTTAAGAATGCCAAACGCATTGTAAGCAGGGATGCTCAACTACAAAAGCAACTGTCCGAGGAGAAACGCAAATCGGATATACTTTTTTATCGTCTCGAAATGGAGGTTAAGAAAAAAGATGCCGAATTGCAATCAATCAACGAAGATGAAGTCGCAATCAGGGATGTTGTCAACGTATTAAATATGAGCATTGCAGACGCCAACACCGATTTGGAGGCTCTTCAGAACGAACATAAGCGTTTAATACAGGCCTGGACTGAGGTTATCATTGCAATTCAGCTAAGAGATAAAATCTTATTTCAAATTCAGGATGATATACGGTAAGTTAACTATTTTAGCTTTCTAAATAATTATGATCTCAATTTTTCCAATAGCAAACAAAAAGAGTCAATTAAACTGAACTCGAATGGTATTGAAGCAGTTAAAAAACAGATTGGAAGAGAAATGGAACTGAATAAAAAGTTGGAATCGTTTAAACAGCGTATGGCAGATGATATGAATAACCTGAGTCGAGACTGTAAGTAAATGAGTGAATTATGCATTAAATTTAATTCAGTTTTTGTTTCTCTTTAATAAATGTAGGTCAACGAGAAATGGATACATTGATGGTGCTAAAAACAAAACTTGATGAGTTTCCCGACTTTATGGCCCGAACTGAAGCCGATTTGCATGAAGCAACGCGCGAAGGTACTAAATTGCAATCAGAAATTCGCAGACTTGACCACACTTTGGACAAAAACCATCAGAAGAAATTTCTTATCGAAGAAGCCATACTAAAGTTAGCTCAGGAACAGCTGATAACTGATAAAGCCAGTTCCTATCGCTTAAAACTACTGAACAAGGCCCAAGAGCATCGTCGAATTGTGGATCTTTCATTATCAAAGGTACAAAATCAATTGGCTTTAGCTATGCTTGAAGTGGAGAAACTGCGTAGTGTTTTATTCAATACAAGAAAGGAAAATCAAAAGATGAAAGATTGCTTAAATAGCGCGGAAAACAAATCTAATGATCTTGATGAAGAATTGAAGCAAATACAAAATAAGATTGAAGGCAAAACGAAGCGATTTGAGAAGTTGAACAGCAAAATTGAAGAAATTCAAAGCGCTTACGGAGCTGATGTTGGTAATCCAACTGAACTTAAGGTGAGATTAGTAGATATACATTTGGGTATAGAAACAATAATGATGTTTATTTTTATTTTTAATTCACAGATTAAGCAAATAGAGAAATATATTCAAGTTAGCGAGCACAGTATCAGAGAACATCAACTATTTTGGATCATGCTTCAAAATCATTATGTAAATTTAACCCATAAAAGAAGTGAACAATTAAATGAAATACAGGTTACTAGGAAACGTAAGTTTTTAGCAACACATTTTGTTTTTTATGCTAATTATTAACTCTTTAATTTTTTATTATATCAGAATTGTCAATCATCAAGCAGAAATCACTTAAAGTAGAGCAACAGCTAGAAATATCAGAAAATAAGACAAGAGACCTTAGGCTCGATATTCAGAAGTATACCTCAAAATTGGAACTACTCAATGATAAAATATACACCAAGCGAAAACATCATGACATCGAAGAAACCGAATACGAGCACTTACAAACTGAGCTAACTCAAAAACTAAAAGTAAGTACAAGACTATTTCCGGCGCTAATAGCTTAACTAAACCATAATATTCCAGGATACTGAAATGAGCACATTAAAATTGGAAAAGGATATTCACGAATTGCAAAATGAAATTGAGCTGCATAAGGATCTTGTGCTGGACAATCATAGAGAATCTTTGTCCTGGGAAACAAAGCACAAACTAATTGAGGAAACAATAAATTGGACTAAGACTGAGCGATCGTTAAATGGTGAAATCGGTGCCATGAAAATAGAAATCCATAGAATGACCATTCGTTTTAATCAATTAAAACGTGCACAGGAGAAACTAGTGCAGGATTTGGAGCATTGTGTGATGCATCGTGAGCAGATCTTTGTGAATGCAACTGTCAAGGAACACATTGATGCAAAGAAGAAAAGAATCAAGAACTCATCACAGGTCCAAGTGAAACTTGATGAGGTACGCAATAAAATTAAAGTGATTCAAAATGAAATAACATTCTTGCAAGAGACTCGCATTACGAATGATATCAGCGATATTGAACGTATGGTCTATATTTTGCGGAAAATGCAAATCGACCTCAAGGAAGTTACTACCAAAGATGCCAGCATTCGTGCTCAAATCGAGGATGCCCTTCTATTAAAACATGCCAACTTAGAGCAAATTATAAGGAAACAAAATCGGGCCAAAGCCTTTCGCAAGCTGAACAGCAAAAAGGGACAACAGAAAATTGTGCGATCGGAGACTAGCATTCAACAACAGTTGGAAGCTCAAATGGAAATGAATGACTCTCTGATGGAAATAGTCCAGACGTTAACAAACGATTATCCCGAAAAGAAGACATTTTTTTCCAAATTAATACATTATCTTAAAGAATAAATGTGATGTGCTTCATATTTAAATGTCTTAAATAGAAACAAGAATTGATAAAATCTAACGAATGATTTGCATTGTATGTTTTTACTAATTTGGCTTTTTCAAGGCAATCAAAATACGTTGAATACGTTGCAAATATTCATAATATCGATAATAGCATAAATCATCGATATCATATAAGGAAAATATTTACACTATACAGCGCATGCGTTTTATAAATAAACTTTTCATTTCAGTGAATTGGATTCTTGGAGTAGGCAGCAAGTTTCTCATAACATTCTTGGGTAAATAAATTTCAATGTGAATATGTGAGAAAAACCGGTGAAACAGGGCATTTAAATGTTTGTTACATGATGAAAAATATGATATGAGGCATGAAAATACTGATTTATACATATATCTTATATTAAAGATATGAATTTTTCTTTTGTGGAAATTCTTACATATATGCATTAGCGCATGTATGTGTGTTCATATACATAATTGTGTCGTAAATTTATTGAATTGATGCAGTAGCAACCGCATGATCTTGATATTTATTTATTTATCTCATAAGCTGAAATGAAAAATTGTCAAAAGTATAATCTTAACTAAAATGCCAAAAGCAAATATATGCATATACATATATAAATGATACATATACAAATACATATTCAATACATAGTTTCATCCTTCTTGTTTTCTTAAAGGATTTTGTAAAATGGATAACATGGGTATATCAACGGAACCCAGTTTCCTAGAAGTTGAACTTCCACAAACACTGCTTGAATCACCATCAACATCTACATTTTTACCGGACGAAGAGGCTTCCATATGTCCATTACTGCATTCGAACAACAGTGGTTTGGGCCCAGCCCTACTATCCCACCCATTGAGCCCGAATATTGTGGCAAACGATATAACCTCATCCAATATAAGCAACACAGATTGCAAGGCGGATACAAGTTCCTCAGGCAGCAGTGATGGCATCGCTATGGACGCTTTAGACTCTACGTCAACAAACCTTTTTAACAAAGTAAACTATCATCATTTACAAAATAACAACATTAACACAAATCAGGTAATTACAAAATAATCGAGATTAATAATTTGATTAAGTAATACCATTTTATTAAGGCTTCCAATAATCACTTTTTAAATGGAAACAGAAGACAATCGAAAGAGACCCCAATGTTTGTATCCTGGAACTGGCCAATTATCCGAAAATGTACATTTTTCGTTTTCATATCGGGAATATTAGCAATGTGCTCAATTGTTATTGCCAATATCGCTAGCATGCCAAAGTTTTGTAACCCAAAGTGAGTTAAACTAATAACAAACCATATGGAAACTTATTAATTTACATATTCTCAGCAGATCTTCATGGCATCGAGGAAGCGTTTTTTATGAAGTTAATCCAGATACTTTTATTGATTCTGATAATGACAATATTGGCGATATCGGTGGCATCATAAATGGCATTGAGTATTTTGCTAATTTGGATATATCCGGTGTACGGCTCAACTCTATTTTTCCATCGGCTCCTTCCCATGATAGGCATATAAACGCTTCATCTATAATAACAATGAGACCAGAACTTGGCAGTCTTAGTTCTGTTAGAAAGTTGGCTAATGTTTTATATTCACACAATATAAGTCTTCTTTTAGATTTGCCATTGGAGCGCGTGATTGCTGGTAAAAGGGACGGTGAAGTTCTAGATTTAGTTGCCGAATCTTTAATGCATTGGCTTGATCAGGGTGTAAACGGATTTTATTTAAAGGGACTCGAATCCTTTAAGAACACTGCTGCTCTATCAATGTGCTTATCATCATGGAAACGCATTATTGGAAAGAATAGAGTTCTCATTGTCGAAGAATCAATATTGAGAGGTAGAACAAAATCGGAATCAACATTAATTTTGGAACATGTCGATTTGCTTGACATTATCTTAAATATTGAAAATGATTCACAGAAAATGAAAGAGCGCATAAAAAGAGTATTACATGAAATGCCAATAGGTGAAGATGTCACCTGGGTTCAATGGTCTATTAGCAAAAGTATCTCAAACTTAGAGAGAATATTTCCTGCAACAATTATGGAGCTGATGTTACCCGGATCACCCAATATTGTGCACTCAAATGAATTAGCCATTGCTCAGAACAATAAAAATAACCTAACCGATCAAATTATACAGCTTTGGGCTGAAGACTCGTACAATTTGACTGATCCACAGATCGATAAAAAATCATTTAATAGCGTAAAAATAGTACACCGAATGATATCGTTACGTGAACGATCGCCAGCTATTTACAAAAACTTTATATGCAAAACTAATATGAATCAGGCAAATACTCAAATTATTGCTCATAGTAATGCCGACATTTTAATAATAGTACGAAACTATCCCCGGAAGAATTCGCTTGTCTCAGTTACAAATTTTGGAAGTACCAAAGTAACTTTGGATTTATCATCCAAATTTTATAGTGGAATACGAATGCTTGTTACTGAAGATAGAGAAAAGATCTTTTTTGAAAGATTAATAGTTGATGCTTTTGACACAGTCGTTGTTAAGCTGGATAAGTAATCAAACTGTTCGATGTATGTACTTATATGCATGTTGTTGAGTTTTATAATAAAAAACCAATTTACAGACAATTTATGTAAACGTTTTTGTGATTCTCAAATTATTGAAGTGGATTTGTAAGTAAATCATTTTTATGCTCGATACCGAAGGTAAAGAGTATATTGGGTTTGTGCAATGTCCGTCATGGTGTCTGTCCGGCTGTATGAACGCATCTTTTTTTGGCCCCCTTCAAGCTAGAGACTTGAAACTTTGCAAATATCTTCTACGGCTAACGGGGGTCTGGCAAATCGATAAATTCGATAGCTCCAAATCGATAAATCCACATATTTCCCACATCCTTACAGCTCGAGCTCCCAATTTTGCTGTGGAGATAGCTACTAGCGTCCCCCAAAAATATGCACGAAAACTTTGGATGCCACGCCCAACCATACCGCAAAAGCCACCCCAAGCCGTGTCGCAGCCTCGTTCAAAACTGAAGTGCGTGTATCCTTTGCAGTTTTTGAGCTAGAGTCATCAAAATGGTTGGCAAGATAACTGTTGACATCCCCGAAAGATCTGCATCGGTCAATCTCTGAACGCAGCGCACTCCCCTGCTGCATCCGTAACCCTTGGCAATCAGGCCTCTTGTTATTCCTTTTGAAACAGGTATTGAGTCGTTTCCACTTGTTCTAAAAGCGTTTCCTAAAATCTTTCTTTCAGAAAAACCTCTTATATTTGTAGTGTCAAACAAGTTTGTTGCGTTAGTTACTAAATAAAATATATTTGGTTTATTTGTTGTTTAAATAAGTGAGGAAGATTAAAAACAAATTCATTAGCAATTACAACTACTACATACGAGTACAATCTAGATGTAAAATTACTAATCACCATGTTTACCTTATAATGTAAATAAATTCAGACGACATCTTCGGACAACCGAATATCATATTTATATATACATATATGTATTTATAAGTCGTTTGTAAAATTTAATAAACACTCATTTTGATGCTCCATTATTATACAATATACAAAACATTATTTTGAAGCTATTATTATTTTTATACTTTACAGTAGGGAATTCTTTGAATGTCGATCAGAGGGATATTATTTTTTTTAGTTATGTAAAATTATGTTATTTAGCTAATCGGCTGTTTTTTTTTTTTACATTATAAACAAAGATTACAAAGCCCAATGCATTTACACACACATATGTCCATACATAGTATGTATTTTTAATACGGTTATGTATATACGTTCATTATTTTAACTGACAAAAAATAAATTTTCGGAATTTTAAATATTTATCATTTATCTTTTAATCGACTAAGCACGAGTGGCCTTAATTTTTAATTTTTGAAAATTTTATTAACAACCAAATTGAGTAGTTAGGACATTTTTTGGGTTCTTTACATATACATATAGTGGTGTAGTAAGTGGCAGCAGTGTTATTTTAATTGTTGGTGTCATAGGCAGGCGGTGCACTTAATAATCAGCTGATTTCCTTCTTAGTTGCGTACTATCATTAGTCAATATGAAGACTAGACCGTCATGAATGCAAAACATCAAGTTCATCCGACTCAAATTATATGTTTAATTTTTAATTGCTTTTGAAAACATTTCTGTTGCCATCAAGCTCCCTGCGATCTTAAGCGATCATTTTTTGAGGCACAATACTATTTTAAATTATTTAAAAAACATTTATCGTTGATTATTATTTGCTTAAATCTCTATTGCTTTGTCAAAAATCCCAAAACCAAAACGGAACAGTCAAGTCTGATAGATTCTGATTGAGAATCCTGAGTGTGTTTTTTTTATTTTATTTTATATATATATATATTTTTCTGAAAGCACTTTTGATAGTCTTCTGCTAAAAAAAACCTTTGCCATCCGATGTAAATTCACGACAAAATGTTTTGTTTTCTTTTTTTCTGTTTTTTTTTTTTTTAGACTTTGATAAATTATGTTAGCGATACCATTGAAAAACTTTTATTAGTGGAAATAGCAAATTCAAGCTATTTTCTTATAGTACTATTATAATTTTAATCTTTTTGGAAGGTCGAGTGAAGTAAGCATTTATTTTTTTTTAATTCTCAAATAAAATAAACACTAAATAACACATAGGTGGCTCTTAATGGAAGGAATATATATATATACATTTATGTATATACAAAAGAAAGAGTTATTAATTAATGGAAGTTACATAATACAATCATAGAAATGATATTTTTCATTAAATGGAAGTTTGATGACATTAATATGATACTAGGACATAACATATTTGGAAGTACAAAGCGTTACATGAGCCATGCTATAATCTATAATATATCCTTCTTTGGAAAACAACCAGTGTATGTATAGGTAATAGTATAACAGTTCAAATTCTGCATAATATAATAATTATCCTACTCTATTTACACATAAAAATGTTTTTTATTTTTTTCTTAAGCCCGCTACTCAGCAGGTACCATGTTTTGATCTAGATCTGGCTTAGTATCATCCGGATCCAAGCTCAAGCATTCTGCGAAATAGTGTTCCATAGACGAATACACATGCTCTAACACACCATTTAGATCATGGCCTTCATCTGCATAAGTCTGAAAGAATAATGAATTAAATAGATTTGATGAAAACAAAAACAATTAATAAATGTTTAAAAGAGAATCTTTGAGTTGTTAAATATCCCCCTACTGCTTGTTATAAAAATATTATAATATTTTATTCACCTGATATCGATATAATATATTTGCTTCCGTTAATGACTTGGCTAGTTGAACACCATGCACATAGGGTGCAGTTGAATCAGCCAAGCCATGAATTAAGAAGAAAGAGTTTGATTTAATAAGACGAGCTCGTTGCGTTGCATCAGCTTCCACATATCCTTTATAGTTTTCAGCAGGCAAACCCAATATTCGCTCAGTAAACGCAGAGTCTAAAAAGAATCTTTTGAACATCCTATTATTTTAAACTGCTTTAGTTAACTCACTATAATAGAGCCAATCTGCGATAGGGGAAATAGAAATTCCACACTTGAAGACATTTTGTTGGGTGCCGAGAACCATTGAGGTCACATATCCACCATAACCCCAGCCCCAAATACCAACTCTTGTTTCATCTAAAAAACTTATAGTATCCAGAAGATATCTGCAAGCAAACCAATATATGTGAGGATTTAATTAAATGTTTTTTATTAATGTTTTTTCTTACCTTAAAACTGATATTTGATCCTGCACTTCAACACCGCCCAGATGTCGGTAAAGAGATTTTTTGCTTTGACCTTTTGCTCCTCTCACATCCAAACGCACATAAATAACATCATTTCTGGAGGACATATATGTGCCCCAATCTATTCTGAACTTTTCAGAAACAGACTCGGATCCTGGACGACCATTTCTGCAAAAAACAAATAATATTATATACTAAAAGTATAAGATTATTTAAACATTTTAAGCCCATACACTTCAACAACGACTGGAAATGCTGCATCTCGAAGCTCTTCTCGCCAGCTGGGTGGCAAAAGTAATTGCACTTGGGCACGGCTACCATGGGGCAAGGGAATTTCAAATGATCTTTGTATGGGTAATGCTAGTTTCTGCAACCTTTCCGTATAAAATGGACGTGTATCGTACAATATTTTAACGAGGCTGTGGGTTTTTTGAGAGTGCACGCCCGAGACTGGTAGTCCGGGACCCTGACACTCTAAAATGTAAAAATCAATTCCATAGTTCGTTGCAATGCCAGTTGTTGGTGTGATGAAGGCATCAAAGTGGGAACAGTTTGTATAGTAATAACGACTACTCCACAAGGCCTCGCCCAAATCGCATGTGATGCATTGAGGTTCGCTTCTATGTAAAGAAAAGTTTCTCATTTCAAAGAAGATCAGTTTAATAAATACCATTTAATCTACTTACTTTCTGGTATCATCATTCACTGGATCCTTGACCGAGTACAGATGCCTTTGACCAGGCTTTTTATCTTGGGTGGCTAAATAGTAGACTACATGATTCGTTGTATCCCAGCACAAGATTTTCAAAACCTAAAACAATCAGTTGGTTTGAATTGAGTATAAACATGAGTTAGACTAACAGGAACTTTACCTCATACCGACCATGCGATATCACTGAAATTCTTTGCTGTGAGATAGTTATGTGTTTAATATGTGTGAAATGATCATTTCCCGACTCTTGAATTCCAGCGAGCAGTAAGAAACTGTTACCATCTGGAGCAAACACTGGATGGGGGAAAATATCAAGCCATTCATCTTCAGGAGCACGCTCGGAATGTATCTATAATTTATATAATTTACTGTTTAATTTCTTTATAAATAAATACTATTCTTAACTTACTTCTGCACATGACCAATTTTGTTCCTTCGAGCATGTTGCGATTATGCTATAATTTTGCGAGCGTACCATAAAAACGACAGATACCTGATTATTGCTACCAGATACCCAACTGGCCGATGTTAGATAGAAATCCCTACAGGAAATATTTTTTTTAATATTTTTAATTTTACAACTTGTGTATTGGACTTACTGTCCGTTTAGAAAAGGTGGCGGTCGTAATTCCATTTTAACAATGGATACAAAACTTGTTATATCGACGATCCACATTTGAACTTCTGGATTGGCAGTGCCTGGCGTTGGGTATCGTACATTTTTTGTTTCAGGAAACGAACTTCCCGATGTCATACCGCTACCAGCGATAATGGCTCCAGATGCTAACCATGGATATGTCATCATACCAACATGCGTATCATTAAATAAGGCAAACATAAAGTGACTGCCATCCGTAGATGACCAAATTGCTTCAGGTATATCGAAAATTTCCTCTAAAATACAAAAGCCGATAGTAAAATTGTGTAATTGTTGTATGTCAATATTAAACCTTGGTAAAGCCAATCTGGAACTCCATTGTATATATGATTATCATGCCCTGTCGTTGTTATCCTTATATCCTCCTCCATCGATGGCGATTGTCTTACAAATATATCGTTGTCAGCAACAATAATGATTGATGTTGTATTTCCCAGCCAGGCCGCATATTGAAGTCGAGTTCTTTGCACCTTCGATGAGTCTTTTAACTTTACGGGCATATGGTGGTCATTATCCACATCGTAGATTGTGTAAAACGCAGTAAATGATTTCTGAAATATCTATATATAATTCCGGTATTATTAACAATTATATATTTGCTTGTAAGTTTCATTTCGCTTCACTTACTTTTTTTACATTATGCCTAAAGAGCACATACTTAAGATCGTGCGAACATTGATAGCCCCGAACATTTAATTGACGTATGGTGTGATTGGTAACTAAAATATTTACTGAATTCGCTGTTGTGTCCAATATTGAAAGTCCACCGTCATCGGATTGAAATACATATTTCTTTGTTGTCACCCACGATGGTTGCAATCGAGTCGGCGTCAACTCTCCTTGCAAATATTCATCGAGAATCATTCGACGACCAGACCAATATAGGAGCTCATCCACATACCTTTAAAAAAAATATGTGTAATACTTTAAGATTGTAAATTTGTTAAGAAAACGAATACTTACCCCAATAAATATATAGCAGTTATTATACCAGCTATTACAAAACTAATAACTAACAAAGAGAAGATAATACTGCGCCAGTTGTGTCCTTCTTCAAGATCCAAGTCTTGATCTTTATCTTTCGAATCTTGAACCTGTAATGTCTCATCCGGTGGCAGTCTCCATGATCCGCCGCGATCGGAAGCTGCATTGGCGTGCATTTTCTAAGAATCAAACCGGGACTTTTAAAAACAAAACTAAATTTGTTGAATAATTGGAAGTTATGGCGAGTCGAAGTGTGTTTCGGACGGTTTCGGAAGAAAAGAGCTAAAAAATAAATGGGTTGAAGAATAAATGTAATTATTAAAATAATATTTTTCTTTCAATCTACGTCAGTTGCTGGGCTTAGTTGCCTACAATACTGGCTACAGAGCATAAAATGTTCTTTGCTTACTTACTTTGGCTTTATCATCATGCTGTAATCTTGTTTGTCATCGATTTTTATTGATTACTGAAAAATGGGCAAACCAAGTTCCTTCAAAAAAAGATAGATAAGTGTTATGAAATTTAACAAGACAATTAATTAAAATCAAATCTACAATCTAGTATACTAAGATTGTATTCTTACCAACACACATTGATGATATCGCAATAAAAGATTTAGGTCCTGGGGCCATTCACATAATTGGTGTAAAAATCAAAACTATAAATATAATCACAGCCTCAAGGAATGTGTGCTTTGCAGCCTGCAATTAAATTAAGGACATCAAGTTATTAAAATTAAGTTGAATGTTTTTAAAAGTAAAAGAATTGCATTCATTTGTATTTAATTAACGTCATTTTTATATAAGGCTCTAAGTTGTTTTCCAGTTGCAGCCATATTTTCTTAATGTGTGTTTTAGCCTAACCTTACAGCTATTAAAAAAGTGTTTTTTTTTTATCACTTTCACAATGCTTTTTAGTCTAAGACCACACACAATCCAAATGCCAAAAAGCCTTCATTAGTCCTTAAGGTTAAGTTGGCATTGATTTTTCTATTCTTTTGTCAGTCATTTAAGTTGGTTTATCTGATTCAATCACTATCATAAATCATCCTTTCAATACCACATGCTTTCAGGGCAAATTTTAATTGAGACTGCTCATTGTGCTCATATAAAAATTTAACTTATCAATTTTTTTAACAATAAAATAAATCTGATATTTTATGCAACTTGAAGCTTTGCAGTAGACATTTTCGATTTTACGACACTCTTTTCCCTAATCCTAGCTTTGAACAGGTGGGCGGAGGAGGGTGTGGCAACAAAAGTTGGAGAAGAAAGGAGTATTGGATAAAGTTAAGTTAATAATTAAAATAAGTCAACTTTTTGCATACACAAAGATTGAAACACGTAATACACTGTTCAAAGCATACACTTTTGGCTCTAGTTCAAAAGTTGGTTGCAATTGCTTAGAGGCGGAAATGGGCGTGGCGAAAATGTTGGTTGTTATGACGCGGTTTGGGGTCGTGAACTTTAATATCGACCAAGAAGGACGGACGAAGAATTCTTATGTACATATGTATAATAAAGAATTTACGAATGTGCAAATGATATAAAATGCAAAATAAATACATGCAATAAAATAGCTTAACTTTATGTAAATAACATTTGTATGTTTCCTTTTGTAATAATCGTCACCTACCACAATAATTGAATGTGCAAACACATATGTATGTATATGTACGTATGTTTATATAGATTGCGTGTTATGCTTGTAAAGTCAATTGGCGAACAATTCAATACACGTAAGGACATATGTACATATATATAACGATGCATGTGTGTATGTATGTACATATATAACTTTACATAAGCACTATGAGGTAACAATTGGCAGTGGCAACTTTTCTTGACGCAAACTTTGGAAATACAAAACCGAATTCTTTCAGTAAGTAGTCCGTTATTGTAAGACAAGTACACACATACATATATACATGTGTTTGCATATTCAAATTGCTTTTTAAGGTCCTTGATGGGTTGATTATTATTAAGTATTATTTGATGCTTTTTGTTTACATTTTGTTGACTATGTTTATATTTTTTTATTTGCATTAATGCATCAATTTATTTTATGATTTATGCACAAATTAAGTTCAACTTACATTTTCACAATTTTATACTTTTATTAAAAAAAAAGAAATTATATAAATACCCCAGCATCGCGTTACCGTTATACATTCGTCGGTCTAATCGTGTGTATCGTATTTTAATTACCCTTGCGGGTAAGGTTGTTTCATAAATAAATAAAAATAAATCCTAATTGTTATGCTTGTGCCAACAACTGTAGCGGTCCAAAAGCACATAAATTTTGTGTTGTCATACTTATTGACTATATATTTCACACTCAATTTCTTGCTGTTTTATTAACACGTACATGCATACATACTATTTATCTATGCGCAATATTTGGCATTGATTTCAATAAAAATGCACACCACACACTCATGTTATGCACTATATTTAAAGGATTGTGCATAGTTTTCTTTCTTTCTTTCTTCTTACATATAAAATCACAACCTTCAGAGTGTATACACACATGTACTCATACATACATACTTCAATGATAGCCAAAAACGCAAACACTGGGTCTCAGTTATATTTTAATGGAAGACCATTACCCAGCGACAGGCAACCCGGGACTGAAACCTATATTCGACTGTTGTTTTAAGCATTGCAAAAAAAAATGCTTGCCTGCCATCAGATATACTGAGAGGATTTTTATACAGGGCAATGCTGTTAGTACACAGCAAAAAGTTCGGAATGCTAAGAATTTTAATATATGTAAATGCAAAAGTTTGGAAGGGATAATTAGGAAACTTGCTTTAAATATTCTTACAAATAGTTAGTTATATCAGTTTGAATCAGTTTGAAACTAAAAGTGCTTTAAATATGGTTTTCTTGATTTACTTAAAATAAAATTACTTAAGCATTGAGTTAAATGTTCCAGGCAAACGAAAAACAAATTATTTAACACTTGTATTTCACGTTTTAGACCTGTTTATGTAAATATTTGTAACACATTTTGTCAAGTGTAAGAATGTATACTTACTAATAAAATGTAGGGGTGGCTAAAATAGGACTTTGCAACTTTTATATAATTTAAATATACATTCCAAATTTTTAGTTTTATTCAATACATTGCGAATTATGCATGTTCTGTAGATGACATGTTTATATTTGCATAATCACAAGTGTGTTGTCAACAAAAAGTTTGAAACAACATCACAAATAAACAAGTGGACAAGCACTGGGAAAATTTCTCTTTAAAATGAAGAGTGTTTCGCTCTTATAATGTTGGGGTTGATTTTGCCTCACAAAATATACTTAAAGGAGTGTCCAATTGCTCTAACAAGTACGAACATCTATGTTTTTGTCCTATGATTGCTTTTAAAATGTAAATTTTTTTTTTAAATCTGCTTGTCCAATAACTGCTTGTTTAAATTTTCAAATGGAGCTTACTTATATGTAAGCTTTTAACAATAAAGGAGGAGAATTGCTTGGAATAAAATGGACTTGTGTTTATCTAGTCAACTTCAAAGAGCCTCTAATAAGTTTATTTATTAATGGTACTCTCTTGAATTATTAGTGATGCATTAATTGATCGTGATAAAAACCCTCATATAAACGTTGGTATTTTTCTTATACAGCTTATCGATACAGCTTATCGATTTAAATACTAAACTCGATTTCACTTTGATTATCGAGCTAGATAGAAAATATATCGGTATTCTTTATCTCATCGTTTACTTATTTGTTATTAGTCAACTTTATTTTGAACATAAATTATTTGTGTTTGTTGGTGGTTTATTTTCATGGAAACCAATTTAAACTACTCAAAATATGCGCTAATATCGCGTCAGATTGAACTAACTTCATGTGAGCTTCTCCATTCCGATGTCGACCGCAATGTTAACAAGTATCCCAATACGCATTCCGACAAACTGCTCGTCGAACAAGGAACTTTAATTAAAATTATAGGCACTCCTGATGGCAACGAAAGTGATAAAAACATTGTTCAGATTATAGATTTCAAGAACAATAGCTATACGAATACCTACTATTACGAATGCAAGACAAGCAACCTGGTCATAGTAGCTGAGGCTCTTTGGCCATATGTAATAAGTATTGTGAGTTTGGAGCGCCGATTCCGTTTAGTGTGCAATAAGCAAAAATGTAACTGGTTGAACAACTTAAGTGTCGATGATCTTTTAAGCGTACAAGGAGAATTGTTTAAAAAGAAAAATGCAAACTTTGATTGCATTTCACGCTACATTGGCCCCGTGCCGGAATTAAATCCGGTGGGATACTTTTTTGGTGTGGAAATATTGGTAAGTAAAACTTGCTGCTGTTTATTTATTATTACTTAATAGATTTTATTTATCTTAGAACCCAAACAATGGACACTCACCGCAAGCCAAGGACAT
This sequence comes from Scaptomyza montana, assembly GCA_018904305.1. NCBI lineage: Eukaryota > Metazoa > Arthropoda > Insecta > Diptera > Drosophilidae > Scaptomyza > Scaptomyza montana. The sequence continues at coordinate 5,958,899 of JAEIGR010000004.1, forward strand.
TCCATTTGCATCGAAGTATATGCGTTGTGAGCCCAGCTCATCAATATTTGCCACAGCTGATTGGATAGATCCCATTCCGAGTGAATTGAAACATAAATTATCAGCAAGAAAATTAATTAATGAAACTATTGAACGAGTGTACACAGCATTTGGTCCGAATGTTAACACCACACATAAGAAAAGGCAGCCATCATCTCAGTTTTATGATTCGACTCTGCTGATTGGCAAAGGCCCAGCTAAAAAAGAACAGGAAACAATGGCCGAGTCCTTGGAAAGTGAGGATTGTATGCCTGTAGGCGACAAAAATAAGTTTAATAATAAGGAGTTTAAAATAGATGCAAGCAACGCTCAAACATCTGTAGAACGGAAAAGTACAAACCAACTCAATGCTAAAGATGCGCCAGGATTTAGAAAAAATACTTTTTATGCTGCTGATGCTATGAACATTAAAGACCGAGATATTATTGTCATTAACAAGTCAGACATTGAAGAGTCCACCAAAAACGAACATAACGTTATCATTGTTAATAACCCTCAGGAAAAAGAAAATGTTGATTTGGCTGACTTGCTTGGATCAAATTGGCCAACAAATGCTGGAGGAGCAGCCATGATTTTAAACAGACCACATCCAGTTGCAAAAAATACGGACAATAGTTTGGAAAAACCTGCTTTATCGTCTGCTTCCCATGGGAATTTTGCGAGGAACAAGGAGGACGTCTCACAAAATGTTGCATCACCTGTAGACGTCAAATCAACTTTAAATTCTGGTAAGAACTATAATTTTGCTTACATTTCATATACATATATTAGTTCAGAGCATAAAATATATGTTTACAATTTAATTTAATTAGACAATTTGTACGACCCGTTTATTTCGTTCGGAACACTAATGCATGCATTTAAAATTGTATGTAAAACATACATATATACACAAAGCACTTTATTTTTAGAAACTGTGCCGTGGGCTTCAAAATAAAATAATAATATATTATTTAATCAGCGCAAATGTAAGCAAATGTATATTTTACAGTTTATTTACTTTAAAAAAGATGGAAAATATGGGTATATACTTGTAAATTTATTCAATCCAACTTGAAATTCAGATACATAAATATATATGCGTGGTAAAAATAACACTTGCGCGCTGTCTCTACTCTAAATATACATACTATACGAGAGCATCGTATCATTTTTGGCTGCAATAATTGTCTTTCAGCTGTGCCTTTTTCATTAAATAAGCATCGCCTTAAATTTTTCATTGATTTTTGCTCAACCATTAGCATCAATTTATAAACATGTATGATATTCCATTGACGGTTTTGGAATTTAATGCACCGAATAGTGAAAATTGCTTTGAAGGTATGATTCTTAATATTTTCATTCATTAAAAATGTGTTTTATTTTTAGCGTGTCTTTAATGCATTCTATTTTTTTAGGTTTCAACAATTACCTAGAGTTACACGAAATACCTGGAACGAAGCTAACAATTGGCTCTCTTGTTGAAGTATCTGATTCTGGAATTTCTGGTGATTTATATGGCGTAATTCGTTGGATTGGCATATCATCTGACTCGCCGCAAATATTAGTTGGAATTGAAGTCGAAGATGATCCAAACTTAAAAAATCTTACCACATCCGATGGAATCTACAATGGGATTCGGTAATTCAATAAAATTAACACGCATATAATTGTGTCAACTAAATTGATTTCTTCCAGACGGTTCCAATGTCGCAAAGGTGGAGCTATTTTTGTGCCTGCCATTAAATGTACCAATGACAGAAGATTTGTCGAAACAGAGGGAAATCATTCAGTAAGCGTAATTTCAACTGATAACAATGCTGTGAAATTTGGTCATGTTGATTGCCCTTCAGTGCTAGGTGCTGTTGCACCATTGGGTAAGTAAAATTTATTTTATTAATACATGCATTAATGCTTATGTACTTAATTCTTATGTTAGGAATACACAACATAGATGATCTGGAAAATATATGCGGCAAATTTAAAGGTATTCAAGGACACCACAATTCTTGTTATTTGGACGCAACATTGTTTTCCATGTTTACCTTTACCAGTGTTTTTGATTCCATTTTATATAGAAAACCAAACGAGCAGGTAAATATTAAAAGCTATTTCAGTAGAATTTTAAAAATGTAATTTGTTTAAAATTTGCAGGACATATCACATTATGGTGCTGTTCAAAATGTTTTACGGGATGAGATAGTTAATCCATTGCGTAAAAATGTATTTGTTCGTGCGGATCGTGTCATGAAACTTCGCAAATTTCTGGATCAACTTAGTTCAGTTAGTGGATTAACCAGTGAGGAAAAGGATCCCGAAGAGTTTTTAAACAGTTTGCTGTCGCAAATTATGAGAGTGGAACCATTTTTAAAAGTACGTTTAACTAAACCTTTAGCAATTTGTTTCACAGTATGTCATGTTTTGTTGTATTTCTTATAGCTAAGCTCTGGACAAGATTCGTATTTTTATCAACTGTTTGTGGAGAAAGATGAGCGACTGACATTTCCAACGGTTCAGCAACTATTTGAACAAAGTTTCCATTCGTCCGATATCAAATTAAAGGAAGTGCCGTCATGTCTTATTATCCAAATGCCTCGGTTTGGAAAGAGTTATAAAATGTATTCCCGAATTTTACCATCCCAATTTCTGGATATAACTGATATCATTGAAGACTGTAAGTAATCAAGAAATTGGCCCTTTGCACTTTTTTTTACCATGTCTGTTTTGTCTTTACTAGCACCTCGTCAGTGTTCCGTTTGCGGAAAGCTTGCTGAGTACGAATGTCGCGAATGTTTTGGTTCCTTGCAGGCAGGCTCTGGTCTAGAGGGCACAGCTTTTTGCCAAAAATGCCTTAACACGGCTCACATGCATGCTAAACGGTAGGTGCTTTATTAGTTATAAAATTTATAATAAATCATTGTGCTTTTAAAATTTTCAGAGCGAATCATGTGTCCAAAAAACTTTCTGTACCAAGGGATTTTAAAGAAATGGCTGATAACATGACTTTACCTAGACTTTATATGGAGCTATTTGCCGTTGTTTGCATAGAAACATCGCATTATGTAGCATTCGTTAAAGCCGGATCAGGACCAGATGCACCATGGTGTTTCTTTGATTCAATGGCTGATAGAAAAGGTTCCTAATTGTTCAATCACTGTCTTTGCCAAATTAATAACATTTTAAATAATTACCTAGGTGAAAAGAACGGATACAACATACCTGAAATGATATCCGTTCGGGAATTGCCTCAGTGGCTATCCGATGAAGGAGCTCGAGTTATTAATGAAAGGTCTATAAAGGACAAAGTCTTACCTGAACACGCAAAGCGTCTGTTTTGCGATGCCTACATGTGTATGTACCAAAGCACAGATGTTATGATGTACCACTGACAATGGTTATGGTTAAAAACTTTCATTAAAAACAATAAATTATTACTACATATAATGTAATGGTGACTTTTTTACTATTTAAGTCATAAGGTCTTTAATTAATTTTATATTCCAAATTGACAAAATTAGTATTTCTTGGCTTCAGACTAATATAACTATAATCTTGCAGAAGTAGTGTATGTATGCAAGCATTGTATTTGATTTAATAAAACTACTTATTTTCACGCAACACATGTGTGCATTGACTAAAAAATTTTTTGATATTCTTTTTATGAAAGCGATCTTTTATGCTTATGACCTTTGTGGATACAGAGCGAGCGCCTACATCGAAACTAAACTTCCTTGGATAAGCGCTATGGCTTCAAAACCCATAAATGAAGATATGCTAAAAATCCAATATTCAACATCAAAGGCAAATTTATTAAAATTCTTTACCACAAATTTTTTTTGAATAATTTTGTTTGAGAAGTTTGAATAGATAACTAGGCTATAAGTAATTTACATTATTTCGGACAAAATGTGCATTTGTTATTTAAAAGCACTTAAGTTATTTACATAGTTTAACATTTTTATTCCGTTTTGGATAGATCTAAGCCATTTTAAATTTGTCTTATTAATATAAAGAATAATAAGTAATTTTGTTTTAATATTTAATTTAAATGAAAACCTTTCTCCTTGGTTGCCGTTAACAATCGATCTTTCATAATATCCTCAGACGGGTAATCAGGAAGCTTTAAGTAGTGAACACAAGTATTCACTGATGGATAACTTCCTGAGCCAGCATCGACCTTGCGTACAACTGTTAGTCTAGGATGTAAATTGGCCAATCCTCCCGGAGGCAAGCTACTGCAGCCAGTTGTAAATTGCAAAAACGCTTTACGTTCAGCACCCGAGAAGCTTAACAGAACGTTAACAAAACGTAAAAATCCAGGGCTAAGAGAAAAGAAAAAAAAATTTAGAAAAAAACGAAATAAATTTTAAGTAATTTACGTACCTATCCTTTGAATAACCCAATTTTGGTTCGGTGTAAGCCATTAGATCTTCTCGAGTCCATTGCGGATATTGTTCGCCACAAATCATCATTCTAGCTTCGGTTGGATTAAATGCGGCCAGTTTATTCAAAGGAAACACTTCGCAGAATCCGTCATGGAATGCCTGCATTTGCATGGCAATTCCATCTTGTAACATAAAGTTGAGTAGCAATTCGCAATATGCTTCTAGGTTGTTAATGTCGACTTCAATTGCTGCACCATTTGGAATTAGCTCGGCATATGTGTAGCCATAAACAGATGAGCTGGGTAAGTAAGTAAATGTTAGGGCTAAATCCTCCAGTGATACTTCGATTTCATTTTTGGTGCACATTTTTAAGTTCTTAATTAATTCATCCTTCTCCTCGCCACTTAAATTGTCGTCCAATTCAATTGCCTGCTTGCGCATCAACAAATCTTGTAGTTCGATCAAAAATTGATAGCGTGTTGCATCAATCTCCTTAAGGTTTTCAATATTTAGGACTCCACTAAACCATTTGGATTGCGTATAATCATCGTTCAAGACTTTCGAGTCACTGCTTGCATAGTCGGATTCCTTTGAAACAACTGAACTTACAATCAGATCTTTGAAGCGAGCATTACATCTTAGCTTTATATCATTACGTGATAATACCTTGTTGTGACAAAGTAATTGCAGAAAGGATTTTGATAAGGGCATATCAACAAGACGCATATCCTGCAACACCTTGGCTATGAAAACACCGAAGAACCAATAATACTTTGACACCTGTTCACAAAGCTCAGAGTTCTGTGGCAACGGAGCTGGGAACAGTCCATTCTCGCGCCTGTTTACATAATAGCCCACTGGTTTCGTGGAGTCTTCAATATTATGAAATTGTGGTGTGTCCGGAGATTCAGTCACCTCATCGTCGCAAAGCCACATGCAAAGATCAGCACGTTGAATTTCTGCAGCAACTAGAGCATAGAATTCGAGTGTTGGTCCCAATCCTGTGCCTTCCTCGTCCAAAAATTCAACTTCAAGTACAGACTTGCGATTGCAATGCGCTTTCATCACTTGAATGGCCCATTTGAGCAGATCTTTGTTGCGTGGCACTTTGACACGCTCGTGCTTCAATCGCCCAACACGGAAGTCATGCTGATCATCACGACGTGGACTCATTATTGGAATCCTTTGTCGCTCGGTTGTTATATCACGTTGAGATTGCAAGCAAACAATGCTTCGGGATGATCCAAACGCAGTGCAATTAAAATACAGCTGCCGTGTCTCGAACGGGAATAAAAATGGACAAGATTGATTCAGATCTTCACACCAATTTGGTAGAGCGTTGCTCGATAATACGAGAGGATCATGAATCTGTTGCTGCAATTTGTTTGTAATTTTCTTGCTCATAAAGGAATCAGCTGGTAAATAAGTATTCGCCGATGTAGTTGCACCCTGATCTTCGCCATCCATTTCAGCTTGATTAAGAGCATTAATTTGGGTGAGCAAATCGAGAACATCTTCAACGGAGCACAAGTTATTATCGGTAATGCTTAAGCCACCATGCACTGGGGAGTTTGGAGATAATGTCGATGCTCCGCTTCTCGATGAGACGCCTGGTGTCTTTTGACCTTCGTCGGATTCCATATATGAACATTCCAAAACATTTGGGAATGTTTCGCGATAAACAATTGTGTATGTGGGTTCCCATAGCTTACGGAATTTATCATTTTTATTCAGCTGACTATTTTGCAGTAGTTCTTGGACTGCACGGAAAATAGTCCACTCACTGTTGTCCAAATCGATTTCAACATCGGGAACTCCTCCTACACCCGGACCACGTAGTTTCAAGCCAAGCGTCGTCTGTTCCGTGTTTATTTGACCGCTTTGCTGGTAAGTTTCTGGATTTGTGTCTGGTGGACAAATTTCCAAATCAGACGTTTGATTAACATTGGTTCGCCCTGGCCTTGGATCAAAAGCTGGTATTAGAGCGGAAAACTGCCGTTTTAAAACATATTCGTCATCCCACGATTTACGCTTGCTAACGCCTGCCAAACGGTTCTCCAGCGACTCATCATCCATAAAGGTTAAAAGGTTTCGCGACACCATAACTTGTAGAAGTGTATTTCCCACCTCTTCGTATTCATCCTCGTTTTCCTCTTCATCGTTCTCCTCCTCCATGTCATCCTCATCCTCCATATCGCCGAGTAGGGTGGGTGCCCGGCAACTTTCCAAAAAGTCTTCCAGCGACACCTGTTCACTATCGCTTGAAGTAGATGTGAGACTCATAGTTAAGGTTGGATTAATAGATGGTGTCGGTTGTTGACTTAGTTTCTTATTTGTTGAATTCGACGAAGTATTTTCCCCATTATTCGATGAGAGACTAGGATAGCTTTGAGCAGTACTTAAAAGGCCTGAATGAAAATTACTTGACAATGCTAGTTTTACCAAGCTTGTCACCGAGTTGGGTCCTCTTGCAAAGAATGAGCTTGCTCCAACATTTTGATTACTATGTTCGTTCTTGTTAACATTCGTGTTATTTGACTGGTTCTCCTCGTTGTTTGTGTCCTGCGAGGTGCGACGACGAGCGATCGCTGCAAATGTTTCCAATAGACCCGTATGAACGGCGACCTCAGATGTTGATGACACCTCCGAAGATGATGTTGTCAGGTTGGGTACACTTATACTCATTTGGTTAGAGACGGAAACAACATCATTTGAAATTTGAGGATTCATTATATTCTCGATTTGGCCGGGGAAAGAAGATATCTCTGAGTTGTCATCTGTATTTGCAAGGTTTTGAGGAGGAGTCGATGGTTTTGTGGCCTCGTCAGATGCTTCATTCTTTTGGAGATTACCAGGTTGTATTAGTACTGAGACTTTTGCGTTGCTCTTGTGTCCCGACGATACATTTGTACGCGGTATGTGTAACTCATCAGAGGATAGTATATTATTGGTGTTATTGCGCAACATATCCACACCATCGCGCATTTTATCAATGAATTCGTGGGTTTCTACTGGGAACTGAGCACCACATTGAGAGCTACCTGAATTTAGTTGTTTCAAATTGATCAAGAGTCCCTTGGCCACATTATTGACCGAGTTGTTGGCATTCATCTTGTTGTTCTCTTCAATGTGAGGAATTCGTTTGGCGTTCTTAGATCCGACAGGATTAGACTCGCTTAGCTTCAAGTCAGCTGGCTTTGAGCCACTATTGTTCTCTTTTGAAATCTCCACAATTGATAAACTCTCTGTTATGGTTGCCAAATCAGACACATTGCTTAGGTTTATTGCTGGCATTGAATTATTGATAGTAGACAGGTCAGCGATGTGTTGTAGCTCACGAATCAAAGGAGACGGGGCATTCGTTGTAGATGATGATGTTTGATCTGCACTGTATTCACTAAAAGTAGCTTGGGATTCACTTGTTGAAGCTGCATTCGATTGGTTGTTTGCAATGTGAGACTTTGCCGAGCTAAACACATTCTCTGTAATCGTTTCGACAGTTTGTTTCCATGCCAAATTGTCGGCGGAAACTGTTTGATTGGATGCATCCTCTGGGTTCTTATTTATCTCTGTAGCTTCAGGTAGTGATGGCGTTGAGCTTGATTTACGCGATGTCAGCACGTTTGTCTTGTCATTCTTTTTTGGACCTACTCCCGAAGCCATTGGTAACATTGAATTGACCCCTTCAAAGACCGATACATTTTCCAGGTTGGCTAATTTTAAATCGTATTTTCCTTCAGCACCCATGCGATAGGAATTGCGTACGCCATGATCCCACTTAACATCAATCCATCCATTATGTATTTCACCCGTTATGGTACCCTCACAACAGCCATCCTGATCATCCCAGCGCCAATCAACACCACGCACAACACGTGCTCCACTTGTAATATGCTTGAGTTGAGCCCGAATTTGACGTCGTTCACGGCGTGTTTTAGCCTCAGCTTCTTTAATGGTTTTACCAATATCATCACAAACACCAACGACGCGACCGTAAATTTCAAATCCACTTAAACTTAAGTAATGTGTTTGACCGGAGGCATTACGACCATTCTGCTGAATCCGTATGTAACGATATCCCTTTGTGTCATCAGCACTGCAAATGATGGGCCAAGTAGCTGTACTTCCCGGTTCCACTAATCTCTTGTCATCGACATGACTGATTAAAGTAGTCCAATTGACGCTGTCTTTCGATGCCTGTAATAGCCAATTTCTTAACGCAGAACGTCCATAGCCGCGAGCATGACGTAAAGTATATGCAGTTGGAATCATATACACTCCAAGATCAATCGAAAACCACGCCTTCTTATTATCCTTTGTATGACAGTTTAAGGAGACACCATCACGTGACAATATATCTTCCAGTTTTCCATACGGCAATGTTTTCCCTTCCGAGCTTGTCACTTGTACGAGACCATACTGAGCAGGATTAACCCATTCATGTGTTCTTCCATTCGATCCAATGTAATAGATTAAACCCTCTTCATCAAAATCGAAAGCGTGTGTAAATATATTTTCCTGCTTGTGTTCGCGCAACTTTTTTAAATACAAAAATGTAGAACGATCGAGATCGTACCATTGTTTAGCCACCATTTTGAGTAAATATTTTGCAAGCTGGCCAACAGTTGCTAGGGGTTCGATTTTCAAAGTACGTCCGGTCCGATCAAAAAGGGTACTTTCACATGAAGCACGTTCCAAACGGAATCGAAGTCGTTTCTGTAGTATTTGTAAGCCATAGCCAGTGCCTGGTGCATCGTACAAGAAGACCGGAAGTTTTTCTGTACTCTCCAAGACAGCAACAAGTTTTTGTATAAGGATACTAGCCGTATTTTTTGAATTATTTGTATTCGGTTCTCCAACATATTCTCCGAATATACATTTCTTAAAAATATCGATGCGTTCTTTAAGCATTTTATTTGTCTTGCAGCGCGACAAATGCATTTCCCAATAGTTGTTTGACAACACTGCCACAAGTGATTGAACAAGACCAGAGGAATGCATTTCATAAGCACTCACAACGCCATCTTCATGAATCAACTGAGAAAGGTTTGTCAACGCCGTATAGAGGGTATTTGACCAATTGCTATTGGTACCCGAACGTTGTTCCTCGATAGCTTGATTGATTTGCTTGACGATAGCAGTAAGCTTTGCAACTGCACCGCGCGGTATCACTTGAGCCGATTTGAAATATTTATTATAGATTTCACGAGATACGTTCACCACTTGCACCTTTTGCACATCTGTCTTTGACTTGATGCGTTTCTTTTTCTCCGTTGACCAACCCGATGCAAAGTCAGCACCCAATGATGTTTCTGCTGTAAAGGAGTGCTTAGTTCCTCTGTTGCTTTCAAATATAAATCCTTGCATATCTTCTTGCAATATGGTCACTTGGTGACCCTCTGTATTGTGTATTTGTAGTTGATTTGGTTTATGGGACTGCAGTACCCAATTTCCAACTACTAGCCGCAAAACACATACTGTGGGCAGTATTGGCTGCGATGGTGTGCCAGGACTTACGCTAGAACGGGCACGCACAAGTTTCTCTAAAAACTCACCACGATTTTCTGTAAAAAGAAACAAATAATTATGTTGAATATGTTAGGCTGTTAAATATTGTTTAAATACTAACCGGAGCTATCATTGCCATTCTCTGGACTTCCACTTGAATACATTGTCGCCAATTTGCCATCAAGTATAAATCGAAACCAACCATTTGAGCCATTAGATAGCTCTAATGCAGCAGAATCTGACCAAACATACAAGCAATCACGGCCACGGCAAATGCTCCAATCACGCCAATGATATGGTTTTCCTTGCAAAATCTCTTTAGCGTCCTCCACTGAGTCATCTGCAATGAAATTAAAATAAGGTTTATTTATTTACATCTTATTCAAAAATTAATGTAATTTACCTTGAACTGATCTATGCGGCATGCACAGGGCTGGCCCTTTTGGCGTTAAAGACAAATCCTGTGTGCTGTCTGTGAGCTGTGACGTGCTTGAATCTTCATTTCCGTTGTCCATTAAAGCTTGGACTTTGGAAAAGACTCCCAGCCTTGCGAAATGCTCAAGAAACTCCTCTTGTGTCTTACACATAAGTTCTTCAATAATATTCAAAATTATTAAATGTCCATCTTCATCATCCTGCAGTAAAAATAATAAATAAGTTTTAGTGTTTCAGTGGAAGTTTACATAAATATATACTTTTTTTAAAATAAAAGTACACAAAATGTATTTACCTCGCTATCCAGGACGCTGGCAATTACTTCAGTTAACAAGTTGCCAACACTTTGAGCAGATATTGAAGTCGAGGGTTCATTGCATTTCTTGCAGATACTTTTAAGTACTGTTGGATGCGCATATTGTACAATCTTCTTAATTAATCCCAAACTAGCCCGTCGGACACTTGTTAGCATGGACCCCTGAAATGTTCGACAGAATATGGGCAAAAGTAATTTCAAATAGACAGGTGCCATTTCAGGATCACCACGGGGCTCAATCAATGTGCATGTTTGACCATCCTTGTTGGCAAGCATGTGTCCAGACGACATCCATTCTCCCGGAGACTGTAGTATGGCGGCAACTTCACGATGACCATCATCGGATCTTTCTCGTGCCTTATCCAGAGGTGTTTTACCGTCTTCGTCTCGTAAATCTGGGTATGCACCAAATTTAAGCAGAATCTTCGCTATACCTGGCCGACCAAAACAGGCCGCATAGTGAAGGGATGAGCTTCTTTGTCCTTTATTGACATCTGCTCCCTTTTCACATAGGTATTCAACCATCTCCAATGTACCAAAAGCAGACGCCCAATTTAATAAAGTCTGCCCGACGTCATCCATGCAATTTACATCGACGCCACATGTTTCGATTGCTTCCTGCAATGCCTCGGTATCCTTGGATCGTATACAATCGATAAGTTGGCGATGAGTGCGATCGGTAGTAGAATCCGTACGTTTTGGTCGCGGAACCAATTGGCCCTGAGCCGAATTGGCACTTCCCCTATTTAACGCTTGGCGTCCCTCAAACAATAAGAGAAGCAATAGATCTGAAAATCGCATGCAGTCCAACACGCATCGTTCATCGCCCTTTAGGGCTCTTTCAATTGCCTCGGGCAACTGAGATCTTAAAATGTCTCGTGTTATAGAAGATGAGCCTCGACACAATGTCGACAATAGCGAAATTGTTGTTGAAATAGATTGTGGCGATCGAATCGATTCGCTTGGCAATTTGCCTGTTGCGTTTGCAGTGGCGGTCGCCGGTGCTGGTGCTGCTTGCGCCGCTGCTGATCCAGATACATTTTCGTTAGCTCCCTCTAAGTTAGGACTTGGTAGTTGAGGAGTATTTAATTTTGATGTTGATAGAGGATGTGCACTAGGCGTACCACCAGCACTTTCTAGACGTTTGAGCAGCTCCTTAACCAAGCCATATTCAGCTAGTGGAGCGGGATCAATCCATTTCCTTGTGAAGCGATCGGCCACAGAAGCAAAGCATTTAAGAGCACCATCAGATACCAGTGGATCCTCATGTTGTAATAGAGTGCTTAAACTTTCAACGCAATTATTAATACAAGGTGAATTTGGTTCCACTTTTGTGCAGAGTCGCGAAACAACAGACATGGCCGAATGCAATGTATCCTTATGAACCTGGGATCCACAGTCCCGAATAAATGACAAGACGCAGTTCAAGCCACATCCTTCAAAAACTGCTCCTGCTTCTCGTGTACAAATAAGTTCCAAGACTTTAATGCACTGTTCGGCAAGATCGCGAGATGTTCGCGACGAAAGATCAGCAACTACTAAGCGGTTGCAGATGGCTTTAATTGCACCATCGATCGAAACAATTCTTCGTGTGCACTCAGCAGATACATCCAGGTAATATGTTATTGCGCGTGCAGTAACTTCGAGCACATTTTCTGGTGCAAGTTCATCCAAAAATATCTTGCACAATGCTGGCAAAAATGTACGTGGAGGACAACTACAAATAAAAATAAAAAACACAATGTTAGGAAAGATTTAAACTTTAAAGAATCATAATTAATTTAAGTTCTGTAGGTTTTAAAGAATCAAAAATCTGGTTGTTTTGTTGTTTTATTTCAACAAACCTTTCAAAACAACGATCAACATTATCTGACATCAAAAGAAGCATACATAGCTGCTCCAAAGCAATTAATTGCATGTCTCTTTCATCTCCTTGCCCCATGGACAACCATTCTAGCAACGTTTCTGGATCAACGTCGCCCATCTGAAAAGCAAATGAGATATTTTTTAGTTTATTAACAAATAATTTTACTTTGAGCAAACAGACTTTTTTTTTTTGATACTCGGTCTAAATTTTATCAATATCTATTAATATTATTTTTTGTCAAACTTTGTAGAATACTTACGTTGTTTGCTTAATTTCCAAAAAGATATAGTTATATCTGGGTGTAGTTATATCTGAAAATACGATAAACAAACAATTAATAGTGCAAACTGCGCAATTAAGCTAAGTGCGTTCCTAATTACAAAAATGTTAAAAATATTTTTTCGTTTAACGAAAAATATATTTTATCATTTGACAATTATATTTGATTTGAAATGCTATTGCGTTTTATTTTGTATATTTCTAGATTTGTCAAATACAAAAAGAAAGATCATCAATATCATCATTTAATATGTGTCTATGAACAAAGACAATCAGCTGTTAATAATATTTTTAAGATGTTCTTCCTGCTTTACAATATTCAAGAACCCGTGGAATTTCCAGTATATCTGCCATACTATGAGGAAATGGCACCGAACCCAAGCCTCATTGTCTTGAAAATATTAGTGCTGTAATAGTAAAAACGTGAATTGATATTTTTTCTCAAACTTTGTCGCCCATTGGTTCACATATATATGTACTTATGCAAATACATTCACATTTTGTAACGTCTGACAAACGTTGAAAAATATATACACATGGGTATACCTTTGTGTTTATATGAACATTATTTTTTTAAACACATTTTTTTCGTGTCAATAATTCAGCTTTTAGCCATTCATTGACAGTTTTAATATCTAATAGATTTTTTTTAATACACACATGGACTTGCATACATGTGCAAATGCATGCATATTATATATGAACATATTTTTTTTATTTGAAAAATTTAACCATATACTTTTGTTTTTGAAATTAATAATTAATGTAAATGCAAACATACATTAACACATTAAGTATGCTTACATAAAACATTATAAAAGCTAGATATTAAAGTAAATCTTTGCAAAACTTTTATTTCTCAATCGAAAAATTTCATTGGTACACACGCACACAAACACGTAACTTTGAAATTACCTTATGCATTATAGCCTGCCACTGCATTACCTCGGTATAGAATTGTTAATAGTTATACTAAATGCACATTTGCAATTTTTTTCAACGTTTTTTTGTCTGTCAATTATTAAATTTTATAATTTAATGTTGCCCAAAATTATATGTCTATTGAAAACACACACACTTGTGCACACATTCATTCACAATTGCAATAATCTATAGACCAGAGTTGTCAATAGTGTATCGATACATCGTTAAAGTCAAATAAAAATTTTGGTCTTTGCATAGATGTTTGATAAAATTCTGATCAACTTTAACGATATACGAAGTTTGGGACTATACAATTTAAAAATGTATTAAAAATATGAGCAGTAAGCAGTGAGCAAGTCATATACCAAGTAACTAACAAGACAGAAAATCAGAGCTGAAATGTTATGTTAATTAACATTTTGCAATCTCGAAGGAAACGCTGACTGCCAACTGGTGCGAAGAACGCCATCATTGTTTAGATTTCTTTATTGACTGCAAAATGTGCGATGCGTATGGCATAATTATCTGTTGCCGTGCTTCGTTGCATTTTTTGTTGTCACAAAATTTAAATTTGGCAATTCGAGACTTTTGCTTCAATCTGCTTGATGCAGCCCAACTTGGAAGGGTAGTGTAGAATTTGTTTTCATGTTAACAGCACGTTAACTGGAACAATTCTGATTTTCCGTCTTTCTGTTAGTTGGTCAATGGTAGAGATGACAGCGCCTAATATATCGATTAAGCTCGCCTACAAGCATTATAATCGTAAAGTGCTTGCAGTTTTCGAAGTTCAAGCTTCATTCGGCTTTCACGTTTTCAGTCGTAAGGGTGTTGTTCTTTTCTTGTTCTCTTGTAACGGTAAAGTAAGTGTGTGTAATGGGTGATCAAGAACGGGGACGCCGCCGTCCCTTAGACGATTCTGAAGAACGGGAGAGATCACGACATGAGCCGGTAAGTTATTATCAATTTGTATATTGCATTTCCATAAAAAAATTTACTCAAATGGCATATGATTTCGTTTATGAAAACAACAAACACAAGCATATACATACATACAAAAGGGTATGCATGTATATATATTTTAGGGCTTCGTCGTTAGCGTCTCGAATTTCGGTAACGGCACTTAACAGTAGTGTGAAGTGTTTCTTTTTTGTGCTGATGCGTCCTAAAATTTATGTCTGTATGTATGTATATGCACATGCATAATTTGTAAAGGCTTGATGAAGAGAAGCATAAAATGAGAAAATCTGATCTACATAAGTTCGACATTGTTTACCATATTTGTATGTATCGTTTCGAGAATAAGAGCATGAAAATAAAAGGGAAAGGAGAAGCACTTATATTCAAGCAAACGCCGTGCTGAAACAATCATAACATTTATCATTTTGTTATAAATGCTCAAGCGATCCTTACTTTCGGTGTTGGGTCACTGCCTCCCCCCTACAAGATTGGACGATTTGTTTTTATGTACACATCAGAAAATGAAACTATCATATATTTTAATTTAAATTGTACTAAACAATGCAAAAACTTGGTTTGCAATACTATTCAAAAGAAGTTATCAATTTTTTTTTTGCCTGCCCCCCTGCCTTCAGGTCTGGTGACGCTCTTGAACATACATTTAATTTTTGCGCTCTCATAATCGAGTATGTACATACATACATATATACAAGTAATGCGAATTTGTTTGAAATAACACAAAGAACAGCAAGCTTAAGACAAGGAGAAAAGATAAATAGCTGTTGACGATCGTTTCGCGACGTTTTAAAGTCATAAGAATAAGTAAGAAAGCTCTAGTCAAGAGAGATCGACTAGGAAGAACATACAATATGTAACACAATTGAAATTATTTATTGTAACACATTGTATGTACATATGTATATTGAAAACTCAGCATTGTACCTCAAATGCTTATGTTTTTCTGCACTCATTTGTATTAAATTCAACTTAAACAAATGAATACAGTACGACCTCGCTCACCGCAACCCTCGTTACACGCAACTCCTCGATAATTGCAACAACAAATTTTTAGCATCGCTGTTAAGAAAAGTATAAATTGTACCAAAGTACAGACCACAATTTTTCAGTTTTTCAAAATATATATAGAATAAAATTAAATCTTTGCTTTGAACACTGATTTATTCGATTTACTTTAATTTGAATGGGTAGCAAAGGCATCACTTTTTGGAAAAGGTTCTCGAGGCCAACAGAAAATTTTCCCTCGGTTTTTGCAACCACCTCTGTTTTCATAATTGGCCAAAATTTTAAAAGATTGCGTTGAGCGAGGTCGTTCTGTACTACATCACGCCACGATTGCATGCAGACAAGAAAAGTAACGGTAAATGGTACGCACCGCGAGCAGCACTACAAAGCGTTTTCGTCCAAATTACATTTTAAGCGCTCTATGCTCTCTCACATTTCTTACATTTGTTGCGCCGAGCAAAGGAACCGAATAATATACATATATAAAACGAATATGTATACAGCGCTCACCATAAGCCCTATGCAAAAGACAAGGACAGCAGCAATAAATTTTTTTGCATGCTTTGCTCATTCTCCGTTCTTCGCTGTACAACAAGTTGTTCCGACAGCCGACGTCAGTGGAATATGCTCTAGGTGCTACTTATATACATACATACATACATACATATTTGTAATCGAAAATTGTACAGTTGTCGATAGAATCGTAGGCATTGGCTGCGTTCACCAGGAAGTTTTGCTCCAGGAACATTTATCTGCTACCGATTGTGAAAGCGATATACTCTGACTATAACAAGCTCTTAGACGTTGTCTCCTTTAAGGCCTCAATTCCAGTATTAAAAAGACCGATCCTATTTTCTTTATCTAATCGAAACCACTAATTACTTATCATGCTAGACTGATTGGGTTTTTCTCAATCCACGCAACAAATGTTAGACAAATTTTCTTGTTGAATTTCCCAGATCGTTAACGTCAACTATTAAAATTTTGGTTTACCTTAATTTTAAATTTTCTTTCAGATATAAATGTACTTTTACATTTTAAATTTAGTATAATAATTTTGACTTTATTTTAATTTGAATTTATTTTGACATTATGTCGGCTGTCCAATCGTACCCATTCTCTAGGGTAGCGGACAAAGCAATTAAAGAAGAGGTAAAGGGCTATGTGGGGTATTGTTTCGTTTGGTTTTTTTTTTTTTTTTAGACTAAAAATAGCTAATAACTGCCTCCTGGGCTACCATTTTTGGGCTGTTTCCGTGCAAGTTTGCGGTACTAAATACATATATATTTTCGTACTTCTCATGTATACGCGCAAGTAGACACATACGTACATATGCGGGGCATACCCATGGAATTTATTATTTACCGCTCTGCGCCCACACGTGTGGGCTAACACTGGGTAAATTTGATAAGCAATGTTATATTTTGTATTTTCTGACTGACATGCTCGGCCTGCAAAGCATGTGCCAAGCATTACAGTATTTGGTCGATTTGACGCACAGTCCATGATGGAATAACTATAAGGTGGTCTCTTCGGCAGCCGACGCTATTTAACACTTAAGCGCACACAAAAAATGAGTTACATACTTTAAAAACTTTTTATTTAAAAATTAGAATATATTTTAGAATTAAGAACTTACACAAACAAGCATACAAAACCAAAAACAAAGACTATTAGCTAATTCAAAATGATTGAAAATTAAACTTTAAAAATAAACTTCACTTCTTTGTATTAAAAAAGGAACCACGGACCAGTCAACATACTCTACAGTCGTTTCGTTTACACTCATTGTTAAGTGTGCGTTTCACTCGCATTTACTGCTAGCATACGCTAAGGCTGTGATTTTGCCGACGATACCACTTTATAGTTATTCCATCATGGCACAGTCTTTATTTATAATGTTTTTTGCCACTGTTAAGTAACGTTTTAAGGTTAAAGGCCTGTACGAAGATGCCCCGAACAGTGCCCGGTAGGCTTATAACTTTTTCTTAATAAACCGGAAATGCAGCTGTGTTTTGTTTACTTGTCAAGTAAAATAACTGAATTTAAAATAATGATTTGCGACCAACTTACGCTTCTTTCGTGTTTGTGTATAACAAACGCCTTGCTGTTGGCGGTTGTTAAAAAAAGGTAGGCTGCAAATGCAAAAAGCAATGGGTGAACCCATATTTGATGGGCAGAACTAGAGATTGTGTTAAACATAAGCGAAACCACATAAAAGACAAAGCAAATTAAGCTTACAGATCTATTATAATTTGAATTTATTTATTTATTTTTATTATGGCAATACTGATTGCAGTAACAAGGGATTCCCCTTTCTGTGAAATATTTGTGTTTCAAAGTCAAAGCCAAACGTTAAAAATTATAGGGGTTTATCCAAGTTGTCTGCCATTCCAAAAGAAAAAAATTATATGTTCTCAACTGCAACACGGATGTAGTTCAATTATATCGCCTTATCAACACGGGTTTGTTAGGCGTAGATCACCTACCACTAACCTTCTTGAATTCACTTCGCTTGTTATTAAATTTAGTTATCTATTTTAGTTACCTCTGGTGTTCCCCAGGGTAGTCACCTTGGACCTTTGCTATTTAATTTGTTTATTAACGATCTTCCAGCTTTTATTACTAACTCTTTTTTATATATGTTTGCTGATGATGTAAAACTATGTTTCACCTACAATGATGCTTCTTTGTGTAACTTACTACAGTCGGATTTGTGTGCGCTGTCGGCCTGGTGTCGTTTTAACTTACTCAACTTAAATTGTTCAAAATGTAAAGTCATGACTTTTTGCAGAACTACCACTCATACTGCTCACTACTTGCTTGATGCTTCACCACTTGACCGCGTGTTTGAAATTAAAGACTTAGGCATTATTCTTGATCCTAAATTAAAATTTGACTCTCATAATTCGTCGATGGTCAATAAGGCCATTTATGTCATTGGCTTCATCAAGCGGTGGTCGAAAGAGTTTAACTATCCCTACACCACTAAAACGCTTTACACATCCGTAGTTCGTCCCATTCTGGAGTATGGATCTTGTGAGTGGTCCCCACAATACTCGATTCACCAGGATAGAATTGAATCTGTGCAGAAGAAATTTCTTCTATTTGCCCTTAGAAGTTTTAACTAGGTTCCTGGAGTTGACTTACCCCCGTATTCAAGTAGACTTCTTTTGATTAATCTTCCCTCCCTGTTAAACCGAAGATCTATGCATGGATTATTATTTATTACTAACCTACTTAATGGTGAAATCGACTCATCGGTTCTTTTAAGTCGAATTAAATTAACTGTTCCGATTAGAGCTACTCGTTACTTTTTAGCCCTTAGTCTTGATCGTTGCTCGAGCAACTATTTAATACATGAACCATTTCGTGTTTTATGTTGTGATTATAACAAGCTTTATTCTCTTATCTCTTTGGAGACCTCAATTCCTGTACTAAAACGATCGATCCTTTTTGCTTTATCTAATCGTAACCACTAACTACTAATCTAACGCTGGTCTGATTGGGTTTTTCCCAATCCACGCAACAAATGTTGGACCACTAATTTTATTGTTGAATTTCCCAGAGCCTTAACGTTAACTTTATACATTTTTTACATAAACTTACATTCAGATTTATATACAATTTTATTTTACTTAATTTTAATTTCAATTTTTAATTTTAATTAATTTGGATTTTATTACAGCTGATCATAGTTGACAATAAACAAATAAAACAAGTAAGAAGGCTCTAGTCGGGAGAGCCCGACTAGTAGATACCCTTAACCCAGTTGCAAAAAATAAATTAAATTTATATAAGACTTTGGTATACTGACTTAACTTCAATCGATTAAGCTCGATATCTCCGGTGTTTCTTAACCGATTTGGACGAAATTTTCAGAAAAGATCTATTGTTACCCATTCTTTCAACCCCCATTTTTACATTTTCCAAATTCGATATTTTTTTGTAATCGATCACATGTGTATATCGGAAACCAGAATAGTTCTCGATAATTTGAAGCAAACTTGTTCTGCTCATGGTATAGGAGAACTTATATCCCAAATCTGAAGTCTCTAGCTCTTGTAGTCTCTGAGATCCACGCGTTCATACAGACGGACAGACGGACATGGCTAAATCGACTCGGCTATTGATGCTGATCAAGAATATATATACTTTATAGGGTCGGAGATGCTTCCTTCTGCCTGTTACATACTTTTGCACAAAACCATTATACCCTTATTTACCCATTTTATGGGTTAAGGGTATAAAAATAAACAAGTTAATCAAAAAAAAATTTGAAAACATGCTTTTATAAGCTTTCATGCATACATATGTAATCAATAGTTTTAAAAGGTTTTTATAATAATTAAAAAAAAAACATAAAGAAAGGTATGTCTCGGTCGGAGATCAGTCCACGACCTTCGGCCTGTACAGCGGCAGTCTTCTCTCTATGCCACTAAAGCTCGTCAATGTTAATTATCGTGCCAAAAACTTTAAAAACATGTATTGTCATCTGAAACATATCTTTGGTGAAACTTTCACGGCTCTAGCTATGCGGGAACTTGGTAAAAATTTTATTACATGAATCCGGTACAAACAAACAAACAAACAGACAGACAAGTTAAGTTAAATAAAAGCATATAAAAAAAAAACGAACGCAGTGTAGATCAGAGAGCTGCAACGAGTGTGTTCAAGAATAAAATTTCGAACATGCCTGAATTTGTTAAGTTTCTTTCAGCAGGTACTTTTGAAAAATTTTTCGTTTCTATTTTTGTTTTAATTTTTGGAATAAGTTCACTACGACACCAAGCCATTTTTTAGGCAAACTATACCTAGTTTAAAGTTTCCTGATATGTTTTACTCTTGTCCCATTTGAATAAATGACTTAATTGCGCAGTTTTTTTTTTCGTTTTACACGGTTTAATATAGGAAAAACAAAGATTTCATTTTACACGGATTGGTCTGGAACCTATCTTCAGTGTAAATCGAGGGATAGGTGTATATGGATTGTATTGAACGCAACAAAGATCACTAACTGTATTAAAGCTTTCAAACCATACTTACTTAAGTCGGGTTTCCCTTCCTCGGGCTCGTGAGGTTTATAGCAAAGAAAATTCAGGAAAACTTTGCAACGGTACTCGACTTGCGGTGAAAAGACTTATGCCGAATTTGATTGTGGCAACCATTATTAACGGAAAGTACGCAGGTGAAAATGTATGTATTCCTCGAATACCAATGATTCCGACTGATCTTCCGTTTGACTTCAAACGATTGCAATATACGTTGCGTGTTCACGATTTGGAAACCATCCGCTTTGTTTGTGTTAACGTCAGACCAAAAAACAAAAAATGTGGTTTTCAATGAAACGGATAATTTGCGGACACGTGTTACGCTTCGATTCAGTATTTACTTTGGATTCACTTTCATTTTTTACTTAGAGAACTTCAACTAAATTACACTTCATTTTTGTAATCGAAATGAATTCATAACTGTTGTAAAACGAAACAAAATTTTTCCTTTTCAAATATAAAACAAAACAAGTAAGAAGGCTCTAGTCGGTAGAGCCCGACTAGAATATACCCTGAACCCAGTTGCAATAAATAAGTTCTATCGTTACCCATTATTTCAACCTTCATTTTTAAATTTTCCAAATTCGATATTTTTTGTTATCGATTGCATGTGTATATCGGAAACCAGAATAGTTATCGATAACTTGAAGCAAACTTGTTCTGCTCATGGTATAGGAGAACTTTTATACAAAATCTGTAGTCTCTGAGATCCACGCGTTCATACAGACGGACATACAGACAGACGGACATGGCTATATCGTCTCGGCTGTTGATGCTGATCAAGAATATATTTACTTTATGGGGTCGAAGATGCTTCCTTCTGCCTGTTACATACTTTTGCACAAAACCATTATACCCTTTTACCCATTTTATGGGTTAAGGGTATAAAAAAATAATTTTTCTTTATCTTTTAATCCCCGAACGAAATGTTACAAAAAACGAAGCCATCTGGTGGCGAAACGGAGTTCGCCGGGTTTGCTAGTATGCTATATGTTCACATATTGAAAATAAATGTTGAACGCAAATAAATAATAATAAAAAAATAATAAATACAGTTTAAATTCGCCTTCTGCGCACCAACCGGCGTAATTGTGAATCGGCGTAAACTAGGTTTGCCTGTACTTAGTTTTACTTGCTCCAGAGACACAAAATAAAATGTAGATTTTTCGATCTAAGCTTTTTAATTTTTCAACGCGTTTGTTATGGTATTATTCCAAGATGAAGCAAAGGTAAATACATTTTTCTTATTATTTTTTCATTCTCTTTCATATTCTGCAATGAAACATTGCTTTTGTTGAATACTTTCGGTTTAACATGCGATGTTTTTTCCTTAGTTGGACACCATTGATTTTCATTCATTTTAATGGACTTTTCTGTAATTTTAAGTTCAAAATGAGTCCCAATCGCAACGAAGTAATTTCACCAGCGGATTTGATGGCCGCAGTCAAACTGGTTGTGATCGAAGAAAAAACCAAAAAGAAAGTTTCCATTGAATTTTCGATTTTTCTGGCCTTCATTGACTAAATTTTACCGTAATTCGTTTGAATTTGTTCGTTCAATTCAATATAAAACAAAAACTGCAATCAAAACTATTATGTAGCATCACATTTTAGTTTATTTGGTGGATTTTTAAAAAATTAAGAGGGGTGTCCACCTTAAGATACACTTTTTGAAAAATCGTGATTTTGACTTTTTTCATTAAATGTTATATATCTCTCAAAAAATGAATGAAAGGTATATATTGCCTTGGACAGATCGATGCGCAATTGAACAAGCTTTCCAACAATATCAACAGTTAAGCTTTACGTTGATTTCTGACCGTTTTGTGGAGTGTCCAACACTACAAAATTTCCCTTACTTATTATACTCGATACCGAAGGGAAAGAGTATATTGGGTTTTTTTTATAACCAACTTTTTGATTACTTGAAAACACAAAACTCTATTAAAAAATGTTGTTTTTTTTTTCGTTTTTACAGCGAGCAAAGTTTTTTCGAGGTCCATCGGATAGCAGGCATAGTGTTAAAGACAGATCAGAGGCATCCGGTTCAAGCTACGCTTCCACGTCCAGTGCAGCTCCCCTCGACTATGGACCTTCTACATCTCGTGGTACTGGTGATCCAAGATCGCGTGACACATCCACAGCACGCGGCGAAAGCGCTGCTGCAGTGAGTGCTCCTCCAGGTCGTGGCGATGCCCAAGGTAATCGCAGGCGCGTTGATCACTATGAGATAGTGCAAACCAGACCGGCCGATGTGCTTACGAAACGCGGAGATGGTGGTGAACCCATTAAATTGCTATCAAATTTTTATAAATTAAAGACTAAACCGCAATGGCGCATTGTGCACTATCATGTGGATTTTAAGCCCGAAATTGAGATGGTTCGGGTACGCTGTGGCGTACTATCTCAGCACGCCACTGCTTTGGGTACTGGTTATCTTTTCGATGGCAAGCAACTGTTCACGACCAAAAAATTTGAAGAGGATGTTACTGTGCTACAGGCGACCTCAAAGCAGGGTGTTGATTACACAATCACCATTAAGTATGTGGGTCTTATAACGGCGGTTGAACCGCGTTTTCTGCAGGTTCTTAATTTGATTTTGCGTCGTGCCATGAAGGGCCTAAAACTGGAACAGGTCGGACGTAATCTTTTTGATCCACACGCAAAGGTAATGTTTAATTTGATTAGCTGATTTGTCTAAGTTTAAACATTCGTATTTACTAAATAGGTCCTCTTGCGTGAGTTCTCCATGGAACTTTGGCCCGGCTACGAGACCTCGATCCGTCAGCATGAAACTGACATATTGCTGTGCGCAGAGATTACACACAAGGTAATGCGCACCGAAACAGTGTATGATATTCTGCGTCGCACCTCAGCGAATCCCGCTCGACACCAAGAGGAGTTCCGTCTTAACGTTTTAGGCCTGATTGTGCTTACTGATTATAATAACAAAACTTATCGCATTAATGACGTTGACTTTGCACAAACTCCGCGTGCCACATTCAGTTGCAAGGGTAAAGACGTTAGTTTTGTTGAATACTATTTAACGGTAAGTGATTTAACACTTCACAATTTACTAGGTGCTATAATTTATATTTGATCTTGGCCTCAGAAATATAACATTCGCATCAGGGACCAGGCACAGCCGCTACTGATATCCAAAAATCGCGATAAAGCCCAAAACAGTAATGCCAACGAAATTGTCATCCTTATTCCCGAGTTGTGTCGTGTCACTGGCCTCACAGATAGCATGCGGTCAAATTTCAAGTATGTAGCCTGCAGATCCGTATTCCTCATAAGTGTATCATGTAAATTTATCCACTCCGTTTTAGACTTATGACAGCAATGGGCAAACATACGCGCATGTGTCCAGAAAGACGCATCGAACGTTTGCAAACCTTTAACCGGCGATTGCAGACAACAGCTGACAGCCGAAAGGTCTTAACCGATTGGAACATGGAGCTGGAACAGAATCTCGTACAGGTTCAGGGACGTGTAATTGGTCCACAAAAAATTTTCTTTAAAGCAAATAAGTATGTTTTAGTTATGACAACAAAAAAAAAAAGGAAGAGAAATTTCCTTATAATTGTTTTTGCACAGGGTCTCTGCTGGAACTGAAGCAGATTGGACGCGATACTTTCGTGATCAACAGATGCTAACAACACCTTCAAATGGTCTGGACCGTTGGTCTGTGATTGCGCCGCAGCGCAATACTCATGATTTAAGAAAGCTGATGGAGAATCTATATCGCGCCGCAAGGGGCATGGGTTTTCAATTTAGCTCCCCTCGCGAGTAAGTGTAGTTCAAGCAACAGATAAAACCAGGCATTATTAATATTTGAATTTGTTATTTTTAGAGTATTAATTTATGATGATCGCACAAGCAGCTATATACAAGCCTTGGACGATTGTATGCGCCATGATCCAAAACTGGTGCTATGTCTTGTGCCAAACAATAATGTTGAAAGGTAAGTACAGTGAATTGTTTAATATGAACTATTAAATTAATAAAAATTTGTATATTCCTTTAGATACTCATCGATTAAAAAGAGAAGTTGCGTAGATAGAGCTGTGCCTACTCAGGTGGTAACCACAAAAGCCAATCAGAGAGGTCTAAGCGTTGCCACAAAAATTGCCATACAAATAAATTGTAAACTGGGCTACACACCATGGATGGTTGATATACCAATGGCTGGCGTTATGACTATGGGCTTTGATATAGCCAAGTGCACGCGTGATCGCAACAAAGCCTATGGAGCATTGGTGGCTACAATGGACCTTCCAAGCAATTCAACATTTTTTAGCACAGTCGCCGAGTGCAGCGCCTATGACGTGTTGGCCAACAATTTGTGGCCAATGGTTCTGAAGGCTCTCAGAAAGTACAAAGAGGAGCATCAGAAGTTGCCAGCACGCATCATATTTTATCGGGATGGCGTGAGTTCGGGCTCCTTGAAGCAATTGTTCGAGTTCGAGGTTAAGGATATTGTGGAAAAACTGGATGCTGAATATCAAAAGGCCGAGGCAGGACCACCAAAGTTTGCCTACATTGTTGTCACCAAATCGTCAAACACGCGATTCTTTCAAGGAGCTAATAAAAATCCACCAGCGGGCACTGTCGTTGATGATGTGGTCACGTTACCTGAACGTTACGATTTTTATCTCGTGTCGCAGACAGTGCGCCAAGGAACTGTATCTCCGACAAGCTATAATGTACTCTATAGCAATATAAGCTTAACTCCGGCTCGCATTCAAATTCTAACATATAAAATGTGCCATTTGTATTACAACTGGTCAGGCACTACGCGAGTTCCAGCCGTGTGTCAGTATGCTAAAAAATTGGCAACACTTGTTGGCACTAATGTGCACGCCATTCCGCAAAATTCGCTCGAAAAGAAATTCTATTACTTATAATTTAAAGATAATTACGAATATCCAAAAGTGTTTGAAGTTTCACATTACTTTTACGTTAAATTCTTTCAAAATCTTTTGAATTGCAACCAAATTTAATACCTATTTTAATTTTATGATAAAATTAAATCCTTCTTACTTTTCATAATACATTATTATTGTCCTTGTGCTTTGAATCAGTATAATGATAAATGCTTCAATCGCTCGAAATAAAGTTGGATTAAGATAAATGTTGGCTTTCATTGGATCGAATAACAGTTAACTCATTTGGAATCAATCAGATACGTTATTAAGAACATAGAAGAACTGCAAGCATCAGCTCTTTTCCAGACATCTGTTCTTATATTTTTGATATGGTCTAATATACGCCTGATAGCTCGGCGACATTACTACATTTTTAGGAAAGAAACGGAGCACTAATTAGTAGATGTAAGAGATCATTATAGATAGTTAATGAGATTCAAAAATTGCTGTTTTAACCTGAACTAATGTCTACATTTTGATAACATCTGAGTGTTTTCACTTACGTAGTAACATGCATTTTTATTACATTTTTTTTTTTTAAGTTTTATTCGTTCACATACATAATCGTTATGGGAGAAAATTTATTTTTCTCTTTCACTTCAATTTCGTAACTGTAAATTTAAACGTTGTAGCCAACAAGATGACGCTTGCCAATGCACTCGCCGATGTAGAACCAAAATATAACCTCAGCGGTGACAAGTGTGTTTAGCCAAGCTTCCTTAACCGAAAGGTTTTTGTAGCCTCCGTTTTTTGCACTCTTAACCAGATTACCAATGCTTTGGCGAATAGCTGGAATATCGCCCGGTGTTGGGGGAGTAAGCTCCACTTTGGCGTATTTTAAGAAAACATCCAACTGAGGCCTCGCTTGCACAAGCAGCCCTGTCAAAGTGAAACATTACATAATTTATGAAAACATTCTGCCAATTATTTATTATACAGCTGATAGACGATGAAATTTAACTTACTGTTCACTAGACTGGATCCTTTAGTAGCTACTCCTGCCATTTTATGATTATCTTTAGGATAATAAAATTTAGTGTTACGCAGCCAAAAAAATTATTAAAGAATGTGTGAATATCGTACCCCTTCAGAGTGCAAGGAAACAGGGTCGTTTTGCATATTCAATGAATATTATTCATTAGTGCGATATGTTATCGATATAGTATGCTTAAAATAGAGAATAATAAAATTAATTACTTGCCGACAGTTGTGTTATGTTTTATTTATAACGTATTAATCCAAAATAAAACACTTAAGTTTAAAACAATTATATATTGCCAATACTTTATCGAAAGCAACTCTAAAGTCCAACTTGAAATTTTCTCGACCATATTCGATTGAATGTCGATAACTCCAATGCTAATGCAATTGTGCACCACTACAATAAAGGTGTGGAAATCCAAAAATCCACAAAAAGAAAATCAAAAATATAAATATCTAGTGCAAAATATATATTAATTAATTTTCACAAGTTACAGAGAGCATAACTATAGTGTTATGGTGTTAAGCAGCTTACAGAAAAGTGTCAAACTGAAATTGTTGTGAAGTGTGAAAAGTGTGT
Source organism: Scaptomyza montana (assembly GCA_018904305.1). Taxonomy (NCBI): domain Eukaryota; kingdom Metazoa; phylum Arthropoda; class Insecta; order Diptera; family Drosophilidae; genus Scaptomyza; species Scaptomyza montana. The sequence goes on from JAEIGR010000004.1 coordinate 5,986,153, forward strand.
GTGTGTGTGTAAGTGTGTACGTGAGGTGAGTTGTGAGGGGGTGACAGAAACCAAATGAAATTTTAAGTGCTATCTAGTTTGTGAAGGAAGTTGATAATTTTGAAAGTAATATGTGCGCATTTGAATGTATTTGTGTACGAGCTTGTGTGCAAATTTCAATTGAGATTTACATAGCCTTTAATTCAAATATACATATTTATGTACATATGAATGTGTGACATGCACATGCACACACATACAGAACTGCGGTGGGGCTCCAGTTGGCAAAAAAGCAACAACTATGATATTTTGTTTTTTCATTTGGTGGCAGTGACAAACGATAATAGCAAGTGAAAGACGCTGTCAATAAGACCACGATAATTTTATGCTATAGAAATAACGTCATTGCGCTTATCACAATTTTAGGTCATATCTTGTGGGTGTGGTCCAGACAAAACGACAAACTATTGGCTTTTTACAGTTTAAACTGCAGTGAATACATATTATGTATAATGCGCATTCAAAATGTAGAGGGTGTATTGGCTTAAGAAAACACACACCTTAAACAACATTCAAAAATGAAGACAATTATTTTTAGTTAAAAACTACAAACATAAAAAAGCATTAGACCCTTGGGTTCCGCGAGAATTGTGTTTTACAAACTTTCACTTTGGTTTCCAAGTTGAAATTATGCTTATTTAATTACTATTGCTATTTTTGTAAATAGGGAAAAATTAAATTAGATGGTTCGCACTTTGGCTTAAAACAGTTCTTACAATTCTTCTCTTGTTAGAAACTCTAAAATAATTGTGGAATTTTCTTTTGAGTGCATTGTTAATATATTCGGTCAAAACCATGAGGCGGAACGAGCTTGCAAAAGTTTGCATTCATTTACGCCTCAAATGCACTGCTTAAAAGGGGTTGCAACTGGTTTGGTAGATTTTATCTGAACAGAACTCACGTAACAATTTTTGTACAATCTCGTTTGGTTTTTTTTTCCAACATTTTGCAGTCAATGAAAACGCGATAGCCGGCGATAAGTGTTCAGTTGGAGGACAATACGGATTTAAAACCCACACAACAAGATGCCGTTGCCCAAACGATCCATAGAGCCCGTACATGTTGCACGATCGGTTTACCAGCAGGATGAGCTGCAATCAGTGGAGCTGGAGACGGTGACAAACACAACACTGACAAACATAATACGCCAATTGTCGTCCCTATCGAAGCACGCTGAGGATGTCTTTGGCGAGTTGGCGCGCGATGTGGGCAACATTGGAGATCGGGCGAATTCGTTGCAGGCACGCATTGATCGTCTGGCGATTAAGGTTACACAGCTGGACAGCACTGTCGAGGAGGTGCCACTTACCGATATAACACGCAAGAAGGCCTTCAAATCGGCCAAGATATTCGATCAGCAGATCTTTTCACGCTCCACAATGCCCGCCCCAATGCTGGAGACATATGCACTGTGCGACAAGCCGCCGCCATTGGACAAGCTCAATGTGTATCGCGACGATGGCAAGGATGGTCTCAAATTCTACACGGATCCCAATTACTTCTTTGAGCTGTGGCGCCAAGAGATGCTCAAGGACACGGAGCGTGTAATGCATGACAAGGGCAAGAAAATGCATCGTCCACGGCAGGATGGTAACGGTGGCAATGGACCGAACAATCGACACAAGAAACGTGTCCGTACGCCACACAATACACGTGAAAAGCAGCGTCAAATCGCATTGGGACACGGCGAAACTTTAATGCCCAATAATGTTATCTATCGCACGCCCAATGCAATGCCCAATGAAGAGGCCGGATATGGCAGTAAGTATACGGATTTATACTATTTTTGTTTTGGTTTTTTTAAATAAGACATTGTATAATGTGCTGTAAGTGTATGTGTTTGTTGCAAAATGAATGTGAACCAATTAATTTGAATGCCAGGCAATTTGTAAGAAAAACAATAAGTACTTATATATTTATAGCAGAAAGTTTTATATTGCCAGTAGTAATTTTTCATACAAGGCAATTTTTTAAATTTAATGGCGATGCAAAAAGAAAGTTTTCCAATCAAATGCCAACACAGTTCCAATTCTTTGCTGATTTGTTTACCAAAAGTTGGATATAAAGCAATAGTGTCAAAGTAAAAGTGTAAACAATAAAAAAGTTATTATTAGCATCAAGGCTTTGGTAAAAAACAGCTAGAAAAACAACCAAATGCTTAAAGCTTTAAACTTATGTGGATAAGTGCAGCAGTTATTTCAAAAAAATTATTACAAAAATACGTATTAGCTGCTTTAATTATATTTGCATTCGCTTTTTGGTTTGAGTGCTTTCACTTTTATGCCAGGACAAAATTTAGATTTATTAGCCAAAATCTTGTAAACTTTATCTCATCGTCCATATGTATATGTTATATACTAAAACTACCGTATGCATATATATATATATATATACAAATATATATATATATATTTAGCCCAGCTAGTCCAAATACAAACAGTTAACGCTGACAGCGATTTGCATATGGGAACTTTGGCGCGTCGAAGACCCGTTGAACAACAACAATTACTACAACAACAACAACAACAACAGCAACAACTACAACACGAACAGCTGATGTATATCGATGATGTGCAAGTAGGTACGGCATCTATGTATGTCGCCATGTCGAAATCCTCCTTGGCGTACATGAATCGACTGTGCGCACTTCTTGGCTTTCGTTTTGGTTTTTAATCCAATCATTCAAATGTGTACCTAAAGACTTTTTTCATGTAATTTGAAAATCCTGCAAATCGCTCGCCTCGCCTCCCTAGCTTTGCAAAGCGCCAATCGAATATATGACTCATTCATTTGTTCATTTCTATATAGAGTACATTACATACATATGCTCCCACACATATGTAGTTCTTCTCAATCACATCATAATCGAACTTATGCCCAGTTTTATGCTTAAAACTAATATTTTATTGTACTTTAATCGGGCACAATCGAGTAAAAGATCTTGTATATAAATGTGTGTACCTGCCTCAGCTGATATTAATCCAAATTCTTTAACAAATCAATGCGATCATACAAATCGCAGCAGTTTAATTCAAATTATGTATACAAATTACTTTAAGATGCGAATATTTATCGATAAGTTTTGTTGATGGTTTTTTTTTTCGTTTTTGAGGACCCACAGTGTATTTGAATACATATATCATTGTTGTGTGTGCCGTTTGTTTGTTTTATAATTTTCTTAAATTGTTTGGTGTTATTTGCTGTAATAAATATATTTTGTGTATACTCTACATATTCAATTTCAAGTAGCTTAAACGTACACCGCATGATCATCTCCATTTCCAGATTCTGTTAAGCCCTATAATATGCTCTCACATTTGGAGAATAACAGTAATCTTGCAAAGCAAACGGCTATCGCTATTACAGGTCAGATCAATCGATTAAATGCAAACAAACAAACAAACAAACACGCATAAATTGTGTCTGTATGTGTTCCTAAATGTTCCTTCATCTACTCTTCTATTGTACTAACTACTACTAATTAAACTACTATCACTTGCCACTTTAGTCGTTCCTCTCCCCCCTCTCCTACAATAAAACAATCTATCTAAATAAACATAATTTGTATAAAAACTCAGGTGTACTGTAAACTGACTACGCATTTAGTTTTAGGTGAAGAAAATAGGCAACATCGCACCATATTGTGATTATTTCTATTTTATTTCATTAACACTTGGGATTTTAAGAAAATTTAAAAACAAAATTGATTATTTCTACTGTCACTAAGTAATTGTATGGCAATTACTTAATAACAAGTAGTCGCATATTGGCAACTAATTAGAATTTATACATTTCTACATTAAATACAAAACGCTAAAATTAGTATTCAAAAGCAATAATGCCAGACTCTCTGTTAGCATTAGTATTCGCTCTGATCCTACACAATGTTTACTTTTTCTACTACCATGAACCACTTACCTGGCTGTCAATCTGGTATACAGCTATGGAATAGAAGATAGCAGGTCTTTGACATCAGGTTTTTGTTTTTTAATTTATAATTTTTCCATAGCTCGTAAGACTAATAAGAAGCGGCCTGGAATTGCATATGAAAAGAGATTCATTTTATTATTATAAAATCAATACGTCAATACATAATGCTTTGCAAAATAGTATAATAAAATATTATGAATTTTCCACACAAAACATTAATTCTCACTATTATTTTGTTTTCAAAAAATACACAAGAAAAAGACATCTTAAAGGTGGACGTATTTTTGTTAAGATTTAAGTTAAGCTTTGCTTTATAGCTTCAAATTGAGCCGCTTTTTGCGCTATTAACCAGCAATTCCCAGCCTATCTCATAAGTCGTGAGCTATAAAATACACAACGCACTTTACGTGACTCTGTGCGATAATCATTCAAAAAATATGTATTTACATATTTATATTTTTTATTTTTGTCGTATTTTAGTCTCAGCTCTTTTTTGCTTGCCAATTAATTGTGTTTCCTGTTTTGCATATTTGTGTATATCTTTTGAAACTCTTTTTTGATTGATTTGTTTACTTATTTGTACTACAAAAAACATATTTTGTATCGTTTAGTATGTTTAACGATGATATTAATGTTTATTTTGGACACTTTTATAGACATGGGCATTTACGATACACGCCCACTGCGTCCAAATTCAATTGAACTGCGACGCAGCTATCAATCCGAGCAAATCGATGGCAGTGGCTATGAGCCACTTACGCCACAGGCAGCGGCCAATCAATATGCAGCCGCATATGGCACCAACGGCATCTCGGCATCAACCCATATGCATCTGCAGCAGCAACAGCAGCAGCTATACGATGGCACGCTTTATCATCAATCGCATGGCATCTATGGCCAGAGTGGACAAGGCGCAATGTCACCGGAACAGATCTATGGACCGGGTACACCATCGCGCAATAAGCCACGGCCATCGCAACCACCACCGGCGCCACCATCGAATGGTAGCGGCGGTGGCACGCCGACCACATCGAACGCAAATACACCGACACGCGGTCGAAGCATGTCTACGAGTCGGGATGCATTACCACCGCCGCCACCAGTTCCGGATGCGGTGTCGCCGTTATCGGCCATGAATGGCATGGCCAGCGCACATATGGCGGCCAAGCTGCTGGGCCGCACCAACAGCACATCGCGAGCTGGCTCTCCGCAGATGGCGCCCAGCAACAGTGCACACAATGCCAATGACATGGTGATGGCACAGCTGAGCAACACTTTCAACAGCATGGGCATTGTGAATAACAATCAATTAAACTCGCTTAGCGATTTGCCACCACCGCCGCCAGTGCCTGATCAGGTAAATGAATACATAAATATAAAGCTTTGGCAATCATATTGTAATTTTGTGTTCTTTGTTATTTTAGCACTCACCAAAAATGTCGCCGCCCAATGTGGCGCCACCACCGCCGCCACCACCACCGCCGGCAGATGATGGCATGGGCGCTATACAAATGCAGCAGCATCCACACCAAATTATGCCCAAGCCAATGGCCAATGGAGATATGCAGCTATGCCAGCCAAATGGTGGCTCGCACATTGTGAGTGCTAAAAAGATTCATCCACCTATATATGATCCACGCAACGATCTAATGAAATCTATACGGGATGGTAAGAATATGCAAAAGAATTTTTGAGATCACAGCTTAATCAATAAATAATTTTCTTGATTGCAGGCATTATACTGCGAAAGGTGGAAAAGTCAGAGTTGAAAGAAATTGAACGCAATACGGCAATGCTGGATGTAGCCTCGATATTAGCCAGACGAGTGGCCATTGAGCTGTCGGAATCGGAAGATTCCGAAAGCGAGGATGACAGCGAGGGCTGGATGGAACCGAATGAAACCTCCGCTTGATCCCTGATGGCTTCGGTAAAGCTTGATAAAATTGCAGCGAAAAACAAAAAGAAAAAGTAATTCCATAGAGAAAATTTAAAGCTGGGATTGGGCCCCCAGCACGAACAGACATTTGGGATTACTACAAAGCGCCAAAGCTTCTTTTTCACCATACTTTATAAGAGTATACCCTATACACGATAAATACCTACACATACTAAACACCACTAACCCTTAAATCAAAATATTAATCGAACTGTATATATATATATATATATCAATATCAATATCAATATTTATACGCATATGCGTATACCAAGAGTAATTATGGCTACTATAATATGTGTTATCGCTAATGGAATCATGTATGTATGTATGTTTTCCAATTGCATATATATATATGCAAGTATTTACATTCGCAGCTTGGCTAAGCCTAAGCATCGTGAGGGAATAAATACTCGTTTCGTTGATGCCAAATGCAAATAAGAATGGAATTGCTTACTCTTGTCTTTAGTTGTTTTCGCCGGAGCGCTATCATAATCTATGTTAAGGATTAAGCGTTACAGAAAAAACTCAAACTTAAATAAAAAGATAGAAACATACATTCTAATGTAGATATTGACTATTGCTATTTGGATATTAAACCGATATTAAACAATCAAATACAAATATATACATAAACTCGAATACAACAAAAACAAAAAAATTATTATAAACAATGAAAAAGAAAAATGGAAAATTATACATGCAACGAGCAAGCATTAGTCTAGAAGATTGTAAATAGAAAACAAAAAACAACAAAAACACAAATTAGTACTGCATAAACAAAATAATTAAAAGTCAAAAGCATTTTACACACGCTATGAAACTGCAATATTTAAAGTACTATTAACCGTTTAACTTACATACAGTATGCAAGTATATATATATATTAATATATTCTAAATAAAATATAATCTTAATTGAAATTTCTGCTAACCATGTACGCTAGCTACGGTATGTACATTATTAGCCACAATACCGTGTATTATTTTTTTGTTTGATAAAAAAAATGCTTATTAAAAATATAATGGATATAATGAATATGTAATAATTGTTGTATATTTTATCTAATTTAAAATAAAACTATTCCAATTGAATTATATAAAAATAAGCGAGTGGATTTTAGTTATAATCATTGTTTATTTTATAATTGTTAAAAATCCACCCACACACCCAACTAAATGTTCACATATTATTTTCACTCATCAAGCGTTTCCATCGGTGTTTTTTCTACATTTGGCGGATTGCAATTTAAACGATCCTGTATGGTAAATGGCATTTGAATGCCCGCCTGCGACTCACGCTTTGGTGTCTCCATCTTATGTTGACTCGAGAAGGACACAGTAATGCGTCCATTGCCACGCACCGTTGACATTGCCGACGCTGGTTGATAACGCACCACCGGTGTTGCCTGTCGATACTCTGATGGCGGATGCTGCTGCTGCTTGTCTTGTTGTTGTTTGTTCTCATTGTGGCTGTTGCCATGAGGCTTGGTATGGGTCTCTTTACGCACACCAACCATGAGTGCCTCTTGGCGGGAGGCATCCTGAAACTTTTTAACGCGATCTTTCATATCGCCTTCACGCTTGACTTCCTTTTCGATTTCAGCGCGTCGCTTGATTTCGTAACGCTCGATGGCCATCTCATCACGTTTCTTGTTGCGCTCAACGATAAGGTCAGCAATCTCTAGTCGCTTTTGCATCAGCTCTTCTTTGTTCAGCTTCTGGAACAGCTCTGGCCAAATACCGGGCTGTTTCTTGATCAGCACAATGCGCGCCTCGTGCTTAAAAATGCGACAAAAGCTGGCCATCTCATCAATCTCTTGGGCAAGATGACGCTCAAAGAATATGGGTGGATTATTGAATTTCAAATATTGTGGCAACAACACAACGTCCGGCTTACGCGTGACCAATCTATTCAGTTCAATCGAAATTTTGATATCCTCCTCTGTCTGCGAAATCTGCACCATTATTATTTGAATTATTATCAGCTACTACTAATGCTATAACTAGTTGTCGTTGTAGCTATGTTGTGAATGAGCATTTATTTCTAGCAATTGATTGAGCAATGCTTAGACAGACAGTCAGTGTCTACTGCCACCCCACAAAACAAAAAAAAACCAACTTCATTTAAATATCATATTGGTTTTGTTTTATTTATTTTGTTTTGAATATTAACCGGCAAATGAATTGCGAACTGCTCTATTGATCAAACAATGATTGGCTATCCATCCCCTATATATATTTGACACATTATTGCAGGGGTGCAAGTGAAGAGTCCGCTCACGCAAGCCTCTTTACTGTTGCGCACACCTGTAACACAAACAATGCCAGGTTATTTGTGGCATCAACTTTTAGTCATTGACCCTCGAACCTACTTACATAGTACTTGCAACATGAATTGAATTAGTTGCAACAACTATTCGAACGCAAAAGGTTTTAGCACGCGATTTGATTCCTGTTGGCAGCATATTTTCATTATTATTCTTATTGGTTTTGCCACCAAATTGACAAACTTTTGAAATTGGAGAACATTTATAACCATGTCTAAGGAATTATGAATTAGGGAAGTACTTTATGAACCAGACTCATTTATATACAAATTAGAATAACCAGGTCAAAGATAAGCTTTAGATAATGATATTTAATTTTGTGGTTCATTTTTTATTATACTTTCAGGCAGTACTTTGGCAACCTTTCTAGGCTCCTTTATAGTTGTCTGTGGACACTGCATCTCTCCCCAACCAATTGGTACCATGGGTATACGATTTTTTCGAACATCACTTGCATAAGCAACGACAACACCCAGCTCGGCCTCAGCTGTGCTTAACAAGAACGATTGTTCCATTTGGTTGATGACTCGAGCCAATATAACATCGCCGGGCTTAAAGGACTTGTAAATATCCACGCGATCTTTTTCCGTTTCACGTACATCCTCCTTACGCAGCAGACCACGATAGCTACTCTCGAGCAGCACATTCCTTACGCAAAACACCGCACACTTGGCAAATTTAGGCGTTGTCACCAGAACTCGTGCCGTGACAACATCTCCGGTTGCCGGTATGGTCAAATGGAAGCCCGGCTTGTGAACACTGACAATTTGGACCTGAAATAATAAATATTTTATAGATATAAGTACATATAACACACATATACACACCTTTTCCGTAGAGTCATCTATATTGACGATTCCCGACTTGCAGGCATATATGTATCCACCCTGCTCGTATGTTCCCTCACCAACTATAATATTATCCTCTACTCGGCAGAGGCGCTCGCCAGGCAGGCAGATTAATGTATCCTCATCTTCAATGGAAGATGCATCAGCTGTGTTTTTGTTTTTATTACTCATATTTTTTATTGTTTAGATGGCTACAAAATATTAGTTAACGATTTCTACTTGTATAAATAAAAATAACAATAGCCACATGTTTTTGGCGTCTCATTTGCATTTACATATTGCTGAGCTGTTATTAACAGTGGTCAGAAATTAACATTATCGATAAGAGCTAACCAACATATCGAATATGCAATAATAAGAAAATCATTAACGATTTAATTTTAAAGTATCGATTCCAGCTGATGCAAATGTAACATAAAATCGGCAACTGGTAGGACGCGCGTGTTTTTTTTTTGCCGGTGTCCGCATTTTTGTTTGTTTTTCGTTGAAAATTTTAGATTGAATTTGTAATTCAAGATGAACAACCATGCGAATATGAGCTACAGAGAGGTCATACCCAAAAACCTGAATCCAGAGGAATGGAGCGAAGTCGAAATAAATACAGGTAAGCTGTCTGGCTGAAAGCAAGCGTCTTCGTTTAAATGGTACATAATAGTCACTGTATTTCGAAACAGGCACACAAAGTACGCTACAAGATATAAAGACATTTGGAAAATCGGGCAGCTTGTGCTACAAATGCCAGCCAAACGGACAAAACAGAAACCGCTTCATATACTGGTAAATTAGTTATAAATATTGGTCACATTCAATCATTAAATTAGATTTGTCCATTCTAGGCGCACGTATCAAGATGTTTTGGAGTTGTCAGAAGTTAGCTTGGATATTACACTGCTGCGAAATCACCTGCGTCTACGCTTTACAGACTCTGCCGTACTTAATGTCTCGCTGTCGGAGCAGGCAAATAGCGTCACTTTATTGGTGGTCACCGTAAGCAGCGTTCACCGCATTCTCTTTCCATTACGAAGCGAGGCATCTTTAAACGGTGGAGCAGCAGCCGATTCTCAAGGGCATTCAATATTTTATGATGCAAATGAAAAACTAAGAGACCGCAGCATATTTTATGTGCTTGATGGAACAGTTGCTATTAATGTGCCGCATTTCGCAGCTTCTGAGATTTGTGAAGAAAGCCAGGAGGCATATTTTGCCGTCGACTATCATACAAAGTTAATGCTTTACATAATGAATTGCCGCTCTGGCAATACGGTTTCGCATGAGGTGAAGGAACCCAATTTGATGCCGCGATTTCTATCTAACTTGAAGGGCGCGCTAACGTAAGCCAAACATAGTTTTATTAATATATTCTTATATACATTATCGAAATTTCAGTGGACGAGGCGAAAACTTGGAGTCAGCCATTTCTATGGCATTCAGTCGCATTGATGGCGAGATGTATCTGCTGGTGCTCTATCGGAATAATGAGTTGCGCTTGTGGTCAGTTTCGACTTTTCAATGCGTTGACACATTTAACTGTCAGGAGTCAGAAGGTCCCCAGGGTCGTAAGTAATTAATTTGAAAGCTATGTTTAATTACAGTAATCAATTGCATTCTATTTGTTTTGTAGCACAAAATAGTTTGCTGCGTAAAATAGATGATCACAGTTTTTGTGTATTTGTGTCGCATGAAACGAACGCTGAATTTCTTTGCCTTAGCATTGCACTTAATGTTAGCGAAACGAACACAAAAACCTTAAGCATGTCCGTGCATCATAAGGTTACAGCACCGCAAATGGATTTAACTGATTTCGATGCAACATCCTCGCTTATTTGGACGCTATGGAGCAATGCTGAGGGTGATTTTAATGTGTCGGCATTTTTCTTGGCTACCGGCCACAAAGTGCATTGGGTATCGGCTGCATTGGAGCCACCGCCGGATAGATATTTCCTAGCCATCGAGCCGGGCGTCGATCCACGCGAAGCACACTGTTCCTACATATTTCATCCCGGTCGATTTGATCGCAATGTGATCGCCAAGGCACTCTATGTAAGTTTTGTTATTAACAACTTAGGGCAAAACTAATCTGTTTTTTTTTTTTTTTTTTAGATGTTTAGACGCGTCAACATGCAATTCGATGTAAAGCAACTGACAATGGCAATGCTAAAAGAGCAGGTGTGTCAGGCTGTCGAAGATGAGATACAAAATGAGCTTAAAGATTACGATGTTAGCGACGATGAGTATTTAGAAGTTGCAAACAAACTTTGGGATCGTTTCTACTCCTGCTGTGAGCAATATCATATTAAGTTCTCTGAGCCGACTGGCCTAGCCGTTCTGGGTGCCATGAATGCTGTTTGCGTTGTCAGGAGACAATCGTTTGCTTTGCTTCGGCCATGTGAAATGCTGGAACACCTTATGATTTTGGGTGAGCAAACCGAACAAGTTGCTGCATTTGTGGCACCATATTGCGGCAATGATTCCGATGTGGCTTCCGGATTTATTGATGTTATGAACATCATCAATCAACTGGAAAAGTTTCTGCCCGGACAGGTTAAACTGAGTATGGATCAAAAATTGTACCAGCGGGATACACATATGTTAAACAAAATGCTTATTCGAATCACTGCGGGCGATATAGACAACGATGATAATAATGACATCGGCTTGTCACGTAACTGTCTAATCAATATCCAAAGAAAACTAATATCAATGACAAACTTGGATTCGGCCATTAATATGCTTCTCGACTTACTCGCAATTGTTGACCAAGACGCGTTCCAAGAGCCCTCAGGTATATATAACATTAATATATTGTGACGAACTACTAAGGACCTTTTAAATGCTTTAAGGTGGCCCATTAAAGTCGACGCGCTTTCTACAATCAACTGGAGCATTATTTGGCAGTGAATATGGCATTTCCATTCTGGCCGAGTCAGTCAAGCAAATCGCACAAATAAGGTAAATACATTAAGGCGTTGTCCAAATTGTTAATGCTTCTTCAATAATGACTTATTCTTGTAGATTTGCTGTGTGCCGCAATCTTTTAATTTTACAATACATACTATATGGATCAGCTGCTTCTAAGCAGGACTCTGTTATTACCAACATCAATTTCTTGAATTCGTATTATACACTTGTATGGATTTGTGAAACACCGATTTCCCTAAATACGCCTGTCAATTTGTAAGCCTGAAACTCATTTTCACCTTTAGCTATATGCATTTAATTTATCTGCATTATTTATTTTGCATGTGCAGTGAGGTCTCAATACAGCGTCTGTTTCGTGCACAACTCTTTAGTGGTTATACGCGACCCTATTCTAGCCAAATACGTTTAAATAGTCAAACAACGCTACTGTGCTTGTTTTTGCAATCAAAAGGCTTATTTAGCGCACTTTCGATGCTGCTAAAGGACCAAAATCAGCTGGGGGATCAATTATCAATGCGTCAAACGCTATTACAGCTGGTTGGGTTTGTCAATCAGATGCTGTAAGTTAAATAAATTAATTATAATTTTAAGTATGAACTTACAATTGAAAATATTTTGCAGCTGGCCTGAAGCTTGGAATGACGTATTCCCCGAGTGGCTGTTTGGTACTTGCCATCACGTTATTATTCAGGATTATGTGCGCCTATTGTCTGGCTGGTGCACCGAAAAGAAGGATTCGCGTATGAGCTTTGCTCTTAAAATAAGTTTTATGTTTATTAAATTGTTTTATATTTTTTACTGCAGGTCGCTTCATGTTGGCCGTTTCACAACTGGATTGTGGCGAGCCACTTAAGGCCATTCATCTTTTTAAGCAAGTTGCAGATAGCGTGCTCAAGGAACCATTTTTGTTTGAACAAGTGCTCAAAAATACACCGCTCTATGCACAACTGCCAAACATTCTTAGCCGACAGAGTTTTGAGCCAACAGATGAAGATGTTAAACTGGCTTTAGTGCATTATTATTTAAAAGTTATACAACTGTTTGAACAGCATTCGGCTTCTGACTATATCATTCAGTTGGCTGATAGTGCAATGAGCGAACTTGATGTCGAAGACCTACAATTGCCCATGTTCCAATCAATCGTATTTAATAATCATTTGCAACTGGGTCACTATGAGGAGGCTTTCCATGCTCTGGCGAATAATGCTGATACATCGCGCCGCAAGGATTGTCTGCGTCAGTTGGTCATAATGTTGTTCCAGTGCAATCGCTTTGATCTGCTAATGGAGCTTCCATATGATAATAGCTTACAAGATGAGTTCGAAAGCATCGTTGAATCTCGAGCGCGTTCTTTAAGCATAGATCACAATGAGGTCTATAATTTTTTGTATGCGTTCAATGCGAAAAAAGGCAACATGCGCAAAGGTAAGTTTTTTTTTCTAATGATTTATACTTAAATCAATTGTAACTTATACGAATGTATGTACTCCAACAGCTGCGACTGTCATGTATGAGCAGGCGATGCGCCTACAGATGGACAGCGACTCGCCCGATGCTTTGCAAAAGCGCTTCTCTTCACTTCTGGTTTGCGTCAATTGCCTGTATTTGGTTGATAATCGATACAGATGGATAGCAAAGCCAACAATTGGCGACGAGAAAATTCCAATCGACTTGGATAACGGTGAACCAGCAGATAATGTTGGTTATAGTGGCCAAGAAGTCGTTGTACTTGAACTCCTCGATATTCGACGTGAGCTGCTGCACGCCGAGGCGCTACGAGAACTATCCTACCGACGTAAAGATATAGCTGCCTATAAACTGACTGATGCTAAAGAGTTATCACATCTCTTGGCCACTTGTGGGCTATACACAGCAGCGCTAAAACTTGCTCGTGGACATGATTTTTCAATGTTGCCAATATTTGATAGTCTGACAGCTGCATGCATTGGCGCCACAGACGAAAAATCAAAGGATGCTTGGGCTTGGTTGCAAATCAATGATTTAGCAGGTATAAGCAGACGTAAGCCTTTGTTGTTATTGCAAATAAGCTTAATTCGGTTACTTGCAGATCTACCTCATCGCAACAATGCAGCGCATATGGCTTGGTCGTTGCTGCAGAAACTAATTGTCGACAACGAGCTCAACGAAACGACTTTAATACGCAAGAGTGTTGTTAACCGTATACTAACATTGAATTCAACGGTTCCACAATGGCTGCACAATTCCTACAAATTAGCCAACACACGGGAGCTGCTCTACTTGTATGTGAAGCACAATAATTTGCTTGATGCTGCCGATTTGGCATGTGAGATGATTGGCGGCATGCTGGGCGCAGGCAGTGAATACTTTGACTTTAAGCATTCGGTGAATGTTACAAATCCGCAGCTTGCATTTCCCGTCCATACAATTGATCTGCTGTTGCATGGCCTTAAAGTCAATGGCGTCAAACACATTGAATACGAAAAGGTAAAGTTGCTCTCATTTTATATATCCTCTACGTTTTACAAAATTAATTTTGATCTTTGCAGGCACGTATCCAGCTGGAGGATGAAGTTGCTAGATATGTGGAGACTGTGAAGCGCACAACGGAAGATAAATTGAAAATATCTATACTCAAGGAAAGGGAAAATCGACAGCAACAATTATTTTATTAAGCTCATTTCATTTATTTGTGTGTTGGCTCAAAAAATAAACTAAGATCATATAATATATACCATAAGTAAAAGATGCTAGAAATCATCGGTCATCACCAGTTCGGAAAGAAACTTTTTGTAAATATGCATAAATTGGGCCACAAATGCTTCTAAATGAAATATATGCTTTGCACCGTTCTGCATGCGATGCTCGTATTGTGTGGCAAACTCAAGTGTCTTCGCTTTAATGGACATATCACAGTTGTTCACCAGCTGCTCAACGAGGCCACGAAAAATTAGATTTGGCGGTACGCCCTGTGACAATAGCTCGTACAAACGATCGCGAATCTTTTCCAGTTTGGCGGGCGTTTGCTCGCTCACAATTTGAGTTGCAGTTTCACGTAGATACACTTGCCAGTCCAGCTCGACAATCTCCTGCTGCGCCGTAAACGGATACTGTTGAACTTTAGATGCCTCTAGCATCAGTAGAGCGCGTCGCATATTTCGTTCTGATTTGTCTATCACCCGCTTAGCCAACTCAGGAGGCAAGACAAGATTCTCACGCTTGCATGTGTTTTGCAGAACAGCTGTCATATCGGCCTCGCTAGGCGCAGGCACCCGAATGCCCAGGCAACGCGAACGGATGGCCGGAATGATACGGGATGTGGAGTTGACAGAGATTATTATGCGACATGTCGCTACGTACTTCTCCATAGTGCGACGCAGCGCATGTTGGGCGTCCTTGGTCAGTTCATCTCCCTCCGATATGACAATTACCTTAAATTCCCGCTGGCCGTTAATGTCAATTTGGTGTGTTTGTGCCACCTGTTTGATCAGGTCAATGACAACAGTGCGATCGTACATGCCAGCGTCTGAGGGATTCACCTCCAAGTGATAATTGCTGCCGACTGTCATTACCTCGATCTTCCGATTCGATGGCGTTGTGAAGTTCATTGTTTCGTTACGGAGCCTTTCCACACCGGCGCCATACATCTCACGCAGCAGACACATTATACGAGTCTTTTTACCAGCGCCAGATGGGCCGTAGAACATCAGATGTGGGAAATCACTTTGCTTACATAGATTGCGCAGGTTCTCGGCCTGGTCCTAATTACAAATATTTTAGTCATTGATGTTTGTTGTACTTTGTGTGCACTGAATTTAAACTTACCTTGTGATAATCCAATTTGGATAATTCACGGGGCCGATATTTATCTACCCAGAGTGCCATTTGAGTTTATTTTTTTATCATATAAAACAAATTGAACCAAATATATTAAAGTACGCCAGATTAACTTCTGCAATGCGCGCTTTTTTGCAACAATACAATCGATATCCCAGTTATCTATCGATATAAGAGGAGTGCTCATCGTATTTGTCATTCACAATTGCTGGCAATTGTAATCGAAAAGGAAGTCCTTTTTTGCAATTTAAAAATCTAACTTTATCTGGTAATACCAAAATATTTTTAAGAAAGGCACATTAATTAAATGTAGGAGCTAGCTTAAAATAGATTAATTCACATCCTGAGATTCGACGAAAGTCTCATTATGTGTTTGGGAATGTCGTAAAACGTTTGCTTTACTGGAATAACGTTTGCCACAAATTTCGCAACTGTAGGGAGAAATCCCCTTATGTGCTTGCATATGTAATTGTAGAGTTCGGCGAGCACCAAATGCCTTCCCGCAACCTTCAATGGTACATTTAAACGGACGTAACTTCAGATGGACGGCATTGATGTGATCTTTTAAATGGCTTAGCTTTTTAAATTTCCTTCCACATGTGCTGCACTGGTATCCGTCTTTGTTATTGTGTCGCGCCAAGTGGGCGTCTAGTTCTTCTTGGCTTATTTTGCAACGTGAGCATATCGGACAACGAAATTGTGAGTCCGCTGCATGATCATTAATGTGAAGCCTAAGACCGGACTGCTGACGAAATGTCTTCTCACAAATGGTGCACATAAAAGGACGCTCATTAGTGTGACCCATTCGATGAATGCGAAGGGTTCTCGCCAAGCCAAATGAGCGCTCACAAAGATCGCATTTATGGGGCCGACAGCCTTCGTGTACCAATTTCACGTGATCGGTTAAGTGATGTTTACGCTTGAATTCCCGTTGACAATATGGACACATGTTTTCTGCCTTGCAGTGCACACGTTTTATATGGACTTTAAGCTGGGACTGTGTTTTGTATTCCTTGTGGCAAGTTGGACAGCAAACTTGAACCGTAGGCTTCGAGGTATTTTCACTATCTGCAATTGAACCTTTTGAGCCATTTGTATCATCATTGTCTGGGGACGACTTAGTAGGATCGACTGTAGTACCAATTTCGGATAAACTGGTCTCCTCTTTCTACAAAAATGAATAAAGTAAATAATGATAATAAAAATAATTACATATACAATTAAATTTCAAACTTACTGCGTTAACATTTTCTTGGATTTTTGTTTTAATACCAAGATTATAATCTTTTGCAACGTCTGTATTAGATAGTATAGTTGATTCAAGATATTTTTGGCTTTCTTGTAACGTCTTTTGGAACTCCAGAAATGTAATACATTTTTGAAAACAATGTTTGCACACACCGTTATTATTTTGCTGCTCCGCATTATTGCCGATTCCCAAAAATATAAGCCGCAACAAATTCTGGATTTCTGGTGTAATTTTAATCAGTGTAGCATTATAGTCAAACTTTAAAGCAAAGCATGTTGCACAAATCATTTGAAATTTTGCGTCCCCTGTTAACTCTTGCTGCTCAGCAATCAATTCGTTCATTGCAACACCTGTACAGATGGAAGTCTCTGCAAACTTGCAAAATAAGCTAACTTTTGTGTAACAGGAACGACACAAACGAGTTGGCATCGCCAAATTTGTTGGGGTCCTTATCGGTTGAATTCTCTCTGCCATTGATTCAAGGATGCGTAAATGTTGCGGTTCATCTTTAAGGTCGTATTTTATAGCTGTTGTGTTTTTCGATTTATCTAAATTCTGCAAGCACGCTCTGCAAAAGTTATTAATTGTCGCACGGGTTATTGGCAGCATCGTTAAGTCTGCTTATCTATTTTTATTCCCAGACGTTTACATGTTGACTTTTAACAATGCACTGAGCAAGTTTCCCAATTTTAGTGGGAGGCAAATAGTGCACACCCAAAAACAATGGTGCACACCGAGAGCCGGATGCTTTACCGATAGAAAATAATTGTATCGATATAATTTAAAATCAGCTGTGTCTGTAATGTAAAGATCGAAGCACCTGTTATGTTTTCAATTTTACCAAAAATTTTACCAAACTTACTTCTTAGCAGCTTTAAATAATTTAATTTCTAATTTCTGAATGGCGTAATATAAGCTGGCAATTCCTTTGCACTTATGTCAAACGATGAAACATCGGTGCTATCTGTAATAACATTTTATAAAATGTTAGTTAACAGGCGAACAACAATCTTCGTTTGAAGCACGAAGAAGAAGAAGCAAAGTCGTGGAATACATACATAAATTCTGCGGCTGCTGCGGCTAATCGTGATTTTTTTAATAGGTTTTTTTAAAGGCTCGACAATAGGCGCATGGAAAACGGAGTGGAAAATGGTTTATTGCCCGATGGCGATCAATTAGGAACACGAGAAAACCAAATGAGCAGCAGCACAGACGGAGAGGGTGAAGCTGAGGCCGATACGACGCCTCAGCCGCCGCGAACAACAAACGACGAAGTAAGTGACGGCGATGCGGATGGCGAACGCGATTTGTCTGTGTCGGATGCAGCTGAGGCAGCTGAAGCCGATGCAGAAGCGGACACAGAGACAGCACCAGTCGAAAATATGGCATCAAATCGGCTTTCAATTTTGGAGGATAATCTTTGTGAAAAGGATGTAGACAGCGATGCGCCGGATGACGAGAATGATGATGAGGTGAGCATCACTATAAGAAACACTATGTTATTGTGCTACAAAAAGCTAATACAAATATGTTTTATAACAGGCAAAGGAAAATTATGAGGGATTTAATGGCACTGGCCGCACAGTTACCCTACAAACACTAATGGCTGCCAATGTCCTGCAGCCAGGCAAATCGCTTATGACTATTGATTACCTTGGTCAAAAATTTGTTGGCGATTTACTGCCAGATGGTAAAATAAAATCTCAAGAGACTGAAACCATATTTCTAACACCCAGCGCATGGGCAATGCACTGCAAACGGATCATAAATCCCGAAAAGAAAAGTGGCTGCGGGTGGGCATCCGTCAAGTACAAGGGAAAGAAACTGGATGCCTATAAAAATACATATTTGCGAAAGTGTGCTCTACAAAAGGAGTCGACGCCTGAAGATGGTGATTTAGGTGATATATAAGATAATTTATGTATAAAAATTATGCGAAATGATTGAAACGTTATTTGAAGATGCTAAATTCACACAATTATCCCTTACTATTTTTTTTATGAAATAGATGCCGAACGAAAATCCGATTCACCAGATATGGTAGTAAAGCGTTCAGTGTTTCCACACAATACTGTAGCCAATCGCAATATGGTTCAGTAAGTATTTATTTGGCTTGAGCGTTAAGTGAATCAAAATTGTATTTAATGGGTTTTGTTTTATATTTTAGTGATGCTAATATGCTAATTGAGGCAGTGCCGTTCACAACTGTTGGAAAATTGCAACCATTTCTATTGAACATCACCTCGTCGGCCTTGTTATTGGCCGACTTTCACTGCCATTTGACGGTGCGTGAGGTTTGCGGCTATCTGGGCGGCACTTGGGACATGAACACGCACAGTGAGTCCGGCCCCTTAGAACTCCACATGCTCCATATATTTCCATGCTAAAGTGTTCCATGTCTATTTTACAGCCTTGACAATTAAGAAAACATATCCATGTCGCAATACACGATTCGATCGACAGCGTGCGGCGGACGTGGAGCGCGATATACAAAAAATGATGGTACAGGATCAAGTGCTACTTGTCGGCTGGTATCACTCGCATCCCAAATTCCAGGCAGAGCCCACACTTCGCGACTGCGATGCACAGCTTGACTATCAAATTCGCATGCGAGGCGCCAGTGATGTTACATATACGCCATGTGTTTCCCTACTCCTTTGTAAGTGTGCTAAGAGTTCTATTAGTCCTAACTAACTTCGTTTTTATAACTTTGCAGCACCGTATTATGAAGAGAACCCTACATTGGAATCGGTGATCAAGTGTATATGGATAGTGCCACCGAATGAAAATAGACAATCTATGGAATATGGACGACCGATGCTAATGCAATATTCGGTGTTGCCCGATAAAGAGATACCCGAAGAGGTGCGCACCGAAATCCAATCCTGCGTCGACTACTACACCCAGTTTCGTAGCGAGATTGTTAAATTTCGCAACATTTACTGCAACGATGTGACCTACATCGAGAAACTAAAGAATACTCTGTATCCGAAATTTCCATCGAAGCAGAGTGATAAGGCATTGTGGAATTGGATGTGTGCCGTCTTGGATTGTGAGCAGGAGGATGATTTTATACCACCGAAAACGATTAAGATCATTGACAACGATACCGACAATGAAGCTATTGTTAAAAACGAGTCGCATACGCGAAACGAGTCCGTAAACGAAATCAAACTGGAACAGCAGCAGCCCAAAGAGGAGCCACTGGGCGAAATTATTCAATTGAATTCCATTGAAGATGCCGCCGCACGCAGCAAAGCGGAGGAAGAAAGCTCAGCACTGCAAGCCGAACAAAGGGCCAGTGAGTTAAAAGTAATGTCGCTACAAGAGCAGCTCTGTATGCCCTCGGGTCTTAATATGAATCCGGTACGAATGCTATCACCGCTGGCCACACCGAATCCCACGAATAACACAACGCCAACCGTGACCACAAATGCTGTGGTGCCGTCAGCAATGCCGCTAAATGTAGTTGCTGCCAGTCAACTGCTACCACCGCAAGCGCTGCCCTCACTTAACAGTGGAGTATTACCTGGAGCAGTAGCAGCAGCAGCAGTAGCATCATCAACTATTTCCCAATCTGTATCGCCGCGTGACAGTCCAACAAATTTGCAGTTGCAATCAAATGCCGCCAGTCCTGCCAAGTTTGAGCTGCCGGTGCGTGCATCGCCATCGCCAGCCAAATCGGATGCCTCTTCGCATACATCCCGCACACGCAACTCGCCGGCGCCGAGTCCGGGCAAGTTCAGTGTGAGCGATATTGCACGCAATAGCCCAAGCATAACGCCTAATAAATATGAGACATTGGCCACACCGCTGGTGCCACCATCCGCTGCCTGTTTGCCCACGGCCAATGATCTGATGGCAGCAAGTTTGGCTCAGCTGGCTGGACAGTTGCCGCCCAACTTTCTGCAGGCCGATTTGTCGGCACTTTTTCAGCAGCAGCGCAAAGATTATGGCAGCTCATCGCTAAATCAATTAGCCGCTGCGGCAGCCAAAGTTGGTGGCTCCAAACAGAGCAGCAATGCCTCGGCTTTGGGCAACCTAAATGATCCCAATGTGGCGGCTGCTGTAGCAGCCTATTCCAATAGTTTTAACATGCCTCTGCCAACAATGAGCAACAACAACAGCAGCAATAATAATAATAGCAACAATAATAGCAGCAGCAAATCAAAAATGGAACGCTCCAAATCATCAGCGTCCTCGTCGTCATCATCCAATTCGAGCTCATCTTCAAACTCATACAAAACGAAGCTAATGAAGGAGTTGGACGAACTAAAGAATGATCCATTAAAGATGAGTGAACTCATACGTTCACCAGAGTATGCAGCGCTGTTGCTGCAGCAGGCGGAAGCTTTGGGGGCCACCACACTGGGCACCCTGGGCTTTGGCTCCGATTTGAGTTATTTAACTGGTGCTCAACCAACTGCTGTGAATCCAACAAGCAGCAAATCATCAAAATCCACTTCGTCAGCCACATCATCTTCGCAAGCATCACAAGCAGCAGCTGCTGCCGCCGCATTAAGTGCCGACTATAACAATTTAATACAAGCATCCAAATTGCTGGGCTATGATTCCTATATGCAACAGCAAAGCAAACAAAGCAATGACCTTAACGCGTTCCTACAGCAACAAATGGCTGCAGTTGCAGCTGCCTCAATACCGCAGCCATCAGTTGCCACGAGCAGCAGCAGCAGCAGCTCCTCCTCCAAAAAACATCAGCAGCAACAACAGCAGCAGCTTCAACAGCAACAGCAGCAGCAGCAACAACAACAACAGCAAACCGCTGCCGCTCAAGCAGATTACACAGCATTGCTGCAAACCTATACAAAGCTGTTCGATCCGAATAATCAGTTTGCCGCTGCCATGGCATCGACGGGTAATAAGCACATGAGTGGTGCACACAATGAGCTTTCTGCATTGTTGGCTGCTGGCGCTGGTGGCATGTCGGCTGCTGCCCTTGGTGGCGCCGGCGCAGTCAGTCTGAAGCAGAAGCAAAAGGACATGCAGTCGGATATGTTGAACCAGCTGTTGCAATTGGAGAAGCAGGATTCTGAGATTAAGGCGCTGCTATATCGTCAGAATAAGGCAGCTGCTGATCTAGATGCACTGTTTGCAACACCATCAGGAGCTGCTGCAGTGGCAGCTGCCACTGCTAATGCCAATAGTAATAACAAATCGGGCAGCAGCTCAGCAGCATCGACAATCGCCACGGGCATGGCATCGCCTTCGACTTTAAGCAATTCGGCAGCGTATTATAATGCGCTGGCACAGGAGAAAATGCAAGATTATGCATCTTTCTTTCAGCAACAGCATGGCAAATATGGCATACCCGATCCATTGTCAAAGACAACGTTAGCGGCAAATAATATGTTTATGTCGCCATCGGCACTGTTCAAAATCCAACAGGAATCACTCTCGGCCATGATGATGAAGCCGCCCAAATCGACAACACCCTCGTCGGCACGCACTCGAGAATCGTCTGCGTCACCGGCACTGGAACGTCTCACGCCCACCAAGTCCATCAGTGGCAGCAGCAGCGGCAGCGGAGGTGGCGGCACCGGCGGTGGCAATTCCAACTTAGGCAGCAAATACAATTTTAGTGCTGTCGATTTGGCCATATCGAGTGTGCCGTCGAATACACCATCGCCGTCACCATCGGATGGCAGCAGTGGATCCTCGCATCGCAGACCATCACCGGACTTGAGTCGCTTGTATAGCGAATTGGCGCCACCGGGTGCACTGCTCGGCAATGCAATGCCTAAAAAGCGTATGGAGTTTGCATCCGTTGCCGATTTGGCTGCACCGCCACCGGCAAAGATACCGAAAAATAATATTGGCGATGATGTTTTAAATTTATCACACGATTAGGTTTATGTTTTAGCTTAAGCATTGAAGCTTAAGCAGTACTATGTCCCAGTGAATGCAGTATTTTCACATAAGTATCTACTTCAAATCCTCCTACTATTTGCGTTGTATGTGGAATCTCTCTCCCATAAAAATCATAAACAAAATGCTGCAGGAGAATGTATTTGTACAATGAAATAGCATTAGATGAAGGAAGCGTATTCAGTATTTGCAAACGTTAAAAGTTCGTAATTGTTTAAAAGCGAATGCAACAAAAGAAATCTATTTTTATGGCAATTAAATAATATATAAAAATGTAATATTTTATACTTATAACAAACACTTAATGACATCCATACTGCATTGCTGATCATTGTAAACACAAACTTTTTGATTTAACAAAACAATTAGTATAACCAGAATGTAGATAAATATTAGTATATATATATATATATATATAAATATATATAATTCACATGCATGCAGACCCAATTATTGTTGTTTGGGTGCAAATTGAAAACTTTTGTATGTCTCTTAAGCGCTTGATGTCCTTAAATATATAATTTATACTATTTTAGGTTTAATTACTGCACAAAGGTACTTTAAGTATTTTTAAAACACATACAATACATACATACATACAGTATAGAACAGAACCGACATACATACAGTACATTCATATACATATAACTGTAATACAATTAATAATTTCGAATTGACTTTGCCGCAATAAAATATATTATAAACTAGGTTTTTAGTTAACAATAATTAAATAGTAAATACAATATTGTATTCCTTTGAATCCCTTTAACTGTTGCCACCGGCAAAACAAAACAAAACAAATCAAAAATACCGGTTTATACTAAACAAGATGTTTTTTGTTATGATCCATTTGGAGAACCAGATGAACTGCTATGCAAACTATGTTGTTAGGGTTATCTTGTTTGTGTGTGCTTACAAAAAAAAAAAAAAAAAAATAACAACTCGTGAAGTGTGGCAATGATAAAGATGCAAACGTTAACAACGAGGAGCAGGTGTATACGTGATGTTTAGCTCTTGGAGTGAAGGGGGGGATCGGTTTATCGTTATAGTGACTTGTTTCTCAACAAGCATACGTATGAAAAGTTTTAAGAACAAGATCGCATAAATACTGTACACCCGACTCTAACACACTCTTCTTAAAGATAAGATTTAGACTAGTATTAAAATATAATAAGTTTTAAGGTCAAGCAAATAAGGAATCTTATTGCTTTTCATGTTCTTGTATACCCGTTTCTTGTATGCCATAGGGTATATAAATCAAGTGACTTATCATATAAATAGCAGCGATCTAAGTTCAGGCGGCTTTAGTCTCTTATTCAATCCCTCTGCGTTAAAATCGAAACATGTCCGAATACAAGGTAAAAATGCTTATTAAAAAGTGTGAATGAAGGGAAAACAACAACGAACAAATATTTTCATAATTTCTAACATCTAAAATTGTATTTTGAACTGTGTAATAATGTAAAATAATGATTAACTTACAATTTCTAGTATTTATCGGGATTTGGTTCCCATTTTTCATCAGAGGATGAACGTTGCCCCAACTCATTGCCAGTGGCACAGAATTCGCCACAACAGTGCCCCTATGGTCTTTACGCAGAACAGGTTTCCGGTTCCGCATTTACAGCGCCACGTACTGAAAATGTACGCACCTGGCTGTATAGAAAACTGCCCAGTGCGGCTCACATGCCATTTCAAGCTTACAATGGTGCCAAGTATTTAACACATAACTGGGATGAGCAGCCACCAAATCCAAATCAGGTTGGTAACTAATTTCAGAATGTTTTCTATTAACTTTAACTTTATATATTGTATTAACAGATGCGTTGGAAACCATTTGATATGCCTGCAGCGAGTGGCAAAAATGAAACATTTGTAGATGGAATTCACACGGTTTGTGGCGCTGGCGATACAAGAGCTCGGCATGGATTAGCTGTACATATATATTTATGCAATGTTTCGATGGATGACTCTGCATTCTACAATAGCGATGGAGATTTCTTAATTGGTGCGTAACTACAATGTTTAAGTTATTTTCGATTTTAAATTTATTTGAAATGTTATTTTCAGTGCCACAGGAAGGCATTTTGGATATAACAACTGAATTGGGTCGCATGTCAGTGGCACCCAACGAGATCTGTGTTATTCCTCAAGGCATACGTTTTGCTGTAAAGGTTAAGTCGCCATGCAGGTAAGTTTTAATATACATACCAAATACTACAAGGATAAGCTCACAAATAATCACAACGAATAACTAAAAATAAAATTATAATTTATAAAAATTTATCTATTTTCGCACTTAAAACTACAGAGGCTATATACTTGAAGTTTATGATGGACATTTCTGTTTACCCGATTTGGGTCCAATTGGCGCCAATGGTTTGGCCAATCCCAGGGATTTTGAGACACCAGTGGCTTGGTTTGATAACCAGGATGTTAAAGGTGAACTCTTAACTAGATCTCCTGATCAACTTATCAACTAAAATAGCCATTTCTTTTTTAACGTAGATTTTAAAGTTATATCCAAATATCAAGGCAGTTTATTTGTGGCTAAGCAAAATCACAGCGTTTTCGATGTAGTTGCCTGGCATGGCAATTATGCGCCCTACAAATACGATTTATCCAAGTTTATGGTCATCAATTCGGTTAGTTTTGATCACTGTGATCCGAGCATCTTTACGGTGCTAACATGTCCGAGCTTGAGACCGGGTACAGCTATTGCCGATTTTGTGATATTCCCACCGCGTTGGTCTGTGCAGGAGCACACATTCCGTCCACCTTACTATCACAGTGAGTACCTAACTAATAAACAGATGTAATAAACTTTTAGCCACAAAATTTATTTGACTTATAGGAAACTGCATGAGCGAGTTTATGGGTCTCATTCTGGGACGCTATGAGGCGAAGGAGGAAGGATTTGCTGCTGGCGGTGCCACTCTGCATTCAATGATGACGCCACATGGACCAGATGCAAAATGTTTTAATGGTGCTTCGACAGCTGAACTCAAGCCAGAACGCGTAGCAGATGGAACTCAGGTATGTTGTTGATGCACAAACTGTTTAACACATTAACAATATCCATTTTCACTTCTATTTCGAAGGCATTTATGTTTGAGTCATCGCTTAGTTTGGCTGTTACCAAATGGGGCATGGAAACGTGCCAGAAACTGGATGCACAGTACTATGAATGCTGGCAGAAGCTAAAGAATAACTTTAAAATTGATAAGTGAACAGTTGGAAAGTCAAAAGGGTTACGGGTTTAAGCTAACATTTATTTCGTTTAATATTTTCGCAATAAAAATGTCGTAAACATTTATAGCTTACAACCTTGTGATACAATTGCTCCGTTCATAAAACTTCAAAGTCGAAATGTAATTGTGGGTGCCGAGCGTGGACTTCGATTGCGTGACACCTGACTGCCGTTTAAACGACAAACGCACAATTGATTACAATTAATCTGCACTGTTTCGTTAGCCTTGGTATGGACGGATGCTGAAGTAGTAGTTGTGACATTATCATCGGAGCTGGGACTGTATAGAGATTTTGTGGCACAATTGCATGAGCCTGTTCGCTGAAACTTAAGCAGTGGCAAGTCCTTAACCCTTGCCTTTGAACAGCAACCATTCGAAGCATCCACAGTGCTTATAAGATCCGGTGCCCAATCATTGATCATCAGCGTTCGCATTTCCGGCTGCCAGCGCTTTATCAACCAATAGGTCCGCATATCGCCTTTGCCCTAAGAAATAATACCTTGCATTAGTTTTTTTGTTTCTATGCTGATATATATATTTGGGGTACGCCCGTGGGCGTTATGACACTGTTTTTTATGACACTGGGCGTTATGACACGCACCCATATATTTGTTATACCTTAATGCTGGTCAGACCACGTTCGACACATACATAACCGCCAACATCCTGCAGCAGCTTATAGGTTACATCGGATATGTGAATTTTCATTGCTTCGCCAGTGCTTTCCATACGTGAGGCCGTATTGACAGTATCGCCAAATAGGCAATATCGTGGCATCTAGCAAAGTTTAAATAATATCAGAATATTAATACGAGAGAGTGGAAGGATGCTTCTATTAAAGAACACGAGAGAACACAAGAACACCAAACATGTATTGAGAACCTTACTTTCTGACCAACGACCCCAGCTGCACAGGGACCCGAATGAATACCGATGCGTAATTGAATCGTTTCCGTTGGCTTGTGGCAAATTTTGAGATTTCCAACCGTTTCAAGTAGATGCAAAGCTAACGATGCTATCTCTCCGGCATGACGATTACCATTTTTCAAAGGCAATCCGGATACAACCATATATGCATCACCAATGGTCTCCACCTGAAATTCGTACTTTTACTTTTATTAAAACAAAGATATGTCAATATCGAAATTACCTTATAAACATCATAATTGGATATAATCGAATCACAGCAAGTATACAAATCGTTAAGCATTTCAACAACCTCAAATGGTGTGCTGGTAGCGCAGAGTTCCGTAAAGCCAACAATGTCACTAAATAATATGGTAACACAATCGAAACATTCGGCCTTAACTGGATCGCCACTTTTGAGTAATTCCGCAACAGTTCTAAAATAAAATGATTTCACAAACTTTGCACTTATTTTTTTGTATTTGATAAATATGTATGTTTATTACTTTGGTAGCATTTGATAAAGAAGCACATCAGTTTTCTTTTTCTCCTCGTATAGTAAATTGGTTCGTTCTTGAACCAAACCTTCAAGATTATAGGCATACTTCTCCATTATAGCCAGCATATTGTCAAATATGTTTGGTTTTCTGCAAAAGGCAAGAGATTAAAATTAAATGTTTGTTTTTATAATAAAATTCAACATACAATCCCGCTTGAAGTTCCTTTAAATGCATTCGCACTAATCTAATATCTGGTCGCACTTCGGGATCTTCATCCCAACAAAGTCGCAAACAGTTTCTTATATAATTTGGTATATCTAGATAGGTAAGTGCAGGACGAAAAACACCATGTTGCAGTAGATCCGGGTCTCGAACGAATTTTATTATCTCTAATTGAAAAAAATTAAACAATATGTAAAGAAATTAGAAATTATATAAAATACCTTCATTTGTATAGGTTGTTTCGCCCCATGGTCCTTTGCGGCCAATCACTTCGTATAGCAAAAGACCAAATGAATAAATATCACCCTTTTGGGAGCCGCGTGCGGGACGATAAGGGTCGCGTAAAAGCTCTGGCGCCATTGAGAGAGCACGTTTCACTTCCAGTTCCGCTCTTTGAACGAAAGTCAAATGCAAATTAGAAACATCTTTAATTAGAATAGTTGCTACAATATAGTATATGCATAAATACTTATTTGGATCGTCCTGGCCCGCTTTAAGTTCATGGAGTCCAAAGTCAGAGATTTGGCAAACCCATCTTGAATCGATGAGACAATTACTGGATCGTAAATTACCATGCGATATTATTTCCGAGTCGTGCAAGTATATCAGTCCCTTTAATATATCCGAAACCAGTGATGAGATGAACATGTGATCCAAATGCAAATCCTCATTTGCGAGCACATCCTCCAGACTGCCTCGAGCACAATATGTTGTAAATATTATCACTGAGCCATGGTCAATCGAAGCACCAATAAAATTAATAATATTCTCATGGCGAACCTAAGAAAATATTTATACCATTTCATAATAACAAGTGCAAAGATCGGCTTATAGTTCAAACTAGGAAACTGGTGTTTGTTATTAAGGACAGTGACAAAAATGGAATTCCTGACTCGAACCGGTTTTCTTTGCTCACCTCTCGCATCAGCTTCAGTTCTTTACGAATCGAACGAGTTATATCCACATTCTTTTTGTGAATCTTTTTTGTAGCCACAATATTGCCACGGAAAAGTGCTGAACACAAAGTCAAATACATATTAATAAATAAATTAAATCCTTTTTGTTGACCAGACTTACCAATGTTCGTAAATGATCTTTTATTTGGCTCTCCAACAACTAGAATACTTTGACGGCATATTTGTATCTGGAATAAAAAAGTGATTTGATTTCAGACTCAAGATGCCAATTTGCTACTTACAAAATTCTTATGGCTTGGATTATTGTATTCGCCCAAATTAATGACAGTTACTTCCTTCATGTCCACCTTCCACAACAAGCCGGACAATGTCTGCTCATAGCGATAGTGCCTAAAGAGAACTTTATAAATACCCCAAAGAGTTATAGAAAAGTTGAGCTTACTTGAGCAATAATGCTATGGCGACGACCAGAACGAATGCAAATAATGGACCTGTTACTAGATATCGCCAATCCAGTTTCTTGCGTGGACACAATTCGCCACGAAAACCACACATTGGTTCAGCCAATGGGGGACGTCCATTAAGCCATTGTATGGGTCTTCCATTTTTGATATAACGAAATTCCTTTGGTTATTCATAGAGCGAACCTTTATTACTGAAAGAATGTTAAGTCGATGGTTTCGCTTACTGGAATTACGGAATCTTTGTTGTATACAAAAAATCCCACTGGTTGCATGGACATCTTTGCCAATGAATTTCCAGATCCTCCGCTAACATCACTTTGTAATGTGATAACTGTGTAGTTGCCCTCCGCATCACCATTTGAGTCAATGAATACCTGGGCAAAAGATTTCTTATATATATCTTTTAAGACTCCAATAAGGTTTAAAGATAAATTCCACATACATCAAATCCTTGTATTGAATGATATGATCTATTGAATATGTGGCTCATAACAAGAGTTCCGTCGTTAATATCGCCGCCAAGTTGAAGAATTTCCGTTACAGCACGTGCATAGATCATAACACTATCATACAAATGTAAACCATATATGGGCACCTTAAAGAGAGAAACTAATAAATAAATGCAAATAATAATAGCAATGAATTTGAAAAGATTTTCACGTACCGAAATGTTTTCGAAAACTCGTTGATGATAAGGCACCAGAAATGGTGCTTTACGAGCGTATTCCTTAATTTTGGTACAAATGTCCCTAGAACGACATACATATATGTACTTCAATAACAAATTTATCTTATAAGCAAATGTATTAAAATCTCGAAACAAATTAAACAAAATCGAATAGCAAGATTATTAATTTATATACGTAGAATCCGGTTATAACGACTCTGCTTATAACGTCCGTCCGGTTATTGCGACGAAAACTCGATGACTTGGTTGGTCCCCATACAAACTTATATGAAAGGGCCTCCGCTTAGTACGTTTCCGCTTTTTGCGACAAACCGCTTATACCGACGAGATTTTCCACAGTTCAACCGGATATTGCATTTGCAGCACATTTAAATGAGTGAAATGAAAGCTACGCTCTGCAATCTTTAATGGTCTCAGCTCTTCTCACAGTATTTTGTTTGTTCGATAAACAACTTTAATTTAACGCAAATACTATGTGCAAAATAATTTTTAACATATTAATTAATATATTTTTATTTTTATTTGTAGTCTTTTGAACATAATATTTAAAGTAAGAACACTTGCAATAGTAAAATATGTACATACATGCAAAAACAATAATGCTTGTCTATTTAGTTGTTGCTGCACACGAATAGAGATATTTACATACATACATATATGTAAAAAGGACTGTCCTGCTCTAACTACAGAGAGCGATCGTCACCTTCCACAAGTTCACAAATTCCACTTGTTTCACTTTACTCACAAAGGCAGTAAGCCTGGAACTTTGCGCGTCTTTACATCGCTGGGAGCTTATCGTCCGTTTATTTCTTTAATTAAAATTGATACGCGCTATATTAATAGTCAAATTGTGTTTATATTACGCACTGAACATACGCAAAATGTTTATAACATTATAGAATCGCCGTGTATTTGCTTTTTAAAGTGTTTTTAAGCAAATTAAAATTGAGAAACGCGCGCCATTTTGTTGCTGCCTTGCCGGGTCGCGAAAAAATTAAAGCAAGAGAATAACAGCGCCCAAACGAGTGTGTTGTTGTTGCGTTAAGCGCGCAGAAAATCTCCAAAATAAGCAAAGCATTGAAGACGGTATTAATTACTTTTCTTTATTTTTATTTTTTTCTTGTGTGTGAAATGCAGTGAAAATAAAATAAAATAGTATACATACATATGTATATGGAAGAGAAAGATGAGAGCATCTCATTTAATTAATGTTGTGTGTGGGTGTGCTTTTTGTTTTTGTGAGAGTGGTCAGTGAAAAAAGAGAGAGAGAGAGAAAGAGAGAGCACTTGCATTGAACTGTATCTGTGTTGTTGCTGCTGCCGGTAAGTGAATTCTGCATATTCTATATTATATTGATCGCCCTGTCAATAAATCACCCTCTTACTATATTGCTGCAATGTATAAAAATTGTTCTTTTAACTTTTCAAAACACTTTCAAAAGACAAGTATATTGCTTAACTTAAACTTTTCAAATATTTTCATGATCGAAAGCTCTAGAAATTTTTGTTCTGAATTTCTCTAACTTTTTCATAAATGGTCAAATTATATACATATATATGTAGCTGAGCCTGGTCAATAAACGATATACAGTTGCCACACTCTCATTTAAGGGTGCTGCATATGCATAGATGTACACAAACAGTCAAATTTCAGTTTAGCGATTGCTGGTCATTCATACTCTTTCCTTTTTTTTAATTCTATGACACTAGACACAAATTATGCCATCGCAATTTATGCAGCGATGCACAAAAATTTCGAAAGTGTATTCAGTAGTGAACTTGTCTTACACTTGATGGGCCGCTGTGTGTAAAGGCAACTGAAACAAAAACGCTATAGCGCTCCCTCACACTCATTGCACAGTTTATTTCTGAGAGCGGAACGCTGAGATAAAATAACTGTAAAGCCTTTTCTTAACAATTGCATTATCTTGTTTTTAAAGGGTCTTTGATAATGCCAACAAATTTAAGCATCAAACGACGCTGTAAGAAATGTATGTACTTATCAATGATCGGCACCCTTGCTTATGTGCGTAGCAGCGACACGCAGGTTCTTACACTCTCACTACTCTCTCTTAGTTTTGGCAACGCTGCTAAAAGAGAGAGAGAGTCGAAGTGCAATGCCAACGTCACACAAATGTTTTTTCTGCTTTTTTCCAAGTTTTTTTGTTTTGTTTAAAAAATTAAATTTTAAAACCTATTACGAACATGGCAACCATAAAATACACAAAAAAAATCATTTTTGTTTGCTCCTTTCGGTTAGAGCGTCTTCCGGGTATAACGATGTAAAATCGTCGGTCCCTTGAAAGTCGTTATAACCGAACTCTACTGTACATAACAATAATGAAAATTGAAAATGATTTATAGTAGGAGTTAGATCAAATTTACCGAATATGAGGATTTTGTGGATATGTCATGCTTATTTTTATAACTGAACGAAATGAGATTTTATCCAGTGATTTGCTCTTTTCTTTTCTAATATAAGGATCTAAGTAATCTGCAATAAGATGGTGCATGCATTAAATTTTCAAAACTTTTGTTAAAACTCATTAACTTACTACGTTCCATTATATTAACACGACGATTCGCATTGTAGATCTCGTCATCCACAGATATGATAATATAATCTCCACTTTCAAGAAGCTTACGATTTTGTAAGCAACGAACAAAGTCCACCATGGCGATATGTTCTCCAATGAATACGTAAACTTGTACAAAAAAGGAACGTTAAACGATCAAGATTCTTAAAATCTCAATACAAAACTTACTTCTTGTTGTTGCATATGTTTCTTCGATAATATTCTCAATTTGTGACAATGTTTTCTTAATGGGTATATAGTCGGATATGTATTTAAAATGCGTTATGCTAAAGTTTCTCGATTCAGCAAGTTCCTATTTGTTTTTTCCCAATATAACTAATTATTCAAGTTTTTTAATGTGTTATTAAGATTTATTACCTGTATAGCGCTGGCAACATCTGAGCCCCAAATTGGTTTTGAGCTAACAACGATGGCAAATTTCTTCCAATCGTATGCACTTAACAAGCTTATCACACTTTTCGATACCTAATCAATCAGTTTGACAAACTAATTATGATTTCATGCCAATCAGTATATTTATTTACCTTTGAAGCTGGAGCGAGAGTTCGTGCAAAGGTAGGAAATGTGCTCTTTTTTGATACAATTGAGTCGGAGCATTTCTGAAATACAATTTAATTGTTGTTAAAGAGCTCATATTCGCTTTTAAAGTTCAATTTACTTACGAACGAGAGCATTGGTGTATTCCAGGCAGAAGCTAGTAATGCCTCCGTTGTGCAACTTTCGTCGGGTCCTATAAACGCCTTAACCTTTTTCTCCCGCATTTCGGTCATGAATCTAATAAAAAAAAGGCGCGTCAATAACTCCAGCTAGATAAATGTCTTAAATATAATTAAGTTATACCTTAATGGTTTCACACGATGTGCGCCCGTTTGGTGACCTATGTCAAATGGCGTAAAAGTCAGTTTTTTTCCTGGCAATAAGTTAACGTTTTTATTGACATCCTCGACGGCAAGCGGAAGCCCACCAAGAGTAACCTGCAAATTACAAACACAATCGAATTATAAGACAAACAATAATGTTAAGCATTTATTTGGGTAAAATTGGTTGAATTAAGTACTTTAGTTTCTAAATCATTTTAAATTTATGTTCGTGGAATTTGAATCATTTCGAAACCCATTGATTGATTAAGTGCTTGAACATAATTCAGAAGCTCATGATTAACACTTTCTTGATTTATTTGCAGAGCATTTCTCAATTGTTTGTGATAAATAAAGGCAAAAACACATGAGGCTATAAGGCATATCAGTTGGCCGAGGAAAATTATTGATAAACACGACACAAAGATATAAGATTTGAGTTCTGCATTGGTTAGATATTCCCATAAATAAAATGCCTGCTCATTGAGTTCTTCATACACTTTGAGAAACCAAGGAAGTAGCATTAGATATTTGAATCTTCTCCAAACTTTCAGGCTTGCTCCACATAAACGACACAGAAAATCACTTTTAAAACCTGCTGCACGCAGATGTATTATTCCATAGCCATAACTAAAAGAGCTTAAAGCGATTCCTGTATATAGTAGACTAAAAGCCAGCTGCGAATAAATGTTATAATATTTCCGACCATTTATTGGCTGAATTATGCCCAAAAGAATAGTGATTTCCAGCAGAACACAAATCAAGCGAAAGCGGCTTAAAAATGTGCTCAAAAATATATACTTAAAACTGCTTAACATATTTTCTATTTGGTTTGATGGTGTTAATTTTTTTCTTAAATTCTGAAGGCCGATTGCTCTGCTACTTTAATTGAAATATTCGATTGTTTGCAGTGGAAACTTTTTTCAAGTGTATTAAAAGCAATTAATAACAGTATTTAAAAAACATTGAAATATATTTGCATTGTTTTTATTTGATACATCTTGCAAATTTAGTCCTTACAACATTTTTTTTGTCTTGTTTTATCTTTGCCTTTAATATACTCGTTGTGTTAGCTCATTTATTCAGCAAGAAAAATAATGATGAGCCTTTGAACTTGAAGCCTAAACCAGCTCTTTTAATACCCTGAAAAAGAGTAGCATACATAAAAACCAAGTCAAAGGTTCAATATAAAATTCTAAACGTAATTTATTTTTTTACTATCAGAAATGAAATATAAATTCAACAATTGTGAAAACCTCCCATAAAAAACAATTATTAAGTTCAAATTCAAAGCGAGCAATAAGATTCCGATGTTAAAGGGTATTTAAACATGGAACTTTTTTCTTGTTTAAATTTAAAGCTCTCTTCAAAGTTAACAACATCGAGTTAATTAAAAAAATTCCATGTTACATTCATCAGAGATTCCCTTTAACAACCACACATTTCCATACTAGACTGCATTGCATATAATAATCACTACAGCAGGGCTTTTGTTTTATGCCTCAAATGGAAGGGAAGCTGGTTTTTATAAGAGCTGCATGTGAAAGAGAGTCTCTTTTTGGCAAAGTCGTCATGCCAATTGAGCTGCAAAGAGATGTTTGTTGGCCAATTTAAGTTTTAGTCTAACATCAATTTACCCATTTTAATTTTATCCTTTTTTTTTGTTTCCAACAAGTGCAAGATAAATGTCTAAGTGTCATTGATTGCCCGTTCATTGAATTTGATTGGACGAGTCTATAAAAATAAACGGAAGTTGTCATAACTTAACTTAAAGCCAAGCTTATTCCTTTAACCAAATTTTTCAAACAGAAAATCAACACACATTTTTAATATCATGCAATACCTGTAAAGTGCAAAGGCCAAAATTAAAATTACTGCGCAAAGAAAACTTATATATTCAACAAGAAATTACCACTATCTTAGAAAGGGCGCATATTAATTAACTTAGCAGATGGGAATCAAGCTGCTTGCAGCCAAAAATTTTATATAAATTTATTTATTTCATATTAAATCTGAAGATAAAACCAACTAAATTCAAAATCAAAATTTATCTTAACAGAAAATGGTATGTAAATTAAATTCATCTTTACAAGCTGCTGCTGGATAACTTACACGCATCTGAGAATATTCAGCAAGGAATCCAATATTTATGGTATCCTTAGAGGCAGATACTTGTATGCAGTTTCGCTGACATGAAAGTACTGCCATTGCCACAAGCAGGATGCGCTGAAGATAGCAAAAAATGCGGCAATCTGCCATTTTAGCCGGACACATTTACGCGAAAACATAAACAACGCAAAGCAGCAAGATTAAGTTTCGTAATCGCGACACTGACACCGACACCGACACCGACTATGACTCTAAAATAGGACGCGGCTAACAAGTGAAGAACTGCAATAAAAGCTGAACATTTTCAAACGCGAATGTGGTCTCAGAAAAAAAAAAAACAACTCACAAACACATGCACAACAATAAAGAACCGTTATTCACTTGTTGCTCCGTTGCGACGTTGTTGTTCGAGCGTGTTTTACATTCAGACTGCTGCTCCTCGGCTGGCTGCTGGGTCCTTTTTATGCTGTGCAGAGGCGAAGGCTTCGTGTGTTGTGTGTTGGTGGTGGTTGGGGGTGGTGAAATGGACACTTCGTTTGGGTTCCGGCATCACAAAGAGGGGGTTGTGGTTCTGGATGGGTTTCTGCGCGCCAAAATTAAATGACATACGAGTGACAGGTGGTGCCGTTGCTGCCGCTGCTGTGGCTTAATGTGGGGGGGTTAACTGTTTGTCGTTTGTCCCGATCCACAGCTTATTTGGTAGGTAATTTAAAGCATTTGTCGTTCTGTGTGATATGTTTTTAATTAAGAGTGACCCGATGCTTAATTATTTTTTTATGCACACATTGCGCCTCCAATACAAATAGAATTACCTAAATAAACAAAATTCCATTTAAATATTATATCAATTAGTTTTAAACTCTTACCAAATGCATCTGGATACATTTTTGTTTTGTTTTGTT
Organism: Scaptomyza montana; assembly: GCA_018904305.1. Lineage (NCBI taxonomy): Eukaryota > Metazoa > Arthropoda > Insecta > Diptera > Drosophilidae > Scaptomyza > Scaptomyza montana. The sequence goes on from JAEIGR010000004.1 coordinate 6,022,517, forward strand.
TACTCTGCGAAGTGTTCTAGGGCAAGGTCAGTTTGTGTGGATTAGAATGCACGAAAGCTTTTGAATTTGTATCGCCCACGAATGTGCTTAACATGTTTTTAGTATTATTTTGGAATAGACCCCACTACTTTGCACCTCAGACCACATTGCAAATCTATAAAATGGTTGTCGCATTGTTGAAATGCTTTGCATAATGCATACAATAAATTTAAACACATAAATAAATTGCGTTGTTATTTAGGCCGGGTACAAAAAACCTTGCGCAATCAATTGAGACAAGCGAGTAGCTCGATTCAAATAACATTTCTGTGAAGTTTAATGTCAATCAAATAATTTAATAATATTCTATAAATATATCAATGCGATGTAGTCTAATTGGATTCTGTGTAATCGATACAAAGCTATTAAATAATATTTAAATTTGTTGCCAAAGGAAACCATGCCTAAATATCTTATCGAAATGAAATTTAAGCATTATTTAATTCTTTAGCAGGCTAAAATTGAACGGCTACATGCTTTATTTATCTTATCAATCATTCAATTCAATTACAAGCACTGGATTATAATGGTTACATATTTATTATTATTAAATGCGGCTGAACTGAACAACAACAACAACACAAAAGCAAATTCAACTCAGTTTCCACAAAAAGATAATTGTGCGTTTACTGATAATGAGCAAGTGCTTCCTTGTTGATAACGCCAATGTAGCTGGTATATTTTGATGAGGTGCCATTGAGAGCAATAAATTGCTCAGCAACCTCAACGGCAACACGAACCTGTGCCTCTGAGGTGCTTGCACCCAAATGTGGTGTGGCCACAACTTTCGGGTGGTTGATGAGTGCTTTGGTCACCTCCGATTTGGGTGGCTCTTCGGCATAGACATCGAAAGCTGCGCCGGCGCATTTGCCACTCTTGAGTGCATCCAAAACAGCCTGCTCATCAATGATGCCACCACGTGCCACATTGATTACTTTAACGCCTTGTTTGCACTTGGCCAGCGATTCGGCTGAGATGAGATCTTAAAAGTGAAAAGAAAACTTTACATTTTGGGTTTACAAAACAGTAAAGTTAGGATACAAACTTCTTGTAGCTGGTATCAATGGTGTGTGCACAGTTATATAATCTGCCAATGGCCAAATCTGTTCCAAAGTTAACTTCTCAATGCCAGCTGCCTTGGCCTCCGCCTCCGTTGTAATGGGATCATAGCCAATTACCTAACGCATGATAGATTAATTACCAAACGACAAGATTGTGTATTGAAATGATCCTGCCTGACTTACCCTCATGCCCCAGGTCTTCATGCGTATGGCTACTTCACGTCCAATGCGTCCCAAACCAAGCACTGCCAAAGTTTTGCCATAGAGTTCCGAACCGCTATAGAGCTTTCTGTCCCAGCGACCCTCCTTCATGCTTTGTCCGGCTGGCACAACGGGACGCGCAAGAGCGCCAATTAGTATGCACGTCAATTCACAAGCCGAAATGGAATTGCCGCCTGGTGTGCTAAAAGCCAAAGCAGAGATTTCTTTTATTTATCACCAAGCATCCCAAATGCTGGAGGGTTGGTTGGGGTGCACTTGTTGTGACTAGACAGCGCTATGCAAATGTTGAAGAGAGAGTTTCCTAACTCTTCTCTCATTCTACTCTGTCTAATTATGCATGGTAAGCAACTAAATACACAACCCCGCCTCCCTTTCATTTCCTTTGTTGTTGACAGGCAATTCTGTCCAACTATTCGGTTCGCGTTGGCGAGCAACATTGTATGCGTGCATATTTATTGCAGCTTGGAAGCATTTGTTGTATCAGGAAGCATTTGTACTTACTTAAGGACAACGACATTGTTTGCCGTCGCTGCAGCCACATCGATATTGTCCACACCGGCACCCGCTCGACCCACAACCTTCAAACTGCCAGCTCCGGCGGCAAGAACCTTTGCTGTTATTTTTGTATCCGAACGCACAATGGCAGCATCATAGTTCTATAACAAACAGTTGGGTTAAGCAAAGTGTGAAAGTGCAGATATTTCCTTAAAGATATATATAATTAAGTTTAGATTGAGATTGAATCGATTTATACATTATGTTTTTTTTTACTTATTCGCTTACTTAATAGGAAGTCACTTTATAAAACCAAGTTAAGACATGAATTTGATAATTAAAATATGAGACTTTTGACTTAAAAGAAGCCTATATATATATATATATATATATATACATATATATAAGTATTCTATTGGTTTAGTTTTCTTTCGATTTTCATAACAACTCGACTCTCTTTGCTGTTGGGGAACCGCATTCTACTGTAACTGCCAACTCATATAAATAATTGTTATCGATACCTTTTTCTTGACGAAATCTTAATTTATTTATTTATTATGAAAAAACATGCAATAAGCATTCCGAGACGGCAAGCTACATTATTTTTAATTTCAAGTAATACCCGTCTTTCATTTTAATCGATAACTGGATGCAATAACACATATCTATTGATTGCGACTATCAGTTTCGTCAACTTATTATTATAGATTATTATAAATTATAGAAAATCAGCATATCCTTTGTTTTCTTTTTACTAATTATTTCCATATTCAATAACAATGTGTGTTAACTGCTTTGTGTTATCGATAGCTTTATTACTTAAGGCGAGATTAATGCTTATTTTTATAAACAACCCTATAAGACTGGCTTAAAAGGATAAAATAATAGTTTATATAAAATAAAAATAAATTCTTAATCATTTCCTTAAAGCAAGCAATTATTATTAATATATGAATTTTCAGAGTGATTAAGTAAAATTCCCAAAACACCAATAATCGAAAGGTATTCAAAACATATTCTATTCAGCTTTGTGTTGGATAAATAATAAGTACATATATTTTTTTGTAAACAATCAGAGTCATTTTTAAACCCAAGCACAGTTTTCGATTACCATTTATCGAAAAACTTACAAACGCAACGTTTTTTATAAATGCGCTGTTGCCAAAAGTCATCCTGGCATAATTAATACCGTGACTGTGAATGGCAGTCACAGTATACATGCTTATGCCGCCCTTTTATAATTTGCCGCCTCGTTACCACGCGATCAAAGCGTGAGCAGTTAAAAGTTAAATATCTCTCATCCTTCGCTAGTGAAAATATGGCTGAAAATTACAAATGCAAATCATATGTCGATCTTGTCGTTGGTTGTCGTTTGCCGGCACGCATGAAGGGAACAAATGATTTCCAACTTGCGAATATTGTTGCCATTCGGGAGTTGGATGACAAGAAGCGTCAGTTCTATGTGCACTACGTGAACTTTAATAAGCGACTAGATGAATGGGTCGCCGAGTCTGATCTCGATATACGCAATGTAGAACTAATCCGTAGTTCGGACAACAAGCGCAATGAAGAGCATAAAGAAACACGAGTGAAGAACGTGAATATGATTGAATTGGGTCGTTATCGCATTAAGGCCTGGTACTTTTCACCATATCCGAAAGAGCTGTGCAAATTGGATTGCATATATTTGTGCGAGTTCTGTCTGAAGTACTGCAAGAGTCAGTTTTGTTTGGGACGCCATTTGGACAAATGCACTTTGAAGCATCCACCCGGTAATGAGATCTACCGCAAAGGTACAATATCATTTTTTGAGTTTGATGGTCGTCGCGACAAGGTGTATGCCCTACACCTATGCATGTTGGCCAAGCTGTTTCTGGATCACAAATCACTCAACTCAAACACAGATATATTTCTATTCTATGTGTTGACTGAGTTCGATGCACGTGGCTTTCACATTGTCGGCTATTTTTCCAAGGAGAAATTCAGTGAGGATGACTTTAATTTGGCCTGCCTTTTGGTGCTCCCACCATACCAGCGCAAGGGCTATGGCAAGCTACTCATCGAGTTCAGTTACGAGCTGACCAAGTACGAGGGCAAAGTTGGCACTCCGGAAAAACCGCTCTCCGATTTGGGTTTGCTGTCGTACCGTGCGTATTGGTCGGAGGCTATACTTGATCTATTTGTCACTTCGAAAAAGTCAAAAACTAAGGAAAGGCAGTCTATGGCTGTTAACGATATTGTAGAGCGTACAGGTATAAAAAAGGAGGATGTTATCTGTGCATTAAAATCGCTGGATATCATCAACTACATGAATGGTAAACATATTGTATGCATCAATAAGGATACCATTGAAAAGCACAAGATTGCAATGGAGAAACGTAAAGTTCGCATCGATCGCAAATGCTTGAAATGGACCCCAAAGGACTGGAGTAAGCGCGTTCAAAAGTATTAAACAAAGAATCTCAAACACGTTACGCATTTACGAAGATAAAATAACAAATATATTTGAAAATACAATTAAAAATAACATGGTTTAAGTTCCTTAATTGTTCCTTTAGTTTTTTAAATATACAAACTGATTGAAGAATATCTTTAAAAAAAAAATTGAATAAGTACTCATTGTTTCATAGAATAATAGAATAATAATAGTAATTTGTGTCAAAAAATAATAAAAAATTAACGAATAAATTTATGTTTATAAAAAATATTGTAATTTTGCTGGAGATATTTAAACTAGTTTTTTTTCTTAATGAAAAATACGTATATTATTTTTAAATTTACAAAAAAAATAGATGTAAAAAATGTTAGTTTTTCCTTTATCTTTGTAACAATATATTTATAAATTATACAATTAACAAAATAATAAAGGAAGGAGTTGTTCCAAAATAAAGCTTTTTAATAAACAAAGTACTTTAATCTGCAATTTATTAGATAATTTGCACCAATGTGCATTCGAAAGGCTTGATAACGGGTTGAATAAATTCCTATACACTGATAAATGCTTGCATGTACATATTTACATTTTACTCTTTTCTTTATTGTAAGCACACACGTGTTGAGGACTTTGCAAAGAAAATGCATATTATTGCACCTATTGCTCTCACGCACACAGACAAGTTACATATGTATGTATGTACATTCATACATATATAAAAAATATTTCTAAGATATTTGATACTCAAACGTGTAAGTAGTATATATGTATATAAGTGTGTTATATAAGCCAATTTGTAACTCACCTTTACTTCCTTACAGAGCTCATCAACCGGCAGCTTTAGTTTGTATGTAACCTAAGCAAATAAAAGTAAATTATGTGATCGTGTGTTCACTTTTATCTTACATTGTAAGTACACAAGTATATACATGTATATACATATGCATGTGCAAGTCTTCAACAGTGTATGTGAACTCACTTTGATGCCATGCTCTTCCAGGAGCTCCACGCACGACTTGTCGACTGCATCGCAGACCAAAACATTTTTAATATTCAGCGGCATATTGGCAACAATAATGTCGAAATTTAATCACAAAGTTACAGGCAATTACTGGTAATTGTTGTTGAAGGGTTTTAAAAGCTGAGACTAAAGAACACAAAGACAAACTGCACTTGTCGCACTCGATGTAACAATTCAACTGATTGCGAGAACGAGAGTCAGCGGCCAACGAACCGGCTGGGCAAGCAACAGCATCGGCTGGTGAGCGAATTCTGATCAGACTTGACAATCAGCAAAGAGCGGCTGAGTGATGGAGCACCAGAATACGCTTTCTCTTCTCCATTGCTCGCTCACAAAGTAACCGCATAGCAAACTCTCAACAATCAGACAGACACACCTACACACGCATAGGTGTGTACATACAGCTGTACATTTGCAAATACGTTCGTTAGTGCAAAAACAAGCTTAACCCAGTATTGATGACATGGGTTAAAATAAGTAACGGCATTATTGGCTGATTCTGAAATTTGTTTATTTATAGAGAGGTCACTTCAATTGATAAATGTAGTGAGCTAAATAAGTTTGCAATATTGTATATTATTTGCAAAATTAAGGAAATAACAACTTGATTTTTGATCAGATTGTCTGACTAGTTTTCATAATCAAATTCCATTGAAATGCAAAACAAAGTTTGGTAATATTTAAATTTCATTTATTTTAATTGGTTTTATTTTGCAATTTAGCGTTCATTTAACTACATACTTGTATATTTTTTCATTTTTTAAAAATCATAACTTTTAAAATGTATCAAACAAAATAACGGAAACCATATAAAACAAGGGCAGATTGCAACGTTTTTTTCCCCATTTTGGAATTTCAAAACAAACAAATTGAAATATCATTAACTATTTACATACAATTATGGCAAAGTTATCGGTTTTTACAATTTAATATATAGTATATTTACGTAAAAAATATTCTATATTAATTTGGATTGATATTTGCACAAATAGCTTTTCATATTCTGGTATTGGTTGTGTTTTATGTGTGTGTGTGTGTGTGTGTGTTGTGTGGTTTTTGTTTTTATTTCACCCATTTTGGTTTAATAATAGTTTTAATTAGAATTTTCAAACATTTCGGTACCTTAGGCGTGCATAAATATTTGCCATTTCTTTTCTTTGTCTCATATAAATATTTTTTGCTATAGTATTTGATGTAGATTAAAAAAATAATGCTTGCATTGATTTTGTTGTGTTTGTTAAAATGTTTTTTGAAATCAAATCTTGTTTAGTAAATTGAAATTATGTTTTTGTAGTGAAATATGCATTTTGTAATTGTTATAAAATTGCTAATGTGTGTGTGTGTGTAAGTGTGTTAGTGAGTCAACAAAGTGAAATATTTGTGTTGTTTTTATTAATTTATGTAATGTTATTTTTCATGTTTTTATTAATTTTTGTTTTGATTTGGATTAGATTGGAAATAATTGCAATATTGAAAATAAATCATTTGAACATTAGAAATTATTGTTATTTACTTGAAATTGTAATTTTGTTTATAAGAGTTCTATTGGTAAAGTTTTCTTATATTTTTTTGTGTTTTTTGTGTTGGTTTTATTTAAATTTTGTTATTTATAGCAGGATACATTTACATAGTATTATATATATTTTCTTTCTTGAATTATGCACTCATACTATGAGCTTTGAATTTGTATAATTTACATATTTATGTACTATCCATATTAGGTATATGCATATATATTTTATTGTTTTGTATATTTATTTATATTAATTTTGTTTTGGGTTCTTCAATTTACTTAATTAATTTCTCCATCGTTCGTGGTTGCCATTAACTTCAAGCTAATATTAAAAAGTAATTCTCAATATATATTTAAATATAGCTAAGAAATAAATTTTGTTGCCACTTTATACAAGAACTGTTTTTTTTTTTGTTTTTCGTTATTTAGTAAATATTAATTTATTTATTTCATATGGTAGTATATGGCTCCAGCGTTCTTTCCTTCGGGGTGGAAATCGTAATCGCCTCTTTAATCCGAATTTCTCTTTTTCAAAAGTATTGCAAAATGCTTCAACGTGCAAGTCTATTAAGTATGTATGTATGTACGTTTGTGTATATGTTTGTGTGTATTTTCTTTATTTATAAGCACCGAATGCAATATGAGCATAGTCGAGAAGCTCTACGTTTTGCCTGAAAACTTATGTCTTATGATTTGTTTGGATCAATTATAAAACCAATATTTAAATCTAATATTTTGTTTATTCTTTTTTTCACATTTACATACATACTTTTGATACATATGCACATTTGGGTACAGATTCGTTTTTGTGTTTGAACATTTGACAATTTTCATTCTTGTTCAGAATGCATATGAGGGGGCGACCCAAAAAGTACCGTTGCATACCAAGATATTTAGAGATTGAAAAATATCACAATTTTCTTTTCAGAAAATAAAAAAACCAATTAACTGTAAGCCAAGTGATACTCGCAAAATGTATTATTATTTACAACATTAGTACTAAATAGGTCGCCATCGAAATATATTTTCAACATTTTATAGGGAGTGCAACGATCAATCAATTAGCCACAATACTTCTGGACTCTTTTGAGGGCTTTTCAGCTAGCACATACTATTTTTTAGTTACAATTCATTTAAGGTGTGGAAGTTAGGTTTACTTGCAATGCATTAGCTACTTAGCGTTATAATCAATCAATGTTGGAAGTGCAGGAAGTTTAAAACTTCCTTTATTTATGTATTTATTGTAGTATGTAGCCCAAAATCTTAAAGTCGCGATCGATTTGAATTCAGTGCGTTTAGTTTGTGAGTTTTTTTATTTTATTTTTTTTTTTGCAATTTCAATAACCATTTTAAAACAATTCTTAACAGGTGGTTGGAATTGTAAAAAGAGTGCTCGTTTGGAATGGGCCAGATCAAAAACATACTTACAATAGTTTCTCCGTTTTCTAGATGGTTAATGATTGGTATCGAAACGCAGGCGCAAAAAGACGTAATCATATTTAAGGGCAAGGAGGATATCAAAATCGAATTCAATTATTTCAAATTGTGTAATGTGTTTTTGTGTGTAATTCATTCGAATGGGTTTTCTTTTCATTTTTTTTAAGGCACTGGTAGTCTTAATTGCCATACTAAAGCAACTAATTTAGCAGAACAAACGAAAAGAGTTAAGAAAGAGATTTAAGTAAGTAAATAATGACCAAAGCTCGCTGCGGGCACAAATTAATAGTAAAAGTTCTACGATTTTATAGCAAATTTTGCATAGCACTTAAAGAAATTGGAACAAGTTCGAATAGTTAAGCATTCAAATTTAAGTACTACTTAAAGAGTTTACTTGTGAGTTTTAGCTGATTACAGATGGCTTTATTAAAGAGATTTCAATCGTTTGAATGTAATGTGTGAGGATGTGTGTGCCTTTGTTAATTTACTGCATTTTTACTTAGCATATTTTATACGTTCACTAAATTATTAAAGCTGCCACTTAGTTTACCGATTGCATAAAAATATATATATATATATATATATATGTGTATGTATATATAATATAATATATACGGCCTTAGCGTAACTACTACATACATTATATGATTCCCACCCGCTACCGAAAATGCATCAACAAATGTTGTTGTTTGTTGTTAAGGTGTTTAAGGTGTTAATCTTATGCTTAGGATCATTCATTTCTCATTTAAATTCAAATATGTATGAATATAATTTTTGGTTTTTTATTTATATTTTTGTTAGTTAAATAAAATCTCATTACACTTAGCTACATATTATAGTATTTAAGACACATAAGGCTGTACTTATTAGCATTGTGCTATCATCTCATTAACTATTCAAATAGTATGTAGTATTTGCTGTCCCCTCTCTCCAATCTTTGGGGCAACTTCCTCATTTTGTCTAAGATTGAAATGTACAAATGTGTGTAGTATGTGTTTGTGTTTTGGCACTGAAATTAGTTACTTCATCTTGTACTTAAAAATCTTTTGTCTAATTTCAAGGGAAAAAACCTACATATTTGAATTATCATCATTTATAAACATATACTATATTGTGCAATGGCGCGATCTGTCTCTTTTTTGAAAATATATATAAATATATATATATGTATATACTATATACTTGGCTGACATAATAAAAATAACTAGTTTTGTTTGTGCCCAGTGTGTTGGTGTTTTTGTTGTTCTTCTCGCTGAAATCTCTTCAATAAAACCGATCCGTGCTCTGTATATCCTCCTCGTCCTCCTCAACAATGATCTTATTACGTATGGCATGCGTGACTGCATCGATCTTCGAGTGGGATGACGATGACCAATCGTCGTTTTTGTCCAGTGTAGCTGTTGTTTTTTTTGTATTCGGGATGCCGGCCGAGCCTGTGGCTCTGGTTCTGCTTCTATCGTTGCTTACAAATGAAGTGCTGCGAAAATGTTGTTCCTGTTGTTGGTTGCGTCTGGAAGGAGCAGGAGCTGGAGGTGGAAGGCCAAAGGAATGGGTATGGATGCGACTATTGTACGAGTGTGGTTGGTGGTGTTGGTGTTGTTGGTGTTGTTGGCTCTGGCTCTGTGGATAGGACATTGGCTGATGTCGCAACGGAAAGTGTTCGCTTCGTGGCCTTTGTTGATTGAACGGGGCCTGCGACAGGGAGAACGACGAGGATGACAGCCATTGTCCGCTGTGCCGTTGCCGGCCAAGGAATGAGTGTTCTGAAGGATGTGGTTGGTATGTAGATTGTGAGTGCTGTCTGGTCAGCTGGTGTTGCTGTTGGTGTTGTGATTGTTTAGGTTTCAGTTTAGGTGTTATGTGTATCATGTCAAGATCAAAACTATTGTCACGTGCTTGCATCAAACCTGGCGCTTTCGAATCGATCTGATCCCACCCCTATATCCACGATTCCTACATGGCATTCAGCATTCTCCTACTACTTCCACCACCTCTGTGCGGACTGTATTCATCGCGATCGCGATCCACAACAGCAGCCGCCCGCGACACATCCAAACGTGGATCATCAATCCGCGTCGATGGTCCCGGACCATAGCGCGTCCTCGAACTGGAGCCCAACAAACGATCATCCCGCTCAAAATCCGTGTCCGAGTCGAGCAGTCGGTCACCGCGCGACAAATGGCCATGGTGGGAGGCGCCACTGGGGCCGCTACGCATTGCTGGATACTCAAAATTTCGCTCGTCCAGCATCTCATCGCTATTGAGATCGTAGTGCATGAGATCACGATCACGGGCGTGCATTCGCTCTCTCTCCTGTCGCTCATAACGTTCCCGTTCACGTTCACGCTCATAGGCCGCTGCATGGGCTGGGCCACCTGCGCCGCTGCCACCGCTGCGCTCCTGATGACGTCCAGAGGCTGGCCGACGGCTGTGATGGTAAGAGGCACCGCCTGCAATACGTTTAACACACAAAGACGTATTAGTTGAGGATATTCTAAGGAGTTACGTGCTGTTTAACGTAAAACAAACTAAACTCCAAAAACAAAATATCAAACCAAAAGCAAAAGCATTCGAACGCATCAAATTGGCAGCAGGTATACAATCCTTAAAGCCAGTTGACATAAAACTTAACAGTCGTTTTATTTTTTTTTTATACTATTAGTAACACGGGAGTGCAGATATTTTGCGTGGTTTTGATTTTTTCTAGCTATTCGTAGGGCTCCCATAATGGTTAGTACTAAGAATTGTATTTGGGGAAATATTAGGGGAATTAGGTTATTGTTAACGCAAAAACCAAGAAAACAAAGCTCAGAAAATTTGTAAATTAATATATAGAAACTAGACTTAATAAGAAAACGATTTCAATACATATAAATTGATATGCCTCATAAATAATAAATAAATTCATAGTTTTTTATACAATCTTCTTTTTGTCTTTTGCAAGTTTAAGAAGCAAATAATGCTTTTAAAATTGTATTAGTGACAAATGCTAAGAGTTCCTACTTTCTATGATCTTTAAGTAAGTAAACGCTCAATAACAGGAAGAAAGAAACCATGTGAATAAAAATTGGGAAAAATAAAATAATTGCATACAGTGTGGGTAATCAAAAATGAACAAACTAGGCAGGGCAAAACAGAAAAAGAGCCAAAATCAACGTCTTTTTTTTGAGAAATTACATACTCACTAAGCTAGCATATACATATGTATGTGTGTGTTTTTGTGTGTGTCTAAATAACGATTACAAATTGAATGATTTAAAAGTTGTCTGCTAACTTGGAAGCATTTAATTTAAACAAACGCAAGATATTTGACTATTAAACTAAACTGAGTTGTTTTGGTCGAGTAGGTAGGTCGAGTAGTACACTAGAGGGCACGAGGACACACGACGCCAGCGGTAACTAGAAACGAGTACAAAACAATTGGCAATGTGCACATTTAGACAATAAATATGTTTGTTTGTACGATATCCTATCAAATGGGTCTATATGAATATGTTTTAAAGCACAAAATGAGTTAGGTTAGTTGTTGTTAATAGAACTCAAGCAAGAAAATATTATTTAACTTTTTGTACAGCAAAAAGCTGAAAATTTCCATAGGTTCATTGTGCACCTCATTCGATTTATAGACAACTTGCATTTGTAGTAGATCATCGAGGTTGTAGTCTTTTTTTTCGTTTTTGTTTTTTGTCTTTCTCAGAAACCTATATTTTGGACGATTTGGACGATTTGGACGTTTTGGGTATACATAATCTGTCTTTTGTTTATTGCTATTTTCTTTGTGTTGATCTTGGTAATTGGATATTTGAGTTATAGCATTGTTGTAAAGGAACCGGGTATGTCTCGTGCTGTGAATGCTGTGAAGTGTTTGGCATAAAAGAAAAATAATAAATAAACAAACAAAAAAAGTTTAAGTACTTAAACTAAATAAAATAGCTTTGGCTAGGGAAACCCGAAACAATGAATAGATTGGGACAAATTAAAAAACATAATAATTATGGCATGTATACATCAAATGTTTCTCGACTTGATGATTTTAAAGAGTGACTAAAATGGTTTTTGTAAGCTCACTTTATGACTGAAGGTTTATTTAAGAAGATCCGTTGTTTATTTAGTATTATGTCAAAGCAAAATGATTTATTTATTTGTACATATAAACTATACGAAGAAGCTATGAAATATTAGGAAACTAAATTTGAAACTGTAAAATCAAAAGAAAGATACGTTCGTATTTTACTGTGAAAAAAGCTGACCTAGGGTTATGTGAAAATATATATTTTTGGTATAAAGTGATACATTTAAAGCTCTATATATTTTATAATATTCAACATGAATTATTTGAGTCTAACAACTGGGGGTTATAGTACTATGATTATGACTTTAAGCTAACTAATATTTGACAGTAGTTATAAAAATATTGCTTTTAGAAATTATGCGGATATACATAATTGAAAAAATTAAAAGTAACGAGTTGAATTTACCTTGGTCCCAATCGAACTCTCTATCCCAATCCCTTTCTCGCTCTCTTTCCCATTCGCGTGCTCTCTCGCGCTCCCACTCCAAATCTCTTTCTCTGTCTTTCGAACTGCGATCTCTGTTGAACTCTCTATCCCAGTAGTCGCGCTCATTCTCGCGCTCTCTTTCCCTACTGTCACGCTCCCGTTCTCGCTCCCGACTACCCTCGCGCTCCACACTCGCCATTCTTGGCTCGTGTGACTCGTCAAACTCCTCGCCATCGACTGCACGCGAATGCGGAGAGAGAGCAAGAAGTAGCATCGATTGGTATTTTGGTATTTTTTTTTTTTTTTTTTTTTTTGTTCGTTTGTTTTGGTACAGTCATGGGAATTTGAATTTGAGAAAGACAAATTTTTTAGAATTGTATTTGTACGAAAGTTTAAGTATTTAAATGTGAATATATATGTATATAAATTGTGAAAATTCGTGTTTATTTATTGCATTATTGTGTGAGGCATGTAATATGTAATGTATGTATGTAATTTACTAACGAACATAAATGCATAACTAGTTTTTTTCACTGATCAGATCTGATGTGTAATGGGGGGCTCTTTTTAATTACTTTTCGATTGTATTTACTTTTATTTTTTTGTATTGCCAAACGATTTGTGGATGAAAGAGAAAGAGAGGGTGGACAAATTGAATTCGATATTTGAATCTTGAGTAAATTTCACGACTTTCAGGCGATACGAAGGGGTTTTGGAGAGGATTACGATACGCTCTGGGTATGAAGATGACAAATGCGCTCATTGAAATGAACACAGACGCACACATATATATTACACGAACACTCTCAACATTACCTGGTGGTGTTGGACCCAAGCGCGTCGGATCTGCCGTTGGTGACGCAGACACCTCCTGAGACGGTATCGGCCTGGCAATGGCCGGTACCGTACCCGTGCGAATATCTGGATGCGTTGCCTTCCAGTACGTCTAAAATTTGAATGATTTAGTTTTTAGGTCATGGAGGACGATTATCATTTAGTCTAACCTCTAGGTATTCGGCGATATGCTCGCAGGCATCTTCCAATTGGTTCTCATCTAAAATAACATCGAACATTTCGGGTGGGCATTGGGCTAATTTTTCAGCGGCAACCATTTGTACGGATAAGTTTTTAGCTTGCGATTTGCCACGTGATTTGATTAAACGCTGTAAAACCTACAAGAGATATGAAATCGAATATTAAGAGATATTTTGTATAAAGTTTAACGATTGTGAGAATCACTTACCTTACTACTACTAATCTTTAAGTAAACTATTGTTGGCGCTAATGAAGTTTTTGCTAATTGTGACGGATGATTGATTGTATCACAATCGAGTACGACCAGCTGCAATGAACGCGCCAGCTCAAAAATGCGCTCAATCTCCTCCTGCACCTTGCCCAAACAATCAGAACGACTGCTCGAACGCTCCATAATCGCACGTTTCGATGGATTGTTCATGATCGAACGTTTCGCTAGCGATATATCGGCCATGACGCGCGTTATAATGATGCGTCCTTCGAAGCGATGCTTGAGAAAATCAAAGAGAGCCTTTTGCATCATATCGGTTACCTCGTAACCCTTAAGGCTTGGACCCACTAAAACAACGGGACGCATCGATGGTACCACATCGTATGGGCTGGCTGTTTCCTGTTTCTTGAAAAATGGCTTGCGCTTCTCTTTGTTGGGTGGTGTGGCCAATGGTGTCTTGCCATGTCGTCCTGGTCCCATGGAATCTGATTCGTCACCTGATTCGTTAGTATCATTGCGAATAGGCACACACAGAGAGAAGAAGAATAATAATGGCAAAGGATGAGCGAGTTTATGATTATGATTTCTACGAGCGACGCGATCGAGCGCTACAAAGTTGCCAAACAAGCCAATTTCATAAGTTTATCTTCTTTCTTTCTTTTTTTTTACAACTAAAGAGTTTTGTTCAATTAAAATGTTTTTTTTTTTACAAAAATATACACTTGTATTTTGTAAGATTACAAAGTTTCGTCTTCGGTGTTATTGTTAGTTGGTTTGTGTCTTTGCTATAAAAGTATTCTTTTTTGACTGTTGCTGTGCGTTAGAGTTTGCAGCTGTGTGTGTGCGTGCTTGGAAAAAGTGAATTTAATATTTATTAATTTTTGCAACTGTACCACGCGATATGAAATGCAGTTGAAATGGCCAAATCGAGGATGAAATTCTATCTAGAACGAGCAACTAACTTATATCTAAAGGGTATATGAATTGTGTGTCTGAAAATGTAAAACCCATTTAGAGATTGAAAAATAAATTAAGTTTTGATTTTAATAAATATTAATTCTCTCTAGATGGGTATTCTTAACGAATAAGCTAACGAATTCTTTTGCGAGCAAATTGAAAATGAGTTTTTCTGAGTACCAAATGAAATACATACGATGTCTTTATGGTTGGACAAACCTTGTTTTTTCTTGCGCGGTGTTGTACTATAGGGGTCTTTGGAACACGTTATATATCACACAGTTGGTACATATACACATATATATATATTTATTTTTTTTTATTGTTGTTGTTGTTGTTGTTAGTATGTGATTGTAGTTGTTGTTATTGTTTGCATAGTTTAAAGTGTAACGAGTGTATTAGGTAAAAGAGAGTTGAGTGCAGTTAATAGGGTATTTTCTCTTGATTTAAATATGCTATCATTAAAAGGAGAGAAGTTCTGGCAAATGATTAAGAACGTGCTTATTAAATGTATCTATATATATAGTTTAATAAAGCGAACTTATGTGTGAAAGTTATGCATTTTGGACCAATTTTATCGAGTGGTTTTTCATGCAGATATTATTAAGTTATATTGTAGATAAGTGGGACCAATTTCCTGATTGCTGTTTTCAATATGTTGGATGTAGCATGAGATATAATTAAAGAACAAAAAAATTTACGAAAATTACGGTTTCAATTTTGTTAACCCAGTGTTTGTATTTTTGTTTTTCGCCAGTTTTGAGATTGTTCTAAATGAAAATTGTCAACAACGCGTTGAGTCGGACGACCTTACAGAGGTTTTCTTTTTAATATTTAAATCCTTTGCCAATCTGATTTGGTGATTAAGTACCCTTTGTTTGTTGTACTGAGTTTAGAACAGACGCACTCACGTTTTTATAGTAGAATTAGTAGTTGTTGTAGTAGTTATCAATTGTATAGAAATCGTTAATAAAATTATATAAAATATGGTAGCTCGTTAACGGTTACGAGACGGTCGTTAATACCAAAACGACGATGAAGACGTCGCCAATCGTAAATTATATATTAATATATATAGATATATAAGTAGACGACATAAATATTACAAAATAAAGCATTAAAAAATGTTACAAAATTTATAAATAGATAGAGAGAGAAAGATTCGTACATAACAGAAAAGATTTTTGGTTAGAAATCAAATTTAAGTATTGTACGATATACAAAATAAAACCTCGCCCAGAAAAAAAACTAAATCAGGAGAATGAAATGTGTGTCATACCAGGTGTGGGGGGTGTGCTACCTCGTGATGGCTCCGCACCTGCTTGTCCCGCACCTAGATTGCCGCTGGAGGAGCCCTTTGTGCCATACAGTCTTGAGGGTCTAGTTTGATTCTGCAGCAAAAACAGAGTGGGGAACATTAACAACTGACTTTTTGATTGTTTTGTGAAAATATTTAAGAAACATGCCTGCATGCGAATGTTGTCTAGCTTAGCGGGGCTGGGTATGAAGCCCACATCACATCCTTCCTTAACCAGTCTGCCGATCCACCAGTTATTGTCGTACTTCTCCTTGATGTGCAGAAACTCCCGCATATCAAATGAAACCGCACCACCCTGTACGGGCGAATCGTCATCGATGGCGCCATCGTATGATACGTTGGTTCGCACAGCGAACGCTACTGGTTTGCTCTATACAAAAATATATAAAATTTCAAGTTATTTTAATGACCAAATGCAAAGTTGTATGTATGTATGTTCTTACCCTCGCTTTATCCAACTGGCTTAAGGCCTGACGTTCCTTTTCTCGCCGAAGCGATTCCTTTTCCTCGTCTAGCGACAGATCGGATGACGGTTGTGAGTAGTTCGAGTCGGCAGAACCCTAAAATAAATTAATCAAAATCACAAAAATTCCAATTATTCAAGGCAAATGTTTATGTTTTATCTCAATGCATTGTGTTCTCTATGAGTAATTAAAGACTTTGGCTGCTTGCCAGTGTATCAGGGTCAATGTAAAGTACACAAAATATTTGCTGCTCAGTGTCTGAATAATTTAATAAGCTTGCCAATATAAAAAGAAACATGTAATTTCTAAGTAATTAAGTATTTAAGTATGTATTATCAGATATTTTCTATCAATATTTAAAAAGGCATTATAAGTATTATTAGTTTGCACCTGAGTGAATAGCTTATTGTATCCGCTTTGATATGTTGTATATCCAAGGCCAAATCGAGATTCTCGATGTTGGCCGCCCTGAATTGAGGGAGCATCTGTGGATGATGCACGCTGCACCATGGGCCTGTCAGCCCGATAATCTTCTTCGAATGAAGATATTTTGATAATTGTTACCGACACGACGACACAACGACACAACAACACCAACAATATCAATCAAAATGCAGCACAGCTGATTACAAGCGTAACGAACGATTACGGTAAAGTTAGTAAACACGTTTATGAAGAGTTAAAGACGTTAGGAAAACAATAAACACAATTGCCGCGTACGCTCTCTCACACTGGTTGCACTCACTGCTGCAATTCACAATTTTCAATTCACATTAGGCAATTGGCATTGGCATTTTCAACAGTCCTCGAAACAAACAAACGGGAGAGTTTGAGCGAAAAAAAAAAAATGAGAGTGAGAGAGAGATAACGAACTCTGGAAGCCAGAGGCACAGGCACAAGTTAATGTTAACGGTGAATGGTAAATGGCAAATGGTAAATGTAACTGGAAAGGCACACACGCTGTTTAGACTTCCGCCGCTGACTTCTTGCCCTTCGCCATACGCTGTTAATCAAAACGGTGGGAGGCGAATCTCGAGAATCTGTTTTATTTTTTTTTTGTCTTTTCGCAATGCGTTTTTGCGCCGTATTGCTGCCGTATCGAAAGCGTATTGACGCCTCCCAATTTTCTTTGTTATGAGTTAAAAATAGGTATTTAGCATGCCAAAGTTGACCCGCAGCGAGCTAATATTCTTCTCATTACAATTTTTTGGTATATGCACACAAATTACTGGAAAATCCCAAAGGCTGTAGATTGCTTTTGGGAGAGTGTGATTGTTGAGAGAAAATTCTTCTTTATTTTGGCTGATTTTTAGCTTGCGTGGCTGTTTTAGTTTTTTTCCTTTTTTAAACCAAATCACTTTTATTTGTGGCAGTTATCCTTCTGGTTGGTTTTGTGCTACGATTTTATCTAATTCTATTTCATTCTTTTCAGCTTGCATTTGTTTGATTCATATTTAGATTTATGTACATATGTAGATACCGTCGCTCTCATTTGCCACGACAATATCGCATTCGCATTCAACATTTAACATTCACTCGAACTCGATTCCGCACACAAACTGAATCGTTGCTGTATTTGGAATATACAAAAATTTTTGTTCTTGATTGCGCTTCGGTTCGGGAAAACTTGTGTAGAGTTTCCCTCACTTCCAGTGCGTAAATATTGTTGGGAGTGCGCTGCCCCACTCTCCGCGCTCTAACACTATAGGCATGTGAAAACGATTACAAAGATTCAATGAGCACGGGTACGACTACGTACTACGTGCTTTCAATTCGAATACAACTGCAGGAGGCATCAGCACACACTTTGCCATATTGAAATGTAAACAAAATTCGTACTCTTATTAAGGTCCATTGGAAATTCAAGTGCAATGGCAACACTTTTGCTTCAGTGTGAAAGGGAAGTTTCCTTACATATGAACATATTTATGTATAAATTCTTATGGACTTTCATGTAAATAGCATAGAGCTTCATGAGTTCTCTTGCTGTGTGAAAAATCAATATCAGTCTAAATTAAGACAAAAGGGTCGTCCACCTGTTGGCCAAGCCACGCTTATTGTGCATATACACATATACATACAAACAAAAATTTATGTGTGTGAGGTAAACACATTTAGGGTGACAAAATTAGAGCTGAGTGAAGAAAATATCGAAAACATATAAGACTTACAAGTTCTAAGCTTTTTTAAACAATAATTTTTTTACATGACTCAAATTCAAATTCTGTTATTTTTACAGATATGTATATAGAATTTAATAAAATGCTACCAAATGCAATTTGCTATTTTAAATGTTACGTATACTAACGAATATTAAACTTTGTGCATTTAATATTAATAAATAAACATTAAATCGTTTTACAGAGCACCTGCCTATTAACATTTCAATCTTTATCTTCCTACTTATCCCACCAACAGCTTGTTGGGGAATTTTGTACCACCTGATCAGCAAATGCCAGCACAATGTGCAATACAACGTAAACATTATGTTGTCCATCACCACAAGCAATTCATGAGAGAAGTTACATTTCCAGATGAGCAACTACATACTGAGAGGGACGCGAAAAAAAGAGGGAAAAGAGAAGGCGAGTCAATTGTAAAAAATTCTCCACTTTTGGTCTGCGCAGGCGTCATTTTTTAATGTTATATGCGGAGAGTGCGCTCTCTCACTAATGCTTCTTCTTGCTCCTTCGTCCCATTGTTTTGTGGTGTGTAAGCCAATGCCAAAGAGAAACGCGAATGTCATTTGCTATTGCGTTCACCCACCCACCCACTCCGTGATTGTGACCCATTCTCTTGTCAAAGTATTTGTGGCAAATTATTGTTTACCTTTTCCACTAATTCCTAATGCACAATGTTCCAGTACAAGCACCACTGAACTTGCTGCCGTCCCTTTCCGCACCACAACAATGGCCCCCCACCCAGCGGCGCTCTACTAACCTTAAGCTGCGAGAATTGCAATCGACAACAATTTTAAAATTGATTTACCTCTTGCCCTTCTCCCACTTATTCCCTCTTTCCCACTGTCTGTTGGCACACTTATTGTCAGCGTTTTTTCCAATGAAGTCATTCAACTCATTACTTTTATGTATGTGTGTGTGTGTGTTTGTGAAGTTACAGGAGCAGCTGATTTAAAGTTGGTACTGTCTGGCAACTGGTTAATAACATTTGATCAATATAATTAAACTAAATATTATAGAATTTTTTAGTGAATGGAAAACCAGAAAGAAGCTGTTCAATCTGCACAGTCGTATAAAATAGGTCAGCATTTTCTGTGCTATTTCTTTTTTTTTAAATAAGCATAAGCAAAAAAAAACATAAATAATTAACAGGTATTTAACAAGGCCTAGCAATTTACTGCAAAAGAGCACACAAGAAATCTTAAGAGATGGGAGAGAACGCTCCAAGATCAGTGAGAGCGCAAGTGTATAAAAATAAACGAACCGGGCCGAACGCGGGCGGCGTTCAGGGTGCTCAGATATGTATGTTTGTGTGTCGAATCTGGGGTTCGTACTTTCCACTAACTTACCCGACGATTTTTGTTGTTATTCCTAAAGGGTTTGTATTGCTTCGCCTTATGCTTGGCGCCCAGATGTAGTTTCTTCATTTTGGATTTGTGTTTTTTTTAAGATTAGGTGTGAAAGGATGGATAATTGGCAGAAGCCAACAGCTGATTAATCACATACAAATTATGCAATCATTAGCGGCCAAAGACACGCGAAGAAAAAATAGCACACAAACATCGATATATTAAATCAAACATAAACAAACACTTTGGCAAAATAGCCAGGCACTACGTTAATGGCCATCATTAAATTGAAAAGCAAACAAACTAATCAATGAACAGCGCCATTTTAAGTTCACCGAACTAGGTCAAAACGGGACACATTGGCAGTTACTTTAGATTGGAATGTATGTTTTACGTTCGGATCACTTCCACTCAGCTGACCGATTTCTAATAAACTTGTATAGATCGTGCGACAAACGAACTGCGATCGACCACAAACGCAAAGACAACAATTCCGACTGTATGATGATGTAGAGATGTTAAGACGTTGAGATGTCGAGATGCCGAGAGTTGGAGGCGACAATATTTTTTTGGCAGCCGACGCATTGCAAAGGGGGGCGCAAGACAAGGAAAGAAGATTCGAAAGATCAGCAAGCTATTAAGCACAAATCAGCTTATTAACTAGAAAGGGATTATATACTTTTTTTTATATGTATTACTATTTATCTTGTGTCATCATCCTACCTAAGTATAATTACATTATATACTACAATATATAAATGGGATTATGATAATATAACAAATGTTGGATTATAGAAGATGATATATTCCATATTAGTATTGGTACTCATAGCCCAATCTTCTTAGATAATCCGCAAAGTAGGCATATTTGGGTATATGCTCCGTATAAGCGCCAGCAGAACCAGTTGAACCGCATGCAGCGGGAGCAGTTGAAGCTGGAGCACTGCAAGGCACCGGCACCAAATTTGGTTGACAACTAAACAAATAGTTTTTGGGACACGGTGGCGATGGAACGCCAGCAGCTCCTCCATAGCTCGAACATGTGCCGGAGACATATACGGCGTACATGATGATGAGGAAAATATGAATGAACTTCATGGTTCAGCTTCAAAAAAGAACACTGACAATCCACAACAAAAGCTGCCCGCGTTTTATACCCAAATGGTTGAAGAAGTGTAAATTGCAAGCTGGCATTTTATTTGAAAATATTGCAAAATTGCTTTATTTTTAAACGGTTTAATTTAGCTTAACCTGTTTATTTATTTATTTTTTGGTCAAATTTAGTTCAGATATGCAAATTATATAATTACACTGCACTTTTCTTAGTAGGTGTGGGAAAAGTTAAAGCTGTTATTAAAGGTCTTGCACATTTTTTCTTTTCATTTGAAACGTTAACGATTATTAATTATTAGGAGTTGAGTTCGGTGGCAACGAAAGGGCAAACTTTTTACGACTTTCGCTATTTTGTGCAGCATACTTTTAGGCTGCAGCGAAATGTATTTTGAGCATCAGCTTTCATCAGTTGGTTGGGATATCGACTAATTCTTATTTATTTCAATACTATAAAGAGATTATTTTGTTTTGTGTTTACATTAGACTTTAGTCAGCTTATAAAGCTTAAACATTATCCTTTGCACATTATCCTTTCAATTTATCGTTTTCAAACAAATATGTAAATATGTACATATGTATATCATTTTCGTAGAATGCAAATCTATTAAAAAGCGACTCACATTTGTCAGTCATAATTGACAATCGATTTGAATAATTTGATGAGAGAAAAATTTGCAGTTTATAAAGATATTGATACTTTAATTGGTTGCCCAATGCTAATGCATAAAGCAATTTATCGTAAATTTGATCTGGCTACCAAAAAATAATAATAATAAATAAAACAAGGAATCCAAATTTTTGATCTACATAAACATAAAAGTGCCTGAAGCCAGTCAGTTGTCAGGTAAGAGTCAAAGAAAAAAGACAGCGGCTAAAATTCTAATTTCGGTCGATGCATCGATGGGGATTTGGGGCTAACAAAAGACCCGCAATTATCCACATGCAGATCCCAGTGGCAAGCGGCATGCGGTTTCGAGACTTCAATTTTTGAATATAATCATAGGTTTCAATACACTTGTGTGTGCGTGCGTGTTGGCCTTGGCAGTAGGGCACAGGCACAGGTAGCAGTCGCAGGCAGTTGAGTAGCCGTTTTGATTGCCTGTCGACTGCTAACGGTAAATAAAAGGTTAAAATAAGCCTAAAAAATATTGAACGCAAGTTTAATACTTTATTGTAATTGAGATTGTTTGTGTTTTATATTCGGATAGTTTGGGAAAATTAAGGCATTGTAGGAAAATGTTAAATTTAAAGTCTTTCTTGGTGCTTTGAACAAAGGCCACTGACTTGAGTTTCTTCCCATTTTTGGGCTCCAACTTAGTTAGCACCTGCCCAAGTTTAAGCTAAGCTTAGAGGCATCGCTGCAACAGCTGCTGAAGTTAGTTGCAACAAAAAATAAGGAAGCCAAGTTTCAACAAACTTTGGAGCACACAATTCTTTTAGAGACAGAAGTTTTCTAATTAAATTGGTTAAATCAAAGTATATTTATTTCATTTTTAAGCGCTTCTGGACTAACTCTAGAATTTGAAAAAGGTTTTTCAAGCTCTTATAATATTTTTTTTGCATGTCGTAAACGATACAGAAATTTCTTGCTGATCAACATCACCGTTTTTGCATATCGTCAACGATACAGAAATTTCTAGCTAGCATAACCGTTTTTGTATATCGTATACTATACAGAAATTTCTAGCCGAGCAACATCACCGTTTTTGCATATCGTCAACGATACAGAAATTTCTAGCCGCGCAACATCACCGTTTTTGCATATCGTCAACGATACAGAAATTTCTAGCCGCGCAACATCACCGTTTTTGCATATCGTATACGATACAAAAATTTCTAGCCGAGCAACATCACCGGTTTTGCATATCGTCAACGATACAGAAATTTCTAGCTAGCATAACCGTTTTTGTATATCGTATACGATACACAAAATTTCTAGCCGAGCAGCATCACCGTTTTTGCATATCGTATAATATAACAATTGTTTTTATCGCTTCTTAATTGACAGCGTTGCCACTAGATGTTAATTTAAAACATTGTTTCTGCAACAACAACAGCAAGCAGCAGCAACTGCAACACCAGCCGGCCCCGGCCAATTAAATGTGAAACATTTTTTGGAGGTTTTTGGCTGGTTTCTGGCCGCAGGATGGTTGATGAAATGCCAGGCGACTGTTTTAAATTAAATTTAATTAGTTTATTGTCTGAGGCAACACCTTTCCGCTGGCGCAAGGAATGAATGAGGCGTGCGGCTAACAAGCAACAAACTGGAAACCAAGCGTTAAGGACTTGTTGTCGTGTGCCAAATGTGGCAGCTGCAAACAGCAACAGCAACGGCAGCCGAACGCCTACATTGTGCCACAGGAAACGGGCACAGGATCCAAAAAAGTTGGGACGTTTGAGACGGCGTCGACTTGCACTTAATTCTGCTCCCATTCTTTATAAATAAGCTGTGGTGTTGTGCATACCGTTATAAGTTGCCCCATTTGGTGTCATTTGGACATATTCTTGGCGTTATTTGATTTTTACTTGTAGATAAAGGGCATATGGAACAGTTTTTTATGTTGGAATTAGTTCAATAAAATATTAAAAATACATAATTTTGATTAGTATCTAGCAACTTTAAAAAAAAAATACTCTCTTTGGTAAAAAAAACTTAAAAAATTTTGAATAATTAAGGTAAATTTTTTTTAAGTCGCGAACTGTTATTAATTTAAGTTTTCTTTTCTGCAAGTTATATAAAAAGTTTTGATTTGATTTATTTTAAACGTTCTGTCCAGATTTTTTCAAAATTGTTAAACTCAGTAAAAGAGTTTCATACTTAAATCTAGAGAACAAATTTCATACTTCTTATTCTTAAAAAAAAAAACCTGTATGTAAAAAAAGTGGCGTACCTGTTGGTTCCGCAATTCTCTGGGTGGTACAAAACTGCCGCTGAAGTTGCTCAGTTGTACTCGTATTATCTACTATATAGTTTTATTTAAAGTGGATCTCTTCTATGTGCTCATAATTTTATTTATTTGATTTTTTTTTTTTTTTGTATATGTACAAAGACTGTGCGCTCTTTCGCTGTGTATTCAGCTTAAGTTTGGGTATTATTGGGATCTGCACTCATCTGAAAAGGCAACAAAGAACAAACAAAAGGAAACAATCGATATTATTGCTAGGAAAATCTCTATATGACATATAAATATATACAAGGACTACAAGACGAAAAATGTAGACAATTAATGAAAAAATACATCAAACAGGCAAAGATACAGACACTATATATATGTATGTGTATGTGTGTGTGTTTAAAGTGTACATTTTTGTGTTTGGGGTTTTTGCAATGAGAATTTCAAAGTCAAGGTCAGTGCAAAACATTTGGCTTCCTTTTTTTTTATTATTATACTTTTTTTTGTATTTCTTTTGGCAGCTTTCTGGTTTCCCTTTTAAAGTTTGATTCGTCGTCTGCTACCGCAACGAAGCCTGCACGTGCTTTAGTATCTGTATCTGTATCTGCATCTGTAGTTGTGCCTGTAGCTGTGCCCGTGTCTGTATCTGTATCTGCAGCTGTGTCTGTTGCGAGTATCTAACAGCTAAGCATGCGCAGAGTTCTTGTTGTTGTGTCTGGTGTCTGGTGTTCACTTGATCAAGCCACAAGTACTGCCCTCGAGGGCTTGTTCGATGGCCACGAATGCCATGTGGCATGTTGTGCGTCCGCCACAACAAGGAATTCCAATTTCGCCCAAAAGTTTAAACCTGCTTCAAACACACACAAAAAAGTAACTCGACTTGTTTTTATTTTGGTAGCATTTTTGTCAGACGTCCGGCAGACAATGTTGCATGCCACACTCATTAGATGCAGTTGCATATGGGTAACAGTTACATTTGTGTTGTAATTATCTGAGGCTTTTTATATACTTTAAGCCATCAGTTCATTGGCCTAAACGAACACCTTAACAATCTTACTCACACAATCAAATATTTCTTATTAACAGGATGACGTGTCGAAAATATTCGATTCCTCTTTTACAAATGTCCAGCAACAGGTTTAAATGAATTACCAACAAGGTGTGGCATTTCAGCATTTAATTGATGCACTTTTAAGAATCAACATAATAAATATTTAACATTTTTGCTAAACTACTTTCAATTAAAACGTATTAAATATTAAATCAAAGTATTCTGTAAAGGTGTATTAAGTGAATCCTTTTGAGTTAAGCTTGACTTGATTAAGATTAAATTATTATTTCCTATGATTATTATTTTTCAACTAAACTAACTAATATATTACCTAACCTGTTTGACACAATATTTAAGAAACCCAGGTAAAAATTAAATAAAACATATTTGTTTTAATATCTTATTTAATTTTTTTCCGTAACGTATTAAAAATTTGTAAAACTTGCATGAAAACGGTTGATTTTGTTTTGTGTTCCCTCTTTTTTATTTTGGCCAAAACATTTCGGTTTGGCCGCATTCTGCATTTTAATTTCAAATCGCTTCATATTTTATAATTGCACATTTCTGACCATAACGTAATGGAATTTAATTAATAACTGATCGCCGCCGAAGCGCAGAAGTAACAATATATTTTATGTTTCTCTTTCTTGTTTTTGGGGATTTTACTCAGTTACTCGTTGTGAATTTCAATGAAGTTTCTTAGAACTTTAGAATAAAACTTTAATGATAATTACAGGCAAAAGTAAGCTGACGAAAATATGTTTATAGTACGAATATTGCGGGTACATACTATAAACCTGAAACGGAGATAAAGAGTGCAAAATAAAAAGGCCTCAGGCATCGGACCAAGCCACAAAACAAAAACAAAAACAACAAAACTAAACTGAGTCAGAGTTAAAGTCAGAGTCAGAGTCGAGTCGGAGTTGAAGTTGAAGTTGGAGCAAGACGATCGCGGTTAAAGCCAAGTGCAGCGCAAATGGATGGATGGTTGGCTGGATGGTGGGCTGGGTGATGGGGCAATGGAGGAGAGTTGGCGTTGGAGAGGCTTTTGCACTTATTAATGCTTAATAAATGGCATTTCATTTCTTATTATTGTCGGGGCCTGGGCGCGACGTGGATGTGTCCGAGGATTTTTTATTGCAGTCTCAGTTGTATTCTCATTGTTGTTGTTGTTGTTGTTGTTGTTGCTGTTCTTAATGCGAGTCAATATATTGGTCATGACTAAGGATGCACACACACATACACATACAGAGAGTCCGTCAGTCAGTCAATGTATGCTAAAGTAATTATTTCATTTGAGCCAACAATGAGGCTGCAAAAGTTTGTTCAGCGCTTTGAGCGACTGCTGCTGAGATGGACGTGAAAATTAAAGAAGCTGGCAGCAGAAGGACGCTGGCCGTATTGCCCCGCTCTACTGCGTTATGCTTCATGTTTCATGTTTCATGCCTCATGCCTCATGCCGCATGCCTCACATGATAACCATTTTCAGTGCTTTTAACGACTCAACTTTGGCGTTGCCTGCCCATTTTGTTTTTTTTTTTTTTGTTTCTTTTAAGTACTTAGGAATGTAAATGAAGCGGGTGTCTGTCGCGGCCACACTGCGCTACGGCTGCTTAATGTTGAATTCGAGGTCTTTTGGGTCAATGCACTTTGCAAACAAACTTGCTCGCAATTTCTATGTTGCAGTACAAAAAGTTAAAAACTTCCTGTGCACGTACACACACACACAAGCCCACACCAAAAATCATAAGTGAATTTCGAAAATTGTGAACATTTTGTTTAGTGTTTGCATTTTGAACTTGTTTTCTTTACCGCCAACTAAATGATGAGCTATCGAACGCAATCGATAGCCAGTCATGCGCATTGCCGCCTCTCTCTTTGCTTTTCTGTTTGTCAAAGAGCTGAGCTGACGTTCATTTGTCTGGTCTTTGCTGTCAGTGAACAGCTTTACTTACATAAGTTGTTGACGTCTTAGTTCTCATAAAATATCGCAAATTAAAATTTCAACTTTTATGTGCTAAAATCATTTTACCGCTGCATTAAATAAATATAAAATTTATAACGCACATTTGTGAACTTGTTCACGACTGCGAACAAAAAAGTTTTCGCTCTCTGAGCGCGCTTAAGCAGTGTGACCAAAGAGTGGTAAAAATCTGTGGTAAAAATCGAAGACGCGTTGCGCGCAACAAACTGAATATAAAACAAAATAAAAGTAAGACAAAATCAGTGTTTTGTTTTAATTTAAAATACCTAATTGAACTATCAATTGCAGATGCAAGCACCGGCAAGTTCGAATACAGCACCAGCAACTGGTGCTGCTTCTTCCGAGAACACATCGGCTTTGCGAGCCTGCAGCACAAGCGGCTGCCAAGTTAGCAAATATGTGGAAGTAACGAAGCGCAAGTGCTCCCAGTTTGTGACGGCTCCACGCATTATGGAAAAGCCGCTGGTGGTCAACGGCAAGACATCGATATTTCAAGTGGGCGGCGATATGGCCAAATTGAGTGACATTCCAGCCTTGTCGGCGGCTACCGGCGGCAATGGCGACGGACAGCCCATCTATCGAATTAAGCCTGGAACGCATGCACACATTGTCAATTATGTGTTCATTGATGGTGGCGCCGATGCCTCGGATATGGCCAAGCTTGAGGATCAGAAATCGATAAGCATAATGCTTAACTCGCATCGCGATAGTGCAGTCTCAAAGCTACTAAAGTTAACCTCGTTGCATCGCGGTGGTGGTGGTGGTGGTGCAACACAAACGGCTACTTCTGCCACTGTTGCACATGCTCCAGCTCTAGCTTCAGCTGTGGCGAACAGCGTGAACGTAACTTCTCGACAAATCAATCCAAACTCATCCGTTGCCAGCGTGGAAAGCGCAATGTTTTCCGCAGCTTCAGCTACAACTGCTACTGTTGCGCCTCCAGTTGTAGCATCTGCTCCAGCAGCAGCTTTAGCTTTAGATGGAGAGCAAAACATTGAGAAGCTGCAAGCAGAGCTTCAGGTACTAAAAGACTATATCGCACGTCACGGCGGCGGCTCAAAGCCCTAAATGTCTATAAATCTATAGGTACACACATACATATATCAAAAAAAGTATTTAACAGTGTATAACTGTGATTAGCAAATGCGCTTGAATCTCTCAAAAAACATGATGCCAAAAAAGATTTATTAGACTTAATAAAATGCTTAAAACTGTAGCACAAATTAACTTGCTTAAGTAGTTATATTTTTGGGTGGCTAATTTTTAAATTTATATTTACTTTCGCCATTTTATGAAATCGAAAAAAAAGGGATAAGCTGTTGTGCCGCTTGCACAGATTTTAGCCATTCACACACGCACACACACACACGGACATGTTGTATCTTGAAAGGATCGTAAATGTGGAATTTTATGTGTCATCTGCAATGGCTGTGGCGGCGGCGTCCGCGGCGTTGTCCACCTTTCGAGGCGAAAACTTTGCAATCGAACGTAAATTAATTTTTATGACTTGGTAGGGTGAGGCGATGCAACAACAACAACAACAGCAACAGTTGCCAACAAAAAGGGCATCTCAATTCTTTCAGAAAAAGGACTTAAAGATATGGTTCTGTTTGTAATTATGTATTTGTATACAAAAAAATCTTTAAAATGTACTTGGTTAATGTGAAAATAAAAAAGACTAATTTATTTATATATGTATTAAAGCTAAGTACTTAAAAGGGCTACTAATTAAATAATTCCAGTATGATATGAAAAATATATTTGATATTTAATTTTTGTGAATCAATAAATTTTGATTAGGAGAATATTTCTTATTCTCATGGAATATTTGAATAAAAAAGGCAGATACCTAGTTCAACTTGGCGAATGGCAACTTTCACAGCACTCAGCACTCATAGCAAAGATCAGGATGCGAAATTGAGATTAAGGTCTGGCAATGCTTTAAGTCCAACGCGCACACACACACGTATGATCCTCTGACTGGAATGATCCTCGCGCAGTCGCATAAAAAGTAACGAATGTGCGCAATAATAAAAATCATTAAAATAAAAATGTTTATGAGAGTGCATAAACACACGACGTGTAGAGAGAGAGAGAGAGAGAGATAGAGACAAAAGCCACTCGCAAAGCCGATGCACTTGATGGTCGTTGGATGTGGCGGGATGGTGCGGGTGTGTGTGTGTCAATGAGGCATAAGTATATCTGCACATTTGTTTCGCTCACCCCGCTTGGCACTCAGCAAAAGTCATACACACACACATACTTGAGCATTGGGAATTGGGATGCTAACTCATTTTGGCGGCTTTGGCTGCTGCTTCTGCTGCTGCTGCCAATGCTGCTTGGCCAGCTTCGTACCTGTGACGAGGCATCTTGAGGCAGGCGGCAACGAGGCGGATTGCGAGGCGCAGGCGCTCAGCTCAAAAATAATTTGCAATTTCTGAGAAATACTCGCTGACTTTATGCGCTAACGTCGCGCAGCTTCTCAAGAACCTTTTCGCTTGGCCCCCGTAATGAAAATTAAAATACGAAATACACTCTGGCAAAAGCCAGCCAAAAGGAGCCAATGAGCAGGCGCAGCTAACCCAGACACCCTCTCCGTCTGTCTGCCCCTGACTGGTTTGGATTGCTTGTCGTTATCTTGTCATGTCAAAATGGTCTTACGAAAATGTATCTTTTGTATTCCAAGTGCAAATGAGCAGCACACAGATACAATAACAGCAACAAACACCATATGCCTGCACCTCTTACCCCCTCACCCCCTCCACGCTACCCATCAACGAAGTCACAGTCTGTCCTCACAGTTTTGTTTCCTTTTATTTGTTTGCTCACTCGCAATTTTTATGCCTTTATTGTGTTTACTCTTCGGTTTGCCTTCGTTTCTGCAAATGCTTTTAAGACTTTAAGACTTTTTAGTTTGTAGTTGAGCGTACAAATTTGTATGCCCTCATCCCCCCTTTACACTACCCCGCAAGCTGTACCCCTTTTGCACAGAAGTCCCAAACCAGGAACAGGATTGACCACTCTGTATTCTCTCTCTCTCTCGCTCTCTCGCTCACTCTTACGCTCTTTGCAGCAAGAACCGAGATCTGAGAACTGAGACGGAGGCTGACAATGATGATGACACAACATGAAATGGTAAAACACGATGAAAAATATTAAATACGCGCTACGTCGCGTCGCGTCGCGTCGCTGCCTTTTGACAGCGAACGTAAATTTACTTTTGTACCCGTGCACCATCGTACCGCCCCTCCCTCACCAATACCCCCTCCTAAGCCTTTCACACTCTTTTCGCACAGCCAGCTTGCTGTTTAATTGCACATAAGATCAGAGCACTGGGAATGCGTATGGGATGGAGGATTTCTTGGCAATAAAAAAATAGAGTGTAAGTTAAAGGATGCATAAAACGTTGATCTTTATAGTATGTACACAGATAGCACTTTAACTCCTGTCACTGGTTATGGAGCTCAGTTTGTGTGTGTGTGTGTGTGTGTGAATAGGTATAATGTATTCCAGGAAACTTGCAATGATTCCAATGAGTGTAATGAACATGCATTTATAGCTTCTCAACTCTTAAACTCACAACAAAATTCGAATATCCAAAATTGTGCCACACACAATGTGCAAACAAATATTTTTAATTAAATTTTAAATACACAAACAATTATAAAGTCAAATTAAATCTTGCATATCGCCGCCTTGAAATTGAACTGGAACAAACAGCAATGCAAAAAGAAGCAGCACCATTTGACATGTGAAAAATACATATGTATGTACATACATATATGTTCATATGTATGCATATTTGCTTAGAAGCATTGCCAACACTACACAATCAACACTTTGCCTACTCGCTCTCTCTCTCAGTCTCTTACGCCTCTCTCAAAATGCAACAGTAGATGAAGATCCAAAGTCTGACTCAGGCGTTTCCTGTGGCGCGACCGACAATAAAAAATAAGCAAAAGAAATAAAAAATCAGGGCAAAAATACAAAAAAATAACAACAACAACATCATGTGGTTCGTCCTACCGCATTCTAAGTTCTATTGGCACAAAGACCGACTTTTGCTGCCGCCTCTTCTTCTTCATCAACATCTTGTTCTTGTTCTTCTTCTTCTTTGGTTTGCATGTGAAATCAGTTTGTGAGTAGCTTTCAGTTTCGCGTATCTGTTAGATACGGATACTGATGCAGTTTTGTAGTGGTAGCGAAACTTGTTTTTTATATCTCAACATAGGACAAGACACACACACACACACACACAACCATATCTTCTTCCCTTTTGCTCGAAGTTCCCGTTCTCAAGATTGCTGCCTTGCGAATGTAAGTCTGTGTGTGTGTGTGTGTGTGTGTGAATGTGTGTGGTATTTTGTGTAGCGCCCTCGCGGCATAGTTTGCAATATTCATGTATGTGTACATTCAAGGTCATAAAGCTAAAAGCTTCGCCTCCACTTCTTCAGCAGAATTTCGCTGAGTGTGTGCGGCCATTTCTCAGGGTCTAACGAAGACTTAACGTTGCAGATAACGCGATATACATATATATGTATGTATATGTAATCTGCTGCCAGGTAATCGCCTTCGCTTAACCCAAAACCCATATCCAACTACATAATTACAAGCAAAGGAGGAACCGACGCTAAGATCGGTGACACTGCATCCAATTTAAACATATAAAGTATAATTTTTACGAGTACAAAAAACTGCCGCAACCAAGAGTTGATGTTGTCTCATACCTTGGTGCAACATTTCGCGTTGCAACGTTGGTCGAGAGATGAGATGAGATGAGATGAGTCACAAATGCTGTACCAGTATCCTGAAAGTGAGTCAACCTAATTGCAGACAAGAATTTAGCAATAACTAAACCATGACTAACTAAATAATTCATGCATTTCAAGCAATGTGGCTGAAAACTGAATACTGAGTAAAAACTTAAGCCATGCATCTTCTTTTAGCGCTAAATGTTTGAGTAGTTCTTCAGTTGAAAGCTAAAAGCTACTTACTTTTGAAGTGACCAGCGTCAGTGTTGGCGAGGAACCCTGCAAATAAAATAAGATATGCATTAAAGTATTTTCCTTACGATCCTTAAACATTTTATAGTTGAGAGCATAAAGTTTTACAGATTTAAAGCTTTCTTCCTTTGAAAAGTTACGCACTTTTCAACAAATCTCTAAAAGATCATGACCATAATCATTTTCTAACCTTATTACATAATAAATTTTCAATGTGCCATTTTCTTTTTACATTTAACGTGCCAAAACATGGCAAATTTCTAGATATTTTCTCTAGAAATCAGTAAAAATTCCAATAAACATTCATTTGGTTGACATATGTAGGTACGATTTGTATGTTGGGTAATCTGAGCATCTATTATCCTTAAACACGTGCAATTTGAAAACAATTTCGTTTTTCTTGCCAAAAGAACGTGCATCGAACAAAACGAGTTGGGACAAATTCTAATCCCATTTCCATTCCCAGAAACGAATAAGGTCGCTCAACTTATCTTAAGTGTGAAATCACGTATCGAAATAAAGTGCAATAATTGCGAGCAGTTTCAAGATCAGTTAAGCACCTGCTTTGCAAAGGATACAAATTGAAATCCTTTAAGTTTCCGGGGAAAAAAAACACCATTGCTTTCGTCATTTTATCTATTGTATTTGAATTATCGACAGTGCATTGAACTCTTCTTCGTAGCGACCGAAATTTGTATTTAAATTTTTGTTTTCAGTATTTATTAACTAAAGCGAAAAGAAACAAATACAGAAACAAAGTAACACACAACCACAACTACAGCATTCTTAGCGGCTTTTGTCGACAAAAAGCAATCAAATACTAATACTTAATATTATGCAGGGAACATGTCTCCAAAAAAGCCATCATAAAGTCAGCTTCTTCTACCATCTTTTCTATCGTTTTTTTCTTCTTTTTTTTGGTCACTCTCTGTGGACGATTAACATAACATGAACTGGAATCTACAAAATGGGAATGACCGAAACATTGGGCAAAAGGGACGGGGAAAGCGGCAAACGGAGGATGAGGTCGATTGGAGCATTAACTAAAAATAAGGGGGCAACAAGCAACTATAGCCAAAGCTTCGACATTTCGAGACTAGCGAAAAGTCATTATTTATCCCACGTGTTGTTCTTTGGGAACGTTTCGATAAAATTAAAATACTAGTGACATTAAATATTGTTAAAGTGAGAAAAAACAAATAAAGACGGAATGATTGGTAAATAGTAGATAGTTTTGCAGATTTTGTATCTTTTGTTCTAAATTCTTGAAAAAAAAAAATGTAAAGAATGGTATTCTTATGTGCTTAGGGTATAGCTTTAACGGTTCATTCGCAAAACAACACTTATACTTTAAAGTTTAAACAAATTGTTAGCTAATAGATTAATGTTGTGTTGATTTTGAAAGAATTTAACTGATGGTTGGAACGACCCCAATTTATTTAGAATCAATACAACAAATTCTTAACCGGCTTAAAAGATGACTATTAAAGTTCACAATAAATGTAAATGACCTTTTGCTGGATTTAATGACCTTTATCTAAATATTTTAGCAAAATAAATATTTTATTGAAGATAGTTTCTGATTTATAAGTTAATTTATATAGCAACAATAACCAAACATTTTTAATGACTTTTCGAAGTCAAGTTAATAAATGTTCTATAACTATTTGAATAATTTGAAAAATTATTATGCAAATTATTCAAATCAAAAATACAAACCTATTTCAAAATTCACCCCTGAGCATATGAATCTAGCAATAATATTACCTTAAAATAGATGCAGCAATAGAAATTATTTGACACAATTAGGAACCGAAAACTGGGGACGAAATTAGATATAAAGTTGTACATTGGCTTTGTAACAAAAAAAAAAAAAAAAAAAACTTATACGGGAAACATCAATAAAATGTTGCCATGGTGTTGTGCATTTTATGCACCACGTAGAGCAACCGCCTGCATCCCCCTATCACTCCTATCCTAACACACTGTGGATCAAAACTCAATGCTAACCATGAAAGCTTGCTATGCGTGTGAGAGAGAGAGAGGGAGAGCAAAGAGCAGTTTGTCGCCAGTTTTGGAGTGTAGAAGATGACATAAAAACCAACTAAAAATAATACAAATATATAAGGCAATAAATCTTGTTGTTGTAGGTGAAAGAAAGAAAGCCAAAGAGAAGTAGAAAATGAATCTGATGCTGTATCGGTAACTAACACAATATATATACATATAGTATATGAATTTGGGAATGGGGGAAATATAAGAGGAACAGAGAATTAGTCTTCTTCGGCATCGGCATCGGCGACGGCGACGGCGGCGGCGACTATCCAAAAGTACTTTACTCTAATGGCAGTCACACGCATTACCAAAAACAAAAACAAAAATCTATTCTTAAAGTAGTAAGTATGTATCAAGAAATATCAAAGAAAGGGGAGAGAGAGCAGCAGCAGCAGCAGCAGCAGCGATGGCGACGTTAGTTTCTTCTTTTTGTCTTCTGTTTTGAATTGCTTTTGAATAAATTTAGTTACAGATCTCTTCTCTACATTGTCGTTGCTTTCTTCTTCTTCTTCTTCTTCTACCTACCATTAGTCTAGTTGGGGATAGTTTGTGTGTGTAAATGTTCATATGTTAGTATGTATGTCGCATTAGGGAATGCATTGAGTGTAGATCCTCCTAGCCGATAGATAGAAAGAAAGCATCTCTTCTTTATTACAACGGTGATAGTACGGGTCAGGGGGGGGGGGGGGGAAAGGGTGGATGAAAGGTATCGTTTTCCATGTAATAATTTTTCTCGATGCAGCAGCGTCCAGCGGGCATAATACATTAAACAAAAACAAAAAATGCACCGCTGTCAGTGGACAGAGCCGCCTCAGCGGTAAAACCGCTCGATCAAATTATGTTAATTCGGGTTTAGTGCGAGTATCAAATATTTATTACACCGACATAACAAATGACAAAATGACGAAGAAGAAGAAGAAGATTATAGCGGGAAGGAGAGTTGAGAAACACACATACTAATGTGCAATAGTGCAATGGCGTAGACATGAATTAGATACACATACATACGTACACATGTATAAGTGTATGGAGGCGGAAGCTTTAAGCTTTAAAGTTTAAATACACTGTTATATTTATTATTAAGTAATTCCCATAATTGAAAGTACGAATTTCAAACTAGTACATAAGGATATTTTTTATTTAAGTAATCGTCTTGATAATTTTTAACTTAAGACTAACATATAATACATATTAATATAAGCTTATACTATTTACTGAAATATTTGTTCAGTGCATGGTTATACGCATTAAAATTTTGTTTACGGTGTGTATGAATACATACATATTTATGTATGTACATTGTATGATAAAATATGCGCAAGTTACTTTTTAACCTTTGTAGACGACTTGTTTAACTGCGTTGTATAAGTGTATGTATGTATTTGTACTCTCATGTGTATGTATGTATGTATCTCCTACACACAATAAGCAGACCAACTATAAAACTTGTATCAAATCGAACAAAACAAAAATAAAACTTTTTATTGCATTCCAGCACTAAAAATCTTTCCGATCGTGTGATGCTCGATGCTGGGCTACGAAGAAGAAGAAGAAGAAGAAGAAAATAAAAACGAAGCCAGAGTAACGCACCCGACAATGTTAAAACTTGGCTGTTGGTCCAGCCTCAATCGTCGTTTCTCAGTGTGTCGCCATGTGCGACTTAAAAATTTATATAGTATTGATATTGATTGTCGTGTCTCCGTGAGCTGGAATTGAAACTCTTCTTTGACCATTGCCTAATATTCCATTAACGGGCTTATTAAGGCAGCACGTAGTGTGCGCACTCTCTCTCTCTCTCTCTCTCACTCTTTCGTGCAGCTCTGTCGGTAGACCCACACAAACACACGCGCAGAGTCAGACATACGGACAAACTGACATACATATGTACGTGCATGTTTCGTAGTTTAATAAAAGGTACTGATGCATAAATGGGTGTTTGTATCTAAATTGATCGAATTTGGGGACACACATGAGAAACCGGGGCGAGCACGGGTGTAGCAGATGAAACTATAGATGAGCCGATGGTGAGGGGTTCTGCGGTGAAGCTGGCAGTCGCAAACAGTTTCGATTCAGGTAGAAATTCCCCCGTGGGCTGAATTTGAAGAAACAAAACGAAAGAAAAATAACAACAACAACACACTGAAGAAGTAGAAGAAGTTAAAACTGCGGCTGGCTAAAGCAGGTACAATTTTATAATTTCGTTTCGTGTTTAATTAAAGGTGAAGTTTTAAAGAAATAATAAAGAATTATCGAAGCGCTGCCATACAGCAGACAGGGTCTCCCAAAAACAGATGATGCTCAATACACACACACACACACACACACATGCGACGGATTGATCGTAAAGCGATGAGACGATTGACTCTCTTTCTCTCCCTCTCTCGCCCTTGCAGCGTAGTAGAAGAAGAGACCGCGATCATTATGCCATAAATTAAGATTCGTTCCGTGCATTGGGTCCAAGCTATGGGAAAATTATATAAAGCACTTTTATAGTACAAACACACAAATTTTAAAGCTTTCTCTCTCTTTTCCTCTCTATGTGCATGTGTGTGTGAGACTATAATTATTAAGCTCAGCTATGTTTAAAGTCCAGTTATTGTATAGCCCAAGACACACAAATCAAGCTTTAAAATTATGTACACATGCCCACATTTAATTACTACAAAAATTCTTTTACTTTTCGATACATTTTTGTTTGATAGAAAAAGTATTAGAAAAATAACAGCTGGCTTCGATTTCATACGCTTGAAGATCGAAGTCCACCTACTTTAATCTTAACTTAATTAATTTTATAGGTTTCTATTAATGGTTAAGCTAAAACTTGAGTAAAATGCTGTACAAATCTTCGTAACGTAATATTACTTGTCATAGGAAAACCCCAACTAAATTCCAGTTAAACTTGGTTATTAAGTTCACAGACTACAATTCTTATATTAATTTTTTTCCTAATATGTCAACTGAATTTAGTATCAAATTATCAAACTTGTCAATCAATTATTAAAAATATATATCTTTTTAATCTCTTAATATATTTGTATTGATTTTAAAATCCTAACAAATTAGCATTCTCTACGAAATAAGCACAGACACCGAAAGATATTAGAATATTCAACAATTCGTCAATTATTCATTGGGCAAAGCAACCGAAACCAAAATGTTTGACAGCCTAGATGACAACGCTTGTCAAAAACTGACAACTCAAACTAATCATTTCAATTGGCTGCTGCTAGCAGTCTTTGTTGTCGTAGAGATCGCAGCGAAACGCGTGCCAAGCACATGAGTTTTGAGTTTCTTTAGGTGGTTCCAACCCCAGAAACCGTGACGATGACGATGACGATGCCGATGCCGATGACGATCCGGAACCGCTATGTGTAGAGTTAAAGATGACGCAGCGTTTGGCAAACAACATATAATTTTATTTATTTCTTGGTTTGACAAATTTGCGCCTTCAACTAATTAAATAAATATAAAGTCTGTATAAACAAGTGCGAGAGTAATTAATGTGCTTATCGTCATCTCGAATTGAGATTGGAATAAGTGTGTGTGTGTGTGTGTTGTGTTGTGTGCACTTACAGTTTTTTTTATAGCCTGGCCTTTCACCCAACGAACCGACGAAGCCGAAAACAATTTTACGACATTGACAACAAACACTCGGCAAAGGCAAACAAGTTGGATAACATGATAAACATGAACATTTGGGGGTTTTTTTTTATTTGTTTCGTTAGCTAAATCGAACCCAATAAAAATCTCTTCTTTTTGGCAAAGTAAACAATTGAATGCCTAATTGATTCACACTTTCTTTTTGTGGCTGTAAAACAAGATGTATTCTTCTCGCCCAGATATGTATCTGAATGGGTTTTAGTTTTAAGGGGTTCTATGATTAAATCTTAAGTGTCGTGGCATTCGGTCTGGATTTAAATTACCAATACGCCTAACTGACATAAAATGGTTCGAGCAATTTTGTTAAGTTAACCCAAGCACCCTAATTACAAAAGTCAAATCAAAACGGGGTTTCTGTCTTTAGATGATGATGAGGCACATCTGTCTTTAATGTCGCAGGGGGGGAGAGAGACAAAGAAAGAAAGAAAGAATGGTAGAAAGAATGAGCCTAGACATAGACAATGAGTAGATAATGATGTTGTGATGTCAAAACATCAACAAACATTTTGAGTGAGTGACGGATGACGGTGCGTGAGGATCAGAAGTCAGAGTCAAAGTCAGGAGCGACACTTGTTGCATTGTTCTTTGATTTGTTTCGGGGTTCCCCATTCCCCATTCCCCATTCCCATTCCCATTCCCTATTCACTCACTCATTCATTCGGTAGCCAGCTATCATTATTCAAAACCCAGCACGCATATCACTCTATTAGCTATAACAAAATGAAAAACAACAACCTCTTGACATTGGATCACTTAGCACGAGTTGAAGCTGCTGAATCATTGAAGGATTAGTCGACCATTTGATAACCCCTTCAGAAGAAAAACAAACAAGCTGTGCAGCTTCTGTTGTTGGCTCCTAATGGGAATCGGTGCTTGCTCTTTCCCTCTCCCTCTCTCTTCGTATTGCCCTTGGGCAAACAATGACGTTTAGCGCCAACAGTTGACTTTTAGCACCTGCAACCCCGAAAATTCCCATGAGTTGAGCTGCACTTTGTGTGCATTTGACAAATGGCGGTCGATGGGGAACAAAAAGAGAGCATCATAATGTGACAGCTTTACAAATTGACTTAAATCCTTGATAGGGTAATTATCCGCAGTTCAGAATCTTTATTACAATATTTAGATTTGTTTTTTAAGCTCGTTTTGAACAGAGAGTATTTTATCTTGCTGTCTCCCTTTTTAACCTAGGTTCAACTTCCCTTCTTTCATGTGTCATGGGGCGTAATCGTCATTTAGACACTCATTACTCATGTGTCGACGCATCCATCAGCACAATCAACAAATAACAATTAGCCAAACTAAACCAAGGAGAACCTAGCGGAATGTGGGCGATTTCGTAGGGCATTTTAAATAAGTCGGGCTACACTAAAAAAAAAGCTTTGACTAGAAAAATGTCTAAACACCAAAAAGTTTTTGATTATAAAACTACGATTTAGTTTTGTAAGAAGAAAAATTACTTATATTAAATATTTTGTAAAAAATATTTGGAAAATACTAAAATAAATATGAAAAAAATGAAATAATATCCATTAGTATTAAGATTTTAATTAATTTAGTCCTCTATTTGCACATTTAAATGTTCTGCGTTGTAATTTTACTGATAGTTCTCATTCGTTTTTCTCAGTGTTCGTGCACAGAAGTAAATAATTAACAAATTACAAACATGCAGTTGTACTAGTTGATTATTTAAAGTTGATATTTGGTGGGCTTCATTTGTAGTAGTTCGTAGGTTTTGGTAGGTAAATGCGCCTGTTTTCCACTGAATTTAATTAGCGACCTCGGCGAAATAAATAAACGGAGGTGGATGCGGTCGCTTGGACGCTTCGTTGACTTTTTCTCTCTCTCTTTCTCTTTGTCTTCGTCGTCTTTTTCTTTTTTCAGCCGGCTGTCCGACATTTCGTCACTCATCGTTGAGCAAATGCGTATTCTCCCCCTTCTTTGCCCCCTTCTTTTTTTGGTTGGTCTTCCTCGGGATCTTGGCTAGCTAAGCTGCTATCGGTTGGGTCAGATCTGGCCGAGTTGAATTATTT
Organism: Scaptomyza montana; assembly: GCA_018904305.1. Lineage (NCBI taxonomy): Eukaryota > Metazoa > Arthropoda > Insecta > Diptera > Drosophilidae > Scaptomyza > Scaptomyza montana. The sequence continues at coordinate 6,062,542 of JAEIGR010000004.1, forward strand.
AAATTAATAAAATATGCTAAAATGTGTTACAAGTGTGCGAGAAATATGTTTGTTTCGTCCATTCAGTGTATGTCCAATGTAATAGATCATATAATTAAAAGAATTATGGTGGAAACGAGCGAAGAAAACACACAAAAAACCCCTCTCCCACTACAACTAGCTAATAACAATAACAACAATTGCGACAAACAATGGCAAATAATTTTCCAAATATTTGTTAGCTACATTTTTTATTCGAAACTCTTTCCTTTTCCGTTCGGTTGGACTTGAGAGAGCATTCGCCAGATGATTTAGGGTCAAGTTAGGTTTTTGGAAAGTATCTTTTGGGTTTCAGGTTGAGTGCAGCACTCACTGAATTTGCATAATATTTTTCTTTAAGTTTTTGATGGATGTGACCCGTATGAATAGAGACAATAGACAAAACGTAACTAGTTAGTGTTAAACTTCCTCACGACACCTTCTACTAAAGGTTCCCCGATCAAAGACTATTTATATAAAGCTACTAAAACGTTACAACAAAATTCTAAGAAATTTTTAAGTTGTGTTTTTGTTAAAAAGAAACAGAAAAGTATTTCTAATAGAGTTAAAAACTTATCAAAAGACTATAAATGAAGACAGACAAATGATTAAATATTCCATTTGCATATTTGCAGTTTAAATACATAATACATATACATATGTATATGTACAAGATGTCAATGTAGTAGAAGGCCCTGAAATTCCTTTTGTCCTTCCTGCTTTTGCTGCTGACCGCAATCGTTGTTGGCTGTGTCAAGTGTGAGCAAACAAAAGAACTGGGAAAGTGCCACTAATTACAATTCCCACACACACACACACACACACATAGATGAAGGGAGGGGGCGTGGGGGGTCCAATTGTGTGAAGGGAGATCATATTAACTTGTTGGCTATGTCCTTGTGCAGCTGCATTGTGCAAAGATGTTCTGCAGGATGTTTGCATAGACTCGGACTTGGCTTCGATTTTTTGCTAGCTGTTCACTTATCGATATCGAATTTCTCTTGACGCATTGCATTTGACCTTTTGTTGTTGTTGTAATTATGTACGTGTGTTAGCCACAAAATCGATTTTATTCAATTGGCTGTCGCACTTGGTCTAGACCTGTGGCTTTCATGTCACCCGGCCGTGACCACACTGTCCACAACATCATCATATTTCTCCGTTCGTGTGGCATGCAGCTCGATGATTTCATTTGCAGGCGCTATTCCAGCTCGATTCGAGAGCCTGGGCTCAGGTGGACGGTGGACGGTGGACATAAGGATATCACAACTACTACCTGCGTTACTCTACGGCCTAAGGCCTAAGGCCTGTCTGCTTTGCGTGTTTCTCTGTCAACACTCGTGTGCGCCTCTCTCTCTTTCTCTGTGTGTGTGTGTTTTAGTTTTTGATAATATCTTAACGTACACTTGAATGAATTCAATTATTCTAAGGGCCTCTACCTAAAAATTAAATAATTTAATATTAAATTTTTCTATTTACATTGTTTAAACCTAAAGCTTGGACCTAACCTATTGAATATTTCTTTACAAAAGTGCGGAAATAAGATTTGACATTTTTAAGAATTTTATTTTTGATTTAAGTACTATTTACTCTTAATACTAAACTTAACTAAAGTTTTGTAAGCCAAACAATGATTTAAAAACATTTATACGGTTGGGTCATTTATTTATTATTATAAATTTCTAATGGATTTTTAGCTTCGTTAAATTCCATATTTTTTTCCGTGTACAAATTTTAACAGGAAAATGACACGAAATCGAAAATTGAACATAGACATTGAGAGCAACTGAAAATTCACACGCACAGGAACGAAACAAATAGTTGCGACAGGCATAGGCATAGATAGTGACGGGAGAACGTGAAGCGGGACAGAGGTCACATGATTTTCACCTGCGCCGGTGGCCGCGACATCATCGCTGAAGAAAGAGAGCGGGAGAGTGAGGGAGTAGCAGGTGACAAGCGTCACCACAGAGTGTTTGTTCTGGGTTCTGGGTTCTGCCGCCAATTCTCTAGCTAGAGCTGATTAGAGAAAATAATGCCGCCAAACGAAGCGTTCAATTAAAGGCTATTTACATGGTTCGGTCAAGTTAATTTATAGCAACAATTTTAAATAAAATTTCTTAGGGTAACTTGGCGAACTGCAATTATTGCCTTAGAAAGATCGATGCGCAGTTGAACAAGCTTTCCAACGATACCAACATTTAAGCTTTACGTTGATTTCTGACAGTTTTATGTCAAAAAAACAAATGGGGTGTCCACCAAAAGAACATTTCCCTTATTATAAAAAAAACTTTAATAATGAAGTTGTAAGCATTGTTTTAATGGAATTTTGTGCTTTATAATGATACTTTATTGTTTTCAGGTTTTCGATGAAAACTTTGAAACCTTTTTGATTTTAAGTGTTGTGACAGGATGATTGCTTTGATTTCGAAATTTTAAAAACAGTTAAATTTTGAAGCCTATCTTTTTTATAAAGTTACCTTAACTTTGGTAATATTTTGAATATTGTCATAAAATTTAACATGTTTTTTAAAATCTTTCAGTAACAACATTATTCCGAATTTCACCAATAACGAAGTATATTTTTTAACCCATAAAGATTCGATATATGGAAATTGGACACACAATAATTGTTTTATAAATCGTTTTGGCTGCGTGCGGACCGCTGAAATATTACTTACTGCAGTTACGGGTAATTTTTTAAATGTTCGCCTTTTTTATAAAAATTCCGTTGAATTTTTTTGTTCTGCGTGCGGATGTTTATTATGCGTTGGTTTTTTGCCCTCGTCTTGACTTAATTGACGATTGGCTTGAGCTTATGTCTAGGTGAAGTTACGGTAGAAGATTGATGATGAACTTTTAGCTTGCTGTTGGAGTACACACGCGAAACAATTAACTCGGAAATGGATTTGGAGTGGAATGTATGCAGTTTCCCGTTTCTGCTAAACACTCATCTCTCTCTCTCTCTCTCCCTGCTCGCAAAATCTGACCTCCCCCGCGCTGATCATCGTCATCATCATCACAATGCGGCTTGAAAGCACCGCAGCCGTCGGACTGGCAATTAATCTCTTTGAAGCAAAATGCCGCCCCAGTACCTCTGAGCATTAGTACTCAGTGTCCAGTTAAACCGCTTCGATCTGCAGCTGCAGCTGCCCCAACGTCACACTTCAATCAGACAATAAAAATATTTAAATCAGAGAGAACTGCGAACTGCGAACTGTTTGGGGCGGCGGGTTTTTTGAATGCGAGAACAAATTCGCAGAATCATTTTAAGTGAAGTGAAGTTCATTCGCAGGTAATCTGGCAAATGAATAATTGATCGCGCTCTATAATTAACGGGCTCACTCAATTGCCAACTTGCACTGCGTGCTGGTAACAGAAAACATATATAAATAAAACTCACAAAATTACTACAACAACAACGTTGTCCAGCTTCAGGGTCACTCTGTATTCATGTGCAATTTTGAAAATAATTATTATTTTATGTGTATGTCTTTGCAGCTGACGGAAGTCATGAAGGCACATTATAATTTATTCTAGGAATATAATTTGAATATTTTTTTGGAACTGTTGCAATTTGTTATGCTTGTGTAGCAGTTCCAACGAACTTGCGCTATAACTAATTAAATAAACCTATTCTCCTGTTGTTCTTTAAGCCGTGAAACCATATCAAATGGCCGAAATGGTTCGAATGAAGTCGTAGAAAATTAGTTTGCTGTCGACAGGAAGACTTTTCGAACCTCTTTATTATAGTCTCTTGATCTGCAACAAAAAAATTATTCGTCTACAACTAGCTAGTTATCGATAAGTCGATTTACGATATAAATTAAGGCTAAAATTGATAAAAATATTCCTTTCGCTTTGTATACCTTAACATTTTATTGATATTCTGTGAAAATTTCATATGGATTGGTCATAATCAGTTATCGTATATGTGGGGAATAGGTCTGGCAACGCCGCTCAGCCCTCCCATTACTATAATCGAAGAAGCGATAACTATCGACGCTCGAGAGTTCTGATCGAGAAAGGGCTGCTTACGGAGAAGCTCAAAACGAAACGACGAATAAAGCATTAACACGGATTATTGATTAAATATTACTTTCGAACTGTAAACTACTTCTAATATAACTGTTAATAAATCTAAATAAATATCTAAATACAGCGGGTTTAATTTATGCAATTTGGCGTCCTTATTTAGAATGTTTTCTTAAGGGTATTTTCTAGTTTTATTACCAAAATGTGTGGGTTGTTTTTTAAGCCTTTTCGCTTTAAATTATGCACAGTGTTTCTTTTTTTTAAACCTTTTTACCTCTACCAACAATGATGTCTGCGGGCCAAATTAAAGATACATTTAGTAACAAAAAGATTCAAGTAATTAAACCTTAGCAAACGCATTAGTAAACTGCCGTTTCCCTCGTTAATGATTGTGCTGATGTAAGTGTTGTTTGGAATATAGTTTTTCTACCCGAAATATACATAAACCTTAATAATTTTACTTGTTTATGCATACATTAACTCAGCCGTAATATGGTCGCTCACATAGAAAATTGTTGAGTTAAAAAAAAGATACATATACATATACGCATATGTATATGCTATTTATTATAATTGTTAATTTATGCAAAAAACTTGAAAAATGTAATTTTTCGGGCCATTATTAATTTGATTACCCAACACATGAAGCCGGTGGCTTAGTTGAAATCATTAAAATATACAAATACAAATGCAGATACAGATACATTTTACGATGTGTGTCATACATATATATATATATATACATATCTCTTTTGTCTTACTTTCTGTTCATTTCTTCAATCAAATTTGCTTGCCTTAACAATTTTTGGCGACTTCTTCACTTAATTCAATAATAATCATTGAGCATTATTCAAACAGTCAACCAGGCCAATAAAAACTGGTTTAGTTTAAAAACAAAGCAAAAAAATTCTTATGGATCTCGTTTGCCTCCGTAAGTAAGTCCGTATTTAATATTGGCGCTGATCATTGTTTCTTTCTTGTACTGGTTTTTTTGCTTTTGCTTAAGCGCGTAAGTTTACGGAAGTGCTACGTGCTGTTGACGCCCCCAGACCCGCCCAGCCCCGCCACGCCCACAATTACCAATTGGCATAACCAGTTCGGCATTGTTAACGTCATTAGTTAGTGCCACATTTTGGATCATCCTAAGTGACGAAGATTTTCGTACTTAAAGATGTCATTGGAGTTTGAAAATAAAAATAAAAATTAAATAATTGTTTTTTCAAATGTATTTTGTGCTGTTTGAGCTAAATGACTTATAGCTCATGAAAATTATACCATGTTTCTGTCTAGATAATTATTAAATGAATCGCAACCAATACTTAAGTTAAGTTAGGAACTAAATCAAGCTTGATTCCAATGTAGTTTAATGCCAATTACAAAACAAGCCTACAAGCAAAGTTTGAGGCTGCATTTAAAAATAGATCATGATATCATGGACCAAATCGTATAGCTAGTAGTTACCAAAACAAAGAGAAGGAGATACAAAATGAAAAGAGAAAGAGACAGACAGATATTTAGCTATGGCGGCGGGCACATAAAACCGCACACAAAGTAATAAGTTTGAGTTGAGTGTTTAACTAAGTTTTAGTTGCCAATTTAGTGTGACACAAACAAAAATAAATACAATATAAATTTGAATATCGTTCGGTCCGGTCCCCAGGCTGAGCTCATTGGAGCCATAGTGAGAGCGCTAACAAAAATAATTATTGAGATTTAAGCCAACATGCATAAATTTTGATAAAAACCCGGCGAATTTGCATTTAATAAATGCGTACTTTAATCAAATTTATGGCTAACTATAACAAAAAATGAAGTCAGCAAATCGTATTAGAAATCCACTATAAAATGTGTGCTGTGATCCGTTCTTACCTGTTTCTGTTGCTGTACCTGTGCCCGTTGGTCGTGTAAGTCGATCTCGAAGGCGTTGCTATGCGACAAACTGACGTAATTTACATCCAAATGGGGCTGGGAACTTTCCTGCAATTTGCGCGTATTCATCACCACGTTACGCGTTTCGTTTTGATTTATTTAGCATTTGATTGAAGCGATTGACTTTTGTTTTAAACACACATCAGAGAAAGATTTAATTGAATTCGTTAGCGAGTTGCCACTTATCTAAATCAATTTGTTACAGTTGGAAATTGTTTGGGTTGCTTAAATAAGTTTAAAGGGTTCCCAAGCTTTGTCCTTTAAGAGCATTTATTTAGCGGCTTACATAAAATGAGCCTTTTTTGGAAAGGAATTTCTTCTTCATAATAACAATAATTAAAGGTGTTGCCGCTTTTAATTTTGCTTGGCAGACAGGAAAAGCACTTTGAAGAAAACGCGGAAGCTGTTTAAGCAGCAATGCAACAAAATGCCTTTGGAGGCATAGAGAGAGAGAGAGAGAGAGAGAGTGGCGCGACGTTAGCCTGATTTCTGTAGCACCTCTTGACATTATAAACTTTTAACGAAAAGCCGCCGTCTCGGGAAAATACACAAAGCAAAACCCAAACCCAAACCCAAATGCGAATGCAAATGCAAATGCAAAAGCCAAAGCCCAAGGGCCAAGCCCAGCGAGAGGTGTTGCTGTCAGTTGTTGGTTAAGTAGGGCCGGGGCTGGCAGCAGCTAAAGGTAGCCTGCAGTTCCTGCCTAAAGCGTTAGGTGTTGGGTGTTGTGTGTTGTGTGCTGGGTTGGTGGCACTTGAGGTGGCAGCCATGCTGCAGTAGTTATGGTCTTGGCAAAAGCCACAGACGACACATCTGCCAACTGCCGGACGGGGGAGCATATTGTGGAGCTCGCTTGTTGAAACAATGGCTGTTGTTGTGCTTCTACAACGAAAAAAGCCAACACGTTAAAACGGGGTTAATAAAGTTTGAACATACACAACCGCACACAAGGGGTTGGCAAGGCTCTTTGGAGTGCAATCATAACTGGAATTCTACACAGAAAATTTAAAATTAAAAACTGTATGAAAGTTTTCATTTGACAATAATTGAGTTAAAGTTGAGAGTAAAGCAATAAATTAAGAATTAAGATCGAAAACTAATAAACTAACAACAAACCGAATGTATATTTTGTCAGCATTTCTTGCTGAAGAATTAAAAAAATACAATTATTTATATTTTTTGGGTTGAAAAATCTGAAAACTGTTGTCAGTTCGACTAGAAAAAAGTTCTAAGACACTTCAACATAAAATATAATAAAGGAAGAATATTAAATCTTCTCCTTGTTTTTAATTCTCACAAAAATGTTATTAACTTAAGAATTTTTTACTTGTTTTAAGATAATATGTTTGAGTTAAGACTTGATTTCAAACTATGTTATAAACATTGTTTCTTAGTTATTTTATGTTTTTGGTAACAAGTCTATTCTGCTTAAAATGAGCTTCAATTGCTTGATTTAAGTACATATTTATATACGAAAAAATTAGTTAAATTTATATAAAAGATCTTTATTAAAGCAAGTGTTAAGTATTTTTATATTATTTATCGGAAAAATGTCCCAATTAAACTCTATTTGGAATTCTTGATTTAATTTCAGTGTATATAGGGCTGCAGGCGCTATAGAAAGCTTTATGCCACACCAATTTGCCAAGAGGTCCACACGGCACACGGAACTCCGTGTCAACACTCTCTCTCTCTCTCTCTCTCTCTCTCTCGCTCTCTCTCTCTCTCTCTCTCGCTCCTTCACTGACTTATGCTATGATTATGTGCCTTGTTGACTCGCACCAGGTGCTGGCAAGTCAGGTGTCGTTGACTGCAATGCGTTCTCATTGTTTTGCGGCAGCAGCAGGAAAGGCAATGCAAATTTGCTTTGGCCTGGTTTATCTACAACCAGTTGCCAGGGTTGCCTACTGCTGTTGCTGCTGCTGTCATTTGAAGCGCGACATTTGTGTGCCAAATATTTATGATTGTGCGATATCAATACCGCATTCAAAGTTCAACTTGGCAACGCATCATGTTTTCAATTTCTTTTCTACTTGCCCACAGTCCCAAACGGTCAAGGGTAGCCCTAAATAGTATATACTATACATAGATAGTTCTAAGCCTATTTGGCAGATGCTACAGCTCTAGAAATTATAGGTCAGCGGCTTTAGATATTCATAAATACAAAGCAGATAGAAGAAAAAATGCAATAAATTTGCACACAGTACGACCTCACTCAACACAACCTATTAAAATTTTGCCAATTGCGAAAACCGAGGGAACATTTTCTGTTCGCCACAAAACCTATTTTCCAAAAGGTTTGCCTTTGCTAACCATTAAAGTTAGAGTAAATCGAATAAATCTGGGTTCAAATCAAGGATTTAATTTTATTATATTGACAAAAAGTGGTAAAAGCAAACGATTTCATAAGGAAGTTGCGATCAATGAGATAATTTTTGTTAAGTTGCGTTAAGAATTCGGGTGTTGCAATAATCGAGGAGTTGCGTTGAACGAGGGTTGCGTTGAGCGAGGTCGTACTGTATTAGGTTAGACATTTGCCAACACGTTTTATTTTTCTTCTAGTATTTAACATTAGTTTGCTTAAGCCTCGTGCACGGAATTAAATATTGAATAATAGTTTGTGTAAAGAATATTGAAACGCCTGGCAAATACATATAAATATGGGAACATATACGTATACGTATGTTTGTATGTAGTGGAAAATATGCTGAATGGCAAATAATTTGTAAAAATAAGTATATGTATGTATGTTGGCGGGGTGGTGGTGGGGAGGGGGGTCAACTTGACAGCATCATTGATTTTTCATTTTTTTTTTATTCTTGTTTTCTTTTATTTTTTGGGCTTTTCATTTCCTTGTTTCTTGTTTAAGCTTTTCGCTCTGTCTTCAATTACGTTTGTTGGCAAGCACGTGCATGCAAATGGCGATACAAATTACATACATAGCCTTATGTATGTGTGCGTGTGTGTTGGTTGGTTCTTTATCATTCTGCTTTTGCGTACTCGAACAAAGCAACAACAACAACAACAGCACGCGCCGGCACAAATCAACAACAAAAAGCAACAACAAAATACAGCTGACAACAATTTTCATTTTAATTGCAGGACTTTCGAGAAAGAGAGTAAGAGAGAGCGAGAGGGAGAGAGAACTAAAGGCAACATTGCGTATACGCCCAAGGGGCCGCAAATTAGGCATAAAAACACGTAAAAACAAAAAAAAAATCCCCACAAAAAATTGCAAAGCGCAGCAATTGTGAAATGAAAAGAAATCTGCCAAAAAAAATCAATTTGTGCTAAGCATAAAAATAATAAAATCAAAGCGATATATTTTTCTTCTAAATTTGTTTTCCTTTACTTCCCAATGGACTTTTGTCTGAATGTTTTTTATGTCTTTCTTTTTCTCATTTCTGTTTCTTCTTCTTTTTGCTCCTGTGTGTGACTTTTACATAATTAAACGTCAAAACACGCGCTTAACTTGGCCTTAAATGCTTTAAGAACGGCCCACTCGCTAATGATTTCCCCGGGGTTTGTGCAACATTCACTTAACACCACATTAATATATATACCATATATATATATAGATTTTTTTCTTCTCTTTTACTGCAGCCGAGCTTTGAGGTGACACACACACACACACACATAGAGACACTTACACTTGTGCAACTTGCAACTTGCAACTTGACGCGGATCGCGACGCTGCGGCGTGTTGTTGGTATTAGGCTTGAACAGCCTTATTAATATTTCTCTTTCACTGAATTTTTCTCATGGATTTTCTTTGCTTAATTTTTGTTTTTTGTATGCGTTCTGTGGGTCAACTCGACCCTGAGCGGGCAAAGAGGGGTGTGGGGTGGAGCGGGCGTTGGGTCGAAAAAAAACCAACACGCAACGTTTGGTGGCAGAGAGCTAGATACAAACGCGATGGCGAAACGCTGGCAACTAATTTGGGTGACGCTTGCCACACACTTGCCACACAGACACATGCCGCAGCTGCTTGCTGTCTTGCGTTCCACCTGCCACACAAAAACACTGCCACTTCCAGTCTTCCAGTCTTAGCCATGTTTACAACCCCCCAAAAAGCTTTACTTTCATTGCATCAGCAATCCTTGGCTTAGCTTTTGCTAGCACGCGACCTATCCCAAAGCTTTTCCTTTGGCTTGTTTTCCACATGGTATTCCACTGCGCAATGTTGATTCTGCGCGTGGCATGCAGCAGCACGTGCCACCCTGCTCCCTTCAGCTGTCCTTCCCACACACACACACACACACACACAACCATCCCCCGCCTCATCCAAAAATTATTCACCTGTTTTGTTGACCATCTAATAAAAAATGCTAAAAAAAAACATTTTTAAGCTTGTCTTGAGATAAAATAAGAGCGAGAGAGAAGAAGTTGGTTGTTTTTTGTTGTTTCGGTGCACTTGCACTCATCGGCAACAACTGCTTCGCTCCCGGTGCAGGCGAACTCTGTGCGTGTAGGCCAAGTTAGAACCAAAACAACAACAACAACAACAACAGTGCTGCCTTTATTGACTTTAGTCTTACAAATAGGTTTCTGGGTCAGACCAAGACATACACAAACACTGACACACACACACACACACACACACACTGACAGAGTGAGTCAGATTTGTTTGCGCATTGAATTGCTCAAAGCGCAAATAATATTGCAATTGCGACTTGCCTTCAACTCTCCCCTCTCCCCATCCAACAAACCAACCCAAAGTTGAACCCTGTCAAATAAACAGCTTATAATTAGTTTGCGCTTTTTTTCTGAAACTGATTGGCTTTAAATTGACCTAAGAGGCAACTGCGTAGAGTATTTATTGAAAGAGATCCTTAATAAAATAAGAAATTGTCAACTAGCCATGTAAACTTTCTACTCTTCTACCCCGCCAATCCTTTGGCTAACAAACACAAAGCGACGATAATTAAAGCAACTCCACAAAATTGACCTAAGGTCGACTTACTGGAGTTCAAATCTAATTGACAAACCGAATCTTTTATTTTGTTAACGTTGTACATTTAATTGTCATTCCAAACTTTGCGTAGGCTGATCAATATTATTGTAATAAAGCTTTTATTAAAGCAATTTCAAAGGTATATCAAACAAACGCAAGTGCATACAAATACTAACAAAGTTTTACCGTTGTTCTTGGTTGTCGCTGGACAGCCGCTTGCCGCTGAGCGCAGGGGCAACTGAAACAAAACCATCTGCAACATGCTATCGACTATCGCGCTCGCTCACACTTATTGCTTACTGCTTTTGCTATTCTCTATGCCATTTGAAAGGTTCCTGCAGCGACTGCCTGAGAGAAAGCTTTTCTTACCAATTGCACACTCTTTAGATTCTATACTCTTTGCTATCGTTAGGAAGAATATAATAAGTATATATTTTGATAGTACCTTACAAGTTCGGAGATGCTTCCTTCTGTCTGTTAAACACTTTTACAAAAAAATTATGCCATTATGCCATTTTGACCCATTTCAGTTTATAAAACAATGTTCCGCTTAGTCCAAATGCCAAACAGATTACTATATATGCTAACTGTTAATTTTTCATTATTTTTTGTTTTATTTGTTGATTTTTGTTGTTAACGTTTTCAAACCAAAAACTGCATTCAACCAAAAATTTGTTAGTTTCGAGGCTTACAAAAGGGCAGACAACGATGACATCAAGGCAAATGCGGCAGAACACAGCGAGAGAGAGTGCGAGAGAGGGCAGGGAATAGGTCTCTAAACAATGGCGAACGATTTTTGGATAAAACAATGTCAGCGTGCGCAATTTTAATGATTGCAGATATTTTAATGCGGCGCTAAGCAATGCATTGTTCTCAAGCCAGCTTACGAACTCTTGTATCTTTGTATCATTTTTGAGTTTTTGATGCTGCTGACTCAACAACAACAACAATAACACCAGCCAAAATGGCGCCCCTGGGCCTGGGCTGGTTTTTCAATGACAAATGGCGCCTCCAGAGTGTCATAATAACTATCTGCATTCTATTGAGGGAAACAGAGAGACTTGTCAATACATCAGGAGTTATTAGAGTTGCTCGAAGAGCTACGAAGAGGTTTGTTTTGCTAAAAAAAACTTTTCGAAAACAGAGGTGCTATAAATAATTGAAAGAACGAACTAATCGAAACCTATACCTTAATCTAAAGCTAAATTTTATAAATTCATAACAAACCGAACCCTTAGCCGGAGCAGTTAACCAATAAACAGTCCGAAGCAGATCTTTCATTGCTTTTAAGTGGAATAAACCGAACCGTAAATCGGAGTTTTAAATCTGTTTTCACAATAAACCGGAACCTTTTACAAAATATGAGCCATACCTAAACGTTATAACTTTTTCAACATATATAAAAAGTCGAACTTTAAACCAAAACTAGAGTTCAATCCGAACCGGGAGTTTTTCAATCAGGGTAGCAATGAACCTTAGCCGGTTCATAGACCAAACCTGAGGTCTTAAAATAATCTATGGCTATTTTCGTTAAGTTTTTACAGCCTTTTTTTTTGTTATTAAATAGCAATTTTTTCTTTAGTAGCTGAGCTTGGCAAAATGATTGATTGACTTTGGCAAATATGATAAGTTTTGTTGTTAAGCATGATCCCCGTTTTGCTAACAATTAACAAACACAAACATCGACACTTTGGATGAGAGAGAGAGAGAGAGAGAGAGAGATGGTTAGAAATAGAAGCTATACCTGGAGCAGTCTTTCAACGGTTCATTCAACTCTGGTGTCATCATCCCGTTGGAAGTGCTAAGAACATAAAGAGCTAAGAAATAATTTAAGTGCTACTACAAATCTTAGAATAATAAAACTAAAATCTCTTTCAAGCAAACAATTTTTTTTTTTTTCAGATGTCCTAATATGTGAAAATACTAATTTGAAGTTAAAACCATATTTGGTAATTCATTATTTGGTCTTTAGCTACTGCGAACAACTTATACAAAACGCAATCGTAGATTACGCTGTAAATGTGACAAACACAACTGTACCCTTTACGTTTACGTATGGAACTTGTTCAATATGATCGACACCATTTTTAAAGAGAGAGAGAGAGAGAGATACATAACTGTGCTAGCGGCACTTAACTCGTTGTTGTTGTTGCTAGTTTTGTATGCATAATAGAAAAACCATTTACACCAACACATCAACGAAACACACACACACACACATGCTCACTAAGAGTAATCATTTGAATATCTGGCGAATATCTTTCCAGTCCCTTTCCGAGCTATTGTACATGTACATACATATATGTATGTACATACATAGGTACATAGTGTACCAAAACAAAATTTCTTTATATACTCACACGCATACACTTAGTATCTATTTGCGTGCGTTTTGTTGGAGAAAATAACACAATTTTTTTCTTAATCATAATTAAATTCATGGTTCGTGTATCAACAGCAACAACAACAACAACAACTTATATGAGCGCAAATCAAAAGCAGCTTGCCTTCTTTTCTCTCTTTCACTTAAATTAGTTTGTTGCTCGATGCTGCGTTTGTTTTATTGTCGCTCTCTCCTTCTCGCTCTTTCGCACTACGCACGTATGTACATGCGATGTGCGCCGCAAGGTGAGCATCGAGCGTTGAGCGTCGTGCGTCGATGTTCGTCTTTAGTTTCTGTGTGTGCTCGTCTTGTATACACGAAAAATGCTCGATCGTTTTCTATTGTCCGCTCAGCACACATGTGTGTACCGACCAAAAATTGAGAGCTGCTCAGCTCTGATCGGTGTGTGTAGGCAGCAGCGTCAGGTTGTTTTATTTGCATTTGTATATGTGTAGGTAGACATCAGCAGCAGAAGCAGCAGCCGCAGCAGCACTCGAAGCAGTTGGCTTGCCATTGTATGTATGTGTGTTTGTTAGTCTTAATTGCGACTCGTTTACACGAGCATAATTCCATCCAATCTAATGCCGAGGCGTAATTTCACTTTGACGAACGCGCCACCCATTTTCTACACTACACTACAGCGTCGTTTGGGTTAACATTACACCAACTCCTCCCCTCTAAGTACTCATATACCCCGTTTGTTTCGATAATTTCATAATCATGTTGCTATTTTTCACATCGATAATTCTGTCATATATTGCACCGGAACTGAAAGCTCTCACTGCTTGGACCCACATGCATGTAAATCATTTTGGATTCATGTACATACTTTCTGTGGCATTAATAACTCATTTCCCCAGCCTCAAACAACGCCTCCACTTTCTTATGTTGTAAGATAAATGAAATGTCATTTGCCGTGCTTGTTTTTTGGTACATTCATTCAGACTAACAACGGATCGTGGCACTCTTCATCATTATTAAAGTCAGCTTATAGATCTGAAGTATTTCAAATCTATAATTCGAACGCGAGAGTATTGAATTTTAACTTATTTAAAAAGGCGTCAGAAATATTCCAACAAACTTTCATTGTTACTACGATTTTGAAAAAGAAATACTTTCAAAAATATTTGAATTTTTTTGACCATTTTCCAGCCTGAAAGAAACTTCTGCACAACTTTCTTAGAGCTGTGTTAGAAAAAAACTAATAAATATATTTATAGATATCCGAATAAATTGAATATCATATTTTCACATTGAATATTTAGGTACTTAAGGTACTTTTGAAGCATAGAAATTCTCCAAATGCATTTCAAACATTTGTTGCTGACAATATAATTGTTCGACTTAAGAAATTTTGTCGGCTATTTTTGCTGTTGCAGGAAGTCATTAAGCTTATGAGGTGGCATAAATAAAGTTTACCAGCCCGCCCCGAAAAAAACAAAGAGACAGAGAGAGAGAGAGAGAGAGAGAGAGAGAGACAAAGGGAGAAAGAAGGAAAGAAAAGCTAGCGAGGTGACAGGGAAACGAAACTTAAAATTCTAGAATCGAGAAGGGGAAAAAGTATTTCAAGTTTGTATCTTTAGCGATCGCATGCAGCGGCTAATGTATCTAATAGATACACGACGGCATGTCAAGCGCTACCAAACCAAGCATAACCTCTGCAGGAGGGGGTGGGGGGGGGAGGGGGGAGCAGTTGCGAGGGTGTAGAGGATGCATGCTGCATGCTGCAAGAGACGTGAGTTTCTAATTAACAATTTCGTGGGGTGTTGGGGCGAGGGGGGTAGGTTGAATAGTACATAGATACATTTTAATTTATATCTTATTGATGCCGGCGACATTTGTGTTTTTATTTATATCAGCGCTATACCCACACCCCCCACCCCCTCGGAACACCTATTCAAATACAATGTCCCCACTAATGCCACACACACACAATTTTCTGTTCGTATGTGTGTGTGGAATTTTATTTATATCAAAAAACAAAAAAAAAGCTCGAAATTTATATTGAATATATAGTACATATATAGGAAGGTATCCGACAGAAAATGTAGTGTCTTTATTGTTGTTGTTGTTGTTATTTCGTGTCTAATTATTGTTCATATTTGTTGTTGCAAAAAACAAAACATTTTCACGCATTTTGTCTTTGCGCTCATTGTTGTTGTTGTTGTTGTTATATATTTTTTAGCTATACTCTAATTAAAATATTCATGTATTGTATTTTTATGGCACACCAAATAAAACAAATTTTGATCAAAACAAAATTATTTCGATTTTTGTGCTTCCGAAACGAAACATTTTTGGAATCGTGGGAGGTTTAAGTAAGTTTATCTTTAATTAAGTGTTATGTACTTGTTTTTTGTTCAAAGTTGCTTTAAATATGAGCATTATATATTTCGAGTATTTCGTTTGGAATACTTAAGAAATGATTTAAGTGAAGAATTTAACAATATATTTATTTTTTGATGTACAAAGTAACAAAGAATATTTAAGAGACGATTCTTAATACATCTTTCTTTCATTCAAGCTTTTCTAGTATTGATTATTACTTTTATTTTTTTTTCAAGGTCTCATATACATATATATATTTGATTAATATTTTCAAAAAGTTCTTCAGCTATTTTTAATATTGGATTTTAATAACTTTTAAAATGTTTTTCCTTTTAGTTTGAGTTAATATGAAAATAATTAGATATTTAGTATAAGTTTATCGGTTTAAGAATTGCAATTTTTTAACTTAACTTTATTTATAGATTTATTTTATTTGAATAATGCTTTTTTTAATGTATTATTTTGATGTGGTATTTTTTTGAATATGTTCTGCATATTAATTAGTTTTGTGTGTGTGCCAAAAAAATCACCTTTACCATATGCATATACACTGATGTATATATACATATATATGTATGTACATCGGTTGTCTGTATATTGCTCACTTGTTTTATTTATAAACATTTATATCGTTTATTAGTACCCCTCAGTTTTGTGATTATTTATTTGAAATACTTGTGCTAGTTCTGAGTTGTATTTTGTTGACGTTATTCATTTTGTATATAGAAAACAAATGTGTACAAAATAATCTTTTAAACTTTAAATAAATGTTTATATTAAAAAGTTTATTAAGTTGAGAAACATAAATAAATATATATATAAGTATATATTTATATGTAAAATTTTTGTTACATCAGTTCCAGCCCAATTGCTTGCCAAGTACATCAGTGCTCGAGCATCGAACATGCTAGGCGTTGCGTTTGGTTGCAACTAGTTTTGGTTGTACGTGGTTTGAGAGCCGGCTCTTAAGAGCTTCATACTTGTTGGTTCCCAACAAGCCGAAGCAAGTCCAACAAGACGACGACAGCGACGAAAGCGACGACAGCGACGACAGCGACAACAACGAGCAAGAGTAAGTGAAATAACAAAAATTACGCGGGTGTTCTCAGTACATTTCCAGCAATCAGACGGGCAGCAGGTGTCGTGGTAAAAGTGCGGCAAATCTTGCCATATATAATGTGATTTGTTTTGGTTTTCTGGCCAAGTCTGAGAGCGGCCCATGCAATTGGATAATCATTTCAATTAAATCAAATACAATTACATGCAATTGACGCGAACGATAACAACAAAAAGTATTAATAAATAACTGCAGTGCAACAACAATGCAATCAAATGTTCATTATTAATAAACCCAACATGTGCGCCAGCCAAATAGTTCAAGTGATAATTTATATGCAATTTGTAAATTAATGCAAGCAAAAACAATAATCAAAATCAACAACAGCAAACTAAAATCAGTGACAATTCGCCTCCTGTGGCTAGACAGACAGACAGCAACAACAACAACAACAGCAATAACAAATAAATAAAAGAATCTCTCACACACACAAAAGCAGCAGCAAATTGGCATAAATAAATAAATAAAAATCAGCGTTTGCTGTTTTTTTTTGCCTTTTTACAACCTGATTTTTATGAATGAATGCAGCAGCAGCAGTGACGACAGCGACGGCAGCATCGCGTGCACAGGAGCGCAACGGCAGCGCCACCCTCGCCACACTGCGTTAATCGTTGCCTAGCCGGCTAACCCGCGCTACGGCCCTGTCACCAATATTGCTTTTGAATGCAATTCGATTCTCGATTCTCTCCATCGATTGCCATTTCCCCAATGCGTGGTATGCCTTGGTGACACATCGCGCTCATCGCTTGTTATTATTGTTGTCGTCTTTCAACTCTCTCACAGAGCACACACACACACACACACACACGCGCAAACAAACACTGTGACTGCAATTGCCGCTGTTTGCAAAATTAATAACGGAAGTTGTGCATTTTATTAATAAAAGCGAAAAATCACTCAAAGCGCATTGCGCAAAGCCCAAAGCAAAAATCAGCAACAACAAAATCACAGCGCTTAATTTCTGCTATTCTTTTTTAGTTGTTGTTCTTAATATTGTTGTTGTTGTTGTTGTCGCCTCATTGATTTTGATTGGCTTCGTTTCAGTTTTGTGCATCCCTAACCAAACAAAAAACAACAAAATAACAACAAAATAACAAACAAACGGGCGAATCTACAGATATCTAAATTCTAAATCCACACACACAAAAACACATACTCGCAATATTAATTCAAATCGCAGTCGTTTCAAAAGTGCATTTTTCTAAGTTTTATTGAAAACAAAAATTTGTGTGCAATTTCGAACTGTAAGTGACAAAATAAAGCTAACAAAAGCTCAAATTGCAGAGAAAACTGCCAACGAATAAAAAAAAAATATAGACACGATCCTAAGGAGAACTAACATCTATACCCATAAATATATATCTAAATAGCAGGCATTGGTAAGTTGATATATTTTTTTTTTATAAAGAAGAAGTGACGATATTTGATTATTTAATTGGTTAGAAAAAGGTCGAGCTTTCATATAAAGAATCAAAGGGAATGAAATTCGTTAGACGGATATGGAAGTTCAACTATGTATATATAATTTTCATATTGAATGCCAAAGTCGCTTAAATATTTTAACAGCGGAGAAAGCTAGCTACAAAAAATAATAAAGCTCTAAAAATTTATATCGAAATCAAAGTTTTAACATAACAATTAGGAAATTAAAGAATTTGTTTTTGAAAAAGTTTTTTAATAAAGTTGTAGAAATTGCTTAGGGAGGCAAATTAAGTTGATTTCTTATAGCTAACGCCTTCAATTAACTACATTAAATATTTTTAAGTATTTTTAAACTTTAAGAATGATAAGAATATTAATTTGAATACATAAAGAAACATATAAGATATTAAAAATACTAAAAATTGGTATTAAAGTAATAGTTCAGACCAAAAATACACTAAAAACTGAGATTTGAAGTAAAATTATTAAAGACAAAAAACTTTTTACTCAAAGCTTAAAATCAATTTGTAAATAATATATTTCACGATTTTTGTATTCAATACGATTTTACATATATAGTTCCATAAGTTTTTATAATATAGATGAACTTGCAAACGATGATTGCACAATCATCAATCAAATCGTTGCAGATCTCATAATCAATAATTAACTCAACTCTGAACCCTCTGCAGTAATTGCCGACGACTGTCAGTAAATACCAACTTACATATTTGTTTTGAAACCAACGGGAGGGAGGGAGAGTTAGGGCAGTAGAGAAACAGTGTTTGTAATGTTTGTAGTTAATGAATGGAATGTAAAATGTTAAGATACAGATACTCTGAGACGCTGAGATGCTGCGTAAGTGTAGTTTTCTCGCCCCGACTAATGTTGTTTAACGAAAGCAAATACAAATAGTGAAAACCACCGAAAAAACAAAAACAAAAAATGCTGAAGAATGC
Source organism: Scaptomyza montana (assembly GCA_018904305.1). Taxonomy (NCBI): domain Eukaryota; kingdom Metazoa; phylum Arthropoda; class Insecta; order Diptera; family Drosophilidae; genus Scaptomyza; species Scaptomyza montana. Next base: position 6,081,687 of record JAEIGR010000004.1, read on the forward strand.
TGAGAAGGCGAACAATTAACGCGTTGCTGTAATTACAGCAACTCCTAAAACAAAAAAAAGAGTCAGAAAAACCAAAAGTTTGGGAACTTAGACAAAAAATTAATAATCAATAACCTGCTAAAAGGCAGCAGCCAAGTCAACGAAAAGAGAGGGAGAGAGAGAGAGAGAGAACTTTGGGTTAGTCGAAAGGTAATTTTATCGGTCATTGAACGAGAAGATTTCTAAGCGAATTTCTATTAACGGGGGGGTTGACTGTAGTAGGCAGCCTGCCTTCGGAGGCTGTTCAAAAAAGGGGCGGCTAACTATTGTTGTTGTTGTTGTTGCTCTTGTGTTGTAAGACACGATCATTGTTTTTTGGATAATTATGCTTTAAAGTTGTTGTGAAGTGAGCTTAGCCCTGAAGTGAGCCAAACAACTAATTACATAAAAACAAGTGATTTGCCCCCAAAGGCAACAAACTCAACTCTTTTAGCTCTGACTTAATTTTGGACTTGAAATTTATTTTTAGCCCTCAAACTGCGAAGCTTGCCACAATCTAAGCGCAGCTCGCTTATAATTTGCAACTCACCAAGTATTTTCTGTTTTTTCTCAGTTGGCTAATTAGCCAAAAGAATTAAGTTAGAAGACGCGCTCTTGCTTTGAGTCACATTTTGACTAAATACTAACTTTATCTATTGATTTTGTAACACGATCTTAACATCGATTAGGTTTCAGGCGCAAAACTCATCGAAATAAAACTTAAAATTGTAGTAAATATAAGAATATTAAGGTTCTATTATTCAATCAACCAATTTTTTATCGTAGAAAACTTATTAAAAAAAAAATATGCTTACTTTCTGTTAAAAATATTATGATAGTAAATAAGATTTCGCTTGATTAAAAACTAAAAATAAATCAAATGCTTCCATTGTTGACATTTTTTGCGAGTGTAGAGCTCAGTTCCTGATATGACCTCTGACTGGCGCCTTCTTTCGCTGTATCTCTTTTCACATCACTCTCTCTCTCTCTCTCTCTATCTCTCTATCTCTCTCTCTCTCTCTCTCTTTAAGACGACCTCGAACAATTTATCATTAAAAATAAGTTTCCATTTTTGGCTTTTTTTAGCTGGTCCCCAGCCTTTGCCCCCCTGCCCCTTTTCCCACCCTGCCCCACGACACTGTGGTCAAGGACTGTGGCACATTCGTCGCCGTCGCCGTCGCCATTCTAGATAAATAAGCATTCTTAATTATCCCCTAACAAAAATGCTCCGAAAAAATGTTATAAACAATGGAAAAACCGCGCACTTAATGCGTTTTCTGTTCATAACAACAACAACAACAACAACAGCTACAAAAGACAAAAATTCAAGTATTTTTATTCATATTATTCATTATTTGTGTGTCAAAAAAAAAAAAAAAAAGAAAGGAAAATGTTTTTATTGCCTGCAAAGGCCAAAAAAAGGGTACAAAAATTGAGCCGACGATTTTGTTCTTTTGTCTTCGTCTCCTTCTTCGTGCGTTTTAGCCATTAGCCCCCTGAACTCCCAAAAAAACCCCGCCGCAGAAAAAACCACTCATAAAGCGCCGCGAAACTTATGAAAAATTCAAAATGCCAGACAAAAACAAAATTCAAGTGTGAGGGAAGAAATAAAAGTGTTGCCGTCGGTAAATCGAGAGATTCGAAATCGCCTCCAATTGCTCTCCCGACGACAGCACAATGACATTTTCCTTTCTCCTTGCCTTATGCCTCGTTCCTTCTCTCAAGCCGTGCAAATGTGTAATTGCAGTTTTTTGGCTTACTTTGCTAGAAGCGACAATTGTTTGCTTAGCGGCGCCTTCTGCTTTATCGGCGGCCATGATTTGGCAAATTTTGTCAGCTGTCAGTCAAACAAAACCTTCTCAACAAACAAAAGACCATCAAAAAATGAAAAAAACTGACTTGAAACATTGCAAATGCACTTAGTATTTTTTCTTTTTTCTACAGGATTTATTTAGTGTTTCTTTGATTTGTTTTTTTTTTATTTTTTTGGCATTTAAAGAATTCTTGTGAATATGAATTTTGAGTTGAGAAATGGAATGATTTGCTTATTTTTTGGTATTGTTAAGATTTGTTATTGAGAGATCAAGTTGGTGGATACATATGATTATTCAAGGAAATAATGTCAGGTCTGAATATAATGAATACCTGACATTGAAAGCACTTTTATTTCTTGGCTTTTGTAAATTCTTGTAATTACTTTAACAATTACTTAAGTAATTTCATTGCATTTGTAAGTAAAATTAGGGGAAAATTAGTTTATCCTTGTTTTTATGCCAACTAAAGATCATTTAGGAATATAGAAATTAAAAATTTAGGTTTTTAACAAGCTTTAACTTTTAAAATTTGTATAGATTTTATAATATAAGAATTTTAGAATGCAGGAAACTCAGGAAATAAAACTAAAATAAAGTTATCTGCATAATCCTTGAGAAACTGAACTTTAAATGTGTAACTATGTATATCTAACCGAATTATATTCTTCTGAAGAGCTTAAGCTTCATAACAGTTACAGTGGACGCTCGGAAAATAGATATCTCGAAAATTAGAATCTTCCAGAAATTAGAACCAGAATTATCAATGCATTGAACTGGTGGTTCTTATATCACAGCATTACTTGATATTTTTTGTTTGTAATTTTTGATGAATTCTCTTTAAATTGTGTATTCACTAATTCGTTAAGAAACGGACTGTAAAAATAATCAAAGATTAAAAGTTATTAAATAATTTTTGCTTTTCCCACTTTTGGATGAATAAAACATAATTTTTCTAAAACTATAGTTTTGATAAGGGGCTCTAAATTTTTAAGGTGACCAAAATAAATTCACGACCTAAAAAGAAATATTTCTATGTGTGTTAGTATGTGTGTGTGTGTGTGTGTAGTTTTTGTTTCTGCTATTGTCAAATGCAATTTTCTAACGCAGCCGCACTTTCAACGTTGACAACGGCAACGGCAACGTTAGAGTCGACGTCGACGTCAGCAGCAACAATTGCAGTTTTAAGTGAAAATAAAATATATACACATACATACATATGTATGTACGTATATACAAACAAACCTTAATAACTATAAAAGGCAGATGCAAACGTATCGGCCAACAACAACAATGAAAGCCTAAAACCTAATAAAAATTCAAATTAACATTTGAAAGAGCGAATAGGCGCAAGCGTGCAAAAAAGAAAGATAACGGGGTGCTGCACAAGCACAAGCGAGTGAGCAATACACAGAAAGATGGAGAGCGTAGGAATGTGTGCATTGAAAAGAGAGAGCATTGCGACACACACACACACACACACACAGACAGACAGAGCCGAAAAGCTTATGAAATTCTATTAATTTTTGAACAAAACTGCATGTAATGTCTGTCCCAAATAGACCACTCACCCCCGCTCTAACTAAATACCCCCCCCACCACACACACACACACAGACATACGCACACCCCTTCCACTGTTGGTTCCCTGTGTAGTTTTCTAATCGCCAAACAGAACTAAATTTTGTAGGAGGAGCAGAGAAATGTCCGTCCATCCGTTTGTCTGTCCGATTTTGTTTTGTTGTTTGCGTATTTTGTTGCAATTTGTTTTTGTTCACCCCAGCCACTCACAGTTTTATTCTCGTTGTTGTTATTGCTGTTGTTGTTGTTGTTGTTGCAATGCAGACTGCAGACACTCGCATAATAATGCAATTTGCCAGCTGCCCATACCATTTATACTCTCCTCCACCCGAATTCACCACACTTCAACCCATCTGACACACACACACATGCACAGTAGTCGACGTCACGCGCCAAAAAGACTGCACACGAGTAGCGACGACGCCGTCAGCTTCGCTGTCTGTCGGCAGCCCGAGCCAAACACACGCACAGACATTGTACTAAGCACACACACACACAGAAACAGACATTGCAATTTTTGCTGCCACCTGCAGGCTCCTCAGCAAAGGGGCTGGGGAGGTGGGGACTTCTTCTCTTTGCATTATTTTTGCTTTTTGATTTTGCTCTCTCGCTCTCTGCCTTCACTCAAATGTTCTCATTTGTGATTTTTGTTTTTGTCCTTTTTTTCGCACAAGCACACAGTTTTTTTCCCCCTTCCCGTCCCTCTCAAACAAACCCATCACAAAACAGCTGAAAAAAGCACGTGTCATCGTCATCATTGCCAGTGTGAAGTTGGCGTCGACGTCAACAGCGACGTCAAAGTCTGTCTGCCAGCGTTTTATGCCGTTTTGTTTTCCACGCGCTTCGACGCCGCGATTGCCTCTTGCTGTTGTTGTTGTTTTTGTTGCTGCTCTCCTTGTGCCCCGCCACAGTTTTGATGTTATTCCCTTTTCATGGTCGCCCAATTCGTTTGCTTTGCTTGCTGTTTTATTTTTTTTACGGCTTTGGGCTTTGCTTTCTTTATTTGATTTGTATGCTTGTGAATTTTCTTTTGATTTTGGATGTTGCTGCTGCTGCTGCGCTGCTTCTGTTTCGCATCTGTCAGACAGGACAAAACAGGGAAAACCCTATAATGAAGATGCCAGCCAATGCTGCTAATGATCATTATGAAGAAGTAATGCCAAATTTTCGCCACCTTTTCTTTACAGTTATTCGAGGCTATACTTATTATATCTATAAAAAAAAAGTAAATTTAATATGTTCTTTCGTATTGCTTCCAGTAGAATGCAATTTTCTTAGCTGACTTTTTGCTTCGCTTGCGGCTTTTGCAGCACATTTATTGATTTGCTGGATGCGATTCGCTTTTCTGGCCGCATGCCAAGCGCAAAAAGTTCTTTAATACGGCCAGAAGACAGCGAAATCGAATGAATTATTTCTTAAGATATGTACATATTTTCCAAAAAAACTACATATATATTTAAGTATACATATACATATACATAGTTGTATGTTATGGCATCCCAAAAGACCTTTGCCATTACGCCGTCGCCATTGGGATGAGCCTGTCATTTTTGGCCAATTGTGCAATCGTTTCGTTGACTGCAGTCGAAGTCTTATATTCTCTCTCTGTCTGTCTCTCTCTCTCTCTCTCACTTTGTGCTCTCTTATTGAAACTCTTAAGTATTCGCCTAGTTTCCTCAGCTGAGGTTTGTTATTGTTTTCCTTTGGCATTTTGCCGGCTTTGCGAAATTGTTGGAGTAAGCCCTAACATGAATGAATGTTCGTTTGCTCACCCACACACACACACACACTTAGGCATATATGCATGTGTTCGTTTCGTTGTGTTGCCTTTCTTGCACTTCGTGTCGCATCGAACGTGTTCGAAAGAGCGTAGGCGTTAGAGAGGGGAAACCGGGTTTAACGAGCGAGTGAAAGGCATAAGCTGCGTCAAATGCCGGAAAAGGAAATCGTATTGGGGCGAATTCTACAACATATTAGAAACAAATGCAAGACGAATAACACGAAGGCAATTGTTTCCAGTGTTCTTCTTCTTTTTTTTTTATATGTACTTTACTGTGTTTATTAACCGTTAATGCGAGAGGGAGATCGTAAATCGAAATGGAAGGTGTGTCATTTTGACTTATAAATAAAATTAACCACAATCACAAGCGGAAATATTTGCGCTTCAAGTTGTGGTTGTTGTTGTTGTTGTCGTTACGAAGGTTACGCATCTCCCTCCACCTTGTTGCTGTAATTAATGGCAAACAATTACAGCGAAAATAAAAAAATAAAAATAATCAAGCAGCAAAAGAATAAGAAGAAGCGAACGCTAACAAGCTGAACGCTTAACAAAAGCTGAAATTACAAAATGAAATGTGAAGAGTAAGTTAAAAAGTAAATTACCTGATAAAGGACAAAACCAAAAACAAAACCAACAACAAACATAAAATAAATGCGCGATTTGAGGTGTGTTTTGCGACCGAGACTCTCAATACAATATGCGTGTCTCAGTGTCCCTGTTTCTGCCCACAGCCCCGTCCCTACCATTCTCCTCTTTTGCAGGTTATAAACCCGTGCCCAGCATGAGACTTTACTGACGAACAGAAGTGCTTGCACAGTGGGCCTAACTAACAGAATGCAACGCTTAGGTTGGGTTTGCTAAAATATCGAGTAATAATGTCTTTTAGAGTCTACAAAATTTAATGAAGCTGTTTTTTCCAAAAGTTTAGAGTTTTCTTCAATTTGTCAGATCTCTCTGCATTTTTATGTTCCCCCAAAAACATCATCATTCGTCCCACTGTGCATCGATGTTCCAATGTTCCAAAGTGTTCCAGTGTCCAGTTGACGCGCTTAATTAATTACGCGATTGTCGTATTTGTTGTGAGTAACTCTACCCCCAAATCCCTGCCCATCTCTCCTCCCTTTGGGGCGATTCGTTTTGGTCTGGTCAGTGGCCGGATCTTTACTCCAAGCTCAACGCTCCGCCTCCCCCCTTCTCTTGTGTATCGATGAGCCGCACATAAAAGTTATGTGGTAATGCAATCGTGGCCTTAACTTCCTTTTAGGGTGTGTGTGTGTGTGTGTGGGGGGGAGGGGGGGGGGGAAATAATACCTACTTAAGCTTAACAGGCCAGTTGACTCCGCAGAGTTTGCCGCAACTGGAAGAAAGGTGATTCACACGATATAAGCTGAAATATATATGAAAATTGTTCTCAATTCTTGGTGCAAGTAAAGTTGATTGGATTTAGCTTGCAACTGCTGAATATTCAAATCGTGGCAATTAGCCTGTGTGCGGGGCACGCGACACGCCTCGTAAGAAAAGTCGCCGCCGACGCCGACGCCTGCCAAATTATGAAGTAAAAATATTTTTTATTACCAAAAATTACAATGTTGTGCGTTGCTGTTGCAACAACGGGCAACAAAAGGTGGCAGCGTGAATGGCTAACAGTTAATTGTAGTCCTTTCAAGGCGTTTCTATTTTTTTTTTTTGTAGAGTCAGACTTAAAGTTTGGGTTCGGAGTTCGGAGTTCGTGGGGTCAAAAAAACAGCAGCTTTGTTCTCGGTCAGCGCTAACATGTGTGTGTGTGTGTGTGTGTGTGTGTAAGTCGCGACCCGTCGTCAAATAAACACCCCCTCCCCTCACCCTCACGCTTTAAACACGCTGCTTAGTTGACCACGGGTGGCATTCCTTATTTAGCAGGGGTTTGTCCTACAAACAAACAAACATATATAAAATAATTGCTGTACAGTGGTCGCTTTGAATGTAAAATTCTTTAATTTTATTACTTTAATATTAATTTTATTATTTTACAAAACCTTTAAGTGCTGAAAATACTAAAGATCTTTAGTTACTTAAATACAAAACTAAAGAATATTTTTTATTTAAGAAAAATCAGTAAATATTTGATTATAATTTTATTATTTTTAAAAGTATTAAAGTATTATTATTATAAGTTTATAGTATTATTGTCATACTCTTATTATTATAGAACATTTTTTAAAATAAAACTATTTTTTGTTATAGAATTTTCAACTTATTCGAACTAAATTTGTAAAAACCCTATTATTTATGTACTTTAATTCTCATAATATGAAAATAAGATCTCTATTAACTCGATCTATTCGAAAGAATACTTTATAATCTCTAAAAATAACTTTAATTTCTTTCTTTGCAACCATTGTAAACTTGCTACAAATGCATATGAAATTTCGGTCATTATAGTTAATTTCATTAGAGATTCATATATTCCTTGAGTTCGAATGTGTGTGTGTGTGTGTGTGTGTGTGTGTGGGAGTGTGTAATTTAAGTTGTGCTGAGTGAGGAGGGTTAGCAAAAGTTTGTTTTTAATAGTAGTTGGGGGAATGGACAATACTTCGTCATTTTGTACATGTGTAAATGTTGAGCAATAAAAAACGAATTTCATATGGTTTGTTGCCTACTGCTGTGTGGCTGTTGTTTTATCCTGTTATCCTTTTTTTGTTGTTGTTGTTGTTGGGTCATTATTGTTGTCGTAATTTGTTTATAACGGTATTTATGAAATGGTCACAAGTCAACGCTTTCAACGCTTCACAAAGCTCCCCCACAACGGGAAAAAAAAACCCTTTAGACTATCTAACAACACGCATTGCCAACCCTCCCCCCTCGAACCGCTCCCACCCCCAGTCACCCACACATGGACGCAGCGCCAATTATTCTTATTACGCCTATTACTTTTCTCTCTCTCTCTCTCTCTTTTTTTTAAACTACTTTCAGTTGTTGTTGTTGGGTGCCCTTTTATGTTAATCGCACGCGCCGTTGTTGTTGTTTGGGCTAGAAAACTCGTGTAACTGTAATTGATATGCGTCCTTATCATGCAATATCCTTTCGATTATAGCCTTAAAGTACACCCACCCCCGCTCTCTGAGCAAAAGTTTCGTTTAATTTTAGTTTTTAACTCATTGTAATCTTCATTTTATAAGCTGCAATTACTTCAAAATGCATAGCCAATGATCTGTGCTTATAATTAGCGATATTCCCTTAGACATTTGGAGTTTATTCGATTTGAATCGTTGGGTTATTGTACTGTATATGTTAGTTGATTAATCCTAGTAAAGGTATTCCCTTTGGCATATTGAATTGCCTATTTAGTTGAGTTAAGGTAAAGGGGTTACTTTCCTAGGTTTAAGAGTTACTTTCCTAGATTATCGGAAACTGTTAGAAGACTGTTATATCGAAGTTAGACTGTATATATGTACATACTATATGTATGTGTTTTATAAAGGCTACTCTACCTTATCAGGATTTGAATAAAGTTTCAGAAAATATTTTATTATTAATATTCCGTTTTTGTATTTTTGCTTCAATAAGTAAAGTTTTGAGTCTAAAGATCCATTTTTAAATCAATGTTTATTATTTGGAGTTTGCCTTAAGGTAATTAAAACTTTATTAGGATGTTCCTTATTTTTTTGGAAAGTGCCCAAGTGTATATTATTAAGGTGTTAGAATGTTTCAAGCTTATTTGATTTAAGTAGTTAAGGTTTACCTATGGGAAATACTTATCAATGATCAATTACCTTATAGGTAGGGTTTATTTTTATTTAATAAATAATATCTGGTTATTATACTAACTAATACTGTTTTAGAAGTACTGGTGTTGCCTTCGACTCGTGTGGGTATTCCTTTGTGGAAATTTAATGTGTTTTTAAAGGGTTCCGTATTTATATGTATTAAATGATATTAAAAATGTTTGAAACTTGATTCGAATAGTTAAGTTTTAGATATGGGAAATACTTTACAAAGATCAATAACCTTATAGATTAGGGGTTATTCCCTTAACTGAGGAAATTTAATGTAAATAATTGCGTTTAAGTTTTAAGATATTTGTCTTATTGTTTTTCTCTTTGCTTGAAACGTGTATCAGTTTTTTGTTTAAGCTTCTTTTGTCTAATTAATAAACTTTCACATCTTGAGCTTTAGACAATTTCACTTGCATGCAAACTTAAATCTTAGATGCTTGTTGTCTTTCAAATATATTCGAATCGTTTTATGTAAATGAAGAGAGATAGACCGAGAAATAAAAACACTCACAGCTGGTCGTTTTTTTTTTGTTGTTACCTGTTTTTCTGTTGTTGCTGTTCACTATTTTGGTAGTATGATCAATTAAATGGCCAGCGAGGCGAACGAACTACGAATAATTTATTGGATTTTGACAGTTAGACTTTAATTACAGCCTTTCATTTCGATTTCTAATCTCTGCTTAAGGGAAAGCCATCGATTGGTGGCACTCCAAAAACTTACCTTAACTATGATCCGTTGCGGTAGCAGCCTGACCTTTGACCTAACTCGTATGCCGCACATGTTGATAGAGAGGGGGGAGGGGGAGGGAGTAAGATGCGAAGTTGTTGCTGCTACCTTTTGTTCGATATGATAAAACAATAAATCTTTTTAATATCTCTGCGCATCTTGTTGTACTTTTTTCTGTTTTTTCTGTTTTTGTTTCACATTTGCTTCTTCTTCTGCATTGTGGGCGTATAATTTTCCTTCGTAACTGTTGTTGTTGTTGTTGTTGTACCATTGAAAATTTCTCACGTCCTTTAGAGAGAGGGAGAGCGAGGGCGAGAGAGAGAGGCGCTGGCATTACTCAAGCTTGTGGATTTGAAGTAATAACTCAGTGCGTCATAAAAATTTTAATTGCTTTGGGTTTTTTTACTTTTTTTTGTTGCTGTCGGTCAGCCAAAGTGCCAAAGCAGTTTTTGGTAATTAACATTAACCCGAAAACGTCCAAACAGCAAAAGCACCCAACAATGCTAAGAACCCCAATGCCCCAAAACACACTCCCCACCCGCCTGGTTAAGAAATAAAATTGCCGCAAAGAGAACAATGAAGCAATAAAAATTGCAGCGCATAATTTTCAGCTGCCTCCATTTGCGTTTTATATTTTTTAACTACATTGCCCCGCACCCCTCGAACTGCTGCAATTTGGGACATACGCAAAAGTAAACCCTTTTAATTTTGCTCCTTCAAAGGGGGGAGGAGTGGAGGAGCAGCAAGATTTTTTGAAAATTTTCACGCGTATTTGTAATTAGTTTGCTTATTGTTTATGCGATTTATGTTGTTGTGGCAAAGTTGCACAACTTTTTTTTTTTTTTACTGTTTAAGCTTTATAGCAAAGTATTTAACGTTGTTTATTTCTTAACGGTTGCTACGTGTTTTTTAGCATGTCTAAGAATATGTCCTAGATTTTTCCTTAGTAAAAATAAATTATTAAGTTAAATTATAAGTAACTTGCATTTTTATCTTTATTTAAGTTCTATTCTCAACAATTTTATTAAAAATAAAGTCATAACGTCAAAGATAAGTGCCTAAGCTACAGAAATGATTCCAAAGAAAATTTAGTTTTCAACATTTTTCCCCTAAAAACAAATAATAATAATATGTAGTTGCAACAAGTCACAACAATTGCAATTATTTGCTTTGTGGCATTGCAACTTTTGAAAGAAATACAAAAAAAAAAGGAAGAACCGCTTTCATGCGGGAAAACTATTTATTATTTTTTTTGGGATCAACGCGTCGAAATCTTTAGGAAAATCAACAAGCAATTGTTCTTGTTGTTGTTGCATTTTGAGCAAGGTTTGAGCCAAGTGCTAAGTGGTTACAATTAGAAGGCGACGAACAAAAGGTGCAGCGGTACAGTCGCAGAACAAGTTTGCCAGAGTCAGGCAGGTAGACAGCTGTACATAGATACATAGATAGTTACTTAAAGGCATACCGCTACATATAAATCTCTATAGATATTTGTTCGCTGCTCGTATCGAATTGTAAAATTGAGTGCGATTGAAAGCGGCATGGCAATAAATTTAATACCATTCGACACTTTTATCGCAGTTTTGTAATGTTTTTCTATCCCATTGTCTTTCATTTACAGATCACGCAAAGAAGTTGAGCCAGAAACGGGGAAGAAAAACTAAACAGAGCAGCTCTTAATGTAAGTAAAAAATAAAAATATTCATTTTTGTATATATGTATATTTCGCTCTTAAAGAGTTAACTTTTGATGGGCAAATCAAAACGCTAATTGAATGCCAAGCAATTGAAATGCTTGCCGCCCCGCCTCCCGCTGCGTGGCAAGTGCGCGCCCCTGGTTAAACGATTTTAATGGAATCAAAGACATTCGCAATATATGTCTTTTAATTCAGCATAATTGTGCAGAAGTGCTTTATTTATCCTACTCTCTCGCTCGCTCTCTTTGCTAAACAAACTTGTGCCTTGAAATCAATTAACAAAAATGTCGCGAGTACTTTGACTCGATTATTAACCGCCTGAAAAAAAAAAACAAATATAAACAAATCAAAAATGTTAGGGTAGCTAAATGTTTGCTTTAAAGGGTTGCCTTCCCCACTCCTCCCTTGACTTCTTGCTATAAGACTGGCGCGCCGATTTTGTTTTGGAACAGCTTCAATTGTCTGCACTTGAGTTCAATTTTGTTCAGCAACACAGAAAGTGGAACAAAAATTGTTTTTTTTTTTTTTGGGGATAAAACCGCTTGAAAAGCTCAGGAATTGGCATATATTTTTAGAAAAACATTCAAACGAACATTGCTACAAAATTAATAAAGAACATCAAATGAACTTTCGATACACAAAAAATTATTATGTACTTTATGTACTCAGAAAATTACAATCAGCTAGTAAAAAAGTAACAAAAAAGAGTTGGGGAAAATATAAAATATTATTAAGAAACAATTAAAGTACCCAAATCTAACTATAAATACTTATCATTTGAGTTGTTAATCTAAAGATCGATAGAATTTAAAGCTATTATAAGGTTTATCTTTACGTTCTCTATATCTATCTTAAGCCCAACCGATAGTTCATTTAGCTTGCAATTTGCATCGACAATATAAATGAGAAATTACAACGGTCTTAATTAGTTTTAATAAAGACGTCCGTGCGTTGAAATATTCCACTTCATTAGCGAAAAAATATGGTTTTGCATAATTTCTCATTATGCAGCAGTCCAGATGCATCTGGGACAAGATGATCGCGACTCTTGGGTGGGTTGGTTGGTTTGGGGTGTGGGTGAGGTCGCCTTAATACACACTAATTGAAAATTGATGAACCTATCCGGTATATAGTACCATAGACGAGCGTACAATGAGAACTCAGATCGACACTCGAACAATATCAATCAATAATGCGAAGGCGAAGAAGAAGACGAACATTTATCTATCGATTTGTGTTCAATAGGAAATTACTAATAAGAATAATAATGATTTTTAATTGAATATTGCGCACTTCATAGCCATTCTCCGTCTCATTCCCATTCTTATTCTCAATCCCATTCGCAATATCAATTTGAATTTGAATTTTCAATGAGATAGCAAATGTTGAATTAAATCCATTTGAAAACTTCAAAACGACCCATAAACACTTGGGAAGCACTCATACATACAAGTATGTGTATCGATTTGAATACTCGTTTGGATGTACTATTCTAAAGATATTTTTGGATACATTGTGTGGATAATGAAGTTGTGTTGTTGTTGTTCTTACTGCTGCTGCCACACACATAAAAAAAGATTTGCTGCGTACTCTTCGCCTTCGCTACGCTAACAATTCATGCATGAAAGCAATTTTTAATTTATTTTTGGTTGAGCGCTTCATTTTCCTAAAATTATGACATAATCAACAACAAAAACAACAACAACAACAACAGTAAAAGAGTCACCTAATAATGTCATGTGAAATTTATCGTACCCCAAACGAGTGTAGCAGGGGGCATGGTTGTTGCAACGGGTTGGGGTTTGAAGGCGGTATGAGGAGCGTTAGACAGGCGAACTGGAAATATAGACGCCAACGCTTTATGGGTAGAAAAATATACTATATATATTTGGATGCGACCGAACAACACCTTCCGCTTCACAAATCAGCGCATGTCAGGCTTAAGGGGGGGAGGGTTAAGGCGGTGGGAATGTGGAACCTTGGCTGACCAGTTGTCAAGTCGGTGAATATTAACTTTATAATTAACCTACTGCCAGCAACAAAATTGGCACAAATAAAATACAAAAAAAGAAAAAGACAACAAAATATTGAGGCCAAAACGTTTGAATATCGATTGGAAGTATATTGAAAAACAATCTGATAAAGTGGCATTTTACTAAAAAAAATGTCAAGATTTAAGCTAAGAGAAAATATTTCAAGATTTAATTGATAATAATGAATAAATAATTGATAAACTATTTGTAGAAATAGCAGAAAATATTATATTTATTTTTTTATTTGATCGAGATTACGAAAAGTTAGAAAAGACTTTTTAATTCTTTACTGAAACATTAAATATAAAAACATTTGAAATCAAACAATATTCAAGCTTAAAAAGAGTGAAAATACGTTAGACTAAAGAAAAAACATTAAGATTTGAATGTAAAAGTAGTTAAAATAAATTCTTATTTCTTGTAAAAAGAAATCTTGTCAAAGTCATCAAGAAAAAGAATATTTTAAATAAAAATAGGATGAGGCAAGTAACAGTAAATGATGATGAAACAAAGTAAGCGAGTAATGAACAGTTTACAACAACAACAACACACACACACACACACACACACACACTCAGTTACAAAATGGCTGAGACACAATCAGAAATAATTAGATATAATACCGTAGGCGACAAAATGAAGATAGAGCCAGTATATAAACGCGATCATTAAATGAACCATTGAAAAACGAAAAAAAAAAATAAAGAAACCAACACACAAAAACACAAACAAAAATATAAGTAGGCAGAGTGACAAACAAATAGCAAATAGAAAAGCAAACAAGTTAACCAATGAAATAAACGCAAATTTAATGACACAACAAACCCAACTTGGCCAATACGCGTAGCCATTTTGTTGTGAGCACATTACAAGCCACAAACGTAGAGAGAAAACTATAAAAATGAACGAGAAACCAAAGCGAATAATCTATTAAAAAGCGTTATAAAATGTATGAAAAGAGACCAGAAAACAAAGCTAAAAAGAGATGGAATGTGAGTTTTAGATTCGCAAGGCAATGACACTTACGAATCTTCCATGCTTAGATATATTTATGCATAACTAAAAGATATTATTGCTTTATAACTAAAGATTTAGTATGTTAAATATATTTTTAGTTTACTGTTTTTCACATTCAAATCAAAAAATAGCTAGACATAACTTGAATCAGTTGATATTAGTTACATACATAGACATAGCTTTCTCTCTATTGACGTTAATTGTATTCGAAGATGCAGCTACATTTCGTGGCTATATTCAAAAAAACGTATCTTATCTAACATCCAACAACATGCTTTGGGCCTTGGCTGTTTTGAATTTTTGATCAGTTTATGTAAATGTTTTAATAACAAACATTTTTTTATTATTTGGTTTTAATATTTCTCATTATTATATCTATTTAATATTTTGTATTGTTCATCCGTTCAGTTCATTGACATTTATGAAAAGCATTGAAAAATGTTTTCGTTTCTGTCTCGGTCAAAGAAAGTTTTCTAAACTCTTTTGCATACATTTTTAGAGTAGAGTCGCAAGCAAACTTGGCGAAACGTTTTCGTGGCTGTGGCAGCTAATTGTGCAGCCATTAGATGCCTATCATTGCCATTAAGTGCGTCATTTGGATTAACTAGGAAATTAATTAGCTCAGGTTAGGTTCAGGCACTCTGAAGTACATGTGGGTGCTCATAAAAATCCAACTCGAAAGAAAGAAAGATAAAAGCTAGAGTTGCTTAAGAAAAGATACAAAATGTATTTAAATGAGATCTGAACACTTAAAAAAATAAATGAACACATGCACCTGCAATTTAGTTTAGATTCCACATTATTTTTTATTCAACATTTTTCTCTCATATTATTTTTTCGTTTTGCGCATTTAACGCTTTGAATATTGAAACTACTCAATTAGTTTAATTAGCAGCTTGGGCGACTTTGACTTGATTTGTCGTTTTGGTCGCTTTGACTATGACAAAAGCAACAAACTAGCGAAATGGATCGTGTAGTCCATCTTGTCATCAGTTTAGTTGAATAAATAGTTCAAGTTGTTTTGTTTTCGTTATTTGAATCGTAAGGTTGGCAAACAAGTTTTCAATACGCATTTGCTATGAGCTTTAAACTAAAATGAAGTTAAGCAAATGGACCTTCGAATATTTAGTTACACCTTTTGTGTAGGCATTGACAGCATAAGTAAATGCTACAAAGCTAAAGACATTATTATTGGAAGCGTTTGTCATTTATCAAAATCATTAATGCAATTACGCGACAACGTAAGGCAGTCATTCCACATCCCACCCCCGACTTCCCATACTTATTCTGCTTGCTAATTATTTTGAATTATTCAATTTTCATGTCTCAATTTAAATTCTCAAAGGCAATTAGGAATGAAGACGATTCTGTTGCTGGTTCTGTTTCTGTTTCTGGTTCTCCCGTTGCTCTTATTGTTTCTGTTATCTATCTATCTATGGCTATGGCTATGGCTATCTATGGCTGTCCAGTCATTTTAGTTTTTTGCTTTCGTTGAGTGGCACTTTGATGCGTGCGCAGAGAGTGTATGTGTGTGTGTGGGGTAGGAGGTGTAATCGCGAGGCAGGTTGCCGACTCTACACAATGCAAATTAGAAACAGAAGTATATGATTGTGTGTGTGTGTGAAAACCATTTGAATAATTGAAAATCGAATAAATCGCAACTGGCGCAAACCAAAAGCAGAAATAATATGAAGAAAATGGAAAAGCAGACGGGGTGCGGGTAGGGGAGACAAGAAGCTTAGAGGGCTGGGCCCAGGTAATGTGTTCGCGTTTAAAACAAAAAACTAAAAGCAAAACATTTCTTTTGACCAACAAGAAAAAAGATATATATATATATATATATGCCTGGATGTATGTACAGTTTTTCACATATATATATATAGAAAGTTTTTGTGTGTGGTTTGAAAAATTGTTCGTCGGTTTGTTGATGTGCAAAATCTAATTAATTATTTCACTAAAACGTGTATTTTATTGACATTCTAATTTCGAAATTTTAGAACAATTTTTCATCCCTTGCACCTGTGGTATGTATGTGTGTGTGTGTGTGTTGGATGTGTGTCTATCTAGTTTATCGAAATATATGTATGAATGTATATATATATATATGTATTTACTATAAAGCTGTTTACACAATTTTGTGCGTGCGTTTGCGACCTATGCGTCGTATGCGCAATTTTAATTGGTTTTTAACTAATTTGGTTGTCCAACCGGCTAACCCTCCACCACCCCCACACTCCATTCCCCTTTATTCAAATCAAATCAATGGCCTGTGTTAGTGTGTGTGTGTGTGTGTGTTTGCAGACATTCTTAAATTTGCATATTGTAAATGATTAATTTGGACATTTTCTAATCTAATTTTTGGTTTTTGTGTGAAAATTTCAAATAATTGTTCAACCCGAAAGCCTTGACTTTATAAACCAATAAAGAAGAAGAACATATTTTTTATATCGCTATAACTGTCTGATTGACTGTTGACTGACTGACTGCTATCAAACTTATCTTTCATCGAAATAATTTTACAAAAATGCATTTGCAACTAAAAACGAAGTTTTTTCTTGTGCCCTTGAGAAAATTCTCTGCAAGTGTATTAAAAGTTCGTCTACCCTTAACATAAACATAAACAAAGCCATAAGAGTCATGTATATTTATATAAAAAATAATTATTCTTCGATTACTTCGTTGAACGCGTTGCAATAAACATAATCGTTGCTATAAAGAAATCTATACTGCTGAGGCAAACAATTTACCTCCCTCCCGCAAGTAAATTGAGAATGAGAAGGAGTACCGAGTATGTAAGTAGTTCGCATTGGGATGGCAAGAAGTTGCTTCAGTTTATATTTAGGGTCGTTTGCTTCGTTTAACAAGGCGCCGTATCAATTTACCCAAATGCTACATATGTATGTGCTTCCTGCTTGTCTAACTTGGATTGTTACTAACGTCTCGTCTCGTCTCTTCTTTTTGCTCAAACCCCCCCGCGTTACCCAAACACCATTTGCACGCATATAACGTGTACTATATAATATTTATATGCTTGTAGATACGATTGAATATGAAGGGGGTTTTGGTTTTTTTTTGTGTCTGTTGTTTAGTAATTCGTTTTTTATTTACTATTATCATTTACATTTATTTGTTAGTATGATATGCTCACGCTTCACATATCACTTCGTAGTATGTTTGGCCTTTTTATTTAGACGGGTTTCTTTTTTTGTTATGCCACGCAAAAAAGTTGTTGATTAGTTTTGGTTTTTAGACAGGCAAATTGAGATTGCGCCATGAAATTGTTGTTGCTGTTGTCAATTCAGTGCTAACGTGAGAGAAATGCAATTGCGTTGGTGCAACACACACACACATACATACAAACAAATATATCCTGTCAGTATATCTATATGAATATATATTTTTTCCTTTACATTTACATATTATTTTGGTTACCAACCGGTTTCGCATTTTTTGTCGTTGTTGTTTTATTTTGTATATATGGGGTCGCTATTGTTTATTGTTGCTGTTTTTGTTGTTGTTGCCCTTTCGAATTTATGCGATACGACGCGAATGTTTGTTCAATAAACGAAATAATTGTCGGCAAGTGTGTTATGATGAAATTGTTTTGGGTTACTTCATAAATTAGCGCACAAATAAAACAAAACAAAACCAAAAAAAAAAGCAAATAAAGGAGAAAACACACACAAAACACTTTATCCAACTAAGCTAGAGCGGATTTTCCACCCTCAAACAGAAATTGGAATTTATAACTAAAAACTATAAAAGTATCAATTTTATTGGCTTCTCCATGCGCTTTCGTAAAAGATTTACTGAATTTCTTGTAAACGTTTTTTTCTTTAATGAATTTCAATTATTTTACAATACGATCGTAAGATCCGTAGGTAAATGAAAACCCTTTACATAAATCTAGTCTCAAATAGTTTGGTCAAGTGATGGTCATAATCGAATTTAAAGCGGCCTATCATTAATCAAACTACCTAGGCAAGCCAAAGCGCAGCCAACCAACGAACATGTGTAAACAAAGTACACAAAGTGAAGAGGAAAACAAACCCGAAAGATGAAACTGAAAACCACAAGCGACTTTCCAAGGTTCACTTTTCTTATGAATGTGCCATGAAAAATGAGCAGGGCATCAAATGCAGGCGCCAATTGCTATTCGAAATGAAAATGTACGTTTGAGTGAATCCTGTGATTATTTTTGATACGCAGGGCGTTCCGCTATTACGGAAGATAATAATCGTGCGTTTGGATAGATGAATAGGTTTATAAATATTTGGAAGGCTGCACATCGATCTCTTGAGAGGATGTTTAACACTCCGAAAAAAAGAGAGATGGAAGTAAAGAAAATTGCAACAAAAAGATACATTTCTGTCAGAAATTTTATCAAACAAAATATTTTCTTTTGATTTCTTAACGCATGTTTCGAAAAACTTAAGGAAAATAGGTGTTTGAAACTATTATATCACATTAAAGAATTGTTATTAAAACTGATATTTGGTAAAAAAAATAGTAAAAATCTAATTAACAAAAAAACTCCTTTAAAAAAGGTATATTTTTATTAGAATTAGAATTATACTCCTAGTTTTTGCGAGTGTACGAGTACACATGTTAGTACCTTCAATCGTGTTATAGGGTCAGCGCCCGATCTGCTGTTGCCTTATGTGCTTCTAATGATCTTGTACAATTATTTTGGCTTGTAATTTCAAACTTCAAATCGAAAAAAGATCGAATGTTGGTTGTTTTTTGGCTCATTGTTCGCTGGTTGTAAACGGTTAAATTAAATTGATTTGCGTCTAATGCCCCCGACAAGTGGCCCGCTCGGTGCGCCACGCTTGTAATTAATGATTCCATTAGACACCACACAGAGGGCCATACTGAGTAACCTACCAGCAACCAAATCCCCTCCAGCCAGCTAGCAAGCAACATACGTCTCGGTGCTTAAGTATGAATAATTGGTAATAGTATTTAATGATTTGGGGCTGCTGCTGGTGATGCTGCTGCTGCTGCAGAGAGGCCCACCTGCCATTCGGACGCTGTGGCAATTGAACCTGAAATGAGCCAACGACTTATGCGTTTCTTTTTTTTTTCGTTTTTTTTTTGGATTACAGATACAAAAAGAGAGCTACTAGAGTGAGGAAGAGTGAGAAGAGAGCCGCCCGACCAGCTTTTAGTAAACGTTCCGTCCACATATATATGGTTTGAGGCCGACTGAGTCCGAGTGAAAATGGACAAAGGCCGTACGAGGTTGCCACAACTTTCGCCCAATTAGCCAAGGGAGAAAAAGGAGCATAAGCAATAAGACTGGCAACGGAACGGCAAACTGTAAATATTTGCAAAAAGCTACACCAAACACAAAAGCCACAAAGCAATCGCATACAAAAGAACTAAAGAACACTAAGGAATTAGCAACAAAAGGCTGCTTGCGTGGATCGTCAAAACCATTAGGATAAAGCACACATAAAACACACACACACACACACACACACACACGCACGCACAAACGAAGAAGAAGAAAAGAAAAGGACACTAGGCTGCCGCTATAAATGACCGAGTCCACTCAGCTGCAAACGGCGGAGAATAATAACGCGGGTGTGGTCAAAATGGAGCCACCGCCATTGGCGACCTCCAATCTACACTCCAGCAGCACATCGCTGGCGGCAACAGCAGCTGTTGGCGCCGGTACGGCGCTATCACCAGCAACGCCACCATTGCTACAGCCACAATTGGGGCACAACTCATCATCATCACAGCAGCAACAACAGCAACATTATGCGCTTAAGTGGAATGACTTTCAAACATCCATCCTCAACTCGTTTCGTCATTTGCGCGATGAGGAGGATTTTGTGGATGTAACACTGGCGTGCGATGAGCGCTCCTTTACTGCCCACAAAGTCGTACTAAGCGCCTGCAGTCCCTACTTTCGCAAACTGCTCAAAGCCAATCCCTGCGAGCATCCGATTGTCATATTGCGCGATGTCCGCAGCGATGATGTTGAGAACCTGCTAAGGTAACTAACCACAAAATAAAACTATTATTTTCGAACTTTCTTATGTTATTGCTTTGCATTCTAACCTTCGCTTTATCTTCGAACGTTCACAGTTTTATGTACAATGGCGAAGTGAATGTCAGTCATGAGCAATTGCCAGACTTTCTGAAGACAGCACATTTGCTGCAGATACGCGGCTTGGCGGATGTCAATGGTGGTTATCCCTATGCGAAGGCACTTTCAGCTGCTCTCAATCACAACAACAATCACAGCAACAATAATAACAATACCGAAAGTAGCAATCACAACAAGATCAACAGCAACAACTATTTGCCCACAGCTTTAAGCAACAATATTAATGCCAACAACAGCACCAGCGGCAACAACAACAGCAATAGTCACAATCACAGCCAGAATTCACCGTTTAGTACACCACAGACGCCAGCAGCGCTGCCAGCATCATCAACAGCAGCAGCAGCCGCGGCCGCAGCAGCAGCAGCATCTTTGACAGCAGCAGTTGCTGCCGCCGCAGCAGCAACAGCCTCGAATCCAGGCCAGCGGGACACGCAACGGGAACAGGTGGCAGCAGCAGCAGCAGCGGCAGCGGCACACATTAACAGCAGCAGCAACAACAGCAACAACAACAACAGTAACAACAACAACAGCTGCACTCCCGCCATTCAGGAGCTAAAAGCATCCGCAGCGTCGCCCGTAAGAACCTCACCCCCCAATCCAAGTCCAAAGCCAAGCAAAGTAATGCCTGCTTGCATTCAATTTTCAGTAATCAACTTTCTTAAAACCCATCTTGATCCATTTTTAGGCCAGCAGCAATCATTGGGATCTGAGCGATATGGAAGGCAGCCGCAAGAGTCATCTAACGCCGCCGCCACAGAAACGCATCAAGAGCGCCGATCTATTTCGTGCCCAACATGGCATTAGTCCGGAACGTCTACTCCTCGATCGTGAATTCCCTGTTGCAGGTCAACATCCGCTGACAAGGAATCGCAGCCGTGATACGTCCAAGGATCGCGATCGCAGTCTCGAATTGCGCGAATCGCTTTTGGGTCAGGCTCTGGAGAACAGCAATGGACAGCAGGCCAATCAGGTAAGTTATATAATATGGGTTTGTTGATTATTGTAAGAAAATTGTATTTCAAAGCCATTAAGGAAATTATTTAAAGAGTAATTTTATTGCATATTTATCTGCATATTTATCGAAAGTTCAAAAAGCGTTTTTATCTTTAAAAAAACTACGTCTTTTTCGACCTCCACAGAAACATGATCTAGGCCAGAGTGCCGGCGAGGATTCAAACAGTAGCGATACAGAACCTTCGGATCGTGGTGATGGTCACCATGATGGCACTCTAGATGGCATGGACAATCAGCGATCGCACTCCTTTCCCAATGCATTCCTGGGCCTGCAGGGCATACCCGGCCTGCTGCCAGGACCTTCCGGCCTAGGTGGCAGTGATTTTGGTAAGTGAATAACCAATGTATTATCATAGCTATATAAGCAGCTTGAAATTCGTGTAAATTTTGTTATCGATAAATCGAGTTATCGAGTAATTTGCCTCTTGTGTATGATTTGATCGAATGGAAAGCGATTCTCACGACTGATTTGCGTATGATTTGCATTTGCTAGATGCTCGTTACTAACTATCGATAGAAATCGATAAACCGATAAACGGCAGGGCATACAAATTCGACAAACAATTGGCCAAACAAAAAATGATTTTCAAACAAAAAACAAACAAACGTGAAAATGTCAAAGAAAAATCAAACTTTTTGTGTATATACATATACTACCATATCTAAGTATAGTTAAGTGCGCTGTATTTCGATTGTTATCGGTTTATTGTCAACTTTATGTTTTTAATGCATTTACATAATAATATTTAACAATATTTTCAAGTAGTATTTTTGTATTATTTAAGTAACGCAGTGAAACTCACAAACTTTTCGATTTATCTGCCTATCGATAACACGTTTTATGTTAAGTACACTTAACACACAAATGTTCGTATTAAGCCTAACGAGTTTGCCCCAAATCGTGGCAATCATTAGAAAAAACCCATAACCAACTAACACAACATTAGATTGAACCCATATCCCAAAGTGTTAAGAAATATGCGCAAGACACGTGTCGCATTAGACATTAGACACCAAAAGTAAACTTCTTGGACAACTGCTGTCCAACACATTTGGTTTTAACGATTATAAACATAAGTATTCCTATGGAACGGGAGGGGGGAAATAAACAGTTCGTAGTGTTTACGTATGTGCGAATGTTTTTCGTATAACGCACAAAAAAATGATTATTATTACTATTACGATTACGATTACTATTTCGATTACTATTATTATGATTATGATAACCATTTGGTATTATGCGGATGTGAATAAGGATGAATATATGTGTGAATGTTAGTGCCAGAAAACCCGTTACAAATATGAATCGTTTCCTTACACATACACTCATTTTTGTCAAGCATTGTCCCTGCCCCTCGCTCTCTAACGTCCCCCCTTGTTGCTTTGCTTATGTTTGTGTGTTTGTGTTTGCCGAGCACATTACACGCACTTTGTATAGCGTCGCAAATGTCGCATTTATCGCGCATTAAAATGATAATGGCGCCTTGGCCTTAACCAAAGCCATAGCCTTAACCAACTGATGGCATTGGTAGCTCTGCTTCTGTAGGTGGGCTGCCACACTGGCAAAAATTAAAGTTGCTTTTAGTTCATTTCAGTTGTTTTTCCTTTTAAGTAAACTTGTTACTTCAAGCATTACCTAAAGCATTGCAATTTATACCTGAGAATCAAATCGATTTTAATTTAAGTAGGTTTTTTTTTAGAAAATGTGGAGATGAGGACATTATTCTACATTCTAGATTCGTTAGTTTCAGTAATCATCTAACCCATTGTTATTTTTCTGAGTGTACTTGCCTTTTGTGCCCAAGTTTCTGGTCAAAGCCGTCGATGCCATTTAATATTCAGCGCACATAGATCATTGCAACAAATGTTGACCGGCGGCCGGTTTGTCCCTCCATCGATTCCGTCGGTCAGTTTGTCGTTCTTTCGGCTCGGTTCGGTTCGGTCTGTGCAACTGTCGTTACAGATGCCTTGCCTGAGAACTCTTCGAGCCTCGTCGCAAAGAAATCAAATTTAATAAAGCATAAACATTCAATAAGCTTTTGACTTTCGCACGCCCTCACAACACGATGTGAGGCAAAAAGTCATTTGAAATTCCAAACAGCAGGCGAAACGGGCAAAACGGTAACGGTAACGGACTTGGAACTAGCTGCTCTCACTCTCACTCTCACTCTTTTGGTTTTTTTGTTTTTTCATTTGGTCGTTTTGGGCAATCGGAATCGAAAATATTAACGGCCCAAGTAAAGAATAAAGGATAAAGTTTTGTGCAATGATAAAAATGATAAGTTCCCCCCTTTTTGTTGTTCTCTAGCAGTCGATTCGGCTGCTGTTACGCCCATTTCTTTGAACGTTAAAAGGACAAACAAACAGCACAAAAAAAAGGACAACACACTCGAACATTCCAACATTCACATACGTAAACGTATATTTAGATTTTATTTCGTTTTATTGCTTTTTTGTGCATTCGATTTATTCGAAGACGTTTGCCGAATGGTCGAAAAAAAAAAACTGACTTGGAAATTGCGCACATGTGTGCTCAAGGACCTCATGAAAAAGAGAGAGGAAGAGAGAGAGCAAGCTAACCTTTCTTCCTTTTTTTCCCTGCTTATACGTGTTTTCAATCCAGTAGAGTACAGTTCAGTCCAGTCCAGTTATATGAGTCGGGTTTGCATTTTAATATGTTTGCGACCTTCTTTGACTCCCCACCCCACACCCCCACACTCTTTCCCTCCCTGCGCAAATGTCACACACTCGCAATCAGATGCGGGCCAAAAACTACAAAGGCAAACGACAAAAAAAGTTTACTTTGCAGAAATCCGTTGCAGAAACATTTATAAAGTGGCCAAGTGGCCAACCCAAAGCCAAACCCTACTGTTTGTGGCAGCCAAGGTGGCAGCAACGCAGAGAAGAAAAAAGAAAAAGGACTCTCAGCGTACAAGAAGGCGTAGGAGCTGATGCTCTGACCTCCACAAGGAAGGCGTTGCCCATTCAGTGACATTTTAAAATGAAAATGATAGCAAAAAGAGTATAGCAAACAGGCAACTCAGTTCCCCAGAGGTGGACAGGCAGTCGGCCCGTCGTTTGGCAGCTTGAAGGCGGCATTCAGTCGTCGCAACATTGACAGCAAATAAATGGCAGCCAAAATAATAACAGCAAATGGGTGTTGCAGCCGGTGAGGGTGTCACACATACATACATACTTACATACATATAGTGTGTAGTGTTTGTAGAAGATTAAAAAACCAATGGAACACCAAACGGTAATATGCAGTGAACGACTTTCTTGGCAGTCTTCAACGAATGCTGCGCAACGCAATCATAGCGCGCCATCTGTCGGCGAGTAGCTGTTGTTGCCGAGGCGTCAAGAAAGTTGCAGCTCAGCCTCAGCATTATCTGCTTCTACTTCGTCTTCTTGGCCAATGCAGTTGGCGCCCGCAACAAACAAGACGTGTGGGTGAATGAAGCAAAAAAAAAAAAAAAAAATCATTGACATATAGGGCCATTTGTTCATTTCTTTTCCTTCAAAAACCAAATGCAAAAGTTACCACAAGCAAAAAATAAGGGCGTAGGGAAGAGAAGGGAAACTTGGACTTGGCTGGACCGAATGGCGCTGGCCAAAAGCTAATGCGCAAAGTTTTTTTTTCTCTCTTTTTAAGTTTTATTTGCCATTTGCGCAATTTTCTAATACAAATGCATTATATTGTGCCACATTCGTTTGAAATCCCATTCAGCACTGTCACAGATGCGTTATTGCCAGCTCTATTAGTTCTTCTTTCTTGGACAGATTGTTGTTGTGTTTGGAATGGAACAGTTATGTTTTAAAACTTAAATTATAATAATCAAAATAAATCACAGCTAAGAATATCATGAAGCCTTGAACTTGATACAAATGGCGACACCATAAAGTATGCAACAGAAAAGTGCACAATATAAAAATCAAAGCAATTTCCAGTTGCAGTTCTAATCAAAACTAGAATTTAAGAAGAAACGTGGGAATAACTAGGTAGTCAGTCATTCAGTCAGTCAATCAGTCAGTCTTTTGAGCAATAGAGACATTCACACACACGCACACACACATCCACATAGATAGACAGACAGACATAAAATTAGCAGCCGGCGCAATAATCATGCGAACAACATTTCTCAAGCCAAACAAAACGCGCCCAATTTTTGGCATAGTCTATGAGTGTGCGTGTTGGCCAACTGTATGTTGATGTTTATATGTGTGTGTGCGGATTGGGGTTGGCAGTCTTTTGTACGTATATGTACATATACTATGTGTTGGCGTGTTTGCATTTAATAAATTCGATTAACAACGGAATAAATACGCTTAAATGCGGAAAATAATTAAAACTAACGAAAAGCGTTTTGTTAGACGTCGACGGTTACTAAGTTGTTGTTGTTGCTGTTGTTGTTAGGCCGTCGCTTGGGCGCCGCTTTCATTCTATGCGGCATTCAATCATTCCGTTTCAGTTATTCATTCGTTTTACGAGCTGTGTTATTATTGTAAATATGTTGCTGTTACTGCTGTTGTTGTTGCCTTTGCTGTAACAAATACAAATACATTACGTGAATAAACGCACCCATTATTTCATTTCATCAAGAACCATTAACGCCAACACGCTTGCAAGCCACTCACCCACCCACCCATCCATCCATCCACCCATCATCCACCTTCCCTGCCCCTGAACACATACTCACCGCTCCTTGTAGCACACACTTGGCCAGCTTAACTTGCCCCTTCCCCTGCGCTACTTTTGCATGCCCCGACATTGCTTTAAGCAGAGAGAGGCGCAAGGCAGGCGCAGAAAACTTTTGCCTTTGTTAATGAATAAAATGATTGGAAATACATTAGAATCGTATGTTGCTATATGCTTTAGCATCTGTGGCATTTGTTTCTTATCTGATTTAATATATAAATAATACTACTTCAAATTGTCATAGGAACTTTTGAAATAAATTATACTGTTCCTCATACTAGCATTTTCAATCTTAAACTCTTATATTTTCTTTGCCTTGTCTGCGTAACTTGAAATTAGTATGCATTCGGGCAACGCCTGAAAGTATGCAAAAAGCTTGATTGCATTTGAAATAGTTTAATAGAGTTATAGTTTTAAGCAATAGACACAAAAGGCAAACTAGCAACAATAGAAAAGGAAAAAACGAATATAAAACAACAACAAAACAAAAACCTTATCAAATTAATTTCAAAAACTCGCATCTGCTGTACGTCACACATAAACGCACAGCTTGTACAGAAGAAGAGGTCCATATACATTTAATGTATGTATATATTATATGTATATATAGTAACAAAACTGCCTGGGACACTTTTGGACAAACACACATACTAAGTGTACATAAGTGGGGGACGGGGGTGGAAATGTGGTGTGTGGTAAGAGTTTGTAGCTGGACCGAAAACGAAACCGAAACTAAAAACTTTTGAGTTAAATTCTCGCTCTAATGTTTATGTAGATGAGGGATTATGTCTTTGTGTGTGTATGTGCCGAGCAACAACAACAACATGCAAAAGGAAAACCCCAAACACACACACACAAGTTCAGGGGAAGGAGGGTGTTTGTGTGTGCGTTGAAGGGTTAGTGGTTTACAAAGTCCAAAAACTGGTAGAAAAACAGCCCATTGCAGCACTTGAAAATTCTAATTTGTAGCTAAAACTTTATTTGCAAATGCAAAAAGGATATTAAATAATAAATATTATTACTTATTATTATAAATTTCTAAAAACTATAAAAATCTTTACAGAAAATAGGTAAACCAATAAAGAGTCGCGAAACAAATGTCATAGAAAATACATTAAATTTGAACCAAATTCTAATATAACGTTGCTTTATATTGTGGCGCTACTTGAGCTTAACACACACACACACACACACACACACAGACACAGACATAGACACACTTAAACTGTCTCTATCTCTGTCTCGCTTTTAGTTAAACACACAAAGCCCAGGCACAAATGCAAAACTTTACAAAACTATTTGGTTTCAATGCTGGAAATGGGCTGGGTTGGGGCCTTGGTTTGGGCAGCCCTTCTTCTTCTTCTTCTGCCACGTCGTATTTTAAATTCAAGTGGTATTACACACAAACACATACGTATCTACATATATACATACATATACATATATATATATTATATACACATATAGATATGTATGAATGTATCTGAACGTGTTGGTGTCGTGTCGGTGTTATGCTTAAGGATTTCGCTTACGAAATCCCGAATCCGTTTCAAATGCGAATTTATTTGGACAAAATATTACAAAAGTCAAAGACACAAACCATGCCACAAACACACACAAACACACACATACGCTCCTACATCCCAGTCAGCCGCATGGAAAAAGGTCATTTTTTGGAGGCATAGAATTTACATAAATCCATATGGATGCTGCATGTCCAAGTGTAAGTGTAGGTATAAGTGTATACGTGTGTGTGTGTGTGCAACTGAGTCCGTTTCAAGTTAATGCCCCACCTTCAATTTCTGCCTTAGCGTCTTCCTTTGGCCACGTGCCGTTGACAAGAAGCCGAAACGTTCTCTCTCTTTTTCTCATTCTCCTTCTTTTATGCACCCTTTTTTGGTATTTTTGCTTATCACACAAGGCTGTATGCTGATGCTGTGTGTGTGTGTGTGTGTCTATGGCTACATGTGTCGCTGAGTGAGTGCTGCTTGCCTCGCTTTCCAAAAACCCATTGATAGTCGTGAGCAGGCGATGAGCCCGTAAACCGGGCTATCCCCCTCAAAAGAAACAAGTTAAAAGGCTCTAGTTGAGATAGCTCGACTTTGAGATACCCTAAGCCCCTCTACCCCCTCTTTATCCTTTGGTATTTTTTGACCGGTTTCGATAAAATTTGCATTATTCTGACTATATTTTTAAAAGATGGCAATAAATCAGAGGATTAACCGATATTTTTTTAATTTAAAACAGCAAGAAGTAATATTGCAAATGTAAAGTCTTTAGGACCTACAGTCTCTATGATCGCCTGATGTACGGACAGACATGGCTTTATCGACTCGACTGAACATGATTGTATATAGTTAATAGTATCCTCGCCTGCCTTCTACATACATTGGCATTAAACCTTTATACCCATTCTACCCATTTCAATGGGTTCAGAGTATAAAAACGTACAGCGTTCAAATTCCTGCGATTGTATTACGAGCATGTGAGTGTGTGAGTGTGTGACCTAGAGTGTGAGTGCGTGTGTATGGGTGTGCATGTGCGTGCGGTTTTCAAAACGGATGTTGTACGGTAGAACAAGCGACGTCGCCTGCCCTTTATTTTCGGCCTTTTCCATTTGACCCCGTTGCTACTTCGTCTTCTTCATTTACCCCCCAGCATCCACTGTCCCCCTCAATTCTCTATCCTTACTGACGCATTGATATCCCTTTTAATGGATGAATTATTGCCGCACATGCGAGAGTAGTTGTCCTCCCTCTTGCCACCTTAAGCTTGGACTTGAGCGACTTGAGAAGGTCTTTCTCTCGTAGTTTGCTTTATCCTTTTACGAACACGCACTCACACATGGTTTTGTTTGCATTTCATTTCCTTCAGATGTACACCATATCCCTTACCCCCAAAAAAAAACCCACCCACTTACGAGTCTTCTTCGTCTTCTTCTGCTTTGTTGACAGCGTAGTTCTGCGGGGATTTCGGTTTAGGGTCAGTTAATTAAGCGGCGTCATACGCTTCAGAGCTCCGAAAAACCTCCCTCATAACCCCGTCGGACCCCCAAGGCAAGACCTCCCTTAACCCATTTGCACACACACACGCTGAATAGATGCCTGATAAACAGGAATGCGCCAAATATCCATAATAATAATTGAAGGATATTACATCAATAAACCGAATGGTCCCACTCCACGCACATCCAGTATTGCGGATATATCTCCTGTTTATGTGCGTATTGACCGCAGCGAGAGGCGAAAGGGAGAAAGGGAGGGATTGATGTAGAGTGGGGGCAATATAGTATGTATAGCTGACGGGATGAGAGCTGCATTTTAATATTTCTAAGTATGAACGCACATACGCATATAATTCAAGCATTGACAGAAGAGAAATGCGCCTACACACACATGAAGTGTGAAGTGCTAAGAGAGAGCGGTATGTGGGAGGGGGGGGGGTGTATGTATGAGATTTTTGTTGGAGGCAGCCGCCTGCCAACAGGCAAAGCCATAAACTAAATTTATTGCAAATATTTCCTCAGCAATGAGCAATTTGTGCGATCGAATCCTGTGGACCTCAATCCAAGTGTGTTTATATGTGTGGGTGTGATTCCATGTATGTATGTATGTGTGTGTGAGTGTCTAACGTGTCGATGATATATATTTGTGGCAAACGATTCATGTAGCACCTCAAACCCAGTTGACCAGCAATCGAGAAAAGCAGTAAAAATATTTTTGTATGCACATAGATTTCTAGGTTGATATATGCACATATATATATCTATATCTATATATATATATACATATAAATAGTGAGCAATATCTGTATTTCAAGTGCAGTTAACTTTCTCTGCTGCATATAAGAATTCTTCTATTGAAAAACTCATGCAATAAATTGAGGTCAGTCTTCTTGTTTTTCCTCTTTTTTTTGTAGTATTCGTAGTATAACAATTTATATTTAAGTGCTCTATTAAGCAAGTCTCTCTCAGTGTACTTATTGATTTATTGTTGCCGTATTTATTTTGCTGTGCGATTTATTTGCCTGGACACTTGACACACACACTAACACACACACACACATACATCTTCATTGTAGGAATATATGTGAAAAAGAGTTTTTAGTTTTGTTACCAGAAAATAGCACGCACACAATATAACATTCACACATACAGCAGTAAAATAAAATTACTCATACGCTCAGTCGCACACACAACTATATATATGCATATATGTATATATATATAAACACACACATACAAAGCGACAGGCCGACAAAATGGTTGGCCAACGATGTCTAAACAAAAACAACAACAACAGCAACAGCAATAACAAACATGAATTTTAACAAAATACAATTTCAATACAATTCAAACTTTCTAACACACACACACACACTTATACAGGCAGCTTCACGCATGTTAGAGCGAGATAGCACTTGCATAACATTTTATACTCTCATTCACTCTCCCACTCCCTCTTTGTGCTTGGGTGCCAACCGCAATGGCAACAACGACGCTATCGCAATGACTAAAAACCCCTCTTCTCTCCCCAATGAATGAATATATGAAACTAAAACTTCCTCTACTCATTTCCTGTCCAATCCCTGCCCCCCCCCTCTAGAGCTGCCCTGCTGATAGTGAGCAAAAAGTATCTCTCTCGGAACGAATGAATGTCTCGCCAGTTTTCAGTTGCGTTCTAAAATTCATACATTCATTACCACCGCATTTCGTTCAGCACCCCCAACTCAACAACAAAAACCCCCGCTCACAGAAAAGTTAAATACAATCGCTGGCCCGTAAACAAAGCACCAACCGGCACATCGCATACCCGCCCAACTCGTCACACCTAGCCATAGAGAGAGAGAGAGAGAGGGAGAGAGTTTTTCCAGCTTTGCTCATAAAGTAATAAATTGTACCATAAATAGTGTTCAAACGAATAGAAGGTCGCTCTTTACTTAGATACAAGGTACGTGTGAGTGTGGAGGGGTCCTAGGATCCCTCCTCCTTCTTTTTTGAGTCTAACTGCCTTAAGCAGCCTTCGAAGCAATTCATCTTTTGCTCGATTCTCGCTGGCTTCTTCTTTGAGTTGAAGTGGCGACCACCTTCACCTCCTTGTACAGCATTGATCCATCTGGTCTCTCTACCTACCGACCTACCTAAGAGCAACTTCCTTTCCTCACTCTCTCCCTCTCTTGTTTTCGAAAGGGATCAGTTAAACTACAACTATGCTTATTTGCTTTTGTCACGCCCGCAAACCGTTCCGGCAACAACAACTTTAGCAATCATCCAACCCCCCAACCCATCCGATACAGAATCCCTGGAACCCGTCCTAAATTACCCCCCCAAAAACCCCTGCACACCCAATGCCTAACCACATGCGACCACATCGTTCATCATTGCCCCGTGTGTGTGTGTGTGTGTGTGAGTGTTTGTGTGTGTGCACGGTGATATGGAGGAGGCTGTGTGTGTGTGTGGGATGGATGAGTGTGTGTGTGTTGCTTAGGTCTAGCAATGCTCTGACTGTACTAATGAATTACGCAATCTAAAACTATGTACATTTAATTCAAATTCACAAAACTGTACGCCAAACTAACCAAAAACGCACACATACACTAACAGAAAATGGGCGACCCAACAACAACAACAAGTTTTTGGGCAAACTTTTTTGCTGCCTGCGTCAACGTCAACGGCAACTGCGACTGCGGCTTCGGCGCTGATGCCGTATACATATATATTTTTGGGAATAATTCAAAGCGAATACATTTTAGTCCAACCCAAACCCAAACCCAATGCAAACCAATCCATCCAACCCCATCACAGCAGATGTCCGTAGTGTTGTTGTTGTTGTTGTTTTTGTTGCTATATCGTATAGTTTGCTAGTTACCCAGGCACCAAAAGCGTCCCTGTCGCATATGCTGCCGCTGCTGCTTCTTCTTGCTTATTTCGCCATTCCATTAGCGACACCATTGGCGTCAACGTCAGCATCCATCGCACATGTCCTTGCAATTGTTCTTGCTATGACCAAACAAAAAAGCTGGAAGGGGGGTGGAAACGGGGCAAAAAGCAGTAACAACAACAATAACAGTTATATTCCCATATAATATTCGTACACACTTTGCAAACATGTTTGTCGATGATGTATTATACAAAATGCCCATAAAAAGGCCCGCATGAGCGAGACGGCAAAGCAAAAAAGTAAACGCAATAGGGAAAGGGAGAAGGGAGAAGGCCAAAGCTCTGGGATATTTATGTGTGTGTGTGTGTGCGAGAATGAGAGCATCCGATGGCGTAATCATCGTTTGTCTCTCCGCATATATTCGTACGTCTATGTCTATGTCTATGTCTGTGTCAATGTATGTGTGTTTGAGCCACTAAATCGAAATGCCAAAATGCCCATTTCTATTCTGTGTTGGCCCCGCATAAGCGATACAGACATTTCGTTTTTTGGGGTAATACATCAAACTAGCCGCATCAATAGCACACTCACACATACAAATATGTATACGTGTGTGTATGTGTGTGTGTGTGTGTCTAGTTGGGCTGCATGCGGCGTGTTAAAATAAAATCAAACAAACGACTACAACGACTACAAAAACAATAGCCAAGTTAATATATCCATGGGTCCCTCGACGTTTATATGTATGTTGTTGAGTATATGGAAAAAGAGTAAAATACTTCATGCAGAACCGAGAGCCAAAAACCCGAACTAAGAAGGAACTTAACTGAGCAGCAGCAGCAGCGGCAGACAATCGACGGCATAGCACAAACACACACAAGCACTAACACAAGAAACTTGTGTGTTGCCACCAAAAGTAAAGGAGATAATCTTGGGGCCAAAAGACGAAGAGCCAAATACTTGCAAGGCTTTGCCAGGAACCAAAAATCCTTAGACGCAGTCTGTGTGTATGAGTGTGTGAGTAAGGGGTTCGGGTGATTGCCAGCAAGGTCTGTCGAGACAGAACTCCGTTCTAATGACCGCCAAGATAGAATGACATTTTTGGGCTGTCACTTCTCATTGTTGCCCTTGCTTCTTGTATGTTGTGTGTATTTTTGGGTTTGTTTGCATGCATGTGTGTGTGGAGGAGAAAACTTTAAGTACACACATACATACATATTGTGTTTGTGCCCCGAAGGAGACGAGTTTTTCAACCAAACACCGCACAGCACAGTGGGCTAAATGCAAAGTGAAACTGCTTTAAAGTCAATTTAAATGATGTTTGAACTCTTCAATTATCTAAATACATAATTTAGTTTGTCCAAAATGATTGGGATTGACTTATGGGTAATTGATATTGGGTAAAATAAACTAGAAAGGTTAAGCTAAAACTCTCTTTTCAGGAACGTTACTGAACAGTGTGCTTTGTTTGTTTATAAGCTTTAAAATTCTTGTTGTAGATTGAAAAGGAAAATCTCTCCTGAGAAATAAAAACTTGAAGCCCACATGATTTTGTCATCAGATCAATCAAAGAAGGAGTAAATTTTCATACACTCAGAACGGAATAAATTTACAAACATTCAAATATTGCCTTAAAAACCTCAATTGTTTAATTTTACACCACTGTGGCTGGCTGACACAAAGTGAGAAATGAAGTAAAAGGCTACATTTTTGGGCAATAAGACGCCCCATTTCAAGTTCTAAGGTCCAGGCTTAAGACCACCTACCCTGACCCGGCGAACCCCGAACCCAGAAACCCCAAAAACCCGTACACAAAAAGGCAACGGCACAACTGTGGCCCAAGTACGTGAAAATTGATAGATGAGTTATGGGCGAGCAAGTGAAACGAGGGCGAGGATTCTTCATATGCATGCATATGTCCTTATACGTACATACACACATCCCAACACACACACACACACGTACGAACATCTTTGGGATGTGCGATATGTTCTTGTCTGCTCCGTGTTTGTATGTAGTTCCTTTTTGCAAGTGGCAATGAGTCCGAAGACGTTCAATGTTTGTCCGTACAACCTACCCAAACGAACCTAACCAGCCACCTCTCTCTCTCTCTCTCGCTCTCTCTCACGCTCTCCCTCTCTTTGTGTAAGAAAGAAGAAGCTGAAGGATTTTTCAACGCTTGCGACGCCAGCCGAAGGGCATTAAAAGTTTTTGTATTTATTTTGCAGTCGGTTAACAATATTCCTCTTTGCACATCCCAAACCTGACCGCCTGCCCTCACCATCCACTCTCCACCCCTCCACCATGCTCCGCTTCTCGCGTAAGTTTCTTCTTGGCTTTTCTTGCTTCATACACATACGTGTAACAGTTTTGTGTAATTGTATGCGTGCGTTTTGTTTGCGGACGTGGCCGTTCTGAATGTCTTGGACATACATACACACACACACACACACAGAGTAATAGGAATAGCAATTCGAGTACATGGCAAGGATATGTGTGAGCGTGTGCGGGTTGGGGTTGTCGAGTTGGTGGGGGGGTCTGAAAACTTTTATGTGTAATACATCAATTGCAAAAAGATAGCCAAATGCTGTTAAGTTTATATACTACACACACATACGTACATACATACATGCATATATGCTCACTCTCTCTCTCGACATCTCGCTCATTCGCACTCTCACTATTTCTTTCTCTTTTGCTCTATCTGTGTCTGTGTGTTGTGGGTGGTTTGAGTTACTTACGCCAAACGCTGGGCCCAACAACTTTCTCGCAAGTAAAAGATACATTTATTATGTGCGAAGAGCGATGAACACAAGCGATTTATCCTTTTTAACTTTTTCCTTTGGTCCTCCACACAGCTCTCTACAGCTGTCCACCCATTGTATGTTGTTGTTGTTGTTGGTGTTGTTAGCTCCCGTTTTGTTTGTCTATCTGCAAACATGTGCATGTGTGTGTCAGTGTGTGCGTGCGTGCGTCTGAGTGTGTTATTGCCCACATCTTGGCCGTAACTAATTTATTACCGCAAGCAGGCATCATCTAAGCAGCCGGGTTTAAACTAAGCAAAATTCTGTATACATACATACATATGTGCAGGCTAATTTCGTTTGCCTGGCGACGCTTAAAAACACGCCCGCCTGAACGTATGCAACACTTTTTTCTTGAGTTATTCAGCCTTAATATCCATCCCCATTCTCTGATGCTCAACAACACATATGCAATTTTTCAATCGTTTGCTTTGGCTTATGACTTTGGGCCGACCCGTCTCAAACTTTTCTCATTTCGAAAGTTAAAACAACAAACAGCATTATCGCCAT
Source organism: Scaptomyza montana (assembly GCA_018904305.1). Lineage (NCBI taxonomy): Eukaryota > Metazoa > Arthropoda > Insecta > Diptera > Drosophilidae > Scaptomyza > Scaptomyza montana. The sequence goes on from JAEIGR010000004.1 coordinate 6,117,128, forward strand.
TCGTCAACCAAATAAAAAGAAAAAAGAACGAAACAAAATGAGCGCTACGCCAAAACTCCAAGTGGCCAAAGCAAACATGTATTAAAAAAATAGATGTGCCGACGCTTTAATACACTTTCGTTTATTGCAATATAAGCTTTAATCTAAATAATATTTAATAAACATATTTAGCCACTGAGTTATGGTAAAAAATGCAACAAACTTTAACAGATAGTTTAATGAACTATAGTAATGAATCACAGAAAATTCGACTAGGCCGAATGTTTTCTAATATTTTACAACAAATCATGTAACCTATATTTTGCTGCTCTATGCTTTGCACAGAGACAGCTCGAAGAGTATAAATCTCGTGCTTGGTAGACAGTCACGTGTGTGTGTGTGTTTGTGTATCTGTGTATAAGTGTCTTGGATATGCATTCTTTGTCACTTACGAAGGTTCCTGGACACAGGACTCGTCGCTTAACATTTTCAAGTTAGTTGCAAGATGTCAGTTAATATATCACAAAAGCTAAGGCTGATGTTGCTTCTGCCAGGCTTTCTGCTTCTTCATCTTCTTCTTTTGTTGTCACACATGCTCAACCGCAATTTAGCTTTCAATTTCGAATGCTATCTATAAGAAAGCGAGTCCCAAAACACACACACACACATACTAACAGACAAAAAAATGTAGAAAAAACGCAACACAAAAGAAAAACAAGCAAACTTGTTTGCAAAGTTTAAACAACATTTCGTTTTGTTTTTTTTTTTCGTTTTTTCGTTTTTTTTTGAGGCTTTGCTTGGACGTGCTCAGAAGCAAACCCCCCAACTCCCTCACACCATTAACTTGAATTTCCATTTCCAACCCCTAGGCAAAAGTTTTCCTTCTTTTTTTTTATAGTATTTTATTTTGTGCTGCTGTTGCGTATGTGGCATAAGATAAACAAATGTAGAGATGGATTGTGGACTGTGCACGGCGTGTGTCAAATGACAGCTGGACACAGTACGAAAGTTCCCTCTATGTGTGTGCCAATCTAAAATGAGTATTCGATAAATCTTAAGATTTCTTTACTTTCTCTGTCTCTTTGTCTTTGACTGCAGCTAATTAACTGGCTGTTGTAAGCATCTAATGAATTCAGTCAACGGTTTTAACTGCCTTCTTGTAGGTTTAGTTTATGGAAAACGGCACTGCAATCACTTTATCAATAATTCAATCAAAACTCTCGCTCGTAAAACTCGTCGTCGCCAATTTGTCAGCAAGTAAAACATGATGAGACTTGGTCAGTGTACATACGTTTGTGTTTTATTGCGTACTGTGCTGATAAACTTTTTGTAAATAAAATGGCACATAAAAATTAATAAAAGCATTACACCCCTTAAGCTCCCCTAAACTGACCTCATTTTATAGTTTTATTATCTAGCTAGCTCTAAACTCAAATTCTGCTGAGCCTGCGCTCGTAAAATGTTTTCAAAAAGAAAAAGAAGAAAACGCAACAACATCATAAAAATGACCAAAAGCATTTCAACTTATTAAGTAATAAATTCTAATAAGAACAAAAAATCAAGCATAGGAATACCCTTACTCCACATCATAATTATAATAAGTTAAGGTGATAACGATCGAAAGACATCGAAAAATGACCATTAAACACACCTTTCTTCAACCCTTTTTCATGCCTCTATAATGTTAATATCTTTCTTCTTTATAATATCAATGGTGCCTCACCCATTGACGCGAGTGATTTATATGGAAAAATTCATTATTTGCTTCCATGCAAAATAATAATAATAGCCCGCAAAGGCCAAGAAAATATGTAACTTAACTCGCGCCTTTGCTGCTTTATCTTTAATATAGCTAATTTATATAGCGGCTAACAGCGTTGCGACATGCGAGTTCGAAAGTCTGATTCTCTGATACTCTGATTCTTTGAATCTGAATCGAAGCAAAGTGACTTTAAATAACCATTAAGCTCTCGCAATAGGGGGTGCCGCATGCAATTGCTCTAGATTTCTTTACTGTTTGTTTGAGTGTTTGTATTAGTGTCTTATATAAAAGGGGGACACCTTAAGCAAAGCGGCCAATGGCGGCAACGGCGCCTTCGCATGTGGCCATAATTGATGAGTCCAGGGCACCAAGCCCAAGTCATTTAGGCCCACAACAACAACAACAACAACAAACATTTACCTTTACACACATTCGGAATACATACATTAATTCCCCAACAGTTTTCTTCAATCTTTGCTAGGTAGATTAGCTCACATAGTCTGATTTTAAATATATATACAATTGACATACAAATCGGATTTCATATCAAACTTGATTCAATATTTGCATTCCTAGGTTTCAATATATAGCATATATTTTTGTAGACTTGAAGGAATATTTTCCAGGGAATTTTAGAAGGAAAAACTTATTAAAATCCCTTAAAATAAAGTAAATGAATTAACTGATTCAACAGTATTAGTTAAGGCTTCAACAAAAAATATATAAAGGTCTTAAATAGACTTACTAGAATCTAGATCTAGATCTAATCCTGGCCAAAAGGAAACTCATCTCAACCATAATAAACAAAGAAATTATTGGCGTTGACGAAAATAGCTTTGCAAAATGTGCAAAACTATTAGGGAAAATTGTGTTTGCATTTTAAAATTCATTAATTATGCACAGCAATAAATACAAAGGGGGGATGGAGACGCATAAAGAAAGTCGTGGGTTAGAAAGTGTATATAGTATTTGGATTACGCACAGGCCAACGCACAGTGCAACCACTTGAATACATTCTAAAATATGTTCTAAGCACCTGAACGATCATAGACGATGAATCTTTGCTGAGAGGACAAACCGCACAAAAATTGCAGCAAATGCAAGGGGCAAGCTATGGTAGGAGGGGAAGGGTGGGGTCGAAAATCTTACGCCTGATTTGAGCAGAACACACAGACATAGAAAAGACCACCTTCTTCTTTCGATGTCATTTGCAGCCAGGCAACTTACACACATATGTATATATATAAATGCACTTGGATATCCTGAAATGCGACACATTTGAAAATGAAAATTTGCATGGCTGGTCAAAGGAGTTGAGACTCAACCTCGCAATCCCTCAATCCCTCACACTTGTAATGCCACTTTTGAACCATCTTCAGTGGCAGCCAATCGAGTAGCACCAACGAATAACGGCATGGGGCATGTGGCATGTTCTATATGTTATACACATATCTGCAATATTTTGCTATATTAAGGCGGAGAGGGAGGTGCCATGGCATATTGTATTTTCAATTTTATATACGTATGTATATATTGTATATTATTTTTCACTTGATATATTTATGTATGCAACAAAATTAGTTTGCATTCTCCCTTGAGTTGTCACGCACAAAGGCAGAAGTAAATTGTTTAATTTGATTTCATTTTTCGGGCAGTTTTCTCTCTCTTGCGTCATGCAACTAAATGGATTTTTCACACACATAAATGTATGTGTGTGTGTGTATTTGACACGCCCCTAAAAGCTTTTCAGTGTGTGCAAATGCAAATCTCTGGCCATCAAATGACTCAATACTATTCGTATATATATATATAACCCTGTCAAAAAATGTTCTTCGTATTTAATTGCGTTTTATTTTTCAAATATTTATTGTTATTATCGAATATTGAAATGAATATCCAAATGCATACACCCACACACACCTTTATAGCATATGTTGTATGACTGCGCGTCATGCAAGGATTTATATATGTAAGATATATACTGAGAGAGAGAGAGTTGTGTGCCTGATCCTAGCAATGTTTCCATGGCACGCGATGTGCCGTGCCCTACAAAATCTTTTGTACAACTCTACTTTGCACCCTCTCCAATGGCTTTCGTCGCGGCTTTTTTTTCACACACACAAAGAACAACTTAAAAACAAATCTTCAACTCTATCTAATCCTTTTGGGAGTGCTCGGATTAGGAGCCAATCTGCTTTGGTTGCGAATCAGAATTTCTGGAACAACATATTCGAAACAAAAAAAATCTAAATACTCACTGTGTTGAAAATGTTTGTGAGTTGAACTGATTTTTTTATTTAATATAAAACATTTTTAGTCAATCAATAAAAATTATTTTTGGTAACAATTCTAACTTTTCATTATAACAGATTTAATATAAAATGCTTGTGAGTTTTACTGACAGTTTTTTCATTAAAGAAAATAATTAATTTCAGCTATAAATAGAATTGTTTTTATTTTATTTATCTAAGCCAGGTTTTATAATTTGGAAAAATCATTTAAAGCATTTGATAAATCGATTTTTATTTATTTTATGTACAAAGAAATTAGAATAGACATTTAGTACATAACACAAAATAATAATTTATTTTATTTTATGTTCATGGTAATCATTAGATTTCGTAAATGCTAAATGGAAAGTAAAGAATATTAATATTGTTTTTACCATTTAGCATTATGCGAATACTTTCATTATTTTATCACAATATTGCTTGCCTGCCTGTTATACTTATAGCATTTACTAAATATGTACATATATATCTATAAATTATACATTCAATATTTATGTGAAATAATATATTACTTAAGACAAACGAATTGGCAATAACTGTGGAACGAGATTATTATTCTATGGGTAGTAAAAGCAATTTCAACTGTTAGAACTGAAGAAAAATTTAAAAATTCAATTGGCATTCTCGACAAAATGTCAAAATATCATTTAAAAAATCAAAAAACTATGGAAAATTTTTAAAAAGAAATTGGAACAAAATTGGCAGTTTTAATATTCAGTTCTGCTGTTCTTGTTGTTGTTGCTGCTGTCAAAAATACTTGTGCGATTGTAAGTGTTCATACACACACGCACACACACACACACTTACATCAAAATTCGGCCTAGAAAAAAGTCTGCAAAGCGATATTTAACTTTTGTCCACTGATTTCTCTGATTTCCAATTGACTTCCTTTTCCCTTACGAAACAAACAACAAACGACAACAATAACAACTGTTAACAGGCACATTTCTGAGCACACAACAACAACAACAACAATCGGGAGTTGTGATTAAACAGGAGGCCATGGATGTGGCACAGGAACAGGAACAGGAGCAGCCACATGAGGCACATGCAGCCGATCGTCAGCCAAGTGCCAGCAAATTGGCCAAGTTAATGCAACGACCGCAATTGGCGCAACTATTTCAACGTCGCAGCAACAATAACAACAACAACAACAACAATAATCATAATAATAATAATACCATTAGACACAACAACAACAATAGTAGCAGTAACAATATGCGCAGCATGTTTAAAAAGAATCGCTCATCGAATTCATCGCCAACGCCTTCAGCTCGATCGTGGAACGATAGCGAGGATGAGCCAACAGCGGATTATCAACAGGACGATCGTTCCAGTTCTGCCTCATCAGCCATATCGTTGACCATGAAACGTTCATGTCAGGCCAATGAATCAACGCTCTATCAAACACTTCAGCAACATCAGCAACAACAGCAGCAGCAACAAAAACAAGGCGAACTTCGTCCGCAGCAGCAGCAGCAGCTCAATCAACAACAACAGCAACATCAGCAGCAGCAACAGCAGCAATATCTGGATGAACTGCAGCAATCTGTATCCGTTTCACATCAGCAACAGTTGACCGCAAATCTTTTTATGGCACGCACAATTGCTTTGAGTCGTTCACGTGATTTTCCTGAACTCTTTCAAAATACTTCAGCAGCAGCTGTTGCCGCCGCCGCAGCAGCAGCAGCAACAGCAAATGCTTCGGCAACTGGCAATGTTGCTGCTGCTGTTGTTATTGGCAGCAGCAGCAACAACTGTCACAACAGCAACAACAACAACAGCAGCAGCAGCAACTCAGGCAGCAATTATATGTTGCCCTGTCCACTGTGTGAGACACCTTTGGAGCAGCGTGTCTTCCGTCAACACTTGGATAGGCATTATCCCCGAGATAGTCCCGTTTGTCCCGTTATCGAATGCGGCCGTCGCTTTGCCCATCCCAATTCGGTGCGCAATCATATGCGCATCAAGCATACACTGCAATGGGCCAAAATGAAGGCAATGCGCAGTTCGGGTGGCCCATTCGCGGGTGGACCTGATTTTAAATTCAAAAGTGAAGCGACCAACTAGTTGCTGCCGCAGCTTCAGCTCATGCAATATGCCCGCAGATACTCGCAATAGTTAAAAAATAAAAGCTTCTAGCTGATGCTGCTGCTGCTTTTCCAGTCAATGTCGACAATAATTCCAAAGCATTAAACTCGAGACACTCGCAGTCTATCATAGATAGCCACAAAGAAAAATTTTGTTGAAGCCCAGTTAGAAAACTCGAAAAGGAAATTTTCTATTTTGTTTGTCAGTTAACCGGTTTCATTTTGAGAAAATAAAACTAACTAGATAAATAACTTATAAGCTAAAAGCTGTTGAAAAAACAACACATTCCAGTTTGAAAAAAAAAACTTCAATTCAAGTTACCAACAACTTTTTTCTTCCATCATTAATTTTGTATCGCTTAAAGGGCTTCGACAGTGATTTTGAGTATTAGGAAAGGGGGCTTCCTTTATAAAGACGATAAAGCTGGCATACAACAATTATTACGTTCCTATATATTTATATATTCAATACAGTACATACTCGACGTACTTCCACTACTGCGTATGTACTATTATGTGCAAGAAAAAACCACTAGAAATATTACTACACTGTAAAGAGCCCAAATGATTATTACTATTATAATAATACCAAATGCATAAATACTACTAAATACCAAACAAATACTACTGCTATACACATAAGAATTGTGCTACTTATAAGGCGTAGCAGAGCTGCAAAACTAACTGTAATTTAGTAAGAAGTGTTACCAAAAATACTAACACAACCTAGCCCTAGTTTTTGGCGCTTTAAACGGCACTAGTAAACTCGTAAACTCCAGTATTATACGTACTACCAAAAGACCGTGGAATATCAAGATGTTGCAATTGTTAAGAAAAGCTTTGTCTCAGGGGTTTGCCTCAGAAATATTTCAAATGGTATACAAAATAACAAAAGGAGTAAGCCATAAGAGTGAGGGAGCGCGATAGCGGATAGCATCTGCAGCTGTTTTTGTTTCAGTTGCACTTGCACTCAGCGGCACGTCAAGTGTACGACAAGCAGCAGGCCAGCGGCAACCAAGAACGGTAAAAATTTGTCACTGTATGTGTGCGTGTGTTTCACTTCTTGCTGTGCCTGCTTGTCTACAATTTTGCTATTTTTCATATTTTGGTTTTTTCTGTGTCGGCAAATGACATCGACAAGTGGACTACTGAATATACTTTCTAAATTTGTGTGCATCGCTGCATAAATTGCGATGGCATAATTTGTGTCTAGTGTCATAGAATTAAAAAAAGGAAAGAGTATGAATGACCAGCAATTGCTAAACTGAAATTTGACTGTTTGTGTACATCTATGCATATGCAGCACCCTTAAATGTGAGTGTGGCAACTGTATATCGTTTATTGACCCGTCTCAGCTACATATATGTACAATTTGACCATTTATGAAAAAGTTAGAGAAATTCAGAAAAAAATTTTTTAGAGATTTTGATCATGAAAATATTTGAAAAGTTTAAATTAAGCAATATACTTGTCTTTTGAAAGTGTATTGAAAAGTTAAAAGAACAATTTTTATGCATTGCAGCAATTTAATTTATTGTGTATTTCCAATCTAACTATGTATAGTAACATGTTGATTTATTAACAGGGTGATCAATATAATATAGAATATGCAGAATGCACTCACCGGCAGCAGCAACAACACAGATACAGTTCAACGCAAGCGCTTTCGCTCTCACTCTCTTGTTTCACTGAGCAATTTCACAAAAACAAAAACCGCACACTCACACACAACAATAATTAAATGAGATGCCTCTCATCTTTCATTTTTATATACATATGTATGTACATTATTTTATTTTATTTTCACTGCACTTCACACACAAGAAAAAATATAAAAAAATAAAGTAAAGTACATAATTAATACCATCTTCAATGCTTCGCTTATAACGGAGATTTTCAGAGCGCCAAACGCAACAACAACACATTCGTATGAGCGCGGAGAGGATAACTCTCTCTTAAATTTTTTTCGCGAACCGGCAAAGCAGCAACAAATTGGCGCGCGTTTCACATTTTTCCATTTGCCTAAAAAAACTTTAAAAAGCAATTGCACGGCGATTCTATGATGTTATAAACACTTTGCGTATGTTCAGTGCGTTATGTAAACACAATTTGACTATTAATATGGGGTGAATCAATTTTAATTTAATAAATAAACGGACGACAAGCCTCCAGCGATGTAAAGACGCGCAAAGTTCCAGGCTTACTGCCTTTGTGGGTTAGGGGAACAAGTGAAACAAGTGGAATTGTGAAAGGGAACGATCGCTCTCTGCAGTTTGAGCAGGACAGTTCGTTTTATATCTCTATTCGCGAAGTTGATGTACGTTCGTCTGCAGCAACAACTTAATAGGGAAGCATAATTGTTTTTGCATGGATTTTACTATTGCCGAAAAAAATCAATGAGTGTTGGAACTCACGAGCGATGTGTTAACACCTGTTTGTTGGTGTGTTTGTAACTGTATTATTGCTATGAGCTCGTTTTCTTGAACAAAAATAATATTTTATTGAATTTGCGCTTTGCACATATTTTCCTTAAATTAAATCTTCGTTATTGAACGAACATAATACTGTGAGTAAAGCTGAGACCATTAAAGATTGCAGAGCGTAGCTCGAATCTTAGTTTTGCAATCGCTGGTCATTCATTCTCTTTAAAATTTTTTAATTCTATGACACTTGCCAACGATTTTGCCAACGCAACTACCATACAGTTATGCAGCGATGCACACAAATTTCGAAAGTGTATTCAGTAATGCACTTGTCGATGTCATTTGCCGACACAGAAAAAACCAAAATATGAAAAATAGCAAGACAAGCAGGCCCAGCAAAAAGGGAAACACACGCACACATACAGTGACAAATTTTAACAGTTCTTGGTTGCTGGTCGCTGGCCTGCCGCTTGTCGTACACTTGACGGGCCGCTGAGTGCAAAGGCAACTGAAACAAAAACGCTATCGCGCTCCCTCACACTCATTGCACAGAACCCTAAGACGAAATAACTGTAAACCCTTTTCTTGACAATTGTAACATCTTGATATTCAACGGTCTTGGGTACTACTAAAAAATAGGACAAAAAAAAAGCTAAAACACACACACACACAATTGACTATATAATAGAGTATAAGCATAATCCAAATTGGATTTATGTGCAATTGTAGATAATGAGCTGAAAACCAAGCAGAAACAGAAATAAATATATATAGTTATTAAACAAAAACATTATAATAATGATACTACAAAATAGAATGTGCCTGCGTAATATATTTTTAGCCAAAAAAAAAAACCAAAAACAAAACAAAAATATAAACTAAAGTTGAAAACACACACACATACACTGATATACCCAACAACACACACAGATACAAGGGGAGAAGTTGCAATTTTATTAGAGAAAATTTCCAAAAATGAAGAAAATTCTAAAAAAAAAAGAGCTCAAAATTGTCGATTGAACTAATCATGATTTTTTCTTTATTGAGCGATCTAGATTGAGATAGAAAGAGAGAGAGAGAGCAAAAAAAAAACATACGTAAAAAGGTTCCTATAATGTTAATCAAAAAACAAAGCAAAACTAAAATACTAAAACTTTAAAAAGAAACAAACTCTTGACAAAACTTGCGAGTTTTATTTAAACATATAGAGGACGATCCATGAAATCGGTTCTATTTCATTTCGAAGGCGGACAATTTTTCAGTTGTGTAGCCCAAAAAAGCAACAACAAAAACAAGAACAACAACATAAAACATACTTTATAACTTTACTCGTAATAATAATTTACAAAATTAACACTTTTTTATAGTTTGGCCAATTGTTTTGGGATAAAAACCTAGCTCATAATAATGTATCTTCAATTTATGTATGACTCAATGAGGCAATTATATATATATACACCAATATATATATATATATATATATTTTGGTTAATAATAAAGAGCAAACGAAGAAAAAGTCAAGCCAATGGATTTCCTTTGTTTTTAACTCAAACGCAAACAATAAAAGAGATAAAAAAAACTATCGATTAAAATCGATAAGAAATTTCTAAAAGTTAGTCAATGTTTTTTCATCTCATGGCTTTCAGGAATAAGAAAACTTTCAGTATATTTAAATAGCAATATTAAAAATTTTCTAACTATTATTTAACAGTCTCGCGTCGTTCGTTGGAGATGCGTGTTCGTGCCACCGATCCCAGACCTTGCCCCAAATGTGGCAAAATCTATCGTTCGGCACATACACTGCGCACCCATCTGGAGGATAAGCACACTGTGTGTCCTGGCTATCGTTGCGTCCTCTGCGGCACAGTGGCCAAATCGCGAAACTCTCTACACTCGCACATGTCACGGCAGCACCGTGGCATCTCCACCAAGGATCTGCCCGTGCTGCCTATGCCCAGCCCCTTTGATCCGGATCTCGCCTCGCGTCTGCTGGCCAAGGCTGGCGTTAAGATTTCACCGGCTGAGCTGAGGGCTCGTGCCTCCCCAACTGGCGGCAGTGGCAGCAGTGGTGGCAATGGTAATGGTGGCAACGGCTCACATAAACTTGATCTAAGCAATGCCAGCGGTGGTCCACTGGATGATGCCGAGGATTCCGATGATGATCCCGAAGATCTGACCACTGGCAACATGCTCTACGGCGTTGGCAGCAATGCCAGCGATCTTAGTCGCTATCACGAGAGTCTCCTAAGCAATTTTGGCCATGCGAATACAACAATATCGAGAATGCGTAATGAGGCAGCTGCAGCTGCAGCAGCTGCGGCAGCCATGGGTCAACAAAAGGACTTGAGTGCTGCTGCCGGCGGAGTTCAGTTGGGCAACAACAACAGCGCTGGACAATCGCTGCTGGACACCTATCTGCAGTTCATCACAGAAAATACGTTCGGTGAGTAGAATTGGAAAATTGTATTGGGATTCCAAACTAAAATCTTCATCGTTAATTCAGGCATGGGCATGTCACAGGAGCATGCAGCTGCCGCCGCGTTGCATGCCGCAAAAATGGCGCAACTAAATGCAATGGGTCATAGTCTGGACAAGTTGCCAGCTGGCCTGCTGCCCGCCCAATTCGATCTGAGCAAGCTGACAGGTGGATCCTCAGCTGCAGCTGGCTATGGCCAGGGTAGCGGTGGACTCTCCATCGAACCCATACTGAGACGGGATCAGCAGCAGCAGGGAAGCAGTTTATCGCAAGATGTAAATGGAGCGCTGGCGCTCAGCTCGGTAGGACACATGCATGCGAATCTGCTAAACGCGGGTGTTGGTGTTGGTGCTGGGGCTGGTCTTAACGAGGAGGAGGCGCTGGATGAGTTGGATGTGGATGCGCAGGCCGAAATAAGACGCGATGGCTCAGAGCCAATGGACTTGGGCCTCGGCCTAGACAACAATCAGTCTGGCAGCAACAATGAGGCAGCCAACTCGGATGCCGATGATATATACTCCGAGGACGAGGGTGTTCATCACACATAAGGAGCAAAAAAGAGAAGAGTAGATGGAAAGAGAACAAAAGATATATATATGTACTTACTATGTACTAACTCGATCGTTTTTGAAGAGTCGTCAAACCGTTGTATACCCCATTAAAAACAAATAACTAAAATGGAACATTTGTAACGCGTAGCCTTATCCTCATGTATACCAGTTTACGTGTACAATCTACATACATACTATATACAATATATATATATATACATATATATGCATACTATACGATACAATAGCTTAATAGGTATTTAGAAAACATGAATCCATAAACTAATATTATGTGTGCTGCTGCATTTGCAACCAAATTTATTGTAGAATTTATGTTGTGCTTTCGAAAAAAAAAAACAAAAAAGGTAATGAAATTAAACTAATCGATCTACAAAAGAGATACTCGTATATGAGTTAGATGCCTAGTTACTTGCACTCACAACACGTAAATTGTATCCTAAAAATGATATATACATACATATATACACATGTACCTGTTTATGTGTATAGTACATGAAGTTTTAGGATGTTTTGAACGAATCAAGACAAATTTCAACAACATATACTCCAAAATATCTAAACCTAGACAACCTTAGATCATGTAAGTTAGTGTTAATGCAAGAATTTTTGGAAAATTGTGTCAACAATTCTGTAAATAGTATATCAATTGTTGTAGAAAGATACTTACGCAGCCCGAACAGAAAAAAAAAAAAAATACATAAACTATAGAACGGCATTTAAACGGACAAGACGAATTCGTGTCAGAGAAGAAATTCAGATGTGCCATGTCACAATTAATTTTGTTTATAGATACGAGTAAAAAACAACACTTACTTAAACCGAACATTCAAATTCATATAGTTGTGACTATATAGTAGTAATGCCAATCATATCTCAGGAATAAACGGAATACACAACCAGCGCCAGCAAAACAACCAAAACTACCTCAGCAAATGAATTGTGTAATCCAGTACTCGTAATTACATTCAGTTAAAAACCCTAACTACCTACATACATACTTATAATACATATATTATATTCGTTATGGCCGTTATACTTGCTATAAAACATACAGATTGGTTTTCAATGTAGTTTAGTTGGGTGCGCCAATAAAATACATAGTCTGTAAATGTGTAGAATCTAAGAATCTTATTTATGCGTGAGCTAAAAATATATATAAAATCTTGATAGGCATATAAACATATGCATATGCTTAGCTATATAAAACAACACGTAAAATAAAATTTTTGGGGTAAATGTAATAGAATCATAAATACCTCAATATATATTACTTAGATCGCACAAAAGAAAAAAAGAAAAAAAAAACACTCACATTGAAACTTGAAGGGTTTCTTGACATTTTCCCAAATTATTTCTATGTAAATTTAGTTTGTTTTAATTAATTATTCTAGATTTAGTTTAGTTTAGTTTCAATATCGATGATGATGTGCACAGAGACTCTAAAAGAGTCTGAGACCTCCCCACTTGCCTTATAATAACATAAATATGTGTTACTTTAGTAATTTTCTACCTCAATTAATTTAAATGTAATTTACTTGCCTATTATTTAAGAACGCAATTTTTAAAAATATATACTCATGTATTTCTTATGTTTCTTGGACAATTTCATCACGAGTCATCTCTAATCTAGCATAAATTTAATGATTATGGAAATGCGTAGTAATAAATTATATACATACAATACACACAATATAAATAAAGCCAGATAATAAGACAAGTATTGTAAATTTGTTCATTGTCGTCTACCTGTTTTACATTGCCTCTGGTTACGTTTCTTTTGCAAACGTGTATTATTTTAAGTTATTTTATGTATGTATTTTAGTTACAACTTTAAGCCGAGTGCAATTCTTGCATGATTTTTTATTAAAATATAAATGCAGTTATGGCGAAATACACACACTCACACCCAGACCCACACACATAATGCAGTTAAGTCGCTAGAATAAAATGAGTTAGTTAAATACAAGTTACATAAGCAATTTAAGTAGAGATCCATGTGCTTAGAAAGTTATTAATATTTATTAAAATTACAAATAAAACTGCGTTATAAAGAACAATCACAGTCTATGTTTTAATTATGCAAATTTTTATTTGAAATTCAACGGCCTGATGATGCTCATCGGCTTAAACAGCGTGCCAGCCCTAGTGACGATCGCAAGCAGACGCAACCGTTCGATAGCAGTGTTTACAAAACTTATCGATTGCAGCACGGACGCTAGCGGCTAGCTAGCTAAGCGGCTGACTGGCGCATTTTAAAGAAGAAGCAAAACAAAGCGGTAATCGTTCGAATTAACTGTAAAGAAATGTTATGTGAAATCAATATTTCCCTTCGTTAATTGTCGTTTATTCCATTTGTATTATTGTTAAACTATTTGTGTGTTTGTTGTTGTTGATAAAACATGTCTGCAAAGAGCGCCATTCAAGTGTGCATTAAGGTGCGTCCCTGCGAGACCGGACAAACCACATTATGGCAAGTAAGGGACAAGCGGGCAATTCAGCTTATTGACAGCCAAGCAGATCCCTGTATTTTTGGTAAGCAAAATAGCAACAACAACAATTATCCGTTAGTCCACCAAAATGGCCGCCATTCAATCCAATCACTTTTGCAGACTATGTTTTCGATCAGGACTCCAACAATCAAATGGTATTTGACTGCATGGCCAAGCATATCGTGGAAGCCTGTATGAAAGGCTTCAATGGCACCATATTTGCCTACGGCCAAACATCATCGGGCAAAACGTACACCATGATGGGCGATGAACGTAATCCCGGCGTTATGGTGCTGGCAGCCAAGGAAATATTCAAACAGATTGCGCGGCACGAAGATCGAGATTTTCTGCTACGTTGCGGCTACATTGAGATATACAACGAAAAGATCTACGATTTGCTAAACAAAAAAAACCAGGATCTGAAGATACACGAAAGCAATGGGATGGTGCATGTGAATTGTGAGGAGTGCATCATTACCAGCGAAGAGGATCTCCTGGCGTTCCTTTGCATGGGCAACAAGGAGCGCACTGTGGGCGAAACCAATATGAACGAACGCTCCAGTCGTTCCCATGCCATATTTCGAATCGTAAGTTAATTACTTAAACTCTTGCGGGCTCAAATTATTCTTCTATTGCTTCTTTAGATCATTGAGTCGCGAAAAACAGATCGCAACGCTGATGATGCTGTCATTCAAAGTCTGTTAAATCTGGTAGATTTGGCCGGATCAGAGCGAGCCGATCAAACGGGTGCACGTGGTGCACGTCTTAAGGAAGGCGGTCACATTAACAAGAGCTTGCACTTTCTGAGCAACGTAATTAAAAGCTTGGCGGAGAATGAGGACAACAAGTACGTTAGCTTTCGTGACTCGAAGCTGACGCGCATATTGCAGGCATCGCTGGGTGGCAATACATTCACCTCGATAATCTGCAGCATCAAACCCTCAATTATGGAGGAATCGCAATCGACGTTGAACTTTGCCATGCGTGCAAAGAAGATTCGGCTAAAGCCACAGATGAATGAGATTGTATCGGATGCAACGATGATGAAGCGTCTTGAGCGTGAAATCAAAGAGCTTAAGGATCGCCTCGCGGAAGAACAGCGTCGCAACGAGAGCCAGATCAAAGTTAGATTGTTGGAGCAGAGAATCAAAACGGACACTCTTAAAATTATAACCAGCAATTCTATTGCCGATAGGCGTTGTAAAAATCGGAGACGCACTTGGTGTCCAGCCACGTCGAATCCGCAGTCAGTTCCTGGAGATATAGATGGCGATATAGATGGTGAACAGCCCAAGCACTCTGGTCTACCTAAGCCAAGTTTCTATCCATCGACTTCGAATTCAAGACAGCGGCCTTTCAACGCTCCCAAGACAATCAACATTATGAAAACTCTGGTAGTTGACGAGGTTGACGATGAATTTAAACCAGCCGTTGAGCATGACTTTGGACAAGCACCAAACCCAATGATTACTAGTCGAGTCCTACCACCATTATCCCTTACGCCACGCGTTGCCGATGTTGATGGTTTAGGGTAAGTTATTACACTTTATCTGAGCTTCATTTGCAAATCATTTTCATTGCACTTTTCATGTAACTCACAACCACAACTCAAATCCGTCATCATTTCAATCGAACTAACTTGCATGTGTTCCAATAGACAGGAATTGCTTGTACGTGATCTAACGGAATTGACAACTTTCATCAATTTAGAGCGCAACTTCGATTCTGATTGGGAAGTTTTAAATGAAAAGTTTGCTGCGGCAACAGCTCAAGTTGATGAGCTACAGTCCGAGCGACTTGATCTAATTCAGCGGTGAGTTAATGTTCGGCTCGGAGGTGGAATGAATCAATTCCAAACTCTAATACCATCCAATTGCCTTTCTGTTATATGTGTATCTAGTAAACCATCATTTTCTGTCAAAATTATTAATATTTTGTCAACCTCACAACGCTGATAATTTAAATTAAAATTCACCATTTCAAGTGCGCGTCAAAAGTGCACAAAGTCAACGTGTGGTGAACTTTGGCAAAGATCTCTTCTAATTATTCGTGGCAAATCGAATGCTTCGTCTTCGTCCGAATCAGTTGGTGAGATCGGCGTGAGTAAGCAAGAGCGACGACGCGTCGAACCCAAGAGCACAAAACAAAAAGATAAACAAACGCTTTCAATAAAACCCTCTCTCACATGCGCAATATTGTTGTTTTGTGCGTCGCTATGATAGCACTGGAATACAATACACCTGCCATGTGAAGGTGATTTGAGCGATATATTGCATATAATTTCGGCACCAGCCGAATCGGCAGTCTTGACGACTCTGCCGCTATTAAGTGGCAATCACAACAACAAACGTGATAAGCAAACGATCTCTAAACGTCGTCGTTGTCGCAGTCGATAAAATGGTTGATTCCATAATGAACCCTATTAGGTTGCTTAGTTGATTTGTGAACTTTGTTGTCGCTGCTTTGGCGAATAACGTTCCGCTTCATCAAAAACTCAATGTTCAATGACGTCTTTGCTTGATTTACATACAAACCTACTCCGAATACCTACAAAGACATGACTCTCTGATGTAACTCATAATAAAGTGTGTGAGTATAATAAAGAAAAACTTTATTGCATATATAAAAGTTCAAAGCGAATGCAACAACAACAAAAGCGCATTTCTTCACGACTTGTCTCTGTGTGTGTGTGTGAGGGTGAGTAAGATTGTGTGTGTGTAGAGTCAACCTCAACTGGAAAGCTGTCTGCCATCATCTGCTGCAAGGCAACAGCTGCAGTCGTCTCTATTTTTAGGGAGCCTCGCTATAATTATTTTGACAAAAATGGTCGTGCGGTACAAAATTTGGGAACCGTAAAATCATGTAAATTTGCAATTAAGTAAATTACCAACATTCATGAAAAACGCTTAACATTTATAACTCTTTTAATAATTATTTTATTTTTTTTTTTACTACATGTAGCTGCGAAGATTTTGAAACACTTACCAAATCGAAGCAAACGGCTGATACCAAAATCGTGGAATACGAAGATCAGCTGCAAACGTTAAAACAAACGGTTCAGCGGCTGGAAATGGAAAATCGTGCAGCTGTAGATTTGGAATTTCAACTTGAGAGCCACAAAACAAAATCAAAACTGCGTGAGAACGAGCTATTGTCGGCGCTGTCAGAGAAAGATGGCGCCATCGGTAATCTGCAACAGAAGCTCAATGAGTTGTCGAAAGATGTGCTGCGCAACAGCAAGGAGGATCTCATGCGTTCCATCTGTCCGGAAATTGAGACAAGTTGCGAGCGCATCTGCAACAAATGTGCAGATCTGGAGCGTCTGCTGGAGGAGCACAAACAGGCGACATCTAATGGCAATGGTTCACACACAATCGACTGTGAATGCGAACAGCTGCGTGTGGAAATTGCCAATACAAAGGCAAAGCTGGAAAGTGTGCAGGAGGCATACAAACAGATGACCAGCGATGTGACTGATAAGACTGAACTGTGTGATCGTTTGGGCCGTGACTTTGTTGCTGCCGAGGAGGCGAAGGTAGAGTTGCAAGAGAAATGTGATAATCTGATGATGGCGCAACAGCGCTACGAACAGACCATACAATCCATGCAGAGCATGTATGAAGCCATACAGATGAAGTATGCAGAACTGCAACAGGACTATGAACGGCTCGAAGTTATGCAGGACAAATATGTGCAACTCCAAAAGGACTATGAGCAGCTCGAAGCCAATAGAGAAAAGTTTGAGAAAATGCAGCAGGATTATGCGCTGCTTGCGAGTCAAAACGAACGTTTGCAACAAGAAATCAGCACATTTAAAGAAAACATAGAGCAGTTACAAGTGCAGCTAATATCCGGAACTGCAGCTGAAGACAGAGAACAGCAGAACACGCAACTTGTGCAGGAATTGAGAGCTCGCAACGAAAAGCTAATGGCAGACATTGTTGAAATGGAGAAGAAATATGCTACAATACAGTTTGAATACGATGACATGTCCAATCAGCTCATGGAGAGTGTCCAAGATGGCGACAATTTACGAGATCAATGTTATACACTGCAGCAGCAACTTAAACAGCAACATCAACAAAAGGCTGCTGCAGAAGAAGAAAATGCATTAGGTGCAGAGAAAATGAAAAGATTGCACGTACACATTGCTCAGCTGGAGCGTGAAGTGGCCGAAAAGAATGCGCTGATTGATGCCACGGAGAGCACAATCAATGAGATGCGTGAACAGATGACAAATCTGGAATCAGAACTGCTAGAGAAATCGGTGATGGTCAACAAAGTGGAGGATTATCAGCGACAAATCGAATCACTCGAGAAGCAGAATGCCGAAATGACCATGGTCTGCGAGGAGCTCCAAGACAAGGTCAAGGATAACACCATCAACGAGAATGATAGTCAACTCATGTCCAATAGCACACAAACATTATTCAACAACACTGACAGCGCTCAAACAGAGCCTGAAGTAGTAGCACCCAAATTGTCCGATTTAAATGCTGAATTTAACCAACTGCAAACGCAGTTGCGGCAAAAGGACGAGCTGATTGATAAGATGCAATTGGAACTACACGAGCTCAACGAACGCTGCATGAACATGGATGTGCAGCAAGTGGAACTGCAGGCAAATGCTCATCAGAATCAACAGCTGCTCGAACGACAGGCTGCCAAATTGTCAGACGATGCGGATCGCATTGATAAACTACAGGAGCACAATGCACAGCTGTTGGAACGCAGCATCAAGGCTGAAGAATCTGTGGATGCAATGAAAAAGCGTCTAGAAAAAGCAGTAGAAGAAGGCGAATGCTTCTCAGAGCAAAGTGAGAAACGTGTTCATGAAATAAAAATAGCATTAGAGAATTCTAAAGGAGAATTGGAATTGAAAACGCAACAGCATAAGGAACAGCTGGAGTCCATCAAAGAGGAATATGAAAAGAGCCTAAACGAAATGCAAATTGAATTGGCAAAATCTCAAAAGGAATTTGAATTGATAGAAAAACAGCATAAGGCACAGCTGAAATCCACAAAAGATGAATATGACAATCGTCTGAAAGATATGAAAGCTGCATTGGAGCTGACGCAAAAGGATTATAAAGATATGCTTGATAATCTTAAACTGGAATATTTACAAAAGATCGAGGCTAGCGAGACGAACTTCCGTAAGAATCTGCGAAAATACAATATTGAATGGGAGGAGAGCAAAGCTGGCTACGAAGCGCGTTTGGAACAATTGCAAAAGCAATTGTCGCAAAGCAACGAATTCTCAGAGAAACTCAGCAATGATAACGAAACGAAACTGATAGCCATTAAGGCTGCCAATGACCTGGCCGTTGAGCAATTGGTTAAGGAAAAGCATGAGCTGGAATCAATGTACGATGACAGCCAGAAGCTAGTGAAGCAATTACAGAATCAGCAGGAGAAGGAAAATCGTGATACAAAGATGCAAGAGCTGCACGAAATGCTCGACCAGCAAATGTGTGATTACGAGCAGCTTAAGTCAGAGTATAACTTTAGCCTGGATAAGCTGAAGCAAGAGAAGAGCTCAATACAATTGGAGGTTGATGAGAGCAAATTGTTAATAGAACGCTTGAACAACGAGCGGGATAATCTAGTGAGCAAACTGGAACAGGCGGAGAAAGAGAAGGCCAGCATTTTAGATAAAGTCGAAACATTAAATTCCAAAATTGATGATCTAGTCAAAGAGGTTAAAGAAGCCAAATTAAAGGCAAAAGATTATGATAAGCTCTTAAGCGAGCACGAAGCAACTAAATGCCTTCTAAATTCAGCGAATGAGTTAACCAAAAATCTTACGGAGGAAGCGGAGAATCTCAAACGCGATTTGTTGCTGGCTCAAACTGAGGCTACAACGCACAATACTAAAGTTGAACAACTGCAAGCAGAGTTGAAGGCAACTTTGCTCTTAAAGATCAGCGCCTGCACCGAATCATCAAAATTGACAGGCAAACTACAAGAGCTCGAGGCAAAAGTTATCGAACAATCAAATCAATTTGAGGACAGCATAAATAAATTGCAGAGCTCCAAGAACGAACTACAGTTGAAGCACGACTCATTGCTTAATCATAAACTGGAGCTGGAAACAGCGAATCATCAACTCACAGTTAAACTGAAGAATGACCTTAACATGCAAGATCTTAATGCCAAATTGCAACAAACAAATGAACAGCTGCAGTCAAAGCTTGACACCAACGCTAAGTCCTTGCAAAACCTGAAACAGGCAAATACTCAGCTGGAAGATCGCCTTGCGGCAGTCACAATGGAAGCCAGCAAAATAAGCTCTGAACAGGGTAAAAAACTTGAAATGCTACAAATTGAAATTGATAAACTACGCTCTGTGCTGGTAAGTCCAAAAAGTCTAAAACTATTAATTATATACTTAAACACTGTCACTTGCAGAAAACCAATAGAATTAATTTTGAAGCTGAGCGGGGGCGCATGGATAGTACAATTTCTAGTCTATTGGCGGATAAACGTAACTTGGAGGAGAAACTCTGTACGACTGAAGAGATTCTTAAGAAGCTAGAATCGGACATGAGAGCTAGAGCCAATGGCAGCAATTTATCATTTGATTCAAATGCATCAAACACGTCACCAGCTCCCAGAAAAAGTTTAGATCGTGAGCCTAATCAGCCGAGGGTGAGTTGCATTTAACTGTACAAGAAATCAAATCATTAACAATATTTTATTTAAAGAAATCTGTCTGCGTGGAGTCTGAGTTGCGTAAAAATCGACGGATGAGCACACATGATGAAAGGCGTCAATCCTATTGGAATGATTCGCGGCATGTGGCATGCATGACGGAACCCGTAGGTAAGTTAGTAAACTCAAGAAATCCCAAGCTTATATATAAGAATTGTATTGCATCTTTACAGATAATAACTGCAATTGTGAGGTGCTTGATCGTAAACTTAAAGATTGTCAACGCGATCTGTTTATAATGGAAAGCCGAGTGACTGCACTGAATATTGAGCTGAAAAATCATCCGCTTAAGGAGGAGACAGCAATACTCAAGAAACGTCTGCAGGAGGAGCAGGCCAAGGCGCGCGATGAAATTAAACGCTTAAAACATAAAAATACAGATCTAATGAGCAAGGTGAACGTTAAAACAGCATCGGCAGCCATTTCGGCCAGCATCCAAGCTACGCCGCAAGTCAAGCTTGCAACCGTTCAGACGCAAACGGAGTCCGATGTCGAGACGGCTTTAAAGAAATTAAATGATAAATTAATGGATAGTTTACAGCTGTGTCGCCATCGGTATAATAAAATAAAGGATTTGGAGGATAGGTTAAAGCAAAACGAAAATGCCGATTTTTCCTCGCAAACAGCCGGCCAAATTAATGCACTTAAGGTTTGTATAAGATAGCTATGACTAAACTCTGATCAAATTAACACTTTCAAACAATTTAAAATTTCATTTTTAGTCTCAATTGGAGGCGCAGAAGAAAGAGAATATTAATTTAAAAAATAAATATGATTTCGCCAAGCGGGCACTAAAAATGCGCAAGGATGAGCTGGATGAAATGCGACAAGTCGCTGGCACCGACCTTGAAGCACCACCTAAATAAGTCATATGTTTATAATGTTACTATTGTAATTGTTTGCTTCAACCACATGCATGTGGGTGATGCAAAAGGTTAAACGATAATTGAGTTTTTAAAATTCATAATATGTTAATTTATAACTTATGTTTCATTAAATAAAAAAACATTACCATAGCTAACAACCAGCCACATTTGCAACATAATAATAATAAATAAAACAACCACTTGATGCTAAATGCGAACGCATCCAATGGAAACGCCATAATCGATATGATTCGATAAGCGCGATAACAGAATGCAATAAACTGTAAATTGAAGCGATGCAATGGCCACGTATCGACCAACCACCACATTCATATTAAATCTTGTATTAAAAAAAAGAAATTTTTACTTAACTAGGCCATGAATTCGGCAACTAAGGTATGTGAAAAGCAACAGTAGTTAAACATTTGCATTTTAAACGCGCTATGCAACAAAAATGCAACAGCAGAGTTTTGTGCGGGAAAAGTGTGCGGCTGTGTGCGTCTCTGTCATTTCGCCTCACTCCTTCGGGTGCGAATGGTAGCGAGATTTTTGTTTATGCTTCATTTGGGGGCGGCGAGAGGGCGCGTTTGTTTTGAATTTGCACCGCATGCCGAACAACAACAATAACAACGACAACTCAAAACAAAAAAGCCGAAAAAAAGTATAACTTAATATTGTGCTTGCAGGTTGGGGAAATATTCACGGCAGCGGGTCAAGCCTTCAGCCGACTCGGTGATCTAACAATGCAATTGCATCCAAATGCCGAATCGCCATCCGGGTAAGTGACAGTGAATATATATAGAATGTTTATAGTGCTTAATTGATTTCCATGTTCCCTCGCTATGCTCCGCGCCCCTTTGCATGGCACACAGTAAATGGACAGACGAGGAAATCGACATGTTACACTCGTCCATAATGCGCTTCTCCGACGATCTGAGCAAAATCAGTCTCAGCATCAAGAACCGCACAGTGTAAGTCTGCTTCAAATCACACACAACAACATAGCGAGAGAACATGACAAAGGATATATGTATATGTATGCAGCATATTAATAGCATTTTTCTTAATTGCAGCTCTCAAATACGGCAGGCGCTAAAGAAAAAGGCTTTTGAGGATGCTGGCATTCCGGCGAAACAGCTGCCCGTACAGCAGGTCCAGCATGTCATACAAACAGTGCAACCAATTGTGCAACAACAACCACAACAGCAGCAACAACCTCAACAGCAAGTTTTCAAATCACACCTCATACAACAACAACCGCAGCAGCAGCAAACGAAACAAATCATATTACAACCACAGACAACAACGACGACGACAACAACAACAACGGTGACAATCAAACAATTTCAACAAATGCAACAACAAAAAGCAGCAGCTTTGGCTGCAGCGCAAGCACAAGCAGCTGCAGCAGCAGCAGCGGCATCTGCAGTATCCAATACGCCCACCATCACAGAGAACATTATCATACAGCAGCCGACATCAACAACGGCACAACAGCAACAGATTGTATCAACTTCAGCGACTCAACAGCAGCAACAACAATTGCCTCAGATTGTTGTGCCATCCACAGTTGCTGTTGTTGTTGGTGGTGAGGATGTGGTTAGCCCCACATCGGCGGCACAATTGAAATGTGGTCCAGATGTCTCGATGACCCTAAATCGCATCAATGTTCAGGAGAACGAAGTGGATGTCGAGGAATGTTTACCAGCCGAGGTAGTTAAACTGGATTTTGTCAGCGAGGGGGTGGCGGGATGAAGTTTGCTAATTGAGGATTTCTATTACTAGTTATAATAGTTAAACTGCTGCAAAACTACACGTACTATTTTAGACCACACATATACATACACACATACTGGCCTGTTAATCCTGTTAAGAGTAAATCCCCCAAAATTTGTAAATTATATAAGTGAAGAAAGTGAAAAAAAAAACAATACTGCCGCGTATCCAGGTCAGGTCTGTTTTACTTATATAGAAACGTTGTAATAATATACATATATATATAAATATATTTAGAGATATGTATTTAAAATGTTTTGCCGCGCCTAGATCTAAATTGTAAGCGAAGAGAATCAATAGTGCAAAGTACATAACAAAATTCGTGTAAGTTGACAAATGAATAAATGAGCATAATTATAATATTTTAGTTTTATTAAAGATTGGATATATGTAGTTATTCACAGATATTGGCGTCCGCCTAAGATGGTAATATTGCAATATTCAATTTATATTACAATTTTTGCCCGAGAAGAGCTGTGTACTAACCTTTATGTTATTATAACAGAACTGCTCCACATAATAACAGAGCTGCTCAAAATCGACGGATTTCTGTTAAAGTTAACAGACACGCGCATATGATATTTCCATTGAGAACCATTGAAAACAAATCGCAGAAAGCCTTTAGACGCATTACGGAAGCAACGAAAAAAATGAGGATAAAGTGCGTGCTAATATTGTGCATGTACTTTATTGGATCGCTGGCATATAAACCAGTTGTAATACTCCATGGCATATTGTCGGGAGCCGAATCAATGACACTTTTGGTACGACACATCGAAAAGGTGAGAGTGTAAATATTCTTTGTTATTGTTTTTAATTCGACTCATCAATGACGAGTTCAAAGTCAATGCAAGACGACGCAATAAAGTAAATCCTATAATTCTTTTCCCTTTACTTTTAGTGGCATCCAGGTACAGTTGTGTACAATTGTGATAAATTTAGTGGATGGTATAGCTTGGAAAACGCTTGGTGGCAAGTTGAACAGATCAGGGATTATATAGGTGAGTTTAGCCATGAGGTGAATTGAGAAGTTGATGTTAATAGCATTTTTATGTTATCCATAACTTGTATTTTCTGACTAGATCAAATTGGAAAGCTGCATCCCGATGGTATTATTGTATTAGGCTACTCCCAAGGTGGACTCCTTGCAAGGGCAGCTATCCAAAGTCTACCCAACCACAATGTCAAAACTTTTATATCGTTATCGTCACCGCAAGCGGGTCAATATGGCAGTAAGTTGTATTATTTTTTGTATATATTTATCGCTGTTCATTATTTTGTTTATATTATTTTTAGCTAGTTTCCTGCATTTAATATTTCCGGATCTGGCAGCAAAAACGGCCTTTGAGCTATTTTATTCGCGGGTAGGTCAACATACATCTGTTGGTGGCTATTGGAATGACCCGCATAAGCAATCATTATATATTAAGTATAGTGAATTCTTGCCGCTGATTAACAATGAAAAGATCAGCTCCAATTCAACATCGTTTAAAATGGGAATGGTGCGACTTAATAAAGTAATTCTCATTGGTGGACCCAATGATGGTGTTATTACACCCTGGCAGTCCAGGTAAGATCTTTATTCAACTAAATATTTTGCGTTTAATAGTTATTTTGTATGTTTCTTTCTTTAGTCATTTTAGTTATTTTGATGAGTCGTTGGATGTAATTCCTTTCTTTAAGCGAGAAATTTATATGAATGACTCGATTGGTCTAAAGACTTTATTGGAAGCAGAGAAATTAATAATTGTTGTTAAACCATTTGTGCATCATCTATCGTGGCATACGAACAAGAAAGTTATCAAAGAAGTAATAATGCCATATTTGGATTGAAACCAATTTAACTAGAAGCGATATATGAGGCTGTGATTGGAATGGAATAGAACTGAAAAGTACACAAATACACATATTATTTTATGTTTACAAGGAAACTGAACAAAAGGTCTGCTTTAGAAAAATATTTTATGCATATAACTATTTTTTATATTGTCCTTGGTTTAAGGCTTTGATTTTTAAGACAAAAATATTCACTTATATAGACCAAAAATATTATTTAGACCATTTATATTGATTATTTTATGATTTTAATAAATTATACAATACCTTACTGAAGAATTATATATAATGCAGCTATGATTTTAATTTTAATCACAACTTAGCACACTATTTTGAATATTGTGCCATTATTTTGCAGCGCTGCCATACTTATTGCTAAGGAACAAGCCGCGGCTAACTTTGAAAGTATCGATGAGAGCACAACAGCTGATTTCTGATGTATCGATAAGAATGCTGGACTGGCCCGCGAATAAAATTGTGAAATTGTGATTTGTGAAAGGCATCGCAGTTGAGTTTGTTTATTGCCAAACAATTAAAAAAAGCAAACAGACATGGCAGATACAGGTGATACAGGTGAAAAAGATGCGGACAACATCATACGCATAATGGTTGCCACAGACAATCATTTGGGCTACTACGAAAAGGATGAAATTCGCGGTGAGGATAGCTTTACGGCTTTTGAGGAAATACTGGAGATGGCTGTGGCCGAAGATGTGGACATGATATTGCTGGGCGGTGATCTGTTTCACGACGCAGTGCCTAGCCAAAATGCAATGTTCAAGTGAGTACAGTGAATTTCGAATTCGGTTATCGGATGCAATAACAGTTTTGCAGGTGCATTGAATTGTTGAGACGCTATACATTTGGAGACAAGCCCGTTTCACTGGAGATACTAAGTGATCAATCGGCATGCTTTCACAACACCGTCAATCAGTCCGTTAATTATGAGGATCCCAATTTAAACATTGCCATACCCGTGTTCTCCATACACGGTAATCATGATGACCCAAGTGGCTTTGGGCGTCTAAGCTCTTTGGATTTACTGAGCACAACTGGTCTGATAAACTATTTTGGACGCTGGACAGACTTAACGAAGCTGGAAATTAGTCCGATACTAATACGCAAGGGCGAAACACAAATGGCACTGTATGGACTCAGTCATATTCACGATGCGCGGCTGGTGCGCATCTTCAAGGACTTTCAGGTGACTGTTAATTGTCCCAAGGAGGGGAAGACGACTGGTTCCACTTGATGGTTGTGCATCAGAATCGCGCCGATCGTGGACCTAAGAACTATCTACCCGAAGAGCTGCTGCCAGCGTTTCTACATCTAGTTATTTGGGGACACGAGCACGATTGCCGCATTGAGCCCGAAGTGAATGCTGTTCGCGATTTCTACGTTTCCCAGCCAGGCTCTTCAGTGGCCACCTCTCTGGCCAAAGGCGAATCCATTAAAAAACATGTGGGTCTGCTGGAAATATACAAGACAAAGTTCAATCTCAAGCCTTTGCCTTTGCAAACTGTGCGTCCATTCATATTTGACTCAATTGATTTGGCGGACTA
This sequence comes from Scaptomyza montana, assembly GCA_018904305.1. Classification (NCBI taxonomy): domain Eukaryota; kingdom Metazoa; phylum Arthropoda; class Insecta; order Diptera; family Drosophilidae; genus Scaptomyza; species Scaptomyza montana. Next base: position 6,143,964 of record JAEIGR010000004.1, read on the forward strand.
TGTGGATAAGTTGGAGCTAACAATCGGGGATGCCTCCACGAAGGTGTATAACTTCGCCAAAAAGCGTATGGAGGAAATGATCGAGGAGGCCAAAACATTGCTCACAGGTCACCCAAAGCAGCCAACATTGCCGCTAATCCGTCTGCGCCTGCGTTACACCGACGAGACGCACATGTTCAATACAATACGATTTGGGCAAATGTTTGCCAAACGTGTTGCAAACGTGTCTGACTGTCTCAAGTTCGAGAAGCTAATCAAGCGAATAAAGAGTGATAAGATGAATGTGGACAAGGATGCCATGGAGCGTGCCATGGTAAGGAAATTGTTACATCAATGCCGATTACCAAATAATAATAATAATAACTAACTTTATATGAAGGTGGATAATGTTACGCGTGTGGAGGAATTAGTTGAACGCTACTTTGAGGAGCTCAAGGGTACAAATCCGCTCAAGTTGTTGCACTCAAAAGCATTGTCTGAGGCTACCTATCGCACGGTCGAGCGCATTGACGAAAATGCAGCCGATTCCATTTTCAAGTACGTTTCTATATGCATCCACCAAAAATAATAGTAAATGAATTTATTTATGTTCTTGTAGATTTTATAATGAAAAGGCAGTGGAACATTTAATGGAAACACTGCCCGCTCTAGAGAATATCGATGATGAGCTGGAGAATTTCAGGCAGCGCAACAAGGTTGATGATCTGCTTAAGGCGTTGGATGCTCATGGCCTAAAGTCTGAGCAAAATAGTTCTGCTTCAAATGCCACTAAAATTGATCCGAATTTATCTTCGGCACCGACAACGTCCACTGCCAAGCCTACCCGTGGTGCTGGCCGAGGACGTGGTGGTCGTGGTCGAGGCAGAGAAGCTGCAGCGTCAACCAGTACAGCAAGTACTCGTTCTAAACCTCAACTAGATGTGTCTGTAGGTCAAACGGTAGGTTTCGTTTAGCTAGTACATTTTCAAATATAGCTTTTTAAAAATTAATGTTAAATTACAGCACGCCTTAGGTGGGTTACATGGGATTCTAGATGCTTCCAATAAAGGGCGAAGGGCAAGAGCTCCAGTTACCTACGTCATACCTGATGATTCCGATTAAATGTTATTTAATCCTATATTGCTCCCCCGTTCCTTACGTACTTTAATTAATTTTTATATATTTGCTAGAAATAAACACTTACTGTTTGTCAATGACTGCCCGATTCGTCAATCTGCAAGAAATTGGTAAAGTTTTAATAACATTTTTAAATAGAATTCTCAACCGTCCTAAAAGCATGCTTTAAAAAGTCTGACTGAAATTGGTTTGCATCTTATTGCTCAGCTAAAAAGTATGCTTTATTACTTTCATTGGTGAAACTGGCTTTTGTCAGTGACTTAACATTTAAGCCCAAGAGAATGCATATATTTATTTAGTTAGAGCTTAATACTTGTTTATTAGATGCAAATTGCACTTGAAAAATAACTTGTCCTAAATAAATTACACTTAAACTTAAGAGCTACAATATAAATTAGGGCCTTTTAGAGTCGCCAAGGATTGTTAACTTGTTGCGTTCGATTTCGGCTTTGATTCTTTGGTTATCTAGCTGCTTCACTGTATCAATTTCAAGCAAATCTATTTTTTACACACACAAACACGCAACAATGAACAATTAACTTGAACTTGAGCTCTCTCTCTCGCTTTCTCTGCTGCTCCTACTTCTGATGGTACTCGTAGTAGTAACGATATGGATCAACTGATGGACCACCGCCGGCAGCTGTTACACCCGCACCCATGTTAGGATTTGACTTGGAGACGGGCCGAATGACATATGTGTTGCGTCTGAAAGATGATGCGAGATTGAGAGTAACTGAGAGTCAGAAGATTTGAGCGATTTACCTGTTATGCTCGCCGGCATGCACTTGGAAACTAGTCTCCTCGCTGTGATCATGCGAGAAAAGCTTCTTAAGCGCAATGATTCCAGCAATGGTTAAGGCGACTTTGCTAATCACCAAAGCCTTGCCAGCAATAGCCGCCAATGCCTTTAAGCCCAATGGTCCTGCAATGCCCATTGCCGTTAGCAGCGCCGCAATCACATACTTAATGTGACCATCTTTTTTGCCCTTTTTCTTGGATTCGCGACCAACTCCAGCGTCCAAATCCAAATCCATGTCAATCTTTAAGGCGTGCGTTCGCATTAGTTTGTCCACTTTGGCGAGCAGAGATCGATCGATTGGCGCCAAGCTACCAAAATGCCGGGCATCGGTCAAGGAGCCAAGGACACTTTCGGTATCACTGTGATTTTGTTTCTCCAGCACGAGACCATCGACAATCTTAATCGAATCCCGTTCAAGAGCACGTGTCAAAGCATGCAAAGCCTTCTGCTTCAGACAACCCATAAAATCACTCTTGTCCTGGCAATCATCGTAGACGCGTCGCACCAGCGCCAGTTCCGGCCCGAATCCAGCCCAATCTCCGCCTGGTGCTGCAGCAGCTGCTGTTGTTGGTGTCGCCTCCACCAGGCTATGCCTGCGTCGTTGTTGCATCTGGGCAGCTGCTGCATCCACTCCAATGACTCCCATGCTGGCGGCACACGTTGCCAGGAGCAGCAACCACACGAGACGCGTCATCCTCTGTTTAAGGTATGTTTATATATATTAACTAATATTCCGTTGCAGGTCCACTTGCAACTTGCTGCCAAACGCTAACGATCTTTGAATGCTACTCCAGCGAAATCGCTGCTCGTCCGATGCTTTTATAAATTGCGCTAACATGGCCAAAAGAAAGAGCACTCAAATGGAAAGAATTGGCGTGTGCATCAATGGGATGGCATGTGGAGATGGAGGAGGAGGAGGAGGAGGAGGAGGCTGTCTATGGTGTTGGCCAATTAATAATTTTAAGACATAAATTCTGTTCGAAGATTCGCCTTTTCTTTAATCGACTTTATGGCTCTGACATGGATTCGTTATTTGCTCAGCCATGATTGTTGTTGTTTGGATGTGTGTGTGTGTGTGTGTGTGGGGGGGATGCGTTTGGGATGCTTGATGCTCATTCATGCTTTTTACATTGCATTTCGTGTGTGGCATCAGCTGGGCATAACAATGGCTATTATGTTTAAGATGGATTTAACTTATATTTCATGAGTTGTTTTTTGTTTTAAAAAACTCAAACGAGCTTCAATATATATATTTAGCAACACGATAATTAGGCTTGCCTTTTGGAAATAATTTGTTTTTGTAATAATTATCGCATTGCAGTTAAAGAAAGACACAAGAAGTTTAATGTTTTATATATTCAATGCAAGCTTGCATTGATAAATAAATATGAAAATATTATTTTTCTAACTAAAACGAATCACTGGGCAGCTTTCAACAGCTTAAAGTCTTAACTCTTTAAATTGTAACTTTTAATTAACATTAATAAATTATCAATTGACATATTTGTATATTAAATTCTGGGTTATTATAAATTTTCTTTCTTATTTGCGCTCAATTTAATATGTTTATTAAATCGAAATTTGCATTTATAGAATTTACAGCCTTAAACAAAGTGCAAAAGCTGGGTTTTTTTTGCAGTCGATAAATCAAAACGGCTGTTAATAATTAAAAATAAACGTACAAATCTCCATAGAAAAGAAACAACAACAACAATCACCTTGAACATAATGTAATGCATTATTTTTTATGATGCGTGCTAAAATGTAATTAAGCTCCCATGGAGCTAGCCATGGTCCCATCCTATACTATATACTACTTGTGTCAGAAGATATATGTATGTAGATGGATGCCGTCTTGGAGCTGGCTGCACATTTGGTGCAGTGGCCCACTGGGTGAAATTGAGTTGAGTACTGTTAAGAAAATTTTCTTTTCGCTGCCAACTTGGCCAGCCACTGTAAAAATCGTGCACATCAAAAAAAAAAAAAAATATATCGCATGAGCCAATGCCACAATCCCCACAGAAGGCAGTGAAGAGTTGTATAAATATTACTGATTACTAATTGCTGACAGTTGTTGTTAATATGATGTTAAAAAACAAAAAAAAAGTGTAAGAGACACTTTCGACTGTCTCTTATTTCGTTCCACAGACTAATTGTTTTCACTACATTTAAAGTGCAGAGGAATCAAAAGCGTTTTTGGTTATACTTAGGGAGGAAAAGTGTTTTAATCTTTATAAATAATCTGGTAATTGGCGGCCAAGTTAAGTTAAGTTTCTCAAAGCATGTGTGGTGTCTCAAAGCAGAGATTTAGAGACAGCAAAATGACAAACTCTTTAAACAAATCAAATCCAAATTTCAACGAAATTATTATTTTGTATATTATTTTTCATAATACGATAAAAATTACACTTTCAGTTCTTCTTCTTCATGTTATTTTCCATAAAACTCATTAAAAGGTAAAAGAAATGTTTCATCTTCCACTTGCCATTATTTATCTAACTATTGATGTTTGTTTTCTATTGTCCTTTCAGGGGGAAAGTCGGCGTTTATCCTTCCCTTAAGTCCATTTTCACATATAGTATAAATGACAAAACGGTAGGTAGTCAAACCTGATAAAAACATGAGCAATTCATATAGTAGAATGTATGACCCTTACTTGTCTTACATGGTACATTAACCACAAGACAAATATATATATATATATATATGTATGTATATAGCTATGTATAGTGAAAAATCTGATGGTCATTCACGCACACGAAAAATCCTGTGCTCAAGAGGGCGTAAATAATTTAATACATCAAGAAAATTGGAAATGAAAGTTTTCTTTGTTTTGGCCGCTTGGCCGCAGATAACTTTTAGTTTCAACACTGCGCACATACTAGTTGCAACTTGTCGAGACAAGGGCGGGTGGTGGTGGTGGGGAGGAGACAAAAACAATTGTGCGATTTATTTGCACATTTTGTGTGAGTTTGTATTTGGTTGGAGGAGGTTCAGGAGGAGGAGGAGGAGGAGGAGCTGTTTGCTTGTGCTCTTATCATCGTCAATAATCATCATATGCTCAAATTTTTGGTCGCTTAATTGGAAAATTGTTGTTGTTTTTCGTGTGGCTGGGCTTTTCGCTAAGTTACTGAACCGAGCCACATTACGCCTGAGCGATTGGGTGATTGGATGCTGGACTGGATGATTGGATGATTGCTTGAGCTTCTTCTTCTTCATCTTTCATTCTGAGTGCGTTTGATTGATGAGTCGTTCAGTCGGAGACTGTATTGTGATAATATTTGTAATGCCGCAATTTGATTGGCATGAGTGCTCAAATCGAATAATATGCTATCGGAGTGGGTTTGACAATGCGATTGCGCAAAAGTTAATGTTGTTGTTGTTGTTAGGGGTGGAAATTATTCTTTCATATTTCATCATATTTCATAACAGCGCCAACTGTGGGCGTTAACCAAATTCAAGCGCAATCTAAAATGGCGCAAGAAAAGCTCTATAATTCGGCCCTTTGAAGTTAGTTCGTTGCCTTCAACTGCAGCGCACTTTGGTGGAAAATGAAAATGATTTATCAAAGGAAGTTGAAAAACCACAAAGAAAATCTCAGCGGTAGCTTAAACATACATTCATACATACATATGTATGTATGTATGTACATCGAATCATGAAGTTTACTTTTTGTGCCCGTATCTCGTACCAACTACTTCATGTTTGCACCTTTTGACAACCATTCTTTCATTCATTCTTTCTTTCAATTGTAGACAAAGACTCGATGAGAATTTTGCCGCAGACGACTTTGTTCCTATCTCTTTAGCTCTGTGTTGGCTGCGGTTAAGTTCGTCTCGCTCCTCTCTCTCTCTCTCTTTATTCCTCCCTCTTTCGCTCTGTAGAATTTTCTATTTCCAGCATAAGTTTTCACATTTTAAATTTGTTGGTTTGCTTTGGTGCGCTACGATTTTTTCTTAACCTCCTTCTTGTACTTAGTTTTTATTTTTCTTGTGCTTAAGGTTTGCCAATTTTTTTCTAGTTCTAGAGTACTTTTAGCCCAGAAGACATTTTATACTATCTAACGTTGTGACACACAATATTAAAATATAATCCATTAATTTCTATGAAAATATATTACAGAATATGAAATGTTTTTCTTAAACTTTCACTCCTATTGAATTATTGATATAAAAAATGCTTTTAAAACGGTTTCTTTGAAATAAATCAAAGTAAAAAACGTAATTATAATGTTTTAGTATTTATATAATTTCTAGAGTCGAGTTGATTTCAAAGGGTATTAAATAAAACTGCTTTTAACTCAATATCAAAGTGTTAGTTTTTAGCAATTAAATGCTTAAATACCGCAATAACGAATGGTCTCGAAATATTTGAATGTTTCCGAGTTGGTTGTATATTTTTATAAAGTTTGATTTTATTTGATTTGTATTTTTTTGTTAGCCTTCTCACAACTGTGTCCACAATACTGCAGTTAGCTCAAATATGGGTGCCCCTTTTTGAAGTTAGTTGCAGTTGAAAAACTTTGAAAAGAAGAAGCAACTGCGGTTTTAGTTTGTCTTGGTGTATGTGTGTGTAGTTAGTAAGTATTACATTTACATTTTTGACCTGGGCCCAGAACAGGTGGCAACATTATAACCCAAAGCATTAGGGAAAATGGGGGCAGACTTTGCACTTTTGCACAATTCTCTTCTAGTATTTGGATTGGACTCTGTGTGTGTGTGTGTGTGGGCGGGTGAAAAAAAAAATAAATTGTTGCAAATACAAACAGAAATATAATTTCTGTTGTTGCCTCTCACACACAAACACACATACATATTTATGGCATGCCGGCACGTACGCGATATATTGCAATCGAAAAATGTGTTTGGTAAGGTTTTATTTATTTGCTAAACTTCGTTTATATATATATATATATGGCAGAAAGGAAAAGAGAAACTGAGACCAGGACGCCATATTGAACGGGCCAGGGTCTTGTAATGTTTGGATGGGAGATGGGGGGATGTTTTAGTGGGGGTTGGTTTTTAGCGCCATAAAAATTGTTGCAGGGTCACCCAGAAGAAACCCACCCAAGCCAGTCAAGTTGCGCCGCTTTGTGTACTTTGTGTTTGTTATGCTTGTCAAGCAGTTTACGCAGGAGCCGGAGGGAAAGGGGATGGATAGATGGTTGGGCGTCTAACGATATTTCGATTTTGATATCTTTTTGGTTGTTATCGTTAAATGTTTCGTTGCTGCCAAAAGGGCGAAGGCAAAATGCGAAATTTTGTGCCATGTTGTTGATTATGGTTGCATTTATATATATATTATTTTTGTTTCAGGATCCATAAAAACGAAATAAAACTGCTGACTAGACATATATATATGTACATATATATGTACATATTTCTGCTTATTTATATCTTGCGTCTCTTTTAACACTTTGTGTGACTCTTAAATTGGCACTCACAAATGTGTCAAGATCATTATATTCCACGAAAAACAACAACTTTTGACTCAACCAAGTCCAAAATGTTCATGTACATTAAATATTTATATGCCCTTCGTTTAATTTTGACAAGGGTTCACTCTTTTTGGGCTGCCCGTCAACTGTCATAATTATAGCTGAAAGACATCAACCTTGCAACCTTGCAACCTGCTGCCAGCCGCACCAGTCCGCATCATAATTGGCCCCCTCAAAAAAATACAATAAAAAACACTAAGTATGCAGAACTTTTGCCGGCGGCTGCTTAAGTCTAGACTAAAAAAGTCAGATTTGACATTTGACGCATAAAGTTTGCCGTTTGGCTTAAATTGCAGATAATCAGAACGCTTGGCCAAATGGAGCGGAAGTTTGCATTTATTATTGCTTATCAAAAGCTTGAATTATTTTTTCTTGTCTACTCTCCGGATATTGTTGGTTTCTGGCACTCGGGTTGAGTCATCATTGGGCAATCTTTATGGTTAAGTCACAATCACATACGTACTTCGAATAGATTAGTGTAAATATTGATTGTTGTTAACCATATCAAAGTCTCCCTCTAGAGCTAATGATATTTGTTACACCTACTTTAAGACAGGAAGCTAACCAAAACAAACAGTTATTGGTCGATAAAAACTCAATTAGCCGCAGCTTAAACTTATATGCGTGTTTTTAGCACACTTATAAAAAGGTTTCGCCACGACAATCAACGCTTCGTTAATCTATGTTTGCTGTGACAAAAAACATCGCAACGAAGGCATCCTTCCCATAAAGCGGCAGCCAGCAAAAACAAAATAAATATCTGCCGAGAGGTCAGGCGAGTGTCTTTAGTCTGTTTTGGATTGTGTGATTTATATGGCTTTTAGGATATTTTATTAAAATGCATATTCGTTGCTCGGATGTCATTTGCAGCCGTCGGCGAATGTTTATGATTTTCATAAACGCTGCCGGCCCATTGGCTGGCCATCTCCACTCTCCACTGTCCACAGTCGAACATTTGCATCTTTCCGTTTGCTACCAAGATCGTGACGTTGTTTTGTGTTGAGGTTCTTGTTCTTGTTCTTGTTTTGGTTCTTGTTGCGCTCCAATGTTGTACGTCATAAATTGTCACCGCGAAGTGGCAACGAAAAGAACCGGGACTGAAGCTGCTGGTTGTGCTGGCGACCGTGTCAGGTGAAGATATTGTATCTGATCGTTGAGCCTGCTGCGGGTCATAAACAAGCGATGCGTGGTGGTTGTGGAGCGAGCTGATCCTGGGCGATGACTTCTTCTTCTTCTTGCTTTTCATTTCTTGCTTTTAGCAAGTTTAATTAAAGCAGTTTTGCTTGTTTGCTGTTTTAGTCTTTGTATCTGTTTTTCGAAGCATGCAAGACAGAAACAACCGCAATTATTTCCACCTCCTTTTTGGTGGGTGGAGGGGAAAGAAATAAGATTCGTTTATCGGTTTATTTAAATTCGTTTCGTATTTATGCTTATAATCAGTACATGGAATCCCGTTAAATCGCCCCATGAGGCAGCTCGCCATTTTCAATGCCTTATCAACTGCCACGCCCACAAACCAAACAGGGCTAACTTTTATTGTGGCGCACAAGAAAATTGGATTTGTATCAAACACAAGAAATATATATATACGTTAATGTTGGTTTCAGTTTATGCGAACTCATATCTGACAGATATAAAATCACACACACATACATATACATATACACCCACCAAGCGATACATATGTATGTAACGACGCCATTTTGTTTGAAGCTTGTAAGCGAATGACGACAACGAAAGAAAAATGATAATAAAATAACGCAAATATGGCAGAAGGAAATGCTCGTTATGCGAGGATTTTCTTTTTATTTTATGCATTGCTATGTGCCACATAAGCAGCTTAAGTGGCAACACAATCAGATACACACACACACACACACCCACACATCTTGTACATAAACAGAGGCAGATAGGGAGAGGAAGATATAGAACGAAAGGATCATGCATAATGCTGACTACGAGGCAAGCTCTTGTTGCTGTTGCCTCATGTGCCATAATTTGCCGAAAAGTGCCACAGCAAAGGCAACACACACTTCACACACACACACACACACCAACAGCTAACGGCACACGCAAAGCAAACAACAACAAGGATAAACATTTTTTGGCTGCCGTTTGCAACCTTGGTTTTCGTTCTACGCTTTTCGAAATGTTGGGAAATGGCAAATGGAATTGTGGGATTGGATCTGAGGAGGCATATGGAAAAATGGGTGCATGCCATAAAAACAATAGCGCACATAAATTCAACACAAATATATACATATGTATGTATGTATAAAAGTATGTGTGTCTCTTTGTATATAAAGTATGCAAAAAAGCATAAAACGTACAAGAAAATCAGCAATGTTGTGGGGTGTGCGAAACACACACACACACACACTCTCATAGCCAACAAAAAAAAAAAAAAAAGGTTACGAATAATCGTAAAACATGAGGAAAGAGCCTGAAAAGTCGTAACAATTTTTGTTTGTTTTTTTTTTTTGCGCAGTGATTTCGCTGGAATTTTAACGAGGCGCACACAACAAGCATGTACAAAAGTGTGTGTGTGTGTGTGTGTGTGTGTGTGTGTTCTCATTTCGCGAGAGCTTTGCAGTATTTGAGATTACAAACATATCTATAATTAAGAACCTGATATTTTTCTTTCTAAAATTAGGAATTATTATTAAAGGCAGTATTTAATTTAAGGGAACTTTGTTATAAAACTTTCCTATTAAAATATTAATGAACAATCTGTTACCAAGAGAAAAGTATAAGAATACCTATGCTTAAACATATAAATCTATTATCGAAACATTTTGATACTTTAAAAATTTCTAGAAAAACATTTACTTATATTTTACTTAACAATATTACTAAATAGAAGGAAAGAAGTTTATAATTTTCGCAATCGATTTCCCTTTTCATAAATTCGTATTTGAGCATAGATTTTTGGTTACAATTTAAAATGCTCTTTGTGAAAGTAACTTTAATTACAATTATTTTAAGCGTTACGAATAGGCTGTAAGACCATATGATATTACTCGATATCAATCTTCTACACTTGACATTAGCAGTCGGAACAAATGCGAGAGAGAGAGAGAGAGCGCGCGACAGAGGTCGTCGTCTTTCACGCTTCCTTGGCAGGGGTCACAGATGTTTATATTTGTGCCATCAGCGCTACCAATAATTGGACATTGGTTCAAGTGGGCGTCGACCCTCGGAAATAATTGTGATTTTCCGTGTTTGTCCGTTTGATTTTCACATTTTGTGACTCGTTGATGTCCCGAAACACGAAATTGCGTGAAAAAATATTGGAATGAACGTGAAGTAAGTGAGTGTGGAATGGGCTGTGCTCGATGCGACCCTCTGCTTGCTTGGGTGCTGGTAGTTCATGATTCTGACGTCAAAAAATTTATGCTTTTTAGTTTATTGCCTGGCCATCAGGAATAGTTAGAGAGAGAGAGAGAGAGGGAGAGAGGGTGCTGGGGTGACTTTTGATGCAGAGTTTTATGAGTTGAGCTCGGGAGCTCATGTGTGCTTGTGTGTTGGTCAAGTCTGAACGTGTAATTGCGAATTTATTAGTCGCTGGAGACTCATTTACATTTTTCTTTGTGGACTGAGCAAGGTGAAGAACTCATACTAAAAGACGAGTCTGTTTGAACTAAGTGACTTATGGAGGGAAAAGCTGAAATACTTTGATTGCTCGACGAGGCAAACAAGATGCAGCATTTGGAGGAAGTAATAATTACCACTTGTTTAATTTATTGCTAGACAATTTTGATTTGTACGCCTGTAAGTCAAATAAACATTTGGCTAGGGGAGCAGGTTATAAATGTTCGGGAATATAATAAGTTGCAGATAGTTGGAGAACTCCTAAGAGTAATAAAAAATAAACATATTTCCTAAATAAACCCATAAATAAGGTATTAACTTTATGCAATTCGATACTAAATATTAGATTATAAGACTTGCAAAATTTTTCTTTAGGATATAAAAACTGTTGAAAGTTTTTCGCCCATTCCGCAGTTGGTAATCTTAATCGTATTATGTGAGCAGCTAGGGGTTATTTATTTATTTTTTTTTTTGAGTATTTTTTCTTTAGACTGTTAAAAAACAAAATCAACAATGTCACCAATTTCCGGCAATTATTTTGACTGTCGGTCGATTTAATTTATTCGTTGCTCAAAATTAAAACCAAAGCCAAAACAAAGAAATCCCCTTGTCCAAATCGCGACATAGGCGCATTGCCTCCCCCCACCGCGCCGCGCCTCGCCTTGCCTAGCCACCCTCACACCCCCAGCTGTGCTATGTTTGTTAGCGTGATTTTCCATTCCAAGCGCAATTGGTTTTCAATTCATGGCCATGTAATCCTCAGCTCCGTGGGATATTTCAGGGATTTATGTTTGTTTTTTTTTTTGTATTTTTTCTACAGCTTTCTTTTATTTCTCGTGTTGGGGGTTGGGTTGGGCATCCTCTGCATATTATTAGCGAACACCGCGTGGCTTCAGAGCTTTAACTTTTAATCAAATGCACATAATTGCCAAAATAAATCAATCAATTTAGCTTGGATGGCCCCAAATTAGAAGTGACAGGCGACAAGTCACACAATCCCCCAACCCCCCTAAACTCTCTCCTCAAAAGATGGGACTTATTTCACTGTAGGTGCAGGACACATAAATAACAAAGAGATTTAACATCTAGCGATGATTTTTAATAATCACAATTGAATTATGTCCTCCATTTAGGTTTTTTGGTTTACGTTTCATTTGAAAGGTGGGTAAGGGGCTTGTGTTGGGGGGCGTTTTGTGTTGTCTTTCGTTAATGCGTTCGACTTAAAATAACATAAATATACGTGTATCAATTGATAGTGATCTTTGGGCACGTGTATTGCTTCTGTTTTCTGTCTGGTAATCCTTGAGATATCACATTGCAGACACGCACCGCTCCGCTCCGTTCACTGGATCTGGATTTGGATCTGACTTTTCGACCATTATGAAAATGACAAATGGAGCGCAACTGTCCCTCCACCTCCTACCCCCCATACCGTGCGAAAGAAACAACAACGAACGAGGTAAAAGGCGTCGCAAAACACAAATCGTCTGGCGTCGTTTTTGGTTTCCGCTGCCGTTTTTAGGGTAGATCCATGGTAAACATTGTAAACACTGTCTACAATCTCAGTGCACGTGCGGGATTATATCGAAAAGGATTAACTGTAACACGAACGAATGAAACGGTTCAACTATAGCTTTGAAATTTTTTACTCCTGTTTATTTTAGTGCTTAAAGGGCAACACTTGATGTTGATAATGAGAAAAGTTTCAAGATCTACAATCTAAATTCATAATGGTCTCAGGTTTTTCTTGGAAGAAGTCAAGACTGCTGTTGAAAGGCAAAACCTTATGAACCAAATATGGGATTAATCTCTTAATTTCTATTTTATATCATATTTTGATTTGATTTATTATGAAAATTATGCCTGGTACTCTAGAAAACTATGCTAAACAGTGCTGTACAACTGATTTTTTTTTTGTAATATTAAGCTTTTTCTTAAAAACTTTGCTTTGTAGAGATTTAATGCTTAAGGGTTTCTTTATTTTTTATTGAAGATTTTCTATACTTTTTATACCCTTAACCCATAAATGGGTAAATATAATGGTTTTTGAAAAGAATGTAAAGGCGGAAGCATCTCCGATCCCATAAAGTATATATTTTTTGATCGCATACAGCCAAGACGATATAGCCATGTCCGTCTCGTTGTTGTCTGTTGTCCGTCTGTATGAACGCGTGGATCTCAGAGACTACAAGAGCTGAGATATAGCTTTGGGATATAGTTCTCCTATACCATGGCAGAACAAGTTTGCTTCAAACTATCGATAACTATTCTGGTTTCCGATATACACATGTGATCGATAACAAAAATATCGAATTTGGAAATGTAAAAATGAGGGTTGAAGAATGGGTCATAGACTTTTCTGAAAATTTCGTTCAAATCGGTTAAGAAACACCGGAGATATCGATTTTATCGATTGAAGTTAAGTCAGTATACAAAGTCCTATATAAATTTAATTTATTTATTGCAACTGGTTCGGGTTTTTTGGGCTCTCCACTGGCCTTCTTACTTGTTTCTAATAACATACGGATATTTTTCATCATGTTTTGACCTCCGGATCTGTTCTTTTTTAAGAGAATCGTAACCTTTTTTAAATGAAACTAATTTGATCATATTTGCAATTTTTTACTTCATTAAAAAATAGCCTATAACTTGTATGCTTTACCAACACACCAGGCGTTGCTAATCTATCATTTTCTCACTGACTCTTTTGGCAGACGAAATTATCACCCCCTTTTTTGGTTCGGCAACACGCAGAGTGCAAATGCCAGTTGCTGACAAATTTGTGTTTAAATTTTAAACCATAATTTGTCGACACGTAAAAGGCCAAGAGAAGGAAGGAACTGAGGCGGCAACGGCGCAGTTATTAGCCGCAGGGGGAGTTTAGCTGCGAAGGGAGTTCAACAAGAAAGGGGTGACTAGCGTCGTAAGGGAGTTGTGGGGGTTGTGGCACTCCGCAATTGAATTAAGAAAAAACTGCAAAGTACATTTTTCAAAAGCGACAAACTCGATAAACAACAAAACGTAAACGAAAAGTGAAACGGAAATGAAAACAAACAATAGAGCGCAAAGAAAACAAAGTAACCTGAGAAGATACACAGAAAAAAAGTAGGAAAATCGTAAGTGGACTGGGCTGAAGTTCAAAGCGAAAAATGGTTGTAGAATGATGATGATGATGATGTGAATGTGGATGTTGATTCTGAGCTTGAGGGTAGTGTGAAAATGAAATAAGTATAAACAAATAGAAGCGCACAAAGTCAAATGGACACCCTTTGTGTCGTAACTTATCTCCTTTTTAAGGGTGGTTATAGTACATGCAATTTTTTAAAGTTTTGATTCATATTTGAAAAAAAAACAAGCAAACATATTGTTGCAGTCGGCTGTGAATTGAAAGGGAACATTTTCGAGTGCACATGTAAATTGAAACAAAATCAGAGCAAGTGTTGCATGACATTGACTTGCCTCCGCGACATACGACGCGGCGTCGCGATGTGACAGTTGCCGTTTGTCAAGGATCCGTTTCCGACATTCCCCATACAATGTGTTGGACAACATGTCTTCTGTCTTGTTGTCGCTGCATTTCATTTTATTTCACTGCTTTACACGCTCGTTTTAATGAAGTGCAGCGCCACACAGACCACACATGTCCTGCAGCACCAAAAGAGTGCGAGAGTGCGAGAGAGAGAGAGAGAGTAAGGGCGAAAGTCGAGCTCATTAAGACGCACAATTACCAGCCCAATTGCAGTGTCAGCATGGCTCCAATTTGAAAAGAACGTTTTGTTTTTTTTTTTCGTCCACATTCATGGCATAAATCACGCCGCTTAATAACTAATAAACGCCAAGGTCCAGAGGTCTTCTGTTCCTGCCAAGTGGCAGCTGTCACTTTGACCCACAATATGCATAGAAATAAGCGTGAAATAATCGCGCGCCTTGCGCATTCAAAGTCTGTGTCAACTTAAACAGCTCCCTAGAGGCATAGATCAGTTTTTTGTTTTTTTTTTTCTCGTTTTCTTTGTGATTTTGTATATTAAGTCATCATTTTTATGGTCCACCCTCGTTTAGCTGGCCAGCCCTTGGGGAATTAAAACAGATATTGGCCAATTGTGCTTGTATTAAAATTAAAGCTGAGCATTGCAGATTTTAAGGGTATAGTTGATTTTATTGTTGTCAAAAAGTAGAAGAAGATAAAACTAAAATGCTTGACTAGGCGATATACAAATGGTAGACATTTGGTCTAGTAACATTTTCACCTAGAAGTATGCAATAGAAAACTACAAATAGAAAATTAAATATGGAAAGTGTGGTAAATTCAAAGAATGTTTTAGACAAAATGTAAAAAAAAATCCCTTAAATAAAGTCATCAAAAACAAGATGAAAATTACTTATAATTTAATTTTATTGTCATTCAAACTCTTCAATATTATTTTTATTTCTGAAATCTATCTTTTACTTATACTAAATTAAACTTCCTTTAATAAACAACTAAAATTATAGATAAGTTTAGCTAGCTTAAGGATATAACAAGCAAACTTGAGCAAATACAATCTTTATAGACAACTTAATGTCGCAATTAAGTAAACACATAAATTATGCATTCATAAGTCAACTTTCGTTTGCTCAGCAACTAAAGCAGACAAATACTTTGGAAAGTCGATTCTGAATGTTTTTCGCATTTTGCCCAAGCCAAAAACAACTCCCAACTCCCAACAACAGCATTAATTTCCTTGCAGGTGTGCACAAGTCTAATGGGTGTTATTATTGAGGCTGTGATGAGACTCTCTTCTTCAATCATTTCCCTGCTGATGGCGGCGGCGGCGGCACTCTAAAGCGTTAAAATCCTTCAACTTTTCGCACACAATGAAGACAGAGTGGATCGGGCAGGGGAGGAAGGAGAGGCGTGGCTGGCTCGAGAGCACTTCGCCAACAACGAAAACAAAAAAATGACAAAAGTATTTGAATTGACAAGTGCCATCAAAATAGAAGCAGAATTAAATTTATCATGCCAAGTGGTATGGCGTGGGCTTCAAAAAGTTCACCCAAAAACTGAGGGTTGAATTGCAAAAACCAGCAAACAATGCTGCAACAACAGCAACAACAGCAACACACCAGCAACAGCAGCCACCCAAAACACCCATAACGAGCTCATCGATCAACTCGAGCGTGAGACAGTTTCAGAACAGGAAGTGAGAGCAATTTTAAATATTGAATAATGTTGTTTTTTTTTCCTCTGCTGTTTGATGGGTGAAAGTATGCTGAAGACCTTTTTGAAGGTGTCTTGTCATTATAGGAACGATCATCGGCTATGATAAGGACAATGACAAAGCATTTTTCAGGCTTATAAAAAGCCGGAGAATGGGCGGCGTTGAAGGGGCTGCTTAACAGTGCCGAGCAACAGAATATGACCAGTTGAGACACTTGAGATTGCCAATGGCAATTTTTAATTTTCAATTTTAATTTGTATTTAATTTCATAATTAGACTTGAGCCGTGGCACGTTTCAAACGACGGCGTTGCCTCAAATTACGCACAGAATGTGACACCAGTGAAGCGTAGCAATGAAGAAAGAACAAGAACAAGCACATAATGTCGTTTCGTGCTCACAAAAACGCGTTAATGATAATCCGCTTAAATGACGACTAAACTCTTTTGCCATTCATAATTTTTATGCCTAATCAGACGGCAGAGGGTGAGGAGTGCGCGGAGTGTGTGGAGTGTGCCGTGGGGTATTAGGGATAAAGTGTGGCAAGTCACGCGACTTTTGGGCTTCCAATTATTCTAATAGGTGGCTGCAGTTGCAACATTTTGAAGAGTCATCGTTGCAGATGTGATTGACAGACAGACAGACAGACAGGCAGGGCAGGCAGCAGTTAGCTCTGGGGCTCAGATCCGAGTAAAATCGTTTTGAAATATTGCCACGCTTTGGACGCTTTTCAATGTAAACATCGTGCGAAAACTGAACAAATTGTTCAACGAGCAACAACAACAGCAACAGCAACTAAAATAGCAACAACAGTCAAACAAAATTGAATATCGGCAAACAGAAATGCCAAAAAAAATTGAAAAAAATCGGCAAGCAGAACGAATAGGAAGTGAAGAGAGAGACAATGCCATCTGACAAAAAATATAATCAAAAAAAATTTTAAATTGTACAAATACCATATACAAGTACACTGAAAACAAAAATATACGTCTAACTTCATATGAAATATATATGAAAGCAAAAAAAGTGAATATATAAATGAACTAATCGCAGTTATAGGCTAAATTTGTATTTGTTTGATATATTTTTATAATTATTTATATTGGTAGATTAAAAAAAATACTGAATATCCACTCTAAATTATTAAAATTGTTGAAAAAACTTACTAGAAATAAGACCTCTTCATTTCGGATCACTTTTGTACTTTAATCAATAATTTTAGTACTTTTTTTTTTAAATTTTATATTGGAAGAACACAATATAATTTCGTATTTTTAAGTTTTTTTTTTATTAATTAATTTAGCATTAAAACTTTTAATAATGATGACTTTTAACATATACCCAACATATCACGTCAAATTAAAAACAAAAAACAATGTCAGCTTTGTACATTTTTTTTTTCAGTGCACAGCTATGGTCAGTTGCAGGCAAGTCGAATCCTGGACGATTGGTTGGTTTCTATTTTATGGCCACGTCAGCGCGAATTGTGTCAGGCATTGAAAGAGAGAAGAAGAAGGGGAATAGGGCAATTGGTACGTGTCAATAACTGATATATAAAAAAGAAAGAGAGACAGAGAGAGATTCACAGCATCGCAACACGATGCACTGTTCAAAACAGCAATCCAGCTAAACTGCACCTCAATAACTCTCTAGTCTGCAGCTCAAATCAAATGTTGCATTTCAATTGTGAAAATGCAAACATTGGCAACTGTCAACCCCCATCCGAACCCACCTTCCCTGTTGAAGTCGAGTCGAGCTTGGTGACTTTGGTTTTTGTTTTTTTTGTGAGAATATTAAAATAAATGTTTTGCCATTTGCAAAGCAATTTTAACGTGTGTAATTAAATTAAACTATGACCAGTAAATTGGCTGTTCGATTAAAATAGAATTTTTAGTGTAGGCAATTTGTGAGACAAGGTTGAGAGAATTTCATTTAGTTATTTTTTTGCAATTCTTTGTGAAAATATACAAAAAAAAAACATATTTCATTATGCATAAAAAGACTTTTATGCTATGAATGCATGAGACAAATTCGAGAGAATTTAATTATTTATTTGCAATTTGTTTGAAAATATTTCCAAATTAACAGCTATTAATATATTCAAAAGCTCTTCGGGTTAAACCATTTGATGATAACAATGAATTTATTTCATTCAAAAGTTGGTTTGAATATCTATCAAGGTTCAATTTATATAAAGGAGATTTCATTGTTATCAAAAATCTTTTTAAATTATTAAAAATAAATAGTTTACTAGACAACCCTTGAGAACATTTTTTCGTTTCTTTTGCGATTATAATAAAATTGCATGTGCATAAGAAATGAAAAATCTTCACTTCTGTAACATATTTTTTCAATGTCATCCGCTTTAATCTCTGACATCTGCTAGCTAAACAATTGAAATGTCAAATTTGTGCATTTCGCTACACATTGAAGATGGAACTATCCTATGTTATTATCATCCATCTGGAGTCTGGCCCATTTATAACTGTTTTAAGCGCATCCTTTTCTCTTTCTCTTTTTTTTTATAGCTGGGGTGTTTTTTGTTTGTTTGGTTCGTCGTGTTGCTGCAGTTATTAACACGCTTGTAGTGATTTGTCAAAATTTTCCGGTATGACATGTGTGCAAACAAGAATAAGAGACAATGCCAAACGATCATCATTGACAATAAAGTAAGGCTGGCTGGGAAGGGTTTCTAGGGTTGTTTGGTTCGTGTGTGTGTGTGTGTGTGTTTATTAAAGGGGTGCAAAATGTGATCCACTTCCACTTGGCTTAACATAAAAGTTTGTTTATTTTTTATTTGACAGAGAAACTTAAATTCGTACAGAGATTTTCATCGCTATTCGCAGCTGAAGCGTTGCGTTTAATGACAAATAAAATACACGGAAACAAACAACAACAAATCGTTGTCAGTTACTATATGGATACAATCAATCGTCAACCTACAGTCTGGCGGTTTGCTTCGAGCGCCGTACTTATGCATATCACTAAAAGTTTAATTAAAAGCACATCAAACTGCAGACATCGAAATCAATCACAATTACCCATGCAGTCGATTCGCTCGTATCGAATACCATTCGTCTCCACACAAACTATACTGCAAGTATTTAAAACAAAATTGACGATGTGCAAAAATAAAAAATAAAACATAAAATAAATGCAGAAAAGGCTAAAAAAGGAATGCGCAACAGAAAGAGTTGAAGATGACAAAGAGTTAAGCGGCTGGAAGTGATGTGTGTGCAACGGTTAAATACAATTTTATAAATTTGCGCTAATTAAAAGTCCAATTAAGTGAAATGTCAAAGGTATAAACGAGATTTTAATAAAAGTTTCTTTGAAAAAGCTATACAAGTGTTTATATAATAAAATAAAAGGAAAAGCTAAGAAATAAATACTGTAAAATATTATTATTAATTAATTTTAAGAAAAAGTTTCATTATTCGAAATATCTACAACTACTACTAATTAAAAGGCATTAAGCAATTAGTATTATTTCCCAAGAAGGAAAACATTTTAATCAAAAACATTCTATGTTAAATATGTGACCTATTTTTCATGAACTCATAAGGTAAGAACAACTTCAACTCAACCTTTACGATTTTAGCAGTTCTACCTACATTTACGATTCTTTTGTAATCAAAAATTTCCTCGACATATATGTTGCGATGAGGAAATTGCTTCCACATGGTTGACCTCATTAAATGCAAAACAAAGTCGACCACAACAATTCAAAATCACATATAAAAGTCAAAAATTCATCGAAGCTCGACAACGAAAACTGGCCCACACAGAGAGTTGGAGGGGATTGTACAAGTACATATATAGTATAGCATGTTAGGGTGTGCTTGGATGGTATTCGTGACGCGTTCGGTTGGCTCCTCGGTTAACCACAACAGCAGGCCAAGGAGCACCAAGGAGCTATTACTACTTACGCCGTCAGTCGAGCCACTCAGCGCCTCAGCTTGAATGAATGGAAATTTGCTTTGCGGAAAAACTTAAACACCGGAAACAATTAATTCCACTTGAATTAACATATGCTCTGATTGCCTTGTTCAGGAGATTGGGAAGTGAAGCTTTCGGTTGGCCCACAAGCAAATCACGACCCCACTTGAAAAGAGTGTTGACTAGCCCATGGTTGTGGGGGGGTATTTTTTTGCTGATTGATCGTCTTGTTGTCTCGCCGCCTCGCCAAAAACCTCAAACCTTTCGCCCAAATATTTGGCCCAAATGCTCATTCGCGTTTATGAGCCAAAAACTTTTGAGTGCCGCTACAAGCTGCTGGAGTGAGTACACTGAGAAAATATATGACGTTGATTATAAAACCTTGTTATTAGGTTAAATTTAACAAAAAAACTTTTATCATTCCTACTTTCTTTGCGTTTTAGTAAGAAAATGGAAGATTTTTAGATTAATTTTGTAAATGTATAGCATTTAAAATTTTGCTAAGTGTACAACGGTCCAAGTGTTATGAGCGTGAGCGAGCTGCAGCAATTTTAGGAAATGAGTTAAAAAGTTAATTGCCGGCGGACAGGTAATTTCTGGCACACTTCGAATGCAAACGCCATCAAATAATATGCAAACAAGGGGTGGCAAGCGACACCACCAAAGCGAGACAGGACCAAGTCAATCAAGGACCTGACAGCTATGAGTTACCCCCCCATTTCTCTCTCTACATCGAACACAACCGCGACACGTCAGCCATAAAGTCACGAAATACTTCGTCCTTGGCCATTGCGTGCTACCTGCGGTTAGTTACAAAGTTAGTTTCTTTTGCAGCTGGAAAGAGACTAGCAGATTAGGGACGCGTGCCCACGTTTAGGCGTAACAAATTACCATTAAACTGCAAATAGTCAGAGGGTGATGGCTTGGGTTTTAACTGATTATTATTTAATGATGAACCCTGCCTGGCCAAATTGTTCTGATCAGTGTTCATAGGTTTGGGCTACTAAAAATAATTACATACATGCTATTTACTCATAACATTTAAGAGGTAAGTGGGTTCCATTCACCCACCTGGGTTTTTTCTGTTTTTTATGTAATGGAAAAAGTTTAAATTGAGTTGAAGTTTATAATATTTTGCAGGTCTTGTCGGTGCTCAGAAATCGATGTAAAATTTAACTTCAACTGCAGTTGCTTTTATTGTTTTTAGTGTTCTGCAAACCTAAAAGGGGCTTACAAATGGTTTAAAGTATTATAAACTAGTTGTTTGTAAGATAACTGAACTGAACTAATTTTGTTCTATGACTTTGTATATTTCTTGAGCACCGTCAAGTATGCTACAGTAAATCGACAATAAGAAACGTAACTTTTACTTACTTTTATTTGGAGCATTTCTACCCTTATTGTGGGTTATATTCTGTCTACGATCAAGGTTGAGGTTGAAATAAGATGCGGCATTGTTTTCGTTGATTTTTTTATATGTTGGAAGAAGATTTAACAAATAATTGAAGTTACGTTTGATAACATGCAACATTAGACTTATAACTTGCAGTTAAAATATTTTGATATTCCTTTAAGTTTTGCCAGTTGAAATAAACTGCCAGCTTCTGTATGGATACAAATATATAATGCCTTCTTACCTTACTTCACTTAGTATATTGCACATTTATCTACATTTATTGTCTGCAAAACTGAGAACTGAGAACTCGACTATCATCATCCTCAAGCGGAATGCAATTATTCAACTAACTTGACTGGGGGCACAAATGCCAAAAACACCCTGTGCACTTTTCCGTGCCGTCAGCAAATGGCAAAAGCAATTTTTTAATTTCTTAATTTTTGCGAGGTCATGAGAATTAGCTGGAATCTGTCTATATATCTCTCTCTCTCTAAATATCTCTGCTCACGTAGCCACGTTGGCGTCGTCCAACATCGTCGTCGGCGGTAATATTTCTTTATCTTCAGCTACAGCTCCCTGTTGTTCCACCACCTTCAGCTTCATCAGAGATGCTGACAATGAGATGCGAGGCGACATCGAGATGCGCCCTTTGTTTTCCCGGCTTCTACTGCCGCTGCTGCTGGCAAAGTTTATTCATTTAGAAAATTTGCTCATTTTCGTTTTGCGGGGCGGATACCAAATTATTGTTGGCCGACTAAAAGAGAGGGGGGAGTGAAAGTGGGGATGTGCTGGAGAAATGTGGTACGTGTTCGCAGTTTTCATATAAATTGCGGCCAATAACATTTTTCAGTTGGCAAGACAAGAAAAAACGCGCACAAAGCAAAAGAATCAGAAAACCGAGAAAAGCTGCTGATGATGGTTTCTTCTTCGTCTTCTGGGCAACAGAATCTGGCTCATTAAGCCACGAGCCGTAGAGAGTTTAAGGGGGTGGTGGTTGGACTGAACTGGTCAACATGGGTGTTAGGGCCTGAGGTCGGCTAATCGGGGGTCGAGAGGAAAAAAAAATCTGGCCGCGACGACACTTTGGCCGGAATTTTGTTCTTTCCTTTCGTTGTGCTTTGTGCAGCCATTAGACACAAACTAGAGGGGTTTGGGTAGAGTAAATGGGCAGATGGAAGAGACGAGCAAATTATTCCCCAAATACCCCGAGGTAATTATAAATGTCCTTTACAGCTTTGGGCCGTGCTGTGCTGTGCTCTGCTATGTCTTAGGCCCGTCAGTTGGACGCCGTGTTTTGTCTATCATAATGAGTGGCAGTCGGACATTTGGACATAATTGTTCAATTATTTTGTTACTTATTGCCATCTTCCATCTCTTCATTTGCCAACTTAATGTTTTTTTCTTCTCCTCTTATTACTGCTTTGCGCTCTATTTTAAGAGATATTTATATATTCGCCTGACAGGCGACATTCACCAAAGAAAAAGAAGCATCTAACATTTCCACATATATTTTATTCCTCAGTCAATCGAATGTCAAATTCAATTAGATTGCTGATGCTGAGGGGGCGGCTGGCATTGCCTCAGGGGCCTCAGGTGTGTTGTGCCATTCAATTATAAATTTTCAATAAAAATTTGTTCCCACTCAACAAACGCAAGGCGTCTTTATTGTTTTTGACATTCGTCCTCGACATGCATGCAATGAAAAAATGAAAATACACAAAAAAAAAGGGACGATTACCACCCATGGTAAATAATAGAATGAAGGCGTGGCATGCACTTCATGAGTGTGTGTGTGTGTGTGTGTGTGTGTACAGTGGGTGTGTTGGTAAAATTCACAGCATTTAGCCTTAGGGCAAAATTTGCTACTGCAAATGACAGTTGCGTCTCAGGAAAGTCAATTGAATAACTGCGGGCCACATTTGTCATTAAAGTTAATGTCAATTTAAGTATTTATCTGCTTGAACTCAGTCGTAGAAGTACAAAGAGAAATCAAAAGAACTTAAAGAAGGACCACTAAATAAATTGAATCATTTCACAGACCTTTTAGCAGTTGGAAAATATATTAATTTATACCAAGTTGACAAGAAAAACCTTCTTTATATGTAGAGTAAATTCGTTATATGGAATGAGTTTTTCGTTATATAGAAAACTTCGTTATGTGGAAGTTAGATTTATGAAAACTTGACTCTTTTTGCTGAAGAGAAGATTTCTTATTAAAAGATGTCTAAAAAATCAGTCAGGCTTTCAGGAAAGCTTTCTGTTTATGACTAAGAAAATTACTTCTTGGTCAGCAAACAATTTACAATAGTAAATTCATTCAAATTGTTTTGCTAACAAAACAAATATCAAAACGTTTTGTATTTCCATTGCATTCGTCGAATAAAAATCGCTCGTTTGTGAATCGCATTCGAAACGCTCAATGACATATCTGTAAATCAGTGTGACAGTGCAGCCAGGAACCGCATTCCAACTACAAAACTGCCGAACTCAAACGACAAGCTACAATTGACAGATAAACAGAAAGCGGAAGAGTGTGTGTGAGAGAGAGAGAGAGAGAGAATTATCGCAATGATCATAAATATTACTCGGTTTTTGATGTGTCTTCTGGCTGGCTAGCTGGAACGTTCTACAAAAGTCAAGAGCTTGAAAGTAAATAAGTAAGGAAATATGCAAGGCGGTGATCTTTTGGGTTTGTGTGTCTTCTGGGAGGATTGTCGGCAACAAAATGTGCCAAAAATGGATTTCCATTTTTCACACACAGACCTCGTCTTCAACGTCTCCAACGTTTGCGCCTCTTCTCAAACTCGAAAGTCAAGTGACAGGCACAAAAAGGTGTCGAAGAAATTGTTCAACAACAAAGCTTCAACAAAAAGCAGCAGCAGCAGCAACAGCGCAACAACAACAAACCAGCTGCATAAATGAAGCCTCCGAAGTTTAAGTCTTCGTACCTCGTTGTCTTCCAGCGGCACAGACACGCTGTCTGGCAATGCGGCTGGAGTGTCGCCCCACGGCAACAAAACACACAAAGGCCGGCATCGTCTGGGGAGCCCTGTACATGTGTGTGTGTGTGTGCAATACTACCAGGAGGCCCAAAGAGATCGCCTGAAGTTTAAAGGCGTCGCATTGTTTTCGGTCGCATTATTAGCTTACGTGTTTGTTAAAACAGCAGCAGCAGCAGCAGCAAGATTTGAATTTCTCCTTCTCTGTGCCAAAGTGAAATATTAAAATAGTTCTACTGAGAGATGAGATGCCATCGAAGCATCCAAAGCGCTGTTGTTGTCGTTGTCTATTCCTTTTTCGTGTGCCTACATAACATTTACACATATACGATTGGAATGAATGCTGCCTAATCGAACCATTCTATGCAAAATATGATAGAAATCTCTGTGAATCTGACTAAAAAATGGCATTGCCATGGTCGTTGGGCTGTTTTGCAGCTTATTGGAATTCAGCGTGAAGAATCACAATCATATACAGTTTGTTCCTTGAACTCGCAACAGATTTTGTATATTGTATTTATAAAAATAAATATTAAGGGCACAGTGGTTGTAGGTTGATGAAAATGCTTTAAAAAAGCACAAAACAAAATTTATTGCGTTTGTTCGATGACTTGTTTAAGGATTTAAGATTTTACCACCTATGAAGTTAGGAACACTTTTATGATATTGTTACCTACTTAAAGTATTTGTTTTATTTGATTTCTTTTAGGCTGGTAAAGTAACTTTTACCTTAAACTTTACCCACATGCAGGTGGATTTTTGGACAATCCAATCTTAGTTTTCATTTACGATGCATTTGCTAGAATTTCGCGTAGTTATAAGATCGCCATGACTCACTGTTTGGGCTGCGTGTTGATAGCAGTCAGTCATTCTATTATTTATTTATTAAATTCACACATTAAAATACTGAGAAAATTATATTACAACTTTATTTTGTTGAAAATATCTTGAAAATTTAATAGATTTATGAAAAAGATCGAATTTTTACTGCAGATTTTATTTTTAAATTTTTTATCAGTTTGTTTGTTGTAAGGTTTCACGAGTTTAAATTGGCTTTAAATTTAATACCAAGTTCCTACTAACAGTTTTTATTGTACTTCATCTCACTGTGCTTAGCATATGATTCTAAATGCGAGCCACAAAATATGATTGTTGTTTAGCATGAACAAAGGGAAAAAATGTTGAAGGACTCATCGTTTTGTTGTTGTTGTTGTTGCAGAGCTACAAGGAACGGAATGTCAAACGATTTGGTTTTGTTTCTCGCTTAAGTTGCCGCAGCATCTTTCTCGTTCCGTATTCGGATGCTTCGGCTTCTGCTGATCTTGTTACCGATCTCGGATTTTTGATGCCGATTTTGACTGCTGCGCGACGCGTTGACAATTCCCTTGAACTGTTGCTCTGGACACTGAGACTCTGAGACACCAAGACGCCGAGACACTGGGACAGAGGCATACATAAATCCCATAAACGCGACAACAACAACAGCAAACAAACGAATGAAACATTGGGGAACAGGAACAGAATGGAACTTGAAGCTGCAAGACGAACGAAGAAGAAACTCAAAGTTTCAGAGCCATTGTCACTGCATGCCAGCGACGAGGATACTTTATTCATTTATTCCAATAATAATAATGCAATGCAAACATTGATTGTCATCGATTGTCAGCATCGATGTGGCTGCCACAACGTCTGCGCGCACGCGCAACACACAGAACCAGTCAGGCGAGCAGTGGGGTGGAGACGGAGACGTAGACTTATGCCCTTTTAGGGTATTTTTGATAGGTGACAGATTTTGTGCAGTCGCGCAGCTTGGACGATTTGTGGACATACAATTTATGAGTTGTCGCTGCTGAGATTTCCTGCTTGAATATACGATATGAACGATATGTATGTACGATATGTATGTACTATGTACATTTACATTTTATTATTAATGTCCCCATCATCATCACGTTTAAACTCTCTTTGTTCTCCCTCCTCTTTTGCGTTTTGTCCGATCCAATGAGCACAGTACACAGGGTAGGTGGCATACATATAGGTACATATACATATATATATTTGGTGTGGGGAAAGGGGGTTGTTTGGAGCCTGTCATGTAATTGCTTTTTGCCGCCGTGGCCGAGGCCCATCCAGGTGCTGTTGAATTTAAATGAATTCAATATTGCATTTTCACGCTAAAATGCTTCCAAAAACAGATTTTTCATTTACACTTTCTGAATGGTAAAATCCGGATTACGTATCCCACGGGCAAAAGCATTGATTCTGCTTTTGCGCATTACACAAAAAAGGCTACGTGGAAAATTGCCAATCCCCCCTTTTTGCTCTTCTCTCCTTCTTCTGTGCGCCATGCATCGGACATTTTGGTCAAAGGATCCGCCGCATCGCCCATCTATAGTCAATGGGCCCAGACTATGGGGTATAACTTGGAATACGGCTTCTCTTCCCTACAGCTCTGCCTCTGTCTCTGTTGCTGTTTCTGCTGCTGCTGCTGCTGTTGGTAATACATTTCTGAAAAGGCTTCTCGTAATTTGTATGCCCTTTGTGGGCGTAAAGGATTCGCTTTGTGCACTTTTTCATTCGCTGCAAAATTAATCAAAATCTTTGTAAGAAATTTAATTCGAGCAAATTTGCTAAAACTTAATGGACTCATGAGCTAATACAGCTTAGTTTATGTCCTAAAACAATCAATGTATAAATCTTCTACAAATTAAAAAGTATTTATAATGATTTTCTTTATTTTGTTTCATTTAGTGCCAAAATACATTTTTTTCATCGAAAAATCAAACATATAAGTTTTCAAATCACTTTGTATTACTTTTATGTAGATATTTGGTTGACAGCCGCGTGTTTAATTTATTTATTGCCATCAAAAACACAAAAAAACTAGGGACTTTTGGGTACCTTCAATGACGTATGATCTACATTTTGATGGGTTGACTTCGTTTTTTTCGCTTTACTTTATTTTTTTGCTTTAGTTTCTGCTTGTCAGATACTCTTTGGATATGGTACTTGGCATGACTTTTTAATGTAGTACTCTCGACTGAGTCGATTTGATTCGATTTTGTCATTTTAATGTGCATTGAATTTTAATTTTGCCCATCAAACCCAGCAACAGCCACGAAATCAAAACACTTTCAAAAATCGCTTGCTCACCAAAATGATTGTCAAAATTTTAACGGCAACTTTTGCCAACGCCAATAAATTTATGCCAATTCTGCCATACAAAAAAAAAAAAAAACTCCGGCACTCACAACAATTCGATTTATTTTATTATTTGGTTTTTTTTTATTTGTTTTCATGCGGAAAAAATGATCTGATTTATATTTGACACAATGTGTTGGCTCGCCTTTGACTGCGTGCTTAAATAAATATACATTTGTATC
This sequence comes from Scaptomyza montana, assembly GCA_018904305.1. Lineage (NCBI taxonomy): Eukaryota > Metazoa > Arthropoda > Insecta > Diptera > Drosophilidae > Scaptomyza > Scaptomyza montana. The sequence goes on from JAEIGR010000004.1 coordinate 6,171,880, forward strand.
TTTTACATACACATCGGTATCTTTTACACACACACATCGGTCGCTTGCCCTGATACATAAAACATAAGCATGCCTAAGGCGTGAGTTTTGAAGTGGGTAAGGGGGGTAAGCGGCAAGCTCCAGACACATACATAAGGCGGCCATTATGATGAGCAATAATGCGAAATGTGAAATGAAACGCAAAAGCAAACAAAAGATTTTTAAGTACGGCTTGTCGAGGGGTCCAATTATATCGCAATGAGTGCTCGTAAAAAGTATTTGGGGTGTTGACAAATTATGGCAACGCCTTTTGAACAACGCAACGGAATGGATCATGTCTTGCACGTTAATCAGCCAGCTGCTTATATGAAGTATATTTGTATTTTTTATACTCTATATTTGAGTATTCAAGTTGGTAAAAGGGTATATATATAAAATACTTTATATTTGTGATAGCTTAAGCAGAAAATCAAGCTTTAAGTATTTGAAATTGATAAAAATTGAACCTTCTCACTTAATTTACTTTAGATATAATAGTTACTATCAGTTTTAAACACTCCAACAATTTATTATATCTTTGATATTCGACTCTACCGAAGTCAAAGAAATACCATGCTCTTTTGCTCCAGCAAGCTTCTTTTCCTCATTTTTAATTGCACTATTGCTTAGCGAAATCATTTTAATATTATACACATCCAATTCATTAGCTCACTCAAGCAATGCATTAACATTCATATATGTCGCTAAATCTCATTCTCTGCGCAGCTCCGTGGAACTTTAATCGGGCCACAAGTGTGGAATTTCCAGACTGACCATAGAACGCGAGAGAGACAGAGAGAAGCTCAGAGTAAAGTTGTCTGGAATATGCAGTGAAGCAATGGAACGATGCAGATATGAAAATATTTGCGAGAATAACTCATGCAGATTAGCCACGGAGAGAAAGAACTTGAGAGCAAAGCAGCCGACAAATGAATGCCACACAAATTAAGTAGAGAAAAATATAATTGATAAACACGAGTGAGTTCTAATACTGGGCACTTTATCACCCGGTCGCACTTGCCACATTAATTAGGCGCTTGATTTATGAATGCACTGATTCGGATAGTCTTTGTGGCAGAAGATCTGGAACTGAAATTGGAGCCAAGGCTGAACCTGCACTTGGGTAGGCGTCATTTGTCTACCAAGCAGATTAAGTTGTTGGCGTAGGCTGTTTGCATTGTGCTATGTGTTATTATTAAAAATAAAATGTTTAAACAAATACAGGAATGAATGGAGAGGAAAGAAGATATATCAAAATATTCATTTTATATGTATATTAAAAATATATTAATTGAGATTAGTAAAACATTTGTGACAACAGCAATTATATAAATGATTTACCAACGATATTTTACACTTGAAAAAAGTATATCTACTGGTAATTTCCCAATAAACTTAACTAGAAATAAAAAAACTTGACTTGCAGATCGATGAAGCACCTGCTGAGCCATAAATCAGCTGAATGGTCGAGTAAAAAGAACTTAAACGGCTTAAATGCCAGTAGCCAAACACCACGTGTTTCTGCCAAACGAAAACAAGCGCGCGAATTGCGAAAAATACTAAGCGATAGGCATCTACTTGAGTATGAGTTAAGATCCTTCCACCGCCCGCAGCTTCAAGTTCAGGAAGTGAGAGCTGAGCGCCTGCGCATTCAAAAAATAAAAACTACATCGCGAGGGTAGCTCGCCGTTGTGCCGTTGGCACATATTAATTAAGTGCATGTTTGCGCATTTCTTATTGCTGCTGCTTTCGAAATGTTTTTTTATCCTTTCGTATTAATTGGTTGCCTTTTGCCAGGACAATGACAACTCGATAAGCACACATCAACGCACATTGCGCGTTCCTAGCTATTCCGATTCCAATCCCGATCGCGACTCCGACTCCGATCCCTTTTCTTGATATCATGCACCTGTTGTGGCAGTTGCAAGCATTTCATGTTCGTGGGTGAGTTGGAGAGTTACTCGCCGTACATACATATATCATTATGCTCAGGGCTGTTTGCTGCTGCCTGCTGTTTAAGCCATGTTTATTTCAACATATTTTACATACCAAACACATACACATAGTATCGCAATGGCATTGTTATAGTGTCAACTTTGTTATCAGAGTTTTATGGTTTGTTTGTCATTTAACACCTTTTAAGGTGCGCACATTAATTAGAAATGCAACAAACCATCCGCAACATTCCACTCCAGCTGTGAAGGTAACGCAGCGCTTCACATGCCCCATATAAGAAGATAATGCTAATGCTATTTCATATTCTATGCAGATGCATAATTGGGTAATACAAATTTTGAAAGGGTATAGATACTAGTTAAACATATACAAGCATTATATAGTATGAACTTGGAAAATATTTAACTTGATCATAAAATATTTTCATTATTTTTAATTCATTTTAATATTGTTCTTTTTTTTGCTCTTGAAACGACCTGCACAAATTCTAATTCGAGTTAATTAACAATGTGCTACCTTCAAAAGTCAAAGACAATCAGATACAAGACACGAAATGATCTGAAAAAAAAAAAAACTTAAAGGAGCAACTCAGACTGGTTGAGGCTATCGCTACGATCGATTTTGAGTATGTCGAATGTTTATTTACTTTTTTCATTTTAACCAAAACCAAAATAAATGAAATAATGAAGTACACTTGTCGAATAGTATATACTCTTTAGCACGGGAACCTTTATTATTAAGAGGTACATCAAAAAGATTTTTGACATGTCTAGGATAATCGTAAGAGGATAATCGTACTTTGCTTAATGTGCATAAGTAAATAATGAAAACTGCACGGATCCATGGTTAACTCGAATAACTTTAACCAGTAAGGGTAATAGAAACAAAACTTTTTGAATACCCACACGATATTTATTAGCTGAAAACGAAATTTTAATGAACTGCAAAGATTCAATAAAATAAAAATCGATATCAAAACAAAAATGTAAAGAGAAGAAATAAAATAATGAAGAGAGAGAGAGAGAGAGAGAGAGGGAGAAACAACGTTCGTGCTCAGGTATCGAACAGGTCCTGCCTCTTCGAGCCGCTACCCGCCAGCCGCTCCTGAACTATCTGCGCCCTTTCGTTCAATCCTTGCATGCAAATTGTGAATGCAAAAGGGAACGAACAAACGCAGAGTTGTATTTACTTCAGTATGTTTGTAGGTTTGTTTGTACGCACATGCGTTCTCCCGATTCCCATTTGGCGATCGATCCAGTTTCATTCGTTGTTGTTGGACTTGTGATTTTCTTATTTATTGATTTTCTACAATAAATTTCGCATGTTTGCATCCAATTTAAATAAAATTCGACAATTCTAAATCACCTCATTTTGACGTGGGGCTACTGTATCGACTTCTGCTATAAACTTAGCCAACTTTACCTGTTCTGCTTTGGTTGCTTGCGTGCGATTCTTGACTGGAACTCTGGCTGCGTTTTTAGTTTTGTTGTCTCTGTTAGCGGAAATGCAAAACAAGGCCAATGCTACGGCAGATTTATTGACATCTTCGTTGGCTGCTGCTGCTGCTGCTGTTCTGATTCTTTTGCTACTGCTTTGCATATGAAATGCAAAGAAGTGCTTCGTGCCATTCTCTCATGGTATCAGCAGCTGAGTTATCGTAACGCTTCAAGCAAAATGACATTTTGAACTGAACAAGTTTTTCTTTTTGTTTAGATACTTTGGATAGAAAGATCATCTCTCAGCTTGGCTTGATACACGTTTGTGACTCACTCATCTCGCATCTAACTAGAAATTATGAATCTCACTTGGAGCTGTGGTTATGGCGTGCGAATTCAACCTGTTTCAACATCTTCTTCTTCGTGGGAATTTGCTTATTCAAATTCGTGTGCTTTCAAATTTGTTATGCATAACTCTTTTGTTCGTTTCGGCGATTTGCCTTTTGTTTCTATTAATTGTAGATAGTTATTTATACATATGTTGAATTCAATATGAATTTCTGCAATAGTGCTTTTCCCATGCCAATGTTTCGACATTAAAAATTTATCGATTGTCATTTGGTCCATATTTATTGGGCATAGCTCTTTTGCAGTCTTTGGCTGTGAGAATTTCACAAAATGCGAAATTTTAAATCGTTGACAATTTGTTAAATAACTGATACAGATATAAATAACTCTTTTTCATCATACACTGACTGACTGCTATCAACGCACAGCCAAGACAGTTAAGCGTTATCCATTCCAATTTTATTATTCACTTAATTATATTCTTAAATATTGCAATTAAGTGAAAAACTATTGGATTATTCATTCCTATATGCCTTTAAAATGTAATACATAAAATCGATGATGCATGGATTTTATTATAGCAGTTCGTAAACTACATTGAAGCTTCATGCTTATTAATATCAATTGTAAACGCTGTTAAATTTAATTATTTAATCTGGCATTTTGCAGACTTTCTACACCCCGCCACCCGGCGCAAACTTCAGTAATTAAAATTGTTTTTAATTCCCATATTACGGATTATGACATACCATTGAGTTGATGCCACTTGCCACCAGCCAGCCAGCCAGCCACTTGCCACCTAGCTTCATGTTTCTTGTTTTTATTACAGCATATTATGCGGTTGTCATTTTGTATTAAAATTGTTAATTGGTTTTGTTTTTAATCTGTCAATCAATTAAAAAAACAACTGCGATTTAATTAATTAAATCAACAAAAACCGCAATAATCCAACACCAATCCAACAATAAACGAATGTTTCCCAGATCTCCTCACCCCCCTCTCTCTCTTTTACTTTTCCCATTTCCATTCCATCTTCATGCCATTTGCAAATAATAACAATAATAAATAATTTAATGACGTCAATGGCTCGCCATTCTGCCCAAAACACACACACACACACCCCACCGTGTGTATGTATGTGTTTGTGTGTGTTGCGAGCGAGGGGGCGTTGCCATTATTTAAGTGGCCAGGGCACCACCGGGCACCTTTGGGGCAAACAGCACCACCAAACACCATTCGCCTTTGGATAGGCTACGGCTACATGGCCGCGGACGGAGGGTGGGGGGTTAGAGGTTGGGTGGCTTGGTGTGTATCAACGCCATTTGAAATTCGAAATTCGTATGCAAATTTTCATACATTTATTTTCCACACTTTGGGCAAACAGCGCCGCTAGCTAAAAATGATAAAGCGACTTCAATTTTTTTGTCCGTTTCGGTTTTTTTCTTTCTTTCATTTCGTGGCTCGTTTCGTGCCTTGCACATTTCCTACCCCTCCGCCTGCACACCACCACCACCACCACCAACTTTTCTCCACTCCCACTCTCTGGCCATGCACCATGGACTCTTATGGACCCCCTCGGGCCAGCCAACACCGCCTGCCACTTCACCCCGCCCTGTTCCAACGTAATTATGCAAATTAACTCTTTTCGGGGCCTTTGAACGGGGCTGCTCAGCGGGTCGCTGTCCAACACCCCTCCCTCCATACCACTCAGCTCTTGCAACTGTTCCGGGGCAGCCTGATCGCATTAAAATGGAGTTAAATAGGTGTATGACTGTGTATGTGTGTGTGTTTGTACCCATTTTGTGTATGTAGTATAATTTTCCTTATGTAAGATGTCAGTTAAAGTTTAGTCCAAAACGTCTGAGTGGCTATGCAATTTGTTGTTTAGCCATTAAATACAACAACAAAAAACCAAAAAAAATTATACGTTTTTACCGCTCTTTTGTTCGTGCGCACTCAATATGACACTTTTGGCCCCGTTTCTCCTTGTGATTTGATTATAAAAATAAATTCTTTAACTTTTTGCTTAATATTTGCTTGTTTATAATACGTGTTTTAGACTTATAACCAATATAGATCTTAGACTCTTAATTTCAATTACATAACAGGATCGACAAGAGACAAGACAGATAAACGCAATAGTTGCTCCCGTTTGGTATTCGGAGTCGTTGGCGCAGCATCGCTGATTGAATTAAATGCTGAATAAGTCGACTGAAAGGCGCCGACAATGTCTATGGCGATGGCAATAAGCGAAATCGCGAACGTTTTGAGTCTGAAACAAGGCCTAAATAAATTCGTCATTATAAATCATGAGCAGCAACTGTTTAATTAATCACCGCTGGGGCACAAACGCAGCCAGACAACTGCAGCAACAACAGAAGCAACTGCAGCAAACTGCAAGTGCCGCAGCTGGAGATTTGCGAAAAAGATGATATTTATGGCAACTTTGACAGCGGCGACATCAATGTCGAATAGACTCATTGCCAGTGCCCCCAAAGTCTTGCCTCCAATTGAGTGCCGCACGCGCACTGACCACCAACGGCTTAAAAGTGCACGCAAAAAAATCTATTTGTAGAATACTGACTGACTGCTATCAACGCATTGTCGCAACGGTAAGACATAGACATCTTAGTATTTACAGAAATTATAGCAAATGGATCGAAAATTAACACTAAGATTCGGTTTATCAAAATGAAATCTGATATTGGATAAATAATCAGCTCAAAAGCTACTTTCATATAGACATTTGTTAGCAGCCGCGCTAATTTATGCAAGTGAGCTTAAAATCTAAATATCTATCTTAAAATCTTCAAAAATAGAGCTTAAACTTGTTCAAATGATGATAAAACTAATCTTTTATATAGATAATAACAGGTTTTTCTGACTTCAAATTTGTTGAAAATAAAATAATAAAATATTTCCATAACAGCTTACTAAAATTTGTCGAACAAATTTTTTCTATTGTTGATTTCCTTTTGTTTTTTTGCCAGTGTAGTTTTGCTGCTGCAAACGTCTTTGAGCAGCGAGACAATGTCGACGCGGGCGACAGTTTTTAATCGTGGCAATAATCATAACTGTGATTTGTATGACTCTGTTCCATGTGCTGTGAGGCCCGACTTGGAACGCTTGATAGCAACCCAGCAATGGTGCCGCCGTATTGACCATATTGGCGACCCGAGGTGAATTATTAAAGCGTTTTGCAATTTATGCGACGCTTTTGCGTTCGGCTGCTGTTTGAAGCCCGTCATAAGCCGAACCGAACCGAACCGAACCGAACCTCACTCACTTCCCAACCTCCCGTGGCCTAAAACCTACTCTCTATAAGTGAGTGACATGATCTCGGCTTGTGGTTTGTATGGTTCGGTGTGTGTGTGGGGCTGTGTGTGATTTGTGCAGCTGCTAATGGTGCGCCTAGTTGGTGGCTTACCAAATGAGGAGAATTGACTGTTTCTGTTACTTCTTCGTTGGATTCTCTTTGAGAATTTTTAATACAACTGGCCCCACAAGTTGTGGCGCTTCAGCGTCTACCGCTGCATTTACATTGCTTATAAATATTTATGGGAGAAAATAGAGAAGAGTTCATTAAGACAGAGAACTGAAGAAGAGCAACAGCAGCAGCAGTTGCTAGTAGATGCTTATATCATCATGAATGGTTGCATTTGAGGTTGATAATCTCGGAATTATTCATATGTATTCCAACTGATCTCTACATATGTTGCATATGTATTGATTACATTCAAAATTTGTCATAATATCAAAATATTATTAGAGTTTTCTATCCGTTTTGTTAGCCATTTGCCTTAACGTTAACAAAATAAACTCAGACTCCGACGTATGCAAAACATTTAAGAAGGAGAACAAAACGTTTGCTCTGTGGTCTGTTGTGGGGCAGGCAGCTCCCATTGTTGTGTGTGTTGGTGTGTGTGCTGCCTTGGCTTTAGTTAGAGTTGAAATACATTTGTTTATGCTAAAGTCGCCCAATTAGTAAGATTGTTATTTCTTGTAAAGCTCACAGATGCTCCATTGCTGATATCAATGGAGCGTCTGGAAGCCAGCCCAGACAGAATTCAATGGAGACCGAGACGGAGACGGTTTCGGTTTAGTTTTGCATGGCTTGGCATGCCCATTTGTTTGTATTTATGCATTCGAAACAATATCAATTGTAATGAATTTTGAATATCGTTCGTTAAGCGTGAGGGCCTCGCCTTCGAACCTCCAACCTCCAACTACGATCATCCTTGAGGATGTCGCAAAATGCAGAATGTTCTGTTTCGTTTCTGTTCTCTGCTGTTTGTTAGATGATGAGCGATATGAATATGGTTCCCAGGCTCCTCGGACTCGAAACGGTTGTTCTTAGCAGCATGTTGTTGGCGATTTCTTTCTCCTTTTGTCTGTTGAAAAAAAAAAAAAATGAAATTCCGTGAGCTTGTACAACTTATAAGTTAAATAATTATTTGGCCAACCCTCGAATGGCGCGATTTGACTTGAGTTGAAATATTTTTTCTGTTTTGTTTTGGCATGTCTTAACAATTCAAACAAATGTTGCACTTCCTTTTTGCTGTGCGAGGGGAGGGGGGGAGGGGGCATACACCTTCGCCCAGTTGCACATCATCATGATCTTGCCTTCTACTTCTTCTTCCCATCCGTCCAAATGGCCAATCAAGCGATCCCCGTCGCCAATTTTCCAACACGATCGTTTTGTGTGTCATCGTTTGATTTGCCATTATCATCATGATGATCATCATCATTATCATCATCGCGGTCTGGCGTACATTTCGTGTGCCTGTCAGCTTGCTTAATCCCCCCTTTCCACCACTGCCTTTCTTCTTCTTATTCGTAGCAGCAGTTACAGCAAAAAGCAACATGAAAATTACAATGGTTGTCCCACCGCTCGCGAATATCAGTAATAACCGACGTGTAAATACTACAACAAAAATAACAACAACAACTACAAACAACAGGGTCGTCGCAGTTTTAACTGCAGTTAACTTCAAGTCGTGGGTTGCCATCAACATTTGCCGGATGGCAGACCAATTGCTAAGTTTGCAAATTATTTTAATCTCACGACTGTACAAAAAATACTAACAGTTATAGAAGAAAGATCTATTTAATTCCTGGCAGTGTTATTACTTATTAGTTTATGCTAAGAACATATTTATTTGTTTTAAAAGTTTGGTTAAAAGTTAAATAACCAAGTCTTAAGTTTGTATCTTCCAACAATTATTCAAGAATGTATAATTCAAATAAAATAAATGTATTTGAAGTGAAAGAATTTAAATTATTAAATAATGTTTACAAAATGCCAAAGAAATTTAGTTTTCGCATGATAATGCTGTAAATTACTATGTTTAAAATGATTCCAGTTTCCTTTTCATACATCAAAAACGGAGTGAAATTCCAAAAATTAAAAAGAAGACAAGGCGTGTGAATGGAAAGGCTAAAACAAAGGCAAAATATGCTGGACGTAACATATAAATGAGGACTGTGGAACGAACTGCAGCTGTGAACAATTTTGACTATAGACAAAACTTGACATTTAAATTATGGGAACAAGATGATTTTGGAATTAATGTAAGGAACATTTTTCTTCTTCTTAACTTGTTTTTTAAGTGCGTGTTTATTGTTTAATTATCGCTTTTTGCTCGCGGCTCATTTATTCATTCACTACACAAAAACAATGAGACGGCAAAAAACCAACGAACGCCAGCCAAATGCAATAAATATACGGTTCATAATATTTCTAATTGCTTTTCAAACAAACAAAGCAACAAGCCTGAACAATAAACAATCAATTGTGGTCGCCATCCGCTTTGGCCTATAAATACTTGCTACTTACTTAGCTTGGCACATTAAGACGCAACAAAAACAATATTTACACCAATTGGGCGGCCTATCAAAATAATATTAAAAAGATTTATAATCCATGAAACGTTTTAAGTGAATTATGAAATGATTGCCAAAACGCTTAAGGGAAATACTACTTATCTCTGAAGCAGCTAAGAACTGAAGTTGAATGAAAACAAATGCAACAAATGGTGGACCACATGTGGTGCAAAGCTAAAGGTGTAAAGAGGTGTACCCAGAGAGGCGCCGGCTAGCACTACCGGACTCGGACTGGTCGCTCGTCTGAGCAGATAAATTCTGTTCTGCTACTGGATTTGGTTTTGTTGTGTCTCCTGCTTCGGCGGTATGGAAAGGCAGGGATTTTTTATTTTCTTTGTTGCAGTTGACGTACCGCCTGCTGTGATAATCGTCCGCTTAAAGATGTTTTAATCGGTTATTACATTTGTTATGCTGCTTGCAGCCTGTGGTGGCAGCCACTCGACGCTACCGGTTTGACATGTGAAAAGTTATATAGCTTTAAATGTGAAAAGACACACGGATCACAATATTGTTTGCGTTGCGTTTGCTAACAAGCTAAGCCAAGTTTTTTAATTGTAATCAACTAAAGTCTAAACTCTTAAAAACAATAGAAACCCATCCACTCCACATCCAAACCAATGACAAAATCCTCGATCAATGTGCGATAAACATGCATAAACGATGCAAATTTCATCGCACTTACAAATCAAACACACAGTCAAAACAAACATATCGAATACTGTGTTGGAGAATTGTGTATCCGGTTGGTTTTGAGTTGCTTTTGCGTTTGCGTGGGTTTTTTGGCCTCAACTCCAGCTACGTTGTTGCATGAGTTATGAGCATATTCGGGGCGACAAATTCTCGATGGCCTGTAGGCTAAATGGCCATCAGCCACAAAAATCGCCAAGAGCCTCGGCCAAAAAGAGTATCCAAAGCTGCCATATTTTTATGCGCAATTCCTTTCGTTTTTTTTTTTTTTTTTTTTTTGTCGCACATGTTTGTCGCGCATGCAAAAGTGTCGAAATATTTATGTTCCACACAGAATTAGCAACAGCAGCAACAACAACAACAACAACAACTCGTTGTCGCTGTCGTGCATTGAACATTGCTCAAAAAAATAAAGAGGGAAGGAGGAGAGCTTGGGGGTAACGTGTTTTATTGAATGAAACGGCGAGTCTGGCGTTGATTCATAAATGTGGCCCAGAGAAACCAAACGCGTCTTTGCCTTTATGCAAATGTGCAAAACAAATCCTACGCGATGGACACAGGCTAAAAGATTTGTTGCTGCCGAGGTGCAAATGATCATACAGCATCTTCTACTCTCCCTCTCTCTCTCTCTCCCTCTCTGTATCCTTCTCTTTCTTTTGAATAGTAGTTTCCTCGACGTGAACCTTGAAACTTGGCCCGGCTATCAGATTTCACATGTGTAAATTTATTCGGCGCACGAGAATTACAAATCAATGAGATGCGCATTTTGCCTCCTGCATCATAGAAAGATGGCCAATTGAAAAAAGTTGACAAACATATACAAATGTGGCTAATTTGAATATTCGCATTAAATTTTGCCAGCTGATTTCATTCATTAATGTGCACGCCATCCGGTTGGGTTGTTACTAGCTATAGATATAGTTGAACCCTTTAACTTGGCTCAATTCCAAGAACCCATTCTATGTTACGACTTGGATTCTCTGCTTGTCGCCTTGAGTTTCGTTAAATGGAAGTTCGACTGTATTTAGCTAAGTGAATGGGATGCATAAGATTCCAAGTTCTAAATAACTCATTAATAGAAATATACTCAAACCCATTATCTGTGGATCATCTAATGTTGTTTATGCTGCGGCTGCGGCTGCGGCAAGAGAAGGAATGTGTTACGTTTTGTTTTTGAACTCTTGGCCAGTCAAATTTTTTATATGCAACATATATATTTATTGATTTTTGTGTGTTCATAATGAGCAGTGTCAAGAGTGTTGTAGGGAATATGCTGGACTGAACTGGTGTCTGTTGGTCTGGGCGCGTTTGTTTTAAACAAAAGGAAGCCATAAATTAGATCTATGAATCAAAGAGATATCTGATTTCTGGTCACTGATAAAATATTTATATTCTCATTTCTTGCAAAGCATAACTCTTCGACTTGGTTCTACCTCGAGAATATCTCTCGTTTTAATAGGGTCGCATTTTTTCTCTCTCTCTCTCTCTCTCTGTTTCGTTTGCGGCAGACATTTGGTCTCTGGGAAACTCAACTTTATCGTTTGGCCTTAGATGATATCATGTCATAAATATCTGAACGTTCTTACTTCGTTTTTTTCTTTCAATCATTGATACATGCATATTTTTATGGAACCCGTAGATGTTTGTTGAGTCCAAGAGAAATAACATGAAGAGTTATTTATGTGCAATAGTTATTGAAAGGTTTTTCGTTGATTGAAAGAAAGGCAGCAATAAATTGCGTTTGTTAGGTAATTAATTTAAGAAAATTTAAAGTAAAAAGAAGAAAATAAAACACTTATTTTATCTATTAAAGCAATATGCCAAGAAACATAACTCCAATGATATTTTTTGTGCAAAAAAACTTCAACCCTCAAAACGACTTTCAGCTGCAATTAATAGCGAACTTTGAAAACATAAGCTGTAATCCATTTGTACACATAAATCCAATTAGGATTTGCACAAAAACTTGGCACTTGGATGCCACAATGCCTGGACCAGACAAGATAACAACAGATATCTTGCAACAACCCCTGAACAAATTTCGAAAACAAAAAAACATGTGTGCAAAAATCAAAGCACATTTCTTCTCTCAATCTCAATCTCGTTCTCCAAGTGTCCAGCACAGTAAAACAAAAGTAAAAGTAAATCACTCAACGCAATTTTCGCTAATAACAAAAATGATTCTGCCAAGTGCCCAGCCAGCCAGTCAGCCGGAGAGTCCGTCCTCCTGGGAGGCATTAGCTTGTATGTGAGTTGGTCTCCTTCGATATCAATGCGATAATATCTGTTGTGCTCTCGCTCTGTGACTTGGCCTCTTAATGAACTCAATCAAAAATCGATTTGTACAACAGCATAGTTATGCTAGTGCTGTGCTGCGAGTGATTCGACATCAAATGGAATTTATGAGATAAATTGCCCAACAGGATTTTTGCCAAAGGGAATTATTAATAGAGTGAGGACAGGATGTGTGTGTGTTTGTCATAAGTTCAATGCTTTAATGTTCAATGGACGCTTCTCCATAATCAGCCACAACAACAACGAAGACACAAAAAGAACTTGTCAACTGTCAAATGCTGATGCAGAGCCATTAAGAAAGAGAGAAACCCATATAAGTAAAACTGCCCACAAACTTGAATATGTGAATGCCATAATAAGAGGAAGAAAGGGTGCGAGGAGGGCAACGGTTCTCCAAAAAAAAATATTGTCATCATAAAGCGATGCAAAGAAGCCGTTAAATATTATTAAGGAGACCATTTAAATTCATTAATGAGCCATACTCTTTTGAGGCCATCAAACAGCAATAACAACAACGGCGAGGGATTTCAATTTACATATGGAAGATGTTTGAGATGGTTTTTTCTTACCTGAGAGAGTCGCTTTACGAGCACTCGTCATTCAACGCAGCTCGAACCTGGACCCAACATCTCCACGAAACGAACAACAAAAAATGAACAACGACCCAAGAGAGATCAGGAGGAGGCTGTCTGAAAGTCTGTCCGATTGTCCGATTGTCCGGCCTGGGTCACATCCTCGTTAAAACAAATGAGAGACGCGACAATATACTATAATACATACATGCATGCAAACATACATATACAAAAAGGCGACGAACAACGAAATGCGAAATTAAATTAAGCAAATGAAAGCCCACGTTGACAATTTTCATATCTCTCTTTTTTGTTGTTTTTTTTTTTTCTTTTTCGAATATTGCTTAAAAACGTCAATAATTCATTTGTTATGCCTGCACATTGAATGTCCGCGACACAATATATTCTCCACAGTTGACACAACCGGAGAGAGACAGAGAGAGAAGAGAGAGAGAGACTCCTCGAAAACAGGTCCCAGAAGTCAGTTCAGAAACAGCCTCAAAGTGGCTGTGGCAACGTTGCGTGTTGTGAATTTGGAGCGCGGATTTGTGCGCTTTGGCGCTTATGCAAATTAAGATGATTTCGTTCATTGATGCAAATATCAATAAAATTAAGAACAAATATAGATTAAGAACAGAGGGGGTAGTATCTCATATAGTCGATATCGGATAAGTTCCCCAATTCATTCCCTAAACATTTTTAAGCTTAACAAAGTCAAATGTATTTACTTAGGCCTTGAACTAAGATTAATTGTTTTGAATTGGATATTTTTTCTTTTATTAAAACTTACAGTTTTGACTAAAATAATTTATTTTTGTGTGTAATTGTAATTTTATGCGTTTAATCAAAAATCAGCTTAATCTACCCTTTTTTCCAATGCAAATGCAATCGCAGATGTCCCAAAAAACTATTGCAACGATTATTCATTTTTGAACTTTTGTGCTAAAACAATTTCTACTCAACGTCACATTGGCGACAAGTTCATCATTAATTTTCCACATTATGTAAACACAGGCTAGGCAGACAGACGAGCGCAGAGTCAGCGTTGAGGTGGGCAAAAGAACTAACAAATGCGTTGAAAAGCCAACTGACATTTTGATTTCCGTAATAAAATAATTAATGATCTTATATGTGTGTGTGTGTGTGTGCATTGAAAACGGATCAGTGTCAACACAGGGACCAAGGGGAGGCGCCTCTAATGATGGCATACAAATAACTAAGCCTAAATTACAACTGATACACAGATCTCCTGGGGCTGACACCTTGGCTAACATTTACAGAGAGCAATAGAGTAATTAAGTTGCCTGGCCAAAAAAACAAAAAGAGAAAGGGTTTTGAGTAGACCCAGGAGACGATTAATTTATCACGGGTTACTACAACTACATTGTAGTATATAGGGTTTGTTCTGTTCTGTTCTGTTCTGGTGGCGTGATTATTGTGACATAATTTTTATTAATGACAGTCGGTTGGACTGTCGAACCCAGTGACCGACAAAGCACGCCTCAAAACATTTTTTTTGCAGAATTCTTTTGCTTTTCTTTTTTGCGACACTTTTTCAATCAATTATTCAAAATTCATATAATGTGTGGTGCATTGGCGTTTGTGTTTAGAATAAATTAAGGCCAAGCATATTATACTCTCAAGGCCCCAAAGTCCGACAACGGCGACGACGACGACGACGTGAAAAACTCGAGACAGAAATGCGTTTATGCGAATGCGTCGCCAATGACATTTATGGGACAAATGCTCCACTCCTTTCAGTATGCACACTATGAATGAGCAACGACTTTAACTTAAACTTTAAACAGAGTTTCCAGCAACAGAAAAAGCAAAAAGCAACAACCGAAAGACTGAAAGAATGAACGAACGCTGACTTCTGAAATTTTGGCGCCATCAATTTGGACGCGGAATTCTGTGGAATGCAAAAAAAAATAAAACAGAATATAAAAGAAAAGAAAAGAAGGTAGGCAGACACTGAAAGCTTTGCTTGCTTTCCACATCAATTTGGGGGCCAAATAAGCCGAGGCGCCAGCAAAACCATTTTCAAGACCAACAAAAAAACGAGAGACAACAACAACAAACAATTCATCAATGGAATTCCGTTTACGAATTAAAAATGCGAAATTTCAAATATGATTTTCGCTGTGGCAGGTACAAAAACTGGAATTGGCCTTGTCCTTTATAAAATCTTTCAGATACCAAAAAAGGCTAAAGTTTCAATAGATATTCAATTAACTAAAATCAATGGACATTGGACACTGTGATGTTTATTTAGACTTTTTTTCAAAAGCTTTTCAAATAACTACATAATGTAGATGATCTCGCCAAGTTTTGAATCAAGCTACAAGCAATAATGTATAAAATATTGAATAATCTGTCTGTTGCTGTTCATGTTTAGATTGCTCCACCCACTCTTGTTGAGCAGCTCGACAGAAATACACAAAGCCATTCTCTGGTCTATCTCTATGGTGTTGCAGCATCGAGACGATTTGTAGAAAGAAACAAATTGTGCGACGGCCCAGGCAAACAAACCAAAAAAAAAAAAAAAAAGAAACCTTCGTTGATGAAGCGGATCGAGGTTCAAAACGACTCGAATAGAAATTGAAATCGTATCGCATGCGACGACAAAATGTTTATGTGGGCTGCTGTCGAAGTTGTTGTTGTTGTTATTGGTTGAGGACTGGAATCGGGACTGAGATTTCCACTTCGACGACTACAACGAAAAGTTCGACTGGGACGGGAGCTTTTAGAGCGTTTACTTCTAGTCTTTGATTATAGATAAGTCCACGGTCAACGATCGTTTCGTTAAACTACATCGAACAGTTTGCATTTGCATTTTGCATTTGTTTAATAATTTGCTTTATTATATTTTGTTATTACGTTGACATGCTTTATTCGTGTTTGCGTTTTGCTTTGTATGGCGTTGCACATTGCAACAATTGCACATTGCATATTTGTGCATATTTTATATTCATAACTTGTCGCTGCCAAGCCGCCGCCGCCGCCGCCGAGTTTCGTTTATCGAGCGGCAATCGATGCCACAGCTCGCCAATAAATTGGCAACCAAGTAGTGAATATTCAGTATGAGAGATAATACCTTGAAACTATCCAAGTAACCCCTGCTCACTTCCCTCTCAACAGCTACATCGAGAGTTATGACAATCCGTATGAGTATTTACTATTTACAAGTTGATTTCCAGCTACTAGCTGTTCGTTCGGCCATTTGAAATGCATAAATGCCAAACACGTTGTATTTGTAATAAATTCAATAGCTAAGTAATAATTATTACATATTTATAAGATGTTTGCAAGAGCGCTTTGTTTTCATTTCATTTGCATTTAAATAATATGTTATGAGCTACAAATATGATAAATTAGTTTAAGAATATTCATTAAATATAGTTTGAAAACTGAGGAAAGCCATAATTGCTACAATAAATCATTTACTTATAGCAGACTTAAATACTTTTCAATAATTAATTTAGTTATATATAGTTTTACTTGGATATAGGCTTTACTTTGTGAAGACTGAAGAACTTATTTCATGCGGTCCATAAAATAAACAAACTTACATGCAGAAAAATGCATATTCATATGCAAATGCATAGAGAGGTATTCCTGTTTCTTATTACATGTAAAAGCTTTTAAAAATGGTTTTTTTTTTACTTTCGGTGAGAACATAAACCATAAATGTTGGCTGCCTTCTCTAATTAGTTCCGAATCAGCCACAAATGGCCATAATCGAAATAAATTGCATTCACTGAGCTCAAAAAAACAAAAGAAGAAGAAAAGAACAATCCAGCCCGTGGGCAGTGAGTGTTAATAGCTCACTGACTGTCCTTGTCCTTAGCAGCTGTTGCGAGGCCATAAAAAAATGAGAGCCAAGCATATTTTAAAATCGGTTAAGTGCCCGCTGGGCAGTTTTAGTGCTCGTCAAATGTGTTTGTTGATGTGTGGATCGGATTTGCCACCTTGCCAGCAATTAGCTGCACTTCTTGGAGACTACCGACAACGTTTGTGCCTCCTCTTGTTGTTGGACATAACTCTTTATCTATCCCCATTATTACACTGGGCAATGTTGCCAACCACTCAACTTTTGAACAGTTGCACAATTCGTTGAAGATATCAATACGTTCATAATTTAATGTTTAATGATTTCTATAATGTCTTAACATTTTTTTTGCAGCATGCAAAACTGTGTTTAAAGCAGAAGCCTTTACACCTTTTGTTCTTTAACATTTCGCACATGTTTTAATATTTTTTTGTTGTGTTTTTTATGCTCAACTCTTTCAGTCAGAGCTGTAATTTTATATTCCATGACCAATTGCAGGTGATCAGCACAGCCCTCATCTGAGTCGAATCGCGAGCATAGAGCGGAAATGGTTCAGCGTCAGCGTTTTAAGTTTTTAAAGAAAGTCAAAGTTAGTTCAGTTTGAATACACTTAAACAAAAGTACAGCTACAAGTATTTTGATGCCTCACGACTGCTCTTCAAATGTTTTATTTTTTCACACGATATTTACTTAGAGATATCATGTTATGGCGTAAGCTAACCAAATAACACGATTAATTAAATTTTTTCGTCAAAAAAATAACATAAATAAATTTGATTAAAGAGATTAGAAAACGCCTTTTTATGGCCAGTACGTGTGCGCGAATTCAAGTAGCTTAATCGAGTAATATATTTGTATATATGTATATATAATGCCACCATTCCCACATGGATATACCCATACCCAGACCCCGTTCATAGAAAAACTTGTCGCACATTTCGTTTATGAAAACTTTTTTTTCAACATATTTCTACTGTTTTTTTTTCTTGTTGTTGCCCGCACGAAATTGGGCTAATACGAACGTGCGTCTGGCATTTTGTATATAGTTTTAAGCGTGTGTGTTTTGTGTGGGGCAAAGTCAGAATTAGAATTATGGCTAGGGCGCAGGAGGGGGAGGGTTTTCATTGCTGGCCGTAATTGTTATGCAAAACGCGCCTTCGTTGATTATTGCCAACTAAAGTGAAATAAAAAACAAAATTAATATATGTATGTGTTTGTAATAAAAAAGTAAACTAAAAGCCTCACTCTGAACTAAATGGCTTTCAATACACTTACGCTTTGGCCGAACCCTTAACCCACCCCCTTCTCCCTCGCTCACACACATGTACTATTGCTTGGGCCACGTGTGTCCCTCAAGTACTTCTATAACAGCATTGTACAATCCGTCATTTAACTATAAACATGGAAGCAGACTTATGTAAATTGCATTCCACAGTTTTGTGCAAAAATATTCATTCGACAAGATTATAAAACATTATTCCTGAATAATAAAAGCCGCATACAAGTTAGATTCTAGTATTTTTACTGGTCCTAATTAAAAATGCAGGAAGTATTATATACAAATGTATGTAAAATAAAAATTCTTGGAAATAATGACCTATTTTTTTTTTATAATGTAAAGAAAATACTATGCATTATATTATTAAATAGTAAAAATTAATTAAAAATGAGAATTTGGATTAAATCATAAGAATTATCTTAAAAACGCGAAGAAATTTCACTAGAAACTTAAAATATTTCGAAATAAGAAAAGCAGAGTATTATTATTATTATTATTTTTAAGCTTAAGAACAATATTCTTATCATCTTAAAAACTATTTTCAATATATTTCTTTTTTAGATTAAAAAATATATTTATTGTTTTAGAGAACCTGTCCATAACCCCACTTAAAACATCTAAAAATTGCACTTTTATTCGATTATACGAAAATATGTTGTTGAAAGAGAAACCTTGTCGAATTGTCAATTCAGTGCCAAAAAGAATGTGTGACTTGAATTGACATGTTCACAAAAAAAAATAAAAAAATAAAAAAACATCTAGACAGATTAAAAAATAACAAAGAAAATCAATATAATTGCTGCTTATAGTAAATTCTTGTACTATTTGCCTTTTAAATGCCATGCAATAAATAGAAACGAAATGCTAAGTACTTTATGGGTTGAGTCTGAAACAAGGGAGGCGGACCAGGCATTTTTTGTCGTGCAAGCAAGTTAGGATACGACGAAATAGTTCGGGAATCGTTCCATACACACTTTAAAGTGATTTACGAACTCAGAAATTGGCGACATTCGATTTCTTGCGAAATGCTCAGTTTTGTTTGCAATAATTATATTTTTAACTCTTAATTGCAGATTCACTAGCAAAACAGAAAAACACAAAAAAAAAATCAACCCTGCCCTGCCCCACCAGACCACTTTGACTGTGTCACTGCTGATTTTCAAAGAGACCAATGAGCTGTCATTTAAATGAAATAAAAAAACAACAAGAACAATTGCCGAGCCATCAATCCCAATCGATGATACAGATACAGATACGAATACGGGCAGAGATACACAGGCACACAGATACGCAGCTGATGCTATTAAAAAACCAAAAAAATGCATTGTAAATGCAAATGAAATGACTCGTACTCGGCGGTGGCTGCTGCCGCTGCTGTTGCTGTTGCAACTGCAACTGCTGCATATTTTGGCCAATATCCAAGGAATGTTTTTTAATCAGCACATAAAAAATATTGCACGTCTACAATTTTGCGATTTTCACCCTTTCTCGTTTCAATTCGCTGCGTTTCAATTCGTTTCGATTTATTTAATTGCATTTTAATTTATTTGAATAATTTTTTTTTTTTTCAATTTTTGTTCTTTTGTTTTTATTTTTCGTTGTTGGCATTAATCGATGCTCGGGAATTTCAATTATAATAAAACTTAAAAAACTGTGCTGAAGAATTTATTTCAATAGTGCAATCGAAAAGCAATTATAAGAAAGCATTTTATAGTCGCTTACAATATAAAAAAAAAGATGACCAAACAATCGAAAATACAAAAACAAACACAACAATGAAAATGCATGAAACCAAACATTTTTTAAGAAATTATATTATATTTTATGTTTTCAATGTTTATTATAAAAATACAGTAAATCAAGTACTTTTCTATGAAAACAAAACCAGATTTTTAAAGAACTTTAATGCGTTTGCAGTATTTAACTTCGGTGCTTCTTGGCGCCGTTCTAGAGGTAACAAATTTCACTAGAAAAAAAAAGAGTGGAGAACTCTTCACTTGAAATCCTTAAGCCATAAATAAGGAATTTTTATCTGGCAAAAAGTTTTTGGACTGCTGCTCGCTCGAGCGTTCGAGTTAAAATAAAAATGATGGAAATAAAATACGAAAAGTACGACAAGGAGAAGTTCATCCGGATCGAGAGTGCAGAAAAAGTTTTCAGTCACGAACCGAGCTCATGTCCTTGTTTGTATTAGGCGTGCACACGTACGTGTGCCAATGAATTCTGGTACTGGCACTGCCACTGCCGCATGCATAGAGTGGATGTTGTTGCCACAGCCTCGAGACAGAAACTTGCGCTGTCCATCAAGCTTGGGGCTTATTGCTTATCTGCCAGGATGAACGTCCTCCAGTCTCTCCTACTCTCTCTCTCTCTGTCTCTCTCAGGGTTTTCGGCCAGCGACTTATGAAATACTTACCAACGGCTTTATTTGACCAGCGCGCCACTGGATGAGACTGCTGATGAGCAGCAAAAGCAGCAGAAGCAGCAAAGGGAACGCTTCGAAAATATTTGCCGTGCAAACAGTTCCCCCCCAGCTCCATACTCAAATCGTGGAAATCGTGCACCCTATCGTGTATATGTTTTCTTTGCTACTATGTTCATATTTTATTTATGTTTACATAGAAAAATCAATTCCAATTGAAATCGTTTGGCCTCAACAGCGCAACACTGGCAAGCAGCATATATGAAAAATCCTTTTGCAACATTCGAACAAATGAAAATCAATTTTTAAACTTTTTGGCAATAATGCCGTCCCCCTCCCCTTCTTTATTTGGTCGTGTTTGTTCTTGAGTACATTTATTTGCCATAATATGGCCAGTACGTGATACAGCAGCTTAACTACCTCTCACTCTCTACCCTTCCATAGTCGTAAAGAAATATTGAATTGAAATACAATTTTAAGTTGAATGTTTTTCCTTGCCCTTCCTGCTGCGTTCGGTCAGCATCAAAAGAGCAAATGCTTGTATAATACATTACCCCAAAAAAATACCCACAAAAAATTGCTACATATGAATAATAAATCGGTGAGATTTATGTGCCGTTTTACCTGGGCAACACTCACAGCTTTTAAGTTAAGTGATTTTATGTATTTTGAAAAATATCTGCAAATCGTTGACTGAAGGTCAATGCTGAATTTCTTTTTTGGGAAGTTAAAGAAAAATTTAAGAAGTTTTTAGTATGGTATTTATTTTGGTATTATATTTCCAGACTGACATTAAATACAATAAATTCTTGTTTAATTTATGTCTTCGATTTTTATGCAATGACCCGAAGGTCGAGTTCTCTGGTGTCGATAGTTAAATTTAACTCATGCCGCTGAACAGGTGTAAAGAATGGCCCTTTTTGGGCCGTGAGAGAGCAAAATCAAACACAAATTCAAATTAAAATGTCTAGCAATAAATTGTGCACAATTAAAAGCGACACCTTAAGACAAGCAAGAACGACAGACAGACAAAGATTTCTGTGGTCTCATTAAAACGAGTGCAATAACCCAACCCAGCCGAAGACATTTGGTGTGAAGAGCGAAGGAGTTTTGAAGGGGACAGAAAGGAGGACAAGCAAAGAGCGCCATCAAAAAAGACTAAAAACAAATCAAACCATCAAATTGTCGGTAATAGTTTCGGGTTGTAAAACTCACACGAACAATAAGTTAATCAATCTCAAATTTTAATTACAAAGTAACAACTTCCTTTAGCAATTTCAAGCGCGATGAACTCGACTGGGTTTTTAGTTAATGGCTGTTTTTTGGCTTGGTGCTTTAACTTGACTTGGCGGCACAATTTACATAAAATAAAAATAATGCAGATGCCTCCTCGCTCAAGGTGTGGGCCAACTGACTGAGTATCCAAAAGATGCATACAGGTAAAGACAACAGAAACACATATATATATATGCGCAGACATATTTTATGTAATTTGTCTTTGTTTTCGTGTAATAAAATGAAAATAAAATTGTGAATTGCATAGAGGAAGAGGCAGCGAAAAGCCTACGGCTGCAACCGAATGTGAAAGGCAATGCTTAGTGAACCCCTCCTACAACAACTGCAACAACTACTTATTTCACTCCAAACATACAAAACAAAACAAAAACTAAGCCCATGTCCAGAGTTACAGCACAAACAAATGATAAATGGAACTCGCACAATGCTGGCAAAAGCGAGAGAACGAGTTGATAATTTATTTGAATTTTATGCGACTTACGATCTCTCTATCGCTCTTTCTCTCTCTCTCTCTTTCTCTGTGCGCAGGCGTCACAGCCAACGCCTCGAGGCTTAGGTCAGTTCCCCCTTTTACGCAGATGCACCGTTTGGACGAACGATCGGCTGGCCGGCGTCTGTGTAATCCTTTGTTGACTCGGGCAGGTGACGGCGGCCGCTGGTCATGGAAATCGATTAGCAGCCGTGCCAGCTCATACGAAAGGTAGCTGAACCAAACCCCTGTAGCTACGGGCCAGGACAAAACCCGAAACCCACATAAGTAGCCGGAATAATACAGAATGAGAGTATTGTGAGTTTTGTGTTGGCAGCAGTTTTAGCTTCAACGCTTCGCTGCCTCGTGACCTCGTCGATTTTGACAAGTTTATTAACTTTGTGGAGTTTGTTTAAGCCCAAAACAGGCAAATTCAAGCAACCAAAAACACCCACAAGCTCATACACTGAGCTTAATGTTAATTTAATTGTTGATAAACTGAAATCTAGCTTTTAGTAGAAGAGCAAATTCAGTATTCAATTTCAGTATTAAGAAGATCGATCCTCTTTTTAATCATACCGTCTGGTCTGATTGGGTTTTTCTGGACCAAAGGGTAAGACTTAACGATCTTATTTGTCCACGCAACGATAGTATTTGGATTGTAGGTGAACACCTTAGATGCAACCGTGATATCACTACTTTTGCTCAGTGTATTTATTAATACGATACCGAAACCTCTAAATCCTTGGGGTCGTCACGCACTTTGAAGCTTTTTTGTCGTTTTTGGCGGTTTGCTGTCGAAATATTTTTGGTCTAAGTTTGAAGGCGAGTTGCGCCAAAGCGAAAGTCAAAATCTTTTGTCAACTCGCGCCCCCTTTCCAACCCCAACTTCAAGCCAAACCATTTGATTCCCCGTTCCGTTACGGCCATATACTATCGTGTTAAGGTGCAGCCGCAACCCTTTTTCGCTGCGGCAACTCCCTTGAGGCGAAAACGCTGAACGCTGAACGTGAGCTGGAGATGGAGGTGTAAGAAAGAGGGCAGGGGCTGGGGAACGGTGGCTGCGTGCGGCTTGCTCTGTGGCCAGAATTTTGATGGAGTCTGCGTTGGCTTTTCGCAGCCGAAGGATGTTGTGGGCAAAATCTGCGTAAACTTTACGTTAATATATATATATATATATACATATAAAGGATATGCTATGTATAAGTTTATTTGTATGTATGAGTGTTTATATTTGCTTTTTGTGGTGGTATATATGTATATATCCAACGTACGATGTGCGTGCTTGAAAGGGGTTCACTTTCTGGCGTTTACTTTATGTCTTATTTGCTTATGAAATAAGATATTCCAAGGCTGGCGCGACGTCTGCGGTTCTCCGTTGGAGTCTCAGTCGCAATTTTCCCTTGCCACAAATTTGGCACGATTTATGCATAGATATATCGTTGGATATTTTTCTCGATTCGATTTTATTTTCTGTTTATGAGATTGCCTGACGTTTTTATGCACTTTTGCTGCTTTATGGCCAAAAAAGGGTTGCCAGCAACCAGAAACGAGCAAACGTACAAAATCCCATCAGCAGTATTTTTTTTTTGTAGTATTCAGAATTTTGTGGGTGGTTTTTCTGCCTTGCTAAATGGAAGATGTGTGTTTGTTAGCGCTTTTTTTTTGCTGTCAAGACATGATTGAAAAGATTGAAACGAAAAAAAAGTATGTAAGAAATAAAGTAATATTGGAAATGAACAAAAATAATCATCATTCTATTGATTTTAAATAATTTTCCATTCATTTATTTATTGTCAGAAAGCCGTCTAAGGCAAAACAATTCACAAAACAAACCAATACAATCGTTGTTGCTCACGTGTCTCGCGCGTGATAAACTCGTGTTTCCCCCCCCACTACTCAAGGCTACCTTTAGACCAGGGCGTAGGTGCCTCCGGCTCAACTAATGAATTGGCACAAAGGCAACACCTTGCCAGTAGATTGGACCATCAGTCCAGTCCGTCTGTCTGCTGACTTTTTCGACTGGATTTGGTCGTCAAAAGCAGCCAACAATAAAGTGAAAAAGACGTCGAAAAGTGGCGTTTGATTTAAACGACCAAACCATGAATTGCCTGCTGCTACTGTTACCCTTACTGTTATGGTTGTTGTTAGTTTTTGGTCCCTCGACCTGGCACCTAATTCAGTCAGTTCAAAAAAAAAAAAGGAATCTGACACACGCATTGTCTGGGACCGTTACAAATTGTTGTGGGCGTTACAAATCCGCTTACTCGACTCGACCTCAACTGGCCTTTCTCCAACACACTTAAAAAAAAAAGCATTAGCTAGAATAATAATAGACTTATATATGTTTTAAGCTAGAAATTAATTGAAGTCACTTAAATTAAAGAAATATCTTGAATATTTTGGTTATTTTGCACTTATTTTTAATTTATCGTTTTTTTCCATGTTATATGTACTTTATATTTTTGAGTGTACTCACTCACACACACACACACACATAAAATACTCGGACAAACACAAACAATTTCAATTGCAATTTCTGCAGAGTAAAAGCATCGAATTTCATCTTCGATTCGAATTTTTGAGCGTTAAATCGCCAAAAATCATTCGTTAATTTTGACAATTCCCTTTGTTGTATTGTCAAGGGTGGCTGTGCCTGTTACTCCTACTCCTTCTGCTGCTGCTACTGCTACGGCTGCTGTTGACCAACGGTCAGCTGACCCCTGATACACTGACCCGCAGACAGGGTGTCATCAGCGCGCGTCAAGACAGACTGAAACATAGGCATGTGGGTGGATGTGGATGTGTGTAGAAAAGTGCGTGTGCTGATTGCAATTGTCCATTGGCCAGAGATTAAAAATTTTATTTCGAAATTAGCGCAATTGTTGGCATTGTTGCTCTCTTTTTCCCATTTCCCATTTTAACACATACTGAATATAAAGAAAAAGGGAAAAACAATACAAATAGTATATATAAAATACCAAATAAAACTGATGCCCTTGCTTTCTGGTTGTCTGTCGATCTGTCTGTCTGTTGATTTTTGTCTGTAGCAAATGATTGAAAATATTTCTTGATTGTTTTTCTTTGAATTCGCGTGTCCGAAATGCATTTCATAGATATCAAAGAATGTTACTTTTAATACTTTACTTTGCTGCTGGATTTGATGATTTCGTTTTCAAATTAAAGTCAGCTTTGGGGTTGCTTGATTTACCATGGATCAAATTTTGTGTTTGCTATAAATGCGAATTTGCCATGGGCTAAAATAGCTCAACAAAAAAGAATTTCAGTTACATTTTGCTTTAAATAAATACTAAATAAATAAATACTTTATTTTATACTGAAAACAGCAGCAGTTTTCTTTCTGTTTTTTTCTGAACAGAAGTAAAATCGCAAATCTAAGAATTATTTTGATGCGTAGTTTGTTCCGATTCCCAGCTCAAAAACTTAAAAACTCATCTCAAAGCACTGACCACCATTTGTGACTACAACTCCAACCCCCTGGCGTACCCAGTTGTTGGGAAAAACGCCACCGGACATATCAATCAGACAATAAGAAATTGGATCGTTCCGGGGGTCGGGTGAAACGGAGAGAGCGTGTGTGTGTGTGTGTGTGTGTGTGTGTGGAACTGGCCATAAAAGCCAAACAATGGCGTGGTAATGGCTACTTTAAAATGACACCATCCCAAGCCCGCGTGGCATTTGTGTGGGTTAATCGTTGCACCACCCGCTGTTATCAACTGGATTAGACGGGGCACCGCCCTTTCTAGTCTAAAGCGAATGATAAATGCAGTGAAAAACGCAATGGGTGACCAACATATAGAAATACAAAATAGAGTTGTCAACGTCAACTAACAATGCGTTGCATTCAAGAGTTGTCAATAATATTCAATATTCAAGCTAAAAGCCAAACGCGTTCGAGTGTTTAACTATGATTCAATAACGTTCAATAGAAAAGTCACTAAAAAGTGTTGCATATTAATTTCAGTTAAACACTCACACACACACGCACACACACACACTTGTTGAAACTGTCAATTGATTTTTGCGGTTTTTAACAAAAATGTTGTAGTACAAATTGAGCGCAAAGTTTCCTTTTTTTTTTGTTCGCTTTTGTTTTTTGCAGCTCACGTTTTGTAAATGGGTGTTGCGTGTGTTGCAAGTGCCACGCCCTTTTCAACACTATAGTATCTATTCATATGCTTGTTGTTGTTGCTGTCCAGGTGTATCTTGTTGTTGTTCTTGTTGACTTTGTTTGTTTTGCATTAAACGGTTTGTTTTGCTAACCAAAGTGTTGATTTTATGGCTGACCGCCGCATATTTTTTTTTTTTTGCTGCACATTTTACAGCAAAATTCAACTAGTCTTTTGCAATGGGATCACCTCTACTAAATATATATACTAGCATTCAATAAAAAAGATATCTATATGCATAAATAAATGTTAGGAAAAGATTTATTGTTTCACTTATATATATTATTGAAGTTAGAATGTTACTCGGCATCAAATCAAAATCCAGCTCAATAGTTTCTCACCTATAACCATCTAAAACAGTTAAATCTGCGGGTAATAAAACCAACACTTAAGGTACTATAAAGACAACAATGTATTTGAATCGAGAACTTACAAAAAATGTTAATGCAACCAATCATAAAAAAATTTCATTACACAGCACTAAAAAATAAACCGACGCAACAATGAAAACAACTTAAGCTAAAACTTAAGAAATATGTTTTAAACAAAGTTAATTTAAATTCGAAAGCCACAATAAAAACAAAAATGAAGATGATGAACCCGATGAGCTTGATAAAGCATCGTCGAAATGAATTCAAAATACATTTTGAATTGAGGTAAATGTGGCATTTTAAAGGCATCTTGGGAAAATCACATAATAAATATAAAAACACAATTAAATAAGTGCATAGAAAACAAATTCTAAAGGGACACACACACACAAAGCGAAATAAAAAACAAAATAAAAATAGGAAATTTCAAGTACTCAACGTGAAAGGGCAACACGAATGAACAACAAAGTCGCCGTGTTTGTTTCCCTTTCCATTATTTATTGTGTGTTTGAAGACATTAACAAAGAAAAGTAAAGAAAGACATGTAGAAACATGCCTTAACAACTAAAGGGTTCGAAGCGAATATGTAAGCTCTTTTTCAGTTAAAACATTTATAAATATTTTGCAGTTATTTCAAATTGATGTTTTTCTTAAAAAGAAAAGTTCCATATGATTTTAAAGTCATTTAATATTTTATTTCTGCAAAATTATTATCATTAAAAAATTTAAAATGTTTTTGTAGTTGACAAAAAAGTTAAGTAAATAAAGTATAAACGCTTTTGAGTCCCTTTATAGTATTCCTCTGCATATTTAAACGATGTTATTGTTGTGAACGTGACTTGTAATTGTATGAGGCACGTTTTGCGGAAACAACTCGTAGTCGAATGGTGTTCACAAACATTTGGAGCACAACGAATGGTTGCTCATAATTGGAGCAGAGTCGTTTCGATAGATAGTTGACTGAACTCGGCGACATAAATATTCAATCGAAGCTCCTAAAAAACCAAGAAAAAATGCTCTGCAATGGTATGTTTGTTCAATGAAAAATGCGTTTGGTTTACCATTAATCCACACACAACCATGATCCACAGCGACAGATCATTAAACACGCGCCCAAAAAACTAAAATTCACTATGGAAATTTATTAATAAAAATGCACAGAAAAAAAGCAGAAAACACAAAAGGCATTGAGAGCATTGTACACGTGTCTGTACATAATAGACAAACGAGATATGCAGCCCACCCCAATATTATAATACTAGCTAGTTGCATATGCCTAAGCGAAGTGGTGGCAGGGCGGTGTCTTCGTTGCAGTTGTTGCTTGTGTGTAATTTATGGCAGCGCTGCCAAATGACATGCTAACTAATAGTATCATCATAATTTATACATGCGTATATATGCATTGTTTATGTAATTTTACCCAACACCACCGAACCCCCTCTTCACTATGCAGAAGATCCGTGCTGACAGAGGTCACAACACCCGTCAAATCATAGGTTAATAGCCAGCTTTTGACCTCGAGAGAGAGAAGGGACAGACGAACAGGGCTGCATAATTTAAATATCGATTAACCGATCGATCGCTTAAGTTTGGATTATGGACAATTTATTGTTATTGATATACTTTTGAGAGAAATAAAGCATGGATGCAAGCTATGGCTAACTTTTACCAGCTGCTATGACCCATGTGGTGTCCACCATGTCCCATGGCGCCACCAAGCCCATTGTGTGACATTCTACCGCCATAGCTGGCATAGTTGTTGCCACCACCCATCTGGCTCATGGCCATGTTGTGACCCATTTCATCACCGCCCGATTTGGGCATACTTGCATAGGAACGCATCATTGAATGATTGTATGCCTCATATTCAGCCGGTGGTGAAGAGTTCTGAGCCATTGATTGTCCAAAAGAGTTGGCTTGGTTTGAGTGCAACCATTGACGGCTGGCATCACCCCCATGACCACCATTACCCCAGCCAGCATTCATTTGGCTCATCTAGTAAGAAAATCAACAAATCACTAAATGAAATAATAAGTTGACCAACACTGTTTTACATGTGGATAGGCAGGCATGTTCTGCTGTCCGCCGCATTGAGCGCCCTGACTACCTCCTACTCCTCCCATATAGCTCCAGTTAAATTCAGATCCATTGTTACCGTAATCCATAACGACTTTTTGAATTTTCGACAAAAAGAAATAGAAAATTTCTTTGGGAATTTTTAGTTGAAACAAAAATATATATTTTGTTTTGAGAATTTTAAGCCAAACGTTTATGAATGTTGGATATCGAATGAATAAATATATTTTTCAGTAGTGCGACGAGAAGTTTTAGTTGACATAAGGCGCAAAGGTTACTTCTTCAACTGTAAACACAGCTGTCGCTTCCAAACAGGTTACTAAACGAAACAAAGGCAATGTCCTGCCAGCAAACAGAGTGTATTCAAACAATAGAACACTAGATGACCTCATAACTTACATCGTTATGAGCTTCATAAATATATAATTGCTTCATATTCATAACGATAATCGCAAAAAAAGATAGAAAGGCACAATGCAAAAGTTGTCCTTGAATAAAATGCAACCGCTGTGCAAACCAATATTAAAAACAACATTCTATCTATTTCTACCTGTTTTCAGTTCAAATACACATATTTAGCTCATAGTTTTTTATGTTCTTGAATGTTTGAGATACAGCTCTGATTTATAGCTGAAACGATGGTCTACGGCATTGTTGTTGCTCTGACTTTTAGAAAGCAATTTAAATGCCATAAAATGATAGATATAATTAGTGCACCAAAGATTGTTTTAGATGTTTTTAGAATGCTTGAAAAACGTTTTAGATGCAGCTCCAACGTTAAAATTGTTTTTTCACCTGTTGCAAGCATTTGTTATGAACAGTTTTCTTTTTATATGTGTCATGCAACAGAAAACTTCATAATATTATTTTTTTTTTCTTTTCGTTTCGTTTCGTTTTTTTTCCTGCCACGTGCCAGTTCAGTGTCACTGTCACGGAAAAACTCGCTCCACTCACATGGAAAATGTTTTGTTTTTGGTATTTTATTTATAGTTTCATTTGTGTTATTTTCCTTCTTTGTGTTATATCATCGTTCAGTGAACTTAGTTGGTTGCAGTCCTATGATTATGAATATATGTATCTGAAAGATCCAAAAGAAGGAAAATTCATTCTAATTGCTTACAATTAACACCTTCTTTTTTCTCGCTTCTCCCACACCAACATAACAATAACAATGCACATTTGTCAGGCACACAACAATTGGTTTTTGGGGGCGTTCGAAGTGTTTTCACAAAAACATTTTGATTTATCAACTCTTTTTAAATTCCAAACATGAAACCATCTTTCACAGATGCACAAATGCAACAACATGCTGCAACAACTGCCTGGAGTCAACAAAGTCAAGTCATATGCATTAAGTCCAACAGCAACACAAGATACACTCGAAACGATTTAACTCTTTAACCCCACCCACAATCGTTTTGACCCCAAACATGCTCGGGGGCCTATTAAAAAATTGTTTATGAAAACAAAACATTTTCACAGCGATTAATCATCGTATGGCGCGTGGGGAGAACAGCATCATGCATCGCCTTCCCCGCCAACTTCATTCTCCATTTGACTTGATGATGATCTCCATGGCCAAGTAGCTGAGTAGTATATTTGAAGAAAAGAAACGATTAGACAAAGAGTGCCTTCCATTTTGACTCGGAAAGCATTTTAAAGGGCCTCTACTTGAACGGATTGGAAGGGCAGAGGGGAAGGAGAAAGTGTTAAATGCCTGCCAATTAGTGCCGACTTCACGATGAGCTCCATTGAGCTAGAGCTATAGATATAGAGAAAGATCGTTTACCCTAATTGGCTTAAATATGAATTGCTATTGAATTCAATCAGCTTCATAAATCGTTTCTAGATTGTGGCGATGGGAGGCGTAGCTTCTTCTGAAGTTCAAAATTGCTACCAGAGAAAGTTGACTCCAAAGAGGGGCGATTTGAAGCTGAAAGCTATAAATATCTAGTGCAATATGAAAAGATATTGTTAAACTTCTTTAACTTATAAAGGTTGTTCAAGGAATATATGTATTCATATTTGCCTTTCGCAGCACTCTTAAACTTCGTCAACAACTTGACTTCAATAACTTTTCTAACTCTTTATGCATAAATCGATGACAAACGCAACATCGACCGATAGAAGTTGTGAGGAGAGTTTTGTGAGCGGTAGTCAAGCGACTGAGCTAACCGTATTGTAATAGCACTTATAGCGCATTTGAGCGTGGAAATGGGAATGATGTCATTAGCGTGGTTTTTGATTAACGGATTTTGAGATATGTGGGAAACCCAATCATAGATGACACATTAAGCAGTTCGAAAATGGCAAATATCTTGCGCTGTTAAATGTCCTGTGCCAAAAGAACTTTTGGACATTCGGGGTCATATGTCCCCGTGTGGGCAAAAGGTTATTGTCTGGGTTCTCAAAAGCAATTGCTGCTGCTGTTTTTCGAAATAAAATGTGTAATATTTCAATTTTTGAACAGGAAGAACGGCTGCATTCACATGTGAAGTGAGGAAAATGAAAATGTGAATTGGAAAAGGGAAAGATTCGAGTTGTCAGAAATGCGAACATGACACAATTTAAACTGGCTGACCTTTGTCCAGTTTTGTCCATCCCTCGCATTCATTAGTTTTGGGGTGCCAAAGGTTATCCTACTCCAACTAGCAAGCCACCGCAGTGTCTATTGTCCATTGTCCGGTTTATTGTTATTGTTATTATTTGAAAACTAGTGAAAGACACAGCTATCAAACGGAACTATTTGGCTTTATGTTCCTGGCTGGCACTTCTATGGTCTTTTCGAAGAGAGGCTAGGGTGGGTGGGGTCTATTGGGTATGAACTATGGCACGCGTCGTCCGCCTTTTGCTTTTCGGGCTAATGACGAGGCCCGACCCATACGGAAGCCAGTTTCAAGTGCCTCTTTAAACTGTGCCAACGAAGTCCATTCGGAAAACGACACCCGCACGAGAAACTGAAACCCGAACGGCGATACGCAGACAGATAGACAGATAGAGTGTCATCCCCCGTTTTGATGGGGTCAACTATCTCATAAGGACGGGGCTAAATGATGCAAGGAATGAACTGTTGTGCCTCATGACACCCAGCAGAAAACCAATAAATGTCATCGAATTTATTGCTTTTGATTTAAAAATTCTTTTGTTTGTTTTTCGATTTTATACAATGAAAATCTATGGCGCATGGACGCAGGACACAACCCTTAGGTGAACTAGTTGAACTCAAAACTTAGTCTTATAATAAAAAAAAAACAACATGCATGAGTCATATTTTGACATGTGTCACTACGATAGTAACAGAAAACTGCTTAAATTTATATGAAAATGAGGAAAACTTTGAATCATTTGTTATATAAAACCTGCTTTTGTTTAACTGATCTGAGATAAGTTAGAGTCACAACTAAGCATGGTAATAAGAAATGTACACGCCGAGAAAAACGTAGTTAAAATAAGTATATGGTTGGTTAATGCAACTATTTTCTTTTGAACATCTCGGATACCCTAAAAATCAAGTATGACATTCCCGACTTTTTATTCCTTCGCAAATGCATGAAAATTCGATAAGATCAAGCTTACCGACTATGAAATACGATGGATAGTTTGTCTTACTTTTTTGGCTTGTAACGAACCTTAGAACAATCTCTAAAGTCGACTATCAAGAATTGAATATATGTAAATTATATTTTTTTGTTATAGCTTCTTTTTTTGGAAGGTCAACTTGATTTCAATAAGTGCTTTAGCTTATCTTTCAATAATTATAATAAATATTCGCTTCATATCTGAAGCACTTTCAATTGAAATTCCATTGTTGACCCAATAGCAATATTTATCGCATATTCCTTTTTGTCTCTGCCTGCCTTGCCTCTATCTTTTTGACTGTCGGACATAAATATAAGTATATATCTTCTGTATACATGTTATTATATATGGGGCACGTATCCTGCGGGTCGAGTCATTGTCATTGCCAACGCTCCCTTCCCTTGCCCTTGCCTTTGCCATTCCCTTCTCTTTCCAGATGCCTTCTTCATGTACCTTCAACTGTCAACGCATCGTCAATTCTATTTTTATGTTTTATTTTCATTTATGTTCTTCGTTATTTCATTTCGGAAAATGTTTTGCTTGGCTTCCGCTTCGCTTCATTTCATTTTATTTCTTCGGTTTTGTTTAATATTCGAGTGTAATATTTCAGTTTTCTCTTGTTCTTGAGGAGCGTCTGTTGTTTTGTTTGTCTTGTGTTGACAATTTGTAGGTTTTTTATTGTTGTTCTTGTTGTTGTTGTTGTTGTAACCGCTAAATAGCTACAAATTTATGAGCGTAAATAGCATCGTACATCAATTTTTAATGCATTTCCATTTATTGGGGGTTTTTTTTTCGTTTTTTTCTTGGCCTAATGTCAACACAGCAAATTGATGGCAACATTGTTGATTGGTAGGGGTGTTCAGCCTTACAATTCTCGTCTTTTCTAGGGGTATTCAATATATTTATTGCGCATTTAAAATGCTATCGAATTAAATTTTAACCAGAAAAGTTTTTACAATATTTAATGCTTCTTTTTTATATGTGATATTAGAAATGTAAAATGCTATATACAAATGCAAATTTACACACACACACACACACGCATACTAATACATACTAAAGTGTGTGAATATGTATTTTTATCGCATTTGTTGGCTGTTTGGTTGCAGCTTTGATGGCAAATCCAATTTAATACGCTTAAGTTCTTACTTTTTGTTTTTCCTTTGTATCGTTTCGCAAAAGCAAATGAAAACAAGAAGAACAAGAAGAAGTACACTGTATAATGTTAATGCCACGCCCCCCCCCCACACACCCGCCCACCACCAGTCGGCTCAATTTAATATTATTGATTTTTAATTTTCCTATTTGAGCATATCTGAATTTTTTTCTGCATATGTGTTTGTGTGTTTTCTATGGTTTAATGTGTGTATTAAGCGCTTTTCCCTCCCCCCCACTGCCAAACAAACACACAAAAAATACACACACACACACACATACACAGTCAAAGCTTGTAATTTAATCGTATTTGCATTGACGCTTTTGTTTTTGCCTTTTCATGTGTCGTCGTTGGCTTATTTCAATGCATTTCTATTTTATTTTTTAATTCCTTTTCCTTTAACATGTATTGAATTTAATGCCAAGGCATAGAAAAATAGTTTGATTATGTACATACATATACTATAAGAATAAATGCATTTATATGGAGCACTCTCCCCCTCCCCACCACTTACTGCCTCTTGTCGACCAAAGAAGCCCTTAAAATGCAACCCGATGGCATTTCGATATTTTGTTGCGGTTGTTGTTTTTCCCAATATTTTGCCAGTAGTACAAGTAGCGTCAATATCAAATAAATGCATTTGGCGCCCTAATTGGATTTGTTTCGTTGTTTTGGGAAGAATGGAAACTGCGCAGCTTAGAAATTAATAAGAAACAACAACAAGAAATAAACGTGTGAATATTTAATTATACATATTTTGATGAGAATAGTTAAAATAATAACAGTTCTTGTTTGAACTTAGTAAAAAAAAATACCAAACTGCTAACAAATTATACGTGTATACAGATTTCGATCATGCGAAGTTTAAGAGTGTATTGAAGCGTTAAAAGAACAATTTATATAAGTTGCAGCTATTAAAATTATTTATATATGTATGTATATCCAATCTAACAGGGTGATCAATATAATATATACTATGCAGTATGCACTCACCGGTAGCAGCAACAACACAAATACAGTTAAATGCAAGTGCTCTCTCTCTCTCGCTCGCTCTCTTTTTCCACTGACCACTCTCACAAAAACAAAAACCGCACACCCACACACAACAATAATTATATGAGATGCCTCTCATCTTTCATTTTTATATACATATGTATGTACATTATTTTATTTTATTTTCACTGCACTTCACAAACAAGAAAAAAATAATAAAAAAATTAAGTAAAGTACATAATTAATACCATCTTCAATGCTTCGCTTATTACGGAGATTTTCAGAGCGCCAAACGCAACAACAACACATTCGTATGAGCGCGGAGAGGATAACTCTCTCTTAAATTTTTTTTCGCGACCCGGCAAAGCAGCAACAGATTGGCGCGCGTTTCACAATTTTTCATTTGCCTAAAAACACTTTAAAAAGCAATTGCACGGCGATTCTATGATGTTATAAACACTTTGCGTACGTTCAGTGCGTTATGTAAACACAATTTGACTATTTATATGGGGCGTAGCAATTTTAATTTAATAAATAAACGGACGACAAGCCTCCAGCGATGTAAAGACGCGCAAAGTTCCAGGCTTACTGCCTTTGTGAGTAAAGTGAAACAAGTGGAATTTGTGAAATTGTGAAAGGGAACGATCGCTCTCTGTAGTTTGAGCAGGACAGTTCGTTTAATATCTCTATTCCCGAAGTTGATGTATGTTCGTGTGCAGCAACAACTTAATAGGGAAGCATAATTGTTTTTTGCATGGATTTTACTATTGCCGAAAAAAATCAATGAGTGTTGGAACTCACGAGCGATGTGTGAACACCTGTTTGTTGGTGTGTTTGTAACTGTATTATTGCTATGAGCTCGTTTTCTTATTGAATTTGGGTTTACTCTTTGAATTTGGGTTCATCATTCGTCAGTTCATTCTCTTATTAAAGAAGTCCGCTATGTTAGTCTGTAAGTGTGTGTGTGTGTGTGTATTTACAAACAAAGCAATACAGAATTGCACTAGACGAATGATGATGAATGAATGTTGGATACTCTTATAATATTGGAAGCTGATACTATGTTATTAAACTGTTTTTAGTTATTTCTCAATTGCGTGCTAACGCCAACTTTTGCTAAACAAAATAATCATGCGTTTTCTATTCCCTATAACGAATTTTTTCGTTATTGTTTCATTTTATGTGCGAATTACGTTGAGAATGCGACAAATAAAACAATAACACATTTTTTCATTTACCGCTTTGTTTTCGTGTTATGTTTTGCTTATTCTCTGATCTTCGTCGCTCCTAATGCAATCGTTACGGACACACCAACAATGCCGTAAACATCTTCAGCTGTTAAAGTACTTTGCAATTTTGTGGAGAGAAAAAATGACGTGAATGAATATGTTTTTGCTTCACTATACGAGCTTGAAGTATTTATCGAGGAAGAGAAGTGGAAAACCATATACAAACTAAAATAACTGAACATTTTAAATAAAACTACTTAAATCACACAAGTTTTCAAACATTTCTATGTAACGAAATTTCTATATATTTTTGTCCCTTATGGAAGTTCGACTGTAATATAATCTTAAGTATAAAG
Organism: Scaptomyza montana; assembly: GCA_018904305.1. Lineage (NCBI taxonomy): Eukaryota > Metazoa > Arthropoda > Insecta > Diptera > Drosophilidae > Scaptomyza > Scaptomyza montana. The sequence continues at coordinate 6,208,323 of JAEIGR010000004.1, forward strand.
CAATAGTTCTTAGAGTTTGGAGTTGTTTCAGGAATATATTTTTGAAATATTTTACAAGGAAAACATTTGAAAAACGATTTGTAAGAAGTAAGGGTGTTAAAACCACTTTATGGGAACAAACTATGTATTTCTTGCTGTTTCGAACCAAAATTAGTTTGAATATTTATTCAAAATTTGAAAATTTATTTTGATGAATTTACAATTCAAAAGAATTTTCTTATATTATATTATATATTTTTTATATTTGAATTATTATAAAAAGTTTTTATTTCAATAATTTGCCATTTCGAACAAAGAATATCAAAATATCACCACTTTGACATTCGAAATATTTAACGCTTTAATTAAAAATCGAAAATTCAACTGCCAATAAAAACAGAAAAACAAAGAAAAAACAGAATGTTTGTTAACCAACATAACCGCATCTGTTAATGTTAATGTCTGCAGCAAAGGGAGCGGCGACGTTGACTGTGTGTTCAATGAAGCCAGAAAACTGTATAGCCGTAGAGCTGTTAACTGTAACCGGGTCCGGGGATCGATTGAGTAGTTCCCTACCCTTTGTTGTCTGAGTTTTTATCAAATTTTGTTGATAAAAATTGCCGCGGCCAATAAATTAAATGCATAAATTCATTAAATGAATTTCGTTTTCATTGTTTCAAGCTTCAGACAGATGAGCAAACCCCTCCCCATCCCACCCAATAGGTGTAGGGGGTGTATATGTGCATATTAAAAAACCATCAGCGTGTCAATATGTAATTTGTGTCGTCAATGCGCAGGCGAACAAATAGAAAATAAATTAAATATCAATAAAACGCGGTCGACAACAAAGATTCCATATGGCGCAATGTTTTGCCATATAACATAGTACAGCTACTGAGTGCAGATGATAATGAAAAGAAAAAAAGAGAGCGAGAGATCTAAGAAGATCCCGAAAATTGATTTTTCCCCCTTTGCAGTAGTTGACAATGGTTTGGATGACAATAGTTACAGTAGCTGAAAATGTTAGCTAAAAGTGCCTATAGGGGGGATTTAATGTACCTCAATTTTCGGTATCAACATCAACCTAAGGCTCAAAATTCAGGTCTTAAGCATCGTCACATCAGTCTCAGCTCAAATCGTGTGCAATCAACCGCAATATCTTAAACAAAGCTGTGTCAAAGACAGAGAGCGAGCGAGCGAGCGAGCGAGCGAGAGAGAGAGTTGTTTGTGCAACCTAATGAAATTTTATTCGAATATATACGTGTGTGTGTGTGTTTGTGCTAAGGATCAGCACAAGGATTTCTGGCTGGCAAAGGAAATTTGTCAACCGCCGTTTTGTTGTTTTGGGCTCGAGTTCATTAAGCCCGGTACATCCCATACTTTGCCATACCATACCATCGTGTCCCTCCATTAAATGCCAATCTGTAGCGTCTGCTTGTGTGCGTGTGCGTGTCGCCTTCTTTTGATGATTGTGAAATTATTAAGGATTTATTATTATTATATTATATTAAGAGCACAGCATGTGAGCCAAACATTTGACAATGCCCAGAATCAACAGCCTCATCACAAAGGCCAATGTATTCCGCAGGAGAAGAAACGAAGGATCATTAGAGATTTGTCGCTGGATGCGATCAAATATTATTTTACATATCAATTATTTCATTGTTCTTTGTCTCCAACAGAACTGAAAACATTTGAATTTCTTTTCTTTCTACTTGAAAAATTGTCCTTCTTTTTTCTTTCTCAGTTGTCATCTCTATTTGGAGTATCTACTGGAAAATTGCATTACACATAAATCGGCATAATTCCAGCAATTTACAATAATTGTTTCTGGTGGTGGTTTTATTTACACAATTGTGGAAATATGATATTTTTACTATTTCTTTTATTGCTTTTAATTACTTATATCTTTGCGGGAAAATTTGTTTTTTTGTGGAAACTGTCAACTTGGGCAACTATCGATTACAATTCATCGGTATTTTGAAAGAGCAATGATAATTAAATAAGATAAGAATATAAATATGTACAAGAAATGTGTAAGGTATGTAAAATTCAATCTCAAGAAGTCTATAAATATTTTAATGTAATAAATAAAGATTTTTTCCTTTCTAACTTGTTCAAAAAAATATACAAGACTTGGCTTTATTATTAAAAATATTGATTTCAATAAAAAAGATCTTGAAGATGGAAGAAATATTTTGTTATATTTTTAATAATTTAATGTGTCTATGGGATAAAGACAAATAATTTTATTTTTCTGCTTTCTTATAAACTAGAAAATATTAAAAAATGTGTATATTTATTTAGATATGTATACTTTTTGCATGACATTTGATTAAAATGAATGAAAATATTCGTATTTAGAACTAATTAATGATTGCTGGCTTTCATTTATTGTTTGTGTTTCATTTAACATTAATTATAACACTTAATACATTAATATTTAAGCAAAAGAACCTAAATCTGTAGCTAAAAAAATAAAATACTATTTATTCCATAAGCTTCCAACTTAAATATGTACATTAATGATGATAAACAATAGAGAAAAACTTGAAATAAATTCAATCGACTTGTCAGCGCTTGGGAAATAGAAAATTTAATGACCCTGAAGGTGCGTGTGGGTTTTAAGTTCCCATCCCGGCTGACTTATTTTTTTCTCTCATTTGGTATGCAAAACGTGAGCTTGCCTTTAATTTTCAATCAAAATCCAAATTATAAGAAAATCAAATTAAAAATGTCAACGAAAAAAATAAAACAATAATATCAAAGACTTGACTTGAGCTGCATTTAAATGATGACATAAGCAATGGTGTGTGCGTGTGTGTGTGCGTGTGTGAATCTTCAACTATTTCAGATTTAAGAGGCGGCTTTCTTTTCATTTTACTCTTGCCATTGCCATGCTAGGTCATAAATACGCGGCGCTAAATCTTTTAAGGTGGCTTTTACGAACTCAAAATCGAAACTGAGAAACCCATAAAAGGATTTGCATTCGGAATCGAATTTCAGTTATGCCTTGTACTCAAAATAAATATAAAAATGCTGAGCAAAATCCGTGCATAAAGTTTAATATGAGCTTGTCAAATCTTTTGCCACCACCCGCATCTCCTCCTCCGCCATTCAGCCTTTACGCATTACGTAAATGAATTTCGCGTTACATAATACACACACACATACACTTATGAATTAGCTAACGGCACACTCCCTGTGTGTTCTGGCTTAAGACTTTTGTTAGACACCCCAACCAGCCCCCTTTCCACAGCCCTTAAGACACCCGCCACCTTAATGTTGACAAAAGTTTATTGTTGCTCGTAATTTGGCAGTGGGTGGCGGCGGTGCGGGTGCGGGTGGTGCAACTTGAGAGGGCGACTTTTTTGTGTTAATGTAGTATGTGTTTCGGGGAGGGGGACAAAAAAAAACATATGCATATAATTATTTAATTGAATTAAACAATTTCGTAAATGGTAAATGATGCGACAATATGGAGGCGACGCTTTGCAACTTCAACATTTCGTCACGGCAACAAAATTTGCATAAATACATAATTATATCCCTTGGAAAGAAAAGTGCGGGTGTTTTTCTATACGTGTGTGTGTGTGTGTGGGTTGTGTGTGTGGGGAGTTTAAGCATTGCGCCGTGCAGGGTTGCCATTTTGTGCTGTGCCTGTGTTTAAATTTCCATATATTTATCTACGATGGGGTGCAAAATAATGTTTAAAATAAGTATTTAAATATAATATTATTATTTTATTTCTTTGGATTATCTTGGTATTGAATAACTTATTGTTTGTGCAAATCTGAATAGTTTTTGGCTAAGATAAGTTAAGAGAATTTCCTTTAAAGAGGATCAAAAGATTCTATTCGTGAATGCATCAAAGAAAGAAAACTTCAAATTTCGTTATTATTATTCATTTTTATAAGGAAATTATATATTTTTGTACAGATCCTTAATGCAAGGTTTTTCTTTTAGGTCTTTATTAACACATAGTTTGATATGATCTGGTCACACTTTTCTAAAATTATCAGTTGAAATTATTAGAAATTAAATAAAACTAAAATTCGATGCAAGCTAATTTTTTCATTGGGATAACAGATATAATCTTTTGATAATCCTTAATGAAAAATCAACTGAAAAATTCGAATATCTTTTGAATTGTCATTCGAACGCAAACCAAATAACAAATATAACATGGCGAAAGCAAAATAAACGAAAAAAAACACGAACAAAAGAATCCCTAAAACTCAAACCAAACAAAAACAAACAAGCCTCAGGAGCTGTAGCAGAATCCTTGGATCGCGAAACAGCAGGATATAAAATTCGCATTAAAATCATAAAGGGATATTCGCCATGACAAAAAACACACACAGATAACAATTCATTGTTTAAGTATGTGTGTGTGTGTTGTTGTTGTTGTTTGTATTTAATGTCTACATATGTGTCGCCTCACCTAAACAAATAATTCACTGGATCTCTCTATTTAGAGTATTCCAGTTTACAAAACAATATAAAAACTAACTGAAATCGTTGAAAGACCTTGTTCGACATATAGAAATAAACGCTAGATGGCGCCACATTAGATAGAGGGCGTGCCACTAACCTGATTAGCATAAAGAATAAAAATGCCCGCAGTTTTATTTTTAGGTTTCAGTTTTTTTGTTACAGTTGAAGTTAGAGTTGGTGCTAAATATATTTAAGCTTTAACAAGCACACACACACACACACATACATGCATATGTGACCCAAACACACACATACATGTACATACACATACATACAAACAACGACTCGAGTTCGCCTACAAAACGCAGTGCAAAATTTGAGTAGCAACCAAATAAACGAGTGGAAAATTGTCGCCCACATGGTACAACTACAACTACACAGTAAGAAAAAAAGTGAAACTGCGAGACGATGGTGACAAAAAAAAAAAAAACGAGCCAGACAGCAGAAGGGAGAGGAGGCGTGGCAGAGCAAAGTTAGTAATGCTTTGCTTTTTTGTGGAAGTAAGTAAGAGAAGTAGAAAAAGCAATTGGCAAGGACGATGCCGTTTCAAAACGAGCGAAAACATTGAGGCACATAACAGTTACAGTCCAATATATACATATATACAAACGATATGCATACATATGTATATGTATGTATGTACATATAAACTATATAAGATATATATAATGGTTGAGAGAAAGTTGAGGATGCAGCGACAATTTGGGCCAATTTGATATGCCTGTGCGACAAAAGCGGACACTTTCGCCAGCGATGGGGCACAAACCCCTACATACATACCAACCACCCCTCAGCCGCGCCTGCTTGCCTAATAATGAAGTCGGCTAACACAGCTTGTTGATGTTGTTTGCGGGATGCCGCCAAAAAAAAAAAAAAAAAAAAAAAGAGAGACAGCCAACAAAAAGGAGGAGCAGAAGATGAAAGCAAACAGACATGTCTATATTTTTTGGGGTAACCTTATCGATTTTGTCGGGAAGCCCCTACATACATTTGTAGAAGACTTGAAGCTTGTAACCCGGACCGGATGCGACATTGGCCTCTAGCTGCCACAGTCTCGCTCTCGCTCTCTATGAAATGGGGCAAACATTTAAATGCAACAATTGTCATTTAAGGCATTTAATTTTCTATCGATTTGGAATACTTAAAGCAGCATTCAGGCGAAGAGTTTGGAATAATGGGAACTTTAATCAAGGACAAAGTTTAAGAAAAGCTCACTGAAATCCCAATATGATTATCATGAATAATTTGGTGTTAATTATTACATGCCTTGCTATCCTTTCTTACTCATCAACATAAATCAAATAAACATCATTAAATAAAAATACATCTGTTATCATCCTAAGATATTCAATAGTGTTTTCGAAACAAGCATATGTTTGGCACGAGCCAGAGCCTAAGAAATACCGAAACTCAACCGAACCGAAGTTTTTCGAGAATTTATGATGTCTTTTGTTTATGAATTTGATGTTCATTACAATTACAAAAAGCAATGCCACATAAATTTTCATAAGATACTCAAACTTCTGCTCGTTGCAGACCATTTGGTGGTACAACGAAACGCCTATGCCACAAAACAAAACAAAAAAGGGGGCGTGTTAATGAGGAAAACTTGAATTATGCATGCACAGAAACGCACGAAGGGAAAATCAATAGAAGACGAAGTAAACTTTAAAGAGTAAAGTGTAAATTGTGGGTTGAAGGGGCAGGATTTAGACATAGTTTTTGGTTTGTTGCACAGCACAACAACAGCTAGAGCAAGAGCCAACAACCAAGGACAACAGTCGCAAGCCCACACACACAAAATGTTGTCTATAGATACATTTGCACAAGAGCGTCTCGCTGTCTGTCTGTCTCCGTAGATGCAAAAGTATCTATGTAAAACTGTTGCTTATTTACCTAGGCGACAACCAACATCCTTCTCTCTCTTTTGCATCCTTACGCGTACTTTCCACTCTCTTCTGTACACTTTTTTTTTTTTGGTTTTTTGCTTCGTTAAAGTGTGTAAATGTTTTGACTTTAGAAAAAGCAGCAGCAAATTGTCTTTTTTTGTAGCTTTGGTTTTTAGTTGGGCAGCAGGCAGCTTTAAATTGCTTATTTGGTTATCTATGTATCTGTGTATCGGTGTGCGGCTGTTGACATTGGGTTTCAAGTTTCACAATCGAAATCGATTAAACGCAATCGACGAGTAAATGACCCAAAAACTGACAACAGTCCTTCCATCCTCCTTCTTCCATCTCTCTAGCACAAGGTCAATTCTTAAAAGCCGCTCTTCAAGTTTTTCCTCTTATTCATTTTTGGAGCATTAAATTTAAATGCAAATACATCAACGCAGAGTTTTCCATTCACATAAATCACCGAATCTAGACAAATCAGAATAAATAAAAAACACATTCGTTACCACAAAAGTCAAATGGACATTTTGTGTATACTAAATAACTATTCAGAACGTACAACGTTTGAAGTACTTAATTTTTATGATATTCCAACTTGAACTCAACTCGTTTTCGGCGTTTTTTGGTCATTTTTTTTATTTATTTCACGGCTAGGGTTCTTTAAGCTCTATAAACCCTTTCTCGATCCAAATGAGCGACGTGCATTTCGATTTTTATTGTAACTGCGAGTCTTTAAAAATGTTTGTGTGGGGCACTTTTTGTTTTGTTCTTATTTTTATTTATTTATTTTCGTATTTCAACAATCTATGTCCATTTAAATAAGAACATTTATTTTGATTTGGGCATTAAATTAAAGCATTTCGAATTCATTTAATGTCCAATAGAAACGACTAAACGACTTAAAAACTGTGCTTAATTGCATGCTTTAATAGTATTGGATCGAAAATTGGGAAAATTCCATGTGAGAATGTGTAGAATTTGTCTCTAGATGTTCAAAGAAGAATAGGAAATAAGCTTAACACGAGGTGATATAATGATAGATTTTAGATCGGAGAAATATAATGGAAGTCAAATATTAAAAACCTAATTAGGAGCACAATTTTAATAAGATGGGCTGATAGGTTAAGTTCTTAATGTTTCCATTAAATATAACGATTTTCATGTTGAAGCTTTAGCAATGTTTAAGAATGCGTCACAATAAACTAAATAAAATATTTCCAATATATTCCATTATGAATTTTACTATAAACTTACCCAAATGCAATTATTATATCTGTTTTTTAGCATTTCTTCATACTTAATTTTTCAAAAGTTTGCTTTAAAAGTTCTCTTTTACCAACTTTTGTCTCGTTTTAAATCCATTCACGTTTTTCCATGATGATAATTTAAAAAGGTTATCCTCCATTATGGATTTCGGTTAGTTTTTCTTAGGTTTTTTGGGGTATTTGGGATTTGTCGCATTTGTCGCATTTATGTTTATTCCTTCGAAATGTCTCCGTGTGTGCGTAATAATTTATTCCGACTTTAATTATGCTTTGTTGGTCGTGTTCTGGTCGGCCGGCAACGCTTTGACTTTGATTTTTCTCCCACCCAAAAACAAAAAATGACCTCTGAGAATTTTTATACATATATGTATATATTTTTATGTTGGTTTTTCATGGTGTTTTTTGTGGGTTTTTCTTGAACGATTTTGAATGAATGTTGAGACAAATCGGCGTCATCAAAATTTTGGAAAACGAAGAAAAAAAACGAAAACGGGTTTCGATTTGCATAGAAATGTCACTTGTTGTCTCTTTCTCACGCTCTAGCTCTATCATTCTCCGTCCCGCTCATTGTTTCTCTATTTGTCGGCCATTATTGCCCACGTCTTGAAATTTTGTGTAGTTTTCATGGCTTTTTTCGGTTCATGATGATAAACGACATTGAGTCTGGGAAACTTTTCGTTTAACTCAGACGCGGTGTCTAGTATAACGTTTCTCTTTCTCCCTCTCATCCTTAAACGTTGGTGAAATTATGTTTCCTCAAGGCTTCCCCTCCCAGTTAATTATTTATTCCTCTCTCTTCCACTCATCCTTAAACTTTTGAGTTTGATTCTAGTTTTCTGGCTTATGTTTTTTTGACATTTAACAGAGAAATGCACTCGAGAGATGATTTTTTGACAGAATACAAGCTCACAAATATTTTACACACTTTGCTAATTTGCCAACAACAAACTCAGTCAGAGTTGCGGAAGGGGTGTGTGTGTGAGGAGGGTGGGTAGAGAAGATAGGAGAGGGTTATATCCCTATGAAGGGTTTTTAATATCAATATACATACATTCTTTGGGGTGGTGTATTGTTTACTCTTGTTGTTGTTGTAACATCTTGTTTGTTATCATTTCATTTCATAAAAGTTTTTTTTTTTTAATTTGTATGAAACCATTTTGAATTTGTGACAGTCCGTAAGTACTCTCAATGTATGTAATTGTTGTTCTTGTTGTTGTTGTTGGGTTTTTTTTTAGTAATTCATAAACTTATGCAGCAGGCAGATGTTCCGCACGAATACGTTCAGATAATACCAGTATATATAAATGGGTTGAAAGAGAGGTTGAGAGGGGTTGCATCAACTGTGGCACAAATGTATAATGCAATTGGTGGCCATGAATATGTGTCCTTAGTTGCATGCATAATTCATGCCACATGAAAATGCATCCGAATGGCATTAACGGCGTTTTTCGTGCTTAAATCCTCAAAGATGTGATCTTTAATAAAGGTAGGAAATTGTGTAATCGATGGGAAAGGAAACTTAAATGCAATCAAGTATGAAAATTTATATTAACCTAACCTAAAAATAAAGTTTTTAATTTCTTTTAGTTGTAGTTGTAGTTAAATCATCTCTCTTTCATCTGCAATAAATTTTGTTTGTGTTTTTCGTAAAATACTTTAATTGTGGTATAAAAAGTTCTATAACCTTTTCATATCCATTTTAGCTTACAAAAATTCAACCCTCAACTCTTTCAAATCCATGCAACCAACATTTAATTTTTTACCGACGGCATTTTGCTCTGGGCACGATGGCCGACAAAGGACCAACGGTAAGAAAGAAGAAGCAGCAGCTTAAGAAAATATACATACATATGCACACTAACTCACACACACACACTCACAAAATATGATTGAGCGCAGCCAACGAGGAGAATAAACATAAGCAATAAGCTAGAAAAAATGAGAGCTGCGCTGCTACTGCTGCTGCTGCCGTTATGCTCCGCCTAAAGTTGTCATAATTTGTTTTTGCAGTCAGCCTTGCGTTTTATTTATTTGTCGATTCAGCTCAACAATGAAAAAGCAGAAGAAGTTGAAGAAGACGACGAAGACAACGACAATGACGCCGACGATGATGGGAAAAAAAAAACGGCATTTGCTGCGCGCTGCGCCGAAGATGACGTTGTCGTCTGTCGGACAGTTTATCGTTTGCTGCCGGCTGCGGCTGCTGCTGCCTAGTGTGCTGCTTCTTGGGTGTATCGATTTGTATGCCGTCGGCTCTTTTCGACTGTGCTCGGCTAGCCGCTAGCCGGCAAGAGAGCAAGCAGCCCCAATGCTCATGCACACACACACACACGTAGCGGAGACTCATTTTGATTTATGGCACACGCATACACACACGCTTGAGACCTTTCATAAATGCGACTACGGCATGTGTTAGAGTAGTACAGCTACTGTGTGTGTAAGACTTAACAGTGACATTCAATGTTAAGCATTGCAGTTAGCAGTCATGTAACAGTCTTATACGCGCAATTTTCCCCGCTATTTCGAAAATGTTGCACGCACTCTCTCTCTCTCTCTCTCTCTCGCTCTGTCTGTCTGTAAGTTTGCCGTTGTTGTTGTAAGCTTGTCTCTTGTTTTGTGTATTTTTTTTTTATTTTTGCAATTGAGAATCTGCCCCCAACGAGAAGCGACACTTCGATTCGCTGCCACGCTGCTACCGCGCTGCCATCCGCTCTGCCTTTTATTTCTGTCGTTTCGTCTCGTCTCGTTGCCATTTCTTACTGCTGCTGCCACGCTGCTACGCTGCCACACTGTTTTGCGGCACGCTCGTTTAAATCCATAAAGGACATTCGCTGCTTCGGCTCCAGTCACGGCCAACGGCAGTGCTCAGCGTGCAGCGTTCTTCAGTTTAGCCAGTTTAGCCAGCCAGCGAGCGAGGCAGGCAGGCAGCAGGCAACAGAGACGCCACAAAATTTTCTGCCAGTTGCCAATTGCCAATTGCCCGTTGCCCGTTGTTGCCCCGTGGCCAGTTTTTACAGCTAATTTGCCAAACACAAACAATCGACAAAAAAAGAATAACAACAACAAAATTATTGTTGCCAACACACACAAATAAAAAAGTCAAATCATCAAAAAATTTGACAGGCATAATAACAACAACAACAAAGCAGCAGCAGCGGGCCAGTTTAACGGTTTTTATTACCGCCGTCGACGACGCAGCGCTCACGCACATTACGTTCTTTTATAGTTCACACACATACGCATACAAGCAAACATACATATTTTACTGTTCGTTCGTTCGTTTCGTCTCCCGCTTCATCATCATCACCATCGCCGTCGTCATCATCATCATCTCCAGCAAATAAGTGCGTGTGTGTGTGTGTGTGTGCGTCTCTCTCTCTCTCTCTCGGTGCGTGCGTGTGGGTGTTGTGTGAGCATGTGGGAAATGTGCGTCGGTGGGGGGGAGGGGAGGGCTGGGAACGCTGTCGAAGTTTTTGTGGTCGCGTGTGTTTAATTAATCATAAAACAAAAACGAGAAACGTAACAACAACAACAACAACAAAAATCAACAATAATGCAAATGGCAAACGCAGCAGCAGCAGCAACAACAAAAAGAATAATATATAAAACAACAACAATTTAAAATATTTGTGCAATAAAATGTAAAAGTGCAGTGAAATAAAGACAAAAAATTCAAAACTTAAAATCCTGCTCAGGATACTCAAACCAAAAATATTAGATTAACTGTTAACTGCCGTCGGCAAAAAAAAGAATCCGTTACACAAAACACGAGTCAAAATGTTCAGCAAAAGCGATTAAGAAACAAGACAAGAGAAATTCTGAAATCTGGAATTGAAATTCAAGTGAGTTGAACTCTTTTTTTAAATATTAATATAATATTAAAATTTGTATTAAAACAACTTTTGGAACACATCTTGTGGGATTTTCAATATCAGATTTAAAATCAATCCAGGATATATTGACAAAACTATTAACATAAACTTTGAATTCAGTTAAATTATCAAAAAAATTCAGGTATTATATATAAAGTTCATTTCTAAACTTACTTTCAAACAAGTTTGTCAGCCTTTTCATATTTATTTTTTACTTACTTTCTTCATACTAACTAAATACCAACTGTATTAGCATTACTTAACTTTTGCCTAGCTCTTTGAAGTTTCAGTTAAAATTTATATATTTTAAAACTAAACATTGTCAACCCTTAGAAAACTTTATTACTTATTTAAAGTCACAACTTATTTATTTTCCAAAGATTCAAACAACTTAATTTAAAGAGCGCAAAGCAGTTAGAATAAAAATCGACGACTTTTACCTTATTTTTAAAGGTTACCTAAAGATAGTTTTGTTGAGTATTTAAACAATCGTTCTTTATGGATAAAACCTATCGAAATAAGCTCATCACCAACATGAATCTTAACTAATTTTTGTGCATTTTCTAAGAGTTTTTCTATTTACTTGTTGCTTTATTAAGAATTTGTAAGAAACTCTAAAGAAACTTCTCATAATATTGACATAAACAAAAGCATTAAAAATTTTAATATTAATTGCATATTTAAAAACTTATTGGATTGGGATCAAGATATAAACTGAACTTGTTTCTAAACTTTCTTTTCAATTATACATAATAATCTTTTTTTTCCCTTTAACGTATTTCATTTAGTATTTTGCCAAAGTTATCTGTTTTTGATGCAATTTGAACTTTTCTCAAACTGATTTTCTGAGTTTCCCAATAAAATTCCCAAAGTAACTAAGCAACATTTTCAATCATTATCATTTGATTTCTCTGACCGATTTCGTATTATATAAATGTTAAAAGCAATGAAATCATAAAATTATCAACTGCAAATTTTTGTTTTTTGTTTTTGGCTATTTTAATTGCCTGTCAAGCAATTCAAGTTTGTGGGCCTTCAGTTTTGTGTTGGCCAAGTGTCGATTATTTAACTTTGACACTTAATGTGAGGACATGCAACCGAAATAACAACAAGAAGAACAGCAACAGAAAGTTGCATGTCGGGCTTATGTCAAAGTTAACATAAATACAACTACTTTGCGCCTCTGAAGACCAGCAACAAACAAGCAACAAACAACAACAACAAGAACAGCAATCTTGCAACAAGAAGTGCAACAAGAGGAGAGAAGTCGAAGGTGACACGAAACTTCGGAGATTATTTTGACGTCTTTGGTATGAACATAAGATATATGTACAAAGCTGACAGCTCACAGAACACACGCACACATACATACACATACATACACTTGGAGAAATACACTGTTACGAATTAAACTATAAGCCTAATAGAATTTCAATTGGAATTGAAATGGTTTCTATTAAGAATTTGATTTGTTGGATAAAGCTTATTTGGTATATTATTGATTCTTCATTAAAATACTCGAAATTCTTCATACTTGTTGGGCACCATTTTTCTTAGTGTATATTAAGCTGGAAGCATGTTAGGCCAGTATCAACACACACATGTCTCAAGAGGGATTTGGAGAGGGCGAGAGAGAAAAGGAAGGTAGTATGGGAAATTAGCTCAGCATACGAGGGAGGGGGCAGAACAGAGAGTGGGGGACAAGTTTTTGGGGGCGTAGGTTAAACGAAAAGATGACAGGTGTCAGATGCGTAAGTTAGGGTAGAGGGACAGGGGCAGCTGAAGAGCATGTCACAAAGAACAAACTAAAGAACCAAAACTGAAAATGAAGCTGAAGCGCAAACTTGCTTAGTTACAAATGATATATATATATATATAGATACTAATACAGATATCATACAATTATAAATATATTGTTTGCATGTATGTGTGTGTGTGTGTGTGTGTCTGTATGCCTTAATGCATTTATTGCCTTAATTAATTTATGAGTCGCGCGATTTCATTTCACAGCAGCAATGAGAAAAGCGCCAAGCAAATGAATCTACCATATACTAAATCTTAATCTGTTCAAGTGCGTGTGTGTGTGTGTGTGTGTGTGTGTGTTTTCATCATGATAATGATCAACCTCGTCATCCACATCATCATCATCATCATGATCAACATTGTAGTCAACTTCATATTTGCTGTCAACAATAAATTCATTTAATTTTTTCGCTTTTTTCCCCCTTTTTTGTTCTTTTGCTTTTCATTTATAAAATTCGAAACGTTTTGTTTACAACGCCAAGTCTATTTCTCATTTTTCTTGCCACTGGCCCACTCGCCACTCGCCACTTGCCAACCCCTCACCTAAGTCACTTTCCCTCCCTCAAACATATTCATTTTGTATGTTTTTGCAAGCTTTATTCTTGCCAGTTTTTTGTTTTATTATTTATTTGTTTCCATTTTTATATATTTTATATTGAACATTAAGACAAAGAGGCGGTAAAGGGAGGGGCGAAAGGATTAAAAATATTTTTTTTATTTTGTGTTATGACAGAAATGTGCGAGGAAAAATCTATCTGAACATTTTTCTATATAAATATCTAAATTATTTTTGCCAGTCGAAATTTGTTTCACTTTTTTTTTTGCTTACCTCGCAAAAATGTTCATCATTTGCATGCCTCCCCTCACCCACCCGCGACTAGACAGGCTGTCCAAATATTTGCCAAAAACCACAAAATTTTATTATTTTGTGTAATGTGCGGATCGTTGATATATATATTTATATATATATATGTATTTTCATATGTACATATGTATTTGCCAAATAAATTTCACGTAAGCTTCATGCGAAAAACTATCACGAAAAACATATATGTATATGTATATATATATTGCAATTCATGATATTTCATTTCAATATCGCCGATGATTTTTGCTTTTCACTTTTGCGGCTGACGGCTTTTAATAAACGCGCACTAATTCAATAAAGCGGGCCAAAAAGCCGCCAAAATTGTGTATCACATTTTTGAAATAGTTGATGGGAAATGCAAAAATGCATATTGAACATTTTTGTTGCATTGCAAACGCCAATGTTATAGTTTTATTGAAGCTTTTAAAAAAAAATGTTTTATTTTAGCTGATGTAATAAAAATTTTAACCTGATTTCTTAGACATAAATATGTTTATTTGTTGTTTAAATTGGATAACAATAAACATTTAACTTAAGATTGGATTATAATCTATGAAAAATTTTAATTAAAGCTTTTCCAAATTCAAAAAGTAAAAACAATTGAAAAAATATCATTTAATGTTTTCTTTGTCATTTTCTTAAATACAGTACGACCTCGCTCAACGAAACCTTTTAAAATTTGGCCAATTGCGAAAACTGGTGGCAAAAACCGAGGGAAAATTTAATCTTGTCCACTAGACCCTTTTTTCCAATCAGAAATGCCTTTGCTAACCATTAAAATTAAAGTAAATCGAATAAATCTGTGTTCAAAGCAAGGATTTGATTTTATATCATTTGGAAAAGTGGTAAAAACAAACTAAAATATGCCTTTTCCTAAGGATCTTGCGTTAAAAGAGGTAGTTCGGGTTTTGTAATCATCGAGGAGTTGCGTGTAACGAGGGTTGTGTTAAGCGAGGTCATACTGTACATGTTGAAACCATTTATTTTTTGATTGGAAAATATTAATTGATTTGAGTATTTGTTTTGTTTTTTATATTTTCCTACACCAATCTTTAGCTTATACATTTTTTTGGTCAAATACAAATAGAGCAACAATTTTGAGTAAATACGTAATTTAAACACACACACACACACATGCTTTTTCCTGCTGGTAAAAAGTAAGGGTACTCAATAAGAAGGAGGGGACAACATATTTACTGAGTGTGTGTGTGTGATTGTCTGTGTGTGAATATGTTTATATGTTGGGGTACTTTGCATAGATTGTCCACTTTAGATTAAGCCATGAATAATTTATGTGCGTCTCTTATGATTTTAATTGTTTGCAATGGCAGCTTAACAACTCTTCCTTCAACTGCCCCTCCCCCTCGCTCACCCTTCTACCTTTCCACCTCCGCCGCTTTCCGCCCTGCCTTGCCTTTCAATATTCCTTTCGACAACGAAAAGAAATATATTAAAAAAAAGAAACACATAAAAACGAAAGCCGAGGCAAAAACAAAGTAGCGCCCCAAAAGCAAATGCAAAACAATACAAATTCATCTACAAGGAACTCAGCAACATAGTATGTATAAGTGTGTGTGTGTGTGTGTCTGTCCAGTTCTCTTGCAGCCCCTCTCACGTTCTCTCTCTTTCTCTTTCTCTCTTACATGACACGCTTCGGCCACTTGGCATTGGTCTGCTTTAGGCTGTGCTGCTTCTTCTACTTCTTTCGCTTGCCTTGCTTGTACAGCCTTTATAGCCCCCCCCTTTCCAATCTTCAGTTTACCTACGCTGTTTCGTCTGTAGACACGCACACATTTGCATTTCTCGCACACACACACACACACACACATATACTCATATAACGACATTCGTTTTTCGAACGGTGTGTGTGGCGCTTATTTCGTTCTTCTCTCCTCTTCTCTTCTCTTCTTCTTGCTCGTCTGCTGTTCAACTGGTTGACCATTACTCCCCTCTCTCTCTTCAACAATCAAGTCCCTTTCCGGCTGCGTCTGGAGTAAACTCCTCATTGTCGTCGTCGTCGTCGTCTGTGGATCGTTCGTTCCATTTGGTTTCTTTTCACAAAAATTATATGAAAATTATACCAATTCAACTCATAAAATTTTTTCAGCTTAATAAATTTTGCAGACATTTTGTATGGGCTGGCTGTCTGTGACCAGTCCGCAGCTCCATCCTTATAGCAGACCGCCCCTTTTTTGACTTTTAAATAGCAGCCAGCTATTTTGACCAGCCTCAATCTCTTCCCTTCCCTGCTATACAGACATAAACACATATGTTAAACGAAGCTCATAAAATTTGGCGCAAACAATTTTATTTTTCTTTTTCTCTCTGTTTAACATTTTTCCCAAATTCTGTTATCGTTTGGAAATCTTTATGTTCTGCAGAACGAATAAAATGAATTGAAAGAGTATTACTTAGTCGAGTCTAAATATTCTGATTATAATTTTGGGTAATTTGTGTTTTCGCACTAAATCAGCGAATAATTCAAATTGTATTCGATTGCTTCGATCGATTTGTGGAATAACAAATCGTAATCAATAACTCAATAGCATTTCATTCAATCAATTGTTTACTTTACCGCCACGTTTTTCAATCCGGATGTATGAAAATACAATTTGTTCTGATTGTTAGTTCGATCGATTAGATATATACTCTAATCCAGTATGAGCACAACAGCTAAATATGCTCGTGTGCCATCAATCAGTCAATCGAATTGCATAGAATTTTGATACATATCCGCAACGAATAATTCAAATGTTCGAGTATTCGAGTGTGTCCATCTGTATGTAGAATGTACATCCATAATTAACGGCTGTTGCGGGTGAGGTAAATGATTGACGGTTTGTTGCATCTCAACAGACAACAATATTTACACACACGCCTCAACCCAGCCCCCAACACTTCAGTCGGCGCCTAGTTCCGTTATGCAAGTACACTTGGAAAAAGTATAAATGTGTGAATAGAAATTGAGATTGAATCTATTGATATTATCCCTAAAATACTTGTATTCATTTCATTACAGTACTAAGATGTAGAAGAATATTTCAAGACACTCATAATTATATTATTAAAATATTTTCTTTTTTTGTAACAATTATGTATTTGACAAGTGACAGAGTTCTTTGTCGTATCGTTAGTTTTCGCAGTGTATCAATTGTCTGCATTGCCTAAAAAAAAGACTTAGAGTTCCTTTTAAGTTAGGCGCATATTGGACCACCTGCTGACAGGAAACTTTCGAACAAGTATTCAAAAAATAAAAAAAAAAAAATCCCTGGCAATGAATGACAAAGTGAATGAAAATAGCTTGTGGAATACAAAATACATACAAGACACAGTGTGTCAGATGATGATGATTCCTTTGGTTAGCACAGAAGAGGATAGAAAGAAGAAGACGAAGAAGAAGCTAACTTCAAGTTTGAAGGCAATTGCGGAAGTTTTATGTTTTTGGCTGTGCGTAAATCGCTCAA
Source organism: Scaptomyza montana (assembly GCA_018904305.1). Classification (NCBI taxonomy): domain Eukaryota; kingdom Metazoa; phylum Arthropoda; class Insecta; order Diptera; family Drosophilidae; genus Scaptomyza; species Scaptomyza montana. The sequence goes on from JAEIGR010000004.1 coordinate 6,225,963, forward strand.
GAAAATCAGCTCAAGTGGAATAAGTTGTGGCTGGCCAATTCAAGTGCCAAACTCTGACTCTCCTTCTCGGTCAACACTCTCGTGTGCCTAAGAAAGCTAGCCACCTAGCCCAACCACCCAGTAACCAACCCCCTTTCTGTGGGAAAGGGATGAGGAGGAAGCTGCTGCTGTTGCTGTTGCTGTTGCATTAAACAAATTGATTTCGGATGAGCCCATTGCCGTCGTCGGCATTGATAGAAATACTATACGATGTGTTCGCCTCGATGATTTCGAGAGCGCCCAAATCGATATAAATATATGTACGTGTGTGTGTGTATGTTTGTAGGTACTAAGATACATGAGTACGAATACGTAATGTGGATAGCCAACAATCTGAATCTGAATTGTATGGTTATGGCTGTGGCTGTGGCAGAAAAGGTGGCACACCTCTCGAGTGTGCGTGTGCGTGTGTGTGTGTTTACCTTTGCCAATAAATTCACTTAATTGCCGGGAAATAATCATAAAGCAATCGTTCGTAATGCGAACCAAACTAAACTAAGCCAAACCAAAGTTCCATCGATGTTCGAATGCTCGCAACGATTATTGTGAAATATTTGTTTCCCAATTTAGAAGAAGCAACATGTTAGATGCCAAAATGTGATAAAACTTACAAAATATTCTTAACTGATTCCGTCTTTAACAACATTATTCGAAAATTGTGTACTCATATGACCGACATTTATTTACGAATATATCTAATAAAGAATCAGAATATTACTAAACGTTTTGACCTAATGGCCAATTAGGTAATGGGGGATGTGGAGAAGTGGTGTGATCCTAGCATATTTGCATATAATAACGAAATGTGGCATTTGCATTGTGCATGCTAGGACGAGGGGAGCAATTAAATTAGCCATAGCCGGGAATATATAGTGTATTGAATGGGACCAAAACAAAGTTATGCTGAGTGATTCCAAAGTAAAATATATCAATAAATTACACAAGAGCCAAATGGCTCATGCGAAACGCAAAGAATCGTAAAAAAATAACAAATTGAGCTTCGGTCAGTTCAATAATCCACAAGTTACGAAAAGTCCAAAACCAAAAAACATTTTGTTCTCATATAGATAGTTAGATATATGTAAATATACATGGATAGATCGAACGAACGATTGCAGAGGCTAAAATTAAGTTATACGCCCCTAATAAAATGCAATGCAATCATTTATTCATCACCCAACCAATGTTGCGACACGTCGCTATTCATATATTCAAAAATGTATCATAAGACTCTGCTCCAGCTGGAAGCCTCCTTACGTGATCACCATCTCTTGCTGATATACTATTATAACATATAATTCGAACGGGAATATGTGCGTAAATTTGTTGCCCAACTCAGTTTGCACTCTTTTCGTTTCATCCACAGCGTCGTCCATGAGCAACATCGTTAAGATCTCGACACAGCAAAGGCACTTCAATTGTGATCCGAAGGAAGTGGAACGATCGGTTGATAATGTGTTCAATATTTCGCAATCGCATCAATTATCGGGGCACAGGAACACGCAGTGGTTCCGCAAATGGAGGTGGAGGCAGCAGCGGAACAGATCCCTCCGACGATCGGGATAATTTGCTCGCCAAGGAACTGAATGCGGATAGTAATAACAATGCGGCGGATGAAACACAAGAGCCGGAGATGGAACTGCAGCTGGAAACGGAAACATCTCTGCCAGGACCTGCCGAGCAGCCTGAGAACAGCAATGAGGCGTTGGATTTGTCCGTTATCTCAGGCAACCGTTTGCCCAACAGTGGGCATGTGGCACTAGAAGCTTTACAACATACCAAAGTGGCGGTAGCTCAATTTGCAGCGACTGCATTGACGGGCACCACAGATCCCAGTGATCTAGCCATGGTGCAGTCGACGATCTTCAATGTGCAGCGACAGCATCTGATGCAGCTGCAGCTCATCCAGCATCTACAGAGTCAATTGAAGCGAGCGGGTGGTGTGGTTGCTGCTCTCAGTAGGCAGGGTCAAAATTATGCTCAGCCCGAAGACAACGAAGATGAAGAGGAAGACGAGGAAGGAGAGGGAGAGGGAGAAGAGGAAGATGAGGAGCAGCCACAGCCGTTACCTTTCAAAGAACAGACGAGAGTAAACGGCGAGAGAGTAGCGAGCGGTGAACATGAAAGGCTGGAGGAGAGTTCAAAGACTGATGGACGGGATAAGTGCATGGATAGGGAAATGACGGTAATAGCTAACGAGTGCAATAGGAAGGAAGAGAGATTAAGGGAACGTGAGATTGAGGCTGACGAGCACGAGCTGGGCGAGAATGATTATAAGCCATTGATGTGCGACATCAGCTCCAGTCTGGCATCGAGTATCATCACCAATCATGATCCACCACCGCCGCCCAACGAGCCCAACTGTTTGGAGATGCTGCAACGCCGTACCGAGGAGGTACTGGACTCTGCCTCGCAAAGCTTGCATGCGGCTCAAATGCAGGAAGAGTACTCCGAGTACGCTTCGAAAGAGGCACAGAGTCGAGGGGAGATCTTTAAGCATCGCTGCAAGTATTGTGGAAAGATTTTTGGCAGTTATTCTGCGCTTCAAATCCATCTGCGTTCCCACACGGGAGAGAGACCCTTTCATTGCAATGTTTGTGGCAGCAAGTTCACTACCAAAGGCAATCTCAAGGTGCACTATCAACGCCATACGCAGATCTTCCCGCCCATGCTAATGCCCCCAGTAGTCAATGGGGGACCCTGTGCACCGGATCAGTTCGCTCCGCTTCGCCTTCCCTTTGTGACACCACCGGTAGCACCACTGGCACCTCCCTTAGCACCACCCCTAGCACCACCTCCGCCACCGCCGCCACCGTCAAATGCAGCACTGTCCGATCAGTCAACGTTGGAGCAGCAGAAGGAGCAATCTCTTGGAATGCCTGCTCAGTTGCAGCAAGCCGAAGATTTAAGTAAACCACCCGTCAAAGAGTTGTCCCACTCTCCCAAGGAGTCAAACACATACACGCTGCCCATACAGACATCGACGAACTCCCTGCCCGAGCCGCCTGCTTTAGTTTCCTCTGACAAACAGGAAAAGGATAAGACGAAGGACAGTCCCAAGCCAATGACACCCCCAACACCAACACCATTAACACCATCACCAAATCCAACTACGACATCCCGTCGAAATGGTAGCGTACGAAAGCGTCAGACAAGTCAAGCCGGCAGTCCACCCGGAGGAGAGGAACAACATCAACATGCTGAGCATCATCTCAACAAGCTGGTGCGTCGCTCATCATCAAGCCGTGATGGAACAGCGATGGCAACTGGACTACCTGGCGAGTATTCCCTGGCTCAGATGGAGCGCATCATTGACAAATCATGGGAGGATCTGATTGAGATCGATAAGACGTCGGAGACTTCAAAGCTGCAACAGCTGGTTGATAACATTGAGAACAAGTTGACCGATCCCAATCAATGCATCTTCTGCCAAAAGGTTATGTCGTGTCGCAGCTCCCTACAGATGCACATTCGCACCCATACGGGCGAACGACCCTTTCGCTGCAAGATCTGCGGTCGAGCCTTTGCCACCAAGGGAAATCTAAAAGCACACATGAGTATTCATAAGATAAAGCCGCCGATGCGAAGTCAGTTTAAGTGTCCGGTATGTCATCAGAAGTTCTCCAACGGAATAATCCTGCAGCAGCACATACGCATCCACACCATGGATGATGGTAGTGGCGGTCATGGACAGATCCAGGGTCACGGTGGCGATGCCGAACGCTTGGGCATTGAGGATCAGAACTCCAACAAGTCAATGTGCACTTCGGACACCTTAGACTTTTCGACGACCATCTCAGATCACTCAGGTCAGCGTTCAGAGTCTTCGCAGGGTGGTGATTTCGATGAGTTCATGACCATGGACAGCACAGATGATTCGCGTGATAATTCCAGCGCTGCGACAAACACACTGCTTGATCGAGATAGAGATAGACGATTGCCCATGCACGATGATGAGCGCTCTAGATCCGATATGGAGGGAGGAGGACGTGAAAGTGCGAGTGGTGAAATGCCAGCAATGGATCTTTCATCACCATCACCAACAGCCTCGTCGCTAGCGCGTCTCTTTGGAGTTGGCAACAATAGCGGACCGGGAGGAGGAGCAGCAGGAGGACCATCAAGCATAGCTGGTAGTTCAGCCTCTTTACCCATGCTTCATGGCATGCCGATGCCACCGAATCTGCTACTGATGGCAGCGGCCAGAGAGGAGATGCATGCATTGGGCCAGACGCATGCCAAGTTTCCGCTCTTGCCCTTCGGACCGCTTGGATTAATGGGTAAGTGTGTGTGTGCCAGTCCCCAAGATGACAAAGCCTCTTTGTCTGTCAACTTTGACCCGAACGTTGTTTACCATGTGAGTCGCTATAAATCTGCGTTCATTTATCTGCGACATAACTCAATTGGACCAAGACAAAGCATTTTACAATCCACACACCCATTTTCGATTCTACCATATGCCGTACCGTCACGTCTGCCTATGGCAAATTCCACAAAAAATTTATTTATAAACATTTTCGCACATTTTCAATTCGAGCATATAGTACTTTATATCGCGATCGAATTGTCGGCAGGAGTCGCTTCGGCTTGCTCAATGAATTACGCGTTCCGTTTTCATGATCGTAGTGGCGTCATTATGTCACAGCATTTTAGTCTGATTTAAATTTATTATATTCGAATTTTGGTCTCGTTTTTTGGCCTGGCACGCGTCGCAAAGTTATGTCGCATATCCATATCGCTCTGTTGTTGCTTGTTGCTCTGTGAGTAATTTGTTACTTCCTCGAATGTCTCCGGGTATCATCTCTCTCTTTTTCGATAGGACTGCAACCGCCCCCAAATGTGTGCAATCTGTGTTTCAAGATGCTGCCCAGCCTTGCCGCCTTGGAAAGTCATCTGCAGAGCGAACATGCCAAAGAAGTGACGGCTCCATCCGTTCGAGCCCACTGCAATGATACTGTATCACCCTATGGAGCCAAGGTAAGTGCTTTTATTTATGTCAACGCGTTTTGAACTTCTTAAAGTTGATACAAATACCCAAAATATTAGATTGGCTTAAATACTTTTCTCTACTTTTGATAACAATTTCCTTAAGGGGCATTATTAACATTTTCCCATCAAGAACTTAGTAGATGTGGATCCATAACAGAGCTTACTTTTTCTAGCTTCAAATGATGAGAATTATTGCCAGCTGTGAATACAACTGTGTTTTTCTTATACCCCTATTCTATAACCATATATAAAGTTCATGCCACAAAGCCTTGGTCTGGCATCATTAATTAAATTGTTATGGCCACAAGTGCTTTGAAGAGTTGGGGTGTACCAAATATGGAGCTGAAACTGCAACTGGAAAGAACAGTGAGCCGGCAAGCAGTCAGGCTGAGGCATTCAGACTCCCGTTTAGGCAGGTCCATACAAATTATGAGCTTATTATTAATTGCTCATCTCTCGCTTCTGTTCACGACTTTGGCATTATTATGAAGAAATTGTGGCCGACATTGCATAGTTTGCCTTAATTGTTGGCGTTCCGCTTAGCGGTCGCATCTTAAGATGAAGAAGAAGCAAAATACGATGAGACGTTTAAGAGTGGACTTGGTAATGTTTCTTGATTCGAGGGCTTTTACTAACGTCTGTCTTAAAGCGCTGGGATAACACCGCACAACAATGCCAATTATTTATTAAAGTGCGTTCGCCTGCGAACTAGAAACATTTCTTAAGAGAGGACGGGGAGCAACTATTTTCTGTTTAAAGTGTATAGAGTGTCTATGGTTTGAAGTAGACATGTGGCCTGCCCATAACTTAAACACAAATGCGTGAATTAATATTTAAGAATGTTTTGTCCGCGGTTTCATGTGGTGCTTGGGTCTTTTTGGTTCTGCGTGGCGCACAATGCGGCATTGTCCATATGACTAATGACATCGTTCATTATATTTTAAATTCTTGGAGTATCTCCAAAATTGTACAAGTGAATATTTGCTAACAGTAGCGGATTCAAAACTCAGTCAGGGTATGAAAACTATCCCAGTAAAATGTATATTTATAATCATTTAATGTCTACAAAATAAATCTTTAGTAGAAATTTTATAGGTAGGTTCTTAGTCATCCACTTTGAGTACTTAATATTCTCTTTTCAAGATTGAATTTTAAATCAGTACTTCTTGCTTATACATCAAGCCTTAAGTCTCAAAAGTATTCTAGCCATTTGGGTCGATTCAGCGCTCCTGCATTTTCCTGAACCGCTCCTGGTTTCTTGGCTTTTATATTTTTGCTAGAATGCGTTTGCAGTGTAAGTAAATGTCATAACATTTTCTGGCAGTAATCAGCCCTGTTACCCTGCCACTGCCCTGCACGCCGTCTCATTGCGACAGACTGGAGTGCACTCCATATATTTTATACTATATGTGCTTTGTTCCATACCGTTTTGCTCGCTTAGCACATTGTTGATGATCTACATCAGAGGCGAGACGAAGTTGCCCGAGTATCATCGTCATCATCATTCTCATCATTATAGGCATCATCATTTTTGGGCTTGAAGTTTCTAAATGTTTTCAAAAATTGTAAGTAATTACGAGAATGCATTATGATGATGCGAAATTTACGAGTTGGTTTGGTCGCTTGTCGTCTGGTTTTCCCCCATACCCCAGACCCCAGACCACAGATGAATGTCAACGCATCGAGTGTGTTTGCCTCGCGTGCCATAGTTTTTTGAGGAGGGGATGCAAGGCGTCTGGGTGCCGGATCGGTGGCGGTGTGTGCGATGCATTCAATGCAAATAAATTATGTTACGCTTTATGCAAAATTATTTAATCTTTTGTTTGTCGCGCCTATAGGCGCGGCTATCTCAGTGGGGCAACTAGGGCTGCTGGCTGCTAGCTGCCACAATGCCAACAAACAGATGAGATGAGTTTGAGTTGGACGACAAAACAATTGTTTTGCCATAAAAATATGAGACCCGGCGGTTTTAGTCTGTGCGAGATAATTAGTTGGCATTATTATGCGCGATGGCATACAAAAAATTGCATATACCACATTATGTATGCCTTTTTTTTTTGTTTTATATTTCAAAACAAAAAAAAAATAAGATAATTAAGAATCATGTCTGGTCTGAAGTTTTGAAGGAGTGCTCGCCACATTAACGGGCAAATGCTAAGAAATTAGCGCCCCTTTTTAGGCTTGTGAACTTCATATTTTTTGTTGTTCGTATATAAATTTTAGCTCACTCTCAATCCAAATCTGTTTGCCAAGAAGCCAAAGTCATCGCTGGAGCTGGCGCCTGCGGATTCGGCGGCGCCTTTGGCGGCACCCATTAAAGAGGAACCGGAATCGGATCAACAGCAGCAGCAGCTGGTCGATGACGGTGGTTGCGATAATGGAGCATCAGCTGCTCCGGTTGCTTCCACTACCAATTATCAGCATGATTCTGCCGCTGATGCAGAACAATCCCTGATGAAGATGCAGTTGCGTAAGTATTAATCTTCTTACAGTTTCCATCTTTTAGGTAGGGTTCTAACCCCTTCTCCCTTTAGATGCACACCGTTTTCCTGCGGGTCCTTTAGACTTTCAACAGGCATTGATGTCCGCTGGACCACCAAGCTCTAGTTTGGATCCTCCGGTCAACAACAAGCATTTCTGTCATGTGTGTCGTCGCAATTTTAGTTCTAGCTCTGCGCTGCAGATCCACATGCGAACCCATACAGGAGACAAGCCCTTTCAGTGCAATGTGTGCCAGAAGGCCTTCACCACTAAGGGTAACCTTAAGGTGCATTTCCGATATTGCTCGCAGAGGCCCGTGCTCAAAACTGATCGTCCTATCACTTTCCCTGTGCCATGCCACTCCACTGGTGGTTTCTTGCAGGTTCACATGGGTACGCATATGTGGACGAATCCGACATCGCGACGTGGTCGGCGCATGTCCCTGGAGCTGCCGATGAGACCGGGGCCGGGTCAGGGACCTGCCAATTCGCATGGAGTACCAACTGCTGAGCAGGAATTCATGCAGCGACGACCGGAACTATTTTTCCCATATTTGCCACCTTTCTTCAACGGAATGCCACCGAAGGTAACATTTTATTTTAAACATTTAAATATGTATATTTCTTTTACCATTGATATCACTTAGCACTAGTTTCTTCAACTATTTTTCCTGCTTTTTGTATACTCTTCACCCATTTATAGCCCGGTGAATTAAGTCCTGGCGCATTTCCCAACATACCTCCACCGCATTTTGCAAATGGAGGAAAATATCCATATCCACCCGGTCTGCTAAGCTTTCCGGGCTTTCTAGGTGGTGGTGCTGGTCATCCCCAGCATCCATATGGAGTAGAGCGTGGTAATAGCAAATCCCCAACATCGGAACCAGCACAGAGTCCTGCATCCCAGGATGATGGAGCTATGAATAACAATATTTGGCATCCGTTGAGCAATATCAAGATGGAGAGCAATCAAAACGAAGGCAATCAGAGTGAACAGGAGCAGGAGGATGATAATAATAATGAAGGCATCGATGCAGATGCCGAACTTGATGCGGAAGCAGAGGAATCCGAGTCTCGAAGCACTGAAAAGTAGGAAAACAATAGAGAGAGGAACGGAAGTAAGGGAATACACATGGTTTTTTGTGGAGTACATATCTTGAGCATTACACCTAACGCTAAGCTTGATCTAGCACACACATATATATATATATTCGAATATATATCCTTTGTGTCTATACATATTAATATTTAGTATGAGTATGAATAATTGATAGCGATCTTGAGGCATTTAAATGCATTAAGTTTAGCAAATAAGTTGTATAAATTGCAAAAAGAACTTAAACAAAAATGTGAATGAGAGCAATTGAGACCGAACCGTAATGAAATCCGGCAGCACTCTCACAAAAATTAACTAATTTTATGGCTACACATATAAAATACATAATTAAATAATAAAGTAGTTACACGTAATGTAAACTGTGGTAGTTGCATATAAAAACAAAACAAAAAAAAAAAAAAGCAAAAACAATGAAGCGAAAAACGAAAAATTGAAAATCAAACATTCAAAAAAAAAAAAAATCAGCGTGCAAATTGCAAAATATTTGAGTACGATTGTTTTCTTCAAGGGAATGGGGCGGAGTTTAATATCTTATACTGTGGAATTAATTATTCGATTTTATTTGAATTTTGTGATAATATTTATTTTCTTATTATAATTTCATATAGTATAAATCTCAACATATTATTAAAATTTTAATTATGACAATAGACAAGAACATTTATGTTATTTATATATTTATGTCTTTCGTCATCTCTAATAAACATAGCTTTCATATCTAACTAATTAGGCTGTTGTCATTTTTATTTGGCATGCGCTTTTGCAAGATATTATAATTGCCAGACCGCAACGCAAAGTTAATGCCGCTGCGAATTATAATTGTTTTCTGAATATGACAACTGAACAATAGGAACATAAACTACATATGCCAAAAGTGCGAAAAGATGTGTATAAAAATATCAAATATTTATTTATGTTGTCTGAATTAAACTCAACAACGAAAACTTTTGTTTTTATTTCTTTTACTATCATAGTTTCATAAACACTCACCCTTCTGTCTCAGTTAAAAGTTGTCATAGCCCTGCTTGTATTGTTTTTGCATTTTCCCATTTTCCACAATGTTGCACTTTTCCTAAGAATTTTTACTCATTTCATGGACGCACATAATTCATATGAGTTTTTTTTTTTTTTGCTTTTTGCATGGACACCGTTAACAGAACCCGGCCGTAAAGTGTCGTAAAGACGACGGCAATGTCGACAAGGAGTAGAGCTTCCCCTATATAACCAAATGTCAGCTATTAAAAGGGAACGAAGGAACGGGGGGGACACTTTGGCTCGCTAACGAAATGCCTCCTGCATTGAAATGAGCGATGAGAAATTATGGCATGTCTGGAGCGTAGCCCGGCGAAGATTTCAAGATCAACATTTTTTTTCTGTCTAACAAAATAGTATATATAGTATATATGTAACTTGTTCAAGTGGTATTATTCATAACCTCATTTAGCCCATATTTACCCTAGATCTAGTATAATTGTGTGTGGCTCGCCGATTTGCTCTATGTACGATTCATATTTATGTTGCATGCAATTTGTTTGATCTCAATGCATAATTAAATTTTTGTCTGCAAAGGCGCACAAAAAATTATGAAAAACTGCTGCAAAACTAAATGCCCTATGAAAAATGCCAAGCAACTGATTCTTTTGATGGACATCGTCTAATGTCGGAGCCAACTTTGAAGTGTTTCGAATTGAGTGTGAGTCAAGTGAGTCGAGTCGAGTCGAGTGGAGTGAGTTTTTATGTAGCTGGCGCTAACAACAGCAACAGCAACTATTTTAAGTACTCGCCAAACCGTTAGTTGTTATTGGCTTGGCGGTTTTTATCACCCACCTTTTAGCAATGGCCATCGAAATGGATATTGTATATGTATATGTACATATAAAAATGGAAATGGGAGCAAAAGCAACATGCGGCCAACGTGTAGCGCATTTAATGGCACCCACAAATTCCGTGCTAATTGTTGCACCAAGTAACAAGTTTGCCCAGCAGAGACTCAGATGCAGACCCATTGCCATGGCCATATCCATATTCCAAGATCACCAAGTGTTTGCTAGTTTTAGCCCATGTGTGCCCCATGCAGCGAGCTGTGCGAGTAGTTTGCTTCAATTTTGCCTCAATTATTTCGCTTGTTTGTTTGTGGTGGAATCTTTAATCTCCCTCGCTCTCTTTCTCTGTCGCTGACAACCTTGACGATGCAACGTTCAAGTTGCAACTACTACTTCTACTACTAGAGCTCAGCTTCTGCAGTTGCCGCATGCGTGGCCAAGATCTAGACAAGGCCCCAAAGGATTGAATATTGGAGGACAGAGCAGGTTCGGGCAGCAGTGAGTTTCTTTATATCTAAGATCGCTGCATTCGAATTGCGGCTCTTATTTTTTGGCGTTGCAAGTGTTAGTGAAAAATTGATTATTTATATTAAGTTCTTGGCCAGAAAAAGTTAATATGTTGATCAATGTTAACATTGAATTTGATATATCAAAAAAACACAAACTAACTAATAGATTCAGTTGCAATATTCAAGCACACACACACACATATTCATTCACAGATATCGTTTGTTGCAAGGTCACGCAATAATCGATAAGGCATGTTTGCGCTGTTCGCGCTGCATGCGAATTGGCAAAGTTTTGGCTTATTGCACAATGCACGTGACTAAAACATACTATTCCCTCTACCGACCTAGCCAAACAAGTTGCCTGGCTAGATTGCATTTTGTTGGACTTCAGCTTAACAGCGGCAGTTGGCTTAAAGCGGAAGCGATAACGTCTAACAAATTAAGCCATGTCCCGCTTAAAGGCAAGCTGCGAAAAGACTTTATTATTGGAAGCAGGTGAAGATGAAGTTTTTGTTGCTTGAGTGTACTATAAATAAATAAATGCTTAGCTCTGGTCATAAGACACAAACAATATCTGGTTATTATATTCCAATCAGCCTCTGCACATAAAACCAACTGGCATCAATAAAGGTCAAACATTGGTTGTCTGTCCATTGAGCAAATATTTCGATTTCATTTCGTTTCGTATCGTTTCACGTTTGGGATTTGAGTTGAGGGTCAAGGTAACGAGTGTGTTTTCCCCAAAGAGTTTCCATATTCAATATGGTATAAATATATATTTTGGCAGAAGGGATGAGTTTTATGACATTGCCTGACAAGTTTATGCGCGTCGAGTTGCGCTTTTGCAACCGACCGCCCCCCGGCTGAGTCATAAAGACAACCTGCAACGAATCCACAGCGACTATAACTTCAGATCAAAAACTTCAACATTTAATGGCAATAATAAAGTGGCTCAACATGCAACATTCAGTCAATGGCTTTTGTCAGTCTGTCTGGCCGCATTTATCATACGCCCCGGCGACAGACTATTTTGACAAGTTATCAACATTGAAATGTAGCCAACAAGTTGCCCCGGCATTAGACGTCGCGACGTCTCAGCTCCAGACTCGTGCACAATCCCTTCACTCCGTTCAACCTGTCATAATATGACCGAGTAGCTTTGTTAGATGCGGCCCCAAGTGCTCTTAGCTCTTAGTTCTTAGTTGTTGGCAGTCTCGGCAGACGACAAGTATATTTATGTTATGATTTGAATACCGCTAATGACAGCTTGCCTGCCACACATTTTGGGTGGCACAACGGCAACGGCAGCACAAATTAGGTCTATATTTGTGGCACAAGATAGAAAAGAAAAGAAAAGATTTCAACAGCATTTTCAGCGCCTTCATTAATCCGTCGGTTTGTTGTAGGTATTTTCACACCTTTTTCGTCTTGCTTTTTTCCTCCATCATTTTCCACCAAATTATGTAAATTGATTTCTACCAGCCAGGGGAAATCATCATTATTACAAATGGAATATTCTCTTTATCCTATACGCCCTTGTAATGTTCAGATAATATCGGGTTTTATAAATTTATTGAAGTACGTTTTGTATAAATATAGGATGGGTAATGTTTATAGGCTGCTTCACTTTCAAATTAATGGTCCTATCGAGGGATTTTAATGTGCGTTCAGTTGTTCTATATATTTGTTTGGATATAGGGTATGTTAATTATATCTAAGCAAGTTTTAATAGTAAATTATGATAAATAAAAATATACATTTAAATTACATTTTCATTTTTATATTTTATTTAAACTTTCCTTTGTTCTTTCAATTATTACGATTATTCTTCTCTGCTTTTAATTTGTATTTCATACATAACCAGTTCATCTGGCTTCCCTGACCTACGTCGACTCCGCCAAAACAAAATGATTTGTTTGAAGTTTGATAAGCGGATGAGAATGTCGACGGCGCTCATCTAGGTATAGTTGTATATCTTAAACCATCTGAGCATCGACAGCAACAACAACAATAACTAAATGAGTTTCGCTCCATGCGGAGGATGATGAGGATGCAGCTGGAAAGTAAAGTTGAAGCTGAAGCTTTAACAGATGGTTGGATGACAATCCATGTTGCTGTCGTCGACAACGACGAGTGATCCACATCCACATCCACATCAGCAATCGGCGCAATCAATACTTTGTTAGTTTTGAGCAACATGTTGCTGCGGTGCATGTTGCTGTTGTTGCTGCTGGTTGTTGTTGGCAATGTTTGGTATGCAAAAAGGCAACTTTTGTGTTATCTTCATGACAATCATTGGCCTGGCTCATCCGTGTGCCACAATTGCTCGTTCGTTTTGCGCTTGATTGTCTTCAGCTGTGTCCCCACCACCATCTACCCTTCGTCTTTCATCATCTTCGCCGTCGTCGTCGTTGTCGTCGCAGCCCGCAGACAACAGATGATGATGACTATGATGATGATGATGAGAATGGCGGGCACGAAATGGCGACCGATGATGGGGATTTTTACTGATATGGCCGACTGACTGAATGCAGCAGCGGCAGTTGTCGATATCGATGTTGATGATTATTGTAGTTCAATATTTGCCTTATGGCAAGCAGGCCTCAACTCCAAGCGAGTGAAAGAGAAACAGAGAGGCCAATAGGAGAGGATGCAACGTTGTCTTCTCTTCTTCTCTCGTTGCAAGTTGTTTGCCGTTTTTGTCGCTGAATGTTTTTGTTTCCTTTTTTGTTGCTGTTGCTGCTGTTGCCAGTTGTCAGTTGCATTCACATCAAATTAAATTGTATTTTGCAAAATAAATGAAATTAAAAGGAATGGCAAACGGCGAATAAGCAGCCGAGCAGCACAAAGCATCAGCTCCCGCCGACTCAGTTTAGCAGCAATGGCGACAAGTGGAGCGAACCGGACTCCATGACTTGCCAACTTGTGAGTTGGGACTTCGATTTGGGTTTCCTCTTCTCACAAGTTCATATTGAATTTATGTTTCTTGTTTCATTTTTTATCCGTTGCTCTTGCTGCACTTTGCTGTTGTTGTGCGCTCTTGACTGGATGTAAGCATGTATATATATGTATGTATGTATATGTGTTTGCGTGTTTTGTGTATTCCATTTATAGATGGCGACGCTTCTCTGGCTTCCAATTGCACTTGTAAGTCCAATTGAGTTGTACATTTTGATCGCAAATTGGTTCACTTGCTGCGAACCTTTTAAAAGACATCAAAGAAATAAAATCCTAACATACAGCGATAACAAAGGATTCCTAGAAACGTTAAGCGCTATGTAAAATATGTCTTTTATGAATATCGAAAATGTTTTAAAATACCTCAACTGCTGTTAAATAAATGTTCAGTATCGATTGAATGCTCGCTAATTTGCTAGGCTTTGGCAATTACGAAAATATTCATATTTACAGTGAGTCGGTTAACCGACAAGCAAATGGACACAAAATGGACTTTGGGCCAAAGCCAACCAAATATTGGGACATTTATTATTTGTGGCTCGCTCGAAATTGTGCTCAAATGACAAAATGTGCACGGCAGTCCAATTAAAATAATAATTACATTTCTAATGTACTCGTAACTGGGAATGTGTGTGTGTGTTTTTGGAGTGCAAAAAGTGACACCAGAACCCAAAAACACCATCCATAGAATTGCATAAATATTAATGACATCGTTGAACCCGCATCTATCTCTACACATTGGGTTATTTAATGGAAGTGCAAAATAGTTAGAAATGACAGGCCTGAAAAAGTGAACAAATGTGCGTGTTGGTAAATGTTTGCATTACACACACACACACAGTCTACAGACACACACACACAGAAATAGTCGAAAATAAGTTGTGGCTACAATTTGCCGTCTGTGGCCAAACTGTTCATATTTACATTCTAAATAAATAATATTTTAATTTGGCAGAGCAAACGCTAGTTTTTATAAATTGCTAGTTGTTTAGCTGTTGTTTCGTCATTAATGCTTAACTAACTTAAGCTAATTAAAATGAGTTGAGTTTACAATGCAACGAGAAATGTTTTATTTATTAATTTAAGTATTGTAAATTAATCATCGACTTAAAATAGTAATGAATCAAAATTGTTCAGTAGAGAAAAGGCATTTTGTGCTTTTTTAAGCATTTTTTCTCGTATATTAATTTTGTGCATTTCATATTTGCATCCACTTTAAAGCACTTCTCTCTCTCTCCTCTCCCTCGCTCTCTTTAAATAAAACATGGTAAAAACTGTCTATGTTTGTTTCGTTTTAAGGATGCAGATGTGATTCAGCTGCATCGAGATTATGTCCATCAATGTTCTTTGGGGGTGGATCTTGTATGGTCGCCAATGCGTTGGCTGAATTAAAATGAAAACCGCCAGTAACGCAGCGGTCACTTTGCAACTGAGCTGGACGTTGGGGAGGCTGTGGGGGTATTGGCGTAAGCAAGGGTAGTTGACTAGGAAAATTAATGTTACTGTTGTGCAGCAAGCGCACTTTGGTCGTAGAAACAGCAGCAATTGGTATATCAGCAAAACGGGGAGTCAGAGAGACAGACAGACCGATGGAGAGACAAGGCGCAATAAGGGAAAGGACAACATTGGCTGCGTGGCATTATAATTATGCCAGAATGTGTCCGAAAGGGCAGCAGCAGCAGCTGAGTTCTCTTGGAACTCAGACTATGAACACTCAGACAAATAACTAAGCAAAAACATAGAAAAACGTATTTCTCTTGGGAATAATTGCTTCAAATTTGGTCTGTTTTTTCTACTCTTTAAAAGTAGTTTGTATATTTTCCAAATATTATACAATACCCGCTTTTTGTTCAGTGTACATGCGTACAGTCGTTGTTACCTCTGCCTGGTGTCTGTCTGGCAAACTGTGGGGATTATGGCGACTATGGCGACTGTGCAAAACATGTCATATGCTAAGCAGGGGAGAGACATACATACGCATCCAGACATCAAAACACGCAACTCACACACACACATACACACACACAGAGAGACGCACAACACCACCAATACACTTATAGCCAACCACAGAGAGCTTGGACCCAAAGGCAATGGCAATGAGTTATGCGCTGAATGCGAGCATAAGCATTTGCATTTTGAGCATTCGATGGGTATTCGTGATTGGATGGACCGATACTTATGAATATCATATTTGTATTATTGTGTGTGTGAGCGAGCTTAAAACTGTGTACGTGTGTGAGTGGCTCGAAATATCTTTGGTCCCTCGTTGGATTGAGGAGATATTAAAATGAATATTTTGCGGATAACATGAAATTGAAATTGCGTTCGACAACGTCGCCGCAACAAACAACCTTTTGTTGTGATGATCGCCGCCAGCTGCAGCCTCATCTTGCCTCAACCTCAAGCAGCAGAATTCCGATAACAATGAGAACACAAGGCGGATGACGACGACGATGATGATGATGATGCTGGCCCAACAACAAGGATGGGGGGCTTGCTGGGCCATGTGGCGTGCTGCATCGGCTTCCATTTGACGCTATCGTGTAATGTGTTTAGGCTGCGGCGAGTGGCAGACTCTTCTTGGCCAGAGCCAGCTAACTGAAAAAAACCAAAAAAAAAACACAGAAGCAGAAGCACTTTTAGCCATCCCAGCGGCATCTCTGTAGATTTCCATATTAATAAATGGCCAACGGCTGCCGATGATGCTGCAAATGCGGCAAATGCTGCATAGCAGGGAAGTGTGGGGCGCTAAGCGGGGTGGAGTTATTTATTGGCAGGCGTGCTCTCAATAAAATTATGGTTCATGCAGATTATTCGAGTGCAGAAACTTGTTTGCACAACCAATGCAATGAACGATTAAGGAGGGGAGAGTGTGTGTGGGGAGGGGTTTCAAGATTATTGTAGCCATGTTTTGAGCGTTAAAGCGGATGAGAGCATCGCAAAGACAAGGGCTGGGTCAGTGATTAAGCCAGCCAGCTGCATACAAAGAAGACACATCAAAATGCATTGAAATGCTGAAAATTAAAAATCCAAAAAATATGCCAAAATTATTCAACTTTAAACACAGATCGAGGTAAGCAACTTAAAATAGCTAAACTTTAAGCTTTAAATAGATTCTTTAAACAAAAAAAATAATCAAAAAAATGTCTTCGTAAAATTTCAAATAATATCTGAGAAAATACTTTTTATATTTTCATTCTTATTTTCATTTTTCTATTGCTTCATCAAAAATATTGAATTTGGACAAAATTTTTATGTGAAACACCTATAATTCCCTCCTGCTATAGTTTTTGCCTTATCCTTTACAAAAATAATTAAACCAATAACTACACTAAACCAAGTTCAATCCAAAAATGGCAGCTTCGGTGACATCATTGGCCGCTGTGGTTTTCAACACTTTGGAACTAATTAACGTTCGTTTTGCAGCAACATTTTTAGCTACGATAAATGTTAGCTAGTGGCTCCTGGCTCTAGTCTCGAGATCGGAGGAGGTTTTCTCAGCATTTAGCAGTCGCGGTAGCGCTACTCAAAAAATTTGCATATCAATTTGTACACACAAAAGGAACAAAAACGAAACAAAAAACTAAATAAAATGGCGTAAAAAACCAAAACTAAAAAAAAGAGCGTTCGTTGTTGCTTTAGAACTCGAACCGAAGGCAGCAGAGAAATCATGATTCTCATTATTTTGCTAAAAACGCCACTTGAACTGGGTAATGGAGAACGGTGCGGGGGTTGTGTGGTTGTAGGCATAAACTGGATGTGAGGACTGCAGCAACTGGGATACACAGGGATACCGCAGAGCATTTAAGAGCAAAAGCGGTAGACACAAATGAAGATATGCAGATTAAAGCAGCGAGATGGCCAAAACCGCTGAAACAGAAAAAAAAAATAAATAAATAAACAACGACACACAGCGTCAATGTGGAAAAATTACGATGAGCATTACCAGGCACATTATAAGGTAACCACATGGACGGTCTGTATGGGGCGACCGGGCATGGGTCACAATAGGCATGGGCTACTCGTTGCAACTACAAGTAGCAACTAGCAACAACTAGCAGCTGAAAGCTGAAAGCTGGTAGCTGAATACAAAACTCTGCCGCAGACCAATTCTGAGATATGAACATGCTGCTTGTTGTGAGAAGCATATGAAAAGCACAGATGCACTCAGAAAAATAAATCGATCTTAAATAGTCATAGCAAATGATTTTAGAAACGCGAATATATATTGTTCTAGAAAGGTTTTTCTAGTCATTTTGGTGTAATAAAATCAATATAACACCAAATATTTCTCTATGATTAAACTTAAATAAGTTGGAACTAATAGTATTTCTGAGTGTAAATACAAAGCTTAGAATCGAAGCACAAATTCTACTATATGCCATAAGAATGTATTCGGGCTGGCTTTGAGCCTGGCTCTAAGTCTGGCTCTAGGCACATCTTCACCTAGCTAAAGATAACAATACTGCTTGCGCCACGACCAAGTGAATGCTGCAACTGGAACTGAACATGCCCATATCGAGGGCGGGGGCGGATTATTCAGTGTGCTTCTTATGCAATTGTTCTTGCCGCGTGCGCTTTACTTTTCCGTGTCTAGTCTGGCTTGGAGAAGACCTCGTCTCTGCTTGGCCCAGCCCGGCCCGGCCCAGTTGGCGTTCGATAAGCGTCAGCGCGCCAGTTAATAGCAACAAATAAATGTAACTAAATGCTCGAGCAATGCCTTGGCGGCGGCGGCTGCAGCTACGGCGGCGGCGGTCTTAGCCATATGAAGATATCCAAAACGACGACACAATGCCACAGTTGCCTTTGGCATATCGTCGCCACTTGGTCTCCACCCCCAACCTTCTCCTTGATAGTAGTTGTTTTGTCCTTTGTACATAGTATTTCTGGTATCTGCGCCATTGTCATTGTTTTTTTGTGGCTCAGTCCAGCGCCATGCTGCAAAACACACACACAAGGCATTGTCTTTTCTTCTCAAGTTTGCAGCACTGAAACTGACTTTGGCTTTTAAGTTTTGGGGCTTTTGACCAAATTTGGTGGGCTGACCGTGTGATATAATTCATAATTCATTCAAACTGACATCTTTATTAGGAATTTCAGTTAAGTAGAAAGAGTTGAATAGAGTCAAAATGGTGGGTATGGAAACTCTTCTTTAGTAAAAAGTTTCTTTCTTCGTTACCTAAAAACGAATGCTGAGATTTCATTAATATATACCAAAAACATGCAAAATTATAACAAAAAACAATTGTTTTAACACTTTTTGTTTTGAATTTTATTATAACTGTGGCTCAACCTTACTTTCTACATATTAATTCTTTCAATTAATGCATTTATTCATTTAAATTTGCAACTCAATTTTTTATTTTACTTAAATGTAAATATGCTTAAGGCGTTAAAAGCATCTGCAGATAGTTGCTTTCGAGTGTTAATTTTATTCATACTTAGTTTTGGGGTGGCTTGATTACTTACAAAAAAAATAAAGGCCGCTTGTGGCATGCTATCCATTCATCAAATATCTTTCAACACATTTGAAGCGCCTGCGCTAATTGCCCCGACCAGTGCCCCGTTTGGGAACCAGTCAACAGAATCTTATCTGTGCATCTCGTGGCAACGCCAAGTTGTCGCCAAGTGCCAAGTGGCAGTGTGGCAAAGGCGGAGAGCTGTTGCATGTCTGCCCCTAGGCGCGAAAAGTGTTCAACTTAAAATTTAATAAGCGCAAACAACTTCATAAATTTTCAGACGCCGCTAAAACAACCACACAAAACTACAAAAAATATCGCTGGCAAGTCACCTGACACCCGGATCTGGGATCTTTGGGATCTCTTTTCTCGACTGCTCTCGCCTGCCTCAGTGTGTAGGGCAGGGTGGGGGAAGTAGGTAGTCAACGAGCACGACAAGCGAAACGAACGAAGATACATTTAATATTTAGCCATTAAATGCATTTATAATGGCCTTATCGTGCCCGGATCAACTTTATCACCCAATTTAGCGCGACTTCAAACTTTTATTATGCGCATTTTGTGCAACAACGCCTTCTCTCGTGCCTCCTCCACCTCCTTCTCGCTGACATGCTAGTCATGCCACAAGCTAGAAGCAAACACAGAGGGAGTAGAAAACAAATCGCACTTATCGGTTCAAAATAAAAAATAATGTCACAACAACACATAGGAAACGCTGATAGCCAAACGGATTCAATGGCAAAAAGGTGTGAGGTATAAAAAGCTATTTATGGCTAATATGTTTGTATGTATTATAACGCATTGTATAGCATAAAATGCAACATATCAGATCAGGTATTCATGACGGAATTTGTACAAAAGTGTACGCAAACCAGGATATGGAAATGAAAATATTTTGTATTAGATTTATGCACTTAAATCGATTTCTTAAATATTTAGCAAGATATTTATTGTTTCCAATTATATGTTAATTAAAAACTTAAATGTTAGTTCAAAATTTGTGACAATAATTAGCAAGAAACACATATTAGCACTTTGATTGCATTAAAATGCCAAAGCTGGTCTGAATTATCAGCACCATGAATTCTCTCACGATCATTATCTGGCTAACTGGAGCGAAGCTGTTTGGCGGCGACAAGAAGAGAGGATAAGAAACAAGGGGGAGAGCAGAAGAGAGTACAAACAGAAAACAGAGTAACTGTCACTTGCAACAAATTTGTAGTGTTGCCTGTTGTTGTGGCTAAGATCCAGTTAGAATTTTTATAACCGAATTGCCAATATCTGTTGATATCTTTCGCCTCTTTTCGCGCTCGTTGCAAGCTCTATAGCTATGGTGTAGGGTGCGAGAGGCAGAAGCGTGTTGCTGCATGGTGTTGAAAAATTGCCGGCACCTCTGACACAAGGACACAGAGATGGGCAGGATGACAGCGGAGGGGTGTGGTGTTGTAACAGCGTCGCACTTGTGTCACGATCGACGTTGCAGCCATTGTTGCAGCATCTAAGCAGCGTGCAAACGAAAAAAGAGCTGCGGTTGATCTCACAGAGATTGCGTCTTGTGTCGCGGCACTTTTGGATACTAACTGATGATGTTGCTATGATCGTTGTTGCAGCAGCAGCAGCAGCAACAGCAGCCGCAGCCAGAACGGCCGAATTGATGACCATTGCCACGAAGGCTGGGTGGAGAAAAAGAGGAGAAGTTTGTGAGTGAGTGAGCCGCCAGCTGCGTCTATTTAAGGCCGAAAGATTTGATTGTCAAGCTAAGATATGCCAATTTCTCTGTCGCCATTTGGGCCTTGGCAGCTCACAGCTTGTCCAACATTGTTCTGAGCGAGAGAGAGAGAGAGAGACAGAAAGAGAAAGAGAATAAAAGGCGGCCGTCATTTGATGCGCTTTGCCGCCTGGTCAAGATCCTTTTTTCAAGCCATGCAATGCAATGGCCAAGCGAAAGTGTCAATATAATTGGCCAAATTGATGTTGCTGCTCGAAAAGTCTCCAAATTAGGCAATTTTACTTATTTATTTTTGTCTTGGCTCAACTCGTTTGGTCAGTTTTCTATAAAACATTCAAATTTACGTTAAAAGCCTGGGGCAACTGCCCCTTAACTCACCCACAGGAACGTCGGAGAACTGAGGAACTGCGCAACACGCGGACACATTTCAATCAGATTTCATTTGTATGTGAAAAAGCGATAAATAAATGACAAAATCCATTTCATAAGAGGCATCAACTACTACCACTTGCATCCGTTGTGGCATGTTGCATCTGCTGCTTCAAACAGCTAGCAACACTTGCAACAAGCTGTGCCTGTCTCAACTTCTCTCTGCATAGAAACCAAACAAATACCTGAAACTACTTTGCATGTCACATCGAACTTTCACATTGTGACGTATTTATGGATATCAAATGCCACAATTTTTGCACATGTAGATTTATCTCCATCCATTGCCATTGTCCTCAAAAGCACACCGTTTATAGAACTGTCAGTTCGATTTTCACAAGCCAGAGAAATCTAGTTAGTTATGGAATGAAATGCTTCTAAATCTATTAACAAGCATGCAGAATGAGCTCAGTTAAACATAAGAGATTTACTTAAAGATTATATACGAGATTTACTATAAGTGATTTTCTATTGTTTAAATTATTTGTTTAAAAATAAAAAATAACTTTTTAACTTAATTCTAAACTTCTGAAATGTGATCTGTTTTGTGCAAATATGTCTTTGCCAAACAAGATCAAATTATTCTGATTTTTATTTGCAATAAAAAAGTTTAAAATCCATTAAAAACAAAAAGTTATTGAGTTTTGAGAACAGCGCGCTTTATTTGGACTTGTTTGCTGCTTAACATAATGCAAATAGGCCCTAAAACTAATTAATTAATTAAATATGGAAATAACATTTGCAGCCAAGGCCACCTGCATGCGTCCAAAGTTGTTAAGCCCTGACCTGCACCAACCAATTACTACGCACAGTGTTTTGTTTGCTGTTTGCCTTAGCTCATCGCTGATTCTTTGGAAATTTGCAACGTTTATGTGTCGTTGCAGTCGTTGTTGATGTGTAATAAAAAATTTCATTTGGTGCTGGTTGTTAAAGAAGGCAGGCAGGCAGGCAGGCAGAAGAGAACAGTGAGGAAATATATATTTTTCCATGATATTCCTCAATTTTTTTGATGTATTAATATCGTAAAAACTTATTGAGGAGACAAAAGCCAAGCCCAGCTGGATATATTTTGTAGCGCCTTAATTAATTTTGATTTATAAACTTATCCTGGGAGGGCGAATGCAACAACAACAACAACAATTCTGAGTCATTTGCAACACTAAAAAAACCCAATTTCCACTTTTGAAATCAACTCAAACAACTAAGCATAAAATTGAAGCACTCCATATAAAAGAATTGCACTATTTGCCACTATGTAGTTTAATGCTTCGTTGCGACTTGGCTACTCTATCTGGCGGACTGTTGCATGTTTTGTTCAAATTTGTGCACAAAAGAATTCCATTGCAAATTGTCGTCCCAAGCGTATATTATATCAGCATAAATCAAAACTTTCACTTAGCACGTTCATTTGTTTCAATGACCCGAACCACACCCAAAAATCACCCCAGCTATCTAACACAACAAGCTGGTCACTGTCCATTCTTCAGACAGTAGATGCGTGTGTGTGTGTGTGTGTTGTGCACTTAAAATGTGATAGAAATCTATTACAAGCTCATATCATATTTTATTTCCGCTTTTGCACTTTTTCACTCGTGAGTATCCAGCAGCAAGTGAAATTATGAAAAAGCTTTTTTATGGCCACATACGCTTTTTTTTTTTTATGATGTTGAGCAATGGATGGGGAGGGGGGGGAACTTTTTGTTTGTTTGCCCTACTTTGTGCCACGTCCCATTGAGCCAAGAGTGACATATTAAATTTAATGGAAATTGATGAGCGCTTATTATGATATGAGATAGCAGACTGGACACCAACATCGTTCTCGTTTTCGTCCTCGTCCTCGTCCTGTCGTTTGTCCTTGGGGGTTGATGTTATACGCACCATGGGTCAGCCACTTTTTATCTTCGTTGCTTTTTGCCATGGATTTAGTATCTTCATCTTCATCTTTCTTTGCTTTTTGCTTCATAAAAGTAATTTTTGCTGATGGTCGCACTAAATTCATTGATTCAATTTCCTTGCTAGCTTTGTGCTTCAATAAATATGGATATAATATTTCAATATTTGATGAAAACGAACGTAAATCACGATTTGTACAATACTTACTCTTACTTGTGGATTACATTTGGCCATCAAAAGGCTTTTAGCTGGAATATATTGTCTTTTGCTTAGATATTATTTGAAGATTTTTTGGTTTATTGAACTTGTCCTAGTCATATTCTTTTTTTTGTAGCAAAGAAGTGTAATAAAATTGTGCAAGAAAACCTTTCCCACTCTGACTTTTTTATATATGTTTGTATCTTTCCCCTGAAAACTCATGTGCCAAGTCATAAATATTCGCATACGAGCATCCGTCATAAAAAAATGCCATGATTCATGTAGGCAGAGCTCCAGCTGTTTAATGACACTTTAATAATTCTATAATTGCAAGCAGAAGAAGAAGAAGACGACAGGAAGAAAAAAAAGGGGAAAACAGGGCGAAGCATTTTAATGACTGTCGAGTGTCTTTTAATTGGGTGGCGCCCAATGCCATAAATGTATCCAGAACGTAACGTTGCTCGAGCTTTAACTACAATTCCATTTTAATGTTCCACCTGCAGCGCCTGGTTATTCATAATTTTTGTTCGTGTCGCTTTCAGTAAAAACAACGAAATTTGATATGAGCTTTAAGCAGTCAGGCCTCGAGGCTTCGGCTCATTGAGCTGCCCCAAGGCGACAATTCTATCGGAATTCACATCATAATTTTCTAGATATTTGCACTCAAGTTGAGTTTTACCCTTGTAGCACTTTTCACCTTTCACTCAGTTGTTAACTTTCTTCTACTTCGTAGCGACAAAAATTTCATTAGGCGTTTTCTTCGTCAAGGCAAGGCAAGGCAAGGCCCAAACCCTTCAGCCCGTTGTTGACATATCGGATTACGCACTAATTATCCTTCTAATTAACCCTTCTGTCTGGTGAACTCTTTTTTCTTTTTACTTACTTGTGCCTAGGGTGGTAGGGGGACAGTTCGGCTACAACTTTCAGCTTGCTCAAGCATGACCCTAACTTGGCTTGCTTGCGACTCTACCCGTTTTTAAGCCTATTAGACAAAACTCTCATAATTAGCTTGTTACTTGGAAGCTCTTGCATTTAGCCTGTTGACAGTTGTCAGTTGCCCGATGGAATTATCCCATAGGCCGATACTTTGTATAGCATATCGATGTCAAAGTTAATCCCAAGGCTACTTTAATATATTAATTATATACATACATATGTATATTGATTGTTTGCATTTATTGAACAAACTTTTGCGTATATCATTTCAATTTACCTTCCAAAGGTTGCCATCTAAGGTCGACAAATTAAATATTGATTGTTGTATCAATGCGTCAATAGTCTAAAATGTACATATCGAGTAGCGCTCGCAAACTAGCACTCGAAAGCACACTGCAAATTAGTGAGTATCGTTGTATTTGTTGAATGCCTCCGAATGCAAATGTCACCAAATTATCCTAACTGGGCTGAAGGACAACAAAACAACCTGGCATCTATTGAAAATTGGCCTTTGTGATGTTTATCATTAAATTGACATTGGCATCAGGCCTGTTGTGCAGTTTACATTGCGATTGCAGTTGGATGCATCATGTTGCAATGTGTCTATTAGTTATTGCCATCAAATAATATTCCTGCTTCTTGTTTGCCATACATTCGTACTGTTAGCTGTATGTGTTATTATTGTTATTGGTGTTTGTAGTGTTGTTGCTGCTGTTGGGCTTTGTGTGGACAGCGACCAGAGATGGAGTAAAACACAGACCACAATGACGCAATCAACAGCAACAGCTTCCAACAATTGTTGCAATTGTCGACAAGTGTCGAATCTTATACTATTTGTGCTCGTATTTATGCCGATGATATCGTTTGATGTTCAATCAAATGTGTTTTATTGTTAATTTTCCCTAGAAATTGCATTGAAATGTGAGAGATATGAAAATGTAGTGGCAAGAAATAAATAAAAGGCACTTAATAATTGAATCATGCAACTGATAAATCGTTCTATTTCAAACACTTTGTTCTAACTGAGTTACTGTTTGACTGACTGATTGCTATCAACGCTCCGACTAAACGGCAAGACAAAGCCATCTCTCTTTTTGGCTAAAGGATAGAATATAGACCATAGCTCAATACTTAGATTTCAAATAAGTGTAAAACTTTTCATTTATGATCTTATTGCTTATTAAAAGTTAAGTTCCTTGAAACGTTTAGATCTAGGATGTTCTTCAATGAATGTATGCTTAATTATATTCGTTATAAAACGTATTCAATCCACGACTACGACTAAATCATATGTCATACCTATGTTTATATAGTTGCATATAAATAAACATGAATGCAAGTGAATAATTGTTGGTTTTTGTGCCATGCAGTATTTGAGTGCGCAAATATTTGTGTTGTTCACAAAACCTCAAAAAGCCAAGATGTTTGTTAAACAAAATATACACATACATACTATATCCTTATGAGCAAACTTCAGATACACACACACACACACACATAGGCAAGCACTTATTTAGTCAGTGTCTTAGTTGTTTGACCGTTGTTTACAATTTACGTTCGTTGATTAAACAGACATAAAGCCAGTCCGGCGTAGCTGACAAATAACGTAAGGCACATTCGACAAAGGCAAACATTGTCTCTTTGTGTGTGTGTGTGTTTGTGTGTGTGTGAGACACGCCTCTTGCCATTTGGCATCCGTATGTTTAGTTTGTTGTATGTAATTCACAAATGGTCACAATACGAAATTGATATGCTGAATTCAAACACGTTGATTTCCGTTGGGAATTGTCGCGCCCTGCTTTAACTATATATATATATGTATATAGTATAACCCTTAACCCATTCGCCAAAGTTTCCCCCTTAAGTCCAAGACAGCCCGGCACTTGACCTCTTCATATACTAGTACATACGTATGTAAACCAATGTCCAAAGAGTCAATTACCAGTTCCGTTTCACAGTGTGTGTGTTTAAACATCATCATATTCAATTTCAGGCTTCTCAGGCAACTTCAGACTTCCTTCTGAAATTAATGTGCGCACTGTGATTTACATTAAAACCGAACCGAACCGAACCGCACCCAACAATTTGTATGATATACATTTAACACAATAGCATTAAGAACAACACAAACTACTGCAAACAGCAACAGAAACAGCAACAAAAGGGCAAACTGGGAGCAGTGGGGCCAACAATTGCATTCATATCCGCAGCGTGAATGAATAATACAATAACAACAACAACAAAAACACTCGCATATATTTATTGTAAATATATCTGACCGCTGACCGGCTTTGAACTCGATGACCACCGTTAAGGGGTGTACAACTGTGTATACCGGATGCACCTGAAATCGATCGCAACGATGAGAATTGACGTTCGTACTGCATAATTATTGCATAATGAGCGAAAGCATTGCAATTAATGTGGCTTCGTTTTATTCTTTCGCTCGCTCTGTCTCTGTCTCTGTTCTTAATATCATTATCATTAATATGACACAGTCGTGAAACAATGCCCTTCCTTTGCGGTCAATTTGCTTAAACGTTTACTTAACTTGTGAAGCCGCAACTTGCCAAAATTCCCAGCGCCTCGGATGGCAACACTTTTTGTGGCTATGCAAAAGACAATTTCGGAGAGTGTTTGCGCCCTTTTCTGTTTCTGTCATACGATACGACAAGCATTGAGAATGACTCAAAAGGCGCTGACAGACTCCTTCTGGCTTCGGAAGTATCACTTTTATTATTTGACCACTACAAAAAGGGGTTAAACAGTGTTTCGGTTTTGATTTTATCTTTTCTCTCTCTCTCTCTCTCTCATTCTCTTCATTAATTGCAAATCAGGCGTGATTTGGATGTAATGTGATATATTGACTTTAGTTGGTGGTCTTAAGTGGCATATTGGAACATATTGCCAACTCTTTTAACTTTCCTTTTATGAACTCACAAATCGTGTTGTTGCTTACTAAGAAAATATTATAACAATCACCTGGCTGACACTTCTTGGGCATAAAAAATATATACTGTAACCTCAATGGTTTTTATATTATAATTTGGCACGAACACAAATATTTTCATACAACATGCATGTACTCGAAACGGTAGCTGCCATTCGCCAATTTGCTCTGTCCCACAAAACAAAATAAACAAAAACCGAACATGGATAAGATCAACGAGCCAAACAATTCAGTTTTGACATTTATGATGAAATTTTTGAAAGCAACTGTCATGTACGGCTGTCATATTGAATAATTTCGGCAACTTAATGGGGCAGCAAGTAACTTCGATGGGGGGAGGCGTTGGTTAGGGGCTAACATACTTGCTATGCATAATTTATGGCAGCTTTATGGCAACTTTTGCTTCTTCTGCTGTGAACTCATTCTAATTGAGTGCGCGGTCTCGAAAAGAGTGGCCTTGCTACAAGAAACCAAGTGTAGAAGTCAGCCCAGCTGTGGCAACTACTGCTTGGTACGTGCGTCGAGCGAGCGTTTAAACACAATTTAAAATGCGAGGCAGGCGCACGAAAAAAAAAAAACCAAAATTTAATAATTTAGTTTTTTGCCAACAGCAAAAGCAACTGAAAACATCGTCAAAAGCCCAAGTCAGTGTTGGACGAGCGGACTTTATGATTTTATTATTCGCAGTTTTAATGACAACGATGATGACCAATAAAGATATTAAAACGGTGCACGAAATGTGCCCCAAAAATACTTTTACAAAAAAAATTGATGAAATTGGACTTTCGGCTTTCCCCCGCATATGCCTCGAATACGTAATGTCCAAATGAATATGTATACGTACGAGCGTGTGTGTGTGTGTGTATATTTTGGGCATCTTTTTTTCTTATTCTTGGTGGCGGCGTGTGGCGCTCAGTTCAGAACTGGAATCGTGGCCAGAGGAAAGAATTTGTTGGCTGTTTAGAGTAAAATCTTGTAGCCCAAGGAGATTCCAAGATCGTTAAGATCTACTGCGTTCTGCTGCTAAGATCTTTAGCATGTTCTCTTCTCCACTCTCAGTTGCTTGCTCTTCTCTCTCTCTCTCTCTCTCTCGCTGTGTGTGTGTGTGTCAGCGCGGTGTGTGTTTTTACGAATCACGGATTCGATGTTTCGCATGAATACGTAATTAAATCTATAAATCGGCCAATTAAAATGCTTTGATATCGTGACAACATAACATTCGAAACAACGTCGTCGGACGTTGCCCCAACCTCGCCCCACCCCCTCGCCACACTGGTCATCGATGTTGAGAGAAGATACAAAAATAAAACGAAAAAATTATTATACTCTACACAACACACAGGCAATGCAAACGAGAGATGAGTTGAGAGACGATGCAGCAAGGATATAACTTGGATTTTACTCAGAGTCGCTTGTGTTGGCTCTCTTCCTTCTACATTTAAGACTTGGACAACGATCGCTTGTTAAATATGTTATACGTATTCTTCTAGAGATTGTGACAGTTCAATGCTTATAGCGGAGCTTTTTAATTTTAATAAGTTCAGAATGATAAAAAATTTTGTGATAAAAGATTGACATAAGCAAAATATATTCCATATAAAAATTGATATTCAATTGAGGCAATAACTAAAAACTTTTATGAAGAATTTTGAACCGAATTGTAGAGTTCTTGGAAATGAATCCGTAACATAGAATATTTACTTTCAATAAACGAATCTTATCAAAATTCGCTTCCAAAATGACAAACTGCCCAATTATGAGAAACCAAACCAGCCAGCTCTTATTTTGCCTCCATAATGCCCACAAAAAGTTGCGTCAATTAACGGAAACTAGATCAAGCAACAGGGAGCAAGGCAGGCAAACAAGAAATATATATCACATCGAATCGAATCGAGGAGGAGCAAACCACCCACACACAGAAATTAACTAAAGCGTTGATCTGTGCGATAAATCGCGACAAGTGAATGTTCTTTCGATGGAGGATGGGAGAGAGAGAGAGAGAGGCGTTGTTTAGTTGTTGCCTAGAACAATTTTTACTTTGGGGAAGAGCTGGAGGGTTCGATCTCTCTCTCTCTCTCTCTCTTCTTAACGACTCTGGCGCCGGTGCGCGTACCCAATCGAAAACACATTTGTCGCTGGTTGGAAGACAACAACTACAACTACAACGGCGACGGCGACGGCGATGTCTCTGGCAAACTGGGATCACTTCGTGGGCTGTTTCGGCAAATTCTCGGCATTGCCAGGGACCTTGGGACCGACAACGGCAATCGCCGGGATCGTGAGAGAGTATCGCCAAGCGCAGTGGGGCGCTTCAAAACTCAGACTCAGACTACGACTCAGACCTAGGTTCAGGTTCAGATTTAGCTTAAGCTTAGTGAGTCGCAATTGGATTTAGGCTCCGATGCTTACCCTCGCAGCATCATCGCATGTTGTTCTTATTGTCATCATTTTATAATTGTCGTTGTAAGCTGTTTTGCCGTTGCTGTTGTTGCTGTTGTTGTTGTTTGGCTGGATGTTGTCGTGGTCGACTGTGCTATGTGCAATTGTTGTTGCTGTTGTTGCAAAGCAAAAGCCCAATCGCAACGACTGCCAGACGCCGTCCGAGTTGTTAGCTTCATTTGTCGCGGCCAGTCACAGCAACAGCAACAGCAACAAGGATACACTGAAAGAGGAAGACTCAGTTGCAGTTGCAGTTGCAATCCCATCCCCATTCTACTCTCTTCTCAACAGTTCTGTGTCCATTGTCCAATGAGCGCGAATTCTTCAGCACTTTTCTGCCTCTTTGCCTCTTGGCCCGCTATTAAATCTTTAGACTCGCTCTACCAACTGGTTGTTGTTGTTGGTGCATTCTGTTGCCTGGCTCCTTTGGCTTTTAAGTGGGCAACCAACTGCAACGAGTTATTTCTGTAAGTTGTTGGAATTTTTGATTTTGTTCATGTTTGTCGCTTCAGAAATGTTCGCTTATGTTTTCCATAATTTAAATATGGTTGAAATTTTACATTGGTATCGGACTGCCATGACTGCCATACAAAAAATGGCCAAGAACGTTTGGCTGGCATTACTTTTAAGACTCTCAACAAGCATGCCAAGAAAGAGACAGAAGATAATAAGATTGAAATAGAAAAGGCTGAAAAGCTAAATGGAAAAATTGCTGGTATTTTTACTATAAAGAGTTCAGAAAACTGTTGAAAAATGTTATTCTCAATCTTTTATATACTTTTGAGAATATATTTAAGTTTGTTTTATGCTTTAATTGATTTTTTAGTTCCTTTCTTTTCACCTTAACAATGAACAGTTTCTTCGCCTGTTTTTATGGTTTCAAGTTACAGGGTATTCGTGCATGTTTGTAATTAGAGACAAATACTTTGTAAAAAGGAACAAATCAAAGACAGAAAACAGAAAAACAAGCAACAACTTTGGCTACTGTTTGCCAATCGATTTGATCCCAACGTGCGTGGTTCAAGCCAAGGGCCATCCATGCATGTAGTCTTTGTTCCGATCTACGGACTCGGATGCTTTGAAGTTGACCAATGGCGATGACGATGGTTGAAGCTACGATGGTTAAGCTACAGGTCAACAGGTTGCCGTTACCAATGGTGCTGACAGTTGTTGTTGGTGTTGTCAGCAGCAACACAGCTTGTGAAAATTCCTTAAATGCCCGGCGACAACAACAGCAACAACAACAGCTTTGGCTAACTACTAACTAGGACATGATCAAGTGCTATCGCTGCCGTCCCCCGAGCCAAGCCATTGGGTTAAAAGGTTGTGGGGAGAGCTTCTGTTACCAGCCCAAGCCAGCCAGCGTGAAATAAATAAAAAGAGAACAGAACGATCCGAAACAAAAAATTGTGTTTCAAATCATGTTCGTTTGGACAGGCGACAAACAGTTTGGACAAACTGTGCAAAAGCGTCTATGAGATTGTCATTAGTAGACCCAACTATTATCAGACGCCGTCGCTTCCCAGACCCAAAGAACAATACCAACACTAGCAACAACAACAAAGCTGTTGGGCCAAAGAACAAAAAACAAAAAAACCAATGTTGCCAGAATACGAAACGTAACAAAATACAAGCCGTGAATTGCATTCGAACAACATCGTCTACAAGACGACTCTGGCGACATTGGCGACATTGGCGACATTGGCAACACGAACAACGTCGCCCCAAACCGAAAGCTTAAATTTTTGGAGCGACAACAGCAAAAAGAGTCTCGAACCAGGCTCAGCCACAGCAGCACTTCTATCCACAATATCTCTTGCTACCTCTCTCTCAGCACTGCTGTAAAACAGAGAGAAGCATGAGTGGGAGGAAGGGGCAAAATAGGAACAATTGCAGCTAAGCAATTATTGTTACAACACAAACAATCGAGCATCGACGAGCCAAACACACCAGCAACAATAATATGCATGTTTATGTAGGCAATTTTCATTCTTACTTTGGGATAACAAAAAAAAGTTTGCATTCGATTGGAAAAGAATAAAATATATTCCTCTTATAGAGTTATTTGGTTATCAGAATGATGAATAGTTATTAGGATTTATTCATAGTTTTATCGTAAAATTATTCATTCGTATGAATTGGGAAATGGCAAAATACGTATTTGTTCGAAAAACCATCTGGCATTTAACACAAACTTGAAAATACTTCATAAATATTTGATAAATGATTGAAAAACATCGATTATTAAATACCCTGTAGATAAACAAGCCAAATCTCAAAGCTTTTCATTTGTATTAATCTTTAATTAAATCAACTTTTTCATAAATATTTTTAATTTTCTTTCATCTGACAGTTGTCACTTCTTAAATCTTATCTATTAACGAAATTACCCTGTTATACCCTTACAAATATTCTATTTTTATTGAAATTCTCAAAAAATAGCTATTAAGAAATAAGCGTTTAACTCGAAATATTTCTATGACTAAATAAAATAGTTTTGTTATTTCAAACAGACCATCAGCATTTAGCAGGTGTATAAAGTAGTTCAGGAATAATCCATCAAATCGGCTAGAAACAGGCGCATCAGCAATTATTCATTCATTCATAAAGAGACGTTATGTAAACAAACAAATCGAGACTCGACCAACAGCTGACAACAAACAATTGATCTATGCCATTATACTACAATTCGATTCATATCCATGTTCTCTGACGTCAGAGGGGCGCCAACGAAAGGGAAACTTTCAGTTGGGTGGGCTCTGCAAGCACAATGAATGAGATATCCGTTTGTAAGGTGATGGGGAGGGGGTGGGTTGGCCTGTAAAATCTCAAATTATTAACACTGAAGCTGTTTGTTTATTGCAATTGAAACTCATACGAACAAGAAGATTGACTAGAAGCAAAAAAAATAATGAGAGCCATGGTCGAAATGCTTATATGGCAAATCAGTTTCGAGGTGTGGGCAGTGCTGAAGCATCCGGCCAGCCAACAGATACACAGATACAAAGATCCAACTACAGGTGGCTCCAGCAAAGCGCGTTTCCGGCGGCTGATTTTGCCTGAAACCGAAACCGAAACCGTGCCACACAATTTAAATATTCATTAATTTTATATGAATCGAAAATTCTACTCGTTAGCTAAAAAGCTAAATTCTAAGCAATTTTCTGCTACTGTATATTTTTGTGTTTATCTATCTGTCTCCCTCTAACCAGTTAGCAAACTATTGTTTTTTTTTTAGATTTTTTGTTTAGTTTTGTTTTTGATTTTTTTAGGTTTGGCTTTTTTCCTATACGAAATGTATAAATTTGTTTGCATTTGAGATTCAATAAAATTATTGGGTGCGTCGCTGTTCAAGCGTTAACAAATATAATTGTTCAATTTTCATGTGCTGTTGTTGTTGTTGTGATAATAAATTTTCGTATATATTTTGCTTGGATAAACAGCAACAACAATAATAACATAAGCAAAAGCAAAAGCAAAAGCCAATTCCAATAACAATCGCATCAATTTAAGGTGCAGCATTTAACTTATTGTGCAGGTGAATTTTAAATGTATAATTATTTCCTTTCTACAACGTTTTTTTGTTGTTAGTTTACGTTGACTATTTGATTTAATATCGGAAATACTATTTTATGTTAACAATTTAATTAATTGCCACAAGTAATTGTGTTTTGCAGTAAATTCTGTATCAGATTCAATTTAATTGACTTAGTTTTGGGCTTAAAAAAGAGCAAAAACTAAAAGCTATTTAGTTTATATTGTAACAGAACTTCAAGCACAAAGTTGATATGCTTTTTGGCATAATACTTTAATAATTTGCTATTTAGCTGGCAATGCAATCAAGACCAAATACCAACAGGGCCTAAACGCAGCAGCAATCCCGCTGCAAAGAAAAAAAAGAACAACGCCAACAAAAAAGCTCAAATATCTTAAGAAATGTAACAAATCATTGCCGTTGTTTTGCTCTGGTCGACACCATAAATGCGAGCGTTTATGAAACATAATTTGATCGGAGCAAATGCCAGACTGACGAACATTGACATTGACGACAATACGCGATCCGACCAGATCCGCCAAAGATAAATGAGAGAGGAAGCAAAAGAGCTGTAAAAAAGATTGTTTGTCTTTTGAAAGACCGCCCGATACTCGAATCGAAAAAATTGGGCTTTCTTTTAGTACGATTTCGTACAACGATGGCAATCTCGAGGCCGTTGCTCGTTTAGCGCTCATTTGTGGCCAAAATGGCGAGGTAAGAGGCTGTTGTTGTTGTTGGCTATTGTGTCGAGAGCTGGTGTTGACGTCCTCGTCGTCGTCGGCGACATATAAATTGCGATTAAAATGATTAATGCTCAACGCACGGCGCAATGTTAATTGCCACCACAGCTTCATTCACAAAACAAAACAGGCAGACTCAGTCTTTGGGCAGATCTTGGTCTGGTCTATGCTTATTCTCTTTCAACTAGTTGGTTGCTTTTGGCTACTGCTGCTGCTTGGCTATTTGCATAAATTTGTTTTGACGCTTGTAATGAGCTGTTTTGTGGCATTTTCACTGCCACTATCGAACAACTTTTATCAGCGTCTCTGAATGGCCCGAGCCAACAATAATTTCCATGTTCGTTTTTAATGTTTTCTTCCATTCCTTTTTTTTTTTTTTTTTGTTAACATATTTTAAATTATTATTAACCAACTGTTGGGCTTTGCTCGGCTCAGCTAATCGCCATTCGCATATCTTTCGAACTACAAACGGAAGTTGCCGCCGTGCCACTTACTGCTATTCCCCCCCTCCCGCTTCCAGTAGTACACTGTGGCTGTACAATTTTGGGACGACCCAAACTTATAAATGTAGAAATTGTCTGCAAGACAGTAAATTAACATTGTTAAGCATTATTTATTCTGAATATTCGAAATAAATTTAGCAAATATTCCATTTTTACTTAAACTACAATCCAAAGAACTTTTCGCTTTTCCTCTAGTAAAATCTACAGTCGCTTCTTCTATATATAGCATATATATAGATTTTATGAGTCAAAGTTGTTACTGTTGTTAACAGAAGTTGGCTTGCATCGTGGCTTAGTTCTGCTGCAAACAGATTTATGACTAACTAATTCGCTTTGCATGTCAATTGAACTGAGATGAGATGGAGGAAGAAGAAGAAGTAGCAAACCTGTCGAAAGACTTGAAAGCTGCGCTGATTCTTGATTTTCTAAAAACGTTTTATTTTATATTAAAATTTAACGAGACTGCCATAAATCTTAACTAAAAAGCAGGCAATTCAAATTTCACAAACGAACACAACATGCCACAATCGGATGCACACTGTCTGCTCTTTGCTTGCTCCGCGTCTCTCGTCCCTCTCTCTCTCTCTCTCTCTCTCTCACTGTCTCTCTGTATCTGTGGAGCTGCTTGCGACGTTGATGACGACACGTTTGCCACTGAAATTGATCCAGTTGAAGCAGTTTTACAGCTCGGCTGCGAATGCTTCGCATCGCTCGAAATGTTTCATCATTGGAACACAATGGGGCATGGGTAGGCATTCTGAACAAGCGGTTGAGCGGGGGTATGATGTTGGTCAGAGCCATAATTCTTGTGGTAAAAAGCCAAAAGTGCAGCGCAAAAACGCGCATCTGAGCGATGGCCATGTCAACAGCAGCAGAAGCAGAAGCAGCAGCAGCAGCAGCCAACTGCCAGCTGTGGCCAGAGAAGCTTCTCTTCACTCTGCACAAGCGCGATTTAACCAAATGGGAACAACAACAACAGCAACAAGGCACCCAAAACTGGTCAGCAACTGTTAGTGGCCAAGTGGTAACTGGGCCCGCGTGTGTCGGCCTGACAATAGGCGAAATATCATCGAAAACCATAAAAAACTGACAGCACAAAAAGAGGTGTTGACACATTGATTTATCTGGCAAGCTACTGTACACAGCACAGATGAGACTTCTCTCAAACCTTCTCACTCTCTCACTTTATCTCTCTCTCTCTTACCAAGTCGTCGCCGGTCCTGACTTGAGTTGAGTTAAGGCTCGCGTTTTGCGATCGCTGGACGGTGGCTATTTTAGATGGATGGATTCATATGCGAATATGTATGTGGCCTGTGCAACATTTTCTGAGGCAACATACGAAAGCGCTGTGACAGAGCAAAACAATATCATAACCATATGCGAAAAGACAAAAGAGCAGCTCGTTTGTATCTCGCGTTGAGTGTGGGAGAATATCACCAAAATAACACTTGAAGAAATTTGACAAAAGTCAAAAATTGTTTTTAGCATAAAAAAAATATAATTACAATTCAAATCTTAAGTACGAACCCTAAGAAATCTTTCATTTAATCATTCATTTTTCAATTTTATCATTAAGTTGTAAATATTAGTTCTTTAAGTGTATTATCTGCTGCTCGTTTTTTTTGGGTTCCCGTCTCATCCTTATGACGATCTTCGTTTGCAAGCATTTAAGCCACTTAACAGACACACTCAGGATCAAACACACACACACACACACGCACACACAAACACACACACTTAAGCACACAAAAACAAAGCCAGTCCCGCTTTTCGATGGTTAAGCGAGATATGTTTTTTGGAGGGCTAAAAACGTTACCAATTTAAAAATTCCAAATAAAATATAAATTGACCAAATTAATATTGGAATACATGGAACAATTCTGAGAGAAAAATCTTCACATTTTTGTCATCGTTGACATCGTGAAGACTGTTTTTTTTTTTCGAAAGAGTTTTAACTTTTCATCTTCGTTTTTGATTTCGATTTTTGTTTCTTTTTGTTTCCACTTAATGCAATTTCGGGCAGTTTCCTTGGGTTTTTTTTTTTCGTATTGCTTAGGTTTTGCTTATCCTTAGTTGCATTCAAAATCAAAGACTGTCCTTTCCGATTCCACCCTCCTCGCTCGCCGCCCCTTGACGAGCCTGTCAAGAGAGGCTGCGCCCAAAAAAACAAAACTTTTTTTGGAAAATGCTCAACCGAAATTGCAATGAAGAAATCGGTGTGCACCGAAAAAATTAAAAGGCAAAATGGGAAAATGGAAAACTTTAAAATGGGATTTTGCACTCGGATATTTTTGCTGCTTTTACTGCTGCTGCTGCTGCTGCTGCGGTTGAAAGAGGCGACAAAGCATGAAACCAGTAAATTAAAGCAAAAGGATAAAGTTTAATTGGAAAACTATTTTTTGCCAGGCCATCTTACTTCTCTTTGCACTCTCTCTCTCTCTTGCTCTCTCTCTCCCTCCACAATCTCCAGTTTCACCATGGCTAGATTCTTTAATCTGCTTACCTTTAGTTTTCTTAATTTTATGCATTCTGTCGTGGCATTATATTCACGTGTGTGAAGACAAAAGTTTCGCTTCAATTTCCGCTGCCAATATGACTGCAATCCTCAACCAACCCCCTCTCTCTCTCTCTCTCACCGGCTCATTTGTATATACCGCATTTTCTCTCGCTCTGTCTCCGTTCTCCGTCTGTGTGTGTGTGAATGGATTTTAGCAAATGAATAGAAATTAAGTTTCGTTGCCGCTTGAGCGCCCCACCAAAACTACTGCAATGCCTTATGGCAAAGCGCCTACCCTACTCCACCTGAACTAAACTGAACTAAACTGAACTGAACCAAACTGAACTGAGCAGAAGGCAGGTGAGAAAATAGCGTTATTGTCGAAAAAAGTTTAAAATATGCCGCCTTTTATAAAATTTAATGAGAAAAGTTGGCGTTATAAATTCTTGTATGCGGTAAAATTTATTTGCTCATTACACCACGAATCAGAGAACACAAAAGAGTGAGCACGAAGTGAAGGGAAAAGTTGAGGGAATCGCTGAAAAAGTTAACTCTTTTCGAGTCAAATAATATTTGGTCACTTACTATATAGAGATCTAGAGATGATAATATTGAAGGCTAACAAACTGAAGGGTTTAAGTCAGACACTCCTCATTTGAATAGAAGAGTGAGATAGCGATACTTGCCAGAAAGAGATAGAGAGAAACGTGCGTGCTTTTGCGGCTTATAGATTTCACTTTATGATAAAAGTTTTGCATTCATTTCAACGTAGTTTATTTTCAATTCAAATTCTGTGTTTTGTATATTTTTGCCAAGCGTCAAGTACGTGCTGCAACATGTGGCTTGCAACAACAATAGCCACACATTGCCACACAATCACAGCAACAAGTGAGTAACAACCAATAGATATCCTATGGCCTCATATCACAATTTTCAAGTATAAAAAATTATATGTGAGAAAAAAGTAAAAATTAAATAAATTGTTGCCGTTTAAAACTTTTCATGTAAATGTTGAATACACCCGTTTGATCATACTGTGCACACATAGGGTATATGAAAAAGAGAGAGCTCAACTGTGCATATTGCGGGAATTATGAGGAATTGTGCATATGCCAAGCGCTCTTGGTCAAAGTGCAAATTGTTAAGCCGAACACAGCCAACACTCTACCCACCCACCCACCCCTTTTATACCATCCTGACCCACCATGTGGAGCTCATAAATATGCAACGCTGTGACAACTCAATTGTTGTGAGTATTTTGCTGCTGTTGGCCGCTTATTAAAGCCGAATAATGTTGGCCATAATAATTCGACATTGTAAAAATGCATTTTTTAAGTGTAAAATATTTTTTTTTTCTTGCAAAGTTTGTTTCGCATTGTTCGCTTTGTTTATTGTAATGCAAAAAGAAAGCGAGAGTTGTACAATAAATTCATAATCTAATCCAAATTTTGTATGCAATTAGCTCTTAAAAATGCACAAGCAATGGACACATTTATTGTTAAGAAATTCTTGCAACAAACAAGCATTTTGGTAAACATTCTTTGTAAACAATTATTAAAAGTACATTAAAGCCATTAAGTTCCAATTGTGTTTGACTCTCAGTCAGGTTTTTATTTTTGTTTAGGGGAAAGCCACCTCAGCCTACTTATCATGCAAGACAAACCATTTTATTTGTCGCATAATATATCAAAATTGTTCTGATTGCGCTTTGGCGATGCGTTGGAAACTTACCTTGGGGCAGACCCAGTTCCAGTTTGGATTCGTGCTCAGTCTGCTGGGAGCGGTGTCTCGACCCTGCCTAGAATTTTCGATAGTGTGGCCAATAATCATGAATTTATGATTTAAATGCGTGATTATGAGAATGCCCTCCCTGCTTCATTCTCAAGTCGTGCCCACAAACGACGTGATACGCAAACCAAATGCCGATCAATATGAAATATGAAATTCAACTTTATGTCTTTATGCATATTGGATGATATATGTTTATGTACTCGGACTTTACTTGTGAGTGCGCAACAACATGACAGGGCGCACATGTAAAACACATGGAATCAGACTATAATTTATATAGGCACATAAATTAAGATGTTGATGATAAATATTTGATTTCATAGAACTTGTGTCTCTTTTACTTTCTTTCGTTTTTGAAGTTTGCTGTGACAATCTTGTTAAGAGTTTCCTTAACCAATCTATCTATCGATAACATTAGACAAATGTCAAAATACTTTTGGCAACAGAACAATGCGCCCTTTTGGCTTATTGTTGGAACTTTTTTTTTTATGTACGGCCAGTTCTAAAGTGTAATTGAACCCCATTGACCAGCATCCGACGACTTGGCCTCGTTTCTCGTATAGTTTCGATACAGCACAGCTATAAACATATTTAATAGAAGGCCCACACATAGCCCATCCTATCCACTTCAGTTCGCAATTACCATCTTACACAATGCGGTGATTTTATACTTTTATGCTTTTGCTGGCAGGAATATGATATTCGACCCAGCACCCCAACCGGTTGACATTTCAATTCATTTTGCCATAAATAAAGCAATTCGTATCCGAGACCGAACCCTTTTTCATTCATGTTCGATGGGCGATGGGCTGGCAAACGCCCGATCCATTAATTATACGCCCACTTCACAAAAGCAAGCAGCAAAAAGTCAAAATATTGACAGCTTTAGCTTTTTTCTTCTTTACAATTGTTATGGTACGCTCCTTTGCTTCCTTTTCTTCTTCAAAAAAAGGCAATCAGAATGAGAGTTCCCCGTCCGGAGTCACATTTCCTTCTTCATTGCGACTTGCAATTATTTAACGGCAAGTTCGTAACAATACAAAATGCGAACGAAAATAAAATATCCTTTCCTCATATCCGTTTATCATTTTTGACCTTCTGCACAAGTTTCCTCGTCGTTCATAACAATCGATTGCCAGCGCAAGAGAACGAGAAACGAATGAATAAAGGAAATACACCTCGTGCCCACATTGTGGGCCAGCTATTGTGTGTGTCTGCTTGTAGTATTTAAGTTATTGTTTTGTTGCCCCAGCACATTTATGAGAGTCCAGAGTCCTAATGAATTATTATACTATGGCCAAGCAGCAAGCACACGCCTTTCACTCCATCCTCTTGTTGCGAAAATTATTAAATGGCTTGGAATGAATGAT
The DNA here is from genome assembly GCA_018904305.1 of Scaptomyza montana. Taxonomy (NCBI): domain Eukaryota; kingdom Metazoa; phylum Arthropoda; class Insecta; order Diptera; family Drosophilidae; genus Scaptomyza; species Scaptomyza montana. The sequence goes on from JAEIGR010000004.1 coordinate 6,266,344, forward strand.
TTAATGACCAGAAATACATACATAATTGCTGCCTTGATAGAAGGGTTTCACTGAGAGGGCGGAGTTGGGAGTTCTTAAAGTCTTAAAGCTTAAAGTGTTGCATAGAATGTCTGCAGTTTTGTATTGTATATCAGGTAAGTGCCCAAGTCACGTCATGTCCATAACAATTCTCGAGCCATTTTCATGGAAAGTGCCAAAAAAGATTTCTTCACACCAGCCGATGAAAGTTGTCTTTGTTTTGCAACACATTCATAAAATCATCACAAATGCAGTCCGCAGTCCCTTTTGCGATTTAGTCAACATTGTTTCAGGCTCATTCTCGCTTTGCCCCCCCTTGGGAGTTATCACAATCAAACCGTTGTATTATACACACTATCGTCGCACTCGCAAGTGTGAAGAAAACGAAAACGAAAACTTTGATGGCAATTCGCCAAATGGAAATATTATTGGACTGCATATAAACGGAATTTTATTTGTGGCCCGTTCGTGTTTCCTAGTCACAGCACAAGATGGTATGTAACTTGAGCAACCATAAGTAAAAGACACGTCTCGTCCTTTGGATTTTTTATGTTGATATTCGTAGAACAAACATGAAATTTATAGCTGAGTGTGCTTTTTAGGTTGACTTCACAAACATTATTGTTTATTATTTGTAATAATGTAGGTTTATTGTTATTTGACTTTGACGTTAGCTTAAACTTGTTCATAAAATTTAGTTAACTTAATCTCAAAATTAATTTTTTGTTATTAAATCAAATGAAATTTTCCCAATCTGTGATCGATAGTCAATCTTAACGCTGTTTATCCATCTTATTGGTATTCTTTCAAACAAACCCTTTTGATTATTATGGCAATTTTTCAAGTCGTTAATTTTTACGCAATATGCAAATTAGTCATTCAACTGTAAACTTTTTACACCGAAAAGATATCTCTTACCGATGGCAAAGCATAAACAAGAAAAAATAAAATAAACAACGACCTTTTTCACATTTCAGCAATTTAGGCGAAAAGACGAGGAAAAACCTGCTCATTGGAAAAATGATTATTAAAAAGCAAAAAAAGGGAAACTTTCAAAAACTTACATTCTAACCCCCAGTAATTCTGTATGGGATCCATTCGAAGCAATGGCGGCAGCAGCCCGCCCAATCGTAGCTTAAAATTATCATAAAAATTGCGCAAACTCCGTGCGTGACTTTAAAGTCGACAAAAGATGACACGAATAGATGGATGCAAGGAGATGATGAGTTCAAATCCTGGGTGTTGCTTAGGTGGCATTTAGGGTGGCTTACAGTGTTGCTGGTGGTTGCTGCTGTCTGCTGGCAACTTTTTAATATTCCCGTCATACGCATTGTCATTTTTGTTGTATTTGATTTAAATACGAATTTCAAATTTTACAATCAAATTAATTGGTCACGCTGCCGCAGTATTACACAATCCTGCCAAGGACTGCGACAACGAATGGCTTAAACAAACAAACACACTACGCGATAGCTTCGTTCGCTAAGGGATGCATTCAGCCCAAGAGGAGGGTTGAGATCTCTCTCACTCTGGTATCTTCGGTAAACCTATTGAAATTGTCATTGGCTGCATTTGATGCTTCGTCGCTTGGTCGCTTTGTTGCTTTGTCGCTTTTGCCTTGCACGTGAATTACGCGAAGCGTTTCTAATTTATGCAAATATTGAGTTAGCCGGAGATGCGGAACTGAGGCAGTTAAATTAGTTCCACGATATTTATTATTTTGTTAAGAATTTTGAATATTTAATTTCGCTCGATTTGCGCACGAAGCTAAATCCGAAATTTCATGCCGTGCCTGCCAAATTAATTTGTAATTCGTTAACAATTTACCAGATGAATTATTATCGGGTATTTTCTTTTCGATGTAAGACATTAAGCACGCCCTTCCATACTAAATGCCACGATTTATGTGTGAGAAGCAATTTGCATTTGATAAATTTCCTGCAGTGTATATTTTTAATGAATTTTGTTACAGATTTTAGTATTTGAAACATTTACATTTACTTTTCAAGTTGAACATTAATCAAAAAATTTAATCAATTAATTTTGTAGTATTTTCTAGTACTTTTCCATTTTTAATTCAAAAAACCCAACTCAAAACTCTAAAATTTGCTGAGCATTTGTAGCTTGTTCTTCATCATACAGAGGAAGATGTTTACACATGTTTAGATGCAACTCGCCACTTGCCACACTGCAACATAAACAGAAGGCAGTAGTCGATTTTTGTTGTTGTTGTTGTTGGTGTTGCTTGGCACATGCGATCCAATAAAATAGGAAAATAGAAACATAAATCAGCCGATTAATATTTTATGAAGTGTATCTTTCTCGCTGTATCTGTGTTTTGTACCTGCCTGCTGACTGCTGGCCTGGCGCATGAGATACTTGAGTTGGAGATACTGCTACGCTTTCGAGTTACAAAAGGGGCGAGGAAAGGCTGGCAAGTTGGGCGGGTACGGGGAACGGGGACGGGGACGGAGCAGCATTGAACAAACGACTTCCCTTTGTTTACCATAAATTCGTTAATAGACGCTGCCGCGTGTAAACAAATCACTTAAACATTTTCAAATTGACGCCTGACATGATTTTTTCTACTCTGCCCGAACTCCAACGCACACAGATACAGACACATACAGTTAGATGGAAGCGATAGATGGATATTTATTAAGTTGTTGAAGTACGGGAAGTATCACAAATTGTAAATCTTCTTGCTGTTGTTGTTGTTACATAGCTGCCTAGACCTGAACCTCAACTGCATTAGTGAGTAAAGAAAAGATGAAAAATAAATTGAAAAACTTGCTAGCTGCAAAATAAAGCTGATCCTGTGTGCGCCTGTGTGCCGGTGGCTGTGCCTGTGCCTGTGACTATGTCGCTGGCAATCAGCTGGACAGAGCTTGGACGGGTGACAACGTGGATTGCAATTAGCAATCAAGCATCGATGGCTCGAACAGAAAATCCCGACAAAAACAGAGTAAGACATTGGCGCACTTTCAACGGCAGCTAACAGCAAACATGAGCAGCTTGGTAGCTGACGCAGCTGTACGAGATACAGATACAGATACATATGTACATGTACATGTATCTCTCTTGGATTGAAAACCAGCTACTGCGGACCTGACGGCCGTTGTCTGTGTCTCTGCTGGAGATTTTATGAAAAGCCCAATTAATTAGTGTCGCTGCACAATTCACAGCCGCATAAATTTATAATAAATTTACAACATTCTTTCCTCTTTTTTCTTCATTTTTATTTTAGCCAATAGCCAAGCATCGTCTGCCAGCTGCCAATACAATTCATTTGCGCCACATCACACAGTTAAAGCTACAACTGTTTGCCACTCACCCACCCACAAACCATGCGATGGATGAATGATGATAACAAATTGTTGGCCAACTTCAGTGCCAGTGCCAAGGGCTAACAAGTGCCACATCATTTCGACAGTTCACGGTCCATCTGGTTGTTGGGCCTGGTTGTGCCTAGTCTGGCCTACTCTATCTATCTATCTATCTATCTGTCTAGCTGTCCAGCTGCATTTTTCTGCTTTTTAAGTACCTTTGGCTGCAGTTTGTTTGCGTTTTATATTTGTATACAATACCTTAAAAACAATAAACCATTAAACTTCAATTGTATTGCTTTATTACCTTAAAATACATTTAACATTCCACGATCTATTTACATATTAAAATGTGTTTAACAATTCCTTAAAATTGATTGTAAATGCAGACACAAGAAAATCAAATCAAGCATTAAACGTACTGCACATTAATGAAAGCTTTTCTTCCCCATTTCCTTTCCACTTAACATCGATGCAACATAATAAAATTCCAAATACAACCATTTATTTTCATTGAACCCTGCAATTTTGAATTCCAATGCATATAAAAACAAAGCCATCAAATTCGAATCTATAAACTTTGGGCGACACATTAAAAACGTGTAAGGTTTTATGACTTCATAAAGATACTATAAGTGTTAAGTACATTGGTATATAACTATTTAAATATGCTTTACAAGTGGCGCTAATTGATATTGAAGACTGCCTTCCCCTGGGAACAATTGGCGCCGACTCCCATAAACATGAACGATGAGGCGAGGCGGCAAACTTTTGACAATTTAATTGAGTCCGAATCGCGTCAAGGAAGCACCTTAAGAGAAGCTAGCCAATCGACAGTGGCGATAAGTCAACGTAAGTCAAAGCTTTGACAATTATTATTGCTCAACTGTCAGCGACAACGGCAACAAACAACAATATTCATGCGACAAAACAAACCAAGCAAACGACTTCTTTCTTTCAGCGGCAATTAGCTTAAATGGTGTATGAGATACGAGATACAAACGTTGCCTCATTCACTTGTTATTGTTGTTGTTTGTTTGTTTGTTGTAGATGCGCATGCGCATGCGCAACGTGGACACGTTCGTGGTGCGATATGTGTCGCCTCGAGGCGCCTCCGGCTGTGTCTTATGTCTTGAGAGCATTATATTTTTTTGTTGTTGTAGATTTCAATCACGTTTCTAACGATTTTTATGATGTAAAAATTGAACCTTTATTTATTTGTGAGCCTCGTCACTCTATCGGTGGTATTATATCCATTTATCCAACTGTCTATTGTCTGTAATTTTAATTCGTTGCCGTCGCCAATTGCCAACGTTTGAGAATTATAAGTTTCTTAATTGCCAGAGTTGTGTCGCCTTCGTCCCGGTAGTAAAATCATACATTGAACAACATACTTCAATTCTAAGCCCATAAGGCAAATTTTGTTGTATGGCAAATACCATATAACTCACAACTTGCCAGCTAACTAAATTAATGAGTTTGAGTCTGTGTGAACGTGCTGGGAAATTGTCAGCATATTTGCATTTTTCGGCTTCGACTTGAACGCTTTTTCGATTTGGCTTTAAGCTGTGTTGGAAAGCTTGGGCAGCAAAGCAAAGTGATTTGTGAACTGTCTCGATCATGGGAATTATTTTTGCCACTTTATGCCACCTGAATATCAATTTGAATTTATAAATTATGAGCATATTACAACTCGTTCAGCTGTCAGCGGACCGAAAGCATATTCAGTTCGATGTTAATTGGTTTTTAAAATATTATACAACAAAATATTTGTAATCCATTTTGATGTAATTTCTTTAACCTTCTCTGTTCGTTACATTAACAAGTTTCCCTGCAACTCGAAACAAACGAAACACGTTTAATGTCTTATCAGCCATATTGTAGCCCGAGTTACCTGCCGCATTTAACTCATTTCATTTGCAGTCGGTGACATTTGAGTACATTCAGTATTGGCCACCGTCACGGCAACATCATGCGTCATCCTTGGCGACACTGTCCAGACGAGATGGGCTATAAAAAAAAGAAGCAAAAACAAGGCCAAAGGAATTCTATGTACACCGAATGAAATAAAGTTGGGATACATTGGGATAAACAACGATCAGCTGGGTGTCATCTCATCTGTCTGGGTTTTGCTCTCTCTCTCTCGTCCCATATTCATCTGTGTGTGCAAGTGTGTGTATGTGTGTGTGTGTGTGTGTCACCTTATCAATATTTTCCCGTCAAGTAATTTATTGTATTTTTGCTTGCGTCTGCGTTCTGCTTCCTTGCGGACCGACCGTCTCCTTCTCCATCCACTCAATTTTTTTAACATTGCCTTCCTGTGCTGCATGTGTCGTATTGTCCGTATGTGTGTGTGTGTTTCTGGACGTTTGTCTTAGGTCTTGTCACATTTTTATGGGCTTAGTTTGCCTTATGGCATTGATTTTTTATATTTTTCTGGGATCAAATTATATATTCTTTTATTTTATTAGTCAAGTTTACCGATACCGATACCCAAATGCGATAAACAGCAGCTCTCCTTTTGGCCTTTGGTTTTCTGCCTGTTTTTGATGTATTTTTAAAGAACCTCAACAACAGAATTTAATAGACTCCAGGTACTTATGGTACACAGTATTAGAAACCTTCAACGTTTCGCTCCCTTAGTTGAAGTGTTAAATGTTACCAAAAATCAAACAAAAACACTTTTCAAACTTGCCCACAAACACACACAAAGCCAAATACTGAAAGGCTGAAAGACATTAAAAACTATTTTCATTGTTTTCAATTAAGAAAGTTAATTATTTGATTGTTATCAGCATTAATTGCATGCGCTGGCTGAGTAGTATTTCTCATTTTGGTATTTAGATTTCACTGTCTAATGAGTATATTCTGATTACTTTTCGGTTGGTTTCCATCCTCAGTTCGCCTGACAGCGACAAGAAAACATATAAAAACTAAATAAAAGGAAACTTATATATATATTTAAATGCCTAGTTAAACTATTGTTGCATTGATTTCAATGCTCTTGATAAACGACTTTTACATGGAAATCAAGCGGACGACTGTAACAATTCCATCAATGATGGTCGATTTTACAATCAAACATTAAGATTTATAAGGTGGAAAACTCAAATTGCTTGTCTATTGAATTGGAATTGTTCAACGACTGAGTCATTTCGATTAAAGTTTTATTTGAAAACTTAAAATTCAACACAAAAATATCTTAGTATTTACATTTAGCATCTTAAATGTACAGTAAAACTATATTTTTTTTGATTTCTTAAAGCTATTTAAGCGCTTTTGCAACTTTGTTGCATTTCGCAAGCAGCTGCTCATCGAATGCGCCACAAATTGAACTTACACTTAAAGCTCACCCTGCTCAAGGATTATTGTGACCGAGTGCTACCCCCTGTCTGGTAGGAAAAGCTTTGCTTTATCCACTCCCTTTGCGTTGTACGCACTGATTTCCACTTGCCGCCAAACAATTTGTCATAATCATAAATCATTTCTGAGCGCTAAATCCAACGCCTAATGCAACCCAAGGACGGATGAACAATGGCCAAAAGTGAACATCACAGCACAGACGCAGTCTGGGCGGAAACCCAACCAGCGTCCTCTATATATTTCACAGCAGGATATTGGCCTCTAAATTACCCCGCAAATATATCTAACGGGTCTAAGGCAGGCGGATGGGCGAACAATATTGTCAAGGCACAAGGAAAAAAGTATGATTTTCAATTATATGAAGCAATGCGAGGAAACTTGTTTGCACATATGTCGTATCTCATCATATTATTTGTCAGGACCAAACGATGTGCGATATGATGCCTTTCATCCTATTGTCTGTCTGTAACAGACAATTGTCCACCCACCCATCTTAGTGTGTTCGATGGGGGTGTGGGGGGACATTTAGTGGTGACAAAGTTGAACAAAAACTGCTGAAAATGTGTAAATGCATCTGCAAAAGTTTTATGAGCAGGATATTCCATATAAACCTTTTATAACAGAAACCTGCTGCTTCTTTTTCCGCACACACACACACAAACACACACAATTCAATTAATTGTGACAAATAATTTATGAAATACTTTACAGATGTGTATAAAAATGAATAATCCATGCATCAAGGCATATAAATGAAGAATATGACAAGCATTTCCAATTTGATGGTGATATGCAGTCCTTTAAGGGGTTGCTTACCAGTTATGTGCTTCCATTGTCCCCCCACTTTTTAAGCCATCACCTAACCCCTTTTAAGGGCTGACAACCACAGTCACACATACTAGTATATGTACAACCCAAAAATGACTGAGTGGCATTTGAGCTTGTTTCGCACTTCGTTGACTGTCACACTGAGTTTGGGAATTCCATTTGTCACCCAAGTCATCAGAAGAAAAGTAAAATAAAGCAGAATGTTGACAAGTAACACTTTTTTTGGGAGTTGAATTCCATATCGAAATGAGATATTGTAAGGCATATTAATTTAATGGTCAATTATAAAAATTAGTTAATTGCTAAAGTGTTTTCCAAAAGATTTCAGATATAAAGTCATCTTGAAATATTAAAGCTCGCATTGGAAGTTGTCGCCTTAACTAGTAACAACATTTTGAAAGTAAATAACTCTAAGACCATAGCTCAAATGCATGTTTAAAAAAATTGAAAACAGTTGTAAAAAAATCTTTTCGACATTTTCTCACTCAAATCACAACAGCAAATAAATTCAATCCGGTTTTAAAAAATATTACAAAATGCAACACCTTATGTTCCATTTTCAACCAACACAACTGAACAACACTTCACCAGTTGTTGCCACCAGTTGTTGCCACTTCATTGTCTGTTGTTGGGTGTTGTTTGAAAATCTCTTTATGACATATTTTGATATTTATTTATTATCTTGTCACTGCGATTTGCTACAACATAAGCTACTGCCACACCCCTCATTTACAACGACCCACCAAAAATACCCACCCTGACCGCAACCCCGTGCACACGGGGCGCATGGGGCATGCATGATGAGGGGTGCGAACTTTCAAACTTCCGAGCTTCACTTGTCGCGTGTCGCGAGCTAGAGACAAAGGCAAACAAAAAGCTGTCAGCAAGTTCACTTCACTTGGTTTATATTTTACTTCTTTTTTTTTTCAAGTAAATACTTGAACCAAATTAAATGCACACTTATAGAATGGAAGTGGATTTTGCTGTGTTGACTGTGATAATATTTGACCAGATGCGTCTTCAGCTGGAAGTCCTTGGTCGTTGCTTGATTTTTTATGACATTCATATGGGGATCAAAGAGGATTTGCAGCCCGAAAAAAAGTTTCGAATGCTGAGAAAATTGGTTTCTTTTGGTCGATTGCTATCGCAAATCGTTTCATTCAGCTTAGCTCTACAAAATATGAGCGAAAGTATCTATGAGATAAATCGTGCGTGTGTGTGTGTGTGTGTGTGCAATGAAATCGACTCTGAGACTGGCTTATGTGCGTAATTTATAGCATCGGCTTGCGTTGCTTGCCGTTTCTTGCCCACCTTTCAGTCCAATCTTTTTGCTGTGTGCCTCTAATGAGCAAGCCGTTCAATTAACTGGATACTTTTGGGTGGTTGGTTGGTTGGTTGGTTGGTTGGTTGGTTGGTTGGTTGGTTGGTTGGTCGGTCGGTACGTTGGGTGAGTGGAAGAATTTCCTAATGGCAATTAGTAAAATTGCTTTATATTTCATGCGCCCATCGGCGTCATCATCATTTATGAGAGCCAGTCCTGTATGTATGTGTGTGTGTGTGTGTGTGTCTCATTTACTTCTTTCGATGCTATGATGGCTAATTGAATTTTGACGTTAACCGTATTTCATTTCTCAACTGAACTCAACTCAACTCGCCCATGTAAAAACGCATACTTAACGCAAATGATTCAAATTTGTCAGCCCCGCCAAGCGTTCTGCGCTTTTCTCTTTTTTTTTTCAACAGATTCACAAACGACTGAACAAACTGCTATCGATGCATTTTGAGGCCATGGCCAATAAACACACACACATCCGAACTTACGTGTACCAAAGACCCTTTAATAACAAGATAATGCAATTGGTAAGAAAAGCTTTGTCTCAGGGGTTCGCTTCAGAAATATTTCAAATGGTATACAGAATAACAAAAGCAGTAAGCCATAAGTGTGAAGGAACGCGAGAGCAGATAGCATGTGCAGCCGTTTTTTTTTTTTCAGTTGCCCTTGCACTCAGCGGCCCGTCAAGCGACAAGCGGCAGGCCAGCGGCAACCAAGAACAGTAAAAATGTGTTAGTATTTGAGTTACTGAATACACTTTCGGAATTTGTGGACATTATAGCATTAAAGTTCGGAAGATAACTTTCAACATGCATGTCAAATAGTCAATGAATTTTGAATGATGATAGTTTGATGAGAATAAATTATAATTATAAAAGTTCTTGTTTGCACTTAGTAAAAAATAAATACCAAACTACTTAACAAATTATATGTGCATACAGATTTCGATCATAAAAATATCTGAGAAGTTTAAATTAAGTAAAATACTTGTCTTTTGAAAGTGTATTAAATCGTAACAAAAAACATTTTTTATAAATTGCAGCAATTTAAATTATTTATATAACTGTATCCAATTTAACAAGATGATCAATATAATAAAGAATATGCAGAATGCACTCACCGGTAGCAGCAACAACACAAATACAGTTAAATGCAAGTGCTCTCTCTCTCTCATCGCTCTCTTTTTCCACTGACCACTCTCACAAAAACAAAAACCGCACACCCACACACAACAATAATTATATGACATGCCTCTCATCTTTCATTTTTATATACATATGTATGTACATTATTTTATTTTATTTTCACTGCACTTCACACACAAGAAAAAAATAATAAACATAAAGTAATGTAATTAATACCATCTTCAATGCTTCGCTTATTACGGAGATTTTCAGAGCGCCAAACGCAACAACAACACATTCGTATGAGCGCGGAGAGGATAACTCTCTCTTAAATTTTTTTCGCGACCCGGCAAAGCAGCAACAAATTGGCGCGCGTTTCACATTTTTTCATTTGCCTAAAAACACTTTAAAAAGCAATTGCACGGCGATTCTATAATGTTATAAACACTTTGCGTACGTTCAGTGCGTTATGTAAACACAATTTGACTATTAATATGGGGCGTAGCAATTTTAATTTAATAAATAAACGGACGACAAGCCTCCAGCGATGTAAAGACGCGCAAAGTTCCAGGCTAACTGCCTTTGTGGGTTAGGGGAACAAGTGGAATTTGTGAAATTGTGAAAGGGAACGATCGCTCTCTGCAGTTTGAGCAGGACAGTTCGTTTAATATCTCTATTCGCGAAGTTGATGTACGTTCGTGTGCAGCAACAACTTAATAGGGAAACATAATTGTTTTTTGCATGGATTTTACTATTGCCGAAAAAATCAATGAGTGTTGGAACTCCGAGCGATGTGTTAACACCTTTTTGTTGGTATGTTTGTAACTGTATTATTGCTATGAGCTCGTTTTCTTGCAAAAATAATATTTATTGAATTGCTTTGCACATATTGTTAAATTAAATGCCTTTTAATTGAACGAACATAATACTGTGAGCAAAGCTGAGACATTAAACAATACAGAGCGTATTTGTTTCACTTATTTAAAGGTGCTGCAAATGCATAGACGTAATCGAATTTAGTTTAACGATCGCTGAGACTCTTTTAAAATTATTATTTTATGACCACTTGCCAACGTTTTCTCGCCGCAACTACCATACAGATATGCATCGATGAGCACGAGTTCCGAAAGTGTATTCAGCAATGCTAGAGACAATAGATTGGCACAACAACCACATTCTATTTCAATTTTTGACTGCCAATTTGCTTCTTCGACCAGTCAGCTGCTGAATACACTTTCGGGGAGAAAAGTGGTAAAGATTAACGATCGCTGCTGTTGCTTTGAATTCGCTTTGCATTTAACTGTTTATTGGTTTGTTTTTGTGACTAAATCGTTGGCAAGTGTCACAAAAAAAAATAGATATTAAAAATTTATTTGTATGTTGGTGTAGGGTTGGGTTAGAATTATGAGAATGACCAGCAATAATAAAAAGTGAGATTCGTAAGAAAAAGAATGACAAAACGAATGATGAACGTGGATTCCTAATGCATTTGCTTGTGATATGTAGTTATAGAATACATTTGCAATAATTGCATATTTGTTATTTTGTTAGCAAAGTGCGAAAGCTACGCTGGAAATAAGAACGGTTTAATATTGCAATCTTATAAGGGTCTCAGCTTCTTATCTCAGCTAGTATTATGTTCGTTCAATACACGAAGATTTAATTTAGACAAGAAAATATGACCTGCAAGAAGCGCAAATTCAATAAAAAATTATAGATATAGCAATAATACAGCTACAAACACACCAACAAACAGGTGTTAACACATCGCTCGTGAGTTCCAACACTCATTGATTTTTTTCGGCAATAGTAAAATCCATGCAAAAAACAATTATGTTTCCCTATTAAGTTGTTGCTGCACACGAACGTACATCAACTTCGCGAATAGAGATATTAAACGAACTGTCCTGCTCAAACTGCAGAGAGCGATCGTTCCCTTTCACAATTTCACAAATTCCACTTGTTTCCCTTAACCCACAAAGGCAGTTAGCCTGGAACTTTGCGCGTCTTTACATCGCTGGAGGCTTGTCGTCCGTTTATTTATTAAATTAAAATTGCTACGCCCCATATTAATAGTCAAATTGTGTTTACATAACGCACTGAACGTACGCAAAGTGTTTATAACATTATAGAATCGCCGTGCAATTGCTTTTTAAAGTGTTTTTAGGCAAATGAAAAATTGTGAAACGCGCGCCAATTTGTTGCTGCTTTGCCGGGTCGCGAAAAAAATTTAAGAGAGAGTTATCCTCTCCGCGCTCATACGAATGTGTTGTTGTTGCGTTTGGCGCTCTGAAAATCTCCGTAATAAGCGAAGCATTGAAGATGGTATTAATTATGTACTTTACTTAATTTTTTTTATATTTTTTTCTTGTGTGTGAAATGCAGTGAAAATAAAATAAAATAATGTACATACATATGTATATAAATATGAAAGATGAGAGGCATCTCATATAATTATTGTTGTGTGTGGGTGTGCGGTTTTTGTTTTTGTGAGAGTGGTCAGTGGAAAAAGAGAGCGAGCGAGAGAGAGAGCACTTGCATTTAACTGTATTTGTGTTGTTGCTGCTACCGGTGAGTGCATTCTGCATATTCTTTATTATATTGATCATCTTGTTAAATTGGATACAGTTATATAAATAATTTAAATTGCTGCAATTTATAAAAAATGTTTTTTGTTACGATTTAATACACTTTCAAAAGACAAGTATTTTACTTAACTTAAACTTCTCAAATATTTTTATGATCGAAATCTGTATACACATATAATTTGTTAAGTAGTTTGGTATTTATTTTTTACTAAGTGCAAACAAGAACTTTTATTATTATAATTTATTCTCATCAAACTATCATCATTCAAAATTCATTGACTATTTGACATGCATGTTGAAAGTTATCTTCCGAACTTTAATGCTATAATGTTCACAAATTCCGAAAGTGTATTCAGTAACTCAAATACTAACACATTTTTACTGTTCTTGGTTGCCGCTGGCCTGCCGCTTGTCGAACACTTGACGGGCCGCTGTGTGCAAAGGCAACTGAAACAAAAACGCTATTGCGCTCCCTCACACATATTGCACAGTTTATTTCTGAGAGCGGAACGCTGAGACGAAATAACTGTAAAGCCTTTTCTTAACAATTGCAATATCTTGTTATTCAAGGGTTTTTGTGTATGTACATATAACTGAGGTACAGGCTGACCAGCTAATATCGTTGGCTAATTTCGAGACTGAATTGGGGGGAGTCCTTGGACAGCTGCGTTTCATTTTTGTGCTCGTTTTTTCGTCTATTTTTCACTGAACGGAAATGCTGAAAGTGCATCTGATTTATGTGCGTTAGAACTTTCAACTTCTCTACCTCAAACTGAAATAAAAGGGAGATTCAATACACACACACAAACACAGACACATTTGACTTGCTACATGCGGTTGCAAGACAACAGCAACAACAACAAGGACAACAACGGTAATGGAGAATGTTAACCATGGAACGTAAGGCATGAGAAGGCAAAAGTTGTGGCGGCGTTAAAACTAAAATTCCATAAATTAAACGTGCACTTAGCGAAAAACCTTAACACACATCAATCCATGCAAATTGTGAAATCAAAAATTGATTAATTTTATAAATACTAAATTTTCATCAAAAAAATGTTAGTTTTGGGAAACTTAGACTTTTGATAAGGGAAAAATATTTATTAACTTTTAATTTTATAAGCTTAAACTTTTTGTAATACATAGTATTTTTAAAATCAAATAGTTTTGATATTTTATTATTAATATCAATATATTTTACTTAATAAATAACTATCTGCTCAGATATAAGTAGCATTATTTAATGCAATCAGTATTTTTCATAGAGTAAAGTATTTTTCTCTTTGTGTAGCTTTGCCGAGGAATAGCGAATCGCAGTCGTCTCAATCGCTGGGGCCAAAATAAAAGTTTTGCCCCCGTTGCTGATATAAATCACAGATCTTTTTACATAAATTTGTGCTTTGCCATTTGCTGCAGCAAATCTAGCTCCTTTGCTAGTTTTTCCGTTTTCCATTTTATCCATTTTTGTTTCACATTGCTAGACGGGTCCACCTGGACTAGTGCCGCCCTCAGATGCCATAGCTAAGTGCAGGACATACACACAGGACTGAAACACACACACAAACATACATTGCCTATCGCCAAAAATATGAAAACTCCTTCCTTTTTTTTTTTCGTCTCTCGCATGGGGTGAACTTTTGAAGCAAAGGAAAAGGATATGGCGCACTCAAGCTACAGCCAGGACGATGAAGGTTCTTACCAAGCACATATGTGTGTGTGTGTGTGTGTGTAAGTGTGTGCATCTACCGTTACGTGTTGTGTGCAGTAACACGCTTGATAAAGGCAAAAAACTGCATATAAAAGTTTCAACTGCAATCGAGAAACTTTTGACCTTTATGTTCTGCAACTTCAACGTTCAACACAAATATAACGGCACATAACATGCATGTATGTTACTTATATACTATATGTACATACATATGTAGGAGTAGGAGTACATAATCCATACACATTGTGTATACAGAAAGTACTTTCTTCATATCCTGATGCGAATTTGCTGAGTTCACATATTGTTATTTAAAAACTTTAACAACTCATACAGAAAGAAGTGTATGTGTATGTATGCATTTTGGTATACATATGCACATGCAACAAACTATGTACACTTGTGCACACGTTCGAGTTTGTACATTAAGCTAACGCAGTTTGTAGCTACTTAGGACTAGACTCAAAGTAAAATGTTGAAATTGTTTAGTTCTCGGCCCTATGGAGTTATAAATATTTAAGTACACCACTCCTAAATACACAAGCATAAATATACTATACTTATACTATGTGTACCTGTAAAGTTACTCTCTAAAAATTTAAGACATGAAATCAAAATAAAGTTAAGCAAATAGAAACACTTTATTTCATATAATAAACTACAAATTCTTAAATGTGACAATTTTAATCTTATGCCACACAAACTTCCATTCGATTCATTGCGTTATTGACTATAACTAGTTTTGTTTATAAATATTACTATTTATTTAAAGGATTAATATTTATTGGCTTTGTTTTTACATTTATTCCCTTACTTTGGAATTCTTTAATGTTTTATTTAAATGTGTTGTACAAATAGCTAACAAAAAGCTCTTAGTACATCCTGTAGGAGTCTTCCTTGGTGGCCAACTAGTAGCTAACAAATGACAAAAGAAGACGCAGTTGCCTATTCCGCCATTTCTTTAATTTTCCTTCTGGTTTTTTTAAGAGTGGGCAACTGGCAACTGGACATAAACGACAATCGGACTGAAGACAAAATACGTTCGCAAATAAATGCAACTAGAAAATGTTAACTTGGACTTCGAGGCTGGCGCTTCAGTTTAGGTTGCGTTTTTTGTTTTATTTCCTCTTGCTGGTATTCAAATGAGTCTAAATGAGTTTTACACGGCGACTGCTACCAATAATGATGATGATGTTGATCCCAATGATAGCGATGATGATGATGATGATGTGACTACTGTGTAGTGAGGCACTTTTAGCCATGGCCTGCTGCTGTTTTGTGACTTGTTGCTGCCTCTGAAAATCGCATATTTCATGAATCAACTTGGCCAGCCAAACAAGCGACCGATTGTCGTCTGTGTGTGTGAAATGTGTGACGTTATTTTAATTTATATGTGAATGCGCAAGCGCACTAGCCGCCAAGTATCCCCAATACTCCCGCCAACTGCCATTCCTCATTATGGCTTACTTTTCAGTTGAATCTTAAAACACGCAACGCAAAAAGATAAATAAAAGTCACAAATATATTGCATATTTCAGCAACAACAACAACAATTTATGGCCCACGCTCGTATTAAATAGATCATTTTCATTGATTCGATTGCTAACTACAAAAAAAGGATTGAAATCCGGTTATATACATGCATATATATATGTGTTTTTTTTGTATGTATATCAACGCACTGAGATCGAATAAATGTTGTCCAATGTTTGTTGCTGTTGTTGGTGGCGGTAGTAGAGTAGATACAGATACGATTGCTTAGATGCAAATGTGGTTTAATTTGAATTCATTGGTTCGGAGCTTCTTGGCGCCGCCATGGACAGCCCCCCTCTCCCCCTTCCGGCCCAATCTTGCCAGTTACAAAGTCAGAGGCTGCGACAAAAATCGTGACTAATTACAGAAATTAAAACGCTGTAATTTAATTATGTATCTGCGATTTGTTATCGGTGCCGGCGGCAGTTGCAGTTGCAGTTGCAGTAGTCTATGCTGCAGTTGCAGTTGCAGCTTCTATCGTCAATAACACAAAAAAACTAAAAATAAAAAGCAAAACTTGCAAAATGCCGGACATTGACGAAAACAACAGCAACAACAAAATCGCATACAAAATACAATTTTAACAAGTGGTTAAGGGTGGGGTAGAAGTGGGTTTGATTGTGGATGGGGTAGGAATTTAGTAGCCTAATCATTTTAATGGTCATCAAAACTAAAACTAAGGCAGCCAACAATTTTTAGCTTGATAAATGTTCCTATAGCAAATAAGCTAAAATATTAAATTTACATTATTTGTTTTTGTTAGCCCAGATATTTGAGTTTTTTTTTTATGAATTTTGTTGGAGAACCATCTTAAATGTTATTTAATATTGGATTGAAGCTTAAAACTCATCTAAATGTCTTTAATAATATTAGATCTTTTGAATAATGATTAAAATTTGAATATTATGCAGGCAAATGAATTTATTGATTCAAAGCAAAATACTTTTTGATGCTTTATTGTTTTTTGTTACACAGAATAAAAGCATTGAAGATCTTTAAGGTACTAGAAAATCATTGTAATTAATTTATTTGTATCTGTAGCTTTGTCACAAACATTTAATGAACCTTTCGAAATGTATATTGAATTAAGCTTAATTTGAATTTCGTCTGAAAAAATGGGCATTGCATTTGAATTTCGAATTGGACAAGTGCTTGGAGTTCGGCATGCAAATCTAGCACAGGATTTTTATTCAGTAAATTGTCTACTTTTGCGTTTCATTCACAAAAACAATATTGCAAAATCATCTATTCAATGCAATAGTTCTAGGAATTTTCCGCCCCCTCCCCAACACACACAAACATACATTGCATATGCATATGTATTGCTGTGGCTCCTGTGTAAAATTCAAACCTTCAATCGCCATCAAACCCAAAAACAATACTCCACAACATCCAAAACGAGCGCATTCCATTTTAATCGATTGAGCATATTGTTGTTGTGCCCACAAATATACAATTTAAATTAGATGTCTGCAGAATGCAGAATTCTTCTGTGCACACACATACAAATGTACGATAAATAGATATTGATCTGTGAACCGATTTTTATTGCAAACGTGCGATTTGTTGTTTGTTTTTATTACTGCATTGACTGCTGACTGGCTGCAGTAATTCTCGTTTTTCATCGAATTCGTCTCATTTCCAATGCTCCCATTCGACTGCTACTTGCAATAATCATTAATCGATGCAGTACATACACATACACTGAACATAAATATGTGCCTTCTTTTCAAAACAAGTAAATATTATCCTATCAAACAAAAGACTTGCACTTTCGTTGAGAAATTGTATTTAATACAAACAGCATTCGTTTCAGAATTCATTAAACTTAGATCAGGAAATATTGTAAATTTTGCTTAGTTTTAGGTTCGAAATTCGAATTGAGTTGATGTTTGATTAAAATTCCGTTTTATAATAAAATAATTTAATTTTTTTGGTAAAACCTTAATAAATATTTGTTTCAAATTGCGTTAACATGCAACTTAACTCAATAATTTGTTAAAATCGTATCCAATTTACAACAAAAGCTCTAACTATACAACTTTTGTTAACAAAAAACATAACAAAAATCACGTTTTTTCTGATTCGAATAATAACAATAAAAACAAAACCAACACACACACTCATGAGAGTGCTAAACATTTTGTTGTTATTTTGTAGTTGACACCAAATAATCGCGAACACCTTTTACGAGAACTGAGCTGAATTCGAGCTAAGCTGAGATGTCTTTTGTTTGAGCTCACAACTCTTGGACAGAGTCTTAAATTAAGTCTTGGTTTGAAGTTTTTGTGTAGCATTATTTGGCTAACTGTTGTTCGTTGCTGCTGATTTGGCTTACAACAATTAAGAGGTGTGTTCGGGCCAACTCAATTAAGTTAGCGGCACTCACAACACACACACAGAAACATTCATGCTCGTGCCGCAGTTTGACAGTTTAAGTTGGCTTGCTTTTTGCTACACACATCATCTATAAAGCAATTGGCCAGAGAACTTTGCAAGCTTTTCAACTTGAGGTTCAATTTTAGACGTCGCCATTTTGTCGTTGCGTTGTTGAGCTGCAATTTACTGCAACAAATTCATAATAACTGGGCCCGCTACCACCCACAGGGCTAGGTATACTACAACTACAACAACAACAACAACAACAAAAGCTTAAACCACCCGATTTGCTTGTCCAAGCTCTTTCCTAACGTCTAGACAGCGTCGTTCGCGTCGTCGAAGCTCCAATCGAGCCAAACCATAGAAAATTGCTGCAATTTTATATTTACAGCAATTGGGCGCAAATGCGAACCAGCCGCAACAACCGTAAATAGATAGACAGAGAGAGAAAGAGAAACAGAGGAAAGCTTAAAATTGTTAAAACATGAACTTAAAAATACATAATTGTATATTCCGCCCCGGAATCGTTTTTGCGGGAACCTTGCTGTACTCACCCAGATTTCACTGGCTCAAAAGCAAAACTCAAATTCAAACTCAACTCAATTTGGGCCCCACAGCGAACGGACCGACGAACATTCGTAGCTGACAAACAACCAAACACTCATACGTCACGTTGATTGGGGCAGCTCGGTGCACAGTGGTTCAAGTCAAATGAAAAAGTTAGCATTAAATAACTAGCGTATGAAAATAAAAATTAATTTCATTTAGTAACTTCAAAAATTTAAACAAATCAAGGAACTTTATTAAAGTTTAATTCATTTTTCATACTTATTGATGTTTTTACTTTTAATATTATTATTCCTTTAGAAAACAAACTTTATAGCACATTTAGTTTATTTTAGTAATTTTGTTTTGACTATAATCAAAAATATATAAATATATATACTTATATTTGAACAGAACTATTATTTTTAGTTATACATTCATATGTAAGTTTAGAATTTAAGAATTTTTGCACAAAAAAATATGTTATATAAATTCATCTACTTAATAATGTGTATTGAAGTTGATCTCCACTGTGCCTTAACGTTTTAACGTAACGGTAAGCGTAACCCACTGCTTGTAAATTCAAATTATACTCACATATCAAAAGATTTACAAAAAGAAAACACAAAAAAATTACCACAGCACATGAACACTTTGCACTCATCCCGTTTGAGAGCGCAGGAGAAGCAGGGAAGACAATAGGTAAAATAGCAAAACGTTTTGCATCTGCAGCAAACAGCAAATTGCTATTTAATTTCTGTGCACGACTTGCTGATACCCTGCAATCAAGTCTGAGAGCATAAGCAACAAACAAAAAACGCAGTTTGAACTTTTCTAGATATATGAGAAGCAAAATTTGTATTAGAATCTGCTGAATTTAAGATTCAGAACATTCCTTTTAATTTTCTTATTTATGATGCTATTTTATATTTGAAACTTATACGCTCTCTTCACACATATTTATTGTGTACAGGGCATAAAGAGAAATAAATTCGAGGCAAATTTCATGACAAGCGAGTAATTTTGTTGTGATTTTTTGATTTGACCCAACACTCGACTTAGCAAAATACAAAAAAAAAACATCGCAATGCACACAGGCACAACCACACACACACACATACGAGTGCATATACATATATTGGCTATTTAAATCGTGCAATTTTTGTTTTGTTGCTCCCCCTTTTTGGTAACTCCTGCTTCCCCAAACTCACTCTCCTTCTTTCTCTGTCTGAAACGAACAAAACGGCAATTATGCCGCGTTTTTGCTCCCAAATCAGGGGAAAATATATTTGAACCGCTTAGATTTGGCATTAAAACACGACCGGTGAATGGGTGGCATGGATGGTTCGGATCATTTGGGTGGCGGAGCAAAGTGGTTTGAAAATGGATTGATTGGGCTGCTGGGGCTGCCAAATGAGAGAGTGAGATAGAGAGGGAGGATGATGAGGAGTCGCTCCCTCAACTGCTGGTAGTAGACACGTCAACAACTGACTGACTGTTAGACTCTTTGGCTATATGGCTATCCGGATTTAGCTGCTGTTGTTGTTCTTCCTTCAGTTATTTACAGCGCAACACAAAACGATGAATCGATGATTCCACCATGAGAAATTAGATCGACTGCGAATGGGAAACCCATCATCAGCATTGCAGCTGAATCGCAGCACAACCAAAAAAAAAAAGCACAGTAAAAGCCACCCAGTCCAAGTGAAGCAAACAAATCACTGGAAATGTAATTGAGAATGCAAACGGGACGAGAAAGCGGGAAGGAGAGAGAGAGAGGGAATGAGAGTGAGAGAGACTTGGGATTGAAATTTTGAAAATTGCTGCTGGGATTGCGGGTATTATTGAAGCTGTACAAAACTCGGTGGTACTCTATCTAAAACTGTACACTCTGCTATTGCATCTCTCCTTCGCTCTCTGTCTCTCTCTCTCTCTCTCTTTGCCATAAAGTGTAGTCATTTTGTGCCTGGCAAAAATTGGTTGAGCGTTTTTCTATTTTTCTCTCTCTCTCCTCATCTCTATGTTCATATAATCACATAGCCATTGCCTTTGCCTTTTCAATGTGTGGGCGGTAAGTTGGTAAGGCGTTGCGCAGCCATGCAACAAATCGCGTTTACTGCCACACAAACACACATACGTAGTCCAGAGCTAGTTAGTGTAACGGGTCTCCACTTTTCCTATACATATTATGCATCGAAGCAACATTAATCTTTTAGCTGGCATCCACTCCGTTTGGTCAACGCCTTTGGGGAGGCGTTTGAAATGAGGTTTCATCATTCTACAATTGGCTTAACGCAGGCAAGTTAAGTACAGCGGCAGGAAAATTATAAAAATTATACAAATTTCAGCTATATATATGGTCTATAAAGATGTTTGGTTAAGTTCAAATGGAATGAAGTATGTGATTTTTTTCTTTGAATATCTTATACCAACTTACACTTCAACACAACCCCAAAAGTGTGCCTTAGCTAAACACGCAAACAGAAATCAAAGAAAATAAATACAGATTGCATTTACAACGTTGAACAGCAAATAGATATTCGAATGCAATATGCTAGAGGAGGTGAAACTTTTAGTGGGCACAAGCCCAATTAATCAAGAATAAGAGAAATTTTCATCAAGATGTTTGTTTGAAAAATTTTAAAAAAAAAAATCTCTTATATGTTTGCCTCCTTGGCGTTTTATAAGTTTCGTTAGGGGAAAACGTTGTTAGATTTTTTTTGGGCACCACTGGCTGAGGCAATATTATTATGATCGTATCGATTACCCAAACACAAACAGAAGCTAATGACACGCCCACCCAGCCGCAACACAGTCAACAACACGTGCCCAAAACAATGGCAATGAGAATGTTGGCTTAAAGAGCAGCCAGCAGTCAGCAACAGCAACAGCAACTCTGTCAACTAATCCTCTGCATAATGTTGCATAAATGCGAGCGCATGTCAAACGCCAAGCAAAAGACTCAACAAACTCAAACGTCGTCGCTTTGAGTCTGATAAGTGACCATATCCATATCCATCCACATCCACATCCACAGTATTGCTGCCTCCTTCCGAATCTGCCGCCGTCAAAAATGCAAGCGACGAACTTTGGCGGCGGCTCAAACGGAGGCAGCCGCGCTGCCCATTGTGTGTCGGCCAAATGATGTGCCAAACTGACACGGCCAGATAGATAGATACGGATACCCTCAAACACCATTAAGGAGCTTAAACATTGATGGTCGGGGTTACGGGTTGGTGTAAGCGGTAAAATTGCAATGCATATTCGCCTTGATTTTTGTATCTCTCCGTGTGTGTGTGTGTGAGTGCATTGATTGTGGTTGTGTTATTTTTATTTTGTGACAATTTTCAACAGCAGCAGGAAATAATAAAAGTGCAAACAAATCGTTAGATTTTTCGTATCGAAGTGTTGTCTATGTTTGTTATTGTTATTGTTGTTGTTGCTGTTGTTGTTATGCCGCATTTTGTCTAGTGGCACAGTGGAACAAGAGGCAAAAAGCAAGCGTACAATTATCAATCCTGCATTTATATCTATACAATTCTACATTTTAATACAAATGTCTTAAAAACTTAAATCAAACCTCAAAATTATGTTAATTAAGATCCATGTGTGCTTCAATCTAATAAAAATCTAAAATGTATACGCATGCATATCATTTTTAGCACACTGTGGATCGGCAACATGACGATGATGACGCGAACCCAATACCGAATCGTAGTAGTATCTATCTGTCTGTTGGATTGTGGGTCCCATTTATTGCTGCTGTTTAGAAGCGAAAAGCAAGCCGCGCAATTTGTGAATATTTTTCTTGTTTAGATTGTTTTTGCTGCTGTGTGTGTGTGTTTTGTGATGGTGTGTGGGTGTGTATTTTTATGCCTGCGATAAGCTCAAATAGCGACCATAACCATTCTCATATTATTTGTAAGGATTTTTGCATTTATTGCCAACGTTTTTAAGGATTTAACCAGAGCCCGAATAAGGCAGCAGCAATAGTGGTTGTAATCGTAGTATCTTAATAGTTATCAGCCGTTTGTTGTTATTGTCGTTGTTGTTGTTGTTGTTGTTATTATTATTGTTGCTGCTGGTTCTCAGTGAACACTGAGCCACTGTAACCACCATCAACTTTATTTTGCCCGTAAAATTTTATGCCATTTTATAAGGCCAACATAAATGAGACATTTACCCATTTAACCACGAGTATTGCTTTCGGTTTAGTCTCGTGTTGTAAATCCATTAACGAGAAGTTTTGGTATAAAAAAAAGAAGAAGAATAATGCGACCAAACTATTAGAGCTTATAAATAAACAACTTTAAAATTGTAATTACAAAATTCACATGAACATCGTCACTGTCAGACGACAAGCAGCAATAACTCAACTCAAACACTCCGACAGCCCTTAAAAGAACGGCACCCTAAGGGTTGTTTCTAGACAAGGGAGAGGATTAAAATTGCTACCGGACAGGATCGCAAGACACTGAAAAGATGTCTTCATGCATGCTGATTAGTCCGAACGATGACAACTTGTGAACAATTGAGAAAAATATCTTAACATTATACGCTATAAATACTTACTGTCGACATATTTTCAAAAATTACTCAACAAAGTAAGCTGTGAATAACGTTGTGGAAGTACACAGTATCAACAAAATTGCAACACAAATAAAACCTTTTGTTTTCAAACTCAATTAAATTACTATAAAACCAGTTAAAAAATTCCAAAACACTCACTTGCTTTGTCATTAAAAATATGACACAGCGCTGATGACAAGAAATATTTTGATTAACGGCTCAAAAGAAAACAACGACTAGCGAGCCAAAAGTGACCGGTTAGCCCAACGACTGGCATCGAGTCACCACAGCAAACCACAAATAAATAAAGGCAAAATAATAATAGGAACAACATCGAACAAGCGTTAAACAACAACACAAAACTAGGCAGCAAAATATCTTGTTGAATGTTAAAATGGTAATAAAAATACATATTTTCCTGCTGCTTTAGAATCAGTCTTTCAAGATCGCGAGCTCTTTCCAGCTGGCTATCAATATTCCGTTTCGATTTCAAATTAAAAGATTATGACGATAATAAACTTGACTAATCATTTTTATTACACTATCTTAACATGGCCCACACTTGCACGTTTATGGAGATCGAAACTTGGGAGTCCAATGGCCTTTTACTACGAAATTTCAACGCTTCGTGTCTCTGTTTGTTGGTTTCTTTTTTTCCCAGAACATCCATTCCCGATCATGATAAGCGCCTGTGAAGTCAACAGACGAGGTATCGAATAAAAAGTCAACTTTTTTTATTAATTTTTCATAACTTAAATACATATATTTGTTTTTTGCTTTTGCTCTTTACTTTGTATACGTTTTTTTTTTTTCAATTTGTATTTCTTTTGCTTTATGGTTTTTCTTTTCTTCACTTTTTTTCTTTGTAATAAATTATGAGACTATGCTTACAAACAGATTGAGATACATTTGTATCTTTATGATTTATTATGTTTATATATATATATGGTAATTTATGTATGTCTGTCATCAACTTAACTTACATACTCTAAGCTAATTAATTAAATGGTTTTGCGAATTTTTAAGACAAAAATTAATATATATTTATAGTATTATTTGACAATCGCTTTAAGTTGCACTACCAACTAAATAAACCATGAATTTTATATTTATTTTTTTGTTAATTTTTCTGTAGTTTTTGTTTTATACAATAGTTTGCCAGTTGTTTTAAGTGATATGGAAAGCATTTTGCATCAACTTGGCTTCAGCTGTCTCGGCCAACAATTTTAACATTTAGTATCACAATTTATAATTTTTTTATAATTATATATTATATCTATTTTTTTTTTTTGTTTCTTTTTTTTACGAAGCAAAGCAAATTGATCGGATTTATTGCATTTTGTAATATTTACAAGAGATTAAAATTAGGAAACGTAGGAAACAAAAGCCAGACTAAAATTTATAGCGTGTCATATTTTTGTATTGCACATTTGAAATATATATATATATGTATATATATAATTTTTAATATATGTATGTGGACTTAGTTATCATATATACACATAAATGCTATATATATATATATATTCTATATTTAATTTATTCATTGTTTATTGTTTAGCATTAAACGTAGCTTAAGATTACTTTAAATTCGAATTTTGATTCTACTACGCCTTAGATTTCAGCTGATTTCGATTTGGATTTCATTTTTTCTTGATTCTTTTGCAATTTTTTATTTTTTTTATTTTAACATATACAGTTAGTGTTAGTATATTAGGTAGTTAGCCTGAAACGCTATCAGTCTCATTTCAAAGCACTCCAGCGGCTTTTTAATGCCTTTTGTTAAACTGAAGCATTGCTTTTGATGCATCTTTGGATACGTTTCATGCCAGTTTTTTTTAAGTTTTTAGTGTCTGTTTGTTGGCTTTATTTAATTTTTTACGATTTCTTTAGATTTTTGTTTATGGGAGAAAGAAATCATAAACGAACTCACAGTTCAAACATTGCCAGCTCCCCCAACACAACAATCAAATAATAATAATTTTTGGGGCAACAATTTATAAATATTAAGTATTGTATACGCTCTGTTTTTTTTTAATGGTTTTTATGGATTTTCGTACTTATTGCTCTTGAACTACCTTTGCTTGAGGCTTTCGGCTTCGGCTTCCTCATTCCGTTTCTCTCTCTTCCTCCCCTCTCCAACACTGCATGTGAGATCATATTTGTAGGTGCGAGAGTCTATTGTCACGGCCAATGGCTGATACATATTTGGATTGTTCTGGATCGTACTATTTATTGATTACTTTTTTGATTTATTCACGTTCATCGCTCCACTCATTCATCTGTAAGTAGAAAAAATCAAATTGGAAGAAAACTTGATTAGTTTAGGCAATATAAAATCTTTTTTTTTAGGTCATAAATTCACAATCTGAACAAGTAAAACCATAGAAAGAAACATGTAAAAAGTGTAATTTCCTTTAGATTAACTGTTCAGATGCTGAATTTGAAGTTATGTTTTGGTGTTGGATTGGACTTACATACTTTACAGCTCGATTTCTGAAGGTTTCCTGCTCCATGTCGCGGATTTTGTGTGTCAGCATGTGCTGCTTAAGGTTACCCTGCAAAAAAATTGTAATGATGGAGAAAGAGCAGAAAGAATGGCGTTAGGGTATTCGTTTATACACAAAATTTAAAATAAATAACATTATTAAGACACTTAAGGAACGAAACCTATTTTTTTTAAACGTGTTTGCATTAATAATTCCCTCGCTACAATAACAGTCTATCTTAGACTTACCTTAGTGGTGAAGCCGCGATCACAGATGTTGCACTTGAAGGGTCGCTCCTTGGTATGGCTTCTGTAATGAATCTCAAGCGCCGAATGACAAGGGAATGTCTTGTAGCATATGCCGCAGGTGGTGCTACCCCGAACTCCACTCAGAGCCAGGGGGTTGAAGGGAGCCGCTGGCATCACGGATTGTGCAATCTGATTCATGGCATTGCACATATTCTGTGTGGTGGCCGGCGGGAAGATGGGCAGATTGGGAAACATACCGAAGGGTGGTCGAGCACCAATCAGAGGATTTGGTTGAACACCAGGTGGACCGCCAGGTGATTCACCTGCTCGAGTTGGAGGCTGTGGCGATGTTTGACGCTGGGCAACAGCAGCAGCGGCCGCGGCAGCCGCTGCCGCTTTTTGTTGCACCTCCTGTGCCTCACGACGCAACTGCTCCTGATGCTGATGCAATGCGGCCGCATGTTGCTGCATCTGATGATGATGATGCTGAGCAGCTGCTGCTGCAGCCACAGCTGCCTGTTGCTGCATTAGATGCTGATGCTGCTGCTGCAGATGATGTTGCAGACTGGGCGGGAGGCAATCGATGCCCACTGAAGGTGCCAGTTGCGAGGAGAGGAGCGAGGTGGGAGTATTGGGACTACGTGCCGGTGGCGCCTGCTGACTCAACGGACTAATTGTCTTCTCTTTTGGTGCAGGTGGCGGTGGAGAGCGGGATCTCGAGCTGGAGGAGGCAAGAGGCTGTGGAGCAGGCGGTGGAGGTGGAGCCACGGCACGTGGCGTTAAATCCAGAGCACCCTGTGATGCCTCGGAAACCGAGTGAACGGGAGAACAGCTTGGCTTGGGCTGGGAACTCGGGCTAGCCGGTGCTGAGGGTGAGGCGGAAGCAGAACCAATTGAATTCGCATTGCTAGCGGAAGAGCGAGGACGTTGATGATGGTGGGGATGCTGATGATGGCTGTTGATATTGACCACTCCAGTGGGATCAATGCGCAGCTTCTGCTCGAAGAGCAACGACTTGAAGTCATCGCCGGACCGAGGACGTTCATCGCCTGTTGGGTCGTTGGACAAGTGTTCAGAGGAGGCATCATCGAAGTCATCGACATCGCCACAATCCATATTGTCATCCAAATCACCCTGCGACGACTCCGAACCCAAGGCTCCGTTGTGCGGACCCCCGGGCATACCACCTGGTCCTCCTGGCCCATGACTGCCCGGACCTCCACCCGGCATGGCACCGAAGTGAAAGGCAGCCGCTGCGAAAGGATTCATAAAGTGACCAGGCATCATTGAGGGTGGAGGATCACGAATTTCCGCAGCCTGTATCTGCTCTGGCGTAAGATCCGTAGGTTCTCCCGTATGTAGACGTATGTGCTGTTGGAGTACCAGGGCATTTGAGTACTTCTTGTGGCAGACGGGACATTGATGAAAGTTACGCATCGGCGGCCGAATCTTGTGCACAGCCATATGGGTCTTCAGATTACCCTTGGTGGTAAAGGCGCGTCCGCAGATGCGACACTTGAAGGGTCTCTCGCCCGTGTGGGTACGGTAGTGCATTTGGAGAGCACTCTTGCAGGAGAGAACGCGATCGCAGACAACACATTGATTGGGATCACTGATCTTCTTGTTCTTCATCAGCTCCTTGAGCTTCATGGTCTCCGAGGTGTTTGAAACCTCAATAAAGTTCTCCCACGAGTTATCATTGCTATGCGGACGAGGCAGCAGAGCAGCCATCTCATGTTTGATCGGGTTAAAGAAGGGTGAACGCGGAATGTGGGCATGAACATGGCCAGCCGGTGACCGTATGGGTGAGTGATGCTCTGGCGACAGTGTCTTTGTGGTGAAATTCAGTGGGAACCGTTCCGCAAAGAAATCCTCCCGATGGGGCATCGTTGGTGGCAATTGTCCTGGCGTTGGCAGCTGATCCAGATGCGAGTGGGAGCCGGGCGAGCACTGGGCATGCATTGGTGGTGGTTGAATGGGCTGCACAACTGGCGGATAGGTGGGCATACCATGGTTGTGGGGGTGGTGGTGGTGATGCGAGTGGTGGGAGTGGTGATGATGATGTCGCTGTATTATTGGAGATGTATGTGGCATCGCATTTGTTGGGGAGGGTGTTGGTGTTCGACGTTTAGCTGGTGGCACTTCTTGCTGCTCCCGTTGCTCTTCATCCTGATCCTCAACCTCGTCGATGCGTTCCTCCTTGATGCTCACCTCCAACGGTAGTGGTTCTGGCTCAGGCTCCAGCTCGCCACAACCAGCTGACGCTGCTTCTGTTTCCTGCTCCACTTTTTCCCCCTCTATGAGTTCTGTTTTGACAGGCAGCTGCATGGCTGACATGTCTTCGTCTTCCTCTTCGTCATGGGGTGAGCTGGGTCCCGAGGACTTCCGTAGGTCTGTTGGCATGTCTTGGTTAGCTTGCTGTTGCTGCTGGCTGTGTTTCAGAGCTGCACCCAATCCTGGCATTTGTGGAAAAAAGGGATGCGGTAGTCCGGCGGAACTTCCAGCAGCTGCACCTAGCGACTTTAATAGCTCCATGGGTGGGCGATAGAGACCCTGAAGTCCAGGGAATGCATTACTCGACGCAAACGACATCGACGGATGAGCGGATGTTGATGTTGGCGGCAGACTGGATGCCGGAGCAGGCGATTGCGTTGGCGAGCTATCTGGCGACATTTGATCAAGCAACGGCGGATGAAACTTATCCATGTGCTCCGGAATGGGCGTGGCATTCATGGACACATGGGGAAACTTTTGCGCATGTCGCTGAAAATGAACCTTGAGATTGCCTTTGGTGGTAAAGCGACTACCGCAAACATTGCATTTGAAGGGTCGTTCACCCGTATGAGATCGTATGTGAATTTGTAGAGCCGAATCGGAGCCAAAGACCTTACCGCAGTATCTGCAGCGATGCTTGAAGAATGGCTCATTGCGACCCTTGCCCTCGCCGGACTTATCCCCGAAAGCAAAGTCATCGGCCATATTGTTGGCCAGGATACCTTGTGAGGCCGAGTCGAGCACCTCCTGGGCGCGTTTCTGCAATAAGTCTAGGGAATTTGGCTCCGGCAGATCATCATGATTCGTAATGATGCTCGAAGCCAAGTCGGAGCCAAATGGCAACGGCATATTCTCCATATCCTTCAACTTGGACAATGCTTCCTGGGCACTTTCCTGCTCTCCGAAGAACTTGGCACCAGTTGGCTTATTGCTACTCGACTTGGGGCTGGCTTCCGTTTCTCTCTTACGCTTCAGCGATACAGCTGGAGACGTTGCGGCTGAGGGGTGAGGTGAGGGAGACGCAGAACGGGAAGGTTCACGAAGTGGTACTCCCGCATTGATCAAATGCTGTCGTGCCTTGGACTCGGCCATCCGAGCCTCGGCCTTAAGTCGAAGTTCCATATCTGCAATGCGTTCCTCCTCCTCATAGGTATCAGTTTCACCATCCTCCCTCTCTTCCTGCTCGACATCCTCTTCAACATCATCTTCGTTCTGTTTGACCTGATTGAGAGCCAGCTGAGATTGCAGTTGCTGGATTAGCTGAATCTGAAAGAGTTGCTGTTGCTGAAGATTGAAGAGTGTCTGTTGCAGAAAGGCTAACTGCTTCATGGCCGCCTCATTGTCCGCTCCGGAGGCACCATTCGCAATGGTCTTGGCCGCAAATTGTGCAATAGCCATTTGCATATTCTGTATCGCCTCCAGGGTCACTGGTGTCGCCCCAAACTGTTGAGCGGCTGCTGCTGCACTAACTGCAGCGGCATTGCTTGCTGGAGGGGTCGATGTCATTGTCTTTTCCGGCGGCGTCTCCTCTTCCTGCTCCTCCTCTTCCTCCTCCTGCATTTTTTCATCCACATCGAGCTCCTTGTCAGCAGAAGAAGGAGCTACCGTTGCTGCTCCTGCTGTTGGCTCCTCCATTGAGGATGTTGCGGCGGTGGGTGAATTCGGCATTGAAGCGTTTGAATTGGTATTCGCTTTCTGCTCGTTTTCCTCGGGTTGTTCCACTGGGGGCTTTGTCATGACCACTTTGTTGATATCGTTGTTATTGTTGTTGTTATTGTGATTATGATCCTCGATTGTTGCATCGATATCTTTGATTTCCAGCTTATCTGCTGCTGCTTTTACTTGTACTTGAACCTGCTCCCTTTCTGCCTCTTCGTCCTCGCTGTGACGTTGTGGACTCCGGCTGGGGCAAGGACTATTTCCAGCACTGGCGCTTGCCGTTGCAGTTGTTAGCGGCGAGCAGGCGCCATTATCTTCCTGATCACTTGCGATATCTGGCAGAATACAAAAATATATGTACAGGTCAGCGTTAGTTAAGAATGTTGCTTGGCTTTTTGCGTTCTTAAGCAAAATCCTTAAAAATTTTTAGTTTATTTTATTTTCATAACTCGAATATTTCAATAATTTATTATTTATGTTTTTCATAAGTCAAATTTTTTTCTGAAAATGTCAAAAGTTTTGTTATCTAAATTTCTAAATATCGATCAAACAGCATTTTATTTGCATAATTCTTAAGTGAATTGATTATTTCAATCAGTTTTGCTTCAAAGAAATTAAAAACAAGTTTTACTTATTTGTTACTGGTACTATTTTATTAGAGCTTGATAATGATAATACAGTTGAACTTCCATATAACGAATCTCAAGGGGACAAGAAAAAACTACTTTATGGAGTAAATTCGTAGCATAGAATGTATTTTTGATTGAACTAAATTGCAGGGTTCTGGATATGAATTCTTTATATAGAAAACTTCATTATACGGAAGTTCGTTGTATGGAAGTTCGACTGTTTCTTGCCATTCTTTAACTATTTATCGAAAGTAAGATATCTATCTATATCAATATTATTTCCATTTTAATAAACAAATATTAACGATGGTCTCAACTAACCTTTTTTTTCTGACATTTCAATTTGTATTAAAAAGTATTTAAATATATATGTATGTCTTGCGAACAATTGCTCCACGGTGCACACTTGACAATGACAACAACAACAACAACAACGTCGACGACAACTTGTTGTGCCTGGCAATGGTCACAAGCATATAACAACAACAACAACCAAAATAGACAACGCGAACTGTTGGCAACTTGCTGACTGCCAGCAAGCCTGCTTGCCTCTGGTTTACCGGTAACAGACGCCCGCACCTCCCCACACCCTATGCTATATATGAGTGTGTGTGTGTGTTTTCCTTTTGATCTTCAGTGGTATTCTTGCTGCTGCTGCTGCTGTTGACCATTGCCTTGTCGCATATATGACTTAATCGCCAGCAATTGTTCATTTCAATGAGGCCTTGTTGTTTTTAGTTGTTGCTGCTGTTGCTGCTAGCTGAATGCAATTACATATCTTGTGGCACAGGCATCGAACCAGTTAACACAGCCTCCCAAGCCGACTTTCCCTCCCTATCTTTCTAAATACATACACATTTTGTTATTGTTACTTTAATCAATTAGCAATTGTTGTTGACCAGCTGATTCTCACCTGTTGCAGCTCAAGACAGTTTTTTTTTTTTTATTCTTCCTAACAGCCGACGGTAAAAGGCAAATGGACAAATATGCGACCAAAATAGTGTTGCATGCGCAGCGGCCATAAGACATAATTTATGATAAGTAAAAGAGCAGGGCTAAATCTCGAGACAAACATGCCAGCTCGATTGCCGGAGAGTATAATAAAGCATATTTTCTGCTCAAATCAGAACGAGTCAAGCAAGTTTTTTTTCTTGTTGCAGCTACAGATACAGATACAACTGCAGTCAGGCAGATACTTTTAAGGCAGCTACGTTTTCGGGGCGGCTATCAGCGCCATTTGCATATCGATCGCATTCATAAAGTACAATTATTATTTTTAAAAATTCAAATATGACGCTCGTTTTCAGTCTGTTCCTCATTTTGGGCATTGAATTGGATTTTTCGTTACTTGTGAGTTCAATGGAAAAAAAAAAAATGGAATTTCAAGCCGTTATAATAATTATAGCTGATAAGTGCATGTATTTGTTATTTTAATTAATTAAAATTGAGTATAATGTGCGTCATAAACATTGTGTGGCGGTCGCTTTGTTGTTGCTTTGACAAGCGACCAATAAAAAGTAACAACAAATCGAATTATGATGCCCATTAAATTGTCAAAGCCATTCAAAAACATTGCGAAAAGTCATTCAAGCAATTGCCAATAAATTTCAAGCTAAATTTCTGTTGTTTTCAAAAAAATGTTAAGCCTTATTTTTTAAATGCCTCGACAAATATCTTAAAATAGTTTTGCTAACCGAAATACTATATATTTCTTATGCCAAACTAATTATTGTTATGATAAACTGACAGAACACAGATTTGCATATAAAACTTTGTGAACAGGAAATAAGATTTCCTTTTCTATATATATTTTAAGCAGACGCACAAAAATGATACACAAAATCAGTTCGAAATACAAATTGAATTGTCTAAGATTCAAGGTGGATTAAGTCAAGACATAAATTGATTTTTGCCCCATAGGCACTAAATTTAAATGTTATACTATAGATTTTTACACATTATTCTCCATAAATTCAAACAGTTTTGAGGCATTAAAGCTTATCCTCAGTTTTTGTTCGTTCGCCATTGAAATTATGTTTGCAACAATTTATAATGCTTGTTAGCAGCATTTAAAACTGTCATTTTAACCGCAAAATTATTTTTTTGTTCTGTGTGCAACAACTTTAATTTTAGTTAAATAAATAATTCCATTGAGTATTTGGTTTGTTCTTAATTAATTAGCACACATCAATTAATATTAAAACGTTTGGGGGCGTTGTAAATTTTTGAGCTATAATTAAATTTGATTGTTTTTATTTTTATTTAAATGAAAAACTCTTTAAGTACATCTGTTTTTCTCTGTGCATAAAGTGCAATGCTTGCAACAAAATGTACAACATTTATTCATTTTTTTTGTTTTCGTCATTGCCTTTATGGAATAGTATGGGTTTTCCATGTCCATTTGACACTGGTTACCTTTTGGTTTGGCGTGCAAAGCGAGCGGATTTTCAATTATTCCATCATCATATTCAATATGCAAATCAATCCAGCCAGCCTAGCCAGCTAGCCAGCCAGCCGACTTAACAAACTCAACGATGCAAAACAACAACAAAAGAACAAAGTAACTAAACTAGCATATATGGCATTATTTTTAATAAAATCACAAGTAAAATTGTTGATTTGAATTTTGGCATAAATTGACACTAAAAGTTCAAATTGTATTTCAGCATGCATAAATAAACAAAAGGAAAGCAAAAATATAAAATATACTACAGAGGTGCAGAAAATTGGCCTATGGAACTTGAAATTGGATAAATAACATGAAGGCAGAAGAATTGTAGAAGAAGAAGAAACAGCGAACAACAGAAACAAATCGTATAAATGATAATAATTAAATAATTAATGTCATTAAGTTATGCGCATTGACTTTTTGCTTTTGGGGGGTTAAACAACAAATACCAACAATAACAAATGCGAAATCGAAACAAATTTCATATTCAAAAGTCTAGTATATATAAGTATATATTGTGCATATATACTATACGTGTGTGTGTGTGCGTGTGTATATAATCCATTTAAACCATATGGAAATTAGCTCATGATTTTTTCTGCTGCCAATTTTTCGATATTTTCCAAATTTATTGTTTGCCACACTAATGAATTAACATTTATTAATGTTCCGAACCAAACAAATGAATGCTTTTAAGGTGTTTTTGTATTAGAACATATATGAAAATTAAGTTTTATACATTTTATTAACATATTTTTTTTTAGTTTTTGAAAGTTTTCTTTTTATAAATAGCTTCAACTATGTTTAAGTATATTTCAATATATAAACAAATATTTTATTCGACATGAAATTTATTGATAATCAAACTAATTTCCTACCCATACCAATATTTCGCCTTAAGTTTTGTCTAACAAATGATATAACTAATCAAAAAGTAGAAAGTCGCTTTACTAGTATTAATCAGAAAACAAAAAGCGGAGTTCATGTTTGAAATAATCAAAAATAACTGAACCAGTTTCAGTTAATTAACAAATTTGTCATTTTTCGACCAACCAACCAAATAAAGCGAGATAAACAAACAGAAAATTATGTTAAATATTAAGGCTGAAACTTTGATTTTGAACACATGTAAGAAACTTTGGCTTAAAGTGTTTAAACGTGCCGGAAATTTAGAAAATGCATTCAGAGTCATAAATAAATATTAACGCTGCTTTATCCATATTATGTTTTAATGTATTCCATATAATAATTCCAGTTTCATATATGTTTAAGTGCCTTTGTGCGTCTTTGCCTTATCTTTCTCTCTCTTTCAATCCAACAGTTTCTGTCTCTCTCTCTCTTATTTGCACTTTATTATTAGTATTGTTGTATTTGATTATTATGCCGCGTTTAACTGCTTTTCGCTCAATATGTTTTTTTATGACACATGTGAAACATCGATTTTTGATTGCGATTGCGATTTGGAACCGCATATCTTAATATGATTTAAGTATATTAGTTTATATCTATTGTAAAACTTGAAAACATTTTGAATGCCTTTTAGAGTCTGCTTTAATTGGCTTGAAAGCTTTTTCTGGCCATTTGCATAGCCCAATATCACAAAATGAATCCAATCGAAAAGCATTTAAGCAACACATTAATAATTTGTTTTATTTTCGTTTGTCTTTTTTTTTTATGATATCTAACAGTTACTTTCGAAAACGTTTATAACAATATTGAGCAGTTTCAATTATATTTACATTTTATTGCTGCTTGTTTCTCAAGTTTCATTTAATAGTTTGGCTCAAAACAGAAGCTACTAAAGCTTGTTAAACTTGATGCAACAAAACCCATAACTCATTAAGAAATACTTTAAAATTGTATGAATTAAACTTGATAAAGTCAAAGAGGAGTAGGAACGAGAAATTCTTTAATATTAACTAAAAACTTACCTTTTTCGGCGCTTCGGGCGCGATCCTTCAGCTGTTTGACAATGCCATATTTAACGGTACCAAATTGTATCATTTTATTTATGGTCTCCTGGTGATTATCCTTGAAGTCACTACGCATTGCACACAAAACGTTTACCAACTGATTTTTCATCAACAGAATTGAGATATTTTTCGTTACGTTTCGTTTTGCTTTTTTATTTTAGCACAAACTGAACATTATTTGTATTTGGTTGTTGGGAAATGAATATAAATATCTATGTTCAAATTGTTTTTGGCGCCACTTGGCCAAAAATGAATTTTTGAACATTTGTCATGCGCCTAAATTACGATCCATTATGCTCCACTGTCCTAGTTCTTGATCGAAACGATCAAAAGTCAAATTTTTACTTAATATTTTCAATTTAACACGCTTGTGTTTTTACCGTCGGCTTTGCAGCGTTTTAGCAATTTGATAACAAATTGATTTGATTTTCATCTTTAGCACACATTTATCATATACATATAGTATATATATATATTTATTAAGTTATCTTTATTGTTAGATGAACACTTTGACGTTATCTGATTGGAATTCTTTTTTGTTGTTGGTTTTGTGTGGCGCACTCGCTAAAAATTCGATAATTCGCAACGGGAATATTTTTTGCTGTATATAGCAGAGATAGTGAACGAACGAACGGTAAGAAACTGAAAAACTCGCTGCTCTCTCTGCGACACGAACGTTCAGCACGCGCGTCAAAATAACACTGACACAAAACACAAACAATATCGCTGAGATACATTCAGCCACATACACACACACATACGCATGCACGAGCACACGAACGCTGTTGTCGTCGTTTTTCTGCTGTTGTTGCTTCGGGCAGCGACAACAACGACGACGACGACGACGACGCGACCGGTTTACTATCAATATTTTTACATGCGCTTTATCTATGTGTGTGCGTGTGCAACATTTTTATTATTACTGCCACCAACAACAACAACAATAACAGCAACAACATAGGCAACTGGCTTATCCTGACATTCATTCAACCTACCCACCTTCTATACTTACACACATACACATGCACACTCATATCTCTTCGACGCGCACTCGCTCACATTTCATATAATTTTTCATACATAAACGCTCTCGCTTCCACTTGCACACACCCTCTCCATACAAACACACACACACACACACATATTCCCTCTCATCATAACTTTTATTAAATTTTACTCGACAGTCAGCCGTTTGTCTGTCCTGCTTGCACCCATCGATTACAATTGCCGCTGTTACTGTTACTGTTGCCATCAACCTCTCACACAGCTCACTCACTCTCTCTCTCACTCTGTCTGACTCGCGGATCGAGAGCGCAGGATGCTCATTCACTGTTGCTGCTGCTGCTTCTGCTTTTACCTGTTTGCTGAACGGACATTTATGAAACTTGTTCGAAAAATTATGAGACACTCACACACACACGCATACAAATATGCGTCGCGGTTTGGAAAAAAGGCAGCGCAGCTTTTGTTGACTGCACTGTTGACTGCGCTGCTGCTGCTGCGACTGCTTCCTTCCGCTTTCTGGTGGCTCTCTCACCTTGTTGGACTTCGCCATTGTTTTTTTTTTTTTTTTGCTGTTGTTGTTTTCTTTTTGTGCTGCAGCGCTCGTTCTACTTGGCGTTTTAAACGGCTTCTTTTGATCTCGCTCTCTCCCTCTCGCTCTGTCGCACTTGCGCTCTCTTGGTTAATAATTTATCATAATTCATACATGGCTCTGGCAACTGGTTACGACCTCCCCCCCGTTCACCCCTTCCGCATACACACACACACCATATACTGCTTATAAATGTTCGGCCCTTTTATTGCTGCCATCCCGCTCGCACACACGCCTGCGCCCCGTGCCATGCATTGCGTTCGCTCTCACTCCCTCTTATGATCTCGCTCTCACCACCACACACGCTCTCTGTCTTTCGCGCAGTTATGAGCGCCGTTACTGTTGTTGCTTTTTTAATTTCGGCTTTATAAGATTTTCGGTTCTTTGGCTATTGTTCGACTCCCCCGACTCTCTCTCTCACTATCTCTCTCTCTCATTCTCTCTGCTATTCGTGTCTGGCTGCTTTGGGTGCTTCGCTTATTCGTCAATTCCAATATTTTTTCATGTGCGTAAGTATATGTGTGTGTGTGTGTCTGTGTGTTGGGTATTATGAGCCATTCATCAAAATGTTTGGTTTCCTGTTTCATTCCTTTGCTCTTGCCGTGTTGTTGTTGTTTTTATTTGTATGCATACATATATATTTTTTGACTTTGGCAACTCCCACTTATTTTATTTATTTTTCTTACTGTTTGACACATTTAATTCTTGTTCTCTCCCTCCCCCATAGTTTTGTTGCTGTTGTTTGGCTTTATTGATTTATTTTACTGCTGTTCTAAATATTTTAAGCTGACCACAATCAAAAATTAAAGCTTTAACAGCCCCCCTAACCCTCCTCTTCAATCCATCAACTTTTCTCGACGATTTCCCACAATATGCAATACATTTTACATTTATTCTAGGGAATTTCTTAAACTAAAATTGTGACTCAATTTGCTTTTGACTAACATCTGGCGATAAGTTTTTGTTTCTTTTTGTGTTGTGAGTTCTGTTTTGTTATAAACATTAATGTCTTTGTTTTTTGTTATATATTTTACTATTTCTAATTGTTGGCTGCGCAATTTGCCAGACTTTAAAAGCATTTTAAATAGCTTCATATGTATGTATGTGTATAATAAATAAAACAATTGATGCATACTTTTTGATTACTAACTTGAAATTGTTTTATTTGTTAGGCAAGTTAATGATTCAAGTTAATGATTCTTTTAAGTTCGAAATAGAACGATTGTTTTTTGACTTTGTTAAAACTGAATCAGAAACATGATAAATAGGAATTCATAGACATATCAAATTAAACAATCTTTAAGTGATTTTAAAGAGCAGCTTAGACGACTCACAGTTATAAATATGTGGCCTTAGACAAAAAGAGAGAGAAAATGATGAAGTAAAGAATTAACTAAAAAAAAATCATGTTGTAAAAAAAACTTAAGGAGTAGCAAAAAGGAGCAGAGAAATGAAACAAAAAAACGAAACGCGAAGCCAAAGCACAAATCCAATCGCCACCTTGCGCACCAGTAAGAAAACAGAAACAGAAAACGGCGCACTCATAAACCAACAAAAACAACAACAAAGTACGCCTCCTACCCACTCATATCTCTCTGCTTGCACGCACGCAGCTGTATGTGTGTGTGTGTGAGGGTTTGTTTATGTACCCGGCCAATACATAATTCATAACGCTCATATTCGCTCATTTTGCATCGCCTGCTGCCGACAGACGACAGCCAACCGCTGCAGTCAGCGACGTCGTCGTTTATGTAGCGCTGCCCTTTTCATATCTGCCATTATACTCCAACCAATACGCCAATACAGCACACACACACACACACACACAGGCACAGGCAGCTTCAAGTTTTTGATAGACTCTCATAATCATAACGAAAACAGCAACAACAACATGGGCAGCAGCCATATAACAGAGTGTTACGAGCGCTCACTCATTGAATTCTTACAGGTTGCTTGACTCTCTCGCTCGCTTACAACTATGCTGCTTAAGGCGCATCAGCAAGAGCAGCTGCAGTAGCAGTAGTAGTAGCAGCAAGCAGCGCAGCGCTGCGACTGCTCTCAATTTCGAATTGCTGCCTGCTATTTCTGTCACTGTCGCGCTGCTCTCAGCGACATGCGCTGTTAGCCAATCAGTCTTATACGCTGTTAATGCTATTCGATAATGTGTAACTCAGCGATTCCCCGTCAAATGTTACAGTTAACATTAAAATGTTAAGTTCCTATCTGTGTTTGTGTGTGTGTGTGTGATTTATGAGAATCTTTATTTTTTTATCTGTCTGCATTGTTCTCTTTATATTTAGCCATTTTTTTTTTAAGCTCATAATCTTAAACAATCATGCAGATTTTTTAATGTGTACCAAAAATGGCGGTAATAAAAAATGGCAATTTAATTGGTTAAAAAAAATATACTAAAAAATAAAATTTATTCATTATAAAATTTATTCATGGACAACAAATTTCAGCAAAACAATAAAAGAGTTATGGAAATGAGATACAATTTAAGGCCCCAATACTAAAAGTTGTCCTTATTTTATTATTGTTTTTTATTTTTTTTCCCGTAGCTAAAGACCAAGTTTAGATTTTTACCCAAAACTCATTATCAAATGGATAGATTTTAAGTTCGAAATTCTCGTTCTCTCTCTATCTCCCTTTCTCTCCCTTTTGAACCAATATAATCAAGAACAGAAAATTCCCTTTTCCACTTTTTATCATAAAGAAATCATTGCATTTCAATGATCTTTGCGGTCTCTTTGTTGCCCTAATTAAAAATCAAAGTCAACAAAAAAACAAAAGGGGGTAAAAAAAACCATAATTAAAACAAATTAAATAAAACTATGCACAAAATGCAAACGAAAGTGTAGAAGAAAAACAAAACGGATTCTACTTCCGCCTGCTCGATTTTAAATTTATGTACAAAGGTCCCTCAAGGGGCAAAGAAAAAGACAGAGAAAAAAAAGAACGAAGAATAAAATTGAATGCATTTGCTTTACCTGACTGGACTGAAACCCAACAAATAAAAACTAAAAACTTATGCGTTTTGAATACTTATCTTTATTTTTGTTTTTGTAAACTCGCGATCCTAAAGGATTTTTTTGTGCTGCTAAATTTCCATTCGTTTGTTGCAACCGCTTTAAAAGGTTTTTCCGACTTGCTTTTGTTTTGTTTTTTTTTCACACTTGTCTCGGTCTGTTCGAAATTATGCCATAACGTTCAAAAACTTCAAAATACCGCCTCATGCGTGCCTCAGTTTAAAGAGACGTGCCACATTTTCTCTCGCTCTGTGTTTCTAACAGTTTTTATGGCCACGTTTCTGTTTGGAATTTTAACACAATTTTTATTTGATTTTAATTTTGATCATTTTTTTCGACGCCTTCATTTCGAATATGTAACGAGTACATTCAAATATATTCAGTTCAAATGGTTAATACCCCTTTTCTAAACAACAAGTTATTAGAATTCTATGAGCGTGCTTTCGAATCAGTCAAGAGAAGAGAGAGAGACGAAGGGAAAGAAAAACATTTAAGAAGTTATATTTTCTTTACTTCAAACGATTTGGTATACAAAGCTTCAACTATTTCGAATGAACATTAAGGAATTATAACACATCTTTTAAGCACAATCTGTAGAATATAAAATTAAGCCCAAACATCAAGCTCATTAAAAAGTGAAGCTAATCAGTAGCAACAACCTAAACACAAATCAAAAGGCATTGACATTCGTTTTTAACAAAACCTTTTTGAGCATAAATCTGTCAATCTTTGAAGAGAAAAACATTTATGGACCTGCCAAGTGTCCTTTAATAAACTCGAAATTGGAAACTGCAATTTAAAGAACTTCGATTCTCGTTGAGAGACATTAAAAATGTTTATAGAGCGACATTTAAATATTTGTTCTCAGGTAAAAACGAGAGAAACTGAAAACTAAACTGAAACTGAAAACTCAAACTCGAGATTGTTGAGTCGCATAATTAAGCATAAATCAGTTGAGTTAAAGGTTACACAACTAAAAATGCATACTGATATCTTCATACTGAACAGAACAGAGAAGAAAACAACAAAAACCAAACACACATGAGCCGAGATCAATTTTTCATTGATAGAGCATTGGATAAATTGGAAGGAAGATAAAAACAAACAAAAAATGTCAACAACTATTTCTTTTTTGTCTTGAGTCTCGAGTCTGGGTCGTAAATTGTGAGAAACCCACAGCTGAACCTTGCCTTAAACGATATTTAAAAAAGGATTTCCTTTTGTCTCGCTTAAACGCCGGGCAATAATAATTAAAAAATGAAACTCAAAGAAATAAAACTCAAAGAACAAAGAACAAGAAAACTCAACTAAAAAATAACCTTTTCTACCTGCTTGCCTTTTCGAAAGGTTGTCAATGAAATTCGGACTGAATTTGGCGACAACTTGACCAAAAATTATGAAGGTATATATATATATCGGGATCAGGATCAGCGCAGTTGCAGTGTTTGTTTGAATTGCGCAATCCTTGCAGGTACGAAATAAACCAAAAAAAAAAAAAAATCGTGAGGCGCCGTTGCACAATTGTAGTTAAAAGGAAGAAGAAATATAAACGAGAGCACCTTATAACTGTTGTTTTTTGTTATTTTTTTTTTTGGTTTTTTGTGGCGCCAGGAGAGAGCAAAAGAGAAAGGGTCCTGCGGATGTCCTGTCTATAGTTGTTGTCTGAAAAATAAAATTATATTATTTTTGTGATTTTATT
Source organism: Scaptomyza montana (assembly GCA_018904305.1). Lineage (NCBI taxonomy): Eukaryota > Metazoa > Arthropoda > Insecta > Diptera > Drosophilidae > Scaptomyza > Scaptomyza montana. The sequence continues at coordinate 6,307,699 of JAEIGR010000004.1, forward strand.
TCAAAAGTTCCATAGAGAAATTGATACTATGGAGAACTTTAATAATATGTATGAAAGATTGAAGTTTATATTGTTTTAGTTTTTAAACAATATTCCGATCAATTCTCAAGCAAAAGTTCTGAATATTGCTTCAATTTATTTTATAAACTAAAAAGAGTTTGAAGAAATTGATTAAATTTCCCTTCGAGAGAAGTTTAACTGTACTTGGGCTTAGCTTTTTTGCGCTCAATAACGTTCATAAATCGAATCAATTCATTGACAGAACTGACTTGCGACCGCAACATGCCACAAAGTTGCCTACCCTACCCTCGCCAACCCTCGCTGAAACACACTTAAACATGCACGCATAATTTTGTTAAGTGCCTCCTTCAATTCATCAACTTAACTCATCAACTCATCAATTCACCAACTACTCCATTGCTTGCTTCCTTTTGTCAATTGCACTTACTTAACGCGAATTCGCTCTCTTCTCTTCCCGCTCTCTCTATTACTCTCTCCCTCTCGCACTTTCTCACACTTCCCCTAGCCCAATCGTTTGTTGCATTTTATTTGATTGTACTGCAAAAAGAATACAAAAAATTTGCTGCGAAAATTATATTTGCACAATTTTCAACAAGGCTGCTGGCTCAATTCTCAAGTGTTTGTTTCATTTTGATTGCGTTTGCTGCTGCTGCTTCTGTTGCTTCTGTTGTTGTGGCAAACCACACAACAAAACATACACTTAAAAAAATACAATCGAGAGGTACGAGGGATACACACACACACACACACTTTTTCCCATTCATTGTGCAATTTTAACACTTAACTTGTTTCAATATGAAAGTTAAGGGCTTTTCATTAAGGCACAAAAATGATTTTGAAAGAAATAAAAATCAATCCAATTCTCAATCAAAATCCTTACAATATATACTTAATTGCTTGGCTGAACATTGGATTAAAAAGCTATTCGAAAACTCATTAAATTCTCTCAATTATATTCGAAAGGCAATTAGTCGCAATTAGATTATATTCTTTTTTTTATGAGCTCAGCTCTTGGAGATAAAAATATTTAGTACAAGAAATTAGATATCGTACCAGCGATAAATACAGCAAATACCATTTGAAAAGTTTTATGAGCACGCGTCTGTGCAGGATACAAAACATTCTATGGGCGCAACCAGGTAACGCCAGTGTGATATACACATCCTTTTCGACGAAAGGATAAAACTTTTATGAGCACACGAACACGAACACGGACTTAAAAGGGTCACTGATCGATCGATCTGTCGCATTGTAATGCCTGCTCTAAATGTAAACCAGACGATTTATATTTTATTATTGGGTAAACATGCCCAACCCCGCCGCCGCCGCTGTCTCAAGGCCAAGGAAAAATCAAATTTTAATGATCGCATAACGAAAATTTACGGAAAGTTACGGAAACATTTGAAATGCAATAAAAACGCAACCCTGCATCCCTGCGTCCCTGTAAGAACTGGTGGCATTAATATTATTATTACCAGCGAAAAACAGAAATATCCGTCAAAATGTATACAAGAGATTTTTCTTTCTGCTTTACAAATTTCCTCAATTTTTATGCGTATTCTAATGAAACACTGAGACAGTGATGATGACGACGATTGCGAGAGGGGTGAGAGGTCGTGGGGGAAGGGGGGTTGTGCCACCGAACAAATCTTTTTTCTCAAACTCTATTATTGGTTTTTATTATGCAATACAATTGTGGTTCATTATCGATCAACCAAAGAGATCCAGATGCATGTGGCACGTTGCACGTTGCACGTTACACGTTGCACGTTACAGTTTGGCGTTTGGAGTTCACCTTGCCCCCGGAGTTGAACTTTTAACGATCTGTAATTGATGTTAGTTTTAGCATTATTTATTGAATGCATTTTACGGCTTCATTCGAAGAACCCCTTTTAATGGCCCAAACGTGGCCGGAGTTTCATTCGAATTAAAAATTATGATATTTTTGAAAATTTTTATGATCATCGCCTGCGGGACCACAAAATGTGTGTGTGTTTCCAACATGCATATCCCTGTTTATCTCTATCTGTCTGTCATCATTGATGGTTCCCCAAACGGTCGCAATATTTATGGCATTTGTGTATGGAAAACTTAGGAAAAGCTCTTGGCTAAATACAATTTTGGAAACTTTTACAAAGTGAAAGTTGAAGTTAACAATTTCTTTATACTATAAATTATTCTTGTTTCATGTTGATTAATTTAAATGGAAATTGAAAATTTAAGTGAAGTTTGACTTTTTAATCGATGCGAATGATTCGCTTGAACATATTCGCTCTCATTTTTGAAGATAATCACTGAAATATTAACCTGAAACTTTTCGATCATCGCATTAAAGCGAAACAATTTGCAATTTACAACAAATTCTTGCAAGTAAAAGAATTATGTGAGACTTTGCAGCACAAGAAACTTGACATTGACGATGAATGGCGCCGTTGCACGTTTATACCTCAAGCCCCTGGCCTATGTTTGTTTTTGTGTTCCGGATGACATTCTGCAGAACCCGTTGTTTAAGTGGCGCTTAGACAGCAAACTGAATTCGGGCATTGCTCAGGCACAATTTTTGCGTCGTTTGCTGCTGCTTTTTAATAAGTTATGCGGCGTCCTGAAGTCCAGCTTCATTCCGCCCCACTGGCAAACGAGCTCCATGTCGTTTTATAATGTGCCCGTCTTAATATGATTTTTGTCCCCGACAAAACAGCGGACATACCTCAAATTCCAAAATGCAGCATTTAATTCGGCAGACAAACTATTACTTTAGGGGCCATGCCTTTGGGCCCACTTGTCAAAGCTTGTTTTGGCCGTTTGTCAAACTGTCATATGCTTGTCGCACGCTGTGGCCATAAAAAAGTCACCACAAGGAAGCCAGGCAAACCTTGAGGAGATATATTAGCTGAAATTTTAATTACCTACTGGAGGAAGTTTTTTTTTGTTGAGGGATTCGCATATTTTCCATGCGCTTTATAAAAATTTAATTGATTGATTTATTTTGCCGAGTTGAAGTTGTCAGAGGTTCCGAGATGCTACGGACTCGCACACTCTGCGGTAGTTCGGGCAGGTAGGTGGTCAACGAGAGAGAGACAGAGAGAGAGAGAGAGAGACGAAAAACTTTGGCATTTAGTGCGGCTTTTGACAAATCAATTTCGCATTGTTGAAACATTGAACAGTGAACAGAGAGACGGAGACGAGTAGGAAAACTAAAGCCGAGCTAAATGCTTGGTAAACTGTCTCAATAGTAACGCCTACAATGCAACCCACGGGATAGTACTCCTTCTAATCCCTTGAGCCTTAGGCAGCACAGCTGGATTTAACCCGATTTGCAAGGACTACAAACAAATGGTTCTTTCACCGCATCCCACAAAACAGGATCAATCAACAAGAACTACGCTGATCCTCAAGGATCGTGCGCGAAAATTAGTGCAAATTTGGCAAAGGTACGCCAGGAATCGAGGGTACGGCAGGTAGTTCCTGAGTTTCTTCTTAGTTTGACCGCTCGCTGACCGGAAAATCCGATCGAAGGGATTATAATTCCCAAGCTAGTCTCTTTTTGATCTCCTTCCGCCTTTTGTTCGTGTGCGACAATTAAGGCAAATATTTTGCATGTTAATTAAGCACGGTTCAGCAACAACCGTCTCCTCCTCGGCAGAGAAAGAGGAACTACATTTGCATACAGCATTTACAGCATGTCTAGCGCAACGGATTTGCAGTCTAATTTACCCTTTTCTTTTTTTGTTTTTCGGCCGTAAAGGATTTGTGTATGTGTGGGCGTGGCGTTGTCCTGCCTTAACTACTATTTCCCGGAACCTGAAGGACAAACGGAAAGTAAATATTTCTCACTATCTGTCTCTTCACGCTCGAATCTCTCTTTAATTGTTTGTGTACTCTAAGCAAATGATATGCAAATATTGACAGACATCATTTTTCAATATTTGAGCGTGAAATTTTGTGAAAATTACTCCGCTCACGTTGGGTTAAGCAAAGGAGTCGACAATTTGTTCAAGGCTGTGAGCTAAGGTACAATTATAACCGAGCAAATGTGCGAGGTCATCGAAAGAAGGAAGAAACGCAGAAAGAGCTTAGATTGTGATTTTATCACAGAAAACTAATATATTTAAGTTTTTCTTGTCAAAAAGAGAAGAGAAAGGCAGTAAAATGTAATCTAAAGTATTTATAATTATCTTTAAATAAGTCTTGAGACTGATTAACTTATTTGATAATGTTTCTAGTCCCATCCAGTTGTTCTTGGCTATTAAATCGAATAGTTTTGTCTAAATCAAATGGAATTATTTTTGTTCTTACTGCCATTTCATCATTATTTTGCTAATCAGGAAGACTCTATAACACATACATACATAAATATATATATCTTTTTCAACCTACCAATCCGTAACCGCCTTTTTGCTTTTTGCGTTGTTATTTTTCTTGAATCTCATGCTCTAATATGACAATGTTCCGGAAAATACAAATCATCTTTGCTGGCATTCAGCAGCGATTGCAGCCGGCCATGATGACAGGATAAGAAGAGAATCCCACCTCCCCATCCCTAAGTCACTGACAGCTAGGACATGGAAAATATGTTTGCAGGATAATAGACGCTAAATAGCGGCACGCGTCTCACATTTTCCGGCCGGGGCATATATGAATATGAAATCGAAAGAAAAAAATCCAGATTGAAATCGAAAATAAAAGCGAAAACTAAATAAATGTTGACTTCTTGTTAACACTCGAGGGGTGAAAAAAGGCGCACACGCTCATTATGGAAAAATAATTTCATAACTCGGTGGGGCAGACTTTTAACCACCCTTCCCTAACAACGATATGCGACAACATGCAACACGCAAAGCGGTTTGCTTCACCCTCAACTGCTGCTTTTGCTGTTGCTGTTGCTGGTGTTGCTATAATTTTATGAGCGATTTCATTATTAATATGTTACGTTATGTAAGCAACAAAGAAAGGATACGATCAAAGAGGGCAAGAGAGCAGCCGTTGCGACGCACTGTGGCACGTGGCACGTGGCAGGAAGGCGTTATGTTTACATTGAACAACACTTGCCCACCACTTTGTGCCACTGGGCGCATTCTACGATTTAATGAAATGATTTCTCTTTTGGCTAATGTAAATATTTATTTTGCTTGCCCGAAAGGATTCGTTAGCCTTAACGCCTATGCGCACATGCAGTTATTAAAATGGGGCAGGCAGGACTTGTGGCCGAAACCGTTTCATATAATCCGAAAAACGGAAGCAATAAAAAAACAAAAAAATATAGATTCCATCTCAGTTGTTGGCAACAAATCAAATTGTGAAGAATAAATGCACAAAAACCCACACCCCTCCTGCCCCTTTGCCCCCATTGAATTTCTTTATTGTAAGTGAAATGTAAGTCTTCGTTCGCTCTTCTTTCCCCTCAGCAATTGCTCTGTTCAAGTTGTATATTGTTCTAATGTGGCAACAAACGCATCTGTTGCCATTTCATTTTCATTTTCATTTCGAAATTCATTTTATTCAAGTGCCTTTCTTACTTTCACTTTCAACTGCAGCGAAGCCCTGCTTTCCTACGCTCCCCTACCTCTCTCTCTCTCTCTCTCTGTCTCTCTTCCCCACAGCCTTAGCCCAGGTTGGTGGCATGTAAACAAGGAAGCGTGGTGTATAATGTCGCTGGTGCCAATTGAACCTTCTCAAATGCCTTCACTCCAAACTCAAGTTCGAAGCTGATTCCCAAACTGGAGCTGGGTCAACAAACTGTGTGTGTGTGTGTGTGTGTGCAACTCTCACTCAGTTGTTGTTGTTGTTGTTCTTGCTGTGTTGCGTTGTGTTGTTTCCTCCCCTAAAAACTAACTTCAAGTCAAATCGATGCTATTTCCCTATGCATGTTTGCTCTGCCCATGAAAACATAGCTATTGCGTATGTTTCTGTTGTGGATTTCTATCAGATGAATTGCCAAATGCATTGCAATATATTTGTATTTCCCAGAAGAGTGAGAAAGATTAATCAAATGTTCTGTACTTGAAATATTCAAATTTTTCTTCTTCTTTTTTTTTTGATAAAGATAAGAAAAGTAAATAATTTGATTTTTAAATTCTTCATTTAAAGCCTCATGGTATTTTTTTTTTTTTACTTCTAAAACTCGAGGCTTAAGGAAATATTCCTTAATAAATTAATATAATTTCTTTAATTTGTTAGTATAATAAATAAATAGTTTATAAAAGTCTAAGGGAAGGATCTTTCATACTTTTATAATAAATATACTTTGTTAAAAGTTTTATAGCATTTTTAAAAAGTTTATTCTGAAAATTCCCCAAAACTATTAACTTAATAGATAAAATATCATATTAGGATTTTCTGTTTCGTTTTTCAAATAATATTTTCTTACTCACAAAAGAAACTTAATTTAGGTCTTAAGTTTTTATCACAATTGTGTTTTTTTCACGAGTACAAAGTATTTATTAATTCATATTTTGACTAATATTTACAAACATTTAGATTACAACATCAAAAATGCATTTGGTCATTCATCGACTCTCAGTTTAGTCATTATTTAATGTTAAGCCACGAACTGTTGTTAAGAGCTCAGAAATATGGCAATTTCAGCTATCCACGAGGCTTAATTAATTGGCTATAATTATAAGTCGAAGGCATAAACATTTCATTTATGAGAATTCGAAGCAGAAAGGATTAGTTTAAGAGTTCGTTTTTGGGTAGCCAAAAGAAACATTAACGTAGATTACAGTGCGGCAAATGTTGCTCTAAATGCGTCTAAGATACACTTTTCAACTTGCCAAAAATAGAAATCATCATAAGTTGTTTGAAATTTATGAAGGAAGCGCTAGAGAAAGAGGGAGAGAGGTGGAGGGGCGACACCAAACTGGCAGCGGCACGTTCCAAAACAATTTAGAAAATAATAAATGGCAATCATAAATTTAATTATTGTAATATCTGAACATTTTGTGTAAGCTTTCAAATGAGCCGACCAAAATTAACCAAACATATTCCCCAAATGACGAGAAATATTCTAGGCCCCTCCAAATGCGAGAGAAGTATCTTTAGCCTAGAGCCAAAAGAAACAGAAAATAGAAGAGAAATATGGAATGAGGAATGTCAAAAACGCAATTATTTATACAAGCTGAAACATTTGAAAATCAATTAGAAAATGTGGCGACGCATGGCGCATGACTGAGGAACTATCCTCAGATCCTCCCTGCTCCTTATTAATGCCGCCACTATTGTTTATGCAAGCGGCACAAATGAAGTTGAAGTGTTGCAGCCTGATTGTCTGCAATAGTTTGCCGCTCTCTCCCCTCTACGATAACGATGTCAATGACAAATCACGGACATCACGTCAAAAATCTGTCCTAAAATATTTGAGCTGTCAATTCTGCTTTCACATTTATGTATCGAGATGTGCCAAGCGGAGCAGCGACTTCGTTTCTAAAATTAGTTATCAAATATTGTTACAAATGTGTTGATTCTAAACAACTGGAAACTAATGATGCTCTCCTGCCCCAGTCAGCCTCAAGTGGATAGATGCAACAAAACAATTTATGCATTTTGTGAAAGACGAGGGTGCAGCACAACTCAAACAAACTGCAGTCAATTAAACTGCAAACTAAATCACCTAAATACACAAATACAAATGCCTAAGAAAATACATCAGTTATAACTAGATCAGTTATAGCCGCTTTAGCCTTAAAAGTAACTTTAACAAGGCACAAAAAGTATATAACATCTTGTTAAGATATATTTATATAAATCAGTTGCAAACGATACTTTAAGCTAACCGCTTTTCCTTTGGGAAAGCGTTTGATAGGCTTTCTTGTCACTTATTGAGCTACTTTTCTTCCTTTTTCAAGGTATTATATTTCACCAAAAGCAGCTGCATTGATTTAATACCAACCCAAGTAGAGGCAAAAAACATAAAGAATAAAGAGCCCATGGCATTATACAAAACACCCAAAACTGAACAATCAAATCCTTGTGACAGTTGACATGAAAATTCGCTTTTAGCATGCGATGATTTAACATTTTTGTGTATTTTATGCTACAGATATCTAGTAGCATGTTTAAGGATAAATGGATAGCAAAAAAACCCTTTAGCGAAAATTCTTAATATTAATCTCATGTGATTCTCTTTTTTTTATGCCCGGTGATGCATCAAACAAGATTGACAACGCATCATTCAGATCAATAACTCGCTACTGTACAAAAAACTGTGAAATTGGTGACAGTTCCAGCAAAAGAAAGAAAAAAAAGGAAAGAGAAATGCGAAGTGCGTACAAGTTTTGCTTTTTGCAACCCTTTCGGCAAAATGAATTTGAAACGGCGTAAAAAATTGCGTCACTCGTTGGCGAGCGGAACAAACAAGTGCTCGAAAGGGCAGGGGAGAGGGCAGGCGGATGGTACTCTATGAAGCGGAAATGAAATTAAGCGAAATATGCTCACGACCCGCCAACATTGAATTAATCAATTTAATTTGTTAAATGAAAGAAGCGAACGAATTTGAAAAGGTTATTTTCAATCGAGGGTTGCAACTCTGCCGGCCGATCGAGCTGGGATTCCTTTGGCTCTCTGACCATTAGCATGATTTAATGCGTTGTCGCCTCGCGCTGCCTTTTCATTAGCATAAAAAGAAGTTGTTCTTATCTTAGTACATTCTTGGAAACCCTTCTCTCTCCCACTCTTTCGCTATCTCTTTCTTAGCTACAGCTTACAGATTGTGAAAGCTGATGTTTGTTTCAATCGTTTAGTGTATAATTTTTATGATATTGTGTTGTGAGTGGTATTTTATTTAATTTTTTATTAGTCCTGCCTTTTGCTTGCAACATTTTATACTCAATTAATTCATCATTATTCGAGCTTTTCTTCAAGATTCGAAGAGATATGAATCGAAGCCATCAAATTTATGTTTCTTTAGATTTTGAGTTTTTATGATTTCAAGCGAATTTTCGTTTGTTTAAGTTGAGGTTTTTCGTTTAGTTTGAATTTATTTACTTTGAAATAAAATATTTGGTAAATGTATTTTTAATTTTATTACACTTGGGGTAATTATTAAGCCAAAATTGATACTAGATTGTCTCATATCGGCCGCATTGATGTAAAGGCAATTGAAAATACGTCAAAACTAAATGGCTTGAAAGAGCTTTTGAAAAGTGGTTTTATTTGTTGTGTCGATCATTGATTGGTTTACTATTACTTTGACACATCTCACAAAATTGTGAATATTCCCATTCTAAAAATATCAATGTTAAACAATAAATTGAGCGATATTTTATCGTAAGTATTGTTCAAATTCAAAGTAAAGATTTTTAAATAAGATTTTTTTAAAACAAAAATCATCTTAAAATTAAATCGCATAAATCACTTGCAAAATGTGCCGATAAGCTCTGGACTTGATCAGTTTTGTACGGTTTGAGCAGCCATCAAGCGACGAGTTGTTCCAATCTGGGACCACACACACACACACAAACACACACACACACACTGAAACGGAATAGGTAATGAGGAAGACTGCGCGATTGCAAATCCAAAATCCCAGTGCAATTCCAATATGTACGCAGTAAACCGTCCGCCCTTTACAAACCCTAGGTGTAGGCGTAGGCGTCTATATCGTCTATAGTATATTGAGAGATAGAGGAAAGGGTGAATAGGGTGGTGCATTTGCGGAAATGTGTGCACAACATGCAACATAAATGGAAATGCCGTTTGGAAAACATATTGTTTTTGGGCTCGAAAATGTACTCATTTTGGCCAACGCGCTGCCGCCCCCCACCCAAATGGTATTGGGCATTTTCGTCCGTTAACATTTTGGGGCCACCCTAACGCACACAATTTAGAAATTGGACGGCATTTTTCGTTGAATTGTGTGCTGATTGTAATTCATTCGGTGCGTGTGTGTGTGTCTGTGTTTGAAAAGTGCACACATAGAAGGAGGGAAAGAGAGAGGGAGAGAAAATTTGAAAATTTTGATTGCATGTTTCGATACAAAATGGCAAAATGCGTTAAAGCGATGTTGAATTTTGTCTGCTTGCCTTCTACATCCGTTGATGATGATGATGATGATGACGATGACGTTAAAGTTGAGGATGAGGATGATGCCAATCCCGTTGACGATGAGTGCAATGAGTTCGCTTCGTTGAAGATTGCCTTCCCCAAAACACCGAGCTGGGATAGAGTGAAGAGGGGGGGGGGCAGCAGGGTAAATTGCAGTGCGTGTGTGTTTTGGGTTTTGTGCTTTGGTCTTCTTTTTGGACGCTGGCAATGTGCAATGTGCATTTTGGAACGACGACTACGACGGCGACGACGACGACGAAGCGTAAATTAGGATTTCGAAAATGACATTTGGAATATTTACGACTTTGCTAACACACACGCACACACAGACACACACACACAAACACAACTAGTAGTTCCACGCCGGACGTTGTTGTTCATGGTAATTGCGTAGCCTCTGTGCCTTTTGGAATAGAACCAGAATGTTTGCACACACTCACACAGACACACACACACACACACACAGGTACAACTGTATAAAAGAGTATTGTTAGGAAGGTGCTGTTATTTTTTGAGAAGGAGGGGGTGTTGGTGGTGGTACTGCGTTTGACGTTCTTTGTTGAATTATGCAACTTAAAAGTTGCACACACACACACACACAAATACACGTTTCGACTCAAAATTGGCAAAATAGAAGAAGCTTTTGATTGGAAAATTGTTTGATTGGTTGCAATTTCAAATTTAAATATTTTCACAAGCCCACAAAGGCGACTACAAAACACACACACACAAACACACAACAGGCCAATGCAAATATACATGCCTAAAACATATATATGTATGTGTTTTATTTGAACATGCAAAAACACTCTGCACAAAACTCAATGGGTTCCTTCTATGGGTAATCAATCTCCCTCTCTCACTCTCTCTACCTCCACTTGCACTCCCTGTTTTTGCATATAAGTCAAAACTTTGTCGTGCAAAACAACGAAAAACAAAAAATGAAGTGGAAGTAAATGGAACCATATAAAGATGAAGCCCCCCTCAGGCCACCATCAATGTCGCCCAACTGTCAGATATGTTGTGATAAAAACAAAGAAAAAAAACCAAAACAACAGACAACAAAAAAAGAACAACACAAAATCCAGCTAGCAAAAGTAAAATTACCAATATACACACACACACACACACACACACATACATACATCAATGTATATATGTTTTCCATTTTCACCGAAATAAGTAAACATCATCAATGTCAATGTGGAAATCACTTTTGTGTTGAGATTGGCATATTGGTTATTTTCTTGTTTTATGAAACTATTTCAAAATGCTAAAACCAATTCGCATAAAAATTTTGTATATTTTTTTGTTGTCAGCGGCATGTGTCAACATCAAATAAAAGCAAATTCTGCATGCGAAATGACAAAATAAGAAAGTTTTCGTTGCTGTATGAAGTACCAAAAGCACGGCACAGAAACCGAAATAAATAAAATAACCAAAACAAAACAGAAAAAAAAAAAGCATTTCGTCCGAGTTTATTGACATTTTGGCAAACGCAAATTCAAATTCAAATTCAAATCGAAAATAGCGACAATGCCAAATCGCTGGGGAGAGTTCTTTCGCTCGTTCGTTCGTTTCATTGCTATTATTTTACTGTATCATTTTTTTGTTTTTCTATTTCCTGGCAAATATATTTCAAAAGCCATTGGCACATGTCCTTATGAATGATGTGTTAATGTGACAGCCAGGACGTGTGTGTAAAAGGTATTTTCGACTCTGTGTGTGTGTGTTCACAGTAGACAGAGCTGGTTTTTGTGTGATTTGAAAATACATCCAAGTAGCTTTTTCCAAAACTTGGCATAAAGTTGGGTCTGTAAATGGTGAAGTTTTGATATAAGTCAAGTTTTTGGGTTATCTAAAACTTTTTGTTATATTCATACATTTCGGATCTTTGGTTGATATTTTATATGTTTTGAAAACATTTTGATGTGGTAACGTCTACAATTATACCATCGGTATATGCTACGATATAATATCGTAATATTTTACTAATGCCCAAGTCGATATTTTGGCATAAAACTTTAACATGCATTCTGACCAAAAATCGCATTGTTAACTTTAAATGCAGTTTTATTCTAGGGGTCAAACCATGACTTTTAAGATATTGCTTTTGAAAATCGGGTCAGTTTTGCCATAGTTATGGAAGTCGAAAGATTTTACGTATATGTATAGAAGTCGATTTTTTGGCATAAAACTTGAACATGCATTTTGAATAAAACTCAAGTTGACAGAGAATAGCAAATATTCTAAAGATCTAGCAAAAACATGCTGCTTGGGTATTAAATTTATATTAAATTTTATTGTTCTCTTCTAATTGAAGGCAACAGCTTGACGCTTTGCGTAATCGCTTGAATTTAAAATTTACGTTCACTTTCAGTTTAAGTTTACGTTAAGGTCAGGTTAAGTTAAGTTCGGGAAACTGAGCCTTGAGACGGTCGAGCCACGCAGGTCTGCTGTTAATATGAGAATTGTAAAAAATGTTGAAAACTTAAGTATTTGCAACTATACAAACGAATTAACTTCAAGATGTTTGCACATCTCCCGTGTGATCGGGCTCACATTGGTTTACTATATCAAAAATATTACGTTTTTTTAAACTGAGAGTATTTAAAATCAAAACAAATCTCACAGGTCTCATTTACATAGCCAACCTATTCAAATTACTAATTACAGGCAAAGGTTAAGCATTTTTCTTCTCCACATCCTCCCCCCCCTCGCCATACCATACTCAAGAAATCTTAGAAAAATTCAAAATCTCCCCAGGGCTGCATAAATTAAAGGCTTGACTAGCAAGCTGCGTCGCATTGTGAACTATTCGAGCCACGTGCTCCAAATAAAAAACCATCTGAAGCGACTCGTGAGACAGAAGAGAAAAAACAAGAATCCCTAAAAAAAAAAAAGAAAAACGCTAGACGAATGTAACAAAAAGTCGCTCTGGGGCAATGACAGCCCCCAAACGCAGAAAGGACACTTTGCTATAAGTGTAATTTCGTATCCTTGGGAGTAAAAGATTTGGCTGCTGCAGCAACAATTTCCAAGAAAATGCGACACTTTTCAGCTGACAGAACCAAAACCAAGCGACACGCGGCGTGTGACATTTATCAAAAAATAGAAAGCAAGAAAGTAAAAAATTGAAAAAGGAACATAATAAAAATTCTAAAAAAAAAACCAATCAAAAGCAGAAATTGTGATTGATTGGTTAGCAAGTGTGTGTTAAAGTGGAGCCGTGTATAATAATAATAAATAATATAAATAGTCGCAGCTCGATTGACCTTTGCACCCTGTCAAACCGCGTGCGCCTTTTAATGGCCACCAAAAGCCGAAACCCTTTTTTGCAAGATTTATTTTTATATAAAATTTGTTTTTGTTGCGGTTGCATTGCGAACAATTTTATTGAGGCGAATCAATCATTGCTGAATGCTTGCCTGCCTAGAAAAGACTGAAAACAAAAGCGAAAATTCTTGTTGCCAATTTAAAACGATTGCCTGTTTGGTGTTACCATAAAAGTTGGCCTTCCTGTTCCTGCTGCCTTCGTGCTTTTACCCCTTTTGCCGCAAGATATTGGCCATAAATAATTTGATTGCGATTTATTTTCAACTAGCCACGAATTTATTAAATGCCAAGCCTCATAAATACTACTTGGCTGCCTCGGCTTTATGACCTATGGCGGCTCTCCGCAACGCTCTTTGTCAAATTTATGTGCTGAGGTCTCTCTCTCTCTCTCTCTCTTTTGTCTTTTCGCATCATATTTTGTGACACTGACCATTACTCAATGCAGAGATACACACGCCAAAACGATATAATTGCGATTCCTTGTCTTAAGATCTACCTGCTGGAGCGGGAGCATGTGAAGCACGACGACATCCACATTCAACATGTTGAGCACTGCACTGCGTCATCAACTGCATTCATTCGTATTTATAATTTAATAACGGCCGGTGTCGATATCGCTCGTTCCTCGGCAGTACTATGGCTTGGATGGATGGTTGGATTGATTGCTGTTTGGCTAAGATGTGTGTGTGTGTGTGTGTTTGAAGCAGTCAACTGGCGATCATTAAAGTTTATGCCCGTTGCCTCGTTGCCAGGTTTATGGTCCAAAAGTTGGCAAGCAACTTAAAATTTTAAACTCTCTTTATATCTCTTTCTGTCTCTCTCTCTCTCTCTCTCTTTCTTTTTTATTCTGAGCAGCAACAGCGACTCATATTTTTGTGGCCTTAACGGCGTTTGGCAAATCGAAGGCCATAATTCACAAATTTAATTAAGAGTCGCAAAATAAAGTGAAATGCATTTTTTTTTTGTGCATTTTCAACTTTATCGCAGACACCAAACCGGCAAATCGGTCTGACGAATATGGCTCAGAACTTTATAAAGATACTTCATATATTTGATCAAAAATCTTAACATGGAAACCTTAAAATGTTTTCAACAACTCAAAACACTTGTGGCATTCGCTAAACACAGCTTATAACTTGTATAGCAAGCTTTTCTACAAGCTTTACTTTCATGTTTGCTGGTCTTTTAATATTATGTTAAGAAAACTTTACGACCACAAAGTGAGGAACGCGTTCTAACGTATGCTATGCGGGCATAAGCCAAAAGTGCGTAAAAGTAATTTTAATCGAAAATTGATTTATAATTGAAAAATCTCATTTGCAGAAATTGATTTACCGCTAAAGCCGCAGCGCCTTGCTGCTTAACTTGGCTGGCAGATGCGTGCAATATTTTTACACTGGCAGAGTGAGGTGTGTAAAGGGTAGATTACCGAGCGTCAAGCGGTTGTTGCAACAGAAAACTTTTCGCAAAAGCCAAGAAAAATGTCTGCGAAAGACGAGCAGCTGCAAAGACGAGCAGGGCAAAGGCAGCCTTTAACCATTCTTCTTAAATGCTTGCTTGTTTACCTCTCCCACACTCTTTCACTCTCTCTCTCTCTCTTTTTCCCTTGCGTCTTGGCCTTTATCAAAAAGGAGCTGGCGCCGTTGGCTACTGCTGCCGCTGATGTTGTTGGTTGGCGTCGACAACTTTTCCGATTGACTTTGCTTACGTTCAGATTTTTCCAGCATCTTTTGCTGCTACTTGTGCTGCTGCTGCTGCTGCTGCTATTGCTGTGGTAAGCGCATGCTTGTGGCAACATTGTAATTTTGAAAATGAGTAAAGTTTTGAAAAACCTTGTGGTCGGGAGTGGGAGTGGGAGCGGGAGCGGGAGTGAGATTTATCCCATTTTCACATCCTTGTCTTTACTGCGGCCTGACTTTGGCCAAATCAAATTCTTATAGAAATCCTTTTAATGCTTTTCCAATCAGCAACACAGCATTACTATTCACCGCTTCCGGTTCCGCTTTGACACTTGTTTTGATGCGCTCAAGCCATCCAAGCATGGCAACTTCTTAATTGAATCGTTGACGCCTTTTACAGCTTGCTGCCATTGCATAAAACTTGTAAAACATCATTTAGCACAAAAGTTGCTGCTGAATTATGTGCGCCGACTGTCTCGAGTGTCATCTTTCTTTTTGTCTCTAGCAATTGTCCTGCCAGCGAGAGCCCTCAGCTTGTCCTTTGACAATTATTATTTTCCTCGTTTCCAGCACCTCGTCAAATTTTAAATTAATTTCGTCTACCAGACACTATTATCTGCCATTAACGAGCTGCAGACAACGGCTGAAAGCAATGTAATTTCTTTCGAACAAACAAAGGCGAGATTCTCAACTAATTTGATACTCTTTTTTGTCTGCTTTTCATTTAATTCATGTCTGTATTTGATTGTACAACATATAAATGCTTAGTAATATAAAGCAAATAAATAAAATGCATTTGGATGAAAGCATTTTTCAACTTTAAGAATTTCATAATGATCTAAAGTTATTTAGATACATTCAAATAAAATTATAACAAGGTGTGGGTATTGGCAATGTTTTCATTGCACTAGAAAAATTGTGCAAAAAACAAGCAACAACAAATACAAAAATACAACACAAGTCGATAAAAACATATTTGGAAATCAGCCGTCATTTGTCTAATGACAGGTTACAACGCGCTTTCTGATGACGGCTGCTTACAAATTGATTGACGGCTGTCGCTCTCAAATGGAAATGCCACGGCAAGTGCAACAACTGCAACAACTGCAAACAACAGCAACTATTCTGTTTGGGTGCGGTTGGCGTGACAATATTGAGATGAATGCAAAGCTGGGATTAACTAAGATGCTCGAACTCGTTGTGTATCAACTTTTGCTGCAAAAGTGATGCAAAGTTTTGTGCGCCGAATTTGACTTTAATAAATTAGACGGCCGTCGCATAAACGGGCCCGAAATTGGCCTGGCCTGGCTTCGCTTGGCTTGGCCAGCATATCAAAAACGAGTTCAAAAATTTGTGTCACCTCCGATCGGCAATCGATCGGATCATAAAAATTGGCGACAACAGCAAATGCGAGGCGCTTCGTACGTGATTATTTTATTGAGCACATTTGACTATTATTAGGGAAATCGCATTGCATTTTTCGGTATTTATGGAAACATGATTTATCGATTGTCGCTACATTAACAGATTACGCATACGCAGCACGTTACTACCAATTTGGTAGAAACATTGCAACAACATCAAAACTTAGCTTTAAATAAATTGCGTGACAAACGCGTTTTTCTGTCAAATGTTTCAAATGAGCTTATTATATATGGTTTATGATGCTTATGACGCAGACTTTAAGTTGCTATGTTTGTTATTTCTATGTAAATAAATGTAATTCCCATTTCTCACTCTCGAAATTACCGCCTGCTATTAATCAAAATTGCAAAGCTAATGATTAATATATTAGTTAGACGAGCAATTTAAAAGCATTTTTGTACATTTTAATGTGAATGCCAATCAGCAGTATCCATATGTGGCAGGAAGTTGAAAAAGTACAAATATGAACACGGCGCGGCACGTAACTTATTACAAATAATCAATAGTCATAATGGTCAAATGGTCGACTGACAAACTAACTGACAGACTGACTGGCGTGATTTAGTCAAACGGCTTTTCATTACATAAATGCGTCTAATTAAAAATTAGTGCAGTTTTTAATTAAGAGAAATACGAAAATGAGACTTAATAACCAGCTGCCAAAAAAGGAGGGAAAAAAACGAAATTAAATAAATAAAATTGAACTGAATACCGAAACGACACAAAAAGGCATAAGCAGCAAAACAACAAACAGACAACAAATACATGCAACATTCAACAACAACAACAACAACAACATATGAGAGAACATAACGCGTTGACAAAACGCTGGCCGGCTGAATGCCATTTATGAAACTCATGTTGACATGCGCCGGCCACTGGCGGCTTGCCACTGCAGAGAGGGGATGTGTTGCAGTTGCAAGGCATATGAAATAATTTCTGACTTCTGTTGCTGCTGCAGCGTCGCTGCTTTTGGCCTGCAGCGGCATTTTTGCCGCCAGTTGCCACCAGTTAGCCAGTTGCACTTTATGGTCATGCGCTGCGCCAACGCCGCCAACTCGCTCCAAATTCTTCTTGGCAAAGCAGCTGCTGCTGTTGCTCTTGCGGTTGCTGGCTGAGAGAGGAACGTGCCATAAATTGGCTAATCAAACGATGCTTCATTGCGCTTTCATTGCGCGTGGTAAAACAAGCGACTGACTGATTGCCAGCCAGTTGAGATAGAATTTGGATATCGCTGCCATGTCCCCACGGGCAAACAAATGCAATATATGTTCGCGAGGCATTATTGCGTCACCTTTTTTTTTTTTTTTCAAATCGCTGGCCTGTCACTTTTTGTGGCTGTGTGTGGTCATTGAAAATTGAATTCGACTCATATGCGTCAGAATTACAGGGGCAAATTTATTTATTCATACTTTATTGAAAATAGAATAAAATTTATCACATTTAATAGCTAAAGTGCATGAAAGCTATAAGTTATTAAAATAATTAGTCTATTCTGGCTGTAAATAAACACATTTGTTGGGTAGGAACGATTCGAAAACAGCTTTGTACTTTAAAATATTCAGTAAAAGACATAATCACAACTAATTTGTTAATGCTTAAATGTGTTGTCAGGAATCAAGTTGAAAGTGGGTTAAGCCCTAACAACGAATGATAAGAAAATGTTAAATAACTTATGTAAGCTTTGCCTTGGTACTATAATATAATATAAACATGAATTATACAAACTTTAACTGTTTGAGCATATACTACATATTTTGCCATACGAATAGTATCAAAATACTTTTGCCTTTGGCATTTATCAACACGCTCGAGCTGTTGGGTCAAAATAAGCTCGTTCGCGTACTTAGCCCGTAAATTTATGCATTCAAGTCATAAACAAAACAAAACAAAAATCTAGTGTTACAGATAAGACATTTGCTTTGCTTTTTATAGGTATTTCACATAATTATTTCCCCAGACGCGCGCGGGTGAAACGTACGTAAAAAAAACCCTCAACGACATTAACAAGAAAAACGATAAAATTATGAAAATTATATTGTTCAACGTGTACTACATTCCTATGTACATATGTACAGTATACACCTTAATACACACTTCATAAACATGCCTATTTGGGTATCTAACTTGTCGCATATGTACGTAAGTGTTTATGTGGAGCGAGCAAAACGTACATGCAACTTGTCATAAACACAGCTCAGTCAGCAGTCAGTGCCCCATTTG
Source organism: Scaptomyza montana (assembly GCA_018904305.1). Taxonomy (NCBI): domain Eukaryota; kingdom Metazoa; phylum Arthropoda; class Insecta; order Diptera; family Drosophilidae; genus Scaptomyza; species Scaptomyza montana. The sequence goes on from JAEIGR010000004.1 coordinate 6,326,424, forward strand.
CCGACAGCTCAACTCAGACTTGAAATGCACTTAAAAATATATTATTAACTGATGAAAATTGAAAAATAAAAAACTACCTTTTCTATTTTAAGATTGTGAAGCTTTCATATTGTGAAGATTTTTAATTCTTTGAAGTAATTTTCAATTTTAATCAACAATCAAATCAATTGCTTAAAAATCTATCCAGAACTAATGTTTGTTAAAGGAACTAACCATTTTTGTCAAGTGTACTTCTTGAACACGTTCCAAACCGCTGCTGGTGTTTGGAGCTGTTGTTGTTCCAAGAATAATAGCACAGCACGCGCGCAGGTTTCTCGGCTTGTCATAGGAATATGACGGAACGAGCTGCTCTGCTCTCGGCTCGAGTTGGCCTATCACACTTTTCAAATCACACGTAGGTGAGCGCATTAAAATGTCGTTGATGTCTTAGGGAAAAAGAAATATTTAAAATGAAATGCAATAAATTCGAAAAGCAAAGCAAAAGGAAGATGCTTGAAACATTAGTTGGAATGCGTCTACCAAACACCTCAAGAGAATGTTCCTAATCGAATTTGCATTATGCGATGAGCAGCTAATAATCTGTAAACCAAATTAAAAACGAACGTTTTCGGCGCGTTCATGAGAAAACACCCCAAACAACAACAACAACAAAGAATGGAAGATTCATGACTGCGAAAATATTTCTAGAAAATTTAAGCTAATGAAAGTGCTTCTTGCCTTGCCCGGCTACCTTAAGAAATACTGTAAGCTATAACTCATGGCAAGCGTTGGGTAGGCAAAGGCAAAGGCAAGAAAAAAAAAGAAAAAGAAAAACCACTTCCTTTGGCCCCGCCTTGTCGCTGTGAAAAATGTGCTGCCTCGCTGAGCTAATGATAATGATAACAAACAGGGCCTCAAGTCCTGAAGTCACAAACTTTTTGACATGACGCGCTTCGCTTAAGACTTCCCCCAAACCGGCGGCCGCCTCCTGCTGGAAACTTGGTGTATTTGACGGATACATATTTGCATATAATTCATTCATTCATTCGCCTGCTATTCATCCATCCATTTTGGAAAATGTGAATTCTTGCGCATCATCATTGTTTGATTACTCGTGCCTTATACTTATATATATTACAAACTTTGTTTTCATCTCTTCCTTTTTGCGCCGTTCGACTTTTCACTTTTTGCCAAGTTTGTATCGGGGAAAATCACTTGATAAATTGGGGTCGAAATCATTATAAGCGTTACACTTACTCATAGCCATTAATTTGTTGTTGTGCAAGTGTGGCATATCAAACACAAAAGATTACAAAGAATCTTCGAATATTCAAAGAGCTTTTATCTTTTAGATTTTATGAAAATTTTATTGGAAAATGTGCAATTTTTAAAATGTATTCGAACTGAAAGAAAGATTACCCTTCGACCACCACACATGGTAGGAAAACAAACAAACACAGCTGTAACTGAAAAGTGGCGGGTTCTACTTAAATTGCCGCCAGCTTCCCTGCTTCCAGCATTGGGAGCTGTTTAACCGGGGGTGACTTTGTTCATGAATCACTTTTTAAGTGACTGTCGCATAAGTTGCCCATGCCCTAAGGCCATAGACCGGCTGCCCGGCTGCTCGGCTTTACACGGTGGTGTCAAAAGGACAAGTGTTGGGACAAACCGTTATGAAAATTCAATTTTGTGTCGAATTTATTAAAAGCAGCTTAAAAATCGTAAGCGCGTTGAAAAGTAGACATTTGGGAATTTCGACAAGTGCAGTTTTATAACACATTGTTGGCCATCATCATCATCAGCAACACCGACATCATCTGGGGGCGGGTTTTACAATGCAGTACCAAAATTTGTAGATCATGTTTTGCCCGCAGGCCTTGCCCTAATGGAATAATTTGGGCTTAAAGTTAATCAAATGAGCGAAGGATGGAGAAAAAGGAAATCTTCTCTTAAATAAATACACAAGTATAAAATTTAGAAGCGTAAAATTAATAAAAATATAACCAAAATTTGGAAGAAAAAAAATATTTCCCATTTGACAAAAATTGCATAAAAATCCCAAAATCTCGAAATAAGCATCGTCTAATTCCAGCTCATAAAGTACTTTGTTATATTATTTAAATTTCTAACCCCCGGAAGGAGAGCAAAAGTGGGCGTAATGCGACCACGCCCCATCAGCAGCACCCTTAACACTTTGACATTATTAAAAGCATACTTCAGGGCGAACAAGTGCATAATATTCCCATTGCTTTTGTTTTATTTGCAGCTTCTTTTTGGGGATGTTGCACACGCCGTTGCGTCCGTTGCTTTTATGGCCGTACAATGTAAACATCATCAGCATTGCTCAAAAAGCATTTTCAAAACTGTATTATATTAATTTAATATGCAAAAAAAGTAGAATGGCGGGGGTGGTGGTGGTGGTTGGGATGCCACCAGGAGGGTTAACAGACCTTTTGACATATTTTCATTTTCATTTCGTCGCTTAACATAATTTCGCTCTTCTTGCAGTTGTGAAGATTTTAAAGGGTGCTGCCACAAATTCCTCTCCCCTTTCTCTTTAAAAAAAACAGTGCGCAATTTCAAACGCAGTCAGCAGGTTGACTTTTGTCAGACTGGAGGATGGGGTTGGCACGCAGGGGTTGAAATGCTGTAGATGCTATGCTTATGATTATGATATTATTTCGAAATTATCCGCTTAGCGTCACGGAGTGGAAGCAGGACATATGTGCGGGCCATTGTGTGGAAAATGAAATCATTTCACTGTTAATAATGATGACATATGATTTTCATTGTCAAATTTGTCGTCTTGTTGTTATTGTAGTTGTTGCTTTTAAGTGAATTAGGCGTTTTACCATTTCTTTTATTATCGAGTAAAGTCAACTCTTCTGCCTTTTGTATGGGGTGTTCCTAACAAAAAAAGAACTGGTAAAGTCTAACCGGTTGCGTTAAATTTGTTGGCACATCATTAGTCAGGGGTTATATTTTATTGTTTCGGGTTATGGCAAGGTGCATTTGGGCGTCTCTCAACGCATCTGTTTTGTTTTTGCTGCCGAATGAAGACAATTGACAAATTTTTGGCATTTTATGTTATGTTTAAGCAACTAAATGTGGGCGGGCTTTCAAACAAAAATTTTGATTTATGATGTTCAAATGTTGAATGTTGTTTCCACAAATTCGAAAAGGGTATCAGAAACAAAGAGGTAAAGGAACTATACTTCTAACCTGGATTCAACATATTCAAACACGACTATAAATTTTATTGATATGTAGCTTTCTCTATATTCGCTTTGATTCGAACTGTACAAATAATTGAAAAATTATGCACTGGACTTTAATCTGATTTTTGTGCAAATATTGTAAAAGTATCACGTTCGGATCATCAATCACATGGTTGTCGGGGTCGGTCACTTCACAAAAATTTATAATGTCCGCCAATCAATGTGCAAAGCCAAAAAATTACGATATGTCACTGTGACGAGGCACCCTAACTCCAGCCTTTTGCTAGCTTTACCTCCTTCTCCTCCTCGTTTTTTTTTTTTTTAATTTAGTCCCTGTTCCACCCCGCCTCCCCCCCCCCCCCTCTGGCGCACCTGCTGTGCGGAAAATTGTATTTTACTGACCAGGCCTTGGGGCTTGAGTTGACTTGACGGTTATATGGGATTACGAGAACGGTCGACTTGTCCTGCAGTATGTACATGACAATGCAAATTCAGTAGTGTAGGATTTGTGCCCATAAACAATACTAGGCAAATTAATAAATAAAGAACGAGAGAAATAAAAGCCGCTTGACAATTGACATTTACAAATTTTGTGCGATATTTTTTGTTGAGTTCGTGTTTGCCACAACTTGCGTCGCGTGGCGTGGCGTCTTCGTTAGACGACGAGTTAAGGGCTATAAAAATAAAACTTGCCTTTTGCCATATGCCATTTAAATGATAAAAGGATTTTAACGTACCAAAACCGCTCGCTGACCACCACCCAAACCCCCACCCCCCACCACCAACTCAAGAGAACACACGTTGGTCAATTGCGTTTGGGGTCAACCCTTTCGCACGAACGCCATCATTCTGCAATGTCGCCCGCACTCCCCTTCACCACCCCACCCCAAATGCTTATGCTACGGCCTCGGAAGTGTCAGCACATTTTTCAAAGGAGCATATAAAATGGCAGTCATACATTATGTCCATATCTGCCCGACGCGTCGGCCGTTGTCCACATTCTCCTCCGTCCTCCGTTTTTCTCTATCCGTTGTCCGTTTCATTGTGTTCCTTCGTTCCATCGTTTCTCCGCTTGTCCGCTGGGGGACTGCGACAAATGTGAACGGTGTGTTGACCCTAACCCTCCCCCCCCTTTCCACCACCGCCACACACACACACATGCCTCGAACAGATTATGCATTAAGCGCTTATTTAGCATTTTTCTTATATAATGTGCTATATGTATGCCGCTAGCACTTTGCAATTGGTGTGACCATCCCACATTCACCTTCATCCTTCGAGATAGCAGCAAAAAAGGGTTGCAAAAACCGACTAAGTGAGGGAATATTATACAATTTTATTGCAAGCTTACAAAATTCATATGTGTGTATACCATTTTTTAGATTTCAAGGTAAAAAAAGAGAGAGAAAAAGGTGTTTTCAGCTTACCATTTAAATCTAAATACGTAAGAAAGTATTAAAATAAAGAAAATATACATTTTATGGGATATATAAAGAAATTATGCATAAAAGGCATTGTTGTTTTACTTAATATTTTTTAAAATAAAATAATATAATAGTTTAATCATGGCAACACTTTAGAGAACACAAAAACAGAGGGATATATTTTCTTAGAGTTAACAGAATACTTTTCTTGAGATATTTTATCTTGATAATTATTTTTCTTTAGGCATAAGAGTATACCTACAATTAATTCCTTAGAAAAGCATTAACTTGCAATAAATTCTTAAAATCCTATAAAAAAAAAGAAGAAGATTAATTTCAATTGGTTGTTCATTCAGTTCAAATTTGACTAGTGCCAGAGAGAAAGCATAGCGGAAATAATTGCATTTTTACTAATTAATTTGTTGTTTTGAGTGAGTCTCTTAGCTGGCAGAGCAATGGATGCTTTGTCTGCTTTGCAGTAGGCACAAGATGCCTGGATAATTAAATAAAGCAGCAAAATAAATGGGCACAAAATGGAAGAAATAATGTAAATCCTCCCCATTTCAATGAGAATTACATTTTAATTTCATAAACGAAAGCACTTTAAGCTGTTCAAACTAATTACCACCTCCGAAACCATTATGGAACCCAAAGCAACCGCACAGAACCTTCATAATTTGCAAGCAAAATTACCAATGCGGCTAAAAATAATTACCAAGCTGGCTTAAAATGCTCTTAAAGAGTATCACATAGTACTTACATTCTTCGTATGGCTGAAAGCCCCAAACCAAAAAAGAGGAGGAGAACAAACGAAAAACAGGAACAAAAAGCCAAAGCAAAAAGAAAATGGTCACTCGCAAGTGTCCGTTTTTTTGTTGTTTTTCTTTTTTTAATTTTATTTTATATTTTTTGGTTAGCTGTCGCTCACGTAGGCAGCGTCCATGTAATTAAATTAAAATGGTCAAATTTAGTCGAATTGCGGATTAAATTAATTTTCATTTGCATTTGCATAAGTTTCCTCGCCAGAGTTGCCAGAGTTTGCTACACACTCAACTTGTCCGCTCGTCTGTTCATTAATTCCTTCATTATGTCATTTATTGTAGAATTTACTAGAAATTTGCCTTCATTTTTATCTATCTCTCTCTCTCTCTCTTTTGCTCATTAGCTGGGAGTGCAGCATTAACAATGAATGAAGTTTAGAGTATATAATTCTTAATAAAATTCTTTGCTTAAAATATCTTACTGTATTTCGAAATTCAATATAATAAATCATTAAATTGATCTCTCCATTTAAAAAAAAAAACTGTAGCATACTTATAGGGGCAAATATTTTTGGGGGAAAATAAGAAAAGTTTGATATGTAAAGCTATCGTGTAAAAAGCTAAAACTTGAATGGAGCGTTAGTTTAATGTAAGTTCATTTAATTTCTAACTAATTGTCGAAGGACCTATGACTGACAACATGTATAAATACCCAAACTCCAGAGCGAGAGTTAAGTATACAAAAAAAAAATGTTGTGCTTTTTTTCGTCTGCTTAAAGGCTTAGGTAATTTTTTGTTTTTAATTACTTTCAAATAGCAAACAAATACCAGACGATCTTACTTTTAAAACCTTCTTCTTGCATTCTTTTTTTTGTTTTTTTCCGTTTTTGTTCTATTGCAAAAGGGGCAAAAACAAACCGAAATGTTTACAAGGTAAACCCAAAGAAAGCAAGCAACAAAAAATAAGAAAAAAATGTAGATGGAAATGAAAATGCAATTTTATTTATTGTTATGTAGCTGTTATTTTTTTTGTTTTTAAAGAGAGTGAGAGGGAGAGAGCTTATGTAAATTTATTTATTTTGCGTAATTTTTCTTGTTTTTACAAAAGAATAAATTTGCCTTGTTGCTTGCCGTTTGGCACCCAAACAATGTCCCCCGCCAAAGTTTTCGGCTGTGTTTTAGCGGCCTTTCAAGCCCGAAAAGAAAAAAAATTTAATTAGAATAAAGAAGAAAATGAGCAAAACGAAGTACAAAATTAAAATGAAAAAGGCAAAAAAATAAAAATAAAAATAACGGTACAAGGCAGCTACAACTGGGCTTAGTGCTGTCCAAATGAATTCTGCTGTAAATTTACAGTAATAAGACAACAAAAAAAAAAAAAAACAAGAAAATTGTGCAATTTTCATGTGTAACTGACAGCCCGGCTACATTTTGTAATGAGATCTGTCTTAACGAGGGATATTTTCCATTAAAAAAAAAAAAAGGGAAAAAACAGAAGAAGGTACAACTTCATCTCTGACGTGTGGGGAATTTCTTTGTTCTGCAACAAAGTATAGCCAATAAAATGTTAATAACCTTAAAAAAAAAAGGAGTTGGCAATAAATTACAATTGTTAAGTCCAGCTGCCTAAGCTAAATATATATATATATATACCATCTACAACATATCCAACTTAATTACGCACTTGGTTTATGACTTAATATAACATTCTAAATATGTGTAAAACACTCCGAAACCAAAAAGCAAGAGAGCGAGTGAGAGAGAGAGGGAGTAAAAGCTTTACGTCGTTACATTTACTACGTCGCATGACGTTAGTTTGAGGGAAATTTAATTACGTCGTATTATGAAATTTATATGACAATGGCAGACAGCACAAAAACCCCACACACACACACTCACACACACACACATGAAGTAATTTGCTTGTGGATGGAGGGATTAATTATGATGTGCCTAAGTTGCAGCAATGTGTTTTAAATTAAATGTAATAACTTTTGTTAAAGGATTATTCACAAAATAAATTTCATACTCTTGCTTAGCGTATGGCAGCATTGTAAATACTCTTTATTTTCAACCATTGGGTTTTAGTTCTCGCCATGTTAAATTGTATAAATAGAAAAAGTTTCAATACTTCAACGCTTTGCAAACAGCGGGAAGCATTCCAATCACCCATCAAAAGGACATAATAATAATTAATGGCATTTGCTTAGGGAATACGTAATGAGGACAAGGGTCCCTTTTATAGTACAAACATATATATACCTGGCATGTGGCAGGTGGGTGGCACAACGGTACGTGGCAGGCCATGTTTCTATTTTTATTATTTTCCGATTGGCAGTGAATTAATTTAAATTTTTCTCTTCGATTACTAACATTTTTATGTTCCGAAAGAATAGAAAAGCAACACGGAAAATAAACTGCAAATTGCGATTGAGACAATGTTAATTTAATGAAAATTAACATTAATTTACAAACAAGGAAAGCATAAAAAAACAGCGAAATTCGAAAGAAAAAACAACAACATTCATATGACACTTCGATGCCTTTGGGGCCTGGAATTTTTACAAGAAAAATATGTAAATTGTCTTGTAATAAAAATGTTCAAACTTCTTCACCATGCCCTACCCCCACACTCTATAAACTTTATGAAGCATTCCCCAAAAAGAGCGTAGGAATTAAAACAACGCGACAATGAAAAAAAAAAATATATATATATATATGTCTATGCAAAATAAATAAATAAAGTGAGAAGAAAGCAGAAACAAAAAAAAAACAAAATAAAGCCAAGTGACTGCGACAGAAATGTTCTGCAGCAAAAAAATTATATCCCTGCAGGACATTATTTTAAATACTAATCCGCATCAGTTTTCATTTGAATCTTAGTGTTCGTGTTCGGGATATGCTGTCAGCAACCCCAGGACATCGACATTGTAGCCTCTGTGCTGTTTCTTCTTTTCACCCTCTCTCTCTCTTCCTGCCTCTTTCGTCTCCTTTAGCTCCAACTCGTCGTTTTGCAACGTGCCTGCCATCTTTGTTTGTGCGCCGTTACATAAATTCAGATGTTATCCCAAATGCGCAGCATGCACGTTATTAAAATAACGTCAGGCAACGCCTGGGAGCAGGCCCGGAAGTTAGCAAATGAAAAAATAACGCACGTAGCCTGGTTTTGGGTCCTCTGGCTATATCTTTCTATCTCTGTCTGCTCTTGGATGCGCACGTAGCGCCAATTATGGCAGCAACCGATGGTGTCCCATGGCTTTTCGTTTGTTTTTTTTGCCTGTCTAATTAAAATCTATATAATCGATGTAGGTTCAATCAAGAGAAAATACCAATGACAATATTAATTAATCATACTTTATTTAAACTCTGCTCGTATACGTTTTCCTTGCATATAGAAACTGAAGAAACCGTTCCAAACTGTTGTTAAAATAAATATAGCATACTTTTTAGAGCGTGGTGGAATTCACACAAAACTAATAAAGGGCCTTCCTCAAGGTTTATTGTTTCTGTTTGAACGTATCGCAACGAACTATTATCAACTGCCACAAATTGTTGCAATTACTAATCGCGTTGAGTTTTTGCCACATTTCCCTCATTTGGATTTTTATAAACTCTCTCTTTTGTTCCGCATTTAGAGAACAAATGCTGTTCTGGCACTTAATTCGAATTTGCGGTCTGCTGCTATTCTATTTTTGAATAGGCCAGGCAATAATTACACGACCATATTTGCCATGAAAAAGCGCTTTAAATACAATAAACCCAATCGCCTACCCATTTGATTTAGACGTCATTGTTTATTTAATATGAATCAAAACATTCAAATGCACAAGAACTTTGGCTTGATAAAACCAGAAGACAGCTATGTCATATCTTAAATTAAATTTTTCTTTGCATCGCAATAGAATATCTTGTTTAAATTATTAACAATTCCTTACAGATTTGTTTACAACTGCTCCAAACCGAATTGACTACTAAATTATTTCCAATATGATTTCCAATAAACAAATAAAATCAAAGCAGCTGAATCGAGACATGAAAATACGAGATGTGCTCATGTATACATGTGTACACATACATATATGTATATTGCAGTAGTATGTATGTATATGGTACATATATGAGAGACATGAACAAATAGCACTAAAGTGAACAAATTGTTGTTATTGTTGGCCATAGAAAATTCTAAATGCTTCAATCAGCAATTCGTCGTATTAAATATTAATGCACAACTCAAGTCGACCTGTCTCGTACTGACCCTTTCTCGTTTTGAGTCCAAAAAAGGTCAACATGTGCCTGCACACATACAAAAACACACATGCATCTACAGTCATGGGCACTCCAGCAATGCCAATTGGATACTGGACCGACCCTGGAATCTTGGACATTTTTCATCATAAAGTGGTGGCTAGCTTTGATTTCAAATTGGATTTGAATTTGGAATTTTTGGCTTTCAAACAGCAGCAGCAGTAGAAGCCCGCAGGCGTCTATGTCTCTAAATGGAACTGGTCAACGCATAAATATTTCTCTTTGTTTAGTTTGAGTTGAACTCAAAGAAAGAGATAATACACACACACAAATGTACCTGCATGGGGGATATTTAGCTTCCCAGCCAAAAACTGGTAGCTGAGCAGGCTGACAACACAAACAAAACAATCCGAATAGAAAAACGAACCGAGGCAAGAAGAGCATAGTGCATACATACATACATACATATATAGTATGGTTTGGATATGAGCAATGGTCGAATGGTCAAGTCAAAGTTATTGTCATGTCATGTCTTGTAAGTGTCCATCAGTTGGCCCACAAGGCAACAAAACCAATTGCATTCGGTTCAACATTTTCAATTTACCCCAAAAATGCCACAGGTACACTTAAGAAATAGAATTTTAGAACTTAAATGACTAAACGTATCTCGATTTTAGTCAATGATTTTCATTGAATATTGAATCAAACATTTCGCAAAAACAGTGTGGAGTTATTAACATATAAAATGGAAATTATAGGAAAACTTGGCGTTCAACTGGCAAACTAAATATTTAGAAAAAAAACTTTATTAAAAATGAAACTATAGTATACAAAACACGTATGAAACCCCAAAAAAAAAGGTATTTAAGTGCCGAAGCAACCCAACAAAAACTGCAAGAACAACTGAGAGATTGAGGTAAGTTTGAGGAGAAAAAACATCCATGTTATTTTGTCGTTGTTGTTGTTGTTGTTGTTGTTGCCACATCATACAGCTGGGATAAAATGTAAATATGTTTAGCACTTTCTAATGGTCACTCCCAGGAGAAAGAGAACAGCCCATGAAGCCCAGAAACTAGCCAATGACTCCATAGCTAACTTCTTTTGCCGAAAAAGTTCAAAGTGACTTAAGTGAAATTTTTGCAGTTTGGGACAAGCAGCAAAACACAAGCTGAAGGGGCTAATGTTATTTTTATATTATTTTCTTATTTTTACTTCAAACTCGCCATGGAACATGAGTAAAAATTAAATTGATTTTGTTCGGACATTGAAAAAGTTTTGTTGGTTGGCACAAATTGCCTTTTCATACTTTGTACTACTTGGGGAAGGAGTTGAAATTCGTATATGTTTTTCACTTTCTACATATATGTTGACTTGGTTTTGTTTGAAAGCTTTTTATTGAACTCAATGGCAACTCTGGTTGACAAAAAGTCAAACTCTATTTGAATTAAATTATAAATTATGCCCCTTCCACCTTCCAACGCTGAAGTCAAAATGACAAAAGTCAAATTTTAATTTTCATCTAAGAGATAATTTTCAGAAAATTGTTTTGACACTTCAAAGTCATTATGAAGATAGCAACCATTCAGTTGAGTTTCTAACCTCATCCACCTCCACCACCACCGCTCCCCACCCATTTTTTGATAAAAATCCAAGATGTCCCGGCAATTAAACTGGAATCTAGACATTTATGCACACAGGTCGTAGAGTAAAGACGTTCTGGCATTTCTTCCATTTCACTTTTGTCTCCATTTTCTCTCACTTTCGCCCATTCGTTGTTGCTCATCCATCTCATTCGTTCTTTACTCCTTCTGTCTCTGCCGTCTTCCGCCTTACGTCTGCCTTCACATTCCTTCATCTCTTTTTGATGTAATTTTGGCATTTGCCCAACAACCAAAACGAAATGAACAAAAAACGAAGTTATTGCCTCCTGGCTGACGATAAGGTTGTCGCCAAGTAAAGGAAACCCCTATCCTTTTCCGGGCTTTATCAATCTAGATTTTAGAAAAAGGGGTTCAAGTGGCAGTAGGCGTCAAATGGCGGCGAAGCGCACGAAAAGCGGTTTTTGCCCGAATGAAACACGCTTAGGTAAATGGAAAAGTGACGGCAAATTAAGAAAATGCTAAGCGTCGAAATGAGCGTGTGTTTGTTTGTGTTGTGAAATCTGAAATTAAAATTTTAGCATTGCGCACATAATTCCACACCACTTATACACATAAATACACACAAAGTAAAGTTGCCTGGGCGGAGGATTAAGCTGAAGATGGAGTCGTTGGAGACGGAGATGTTTTTGGCTGACAGTTGTAGGAATGAAGATGCGAGAGAAGAAAACTTTTGTGCCGCAAAATGCCGTTAATGAAGATGATGTCGCTGATGTTGCTAAGGGTAAAAATGTTTATTGTCTTTCGCCGCGTTCCTTATAAGGCGATTATAGCAAGCGTATAAAAACCACAATTGGTAGACTGTACATGAATCGTTGAATATTTATTGAAAATTTTAGTTCCATTTCAAGCTGAATGTTCTTATTAAAGCTTAAGTTTAACTGACCAAAAGATTCTATAGAAAGAAAACCACACACACCTTTCTAGCAAAGAAAAAATGGCGCTCAACAATGTACTCAACCTTCAGATGCATGGGAAATGTGAAAAATGAGAAAAGTGCAACGCAAAAGGCAAAAGAGAATAAGACAAGTCGCTTTTGACAGAGACAAAGAATAAGAGAAAACACCAAATAGCCACAAAATACATATATATATACTGTATACATATGTACATACCTGAACAAAAGTTCCATCTCGATATAGAGAAAGAGGAAAATTAATTTTAATCCCGTTTCTTTTTTTTTTTGCATTTACTTTTACGTCTATTTCGTCGCGTTTTTCATTCTCACCTCAGCTTCAGTGGCCGTTATTCATTTTAGTCAGAGGTGCTGGAGGCGCAACAACCACAGTTGCTTTCCCTGAGTGGAAAAAAAAGATACGAAAGAGAAAGCTGCAACTATTTGCTTATTCCTTTGAGCTCAACTCTATTGAAATCGAAGAGGTGGTTAGAAAAGAACTCAAAAAGTTATTTGACGATAATTAACAAGAAATATTATCCTTTCTCTAACTTATCTAACAACCACCCCGAGTTAATATTGCGCATACGCAATGCTGTGCGCCATTTTGATTGCACCTCAGTTTTATGGCAATGCCAAGTTATGAAACTAACCACAAAAAATTATGAAATTTATATGTGCGGGCAGTCGGCGGGGCTTTGCGTTGGCAGCTTTTCGACCAATACCAAATCTGCAGCTACACCCACCACAAAAAGGGCAAATATGAAGCGGAAAATGTGGTTGTAGCTTATTACATAATGTTATATATACATAGATCATAATCCATAAAGAGTTTCATATATAGAGACAAACTTTATTGTTGCTGTTGTTGTTGTTGCTGGCATCAAATTACAACCGCATACATAAAGGCAACGTAAGAAGGGGAAGGCAAAACGAGAGCAGCCCTTAAAAACGCGCACAGAGTACGTTCGATATGGGGGCGCTTAAATCAACAAAAGAAGGCAATGATAAATGCAACGCGCTTTGGGGGTGAAATTCGACGCCGAGTGCCACCCTTAACAGCACCCTTGCGCCACACGTCAATGCCACCCAATTATAACCGTATGTATGTATGTGTGTGTTGTGCCTTGTGGAGGGCTCATTTGAGAAACGCTTGCGTTCTTCCCGTCTTGTCCGTCTGTCCGCCAGTTTATCGTAGTCGTTCATTTATTATTGTTTCATTTTTTCTTCAATCTCTCTACCAAAATATGTATGTGCTTTTGTACCTTCATCTGTATCTGTATATGTTTATCGATATATGTATATATAAAAGGAACAAAACAATAACAATAAAAATCATACATACTCATGCTACCAAAACTTTGATATCAAAAAATACAAAAATAAATATACCGCACACCCACAACGAACTCTAAGCGCACGTGCACACAAGCACACCCCCACACACACACATGCAGACACACACACACGTACATGAAAGCTGGATGTTAAGATATGAGCGCCCTAAATGAAATACATACAAACACTAACTGTTCTTTCACACTCATTCGTTTATGTACATGTGTGCGTGTGTATTAATACATAATGGCCAGAAAAGTATCCTTTATGAAATTAAATTTATGTTAGATAGCTAAGCTTACTCCGAGGGCTGACACAAACTTAATGCTGAATAAGTTAATTTATTTTTCTCTGAAAAAATTCTTTATATTTTTTAATAAATAACAGAAACCATTTGAAAAAAATTCAATTTGGAGGCATACAAAAAATAATATGCAGTAAGTTGGGTTCTTGAAATCGTTACTTTGACTTAGACAATCGAATACTCTAAGATTGACCCTCGTTAAGTTGAGCATTGCAATTATAGCAACAACTAATGGGCAGTGTATTATAGCGCCTGCCTGACCAGTGTCCAGTTCCCACACACATATCTATATATCGTATTGATTTTTTCTGCTAACAAAAGTACTCGAGACAAACTAAAACTCATCCCACTAACAACAACAACAACAACTACAAAGGAGGGCTGCAAAATGCGCCCTTATATTACATTAAGACAAGGCTAGCGACTAGCCCCAAGGTAGTCCGAAGTTGAAGCTCGTTGTGGCATTTGTGCCTGTGATAAAATACGTTAAAACGAAAATTAAGCAACACAATTAATGGCTCTCGGTTTATCATACAATTTTAATGGCTCAAATAAATTGAACAAAACTAGCCAAGAGCAAAATTGCCAAATATGTGACTAGACCACCAAATTACAAATACAAACACAAAACTATTTTTACTATCAATGATATTAATGTTTATGTGCTAGTTGAAAGATACTTTTTGTGGAACAAGGAAGTCCGCTTTTTGATGCTTGAACTTATTAAGTATTAAAACGCAGTTAAGTTTAGCCTTCTTAAAATGGGAAGAAAGGATATTAGCCGTTGCTAACAATCAACTTTTACACTCTTGACTTTTTTACGATCATATCGCAATTGATTAATGTCAAAATATATATTTATACTCGATACCGAAGGTATAGAGTATATTGAGTTTGTGCAATGTCATCGACATCCCCGAAAGATCTGCATCAGCCGAACGTTGAAGGCAGCGCACACTCCTGCCGTATGCGCACCCTTTTGCAATCAGGCCTCTTGACAGGTATCGAGTATACTGCAGTCGGTTGCGACCGACTGCAACGTTTCCTCTTGTTTAAACAGGCAGAGATAAGGATAATACCAAAAACAAACAGTAGGCTTATAGTTTGTTGTGTTTAGCAACATTTTCAAACTGATACAAATTGCTGCCAAAATATTTCACTTCATTCTGTTTGTGGCCTTCAGTGCTAAGCTAAATTTTTTTCGATTTTACCAAGTTTTCGTGCGTTAAATTTAAAACTTTTTATCAATATTTTTGTTTCTATTTATTTTTAAAGAATATTTACAGCGTCATTCCAAGCAGTTGTGGATTTCAAAGATTTCAAACCTTTTCTAATTGGTTAAAAAAAAAAAAACATATATTTTATGTATGATGGGCAACAAGCGTTATCGACGTAATCGACCAACGACACATAAAAGTCCATCGCTGACCCAGCAAAACATGGCTCTCAGAAAGGAATTAAAATCTCTTAATAAAGACAAAATTGAGCTATTACAAAAAGCAAAAACAGCTCAAACTGAGAGAAATCTGATAGTAAGTTCTTGTAAAGACGCTATGCGTGAGCTGGGCAGTGTTGTACTTTCGATGAAAACAGCGACAAAACACGAGCAGAATATCGAAACCTTGCAGCAGCAACTGGATGATGAGCGCCTCAAGATTGACGATCTAAATGCTAAATATAGTCGTCTAGAGCGAACGCAACCAAACTGTCCGATTTGCTGGCTCGCAACGGAATACAATGACGAACATTACGCCGTCTCCCTTTGCTGTGGACATTTATTTGGCTATAATTGCATTGCGGAATGGTTGGAGAACCGTACGGACTGCCCGCAATGCAGATCTAATATCGGAGATTACGTTCGGAACGTTATGTTTTAAAGTTTAACTTTAAGTTGGATTTTAAAATTATTACTTTATAAAAAGTTGTGAAATAAAAGTTATTAAATATGTATTGTTGCTTTTAGGATTAAAGATTATGGAAAAGCTCTTAACGTTGTTGAATCTCAAATGGACTAGAAAAAACTACGATATAGAGAAATTTCGTTTGAAAATTTGAGTTTATTTCAGAAAATCTAAAAAAAATTCGAAAGCACAATAGCGTTCGATCTGTAGGCGTTAGAAAAATAAGTCATAGTAAAGAATTATTAGCTTAGGGAACTTCTTTGTATAGAAATGAAAGCGCACTTGAACCAAAATGGAAAGTATGGAAAAATTCGTTCTTGAGGGATCATTCAAGTAATACGTAACGCAATTTTTGAAGATTTTAGACTCCCCCTCCCCCCCTTGTAACGCACCGTAACGTTTTTCTGTACCCCCCCCCCCCCCCTCTCTTAACGTTACGTAACACTTAAGTGACAATTTTTACCCTAATTTTTATTAAAAAAAAGAAAAAATGTTTCGTAACGTCTTGTAAGAAAGACCCCCCGCCCCTGTAACGCATCGTAACGTTTTACGAGACCCCCCCTTCCCAGCAAACTGCAATGATCCATTATACGAAGATTTCACTCATCATTTGCATTTCGACAGCTAGAACATTTGGTTCTTTATATTCGACTATAACTTTTACGTTTTCCTAAAAGTAGGCTACAATAATAACTGAAAGCTCAAATTTTAGTAAAAACAAGCTTGAAATAATCAGTTTTCAAAAAATATATATGATTTCAAAGCCGATAAGTTGTATATATAGCCTGCGTTCAACCAACTATATTAAAAGCAATGCAGTGAACTATAAAGAGGCATGACATCATATTTTATCAGCAACCACAAACTCAACGCCCCCCACAGAAACAAGTGGTAACAGCGGGTGTTCCGTTTTAGGGGTTGGGGGACGGATCACCCTGTGGGTCGATGTCCCTGCTCGAATGCCACCCAATCCGCTAACATTGTTATAAAAGTGCAAACAAATACATGGCCAACAGGCAAGAGAGCAAGGAAATTAACTTCAGTCGGGCTTGACCCATGGCTCCTCAACCCAAGACTTGAGACGAAGCATTCGATGCCGCAGAGATGCTTATGTGAAAGCAAAGAGCGAGCAAAAAAGCGAGAGAGAGCGAGAGAGCAACAACGAGCGAACGGTGAGAAAATTATGAAGCTGCTGCCGACAGGGTACAAAGAAACGAAGAAAACGGATGACGATGGTGATGCGGATGTGAATGTGGATATGGATGTGGATGAGGATGAGGATGGCGTCGCCGACCTGTGGCCGCTGGTAGCAGCAAAAAGGGAAGAAAAAAAATGAGAGACCATGTGGTCCGCTGGCTGGGCAAATAAATCGCTGGACATAAAAACGCCAAGAGATAGAGAGAAGAAGCAGACAAAGAGAGCGAGTAAGCGAAACAGAAAATCAGCAATAACAAAAATAAGTATAAAAAAAACTGTGGGCAGCCCCCACCCCAGCAGAGAAGACTTATGTGAAACAGAGCGAGAGAGGCAAATAAAAAATTGAATGAAATATTTTTATAACCAAAGAAAAGGAAGAGAGCAAGACATAGAGAGACAGAGAACGAACGAGCGAGACAGAGAGTAGAAGTAGAAGAAGAAGAAGAAGAAGAAGCGACGGATATTGATGGCGTGCAACAGTAAAAGCAGGGGAAAAAAACTTGCTTATCAAATATGAAGGAGCGCACAAAAACTGAGCTGTAGGGGTTATGGGGGGATGGCATCATAAAAGCCATGAGCTCACCCAGCATAAGGCTGAAGGTGCCGACCGCACCTAAGGGTAGTTAAGTCCAAAGTTTTATGGACAACGACAGGTGGGGATGGCAATGGGCAATGGGCAATGGGGAATGGTCAAAAATCCACCCACTCACAGCCCCACCTCCACCCACACCTATATATCTTACAAGCGAATTTAGTTCTGCTTTCTCCTCTTCTCCGTGTGTTTGTAGTCATAAAATGGCACATTGTCTGTGTATGTGTGTGTGTGTGTGTGTGTGTGTGTAAGTTCTTGTTGTGGGTCTTGGGAGGCTGCACACACGTGCGGATAATAAAAAATGTTTTACTTTTCAATCGACCAATAATATGGCGTTCAATGGACAGGCCAAAACGTGCACAACCCACAGCTCGTAACAATGGCCATGCATGGACCGAAGCCAACACCGACACCGACACAGATACAGATACAATCACAAGCGATTCAGATACAGCAGATAAAGGATACACACACTCTTGCTGTTCAATCATCGTTACAGAAAAATTTCATTTTGAAAAATGCTAGAACTTCAATAAATTATATTGCTTGGCCAGCAACACAAAAAAAAATAAAATAAAACCCAAGCGCAACGTTAAATAAAAATACAAATAAAAAAAAAATGACCTCAACTGTGGGGGGTGTACAAAGTACATACACATATATAGTATATACATACATATATATATTTGGGGTTGGGACTTTATCCAAGTTTGTGGCTCGACTTGCTGGCACCTTTTACTATCATAACAACAATAGAGTAGCACAAAGAAGACGAACAAAAAGAGGCGGTGTGGTGTTGGTAGGGGGGCGGTTGGGGCCACAGAATAACATGGCGGACAGGTGAATCGGGTCAGGAATAAAAAAGAAAAAGAAAAGGGAACAGCAAACGAAACGGTCAGCTATTGTACTACCACAAATACATTTTCACACTGTATGCTGAGACTGCAACTCTTCTGAGTCCGAGCTTGAAAAGCTTAGAGTCTGTGGGTTTGAGCCGTTTTGCCGTTTTGCCGTTTTGCCACAGAATGAGGACGAGGACAAGCCAATGGCAAGCTGCAAACACGCTGTCCGCTCGATGGTTATTGGTTCGCGTTGCAATAATATAATATATATACTCACACACACAAGCACACACACACGTACACACACTTAAACAGAATATAAAAAATTGAGAAATAAAAAAATATATATATGTATAGTGTATAAATCTAAAAAAATAATATATATATGCAAGCAAGCTAAAGTAAAATGCTCGACTAGAATTTACCCAGCCAAGCTTCAGTTTCAGTTTTTAATTGAAAAATTTATGTTTTGAAAATTCGTAACTTCACCTTCCCTTTAATACTATTTCTTATCACATAGTTGATACGAAATTTCTGTTTACCTTTTTACAGGGTATGCAAATAAAATCGACTGCAGAAATAAATGAAAAGGTTGGGAGGATGGCTTGGTTGGGCTAGCAAATTTGTTGCTCAACTTTGTAGCAGCGAGAATACGTTTTTTACTCTTTTTTTTTAAATACGTTGGAAGAGGATAGACGCCAGGTTGACATTGTCATAATGATGGGGTGACATTCCTGAGCGTTGCACTTGGATATTGATTGCAGTTTCTTGTGTGTCTGGGCATTTTGGCTTTAAAAGGAAGAAGCAGAAGAAGGACACACCTTAAAAAAAACACGCTAATTAAGTCGCAATCTGAACGCCACAATCTAGAGATGCAAATAAAAGAAAACCACATTTGCATAATGATAAGAATAAATAAGAGCAATTATTATGGTTTTAAGATGATTTCTTCGAATTGCATTTCGATACTGAAAACATAAGACCATAAAAGCTCGTAAAGTTATCGATAGTTAGCCGATATATCTATTAAAAGATTTTTATTGGGATCGGAATGAGGTATCTTCAATTAAAATGTGACTTTATTTTTCGATCGAAAATATATACTCTATGGAGTCGAAGATGCTTCCTTCTGCCGTTTGCATACATTTTCGAGACTTCATTAGAGCCCTTTTTGCCACTTTTTTTTAAAGGACAGAAAATTTAAAATTATATGTATGTATATGAAAAGTCGATACTTTTGATCGGAATATCTTATGGTCACTTATACTTTTGTCTTTTGAAACAAACTTTTTTAAAGCTAATCAGGCAAAACTCGAAAACATTTTTGACACATTCTGTCAAAGTCACGCGCATTTAGCTCGCAGCATGATAGAATGGCATAGGAACGAACCGAATCTAATCGCAACTGGGGCACATTGTACATTAGCCCGGCCATAACAAAATGTGGCAGACTCGAGGCTCACACACATGTCACATCGAATGTCCTAGAGGCGCACATTGGCTGTGTCGCAACACAAAAATGGAAAAGAGAATTTATCAATTTCCCCAGACAGTTTTTTTTTTTTTGGGGGGGGGGAATAAGAAAGGAGTTTGAGGAAATCACATACTTGGTTATTTTGCTTGACAAGATGCTCGTCAAACTTTTTTTTATATATTTTTCTTCCTGCCGCAAGCAAAGCAACAACAAAAAAAGAAGAAAAATTGTGTATGTTGCATGTTTATTTGAAAAATCGCTAAAGGATAACTAAAGGATTCCCCTAAGGGCATTTGGCGAGCACGCAAGTGATTTGTATGCGAATTTACATACACACACACAGAGTACACACACCTCACACACACACACATCTCACACCCACACAGCTCTCACACTGTCTTGTTATTGAAATCGAAATTCCCTGGGTATTTTCCAACTCGTTGGCTCTTAACAAAAAAGTCGTCATCGCTGGCTGATTTCAATGCATTGTGGCAATAATTTTGCATATTGTAACGTATAAGTAAATGTATCCAAATTGAATTTGAAGACTCGATCTATATCAAAATGGGCAAACGCAAACACTCGAACACCTAACAAACCAAAGGCCCAAAAGCTCTTGCCGCACTTAAGGGCGTTAAGCAGTGAATTCAATTTATCTCCAAAAACGCCGTATCGATAACACATTACTAAGAGAAAGGGCGAAGGAATTGCCATCTCTGTAAATGTGTAATCTAATTTATAAATTACAATTAAAGTGTTAGAATAGATTCAGTAAAATCTTCTTGCTTCAGCGGGAGGGTTGGGGATGTTGGGCAGTGTGGCCAAAAACCATGAGCTTACTTTGCTAGAAAAAATAGCCAAAACTAGCTACTTTAACAATATCCAGTATCCCAATAAAAATATCCAACTAGTGCGTGTACAATATATTTTCGCCACATCAAAATTTCATCTTAATTACTATTTAAGAATTAATTAATTATTAATAACAAACTAAATATGTGCCCTACGAATCGAAAAAAGGTTGAGAAAACAATAAGCGAATAATAATTGCAGTTTCTTTGACTTATTTTAATCTCATCGCTAACCATCAAGGAATTACATCAAGAAAATATCGATAGCTTAATCGAATCGCGATGGGACTGTCTGTTAAATTGTCCCGTAATTGATGGCAAATGAGTTAACAAAAAGTAGGCATACAATTTGTTTTGTATAGCAACAATTTCTACCTGATACAAATTGCTGCCAAAATATTTCACTTGAATCTGATTGTTTGTGGCGTTCACATCTAAGGTAAGTTTTTATTTATTTGTTTTTTTGCCTAATCCTGCTTTGAATATTTACTTAAGAAATTTGTTTTGAAGTTTTGTTATTTGCTTGATGACATCGTCCTCTCAATTAGTTGTGCCGTATTAAACAGGTAACTTTTTGATCAGAGTTATTATCCATGAAACTATTAAACTTATGTATTAATATTCGCCAGCAGTAACAAGGGCAAAGCGCAAATTGAAAATGGGCAACAAGCATAATCAGCGTAAAAGAACGATACGCAAACGTCCAACGTCGACGCAGCAAAACATGGCTCTCAAAATGGAAGTGGACGCTCTCATCCGAGAGAAATATGATCTCCAAACTAAGGATAAAGCTTTGAACGACCGGTCACTAAAGCTAAGAGCTGAAGCCGAAAAGAACGAGAGTAAGCTAATAAAACAATTGACAGCCGAGCATTGTGAAGATGTTATAACTAAACTGAACAAACTGATAGTTCCGGTACTGGAAACGCATAAGCAGACCATTGATGCCTTGCAGCAAGAATTGCTCGAGGAGAGTATGAAAACTGACCAGTTGGTGATTGCACTTCAACAATCACAACGAACCGAACCAACTTGTCTGGTGTGTTTCAATGAAACGAACACAGTATTTTCACATCACGCCGTCTCCCTTCCCTGTGGACACCTGTACGGCCGGCAGTGCATTGCCAAATGGTTAATGGAGCAACAACAATGCCCGCAATGCAGAAAAACGTGCAAACCTGGTCAATTGCGTCAGGTCTATATAAATCAAGCAATTCAATACAATGCAATAACTCAAACATGGGAAGCGGTTGTATTTTAAACTTATCATCGTTACACAAATAAAATTAAAACACGAATATAAATATATATACTATGTATGTATATAATATTATATTCTATCAAAACACAAACTGTTCTCACGATTTTTATTCATATATATTGGGGGTATTCCAGCGTTAGCGGGCTGGACGTCATTGAATCATATTGAGGTGATACGAAAGTTTACGAAACACTTGAAAATGATGATGGCGCTACTTCGAATGACCTTTTGTTTAGCATTAGCTTATCTCAGACTGATCGAATATGAAACTATAGTCTGGGATCAATGATTCAATTCAATTCATGCACAAACTAATTTCTAAGCTAACAACTGAGATGTCCAAGTCTCTGCAAAATCATATTTTTTGAAACATTTTTGTCGATCATAACAAAGCAAATTTTTACTCTGCGAATCAAACAGAGGAAGAGAAACCGATAAGCAAAACATTTAACTTTTCAAAATCGATATACAACAAGAAAATATCGATAGCCTAATCGACTTGTGATGTACTTCTCTGACTTTCGACATTTTCGAGCTAACAAATTATTTCATTTGTGTCTGATTGTTCAAAGCGTTCGCAGCTCTGGTAAGTTATTTTCATTACTTTAGTTTTGTTTAAAACGTGACTTATTTATTTTTAAGGAGTATTTACGGCCCTATTTGCAATCAGCTGTGATTGTCGTTCAAGAAGTTTCTATAAGGTAAAATTCTAATGAAAAAAAAAAAAAAACACCGTTTAAATTTGGCTTCTAAAACATTTTATACCAAGGTTCTCCAAGATCATGGGCAACAAGCGTAAGCGACTAGCTAGAAAAAAACGCAAGGGGCCAACGCCGTCGGAGCAAAACAAGGCTCTCAAAGAGGAGGTGCAAGCTCTGTATAAAGAGAAAGACGAGCTGTCTGCAAAGCTTAAGGCTTTGGACAATCATTCACTGATTCAAGAAACGGAATCAGAAATAATTGGAAGCAAGTTGTCGCGGCAATTGATAGTGGATCATTGTGAAGGTGCTTTGAATAAGCTGAACCGAATGATAGGTCCGGTATTCGAATCACATGTTCAGACCATTGAAACCGTGAAGAAACAGTTAATCGATCACGCCATGATGTATCATAAGCACTCGGATGTACATAAGAACATAAACCGAATGGAAGTAACTTGTTCGCTGTGTTCGAGCGAAACGGATTCGCTCTATCCACATCATGCCGTTGCGCTTCCCTGTGGACACATCTACGGCAGACATTGCATTGTGGCTAAGCTTTTTACGGAATCAAAATGCCCGAAATGCGATGAGCCAACTCGGCCTCTGAAAACTCGTGAGATCTTCATCAATCCAAAAACTGAATACAATACAGAAACTCAACAGTGGGGCAGTTTGAACATCATGATTTAACTGCAAATGCTTGATATGCATAGACTCACAGAATAAATACATTTATTAATAAATACGAGATAACAGATAAAATAGAAATTGCTAAATAAACCAAACGCTTTTCAAAACGAAACCAGCGAGGCACCAAAACAAACCATTCCATTCATTCGATTCGATTCAATTCAATCCATCAATAAACGAACAAAACGCGTATACGCAATGTTTTCCATGTTGTGCGGCAAAGTAACAAATGAGCACACACACACACACGCACAAAAACACACTAACAACTCGTTTCGCACTGCTTTTTGTCCCAAAAATACCGCAAAATCCATTTCGATTCACAATCAAAATCCCCAAACGAGTACCCCGACGTCGCGTCGTGCAATAGGCCGGCTTTTGTTTTTGCCTAAAAAAAAAATGAGAGGGAATAGTGTGGCACTGAATTTGTCCGTTTAGCCAGTTAACCGATTGTCGGGAAGTGACAGGGAGGGGGGGGGGGGGTGGGACAGGTGGCTCTCTGAGCGGTTTGGCTCCCAATCGTGACCAACTTGTGCTTGAGTGCTTTCGTTTGTATTTAGTGGTGGACTTAAAAATACAGAAAACGTCCGCACCCACAAAGGCCGTGGTCGTCAACGGCCTCCGCCTCTGGATGCGATGTTGAACGTTGAACGATAAGCCGCAGCCACATGGAGTCGCGAGTCCACCATTCACATCAATGTCCATGCACATGTCCTTGTTGTATTCTGTTTGGCCATGTTTTCCAATTTTTCAGCACACTGCACTCTCGACTCGGCCGTGAGCAACAACAAAGAAAAATACTCGAATGGCTTTCTACGCGCAAAAATTTAGTCATTCTATTCGAAATTGCTTATAAACGTTGAGGCCGAGGTCTCTTACTCTTCCACCCCTCTCTTCTCTTTGTCTAAAAACCACGCTCAATCCTGACCTGCCATGTGTCGACGCACATCACCCATCTACGCACAGCACTAAACCACCCAACCACCGTAACACCCATCATTTTCGGCTTTGGCAATTGCACAACCAAAGCGCAAGCCGCGGTTTTGTTTGTTCGGACATTGGCGCAAAAATATTATTGCACTTGCGTTAGCCCATTCTAAACGTTCGTTACTCCAAACTCCACTTTGAATTGCCTTTGTGCCCAATTGCATGTCTGTTCGCTTGTAAACTGTACAGTGGCTTTATTTCCATCAATAAACAGAGAGGTTATTTAACGAATGAAACGCATATAGTAAATCATAATAATATCTAGTTAAAAGAGAACATTTAATGTTCTACGAAGGGCAACAAAAACTATAGAATTTCTCTATATCTTTTTACGATTATTTTTACAAACTACTTTTTAACAATGGAATTAAGTCGATATTGAACAACAAGAAGATATACAAACTGACGTTTTTTTATATCGACAGACATTAATTACAGATTATTTGTTACAACTATGTTTAACCTTCAGCTGCAATGGTGGCATTATAAGGTTGCGTTGTGGATGCAGTCGCCGCATGGATAAGCACTTTTGTTGGCAGCAAATGTTTTAGTGGTTCTAATATCTGTTCCGGCTGCACAAATGTTAACTGCTTTTGCTCCAACTGAAGCAGACTAATGCCCAAATGCAGCGTTATTGACTGAGGTGGAAATATGCCATGTATACAACGCTGGACATACGGCACCAAATCATAGGCAAGGCAGGAGCATAGTTTAGCAAAGGTTTCGCGCTCATTGCCAGTGAATGCCTGCTGCTCCTGGCGATAGAACGCGAGCACACGTTGCGCCACCAATTGCAGTGACTGTTGCAAGCAGCACGTCACATCGGTGGCAACTGCAAACGGTGCACACAAGCGCAGCTCATTGAGCGCATTTAAATAGCCATTGCATAAAACGGCTAGCGGATAGAAGTCAAGCAATGTTTCTGGCGGCGCATATGATTCCACGTCCGGATCGCTGCCAATCGTCGATGTATTGAGATGCTTGCGCGTATGCATGCTCACTTTATTGATAAGCGTGAATTTGTCCAGTTCCTGCTCAAAGTGTTCGTTCACTTGCATAATGCTTGTCTCGAATTTCTGTCGCACCACACGCACAAATATGGGCGCAATTAAGGCACGGAAGTCAGCGCCAACGCGACTAAAGGACAGACCAAAATACATGCATTGTCCGAGCATTGTTTCAATGGAGCCAACGCCTCGCTGCAGATCGGATTCCAAAGTCAACAGAAAGGCATCGATCTGTGGAAAGTGGGAATGAATCAAGAGAATAATCTTTGGCTGAAAGCACAAACTTTAACCTTATTATGGAGCCAGGCTTGAAAAAGACGATCGCCATTGCAGCTTACGCCTTGCAACGGTATTGTTATGGTCGACTTGCCAACACTTTGCTCTACATCCGGAAATATTGCTCGATATTGTGTAATAATGTTGAATAAATTAATGCGCGTTATTTCAATTGTCTTCGTCAAATGCTGCTGAGCTATACAAATACATAGATAGTATGTAGTTATTTATTTGTATTTGTGTTCAGTTTCTGCACTTACCATCTGCTGTGGGAATGGCGTCCAGACAGGCTGTTAGCCAGGCATCGCGCGCTTGCAAAAACTTCAATTTGAGCTCATTGTCACCAAAGGCTTGCATGCGACGCAAATAGCCAACAATTTGCAGGCACTTGGGCAATTGCAAATCCATGCGCAGTTGCGCTACTAGCTGCACAAGCATTGTATGCCACAAAGCTTCCACAGAGCGCACAATGCTCTGCAATACAATGTGAATGGATTAGAATGGAAGGTTAACTAAACTGACTCCTTCTTACATTCACAACTGGTATGAGATGTCCCTGATGCTGGCCAAGACGCTGCACATAGCTGGCCAACTCGAGTGCCTCCTCGTAACGTCCCTCGCGAATGCAGCGCTCCATTAGCTGTGGCAGCTCCAGTATCTCCAGCAGCTGAGCATTCTTGTGAAGTGTGGTGCTGTTGAGTCGTCGCTGTTCTGTAAGCTCAGCGGAGTCTTGAAGAAACTGCTCGCATTTGTCGCTGAACGCCGGCAATTTGCCAATCAATGTGTCCACCTGTTCTTCGGCCTTTTGGAACTCGTTAAAGATCGAACGTGAGTTTTCAGCGGTTGTTATGAACGTCTTGTAATTGGATATAGCTAGCTCTTGTGTCTGCTCCAATATGCGTTTGGTCTCATCGGCTAACCTTGATTGCTCCTTTTTCAATTGATCCACTTTGCAGGTGCCCAATTTGGCCAAATAATTATCGAGTTCCGGATTGCCACGCAGATTTTCTAGCATGCAAAGAACATCGTTAGTTGCTGCTCAAAGTATACTCCTATGGGTCAATATTTACCTGGAATACCATCGGGGAATATCAATTTTAGCACACGTTCATTTTCCACATCCATTTTGTCAAGAAATTCCATTTATAAATTAATTGTTATTTTGTTGCGGTAGCTGTTGCAGCTGTGAACAATATGAGCATCGATACTACGGTAAATTTAATAAGTATCGATAGATATGTGCAGTTGCAAAACAAAAAGCTCGCCGATACAAGCATAACAATCACTTATTTGTCAGCCAGTCAAACGTTGTCTGTTATATTTGAATTTAAATTTTTTAACTTTAAAACAAATATTATAAAATAATCAAACTAATCTTCTGTTTTACTTGTAGTGTCAGCTTAAGTATAGTTCGTTAATGACACCTCATTAATTTCTCTTTGTGCTCATCATATGTCTGTCTGCTTCTGCTGGCACTGCACTCTGGTGAAAGTAGAACATTTATTTGTCTATTTGCTAAAATTTATAACACATTATCTGTATGTCAGTCGATCCACACACAACGAACGATGACGCTAATGAACTTGAGTTGCAGTCTTGTTGCATGGGAAGCAATCCAATAACCAGTCACGCACTTTCATCTCGTTTGGCTCTCAAGTCTTTAGAATCTTTGCTTCTAGACATTTTGGCGACGTCGGCGTTTATAGTCGCGACACTCATGTTGCTGTTGTTACCACTACACCTGTTCGGCAACTACATATAAACGAGTTATGGTCACTTTTATGGGAATCGATCACATGTGTTACTTGTGATACTTTTTATTCAATGTACCCAATAAAGAAGATCTTTATGTTATTAATTAAACATTTTTGAGCACCCTGCTTTTTAGACAATTAAAAGGGAAACTTTAAGATTCCATCATATCTGCGTTCCAAATTCATAATTACTTCTTATTCATAATCACAGTGGCTTATCTGATTGCTGGAATGGAGCTCGATTTAAGAATAGACAAGTAAAAATTAAGGTTTGTACATTCTTAAGTACACTTAAAAGCAGCTCGGCTCTATTATTATTTTCAGCACTTTCACTTTATCCCAAATATTATTAGGTTGTGGATACGCTGAAACATTTTGTGCTTGCTCATTTAGCGCCCTCTGAAGACAAAACTATTATTGAAACTATACATTATGATACCCTATTTTTGGGCTTTAAATAACTTCTAATTATATACAAACAAATATGCATCCACAATCTTTTAACATCATTCAACAGTTAAAAAAAAAAGCACCCACCAACCAGTTTGGTCTTAAGTTAGTTAAAATTTTGGCAACTTAATGACAAAAACAAATGAGAAAAGGAACCACTAAATTAAAAAACTTGAAAAAAAACCGTAAAAGAAAAGAAAGAAGAGTCAGTTTAAGAGTCCACCCACCCATAACCATAACAATTACCGTTGACTTTTCATCTCGCAGCTGCCACTCTAAAAAAAAAGTGAGAAAAACCTCTACATGCATTTTGTGTGGCTAAACTATGACTTGATCTCCTGCTCTCTCTCTCTCTCTCTCTCAGTCTCTCTCTTCAAAAGTCATTGACATGCAAGCGGAGATTTATTCAATAAGCTTTTAATGTTTGTGGTATAGGTAAAACAATCCTTTTCTTATTAAAGTCTTAAAATCATATTCGTTTTATTCACTTTTTATTTGCGTCGGGAACCGCTGTATGATCGACCGGCAAGCTCTGTAATTTATTCTTAGAAACAACAAAAATAACGCATCTTGTTTTTAACGTTTAAATCAAACACGAAACGTAACAAAAACAATAACAACACCAACACCAACAGCAGCAGCAGCAGCAGCAGCAGTCGCAGTCGCTGCAGTAACAACAACAAAGTTAAAGGCCACTACTGACCTACTAAGCAGGCGTCATCGTCTTCGTTGCTTGACAAAGCTTCCCGCTTCCCACCAGCGACAATCAACGACAACAACAGCAATAACAACGGTAGCGAAGTCGTGCCTTCGTTTCGTCTCGGACATCATCTTCTTCCTCTTCGGATCATTGGGGCTTTGCTCTCTCGCAGTCGTGTGACTCTTTCATGTTTGTGTGCGTGCGTTTGTGATTTGTTGTTGCTTGTGTATTTTTTGCAGTACTGCAGCAGCTTGCTCGTTTTTCAATGTTTGTGTTTTGCTGCGCCCGCCCGTTGCTAACGTTTCGAATAATAAATAAGAAAAAGTTTTCCTGCAGTCGCAAAAAAACAAAAAAAAAAACTACATCAACAACAAAAACTGGGCAGAGCAGTAAAAATAACAAGTAACAAAGCTCAAATTAATAAATCATGTTTATCAACTATAAAATATCCTATAAAAACAGAGAGTATACAAGAACCCTTGCGAAGATCTAAACGGGATAAAAATGTGAAAACTCAAAGCAACTAATATAACACAAGAGTAATTTTGTCAATCGCTAAAAATTAAAGGCTACTTACTTAATTAATTTAATATTATTTTTTGTAGTTTTGTTTAATAAATACTTAGCACAATCGACAAAATTTCAATAAAATATAAAACTTAAATATAATTTAAACATCATAATATCATTATTATTATTATAATTCATCGTTGGCGAATATTTGTTATTACAAATATATTTTTCTTGTCAAACTAAACCTAAGTTTTAATATGCCCACACTAAACGCATATATGCATGTATATAGGGTATAAAAAGCGTTTTCGCTTGCGCCGCTTTGCTTCGCCGCCGTCGTCTTTTTGGCTCTGTCGTGAGTCGGGTTCCGATTTTGCGGGCAGCGGGGTCGACACAACAATCTCTGGCTCTGTCGACGTCGTTTTTTTTTTTTTTTTAGTTTTTTTGCTGACTCTTGCTTGCTGACAGTCTGTGGCGCAACTCTCGCCGCAGTTGCGAACGTGAGTGCGAAGCGTGTAAACGTGATTTGGAGCTTTTTGGGATCGCTGTTGTGGCTTATGTGCGCCTGTCAGCTAGCTGAGTGAAAAAAGCTAACATACTTTAAACAGTACAATACACAAATGCGAATAAATATATTTATTATTATGCATACGTTGCGTTGCGGCTATGTAAAAGCACATCGCAATCCGAATCGATAAAATAAACACACAAATTGACAAAATTTCAAAGTGAAAAAATTGCGAAATCCTTTTGACAAAAGTTTCCCATAAGCCGCACTTTGTGCTTTAACGTTTGTTTGTTTGTTTGTGCGATTGCCAAAGGCACCAAAAAACGAAAACCGAAAAACGAAAAACAAGCGAGTGAAAGTGAACAATGGAGCTTACGAATATGGATAGGCGATTGCAAATCACTAAACTAATAACGGTACACACATACTAAATCTATTTATTTAGTGACAAATGCGTCACATAATGTGTTTATAATACAGTTGAGCTTTGTTAAGGTCCGCTTAAGATCTGTTAAGCGTATAAGACATAAAATCGAACATTTTATAAGTTAATAAGTATATGTTAAAAATCACACCACACACACACAGTCAGCTGTTGCTTTTGTTGTGTGGGTTGGAAAAAAAAAAGTTTCACTTTCTTTAAAGCGATTTGAGTTAGTTAGCTTTTGGGCCGTCATTTGAATTTTAAATAAAATACTCATAAATAAACCAAACGCCGCATGCCAAATTTAGTAAAAACAAAAGTTATTTTCGTTAACATTTTGTTGTTTTGTTGGTCAGCTTTTCCGGTGGCATAAAAATCAGCTGCACATCAAATTAAGTTTAAGTTTCACCAACTAACTAAACAGCTGCGCCGGCGCAAAGGCAATTAACGAACGCAGCACAAAAACGGCATTAACCAAAACCCCAAATTTGGTTAAATGTAACATCAACATTGCAGTTTGATTTCTGAATTGATAAATAATTCATTGATTCAGAGTCGTTACTAAATGAAGACATAAACGGTTTAGTTAGTCAGCTGGACTCTGTCAACAAGAATCAGACGAGAGAAGGGGTGTGAAGAGCGGAGAACAGGTGGCTCTGTCTGGTTTGGTTTGGTTGGGCTTCTTAGAAAGTTGGCAATCCTAATCGCACTGACACATTAAATGCGAGTCGCGCGACTCATTGGACAGAATTGACAAATGTCTTCCTCGCTGCTGCTGCATGTTGCATGCTGCCAGTTGCAAGTAGCTTGGACGAACATATTGATTTGTTGGTAGCATATGATGAAGACAGGCCAAAAACAGACAGCGAAAGACTCTGTGTTTGCTCCAATTTTCTTTATGGCTTTTTTCTAGGTTTACCAAGAAATAAGACAAGTATGTTTGAATGTTTGTGTGAATCTTTTTTTTAATTCTTATAATTATTATTAATATTTTATTTCATTAAATTGTCACTAGCCTTATGTATGTAGATAAATGAAACAAAGCGAAAGCAATTTTGCTTTCCATTTCAGGTTGTCTCTATGTGTGTGTGTGTGTGTGTGAGTTGGTGTTGGTGTGTGTGTTATTTGACCCAATTACATTTTGCACACTTAATATTTGTTTAAGTTAGGTTTCATGTATCGTCTGCTTTTGACAATTACATAAATATTTGAGTATTGGCTTGGAAGGAAGCAAGTTCGTTGCCTAAGTCATTTGATTTACGCCCAAAAATAAAATCACTTTTAAGCAAATATTGGATTAAATATGTTTTAAACATAATATTGCTAGTCATTTTTGGCTACAGTAATCATCCAATATATTAAACTCTTTCACATGCCATTAAATATAAAACCCGAACTTATCAGGACTTTCTTCCAGATTCTTAGAGGAATATTAATAAATATTATTTAAAATGCAGCTTTCTTTGATTGTTTTTCAGTTGTCTCAGAATGTTGGCAAAGGTTTGAAATTCAATATAAGTTTACTTTAACTTTAACTTTATATAAATTTACCAAGTTTTTGGTTTGAACCTTTGTTTTGCCATATATTTCGGAAGTTTTTCATAATTCTATCATTTTTGTGACAAAATTGTACTTTGCTAGACATTGACAAATACGCCGTTCAATATTGGGTTATCTAACTTGTTGACTAAAGCTAGTTTAATGGTCACACACCTACACACCTCACACACACACACACACACCCAAAGCACAGCACTTTCTTTTTAGGCGCACGCAATAGAGAGAAAGAGACAGATATATATGTAGATGTGAATCATGCAAACAAAACAAAATAAAAATGATAACTAAATGGATATTAAATTTGAAATCCATACGAAAAAGAAACAAACAAAACAAATTTAAACCAAACCAGTTCAAAAACGAGACACAAAAATGCACAGCGAATGGCAGGCTGTGTGGCTTGCGGTTTGGATTTCTGCAGTGTATTTGCATGTGTGTGTGTGTGCTCCTTGGTCGATTCGATTGTGCAACCGAAAGGGAAAGTTGTAAGGGACCCCATCGAATTGGAATCAAGAGTTGAGCTCGAGTAGACGAAGGTGCTCTTTTCACTGTTTGCCTTTTGCAGCAATTTACTTTTACTTGTGGCTAGCCGGAGCAACCATTCGCTTTTAATTGCTCTCTCTCTCTCTCTCTCTCTCTCTCTTGTGTATCTCTTTTTGTTTTACACTTCACTTTTTGGCCACTTAATGCTTGACGACCGGCCCCAATGCCGGTCCCAGACCCCACACTATATCTTCTTATATATATGAAGTATATTTATCAAGGTAATTGCGGCCATTCTCTCGTTCTCCCTCTTTTCTCTCTCTCTCTCTCTCTTTCCTCTTGCTGTCTTTCATTGCAATGCAAATGCACATCGATCATCTTCTTTGTGGTTAGCTTTTGAAGTGATTGTTGTTGCAGTTGCACTTTCTGTGAAAGTAAAATTTGATGAGCGAGCGAATGGGAGAGAGGCACATTTTATCCGTTCCGCTTTTTTTGTGGCTTTTTTTTGCTTTTCAGCTTCGTCACGCTGACGACAAACTATTTGTCCGAGTGAGAGCCAGTCGCATTTGTTTATTGTTAAAGTGCAACCATTAATGGAATTCTTGCGTGCCTTTTTTTTAATATTTTCTTTTTGAAAAATGTATTTAAATAATGTTGTTTGAAGTATGCAAGACTTTTTCTTAGCATAAAATATTGTTAAATACCATTTTTGGTCAGTGCTTTAAGAAAAAAATACAGGATTTGTTTATTTTTAGTATATTACCAAACATATACAGTACAACCTCGCTCAACGCAATCCCCACAACATTGTAAAATGTTAACGCAACTTAATAATAAAATTACCTCATTTAACTTGTTTGTTTTTACCACTTTTCTTAATGACATCAAATCAAATCCTTGCTTTGAACACAGATTTACTCGATTTCCTTTAACTTTAATGGTAAGCAAAGGCATTCATTCATAACTCCGTTCTATTTTTTTTTGAAAACACATCTTTTACTATAATAGTATTAACTTGTATTTTCGATTATTGCCTCTATCTATTGCAGTGTTATGCTTTATTCTTGCTACTATTCATGTCCGCCGTTGCCCATTCGGATGGCACACCGAGTTTCGGTTTCGATTCGTCCAATTCGTGCAGTCCGAACGGCAAGGTTTCGAGACGTGGTCGTGCCCAAATGTTGGCAGCCATACCCTGCGATTTGGGCAAGCAGGCATATTGTCATCTACCCGGTTCGATATATCCGTGGCATGCTGTGCGTCGGTTTGTGCACGAGAACCAGGGTTTGATGAAGCGCATGTACGGAGATGTGCGACACATAGCCGTATTGCGCGACGAGATTCAGAACAATGAGGTTGTTGATCCGGATGATATTGAGGATGCGGCGCAACGCTATTCGAAGATGCCACGTGGCGCCAAGTATATGTTGCATGGTCGTGATGGCGATCGGGATGATTATAGTAGCTATAAAGGTAACGATGTGCTTATGGAACCACATTTTCGTCCTGTTTCGCTGGTTAGCACCACAACAAACAGTCCACCACCAACACAACCAGCACCACCACCAACAACAACAACAACGACAACAACTTCTGTGTCCAGTGATGATAGTTCAACCAATGTGAGCTCAAATAGTGTTTATGAAACAGCATCCAGCACCACCAACAACT
Organism: Scaptomyza montana; assembly: GCA_018904305.1. NCBI lineage: Eukaryota > Metazoa > Arthropoda > Insecta > Diptera > Drosophilidae > Scaptomyza > Scaptomyza montana. The sequence goes on from JAEIGR010000004.1 coordinate 6,360,088, forward strand.
CAACCACCACATCATCAACTTCCAGTGCAACGACAGCAATTGTTGGTGATAATATTCAAATAATTGATTCGCCACAGTTGGGTCAGGAAGTTGAACAAAGTCTACGCAATCTGAGCATTTCGGCAACGCTTGCCACAATGGTTAAAGCAACAGCAACAACAACAACAACAACAACAGCTGCACCCAAACGCACCACAGCTATGCCACAACGCAAACAGAAACCCAGCGACAATTTATCCTCAACAAATACAATAGCAACAACAACTTTAGGAACATCATCTGTTAAATCTGCACCAGCACAAACAACAACAACAACAACTTCACTTGGTAGCACCACATCGCCAGGGGTTTTAGCACCACGTAGAAATATGACCAAAATTATATTTGGCACCGCAGCAACAGCAACGACAACAACAACATCCACAACAACAACACCCTTTAGTTTTGCCTCACTCTTTTCACCCACATTCAATGCGGCATTGAGTTCGGGACGCAAACCATTTCCTGTTAGCACCACCACCACCAGCACCACTGTTGCACCACCAACAAGCACTGCAAAAGTCGGTTTGCTGCGAGAGGGTGGACAACTGTTCCAAGATGCCATCAAACAGGAGCCAATGGCAGTCAGCAGCAATATGCGTGGAGTGTAAGTATAAAACCTAGGTTCGGGTCATTACGCCCAGTGTCATAGAGCCCGCGGGTGTAATGACACATAAAGATAATTTGCCTTGAAAAACCCCAGGATGTGGTACTTCTGCCTTGTAGCTATTTTAAAACCTGTTATGAGTGCGTCAAATAGGCCCCGCGGTCCTTAACTTTAAAGTCAAAACTCAAATAGTAAAAAAAAAACTAACTTTTTTCCATATCCAGCAATGCTTGTCCTGTCAAGGATGAGGTGGTTGCTCCATTCTGGGCCAACAATACACGCGGCGAAGTGCTGGCCCTGCTCAATCTGTATCCGTTCGAGCAGTATGTGCACTGGGAGAAATGCACGCACGAGTTCAAGCAGATGTTCTGTCGCGATGGCTGTCGCTGTGAGCAACAATATCGACTGCATCGATTGTTGGCCTACGATCCGCACAATGAGTGCCGTGGCATCTTTTCGGACTGGTTTCGTTTTCCCTCCAGCTGTATATGCAAATGCTACAATCTACCCATGGAGTTTCGTGCAACGTCGCGAAGTCCGCGCTCGGAGGGTCGTTTTGATGCTGGTTCCATGCAACAAGTGTTTCAAAATGCGGATCCCATTGGAGCAGCTGAAGCAGAGGTGCAACGTGCCATCTACGAACATGCCACAGATCAATGGTATCGGCCACGTGATGAATTCGATTTCTTTGAGGGTTAATTCGTAATGGAGAGAATACAACCTAGTCCTAATCCCTCCAATGTACAGCAATCTATACAATATTCAACCCTAAACTGTCTCTAATACATATTTATTTAACTAAATCTTAACGTCCTTCTAAACCTAAAGTAAATTCTGTTTTTTTGAGTTAAATTAATAGTTTTATAAGTTAATCTTAAGTCAGCCATTGTGTTATTGTATATAGATAAAGATCGACACAATGACTTTCCCAGCGAAAACTTTACAGAGCGAATGTACCTTGAAATATTTATTAAACGATTTAGTGGCATTGCGTTTAATAGTATTGCTTTAATATTTAATTTCGAATTAGAATTAGTTTGTGGCCATACAAATTAAAAACCAACTATATTTTGTACTGTAAATAAAACCTAAAAGTAACAAAGATGATTTATAGATTCTGGAAAAAATATTTATTGCAAAAAATATATATAGTATATATATGTATGTGTGCAAGTATATAAAATTATATTATTGTGTATAAAATATATCATATTTAACTCATTTTTGCTTTTATGTAAATTTGAATAGTTCATATAAATATATATTACTTGATTAAGGCATTTAACATTTATATTTATTTAACGGCTAATATAGCATATATAAAAATATATATAGTGATTTTGCATTTCTTTCTCAATACCCATTTTGTTGCATCAAATAAAGATTTTGTATATTATTGCATTATTTTAGACTTCATTTTTCACTTTTTATAAAAGGCACTTGGTTTCGATATGATTTTCTAACTTGAGAATGACAATTTTGAAAAATACAAAAAACCAACAAATACAAATACAAATTTAACATATACAGTTATCAACCGTATAAAGTGAAACTTTCTATTGCCAACAATAATTTAGTAATAAATAATTGAACTTTAAGTAGCATCAAGTCGTTGCCTGAATAAAACTGGACTAACACTTTACAAATGGGAATTTTTTAAATCCACGCACAGACAATTACAAAACAAACATGCTTTCACAAAACAGCGTAAATAAATATATGTATATATATAGAATATATAAATTAAATTTAAGAGACATTAAACAAACATACAGAAAATACGCCGACCTAGAATGCAAAACATAGTAGGGCGACATTCAATACTCTGCGTTAAGCGAAACGAATACAAAAGCTAAATAATATTTAATACGCATCTCAATATTTATGCGCAGCTGATCAGAAGAAGCTTAGTTCTGATTACAACTAAAAACTAGTAAAATTTCTAGCAAAATCTCGACGAATTGCGCCTTTCAACCATTCGTAACGGGCACCCAAAGTAATTTATCCTGCTCCTTGTCGACGGCATCCTTGATCTGAGTGCACATATGCTTGATGCTGACGCCTGGTATGACGGCTAGAATTTCAGAATTTAGTATATGAGAAAAGTCTATAAAATACTATACAAGTAGCCATGACATACCGGATATATACTGCTTGTAGTCAAACTCCAGCTTTAGGGCACGCTCATACATTTCCTTAGCTGTTTTGGCTGATATTTTATCGGTGCCAAAATCACGAATATCGCGTATTTGTTTGGCTGACTTGAAGCGCAGAAGCAACACAATTGGATAGATTTGTAAACGCTGAAGGCGCTCCACGGCTGAGATCGACACATCCAGTATGCAGTGACGACGATCCTACAACAATTATTTTATAAGTTTAAGTTTGAATGGATTATTTAAGTATTATTTGATACTTACAATTTTGCAGGCATTGCTGATGGCCTCGACTGTGGTGCATTCAAATTTGTTGCCACGTCGACGATAATCCACAAATATATTTTCCTTGAGGCCCTCCTCCATGGCTTCTTGTGAGCAATCCATGGTCGTTACCTCGCACAGCTTAAACAAATTGGAAAAATCGATCTTTAAACGATCTATTAAGCACTCAGACAGTGGTCCAATGATGAGCACCGGTCGACGTATTGGCGCTGCACAAGAAACAAAAACACATTTAACAAAAACTAACCAAATGATTTACATCAATAAACACTCACAGTCTAGAAGCTCTACACGCTGATAGCTCAAGACACCGCCATCATCGTTAAGTATGCCCGAATCCGGAAAGAAACTTAGCTGCGTATTGCTAAAGCTCGCTATCTCTGTGGAGTCACGCGATGAGCTGCGCTGGTTCTTCTTTCGCCGAAAAAATGAACGTCGCGCCGAAGTGCTGCCACGTCGCGCAGTGCCCGTATCACAGTCGACCACCTCGCCCGAACGCATCTCCTCTTCCACTCTGCAAAACAAGAAAATGAAATTAAACAAAAATTTAAACAAATTGTTTTTCAATATATACTTCATTTGACTTGGGATAATGCCGCACTCCTTGCGATGTCCCATTGCATCTAATTTCCAGGCACGCCACAAACCAAATGTGCCATTGAACACCGTGTTATCCACATAGAGCACCTCATCCTTGACAAATCGCAAATCCTCCTCGTTCAGTTCACCAAAACGATCAAACCCCACACGCACATAAAAAGAATCGCCCGGCTTATCCTTAATTTGCTTGAGAGCTACAAACAAATGAAATGCAATATTAAATTATAACCAAATAAGTCAACCGCAATGATTCCACACTCACTTTGTAACTTGTTTTGTACGAGCATTGTGACCGTATCGGTTAGCTTGGAGATCTCATTGGCTGCCTGTTCGGCTGTGACACCACTTAAATCAACGCCATTATATTCCAGTATGAGATCACCCTTACGTATGCCAGCATGATCTGATGGTGAACCCGGTGCCACATCATGCACATAGATGCCAACCTTGTTGCCTCCAAATAGCTTGATGCCCAAATTCTTTGACTTATCCATGTGTAGTGTGACAAAGCGCAAAGCTGCAAAATAAATACATAATTAATCTCTCTAATCTAGCTATCGAATTTCATTGAAACCTACATTCTGCAGCAACTGTTGCTGGCGCTGGCGGCAATGTTAGCTTGGTATCCTCATCGTACACCGTTGAGGTGGCTGATGCCGTTGTGGTTGTTGTTGTTGCCGCTGATGATGGCATATCCTGGCTGCTACTTATATCTGACTGATTCTCCAAGCTGTCCGCAAAGCTCTGATCCTTGATGGACTGATTTGAGAGCGGTGCTCGCGTCACACTGCCCGCTGACGGCAGCAACGAAAGCGTCTGCATCGGTTGCATTGGCAGCGTCGCCTGCACACTGCGTGCCGGCGGTCGCGGCGAATTGCGTGGTGTTGGTGATCCCGAATGATTGAGGGGAGATTCTGGTTCCAGATTGGAGTGAATGCCTTCGTACTCAGTTGAGTGAAACTCTGTCGAAATTAATGATTAAAGTTGTTGAAGTTATTTGCATGATCTTATCTGTATTATCTTCCTGTACTTACTCTCTGGGTTGTATTGCACCAGCATTGTGAATGAATCTCCGCATTGGCGTAGAACATTCGCTGCTATTTCATTTGTGGCTGCACGCATATTGATGCCACAAACTTCCAAGAGTTGATCGCCCACTTGAAGACCGGCACGCATTGCGGTACTCTTGTCGGCAACTGTGGACACAAAAATACCGCCACCATTATTGTTGCACTGTATGGTAATGCCAAGCGACTTGTCGCGCTTATCGATCGTGACTCTTCTAAGGTCTCCAGGGCATAGAAAATCCGTTGCTACATTTGAATTACGTTTGCCACTGCCGCTCGGTCCACCATGGCTCAATACCTCGACATGCACCTGCGGCATTGGTGATCCTCTACCGCTGCCACCACCACCGCTGCCAATGCCATTGATGCTGCTCACATTAGCGGCATAATTGTGGGTGTGAGAGAGAGATGAGCTCATCATGGGATTATTATGAGCTGAATTGCTGCTGCTGCTGTTGTTGTTGTTGGCCGCATTACCATAATGATGATCAATGGAACCGGAGCTATTCTTGACCAGACTGCTGCTGTTTTGTCTATTGCTGGCCACGCTCGGATTGGACGGAATACGTAAACGTTGATTATCCTTTTTGCGAGGAAATGTTCCACCTTCGTAGATAACTCCATTGCCAGTACCAGCAGCAAGGCTATAAGGATAATGTTGTGTTTGTTGCTGCTGCTGCTGTTGTTGTTGGGTATAGTCCATATAGGGTGGATGATGATGCTGCTGCTGATGCATATGATGCTGATGTCCTAGCGGATGAGCATGTGCATGATGATACACCAAATCGGTTGGTATGCCAATGCTGCTACTATTGCTATTACTTTCCACTGGTGCCTGGGATGTGGTCATCGTTTGCGTGGTGCATGGTGGCGGTGAGGGTAGGGTTAACGGACTCGAGCGTCGCATATAGCGCAAGGCATGTGTGCTGGGCGGAAAACTGGGAAAGAGCTGGGTATGACGATTGCCAGCCGTTGTATGACTGGCCAAATGATGATGGATGGGATGTGGCGGCAAATAGTTGTGACCCGAACCCATGATTGTGATCGAACCAATGCTCTCACTATCGCTGGGATATTTGGGCACGTGCTTGGGCGGCATTGGCGGCACTTGGTTGCGCTTCGGATATATGTTATTGCTGCTGCATTCGTTGATGGGCGGCGGCGGTGGACTCTTTGCCGACAGCATTGACTCAATGGAGTTTTGTGATTTCAACGAGATGATGTCAATGGGTCCGCCAACTGAACCCGAGCCAGCTGAACCACTGCCACCTGAGAGACGTGGCGGCGGATGCAAGGGCATGAATATTGTATTCATTTTGGGCAAGGGCAGGGGAGGAGCGGTTGCAGATGCGGATGTGGCGTTCAGTGATGCTGGCTGCTGAAACATATCAAACATCTGTTGTTTGCGCGATGGAAATTCTCCAGCTGCCATAGCGGGAACAACCTGTTGCTGAGCCTGCTGACCACTCGTCTTGGGCTGATAGAAATCTCCGCCACTCGGCGGTATATTCAAGGAAAAACGATGTGGATTGTGTGTGCGTCCAGCAGAACGTTCTTGTCCATGCAACTTGACCCGTGCATTGGCGCCCATTAATGGAGCTGGACGTTGCATCAATTGTTGTTTATCCTCGGATGTGCTTAAGACTCCTCCATACAATGAATGCCTTGGATATTGAATATTGCCAACATTGCCAGGTTGAAAGAGCGTTGAGGCGACAACATTGCCAACAGGATTCGAGTTGCGATTGGGATGCGTTTTAACAGCACCACCACCACCACCATTAAGATTACGTGGCTTCGACAATTGCGGTGGCAATGGAGGTGGTGTCAAATCTTGCAATTGCATTTGTGGTTGTTTGGAATCCGCAATGGGATCGACAACATCATCATCCTTATCCACATTGATGGGTCCGGCAGTAAAGAGCGACATTAGAGCACGTTTCTTTTCGCCACCACGTTGAACAATTGTGCCCGTTGGATTGTCATGGGATATGTTTGTGCGTGGCCAGGTGCCCATTGTTTTGGCCTCCTTTTCACACTTCTTGCCACGTTTGTGACGCTTGAATAGATTCTCCTTGCTCTTCTCCGAACTATTCTCACTCAAAACCGAATCCAATGCCGCTATGGCTACATCATGCTCCTGCTCGAAGCTATCATCTGCTGTGCCGGGTTTACTAAACTTTAATTTGCGCAGAAAGTCTGCAAATTTGGACGGATGTTTGGCAGCACCACTATTATTGTTGTTGCTTGTTGCGGTGGTTGCATTGGTTACATTGGTGGTTGTGGCACCAACAGTGCTGCTGGAATCAATAGAACTATCCGTTTGTGCCGATGAGCTGGTCATGCGACAATGCGCCTCCGTCTGCTGTTCGGGCACATACTTGAGAGCAAAGATGCTTATTGTGTCAGTGTTGAGCAACTGCATCACCTCATCGATGGATTGCAGTGAATCCATAGACTTGTTATTAATGCTCAACACACGATCACCCACATCCAACTCGGGTTCATAGAATGCCAGAGAGTTGGGCTCAATTTTAGCTATAAATACGCCCATATCCAATTGGAGTCCAATGGCATCACGACTGTTTGTCTTTAGTTGGACGGCATAGGAGTGTCTTTTACTGTGCTTGGTGCGTGAGACGAGCAATTGACAGCGTGGCGCACAGGCGCGTATCTCATCCAGGACCATGCGCTTCGAGACACCCTCACACTCTAGATTGTTCACCTTGCAAATGATGTCATTGATCTTGAGCTTGCCACAAGCGGGTGAACTGTTGGTGACGCCACAAACCAATTGACGCTTATTGCTATCATCGAGTATAATGCCCAGATCGGCTGCATCATGATAATTGCACAGCTCAATCTCTAATATATCAGCGCCACTTTCAAAGCTGCTCAATCGGAAACTTCTACGTGATGTAGAATCCGAAGCTGTTGCTGTCGTTTGAAGTGTTGTGATTGTTGCATGATTCTCCAGCTGCTCTTTGAGTGCATCGATTTTTCGCTGTGCCTCATCCTTTTGCTTCTTGATCTTCTCGCTGTCGCGTATGGCCATCAACAGATCGGAAATAGCCTTGTCGCGCTCCTTGCGCAAATTATCACACAAAGTCTTTACCGAATCGCGCTCTTGTACGATCTTTTCGCGCTGTGATATGGCCCAATCACGAACACGTTTCGCCTCCTCGGCATCTTGGAGAGCACGCTCCACCTCCGATTGTGCCTTATCAAGGCTTTTGCGTAGCTTCTCCAGCTCTTCCTTGCTATCGTTGTTGAACTCTTTGGACCAGCTGCTCTCACGCGATTTGAGCAGATCACGTTTCTTGTGCTCGGCGTTTGCCAATTGTAGCGATTTCAATTCGGTCTTGTACATAAGTTCATCTTTTTTGAGGCGATCAATCTCCTTGTTTGCCAAAGCCAAGTCATCGGACATCTTCTGATGCTCCTGCAGCACATTATCCTTTTCGGATAGCAACTGATTTAGCTCCTCAGTTAATGAGACGACATGCTTGGTCTCCTTGGAGAGCAGCACTTTCAACGTTTGATTCTCATCGCCACGCTCGCGATAAAAGTTGCGCTCCTTTTCCAGCTCAATGTACGATTTCTTATACTTCTCTCGCTCCATGGCAATCAAATTGCGCTCTTTTTTTAGCTCCGTTATCTTCTCACTGCTGCCGCAGCTGCCATCGCAAGGTGTTTGCATTTTGCCATAGTAGAAAGCATTGCTAGCTGACGTTGCTGACTGTGCAGCTGGAGGATTACCATTGTTCTGGCTCTCCAGCAGCATTAACTTATGCTTTAGTCGCGTACTTTCGGCCACAATGTCCGTAAACTTATTACGATCCGCCATATAGTGCTCCTGATAGATATTCAATTGTGTGGCAAGCTCATCGCAACGTCGCTCCGAGTTCGAATGCTGATGCCGAAGTGTGGTCAGCTCCAGCATTGCTGATTCGTACTGTGATTGCAGTAAATCATATTTCTTGGCAGTCGTTCCAACTCCTCCAACGCCGCCGCCGCCTCCGCCACTACCACTGCTGACCACCTTTGTGGGTCCATTGTTATTGGCCATATTGGCGGCCGATGTGCTGCCACTGGAATTCGATGGTGGTCGCAATGTGCTGTCATAGCCCACATACTCAGAACTTTCCTCTGTACAAAAAAGGAAAAAGAAATTATTTAAGTTATTTTTTGATGGTTTAAGGATTTTTTTTATTTACCCTCTTGACTGCTTGTGCTGGTCAACGAAAGGTCACCAGATGCCATTTTCGCCATTACAGCATGTCTTTCATCTTATTCAAAAACATACAATATACATATAAACATATATATTTAAGTTAAGCTGTAAGACAAAATAAAGCTGTTAAAAATACAAAATAATTATAATAAAATTACCAATCATATTTATCATATTATATCATTCTCAACATAGCAAACTATAATCAAAACAAAAAATAAACGATCAGCTGTTTAATCAATGCTTGTCATTCACATGTCAACGAAGGATGAAGAAATAAGTCCATTTTTATTAGTGGAGAAATAAATTATAAACTTATCATGCCAGTTTAATCCAACATTTTTTTTATGCATTTGCATACAATGAATATTTGTATTTAATTAAATGGAAAATTCAACTTTCACATTGTGCACAGTTGTGAAACCACCATTTTCATTCAGCGAACAAATGAATTTCAAATTTAAATACAACAGTAACGAGCAACACACACAAGCACAAAAACAACCAAAACACATCTAGTGAGATTAAGTGAGAGCATAACAAACGAGAATAGAGGAGCTAAGCTTACACATGCATACATATAAACCTTGCTTTTTTTCAAAAGGGGCTAATGACTCCATTAATGCTACTTATTGTTGTTGCAAAATTTCGTATGCGCGAAACTGTTAATAATCAAAAAACGTAAGAGAGCGGCAATAGTAAAGCAACAAAAACAAAGAAATAAAACTAACTAAAAGAATTAATTGAGTCAGCCAAGCAGAAAGCGTAAATTTAACGCAAGAGCAAAATAAGTTTACGTAAAGTGGAGAGAGAAAGAGCGAGAGGCAAAGAGAGATGGACAAATAGCAGGAAATGTTTGCCATATGAGCAGCACCAATTGGAGTAAACGTAATGGAACAAAACAGATGGGGACGTACGTAAATACACATAAACATATTTATACACATACACACACACACTCACAGACTGTCGTACACACCGACGCACACGCAACAACTGAATGAAAATGAGCAATCAACAACGACTACACCCCAATTTCAGCCCCCTGCGCTTCCTCTACCGTTATGAAGCGGATGCGCAACTGGTGAGTACGCCTTTTACCGTTTATATGCAACAATAATGACATCAAATAAGCAAGCAGGATCCGCAAAAGTGAGAAGAGCATAAGAGGTCAAATTCCAAAGCATACAAAATATTTATTGCATTTTCCACACACACACACACGCACACGTAACAATAAATTATCTCGATAAATAACTTACAAATCACAAATACGACAAACACAAAAAAAATCAACCTTCAGAGTCTAGAGTCTAGACAGTGCAAACGTCACTTCTTTAATTTTCACTCAGTTCGTTTCATTACTTTAGTTGGAGATCGGATCTTCGGTGCCGACGAAGCATATTGTAAACTCGAGTTTTAAAAACTTTTTATCGTTGTTTGCATACTTTAACATACTGACATTGCGTTTCTTTAATAAATTATAATTAATAAATAAATTAAGTAGTTTAATTGCAACAAAAATGAAATACTAAATAAAAATAAAAAAAATTTTCGCTGCGAAAGTTGCAAGTGTGAACGTCCGCCCCGAAACTTAAATACTGGCTCGTCAGCCGCACTAATAAAATACTAGCGCTAAAAAATACCAGTATATTTTTGCAGCAATTCTTGTAATTGAGGCATTCCTACTAAAATCATAAAACATGTATCGTAGATTTAATCAATTTGTATTGTTAATTAAATAGTATCAAAATTTATATACTTTTTACGCTTAACACAATTTTTGCTGTCTGCACGGTCCACGGTCAGCATTTAAGGCGGTTAATAATTTGTTCGTCTGTTGCTCAACACAGCAGCTGCTCGAATTAACAGAAACCAAGCGATGGCGCTTTATGTCTTACATAGTCTTTAATCAAAAATGTTGGTAAATACTCAGCGCCATCTACCGTTCGAGTTTATGTGTTGCACAATAGTGTGTTTAGAACAGAAAGTACTTTGGTTTACATATATATATTTTTTTATTAAGAATATTGTAGAGTTGAGCGCTTTATAAGTGATGTAGGTTTTGTGATACACCTACAATAGACTCTGTTGGAAAAGAGCAAGCCTTGTTGATGAATAGATTCCACTTCAGATATGCCAATAAAGAGAGAGCGGTTTGTGATCCTGTTAACACTCTCTTAATTGAAATACTATAAGCAGGGACGATTTCAATAACTGAATTTAGTCTGTGGCCGCTTGCTTTGCCGATCGGTCAATGCACGTCAAACTCCCAAATATCATTATGTAGTTCACTTTTACCGTTTTAAAATCAAAATGGCCAACATTTGCTTGCAAATTTGGTGTAGAAATGAATTGAGTCAGAACATAAAAAACAAGACAACTCAGTATTTATTTACGGAAACATATAGAGACGGTAAATATAATTTTAATAGTATGGTAATTGTAATTATTGTAAATTTTTTGTTTGCTTCAAGTATCAATTTCAATAGCGGAATTGTCCTAAAATAGACAACACCAGACTATAGCCTAAACCTAATGTAATTTAATATTTAATTAAATTATGTACTAAATAACTATATCGGCTTCAAGGCCCAACGACTCCGAGTGCTTCTTGGCCTTCATTCGCAAATCCGCAATACTGGAATTCTTATGCGCGGCAGCAAATGCAGCCAAGTGAAGCGGATATTGTGGCAATGTAAAAAGTCCGGCGGGTCTGCTTCGATTACTGATTGCCGCCGCATACTGTATGAAAATCAAGAAACGTTAAAGCAAATATCAGAATATATATGTATAAACACATTATTTCAATATCTTTGCAGTTACCTGATGAGCAGCGGCCGATAAGATTGCTGGATCAAAGGCTGAAAATGCAGCCGCTGCTGCAACGCTGCCCGAAAAGTGTTCAGCAGCAGCCGTCGCTACTGCAGAAGGTGACGCAGCTCGATTGCTTACCAAGCTAACGGCACTTTTGCCAGACTGTTGCTGTTGTTGTTGTTGCTGTAGATTGCTTGCCGGCATTATGGATGTGCTGGTATTTCGGATTGTTGCCAGATTAACATAGGGTGCCACACGACATGGCTCCAGAGGCGTTGAAACCGGCGGACTTCGGCTGCTTAACAAAATACCTGCACAAGTCAAAACAAACAGCTATAAATAATCTGAAGTATAAACAAAGATGAAAATATTGGGCTTGAATCAATGTGTTTTTATACTCTTTTTAGAGGGTAAGTACTATAATATTGTGGCAACTCCAGAGTCTATTTGCCTATTGATGCAAATTAAGCATTAAGTCAGTAAGAATCTTATTATAAAATTAAATTCCAATGTCAAATACATGTGACAAACATACAAGAGTATTTAATATTCTGTACAACTCCCATAAATCTGTCTCTCGCTCTTCTTTTGTTTGACAATATTTATTTAAGCCCATGCGGGCCCCTTAGCAAATTGTCGGAATCACGCTTGAGTACGTTTGTTTCTATCATGTTTAAATAATTTACATAAGCACAAAGTAGTACAAACATACCTTTAATACCTTTAGTACATAAATACAAATGAACATCCCAATTTGGCAAATCGCTACGAAAAATTTCGTGACAAGTAATTGAATTCATTTTCTAATTTATTGCCATGAAAACACCCCCGAAGGTTGAGGGGCTCAAAATCCTCTCACTTGGTACTTGGTACACACACCCGCTCCGCACACCCCTCTGAATCAAAAAGCCAAGGCTAGACGGACACATATCAAAATGACACTCAAGGGACCACAAGGCCAGAACCAAAACCAGGACCAAAACCAGGACCAGAACTAGAGTCAGTCTTCTTGTTCTCTTCATTTATGCAGCGTTTTGCTTTTAGGGCTATTTCTTTTTGGTGGCGATAAAAAGTCTGAGAATTGATATAAGTCCATAAAATGATACCTTACGTCGTATATAAAAAAGAAGGTTTTCTCGTTTTTTTATTCGAATTTTAATTTGATTACTTTCGTTTTGCTTTTCCACACGCCTCTACTTATTTATACCTTCCCCTCTACACATGCGTGCACTTGAGTTAACCTCGAGTAAACTTAATCATTGATATAGTTTGCTTTACAGACTGAAACTGTTTTAGTTATGAACCATAATAGAATATGAAACAAGTCATAAATGTTTCTATGGCATAGACAAAGTGCTTGAATATGAGATACCCCTTATAATATTTTGACCATTCTTGTAGACGCCCCCCGTTGTGCTTTATTGTTGGCACAGACTTGAGTCATAAGGGCATTAAATCAGAATGGAGAGTTAGAGTTGCGATAAAAAAAAAATTTACCCTTTAGTAGGTAAGAGGAAAGCAACTAATTGTAGAAGAGGTTATTAAAGTCCAAATAATATTTAAGTTTTATTCAACTTTTTATATTAAAATACTTTTAGTTCTGGCTTTTAAAACTCTAAAAATTAGAAATTAGTTCTTTACTTTGAATAAATCTTTGAATGTGAACAAGTTTTCAGTTAATGTTCACAATTCACAATTCTTAAACCAATGCTTAAATTGCTTAGAATATTTTTACTTCTTCAAAATGTTTTAATTTGATTTCTCTAAATTACATTAAAGTAAAAAAAAAAAAACACACTTTTCACATAGTAAAAACCCCTTTTGCCAAGTTGTACTTTAATTGGTTTTTTTTTAATTTCTCTATACTATATTCACTATTTCCTTTTACTCTCGTTTCTCTTACTACTTGGCACCCTTCGATAATCCTGCATGCTAAGCCACAATCGTCGCTGTCTCCACATTGAACATGGAGTTTTTTATTTTAATTTATGCAAATTTAAAAGAGCCAGGCAATTAGTTAAGTAAACGTTTCGGAGAAGTTTACAGCTTAATGCTGAAAATGCCGCAGTTGTCTTAATGCTTGTGACTTCCTTATTTGTTAACCAACTGGTTGGTTGACACAATATGTCATGGTTTCACAGTTTATTCAAATGTATCATCATTAATATATCAAATTTGTACCAGAATCACCCTCAACACTGATTTGTGTTTTCCCCCCCCTGCATTTGTAGTACATAGTACATTCATCAAGGTCTCAACCCGAACTCAACCCAACCCACGTCTCGTCGACGATAACATTTTTATTTTCCACTTTTACGGCTGGAATATTTAATTTGATTAAGTTGGCAATGATTTGTGTCGCAGTCACCAAAGAGGGGAAATTTTTTATTGCAAATGCATGAAAAAAAAGAAAGAAAATCACAGCAGATGCGAATTTTCAAAATTCAGTGATAATTTTAATTTTAATATTGCACAAAGTTTTGTTGTCTTTAAATCCAACCCCTAAAACGAATTTATTGCTCTTTCATTTAATCACACCTTGTTGCCAAAGTAACTCCTTTGGCTTTACCTTTCATTTTGTTTTCAAACGTGGAAGTATTAGGAAGTTTTTACCCATTCCAACATTAATATCAATTAGAAACTTCAAATGTTTGTGTAAAGCGTTGTTGTTTAGTCTTTGTCTTAATTGATAACAGCAACCTTGTTAGCATTAATTTCAAATATGTATTACTTATTTGAATTCCTTTGGAAAAGACTCAACCTTGAAGTTAGCTTCAATTATGCGCACGACTTTATACAAACCAATTTCAAATATGTTTTTTTATTATTATCAATTTTACTCACCTTTGTGCATTTGATTTTCGTGTTTTCGACATTTGGCTCTTCGATTTTGAAACCAAACCTGGAAATAAACATAAATTAAAACTTTAAACACAGCTTTTTAAACTGACTTTATATGTTGCGTGTTAATATAAAATAAAGACTTTTTTACATTCGTTATTTATTCAATATTTACTATTTACACAAAAGTATTGAAACAAACTTTAGATTTAAAGGTTAATTCCAATCAAAAATGGCCATCGAATAAAGTTTTTTTTAGGTTATTATTAAATTTGACTCCATTTTTGACTGATTTTCGAAAACATTTTGATAAAACAACAAAAGTCTGTAAGAAATTCTCGATCCAATTATGTTTTCAACATGCTTTGCTAAGTTCCATTTCAATGGAATTTTTCAGCACTTAAAAAACTTCACAAAAATTCTTTAAATATCACTTTTTTCTTACATTCAAGAAAAGATAAAACACTTTCACTAATATTTTCACTTTTCTTATGTCAAAGTACAACTTAAATACTTGCAACCAGCAATCCCCCTGCCCCGGAACTACCAGTTAGCTAAATGACATTTAACTGACCATGTCAGAGTTCTTGGCTTTATTTTTCCGGGGAAATGGACAAGTTTTAGAGTTGGTAAGTGTAACCATTGCTCATTTGCCATTAGTTCGAATAAATTGATTGTAAGACACGTTGTAATTTATAGCACAGTAAGTAAAAGTAAAGAAAACAGTAGGTTGTTCATATATTACCACATAGCGGTCCATTAAGAACCGCCCTGATTGAGCATTTAACTTGTAATCGGCCCCCTGTTGTTTCTACGCATTTTTCCTACTTGGGCATTTGTAGTAATTTCAAACGAAGGGCGGCGTAAACCACTTAACACCCCATATCTTCTATTGTGCTGGTGGTTGTTAAGTCAGATTTGTTAGAGGCCAACTTTTCGTTGTTTATTTCTAATAATGAATAACAATTGAATTTCAATTTGTTAACTTTCACGCAGCATGCCAGCAAGCCAGGATTATTTGTCATATTTGTCGCTACTTACCACTCCGAAGAAATAGTCGATGCGCATTCATGGCTTTTGAAATTTATGACACTTGATTTTGATGTTCATAATTAATTACCTGAACTCGTGCTTCGCTAAGTCCCAAACGCTGACTCAGCTCCTCTCGCATAAAGGCATCCGGATAATGGGTTTCCTCGAAAAGTCGCTCCAGTTCATTTAGTTGTTCGAGTGTAAAGTTTGTTCTAGATCGTCGCTGTTTGCTACTTAATCCGGACGATTCAATTCGTGCTAAACTCTCTCCTATTGTTGCTGTTGGTTCGGGTGATATTGATTTTTCCGATGCATTTGTTGTCTTATGCAATGGTAGCTCTGGCGAATTGCTGTCATTCGAGCATTCGTTTAAATTTATTGTTATTGTTGCAGATGTTTTTAATTCTGTAAAATGTTTATAGTTTACATTTAATAACAAATACTAAAAATAATTCTAATACCAAAACATTATTATTCGATTATGTTCCTCTGGCCCCGCTAAGTACCCTATGTGTTCTACGTGTCAGGGTCCTTGGGAGGGTAGCCTATTATTCAATGCGACCTACTTAAATCTAATATAAAGCCTTTTAAGTTTCTATCACTTAAACCTAGACAAATTTATGAATTTTCTTTGACTTCCAACGAGAACTGCGTTTATTTTTCTTCAAACTAAAATGAACTTTAAAATAACTTAACCATATCCAATTTTAAGATTCAAACAAGACAGATTTTCATTTTTTTTCCCACCCAAAACCATTTTAAATGCTTTAACAATACATATATATAATTGTATATAGTATTTTATTTAATAACTTACTTGGCGTAGTATCGACTTCATATGTCTGCATTTCCCTTGCACATTTGCTGCTACTTTTACAGTCAGGCTCTTGACATATTGAATTCTGATCGCCATCGTTCTTAGAACTATTAGCCGTTTTCGAAATACTTGCACTTGGATCGTGTAAACGAGCAGGAGACGTCTTTTCACATTTATCATCTAAAATCAATCCAAAACATAAAACATTCCAAATATATTATTGAAAGCACTTTCAAATGGATTACTGATTTTAAATCGTTGCCAAATTATTCCTATGAAAACTATACGATGTCTATAGTTTGTAATGTATCGTATTTATTCCGAGTTAGCTTTTAATATCTTAAAAATCAAAAAAGCTTTTCACATTCTGCGTTGTGTCAGGTAATAATTGGAGAGCTTTACATGTGATTAGCGTAGATATATGTTATGGACAGCATCCTGAAGTATATCCCTCTGTCTTTTATTTTACTATTTTGCTTTCAATAACCCTTCATGTTCGATTCCAAGAAGTATATACATATATCAATTATTAAACTTTAAACCTTGTTTAATTATATTGAAGAACTTTGATGGAAACAATCGGATATTTCTTTTTATTTTGTTTTCTTTAAGTTTCACATAAAATAAACAAACGAATTATTACGAGCATTTATTAACTGAACTATTTGTGACTTTTTTTATTATTTCCACCTTATTACCTTCTGAATGGGTATCCGATACCAATAGATCCGATATTAACCAGTTTTTTGGTTTTGGCGCAGAAGGTTCAGTCTTACGAAAGGGTTCATTATTTGGTATATTCACAATGGGGTTTTGTTGTTGAAGCGATCGAATTTTGACCAAAGATAACGGCTTCGACACAACCAAATCATCTTCATAGCTGCTCTCTTCCGCCGCCGATATATCGGTTATATCAATATCCATAGATTCGTCTTCATTGATGCAATTGTCAACGGAACTGCGATCCAAACGATTTGTATTGACTATAATGGATTTTGTTGTTGCGTCGGTTAGTTTATGGATGCGCGCACTCGTCATTGAATTAAATAAATGATTGACGCGATTATTGGTTAAATTAAATTCAAACGATTTGTTTACAAACTGTGCTAATTGCTCCATATTTCCTTCACAAAAAACACTTATCCACCTTATAAGATAATGGTTTATTTAATCATGATTTAAGCATCAACGATTGCTTCACAGCACTTTTATTCCGATGCCATAGTTGCTACAATTACAATATAAAACGCTCGACTACTTTGCTGGAGGAAGACCAATAGCATTACAGGTCCTTTGCCAAACCAAATAAAAACTAACACAAAGAAGCTCACAATCCAAATGAGAAAAATTCCATTGCGCATGCCATTCGAATTCAGTTCCTGTTGAGTCTGATTTTTTTATTATCCTTGAGGGAGAGAGCGAAAGAGAGAGAGAGAGAGAGTTAAGATAGAGTTTGAAATCAACAAGCGTGATGAAAAAATAGATAAAAATAGAGAAATGAGTTTTCATTGCAATTAGCACATAATTATTTCAACTGTTTATTAATTAATACATTTCAACTGATATGCAATTCTATTTGATTAAATTTTTTATTAAAGTATTGAGTTTAGATTAGATTTAAATATTTTGTTTTGAGTTTTGGTTACTTATTCAAACTGTTAAGTCCATTATTACTATAAACTGTTCCAAATTGTTATTGAATAAATTGCTCAATTCTTTGGGGGGGGCTCGCTCTTTGGCAAGCGAGACATTAAAACAACCCCTAAAAAGGTGTCGGGCCCTGCCTACGTGTTTTTCAATTTATTCTCATTGGTCTTTACGTTTGCTGGTTGTTGTTGTTGTTAAGTGGTTGTAGGTTTGGCTGGCTCAACCCTACTTTACTGTTATTGGTTATAGCCGCTTTATTCTGTATACACACACACACACACACATTAAGCGTGTATAAAACACCTAATAATTTGTCTGGGCTAAGAGTGGGTGGAGTTTCGTCGTTCTCAATGTTAATCCGACTATTCTTGCTTACCCCCTGCATAAATAACGGCGCATTGCTTAAAATTTCGTAAAACTGATTACACATTGGGTTTTCAAGTAAGCAACACTTAATCGCAATGTTCACATACTACACATATAACGTGTCGATTATGGCTATGTGTGTGTGTGAAATGTGTTTGACAATTAAGCTTTGCATCGCGGTAACTTTTATTTCGCAACAGCAAAATTACCGCCGGTTAACCAAGACTCCAACTCTTTCAACATTGGTTGATAAGGGGGAAAACGCCTTTTTCGCAATTGATAAGACTCGACAATTAACAAAGGCTCGTAAATCATTACAACCCAATCGGTCACAGTGCACAGATTCCGTCTGTCGGCATTAGGTTTCCGTCGGCATAATGTTTCAAAGGAAATTGTTTCGATAATGTTGCTCTCAGTCAAATACATTTTGTCTTGTGATTGCTACCTGCTTTATACTATAAATGCACCTATAATATCCTTACAAAATAAATGGAGAATTTTAATTATATAAAAAGCATTTTTTCTGATTTCTGTTTAATGGTGCACACTTTGACATCACAGACTTATAACTATACATACAGGCATACACAAAAACATACATGTATATGGGTATTTAAGTTAAAAGCAACATATATAATTAAGACTTGAGATTCGAAGCTATTATTATAGCTATATGTCGATTTATGCTTTGGCAACATTCCTAATCCTTATCTTTACATATTCTGGACGTCATTTCGTGTAGCGGTTCCAACTCCTTGCCCGATATCAGTTCAAATTCCTGTACAAAATAATAAAAATGCTTATAGCAAGCATTCACATGTGCTTCCTGCAAACAAAAAACAATAAATTCATTAACTTTTCAGATCAAATACATTATAATCAAATACTCACAGCACCGATAGTAACAATTCTATCAAAATGATGTATATAGACATGGACAAAGACGCGAAACAATCTCGTCAAAATCTTTCGACTGAGGGACACAAACGTTTTCGGGAAAGGAACATCTTGAAAAAGCAGGTAAAATAGTTAACATAAGGGTTTATATATTAATTACTTGTTTGAATGCCCTACCAGTGGAAACAGGAAATACAGTTTCATTATTAATT
The DNA here is from genome assembly GCA_018904305.1 of Scaptomyza montana. NCBI lineage: Eukaryota > Metazoa > Arthropoda > Insecta > Diptera > Drosophilidae > Scaptomyza > Scaptomyza montana. Next base: position 6,379,705 of record JAEIGR010000004.1, read on the forward strand.
TGCGTTTCAATCCAGTCCATGAGCAGTTCAATGTATTTCTGTGCAGGCAGCGCCGTAGGCTTTTTATACCTGGAATAAAAATATGTATAGTAATAATTTGCGGTTTCAAAGAGAATATTATACAAATACTTACTGATTTCCATCGGCCCATAAATACTCATATCGAGAGCCACCAGACATTGTTGGACATGTTGTTTCATTGCAGTACTCGGATACGGTGCCATAAATCAGATTGATGCGATTGAAAAAGTCAACAACTATATGCAGCCACACACACACATAAAGTTACATTTTTAATTATGATAATGTGTTTGTATTTATAGTTACCCACCGTGCACCGCTAGCCAGTCGTTCATGTTTTCGCCTTCCGGTAATCGCACCACTTGGCGTAAATTGATGCCAGATTGCAAGCTGGCCTGAGCTTGCTTGTGCAGCGAATAGCGTATGGTGCCGGCTGTAAATCTTTTCTTCGGTCTGAAAGTCTACAAATCGAATAAAGATGCACGTGAATTATGCATTAGTATAATGTTTGTTTACTGGTCGGAACACCATGCGGCGATTGTATGCACATTGCTGGCATACGTATGCCTATACTTATACGTACACCCACCTTGCCCTTTTGAAAGAACTCTATAAACCCGTTAAGGGCCATTGTTGGTTGTTTTTCAATCAAAATAAAACTTTTTATAGAATTATTGAAACTATTAACAAAACATCTGTAAGCGAAGTGTGACCAACAACAAACATTACAAAAAATACCGCAAACAATATGCTGTGCTGTAAACTTAACATATCGATACCAATTTTTTAAAGATTAAATTCAAATTTGTGTTTTACTTGTTATTTATTAAAAATTTGATTTTATATAATTTAAAATAATCGGACAGTCAGTTCAAAGCAATAAATGCCTAATTTAAACAATATTTTTATTGTATACAATGCAAACATCGATATATTGTTATCGCAAACTTTGTACAGGCATCGTAGTCGCCATGTTGTTTAGCAAATTGTGCATCTCTTTTTTGTTTGTGTATTAAAAAATAAGGAATTAAAGTGAAAAAAATAAGAATATAATGTTTTACGAACACATAATATTGGCCAAAAAAGGCCCGCTAGCCAGGATTTGGCTAGCAGCACATTGGGATAAAAAAATAACAAAAGCGCACGTCTTTGAAACGAACATTGAAAAATCTGTGGAGGGAATTTTACAGCCAAAAGTAAAATTGGCGCTACGTACATCAGGGCATTTATTGCTTGGCGTAGTCCGAATATATTCAAGAAAAGCCAAATACTTATTGGCTGACTGCAATGAAGCGTTTGTCAAAATTAAGATGGCATTTAGGCCAGGGATGGTGGATCTACCAGAGGGCCACAGGGAAGCCAATGTAAATGCTATAACATTGCCCGAGGTGTTCCACGATTTTGATACGGCGCTACCCGAGCTTAACGACATTGATATTGAGGCACAATTCTCCGTGAATCAATCGCGAGCCGATGAGATTACAATGCGTGAGGATTATGGCAGCTTGTCGCTGTCGCTGCATGACGATGGCTTTGGAGACATTGGCTTCGAAGCGGACACGCCCGAAATGATGCGTGGACCCTTATCGGGTAACATGAATGACCAGCTGTTCGATGATGATGTTCTCACCAATGTTGTTGAGCCAAATGATCCCAACATAAGGTTAACACAATCCGAAATGCCCAGTGATCGTCTGGATGGCGACGGTTTCGGTGACTCCTTTGGCCAGCCAACATTATTCGAGGATGATCTGTTTGGTGAGCCACCACAAACGGTGGGCATTAACACAACGATTAATGAAGTTAACAATCCGCCGGATTATTCGGATGACGATGGCATCGACAATTTCGACAATGCACCATCGCCAGCATCATCTTGTGCAAACTCTGTAGCCGGCGACAAGGAGGATAATTTTCCAGCAAAAGACCATAGTTTCAGTGAAGATGTGAATGCAGGAGCAGATCCAGCCTTAAATGACATGACACTGGTGCAAAATGACGACGAGGGATTCGCGCTGGCGCCTATTGATGCAACCACCTATAAAGGAGCCACCAAAGCTAAACGTAAGCGAAAACTTATCATCGATGAGGTAAAGAATATATCCGGCGAGGAAATGAAGGCACAACTGGCGGATACATCCGATATACTGACAACATTGGATCTAGCACCGCCAACCAAAAGATTAATGTACTGGAAGGAGACGGGTGGCGTGGAGAAGCTATTTGGTCTGCCCTCTCGCACGATACCCGCTCGAGTGCTCTTGAATAATTATAATCGGCAGCTGCTTTCACATTCGACACAACTGGAGGACTTTACGATTATTGCGCCCATGGATGTGTTGGCATTGGAGCTCTATGCCCAGGAGGGTGAAAGTTCAATCATAATTGTTAACAAAAAGGGACGCAAGCGTAAGAATGATGTGTCGGTGAATGCAACTGTTGCAGAACCAGCAGCAGATAATACATTAACTCAAAGTTTAGCTGCACCCGAAATGATTCGTGAGCAGGAGAAATCATTGGGTATGTCCGCTGTCTCTTTGGATATAACGACAAAGGAACAGGAAAGCTTGGGACCACAAGGTGAAGCAACCATATTCGATAATATGCGTAGTCCAGCGTTGTTATCGTTTAACGACATGGATAACTTCTCTAATCTGAATGAGCTACCATTAACGCCACGGGATGGCCATCATGACATGGGCGATGATTTCCATCAAGGTGATATGACGCCAGCAGGCTTGGAGCATGGACAAATGACGCCACGTCACGGTGGCATCGGCGACATTGATTGTATACCCAATTTGCCGCCGGACCAAGTCAGCTCAATACTCAATGAGACAGAAGCGGCTGGCAACAACTTCAATAAGACATGCGAAATATCAACGGACTGGAATGATTACGATTTTCCACCATCTGTGGGTCTGCCCAACGCACCTGCCGACGAACAAATGGAGAACGAAACGGACGAACAGTTCGAGGAGCGTGTATTGAACAAAAGAGCAGCTCAACTCTTTGTCGATGTCAGGGCGCATTTCAATAATAACGATCATTTAACATTATCCCAGTTAACCCTAAGAAACACCAGGAAACAAGCCGCACAGAAGTTCTACTCTCTGCTGGTGTTGAAAAAGTTTAAGGCACTTCACATAACACAACCGACGCCGTATGCTGATATAACTGTAACTCGTGGTCCACTTTTCGATAATCCGAAATTGTAATTGCCTTTGGCCGTGCAGAGCAGCAGGATATATCATCTTTTTTTTAAACTTTTATGTACACGTATCATAAGAATGCATCAAACAGTTGTTTTTTTTAAATAAGCCATGGATCGGAATTATGTGGCTTATTTTAAAGATTACAATTGTGTATAATTTATTAAGTATGCAGTATTTATTTAATAATGTTTTATGATATCAAGTATACTTAAATTATTTAACATGTTTTAAAAAACTTGATTATGTACAACAAAAAAAAAAACAAAATGTTTACTTACTAAAACATTGTCTGCTTATATATATATATATATATTTAGATGGAAACAGATCTTTCGTACTTCTTTCTTCTAGACTATCTTGGTTTGCCCCACCAACTGTAAGTACCAACTTACCAATTGTTACAAAACTATAGCTAATCTTTATATATAACTTGCAGTTCAGTTGGATCTCCTTCACAATAAAAAAAGAGACCCAGTAGTATCATCTTTCAGCTGTAACGCCTTGTAAAGAGCATTTGATATAAGTGATTTTATTAGCATTATGTTGTTCCATTAGAGAAGTAGGACCAAGAGATTGTGTTAAGCTTTTATAGTAATTATACAGGAATCACATATTTAAAGCACACTCATCACACGCATGTAATTTGGATCATAGAATCTTAACAAGTATGATTGTACAATAAACTTTATTATATAAAACAAAACTTTACTCCACATTGTCATAGATATCCTCCATGCCAGGTACATCCCGAAGCTTTTGTACAAACACATTGTAAGCCTTTTGATCCTCTTCCGTTAACTGAACGAGATTCTAAAATATAACCCAAAAGAAAAACAAATCGTATTTGACAAACATTTGGACCATTTCTAGCTACTTACATTTGGCGTAAACATATGCTCGCTATTTTCAATAGAGTAACCGTTTTGTGCCAATGTCTTGCTGAGACCACTCAATACAATTGGACTGCAAACAAACTGAAGAAAAGATAAATTGATAAGTTTCAATAACACCACAAATTTAACCTACATTCACAGCAGCACTTTCAGCATCAACAATTTCTACTTCTTCAGCGCCATACTGAATGGCGTCTTCAGTGGCTTTTTCCTCTAAGCTCAATCCATCTTTGGACAATTGTGCTATGTCGTAACGAGCTTCGATTAGGCCAAAATCTTCAAACATATGGCTAACGTCCACAAATGCACCGCTGCAAGAATTATTAAACTTAAGTTTGCATGTGAAAAATGATTACGATTGAATGACTAACATTAACTTACCCAGCTTTTTTGACAATTGGCGTTACATCCATTTTAAGGCCAGCTAGATTATCACTATATAAGGTACAAATCATATATACATTCCTTCTGAATCGAATGTCCATTCGATGCTTTTTCAACTGGGCTTTATTGTGTTGACATTTCTTGATTGTTGTCTGTATCGTTCCAATGGGCATATTTTTCTTCAATGCATTATCTATTTCCGATCGAAGCAGAGAGTTAATAGCAGGATCTGCCGATTTGCCCTCCTGCACAGCTAGACGAATTTGTCTCGATATCTTTGTAAATAGCGCCGCTCGCAGTCCATCTTTTTGCGCTTTTATGTGCTTTATGTTTGCCCATTTTGAATGACCAGCCATGCCACGTATCGTCCATTCATTTGAAATGAATTCGATGTTTTGCAATGCAAACCGCGAACAATGTCGTAACATTTTTAGTTTTCGTTTTTTTGATGCATATGTTTCTTGTTCTTATTCAAAATATACACATGCTGATTGCGCGACTAAGTATCGATACTAAATATATTGCTAGCACTAGTGCTACGACTTATTACATATTGCAAAATTAGCAATTCTTCTTTATAACTATCACCTATTGTAGGTCAAACTCCGTGGAGCATAAACAAAAAGCATTTTATATCAAGTCAGCGGCAAGAAAATACACTGTCGTATGTATAATAATAACAATTATGTGTGACTGTTATCGCGTAAAGGGTCATCGCATAAACGATACTCAGTGCTTCTTCTTTACATACCGACAAGTGCCGCGATTTGTTGCTCCCTAGAAAATTAGTTTTTTGTACCTTCTTAAGAAAACTAAATATAAAATTAAGACCTGAAGGCAATGTGTGCGTTCGGATATCAATAACAAAACATATTAAACGGCGCGAAACATGTCAGTTTCGATTTTGTTATTGTTTCGTAGACATGTTCTAAAGATTGATTTATTTTATTTAAATTTCAAGTGCTAAATTCTGGAAAAAAATATTATTTTTCAATCCATCTCAAGTCTAGTTCTTACATTAATCGCAGAACTGGTGCATTTTGTGCTGTCTTGTGCTCAATAGTCAAAATATAATGTCAAAACGTAAACCAAGAACGGGAGCTTCTCTGCGGCAATATGCCGCAGCCGAGGACCGTTTGCTAAACATTTTCTCTCCGCTAAATAGTCCCCAGGCGGAGGTTACAGGCGCCAATGTGCGTAATGCGGCAGGTGCAGCATCTGCTGCCAGAATGTATGAGGTGGATCCATCGACGGACAACATGCTGCGATTCATATCGGATGACATGGATATCCACAGCCTGCTGGCGAGCTCCGAAAGCAGTCCCTTTAGAGGTTTTGATGACGATATGTCAATTGACCGCGAATGCGATCATGCAGCCACAAACGAAACAAATCTTGTTTTTGGCATGTGTCGAAATGTCACGAGTGCCGAACTTTCAGACGCCCAACACTTTTCAGGCTGCGCAACGTCAAAGCAGGCATTGCACAGTCCGCCGATTGCAGGTAAGTCGTCTTACTGTTACTTGTTTACAATCCTCTTCAAATGTTTTTTTCGTAGGTTCACCCATGGCGCTGCTGGAGGCCGACGCATCGACTGCAGGATACATGCACATCACCAATGGCAATATCACCGGCAGCGAGAATGTGCCGACGCATGACCATGAGCAGCAGCAGCAGCCGGAGTTTGGTGTGAATTGTCAAAACGTTATTGATGAAGGGCACGTGGAATGCGTCATCTATCATGAGGAAGATAATGTAGTGATGTTAAACGATGATAATAACTGCTGTGAGATCATTGTGGCTGCACATGACGAACAAATGGATATGGAACATTCCTATCTGATGGGTCTACAGCACACTGTCAATGATAACGAACAGCGAAATAATGTCAATGAGAACGAGCAGCTTAATAATGGCGTCAGGTATGGCAGTGAACAGGAGTTGGAGCACATGGGCGAGACCCATATATACCTTAGTGATGCGGCTCTAGATCATAACCAGCAGCATCATTATCATCATTACGAGCAGCATCACGAGCAGTTGGAGCAACAGCAGCTACCGATCGATGCAGCCGATGAGGAAGCAAATCAAGAAGATTGTGACGCTTTTGTGGATGAAGAACCAGACATTTGTGAGGTGTACGATCATGAGCTAGAGGAACATGATGATGAGCAGGAGGGCAGCTTGCAACTGCAAATGCAACAGCCGCAGCAGATGGGCATGGAACAGCTAGAGATCCGCAGTGAGCTGCCTCAACGGGAGGAGATGGAGGAACAAGTTGATGCTACTGTGGCAACAGCTGCAGCACCACACAGCAGCACCACCGAGTTTCCAGTTAGCTCCACATCCATGCCAAATGGCAGCGACTGTGATGACTACGACGATGAGCTAGGCACCGCCGAGGAGCAATCGGCACCAGTGATGCGCAAGTATATGCCATTGCTAAAAAACACACTAACTGCGGATAACATGGAGCGTCGGCTGGCACAAATTTGCCAATCGCAGCCGCAGATGAGCCTTAGTGAAAAACTGTCCAGTTGGGATTGCTCATCCATCTGCGAGGCTGTGGAGGATGTGGAAAACTTTGAGGCTAAATTCCTAGCGCAAGAAAGTGAGCCCGGCAAACAGCCCAAATTTGGCGATTTCTATGAAAACCTGCGCCAAACTTTAACTAACATCACTCAGGAGTCAGGAGGCGATGGAATGGATGCAAGTGTTGCACCGGAAACACCGTATTCCAGCGAGGAAGCAGCCATTCAAAAGAGGCCCAGCTATAGACGTCTACTGCCGGTCATTCCACCCGTCGAACAGATCGAACTCATTGACCTGGCTGATGACGATGACGATGATGATTGCTATGAGGTTATAGTAAATCCATCCACAGCAACGCTTGTGCCAGATCAACAGCAACAAGAGCGCAATCAGCAACCCATCGTAAAAACAATGCAGACCCAAACCTGTCTGCCACTTTCTCTGGATTCAAAGCTGACATCAACCACAGATCTGACTCAACGAAAAACGCCACCTATTCCGCAAGACTCCTTGGAGCAAGTGAAAGTTCCACAACCCACAGATTTGAACGACGTAGCTCAAGCATTTAAGGAACAAAACGAACTCAAGGAGCCAAGTCAGCATCCAGGTAAGCTATTAAAAATTAGGACAAAATAAGAATAATTACAAATTTAGCTTTGCTATTACTTGTTTTTTATTCCTTCAGTACGCCCTATTGGCTCGGAATGCAACAGCGATCCGCAGTTCTTTGAGCAGCACGAGTTCTGCAATTATCTGGGCCTAACCGAGCTGGCAACCGCTAATGCGGTGGTCACAGCCATGAGGGAATTAGCCAGCAGCAATTTGGCGCGTCGATCGCTTCGTGTGCGAACACAACAGCAATTGGATCGAATGCGTAGCGATGTGCGTGGAAAAAGGCGAGAGCGTAAACAACGAGAGCAGCACCAAAGTCAGCAAGAGGAAAAGACTGGTCAGGAATTAAGTGATGCGAGCAGCAGCATCAGCAACGCCAGCAGTTTCAAAAAGAGCCATATACTGGTGCGCACTTCATCAGCCTTGGACACACTGTCAGCGGCTCCGCCTAGCAGCAATACCAACTTTATATACCCGCGGCCTTCCACAATGAGCACATTTCCAGACACCTCGCAGGCAAATGAGTATTTTAACAGTGCCCACGGCGATTCGATGCAGCATTCCCACCCATTGGCTGCCTCTAATTTTCACACAATGTCCTTAGACGCAGCTTATGCAAAAGTCTATGCTGCTGCGGCGCCCGCCCAGAGCGAACTTCATGCGATTATGCAGGAACGTTTGTACCAGTCCCGCCAAGCCAAGCCTGCCATATACATAGTGAAGTCCGTAAACAACGCCATGGCCAACAAAGTTAGTCAACCGGCTGTCACAGTCAGCCCGCCAAATGTCGCGCCAGAGCGCCCAGAGTACAACAATATAACACCGGAGCAAGCTTCTCCTGCCAAGGTAACGCGAAAAACTCCGAAAAAGATGTCTATAAAATCATCTAATCGACGACGCACCACCGCCAATGCAACTGGTCAGGCTGATCGGGATCTAGTCACGCGTTCGACGACGCACATGAACTCAAAATTGTTGCGCAATCGCAAAGTTAGTCTACTCAAGAGCTATGAGCTGTCGAGTGCGGCTACGCATGGACGTAACAAGCAACGCCTCAGCGGTGGCTCACACGTGGCTGTCAAACGTCTTAACACCACACCCAAAGTAGACAAGCCTAGTGTGGAGAAAAAGATTACACCGCCCGCCCAGGTGGTAACTCGTCATACGCCAACCGAGCAGCATCGTCTGGAACAGCAGCAGCTGCGAACGCCGTCTCCAAAATCAAACAAAAAAACAAAAGCAACAAAAGCGCAGCAGCAGAAACAGCACCCGCAGGAAGGACAGCAAAAAGGTGGCGTGAAGCGTAAGCGATTGCGTACCAAATCTCTTCCAGCAACAATGAAACTTAGCGACACCAATATGGTGACATCCACGCCCGAGCAGAGCCCCATGAAGTCGGTTATACAATTGATGGATGCAACACAGGAGTTTTTTACAGAGCAGAGCGTAGTTAGTCCACCTCATTATAGTGCTGCAGTGCGTCGTTATGTTAATGCTGTGTGCAAGCCTAACGAACTACATCCAGTACAACAACAACAAAAACATCAAAAACAGCAACAGCAAACACAGCCGCCTGAGAATGCCTTTTATGAAATGTCTGCAACCTATGCGCAATTGGCAAAACCTTCATTAATTCAATATCCACCATTATCGCCACCCACATCGCAGCGTGCACCACACTTTTCACGGCGTGTACGCCAAGTAGCCGGCACGACTCCGAGTGTGCCTGCCAATGTACAGATAACGCCAACAGGTGGACTCTTCACCCTCAACAGAGGTTCAGTAGCAATGCGCAACCCGCTGGCGGGCAAAAATGGCAAAGTGCTGTATATGTACTATGAACTGGATCAGTTGATTGTGCTGCAGGAGAAGCTCGTATCCTTTTGGAAGTACTCCAATATATTTAATGTGCTGCGCAAGGCGAACCCAGAGGACAGCAATGCTGCTGCAAACCAACAACATGCATTCAACATTTTCGGCAAAAACACAAACTCACCCAACACAACAAATAAAAGTCAGAGTCCACGTAAAACTTCCACGGATACGCATAACTCGGATGATAGCGATGGACAACGTTGGGACTATTTGGGTGGAACACGACGTCTTACAAACGGTAAGCATACATATTCGTTAACATGATAAACACTTAGTACATATATTCTTTCTATTGCTTTCTATTCATATAGATATTGAAGTACCCACACCACATGGTAATCGTCTGTGTGTGCACAACTCTACTCCTGTTTATATTGAAATGCGCAGTCATCCGCTGGACCATCACAAGCGCGAAAGCAAATTGTTAACATTGTACGTGAATGTTTACTATTACTGTGATGAGGAACAGAGACCCAAAATGCATTCAGTGCACCTGGATGCTGTCAATTGGTAAGTGTGCTGTGTATATATATATCAATTTCATTAAATTTTTCAATCGCTCAACATGTAGTGATCCGAGCGAGGTAATCTATACAAGCATTACGGAATCGCGCTACTTTGTAATGGCCTGCCAGCAGGAGCTGGTTTTGGGAAAACCACGAGCTGGCATCTGTAAGTATTCGCTGACGCCCACACTGGATACGCTGGCCAGCATACGAGAGTTCAAACAAATGCGCCATGTGCTCAATCATATTGAGTGTCTGACGGAGGATCGATTGATTGGATATGGGCAGACGCGAATAACGATTTGGGATCATCGCAGTGGCGATACGTTGATGAACTATGATTTTGGTTTTGAGCTCGGCCATAATCTGGGCGTTGTGCATTTTCCTAGCTTCGACATGGATTTGAGCAGCATGCTTGTTATATATCAGCATATCAAGGAACCAAACAATTGGCCCGAGTTGCGTATCATTGCCTGCGAGCTGTCGCATGCAACACCTTCGCACCGCTTGCTGCACGTGCACCATCTGCCTTCGCCACAGTTTGACTCTAATTTGGTGGCTATTAATACGGGCGATCATTTAATACTAAAAGCGCCAACGGATGATGAAATCTGGATTAGTACATCTGATCCATACCAGCTCACATATCTGGCGCCTCAGGACACTCATCGGTTCTACACACGCCAAAAGTCGCAAATCATTATCATGACGCCGAAAACACTCGCCGTAGATAGCATTGCTAATCATGTACTGAAACTGGCCACCGGGCACCAGGAAAACATTATGATGCCCTCATCTATAGCACAGCTTCCTGTAGGCGTGTAGACAAAAACAAACAAATTACACACAGTTCACAACTCCAAATGACTCGTCTTTTAAATGTAGCTTGGCAACAAACACAAGTGAATTTAGGTTTTAGTTATTTATCAGATATTAAAAAAAAAATCCAAAATTGTTTGTAATGCCTTACCTCCTAAATCTAAATGTATAAATAACCGATGCTCTTGAATTAGTATCGTTACTAAAGTGTTTTAGTTTTACCTTGTAGTTTTAAATCTATGTATATCATAAAGATATATGTTAGCTATATTTTTATCACTTTCGTTGTCTTAGAACCAGTTGATTTTTAATTTTTTTTTATACAGTAGTAAACGCGTTCAAGTCAAGCTTACCGCAACGTGTTTATTTTTAATTTCTTTAAGAAAAAACCAAGCTTTAGACTTAACTCTAGCATACTGCTAGTTCTGTACTATAGAGAAAGAGGAGAACAATTAAAAATACCAAAAGTAATAAGAAAATCTTTAGAGACATAAATAAAATCCAAAATTATATCAAAGCTTCTTCCAATGTGGTGTCTTCTTATTATATTTTATTCCACACTTACAGACAAAACAAAGCAACTCAATTGCTAACTGGAGTCCTGGAAAGTAATAAATTGCAAAAGACAATTGAAGTAGCTTGAATGATGTATTTTTTAACGCGTTTGGTATTTAAACTAATAAATTTCAACTACATATTCATTCAATCGTTACAAATACAACATTATGACCTAATTATTTTTTATTACAATAATTTTTTTTTTTCTTACTAATTGCTAATTTTATGTACACAAGATTTACTTACACGAAAGCAAATTTCATATAAAAATTGTAAAAGTAAAGAGACTACAATTACAACTATACATACATAATAAACAATATGCGCATGCATATTAATATCATATTATACATATCGGATACATACATACATTGGCCATATATGTAAATAGTTATAGCCCGGCAATTGCATAACGTGTGGTTCAATAGCTGCTAGGAAACTAAATGTTAAGCTAACGTTTGCAAGAACCGTTATTAAAACGTTTTTCAAATTCTTAAAACTGTAAGCCGTAGCTCCAATGATGCTGATGATGTGCATGATCCTCTCATGATTGGTGTTTTGAGTCTGAGCTTATTAGTAAAGTACAATATTTTTGCAGACCTTTGCGAATGAAGTTTAGAAATAACATAAGTATATGCTTGTACAATTAGTGAAATGTTTATCGAAAAGCACTTATAGACTTAAGCTGGCGCCATTGAAGCGTTATAGCGAGGGGCCGGACCTTCATTTAGCAGTCACTACAATTCCTTGTCTGGCTTTTTCTTTGGCATCGCCGCTGTCGCCACTGCGGCTGCTGCTGCCGCTGTCTCGTTTTGATGCGCCTCCTTGGCGAGCTGCCATCGCTTGAACTCCACCATTTGCATAATGCGTACGCGCATCTTTGGACGTCGTAGCATTGCTGCAGACAGCTTGGTGAACTCAAGGCTGTACATGAAGACAACGGGTATGGCGACATTGTCGTTGCCATCACCAGACATGGCAAACATTGGTTGCGTCTCACCGGAAGAACCAGATACATTATCACAGACGATCAACGCCGCAGCGCCCGCTTTTTGGGCCAGACGCGCTTTGCTAACAAACGTGCAATCGCCACGCTCCGCCACCAAAATCTTTCCCGCCACATCGTTGGCATTCTGCAGCGAATCGTCGCAGGCGCGAAATGGATGGGCGAGCACAATATCACCTTCAACAAATTGCTCACCAATAAGCTCCGGACTGAAGTGCGATGGACCGGCCATCAGTGCTGTCCAGTCCTGAGACTGATCATCGAGCGCATAGGCAACCGCCTAGAATTGGAAATATGATGACAAAAATAAAAATATAATTCACTTTTAAGACTTGTTTCTATTCAAGGTTCTTTTAACTCTACTGCTTATTTGGTTGACTTTAATTTGGGTGGTTTTTCGATAATCTCACCATAAAGACATTCGGAAATATCTCTTGTGATTTACTCACCTGAAGCTGCGCCAGCTGATTCATGCTTTGCATTTTGGTAAGCTCCAACATTTCCTGCATGAACTGCAAGCCCATTTCGCCTTCCTCCTGGCTTTTGGCCTGTCAAAAATACGTACAATAAAAGATTATAATTAAGGTAGGTGATAGCAGTAGCAGCTATTATTATGTAAACCAACAAGGAATAAAAGGCTCAAGAGATCGAACATAAAACTTACATTATAGAAACTATGAAACAGTCGCACCTTGCCTTGGCTACGGTCGCCTACCGAAACCATGGTGATGCCCATGTCGTAAACAGCTCGTAAATGATCCGCATTGCTTGCCTGAAAATCCAAGGCGCTGAGTCGCTGACCGGTAGTGGTGCGCGGACACGAGCCCGTAATGAAGTTGCGCAATGGTTTGCGTACTTTTTCAGGAAAAAGCTTATTGGAACTGGGGCAGGTTCGCATGAAGTCGAGTACATTGTGCTCGTCCGATTGCCGAAAGCCTGTAAGTGAACAAAAATGTAAAAGCAATGCCCACACCATGAGACATTAAATTTACTTACTAAACGTGGAATTCCCTAGTTGCGCAATAGACAGCGGCAACAAATGCGCCTCGGTGGTGAAAACAAACTCATCCACATTGATTATAAGATCTTGAGGATCGGAGAACAGCAGAAACAGATATTTAAATGTCTCGGAAAGCACAAACGAATCCATGCGATCCTCATGCTTGCCGGTGCGCACATCATTGACAGCCGCATAGCCACAGGAAACTTTTGCATATTTTTGCAGCGTTTTCAGCGCACGCTTGCCAACCTGCAGGTAGTGATGATCACCGGTGGCACGGTACAAGAAGTACGTGGACTCAATGAACTCGGGCCGCAAATGATGCTGTCCCCAATGTATTTGAAAATCCACCGTCCACGCCTCCGGAATAAGCGTGTGCATCTGCATCACCTGATAGAGCATCTCGTGAGTTTGCACTGCCGGCTTAAGATCACCCGAAAGAACCTGTAGACCAGGCCAGAATGCAAGCAGCGAGTCCATGAAGTTTCGCGACTTGGCATGCGGTCGATGCATTAGCACGTCCAGCAGCATTGGACCCTCGCTAACATACTTCATTACGGCGTTGTAGTGGCGATTAAATCGCGCCAAATACTTGTCGTCTCCAAGCAGCACATACGATTTGAAGAGGTACTCGTAATAGCTATCGATGCCAGCACCTACGCCCGAATCACGACGCACCCAATCGCCAGAGTGGACATTGAGCACGGTGCCCATAAGATCGGAGCCACGGTGCCGCAGCTTCCACAGTGCATCCATGGCGGCATGTGCGCGTACCTCGAATACAGGATCACCCGTGAGACGCGACAATGCGGCAAACTCCAACAAAATTGTACCAGCACAGGCTGTGCACGTCTCCCGGGACTTCTTAAGCTGTGGATCCTTCATGCCCAGTCGTAAATTGACTCGTGCATGCGGTATGCCTGTCGTCGTATTAAATGCCGGCAGCAAACGATATCCCAGCTCGCGTGCCATTTCCAGCATCTCTCCCTTGTACCAGTGCATCACATCCGCCTGCTTCTGCAGATACTCGGCCAGTATGTGCGCCGACAGCAAACCGCCCACCATGCGTATGTTCGTCTCAAACACCGAAACAATGATGTCGCTGTCAAACTGCACATCCCGTATGACCAGCTTGACGGCATGCTCAAACTCTGCAAAGTCGCCAAGCAGCACAAGTGTGTCTAGTGTATCCACGAGCGTCATGGAGAAGCTGCAATATAAATATATATTTGGGTGAATAGGTATTTACAAAACATTAACAGCGTTATTTAAGACAATGCGATTTTATTTATACATATATAGTTTAAAGCCTATTGTTGACAAATTTGGATATCACATTGTGCGTTAAGTTCAATTATTAGCATCTGATTGTGCCACACAGATATTTTTAGCTTTTACATTTTTTCTTTTGTTTAGAAATCTTGAAATATGATACATTTTTATTTTATATTATCTTTATAACGCCCATACAAATTAAACGTACATTTTTCTTAACATGCGTTATTATTTAATCTTATCATTATTATTACTACTATAAAATCCAGGTCTCTATATTCATTTACCCTGTGCCAAAAAGATGGAGTGTATTCAAGGCTAGAATGTGTGGTATCTGAATCCATAATTTGATGTCATAATAGTGTAACCAAATTTGATCACAAGAATAATTAATGGAACTAATCATTTTGTTAAGTGCTCGCAAATGCTTTGCTGGCTTATAAACTGTCTCTCTTAACTGTTTTTCACAATATTGCGGAAGCGTAACACTTCGAGTAGAGCGGTTTGCACTGTTTGGTTTTCTTGTACTCACTTGCCCAATATGTCGTCCATGTCGCCGCGCGAGGGCGTAACGCCGCGGTATCGTCCTTTACATGAGAGTGGCATTAGTTCGTCGGCCGGATAGGCGTTCTCCATATATGCATGATAGGCATGATAGAACATTTCGCGCGACTCTTCGCTACAAATATCAGAATAAGAAATTTGTATATCATTGAAATAATTTAAGAATTTAATATTTTATTTAGTTACCGCAGTTCGGCGCGCTCTTTGTGCGACATATTTTGTGTGGGTATCGTGCTGGTATCATCGCTGATCACAGTAACAATTAGCACGAAAAGAAAGAGCAGAGAGGGCAGCCACAGGCGCTGTGCCACAATCGAAGACATCGAGCTCATCTTATAGATTTCGTTGAAACTGGAGGCCCGAAGCTTAAGCAGAATGCTAGCTCCAATTCCAAGCAGCTGATGCTGTTCGTTTTTTGATTTGGGCAGCCACAGTTGACGTTACTTATCACCTTCTGGGTAATTGGTGTTGCTTGTGATGTTGACCTTCACTTTGAACGTGTTATTTGTTGTTGCTCTTGGGCAAGTATTTGAATATATCGCTTTTTGCTTTGAATGTGTGTTTCGCTTGGTTTTTAATTTAAGCCAGCGTCTCACTTAAATGTTTGGAGTGGAAGTCTGTTATAAGAAAAAAAAAAATATTTTATTATTTATAGATGTGTTGATTTGCATGTACATATGTATGTATAAACATAAAATGTATGTATGGCATAATTAAACAGTTATGACTCGTCTCACCCGACAAAAAGAAATTGTTGTATAGGTATTGCACTTTTTCTTGCATTTGTCCGTTAGTTTCGTGATTGGCAGCAATGTGTGCATGTTTTTTTCTTTTTCAAAGTGGTTACATTCCGAAATAGTTTATTTTTAATCTTGTTTGCTGCTGGGCCTGCTCCAATAACAAAACACCACGACTGCAAATCGCCGAAACTTGAGCAGCGGACACCCGCTGGAATTTAGATTTGGGCGCTGCTGATGTTTATTATGCACATATTGTAGTTAGTTGAATGCCACATGCGTATGGTTATTAGACGTATGTTATTACGGTGTGTTGGCAGTTTTTAAATTGATTTAATAGGCAGTTCTTATCAATTTAATGAAGTAAAATATATTGCAAAAAGACTAGTGTTGTATAAAATACATAAATGTATCGCACCAAATTAAGCTATATGGTTACCTTAATCTGAATATGATGTGATGACACTTTGTAGTTATTGATTTCAATTGTTTGAATAATTGTATTCATAAGGAAATTATAGACCAAGTAAATATAAGTTGTCGGCTCAGTGTCAAAAAATAAGCTATGTGTCTGTTGAAATTTATGATAAATTAAGTATCATTCTAGCAGTGCGTATACGGTCTTCAAATGTGACCAAAGGTACAAATATTCACAGTGCTGTAAAATTTCTTTTAAGCAGCTGATATCCCCGCGCTTTTAGAACAGCTAGCAAATTTCGACATAAAATGGTAAATATTTTACCAATGCGTAAAATAAATAATTTATATGTGAAATCTTTTTAGAGACGCAGCTTGGCGCCTAGTCAACGCCTAGGAGTGCGCATTAAATCAAAGGATGCGTTTACTCCGCCACTACTAAAGAAAAACAAACGCGCATGCCAGCAGGATCTAGAAAAACGTATAAGCGCTTTACGCGATTCCACCAATGTTGTGGAACTGCCGCTGCCTATACGTTTTACGGCCAATAGCGAATATGAGCAGGCTATTGCCAAGGTGCTTGCGCGCAAGTTTAAAGTTCCAATTGATAATTATGTGCCAGATTATGGCGGAAATCGTTCACTGGGTGTCCGTCGATCGATAGTGCGACGAGCACTGCACGATCCTCTGGCCTGCAATGCTCTGGTGTTGCATACCCCGCCCGTATACACGGAACATGAACGCATGTCCATGGATCCAAGCAAAATACAGGTACATATTGTTGTGGATCCGCTACTTAGCAATGTGTTGCGTCCACATCAGCGCGAGGGTGTGCGTTTCATGTACGAGTGCGTAGAAGGAAAACGGGGTAACTTCAATGGATGCATTATGGCGGATGAGATGGGTCTGGGCAAGACGTTGCAGTGCGTTACATTGACATGGACACTGCTGCGCCAAAGCGCCGACTGCAAGCCTACCATATCCAAAGCCATTGTAGTGTCGCCGTCATCGCTAGTAAAGAACTGGGAGAAAGAGTTTACAAAATGGTTACACGGTCGTATGCACTGCCTGGCAATGGAGGGTGGGTCCAAGGAGGACACGACTCGAGCACTTGAACAGTTTGCTATGAATACCTCAACACGCTGCGGCACCCCTGTGCTTCTCATCAGCTACGAGACCTTCCGACTGTACGCACACATACTGTGCAAAACCGAAGTGGGTATGGTCATATGCGACGAGGGTCATCGGCTAAAGAACAGCGACAATCTAACCTATCAGGCCCTTATGGGTCTGAAAACCAAACGACGTGTTCTTCTCTCCGGCACGCCCATTCAAAACGATCTGACTGAGTATTTCAGTTTGGTCAACTTTGTCAATCCGGAGATGCTTGGCACAGCTATCGATTTTAAACGCAACTTTGAAAATGCTATTCTGCGTGGTCAAAATGCCGACTCCACGGAAAAGGAACGTGAGCGTGCACTGCTCAAGACACAGGAGCTCATCAGTTTGGTTAATCAGTGTATCATTCGCCGAACTAATCAGATACTAACCAAATATCTGCCGGTGAAGTTCGAAATGGTGGTTTGTGTCAAGCTGACCCCAGTGCAGCTTCAGATCTATATGAACTTCCTGAAATCGGATCAAGTGCGTCGTAGTCTGGCGGGTAAGTTGTTGACCGAGAGGACTTTTGATTAAAAAAAAAAGAAATGGCTTCAATATTGTTTTGATATTTACATATAGATGAGAAGGCATCATTGACAGCTCTATCGGACATTACCACGCTCAAGAAGTTGTGCAATCATCCGGATCTAATCTACGAGAAATTAACTGCACGCGAAAAAGGTTTCGAGAATTCACAGAACGTGCTTCCACCAAACTACAAGCCAAAGTAAGTGGGAAATCATCAAAAACTACGCATTGCATTAACGTTTGCTTTCTTTGTGCAGAGACATTAATCCGGAGCTGAGTGGAAAATTTATGTTGTTAGATTTTATGCTGGCTGCGATACGCGCCAATAGCGATGACAAAGTCGTGCTCATCTCAAACTACACGCAGACACTGGATCTGTTTGAGCAGCTGGCACGAAAACGCAGATACAGTTACGTGCGTCTTGATGGCACCATGACGATTAAGAAACGTTCAAAAGTCGTAGACAGATTCAATGATCCCGGCTCGGACTGTTTCCTTTTTATGCTCAGCAGCAAGGCTGGTGGTTGCGGTTTGAATTTGATTGGTGCCAATCGTTTGTTCATGTTTGATCCCGACTGGAATCCGGCCAATGATGAGCAGGCCATGGCCCGAGTTTGGCGCGATGGTCAAAAGAAACCATGTTACATCTATCGCTTGGTAGCGGTAAGTATTATGATGCAAACTAAAAATAAAATTTTCAATTTTCTTATTTTACAGAGTGGTTCCATTGAGGAAAAAATACTGCAGCGACAGACGCATAAGAAATCGCTATCGAGCACCATTATAGACAATAACGAGTCATCGGAAAAGCACTTTACACGCGACGATCTCAAGGATTTGTTTAGCTTTGAGGCCAATGTGCTATCCGACACTCATAACAAGTGGGTTAACTTCTGCTTGAGTTGGGTATACAGAAAGTATATACTTCTATGGTTGATTTTGTTTCAGGTTAAAGTGCAAGCGATGCTTCCAAGATGTGCAGCGGCAGCCACCACCAGACAATTCTGATTGCACTTCCCATTTGTCGCAATGGTTTCACTGCACAAATAATCGCGGCCTGCCCGATTGTATACTTTCTCAGGCCTGGACAGCGAGTAAGTCCGTTTCGTTTGTATTTCATCATCGCTCACAGGCGGAAGCCAAGCAGGCAACTAGCACAACAGAGGCGGAGGATCAATCGGAACAGCAGACGGAATCTAAACCTAAAGCTAAAAAGACAACAGCCTGCGACAATGATGATGAAGACTTTGAGCTTGATTGTAGCAGTGGTGAAGAATTCAGTGGATTTTAGCTGCTGTCAATATTAAAATAATTTATTTTATTTAGCATTCGCGGAACCTGATTTAGATTTAAGGCTAACCTAAAACTAATTCTTGTTCTTAAATTGTAAACAATTAATTTAAAATACATTAGTAGTTTAACATTTAAAATATGGAACCCTCAGCGCACAATGCTTCTCTGTCCTCGCCATAAGGACAACTACAAGCGACTTAAATAGATTAACCTAAGTGCACAATTCAGATATATAAAACACTGATACATATGTACATACATGTGTATATGTATATATATAAGTATGTATTATAGCAACGCAGTGTTAACACAGTCAATAGAACACTTTTGTGTGTGAGTAAGTGTATAGGAGTTAAACATCAATAATTTTGTGTTCAAGTTCTACCCAAACGTTGCTCTTTTCTGGCGGTTTTTGTAACGGAGATGGCTGTTGTTGTAGCTCAAGCAAAAAGCCTCCAATGCTTTGATAGTAACTAAAAAAAAAAAATTGAAATGGGACAATGATTAGTCCCTATACAAAATAAAAATATATTTCGAAAACGTGTTAGATACAATTAAAATGAGATTGATTTAAAAATTGTCTATCATGATATTATTGAAACATGATTGTAGGTCGAAATACATTTCTACTTAGGCAAAAAAGCTTACCCATCCACTATCCAGGTGTCGTTGTGTGACCCTCCCGGGATCTCGATCAAACGTTTTTGTAGGCTACCGCAGTTTGTATACAAGGCACGCATCATGTGCGGTGGAACTAGGTTGTCTGCAAGGCCCGATATAAATAGAAAAGGTACCGAGCACTTGCTTATCTTGTTGAGGGACAGATACTGTAATATAATAAGAGAGTGGATATAAATTTGAGCCCAATAGCAAGTTCATATAAGTTACCTTATTTTTATATAAAAGATTTGGTATATATTTCACAGTTGGATGTACCAGCTCCACGGCCATATCACGTATGCTGGTAAATGTGTTCTCCACCACCGCGCACATTATCTTCTGGCCATAGACAGTGTCGGCTGCAGCATCAATAACAACAGCTCCACCCAATGAACGGCCAAAGAGTATTAGCTGTGAATGATCCAGATCGTGGCGTGTGTGCAAATAATCAATTGCAGCACGTGCATCCGAAAGTAGGCCACGCTCCGAAGGTACCCCCGTCGAAAGGCCATAGCCACGGTACTCAACCATTAAGATATTACAATGGAGATGATGATAAATGCCCCAAACCTGTTAAAAAGTTAACAAATTTATATTAGAGCGGATATTAGCTTATAGCGGATATTAGCTAATAGCTTATTTGATTTGGTTGTATTACATTCTGCATGCGATGCCCCATGTTGCCAGCATTTCCATGAAAGTAGAGCAATGTGGGCACGGATTTGCAGCGCTCCGCTGGCTGACTGATCCAGAATGCATGAAGCGTCACACCATCAGGCGTCTTAATGCTAACGGTTAGATGCGGCAAATTATGCATTGTTGGGATCGGTATATAAATGCGTGAATTTGTTGGCAAGTCCGGATGATACAAAAGCAGGTCCTGTGCATGGTAGAAGATAACTGCAAGTAATGTGATGGCTATAGGAAAATTTATGAAAGTGATGTGTATTACATACGTAACAGAATGGTAGCAAAGATCGTTAGCGTCATGTAACCCCCATAAAAGTAGTAGAAAATAAAAGTAAGCAGAAATGCGCCCGCAATGCCTACGCCAACACCTCGCGATTTGGGCAGCGCTATGCCCACTTCTTTCATCTTAAACACGATTTTATGCCTACACAATCACTACATACTGCAATTCGGATAGTTTTAAAGACAAAAAATCAGAAATTTACAGAAAATAGATGTGTCAAAAGCGTAAACGAAGTGTAATAGTCGCGGGGCTGCCAACTTAATATTAGTGCCTGCAATCTGTGGCAACATACGAAATCAGCTGGCAATAATCGAAAACAGGTGTGTAGGCGGCGATGAGCCTATCGAGTAACTTTACTCTGGCAAACTCGATTAGTCCTTATGTTGATGCAACTCTGCTTAAAACAAAATGGCGTATTTTTTACTGTAATAGACTAAGACGACGTGAACATCTTTTGTGTAGTTGAAAACTGCATTTAAAAACAAGTGGCTCATATCAATAAACAACATAAACATTTTCTAGAACCGTTAACAAGTGCATTGCATGTTTAATGAGCGCTACAAGGCAACTCAGTGTGCTTCCACGAAAATATAATGAGCCAGGTAAGTAGGCCTTGAAAAAGCTGTGACAGTGAACGTCGTGTAAGAGCAAAAAAAAAAACAAGAAAACTATGAAATCTTTAAATCACTCAAAACAAGCCGTTGTAAGTCAATCGAAGTCAAGTCGTCGAGTGAGTATGTTTCTCAAAAACTGTGTATTTAGTTTCAACGCTGCTTTTGTGGGTGTGGCAGCTATCACTCATGTAGATAGACTCAAGAGGTGTCCCCCCGTTTGAGACTCCGTCACTTGTACGACAATTTGTGCGATAGCCACGGTGTCTTTTTACCTTAAAGTGGCTTTATTACACATATACAAGGTTGTTTCACCGTTTTAACAACGCCAAACGATACCTGGGGATCCTACGTGGCAGCCAGTGTAAAATTTTTGAGAATCCATTGGGTACCCATTTTCGCAAAATCCGTTTGAATCTGGGTATTTCGGTTCGTTTTTGTTGAATGCTGCATTAAAAATGCACTAAAATGCATTATTTTCATACGATTCCAATGGCAATTGAAAATTTTCATCGATTACATAATCACATTTTGTCAGGTGCAAAGTTTTCCTCGTGCTCCTATCCATGGATTTTTGACCAATTTTCGTGGGGAATTAACCCGCCAAAAGAGAACTACTAAAGAAATAAGTATGTTTTCAAACAATTTCTGTATAAAATCATACTTCAAATTATAGTTGTCCAATATATGTGCATTTCTACAAGAATCTAGTGCATTTTGGCCAAGAAAACTCCATCAGAAGCATAAAATCCGCGCATTTGTGGTGTTTTAACCGGAATTTCTGCCCAGGATTGCGTAAACAGTGTGTGTTCATTAATTTTTGTGGAGTATACTTGCCTACCGTTGGCTGACAACATGTTAAAGCCACGTACTCTAGATATTTCTAACAAACCGCATTCTTTTAAGGCTAAAAACTGCATTTCTGGAGAGGATTGACCTTAAGTATGATATAAGCAGCTGCGCTTTTCACTGCAAAACAAAGGTACCCGATTCGTGTGCATCCATGGCAAAGGCAACAGTAGTTTATTCTACATTTGATGTGCTTATTGGAAGTAATGTTCAAATTGAAAATATCCGCTCAATTTCTGAGCAGGATTAAGTGTATTTTAAAGTTCCTTTATTGTTAACAAAGCATTAATTTTTGCGTAAAGTTTCAACCAAAGTATGTGGTAAGTTCTCAGAACCGCATATTGTTCTTATTTAAACTAGAAAGTTTCTGTCTATCAGGTTCACCAAACGGTGTAACTGTTTAAAGCTGGACAGGATTAGTGCCAAGTTCAGTCATGTCCCAGCATACAGTCTATTTGTCATCAACAATACAGTAGAATTAAGCCTTGTTTATGGGAAGTTTCGTACTATATTGCAGTGCATTTTAAATCTGGCTAGGATTAGCTTCTTTTTTATTAATCCAGATCCGAGCTTTATTTTGTTAACTATGCTCTTTTAAGTTCAAGTTTATAAAATGTAGACCAGCAACAAGGCCAATAAACTACAAGTTTGACGTAAACTAAACGCAGATATAACATTTTGATCATCTTTTTAGTGAAGTGATATTTCTGTAATACATTTTGTGGGCTTACATAATTTTAATTGTGATTAACGGTTGGACAAATACAATTAAATTTGGTTAACGTACGGCTCCTTGCAGATCTTTTAAGAATATAAGAATTTCTTAAACGATTTAAACACGGTGCAAAGATTTTTGAAAGAATAGTTATCGGAATAAGTTAATTTGAAATTTTTGCTACCAAATGGGTCCTTAATTAAGGTTTTCTTTTAAACACAGGCACTAAATGAATCGTCGCAAAGTATAGGCTCAGACGAACAAGATGACACACGTGAAGATGGAAGTGGCAGTGGAAGCGGCAGTGGAAGCGACTCTTCCAGTTCCGACTCCGATTCGGACAGTTCTTCAGGTAATTCCAGCGATGGACGCAACTCTCCGGAGGCGACGGTTGCCAAAACGGCGGTGGCTGGATTTCCACCAACAGCAGCGGCCGCTCAAGCAGATACCAAAACAAATGGCTTTACTGATGGAAATGAAGACGATAGCTCCAGCGCTGGCTCTAGTGCAAGTGATTCCGACTCTGAGCCGGATGGTGAAGCCCAGCCGGATGGAACAAACAACAATAACAATACCAGCAAATTGCACACAAGTAGTAGTAGTAGCTCCTCGGGCGCAACGATGCCAAAGGCTGCTGAGGAGATTGAAGAGGACAACGATGACGATGAGAACGGTGATGAGGATGATGAAGTGCAGCAGCCGCAGCAAAGTAAGGCCGCCAGCGAAGCCAGCGCTGAAGATGATGATGCCAGTGACAGCTCTGCCAATGCATCCCCCACATCCTCCAGCAGTAGCAGCAGTAGCGTAAGTTCTTAAAGCTTATCAGCGAGTTATGTTCTTGCAAGGTGTTAGTTAAACTTTTTACAATAGGAAGACGAAGAAGAGGATTACAGACCGAAGCGGTCCACGAGACAGCCTCGCAAAGCACCGCCACAAGCTGCTGACAAATCAAAGCGACCACAGCCTGCCAAAAAAAAGAATAAGCAAAAGTAAGCTCTTTTCGTTTTGATCATGAGAAACATAATAAGACATTTATCCCATACCAAGTTGGGACTCGGACGAGAGCGATGAGAGCGATGAAGCAGACAGCGATGAGGCGCCGTTTGGATCACAGAAACGCAAGTGCAATGCACGTTCCGGTGTCAACAAACAGTCACAACAACAACAGCAACGACGCCGTGTGAAATCCTTTAGTTCAGAGGACAGCGATGATGATGATGCAAGCAAACGGTAAGTTTATACCCCAATTGTATAAAACAATCTAAAGATGTAGATGCAAATCTTATGAATTAGCTGTGCTACTCGTCGGACAGCCGCTGCTGTTAGTTACAAAGAGACATCTGAAAACGAGGCCACCGACTCGGAGGATCTGCTAGAATTTGAGTACGATGAGAGTCAGGCAGCGGCAAACGCGGCTGCCGCTGAGGAGGATGAGAAGTGTGAAACCATTGAGCGCATACTTGCGCAGCGTGTGGGCAAGAAAGGCTGCACCGGTAATCAGACAACGATATATGCCATTGAGGAGAGCGGCTGCGATCCGAATGCCGGATTTGATGAGACACGAGAGTCGTCGGAAGTGCAATACTTGATTAAATGGAAGGGTTGGAGCTACATACATAATACCTGGGAGTCGGAGACGACGCTCCGTGACATGAAGGCCAAAGGCATGAAAAAGCTGGAAAATTTTATTAAAAAAGAGCAGGATACAGCTTGCTGGCGTCGCTATGCCGGTCCCGAAGATATTGATTACTTTGAGTGCCAATTAGAGCTTCAGCATGATTTGATGAAATCCTACAACAACGTTGATCGGATTATTGCGCGCGGCACTAAACCTGATGACGGCAGCGAAGAGTTCCTTTGCAAGTGGCAATCGTTGCCCTATTCGGAGTCCACATGGGAGGATGCAACACTTGTGCTTCGCAAATGGCAACGGTGTGTGGAACAGTTCACAGAGCGCGAAAACTCCAAATGGACTCCATCGCGTCACTGCCGTGTGATCAAATATCGTCCCAAGTTCTCTCGCATTAAGATACAACCAGAATTCGTGTCCGACGGTCTAACGCTTCGTGACTATCAAATGGATGGTCTCAACTGGCTGCTGCACTCTTGGTGTAAAGAGAATTCCGTCATATTGGCCGACGAAATGGGTCTGGGCAAGACTATACAAACAATATGCTTTCTCTATTCACTATTCAAGATACATCACTTGTATGGTCCATTTTTATGTGTGGTGCCGCTCAGCACAATGACCGCCTGGCAGCGGGAGTTTGATTTGTGGGCACCCGATATGAATGTTGTCACATATCTGGGCGATGTGAAGTCACGCGAGCTAATTCATCAATACGAGTGGCAGTTTGAGGGTTCGAAAAGACTGAAATTCAATTGCATACTGACCACCTATGAGATTGTGCTAAAGGATAAACAATATTTGGGTGCTCTGCAGTGGGCAGCGCTGCTTGTAGATGAGGCGCATCGTCTGAAAAACGACGACTCTTTGTTGTATAAGTCGCTCAAGGAGTTCGAGACGAATCATAGACTGCTCATTACAGGCACACCCCTGCAGAACTCGCTTAAAGAGCTGTGGGCATTGCTACACTTTATAATGCCCACCAAATTTGATACGTGGGAGAACTTTGAACTGCAGCATGGCAATGCCGAGGATAAGGGCTACACGCGTCTACATCAACAACTGGAACCGTATATACTACGGCGTGTCAAGAAGGATGTTGAGAAATCGCTACCCGCCAAAGTGGAGCAAATATTGCGTGTGGAGATGACTTCGCTGCAGAAGCAGTATTACAAATGGATTCTTACCAAAAATTTTGATGCCCTTCGCAAGGGTAAACGCGGTTCCACCTCCACCTTCTTAAACATTGTCATCGAGCTGAAAAAGTGCTGTAATCATGCAGCGCTTATCCGACCATCAGAGTTTGAGCTATTCGGTCTGCTACAGGATGAGGCGCTTCAGGTGTTACTCAAGGGCTCAGGCAAACTGGTTCTTTTGGATAAGCTATTGTGTCGGCTCAAAGAAACCGGCCATCGTGTTCTCATCTTTTCACAGATGGTTCGCATGTTGGACGTGCTTGCTGATTATCTGCAGAAGCGTCACTTTTCGTTCCAGCGACTTGATGGCAGCATAAAGGGTGAGATGCGACGGCAGGCACTGGATCACTTCAATGCTGAGGGTAGTCAAGATTTTTGCTTTCTGCTGTCAACTCGTGCTGGTGGATTGGGCATTAATCTTGCTACAGCCGATACGGTCATTATATTTGATTCGGATTGGAATCCGCAGAATGATTTGCAAGCGCAGGCACGTGCCCACCGCATTGGCCAAAAGAATCAAGTGAACATCTATCGCCTAGTAACTGCACGCTCCGTCGAGGAACAAATTGTGGAACGTGCCAAGCAAAAAATGGTGCTCGATCATTTGGTGATACAACGCATGGATACCACGGGACGCACGGTGCTTGATAAGAGTGGCAATGGCCACTCCTCCAATTCTAATCCCTTTAACAAAGATGACTTGTCAGCCATACTTAAATTTGGAGCCGAAGAGCTGTTTAAGGATGAGCAGGAGCACGAGGAGGAGCTTGTTTGCGATATTGATGAAATACTGCGACGCGCAGAGACACGCAACGAAGATCCCGAAATGCCCGGTGATGATCTTCTTTCGGCGTTTAAGGTAGCCAGCATTGCTGCGTTCCAAGAGGATGAGCCCAGCGAGACAGCGGCAAGCAAGGATCAGCAAGCGGCCGATGAAGAGGATGACAGCAAAGATTGGGACGACATTATACCCGAGGGATTCCGCAAGGTAATTGAGGATGAGTCGCGTGCCAAGGAAATGGAAGATTTGTACCTGCCGCCGCGCCGCAAAACAGCCTCGGCCAATAAAAACGATGCCAGCAAACGGGGCACGAACAAAAGCGGTGCTCGCTCCAAGCAAGGCGACGATTCAGCCGATTCGGATTATGAGCTGGGCTCCGATGCTAGCGGCGCTGGCGGCGAAGAAGGAAGACAGCGCAAACGCGGCCGTCCCGCAATGAAGGAAAAAATCAATGGCTTCACTGATGCCGAACTGCGTCGTTTTATACGCAGCTACAAGAAGTTTCCAGCGCCGCTGCAGCGGCTAGAGGCAATTGCCTGCGATGCGGAGCTGCAGGAGAAACCGTTGGCGGAGTTAAAACGCATTGGCGAGATGCTGCATGATCGTTGCGTGCAGTTCCTGGACGAGCACAAGGAGGAAGAGATCAAGACTGTCAAAGAAGAGGAGCAGCAGCAGCAGCCGGGCAATAAACAACGACGCACACGAGCCACCTATTCAGTGAAATTAGGCGGCGTGTCGTTCAATGCGAAAACGTTACTCGCCTGCGAGGAGGAACTGCAGCCGCTCAATGAGCTCATGCCGAGCTCACCAAACGAGCGACAGCAGTGGACGTTTAATATTAAGACGCGTTCGGCAAACTTCGATGTGGACTGGGGTGTCGATGAAGATTCTCACTTGTTGCGTGGCATTTATCAATACGGCATCGGCTCCTGGGAGCAAATGAAGCTCGATCCGACGCTTAAGCTCAGCGAGAAAATATTGCCTAACGATACACGTAAGCCACAGGCCAAGCATTTGCAATCCAGAGCCGAATACCTGCTCAAGATCATCAAAAAGAATGTAGAGCTGACGAAAGGTGAACAGCGACGTCAGCGACGACCGCGCAAGCTGAAAACCAACCTTAACTCGAGCACAACAGCAGTCAGCACGCCGGAGCGCAAGGATGGTGTTGCCGAGCAGGAGGGTAGCTCCACGCTCGCTCCGGGCGATACTACAGCTAGACAGGGGGCAGATGGCAACAACGTTGTTGACTCACCCATTGCTGCTTCCGGTGTAGCGGAGCATGCTGCCAGCACACAGAAGAAGAAAAAATCAAAAGGACGCAGTAAGAAAACAAGCTTATCCGACAATAATAGCAACAAGCCCATGCATTTTACAGCCAACAACGAGCCTCGAGCTCTGGAAGTGCTGGGCGATTTGGATCCGAGTATATTTAATGAGTGCAAGGAGAAGATGCGACCGGTGAAGAAAGCGCTTAAGGCCCTCGATCAGCCAGATGTTAGTTTGTCTGATCAGGATCAATTGCAGCACACACGTGATTGCCTGTTGCAGATCGGGCGACAAATTGATGTGTGCCTGCAGCCATATGGGGAGACCGAGAAAAAAGAGTGGCGCAGCAATCTGTGGTACTTTGTATCCAAATTCACAGAACTGGATGCCAAGCGCCTATTCAAGATCTATAAGCATGCACTCAAGCAGCAAACGCAAGCAGCCGCTGCAAAGGATTCGTCCACTTCTGATGGCGGTAAATCAAAGCGAGCACGTACGGAAGTTGGTGCCATCGCTCAGAAGGAAAAGGAGCGCGACAAGAGTGGTAAAAAGAAGAAAAAGGACAAGGATAAAGATCGTCTGGGACGCTATACCGGTGCTCCAGTCGAAGACAAGTCAGCTCGCAACCGTTATGCCAACGATTCGCCAAATAAACGGAAACGCGATGAGAACGATGCGGAAGCCAGCGGCATTGGCTTAAGCACTGCTGGTATAAGCGACAACCTGAAATCAATGTCTTTTAAGCGCCTTAATATAGAGGCAGCCACCTCTTCACGACATGGCAGTCACGAGGATCAGCGTAAAAAACATCACAGAGGTGATGATTACTTTGCCAGCTCCGGCGGTGGAGCACCAAGTGGCTATGAAGGGAGTAGTGCACGTCGTTCGGGTCTCAATTCACCATCAACACTCGGCAGCAGTCGGCGTTTTGAGCAGCCGCCTGTGGGCTCAAACTATCCAGCAGAAATGGATCGCTGGCATGCCCGAGAACGGTATGTGCACTACAAGGGGAGCGTACTTTATCTGTTTTTATGTTACCATTTTTTTCTTCTTATTTAAAGCTACAACTTTGAATACAAGCGCGAGCGCTATGATACATTGGCTTATACGCGCAGTGGAGGAGGCGTTGCTGCTGCCGGTAGCGGCTATCATCGGGATCATCGTGACCGCGATCGTGATCGGCGAAATGACAAGCGCAGGTACGTTAAAAGCAATTTCCCTTCGTATACAAGGAAAGTGGATACAGTCGACAGATAACCACTAGGAGATAAACACAACACAACTGATTCGGAATTATACTGCGCAGGCTGCAACCCTTTAACTTATTTTCTAGTTTCCTTCCTCCAGCTGACATTATTTAATTGATTTTTCTCATGCAGATATTCTTCCGCCCTGCCATCGCATGCCTACTCGAGCCACTACCTGCCACCAAACTACTATCTGCCGAATGGCATGGTAGCCGGATTGCCGCCACCGCCGCCAGGCTATCGAAATGAGACACGTGGCTACCCGGTAATGCCGCGCGAGTATCCTGCTGACTACAGACGGAGCGAATACGAGCGACGCACGCAGACGTGAGGAGTAAACGTCATTAGCAAATGTAAATAAATTAGATTAGGTTCGTTATAAGCTTGGCTGTGGTGTGTGTGTCGCAAATGTGGTTAATTGATTGAAATTTCCTTTAAGATTTTGACACAGCGCATGAGCAACACAGACACGCACACAAACACAAATACAAAGAAGTATAAACACTTACATACATATGCATGATATACACTAGTTACCATAAATAGGTAAACATTTGTATGTACACGTAACACATGCATATATAGCGGCTATTTATAAATTGTACTATAGAATTATATTAATAAATTAACCGCATATTATGTACATGGCGGCGCTTAAGGCAAAATCACTTGAATAAGCTATCAATAAAATTTCCCTTGTATAAAGCATAGGCTTTAAGTTTTGTTAATTACACCTTTTTATACTGTACATGTAAAGTTTTGCATATGCAAATTCATCAAGTCTTTTGAAAGCTTTTTAAAATATATAATAAAAAAGAAATTCTCACTATATTTATAAACACAACAATGAATAAAGCGATTATGTTAATTATAAAAAATAAGTAAAAACCTTAAAAAAAAAGTGCAACAATTCGTTTCTATGTCTGTGCATGTGCACTTCTATATACTAATATATATAGATACCGCCAGAGAAGACGTGTATGTAATTTAGTTAACATAAATCTATATAAATAGTTATATAACGTATGTTGTAGTGTCGGAAGTCTATAAATATGTACATCATTAAATTTAAAAGTACAATGCATTACATGTTTAATTACTAAATGCGATTAAAAGGCAAGGGAAGTAAAAAGAGATTATCGTATGTAATTTTTGATAACTTCGCTGATTAAACTATAAAACCATAAATTATTTTTATTGTGGGTATTATTCACAAAAAACCCATGACGTATAGTATCATTGAGTACAGTGGAATCTTAACTTAAAAAATTTATTTCATAAAAATCTTTGGATTTGGTATACAACGGCAATCAGTTGCGTAGGTGGTGCATGCACGTTGTATAAACTTGCATATATCATTTTGAACGCAGGCTTTGAACTAAATTTTGATTGGAAAAAAGTTCTATCTATAATTTTAAATGTTTAAATGACACCGTTTCCTATATTGTATATTTGGCATATTAAACCCGTCATATTCAATGTTAAGCATGAAGAAAAATTATCAGAATTTGACTATCGAATACAAAATATCCAGCATACATAAGGAACTATCAAAGTAATACAAAATAATAAAATTATGGAATTTCACATTTTTTGAAATGTTTCTGTCCTTCGTAATAGTCACATTACTCATGCTAGTTGTTTTTTTAGTTTTTGTTTTACGCTTACGAGCGAACAATAAGTTGTGTTTACATGTACATGGCTTCACAGAAAATATAGACCGGGAGGTACTGATAGCGATGAGGCCACAGAATGACAGATGATTATTATAGTTTCGCACTGATAACATTTTAATAGATTAAAAGACACTTGATCATTTGTTTACATTAGCAAAATACGAGTTTACCTCAAAGGTTCCCATATTTGTTCATGGGCACCTCTTTAACCTTATGGTAAAACAAGAGATTAACGAATATGATTGATGTATGCAAATTTTTGTTTATTTTTTGTTTATTAAAATTAAAAGACAATTATACATAGAAATTTTTCAACGCTTGAATTAAATGTGAAGAAGAAAACAAAATATCATTATGTGCCCTTTATAGCACAAAAGTTTATGCAGCCAAGACATAATGTAAAGTGAAATTACAGGGTGCATACATACATACAAATGATTTCGTACTACGATTATATAAGTATAATAAGCTAACGGAAAGCTACAAGGCTCTTCGCTTGGCTACGAGCCGCTTTGGAAATGTTGCATTACAAATTCGAATTTGAGTGTCATGTTTGGGGGTCTCATTCAATTTCTATACACAAATCGTTGCTATTTATGGATGTTCTGACCGAATGTTGATCTGTCGAAGGATCACTTAAGTCTGGTGCATTGTGTTCGATATTGAAGGTGTTGAAGTACGGCAACGCAGGCACTCCAGTTAGAGACAATTCTGTCGAAACTGGCGTGTGAGCGTCTATGAAAAAGTCTGTAAAGCAGAATAAGTTTGTTAAATTTAATAAATTTCATTAGGGGAAAAACAAAAGTTTCTTATCAGATGAAGAGTCAAATATACCTGAAAAATGATATGAACTTTATTTTGTGAGCTTTTGTGATTGCCAATTCGTTACTGTGTGAGTGCGTGTGCTTTAAAATGCAACATCGTGTAATTCGGGTGTTGTAGGCATTATTTGCACTGTAAAAAATGGCTTGTTAATTTTTTTTGTGAAGGTAAATGATTTTGTTACGGCATGATACGGGGATTTAAAATGACCGTGAAATACTGACCGGACTCGACACCATTCCATTCGCTGACAACTGCATTGTGGGAATGTGACTGGCGAGGGTTCGGATGGTCCTCGACGGAACCTTCATAAAGCTGTAAATCTGTAGCCAGCTCACCATGTTCCGTCATTTCATCAAAATCAAAAATTTCGGTCACCTTGACATGATTAGTGCTATTATCGGTGTAATAGTATGCATATAGAGCGTCATTATGTGTGCTCATCTTCAAAACATGTTCAAAATTATCTACATCCACATTTAATGGTGAGGCACCGCTGTAAAGGATAACGCAAAATTTAATAAATAATATAAAGGACCCATAAATTGACTGACCATTCATCAACTAATATTGAAACGCGCGGGCCATATAAACGACTTGAGTGCAGCAAGCCTGTAGCATCAAAATGTGGAGCATCGTATAGCGTAAATTTATTAAAGAGTCGCAATTGAATTGCAGTGTTGAACTGTGCAATTAATTGTCGCATTTGCTTTGTCAATTTCGGTGTGAGACTGGTTATTTTGTATACGGTAGCCAGCAAAAAATCCATAGGTACTGTAGCTGGCAGCGAGAGCAATTTAATACCACGATGCCTGAAGATCCAGTTAGCCAAGCCTTTATTTGCCTGTTCAATATAGTCCTGTATTACATCGAGCACGGTCTGTGGCATATTTGAACTCAAGGCGTCCTGAGCAATAATTTAAAATTAGTTAATGAATTATTTTACTGAATTATCAATGTTGATGTTTTCGTATTATATATACCTTTCTATGCTTCTTACACTCATGGCACTCGGGATCAAATTCAGGTGGTTGTGCTATTGCTTCTGATACAACAAATGTGGACTGAACAGCCACGCAGCGTCGGCAATTAATCAGATTATTGCGATGTAGGAATTGCAGTGCATCATCAAAGCCCTGCTGACAGAATTTGGATAGAAATTCGGGTCGTGGTGGAAACAGAATGCGCACAAATCTGTTGACATTTTGACGTGAGATCTCGATACTTGTGTTGGCCCAGTTGAAATGAAACAGCTGTGAGCTTTGGTCACGCGGACAAATGTCACTCTCGCCGCAGAAGGGACTAACCGTGATCGTGTTTTCGTCCAGAATAGGTAGATTGTTCGAAAAGGCGCCGTCCATGTAACGCACTCCGCGAAAACGTGGCGGCAATATTCCAGAAAAACCAGGTATGAAGCAGGCGCAAAGTAGCGCCTGTAATACCTCCTCGCGTGACTCAAACTCCGATATTATGACGTTCTGGCCATCGTATACGCTCGTTAGCGAGATGTGTAGACGTCCATTCACACGCTTATGTGCGTCCTCGGGCAGATGCTTCTGTAGCCCCTCAAGCAGGCAGGTTTGTATGTTGAACGACGGACTGAATGGGCCTAGGGAATGACGGCGCGCTTCGTTAACCACCCGAAAAAAATCGGATGTCATGCTGCCCAACGGCAAATCGCACAGCAAACAGCAGGCTGCTAGAGAGCCAGCTGATGCCCCACCTATTTTTTCTAGCAATAGATGCGGTGCGTAGTTCTTAAAACAGACGGCCACACCGACATGGTAAATGCCCAGAAAACCGCAGCCAGCGAAGGATAAATTCATAACTCACTTTCTGATTTCCTCAGTGCTTTAGGCAAGTGTCGTAAGTGATTAATAACCTTATTTGCTAATGATTTCACTATCACTTGTATTTTGATCTTTGTTCTTTTATCTGTGCTGTTTTTCGCAACGTAAATTGTTCTGATTCATTCTTTGTTTGGGAACAGCTGATTTGGGAGCAGTTTCTTTCGACTTATCGATCTTTAAACTGTGACTCTACAAGTTATCGAATAAGCACCTATCGATATATTAATATGCATACGCTTAAATATATTCTCTAACGTAAAACTTTTATGAAAATTTCGCATATTTTTATCAGGTGTGTCGAGTTAAAACAGTTTAAAAACTGTTATTTTGTTTGTAGTTCAAAATGCATATTTTATATGCATTTAAATGCATTTCACGCATACCTGACAGAGCACTGCGGAAATGTTTTTCCAACGTTTCCATTTGCTAAAAGCATTTTTCGTACTTACTTTTTAATAAAAAATATAAAAGCTTTGAAATATATAAAGTTTAAATTGCAACT
This sequence comes from Scaptomyza montana, assembly GCA_018904305.1. Taxonomy (NCBI): domain Eukaryota; kingdom Metazoa; phylum Arthropoda; class Insecta; order Diptera; family Drosophilidae; genus Scaptomyza; species Scaptomyza montana. Next base: position 6,413,879 of record JAEIGR010000004.1, read on the forward strand.
TACAAATACTAACATTGACATTTTAAGACTAAAGTACATTCAAGTAAATCATGCAGACGTGCTTAATATAACAACTAAAATTGTTGTATCTATGTTTATAAAATGAATATTACTTAGGCGTCTTTCCACCAAGAGGCACAACATCAGTAAATGGAATGGCTTGCTCCTCAGCAAAGGCTAAAAAATCAACCCCATAGTGTTGTATGAGCTTTGTTAGCATTATTACATCCGATTCGGCTTGATGAGCATTTTCTGCCGGTTGTTCAAAGGTGCGCTCATATAGATGGGATAATTTATAAAGTCCACGTGGTGGAAAACGTTTAGTTTGTGCGCATTTCAAGCCAGTAAATAATTGACGGCGTGCTCCTAAGTCCCGATGAACACGCTTGCCAGCTGAACACAATCTGCTTGTATCCTTTTCATCATCAAAATCGCCATATTCATCGTTTAAAATTTTTCGTTTTCGTTGAGCATTTTCTCGAGTCAGTATTGGACGCTTTGGGGTGGTTTCATTTACTGTCTGCCAGTTTGTGTTTGGTTTGCAAATCTTTTTCGGTTCTATATTTAATTCAGGCTGCGAATCAGCTTTTTCCAGCGATACTATTTCGGAACGGCTATCGTCGATTTCCATAAAGGCACGCAACGAATCCACACATAGCATTGATGATGTTAAGTTAAGATTTAATTTGTCAAATACTTGTCTAACAATGGGAAAATCAAAGGCCCAGCCATTATGTGCTACCAGACACACTGGTGGGCGCAAATGCTCCAAGAATCTTAGAATAATTTGTGCAGCATTTTCGTTAAGCTTTGACTCACGTTCCAGTATGTAGTTATTCAAACCTGTAGATTGCATTTAATTATAATGAGTCATTCACATACATATTTACGTGAGTCGGTCAGCTTTATTTTACCTGTAGCTCTCTCTGCTTCCGGATGCACCGTCATCGACGGCTGAAATAGTAAATTTAGCTTATGCATCACTCTGGGGGTTACTGGTACCCTGTTTATGGGCGGGTGAACTGATTTTGGCTCCTCCGTTGCTGCATTATCTTTTAAAACGGCTGGATCGAATGCGTAGATGCAAATTTCCGTAATGCTTACCCGGTTATTGCTATACGCTGGCAAATTCGTCGTCTCTAAGTCAAGCACTGCGAATGTCGAGATTTGTTCCCTCGTCTCGGTCATTGCATCTGCATTCGTTTCATTTGGCGTCATTAAATTATTGTTATACTTTAACATCTTGCATGTTTGTCAACAAATGAAAGAAGCAGCAACATTCACATGTCTTATCACAACGAGTCACTTTAACGAAAATTCTGTTATAAACTCGTCGGTGCCATTCACTTGTTAAATATTATTTTAACAATTTATCGACAAGAAAACATATATCGATAGTACACCGGAACATTTAAAGAACAAAAATACTGCATTTTAGAACTTAATATCTACAAATATGCCTATTTGAATAAGTTTTTATTAATAGAGAATTTTTTATCTTTGCTTTAAACATTTTTATTAGCATAAAATGACGGAACTCGCAAACATAAAATAAACAACATTCACTTGAAGGATTTGCAATCCTTACGTGTCAATAATTTATTTTTAATTACACACTTATTTATATATTCGAGCAAGTAAGAATACTTATTTTTTGGCCATGGCACGCGTGTGGTAAAAATAATGGCTATTGGGCCTAAACATCGGCGTTGTTTAACGATTTGGATTCCTCACATCTTGTGTCGCCCTCCATTCTTGGCCCACGCTTATTAGCCGAAAACTCTAAATAGTTCATGCGTGTGGCCGCTTCATACTCCTGGACGAGACCATCAACGATCTCCCGGGATTCATCCAATTCATTTAAATCATCCTTAAATATATCCTCGCGCCGAAATTGATCCAAAAATGCGCCACGCTTTCTCAACTTATCATACTGGACTAAAGTGCGCTCAAACAGCGAACAAATGCTAGTATGATTGGCTAACATCAAGCCCGAAACACGATGGCTGCTCTGCACGTAGGGCGAGGAGCGCGACAGCGCCACTTGTATGGATGTTGGCCCCCACGGTATAAATTGAGCCAATTTACGCTCCCTTATGCGCTGCAGCGATTTGTGGACCTGTGTGGGATCGACCTCACCCTGTATGATGTTTAGTATAGAAATGTAGCAATGATGATTGCTTTTGTCTGGTCCAGTGGACACCATCATGTTCTTGGGCTGTAGCAGACGGCGCATCACATCTAGAACGGTTGTCTTGCGTACGTTAACGGCCTGATGCGATGTTAGTGGATTATGCTATAATAATTGGATGTAGAACACTATACAGTATTAGTAAAAAGATAATTAAATAATAAAGATGAAAGTAAACTTATAAACAATAAAAAAAAGCTCAACAAACGAAAACGAAGAATAAACAATCGCTTTCAATACTTAACCAGAACCGAAATTAGTGAAAATGTATTGCAAAGAACTTACATTGTTGCTGAGATTTGAGTCGCTTGTAAGAGGTGTATAACCAGTCATCAGAAAGTGAAGCTGCGGCGTTGGTATCAATGGTGCAGTGAGTCCAATCAGATTATTGTTCATATACGATGGATATCGAAGCGTCGTTGTGCTCACGCTCATAATGGTTGAGACAAGAGTGTTGATTTGTGTAAAGGTTGGATTTTGTATGTGCAAACGATCGCAGGCAATACGATTTAGTGCCGTATTGTCCAATACAACCACGCTGTCCGCAGCGGTGGTCAGGCGACGAAGGGTCAGCATTGAGTTGTAGGGTTGCACCACAACATCACTAATCTCATCCTGATTTGGAAAAACGCTGTACGTTTGGATGAGTTTTTTGGGATAGCGATCTGCCAGGCGTTCCATTAGGAATGAACCCATACCAGAACCGGTGCCGCCTGCAATAGAATGACAGAGAACGAAACCTTCCAGCGAATCGCTTCCATCTGCCTCGCGATCGATTATGTCAAAAATCTCCTCCTGCAATTTGTCACCCTGACTATAACCGGAAGCCCAGTTGTTTCCAGCACCGCCACCGTGCTTAGACAGATACACGTTTTCTGGATTGTAAAGCTGGACAAAATTGTATAAGAATGAAAGAATTTCATCCATTGCTTGGTTAATCACCTTGGAATAAGCTGATGTCATGATGGTATTTATCACACGCGGCTCCAAATCTAGCAACACTGCCCGGGGTATATAGTGATCATCATCTGCCTGATAGAAGAACACATCCTTTCGATCCAGGCCATCAGTGGCAAAGTCTTCCAGCACGCCGCTCGGTGAAATACCATGTTCCAAGCACAACCGCTTCCAAAACTCAAAGCCAACTATAAATATAAGAATTAAGTTACCAGCATCCACCTGCAAATACAAATTGTACTTACTTTGATTGCCGCATTGACCCAGCTGCAGCGTAATTATTTCACTCGGCATTTTGCGAGATACAATTTCGATGATGACTGATGCGCGTTTTTTTATGTTTTGTACTTAGTTATGCAGCTTGTCATTAAACACTGCTCAGCGCAGTTCAATTTATTTGTTTAATACACAAAAAACACTAAAATTTTAAATTAAAACAAATTGTTTATATGATAAAACTTAAAAAAAGATGCAGCGGGTTGTTGTAAAGTAAAAATCAAAAACACAATCGAGTTTATCGGAAGGTTGCTTTTTGTTCTATTTTCGTTCCGGCTTAAATCGATAAGGCCCATACGAATATGAGTGTACACTTCTTTAAGGCCTCGTATGCAGCTTCTTAATAATTCAGCCAGTATTTTAAGTAGAAATGAAATTATGCATTTTGTGAAAAAGAATTTAAAATGTGTAGTATAACAATTGATAACTTGAATGTGTTACTATTTAATTTATGAAGTGTACACTTTATGTATAAGAAGGTTTTATTCTTGAGTATCAGCATTTTCTAAATTACACAACTATCGAACACATCGCGTGAAAGCATTGCGATGATTTCGTTGCCAACTTCACTCGAGATAAAAAAGGTGCCGGCTTGCAATGGCATTGCCATTGCCCGCGCAGAGTTGGTAGTCGGTTGTCTGTGTCTTTTTTGTTAGCATTTATATTTGTATAAAAGTATTTAAATAAGAAGAAAAACATTGCAAAGAAAAGCATTTGTTTTTAACATACTCAAAGGAATAAATTCAACAGCTGTATATCCAGGAAAATATTGTCAAACATGCCACGCGCAAAAGTTGCAAAAAAACAAACGGCGTCAGAGTTGCCTGCAACAAATGGCACTGATGCGTCGTCTTTAAATGAGACTGTGGGTAACGCTGAAGTTGCTGATGCTATTAAACAGCCAACTAAAATCAAAGCGCGCAGCAAAAAAGTGGCAGCTGCAACGGCCGCTGGTGAAGCGAATGATGATCAAGGAAATGAAATTTTGGAAAAAAAGACTGCTGTGCGGGGCAAAAAGGAAAAAAAGGAGGTTGAAATTGCCGTAGAGGTCTCAGAGCTACCTAAGCTTAGGGTCCGGTCCAGAAAGCCCACTTTAGAGGTGAGTGATGTAGATCCACCAAAACCTAAAACAGCAAAGCCGCGCGCCAAAAAAGAGAAAACCCCAGGGGCAGAGGAGCTTGAAGTGAGTAGAGGACGCGTAAAGAAAGAGAAAACATCCCTTAACGAGGAAGCCGTTGTAGCGCTGATTAAAGAATCGGAGACTAAGTCGCGCGGACGCAAAAAGAGGGAACCAGAACAGAATGATGCGACTGAGGTAGCGAAGCCACTGCTGCCTGCAAAAGGGCGTGCCAAAAAAGATGTGACTGAGAAAGCCACCAAGGGCAGAGCCAAAAATACCGAGACAGAAACCACATCACCACCATCATCACCAGTAATAATAGCAGCTAACACAAAACGTGCACGCGCCACAAAGCGTTTAGCAGACACAGAAATTACGGCAGTTTTGGAGGCCGATGAGGATCCAGTGCCAGAACCTGAAACCGATCTAGCAAGCAAGAAGCGTTCTAAACCAGCAAAGAGAAACAACGAGAATGTTGAGATACCTGTCAAAAAACGAGGCAGAAAAGCAGCAAGTGTTGAGCCATTACAAAAACCGATTAGTGAAGCTGCAGCACCTAGCAAAAAAAGAGTGCAGAAGCGTGTAAATGATAATCCAGATAAGGAACTGAATGCGCCAGAGACAGCGCCAGAAAGCAAACCAGGTAGGCAGGAATAAACTATTACCTTTCATTTGATTTCCACTTATCAGTATCTCCTTTGCAGGACGGGGTCGCAAACGTCAAGCAGCAATCATCGAAGAAGAGAGTGGGGATGCCATTACAGTCGACGCAGCTGATGGCTCGAAAAGTACGTTGATGGAGCCCGGCTGTGGCGGCATGGTATTGAAAAGTTTGCAAAATGTGATCAACTTTTGTTTTCCAGCGTCCAAGACCAAAAAGTCAGCAACACAAAAGGCAGGGGCAGAGATTGCTGGCAGCTGCGATAAAACTCTGTTTACGTCACCAACAGACAAGACATTCAATTTTAAAATCTCCAGCTGGAATGTGGCTGGCCTGCGCGCTTGGTTAAAGAAGGATGGTCTCAAGTTCGTGGACGTTGAGGAGCCGGACATATTTTGTTTGCAGGTAATTTGTATATATGTTTCACATAAATAAAACCAAATAAAAGGTTATTTTTTTGGTGCTGGAGCATCATGACTTTTGTTTATTACCAATTTCTAAAATATGACTTATTCTTTGCAGGAAACTAAGTGCGACAACGATCAGCTACCCGATGAGTTGACGCGTCTGCCCGGATACCATCCGTACTGGCTATGCATGCCTGGTGGCTATGCTGGCGTTGCTATCTACAGTAAAATAATGCCCATTAATGTTGAATACGGCATTGGCAATGAGGAGTTTGATGATGTGGGACGCATGATCACCGCTGAGTATGAGAAGTTCTTTTTGATCAATGTATACGTGCCGAATTCAGGACGCAAGCTGGTTAACTTGGAGACGCGCATGCGCTGGGAAAAGCTATTTCAGGCCTATGTACAAAAACTGGACGCACTTAAGGCAGTCGTCATCTGTGGCGACATGAACGTTTCGCATTTGGAAATTGATTTAGCTAACCCAAAGACAAACACACGTAACGCTGGCTTCACAAAGGAGGAACGAGACAAGATGACTGAACTGCTGTCTCTTGGCTTTGTAGATACATTCCGGCACTTGTATCCCAAGCGCACTGATGCCTACACTTTCTGGACTTATATGGGCAATGCTCGTTCTCGAAACATTGGCTGGCGTTTGGATTACTGCATCGTTTCGGAGCGTTTTATTTCACGCATTGTAGACAATGTGATGCGAAGTCAATGTTTGGGCAGCGATCATTGCCCCATAACTGTCTTTTTAAATATTTAAACACCAGTACACAAAGCCATTACACTATGTTTTTCTTTAATTCAAAATTTTCTTTATCTTTATGTTATTCATCGTCCGTTTTAGTTTTTTTTTTATTTGTATTATCATTGAGTAATCTCTAATATTATATTACACTTTGCACTTCAGTAAAAATTAAATACATATACTCCCAAAACTAAACACGCTCATTAATTTTGTTTATTTTGACAAATTTTAGGCAATTAAGGAACGAATAAAGCCTATCGTATTAGAGGGCAATCCGTCACTGTTAACTGTACTTTGTTTGTTTTTACATATGGCTTTTCCGTATCTTGTATTAAATAGTTTAGTCGGAAACACAACTAAAAATCAAAGGAGAAATAAGTAAAATAGAAAAATATATATACTTAACATGCATATAGTATGTATGTTTCTAGTAGGTAGGTCAGAAAATAAAACAGAATTTTTGAATTGCCAGCAATCTTATCTATAACAAATTATCTTTTAAACGTAAAAAATTTTAAAACTATTTTCTATATGTACTTTAAAGAGCTTTGTAGCGGTATTGTAACGCGTTTATTTCCGCATGTTAGAATTGGGATGAATACTTGTTTTGTTGATAATGTAGTAAGCATTGTTTTAAGCTTTCAATATTTTATTTGGTATGTTACAATTCTATACATTTGATCTAGTTTTATCCCGTGTGTCTGATGTATATAATTATTTGTAATAATCTAAATCGACAAATTAGCTGACCAACTCTTTCTATATCTGCTTTCCAAGTCAGCATAGCCATGTGTCCCAAACAGGGCGTGGAAATAAGCCTTTTGCCCGACTGTCACATTTCCAATCGCGTGCTCATGTATTCGATGCTGCATGCACTGCACCATCAGGATCGGGGAACCGAGCAAATGGACGAAGAGTTGCGTGATCGCTTTGAGTTGTTTCGTCAGGTGATGCATAACTTTCCAGTGCCGTTGCGCGCTCGCTCCACCTACGAATATGTGTACGAAGCACTGCAGGAGCATCAACAAGAATTTCTAGCCGATGCTCAAAGCAGCACCTCCATGGAGAACAACGCAAGCGGATCGAGTAGTGTGTCGTCCGGTTTAAGTTCTAGCACCAACTTATTGACTCATTGTGATTTATACGAGGATGCTCAGGCGGGGGCCGACCAGGACATGGAAGAGAATCAATAAAATGACAGCAACAAAGAAGCAAATTAACAAAAAAATGCGTTTTGTCAAGAAAAAGTGCGAAAAACGATGGTAATCACAATGAAAGTAAAATTTGCAACTGACTTAAAAAAGAAAACAAATTAGTTTAGTAGGGGCATGCAAACATACATATGTACTATTGCAATTAAAATTTTACGTTTGTGCAATAAAACATATTAATGTGCGTTTTGTCGCGCTTGTTTTCATGTTTAAAAAAGTGGAACCGTCGCTCTGGTCAGTAGGCCGCTTATCAAATTCCAAATGATCTCATTCAAAATATTTTAATACTATTACATACATACAAACGTATAAAAAAAAAATTACTAAAATAACTTCAGTCGCGTGGCCAGAAAAAAGTTTCGGTTGTGCAGAATTACAAAGTGCGCTACAATAAATACATATAAATAATACATATAAAAACGGAAAGTGAAAGAAAACAAGATAAAATGTATTTATGAATGGTAGAAATAGCCGAATGTAACCATATTCATGCTCATAAATATTTTTCAGATTCCTTAAATTAATACCATAAACTTGTTTAAAATATCTCTGCATTATTTAACAACTTAACTTAAAGTTAAAATATAAAACCTGAATAAAATCCAATTTAATACAGTACTTTTGAATTATTCAATTAACATATAGAAGTTATTGACTAGATTACTGCCTGAAATTAAATTAAATAAGCATTCTCAAACCAACTAAAAATCCAATGGAATACAATTTTTTTTTTATTAGTAAGTACTCACAATTACGGAAAAGTGCTACTAACTGTCGCATCATTTGCCCATTATGCCCCACCCTCCCAGACTGGACGTATCATATAAAAAACTAACGTTTTTACCCATGCATTCAACTATGTATGTAGTATATGCTCAGCCACAGTTCTGTAATGTGTGGTAGACATAATAGTAACAATTGCAATGATCCGCATGCATTAAAACCGCATACATGCTAATGACTCTCTATGTGTATATGTATGTATATATTGTGATCCGAATATCGCATATGAAACACACATAAAATGACAGCAACTCATCTGCTATCGGAGCAATAAAAAACGTATCTACGAATAAACACACAATAACAACGACAACGTGGAAATAGTCGCAAATTGAGACCAAACTGTCATAAAAATCAGTTAATAACAAGCAAAGAGCAAACGAGTAGCAGTTTCCCCCACCTGGTCATTAAAATTTCGTTTTTATTTGGCGGCACGATCTTTAATGGCCAGGTCCAACGTTGAGTCGTTTAGTTGAAAAAGTTTTGTGAACGCGCAAGGTTCGAAAGTGAAGTTGAAAAGCGGAAGTTATGCATAAACAGTTCTAATAAAAGTAATATTTATATATATTAAAATTTATTCATTTGTTAAATCGCTCAAGTGTTTGGTTTGGTTTGTTAATAATGCGATCATTGCATGTTAAATTTTTCATAATTTGCAATTTACTTGCAAGCATTCGATCTGAATTTGGTAGGAATTTTGAGTTATAATTATTTAAGTCTTCATAAAAAATTTAAAACCCATTTTCATGAAACATGCAGAAAAAATAGTTATTCCATCAACTTATGGAAGAGTTTCCAATGGAAACGCAAGTGCCAGCCAATTGGTTTCATCTCGTTCCTATGTCGGTGGCCAGGCTTCAAACACAGAGTGCTCCTTTGGTACGGAATGCACGCCGCTGCACGATTGTACGGCAATGATCTATGAGGTAGCCAAGAACTGTTTTTACGGTGATAAGTCGCTCTACTGTGGTGGCGGCGAAGAGATGCCCTATGTCTGCTGCCCCAGCAGTCCTCTGGAGAAGAATCAGGTGTGCGGCAAATCTCTGGTACAAGGTCACTTCTACAAAGGACTCGGCTCGTATCCATTTGTGGCTCGAGTCGGCTTCAAGCGTGAGTAGTAAATTGATTAAGCCTGGAATTAAAAATCAAGACAATGCTGTTTGGGATGCTCTCTTCTAAACATTTTCATGATAAAATAGAAAGTGTTTACATATCAAGTCAAAATTATTTTAGTACCATATAAAACGATATTTTATTTATAAATAATTTTTACATTTCAGATGTAAATACAGGCGCCTTTGCTTATCCATGCGCTGGCTCGATCATTGCCCGACGAGTTATCCTTACTGCAGCCCATTGTGCCCTGGCCAAGGCCGATGGCCACCGGCTGTAAGTGTTTCAATGGTTACTGTTTATCTATCTACATATGTATCAATCGATCTAAAATTTCTACACTTTCACTTTTTGCAGGTCATCGGTGCGCGTTGGTGAATATGACACCTCCAGTGATCCGGACTGTGCCACATCGGGTTTCTGTGCACCGCGGTCTGTCAATCATGCCATCAGTCATGTGATTGTGCACCCTGACTATAAGCAAGGCCAATATCATCATGACATTGCACTGCTAGTACTCAAAACCCCCCTCAACTATTCGGGTAAGCAGCCGGGCGGGCAAAGTTGTTACGCTTCGCAGTGTCAACGTTAATTAAAAATCGTTTTGCTCTATGATATTTTCGAGTCGCACTCACTGCCCAAGTTCAATAATGTCAACTGTGTGTCTCATTGCATGTCGCAAATTTGAGGTCTTCCGGGGTTTAGCTTAATTGGCCTACAGCTAGCTTTCGGGTGTGTGTTTAGTGTAGCAAATAATGAGTTCAAAACGTTGCTTAGTGAAAATCTATTTTTAATATTTGCTACAGTTCAATGGACATGGACTTTGTATTGTTTGAGATTCATTAAATTTTTTTTCGAATTTTCTCTATAACGAAGCTTTTTCTTTAACCTTCTTTAAGTCTTCGTATGGTTAATGTTGAAGAGATTTGAAAATTCAATGCATTACCAATTTTATACCAATATTTTTTCTCTGCAGCTGCATTGCAGATAATGAGAAATTAAACTCGTCTCGGGATAGTTTAAATCAAACGTTACAATAATTTAAATTTATCTTAATGGCGTCAATATTATTGCGATCGGTATATATAAGATAATAAGGTCTTAATGGTGATGCGTAACCTAAATTGCATTTTTGCTTGTTTGCTGGTCGTTTTTATGGCTTTATAATGTATTTATAGGCGTACGTGATCGATCGCGAGGCAAACCAAAAAAGATAAGCGAACTTTGAACAAGGCAACAATGTTGATAATCATTGACGCTGAGTCTGAGAGGCTGGTCATGTATTAAGCAATGTTGAGTGAATTTTGTAGGCATATTAAAAACTTGATAACGGTTTAATTATTGTTGCTCATTTCAGTGGCCACACAGCCGATCTGTTTGCAGAAGACACGTGCCAATTTGGTGGTGGGCAAACGTGCCACGATTGCCGGCTGGGGCAAGATGTCCACATCGAGCATACGCCAGCCAGAGATGTCGCATCTGGATGTGCCGCTTACAAGCTGGGATCTTTGCCTGCGAAACTATGCTTCAACGGGCGCTCTCGAATCACCCAATTCAATTGAGGGTCAATGGATGTGTGCCGGTGGTGAGGGCAAGGATGTGTGTCAGGGCTTTGGTGGTGCGCCGCTGTTCATTCAGGAAAATAGTATCTTTTCACAGGTATGTAATATCGGATACTCTTAAATCCTTAACACAAAATGCCTTTTGGATTCCTTAGAATATTTCCAATATTTATTATACAAACATTTTTTTTACAATGGCACAAACTATCCTTTCTTTTTAGAACGACTAGCCAATTCAACTTTTCTCTCAAGCTTTTGATCCAATCGATTTTTAACACTTTTTTGTAGATCGGCATTATGTCCTTTGGCTCAGATAACTGTGGAGGTCTTCGCATACCCAGCGTATACACAAGCTTGGTCTATTTCCAGGAATGGATACACGACAACACGCCACCGGAATAGGCTTGGCATGCCCAAACATTTTATAAGTTAAGCTTTTAATTAAAAAATTAATGTACATATATACTATGTTTATAAACTGTGTAAATTTTCGTACATATTTCATTTTGCAAACAAACCGAAACTATTTTCTCTGTTCTTTCAACAAAAGTGTTCGTCATTTTATGTTTTTATGAATGTATATGCTCTTATATATATGTATATTGATAGGTTCATCTGCGCCCGACCAACCATCCATCCATCCAATGCTTTTACGCACACAAATAATTTAATTGAATTAATTGAACTTTGACACAAGAACTGTGGGTATATTATATAAAATAAACTTTCATACAAAAAATGCGTTGCAAAGAACACAACATGTGTCACTTTCTTTTCTGCCTCTTTAGAAAATTTAGAGAGAGCACATTCGTTAAAATTCGACTGGAAAATGTGTTCATTTATCAATCAATTATTACAGCTGAGTTGTTGACCACTTTCGCTCTAGATCTTTTAAAATTTTGTCTCGTCTTACTGAACTTATGTTGTTTTATTTTCTGCAAAAATAGTAATAAATCAATAATCAAATTTTTATATGAAATATCATTTATTGAATGTATTCAATTGAAGGATATCTTATAATGAATACTTTCTGCATAATACATTAATATTAACATAGATATTTATTAATTTTTTCAATGAAATGTCAATTTAAGGGATAACCTTTAAAACAAAAAACAATGACACATAGATCCTGAAAGCTTTCGGTATGCAAAAAAAAAAAAAAAGGTTCTGTCCAGCTGAAATGCATGTTATTTTGCCGCTTTTTTGTTTCAACAATTTTTCATCTCAATCATTAATGTTAATAGCTTCTTGGCCTCAGCTGCTTTCCTATATGAGAATTCTCAGTCTTGATTTCCAGTTACCTTCAGTTGTTTTCTATATGTGTATGCGTGTGCCCTGAAAGGCCGGTGCCATGTGGCTAATTGGAGTCAGCTGTTTTTATAAGCCAGGCGGATCAGCTGGTTGTTTGGCAGGAGGGCGTCAGCAAATAACAGCTCTGTGCACTTAGAGAAATTATAACCTTGAGAGTATATGTATATGCACTTGTTCTATATACAAATATATATTTGTATATATTACGTAAGAGCTTCCGATAGAGCTGCACAGATGACAAACTAATTTTTATTTTTCTCTTATTTAAAACATCGACGACAAATCAAACGCTTTTTTAATTAATTTACGGCTCTGCCTCAGAATGCCATAGGACAGACACAAATGACGCAAAGGCGACTCGGGCACAACGCTCACAGTGTAGCAACCAAATGAAAAATCAATTTGATGTCTCGCACACATCGTTACGATCCCGTCTCAACAACGACGACGACAGCCCCAGACTCTTTGGGTTTTGACTTTGACCGGCAGTCGGCAATTGTTCGTCGAGGCATCGAGATCGTCGTGTACGCCCATCTCTGTAAACTTGTCGAGCTTATCAGTGACATTAATTTCGAATATTATTGCAAAATTGTTTTCGTTAAAAAAAATAAATAAAAGCAAATCAAATCAAAATTATAAAACAGCATTTAATTTTACGTAATTATTACTTAAATTGCGCGACGTGTCTAATCAACTTAAATATGTTGTGAATACTAGTTTATTTAAAAATATGTTTGTAGTTTGTTATCCGAAGTATTCTTCTCGAAATTTGGTATAAACGTTAAGTGTCAATCGTTGCTTGATTCTTCTGCGATGACCAACTGAAATGATACCAATTTACACACAAAATTAATTAACTTTGACTCAAACTCAACTTAATTGTTTCATTTAGAAATTGAAAAAGTAAAAGTGCTTGTGAATTTATTATTTGATTTTAAGATTCAAGTTATTTTATCTATTTAGTTTTTATTTTATTTTTATTTTTTTGAGTTGTTTCTTTTTGTTTTTTAAAACTTTTAAAAACTTGTGATTTGGCTTTAGTACACAGCTGTTAAATAAATAAATAAAATAAAGACATCCTAAAAATTTAATGTTGTTTTCAGAAATAAAACAAAATGCAATAAGGATAAAATAATAGTCGGCGTAAATTTTTTAAATATTTTCAACTATTTTATATTTTATAACATTGAAATAATTAAAAACATATCAATCACATGATGAAAACAAATTGCGCGGCATAACATAACATATAAAATTTAAAGTTTAAAAGAAAACAGAAAAACTTTATTGTTTCGATAAGTTCGCTTAAATTACATCTTCAAAATTATCCAACTCCAACTAATGCTCTTGAATTAAGTGGCAACCCTACGAGTTGAAAGACTTTGCTGTAAAACAGAGCAATAGGCAAATTAAATCAATTCGAGGTTTACCCTCGGGCAATTCTTACCTCCTTAAAACCCGTGTTGTTTTTGGTATTAATTTTTATTTTATGTTTTTTAAACAGTGTTTTTATGTAAAGTGAGCGTAATTTGTTGGTTCACATTTTTAGACAAGTAAGCGAAAAAGCTGTGACAAAAAAAAAAATAAAAATAAAATAAAATTGAATATAAACCTTTTGTGCGATTTTCGTTAAAGATAGTGCGCAATAAAGAAGAAAGAAAAAAAACGTAAGCAAGTCATAAATTGCGGGCAATCTGGAGTTTTGGGGGATCGATCGCAAAGCCAATGCGCTAATTAGGCGCAAACGGTGCTAAAGAGCAAAAGGAACGGCAAATGCAATAACTGTGCAGAGTACAACAAATAAACAAATCTGATAAAAGTGAAAAAAGCTGAGCAATGTTGAAAAGACGTCGATGTAAACAGCAACAACAACAGCACAAACAGCAACAACACCAGTCACAGCAACAATTATAAGCACGCATTTCAAAAAATTTTCAACATGTTGCGGAACATTCAGCACATGTTGCTAGCGCTTGCCGCCATCTCTGTATTGGCAGAAGCGCAGCCCAATTCGCAAAACGACATTAAGGAGTGCACTAGCATTGACATACGCAACGAGTGCAGCAAAATGAGTCTACTAGACAACTGTACAGTGATTACTGGCTATGTGATGATCACCTTGATGCCCACTCAAAAGTGCAACTATTCGGCATATTCGTTTCCCAAGTTGCGTGAAATTACAGACTTTATGATATTCACTGAGGTGCGCGGCCTCACTGCTATCGGGAATATGTTTCCCAATCTCACTGTTATACGCGGCCGTCGACTGTTCCTCAACTATGCACTGGGCGTTACAAGTATGCCTGATCTAGAGCTGGTACGCGCATAATATAATTGTCAGAGGATGTGCTTTGAAACAGTTTTCTGTCATAATTTTGATATCTTATTTCAGCTGGAGTTCCCGTCGCTGGTAGCCATTCAGCGCGGTCACGTCTATATTGGTAGCTGTTACAAACTGTGCCAACTAAATGGAGTAAGTAATACGCCCCGAACCACCCTTTAATATGCCAACTAAGCTAACTTTTCTTTTGCAGATCAATTGGGATCGACTCACATTAAGTCCCGGCGAGAATCATATAGTTATTGGGCCAAACAACAATTGCACAAGTAAAGCCAGCTGCAAGGGATGCGCATCTAACTATTGCTGGTCCAATTTTCATTGCCAGCGTTTTGAAAATGATAACGTTGCTCATTATGATCGGTAATTTTGATTTGCATGTTAAGTTAACATCTGTTTAACAGAGATGGGAAATTTTAGTTATTGGTGTAAAAGACAGTAACAATATGGAGTTAAAATTGTGGCTATGTTTTTAAAAGCTCTTGTTTGCTACTTTACAGAAATCTACAGAGTTGCCATGAGGAGTGCCTGGGTGGCTGCCATAATGCCACAGCTGCTGACTGTGTGGTTTGTCGTGGATTAACCGATGCCGGCGTCTGTGTAAAACAATGTCCGGCCGACAAGTGAGTGAACTGAGCCACGCCTGGTTGTGGGCGTGTTGTTGATTACCACTTAGTCTTAGTCCGTTTCCAGGTATATGCTGGAGCAGTATCAGCGCTGTTACACTCGCGATGAGTGTGTCTCGCATCATGGCCACTTTACGCATGGCTTTGACTGTGTTGCATTCTGTCCCAGCGGATACAAGGCAAATGCGCAGTCGGATTGCGTGCGCTGTGGACAAGAGGAGCCGTGTGTAAGTGTGTGTTCGCCGGAGCAATTGGATGGCATGATCGCCATTTACAATTTAGCCGATGCAGAGGATCTGCGCGGCTGCCAGATAGTTAACAGCAGCCTGATCATAACCATACGAAATGAAGTCAATGAGCTGCAGCTGGAACACAGTCTGAGTAGCATACGTGAAATACGTGGTCACCTCAAGATCTATCGGTGCGTATCTCAAACACATTTTTGATTTATAGTATACATTTTATACTCATGTATATTTTTCTATTCCTAAGCTCCTCGAAGCTGAACAGCTTAAAGTTTTTGAGCAACTTGCGCCGCATTCATGGTGATCCTCTGGAGAATCGTCATTACGCCTTTATACTCTACGACAACAAGCACTTGACTGAATTGTGGGAGCCGTCGGTACAACTGGAGTTCGTCAATGGCGGCATGTTTATGCATCGAAACAATAAATTGTGCAACAAACACATGAAGGACTTTCAATCCCGGGTCATACATGACAAGGTGTTGGACTCGCTGCAGACCAGCGATCAGGAGGTACTTTGTGGACCAGCTAAGCTGCAGCTTTCAGTTCAGGTAAGTTCAGCGCAATGATAACTTTCGATTACTAAAAGCAATTATAAATTTCTCTCTCTTTTTGCAGGCACGCTCGCATCGCACATTGCAACTTAGTTGGCCCAAATCACAGATGAGCGTAGAATTGGAGCTTATTTATAGGAGCATGCAGCCGGGCAAACAATATTCGGAGCCCAGTGAACTGGAGGCGCCCGTTTGTACGCGTATCAATTGGCAACGTTTGCTGCTGTTTGTCGATGATCTGCAGGAGAATGGCACACATTATATTTATCAGCTGGGGCAACTGGAGCCGAACACACGCTATGCCTGTCTGTTGCGCACCTTTGGCGGCGATGTGCAGCACGAGGCGCGGAGCGATATGATCTATGTGCAAACACAGCTGGATATACCGAGGCCACCCACTTTGACAGTCACTAAGAAATCGGATAATACAATGACACTCAGTTTGGTTAGCCACCAGCAAGAGTTGGATTATTATATATTGAGCATTTATGAGCTGGTCGACGATGCTGCCTACATAGATGAGCGCAACTATTGCCGACAGCCGCCAATGCTGTGGCAGGACATGGATGCGGCGCGTTGGCGTTTACTTCAAGAGCACGACTTCGATGACTGTTGTGCAAATCAGGCAGAGGTCGCCGATGATCAGCATTTCATAGTGGAAATGGCGGAAATGTATCGCTGCAGTTTGGATGCTCCCGGAAATTGTGGGGAGACAATAAAGCCGTTGCAGCAATTGCGTCTGCCTCCAAACATAACAGTATATGAGCTGCGACAACTGGAACGCTATCGCTTGTACTCGCTTCAATTGCAGGCATGTAATGCCATCGGATGCAGCAGCTCTACAACGCTCAATGAGCGCACAAATTTCACTTTGAGTGCAGATCTGATGCCGCTGGTAAGCGCATGTCGTGTGCCGAAAACAATGGAGTATATGGTACACTTTCTTGAGCCGGCAGAGCCAAATGGATTGATTATCAATTATGTGCTACACTATCGCAATAGTGTACAGGAGAACGATACGCAACTTAGTTGTGTGACGCGACTTGAGCATGCTCAGGCAAATTATACGCGTGCGGCCACATTGAATGGCAGCTATGATGAATTCGCCGTCCGTGTTCACTCCTTGGCTGGTGATGTCATCACTCGGTATGTGCCTATTACTCTGTGCGACAAGGAGCAGATAAAGCTGGCAACGGAGATAGAACAGCAGCAGCTTAAGCAAAAAATGGATGATGTGGCAAGGGCGTCGGAGGGACAGCATGAGGTGGAAACGGAGACGCACTCACACGTACGTGGCATAAGCATATTTGTGTTCTGTTTTCTATTTGGTATCTCGGTCGGATTTATTTGGATGCTTTACAAGAGACGCTGCTGGCGCAATTGGCCGGGATTGCGACGGTACATACCGGTGCGGGAGCAATGGCTGCGCGAACGACAGCAAGCCGAGGATCGTGAAATACTTGTTGATGGATTCGAAACAGTGCGTTTTCAAAATAATAATAGCAGCAACAATAGCAATAGCAATGATGAATAATAAATGTAATTGTTAACTGTAATCGTTTAAATTATCTCTACTAATGCATGTATGTATTTTTTCTATATATAAATGTCAGACTTACCATATACATATATTTGTATATATATTATATATATATACTATAAAATCAGACTGCTTTATGTAGCGTCCTTGGACGTAGCATCATCCCCATCCGCCTCGTTGTTTGCCAGCAATATTGCCGGCACACTGCTAGAGGGCAAGAGCATAATATCGCTGTCTGAGTTTGGTGTTGGGGTGCGTGGCGTGGATAACTGCTGACGGGCCTTGGCACGTTCTAGTTTGGCCTGCTCGTACTCTTTAAGCTCGGAGAGCTTTAGTTGTATAGTTTGCAATTCCCGGCGACGCATTTTTGTTAGTTTTGTTTTGTTTGGGTTTCTTTCTTTGCGGCTCGAGATGGGCAAGACTCGATCAACAGTTTGTTCAAAGCTATCGAACAACTATCGGCGTAATGTGTGAATGGCAATTGCTGCATTTGTGTATAAAAAATAGTTGGTTATTTAACCAGCTAAGCTAAACAGCGCGGTCTAATAATTTTTACAATCAATTAATAATTTTGCAGAATTAAAATTTATAAATATTAATTTGACTTTATTATTAGATAGTCAACCATCAGTCATCGCCAGAAAATAGATTTCCCCATTCAAGATCTTCCGACTTTCCGTTAGACAATTTGTCGGACTTAAACTCTGTAAAATATTTGCCATCACTTGCCGCATTCCAGCCGGTTTCTTCAGCTTCGGCCGCCAGATGGCGCGCATGTCTTGGCGGTGTGAAGTGGCTATACGTGCAATCTGTGTAGATGGCGTGGTGAGACGATCTGGTGACACTTGGACGCAAATCATAATGCTTGCCTAGAAATGCTATGACCTCTGACTTACTGCCAAGGCTATTAAATTGGACGCGCAATGATCTTTTCATTTCGCCACTCCACATAAATGTAAGATGGTGATGGAAACACTGGAATTGCAAATGCTCACCAGCGGACTCGGCAATATCGAGCCACTGCTGCACACAGGATTTGGGTGTCGTCGTTGCCAGTGAATAGTCACCGTTAAAAAGCGCCGGATTAGCAAGTAAGCCACGGGCGGCCATCACTCCGGCTGCTTGTGTCTTAGCGTGCAAGTCGCACGCATCCTGATAACTCTCAACATTTCCATTGACTATCAGAGGAATTTGCAAGGATTGCGCCACCTCTGCCATGGCCGTAACATTCAGCGTATCTTTGGAATGCTTTTGAGCTTGTGTGCGTCCATGCAATGTCAAGAATGTGACGCCACAGTGCGCCAACTGCTGTGCCAGCTCGATGGTCTTCTGTACTGATGTCTCGCTATCACTGCCTTGGAGCAGACGCATCTTTACTGAGACACTAAAGTCCGTGGGCAGCGTCCGTCTCAAGCACTGGACAATGTCGCGCACTTGCTCCGGCTGTCGCAGCAAGCCACAGCCATAGCCTTTGGCTATGGCCCAGCTTTGGGGGCAGCCGCAGTTCAAATCAACGCCATCCACATAGGGATAAATAAGCTGTGCTGAAGTCACAAATTCTGTGGCATCCTTAGCGGCAAATTGAGCAATGAGTGGCTGGTCATCGGGGCCAGTGGAAAACTCATTTTGTCTCGCTTTCTCACTATTATTAATTGAATCCGATATCATCATTGGTGTGAACGCCAATTGAACGCCATTCTGGCGAATTAATCTCCGAAATTCCAGCTTGCTGTATCGCACCATCGGTGCACTGACGCGCAGGAAATCTTTTGCATCTGCAAATAGTGCTGATATGTCATGATGTGGTCTTTGTTGTTTCAGCTCCATTCGTAATATGTTTTAAAGTCTTTTGTGTCTTTCTCGTGCGTGCACACATTTACATGTGTTTTGTTTTGGCGTTCACGTTTTTCTTAATAGAATAGCGCGCAGCTGATTTTCGTGGATCAGCTGCTGGATCAGCTGAGCGTCAAAGCATTCATTCAACTAACTTTGCAAGCTTAAAATAAATCAAAAAACTCATATATGAGGTAAACGCCAATATTTCGAACTTGCTTAAGTAGTAAATAAATAACTCAAGTGTTTCAAATTTGAATTTTACTGGGCGGTTGGCAGATGCTGCAACCATCATCGTTTGGTGTGCTCGTGACAAAACACAAGCAACGCGACAGCAATAACAGGATAGAACCTAATAGCAATGTTGTTCAATCAATATACATTTTTGCAAGTATAAGGCTATCAAAAATTATGGTGTTAAGACTTTGCGGTTGGTTATTTATAAATTTTATGTGGAGGATGTGAGGTCGTGCTCCATTACCAGTCAAAATATATCGATAGGTGAGCAGACTTTTAGCTATCGAAATGTCCACACATTGTTTATCACCTCTAGCGTGTAGGTGAAAAACTCACAATCGCAGTTTCTTTAATTAAATAAATTAATACATGTACAAATCAAAACATAGTGTCTAATTGGCCAACAAAAGGCAAAGGACGTCAATGACGCACAAGTGTAATGCAATGAAAAAGTGAACGCAGCAGGCAGCAGCAGCAGCGTCCCCCAACAACAACAACAACGACAGCAACAGCATCAAAAAAATGCATTTCTCAATACCAGACACACAGGAGCAATATGTGGATGGAAACCTGGGCTCGCCCACATATACAGTGTTCAACATATACATAAATGGCAACTATCACTGCTGCCTGCGCTACAAGCAGCTGCATGCATTGCACGAACAGCTGCGTAGGCGTTGCACAGACACTGCTCTACCCCCCTTTCCACCTAAACGACTGCTGCCGCTGAGCAACAGTCAGCTGGAAACAAGACGCGCTGCCCTGGAGCACTACTTGCAGATCATTGGACAGGATGCACGAATTGCACGCTTGTCATATCTACAACAATTTTTGCAGCGCGCCCAATTGGACACAGCGCTTGCCGAGTGCACGGTAGGCAGCGATGAGGAGCAACAGCAGTTGCAGGTGGAGGTCTACAGTGGTGGAGCAAACGGTGCACAGTTGCTGGTCAATTGTCATGTGCAGCAGAATGCAAGTGCACTGCTGCTATGCGTCTGCCGCACACTTCAGCTGCCCGATGAGCTTATGCAATTCTTTTGTTTGTATCTAATGCGTAAGGGGGATGGGAACGATGATACCGCAACCACATCCTCATCCTCGCCTGATGATCCCCCGACAGTGCTGCTGCTGCGTCGCCTGATGGACTTTGAGTCGCCGTTTATAACGCGCCTGCACGCCCAGCCATGTCAATTACTATTGCGCACCTGCTACTGGAACGCCCGCTGGGATGCCAAATTGTTGAGCAATAGCGTCGCACTTAACTTGCTTTATCATCAAACGCTGGCAGATGTGGCCCGAGAATGGGTGATTTGCACGCCCGAGATGCGACGGCAACTTTACGGATTACAATTGCAATCGCGACCCTTGCAATATTTGGAACTAGTACGTCAGCTGCCTTCTTATGGCTGTCTGCAATTTGGTGCCGCCCAGGTGGACTATCCGGATGTGGAGACCACAGCATTGATCACTATTGGCAATCGGGAGCTTAGCTTACGGACGGCACGTGGTGCCAAAATCTATGAAACAAAATTTCGAGTTACGCGCATGCGCTGCTGGCGGGTGAGTGCCATGCACAATACTTTTGAGTCACGGGATCAGCCCACGCAGCTGCAGCTGTCCTTTGAGTACTTGATGTCAAAGCAAACGCTACGCTGGATAACAATAACCAGCCAGCAGGCAATGCTCATGTCTGTGTCGCTGCAGGCCATGGTTGATGAGCTGCTACACAACGACAACAGCGGCAGCGGCGGTGGAGGTAGCGATGATGAGCAGGAGGCAAGCACGTCTCGGGCCGCATCGGAGTCAACATTATCGACGCCCAGCTCCGTTTCATCCTGCACATCAACTTCGACGTCGACAACAGCAACCGCCGCAGCAACAACAACTTCAGCTACAACACCGCCTGTCAAGTTTCTGGCTCAACGTTGCAAGCAACAGCATAAGTTGACAACAGCTCGCACCTTTGCTGCTGTTTTCTTTCGAAATGATGAAAATGCAGCTGCGGTGCGTAATGAGGCATTTGAGGGCATTGGCGACGATGATCTGTAAATCTATCTACATAGTATTTATGTACATATATGAAACTTATAAAGCTGTACGTAAACTTCCTGGTAGTGGTGAGAAAACCATCGATAACTAACAGAATTTAAGTCCTACTAATCTTTACAGCAGTGGTTGATCTTTCATTTTATTACGATAGAATATTAGAAAATCATTTCAAAATTCATTCAGATTTAATTTTTGATTAACCACTAATTGTGAACCTGCTGTATTTTTTTTTTAATCTCTGACTACCTAAAACATTACTCTTATTAATGGGTATGCGGTATTAATCGATCGTTTTCTTGCACTACTACACTGCGTACGTATAAATGAGTGGTAAGTGTAAAAAAAAATATCTTGTTGTTTAGTTCATTCGTAAACAGCGCGCCGCCAAAATAGTTTTTAAACAAATTGTAACTGTTAGCACAAATCTAACCGTTATAAATATTTAATATGTATATGTATGTATGTCTGCAGCATAGGCATAGGCATAGAAGTTATTATTATTATTCACGAATCGAACAAGTCTTATGGTACTTTTTCTCCCTCCCTCTCTTCCCATGGTGCTGCCAAATTGTATCGACAAATATGAAACTCGGATTGTGCATTTTACTCTGTTAAAGACAAAAGTAGTTTTATTATCAAAATACATATGAAACGATCATATTATCGACATGATGATTGATTCCAGAAAACATTGCGTTGTGTTTAAGAATGCTCAGTAAAAACTATGCATATATACACATATTTGTGTGTATGTATGTATATGGTAATTCTTTTGTAAAGTACATATTTTTTAATGATGACTCTACATTTCCTTTAAATATTGTATGTGTAAATGTGCACCTATTTTTACGTTCATTATTAACAGTTGAACAAATTATATATGTTATGCATTTTATAAAAATAAACTTAAAGCAAAATTGTGAAAATATTTAAATGTAGTTTTCATTCATAAAGTCTTCTGGCAACGATTGCTGTTAAACCACTGTTAAAAAACCGGCTGGGGCTGCTAATATACTCAAAATATCGATATAACATGAGCCATCGATATAGCTGTCAATGCAACAACGAAAAGAAAAAAATAGCTCACAATACTCCCAATAATAGCATTGGGATTTTTGTGATAAACAAAAACAAGACACTCAATCAATATTTTGCACAGCGCAATTATAAAATGGAACGAAATAATGGGTAAGTATCACATTTATTTGTAATTAAACAAGATATGTTTCTGTTAAGCGATTCTAATGACGCATACAAATTGAAAAAAAAGTAAACACACTGTGTACGAGGGTGTTTGCGAATGTGTGTGTTTGTTGAAGTGAAAAACTAGGTGATATACATACAAAAGTATGCATGTAAAAATGAATTTCTCTTAATTATTATTTAATTTATTAATTATTATTATTTACAGACGTTACCCCTATATACGCCGTCAAGGCAGCGGTAATGGACCACACAATCACCATCACCACAGCAATGCGAACTCTTCAACAACATCGTCAACATCATCATCATCATCTTCTTCGGGATCGGCAGCATCAAACTCATCGCATAGCACACAGTACTCCAATAATAGCATTAATAATGCGCCAACAAACACAAATGTTCAATATGCAGCGGCGTCCCAACAACAGCAACAACAACAGCAGCAGCAAGGTGTGCCCATATCACAGCATGATGAATTAATACGTTACATTCGCGATGCTTGGCACAAAGTAAGTAAAGATTTATAAATGACAATGGAGAAAGCGTGTGGGATTATGGATTCTAATTTTACTTATTTCTTCTTATTTGTTAAAGGTTCGTGAGCAGGACACACCAGTTATTTACTGCTCTGAATCTGATAATCAATTGAAAAACTTCAAGCCATTCAATCTGGAAGAGTATTGGGGCCAACGCCTGGTACAGAACATACACGTAACCACAACACATCAGTAGGAACCTATATGCATACAGAATAAGACGAAACACTGAGACAATGGCGTTTAATACCGCTAACATATAAACTAAGAACAAACACATTTGTTAAATGCTATATAAATCGCAAATGTTTTGACAACAATTATTAGCAACTGGTATATACTATTGTCAATGGGATGCAGTTTCGACATATTTGTGAACGATGGTTTTGCTTTGCTTTTGTATAATTCGCATTTGCTTCAAGATAAAATATGTACACATGTATGTACATACAAATATGGATATTTCACTATCAAAATGTATTGTTAACACTGCCTGCTGTGAGGCAAGAATATTCAAATATTTATAACTTCTTCCTTGAAACGGCATAGCATAAAAAACAATTTTTTATTGTTTGCGCATAAATTCCAAACAAAACTGCAAAATAAAATATTAAAAAGCTCTGAGCTCTTGAGCAGTCAGTGTTTAAAAAACTAAATAAAGTAAAGCACAGTTTGACTGACGCTCTATAGAATTTTATTTTGTTTACCTATTGTCCAGCATTTAAAGTCATAATTAAAGTCATCCAATTTTTCCAATAATAACAGTTTTAACCTGTTTATCAGATTTGATCATTCGATTTCATAAGATTCTACAGTTTCTTATTCCAAATATCTAAAATAAGAAAATGACAAGTTTTTTTTGTGGAATTATACGATATTAGATTAAATACTCACATTTATTAAAGAATTCTTACATTTTTACTTCTGTGATTAATAGTTCTGAAGTTTAAATATATTTATGAATTTAAAAGTTATTAGCACTTAAAAGATTTATAAAAATAACTGACGGTAGGGATGACAGACACATTAAAAGACTTTCGAAACGGTGGCAGCTCTAAGCATTTCAATTTGAACGCTATGGTTTTATATTTTTTATGTCCGCCTATTATTCAAATAATCAATCAAAATTTTAAGATGCGATCTTCGAAAAAAAGACAGTAATTATTTATGTTACTTCCATTTATCGATATATCGCTTGCCAAACCTTTTTGTTTTACCATATTTTGCATGGTTAATGGTATTAGTGCATTTCTAATCAGTTGCTTAAAACGTTTGAATATACTATGTACTATGAATTGTAAGTAAAAATCGCGTAGATGCTTATGTAAGTAAATGAAAAAAAATAATATTAAAATATGTTTTTTTATTGACATTTTCAAATGGACCGCACTCTTATGACCATGGTTGTATTTGATTCTTTTTGTTTGGCGGGTTTTGTTTACTTTTGGCGCCGATATTATCAGCTTTAGCAACGAAACAAGTCAACTGGCTACGGTCAAACATTTTAAACATAAAACACTATATAAATTATTATAAATCTCCAAAAATGGAATGCAGCAACATCTTGTCACCCATGAAATGCTCGATCAGCAACATTCAAGCTTCGCCGCCCAAGCGGACCTGCAAGGAGATGGAGCAGCTTGGTATAAGAAATGCGCCGACAGCTGAAATCAACGAAAATCAGTTGGAAAAGACAACAAACAAAGATGAACAGCAATATTTAGACATGTTGGATCGTATTATCAAGACGGGTGATAAGCGAGTCGATCGCACACAAGTTGGTACCTTATCCATCTTCGGCACCCAAATGCGTTTCGATTTGCGCGAATCCTTTCCGCTGCTGACCACCAAACGTGTATTCTTTCGTGGTGTTGCCGAGGAACTGTTGTGGTTTGTGGCCGGAAAGACCGATGCTAAGCTATTGCAGGCCAAGAACGTGCACATATGGGACGGAAACAGCACGCGCGAGTTTCTCGACAAGTGCGGTCACAAAGATCGGGCTGTCGGTGATTTGGGACCGGTGTACGGCTTTCAGTGGCGTCACTTTGGGGCGAAGTATCGCACCTGCGATGATGACTACACCGGACAGGGCATCGATCAGTTGCAGCATGTGATAGACACCATCCGCAACAATCCCTCGGATCGTCGCATTATTATGTCGGCATGGAATCCATTGGATATACCACAGATGGCCCTTCCACCATGCCACTGTCTTGCCCAATTCTTTGTGTCGCAGTCAAGGGGCGAGCTTTCTTGCCAGTTGTATCAACGCAGTGCCGACATGGGTCTAGGTGTTCCCTTTAACATTGCTTCCTATGCGCTGCTGACCTATATGATAGCACATGTGACGGGTCTGAAGCCTGGTGACTTTGTACACACCATGGGCGATACTCACGTCTATCTTAATCATGTCGAGCCATTGAAGGAGCAGATGCAACGTGTGCCAAGACCCTTTCCTAAGCTCAACATTAAGCGTCAGGTGACAAATATTGAAGATTTTCGTTTCGAGGACTTTGAAATAGTTGGCTATAATCCTTATGGAAAGATTCAAATGGAAATGGCCGTTTAACATACTGTATATAGTTGTTGGTTTTAAAAAAAATAAGTTTTTATAGTGATAATTTAAGGAATAACAGTGCTGTTAATTGGAAAAATCAAAATCTCTAATTTTTGTAGTTCATATTTGTTGTACATTTTTTATATATTTATTCGAATATTTTTTCATCCTTCGAATCGAAATGGCCGTTTAACACTGTATATATGTTTGGGTTTTAAAAAATAAAATATTGTAATAAATTTGTTTGGCAACATTATTTTGGTACGTTTCCACTTCGCTTGCATGCAGTCGTGACAGTCCTTAAGAACAGCACCACTAATTGAGCTGTATTGACCCAACATTTTTGCTGACAAGTGATGAGATCCGAAATGCCTGCAGTAGCATTTCATCTGCCTGCAGCAAATATGTATAAACAAATATTCCAACGTTCTTGTAAACATACTGAGGAACTAGTATACTATCACTTAATAAAGATTTTAACCGGCTACAGACAAACACTTGTTTTTGAGAACGATATTTGGGTACTTTTAAAAAAGAGTTAATTTTATTTCTTTCGCTGTTGCCAGACCGTTTAATGTTTTTTTTAAACTATTCATTGCAAAGCACTGCTTCTTAGACCATCTTGCGCAGCAGTCTGTTGATCATGTCCTCGCGGTTGCCGAAATCACCACCGTTGACGTAGTGATTGGCCTTCTTGCGCCAGCCACCGGTGGGTGTGTTCAGTTTGAACGGCCACAGGAAGTTGGAGGCGTACTTGAAGTTGGGTCCCACGGTGAAGATCTCGTGCACCAAATCCTCAACGCACTGAATGTTGTGCGCCATGCGCATCTTGCGCTCAATAACAAAGTTATCGGTGATGGGTACACGCTGGCGGCTGTGCTTAACATAACCGCGCTTGTAGATCAGCTCGCGGACCGACTTCAGATTAGGATAGCCCCAGGTAATGTAGGGCTCAGCAATGCGAAGCATGTTGATGGTGGCCTTGTTCAGCTTGATAAACACACCATTGTTGATTTGGCGCAGACGGAACAGCTGCAGAACTTTGCGGACCTTTGGTGCAACCTTGTTTATACTGCAAAGCAATAATTAAATAAATTATTAGCGACAGCAACAACAAAATCGGCGGGGGCCGATGACATATCGACGACTTACCCACGGATACGCACAACAAATGCCAATTTAGCTTCGGCGGGCACATAGAATTGGTTGCGGCTCTTGGCCAGACGACGCAGCTTAATCTCGCGCTGATCAGCCTTGATGTACTCGTTTTGGTACTTCTCAGCACGCACCAGATTCTCCTTCTTGCGCAGCGCAAGTACAGCGGCACGCTTCAGGCGACGTTTCGTATCGGAAACACGCTTGCTGATTTGTTTCTTGCTGAACTTAAGCTTGGACTCCGGCACAGCGGGCAGCTTTTTAGCTACTGGTTTCTTAGCGGCCGGGGCGGGCATCTGTTTGAGGCACAAATAGTCAACATTTTAGCAGTGTTTTTGTTAGGAAAATCGAAAATGTGACACTAACCTTTTACTCGACACTATGCACGTTGGTAAAAGAAAGGGAAAGAAAGAGCGGAAGCTTGAAGCACGCCATGTTGCAAATGTCAAAATATAGTCAAAGCAACCCTGCATGCCAGTGCTGTGCAGCATCAAATTTGAACTTGGGCTGTATTTCGATAGCTAAACAGCTGTGATTAGTGATGCCAGCCCGCGCATTTCACAAAATCTGCATAAAGCACAATTATTTGCTATTTTTGTTTTAAATTAGTTATAATGCAAAGTCCCAGTAGTGTTGTTTACAACACAAGCGTTGAGCAAAAACGACGCGCTCAAAATGTAGCTAATCGTCATCGTTTGGGCACACCAAAATTGCGTGAACTGTTGCGGGAGGTTAGTTGGTTTTTGGTTTGATATACATACATGTATGTTAAAAATAAAATTGTTTATTTAATTTTCAGAAATGCCGCGTACGCATTATAAATGCACGCAAGGACAACACCGATGCCAATCGCAAATTGCAGCTGGTAAGAGATACAAATCAAAATATTTGTTTGAATAAACTAAATCGAACTATACGATTTGCAGTCGGAACTGGAGAAGATTTTACGTTTGGAGCTCAACGAATTGGACCAGGATTTGGAACTAGAACAACATGTATACGAAGAGCTACTCTCGGATGTGAATGAGTGGTATGCTCTTCAAGAGCAGCACCTGGAAGCACTATATACGGAACCCGATGCCGATCCCAAAGAAATTTCATTACTATGTCCAATTTGCTTGATTAAAACGCTTAACCGCAACAAATCTCAATACACCTGTGGGTGTGGAGTGCAGTTTGAGCATGTGGCAGATAAGCCACAGCTACAGCAGCTCATTCAACAAAAGGTCAACGAGCATGAGCTCAATTGCACCCAAGCTCTGCGTTTCTTTATAGAGGCGCAGTCAGCATCCTCTTGCCTGTTTGCCATTTGCGGCAGCTGTGATTATTGTTGCTCAGTTTGAATGTTTCAGCAGCATTTACTTATTTACTGTTTTATGCTGGCTGCGTCCAGCTGTAAGTTTAAAATTAAAATTTGTAAGTGTATTTTAACTAATACTTTGTATGTTTTTCACACGCAAACAGTTTCGACTTCATCCTCGCCTGGTTTAAGGCCGCAGTGCAATTGATTTCCCCGCTGATATGCCCAGGACATGAGCGTCGATGTAAAGTAGATGCCCAACTGACCCCGATAATCAATGGCTATGGCGCCAGCCGTTTCATGAAAACGTTTAGTCATTTGTTGCAGTACTTGCTCCGTTGCCTGTTGCATGGTCTGATTCTCGTGCCGTACCAAGGCCAATATGCGTGAGACGAGATTGAAACGCATGATGGTCTCACCATGTCCAGTCGCTGACACGGCACCCGTCTCATTGTCTGCATATGTGCCGGCACCTAGCACGGGGCAGTCACCCACTCGACCTGGCAATTTTCCCATTATGCCGCCCGTTGATGTTGCTGCTGCCACATTGCCACAAGCATCAATTGCTACAGCGCCAACGGTGCCAGGCGGGCCATATAACTTGCTATCATTCTGTGTGGCTACCCAGTTGGCCTTGTAATCCTCTAGAGATTTAAGTGCACTTGCCGTGACTAGTGCACCTTTGGGCAACAATTCAAATCCTTCGGCTTCAGCTAAACGCATAACACCCTCACCTGCCATATACCGATGACGTGTCTTCTCCATAACCCGCCTGGCCAGAGATATGGGATGCATAATATCGCGTACAAGGGAGACGCAACCAGCGTCCAGTTGTGCTCCATGCATTATAGCTGCATCCAATTCTACATTACCGTTCCTGGTCAGCACGGCTCCGTAGCCTGAATTGAATGTGCAATCCGCTTCCAGAGTTCTCACCGCCTCCTCCACGGCATCCAGCGCGCTGCCCGTTTTCAGCAATTGCTGAAAACCTTTGCATGCCGCTCTTTTTACGCCTAGTTTGGTGGCGGGCACAGATGCTTCGGGGATTGACCCAGCACCACCATGCACCAGCACAGTGGGCTTAAAGTCTCCAGCAGCCGAACTGCATTTTCTAAGATGTATCTTTGCCAGGTTGGTAATGTTTTTGATTGTTAGAAATTTACCGGGATTTTTCAGGCCAGGAAGCATATCAAAATTTTAATATTATATACAAAGAATGTCCGCTCTCTGCATAATTACAAAAATTGGGAATTTACAAAAATTTGACATATTTTTTACGCTTCTATTATCTGAAGAATTGTTACACAAATTTATGTTCATTTTCATTTTATATTCAGTTTGCAAACATTTTTCCATATTCAGGATAACAAATTATTTAAATTTGTATCGGATTTTTGCTTTTGCTTATATTTATAAGCGCTTTAATTCATCTACATATCTGCTGCAATTCACCGAATTTAAAGCCGGTTTATTTATGTACTGTGAGTAGTTTGATGGGGACTGGGACTCTCAAACTGCAGTCGAACCGGAACCAGAGTTGGAACTTGCCGGCAAATAAGCCAAACATAAACAACAATAATAAACAAAATATTCACGCTACTCAAAACAACAACAAAGACCTTGCGCAACGTTAAGTAAGGAGTGTCGGCTAGACAATACCCTGTAATTGGTAAAAAGTATATATATTTGAAATGAATATAGTGGCAATAAGAAGTAACTTTGTGTGTTTTACCTGCTACCAAAACGTGTTTTCATTCAAGCGTTTAAAACATCTTATCAGTGGTGAATCTTACATCGCACTTATGTTGCTTTTTTATGTCCATATGTTTGTTATGTCGACCAATAGGAATGAGACTATTGTATTCTGCTGTGCAGGGTATAATAATAACAAAGCGATGCGAGAGCTTTTGCACGATCTTGCTTGCACGTGCATGCTCGCTAGCTCGCTCACTTGGCAGCGCTCTTTGTCTCTCACGGTCACGCACGCACAGCTTCTCGGCGAGAGTTCTTTTTGAATATTTACCGTTTCTTTCAGTACGTTGCGTTCTTCGGCTGTAGACGGTTGGG
The DNA here is from genome assembly GCA_018904305.1 of Scaptomyza montana. Classification (NCBI taxonomy): domain Eukaryota; kingdom Metazoa; phylum Arthropoda; class Insecta; order Diptera; family Drosophilidae; genus Scaptomyza; species Scaptomyza montana. The sequence continues at coordinate 6,444,477 of JAEIGR010000004.1, forward strand.
CAGCTTATTCTACATACAATTACTGCTAACGGTGAAATTTTTTGGTCGTTCATCAGAATCAGAATCAGTCGAAACGTGCGCATATTTCTTTTAAATGTGTCGGCCGTTTTGTTTATATTCACAATAATTACTATAAAACGAGATAAAAAGTCATTATTAACCGTAAAACGTAGCCGCGGCATGCGTTTTATTTACATATATGTACATATGTATAAGAGTGCTTATATGAGTGTACAAATAAATAGTATGTGAAATTTGTGTATCGAAAAATTAAAATTGCGTTTGAAAAATTCAAAGTACAATACGATCAAGCCAACTAATTGCTGTGTACATTTGTAATTGCGAAATCATTTGTTTACATTTCCAAATTCTCATCTGTGTGTGGTTTCTAAATTTTGGACTTTTCTGTGCGCGAAATCTGTAGAGTGTGCAAGGAAATAGAGATACATATGTACATGTACATACATATATACAAATATTCAATACTTGAATGTATCATGTAATTTAAATTGTGAATTAATGCATTATAGAGTGTGTGCAACAAGTGCTTCTGATCCAATTAATATATATAAAAATGGCAAAATTCTATAATCTTATACGTTGCGATCAGTTGAATGGTTCAGCGCGTGCCACATACGATAATTTACAAACCGATATTTGTGGCGTGGATCGTTTTAAATACGTTTTAACATGCTTTTGCATCTTAGTGCTGATTATTTTATCAATATTTATTTGCAGAATGTATAAGAGGTGAGTAAAATATATACAAAAACTTCTCGTTTCACAATTTTTAGCAAACAGATATTTATATTTTTCTGGCGATATTTGAATTTTCGCTCATTTCATTTCATCACTGGCCGAATTTTTATATCTAATTTAAATTAACGAGCATTAAATCTGTATCTCATTGTTGAAAAATCTGCCCTACATTATAAATGCATACGTATGTATGTGTATATAGATGATTATATATTAGAATGCTGAAAGCTTGATAATTTTTCATTATTATATTTTCATGCCGTATCACTGAAACCCATTAAAACTGAAAGCTATTTTAAAAACACATTGGAATATAAATTGGAAAATTTCGTGACTAATTGATTAAACTCATTCATGGTAAAAGATTTCCTATTTATTCATAAGGCATAGACATAATAGAATTTTTGAAAAATTTTCAAAATAACCAGATTTATTTTGATCGAAGTAGCCCTTTAAAGTCAAACACCCGAGCAAGTTTATGCTGTGTTTTGTATATTCATTTCCATCCAGACATTCGTACCAACAACACACAAAATTTTATGTTTTAGTTTAAATTTTAAGATTTTAACGCTCGTAAATTTTTGTAAAAATGTCGCCACCAATCGATTTTCAAGTTATGTTGCCAATTTTGGGACGCATGATTTTGCCATTACTCAGTCGAAGCCTGGCAAAATGCCGTTCAAGAACTAGCATAGTTCAGAAGGTGTTGAATAACGTTTCTTTGGGAAAGGATCTAATACAAAGTTCCTTGAAGACCCAATACCGTTCGTGATGACTGGAAGTTGGCTGATGGTTTTTCAAAATGTCAATTGGATTCTGGTCTCTATTTATATGGCAGTAGAAAAGCTTGGCAACTCAACTGGAGGACTGAAAAGTTAACTGTAACGTCCCCTTTATTATTTTAAATCAATGTAGTCAAGCAATTTTTGAAAAAAATAAAATAAACTATGGAACGTACAAAAATTATGGTATCTCTGGAAAGTGTAGTAAAAGATTTTACGCAAAAAAAAAAATTTTTTATTAGCTTTTAATTAGCAAAAATTTCCTATTTGTGTTAGTACTATATTTTTTCCAAACCTTCTTTTTGAAAATATATCTTTAAATGGAATTATTAAGACCTGAAAAATTTAAATTTGTAGTATAGCTTGTGTGTTTGAACATTCGCTAGGTAAGGACTAAGGATGTGGATGTTTTATTGTCGAGCTTTATTTTTCAACTGTTTTGCTTTGAGAATAGTTGGAGTATGTGAAAAAAGAAGAATGTAAAATTTTTAAACAAAAACCAGTTATTCTTTTTAAAGTTGTATTGAAAAATTTCCCATTTTGTATGTGTCGAGAGTGATTAAAAGCCATATGAATATTCTGGACATATAAACAAATGTGAATACTATTTTTTTTGTTTGTTTAAATATAGCACATGCGCTTATAAACAATATGCAAAGGACAGCAAGTCGACGCGATGAGTTTTATTTCTGTGATATATATAAATACTGTGGGCGGGGGGAGAGTTAGTCATGTGGCGCTAGGCCAGCTGTTGAAATATATGTACGTATTAATGTATGTGTCGAGCCCCAATAACCAAACAATGAAAACACAAAATTAGCTTTACATTTGAACGTCTCAGAGATGCACTTTTTCTTAGTAAATCATTTTGAATTTACTGGTATTTGTAAAAATCCCATGGTGAGCTGTTTGAAATTGGCCTTTATACTTCCCCAGACACTTGCCTAATGACCGAATAACTAAATGACTGAATGGCTGACTGACTGACTGGCTGACTGACTGAATGCATGACGAAACGTCCAAATCGTATGCGCAGATGCAGATACGCAGATATACACAAGTAAATATAAGATACATGTTGAAAGATACATTTTCATTTAGCCGTCGTCAACAACAACAACAACAACAACGACGTCGGCACAAAACATGAAATCTAAATCTATTTGCAAAATCATTTGAATTATTTACTGACAGCCGTGACATAAGTCAAACGAAAAATAGTCCAACAATTTCATAAATACCATATAGCAAATTAATATTATTTGTCAAGTCGACGCAAAAGATACACTTTTTAACAAAGAAATGTTGAATAATATTTATATAATAACAAAACTAGTTCGTTTCAAGTACTCACAAAGCACAGATCTAAAATAAATATGTTAAGCCCTTTCAACTTTTGCCACCTGAAGGGGATACAAACGGAGGCATGGCGCACGTTTCGTCACATTTTGTATTGCTACGAAACGTGCCCAGGCTTCCGAGATCAGCAATAAAATATCTAATTTAATATACTTTTAATTTGATTGTTTTTTATTGAATCATGTTTATATTTTTTTGACTTTTTAGTGGAAGATTAGTTTCTATTCAAAATGCAAATAATTTGTACCATAATTTTCAATAATTTTATTTTTATTTCACTTAATTTTTTTAAGTTTTTAAATAATCTTTATTATATTGAATTTATTTATTAATTAAAATTATTTATAAATTATTTTGGATTTTATCTTCGTTTGGCAAGTGTATATAAAGGCGAAGAGTATATTATTTTAGTTTGTCATTAGATCAATGAACGATGTCGTCAGAGGTGGCGACGTTCCGCGACTCTGCCACAGACTGTGGCGGTGGTTGGTGGCTTGTGGCAGTATAGTATGTTGCTGCACTTTGTCGTCTGTAGTTTTCTTGTGTGTGCGCGTGTATTGTATATGTGTATAATGTATACACCAGCTCAATTAATGAAAGTTTACTTCAGTTTGCATACAGATAGATCTATATGTAATCAAGAGGCGCACAAGTTTTCATTGGAACTGTGTTGAAACTGTTTTGGTTGCATTGGATTGTTGTTGTTTTTGGGTTATTTGGTCTTGTCATCGGCTCCTCTGACCATTGAACACTCGCAAATGAAATGAGCCGCTGCTGCATGGTCGCATGGCAGTATCTTTTTTTCTTTCGAGTTGCTGGATCATTGGTCATTCAATATGCACATATATCTTCATCATCTGACTGCCGACAGCAGCTGCAAAACGAGCCAGCTAAACATTAAACAGTTGTCCGCATTGTCATTTCAATATTTGTTGTCATAAGTATTTATCTGTGGTCAATGCAATGTACTTAATTGAAATAAACTCTTATTCTCCCATGCCTACGAATGTAGAACAAATAATTAGACAGTTAAGATCTACACTCAGTTACGTCTTGGATTGCTGCAAACCTCGGTGTACAAATGAGCAGATCATTCAGACAATAAAAAAGCGAATTAAATTGCAAGTAAATAACTTTTATTTAGTTTAGTAAATAAAGTATCTTGTACCACACACACACACACACACACTTGGGGCACTTACGATTTGATTCAAAGCCACTTGAATTCATTTAAAACATCATTGATATCCGGAGCTAATCGAACTTATGGCAATGGAGTTACTCTCACCCTCAGTAAACAAAAAAAAAAGTATGAATGCACATCAATAAACAATTTGTATCAAGTGCATTTACAACAACAACAACAACTGCAGCAGCAGCAGCAGCAACAATTTGTTGCACACTCTTGAATGCACTCATTGTGCCCTGCTCATTCATAAAAGATCAGCTCCCGATGGCCATAATACATCCGGCACTTGAGAAATAGCGCCCCGTGCCAAGGCGAGAGCTAAAAATGTTGCAACAACAACAACAACAACAACTAATACAACAACTGCACCTTCAACTGCACTTCAACGCAATTTTTTATTTTGGATATCTTTGGAAAATTGTTGTAAACAAATCAGTTGCTCCAATTTAAACGCACGCCCAAGGTGTGTATATTTTATAAATATATATATATTTATGTATATATCGGTGTATTTATATTTATATATATGAACACCTGCTTTACAGACCGAGTGTAGACTGAACTATTTCGAATTAGATTTGATTTCATTATTTGCCACTTACGTAATCCGTCTAAGAACAAATAGTTTCTCGAAAGGGGCGATTGCGGGTATCTATTAATGCAATTAACATGTGTGGCAAGTATGGTTTTGATATTACTGTCTGCTATTTTTGGACTTGCGAAATATTTAATGGCCCAATCTGCCTTTTGTTTGTTGATATGTTTGTCTGTCTTAAGGAACTAAATCAAATGCAAGTGGTGGATTAGTCGAAAATAGCAGCTGCCAGGGGTGGGAAAAAGGCATAAGAAACTTTACGAAAAACACGAAACTCAATATATATCCTGTACAAGAGATCATAACATATATATTATCAGTAAAGTACAAACCGAAAACACCCGATTTAATTGAGCAGAAAATTGTAAGCAATTTCTCTCTCTTCTTTTTTATTGGTAATAGAAAAAACAAAACTAAAATAATTAAATTTCAATTATTTATCATTTATCAACTTTATAAGGACACAGCAACAACACATTTTGGCAACACACACACACACTAACATACACAAACAAATGGCTGACATCAAAATTTATAGAACTTTTCATGTTTTTCAATCAACGACTATTAATTTCCAATACTACAACAAGTGCAAACAAATTGTTCATCAATAAAATAGGTTGCAGCTGCAGCAAAAAATGAACAAAACGAAAGAAAGAAATTTTAAATTCGAAAATGGTTTGAATTTTTTATGATATTTTTTGGTCAGCTGCATTTAAATGCACATTGGTAGAAAGAATGTATTTGGAAAAAACCAAAAATAGCCTAAAACGCACATTGTGCACAAATAAATAAATAAAAAAAAATATTGAAATCAATTATTCATGCACTTTTAGAGCGGTCAAAAATGTAATTAATATGTAACCATCGTTTTCGCTATGTCGTCTGTCTTTTGTACTCTCCTCGACTCTGCTCGGCTGTCAAGGCAGGCGTTTTTCTATAAATTTATAGACTGTCTGTGTGCACAATAAATAAAATTCTCACACCGCCTGTGGCCAAAAAGAGAAAGTATACAAAAATTGGCGGCGCGCTAAAAAATTAAAATCAAGCCACAATTGTTTGGTAGCCATTTCGTACCAAAATATTTACAAGCCCCAAAAAGTAATATACATATATCAACTTATATATATGTATACACTTACTCCTGTGCATTGAGCACGACACTGCGCCAAATAGTATGCAACAGTATTCGCAATAAATAATATTTCAACAGCACTGCGGACGCAGGTTAACTGTATGGCTTCCCCCTGCTCTTACCCCATTATACGCTTCCCATTTCTAGTCTTTTTAATGTTCCTGTTTTTTTTGGATCCATGTGTAAACGTGCAAATGTTCCAAAAAGTATGCCAAATTTTTGCACATCATTAAATATATAGTTTAGGTGAAAAAGAAGCAAGTTTTTTGATAGCTTGCATCAGTGACATAATAATCGGCATATCTAAATAACCAACTGATGGGTAAACAAAGCATAGTAGTTTCAGTAGTTTCCTTAAATTGAGTGAAGTTTGGAATATTCTTAAATGCTTAATATAGAAGAAGCTTAGCGCTTTTTGAGTTCTAACTGATTGTTGGCTATAATATCATATTTGTTTATGCTAATTATATACCTAATATGAATATAATTTTATTTTTTTATGCTATTAAGCTGAAAAAGCTTAATGTCCAGTTTCTGTATATTCTAAGTTGACTAAAGCAAGCAATTAAAAGTTTGTTAGCTTTTTTTAAATACACAACCATAGCAACGCAATCAAAAAGTGCGCCAGTCAAGTGGGCGCCATGTATCACACTTTAGATTATGGCCCAAGCAGCAAGAGTCGCAAGAGGCACAGAAACAACACAACAAACAACAAACAGACGTGCCAGGAGCTTGCTCATTGGAGGCGTGCAAGCAGAAGTTGAACTTCATTCAGAGGCAGCGCCAATCTCTATACAAAGAGAACGCGTCATAAACACCAGAATATAATTGTGGCAATTACAAAGAACACTCGAGCACAAACACACCCAAGCAGACACACACAAAGGAACGAGTGTCTGGAGCTTTGGCTTACTAGTGGCCCTAAGTCTGTCCACCTGGTCGTCTGGCACTCCACTTAATTAAACTCACAGTTGTTGATATTGTGATATTTATGCGAGCTGAGCTTTGTCCACTGTGTACATACTTAGTAGCGTCTACTTAACGGTATTCTACTTACACCATAAAAAGCGTGGCAAGTTAAATTAAACTTCAAAAAGCGCGCTAGACTGAAGCAAAGTTTTCAATTTACATTGTGTGCAAAACTTATGATTATTTTCGCTTATAAAGTGTATAATAATTATTGAACAAAAATACACTTAAAAATGGGCTTTTACATAAAAATTGATTTTCAACTTCAATACTAATTTCTGTTTAAGTTTGTGGGTCCTACCTCAACATTTTTTCTGTTCCACAGTTCATTGGATTTTTTTCTTTCTTGTTTGTCCTTCATAAGTGTGTATGTGGGTGCTGTTTTGTTAACGTTTGCGCTTTCTCGTTGCAGGTGCCATAAAACTTTGCTGGCATTTCACAATTTGCGCGCAGCTGTTTCGCTGCTTTTGCTGGCCGTTAATAGTCTGGAGCTGGCCAGAAGTCTGCTGCCCCAGCGCAATGACGAGCAGCTAAAGCGGCTCTTTGACTCAACGCCCAGGGAGTTGAATGTTTTGATTATCATCGGCGCTGGCACCGTATGGAATGCCCTCGCCGCCATCCTGTTGACAATTATGCTAATGTGCTATCATCGTGTGCTCGAGCGCAAAAAGATGACTGGTGTGTGTTAGCGTGTGTGTGTGTGTGTGTGTGTGCGTACACATGCGTATGCGTGTGTTGAGCTGATAATTTGATGCCGGGTATATTAATCAAAAACTGTCTCATTTCACAGTCTACTTGTATGGCAGCATCGCCATGGAAATGTTGATTTTCCTAGTTCGCTTTGATGAACTAGCTGAAGTTGCCTACCACGAGGAGATCTTTGATCTGGAGACATGCCTGGTCACCATAACGGTGCTTTGCCTATTGACACTAGCTGGACTCGATGGATACACCATTTACAAAGAGGTAAGTGATTCAAGCTATTCTTTACAATTAATATTTAATTGTTCTGAAGGATTTAAAGTCATGAGATATTCATTTGAATTTTTAAAGTATAATCAAAACTTTCACTTTAATCTATATTCCTTACTTTTTGAATATGTAACTGATGCGTGCTCTTCTTGGCATATCTCTGTAATATTTTCGACTTGCATGATTTTGAATCGCGTTATCGAATCAACATGCATGCATATAATGTAGCCCACAAGATATTTAAATATTTAAACGGGACAAGTACGAGGGCAAGTAATGTGGAAGCTGAAGGAAGCCTTCAGTCGCTCTGTGTCTCCTCATGCTTGACATTATTTCCGCTTGAGACCGGAAATCCAAAGTTGCCGCACAGGACACATACACACACACACACACACAGAACTTGCCACACAAGTGCACAGAAATCCAGCCCTAACAAACCAAGAACAACAACAGCAACAGCAAGGCTAGAACTAAAAGAGAGGCGCAGAGCAATAAGCGCACCAAAGTAGCAAAGCAAATAAAAACATTAAAGTTACATTGGGCGATTTGGTTGCTTACCTTTTTTTTGTCCTTGTGAAGAGGGGCGGAGGGTGTCATGCAAAGAAAGTGGGGTAAAGCGGACCAGACAGCACAAACTTCATATAAAACTTGCAGTTTACGGTTGTTTATACCGGTTTTGTGCCAAGCACAGGTGCTGGCCCTTTGGGCCATAAACGAGCCGGCGCCGATGCTGTTGTTGTTGATGCCCTACTTGTACCTTGTATCTTAACTTGTTCCCGTCATTGTTATGCAGCCAAATGCACTAATGCTGTTGCATACTTTAAGGCGAAAGCGCATATGAGAGTAGAGCACAATTGCACTCTGCTGCATCTCTTTGTGTGTGGGTGTGTGGTTTAAGTTGCTCAAGGTATAAGTGGATATCAAATATTGATATGAGGTGCATGGAGAAAGTTAAAAAAAGTTATATGAAAATTTTAAAGATTCTTTAAACCATGCGAGCATAAATTTAATTGCTGGTTCGATTATTTGCTATGGATATTAAATTCTAAGTCTAAAGTAAGCTTAAAATTCAAAGAAATATTTATATTTTAATATACATTGTACATGTATATTAAAAGGCCTAACAATATTAAAAATTACTTCTTTGATAAAACAAAACAATTGTTTAGCTAAGAAATGCTTTCCGATGCAGATGTATTGCATTTTAATTGAATTTTTGCTCATCAAAATACTTCTGTGAAATTGAATCAAAAGGTAAAGTGATTCAGTAAAGTCGCATATTGCTTGGTTAAATTTATGTATGGGCATGCTCCGTTTTCACTTAACTCCTATGCAGGGTTTCTTAACTTTTCCTTTGACATATTCATACGCATGTAGAGTATGAATGATACTCAGACATCAAATCGATGCCAGCTGAGGCTAAAAAGCCAATTGAAAGGCAAACTTTGGCTTCGACAGAACCAATTCCTAAAATACCATGTGGATGTGTTTGCGTATGTAAATTCCGGAGCTCATATGCAAGACGCCCTGGAGTGTTCTATACATTTTATAAGTGGTGTCTTGTGAGTGGATTGCGCAAGGGCCAAATGCAGCCAATAGAATTACGTTGCATAAACAATACGAAAGTGAAGCTGCCTATATATGCATACTACAATTGAGCGCTGGGCATTTGTCAACATATCCTTTACCATACCCCTTCCGACCGCCGTTCATAACTATGAGAAACCGGATACTGTGGCACTGACAAAATGGCGCTTCACGTGCTTTTCGTTTATTTGCTTCGCTCCTACTCGAGAGCCAAGAGAAGACCCAACCTAATTTGGGTGCCGCCATGCACTGCATAATTTTAATAAAGCACAAGTTTGCGGCGGTTGGGTTTTGTGCGAAGCTCTGCTTCTAAAATTGGAAGTGAAAGCGGAGGAGTGGATTTGAGGGAAGTAAGCAAATAATGCCATGCAACGCTAAGCACAAACCCGAAAATACAAACAAATTGTTAGAGTGATTTTTTAGTGTCTTCATTCGACGACTGTATACGCTATATATCGTTAAAACATTTGATAAAATCATGAAATTAAATTGAAACGCAGACATTGACATTGACATTGACAAGCACAATTAAAAGCAATGCCTTACTAACCTGAAATAATAAATATCTGTTGTTGAACAAATTCTTGGATCTGTAATTTATACAAGCTAGTTAATTACAGACTAATTTACGTAACCAGTTCAGAGCTACCCTAATAGTTTTTTTTTTTAGGGCATATTACAAGGCGAATGCTGATTTGGATGTTGATATTGCTGCTGGTGTTATTGTTGTTGTTTAAAACGGATGTTGGATTAGGCAGAGAAATGTGTGTGTGCTTGTCTATCTGAGAAGCGTTAAGAGGAGTAGCAGGGGTGAGCAAGTTTTCAGTGCAGTTTCTATTTGCATTTTGGCAACGGGGGGAAGTGATGGGAGCGCTTTAAATTAGCTGTGCAAACAGCCGTGGAAGAGAAAGTAAAGCACTTGCCTCTCACTCACGATGACAATGCAAAAGGTTTATTTAATTTACCAGGGGATTAGCATTTGTTGGAACTGGGTGGCAGAGAGTTAGGGTGAGGGGAAGGGTTTGTTTTGTGCAGCGACTGCAGCTGGATTTTAATATGTTTACATTTTAATTGAGGTTAAGCGCAGATTTGCTGCTCTTAAAGGCGCTTTTGAGCTTGTCAAATATTTTATTTATGTCAGTTTGCTAAAGCGTTTGCATACTTCAAGGCGTTGCGTGCTTGACCGCACGTCGAGTGCCACAAAACGACTGCTTTGGAGGCGCTTAAGTGCAACAAATGCCACAACAACTGCCAGCTGGCTAAAACTGGCAACGGCAACACCAACTTTTAACAAAAGACTGCTAAAAAGAAAAGCCAAAACACTGCCCAGACGAAGTGCCATTGTTAAGGCGTTGAGCAGCATACCAAACGTGTTGCATACCAAAAACAACAACAACTACTAAAAGACATGAAAAGAAAAAAAAAATAAGAAATCAAGTTGTATGGGATTACTGGTCGATTACGAAATACCCTTTTTTAAGCTTGAACTCTCTGCAATAAAAATTTTATTACTCTTATAATATAACAATAGAAGTAGAATTTTAAGTATTTGATTACTTAAGAGATTTGGTCATAAGCTTTAAGAGATTTAAGTTTATTATTTTTCACAAATTCTTTAGTAATTTTTAAAGAGATACCTATTGTAGTAGGCTGATAATCGTAGGTGGTAGTACTACAGATCGATACACTACCAATGAATGTGGCGGTGTGTTGATCGTACTATCGAGTAGATGAAGTGACGCGATAACAGAACAGCGCACCCAACTTCACTTGAATTTGGAAAAGCGACGCGAGCAGAACACCAACTAAAATAAAACATTAAAATATATTAAAAGAACCGGCTATAATATCATAGTAAGTGCCTTAATCTTTGAAATATCTTCTGCTAATATACCCTTTTAAGATTAAGTAAGGCGTATGCAACTAAAAGTGACAGTAACACATGCAAGCTACAAGGCTACAAAATGCCAACTTGTCTTTTTATATGCAGTACTAGGCAAGCGCGGTTGGGTGTTGGGGAAAAAACGGTGAAATTCGCTAGCAGGACTTAAGACCAGTTGCTAAGTTGCTTTTGAGTTATGTTCCAGTTTTGCTTGGCTTTGTTTTCTTCTGGGCATGAAATGTGCAACAACGAAAACATAACAAAAAAAAAAAAACCTAAACTGTGTGAGCTGTCACTTCAAGCGCAGAACTCCGTGCAAGATAAAAGCTAAATAATCTTAAAATTCGGGAAAATATTTAAAGTTTTCAAACATTGCAGCGCTATCGCGATGACTATCTGGAGGATTATGATCGTATTGGCTATAAGCACACACTTGCAACATTCTATTCGAAAACATGTTTTTGGTGGCTTACATCGTTGTTGTGGTTGGGCTACAAGGAACCCCTTGAGTTGGAAGATCTAGGACATATGCTGTTGGAAGATAGTGCAAGAGCGCATTATGATCGTTTTTTGTACATATACACAGAGAAACGGGTGAGTTCAAATATTGCACAATAATAAAAGCAGCATGATTTTAACTTTAAAATACTGCAGACCGTTAAGAAGCTGTTATTTTAATAAGATTAACTCAAAAAAGCATTAATATTATTTTCATTTGATACCAATTTATGAGAATGAGGGGCATTGAGCGGCATTTAATTAAAAAGCATTAAATTGCAAAAAAAAAAAAGAGATGGAAAGTAATAATAAATAATTAAATGCCTTTGGCCAAAAAACTCAGCTACAATTGAGACTTCTTTCCGGCTTGGCCTGCGCCTGGAACTGGCCAACTGGCTGCTCTGTTGAATTTCCATTACGAAAATATTGTATTTAATTTGCAAAAAGCACAACAAGCAAATTGCTTAATTATTTATTTAAATGCAATGCCGCCGTTGGCCAAAAGCAATAAATTATCAATGCAAATAATATAAAAAATATATATCTTTAAATGTTTGCAAAGAGAGATGCGGCCATTTACTTGATAACAAAGTGAAAGTGTAGCCATTGTCAATTTGCTAACTTTATTTATGCCCTGTAAATAATATATATGAATATACAAAAAGGGATGAATCTTCTCATCTTCCTTTTAAGCTAACATCAATTTAAAAACATAGCTGTTTGATTTTGGAAAGAATCAGATAAAGATACAAGATTTAAATGAATTAAACAAAAATAGGATAGCAGCAAGTCGAAATTGATTCTTTCACTCGAATTTTCTTACTTGGTTGAATTTTTAATGTTAATTTATTTGCCGCATTTTGTGTGCAATTTTAATGACAAAATGGCAACTGGGTGTTTAAATTATTATAGAACGGCAGCCCAGGCAAAGCAGACAAAGAATATAATAAATGTCTCGCATTAATGAGCCTATTTATAACCCTTAATACAAACGAGTCGCGGCAAATAAGTAATGTGTAAAGCGAAACATGAAATTGTGTGGAAGAATAAGTCATCTGAATGTATCGTTTGATAAAAATCGACTAGTGTGAAAATATTAATTAGATGTGTATTGCTAAAAGGCATTAACAAGGCAACGAAATTAACTTAATGCACTTTAATGTTTTACTGAACCAATGAATATGATATTTTGTTAAAATTTACTTAAGTTTCATTTTAGAAAAAACACTTCTTATAACTGTTCAAATGATAAAATAATTATTCTTATCTGGTCAAAGGATTATATCAAATCAGTTTACTTGGCCAGGAAATAATTGCAATACGTTAACCAAACTGCTTATTTATTTAAAACACATTTTAATCAATCTTTGTCTCTTCTCTTATTTATTTGTAGAAAAAATCAAGTTCGCCGCCATCTTTGTGGTATTGTTATCTAAAGAACAGTTGGCGCATGTTTGCATTGGGCGGCATTTTAAAGTTGGCCGGTGATTTATTTGCATTGATTGGTCCACTTGCCATCCAGCAAATAGTGCAGTACATTGAGGGACTCTATGCGGCAGCGGAACAGGAACAAGCAAAGGCATCAATACAGTTGGGAGTTGGGTCGACAAGTAGTCAAATGTTGGGCCCTAATGCGGCCACAGATGGTGCAGCCGATGTTGTTTACTATGACGATGATGATTATGTTGGTAGTGATGATGATGTTGCTATTGGCATTGGCGATGTGAGAATTTACTATGCCAGATGGTCGGATTTGTTAACAAATGGCTGGAGCATTGCTTGGCTGGTGCTGTTGGCTGCATTGGCACAGGCCGCATTGTCGCAGGCCTCCACGCATGTGCTCAACATGACGGGCATCCGGATTAAAACATCGCTACAGGGTCTAATTTATCGCAAAAGTTTGCTTCTAAATGCTAACAGCGGTTTTGCCAACAATGATTCCGCTGATGTCGATGATGACTCTCGTACTGTGAAACAAAATGGCAACATTAGGTTGACTACGAACGATGATAAGCCGCCTGCACAGCTCGAGAAGGCCACACAACAAACAGAGCGTTCAAACGGTAAGTGTTTGGCTTTGCCAACTACCTTTTGCTTACTCCCGAACTCACAACCCCCTACCCTATAACACCTAAACCTCAAATCAACTGACTCTGCCTGCCTCTTTGTTATATACTCCATTTGTGTTTGACAGAGGTAAATGTGCGTTGGGTGTTAATTGAAAGTTTTACGGCTGAAGCGTTTTTGTAGCTACCAGCTAAACACATAAATATCTGGCAACCAACCACGTGGGATTGGCTTAAGTGGGCGTGGTCATTTCATTCACGCACAACGAAATTTTGTTATTAGTTGCGATTTGAGGAGCACTTTTCTTCTGCCTCTGGCAAAGACAAATTGCTTTTAGATTGGCTTAGAGTTTGGCTTTATTGACAAAGTAGGTTTTATGACGAAAATGAAATAAGATTTAATAGTTGGACATGTGTTGAAACTAAGTGGATTGATTAATCTGAAATGCGAACTCTATAAATGTTTGCTGCATACAGATAAATAACTTATTAGTATTGTATTGTATTGTATAAAATAATCCTCAGTACATGTTTTTCATTAGAATGTTAAACAAATTAAAAATTCTTATCATTATTTTGCCAATAGTTTCTGGCTAGAGCTTTAATTTTTTGAAATTCAAGATTTTGTTGTTATTGAATACTTATGTAAATCAGAAGCCGGCAGAGCTATCCTCAGTTTTTACAGCCGGACAGAAGGTCAGACGGCTTTTGTTGCTGATCAATAACATATTTACTTGATTGAAGTAGGAAGCTGAACAGTTTTTAAACAATAAGCAAAATTATGCATTAGAAAGATTAGTTTAACGTAAACCTCTTGAATAAATGACTATATTTAATAAAGCTTTTACAACTTTTGCTTTTACGGACCAACATTCATTTCAAATGGCCCAAACATGCAATATTAAATGTAATTTATTTGCAATTGCTTCTTTGTGCAGGCCTCAGTGACATTGGCGCCATCACGAATCACATGACGGAGGACACACTCAATATTATGCAATTCTTTTGGATCGCTCACTATGCCTGGGCGATACCATTCAAGGTTCGTATTAAAGGATATGTTATTTACGAGCATCTTGTGTGCTGCTCAAAAGCTAATTTATAACATTTGCTGGCCTGTTGTTGTTTTGTTGTTATTTTATTTTGTTGTTCTTTGGGTTTTAATCACACTTTGGATTTATTTCATTTAATTGTACGTCAATAAATTTGCAAATGCATTTGATTTGTACTATTTGCATGAATATTTTATTTGTATTTCGGCATTTAAATGTCATTCGAAAAGCTTTGTGCAAATATTTTGTATTTTCTCTTAAAAACACACACTTATTTGAAGACTAAAGGATTTTTATATAATTAAAAACACAAACTTGTTAATGATTCACCGAATACAAATACACTTAACACATGCATTTGGCCAAGTAAATTTATACACACACACAAGCAAGCATAATTAATGCGTATTAAATGTATAGGTGTGTTTTTGTGTGTGTGTGTGATATACGGCATAATTAGATGTAAGGATGCATTTACTCTGGTGCTTGTTTCTGTTCCAGTTTCAGGTACAGCTTTAGTTCAGCATAGTCCAAGCATAAATTGATTTGTAAATGTTTGGGCAACTCCTGCTCGTAGTTAGCCTGCTTTAGGATTTGTGGTACAATGGTGGTGGTGGGTGCTTGTGGTGGTTGTGCTTTTGGTGTTTTGTGGAACTGTCATGGCAACAGCTGCATTATAATTAACTCGTTTGTATGCAGTCCAAATCGGCTTTATCAGGCAGGCAAATTCGAATCGCATCATGTTCATTTTATATAAAAAATTAATTAACATTGGATTTGCAACGTTGCTGTTCGAAGTTTTGCCGCTGCTTTTCTTCCTCTCTCTCTCTCTCTCTCTCTCTCTCTCTATTGTCTCGCATATTGTAGAACAATAATCATATATGTCTACGGAAACTCAGGAAGTATTCCCAACAGAGTTATGATAATTCATCAATGAAATCCAATCATTTAGTCAAATAATATTATAGCTTGTATGATTCGAAGACAATAGTCATTTTATGTCAAGCACATTTATTATTAACAATAGCAAATGGTATTGAAACTTAATATGACTTGGTCAAAAGAAAATACAACGGCTTATTAACAAATTACCAATAAAGACTTTAAATAAAGTTCATATAGCAATTAGTTAAATGTGCTCATACCACAAACCAGTATGACTTCAAGAAGAAGAAACCGCTTGCCAGTTTATATATCTAAACAATTTATTAATATTGCTGCTGCTGCAGCTGCTGCTGTGACGACAGTTCGAGTCTTTTACAGGTTTAAACTTGTGTGCATATTTGTAGTCTGTGATAAAGCGTAACTTCTGCAATTTCATAAAATTATGTAAGCATTGAAACTTGTATGTTTACTGCATGCTTGCACTTTTCATTCCATGCCAAGACATTAATAGTCTCTGTCATTTGGCACTCATTTCAAGCTCATATTTTATAATCATAATGTTGATTATTTCAAATAATTTACTTACATCTTAATGACATGCATAGACCAAAGCTATCCAATGAAACCAATATTGCAGTCACTGCATAGTTATGCTTAACCAAATCTATTGTATACAAAAAACTCTCACTTGCATTTAAACTCATTGATATTTGGTATATTGTCTTACAGATAACATTGGTCATTTACTTGCTGTACCTGAAGTTGGGCATAAGTGCTGTGATTGGTGCCATTGCATGCATTCTCATTATGACACCGTTGCAGTTTCTCATCGGTAATGCCATGTCCAAGAATGCCGAAGTGATAGCGGTAAGTAAAACAATAGATTTTGCATAGAATTTAGCCCACAATTCAATATATGTATGTTCTACTAACTGCTGTTCAATTTAATTAATGCTAGACAATGCGACAAAATTAATTTCATTTTCAAATGGGAAATGTGCCAAATACTTTCGGCAGAAAATGCCAGAATTCGACTGCATTAAAATTTGTTTCTCGATCCTGACATTGTGGTAGGTTAGTTGTGTTTGCCATTATTTTGATGTTAAGAGTAAGGAATTTGTTGTTTGGGTTTTGCTTCCATGAACAATGTTTTTTGGTATTGCTGCTGGCTCATTTAAAAGTTTCTTGTTAACAGATTTGTGGTCAATTTTAAAGTTATTGCTGGGCGGGCCAACAAAAGTTAATTGAATTTCGGTTTATTTGAACATTTTGAGGCTTTTTTTCATTTACTAACCAGAACTTAAGCCGCTGTCTTGTAATTTGATTCGTTCCAAGCACTGAAAAGTTGCAAGTTTGTTTCAAGTAAATTAATTGGGTTAAGCAAATAGGCACGCACAATTTTATTAAGTGTGTGCTGAAAATCTGTGGTAAAACCTATGTTTTGTTTCAATTAAAGCCAATTAGAACGCGGTTGGATTTGATTTGGTTTTTCGAAATTATTTCAAACACACAAAGCAAACAGAATTTGCTTAAAAGTTGTATCTTTAAACTGATTTATCAGCTGGTTAGTTTAGTTTAAAATTCTTTAATGACGAGTAAACACAGAGGATCGACTAGTAAAATTATCTCGTTTATAGCATAATCATTTGGTTTTTCGCCTATATTTTTAAAGGAAGTCAAATAATACAACCCAATTTACAACTCATTTATCTACAAATCTTATACATTTTTTTTAAAAGAAATATACGGATGAGCGTTTAAAAAAAATACACGACACATTGGTTGGCATTAAGATAATTAAGCTGAATGCCTGGGATGAGTGTTTCCTGAGAAAAATACAAGCTGCACGCAAAAAGGAGCTTAAATATCTAAACAAAGACGCCATGTACTGGACCTTAATGAGTGAGCGTTAATTTAATTAATTTAAATTACATTTTATTAACTTTAATACTCTCTTTTTTATAGCCATTTTGACACATATTTCCACTGTGCTCATCACATTCATAACCCTGGCTGTTTATATTTGCCTGCCGCAAGGATCACGTTCGAACTTCGATGCCAGTCATCTGTTTGCCGCATTAGCATTGTTCCAACAGCTAACTGTGCCTTTGCTGATCTTTCCCATCACAGTGCCCATTATCATTGCGGCACGAGTTTCCACACGTCGTTTGGAGCGTTTTCTGCATGCTCCCGAGATTAAAAAGCAATTTGAGGGTATTCGAAATATGGCACGCATCTTGAGCAAAAGTGATGCCTCTCTCGATATGTACGAAACACAGGAGAAATCCAATATGACACTGCGCACTGCCCAGGCAGAGAATAGACTCAATGAACAGCGAATGGCGTTGCGCATTCGCATTCCCGAGCAACAGGCTCAACCTCAACCACAGACTCCTTCGACGCCGCCAGCTCCGCTAGCTCAGTCGGAACCAATAACGCCTCTCTTGCAGAGCAATGGAGAGCCGGCATTGGAGGCACCTGCCTTCTTTGCACATGAGCTGGGCCATCACAAGCTCGTTCAGCAGCGTCGCGAACTGTTGCGCAACACGCCCTATGTTGCAATAAGACCACCGAAACTATTTGGTGGCGCTATCGATAAGCCAGTTGAGTTTTCTGTGTTGCGTGCTAGAAATACAGATAGCTGGCGACGTGATTCCCTGCTGCTCAAGATGCCCGATGATATTGCCGTGTCCATCAATGATGGACTCTTCACCTGGCAGCCACAGTGTCATCTGCCAAACGTTCAGCTGCATGTCCCAGAGATGGCCATACCCAAGGGCAAATTGACCATCGTTGTGGGCAAAAATGGCAGCGGTAAAACATCGCTACTGTCCGCATTGCTCATGGAGATGCCACTGCTTGCGGGGAATATGTTTTGGCATAAGTGAGTACACACACTATTTTATTCTATACAGAATTTTTATAGAAAGTAATTTTGGTTTAAATAGCAAAAGCGAAAATTCCTTTTTGTATTTTAATATCATTGCAGAGAATGAGAATTGCAATTATTTTGTGAGTTATTTAGTTAGTGAAGATGGCAACAAAATGAGAGTTAGTTAATATTCAAGATTTCTTAGTAAAACTTTAAATTTGTTAACATTTTTTATGTTGCTAAAGAATATCCCACTTTATTCCATACAAAAATATGTTCTTCTTCTAAAAAGTTGTAATTGTTATTACTATGCTGTCAATTTTATACAATTTTAGATAAAACCCCCAATAAAATTATATTTAAAGATATAATTCGTAAGAAAATTCAGATACAAAACTTAAATATAAAAACTCTTAAACGTATTCAAATATATAAATTCATGGAACCTTCGCAACTTTAAGAAAATAGTTTTTGCTTTACGTTGCTGGCTTAAAATATTATTCTACTTTCTCTTATAATACCATCTGCAAATGTATTATATCGAGAAGAAAACATGCAAAAGCTTAAGTGAGTCGCATGTAAATGGCTGCTTAAAATGTCATTCAACCAATAAATATCGAAACTAACCAAGGCACTTAATATACATACAAACGCATACATATGTATAGACATATGTCATTGTATGTCGAAGTGCAGGAACCCATTGATATGAACTGCTTTGCCAGTTTTTTTTTTGTATATAAAAACACATATTATGGCAACGCAGCCCAAAAAAGTAGGCAACTGCAACATGGCGGGGAATCACCGGAAAATGTATCGAGAAACTTGTGAATTGAAATGTTACACACATTCGCACACATACATATGCACTTGCATGCGCAGTGGCATAAGAAAATTTATTGAAGACGCTTGTTTGCAGAGTGTAGGTTAAAGGGGGCATTGTGGGCGGGTTTTTGAAATTGAGAAGACGCGCAGCGCTTATTGCATTTTATTTATTGCACAGTTGAAGGCCAAGAAAACTTACCCAAGCGCCGCTTTGTATGCTTTACCAAATTGGCAGCCCCGTTAGCAAAAGTGTTACGTAGAAGAAGAAGACTCACACATACACACACACACACTCCCTCACATAAGCAATTGGAAAACTTTAATTAAATGTAGCCGAGTGTGTGTGAAAAGGGGTTGAGTAGCGCGTGGGTAGCGTGTGTGCATCTGCGAACCTTCTCGTCCCACCTTCTCGTCCCACCTTTATTGTTGATTCAAGTGTTGGCCCTAAAACGAATTTGAGTGCTATTTAAGTTTGATGATGCGCCCAAAGCGATGACCTCGAAACTGAACACTAGTTTTTGCAGAGGCTTTGGGTCCGCGCAAAAATGTAATGAATAGTATGTAGCTAACTAAAAGTCAGTCCCCATGAAATTATGCAATTAAATGCTGTTAAATGGGCAAACAAACTAAAAGGCAACTCACCTTCGGGATGTGCAGCAAAGGCAGGGGCAGCAGCAGCAGATACAGACTGTCTCTTGTTGACACACCTCAAAATGGCACATAAATTATTTAAATATTTACATGGGGGGCGTGTCAACCTTGTCCAGGACTCTAGTTGCGCTGTCCTTGTTCCTAGTTGGCATCGCTTGTGGGCACACAACAAAACGTGCGTAATCTGACAAACCAACAGCTAAAATGGCCAATGGACAACATGCAACACAAAATTAAAACAATAAAAAAATATCACAGAAAATAATAACTGAGCTAAATGGCAACTAATCTAAACAAATTTTGTAGAGAAAACATAACACAATATGAAAATAATTATGTATTTTATTAATTCAACTAAGGTTTTGTTTTTTTGCTAGATTCACTAAAGGCATTTCATAGCTTTTGGCCGAAAATCTGTTTATAGTAAGACTTTGCTATAAAAAATGGATGTAGGCTTTTAAATAATAGCTAGATAGTTGTTTATTTGTATCATCAGTAATTACCATATTTTGTGCCAATAATTGATATAATAATGTATTTAATATTGGAATTGATTTAATTTTCTAAACCAAATGTTCTTTGGCGACTCCGAAAAAAAGAAACTCTTAAAGCAACGTAAATCAAAATGAAAACGTTAAACAGCTTTGGTTCAAACTTTTAGCATTGCAACTGAAATGCAGCTTAAAATAGTATCTAATTTGTGTTGTATGAGTAAATAAGAGGTTTCTACTCTGCCTTTTACATAAATATTTCATTAATTATTACAAACGAAATTTGTAACATCAACAAAGTAATTTTCCTGCGCTGAAACAAACAAAGCGACTTGCAACAAAGGTGCATTGAAGATACACTCTCAACCATTTGTAAGCCAGTCAGAAGCCGCATGACTTTTAAGCTATTAAAACGCATCACGCATACGCACCGTTGAGCAAATTTAAATGAATTGCATTTTGTGCTCTGGCTAAAAGGCGTTTGTCGCAGTGTCGCGCAAAAAAGAAAAAAATCCAAAAGGGTTAACTCAAAACTGAACGTTGGAAGACAATTGCAGTAGTCAGTCAGTCAGCTAGTCGGCAGCGTTGTCGTCAGTGGCATGCATCTTGTGGCACTTAATGGCAGCCCAACAACTTTTTGCTGTAATCACAATTTCACTTTTTAAATGCTTGGCAAAGTGGGAAAAGTGCAAAAAATTAAATATTACCACTGCAGTTGCCGTTGCAGTTGTAAGTAGACGTTGCAGCTGTTGCAGTGCAGCCGTCGTCGAAGTCACCGCCGCCGCAGTCACTCAACATATTTTTACAGTCGTTTCCAGGCACATCACGTGATGCTGTAATTTATCACAGAATGTCTGTATATGTTAATTTTATTGCACATAAAATAAACGAAGAAGCCGCCTCCCAAAAACATAGTGCCCCAGGCCAACTGGAGGCGTGGCTGCCATATAAAAATGCATTTAACAAGCAGAAATCGCACACAGCAGGCCGCAAACTAAAAAAAAAGAAAAAAAAAAATAGAAGTGCCACATCCTTGCCAGGATTGTGCTTCTGTGCTCTCTCACATTTTGCCTTGGCAAACGCAATATGTGCAATAATTTCAATTACTATAATAAATGTCTGTGTTGTTCGGCTGTGTGTGTCTCTCTCTCTCTCTCTCTCTCTTTCTCTTTCTAGTTCTATTTCTTGTTGCTCTTTTTGGTTTGGAAATTTATTATGCGAGCGCACATGTAGTATACCATATCTATATATATAAATTTATATAGTGGTATGAATTGCAGGGGTCGCGTGAACTTAACGATTGTTAAGTGTGAGCAGTTTTGTGATTTTCAGCTGCCATACATGCACACGCACGATATCACGCGATACGAACTTGCGTTGGCAAAGGCAAAGGGATGTTGCCTTAGCAGACTGCGTTAGAGTCAGTTCTGCTTGATATGAGGTGCAAAGTGTGATTTAATGGGGGTGTGTATGTGTGTGTGTGTGTGGTTGGTTGACTTAAACGGGTCAACAGGGCGCATACTTAATGCAAGTTACGTGCAGTGTTAAGCGTCTACAAGAAAAACTTAACTTAGTTGCCTTCACTTAAAAGTATTTGAGAAGGCTGCACAAATACTATAAATACATTTTATGACCTTATTTGTCATCTCTCTGTGATCTTCATTAAAAATATTGCATTACTATTTTTTATATCAATATGCCAAAATTAAATCAGGATAAGAAAACTACAATTCAGTTCGAATCTGTGACACATATTCTGATGTAATAATAGTAAATTGAATGATCTAAGATGGCCCACAACCGCAAAGCTACATATTATTATTATGCATATGGATTTGTAGATTTACATAGCAGTAAACGCTGTGTGAAACATTTAAAATGATTTAACGTATTACAGTGCTCTTCATTAGTTTGAGGCCAATCATCTTATCTGAATTTCACTGCGTGACACTAAATTATGCTGCAAGTATATGTAAGTGTTTGTCTGTTTGTGGTAGTATGTGTATATAGGTTGCGGCTTACACGCTTGTCGACCAAACGCGGTGAAAGTTATCAAATAAGCCGCTTAACTAAATTGCAGCTAATTAATTGAAGTCACTCGCATTTGCCATAATTAGCGTTGTCATGTCGAAACAAAAGCAAAACATATGTATGTGCTAGCATTGAAAGGATGTGTGAGTGTGTGTGTATGTGTTTGCTTGTATGTGTTTGACTGTATATGTATATGTGCCTGCAATGATTAACGATCAAAGTTTGCAGCTTAAGAGCTATTTAGATAGAAGTGCAGCTTAGCAAAGCAAACCAAAAAAAACATGAGCTAGTTCAATAGTAGAATAATGTGTTGTAGAATAAGCTCTGCCTTTGATACATACAATTCTTAGACAATAATTGTAAACCAACAAATATATTTCTTTAGCTACCTAAAGTTGTTATTTTTTGCTGTTTCAGTTAGATATTACAATAACAATTAAATTTTATCTCATTCCATTTCATTGAATTTTCTTATTCTTTGCATTTTTATAGGAACTGCACAATTTCATATGTGCCACAATGTCCATGGTTGTTAAATGACACCATACGGGAGAATATATTATTTGGCGAATCCTTTCGTCCCAAGCGTTACGATTTTGTGCTGGATGCTTGCGCACTAAGACCGGATATTGAACTTATGCCCACTGGCGATTTTACTATAATCGGTGAGCGAGGCATCAATCTATCAGGCGGACAGCGGCAACGGATTGCCATAGCACGTGCTATTTATTCATCAGCTAACGTTGTCATAATGGTAAGCAAGTAAACGCCAAGGCCAAAGCCAAGAAATCAGTGCTACTATCGACTGTTTAGGGCAAGCCAATCCGACGCTTCAGTGCACTTTATGCAAGTGCAACCGATCATAAAATTCACGATACGTTTAAAGATTGAATTTGCTATAAAAAAGCTCGACACATTGTGTCGTTTGGTAAACAAGTTTTTATCGCAACGCTGTGTCGCTGGCCTTAAAATATATTAAAAAGAAAACTTTTTTTTATAGTATGTGCCATAAACTAAAACGGTTGAGCTCTAATCCGAAAAAGTGCAGTGACTTGAAAAACAATATAAAAATTTTAGATTTTTCTAATACTTGCGTTCGTTAAGTTTTAATGTTAAAAGATCTTGAAAAAAATTAAAGAATCTGCTAAAGAATTGAAAATTAAACTTTAATTTTTGAGAAATAAACTAACGTAAAACACAAAAGCTCGCCAGTGGACATTAAGGACATTAAATATTCAAGAAAGACGCAATCCTATGAGCTTATATTATTTAAAGCTTAAAGAAGTAGAAAAAAACGTTCCTCCAAAAGCCGAACTATCAAAAGTAATAGTAATAGATTTTCTCTTTCACAAAAGAAGCCATTGTGTTAAGTAAGTTATTTGCATATTTTAAAAATTTATATTGACACTTTTCATATTATTCTTGTCATCTGTGATATTAAAGCGAAAAAATTAATTTTGTGCTTTTTCTAGGACGATCCGTTGTCATCGCTGGACAATGAGGTGGGCAGCCATGTCTTCGAGCAATGTGTGCGTCAAATGCTTTTGAAGTCGAACCGCAGCATCATACTAGTGACACAGCAATTACAGTTGATCAAGGAGGCGGATTATGTAAGTGGCCCAGACAGCATTTCATATTCAAATATCTTAGTTACTGACAAACTGTCCGGTTTTTAGTGAAGTTGTGTTGGGATTCGAATTGGGCTGTTGTTGCCTTTTTTCTTCTATCTCTTGTGCTATGCTTTTTACTTGCATCCGTTTGTTACTTTGCCGGGGCCATTTATCGCCTTTTGGCCATAAATGCAATTGCCTGGAAAGACCATTTGTTGCCGGTCTTCTGGTTCTCACTCCACGGCTCCGCTTTCCTCTTCCTGCACACACATTTTCACAATTATTTGAGCAGCAGCAGCAGAAACTACTGCATAAGAAAAATAAAAAAAGCAGCAGACGAAAAAAAATTTCAAATTTAAATTTCGAAATTGAATTTATTGCCTTTTGTGCTGCTCCTCTTTTCTTTAGTTGTTTTGACTATTTCTTTTCTTTTTTTTTTGTAAATACCTCTTAAAAATTTAAATTGTCCAAAAGGGTATGTTTAAGTTTAACAAATAAAATATTATTTAAATACAACAAATCGTTTGACAAAGTTTATTTAAATATGTGAATTATTTAAATTGCTTTCTAGCAATAAATTTTTCTCAGATTTTATTAGAAATTTATTTGAAGCAACATTCTGAATTATTTAATAGTGGTGTCTAGCCAACCACTTCCTGGTCAACCACTTAAATCCATAAACTTTTCTTACTCGCTGCGTGCTGTATTTTTTCCTCTTTCATTTTCGTTTCCTTTCGACCTGCGACCTTTCAGTTAATTGTGATGAAAGATGGCCGCCTACAAGCTTGCGGCAGTTATAAGGACATTGAGCTAAAGCAGCCGCAAATAATCGCCAAATGGAACTCGATAATTGCTAAAGCAAATTCAAACGCAAAGGACCAACAACAAAAGTGAGTATGACAAAAAAACCAAAATAAAATATACAAAAAAACTGTGTAAGTATGAGTGTGTTTTCTCTTTGCAAGCGCTTAGATTAGAATATGAATGACTGGAGGAGGCATTGTCATCGGCTTATCCTTTTGTAAGGCAGAGAAGAGTGAACGTAGCCTTGCAACGCTTTTAGTATACGTCAAGGCAAATCTTTTCTCTATTTGGTGCACGCTTTTTGTGTGTTTCGATTGCCTTTAAAGTTCACTTATGACAAAGACACTGCTTAAAAAGTTCAAATGCAATAGGAAAGAAATTGCATAAAGATAGAGGCTGGCAACAAAGTAAAATAACTAAAGGAGTAGGCAAAAACCAACAAACAGAAGCTGTCTTTGAAGCATGTTTTTAAACGATGAATCGGTTTTAAATTTGAGGTGCCATTTAAGTGTCACCTTTTCATTCATTTGTTTTATGTTTGCTTAAAGTAAACCTTACCTTCATTAGTCTTTCTTTGAAAAGCTACAATAGGCAGTCCATTTACCAGTTTATTTGATTTACCATTGTAAATATTCATACTGGTAGAAGTATTTTACAATAAGTAATAACTATACAAAATTTGCACAGCTTAAATTATTCATTTTATCGTTGCTTAATGTCCACACAATGAATTTAACTTTATGTAAACTATATCTACATATGAATCTTTACACAAAAGTTATATATTAAAAATAATTTGAAAAAATTATTCTCACATTTGCCTTCTTTTTTGTCGGGGTTTTTTGCTCATTCCACTTCTTGTAATTAAAGTCAACATGGGAATTGGCTGCCACCGAGAAAATAATAATAATAATTTGCACAACTGTTCTCGGTCTGTAAATGCTTAAATTCAATATTGGTTTTCTTTTATCTTTCATCATCCTGTCCGCAGTTCCGCCGAGCGTACGGCTAGTGAACGCTGGAAACTATTTAAGAATGTGAGCAAACTGGGTTTGCAGCGTTCAATATCGATTGCTTCGGAAGCAGGCGGAGATGCCAGCGTCTCAGCGTCATTTAACAATGCAATTAACAATCCTGTCGAGGAGTATGATGAAGACGATGATCTGCCGGCGGTGAGTAAAGTATTTGATGCAATACAAACCTTGATTGAAAGTGGCAAGAAATTCAAATTTATTGATTAAAAACAAAATTCAATTCATAAAGTTGCCAAATTCCATAATTGTACACTAGTTTTAGGCCAACTAAAACATCAAAGCATTCGAAAAAGCCAATTTTGATTAGCATACTATAATATATTTATTTGATAATAATCATGTGACGAAACACAAATTGGATATAAATAAAGACGAAATTTTTGCTGGTTTTGTAATTGGTTTGATTGTAATTGCTTTATAACCAAAAATCGATGCATAGCGCAATTGCCAATTATAATAATTAATTATAATAATGTTATGACATTGAAAATAATAGCATATTGACATTTAATGCAATAAAATACTATTTGTCATAACTTTTTTGAAAAGAGATACAAATTTATTCTGCAATTCGACACATTTAAAGGATTTAAGTTGATATTAAATATTAGTTTTTAGTTTAATCAACATTTTTGAAACTTAAAACTGAAAAGGATATATTTTTACAGCAAAACTTTGCTTAACGATTTTATTTGTTTTACAACATTATTTTTATGTTTTTAATTTCAAAATGCTTAAATTTTAATTTAGTCACTTTCTACGGCCAGTGGAATTAGTTGTGGCCTGCAATCGCAGGGCAGCTTTTGTCTGCAGCGCAAGCGTTCCAGTGTTTATGGCTCTCGACATTTGATCTATGATGTGCCCCTGCCCATTGACGAGTGCCAGGGGGATGATGTCATTATGCGACCGCGTCGCCGCAATACGTTGCAGCGCCGTGGAAGCAGCGCCAGGTCGAGAAACTCTTGGCATCGTCTCAGCGGATTGAGCACGGCAACAGCAACCTCTACCTCCAGCACAAATAGTGGAGATCTGTTGCGTCGCAGCGTGCTGACTGCCAGCTGTAGCAGCTATGCGGAGAGCAGTGCGGATGGAGGAGATTCGATTACGAGTGGCAGAGTCACACCACCACCACCGGAGCTTTATCCACGTGCACAATCTTGGCAGCCACCACAAAAACTACATCATCCCGTTACACGAAATGCCTCATCACCACCGGCTATGGAGGCAGCTGTAGATGTGGGCGAGGCACTTCCAGCTGCAGGAGGGGCCGTTCCAACGAGTCGCGGCAGTTTTCAGCACTTCCTGAGACGCATGTCCATGCGACGTTCCAACAAACCAAAATTGCATCATCGTCCGCTCAGCGACGCCAGTTCAATTAGGTAAATAATAATTGATTTTTAAATACATATAAACTGAAAGTAAAAAACAAAACAAATAATATGCAAATGATTTTCTTGCTTACTTATGCTTTCAAAATTTTCTTTACAATTCTCATATTAACAGCAGAGCTGCGTGGCTCGAACGTCTCAAGGCTCAGTTTCTCGAACTGTTTTTTGCTGAATCTTTAAAATGTTTGCTAGCATTATTATATTATCTTTTCCTTGAACCAAACAAATAAGCTTATGTTTATACATTTCAAAAACAGCTGTTTCAACTTGAACTTGAACTTGAAGTTCAGTTTTCTGCAGGTTGTCAACTTGATTTAAGTAAAAATATACGTTAAAATTTTAAGCCAAAATCGACTTTGGTTTGACCCTAAAATAAAACTGATTTAAAGTTAGAAAAGCGATTTTTGGTAAAAAAATTAAAATTTTTGCCAAAAATCGACTTTGGCATTGGTCAATTATCTTTCCATAACTTCGTCAAAACTGACCCGATTTTCAAAAGCAATATCTTAAAAGTCATGTGTTTGACCCCTAAAATAAAACTGCATTTAAAGTTAGAAAAGCGATTTTTGGTCAAAATATGCATGTTAAAATTTGATGGCAAAAAATCGACTTTGGCATTGGTCAAATCTTTCGACTCCCATAACTTCGTCAAAACTGACCCGATTTTCAAAAGCAATATCTTAAAAGTCAAGAATGCATTTAAAGTTTACAATGTCAAGTTAAGTTAAGTTGAGTGTAACCACCAAGCAGAGTTTTTCGTTAAGTTGAATAGATCAGCTTTTTTCTAAGTTCACGTTAACTTTAGTTCGGGTAACTGAGAATTTTCATAAATAATACTATCGATATATGATACGATATAATATATGTATATGAATGTAGCCAGATTACATGCAAGCTTACAACACTAACAATAATACAATGACAAATGCACCGATTTTATCTTACTTCTTACGTAAGATTCTTTTTTATATTTGAAACAAGATTTTTACCCCCCGAGCCTATAGAAGTTTACACATCAAAAACTTAATATTATGGAACGTACAACTCAACTTAATGCCACCTTATCTCCTTTTTTTCTAGGAGCATCTCGGAGGAGTCCAGTGCTGCAGCTCTATTGCCAACAGTTGAGCTTAGTTCAGTACCATCATCGCCTGTCGTTGACATATCCAATCCGCAGCCAACAACAAATTTACAAACAACTGCAGACTTGGATTTGCAGGGAAAGATGCAAGTTGAAGCTTCGTCTCTATCTACCCCTCCCGCTGTGGGAACACCAGTGAAGCGTAAGTTATGCATCTGGCATGTTGTAACTACTACTAGACTGCTAGTTGCCTAGTTGCCAACTGGCTAAAGTTAGTCCTTGCTGATTGGTCCACGCTTCAGCAACATTTCTATGCATTGAAAGTTGCTCTGCGCCATGTGGGTCAACTTAATCGATGGCAGACCGTGCGTATACGTGATTTTATCTTTAAATAACTTTGGCCTGAAGACAACAGATGTACACATGCTTGCAGTTTATTTAATTTCATTATTCAAGTCCGTTTAAAATCTGAACATTTTTACACAGCAAATCATTCAGTCAGGACACCGACACGTTTCCATTTTCATCTGCAAACGTTTTAAGACTA
Organism: Scaptomyza montana; assembly: GCA_018904305.1. Taxonomy (NCBI): domain Eukaryota; kingdom Metazoa; phylum Arthropoda; class Insecta; order Diptera; family Drosophilidae; genus Scaptomyza; species Scaptomyza montana. The sequence continues at coordinate 6,473,541 of JAEIGR010000004.1, forward strand.
TTAACTTAGATGGACTTAGTGAAAGACAATACAAAAACGAGAACCTGCAAACTATTTTGAATATTGGGTAATTAAAAGCATCTTCAACGCGAACCATTTCTTTGGGACTATCAATAAACGTTGAGGAATGTGCAACAGAGTTCACAACAACTTTTGCAAACTGTTTTTCAGCGTTGGCTCTTTTGCAGTTCGTCTCGTAATGAATATTGATCAGCCAAACTGCACAATAAATACGATACGAATATGCAGCAAAGATATTTCACACAAATTATTTTCATACTTTCAAGATATCAACGTTTGCTGTTTGTGCGAACAAAACAACTCGCCAAAGCCGTCGCCAGTTCAACCAGCTCTATATTTGAGCGTGTATGTGAGCAAAACAAAAGTCAAGTTTGATTTTAAAAGTTTTGGTACTCCCAGCAGTGAGTCAAAGAGACGAGTCTAGAGTGCGGGTGGCTCCCAAAGTTGTTTGGCAGGGCGCAAAAGTTTGCTTAACTTAATGCATTGATCTATCTACTCGCTGTCAATATTTGGCTGACAACTTGCCGAGTATTTGGGCCTGGAGCGCCAAACTTTCAATTTAATCAGATGCTCGAATGTCAAAAATATCGTTCAGGGGTTGTGACCCTCTGAAAAGTCCAGTGAAAATAGTTTGTGCTTGAGTTCGTGAAGCTTTAAATGATGATTAAACAAGCGTTTAAAGTAATGTTTCAATTTTTGTTCTATTTGCTTAAATTTCAATAATTTTCTTGGCTTTAAGTCATAATTTTATTTATAACTATTTAACATCAAAACTTGCTTTGGCAATATATTTTTAGTATTTATTTTATTCTTTATTTTTAAAAATTTGAGTTTCTAATATTTAAATCGATCCCAAACCAAGCAACATTTTATTTTATTTCATTTTATTTTTTATGAAATCAATATCGTATTTTCGTTATTTACGAACGTCTTGCTTTAACTGCAAGCAATTAGTAAAATTCTTATATGTATTTTCCATTTTTATGTATTCAACACTGGATACAGCGTGTGTTGGTCAATGTTGAGTTCGAGCATGTTGCATATTGCAAAAGAGTTGAAATGCAAATCCACAAAAAATATAGAAAAAAAATACAGATAGCACAGAATAATAAAAAACATTATTTTTTTCTTTTTTTTCGATTGCTGTGCGTGCATGAAGGAGTGGATCCATACATATGTATGTATGTGTTTGCATGTTAAATTGAAATTTTATTGAAACAAACATCAGCAGGGAAGCGCAATGATAGCCTGACAGGTGGAGAGAAACGCAATTTGGGGCCACAACTTTTGTCCTCTCAATCGTTGCAAAAAATAACACAAATATTTAATCACACACACTCACATATTTTTGCTGTTTGTTTGCTGTTGCATAGTTTATTGTTATAAATTTATGGTATACGCCGAAGCAGTATGATGACCTTGATGTACATGATCATCTGTATTTTATGAAAAATGTTTGCAAATTTTAACATGCGTTGTTCATAAAGCTTGGGAAAACATTGTTAAATTAATACTTCACAATTAAAATTTAGCCTTAACCAATTACCTACGAATATAACATAAAATATTTACAAAAGTGTCTTTTTAATAGTAAATTTAAATGGCACTTGATTGAATAAACTCCAATATTTTTCAAAACTTGTGCCCTTTGAACTTAAAAAACATAAAGTTCTTCCGGTTCAAAGATATCTTAAAAAAGCATTAATGGGATTAGTCAACTTATATATAAACTATAAACTACAAACCTAATACTGATATCAATTATTTATTTTATTTATATTGAAAACTATTTTAAAAATAACAAAAATTACATATCACAAGTTACAAGTCGTCATCAATCCTATAACAGATTTATTCCAATGCTAATCAAATCACATATTTGAATAATATTCTTTTCTACTTGCAGATGTTAAAATTGACTTCAATGCATTGCCAACAAATAGTAACAACAACAATAACAATGCGAACAACAAGCAAAATAAAAGCAATAACAATGAGGACACTGAAAACGATGGGAATGACGTGGATGACATTGTCGACGTGTCAGACGTGACGGGTCAGCAGCAGCAGCAGCAGCAGAAAGAGGAGAAAAAAGAGCCAGCACTGAAGCCAGATCGGCAACGGTCAGGTGCAGTGTCAACGACAACGGATTTTGAACGCAAATATGGCCAAATATCACATCACATATATGTGTTGTACATGCGCGCCTCCGGGCTGCCCATAATCATTGTCTTTTTTATCACCGCACTAATTTGGCAATGTTTGCGTGTCTACACGGACGTTTGGCTACAACATTGGAGCGACCATCATGTCGCACTGAAAGTGGAACATCATCAGGACAGGCACACAGCAACAGACACAGACACAAACATGGATATGGATGTGGATGTGGATATGGATAGCGACCAAGTCACGTACTATTTTCGCATGTATGCAACAATTTCGTGTGTTTGCATTATAATGGCCATGATATCAACACCGGCCGGACAATGGGCCGGCTGTAATGCGCGCCGTAATTTGCACGATAAACTGTTGCAAACGATTTTGCATAAAACTTTGCATTTTTTTCAAGTAACGCCGCTTGGGCGTATTGTGAATCGTTTCAGCAACGATATGGCGATCATTGATAAGGTAAGATTTGTTATTGTTATATATTTTGTTTGCTCTCTGCACGTTGTTGTTTTCCTATATCCTACCAATCTATACCTATGTACAAATATGTCTGCATCATTTTCGCTTAGCATTTTTTGCATTGTGCGGCGTAAAATATGAGCATAATGTATGCTCTCTGTTGTTTTTGTTGTTTTGCATTCGATTTTACGGTGATAAGCACGCATTATGCACACGCTTGTGTGTTTGTGTGTGCGTGTGTTATATATGAGTTTGTTGACGCCATTTTTAGGGACGCTTTCATTAAAGTTTTATATTTTTTTTCGCCATTTGACGTTTTTGTATATAAATTTGGCTTGATTGAACTGACAAAGTTGATTGATATTCGATATGGTTGTTCTTTTAATAAATTCCTACTTATTAACTATTGTTAAACTTTAAATTTGAATGCAATAAAACTACAAATAACATATAAAAAAATGAAGTTATTTTATTAAATTATTATCACCAAGTATCAGTCTATGCTTAAAGCATATCGAAAGCTTTAACTTAGGTTTTGGTAACACATTTTGTTTCAATTCACTTTAAATTAATTAAAAAGCAGTTCATACTTTAAACAAAAGAATTTTTTTCAAAATATTTGCATGCTTTCAATTTTTATTGGTACTTACAAAGTGTTTTTAAATGTTTAAATTAATTAAAAAGTGCAAAGGCAAAGTAAAGAAGAGAAAAACACAAAAGATATTAAATTTATTCAAATTTGTAGGTTCAATTTAATTTTGTATATAAATGTTGTCCATCAAATAGGAAAAAGTTTTAAAACAAAAAAAAATACATTAAGTTAAACGATTGATTTTATTTAATAAGAAAATTAAAATTTACAGCCCACCATGAATAATCAAGCACGTAATACAACATCCTAATAAATGTTATTAACAATTTTTTGGACCTATTATTATTATTATTATTTTTCGTATATTCGTTAAGTGAAGTTATTTAATGTTATGTTCGCGTTCAGTGTAAGCGGCATATTTTTTGTTATTTTAAGCATGTTGTAAATTGCCTAGAGCTTTAATCGGAATCTGTGTGTATTCCAACATAAATCTTCAATTATTGTTCACTGTTGTACAAGTGGTCGGGCACTTTGTAAAATCGCAGCCAGGAGAGCAAACAAAATTTGATTATGAAACATTGCAGGCTGAGCATTTGTGGCACACATTTGTCAAAACGTGAGCTGGGGAAACAGATTCATTGGATTGGTTATAGTACGTTGCCTGCCTGCATATTGTATGCGTTGTATGTTTGTGCTATATATGAAGTTGTACTCGTTAATTTTGGCAAACGACATGCTTTGGGCTGGTACTAGGCCAGAAGGGGAGACAGGAGCGAGTCGCCGCCTGTGGCATACACAAATTTAGTCATTTGTCAACTCGTGTTGCAAACGAGCAAAAGTCATTTAAAAATGTCTGTCAAAAGAGCCGCTGAATCTACCTGGCTGCCTCTCCAGTTGCCATGTAGAGCAGCAAATTTTAGTCAAAAACACTAAGCAAAACAATCGAACTGAAATCTTTTTAGTGGTAACTCCAATTATTTGAAAGCAAGTTATTTTCTTTATCAAAATAGTTTGATTTATAAGTTTTCCAAATTTTAATTCTTTTTTTTATTTGCCAGTCCAATGTTTTATAGTCTTTCGATGGGTTGATTGTCACTTTCATATGTTTTATTATTTCAAATATAATTTGCTTATCAAAAAATCTTTGACAACATTAAAATATTCCTTAAATTGGTGATTTACTTTTTATTTCATTAATTTGTATTCTTGATTTTAGTTTTAACTGCTAGTTTATTTTTTTTAGTGTACCTAGCCGTTTTTGCAGCCAACATACAAACTCACATATAATGTACATATACAAATATAAATTTCCATTTACAGAAAATCGCTGCAACGAGTCAACGCTTGCTGCAGTTCACGTTGCTCTGCCTGTGCGCCATATTGATAAATGTGAGCATTACACCATGGTTTTTGGCCTTCACTGTGCCCATTTGCTGTGCCTACTATGCCATACAGAAGTTCTACAGGTGTTCGGCGCGGTAAGTGATGTTGTTCTTTTTCTTCATTCTGCATAATAATAATGCTGACAAAACGACTTTCATAATTCTTGAGTTAAATGTCATAAATATGCATATGCCTTTATTTTTCTTAAGACTACTAAGTTAGCTTTTTTAATATTTCGTTTTGTGTGGATGGGCTTTGTTGTGTTGTTTAGAAAAGTTGAGTTATTTAGCCAACAGGGCAGGGCGTATGGCTGCTGTCAACGTTTTGTGTGGAACAAAGTTTTTAGCCCATAAGCACTTAAACTTGGCCATAGCTACGTATCGTTGAACAAAAACAACAGATTTTTGCATTTCATACTTTTGGCTTAAATATTTGCTGCTCTTTTTTTCCCTCCCCTTTGGCCCTGTGTGTCTGTGCAGTTGTATCTGTTGTTGTTGTTGTTAAGATAGTGCAAGTGGCACTGTTAGCAGATTTCTATCTGAGTATTTGTGGCTTATAATTGTCTTTCAAGCACATTTTGTGCAGACCAAGTTTACTGTATTTTGCCAGCAATGCTGACTGTCAACTGGACGACAATTGATGTGGTCTTTAGTTGATGCAAGTTGTTGCCAAAAGAAAGTAAAACACATTTTTAATGCAAAATATTAGAAAGTTATGGCACTTTAAGAATGCCATTCTGATATTTAGATATACTATAAGTTTTACTTTTATTATATACAAGAAGTTCATGATAAAAGTGGTTACATTTTCGATAGTTTAACAGCTTATACCGTTACTATTCTTTCGAACTCTCTCTTCAACAGTAAAAGCCAATTTATATTGTATTCAAATTTATTAGCAATAAGTTTTTTTTTTAAGTATAAAACTTAAACGACACTTCTATCTTCAAGTATAAACATTTGAAGTGCTCTAAACAAATGTAAGAGTTTGAATTGGTCAAGAATGGAATTTACAAGCAATATACACAATAACAAAAGCTTATAAAAATTTGTCTGTCTGCCATTTCAGTGAACTGCAACGCATTGAGAATTCAACAAACTCACCAGTGATATCGCATCTATCGGAGACAATACAGGGTGTGACCACAATACGTGCATACAATCAGCAAGCACGTTTCACCGAGATTCTCTTCAAACGTCTCGAGGCGAACACAATTGCATTTACCATATTGAATACGAGTAATCGTTGGCTGGGCATATCATTGGTAAGTAGTCCTTTGAGGCATTCGAGTCCTTTAACTCCGTTCTGTCTGTCTGCTGTGGTCAATATGGCAGCTATGCACATTTGATTTCTGTAAATTTTGTTTGTCTGTGCATTTCAATTGGCATTTCATATAAGACGCGTTATTTGCATTCTTGCTGTTGTTGTTGCTTTTGAAAACAGTTGAGGTGATGGGCACAAACTCCACCTCAAGGAGCACTATGTAAACCTAACTGCCTGTGAGGCGTTTACTGGTTTGTAATATGGGTTACCTGTGTCTAAGTGTCTGTTATGGACCTTAAGTGTCCATTGTTTGTGCTGAAGCACAATTTGGGTGCATTGTTTTGTGTGTGTGACATCTATAATTGTGTCATCTGAAGTTGGGCTCAATTTTGGTTGCATTATATAGTATATTGGCAGTGGGGTTAACTAATACTAAGTACATGTGGAGAACCATGGTGTGGCAAGGTTATGGGTCATGGAATGTTTAGGTGCTTTGGTAATTTAGACAATTTTTTGATGTTTTATTATGTTAATCAATGAATAACTAATGCCAATTATTTAAAACCCTTAGGGCCAGTTTCTCAATGTCTGGTTAAAGTAAGAATTAGCTAACGACCAGATAAATTTAACGCTCGCGTTAAGCCAATTTGGTTTTCTCAATGTATGGTTAAGTTAAATGGATATGATACTATCGCATTGATGGTGCTGCCACCCTTTTCGAGCAAAATAGCTGGTTTTGTTTGGTATTTTTTGTTTTGTGACTGCCAAATTCTTCTTTCAACTCAAAAATAACAATTAAAAAATGGAAATGAGAACACAAACAAGTTTAATGAGCTCAGTTGAGAACAGAAAGCGGCCACATTGCGTGGATGTTAAAAATTCTTTGATGCGATGCCATTTTGCTTGAATAATAAAATGTAAACAATGTAAGTGTCAGCCACAGTCAGCTGTTTGCCTAACGATGATTAAACGATATTTATATCGGCACTTAACGAGAGAACAAATTTTAACCAGCACTCAGGCCTCATGTTAGTTTTTATCACGAACAACCCTAACCAGATATTGAGAAACTCAATTTTGACTAACCATCAGATAGTTAAGCTAACCATCTGTTAGTTTAGCTAACCAGACATTGAGAAACTGGCCCTTAGTGTAGTAACAAGTATTTACGCTTATGTAGCCAAAAATCTGTCTGTATTTAATGTTGCCTGCGTGAATATATCAAGGCAAAGTAAACACACTTTAAAAGTTATTTTTTCCACTTTGTTGGTTTAAATATAATTTGTCAACTTAAATAACAATAATACAGAATTCGTGGTTATTCTCGACTTTGTGCAAAAAAGTTTTTCATTCTTTTTCATGAATACCAAATTAAATTAAATATCCACGAAAATATTTTCGAAAGTCAACTGGGTTGCAAAAAATAACTCAGATGACAGCATGTATAATAAAATTAAAGGTTGACACAAAAGCTGACTAAAAGGCAAGCGCACAGTGGTAGAAGTTATTGACTTGCCTCGAAAAATGTTTGACTAAAATGAAAACAAGTTTAATTTTGGTATTGGAATTGCAAAGTTTGAAAATGTAAAGCAATTTTTGCTTGAAATAAAGTTTAATTCGAACTCAAGTTGTACAAAAAAACATAATTAATAAGGTGCAACCTAAAAATAGTTATGTTAAAAAAGGTTTTGTTGAACATAAATCATTTTACTAGTTTTGCGATGTTGGACTTTTTTAAAGCAAGTCTATTGACTATTATTTTCTAATGTGAACAAATTGTGTGCGCAAATTGATCAAATATCAAACAAACTCTTAACCAACCCAACATATCTATGAACGACTCACTTTGGAGCAAAGCGCCCATTGCAAAAGCTCACACACAAAATGGTCTGGATGCCAAAACCAAAGTCAAAAACTATGGAGCAACAAATGCAACAGCTTTGGGGGCCTCGTTCGAAGGCTTATACATTCAAACACACACACACACACACACACAAACATGCATACATAGTATACACGCAATCAAGCCAGCGACAGCCTCAGTTCCGCAAAGAAGCAAACAAAAAACTTTTCAATTGTGGTTTGGCAGCTACCCCGTAAAACTTTCATTAAGATGAAAGAGAGTTAAGAGTTGTTGGTTTTTTTTTCCTCAGCTCAGAGCAAATGTTGACAGGATCCGTTTAGAGGAGCTTCCCAAAAAAAAAAAAAAAAAACGCACACGTGGGCTGATTAAAAAGTCATGTGGAAAGAAAAATCTTTTACCAAAATGCCAACACTAACAAGCACTCCGCATGTCAGTTTGTGTTTCTATCTTTCACTTACTGGCTACCCCTGCTCTTTCACTTTTATTGCAGGATTACCTGGGAGGATGCATTGTTTTTGTGGCGATTGTAACGGCACTGGCAACGGCAAGCGTCAGTTGCAGCCGGTACGCAAAGGAGGCGACGACAACGATGTCAGGAACTTATGCCATCAATAAAACCGACAGCCCCAAGGAACTGACACCAACACCCTCGCTGGTCGGCTTGGCCATCAACTACACGTTGTTGGTGCCGATTTACCTTAATTGGGTTGTAAAACTTTTGGCCGATATGGAGATGTATGCGGGTTCGGTCGAACGCATTGCATACTATGCACAGGACAACACCACGTCGATGCCGCCAACAAGAGAGATTGAAACGGAGGCGGAAATCAGCAATGAAGTCGATAGGTCGTCCTCCACGAGCAACGTTGACAAACTTTATCCAGGCGCAGCGTCAGCTGCCATTGATGCCGATGAAGATGAGAATGCTGAAATAGAGCCAATGCAGGAGCAAGGGCAAGATGCTGATAAATTAAATGCAGGCAAAGCAAGCAATCACTTAAACTTCCAGCATGCAGCAGCATCAGTTGTTGACAAGCAGCATCAGCAGCTGGCGACGACTGCAGCAGCAAGGCCGTCAATGATTAAAGATAAGAGAATGACATCGACACTTGGCGACAAGGTCGTCGCGACATCTAATGAGCCAGCAAGGCGCACCAAAACTTGTAAGTATCAACAACACTTGAAAAAAAATACAACGCCCTTAAGTTAACACAATTGACCTGACTTTTCCGAGGCTTCTTTTCTCTTAATTAAAATATTTGTTCTTTGCTTTTTAAGCAAATTTACTTTGCAATATTTCAATATATTTACTGTTAATTTTTCCCCCTTTTTTTAAAATAATTTTCGATCTTTGATATTTATTCGATTTAAAAACAACTTTTTAAATTTCAACATTTTTTTAATTTTTAGAACTAAATTCCGTAAATTCCAAGAGTTTTGCTCACGTCCACGTAATACATATAATTTTCATCTCGAGTCATTTTCCATTTTTAAAGAAATTTTTCAAAGTGCATTAGTGTATCTGTGTGTGTGTGTTAACCTTTGGCCCTTTGCAGTGTGCCAAGGCATTTAAGATGGCTCATTGATTATCAATTGATTTAGGACACTTTGCCACCCACAACATAAAATCAAGTTGATCTAATTATTAGTAATTCGAAGTAATTAGTAGTAATTAGTAGTAATTAGTAGTAATTAGTAGTAGCTATATATGCATTTAAGCGAGTCTTCCAAATATGTATTAATTGAATAAGCAGCATCTTCAGCACATTATCGCCCGAAAGCAAACAAAAACAAACCACTTAAATCAAATTCTCTTTAATATGCTTTTTGTTTCTTACAAAATTAAATTGTTCTGGTATTAGCACTTGGTAACAGAAAACGTAACGCGGTAACAATAAATGGAAAGGACAGATAAATTGAACCCCATAGCTTGACTTTTAACTTTATTATAAGCAAACATTATTATTATTTTCATAATATAGACACATCATTAAGTTGCCAGCTGATAAGAGCATGCCACAAGTTCTGGTAATTTTTGCAATGAATTCAAATATGAAAATCTTGTGAGAAGCGACTTTCTCCCCCTCTTATCTATCCATACACATATTTCTTTTAATAGCGTATGCAGTTTTTTCAACACCGCTGCTTAAATTTTAAGCTCTCTGGGTAAATGTGTACTCGGGTTTTTACTTTAGTGTCATATGGGCATTAGTCCTTTCCAACCACACAACTCAAACTACTTTTGGAGTATTTGCCAAAAGTTGACTTTGAAAGCATGCGCTTAACTGCGTGCCACGATGCTGGAAAGCGCCCTTTTTTTCATGAAGTTTTTTTTTTTTTTGTGTGTGTGTGTGTGTGTGTGTGTTTTTGTGTTTTGCCTTGTGCCCTCATCACTTTTTGCTTAGCTGGTTTAATTTTCTATGTTTAACTGACAGTTGCGGGCGTAAAATACCAAATAATTTATTTATCTGTGAAAGGGTCAAACGATTTTAAGCTTTGTTGACTTGCTTTTAAACTTAAAATATAATCATTTGTTTACATATACATATATATATATATATTGGTTTATCCGTTTTGTTTTTTGTTGTTTGTCTGTGCAGACCAAAGCGTTCCAATTTCCTGGCCACAGCGCGGCGACATCAGTTTCCAAAATGTCAGTTTGCGTTATGAAGGACAAAGGCAGAATGTTATCAGCCACCTGAATTTGAAGATACCAGCGGGTCAACGGGTGAGTAACTATAAATATTTTTCTATCTATCTTTCATGTTTATTTGTTGTTCGCTGACCAAACAAGGGTTCAATGTGCACCGTACTGTAAATAATCTCACAGAAATGTTAGCAATAAATGAAATCGCATGAAAGATGCAAGTAACCAACCTAAGGGCTCAACAAACTGTAACGCCAGCTGCAATAGCAACCATTCAATGTGTGTTTTGAGTTGTGTGTGTGTGTGTGTGTGTGTGTGTGTAGTGTGCACTTTGGCCGCAAACTAACCGAAGCCACACAAATCGAAATCGGGCACTGGAATGGCAATCCCGGCTAGACAGCGTAAAAAGTCAACAACTGATTGAATAGTCTACAAATAGTTGCAACAAGCAATACATGCAACATATTTATTGATGTTACACAACATACACATCCATTATCATTATATCAGAGTGTATTTATTGTCGAAGGGGACGAATAGGTATTTGAAACAATATTTTAGCCAATACTTAGTTGTATAGAAATATATCATATACACATTTATCATATCATATACACATATAAGTACACAAAGCTTATATAAAAATAAATAGAAATTTATTTCCAGAAAGGTTATTTTTGTTCTTTGATTATAATTTTATTTATTTTAGATTTATTTACAAATTTCATAACACTTTAATCACAAAACAAAAAACACATTCATATTGATGGATAAATCAAGCTAAAACTGAAACTTAATTATTTCTTGTAATTAATTCCTAAATCTTCGAGAATATTTGAACCTTCAAGTCATTCATATTTGAGAATGTAAAGTATTAAAAAATTTAATTATATTTTATTTGGGTCAAATGTCAAATCATTTTATTTGCTTTGCTTTGTTATTCATTAGATGCATATGAAAAAATAAATTGCTTTACAATAGCTCGAAATACAAACTGAAAATTATTCAAACCAAATAAATATTCAATACAAAACACGTATAAAATAAACCAAAAAAGGATACCATCGAATGCTAAATGCTCTATTAAAGGTACTATATATATAACAGCATGTCAACTGATTGTGTAGGGTATTTGAACGGCGTCATAATTGTGATTAGAAACAAATAGAAGAAAATAGTATTTATGCATTTGAATTTGTATTTTTGATTTTTGATGAGAAATTTTAGCATATTTATTTACGTTGTCTTAGTGACACACAAACAGAATACATATTTACATATGTTTTTCGGTAGGAAGGTGAAATGATTTTGATTTAAAATATATATATGTATAAAAGTGTTTTGGCAACAGTCTCTGTTTGCTAAAAAAAATACCAACTATGCAATAAATAAATCAAAAGTCATACAATGCTAACGTTTAAACAAATGCAGTATTGCAATTCAATTTGTTAATCATTTGCCACATTCTATCGACTTTAAATGACAACTTTGCTACTCAATGAAGTAGATGTTTTTATTTAATTTTAAAGCTAACGGGAATATGCATACAGGCATGAAGATAGAACCGGTTACATATGCTATGTAGTATAGGCAAATTATTTAAATTTCAAATGACAATAAAAAGAGAGAATTCCCCTTCATTTACTATTACTTTCTCACTATTTCTTTATACTCTGTCTGTCTCTTTTGTAGATTGGCATCTGTGGTCGCACTGGTAGCGGCAAATCCTCATTGGCCCTATCCCTGTTTGGAGTGCTGGAGACGACAAGTGGTCATATTCGCATTGACGATGTGGACATTGAGCAAATTCGACCAGACGAGCTGCGTACGAGATTATCGATAATACCACAGGATGTGCATTTGTTCAATGCATCAATACGTGAAAATCTCGATCCGCATGGTTATTATTCGGATTTGCAATTGTGGAACTGTCTCGAATTGGCACAGCTCAAGGAGTTTGTCAAAGTGCAGCTGCCACTCGGTCTGGGTAAGTGTCTGTTCAATTCTGAATACAATACAATGCATCGCCTTTATGTTTCACAATTTTAACATTTTTTTTTTTTTTTTTGGTTGTTGTGATTTTTGTTGCATTGCTGTTGTTATTGTTGCGTAAAAGAAACCAACAACAACTGACTGTCATTTTAGTGTATTGCGGCTCACTGACTTAAGCCAGCTAGCTGGTAGCTACACTTAGAAAAAAAAGGTTGTCATAAGCGTTAATAAATTGCCTTACTTATTGCAGAAGTTGCTTCTTTGGAACTTTTAGGACTTAAAATATTAGGTTTATTTTGTAAATTAATTAAAGTTTTTCTAAATCAAATAATTTTTCGTAATAAAATGTTGTTTATGTATTTTTAAATAACAAAAATATTCAACATTTTGCCAACATAATTCGATTATTTTTTAAGTGTAGCCAAAAATAGCTGCATGTGTGTTTGCCTTATGAAAAAATCATGTTTATTTTTGGCAGAAAACATGACAGTTGGCTTGGCCGCCTCGCCAGCTTTACGAATCAACCTCTCCTTGCCCCGTAACCCCACACTCTAATTCACTCACCCCGCCAGACATTCTGTCTCGCAGTCTCGCAGTCTAACTTGTCTGTTTGATGTTTGCTAAGCGCACAAAAAAAAAATAATACGTTCATGCATGTTTGAGTTTTTGTGTTGATTGCCTCACATGCGGCATACATACATACATCATGTACAGAGATACAATTGTACATCTATCTATCTATCTATCTATCTATCAAATATGTTTGCGTGAACCGAGGTTGATTAGCCACTAACAAATAAAGATATATATGTATACAAACGTAGGACTGGCAATTGGTGGCAAACTGCCGGTCTGCAGTCGTATTAAACGCTGACTCGTGGAATGTAGAAGTTAGTTATTTGATATTTGCATGTTGGCATAAGGCTTGAATCAATATCTATATATGGATAAATGTATTTAGCTTTAATAATAGTTGTTTTAATAAATGAGTGTTATATTCTGTTTCCAAAGAACAACAAATTTAGTTCTTCATTTATTTAACATGTTTCTAGTTATATATTTAGTTACTATCCAATTATTTTTGTTCAAATGCAAGGATTCTTATGTTTCGCTATACAGATTTATAAAAAAAAAACAATTTTTACTATCAGTTTTAGCTTTATTTAACTAAAATGTGCAAAGCTTTTGTGATTTAATAAAACTAATCAACGGCAGTCATCAATTAAGTTTCCAAACCAATTCTTTGTGATTCGGAAGAATAAACTCGGAGTGGCAGCCATGTTCTTGCCACACACAGCATGCGTCCTGCGTCTTACTGAAGCTTAAATGCGTACTCTGCCAAGCGGACATAACGTCATGCTTATTAAATATATAAGTATAATTGCGCACTTAAACCTTCATTTTATAACACATATTTTGCTTTTTATTGTCTCTTACCTTGCAGACACTGAAATCAGTGATGGCGGCATCAGTTTTAGTGCCGGTCATCGCCAGCTTCTGTGCCTGGCACGCGCCATCTTACGTGGCTCCGTCTGTTTGGTGTTGGATGAAGCAACAAGTACGCTGGATAGCAGCACGGAAAGAGCTTTGCTCAAGGCTGCAAACAAGGCATTCCAGGGTCGAACAATTATAACCATTGCCGTGAGTTGTCTTCATTTTGCACTCGCTTTTTATTTTTTAATCTTTGTTGTTTATTGGCTATAATTTGTATTTGCAGCATCGGTTGAGCACCATTCTGGATTATGAACGCATTATAGTGCTGGAGCAGGGTCAAATCGTCGAGGATGGCAATCCCAGGCAGTTGCAGCAGCAGTCAAGCTCCATTTTCCATGGACTGCTGCACAAAGGCGAACAGCTGAACTCTTAGATATGTTTTATTATATTTAGTATTTGTGAGCACAATTTAATTGTCTGACAAGGAATTTCTTAATTGTGTGTGTGTGTGTGTATCCTTTTGAAGTTGTGCGCTCGTGTGTGTCAAATGTGATTTATATATGTATATGCATATATTTATACATTTATAGTACAAGTACTATATATACCATATATGTATAAATATCACTTTTTATGTGTACGCGTATTCTGAGCAGTATTTTTTTCTTCTTTTACTTAATAATAAATTGAAGTTGTTGTGTCAAAAGCAAACATTAAACTTCTAACGCAATCCTTTTATGTCGTCCTTCTGCCAACAGTGCGTATGAGCTACGTGACCACGTGACACTGCGTACTCCTCGTAAGTATAGAGGTGTTTGTGTTCGTACATAGCGCTACCAAGCTGACAGCCATATGATTTGTGCTCAAACATTTACAATACATATGCATGTGGGCACGGATATTTGATTTTTTTGCTTGTGCAACGAGTAAATATTACAATACCTAAAGTAAGGTTGTGAGTTTTTGGTTTTGTTTGTTGCAAGTCGCGTGTTAATATGTATGCATATATTTGTGTACGTGTAGAGAGAGGCCACAATGTGAACGTGACTTTTGCCAACTGAATAGGAAATTTTAAAGTCGGCTTAAGACTGCATTTGCATTCGCATTTACATTCGCCTTTAGTCATGGATACATTATTTGACAATATAAATAATGCTGCAAGCATTTTCGAAGTTATATTTGAGGCAACCAAAAGGTTTTCAATTCAATGATTAAATATTGTCATGTGCTTGAATGTTGGATTAAAAACCACTTTTTGGAGAGTATTAAAAGTGAGACCATTTTCACTCACTTCATATGTACAGGGTATTTAAAGAGCGATTTGAACAAAATCAAAACTTGTTAACTTTAGTGGCAATCAAATAAGTTGCATTGCAATTTTCAATTGGGCAATTGCTATCGAAGCTGTGTGTGTGTGTGCAACAGTTGCAAAATATAATAAAACGCAACCAAACATTGCCACACACAATACAACAACTGGTAACACACACACACACACACAATAACAGGCAACAGTCGGTATCTAAATCAGTCCAATTAGAATCGAAATTGGAATCGGAATCGGAATCGCTTCGGCCTGCACTCAATAATTGCATGAATATGCAACGAAATGTGGCAACAACATTTATGAATTTATGCCTCTCCTTCACCTTCACCGCTCCCCCCCACACTCAATTGTTGTTCACCTCAACTACAGCGGGTCGATTGGTTAGCAGCAGAGTCGAGTTGGCCACAAAAGCAATATTATTGTGGAATAAATTGATTGTTAAATGGGCCTGGGCCATTCAGCCATCCATTTTCGGGCCGTCAAATGGGAGCGACAGCGTAAGGGTGCGAGGGGGGTGTAGCTCTTTTGCGATTTTGAGCGTTCACTTTGCATGCATATTTCAAGTAGTTTCGCTTGAGGCCATTTAGCCTGCCAGGCAATTAAACTTAATTGGCAATGAGCTGCCTGCAAATGGGCGAAGGGATTTCTTTCTCCTCTCCATTTTTCTGTTACTTTGAGTTGCTTTGATTTTTGTAGTGGTGTGTGTATGTGTGTGTGCGTGAGAAGGGGGCGTTGTTCGAAATTGGGTTCGATTTAGCCAAAACTAATTGATATGCAAAAGTGGCAAGATGAGTGAGATTTGCGATATGAAATGAATTTCTTTTTTTTGGTGTTTACTGCCTATATTGAAAGGGCGCCGTAACTAAAGGGCTTCAAGATTAAATACGTACTTAGAAAAGGTAAGGCAACTCTGATCTTGATTGTTGAGAGTTAAATGCTGATTGCTACACAAGCACGATGTACTGCATTGCATTGTGTCATTAGCTGCATGCTATAAAGATATATTTTAAAGTTTGTTTTTTTTGTTGTTGCTATAATTGCTGTTTTTGATAGCTGATAGAATGTGAGTGAGCTTTACCAATTAAACGCAGGCTTACTTTAATTCAAATTAAAAATAGACAATTTATTACATATGGTTTAATAGTGCGTTGTTAAGTGCTTAGCGATAAATTATTAGCTACGCACACACACTCACACACTTTTGACGCAATGCGTTCACATTAAGGGCGTGTTAACTGCTTTTGACTAATTGCCGAAGCGTCGCAAATCGCTGCCAAAACTTTGAGCTCCAGTCCCAGTAATGGCGTCGCGACGCAGCCCTCTCATACCAACTATTGCGGCTAATCCACATAATTGGCAAGGCCACTGGCTTCCTCAAGCTCAAGCCCATCTGCATTCTCTTCCCCATGCTTGTCTGCATTCTCGGCGTCGTCGTCGCTTCCAGCGCTGTTAATCACTCATGCCGCTGTTAAGCAATGTTCTATGTCTAAACATATACAATTATATATTGATATGTTTGCATGTAGATTAATAGCTTTACAGCGCGCTGCTGCCGTTCTACACATGTTTGTGCTTGATTAAATGACTCTCTTGCTCCCCTTCCTTTTACTAACTAACATACAAACAAACAAACAGACTTCTTTACTATAAATGTACTATATATTGGCTAGCTTATCGAGTTGGACGCGTCACGCGACGAGACTCGATTGTTTCTTAGTTAAGTTCTTTGATTTGTTGATATATTTGTTGTAGCTTTGCGTCTGCGTGTGTGCGAGTGTGTGTGTTACTTTCTTATGCCGACACACTCATAAAGAAGCGCTCTCTTCTTCTCTTATATTCTTTCGTTGATGCAGCGTTTTTGTTTTTGTTAGCTAAGTTTATTTTTCTTTTTGCCAAGCCAGCGCCTTGAAATATGCTACAATTTTGCCATTGCCTCATTTTGCTATTGTTCTCAATGAAATTAATTGTTTGCATACGCAAATATACAAACATAGAAAAGTGTATGTGTTTGTGCGTAAAAGTATGTGTTGGAAAGTGCTAGAAAAGCACTTAAACAAAAATAAAAGTTGCAAGTTAATTATTTCATTAATTAGGCAAGCTAAGACAAGAGATAGACAGACAGGCAGAGAGAGAGAGAAAGAGAGAGAGAATGAGAATAAGCTGATGTTGATTGATACGCACAGAGTGTAGAAAGTGCTCTGTTTGTACAATGTACATCAACTTTTGTCTGACACTGTTTTCATTATTATTTTTTTGCTTGCGATTGGAAAATGTTTTGGTCGCACTTTGTGTTCAGGATTTTGATGCCCGCATCGAAGTGCACCACTTTTTTTTTTCTTCATCATCTTAGCTCCTTTTTGCCAGTGTGGTAAAATGCGCTCAAGTGAGCAACGTGTTTTATGACGTCTTGATGTGATTTCGCCTCGTTTCGCGCTCGCTCTATTGCGGCTTGTTTTTATTAAATTTTCCACAACTTACACACACACATATACTCCTACGAATGGCGGATACAATTGAATTTGATATGCTTGAGCGCTTGGCAGTCGCTTTCAACAGTATCTGTCGCTTTAATAAAAACAAAATCTGTCAAATTCAAGCGCTCGTAAATGTCTTTCACAGCTTTTCCAACAACAAATCAAACCTGTCAGCAAGTTAGCCCATTCCGTTCCGTTTCGTTCCGTTCCTAAAACGTTCTTTTGCTGTTTTCAAAGCTGTTTAAATGTCCCCTCATGTCAGCTAATCATATTGTTTGTTGCTTAGACATTTTTATACTTCAGTGCATTTGAGGTTTTACTCATTTCTTTTTCCCCCTGAACAATCTAAGATCGTTTTTTTTCTTTTCTTTGATAAATCTTATAGCGCAGCATGTGGTAGAAGTTTATGAGTCGATGTGAAAGAACCGTTCTAAAATTAATTCATATTTACCTAAATAACGAAAGTAAAGTAGAATCAAACATGCAACTCGTCAATATTTTTTCCAAAGCCATAGCTATACAAATCCACTTAATGTCAGTTTAGGCATCTTAACCTTATCCTCTTTTTGGCCAGTTTCGCAGCAGGCGTCAGCTTCATTGATTGCGTGCCGTGCCGTGTACGCTACCAAAATCCAAGATGAAAGCAAATTTAAGAGCACAATAACTTCATTATTGTTGTGAACGCATGATAATCAGGCAAAGTCCGTACATATACATACGTAACAGTTGAAGCGGCAAATTCATATGAGAATGACAACGCAGCGAATTTATCTGTATTCGTGTGTGGGTGTGTTTGGGATAGGTTACAATTCTATTGGTCAACTGATGTTTTTCTTGAGCATTTGTTGCCTGACCAGACCAATAAATGCTATTGATTTCATTTGCAGACTCCATGGGAACTAACCATTTATCTTCGTATTTTTTGTTTGCTGTCTTCTAAATGAAGTTAAATTTTGACCGCAGCTACAGTGGAGTTAAAAAGTATGCACTCTTTGCAAGTGTGCTCCTTGTGTGTGGCATATAGAATTAAAAGCCATGTCAAAGCTAAAGCCGAAAAACAAAAACCAAAAAAGGAACGAGTCGAATCAAAAAGTAATCCACAAAACTGGCAATGCATTTTCGGCATTGACAAAGTGAAGAGCCATCTCATACTACTCTCTATCTCACACACGCACACACAGGCAAAGTAACTGTGTTTGAGCAAACAAAAGTGTATTATGACCCAGTGAACGAGTGACAAACTTACCGGCATATTTTGTTCCATCCACACAAACATGTGTGGAACCTATGCTCAGCGCTGTATCTGCACAGAAGAGCGAGGAGCAAGAAAGAGCAAACATTTTGCTTAGCATCCGTACGTAGCCGAAGTTTACAGCTGCCAGCTGACACGAAGTCCAAGCCGAACTCGACCTTCGGCTGCACAACAGCCCTGTCTATGTTGCGTGGCTCTTTATGCTGTTGCGCTTGGCCCAGCAGCATCAACATCAGCAGAAGCATTTCGCTGTCGCCGACTTTTGGGCGCTGCTAGTAGATTTAGTTGTTTCGTGTTTGCCTACGCGTGCGGTTATCCTACGAATCACTACGTCGCGTTTTCTCTGTTTGCCTAACCACGCGATTTATGACGTGATTTTCACGAGATTTTCACTTGCAATTAACACACAGTGTTCTTTGAGTGCATGTTAGTGTTTGTGCAGCCACAAAAATAAGAAATTACACATGCAAAAAATGCTGCACCATAAAAAGCTAAACGTGTAAAAATATATAAATTGTCACAGCTGCAAGTCGCGTCTTCGCTTTGCGCCATTTTTTTTGTGCTTATCGCGCGCCACTTTATAGCTCTGACTCTGACCTAACTCAAGCGTTTGCTGCTAGTCAAAAAAGAAGAGTGACAAAAACGCACACGCAGCACAAAAAAAAGTAGTGTACATATATAAACGTTAAAGTGTGTCTTTGTGTGTGTGATTGTGAGGTGAATGTGACAACTGGCAGCTTTTGGTCTTTGCGGTCGTTTTGGGAAATCGCTTTTATTGGAGTTTCGGCTCGTTTGACTAAATTGTGTGGCACTGATTTGTGATTTGTGATAAGCGAATCATACGGCCTGAAAAATATTTTGACACACAGGTAGGAATAAATTTTAGATTGAAAACACTGTTTTATTTTAATTTAATCAATTTGAGTGATTGTCTTTTCCATTAAGCATTTATTTATTCCAAAATGTGATTTGACACAATTTATTTCCTAACATTTTAATTAAATGAATTACATAATTAAATGATTGATGTAGGAAAGGTTTCGTTAAATCTAAGAAAATCTTTTCGTTGTTTTGTCATCAAGAACGATATTGCGAAAATATTCTTTGTTTATTTTCTTCCAGTCACTGTCACTTAATAATATGAATTCATTATTTATGATTTAATGATACTGGGAACACTTAACAAGCTTTTGGCTTGCTAAATAATGCATAGATTTATCACTGGTAGCACTTCATAACGTGACGTATATCATTTGTCATCAAGTTTTAGCACTTAAGCCTTGGCCTTTTCAATAAGAATCCACGGGATACCATTCTGCTTTCTTTCCATTGTCTGTTGTCTGTCCATTTTTTGTGTGACTTCAATAAATATGCTGACTTATCAGGTGCAGAATTAAGACAAGAAAATTGAATGCCAAAACTCATCTTGTATTTTTTCTTTTTTTCCTGGAGTGCGTCATATAAGTTAAGCTTAAGGCATTGAACAAAACTAATTGCTGAACGATTTTAAATATATTTTAAACTATTAAACCATTAATATGCCACAGACAAAAGTTGTAGCTTAATTAAAATCACAAACTTATTATTGCTAAACAAACAACACACAATTTAATTAAAAGCGCTTTCGAACACAACTGCAACAAATCACGTTTTAAGTGAGGAAACCATATGCAAGTCGTTTTTGTTGTTCAGCATTAATCCACGACTCATTAGAATTGTGTGCTTTACCAATTATCAGACGGGAGGTTTATTGTTCCTGTCAGTGTCGTACTTATAGTGTGTGCCACAGCCACAGTTTTGCCATCGCTTTTCCAAAGTAAAAGCAATTAAACACTTGCACAAACACAAGCAAAGCTGAGAGAATGGAACAGAGACAAAGTTAGTTAACTAGCACTTGCAACGCAACGAGCCACACAATTTGAATTTTTAATTAAAGTCAACAACAACAACGTGCGACAGAAGAACTATCAACAACAACAACAACTGTTTTGTGCAAGTCATGTGTTTGAAGGGTGCTGCACTAATTAATTTACAAAAAACAAGAAAAAACAAGTTCACATCGTAGGGATAAATGATGGAAAAGAAAAAAAAAGCGAGCCGAGGTCAAAAGAAGCCGCATAGAAGTCAAAGAACTTTCGACAGCTGACTTGAGGGCACCAAACACCTGTAAGGCAGTGTGTGTTTTAGGTTGCATTTTGCATTAGCATAATTAAAACTCAACAACAAATAGCCCGACAGCTGTGTGTGTGTGTGTTATTAACTGGGCTGGCAAAGTCAACATGGGCGCAACTTGACCCACAGGCAATGCGACCGCAAAGTATGCAACAAACTCTAATACAAGTGTTTGTGAATCCTTGAACTTTATTGTTTGCACATCAGTGGTTTTTGGTCAAAGCTCGGTGCGTGCTGCGTTTTGAGGCACATACTTGCAGGCCTGCTTCTGCCTCACCCGCCCATCCCTCGCACTGCACACACGCCCTCTTTTATGTAATACCAACTGAGCATGTGCTTGTGTGTGTGTGTATTTTTTTATTGCAAGCTGTCAGGCGCAGCAACATATCGGTTTACCATTGAAAAATATATGCGCGCATTTTTCAGACATTTTTCACAAAATTGTGCAGAATGTTTTATTTATTTACTTATTTTTTTTGTATTTTTTATTTTTTTTTCTCTCTGTGTGTGTTGCCCTCATTTTGGCATACATAGTATGTTTTAAGTGTGTGGGTGTGTTGCCGAGAGGCTTTTCTTTCAATACTGCTGCTTATCGGGGGTAAAATAAAGCTTCTATGAAAGCAGCAGTTAATCACAACTGCGGCAAACAATAAAAAATTAAAGTTTTTCTTGATTTTATTTTGGTAACAATTTCAATCATAAAGGAATGAATGTCTTTGAATTTGAGTGATTTGTGTGTAAATTATAAATATTGTTTCGTTATTATTCGTTTAAATGAATTTTTCGAAGTCAATTCAAAACCTTTCATTTACCGTAACTTAATGAATATATTGACGATTTAAGGAATTTATGTTTTATTTAACACAATATATATTGGCTTTAAGTAAAAACAGTTTAATTTTTAAAGGATGGATAGAATGATTACAAGGAAAACATTTTATATTTACATAGTTTGGCTACAATATTTGCATTAATTTCTTACAAATTCAAATGTGTTTTCTTTGGTTAAATGAGTTTTCACTTTAATTTAATTTTTAATTCAAGAAATTTTATTTAACATTTATTTTAAATGTTTCGTTTTATACTTTGTAATAAATTAATACTAAATGTTATGAAAAAAATGTTCTAATAAATTGCTTCTTTATTTAAAATGTTTGCTTTGAATGTACGAATAATTAATATTGCATTGATTTTGTGTTTATTTAAAATGAGAATAAATTCTGTTCTCTTTTCCGTAAAAATGAAGCTTTAAATAGAGAAAGCAAGGACTTCAATGCATAAACAAATTTCCAACTTTAAATAATAATTTTTAGAGTCGGCCAATTTGCTAAGAAATATAAATTTAAAACCAATTTAATATGTAAGCATCGATTTAATATGCATTAAATGTTAAACTAAACTCAAAACAGAACATTTAAATAAGCTTGTTATTCCGCTTGACTTGAATATCAATTAAAGTTACTATTTCAATTGTCATTTGTGTGCAGAGAAACAGTTCAAAGATAATGAGAAAACCTGCAAACCACATTGACAACAATTGCCATTCGCCAAAGATTAAGAATCAAACCAAAATTCTCAGTATTCACACTGAGTCTAGGAATGCAGCGTAGCGCAAACAAGGCCTGTCCGATGCTAAATGTAATTAGAGAATAGTATCCTTTCAAATCGTTTATTTCGAATCAAATTCAATAGCATTTGTTGCAAAGATAATTACACATTCTAAGGACATTGGCATTGATTGCTATCAATTGATTACGAACCCAAGAGTTGAATGCATGCCAAATCATAGCCAAATCCAATTGCCAAGCAATTTGAAATGAAACTCAGTTGTTGGTAACACTGCTACTTCCTACTACGTAGTAGTACCTCATACATATTTATGGCCCTAGGTATTTCTTTATGCCATTTGTATTATGTATGTCTATTGTACCAGCAAATTTGTGTGTGCATGGCTTTTTTCTATGGGCGAACTTTAACACACATGGGCCGTGTGTGAATTTTATATAGTATATTTCAAGTATTTGTTGCACGCTGCACGCTGCACGCTGCTGCTAACCAGAAGTTGCACGTTGCTCTGAGAGTGTTTTATGTTTTGCACACTTGCAAACACCTTAAAATAAAGCCTCAACTACATAGCTATATAAAAGTGTATGATATATATAGTATATACTATGGTCGTATTGTTTTTTTCTTTCTTCTTAGCTTGGCAAGTTGCGTCAGCTTGACAGCTGCGTAAAGCATTTTGTGTACTCTGTAAACAAATGTTGAAAGGGCCATGTAGACTTGACAATCATTTTTGTTATTGCTTAAATAATTGTTTTTACTAGTAAATCAATTTTTCTATGAGAGATAATGCCCTTTAAACGCTTTATATAATTATGTAACTTTTGTTAAGTTCAAACCTTTTAAGCAATTTTTAATGGGATAATTGGGTATTCAACTTTTGACAAAAACTTGGCTTTAGGTTGATGACAGCTGTACTTAGGCACTTGATTACCCTGTATATCTCGTTTTTACGGAATATACATCCTACTGTTAGTTACTTACTGTCACTTGTTTCAGCTGAGGTGCTTAACCTAGTTTACTTTAAAGTCGCATATAAATTGCGCATTTGTGCGTCAATATATTTTATGAATGTATAAACTTCTATTAGTTTTATGTATTTACTTTAGCCACGGAGCATTGGCTTCCATTTGTTGTTGATTTGCGGTCAAAGTTTGTTTGCTGGCTTGCCAAAGTTCAAATTGTTGGAATTGTCTCATACCCAAACAAAAAAAAATTAAAACAACTTAAACTATCTAACATCTATCTATCTTTCTCTCTTTCTCTCGTTATAGTTGACCCCAAAGCAATGCTAAAACTGCCTAAACTAAACTAAACTTTGGTACTATTTGGCAAATGCATAAACAGGCAAACGCGTGGCTTATTAAAACTCGCTTAGGTTTTACGCCCCACCCCCGGCCACCCACAAAAGTAACACACAAAATTAAATGAAAAACGTGCGGGCAAAAGAACAATACGAAATATGTGTATGAAAATTTAAAACACACCCAAAAACAAAGAAAAGAAAAATTGTAACAACAACAACAGTGAAAATTGTGCGAAACAATTTATATGAAAAGCAAACAAAACGGCGGCGCCAGCTGCTGTTTAAGCAAACACAAAGTTACGGCTTCTATATACATACGGGTATGTGTGTTCAAGTGTAAGTGTAAGTGTGTGTGTGTGTGTGTGTGTGTGACTTTTCGTGGTGTCCACAGTGAGCCGGGTACTTCATAATTACAGTTGCTTGTATTTAAATTTCACTGGCGGTGCGCCACAGAAACAGAAGCATCTCCACCAGCAGCAAACACAAAACACAGGCGGAACGTATACATTGGCAGCATACATGGCGTATGCTTAATGTGAGTAGTGGACCAACTTTTTACACTGTGGCTTATTTATTCTTACATCTTTTTTTGTCGGGCTGTGCTTGGGATCTAAGCAGTGTGTGTGGTGTAGTGTGGTTTGTGCTCAGTTTGACTCGGCCTTGTTGGAAATCCAGTGGGAAATTTGACTAGGCAATCAAATGATTACAATGCTGTGGAAATTGCTTGGGGTCTATTTGTAACTATTGTTAAACTATTGAAAAGTTAACTAGAAGAAATTTTATAAGCTTTTGTGCATGTACAAATCATTGGTTCTTAAAAGTAAAATTTGTTTAAGAAAGAAGAATTTGAGGTGAAGAATTTTGAGTTTAAATCTTTACTTAGGTTACTATGGAAAGCCTTATAGTACGATTGATTGACGTCATTCATTGAGCAGGTGTTGCACTTATCGAGAGTTGTGTGTAACGAGGGTTGCGTTGGGCGAGGTCGTACTGTAATTCTTTTCATCTTTACAATAAATTATTTTTTCTCAACAATGAATTTGCTTCAGCTGCCTTAGCCGCCTTATCTAAAGACGCACTCGCTTAGCTTTTATTAGCTGCAAAAATTAGCTAAATGCCTTGCTCGACCCTTATCAAGGATCATGGCCAGCCATTTGCCAACTCCGTCTCCCCTATCCCATGCCCATCAATAAGCAATTTTTATGTAGACAATAATAAGTATGGACGAAACAAACATTTCCAAATGCCATTCGCTAGCAGCCATAAAACTGAAGACACAACTTGACAACAGTTTTGGCTAAGAACCTTAGCTTTTGGCAAGAAGGCAACAAAATTAATTATTAACTCCAATCGGGCAATGCCGCAGCTAAAAATGAAAGCCGAGTGAATGGACAACTTACAAAATGGCCGGCAGAAAAGTTTTGTCGCTTTCTATTTAGTTCTACTTGGCAAATTTTGTTGTTCATCTCTTTCTTAGCGTTGTTAATGCTGGTCTGTGCGTTTGAAATTTTCACGTTTTTATTTGTCATTCATTGCTGCAAAGTTTTGCCGTTTTATATCTGAAGTTGCTGTTGCTACTATTATGTTTGCTGCTGCTGCGGCTGATGCTGGAGTTGCTTTGGTTTTGGCGATGCGGGCTTTTCGCATCGTCGACGTTATCTGAGCCCCTTTGTCTTTTTGGCCACACTCACCAAGGGCAGAAGGAGCAGAAGAGCGTAGGAACAGTTAGTGTTTGGCAACGTATTTTGTGCGAATAAGTAAGTTGAGCAAAGGCATACAGAAGAATAGCGCAAAAAAACGAAATCAGCTTTGGGCAAAATGAGGCAATAAAGATTTATCTCGAAAGTACGCCAAAGGACACCGCGCCGAAACAAAGAAAAACAAAATGAAAACCAATGCAGCAGATTTGTCAAGGATTTGTAGCTGACAATTTATGTTAGCCGTTGGCTTTGCATTACCCCCCCTTGCCACCAACAGCAAGCAACAATGAAGCTTTACAAATATTTACTATGCATTGATCTCCAAAAAAAAAATAGTAATTGTTGCAAAAAAATATAAATTTGTAATCTATATGCCGCATGCAACATTCATAAATTTTAATTAAATCGTCAACATGGCAAACAGTTCTCAAACAATTGAAATACATTTATATTTTTTTGTGTCAAAACTTAAAATTTGCTTGCTTAAAATTTATCAGTTGTTACGCCATGTGAATGTTGTTTATATATTTTTATTTGCTCGTATTTGGCCTTTTGTTCAATAGTCTTAGCTCAAAAATTAGACCTTTCAAATGAAATTTTTGCATCTGGGCCGAGCCTTGACATCTTTAGGCTGCTGCCAGTGTGTGCTTTAGAAAATACCACAAAAACAAATATACACATAGGTACACAAACACATGCAAACGAAACGGTTTATCGTAGCAAAAGCAGCTGGCTGTATCATATTTGCTTTCGTATTTGCTTAAAGCCCACAAATAATTTTGTTGTACCATCTATTGAAATTTTTATAATCATAAAAAGTTATATTCTTTGACATATATATATTTTTTGTTTAACTTATGTGTTTACATAAATATCTTACATAAATATAATGGAAGCAAATATTTAATAAAAATTTCTGTTGAAATTGTATTGTTTTATCTGTTTAAGCCGCTTGAAAAGATTTAAAGCTGTTTTAACTGTGTCAAATCAATGTTTTTGGTACTTTATTTGTTAGAATTCAAAATGGGTTGATTTGCTATTAAATTGCCAAACTTTAGGCATTTTTTATCTGACAATAAAATTCCCTACAACCATTTAAGATGCTTTTAAACATGATTATAAATTTTTATATAAATGTAAAGTTTTCTTTTGTTAACTCAAAAGAATTAAGGAACTAAGTTAAATTTTTCCAATGTTTATCAATTTAAACATGAATTGTCCCAAGTCTGTCAAACTAAGTCTAAGTAACGTATATTCCTTTACTTTCACCATTTGACCTATTTAAACTAAATACATAAATTGTTTTAGTGCTCGCTTTGAGTTCATCATGGCAAAGGATTTATAAGCTGCCGCCAAAAACCAAACCAAAAATGTATGTTTATTTAATTTAATTTGCGTAATTGATAAATTGTTGCTGTACTGTAAAACAACAAATATACATTTTAAAATAAACTAAAGCGAAAACGCTTAGAAACTTATGCAGCATTCACAAGGCTAATACTTAAATTTTTTATTAAATTTAACGATTTCAGTTTATGTAAACGAAAAAAGATATTTCAAATTTTATGCAGCTATCTACAAAGTAAATTGGAAGAATGTGTAAAGTAATAATTAAGCTAATCTTGCAACACAAAAGTTGCACTAATATTAAGTTTTCAGATATTTCTCAACTTTAGTAAGGATATTTACGTTAAGTTAGTCTTTCGTGGTTGCACTGTGGCAACTGTCTGAAGGTGTTGCAAGTTAGTTATTTAGACAAGTTTTGTATGGAAAGCATTTTACAGCAACTTTCAATTACGCACTTAATGTGATTTTAAGATTTTGAAGTTCAGTCCGACAGATGGAAAAGTTTTCAGTTTTATTTTGTACCCCAAAAGTTGTTGCAAACTATTTACAAATATGCTATGGCTAGGATGGACGAATTTTTGGACTAAACTGGTTATGACAGCATTAGAAAAAACTTTAAGGCCAACAACTGCAAAGCAATTGCTTGCAACCAGTTGTTGAAAGTTGCCATCTTCTAGCAAAATTGTTTTTGTGAGTTTTCAGCCGCGCTCCAAATTCGGCGTCACAACAATTTCAATTTCAATTAGAAGTGCCACACAGTCCAATCAAGAGCCCCACGACAAAGACTTGTGTTAGAAAATGCTACGTACTAAATTTTGGAGTTTGGTTTTCATTTTTTTTTTTTTTATCATTTTCAGTATTTTTTTTGTTTGCGTTTGTTTATTGCCTGAACCGGAAATCCGGCTGCAGTATTCGCTAAGTTCTTTGTGGATTCACATGTTAACGAGCCGAAGCACTTTATGCTTTGCTACATTTTTCTCTCCTTTTTTCTCGCTTTATCTTTTTGGTGTGGTTCCTTTACTTTGTGCTGTGCCATCAGATTTTAGTGAATTATATTCTTTTATACACGTGGTTTTGCTGCCTTTTAAATTCACATAAAAATTGCGCAATCTTTTCGGAATTTTAGCAGTTAATCATTTTAGCGTGGAGAGTAACTAAAAATTGGCAATAAATAACAACATATGAGAAAGAACAAGAGTAAAGTGGTCCAGTCTTTCTATACTATCTTAAGGGAAGGCTAAGAGCGCCAAATATGGTAGCCTAGCCAAATACAGATTTTACTTATAAAATGCTTTAACAGCAAAGTTTCAGCCTGTAACATTTTTAATCGCATTTATAAATTATAAAAATAGTTGAAATATTTATATTAAAATGTTCTACATTTTATTCCCCTTTCTTTAAGTATGTTGTTTTATTTATATCGAAATTAAATAAAGTAGGACATACCAATAAATGCCAAGCTTATAAAACTCGAACACAAAATCCTAACCAAAAAGGCAGAAAAGCACTTTATCCAAACCTAAAGTTAAAGCTTACGCCAATTTATTTGGGCCACTCTATGGGCTGCTTTGTGAAAGATAAAAACGTGACCGCGAAAGCATAAAGTATATAAAAAGCTGAAGCAAGCCAAATGAAAATGAGACAAAAGCACAAAAAAAAGGCGGAGCCTAAGGACGACTCGTCAGCTGCTTTAATAGGCCGCGTTTAGCATAAGCGCAAACATCGAGAAAGATAAACAGAAAACAAAAAAGAGAGAGTGCAAAAAATGTGGCATACTTTGTGGCGCTTGTCAGCAGCAAGTGGCGCCATTAATCAAGGAAAGCTAGTTGGGTGCCAACCACAAACAAAAGTCAAGTCAAAGGCGAGGCCAAAACAAATGCCACAAACTTGAAAGCAATTTTAGTTTTAATGCGATCAGTTTGACGGGGTTTTAGTTCACAGTTAGACATGCAAGACTAGACACAGAAGGCAGAGAATGTTGAAAACGCGATGCGAATTATTGATGCCGCGTCGCTGATTGCTTTGCGTTTGACGCCATTTGACACAAAATCTGCTACCGAACCAAACCAAACCTCCTTCCACCAATTCCTAATTCTAACATGGTTTGCTATTGGGCATAAATAAGTGATGTTATTTGGTATGTCTGGCTTGTACCCGACTTGAATCTCTAGCTGATGTATAGACGCAGCTTAAAACGCATTCACTTCCCATACCAATATTCTACCTCTCCTTTCCGCAAGAACTTTTCGTGTGGCATGTTGTCATTATTTTTGTTTCAGACATTTTGGGGGTTACAGCTCTTAAGAAAAAATCCGAGCACACATTGTCAGCATCTCAATTTGAGGGCACCCACACCAAATACAGTTTCTTTTCGCTTTGATATGCTTTTTTCTCATTCCCGGCGCATTAGCATCGTTTTCTTTATGTGCGTGTGTTGGTATCTGTTTTCAAAATATGGCAAAACAATAAACGTTATAACAATTGCGGCTGCGTCTAATCGCAGCGAGGCGGCTAAAATGTTTGACAGCTTGGCCTAAGTGCTTTGTTTGGTTCACTAAGCATCCTGCCCTTTAGCTGGAGCTGGAGCTGAAGCTAAAACAAGGAGTTTTAAATTATGCTCAGATTTTCGCTGGCGTTGCATGGAAAATTGCTTGAAGGTTTCTTTTTTTAAAAAGATTTAGGTTTTAGTGTGCATTGTTTTGATCCGCATAATGAGTTTTGGAAGTTTTTGATGTTTTGATTTCAACAATAATGATTAAATAAATTTAAAGTAACGACTATAAAGTTGCCATTGAACTTAACGACATTCTAAGAAATTATTTAAATTTCTGTTCTTAACAGTCAGATAAACCAACTTTCCATTAAGCAGCTGATTGATTCGATTTCATTTCCTAACTAAATTAATAACTTTAAATTAGTTTTCCCATTTTCATTTCGTTTAAACATTGCTCATAAGGAACAGCTTAAAGTCTCTGGTAAAGTTGAATTAATTCTCGCTTCAGCGCTAGCCAAAGAATTTTGTTTTCTGTTGTCTCAGCGACTCATTCTAAGAGGCCTGCCTCGGAAAGGCTGAAGCTATTAATTTAGCAACGATATATAAACACAACTCGTTTTTGGGGTAATAGCCGCGTCAAATTTTCGACAGCGACACTGGCTATTAATTTAGTTTATGGCGTTTTGGCAAGTCTTTGGACAAGCCGTCGTCGATGTCCTTGAAGGGCGTAATGAACTTTTGTCCATTTAATGCCAGTGTTTGACGCTGAGTGGGAAAATCTTTTCAATTCTAAATGTTTCACCATTAAAGCGAAAAGTGAGTCATAATTTAATATTAAAAGCAGCTCGGGCACAGCGCACAAACAAAGAATGGTTAAGACGGGGGACTTGCAGTGAATGTTCCCCAGTTGACGTTTGTTTTTGTGCGGCCAGGCTGCTTGCCCCGCAGGACTCCCTATTTATGTACGCAGGGGAAACGATTTTGGAGCATTATGGAGCGCATGTATTATATTTATGAGTGTGCTTATGTTTATGTTGATTATTAATATTCATACAAACACATTCATGCATTGAGCTCGGGCGCCAACAAACATTTAAATGATTTTTATGATTGCGCACAGAAGTATGCTATGGTTTTTTTTCAGCCGCACCCAGCATTCAAGTGTAATGTTTTGTGCAAAAGAACTTTGCATATAAAGAGAAATTCAAAAACACACACATACGCACTTTGTCCCAAACACACATGTGCTTGCATTATCAGTTTGTGTAATAAAAGTAAATTTTATTTATTTGTTTCTGGTCTCGGACCCAAACCACATCAAAAAAGGTAAACCATTTATTGCGCTTTTTGCTTTATTTTGTGTTCATTATTTACAGATTTCCCGTCGCTCATACTATCTAGTTTTATTGCCGTAGGGTGATAATTTAATAAGCTGCGTCAGATAAGCCAGATTTATAGACCAAGACCTGCACTAGCAATGCGTTAATATTTGTTTTTTGTGAATTTGTTTATATAGTTTTTGGGCTTTTAATTCAGCTTGAATTCTTTTTTACCATTCAAGTTTGTTTGATTTTGGATTTTTGTAATATTGAATTGTAGCCAGATCTTTAATATATGTTTTAATATTTTCTTTTCTTCTTGCATCGATTTTATCGGTCTAAAGCCAAATCAACACATCACTACATTCATCGGTAGAGTATCGATAAGTGGTAATACCACTATCAGCTTTATTCTGTATAATATTATTTGCTAGAGTAATTTATTATAGAAACAATAACACAATGCTCATCTGAAATAAATAAATATGATAATCCAAAGACGTTTAAATTTTTTATTTCCTTTAATGATATACAAGTACTTATAATAACGATATTTATTTTGTTTAGCATTCTGTCCCAATGCCCGTAAGGTAAACGACATTGAGCCCAAACTAACCCAAGAAACAAACACACAAGCCAAGCAGACAGACCAAAAAAAAAAATAAGAACTACCCAACCAATCCGTAGAAATTATAATGTATTGTATTTTACGTCAGGTCGTTTAGTTGTAAGTTGCGTATGAAACCAAGACTCAGGATGGCCATTTGTCCGTTTTGACGTTGCCTTTTTGCTTAATATTAAAAATTTATGAAGGTATTTTTTTGCAACATTTTGCTGGTCTGCGGCTAGCGTTTGCCAGCTGATGCTTATTATTTGCAAAGGAATTTCGGACCATGCTCAAAGCAGAGCGTAGGTTTATTAAGTAAATTGTATCCGTTACTTTTCGGATATCCTTTAAAATGACAGTGTGGATTGCTGCTCACTAAACGCTCCACCGTCAAAGACAACAAACAAGAGGCAGCATCAAAATATAGTAATACTCTTTATATATATCCGTTTTAGAGGGAGTCATACAGGAAGTCAGGCTTAGAAGTCTTTTGCTTTGTGACACTTTGGACTGGCTGACTAGCCAGGCCGTTCATTAAAGCAATTTTCAGTGCCAGTAATTTATGTGTCAATGAATTTTGCCAGCTACGCCTTTGACATCAATTCTCTTTTTCTCTCCTTGCTTCGGAATTGAATTCACTGAACGAACAGCCAGCCAGACTGACTGTCAGTTTGTCTATCTGTCAGCCAGTTGGTAATTCAGTCCGTCAGTTTTTCAGTCAGCCACTCTGCAGTTGTCGTCGCCATTTAGCTCGTAATTTTTATAGCCCGTTAGGCCTCATTTGGTCACGAAACTCAAATGTGGCGCTTTACGAGTGTTTATTGTTTTCTTTTTTTTTTTTTTGTTGTTTTTATTATTGTTGGAATTTTGTTATTGTACATATTCATACGATTTTCATAGGCTGTCGCCATACAGCTTAAAAGTATATTACCCAAGGTTACTTGATTTTCTACACTGCTTGCAAAAAGTAAAGGGGTGTTTATTCATCTGTTAAATTTCTAATAAAAAGTTTTCA
Source organism: Scaptomyza montana (assembly GCA_018904305.1). Lineage (NCBI taxonomy): Eukaryota > Metazoa > Arthropoda > Insecta > Diptera > Drosophilidae > Scaptomyza > Scaptomyza montana. The sequence continues at coordinate 6,505,944 of JAEIGR010000004.1, forward strand.
GTTTTATTGCAAAAAAAGTGTCATTAACTTAGAATATAGCTTGTTATCACCATGATATTATTTAAAAAAAATAAAACTATTTTTTACAAGTTCAAAAAGTAGTTCGGCTCATGCTGAAAAGATCGATAGTAAAGGATAATACTGAAGAAAGTAAAGTATTTTTTTATTCGTTTTACTCACTGTTTGGTTAGCTAAAAAGAGAAAGAAGGACGGAGATGGAGATGGAGAGATTAAAGTAAGAACAGATTCGAAATTTTTATCATTTGAAAAATAATTTGAGGCATTTTAAACAGGGTATTACTTTGTCGTCTACTTTGTTATTTGCGGCAAGTTGGCTTGTGAGCTATTTTATGACTGCTGCAGCACTCAATTTATAGACAACTGTTCGAGATGTGTGCGGCTGGCTGGCTGTATGTTTGTCGGGGCAGCATGTGAAGCAATGCTTATATTGCTTTTCATAGCATGATGCTCTTAGGTGGTAAATAAATAAACTTAGTGTCTGAATTTTGTCGCAAATACACGCAAATACACATATACATATGTTATGTATGTATACGTATGCATTTGCAGGCTTAACAGCCGTGCCCATTCAGTTGCATATAATGTATGTGTTCGGCAAAGGAAAGACAAACTCTGCCGCTTACATAATGTGCTGTAAAAGGGAAAATCATTTTGAAATTTAATAGTTATTTAAGGTAATGCAAGCAAATATGATTTCTGGCATCGTTATGTAAAAGCTAACTAACTAAATGCTCTATTTGCATACGTTATTTGCATGCCATATCATTTTGCTGTCCGAATCGTTAGTAGTTGTTTCTAACGGTAAATTAAGCAATCTACATACTATAGAAAAATGTCGAACATTACAGAAAAAAAATGAACATCATGTTTTTTTTGCTCATGGTTTGCTGTAGTTTGAATTTATTTTGGTAAGCAAAAAAAAATATATATAAAAACCATGTTAGCAAGAAAAATGCAAATAACGGCAAAATGATGCCGCTTCCTGTTCGCTAGCTGTGCCTGGAGTGGGGGGGAGTAGTAGAATGGCTATTGTTTGCAAATTATTCGTATTCATGTTTTTTTTCTTCTGTTTTTGTTTACTTTTTCTTTTTTGGCTTGTCCCGTTTGCTTCGGTCAGCGCCTTGTGCTGGTACCCAAGTAACTTCCGTCTGCCGGCATATAATCTACGTCATTTCCGCTTTAAATTATTTACTTAGGAAATATGCCAGGCTCACGTAAGTCGGATGGACGCTGTCTGGCTGAACGATGTTCTTTTTTGCATCTTCAGCGCTCCTTCAATTGTTATGATATTGTTTTGCTTTCTTTTTTCGGCTGCTTGTGGTCAGCGTTTATCTTTTGGATTTCTTTGTTGGTATTACCGGCTTTTTATTACGTGGCTCTTTAGGCTCATAGACGAACTTGACGGAATAGCGATTTATGTTGCGCATTTTGTACACTTTGGGCCTCGTTTTGTTTTGATTTTTTTTGTTGTTGCTGTGTTTGCATTGCAAAAGTTTTGCTGCTCTTTTTGCGGCTGGCATTGCAATTTTTTGATTTCGCGCTTTTCCAGCTGTTGGCTGTTGCTGTTGTGCGGTGATTTTCGTCGTAATTGAATTGTACGCTTGATGTGCACTTGTCCTGCCACTGATCCTGCTCAGACAGCACGATATGCTACAAGAAAAACTAAAAAAAAAAAAATGAAACCCGCAGCACCGCTAAAATATTTTTACAATTTCTGGGCCTGACATTTGCATTAAGTTTTTGTCGAAAGTTTCACTAACTTGTTATTTTTTGGTGTGCCTCAAACGTTTCACGTATTTTTTTTGCCAGATTGCGAGGAAATCATTCATAAATTGCTATTGGAAATTTGCATAAAATCCAGAAAAGTTTTTTGCTTTAAACTCATTTTTCTATACAGCATTTCGCTAGCTGTAGGGCCTAGAACTTTTTTTTCCGCCTTTAAATGGATAATAAAACTATAGTAAATTTTTCGTATGTATAGTTTTAGTATGATATGTTCTTGAAATAAAACTGATGGCTTAAATATCCTTTGTTAAATAAATTTAATTTCATAGTCACCTTCAAAAATGTATATTAAATTATATCATTAATTGCATTGCCATGTAAAGAAACAATACACTTGTGTTATATTTTTTGCATTTAAATTGAACAATTTAAAGGTATTTTGTTGCTTGTAATAAAACTCGCAAAAAAATCATTTACGTAGGATAAAAGAAATTTTGTATTAATTATTTGTATTATATGCCTCTTTTCACGTCTCCTTGATTTACTTGCACATGTTATTTAATTTTTTTCACATTTAAAATCGCTTTTTACATTGTTTAAGAGCTTATTAAATACTTATGACAAACGCGTAACTAAATTAATTATTTGGCATTTAAGCTGAAATTTATGATCACATGCTTAATGCTTATTAATTGTAATATTATTCTGAAAATACCTTGCATATTTCAATTTTGTTTTTCGATATTTTCATGTCTGTTTATATCAATGTATTAATAATTTCGTATATCAAGTATTTTGTTTTTATCTATTTTGGGTCAATATTTATGAGCATTGACAACCTTTTGCTCAATTCATTAGGCATCAGTTGAGGATTTTGGGTTCTGCAATTTGCCAATTTGTGACAGTCGAGAAACTTTTCCCTTTTGTTGGGCCAACAGTAAACTCGAGAACATTAAGACATTTGTTTCTTACAAAAGGTAGCCAAATACGCACAACATATAAGCATTTGTTATGCCCCAACGCACAAAAGTATGCTACTAAAATAAAAACAAGCTCTAATGATTAATGCATAGCAACAACTCAATGCTCATTGAGGTGAATTACGTTAAGTCTTTAGTACTTAAAAAAAAACAATGCAAATGAACATGTTTCAATTAAGTGTTGTTATTTGAGATCCCAATTTTTTTTTGGAAATTGTTCAAGTTAAGGGAAAATTTGATTATATGAAATAAATTTTCATTACGAGCTTAAACGGGTCAGTTGCTCTTCATCCGAAGAGTGTCGTTAAAAATTTGTTCATGCATGTGCCAGCACACATACGTACTAAACATCAGTATGTGTGTGAGCATGGTAAAATGTACGTTTGTTGGGCGCGTCCAGGGAGTCGTTAAAATGCAGTTTAGGAAAAACCCCAATGCCACCAAAGACAAAGTGCCTGATAACGAGCGCCCTGGACATTCCCTAGCCTGGCCCCAGCTTTAGAATTTTTTTGAACGGCTTTTTTCAGTTTTGTAGGTTTTTTTATGTTATAATAAAATTCATAGCTGCATATAAAATCAACTTACTGACCAACAACAATACAAAAAGGACACAGTTATGCTCACATGTATGAATAAGCTCTAGCCGCAATGCACATTGAGCACAAACAATTTAAAAGTACTTAAAATTAAGGCATTTGACAGTTGATAAAATGTTTTTTTTGGGAAATGAAGTTAAAAATTATGCTAGGCCACGGTTAAAAATAGAAAAAGCTATTTCTAACTGTGAAGGAAATATCAACAAAAGCAAAATGTTTTAACGTTTTCAGCAAAGTCAACTTGCAGAATGTTGCTGATAAAGGTACAGCTTGTTTCTGATGTTTTTATAGATGTTGAAATATTAAGGTTCTGAAATTTATTTTTAAATATTATTATAAATATCAAAATTTTTGATCAGTGACAATATTTATTTTCTTAATCAAACAGATCTTTTTTTTAAATTTGTTTTACTTTTAATAATTTATTGTTTGAAGTTTATTTAAATTCGAATATTTTCCTTAATATTTGACCTAATATTCCATGTAGCTTGTCCAGTGTGCAGCTGCAATGAGTTTGTGTGGGTTCTTTTTTATTTATTTTTTATTTTGGCAGCTGGAGCACAATTTGATTTGCATCGGCTTTACGCTAGAATATTCTTAACGCTTTTGTATGCCTTGGCAGTTTTTCTTGTTTTCTGGTATTCTTTTATATAGTATGTTTGTCCCAGTTAAGCTCAGTTATGAGTTTGGCTTTTCTTTGATAAGTTGAATTGCCGACAGAAGTCTTTACCTAAATATTTTGTTTAATGTCTGGCATTTAGTGTACCATTCAACTTGCTGTAACTTAGTTGAATTAAAGCAAATTATAATTAGTTTTGTTTGTGGTAAATTTGAGTACAAATGGAGCCTTACACTAACCGGGAACTGTTTAGGCGTAATCAACCTCAATTTCATATGAAATATTCAAATTCTTTTACTGCACTCATATAGAAAATACATTTATATAAGTTCGTTTATGTTTGAGTGCAAGCAAATGACGATATTAAGTGGTGAAAATCTACCGCAATTAGACGACAAATCGTTGTAACGCAGGCCCTCCTTCAATCTCTCTCTCTGTCTCTCTGTCCCTCTCTTTATGTTCCTGTCTCTATCTCACGCTCTAGATGTGACGTCAACAGGCTTGAATGCCTTGTTTGTGTCTTGTGTGTGTTTAGATGTGTGTAGAGGCATTAAAGCATGAAATTAATTCACAAGGCATAGCAAATAGTCCTAGGGACATGCGTGCCAAGAGTGTCAGAATACGAAAGGCAGAGAAGGAGGAAGAGAGAGGGAGGGAGAGAGACACAAGACACATTAACTTCTATGCAGCCGCATTGAGCCACAGCAACCACAGCCGACTAATAAAAATTGTCGAAAGTTAATTTTTATTTTCGCATCTGCTGTTTGTGCTTAGAAATTTAATTTGTCACACACATGGCGTATGCGCAATTTAATTAAAGTACGCATAAATGTATGGCGAAATTTTCGTGAATTTTAATAAAATGATAATGGTTGCCATGCATAATGCATGGAGCATCATTCAATTTAAACTTGTTGCTGCTTTTTTTTTCTTTTTCTCGTCCAAGTTTATTTTGCCTCTGGCTGAAACTGAAATCTTAGTCAAACAACATTACAAAAAGTTGTCGGTGAAACATTTCAGATACTCACACGATGCCCCAAAACACGCACGAGCTCATACACACGCACACATAGAACGTATTTCAATCCAAAAGACATAGCTTTCATTTCGATATGCTCCGTTTTTGCATTTTAAGTAAGGCGAAGCAAAAAGCAAGAGATGACAACGTGATACGTACAAAAATAATTGTATAAAAATTAAAATAATATTTGGATTGATACGAGAAAAAAAATTGATCTCTTACGAACTTGTCTTAGAAAATATAGTATTTTTCATCAATCAACTCATTTTTACTATGGAAAGGCAATTATTTTTTGAAGTAGTGAATGATTAACTTATAAAATGTTTTTATTTATGCAGTCCCATTGCATCGTAAGCAAAATCGTTTTGTTTACTTTTTAGCTTATGAAATCATAACTTGATGGAATATTTGATTTTTTTAATCTTATCCCTCAAAATCGAGTAGTTACAATATAAGCTTAATTGATTGGGATTGATTACCGTCAAACAAATCAGTTATGTGAAAATCAAGACTAAAAACTATGCCATATTTATATTTATTTGAAAAATGGCATCACTAAAATCAGTTTTTGCTAAATTGGCAAAAATTTGCTTTGAGAATATTTTGTGTGTCTTTGAATTTTGATAACATTTTAAAAATTTTGTTGTTGATTTAATGATAGTCACTAAATTTCAAAAGTTTGCATATTTTTGCAAGTTGATAGCACTTTTTTTTGCTAGCCGATAGTAATCAATCATATTGGTAGGAACAAAATATATAAGAATATTAAAAAATTTATAAATATTTTTAATACCCATTTGAGACACATTTTTCAACTGAATTTCCTTTTGTGCATTTATAGAATTTTTGATAATCGTCAGCTGTGGTTTTTCTGGTTGCTGGCCATAAAAGATATGTGTAGTGAATTATGTTGGCAGATGCTTCAGAATAGTTTCGGCCATTTATACTAATTTCTTTGCACACATTTTATATATTTTTGGGTAAAGTTTGGCAAGTGCAACTTTTGTTTAGCCAGCTTTTTCTTGTAATTGCTCTTCAATACAAGCTCTCAACTTGAGTTTTGGGCAACTTCCCTCGCACAAAATGTTTGAACAAGTTTTAAAACTGTGCTCAATATGCTCACACTTCCCCCACTCATCACTTTACTGTTTCCACTTAATGGCCGTTAGCAACATTTTTAGTATTTCTATTGCATTTTGCTTTGGCTATTTTATATTATTTTATATATACATACTTTACTCTGCATTATGTGATTTCCTTTTTTTTCTTCTATTTTTTGCTGGTATGCATGACGTATACTTGATGCTGTTGGTTAGCAGTAAGTTTTGTTGAAGTGAGTGCAAAGCACAGTTTGGCAATGTAAACAGAACATAATATGCTTTTTGTGTGGTTATGCAAATGTGGTCAAGAGTTTGTTGTTTGGGATTACAATTGCGGAGTGATCAAGTGAAAATCAAATGTAATTCAAATCGGCCATAGAATGCGGCTTTCAGTTCATTTCTGCCAACAGCTAAGCTGACAGTAAGTACTAAATGCATAGGAATGTAATTTATTTTCTATCCAAATCACTGCAGTAAAATAATTTGCTAAAGATACTCATAAAATATAAATTGAGTGCCAAAAGCAGTTAAATACATTTATATACTCAAATGTGTGCGCAAAACCAATTTTCATAAAGCGCAGTGCATCAACAGAAAAAAATGCAGGACTTATTGGCATTAAGTCCACTTCATAGCTGACAAGCGTTACAAAAAAGGAGAAAGAATATAAACGAACGGAAATAAAAAGCAAACACATGCAACTGGCAAACAAAGAAGCAAATAACACGCACAAAAGTTCGAAAAGAGATTGCAAAAAATGGGAAAACACACACACACGCACACATACATATAAATATTTGCATAATACTCCGTTGCATACATATATGGTTGACATTAAGTTGCCAGATGAAGCCGGCAAAGCGGTGCTGCGGCTTAAGCTCCTTTTCAGCCTGGCCAAGTACGTACGTATAGCCGTTGCACAGCCGATCACCTCGGCCATAACTCATTTCAGCAATTTTGATTGTGTGCCACAGCAGGCCAGTTAAGACCCAAAGGAGCCACACAGCAGAGGCTTACAATAAATCACAGCTGTCTCCCTTGGAGCTTGGCTATTGCAAAATTAGCAGCTACCTGTTAAATGGTCACACATACACACACACAATATAACAGAGCACATTGCATTTTCATTTCAGCTCAAATTCACACTTAAGTAATTTTATGCGACTTTCGCACGTATTTTTATCTTTATAAATATTTGATCAGGCTGCTTTGTATGCGTACTTTGCAACTGTATAGGTGAAGTTGTGATTTTGTATGTGAGTGTTTGTTTTATTTCGTGTTTCACAACACTCGAAAAAGTATACTAAAGAGCCACCTACGCGTACAATACATATTACATGTCAGCTTTGTCGAGGATTTCGCTTGTATGCTCTGTCATGCATATTTTATTGACCTCTCCTCAACCCTATATATTTTCAGGGAACTCTCTTCCTCTCTCTCTCACTCTCTCTCTCTCTCTCACTCTTTCTGAGTGCTGTGATTGCTGCACTTGGTTATTGTAAAATATTGAGTAAATAAAATATTATTTGTACACTTCGGTGAACTGTTCTATAATTGAGTTTACTTCTGTTTATGAGATGAAGCTCGATTAATATTTGAGATACTTTTCTATACTCATATACTACAGGGTATACAAGACATGTTTGCTTCGAAACTTTTTGTAGGCAACAATGAATGCTGGAGTAAACTGTGTGATTGAAACAAAGGGCATTGGGAAGCAAACAAAGCTTTTTAATCCCACTTGACCCTTTTTTCTGCCGTTTTGAGCACACACATTAAGGTCCAATTTATTAAGATTTGAAACTTGAATACTTGCTTTAATGGAATGAACGCAATTTTTGTGTGGCCTTCTGTTAAGAGTTTTCGAGTTTGCTGCTTACCAAAGAATAGAAACAATTTTTACCAAGCATCCAATTTATTTTTAATATCTTGACTCTTTTTTTTAAATGCTCGGGAAAAGTTGGGGTTTCACACCAATTATTTTTTAACTTTTTGTAGCTTAACTTGAACAAATATTTAGCACATTATTTTCTATATGATTTCTTAATAGTTGAACGAAATTGTTGAACTTTTTAAAGCTTCCTTAAATATGTTTAAATAATTAATTGTAGCATAGAAAACAGATTATACCATATTAATATCGGCTTTTGTTTGTGCCATGTTGTATTGATTCTATTGCCGTAATCTAGTTGACCGCCATGACTTCATTTTCACCTTCGAGCTGGGTGGTTTTCTTGACCATATCTTGTCGCATAAGCTGAGGCATTAGTTGCCATTGACAGGGCGTCAACGAGAATAAAATACACGCACACAAATCCCAGTTGCTTATTAGTTTTAGTAAATTATTTAAACGATAAGCCGAATAGCTAAGAGTGCCATATGCTTAGCCCGCCTCGCCTTCCAACAAGCACAAGTGTTGTGTGTGGCAGCGACTAAAGACTAAAAGAAGATAACGAAGCACAGTAAAATCAAATGGCAGGAATATGTTAGGATTGCTTTAGGCATTCTGTACGACTCGACTAAGCTACTTTTTGCCCTTTTGTTTGTTTGGGTGTGTGCGCGAGTGTGTGTCGACGACATTGTGTTTAATATGCCAGCTGGCTGCCAGAGGGCACCGCATGCCAGCGATTATCTAAAAGACATTAGCATCATAGCCGTAGTAGTAGCAACCTGCAGTAATATACTGCAAGAAACATAGCATGTCTCTCACTCAACTTTTTAAAGCTACACTGCTAAAACTTTGGCAAATTTGGTTGACTTGGTCCATGAATTGAATTTAAATGAAATCTATTATTCAAAATAAGAAGTACTGGTTATTAGTTAACTTTTTAGCAATTTTAGTAAGCTTACCTTTGTGTCAAATGTATGTTGTTATTTTTTTTTACAATTTCAATCCTTTTTACTAGAGTAAAGCTTAGTCTGCATTCCTGCATATAAATGTCCTGTTTTGTTTAGAAAGTTCACACCGATACACGAATTTTTTAACTGCCATCGGCTTTGGTTTTGTTCTTTGTTTTGATCTTTTAATTATTTGGAATGCCCACACGGTTGGGCTTATGGTACGTGCTTTCTTCTGTTTGTTGTCATTTTGCATTCGCAACACTTTTGTGGCATTTTACATAGGTTTTTTTTATTTTTTTATTTTATTTGGTCTTGTCGCTGATATGATTGCGGAATTTCCTTTCCCCATACTCGTGTTGTTCCATTGCGATTGCGACAGTCAGTTTACCCCTTCGTCTAGTTAGTGTTTTGTATTACAGCTGTTTGTTTTGCAATTTGTCATAGTTGGCTTCGAAACTTACTTCAAATGCTAGTTCTTGCAATTGGCACGCACGCACGTTGACTATCTAAATCAGTGAATGGCGACTGTGTGGCAATCCAGTTTATTCCTAGCTTAAATGAAAAACTTGGGTATACTTTTCTTTACCCGCAGATTGTATACATATTGCAGTTTTTGACAGTTTACCTACGTAAATTATTTTCTTTAGTGAAAAACGTCGTTGTTGACGATAGCAGTTTGACAAAAGTAAAGCTTAAGAACAGCAAGAAATTTATTTTAAAAAAATGTTGAAATTAACGTTTTCAATTCTAGTCATCTTCTAGTAATTATTTATAAGCATAAAACAATTAAAGTTTAATTTATTATCTCTTTATCTCCTTAAATTTATTATCTCTTTATCTTCTTTTTGCTTAGAATTATTTAAGCTCAAATATTATATTGATCAAATATTTAAGGTGTGATATTATTAAATCTATGTATATCTTCTTAACACAAGTAAAGTTTAAAAAATTAAGGTAAACAATTTATACACAAAAGTGCTCTAGTTTTTCTAAATGACAAACATTTAATTTGAAGGCTTAGAGCAGCAAATTCGAAAGCAGCTGAGTAAACTTGGCGAATACCAAAGAATTGCTATAAAAGCAAATGGATCGCGAAGAAAATGTATCACTTACCCACTTATTGAAACAAGATGAGCATCAAAGGTATTGCATTAACGTGTGCCCTCTTGGCCATATGTCTTTCCTACCTGCCGAACGGCAATGGACAGGACACGACAGCAGCACCCGCTGCCGGTGACACAACGACAGCAGCAGCCGCTGCCGGTGCCACCACGACAGTAGCGCCCGCTGCTGGAGCTGCCACTACAACAGCTGCACCAGGAGCTGCCACTACCACAGCTGCACCAGGAGCTGCCACTACCACAGTTGCACCAGGAACTGCCACTACCACAGTTGCACCAGGAGCTGCCACTACCACAGTTGCACCAGGAACTGCCCCCTACAACAGCTGCACCAGGAGCTGCCGTAGGGTCAAGGAAATGCAAGCTCAGGAGGAGGCGCAGGTTTGCGGTGGTCAAGAAGGGAGGCAAAACGACCATCACGAGGCGCCGCAACGGGAAAAATAAAAATTCTGGCAAAGAGAGCAATTATAAAAAGGACAAAGAGAACAATTATAAAAAGAGCGGTGGTCCAAATGGTGATCGAAAAGGTGGTCGCAAAGGTGATCGAAAAGGTGGTCGCAAAGGAGCCAAAACACCGAGAAGGTACAGATCTGGCTAAAAAGTAACCGGAACTAAGGCATGGACACCCAGCAAATGGACTTAATTGATGAAATTAATTATCTGTAGATTTAAGATTTGTTATTTAGTGCACCTTAAAAAATATATACATATTTATATGCTTGAATTAGTTTGCATTTTGATTTGATGATGATTGGATTAGAACGTCTATCAATGACCCATTTTTAGTGGCATAGGTTAAAAAATCAATATATGTTCCAATCAATCAATGATTGCTTATCTAGAACAGCTGTCTGTTTTCCTCTAATCGCGGTTGTTAGCAAAATACAGGATGTGTGCGTGGAAGGCAAAAGTAGGAATTTGAAGCCATTACCAACATAAACAGCAGTAACATTTTGAACAAGTGGAAACGTTGCAGTCGGACGCAACCGACTGCGGCATACTCGATACCAGAATTAAAACCGGTAAAAAGAGGCCTGAATGCAAAGGGGTACGGATGCGGCAGGGGCTTACGCTGCCTTAAAGATTCTCCGATGCAGATGGGGATGCCACCGGCTATCTTCATACCAAATTTGGTGACTCTAGCTCAAAGTTTGTTAAATGTGGCGAAAGGGGGGGGCTGGGGGCAGTATGGGTAGTTGAGGCATCAAAATTTTTGTTGCAGATCTTTCTGAAATGTCAATTGCTATCTTCATACCAAAATTGGTGACTCTAGCTCAAAATTTGTAAAAGGTGGGGAAAGGGGGGCTGGGGGCGGTATGGGTGGGCTTGGCATCCAAATTTTTGATGCAAATCTTTGTGGAATGTCAATTGCTATCCATATACCAAATTTGGTGACTCTAGCTCGAAGTTTGTAAAAGATGGGGAAAGGGGGGCTGGGGGCGGTAAGGGTGGGCGTGGCATCCAAATTTTTGATGCAGATCTTTGTAAAATGTCAATTGCTATCTTCATACCAAATTTGGTGACTCTAGCTCGAAGTTTGTAAAAGATGCGGACAGGGGGGCTGGGGGCGGTAAGGGTGGGCGTGGCATCCAAATTTGTGATGCAGATCTTTGTGGAATGTCAATTGTTATCTTCATACCAAATTTGGTGACTCTAGCTCGAAAATTGAAAAAAGGGGGGAAAGGGGGGCGAAATGGGTGGGCGTGGCTCCAAAACTTTGATGCAGTTTTTTGGGGGTCGTTAGCAGCTATCTTCCCTCCAAATTTGGAGGCTCTAGCTCCACAACTCTGGAAGATACACGCATTCCCGTTTTTGACGAAGCGTTGGGGTGGATGGGGGCGGCTAGGGCAGTATCGGTGGGCGTGGCATCCAATCTTATGATGCAGTTTTTGAGGGGTCATCATCACCTATCTTGGCACCAAATTTGGTGGCTATAGCTCAAAAACTGTGGGAGATATTGGCTTTTTTGACTTTAAAATTCGGGGGGGCTGTGGGCGGAATGGGAGGGCTCCAAAATTTTTGATGCAGTTTTTTGGGGGTTGCTAGTAGCTATCATCTTACCAAATTTGGTACTTCTAGCTGTAAGGATGAGTGAAATATGTGGATTTATCGGTTTTGAGTTATCGAATTTATCGATTTGCCAGCCCCCCAGTTATCGTAGAACACCCATCTTGACACTTTAATTTACTATCCCATAGATAAAGAGATTTGGAAAGTTTCAAGTCTCTAGCTTGAAGGGTGTGGAAAAAAGTTGCGTTCATACAGACGGACAGACGGACAGACGGACAGACACCATGACGGACATTGCACAAACTCAATATACTCTTTACCTTCGGTATCGAGTATAAAAAATCGTCTTGCACTCGATATACGAAAAATATAGCACAAAGCGCCCGCCCACCCTTTTTTCGAAATTCTGCAAAAACCAATGTAGAAAAACAAAGTCTACTGATTTTCGAACCCGGACCTCCCATGTTAGGTTCGGGTAGGTGCAAAGCTTAGTTATTTTATATAAGAATCTCAGCGAGTATAGTTGAAATAAATACTGTTCAACGTTTAAATTAGTATGGAATAGTCATTTTAAGCTGCACGCACTTTGGTTTTAATATATTCTATATATTAAGCTTTTTATCTATGTCTAAGGTTGAATCAACCTGCTTTATATTCAATTCAACTATCTTTCATATTTAATAGCCGCATTGTTAAACTAAATACTTTCATAGTTAATTATACCCTTAACCCATAAAATGGGTAAAAAAGGGTATAATGGTTTTGGGCAAAAGTATGAAACAGGCAGAGAGAAACATCTCCGACCCCATAAAGTATATATATTCCCTATCAGCATCAACAGCCGACACGATATAGCCATGTCCGTCTGTCCGTCCATCTGTCCGTCTGTATGAACGCGTGGATCTCAGAGACTACAAAAGCTAGAGACTTCAGATTTTGAATAAATAAATTCTCATATACCATGAGCAGAACAAGTTTGCTTCAAACTATCAATAACTATTCTGGTTTGCGATATACACATGGAATCGATAACAAACAAAATTCGAATTTGGAAATTGTAAAATGAGGGTTGAAATAATGGGTGACGATAGAACTTTCTGAAAATTTCATCCAAATCGGTTAAGAAACAACGGAGATATCGAATTTTATCAATTGAAGTTAAGTCAGTATACCAAAGTCTTATATTCATTTAATTTATTTATTGCAACTGGGTTCAGGGTATCGTCTAGTCGGGCTCTCCCGACTAGAGCCATCTTACTTGTTTTTGTGTGATTTTTCTCTGTTTGCCCAGTCCCTACAAACCCTCAATAGGTAAAATACTATGAGGTCCGAGATAAGCGGGAACCACCAACAAGTTAATCATTGTTCTGTAAATCTCTATTTTAAAATTATATTTTGTAGAAGATAGTTGAGACAATTCAGAGAAAAAATTTGTTAAGAATAGAAAATATTATGAGTAAAAATTGTTATTTATTTAGTACACCGAGTAACAAGTTCTTATTACTAAATATGGTATAGAAAGAAGTCAGTTCATATCCTTTAGTAATTTGGCCCTGATCGGTTTCTGGTGTGTGTACAGTATTAATAATACTTCTTAGGATCCACTTGGTTTTCGTTGCGGCGCCTTGTGATGATCGTTTTGCCTCCCTTCTTGACTACCTCAAACCTGCGCCTCCTCCTGAGCTTGCATTTCCTTGACCCTACGGCAGCTCCTGGTGCAGCTGTTGTGGAGGCAGTTCCTGCTGCAACTGTGGTAGTGGCAGCTCCTGGTGCAACTGTGGTAGTGGCAGTTCCTGGTGCAACTGTGGTAGTGGCAGTTCCTGGTGCAACTGTGGTAGTGGCAGCTCCTGGTGCAGCTGTTGTAGTGGCAGCTCCAGCAGCGGGCGCTACTGTCGTGGTGGCACCGGCAGCGGCTGCTGCTGTCGTTGTGTCACCGGCAGCGGGTGCTGCTGTCGTGTCCTGTCCATTGCCGTTCGGCAGGTAGGAAAGACATATGGCCAAGAGGGCACACGTTAATGCAATGCCTTTGATGCTCATCTTGTTTCAATAAGTGGGTAAGTGATACATTTTCTTCGCGATCCATTTGCTTTTATAGCAATTCTTTGGTATTCGCCAAGTTTACTCAGCTGCTTTCGAATTTGCAGTTCTAAACCTTCAAATTAGATCACTTTTGTGTATAAATTGTTTACCTTAATTTTTTTAAACTTAACTTGTGTTAAAAAGATATACATAGTTTTTATTAAGTATGGTTCGAAATAGCGCCATCTGGCCAGCCCAGAACTGTTAGCTCACAATTTAAAATGTTTCGAAAACCCCCTGGATTCTTTGAAGTTAAGCATGCTTATGATCATACATAAGGTTGACAGAATAACAGATTCATTTACAATCCAAGCTAAATATTAAATAATTGTAATAATTTTTGTTTATATAGTCTTCTCGGCATAAAGTTTCTAAGGTATAATAAAAAATGTTAATATTTGGGAATAAACATTGCTGTGTAGAATACTTAAAAGACATTAATTCATACATTATTTATTACTAGTGTGAAGAAAAATTGTCAGGCTTCTTAATAAATGTGATAATTTTAATACTAAATGCAAACGTTGTTCCAATTTTTTGTGAAATGTGGTAATTTTTGTATGATGTTCGCATGACTCAACTTAATTGAGTAAATATCCAAGTTACTCACCAACAACTAAGGAAACACCAAATAAATATACGAGAACCAATTTTGTTGACCTAATTTTAATAATTACTTAACAAACAATAGAAATTTGACAAACGCTGTTCCAGTTTTTCAATAGATATAAATTATATATGCAAATTCGAAAACAGCTAAGTAAACTTGGCGAATACCCAAGAGTTGCTTTAAAAGCAAATGGATCGCGAAGAAAATGTATCACTTACCCACTTATTGAAACAAGATGAGCATCAAAGGTATTGCATTAACGTGTGCCCTCTTGGCCATATGTCTTTCCTACCTGCCGAACGGCAATGGACAGGACACGACAGCAGCACCCGCTGCCGGTGACACAACGACAGCAGCAGCCGCTGCCGGTGCCACCACGACAGTAGCGCCCGCTGCTGGAGCTGCCACTACAACAGCTGCACCAGGAGCTGCCACTACCACAGTTGCACCAGGAACTGCCACTACCACAGTTGCACCAGGAACTGCCACTACCACAGTTGCACCAGGAGCTGCCACTACCACAGTTGCAGCAGGAACTGCCTCCACAACAGCTGCACCAGGAGCTGCCGTAGGGTCAAGGAAATGCAAGCTCAGGAGGAGGCGCAGGTTTGAGGTAGTCAAGAAGGGAGGCAAAACGATCATCACAAGGCGCCGCAACGAAAACCAAGTGGATCCTAAGAAGTATTATTAATACTGTACACACACCAGAAACCGATCAGGACCAAATTACTAAAGGATATGAACTGACTTCTTTCTATACCATATTTAGTTATAAGAACTTGTTACTCGGTGTACTAAATAAATAACAATTTTTACTCATAATATTTTCTATTCTTAACAAATTTTTTGTCTGAATTGGCTCAACTATCTTCTACAAAATATAATTTTAAAATAGAGATTTACAGAACAATGATTAACTTGTTGGTGGTTCCCGCTTATCTCGGACCTCATAGTATTTTACCTATTGAGGGTTTGTAGGGACTGGGCAAACAGAGAAAAATCACACAAAAACAAGTAAGATGGCTCTAGTCGGGAGAGCCCGACTAGACGATACCCTGAACCCAGTTGCAATAAATAAATTAAATGAATATAAGACTTTGGTATACTGACTTAACTTCAATTGATAAAATTCGATATCTCCGTTGTTTCTTAACCGATTTGGATGAAATTTTCAGAAAGTTCTATCGTCACCCATTATTTCAACCCTCATTTTACAATTTCCAAATTCGAATTTTGTTTGTTATCGATTCCATGTGTATATCGCAAACCAGAATAGTTATTGATAGTTTGAAGCAAACTTGTTCTGCTCATGGTATATGAGAATTTATTTATTCAAAATCTGAAGTCTCTAGCTTTTGTAGTCTCTGAGATCCACGCGTTCATACAGACGGACAGATGGACGGACAGACGGACATGGCTATATCGTGTCGGCTGTTGATGCTGATAGGGAATATATATACTTTATGGGGTCGGAGATGTTTCTCTCTGCCTGTTTCATACTTTTGCCCAAAACCATTATACCCTTTTTTACCCATTTTATGGGTTAAGGGTATAATTAACTATGAAAGTATTTAGTTTAACAATGCGGCTATTAAATATGAAAGATAGTTGAATTGAATATAAAGCAGGTTGATTCAACCTTAGACATAGATAAAAAGCTTAATATATAGAATATATTAAAACCAAAGTGCGTGCAGCTTAAAATGACTATTCCATACTAATTTAAACGTTGAACAGTATTTATTTCAACTATACTCGCTGAGATTCTGGGAGGTCCGGGTTCGAAAATCAGTAGACTTTGTTTTTCTACATAGGTTTTTGCAGAATTTCGAAAAAAGGGTGGGCGGGCGCTTTGTGCTATATTTTTCGTATATCGAGTGCAAGACGCTTTTTTCAAAATGTTACTGCTGTTAATGTTGGTAATGGCTTCAAATTCCTACTTTTGCCTTCCACGCACACATCTTGTATTTTGCTAACAACCGCCATTAGAGGAAAACAGACAGATGTTCTAGATAAGCAATCATTGATTGATTGGAACATATATTGATTTTTTAACCTATGCCACTAAAAATGGGTCATTGATAGACGTTCTAATCAAATCATCATCAAATCAAAATGCAAGCTAAGAGGTTCCAATTCAAGCATATAAATATGTATATATTTTTTAAGGTGCACTAAATAACAAATCTTAAATCTACAGATAATTAATTTCATCAATTAAGTCCATTTGCTGGGTGTCCATGCCTTAGTTCCGGTTACTTTTTAGCCAGATCTGTACCTTCTCGGTGTTTTGGCTCCTCTGCGACCACCTTTTCGATCACCTTTTCGAACACCTTTTCGATCACCTTTTCGATCACCTTTGCGACCACCTTTTCGATCACCTTTTCGAACACCTTTTCGGCTACCGCTCTTTTTATAATTGGTCTCTTTGTCCTTTTTATAATTGCTCTTTTTGCCAGAATTTTTATTTTTCCCGTTGCGGCGCCTCGTGATGGTCGTTTTGCCTCCCTTCCTGACCACCTTATACCTGCGCCTTCTCCTGATCTTGCGTTTTGGTTTGTTTACTGGTGTATTGGGAATTCCTGGTGGAGGTGTTGTAGCGACAGTTCCTGCTGCAACTGTGGTAGTGGCAGTTCCTGGTGCAACTGTTGTAGTGGCAGCTCCTGGTGCAGCTGTTGTAGTGGCAGCTCCTGGTGCAGCTGTTGTAGTGGCAGCTCCAGCAGCGGGCGCTACTGTCGTGGTGGCACCGGCAGCGGGTGCTGCTGTCGTTGTGTCACCGGCAGCGGGTGCTGCTGTCGTGTCCTGTCCATTGCCGTTCGGCAGGTAGGAAAGACATATGGCCAAGAGGGCACACGTTAATGCAATACCTTTGATGCTCATCTTGTTCCAATAAGTGGGTAAGTGATACCCTTTCTTCGCGATCCATTTGCTTTTATAGCAACGCTTGGGTATTCGCCAAGTTTACTTAGCTGCTTTCGAATTTGGAAATTAGATTACCTTCCATAAACATACTTATCACTTGATTTAAAATAAAAGTTTATTTGGCAATAGTGTTAAAGTTTGCTCTTGAACATTAGTATTTGCTCAGTTGGGGTTTCTTGTCGAAACTGTGCTACAAACTAGCCCTAGTTAGGTACATTGTTTTTAATTTGGGGTTTGAAGACTTTAGGTGAGCTAAAATAACTAAAACGACACAATAACAATGAAATAATTTTTTGACCTTGATTTAATTTTGGGATTAAATATTAAATGTGAGTACAAATTGTTTAATATTAAGGTTATCTTGACTTTAAGCTGGCATTTAAGGCGGTCAGGAAAACAGAAAATTTAGCAAATAAAGCGCTGATAGTGTGCTGACCGAAAAACCATCGCTAAAGCCATTTATCAAAACTAATAGCGCCACAGATAAGGCGCGAAAAAAGGGCGCAAGCGAAACTAAAACCATTCAAATCAATGCTAATACTAAAAAAAAAATTGCATTCCCTACTTTTTTCTCACTGCTGTGGGCAAAATTAAATTTATCGTTGCATTAATGCCAAGAGCGAAAAGAAGTCAGGCTGAAAACCAAAACAGGAGCAGACACACAGCCAACGTAATATGGTTGGAAGCACACTCCGGAGCTACTTAATAAATGAAAAACAACGTGTACTGATACACTGATAGAAAAAAGCCAGACTAAAATTAAGAATTTACTTATGTTGAGTTTTCGCGATTCTATAATTTCATTCTTGATTTAAGTACAGAGTCCTTAAAATAAGAATAAGTAAGCTTTTATCAAGTATAGCGGCAGCATGTTCTAAACTAATCCCGTCACGGTAAGTTGAGAAGGAAAATTTAAATTGGATTTTTTGCTTCTAATTTTTTACATTTTTAGCTGAAACTTGAAAATGATTGGCATCATTTAAAAGAGTTTTAATTGAATTTAAAAATCAAGTATTGTCTTACCTGGATTAAGTACAGAAATTCTAAGAACGAGAATCAAAATACTTATTTTACAAATTTTATGAAATCAAATTTTTAGTTTGCACGAATTTGAATCGTGTTCATAAAAAAACTTGAACTTGAATCAAGAACGATACTTTCAAATTCGAAATGTTGAATTGAGTACGGAGTTCTGGGTTATTTCTATCAGTGTATGTTTTGTTGCAATCATGTGTGTGTGTGTGTGAGTGGGCATGCAGCCTACAATTGAATTAATAGCAAATTTACTTATGGTCCTTATAAGAGCATTTAAGTGCAACGCCTGCATTGTCGCTGTGTCATATAAATGATTTATACAAAATAATTGCGCGCATGCCCAAGTCGATTTTTTGGCATGAAACTTTAACATGCATTCTGACCAAAAATCGAATTTTATTGAGATGTTATTAATTAAATGCAGTTTTATTCTAGAAGCCAAACCATGACTTTCATGATATTGCTTCTTAAGAAGTTGTCTGCAATAATATGTGAATTAATGTTAGAAAAAATAACCTAAAAGTTTAAAAATAAATGGCAAATGGCAGTAAATTTTTGACTTTGAAAATAATTTGAATTAACTTTTTATTTATGACCGAAAAAATCAACTAAAGCATTAACACAAAAATGAAAAATTGAAAAGTATTTTATAGGTTTTCGCATTAGCTGCGAAATGCACCCAATAAAAAAAATGCAAAAAGTCAAACAAAATAAAGTGAAATTATGTGGGTAGAAAACCATTAAAGTACTTAGGCTCATCAAACAGAAACTTTTACTAATATTGTGTTTTTTATGTAAATATATATTCTTGTACGTTTAGGTGGATCGATACATACATGTATGTGTGTTACTTTCACATATAAGTGAAAGTGATAAAATTTGGAAGCGAGATGGCTGAAAACATTATATATGATCTGTATTGGTTTAGACGCCATGACCACCACCGTCGCCCCCAGTCCCCTGCTTTCAAAACAGGAAATGTAAAGATGACATCTCCTATAAAGTAGTCCTTACTCCGCTTTTGTAAAATGGAATTGCATTGAAGCTAGAGTTAGGAAATTTGGTGGACAGATAGTTGGTAGAGTCCTCCAATGATTGGGCCATCTTACTCTCTTTTATCGTAACGCTCGTTGGCTTTCTAAACTTTTTGGAACCATAACAACAAATAACCTTTTGAATTCAATAAAATCAAAGCTGATATTCAAATTGACTTGACGCTTGCTATTTTCCGGTTATTTTGTGAAATTACTTAACTTAACAATGTAACTCCATTTAGTTAGCACAACATTTTCAAACGAAATGTATTTGTATTCAAAGAATACGCGTTGTATTTTATATAATGAATTAAGTTAATGTTGCAGCAGCAAAATTAATTTGTTATTTAATGTCAATTGCATTCTCTCACTCAATGTGTTTTTAAATAATGGCATTTGTTCAAAATTGCTCATGTCTGTTCATTATTGAGTCTAAAATATAATGGAAATGTTGAAAATGAACAGAAAATAATATAAATGTATATATAGATATGCCGGCAGCTTTGTGCAAAATTCAATTAAACTATAATATAATCAATTTTCTGTAAGTTGAAAATAATGAATTATTAAAATTAATTTACATGACTGCTATAAACATAGATAAGTTAACCTGAAAGCGTTTTAAAACTCTTTTAGTCTAAAGCTTGTTAAATGTTTAAAAACCCAAACAATATGTATAGCATCAAAATTACAGAAATCCAATGCATTCTTACTTTAAATATTATCTTCATTAGTTATGTACTTATGGATATTGATAGGAAAGTCTAGGTCATAAATTCAACATACTGTTAAAGTGGCTAACTACGACCGAAATTGCTGGCCATAAATATCAATAATGACTCAATAAAGCAAATGCATGTTATGGCAATCCTCGATTGTGGGCTCTGACAGGACATTGCTTTTAGCTAACAATGTGGCACATTAAGGCTTTTAATCACCGTTGCCATTGTCTAGAAGCAGCTGCAAATCGTGTGTGAAAAATAATAAACTGATTCAATCACTCTAATACACAGACACACTCGCAGTATCATAATTATCTATTAGAGTGGACAACCAGCAATTTGTTGGGGTTGTTTTTTTTTTTGGCTTTTTTTTTGTGTCTTTTGGTCATGCACTAAACACGGCCATAACTGCGGTTTAAGCTCATGGCTAAAGACCGTAATTTTCATGGCTTATGGCGTGCTGTAAAAAATAATTATACATAATTGTGTGCAACAGTTTTAGTGGCAAACGCACACAGACGTACGATGCTGCTCACTTGAGAGGTTTTTTGTTTTTTTTTTATAATTTTCGGAGGATTTGGGACAAGCTGAGTCAAAGCATTTACTCTAATACAACCGCAAAATGGGGTTAATAATCTTTGATTTCATTAGAGAAAGTTTTATAACATTACTTATAAAATTAACGACTTTAAAAGGTAAATTATTTTGGGAAACTAAGGTTTAAATACCATTGTTTAAATAATGTGAGATAAATGCGTTTTATATTGAACATTTTGTAAAAAAAAAAACAATTTTCTTTCAGTTGAAAACTTTATCTTAAAACCAACTTTTTTATTGTTTAAGGTTTTTTTTCGGCTTTCAAATTAAATGAAATAAATTTTATTTTTGGTATTAAGAGCTAAGTATTTATTTTTTCAAATAGAATTAAATTCATACAAACAATCGAAAGTCTTTTAAAAACTCAATTAAGATTAAATTGGTAAGATTATAAGTAGACTAAACGTTAACCCTTAATTAAATGGAGTACATTATCATTGTGGGTGTGCGGAGAGTAAAAATATTTCATTCGCAATAGCTCAGAGTACAATTGAATGCACTGAGTATTAAGCTTTAAAGCGTTCGTCGCTGTTTGGTTTTCATATATTGTGGTCTTATGTTGCCAGCACTTTCAGGCAGCTGACGCAAAATGTATTTCTTTACATTTATCTCTGCATTTTTTCCACTTGCAAATGTCCGCACGCATACAATTACAAATTTACATGCAGTCTACATACATGCGTGTATATTTGTATGTGTGTGTGTATATTTAGTCACAAGAGAGTTTGGTTCAGCTGTGTGCATTCATGTTCAAGTGTACACATGTGAGTCTCGCATTCAGGGCGCAAATTTATTCATTTCAGCAGACAGGTTGCTCTAATTATGCATGCCATCTACGTTCAGTAAAGGAAAAAGGAGAACTACTAACATCCGTGCATCCTTGTTGTCAGCGTCAGTGATTTATTTTTAAATTTGTTGCATAGGCCTAGGCGGCATCGTCTTTTGCCTCTTTTCCTGTGCTCATTAAATTGCTTAGAATGGGGACTGTCATAAAGTTGTTGTGTTATATAAAAGTGGGCAACTCTTCTGATTATACTATAAAGATAATTCGAATACATACTTAAAAATTATTTGTTCTTTTAAACTTTCTTATAATATTTGTAAGGATTTAGAAATAAGTAAACAAAAATAATTCTTCAAGTTAATTGCACTTGCTTAAGTAAATATTCTAATGGTTGAGAAACTTACTTGCACAATTCGCACAGCTAATAATAAGTTTCGATATCTGAAAACGCAAACATTTATAAATAATTATGCAGACTCCAAGCATTATTTTTTCACTAATTATGCGAATGCGTTTCAAATGTGTTTTCAAGGTTTGCTTAAGAACATTTTCGTTGATTTTTATGTGCGACCCTTAGCCCTGTGTACAGGCATAAATTATGACTGGGGCGTGGCAGCATTTGGGTGTATATAAATCATAACGCCAAGAAAAACAGGAAAAGAGCAAAAACAATTTGCACATAAACAACAAACAAACATAAAGCGCTGCCAGCCTGTAGGCCTGTTAAACGAGAGTTCGTTTTTTATGCGTTTCAAGTTTGTTTTCTCTACTAGCGCAAATAATTTATTAGCCGAGAGAGAGAAAATTTACTCTTGCCACATTGCCGTGGCCGACAAGAAGCCGACAACCATGGCTTATTTAAATAAATCATTCAAATTTCAATTTTGTGTCCGCTTTGTAGAATTCCAATTTGGTGGCCACTCAATTAGAAACAGAACTCAACATTCACAATTGAGCAAAATGGATTTAATTGACCTTTCGGAAATGTTATTATTCTTCAACACATCTGAGCAGCTTCTCATCATCATTATTGCAAATCAAAGGCATGAATCTTACAAAGGTACAGCCGCAATGGCATCCAATTATTCATGCTGTCAGTTTATCTCTTCCCGATGCGTGTCAGAATGAGTTTTTTATATATTCAAAATTTGAGGCGTTGGTGTGGAGGGTCGAGTCGTAACTTATCTTATGCATGTTGGCTTTACACTTGATTTTTGCCAAGTTTAGGCGAATTTATTTATGTATTTGTATTGGATATTTTACCCAGAGCGTAAATTGTCTGTCTGCCTTTTGAGCCTTACTTATTACCAGGCGGCAGGCTGCGCATTTTGATTGATAAGCTTCGTTCTGTTGGCTTAATAAGGCCAAAGCCCAAGGTTGCTGAAAATTGATTTTGAAATGGATTGGCGCCTTTATTTTCGATTTGAAATTGTGTGATTGAAGAGGATTTTTATGTCCCAAAATGTTATACATTTAAAGTTTAATATAAAAATTCATATTTTGTGCAAGCCTCGCTTTTGATCCTTTTAATGTTTGGCTGGGTAATTGAATAATGCAATTAGGCTCGAGTAGCCTTAATTCATTGAAGAAAGCGAAAGGCAACCTGCTTTAATTTTAATATAAATAAAGTAGCCCGCACAAAGCTAAAAATTCATAATTTTGCAAGCCACGAAAAACGCCTGAACAAATTGCTGGCCTGACCTTGCCCGGCCCGGGTCAAACCTTCCCTTATCAATCAGTCCGTGACTCAAACAAAAAAGGTACCAAAAAGTGTGCCGGACAAGGTGCGAGTTGGTTTGCTGCTGGAAAGTGGTTATAGATTGGTCCTTATATATTTTGGACGCGCTCAATCAAGCGCTAAGTCCGCAACAATTGAACAATGGACCCTTTGCTAAAGTTTCCTGTGCACCTTTATCTTTTGTGTGTGTGTGTGTGTGTGCTTCTTGCCCACCTTTTGACTTTTTGAGGCCAAGACGCATTGAACAAAAGTTTTTTGGCGCTAATTTGTTGTTGCACGTGGCGGCACACGGTCCCAAATGGAGCGCGTCATTAGTTAGGCCAAGACAAGCAGTCTTCTCCACTTTCCTCTCCATTTCATACTTTTCAGTTACAGCAACAGCAACAGCAAAAGCTAAAGCTTTTTCTTTCCCGCACGATAAATTATTAATTGGCCGCAAAAGGCAAAAAGTTTGTTGACTTGCCTATTTGCTTAGCAAGTTGTTATTTTGTTGGCCAACAAAAGCAACATTTTAGCAGCTACGTGTATTTCAATTATTAACACTTGTGCGGCAACACTTCTTTCCACTTAATTGTTTAATATTTTACAGCAATTTTGGGTCGCAAACGTTTCTTCTTGTTATTGTTGTTTGCTGTTTGTTAGTGCTTTTATTATTTTGCATAAATGCTGCATAAATATTTTGTATTTAATTAAAACTTTTGCTTCTTTCTAATTGCAGGAACCAAACAGTAGGAAGCCACATAAAATTCCTGCTTCTCAGTGCCAACATGATTGACGGTGAGTTGCAGCTCAAACGCATAACTTATAAATTCGTGCACATTGAGAGCATATTTTCAATGTGTGCGTGTGTATGTGTTTGTGGGGGGCACGATGCATGTGTGTGTGTGCTTATATATTGAACATTTTAGTTGAAATTTATTAAGTATGATAAATAAATATGACGATTGCGGATTGTGTTGCATTTAATTAGAAAATAATAAAACCAACTAATTTGACGAAAGGATAATCTTAAAAGAGAGTATCAAATAGTTGACTAGATAGTGTGAAGCTTATAAGTTTGATTAATTCTAATGTTTACTTATCCATTTTTGATTTTCGCAATATGGCTTATGTTTATCCTCTTATAATATATAATATATAAATTCCTTAATTTGTCTCAAATAATATTTCACTGTGATTTTTGCTACTTTTTTTAGGTTCTTAAACATTGTTTAGGAATAAATCACATTATTGAAATTGATATTGAAATAATACAAAAATGAAAAACAAATCTAACAGAGCTCTCATATTGATTTCATATTTATGTGAACTATAACAATGGTTTTTTTTTATTGAGAAAAAATATTATAAAAAAATATAAATATTTCATAGGGCAATTAAACAATAAAAAAATGAGTCTGTAGTTTTATTAAAATATTATTAATAAAATATGCAAATAAAATCAATAACCATTAATATGAAAAAAAAAGAAATGAACCGAAATAATTAATTATGACAGGCTTATTGGAAATTAATTAATTAAAACAAACATATTTCAAATACGCAGAATTTTTTTAAACTTAAAATGGCTTTTAAGCCATACACACCGATGGGCACACACTCATGCACACATACTTTCACATATGACGCGGTAGCAATAAAATTAAGCTTTTTCCATATGCGGTTACAAATTGCATTAATTGTTGCTGTTGCCGCAACAAACGTTATTGTCGTTGCTTTTGTTGTTGTTGCTGCCCAGCTATGCATTAAATAAGGCTAGAACAACAAATTGCATATGTGTGTGTGCACTTAAAAACAAAAAAACAAAATCCAAAAAAAAAAAAATGTGTATTGCATTTAAGCGGATTTGCTTTGGTTAGCCAGCCGATTGTATTTGCTTATGCTTTAATTTAGCATTGAAAATGCGAATCTAAAAAGGCAACTGCAATCTGCACATAGTTAAAATAAGTGCAGCCACGACCCCCAACACAAACACTCACATATACACATAAAACCAAACATCAATTGCCTCATGCAAATAGCAGCAGCGACCCATCCCTGGTTTCCGACTGCCTCGCAATGCTCTGGCCTTTATTATTTTGTAGCATACTTTTGTGCTGTTTGCATTTTGTTGCTCATCGCAGCAGCCGAAGCTGAGAGCACACGCTCGAAGCAGAAGCAGAAGCAGAACGGAAAAAAAGTGCTTTGTAAATACGCAACCAGTCGCGTCGTGTACTATTGAAAGAGGTGCAGTGCCTCTGCCGTCTACTACTCTGGCTGTTGCTTCTATAATTGTGTACGTGTGTGTGTGTGTGAGTATTTGTATATAAGCGTCTTTTTATGAACTTGCTAACAATCTAACGACCTTTTCTGCTTCTGCATCTTCTTGTGCTTGGCTGAGTTGTTGTTTGGGTTTTTGTTTTTGTTGTTATAGCTGTTGTGGGTGTAAACGTTTGCTCTAACCGGGCGAATCATATGTTTGTGCATTACAAATATTTGCATACTCATAAAAGTAACATAATTTGATTCCGACAAGTGCCAAGGATGTGGTAATGATATTAATGTGTGTGTTTGACTATAATAGCTTTGTGATTTGCTTGAATACCAAAAACAAAACAAACAAATCATGAAATAATATGAAGAAGAAGATGGGATAAATACAAATTTAACTCTAGGAAAATGTGTGGTTAAATGTTGAAATTTGATATTGAAATGATATTTTGTAAAAGTTGTTAACATAAATGACTTTGCAAAATCTCTCCCCAAAATCCTGGATTATCAACCACTCAACTCAACTGCAACTGGCTAATAGAAAAATGACATAAAATGTATGGCAATGTATTTTCATAAAGTTGCTGCTTTTGAGCTGTTTGAGCAATGCAGGAGACACTCGTCTTAAAAGCCGACTACGAGTACTGCATGAGCCTATTGTGTGGGCGGTGCCTAAAAGCATGCAACACAAAAGCAAAAAAACAACAGCAATTGCTGCCAGCCTGTTTAAAAGTTCTCAGCAGCAGCAACTTGACCAGGCCAACGACACATAACACAAAACTCATTAATTATTCATAGTGTTCAGCACCAAAGTGTTTATGTGGCAATCGTCGCTCAGCCGTCGCACACAAAATGAACAACCCAGGCAAGCAGGGCAGCCAATGCGCCAGCAGCAAGGACACAAAAAGGGACTCCAAACAACCTGGCATACAAAAAAAAAAAAAAAACAAAAAAATAAATGCAAATTTTACTTTTTCTCAACATAAAAATAAACTAGCTGTCCCATCCTTGGCTCCAACTGTGTGCGGTCACAAAATTGACAATATTGTCAACAGTTTCGTTTAGAACGAAGCTGATTAGATCGAAATCGAGTAGCTCCAAGCCTAGGCCTCTTAGCAAAAGTACAACCGTTTGTTGTCCTTGCTGCCGTTGTTGTTCTTGTGATACTCAACAAATCCATACGTGCTAAACGCACATTGGAAACAGAGCAACAACAACAACAAACATTAACAACAACAACTTTGCATTTGCTTTTGCTTTTCGATTGCCATTTGTAAACATTGGACGGCTGTTAATGGTAAAATTTTAAAGCTTATTTGCTTCGACTGCACACGTACAGTGTAACGCATGTTATGTACGCGAGTTGGTGTTGTCAGTGTGTGTGTGTGTGTATTTGTGCCTTTTGTGTAAATCGTTATTGAATGCTAGAAATTTGCAATTGCACCCAGGGCGGCCATTTTGTTGTTGTATTTTGAGTCTTGTGTAAATGGTCAACGTTGCAGCATTTTTGGGGCATGGTTTCCATGGATAGAAAGTGGGTGAGGGGCGAGGGGCGTGGTCTGACAGCAATGATGATTTGTGCTTGCGTGTGATTTGAATGCTGCAAAAGGATTTAAGGCTGATTTTCAGCACATCAGCGGGCATGTAAGTGCCAATTAGAGAGTAATCTTGATTGCGGCCTAACTGATGGATACCTCCCCCACCCCTACTCCACCAAGCAACCTAAATAACGACTATTTTGTGTAAATGAGAAAACCGATTCGAATAAATGGAGTTTGCTCATCATTTTGAAGCTGAGTGGATGCTTCAAAATGTTTTAAATGTGGGTTTTATTTGATCTTTAGAATGATAAATATTATTCGATTATCCTTATATTAAGCAAAATATATTTTCTAGTTTGCTAGTTTTTTTTAAAGTATATATATTAAATCAAACACTTTCTATACTTAATATAATTAAACTTTTTAGGATCATACATATCAATGTTGTAGAAGGCTGATAGTGCAAGGTGGTAGCACCACCTATCGATACACCACCAATGAATGTGGCGGTGTGTTGATCTGACTATCGAGTAGATGTAAGTGAGGCGATGATATCGAAGCGCACCCAACTTCACTTGTAATTGTAAAAGTGACGCGATCAGAAAGACGCAATAAGAAATAAAATATTAAAAATATATTCAAAAAACGGGCTACAATGTATTGTTGAAACGAATATCAGTTAACCAATCTAAATATATGGTCCTGCTTCGCTCTTTTTACGTAAACGCAAGTTAAAGCAAAGAAAGTAAGTGTTTTTGGTAGGATATACGCACTCTTGTTGTAAAATCAAATTCAGCATCCATTTCTCGCATTTTTAAATCATAGGAAAAAAAATAGTGTTATTGATATTATCATCGTTTTCTACTATTAACATTGCTCACTATTTTATTAAGCTTTTTTATTTTGAAAATCTTACAGAAATTTATATTTCTCAGTAGCTATTCACTGTTTCATGATAACAATCTTAGTGAATAGAAGCGTATGTTAAATCAATACATATAATTGGCTTAAAGTGAAATTTGTAACATATTTTTGCATAGTTGGTTGTTGTTGCTGTAATCAGATGCTATAAAAGTGTACAATGTAAACAAAAGTCGCATTGATTGGGGTCGAAAATTTTGTTTATAGTCTCCCCCAAATCAGATTGCGGGCATTCAAGTTATAAAAGAAGGCAGCTTCTTCTGTTGCCAAGTCCCTTAACTTGGTTCGGTCTCAAAATATTTGCCTTGGTGAGGTTCAAGTTGTTAAGCGCCTTTTAGTTTGGTATGTACGTCTGCATATATTAGGCCTATACTCTTGACTGTTTGGCCAAGAGTTCAAAGTATAATAAAAAGCATTTACTTTTGCTCTCGTTTTGTGTTTCTTGGCAGTCACAAGAAGTTCTAAATTGCTTGTAAGGACACATACACATGTGACCTGAAGGACACTTGCTTGTATTAAAACTTCTATCTTAAAGTTTTTTTTGTTTCGAGTTGAAATCGTTGTACAAGCAACATTGCCTATGTGCTAAATGAATCATTATCACCTTAATCGACTTAGATATGGGTCCAACTAATTTATATTTTATGCATGCATTTCTAAACCCAATATTAAAATTTTTTGGGGTCATAATTTAATTATTATTCTAAGACTTGACAGGTTTGCGTTCCTTTATTGGCATTCAATTTGGTTAAACCAAAGGCGAAACACAAACTCAATTCCGATTCAATTGAATTGCGAAATTGAGAAATATATATGTACGTATATACACTTTTGCTGACCAAACGTGCATGTCGAAAAAGTTTCTTAATCAATAATTTGGAGCAAAATGGTAAAAAAGATGAAAAAAACAAAATGGAAGTTCTTTACTCCTTGCTTCCCTGCTTCTTTGTAGACATTCGCACTCATTTAACAATTTCACGCTTCGTTTAGGAAACCGTAAGCGGGACTCCGGGCACGAAATCGAATCGCTACTTTTCCAAGCTGCGTTTTTGATTCAATGTTGGAAATTTATATACATAGTATGTATAATTTTGAGGCTTTTTTTCTTGGCAGCAAGTTAAAAAAGAAGATTTGCATGGCTTGTTCTCTTAGTTAACCCTTTTGCACCCGGTGTGCGAGCTCTGTTTTACTGATAACCTTAGTGAAGGGAACGCCTTTCGTCTCATCTCCATCTTCGTTGACGGTTGAGCGCGCACCGTTTCCCCAACGGAAATGATGACATTTCGTCCAACTTTGTTCGCTGCGGTATTCGTGTGTCTGTGTGCAGTCGCATAGAAATGCTGTAAAAGGCGTTGTCTGAAGGTGTCTAAGAAAATGTATAGAAAAACATTTTGCGACAGTTGTGAAAATGAAAATTTTACACTTGCTGCCGTCGCCGTTGCCGTCACCGCAGTCTTTGGGCGGAAATTATTGAAATGTTGCTGCTACCACATAATTGAAATTGTGGCCAAATGTTGTCGCCCTCAGTTTTATTGATTTCCCTTTACATACTTAAACATTTTCTTTTTATTGTCACTCGCAGCGGCAGGAAAATAGCAAAACGTTTTAACAATTATCATTTATTATTGTTGTTGTTTGTTTCTTTATTTTTCCTCAAACCGTTTTGTCTTTATATTCTTTGATTACTTTTTGTATATGTCTCTCAGAGAATTTTGCTATTTTCGTGCTTTTTCGTCATTTAGCTTAGAGATGGAAGAACGAACCTTAAGCTATTTGATTGTAGATAATTGTGAATGGGAATTGTTTATTTTTTTTTTATTATTATATTTTATATGTCTTGCTATTGTCAATGAGCTCAGAACAAAAGAACTTATTTGAACGAAAAAAAAGTAATTTGCATCGGCCGGGAATCGAACCCGGGCCGCCCGCGTGGCAGGCGAGCATTCTACCACTGAACCACCGATGCTTGTGATTATGGGAATACAAGTTTCGAATTCAAGCAAATATGTATGTCTTTGAGTTTTAATTATAGATTCAAATATGTGAACTCACATGTTGATAAGCAGGCATATTTATAAATTTCTTTAATGATGGCATAAGCACATTTGCATAAGTATATATATTTTAATTTACTTATACAGCTGCTAAGACATCTGACATTTAAGCACGCTTCAACTTTGAGTTGTGTCGAATATTTTGCTTAAATAAGATACAGTGCGAAGATATTAAGTTAACAGAACTGCACTTGACTTCGTTTCATATTTACACAATGAGCTGGACGAAAAGTTGAAGTCTGGCTTGTCAGCTAGCTACTGGAAGGAAACCTTTATTGTTCGTAAGGCAGCTGCTCTCTATTATTATGTTTGTGTGTATATTCAAAAACAATAAAGTTTGTTTCATTTTCATATGCAACATGTGATGCCACACGTTGCATCGTGTTGCATGCATGCTACATAGAGAAAGCCACAATTAAGTGTTGAGTGTGCTTTTTAACAGAATATCTCTGTATAATTCAAATGAATGTCAACGGTGCATGTGAGCAAAATAATGACTTATGTCAGTTAATGATGACAACAGCACAAACTTGAGATGCCAGACAGACACTATTGAAATAGTTGGAGTTGTCTATAGATGCAAAGCAGGATGATGGCTGAATGTTAATCTACTTAAAATTTAGTTATAGTAAAGTCTCATGCATATATCGCATAGTTCGTTAAACGAATGCTTACTGTATCCACCTATGAGTATCTATAATACTTTGGTCATCGTAGTTTATTCGTAGTGTGTTTGTGTGTGCAATCTTTGCAAACAATTCGCCACAAGCCATTTGAAAATTTCGCTGAAAGCGCTTAATTGAAAATGTTTATTTATTCCTGTTGCTTGGCTAACTCGAGTTTCGCTGCAAGTCTGTGTGTGTGTGTGTTTGTGTTTGAAGTTACTGTAACTGCGCTTTGAAAACTCGATAACAACAGCAACAACAACCAGTTTGCGCTTCTAATTGAAGTAGCAAAAGCAAATAAGCGGATGATTGAATAAAAAAGGTAGAGAAAGAAATGAAGAAAGAAAAAGATATAGGAAATAGGAAGTTAGATTGCAAAATAATTGCAGTTCAAAATGCTTCAACACAAATTACAACATTGACTTTAAAGTTAAAAACAATTGTAATATCAGTTTATTTACAACTTATGACAAGTAAATTAAGAACTAGTTAATTATACACAACAAATATCTGCTGGAATATAATATTATTGTTTTATTTTGACATCCTAAAAGTCCTTATCCCAACCGCTGAGCTCCTCTTGCGGCTCATAGTCATCATTAGGGCCCAGGGGCAAAAAGTATTGCAAATCTGTGAGGCTCTTGAGGCAACGTTTAATCGGCGACGGCATCTGCTTCTGTCGAAGCTTTGTCCAATCTAGATTGTCAAACCAACTGTGTCTCTTGATATCAGCAATACCCTTGCGCTGATAGCCCAAACGCTCTGCCGGCAACTGTTTGCACAAATGTCGTATCAGATGTTGGGCAGATTTGGGTATACGAGATGGCATGTGGATAACATCGATGCCA
The DNA here is from genome assembly GCA_018904305.1 of Scaptomyza montana. Classification (NCBI taxonomy): domain Eukaryota; kingdom Metazoa; phylum Arthropoda; class Insecta; order Diptera; family Drosophilidae; genus Scaptomyza; species Scaptomyza montana. Next base: position 6,537,778 of record JAEIGR010000004.1, read on the forward strand.
CTGAGGATATTCTGATAGATCTTGATTTGATTGGCGCCTCGAAATGGTGTTTTGCCCACCAGCAGCTCATATACAAGAATGCCCAATGCCCAATAGTCGACGGAGCGGTCATGTCCGCGATCCAATATAATCTCGGGTGCCACATATTCAGGGGTGCCAGCAAATGTATTTGTCTTCTCATTGGGACGCACATATTTGGCAAAACCAAAATCCACCTGAACAAGGAGGTAACAAATTTTGTTTTGTTTGGTTAGTTTTAAGGTTAGTTATCTATGATATAATTTTCTTACAAGTTTGCAGTAACCATCGCTGGTTAACATTAGATTCTCTGGCTTTAGGTCCCTATAGATGAAATTGTGCGCGTGCAGGAAATCAAAAGCTTCCACAACGCAGCCAGCTATAAATTTGGCAGTCTTATCATCAAAATACTGTCGTTTAGACATCACAGTCCAAACATCGCCGCCCATGCAAGCCTCCATCAGAAAATACACATACTTCTCGTTGCGATAGGTGCGATAGAGTCTAAAAATATCAGATAACATTATAAAGTCCATAACACTTTGATTTTAGCTTACTGCACTATGAAAGGTGAAGCACGGCATTTGATCATCACATTCTTCTCGTTGTAGACGTGCTCGATTTGATCCTGTTTGATCACTTCGATCTTCTTGATGATTTTCAATGCGAATGTCTGATTGATGTGTGTGACCAGATCCACTCGCCCGAAGGCGCCAGCGCCCAAAGTTGCCACCTTTTTCAGATCCGATATGGCAATCTGTGCATGCTCATTGTCAAACTCGGTGCTTTTATTGCTCGATCGTCCATTCTCAGTAGACAGGTTCTCAGGTTTTTCACTCAGCTGTCTAATTGTGCCCAGATAACTGATGAAGGCTCTGTAAAAGATGGAATGCATTATTAAATTACTGTTCGCAATTGCATTGCATCCCACTCACTCTCTCTCTAGCTTAAGCACTTCGGTGCCTGGGGCATCTGCATAGACGCTTGCTTGTCGCACATCTGCATTCATTAGCGCCTGCTCTCCAAAATAGTCGCCACGCTTTCTTTTTGCCACTATTTGCTCCTGACCCGCATCGTCCTTCTTCTTGATGGTAACTGTACCGCCACGTATTATAAAGAACTCATTTCCCACCTCGCCCTCACGCACAATGCAGCTGCCGGTCTCGTAAAATTTCTGCAAGAAAATTAATTAAAATTGTTTTAAATATGTTTCTTTATAATACTTTTTACGAGCTTAAGCGTTACTCACCCGCTGCAGTAGATCCACAACTTTGTTCAGTAGACTCTCCTTCAGTTCCTGCAAAAATGGAGCCGATCGAAGAAACTGTAGGTTCTCCTCTCGTTCCTTGCACCCAGAGATTTGCATAATGGCACGAAACGTTTCTCGTGCAATCTTCCAAACTCGCGCATCGGTGGCAGCTAACAAATAACAAATTCTTTTGTAAGATACACTTCTAAAAAAAACTTAGTACTTTCAGATAATTACCTTTTATGGTTGCTTTGCGTGGTGCATTGTAGAGTATTGCTAGCTCTCCGAAAACGGTGGCTGGTCCAAAGTTGCCTACAGTTTGCCCTGCTTGTATGACATCATAGTAGCCCTCAGCAGAGACGAAGATTTCGGAGCCCTCGTCGTGCTCATTGATGATGTAACTGTTCTTTTTATAGCTAGCGGGCGCCATTGCATTGATGACCATATCCTTGCGCTCCTTGTCCATTAGATTATTGAGGAAATCATTGCGTTCGATGGCATTTAGTATGAGATTGCGTGTACTGACGGAAAAGGAAGAGGAAAGGGAAAAGGAAGAGAATAGCATTTGAAATTGTGGTTCACGTTTACCTTGGGCAACCAACCGAAAAGAGAGACACAGAAAGTTTGTTTACTCAACTTACGCTTCGTCCTTTGCATTAAATTCGATATCAATGTTCTGCTGCACGGGCAAATTTGGTCGCACATAGATGAGGCCACCTTCCAATCGATGGGTTTTCGTTGTTGAGCCACTGCTAGTGGTTCTCCTTCTGCTTCTGCTGCCTCTGTCCTCACTGTCCTCCAGCTTGACCGTTTCATCCTAATTGATGCGGTTGATTTCGGACAATATTTAACAAATAAAACCAGAAAAACAGCGACTGATTTAACTGCTTGTTTATCTCAATGTTTTACTACTATAATGGTCAACTGGTTTTTGTGGTTTCTATTTTGACAGTTTAAGTCGTGTTTCGGAATTAAGCTTGACCCCGAACATGATATTGATACTTTTGTTTGTACAAAATACTTTCTTCGATTATTTGTCCTTAATGCTTATTTTTTCCTTTTTCTTGTCTAACTTTCCCGCTACTATCATCTGTCTTTCTCTCCTCTAAACATCTGAATTTCTATAAGTCACAAGATAAATTATTTAATTTTATTATTTAATCGTATAAAGGTTGAGTTTTGGTTGTCTTTCATTAAAAGGAAATGAAAACTTAAAGACTAACTCTGTTTATCTTAGCTTGCTGAGCAAAACAAAACCATTTTCCCACTTGAGTTGGGCACACGGAATTTTTAGCGAATTAAAGATTTTACGAGATACGAGTAACACCCTCGACCATGCCCATGAAACAGATTGTTTACCCACGAGGTTTAACGGACGCTAGCAATTAAACATTTATCCCCATTTACCAACACGCAGTGGAATCGCAGCCCATTATAAGCATTTCCGTAGGGCAAACTATCGTCGCCGCCACAGTTGGTGCACGTAGGCGGTTCGAAGGATAAGGTAGAGTCGTATAATCTATAAGGCTGGCAGCTTACAAGTCGCTACATCAGCCAAAAGTTAAGGTGTAGGCTGTGGGCTGGCAACAAAACTCGCTGTCTCAGCAACAGTTAGCCTTGGGAGCGAAAGAGGAAACATGTTGAAAAAGGACTACAGTTAAATATCAAGAGACTTACAGCCATGTAGCTGCTGGACTGTGTGTAGTAAAAGCGGAGTGAGAGAAATAACGGCTGCTGCATCTTAGCAGGTAAAACGTACTAGATGGCAAATGGTAAGCAACAGTTTTATCTGTTGCCCTGCCTGGTCTAGTTGTTATTGCTTTCAGACAAAAGTTAGAGTTCATGTCGGTAGCCAAACAATTAACATTTCGTTTGTAATTAGTAGCATGTCGAGAAGTTTCGTCGTTTCCTGTTCCCCAGTTCCCTTGATGGCTTGTACTAGAGGTTTGTTTTTTGTTACAAACAATAATATGCAGACTTTTGATAAAGTGTTGCTCTTTTTGTTTGGTACATTTTTGTTTAGTTGTGTTTTAATTAATTAACAGTGAGTGCTTAATTGTTACCACGCCCAAGGTTAACAATTAAATGTTATTTGACTTTTGCACAAATATGCAACTTACAAAGGAGCCTGAATGTAAAGCTAATTTATCAATAGACAAAATTCAAAAGGATTCACAATTTAACTTTAATCAAAGGTATTTCGATTAACATATTTTACACCATTTCTTTTGTACACCTGAAGATCCAAATGTCCTTAATTATTATAACTCATTACAAGTCTAACATAACTTCTATTCAAAAGTTTACTCAAGAGTTGAAAAAAAAAACAAAAACAATACTTAGACTTCATCAAGTTTCTTAAGTCTGTACATGCATAAGTACAAACTGTTTAAGAACACAAACTTTCTATGATATTTTTATCTTCTCATTTTTGAAAATCATGTTATATTCGTACACTAAATACACTTGACGATATGCTCAAAATACAGTTAGCAAGTTTTCAAGTATCATTCAACTGATTTCTTCTTTCAAGCATGTCTGAAGTTCTGTCAACCAACAACTAGCTAAAAAAGACACAACTCCCAGAGTGCAACCACAAAATTCAAATGACCTTTTTTCTTTTTTTTTTTGGGCGTAGCATTTTTAACTGGTTCATTACATACTTGACTGTTTGGAGCCTCCAAGGCGGCGGTAGGCGTTTGCGGCTCTGCTCGACGCTCTGCGCTACGTTTCTTGCGCAAATGCAACGGTGTAGCGGGCTTGAGAAGCTCTAGGGGTGGTGGCGGTGGTGGTGTTGGTATGTTAAAGTCGGGCATAGTCGAAACACGTCGACGTTGTGCAGTATTGGTTGGTGCTGTTGGATCCATGTTGGCAATGGTGCTCTGGGATCTTCTTAGATAATTGAGTGACATATTGCAGCCGCTTTTTGCATAAGGAGTTTTCGTTGATGTTGTTGTTGATTCTGTCAACCGTTGTCCAACATCGTTGCCTTGTTGGTTCAGTGGTAATGTTCCATTTGTCAGTTTGGTGTTGTTACTGTTTTTGTTGTTGTTGGCATCGTTACTATGCCAGGACAAAGTGTCTTCAGAGTGTTGTTGCTCGGTATTTAGTTCCTGTGTATGACCAATGAAAAATTTTACATTTGCCTGTGCTATCGTTGGTGTTCCTGTTTCAGACCCTGTGGTTGTGAATATCGAGGGCGTTGATGTGGATGGCGTGATGTTGCCAGCCTCATTGTTGCCACTCTCATCAATTATGCCATTCACATTCACTTTGAGTTTTGGCTTGCCGTCCACAACATTGGTATTCACCTTCAGTTTCAGCTCCAGCTCCTCTCTCTCTTTATCATCATCGTCATCGTCATCGTCACCACTGTGGGCGCCATTGATGTGGGGCGCCTCGATAGGCAATGCTGTAGGTCGCCGTTCTTTGACGGGCTTTAATTTGGAATTGGTACGTGTGACATTAATTGCACTACAACCAACTGTCGCTATCTTCTCCTGTCCCATCTCTTTTTCCTCAGCCTGAAGTCGACTTTTGTGCGAGCGAAACTTCCTTGGCTGTTGTTGTGGTTGTTGGGTTTGCTGCTGCTGCTCTTCTTGCAGCTGACCACTGTCATTGTCACTAGTGTTGACCACATTTTCGGTTACTGCTTGGAGCGACTGGAAGTTCGAGGAGGAGCTGGAGGGCTGTTGTTTTAGGCGCTGCAGTTGAGCCTAATAGGTCCCAAATGTGTGTGTGGCAGGCAGGTACGGACGCACACCCAAAAACATTTACAAAGACAAACAAAAATGTGCGAAAGGTGCATTGTTGTGCATGGGTGTGTGTTTGTGTGTGTACGGGTCCATATGCATTGCAGGCATTGTTGTTGTTGTTGTATTATGTACAAATTTACAAGTGTTTTTGTGTCAATGTTGTTGTTGTTGTTGTTTGAAAGTATAAGAAACATGTGTGCAAATATTAATTGAGTTTCGCAAAGACAAGCAAGAAGTTCGGTCGAATAGATTGTATGGCTTGCGAAGGGACCCGTGAATTTTGTGCTTGGGAAAAGGTGCTGTGGCAAGAGGTTAACTAAAAGCAAAACAGAAGTTAGAACAAGACTTACCTCACTGGCACTGGGCGTTATGATGGGGGAGTAAAGTGGTTTCTCCTCTCGTCGAATATATAGACCAATTTGCTGGAAATTATAAGCATCGATTAATATAAAGACTAAGCAAAATGTTTCTAGAGACTCAACTGATGTGAATTCAATGATGAAATGATGATTTTCCAAATTCGATATTTTTTTGTAATCGATTACATGTGTATATCGGAAACCAGAATAGTTATCGATAATTTGAAACAAACCTGTTCTACTTATGGTATAGGAGAACTTGTATTCAAAATCTGAAGTCTCTAGCTTTTGTAGTCTCTGAGATCCACGCGTTCATACAGACGGACAGACAGACATTGCTATATCGACTCGGCTGTTGATGCTGATCAAGAAAATATATACTTTATGGGGTCGGATATGCTTCTCTCTGCCTGTTACATACTTTTGCACAAAACCATTATACCCTTTTTACCCATTTTATGGGTTAAGGGTATAAAAAGACACAGCCTTTTGGCTGTGAAGTGAAAGAAAGAAAGAAAAAATGACAAACAATCTGTGAAAGTTAGCAAATAATGCCAGTTTCTTTACTTGTTTGCCTGCGTGTGGTGTGTTTGTGTGTGTTTGTGTGTCCGTGTCCGTCCCTTAGCTTTGAAATCAATCTGCTGCTGACACTTTTGATGAATGCGAAAAGCCATGCAATCCAATGTCGCCTATAATTGCCAGTTTATCCCGCCATTGAGCTTCAATAAACAACAATAAATGGCCATTGTGCGCTCTGGCATTGTTGTAGCATCTTTGTATCGGTGTATATGTCTAACTTAAAAATATGTTTCTTTATCGCCGCGTTTTGTGCGTGCGCATTAGACTTGTGTGTGTGTGTGTGTTTTTTCATACTTTTGAGCCTTGCGCTTCATAAATGTCATTTGTTTGAATCCGACTCGCATCCAAAGTTGTCAACTGCCTTGTGCGTGAAGCTTTGCCACACTTTTTGATTATATAGAATGACAGCTGTGGATTAATGATTGTTGAGCTGCTGCCTGTTTAATATATTTTTTTGTGTGCATATTATTCAAAAGTATCTCGAGCATATCATTTAGTTTTTAACTTCGTTTCTCGAACTCTACAAAGTTTTATCGAGTTATTTGCTTGGTTTCTGTCCAAATGAGTCATAGTACTATTTTAAACGCAAATTTAATTCACTTCTATTGACTTTTGCCAGCCACGTCTTGATATCATCTAGACCCCAAACTTGGCACACAATTTTATCTGCATCGGTTTCTTTGTTTTCTCAGCTTTTATTTACACACACGTTGTTCAAAATAAATAAAATATGTGTTGCTTGTATATTTGCATGTATATATGTATTTGAATATATATATGAATGGCATTCCTACAGATACGTATGTATGAATTGAAAGATACGAATACAGGTTGCAGTAAATAAATTCTGATTATTTAGTGCTCATTTTTTATTTATAATAATAATTATTTTCTATCCTAATTTCTTATTCATATATATTGAACAAATGGACCTTGACCACGCGTTGCTTTATTTCAATTCAATTCAAGTTAAGTCAAGCATTCAGTAGCGAAGTATCGCATGAACTTTCAGCATACGCTTGTACAAACGCACACACAAACATACAAACAATGATTGTAAGCGCTATGTCTAGAGTTCAGGGTATCTCCTAGTTGAGCTTTCTCTTGCTTGATCTCATTTAATCAGAAAAAATTGTTTTTATATTATTTGTTTGCGCAGCCTGCTGCTAATCTATGATGTAGCAATAAGATATTGAACTGTAACAAGAAACCAATTCAAATTTAAAAACATATTCTTAATCCTTATAACCTCCAAAAAAAACTTTCTAAATAATGGTGATGTAGAGAATTTATTAATGCTTTGAATACAATATGAATGTAAATTATGTAAACAATATAATTTTATGCCAGTTTTGGTATTGACCCAAATCTAATTCAATCAGCTAAAGCAAACGATTAGCGACTTATCCATTGGCTTTGTATTGTCTTTAAAAAGCTTTATTTTTTTAATATTTATTTAAATCCCAGCCCGCTCACAAAATAACAGGTCGTCTTATCGCTCAATGGGCAGGCAGGTATGTGGGCAATAAAATATTCAAACCTTTTGGGGTTGGAGAATGGCAACAATGTCGCAACATTATTGTCGTTTTTGTTATGATTGTTGTTATTGTTATTTTTGTTACGGCAGGCGGCAGAGAAGCCGCACATAAATAAACACATGTCAATATGCAGGTCGCGTGGCTTGTGCGTCTCTCTGCTTTGATATGCTAATCAGCCTTAAACGACGACATTTTGACAGGTTTTCCGTTTTCCCAGGAAAACCGCCAAAACTCGATGTTGATGTTGGGATGGCAATCGTTAGGCAATCGGTTTGCGGTTCTTTTCTAAATACAAATATATTGAAGTAAATATTTTTCAATGCCTTAATCGTTGCTTACAGAGGGTATCGATTAAGGTAAGATAAGAGCTTTTAAGTTGGATTTGAAGAAGTAAGAGCCGAAGTATATCAAAAGGCTTCACAAAACTTTTCCTTAATATATACTCCAAATTTTTTTACTGTCTAACTGCTTTAAAATGTCAAACGCATTGCACTTATTGCCCCATGGGGCGTCGTTTTTTTTTTGACGACATTGATTTTGAACTCTCGCATAGTTATTTTGTGTGTGGCACAACGTGCCGGTTGTGACGATCCTTATCACGTTGTCATCTCCTGACAGACATTCCCGCAGGCAAGTACAGACCGGGGGACATAGATAGCTGCGCATCTACAGTTTCTGCATATTTATGTGTCATTTGGTGTGTCTTTGGTGTCGATAAACCTACGACACACGCATGAGATTCAACTCGCACCTAGTAGTACTGTATTCATTTGCATGCTTATCATATATTTGCATATGCAATGTGTCCTTGTGTTCCTTGCTGAGATTGCAAATACTCAAACGACATTTGTTATTGACTTTGATAATTTAATAAAATCAATTCGTTTTATAATAAAACGTACATATATCTTTAACTAACTTAACACCCAGCATATGGTGACATGCTAGCCAAAAACTAAGCTATCAATTATAAAATCATGCTACTACCATATACTTAATATGCTTATGATGTTTATAGATATGAGAATCACGTCAGCAGCTGATAAACATTGCCACTAACAATTGAGTTTTCAATGGCTAATATAGATAACAGAACAGAACATAATAGTTAGGGATAGGGAGAGGGAAAGTTATAACTAATTAGGTTGACTAGGCGAAGTAAGAAAGCTTATAAAATAATTATTCACACCATTTATAACACAAGGGGCATGTTTTTGTTTAAGGTTCACCTAAAGCATTTCATCTATATCTATATTCATATTCAATCTACAGCACTTTAATCGAATTTTGTTATTTTATTTCTTTGATAAGCTTTTAAAAAGTGAACGTCATAGCCGGCAGAGAATTTGATAAGCTTGACAAGTTTTTTGCAGCACACGTTTTTTTTTTGGCAGCTTTGATACTATTTGGTTTGCTGTCGCTCTCTGTTATAACCATTAGTTGTCACACCTGTTGCCTGCCTGCCTCTACTTCGCGCCTAACTTAATTAAGCACTTGATCAAATTATCAGTGCTGCTTATCGGCGCAAAAGCAAGTGCAACAACAACATGATGTATGTGTGGGTGTGTGTGTGTGCTTGTGTTTGCTCTCTCTAAGAGCCACTGTAACTCACCACGGGGCTATCTTGTGTGTTGAGTATGGTGTCTGTGTTCTCATCTTGTGCAGGCGTAAATTTGTTTTTACTCCGATGATGAAAGAAACGCGGAAAGCAGGCCATGTTTGCAGGGCGATGGGTTGGGTGGGTGGTGCAATTGGTGTGGTTGCCTGCACTACGTATACGTTTGTGGGTATTTGAATATTTTAGGCACTGTGTTTAGTGTTTAATGTGTTTAGTTGTCAGCAACTATTTAAGCATATTTATTGCACACATATTTTGTTATTGTTGTTATTAGGGTGATTGTTGACTGCAAATAAAGCAGAGCGTTTAACGGATTCTCTAACCCACTTTTTGATAACTATTGCCGGAATCGTGATTTATGGCCGCGCATTTAATTGCCGCTGTAAATTTGCTGCGGCTGCAATTGTTTTGTAACTCGCGAGTTTCACGATTACCAATTTTAGCACCCAATATCAATTTAGTTGTTGTCCCGATTTGAATATATATGCGATTTTCACACATGCACACAAACACACCCATACATACATACATACACTGTCATCAGAGTACTTTTGCGCGTTATCTGACCAGGCACAGTGCCTTGGTCATTTTATAATACCCACAGATTTTTGTGTGTGTGTGTGTGTGTGCGTGCGTGCTTTTGCAGATATATTATTTCTTTTAAATTGATTAGATTTATGGCAGCGTATTTGATTTGTTGCGCTTTTTCGTACCGAAACTATGTAAATAATATTTATATTGATTCTTTTGCGGTTTAATTTGACTTTAGTGCAACTGACAGTTTTTGTATAATTTGATTGAAGCTTGTTTATTTGTTGCATTTAGCACACAATCAAATAAAGTCGTTGGCTATTTGTTATTACTTTATATGAATACAAATATGTATTTTATTTTATTTGTAAATTTAAGTGGTGCTCGCTTATTTTAGCTTCTCTTTGATATTTATTGAAACCACGATTTAATTATTTAGCTGTGTTTAATTTTTGTACTTCTTGTTTCAATTCATTGTTAGTTTCATAGAAAGGTCCACCAAAATAGGTATAAATATTTTTTTATGGCGTGGTATATTTTAGATAAAAATCCAAAGAATATATAAAGCCTCTTATAAGTTGTTGCATAGGCTAATCATTTTTTAAAGCCTTAGCATTTTTGTTTCGTGCAGATAGAAAGTAAACTTTTTTGAAGACTTAGACTTGGATTGTAAAAATAAAGTTCTAGCAATATGCTATAAAACATATAAATAAGCATTTTGATTTTCGTCCGCAAGCAAATTTAGTTTTAAGTTTCAAAAAACTAGAAATGCGAGTATTAATGGAAATATTATCAAAACCCGCTGACAACTTTCAAGCATTTCTGTTGACCACATCGCTTATCATTCTCATTGGCAAGGCATGCAGAAAAGTAAAGCTGAAATTCGCTTTGCATCAGATATATTTGTTTGTTTGTGCTCATAGACAAAAGTTGTTTAGCTCACAAATTTCACGCTTTGCCAAACGGATGGGTCTAATTAGCCAAAGACTCCAAACCTTCCTTCTCTACCCCTTTTGGCCAGCTTCTGACTTGGCAGTTCCGCTCCCGGCGGCAATGAGTCACTGAGGAAATAAGTTTATAATAATCGTTTTTATCGTGAGGGTCTTATTGTTTGAAATTCTTAATTGTTTTCTATTTATGCGGGGTATTTCCATTGTTTGGCCAATTGCTTTGGGTCACGAGAAACAGACAGCTTGGTCTTTTGGCCGTGAATCAAACTGGCTTGTTATCAGCTAAGCAGACTCTCTGCCCAAATTCCACACTGGCACACCGCCAAGTTTTGTCTGATTGAAGCAAATTTGCTGACTTGTACGAAGAATATGTATTTCTTGAATGCAAACATTTTTGCTACTTATGTGTATACAATATAGGTTTTATCAGTTATGTATTACACGGCATCTATATAGATAAGAACAAGAGTGAAACACAACAAATTGTTTATTGCAAATCGAAAACAGCATAAGTAAAGATTGTTTTTTTCTTCTTGTTTTGACAACCTTTTGTACTTCACTTTTCTTGCCAACCATAAAAACATCGACAAGCGATCCACAAGAGTCACGAGTCCGTCATTTATATTATTTTATTGACATTTTGTTTTTTTGCAGTTATCAGCGGAATGTTTTTTATTGAAGTTGTTTTTTTCTTGCTTGGTTTTAACAATATATACTTTTTCTTTTGCATTTTCACATATAAATTAGTTGCTTACTTGACCTCATTATTGATACAAAAGGTTTAAAAGTGAATAACAAGAATTCCAATGAATTATGTGTTTTTTTATTGTTGCTGTTGATGTCTTCTAATTGTTGATTTCTAATAAAACACTTGAATTTTTTTCTTGCAATTGCAAAAAACAACCACAGTAAAATCATTAAGTTTATTTCTTTTTGATAAGATATGCATATCTGTGGTTTGTTGTTCGATTTGTTAGTTAAAATGCATGAAACACACCAATAACAAAAACCTAAAATCACTAGACAGCATAGATCACAGCTCTAGAGCAGCAAAAGAGAAACGATTTTCTTATCGAATTTACTCTATAATTTCATGGACAACAGATAAGAAAGCTTTTAGGCACTCGTAGCACACATTTTCACACATTTGTTTCTTGTCGAATATATTTCATTCAACTTTGAAGAAAAAGCACTTTAAACGAGCACGTCAAATACTCATATCGATATTATGCAAGCGTTTCCGTTAGGATCAAATATTGCACATATAAGCACGTTACAATTTGCGCTTCACTTCACTTAAAACTACAAAAATAATTGTTACTGCCTTTTGCCGATCCGATCCGTATGCTCTAACACACTCAGTTTACCCGTATGCCATACACCTGCCGCCGTGGAGGCTGATAACTCGACTAATTTAATGCGGCCAATTTAAATTGGCAATTTGCTCAAAGTGCCATCGCCGTCGACGTCGCTGCCAACGTCAGCTGAGCAGCTGGCTGACTCTGATGTGGGCCCTGAGGTTCTTTATCGGTATCTGAGTTGAGTTGTTGAAGTGCCTAGCAAAAAAGCAAAGTGCTAAACGCCCAGACCACACCGTTTCCCGTTATCATCAACGGACAGGTACATGCAGGGCAGGTAACGCGTCACCGTTGTGGCGTTAAAATTCGACTTTCATTCTCTTTGGAGATCTGATCTCACTGATCGGTCAAATCTAACACAATCCAATTGATAAGCTTGGGTCCTGAGAATAGTATATCAAAATGCCTGTATATATATATCATTTAATATATGAATTAGATAGAAAATCCATTGATCTCAAAAACATTTTTTATTTCGTTATACAGTATGACCTCGCTTAACGCAACACTCGTTACACGCAACTCCTCGCTAATTGCAAAACCCAAGTTCTCAACATTGTAGACTCTGTTTCACAAAAAAAAAAAATTAGACTTTAGTTTAAATTTAACTGCAGTTTTATTCTAGGGGTCAAACCATGTTTTAAGGTATTGCTTTTGAAAATCGGGTCAGTTTTGCCGAAGTTATGAAAGTCGAAATATTTTACCAAGCATTTCGACTTTTTGGCATAAAATTTTACATGCATTTGACTAAAAATCGAATTTAATTTAAATTTAGTTATTGAAATGCAGTTTTTTTTAGGGTTCAAACCATGACTTTAAGGTATTGCTTTTGAAAATCGGGTCAGTTTTGAGGAAGTTATGGAAGTCAAATATTTTACCAATGCACAAGTCGATTTTTTGGCATAAAATTTGAACATGCAGTTTGACAAAAATCGAATTTTATTAGAATGTACTAGTTATTTAAATGCAGTTTTATTCTAGGGGTCAAACCATGACTTTTTAGGTATTGCTTTTGAAAATCGGGTCAGTTTTGCCGAAGTTATGAAAGTCGAAATATTTTACCAATGCCCAAGTCGACTTTTTGGCATAAAATTTTAACATGCAGTTTGACCAAAAATCGAATTTAATTTAAATTTAGTTATTGAAATGCAGTTTTTTTCTAGGGTTCAAACCATGACTTTGAAGGTATTGCTTTTGAAAATCGGGTCAGTTTTGGGAAGCTATGGCAGTCGAAAGATTTTACCAAAGCCGAAGTCGATTTTTGGGCATAAAATTTTAACATGCAGTTTGACTAAAAATCGCTTATAACTTTTATCATTTTATTGTTTATTTATTACGCATATATGAGAGCATCTTACATGCCCAGTGAATAAAGCAATAGTGCAGAAACCATCAAATTCAAAGGGTATTTTATAGGGCTGCCGGAAAGTATGCAAAACAATAAGCCATAATTAACTTTCAAAGTAGCATACTTTTTAGTGCAATAAAATGGAAGTCAGACAGAATATATTACGAATATTCTAATTTCATAGCTTAAAATATGTTTTTATTATGTTTTCAGTTAATCTAGAACTCAAAGATTAGTGGCAGCTGGGGCCTGTCTACCTCTTAGCCATAATGAAAGGCAATAAAATTATAAAATTCTCTTGAGTAAATTTTCTTTTAGCAAAAACACAATATTGGGATGCCAAGCTCCCGACAATATTATTCATTATGCTTAAAATGCGTAACTAAAGTAATTTGCAAGTAAATATCGTGCACTCCCACGCGCTCGGCAAAAGGAGGGAACATAAGTTAGGGGTGGTCTTTTCGGGCTTGAAAGCCCACAGTTTTGCATGCTCACGTGTTCTGCCGCCAGGCGAAGAAACTTGTTTTAGCCAAAAGCACCGTCTATGACTTAAGGGTGCTCAAATGCTCAAATGTATGCACGTGTTAAGACATTGTCATTTGATTAAACTTGTTAGCACACGCAGCATCAGCATCAACATAAGAAGCTTCAGCATCAGCAGCATCAACAAAGTTTAGACACATTTTTTTTAGGGAGGGGGGGGAAGGGGGCCAACTCTCTGACATTGCCTTAAAGCCAAATGCGACGTGTGGGTATTACATTTAGACCTGGTTTAAGAAGACAAGTGAAATTTTGACAAAAATTGCACAAACAACAAACGATACATTCTTGTCGTCAGGCTTAATATCCTGCAGATATATGTAAAATTCACATTGTACACACTATATTCGTATTTATTTATAATAACCTGTGAATTAATGCAGACCAATTTGCAAAAGCTTTAAATAAAAAACACTAAAACCGAATCAATGTAAAATTATTGACATTACTTTAAAATGGAACATGTTTAATGAACAACTTGGAAAAAGATTTAAATAATCAGAATATGATAAAAGGCAGAGATATAACAGTAAAGTAAAACATAGCAGTATAAAAATAATGAATAATAATATCAAGTAAAAATTGTTTATTTTTCCATTGATATTGTTTCATTCCATTCTTATCACCCAACTCTATTTTTTACCTTAATGCTGTTTGCTTCATTGCCACAGCTCAAGTCTGTCCATAATAATTTATGGTGCAAATGCTCACACACACAAATTTTCGTCTGACATTTGAGCCACAAGGTATTTGCGGCAGGTATTTTGGTTATTTATAATTTAATTTGGTTTGTGTCTGTTGTGTGTGAGTGTATTTTGTTGTTCCAATTGTTGGAGCTGAATCGTTTTGTGTTTACTAAACATATATCATTATGAATTTTGCATTTTGTGCTAATTGCTTGCAGATGCTACTGATGTGGCTTACTTTTTGATTTGTATCTAGCTTTGCATTTAATTGCATTTAATATTGTGTTAATTACATTAGACGCTTGCTGTTTGATAGATTGATATTCTCAGTCGATATAATGTAATGTCTTTAGCTTTAGCAATGGCTAATTAAATGCTTGCTTTAATTACTATACTTTACTCTAATTAAATAACTTAAGATAATTGTCAATAATCACTAATTTATTGTAATTAAATTCTTAATCAAGCAATCAAATTTTCTATATAGTTGGGTCATTAAAAAAAAATTAATTTATATTTCTATCCAAATAAATTGGTGAACCAAGTAAGTAATTTTTCTTACACAAGAATTTGACCTGAACAAAACGTTGAAACGATTTTAGTTTTCATCAATGCACAGTAAGATGAAACTGAAAATAAATGAATTGTATTCACTTTTAAATACTTTGCTCAATTTTAAAGTTAGCTATGATTTAAGTGTTTGTTTTAAAATGAAGACAACGTCTTTAAGTTTAAATTTCATTGATAAACAATACTACTCAAAACAATAAAAATCTGCATTAAATATTAAGTTATTTTACTTGGCTTGCTTAGTTTGCAATGCTTTTGTGCCGCCACAAACATTCACATAGTACCTGTGAGATTGTCGGCCCGGCTCTCTTCGTCTGCATTTTTGACTTTAGACCTCAACAGGAGCTCACGAGAAGCTTTGTGTGTTGTGTTTGGGCAAATCCGGCAACTAAAAACCCATACAAAAACTACAAAAGTCAACCAGTTGAAGAGCTTTCGCAATTTGGTCGCTGAAAATGCTGCGCAGCCTAGGGGAGCGTAACTCTGTGTGAGACTTGAGCAAAAAAACTATATATGTAGAAAGAATGGAACAACAAAAACTAGTTCACAACAAAATATGGAAAAACAATTTGAAAGTTGACAAAGAAATGCGAGCTCGAGTGTCAAGCGAGGAGCATTTTGGGCCTTTGTTTTATGAGCACGGCACGCTTCACGGAAAGCCCAGAACAGAATTAAAAGAGGGCAGGACCAGGACAAGGCGCATGATTGATGCGTGGCGTTGGGCTCCATTTTTAGTGGATTTTCAAATTGCTTTTTCACGCTGACAGTTTACGATTTTGCCAGTGTTAGTGCATATGTGTGTAAGAGAGGTGTGGCGCTAGGGTCAGTTGTTTGAATTGGATAAAACGACAGCGGCAGTTATTCAAATGCAAACGACAGCTGTCAAAATGGGTCTTTTAATTCCTAAAAAAAAGTGCTTCTTACTTATTTGATCTATGTGTATGTCTCATATCGTTATCATTCTCTATTCCCTATCTTGTAGTGGACCTAAAGCCAATGATTGGCTATAACGGAGCGAGAACCCCAACAAGTACCAGTACTCAATGCATATTGTTATTGGCCAAATAATGATGAGACGACATCAGCTGAACGAGCAACAGTGAGAGCGCTGTGAGAATTAATATAGAATTAAAACAATAGATCTCAAATGTCGCTGCTGACAATTGTCAGATTGTTAACAACGACATTGCTGCTGTTTTTGCTGCTCTTGCCATCGGCAGCATTGTTAACAAACCAACAAAAACTACACAAACAACAACAACAACATGTTCGCCACAAGCGTGAAAACAATGCGGAGCAGAAATTTTCGTTGCCTGCTGTACCGTTGCCACCACCGCCCCCCTTTCCGGGAATTAAGCATAACTTTGCCTTAAATGCATTTGCCGAGCATGGAGCTGGCTCAAGCTTTAAATCCAGTTCTAGCTCTAGCTCAAATTCATTAAGTTCCTCCTCGTCTGGTTGTGGTGGTTTGCTTAAGTCACGCTATGGCCTTATTCAAACACCGAATTTTCCACATCGCTTTGCCACGCCCATCGAATGCGTTTGGATTATTGATGCCTCCGAACTGCCAGCAACGTCTCAGGGCAATATCTCGATTGTGGTCTATTTGACGCAGCTCTATGTGCTGGGCGGGCTTAAGTTTACGGAATACATGTACTACTCGGATGACTTTAAGGTGCCCGCCCATCGAGTCTTCGTCCTGAACGAGGACGACGTCACTCAGGTTACATGGATGCAGTTCAATAGTCAGTATCTGGAGATACGTTTCACTATGTCCACGTTGGATGGCACACATTTGCGTGCTCTGGATCGATTGCTCGACGTGTATGGCTTCAATATCACCTACGAAGTAACCCATGAAGTGAAGACGACACAGTGCAATACTCTACAATGTCGTTTTCTTGGCGATTGCTTTGCCAGTGCCGACTATAGGTGAGTTGATTGTTCTATATTTTTGTACATGAACAAAAATGATATAAAATAGCTTAACTTCAAAGTACAAAGTGCAAATGATGCGCTAATAGTTATTATTTATTTATTTTTCCATTACATTGACCGCTGCATTATTAAGCAATTCCAAAAACTGCAATTTTCACTGTAGTACTGACAAACTATGGAAGAAACTGCAAGCTTAACGGGCATTTATCAAGCAACGTGTTAACAATGGCAATGGCTTTTACCTTTTGTCTGATTTCCCATTGTGAACATAACCATCTTCCAAATATTTCATCAATCAATCAAGCCAAGCAGCAGTCAGACCCACAATTTTGCACACCTTTCTACACAAATTCGCATATACTATGTCAAACTCAATTGCAGAGGTTATTCATATGTTAGTTTGTTGTGCTTGTTACTGTAGGGGAACGGGGAACAGGGAAAAAGAATGTAGAACAATGCATCAAGTGTTGTAGTTGCCCTTCAATTGATTTTTGGCGCATGTATAGTTTTTTTATTTACCTATTTTGTATTTTATATACTACATACATATATACAAACTTGTTTTAGTACTTTTATTGTTTGGGGTTTTGGGCTTTACACTAGGGAATCAGGCTGCGAAGCACAACGAAATGAAAGTTATTTTGGCAACAGCACCAGCCACTGGAACATTGCAAAATGTATGGCTCCCACTTGGCTTAGGTTGAGATAGAGTGAGAAAGAGAGAGAGAGAGCTGATAGCTTAAGGCCCGAAAACAGTTTGTACCAGCACCTGAGCCAGAAACAGAGCAAAAGGCGAGCTAAGATTGATATGCACACATTTAGCAGTTTGCATGGTTAGCTGCCTGTGATTTTGTGAGCGACTGTTGATGGCTACTCGATGTTGGCATATGTTGGCCAATGCTCGTTGCTATTGGACCAGTTAATATGCATTGAACGGAACTGGAGCGGAAAGGGGAAGCTCAATTTTGAAATCAACAGCAGCAGTAGCAGCAGTGCCATTTCGAATGTTTCAAGCAAAGGGACTCCGAATGAAAAGGGAATGTGAGGTAGAGGCGCAAAAGTTTTGGCTTGCCTGTTTAATATGCGTGGCAGCCGGACGCAGGTGCTGCAGCTCCCAGTTCGCAGTCCCCAACACAACTGCTGCCGCTCAGGCTGCCACGTTTAGAGCTCTCTCACACTGGCTTATGACTTATAAATGGCAGCATATGCAAACGGCAGCAACACTAATGTGCGCCCATAGTTGGCTAAAAGCAATAACATTTGTTTGCCAATGTCGAGGCATTTATGAAGGTTACACGAACGTCTCGTGTGTTGCAAAAACCACGCTGAGGATACTCAACCCAGTCATAAAACTAATGAGACCTTCATCAAAAACACATTTCAACAACACCAAAGATGCCTGGCGTAAAGAAAACTAACATGTGTAAGAAGTTGAATATTTAATATTGTTCAACTTCATGATTAAGCTTTTAAATTCATTTTATAGAAATAAGTAAGACCTAAACATGGTTTTTTAAATTAACAACGTTGCGCAATATCCGTTAATCTATCATATAATAATAATATTTTCGCCATCGATTAAAATGTTCATTTCTCAATAATATTATTTCATCAATAATATTATGAAAATGCATTCTAGTACTTTGTACCAAATTAAATTTCAAAGTCTTAAGTTTACCAACTTTTGACAACACCAGCAGGGTGAAGACTGTACAGTTAATTGCCGCAAAGCCTTAGCCTAGCAAAATGTCAGCAGCTTCGAGACACGACACGACACTCAATTAGCATAATAAACGGAACAAAACCAAAAACAGGACGGCAGAAAGCCAGGCAGGCAGGCACTGAGCCAAATCGAATAAGTTTTTCAATAGCTTTGTTAATTTGAATTTTAACGCTTAAGAATTTGACAATTTATTGGCAATTAACGGGCCACGCCGTTGCCATTTAAGTGAAACAAATGATATTAAGGACAAGAAAAGAAGACAAATCAATTGGTTGGGACTGGGTCAAGTGTTGGGATTTATGGGGCTGGCGAAAAGACGAAAATAAAAACCTGTCAGCCATTTTAACGAAAACTTCCAATTGGCCTCTACTACTTAGCATAATGAACATTAATTGGACAGCCCCGAGGCTGCTGTGTTGGTTGTTGGCCAGGCTAATTGAATATTAATATTAATGTCAAAATTAAAGCAAAAATATGTTGCCAAGAAATTTGATACAAAACTGACAGCTTCCGATATCCAGCTAAGAAATGCGACGATGAGATGAAGCCAACGCCTGCATCGCCCTTATCCAAATTCAGATTTTGGCACGTAGACTTCTGTGACGCCAACTTAATTAACAACCGGAGGCAAATGAGGCACCAAACTTGGCTTTCTTCGTGTACGTGTTTTTTGTAAGATAAACAACAAACACAAACAAACAAAAAACGTTGCAAAGAACGCTCAGAACTTTCTCTGTCTCGCTGAAGCTCCCCGTTCAAACAGACTTTATAGTTTATGCCACACACAGCTGCCTTCTGTATGTCAGTCGAATGCCAGAAACGAGCCATGTTTGTTGTCAGACGACAACCCCTCAAAACAGTAACACTTTCCCCACATCTCCCCAAATTTGCCACTCTCGCTCGCATTTCATTCTTGCCACACAATATCTCATTGCATTTTTATGACTCTCGTTCTCGGCGCGTTTGTTGAGTAAATGTGCGAAAAAATGCATAACATTTCGAAATGTCAAACGGCTGATAAAAGGCGGGTGTGCGTCGAGGGGTGCATCACACAGTGCGTTTACTTGACAATCTTTTTGTTTTCTCTTTTCTTTTTTGTTTGTATAATTATTTCACTTTAACAGCAAAGTACTCGCTTGGCTTTATATGGAAAATGTTAATAAGCGGCGTCACGTGTGGCAAATATACAAAAAGAGTAAGCGTTGGAAAGGGGCTTGAGTAAAGGTGAGAGGAGAATATTTAATATTCCTGCTTGGCTCTCTTCAAAGTAAATGAGCAGTCTTTTATGGGTTATGCATTTGAGCAGGGATTACACGAATCAACGCAAGCATAAAAAAGCTAGAATATCTCCCTTTGAAATTACTAAGTCGAAACTTCTGAACGGAAAGTTTCGTAAACTGTTAGCTTCTTATAGAATAATCCATACTAAAAATGAGAAACTTTTTTATAGACCAAATTTTTGTATTCAAACTGCATATTAAAAAACGACAGAAATGCAAAAAAAATAGGAAAAAGATAATGTATTATGTACTTAGTTATATTTTTAATCAAACTATTGAGTTTGCATGAATTGTTTGAAGGACAAGTTCTGTAGCTGTTTAGCATGTTTCAAGGCAATGCCGACTTTTTCACTGTTCCACTTGTCCACTTGTCCATTGCCCTTTTGTGCAGCTCATTACAAGTGTTTGGCAGCGAACTTCATTTTATTGCTAATAAACTTTTGCATTAAATATTCAAAATGTTTGTGAATTTCGCCTCGGGTCCTTGGGTCCGCATGGCCGTCTGGCACTGGCTTTGGTGCCAAAGCGCCACAAAAACTTCCACAAGAACAATCAACAATAAGCCATAAACAATTGGTCAGCCAGCCAGCTGGGCGACTGTTTAGTTTCGGGGTTTTTAATTTTGCAGTTGTTGCTGTTTTATGCTGCACATAAAATACAAACAGGCGTACAAAAAATAAATAAAACTTAACAACTAACAACCAGAAATAAAAAATAAAAAACAAAGAACAAATTTTTTTTTGGCTTCTGGCGTATTTGCCATTGAGAACATAACCGTTGAGCTTGCACAAATCTGTTGCACTTCACCGCAAATGTTTGATTCAGCTGCAAAACAATTTGTGTTCAATTATTTTGTGTGTGAATCTTTTTATCGCCATCATATTTTGTTAATGACAGTTTTGCAGTTTGTTTTTAGTAGTTTTTTTTTTATAAGAAGAAATATTTAATTGAAAAAGTTTTTTACTTTGGGATTTTTGATTGAGCTGATGCGGGTGCATTTTCACTCTCTCTCTCTCCCCCTTTTCTTTCATATTCTCTTTCTTAATGCTGCGTTAGTTAAATGTTGAATTGAGAAAAAGAATTTAATTGGCAATAATATAAACTTAAATGTCAAGTGAATAAAAAAGAGGCACTCATTAATATAATATAACAAAAATATTCAGAGTAGGCCTTGAAAAGTTTCAACCTTTCATATACATTTCAACACAATCAATATTAAATACTCTCGAAAATGTGTGCACTATTTAATTTTCAAAGCTTGCTTTCGGTTATCCTACTGCTCATTTGCACCTGCGCCTATTTGCGGCCAATGTTTCCCAAAATATTAGATCGCAACACTTCCGGTTTGGGTTGCAACTTGTGGAAGCTAGCACGAATTGGGGAGCGGATGTCGCCTTGGGTTTCAGCAGCCTGTGTGGTAATGGCAATAGTGGAGCTATTCTCGAGCTGAATCAGTAAAAACGTTTGATAAATTGACTAGTACATGTTTTCATCAATAATTTGTGAAATTTATCAAACATGTCCGCAAAACAAGTTGAAGTTAATTTCCATTAATGAAAGCTAAAAACAAATTATTGTATACTTAGCTTAAATCACTATGTAAAAACATTAAAGTTGTCTAGAATTGAGTTACTTTGTGTGGAAATTTCACTTGTAGTGTTAATTGATTGACATTTCTGAGAAACCCAGAGAAAAAGAAAAAAGAACAATTAAAATTCTGTGGTAAGTCGTTAAGTCTTACCAACTTTTTACATCAAGTATTCAATAAATTTATGAGGCAACCACAAACAGATTCACTGCCTAACAACAAAAAATGAAGAAGAAAAAATAAATGTGTCAACCTGTCAAAGCCAACCAGTTATAAAGTGAACCTGCCCCGGACGACAATCAGAGTGCAGAAAAGACAACAAACGAGAACAACTCAAAATTAGGCCACGTTCAAGCGGTGGCAAATAGTGTGGTGTGTGTGTGCATGGGGATGGGGCTGCTTGCGGCAATCAATGTGCAGCGCAGCGACGTCTCGGAGTTTTCCTATTTTATCGTATTTCATAACAAAAAGCGCTGCTGCTTTTGCTGCCGCCGCTGCCGTTGCAAGTTGAGCAAACAAACCGACAGCGTTAAATGAGATCAGGTTCAGTGCGAGAGTAAATAAATGCTGGGCTAAGGGGCAAAAGGGTAGGGCTATGGGAGGTACAAGCAGCATAATGGTAAAGAGGACAATGTTGTTGGGCGTTGCATGTGCAATAAGTCGGTTGACATCCGCCTACCATCATCTCTCCTGCCACACCACATCTCTGTGAACTGTGTCAGTGTCATTCGCATATGGCTAGCAGACATGAATGATTAAGTAACATAGAGAGAATGAGAGTGATAAAGAGAGCGAGAGGGGAAGTGCGTATATTGTTTGCCCTGTCAAACATTGTCATTTATCCAAAGTCGTCGAGGAGGCCAACTGGGATTCGGATTGAGCGGGAAAAGGGGGCTGTTGGTGGGTTTGTTGGTAAGGACAGGTGCTTTGCATATTGCAATTAAGTTTTGTTTGGCCAAAATTTTGACCTGTCTTTGTCACATCATCTGACATACTCACACACAAAAACAGAGAGAATTCGCCAACCCACCTTTTTGCTCAATTAAAAGTTTGTTCCCTGTGTTTACCATGTTTGCAACTCTTTTGTGTCAGTTTTACTTTTAATTTTCCTGTGCCTTCATCTCTGGCGATGATAAATGTGTGTGAGTGTGTGTTTTACCTTAACGACAGACTTTCATATTCTTCTTCTTTTGTTTGTCAGCCAGAAACTTCACAAATGTATGTAATTGGCTGTTGTTATTTCCAGCAACAATTGTTGCTTGCCCTTCTCACTTACTCACTCTAACTCTTTCTCTATCTGGCAGCTGGCAAACTCGTTTCAAAGAGGTTATTTTTCTGCAATTTAATTTCTACATGCGTTATGTTTGAAAATTAATTTCTATAAACAACAGATAAAGACCATAAAAATGCAAATGGGAATGGTTTTTTCTTCTACATGTTCAAATATGAAATTTTTTACGAGTGCTCGCCCATAAAAAACAAGCAGCCGTCAGGCAATTGTTACAGCTTGCTACGTTCGTACCCTTTTCACACACACACACACACACACACAAAAACATGTTCACGTCGACGCACCTATCAAATTAAATGGCATTCAATTTGATTGCATTAGGTGAATAGGTAAATGGCGAAAAAAACCACCTTATTTTTTCTGCTAAAATTGTATTTGTCGGTTGGCAAACATTCAAACAAACACACACACACACACACTTACCTAACCATACGCGGAAAAGCAATTTGTTGTAATTTGCCATATCGATGTCCTTTTCATTGTTTGCTATGAAAAGAGAAATCCTTTGGTAGGCAGTATTATAAACGTATGAAAATTTAATGCTTTTGAGTTGCTGTTTCTTTTTATTAAACAAATATTTAAAACTTTTGATTACGATATATATTTTCAAACAATTTTGCTAAGATCTTTATCGATTTGCAATTTAAAATGCTGTAGCACAAACATTTTGAGTGGCGCAAATATTCTTTTCACAGCTAGCAAGTTGTAATTTCATGCTCCCATTTGAGATATTATTGGCCGCTTTTCATATTTTCTATGACTCTTGGCACTGCCAAGCTTTTGGCGTTCTGTCAAGAAGTCTTCTAGAAATGTTTGACAGTGCTTCAACTCAACCCTTAAAAGATCTGCACTGCGGCAAAATGCTTTAAAATAAATAATGATAATCACATTAAAAAAATGGAATAATGAGGTTAAAAATTTATATGTATATGTAATTTGTTTGCAACAGACATAAGACATGCATTTTCTATTGCATACTTTTAAGCGCATAAATATAAATACATAACCAATTCAATGAGTGCATTTCCTTGGCTATAACTAAATGAATTTAAATATTTTTGAAAAATCTGCATTTTTACAAACATGCGAAGTTAAATTAAATAAATGAAATGATTCGTGTGAAATTTTTATTTTAATTAAATGAATTTCTCAGTGTATTATTGAGATTAAATTTGTCTGTCTTTTTTGTCGTCTGTTTACTGTCTGCTTGCTCGTAAGTGCAGCTAGCAGAGTGAATCTTGGCTGCTGTTGTAAGTGTGGCATGTTCATGGCATCTACGCGCCATTGACTATAACACACACATACACACACACACACATATGTCTGTCATGAAAATTATTAGTCCTTTCTGAAGTTCGCAGTGTGCAGCCAAGCAACTGCAGTCTGGTCTCTGTACTCTTCTGTCAGCACTTTTTCGAATTGCAGTCCATAAAATGAAAATGTTTCACAAGCTTTTGGCACACAGTTTTAATTGTTAAACAGCATTTGAAATTTAAATGAATTTAAAATCACTATACGAAAAAAAAATAACTCGATTTCGTAATCAAAACAATGCGAATTTTGTTTACAAAAGAAGGCCGCCAGTCAAACAAATAGCTAAAAACAAGCATGCTTGATGTGCCTTTTACAGGGCTTGCATTATTCAAAATATAATATTTCCTTAGGCAAAATATGAAAATAACTTAAAATTATATATTTATATTATTTGTCAACTATGCAGAGAGATTTTCAACGCTAAAAAAAATAACATTTGGACTGATAGAATTTGTTCAATCACACTTCTTTGTTATGCACTTAAGTGGCTGCAAATAATAAAGCTTAAATACATGTTAAAAACTTTTCTTAACACCTTCTTATTACTAGTTAACATATATAAAAGGTCTAACTGAAACTTACAATAGTGTACGTAAAAGTCGAATTCATGTTTGCCATCTGTTGTTGTTGATCAACTCTTTATTTGGGTTTTCCTTTTGTTGGGGGTTTTTTTTGGGCTGTAGTTTTTGTTGCTCAGCCATGTGGCATTTATTTGGGCAAACGTTTCCGTCACAGGCTGCAGGACATGCAAGGACGTTTTGGTTTTTGAACGCGTCTTGTATTTGTATTCGTTTTGGGGTTTTTGCAGGCAACGCAGATGCCCGAACATAAAAGGCAATTAATTTCCGCTAGACAAAGGCACAATTACTTATGTACTTGAGATTCACAAGTAGGTGAAGAAGAAGCAGAAGAGCAACAACAACAAAAACATCGCTGCCAGTAGGTCAATGTGCAAAGTGTGTGTGTGTGTGTGTGTTTAACAATGGGCGTGTCCTTAGCCAGGCATGCATATACTTAACATACAAACGAACTTCAATGTATGATATATAGTTGCAAGCAACAAAAGCAGTTGCTTAAAGCAGTTCGAATTTGGTCCTTTGTGGTTGACAACAACAACGAAAAGTGCTTTTAATTTATGTAATTAAAGAAGCGGCACAGCAAAAAAAAGAAAAGAAAAAAGAACATCTCTTCAAAATGATTACACCATACAAGCTCTGATCCGAAATTTATCGGCCCCAAACACAAATCAAGAATGCCCATTAAAGTGCAAAAAGTCCAAGCAGTTCAAGAAGTCCGAAAAGTAAAAGTTGTACAACAAAAGGGAAGAATGTGAAAGGAAAAGTTTTCTTGTCGCCTTTCAGTTTTGTTTTGTTTTAGATTGGTTTTTTTTTTGTCGTACCCCTGGGCACATTTTGATTTCTTTCGTTAAAGTTATAGGCATATAGGAAACTTTTTCGCTTTCGCTTCTTTTATGGCTTGTGGCTAACTAGTCGTATACTTAACATGCATTGAATACACACTACTATATGCTTCTAGCTATTAGCTAATCTGTTTTGCTGTTAGCCCTAACAGCCGATCAATTAGGTAGTCCTTTATTACGCTCCGATACCTATAAAGATAAACTTTGAGATCGCAGCAAAAAAATTATTGACTGTTTACGGGAAAATGGGATATAAATACTTATGTAAACATGTTCCTGAAGGGGGAAAAGGATAAGTATCAACGATTTGAATATTTAATTATATATTTTCAACTGTTTAAAAATGGAGAAAAAGTTTAATTTCTTTTTAATATATTTCAATACATTTTTTCTTCATGCAACTAAACAATTTAAAAACATTTCCACAAATTAATTTCTGTTGACATGTGTCAGCGTCACAACAACAACAACAATAAACGAAACAAAAAACTGCAATTGCTGGAGCTAAAAAAAGAGCGACAAACATTCGAATGGACAGACAGACAGACAGGGGAAAAAAACAAATCGAAAAGGATGCGGAATTATTTAGCAAACAAATTGTGACAATTTTTGTTTTTATTACTTTAGCTAAACTGCGTACCCCAATTAAATTGTCAACGCGAAATATTTTGTTAGCGTGAATTAATTTCAGTGATTTAAAATGAAACTGGAATGCAATTTGCAGCCGATTAGTCGGTTTTTATTCGTTGAAAATTCAATGGCAAATTGAAATTGTTGAAGAAGTTAATTAAAATGTTTTGGATTGATTAACAAAATGAGCAACATTGAATCAAATTGCATGCATACTTATTACATTTGAATTTTAAATTAAAAAATTCTTGCAATTTTTCACACTGCTTTCAAGTGGACTCAATTATTTTCTACTTGTTTGCATAACATTCAATGTAAACATTTTTCGGCCTACACTTTGAATCGCCTGGGGTTGTGAACTGTCTACATTAATGAGCAAAACGCTAAGAAGCTCAAGGACTTTCACAGCCTGCATGCGTAATTACTCATAATTGAACCTAACAAGTGTGGCAAAGCTCGCTTTCAAGGCTGCCCAAATGACGTAGGCGATTTTCTCTTTGCACTCTTTATGCGTCTGATGTTCACTTGTCGCCAAGTTTTTATACAAATTATTGCCTGTGGTTAAGTGTGTGTGACCCTAGCATTTAGCTCTAATGATTTTAAGATGCTTCAACTCTGATAGCACAAAATGAGCTTATACACAAATTTACTCTCAGGCACGTATCAACCAACAAAAAATTAAGCTACAAACTTTAATTTGCCACACACTCACATGCTTGAATATTAAAATGAACAAAGATAATAATGGAAGACAACTTATGTGTGTGTGTGTGTCTTGGCAGCTGACAAGTCTCAGTTTGATGCCAAGCCTCAAGCTAAAAGATAAGCTGCTGCGAATCCTGCTCTGACAACTGCGCCAGTGCCTATCTCCAAGACATGACAGCTTATCTGAGCCACCCCAAAATAAAAGTCAATCTTAGACTTGCTTATAATAACAATAACACAATCAACAAATATAAAAATATTTACAAACTTTAATATATCATTTTTCTATGCTTGCAACTATATCTCATTGCAGCTCTTATGGTTGCACTTGCTTTGCCGGCTTCAGTGGCAGCGATTGTGGGCATGGTCCACTCTGCACGGATGCGCACACAAACATCTGCCAAAATGGTGGCACATGCAAGTAAGTAAAGTCATTTTATTTCAACTCAAAGTACCAAACTTAACATTAGTACGAATTGTCATAGAAATTCATTTAAATGAATAAAATATTAAATTTAATGCCGGCATGCATTTACATAAAAAAGTGTAACATATTGAATTGGGGCTAAAAGTTTAGCATAAATGGTGATAGCTGAATAAATAAATTCATTGGCCAAATTAATCTGCGCATATTATCAGAATATTAATTATCTGAACGAAAAAGAGCAATAAATTATATGAAAGCGTTTAAAAACTCATTTAATTTATTTAAAATTTGTTTTATTTCCTTTCAATATATAAAACATCATTAACTGAAGCTGATGCTATGAATTAATTTTAATTTCTCAACTCAAATTTAATATAATTTATTTTATAACTGCATTGAGGTTAGGTTAGGTTAGGTTAGGCCGGCGGACCCTCTCAATAAGTGTCACACGTGCGTTTTTGGTTCCTTCCTGCTCACCTTGTCGAACGATAATAGAAAGGGTGTTACAGCGTCTCATTAGGATCAGGCATTGGCCTGACAGCAGACCATTTAGCCGTCGGTAGTCATTCCATTGAAGCTTCATCCTTTATTGCGTTAGTTTGTCGTTGTTTGTTTTGCACATAATTCTTAAGTTTCTGCAGTCAGAGGTGTTGGTCCAGCTTGATTCCACTGAATCCCGTTGATGTGTTTCCATGTTGGGAAATGGGAACCTTCTTTGTCAATATAGCGCCCCATTGCACTTTGTTTAGCCAAGTCGTCTGCTATCCCGTTGCCTTAAAAACCCTTTTTAAAGGTGCTTAGTGCAGCTAATGTTTCTCTGCTCGCCAGAACGTTCCGAAAGCTTATACAGTGGGCCTGCAGGGCTTTTTTGCTTCTGGACTATCCACGAATATGTTTTCTTTTTCAGGCGTTGTGTCTGTTTTTAAGACCACTTTTTCATTTGCTGCTTTCCTTATTGCGAATATCTCTGCTAGGAATATGCAGCAAAGGTTTTGGGAGTTTGTATGACAGCCTCAAGGGTGGCTCGGCGCAGTACACTGCTGCGCCAACTCCATCCGTCATTTTTGAGGTGTCCGTGTATATATTTATGGACATCTGCTCTGCTCCTGAGCGCCGGTCCTTTTTTCCTAGGAGCGTGAGCGTGCAAATAAAGTTGAATTTGCATTTAATATTGTTGAAGATATTAGCATAAGCCTTAATTAGTTTTATTTAAATTTGCTAAATATTTTAAAGTTTTTCAGTTTTTGTTTATACATCATTCTTTTCTTAAACTTTAACCTTAATGTATCGTGTTCTAAAGAACATTTATAAAACACATTTTTGTGTAAATTTGTTAGCTATTTTAATGCAGGTAACTCATAGCTCATATTTAAAATCTTAACGCTTAACTTATTGGCTCGATAAAAAACGGTTTTTATTGATATTTGCAGGCACATTGGCGATGCGGCTATAACCTGTCACTGTACAGCTGGCTACAAGGGCACCAAATGTGAAATACCCGAAATAATCGAGTCAACTCAGGGTAAGTAAAGAGCCTGGAATTTAATTAAACGTAACAAGCAATAATAAATTGACCAGAAATAACACAAAAAACAAAAGGTTTTTTTTTTTTAATCGTTTTACAAATGAATAACAACACAACAAGAGAGAAAAAGAAAAAAGATTCCAGCTAACAAAAAAAAAAAAGGGTTGCTAGCTAGAGAAAAATGTAATTAAGGAAATAATTATGCATCTGAATTGCACTCAATGCCTGCTGCGAGACAAAGAACAACGCACAGAGTTCAGCCAAACGGACTGTGATAAGAGTGTTGGTTAAAGGGGAAAAAAAGGGGAATGGGCAACAATTTAACGGAAAATTGTATACAAGCTGCAGGTTGTCTCACTGGTAGCCATGTGACGCCCATAATTGACTTTGTTGTTGCAGTTGGATTGTTGCAACTGCAACAGTTGCAAACACGCAACAATTCAGAACAATGTAAAAGGCAATAGTTGCGCTCAGAGCAATTAGGAAAGCTTTATTCAAATATGTAATAGATTTTAAGTAATTATACTAAATACAAACAATGATGTTGGGTTAAGTTAATTAACTCCGTAGACCGCACTTGAAAACTTTCATTTCCTTAAAAGCATTTTAGATTATATTGAGAATAAATCTATAAGAAATAGGAGTGCAAGAACAGCTCGCACCTTAGACTTTTTTTTAGTTATGCAATCTTTGTTCTGCAGATAGATAAATAACACAAGACTTGACATTTTGAAAGCACAAACGAAACTACTCCAGAGAGTTTCTTGAACTACAATGTCATAAGAATAGAAAGCGCATCTTATATTCGTTCTTCGGGCAACGTTAACCCAAAATGACATTGTCATCGAATTTGACATTCGCTCTTTCCAGAGCTCACCAAGGGTCAGCGAGGTGGGAAATGCATAGTAAATGTGTTGGACACGACGAAACCTAAGCGAATCGTCTAGCACGACAAAAGTGGGTTATCCTTGCTGCGTGTGTGTTTGTTTGGAGCTTGCCTTTAACATTTTTCACATTTTTCATGTGCTGTAATGTCCTTTATTGCATTTTTCACAGACCCCGAGGCGGTGTGTGGTAAGAAATCTTCAACGCTCTTTGTGTGACGATGACAGCGCAGTTAAGTCCCCCCTCCCCCATATACATATGTGGTTAAATATTATTAAATTATTCCACACGGGTGTCTGTGTTTAACATCATGTTAAATAGTTGAGTTTGGTTTTAATGTGCTTGAATTTAATTTTTCTCAAAATATAAATTGCCATAGCTATCATTAGATTTTGTCATGCTTTTTAAAACTCTTTTAGGATGCATCGGAAATGCCAGCGCTAGTCTATGCCATCGTGCATGTGAATTTGACAACAACAATTTTGGCACTACCACTTTTGGTGGTAGTTCTGGCCATTTCAACGTGCGAGGCAATCGCAATGCGGCACGTAGTGGCAAGACACGGTATGAGGTGACCATGCGACTGGGTGCCAATCTCACCGGATACTATCGCAATTCGGAGCGCGAACAGTTGGCTGGCGTCATGGAGCGACAGGTGAGTGGGTTATAAAAGCAATAATACCGTGTCCATACATATGTATCTGTGTGTGTATATCTAATGGAGTGCACTCTAAGAATTGAATTAGGATACGACATCCATACATATGTACCATAGAACATTTATGTGAATGTGTCCTTGTATGTGTGTAGCACTTAGCAGGCTCGTGTCCAACGCCACTATTAACGTTCCGAATACCTGTTACCGTTTACGTGACTAAAATCGGTTCATACTGACATTAATACTTGAGCTTACGTAGTGTGCGTATGGATTTGTATTCGCGCGCTTAAAGCAGTGCATTTTACCAGCAAGCAGTGCATTTTTATCTACTTATAGCACCTTATATACTTATTAACTCATATTTAGCTTTACACTTTTCCTGAAAATGCCTTAAAGATTCTCAATTAGCATCCACCAACAACTTAAGTGCCAACACTTATTATTATCTCATCTACTTCCCACTGCATTAGAATTTGTGTAGGCCTGGCAAATTTTGTCATCATTGCTGCCTGACAGCCGCAAGTGGCAGAGAAATTCAAACAGCTTTATTATTGTCTGCCTTTTGGCCATCAACAACATCAGTATTCAGCTCGTCCAGGGAGTGTAAGTGTTGGGTCTGTGACAGCCTGCAAGCATCAGCACAGAAATCATCATCAGTCAACGTTGAGTGCAGCTCCCCTTCAATTGCGCACCCCGTTGCCCAAAAACTATTAACCGCTACTGTCAGCCAGTTTACATTTAGGGGCGGTGTTAAGTGCTCCTTGCACGACACTTGTCTTTAAAGCGGTCAAGATTAACTTAAATTTGGGGGCTGCAAAAGCACATGTATAATGGACGAAAAATACAAATATTATAAGTGGCATTTGGTGGGCTTTTTCTGACCTTTTTGGATGCCTTTGACAAACTTAAAACTGCAACCCCGATATTTAAATTATTAAATAGATTGTATTAAATATCTTACCGGTTACTTAAAGTAAAGATAGCTTTGGTAAAGCTATGATTAGGTTTAATAGGGATTGTGCAAAGATCCTTCACGAGATATTTAAAAAATGGAAAATCAATATCTTAAAAATTATAACCTTTTAATTTTATTTTAATACTTATATATTTCAAATGTTAAATAATATAAATATAATAATTTATCATTAGGATTGAATATGTTCCTCTTAACCCTTTGGTGTTTTTTCTATAAAGTAATTCTTGATTTGCAAAAAGACTCAATATAATAGGAACAAATGTATATGAATGTGTATTTTAGTCCACATAGTTTTGTGTCAAGTTAAGCTCATCCTCTTGTTCCGCTGGCGAGCCCGTGGCTGCCTGACCAATGCTATGCAACATATTCCTAACAGCTCCAGGCGTGCGTTCCAATGAGGCAGTCCAGTTATTGTGCGATGGTTGCTGACCTGCATTGTTGGGACTTGGGCTGCCAGCACTGCTCTCCATGATTGTTGGCATGTTGGGTGCGTGCTGAGCCAGAGATGGTTGCTCACTGCGCTCCTGCAGAGGAGTGAAGTTGCTACCTCCATAGTCTCTGCTGCCACCACGTTTGAAGCTGTGCGCCGAACGGGACAAGGGACGCCAACGATTCAGTTTCTTGGAATGCTTTCGCTGGCCACCTGGCGGCGTTCGGGTGCCTGTTTCCATATCTTTGTTGCCACTGCCGGCGCCAGCTGCATGCTGCTCCAAAAGGCTGCTGACCAGTTTGTCCAAGACCTTAAGATCGACATTCAACTGAGAGTTTGGTATAGAGTTCATGCGACTTCCAGCCAAACTACTCGATCCTGAGTGCATTGCAGCATCTCCATGACGCGTATTGAGTCCAGCAATTTTGGCAAGACGTTCCGTAAGCTATAAGAATTGAGATAGATGGATGAGAGAGGGTTAGCGGCATAATGCGGAAATGTCAAGATCGGCTTATTACAATCTTCAAAAAAATTTAAGACTGGACAGTTTGTCTAATTTTTTGCAAAATAAACCTGTTTAATATCAAAAAATGTGCATTTATTTTAATTCTTAATTGCATGTTCATCCTATGAAAAGTTTTTTGGCTGAATGCAACTCTTTTTGTTTGTAATTAAAACAAAATATTTATCTGAGATACTATTGTGTTCGTCCTTGTGCTGCCGCAGTGCAGCCAAGAGGAAACAAGTGAAAGCCGCATGCCGCATTTACAATAAAGCCGTAATCTAACGAAACATTCGGCTTTTTGCACTCCGAGATTTTGCACAAACCTACAACTTACGAGAGGCCGCCCGTAGGGGGTAACACATTCGGGGCACCCATTTCCAATTCCAATCCCATTCCCAGTTTCGCCGCAATGGCAGTCGACTACCACAAGGATTAACAATGGCGAACGAAAAGCAATATAAGTATGTTTTTGTTTTTTTGTTTATTGGTGAAGGGATGGTGGGTGTGGGCAGCATGCAGGGTTGCCAGCGTCTCTCGCGCGACTTTAATTGATGTTTCATTTCCGTTGCAAAGTGCTTCCGCTTTCCTGTGCTCAACATCCGACGTTTGTTTCGTGCCCACTTCAGCTGCCTGCCTTGCTTGCTAAGGTTCGAGTGGCAGAAGCCCTGTAAAAACTCAACAAAACCCTGGTAACCTGGCAACCCATTCACTAGTAATTGAGTATCAATGCGGTTTTAAGTGAAAAATGCTGCAAGAACGCCTTCCACATACCACATACATTGGACTACGACATTGGAGCTCTTCTCCCTCGCCCTCAACAGTCGACTCAATGGCCAGCCATTTCCGTTTGTAATCTTTTGCCTTGATTTCAATGTTCGTTTTTTCACGTCTCTGTCACTGTCTCAATATATCTCTCTCTCTGTCTATCTGTTGCTGTCTCTGTCTTTTTCAATTGCCTTGTGCTTCGACAAACGAGGTTAATTGAGTTTTAGTGGCCGCGACTCACTTTAAATGGATTACCAGCCGTTCTGAGTCTAAACCGAAGAGTTTTTCTCGCAAACAACTTATCAAGTTTGTTTTGCACTTTGCTCTCTGCCAACGCCATAAATATTTGGAGCATGTCTTGTCTGTCACTCACTCAAATGAGTTACTTTTTGTTCCCTCCACCTTTTTTCATTCTCATCCTCGTTGGCGAACTTAACTTTCATCTTTCCAAAATGAATTAATATCGAAAGTTGATTTGTTGCAATTGACGCTTGTTTGCCATTTGCCGGTTAACAGAAACTTATAGTTGAGGCATTTCGTGATTTCTACTAAACAGGAAATTACAAAAGTACTTTGCCACTTTTTCGCGTACCAGTTGCCATTGATAAAAATCTTTATGCTGCATAATGTTATTTCCTTTGGCTAATGAAGAATAAGTTTTGATGGTGATTTATTATTAAAATATTCTGACGGCAAAAGGTTTAACACTTTCATCTTTATCTACTGTCTTCATGACCTCCAAAGTTTGATATCCTTGGATTAACTCACGTCAATTTTCACTTACTTTTCAAGCTGCAGCTACGAAATTCAATTTTCAGAGCGCGGACACAGCACATCAATCGCAAGAAGCCATGCAAAAACTGTTTTGGGGACACTTTTTCCTCCGACTTGCATTGTAGATGAACTCGTTGCAGTTGTTTGCAAGCCTTTGCTTTTGCTAGCTGCAACGGCTTCATCTGGTTCTACCATAAATCTTAGACGATTCTCAGCTATAAACATGCAGTCTGCAGTTTTTACTTCGGAACAAGGACTTTCGTCCTGCTGTTGACCTTTTAGCCCCCCGTTTTCGCACTGTGCATTGATTTATGACCAACACTATGTGTGTGTGTTTGTCCTTGGATTGTCTAGCCCGGCAGCTTTTGCCAGTCGCTTTTTGCCCGCGAGCTAGCTCTTTTTTTTCCAACTACTACCACGATTATCAACAAATGATTGAGGTCAGTTCTTAATGTATATTCCATTTCCCCTTCTGTAAATAGTCGTAATTGTGGCTCATTTACTTTATATGCTGCCCTAACCTTTGTGTGTGTGTATGTGTTTATAGCGACTTGACAAATGCAATAAGTGAGCATTTATTGCTTTCCCCAATTGGTTGGCTTGTTTTTCTTAAGTGCTGCTAAGGAAATTTAATAACTTGAAGTTCAATTTCACTTAATTGAACTCTTCATGTCGATGTTCTGCGTAAGTAAAGTATTCTCTGTATTTGTTTTTTCCCTTAAGAATCCCAACAACAAATTTTAATAAAATACTTTTCCAACTATTGCATAATGCGCTTAAAATATTCCTACTCCAAGAGTAGCAGTTAGTTAGACTGACTTACTCCAACTGAATTACAGATGGAATTTGTCAATTTGTTAGACTGTTTTAATCATATTATTTGCCATGGCAATCAGCTTAATATGCAAATATGAAATAAATTAAAAATTCGATGCAGTTTATTACATTTCTTGAGAATCTATTTGAACAATGAATGGAATTTTTTCTATGCGTTCGAAACAAATAAGACCATTTGTTCATTGCTATATTTAATTCAGAAAGCTCAAACTGGATAAAAACCAAAGTTACATTTGCTGTTCTGGCCATGCTTCTAGCATTGGCTAATGCACAGAGTTGTGAGGAATCCTGATGGTGTTGTTATGAGACTCAACGTCAATGGCAACGATATTGGCCTAGGCCACGGCAATGGCATCGGCATCGGCAACGGTGGTGAAAGAATAATCAGGGGTAACGCAATTGGAAATGGAAATGGCCGAGGCATAGTGCGGTTTGAAAAGACTTAACCGCGGTGTAACTTAATAAATTCATATCGATTGAATTATAGTTTCTTGAGCACTTATTCAGTTGCTGAGTTGATTATTAGTTCGATCAGGTACTTGAAGGTGAGTACAATTTATCCTTGATGCTAATAAAAATCAACACTTACTTCACCAGCCGCATTGCTTGAGTAGCTCATTCGTTTGACCTTCTTGAAAGTAACATCGCTTTCGGCCTGTGCGAGAGCCCGCTCCAGAGCTGTATCCATTTTGGCACTACGCGCTTCATCCAGGCCCTGGTAGTTGGCACCACTGTTGGGTTAAGATAAGTTATAGCAAAAAAGTGTTAACTGCCAAAAACTTATGCTAATCAAGAGGCTTACATTTAATGTTATAGCTTTGATCAAATTGGTTCAATATTTTAAAAAATGAAACCATTTATTTAAAACCTTCTATACATGTTTATGTTTTAATAGTCCAAAAGTAAGAACTACAATTCTCTTCTACAAATTTGCATGCAGTGTGAAAATGAAAAACTTTTGTGCAAAAATTTGTTCAAAGCGCTTTTGTTTGAACTACATTTTTTAGTTGTAGTTTGTATAAATTGTGCGCCTACAGAGCGTTAAATTAAAAACGCCAGCAGCTGCTTTACTTATTTTCCATATGCGTTTAAATGGGTG
The DNA here is from genome assembly GCA_018904305.1 of Scaptomyza montana. NCBI lineage: Eukaryota > Metazoa > Arthropoda > Insecta > Diptera > Drosophilidae > Scaptomyza > Scaptomyza montana. The sequence continues at coordinate 6,573,647 of JAEIGR010000004.1, forward strand.
ATATTTTAATTGTTTTTTGTCCTCCTTAAATAAGGCTAATTGGTTACATGATGGTGTTTGAATTTCTTTTCTATTGTTTAATATTAAATATGAATTGAAATTTACTCTTTACTTTAACAACTTGGCCGTTTCTTTGTAACATCCTCATCTGAATGAATTTATTTTATGAAACAATCTTTTTAATTTTTTGTTTGTGTTCTACGATTTTTTGCACACAAATGCTATAAATTTTAGCAATGATTTCAATTATGCGATAAATATTTTTATTGCCGCCAACACAATTATTTAAATCGAAGCCACAAAAAGAAAACGAAACGATGCCGAGCTTCATATGCATGAATTCTTTTCTTATTTACCTTTTGATATTGTTTTGTGGTTCCCATGCTATACCTCAGTAAAAGTAAATTGCGTTGGCCCCGGGGAATGTCATGTGCAGATACCCTCACCTTTACCCCCTTACACACAAGCACACACATTCACAGCATCACACATGCACTCAATTACCGCAAAAACAATAAACAACAATTGGCAAAACATAAATTTAAACGATTCCGAGATTTGAAATTGCGAGCAACGCCTTTTTGTTTCACTTGCACTTACCTCATAAGCTTGTCGATACCCCCACCTGCGCCCCGGAGTGTTCCTCGTCTTTGACGCATTGTGGAGCGATTCGTCTTGCGAACGGTTCGAAGATCTAATTCCCAGAAGCTGTAAAACAACAAAAATTTGCAAATCATTTCAATGAAATCCAAAGCAACAAAGATGATGAGCAGGATTACTAAAAGATGCATGGAAAGATGATGTAATGATGAAAAAGGAAACATAGCTCTAGCTTAATCAATGGGATAAATCAAGCAAAGTATTTCCCATCCAAACATATTTTCTTCTCGTTTAACTGTATTCCGCTGTTATCAATACCAAACAAATAAGCCATGAAACAACAACAATATGTTGCCAAAAACAAAGCGCAAACAAAATATTAAATCGTGCACTTTATGCGTTTTGCAAAAATCCGAACCAAAATGGTCGAAACACAGTGGCATAAAAACCCGCCAGCCATATAGATGCGCTGCCCGCTCTCAGACAATTATTTGAACAGTGCGTTCGTTGCACCCGAGTGAAGAATGCAAACACAAATATTGCATAAACAATTGTTAAATGCGCACAGGAAACAGAAAAACTATGCTACAGTCGGTGATACCCTGTATATGGGTCAAAATTAGCGAACGTTTAATGTTATTTAATTTGTATTTTTTTTTTATCAATAAATGAACAAATTCTTGAATGTGTCGGTCAAGCAGTTTACAGGGTACAAGGCCAACTCTGTAGACATTTGTTTCGTACAGGGTATGACAAAAGCGTTGGGTGGCTCGGTGGGTGATGCGAGCGTGCGCTTGCTTTAATGCGCGAAATTGTGCAGACTGTAACAAAAACTATGGCATATTATTTTTGCGAGCAGTTTATATCGCAAGTGTTGACAAAGCTAAAGGAGCAAAAAAATTAATTGTTTTGTGCACGCTTCAAGTAATTTAATGCTTCACTTTATGAGAATGAAGGCCACTAAAGCAGAACAGACCAGACATGTGCTAGCCTCAAAGTGGCTGACATTAATGCACACTGATTCTCCGTATCAGTTGAGACTGGTGGAGGAAAACGACAAAACCAGTGGCGTCTATTCGACTAAGACGGCTATTTATTACAGTATTTATTAGAGTAGCAGACCAGAACTCGAAGTATGTGTTATTTTTTACGAATTTCATGAAACGAGTCGATTGATGATGCTGTTTTCTAATCACTTAATCTTTTTTCCAACGACTTTAGGCTTATTTAATAGATTTAAACTTTTGGAAGTCAAACAAACATTTTAGCATGCACACGACTGAAAAGCAAATATATACTTTAGAGTTAATTGCATTTAACTAAACTATATACAGTTCACACTTTAACTCCTTCTCTTATACAAATTTGAATTCAGATTAATTAACATAAGTTGACTTACGTTAATGCTATTTGCACTGCTTGCTTAAACTGCTTAAACAAGGCCTGATTTAATTTTATTTCTCATACACAATAGTGGCTTTAATGAACAAAATTTTAATTCATATACCCAAAAGTTTAACGCATACGAATCTGTTAAGCACTTGAAACATAATTCAGCTTATCATGCTCTTGGTTAAACAGAAACTCGACTCTTTATACCAATTAAATGACTGGCCATTGAATATTATTTGTGATTGTGTTGTTGTTGTTGCTGCAGATGCTGTTATTAATTACGTTTACAAATGGTCGACTGGCCATATAACAGGCGCACATAACGGAAATGATAAGCTTAAAGACAAGTGTTCTGCCATTAAGCACACTTCGGTGCATATCACAGAGTCAAGCGGATTTTATTGCTACCGCCAGACCAAACTCGAACGTTGTACTTTTGTGGCATGCACTGAATGAATGTGTGTCTTTTCAAAAACTTGCTCGTATGGTAATGAGGGAGGGGGGGAGGGGGGTTGTTCACTTACCGCTTTAGATCCGGACTAGCCGTATATGGTGCTGATACTTCTTTGATTTTCAGCACTATAATGGCTGTGATGAATATGCAAATAACATTCACAATTGTCAGACAGGCGGATACAATGCCATTGATCAGGAACTCGGTGGGCAAATAATCCGTATAAAGAAACGGATAAGCGCTCGTTGAATTCATTGACTCGTTTTTCAAGTGCGGTATACGCTTCTCCGGATAAATGAGCCATATGCAAGCCAATGACCAAAATAGACCCTGTTTAAATGAAAATAATAACGAGCACACAAGCAAGCGTGTTAAGTAGAATATATGTGTGAATGCCAACCTACTTGCTGGCCAACACTATTTATGAACATACTAGTGTTTATTAAAATAGAGAAGGCAATGCGTGGACTTTTTCGAGGTCATAAGGTCGTTGCGTGCCGCATTGCCAAATTGAAATGGAAACCGGCTCGGGCGTTGCTCTTAGCATATCAAGTAGTGATCACGGCCTTGAATTGTTATAAATCGCGTCCAACACACACACTCTCACACACACACAAAGTCAAACATTCGTAGATAAAACTTTACTGTCGCATTGTCTGCTCTGTGAATTTTGTTTGCGATTCTTTTCCGTTTCCCTTTCAATTTTTTGCCCATGTGCTTTTGCTCTTATAAACTATAATGACTCAGCGCCTGAGAAACACACTCCGGAAGTGTGTCTGCGTGTGTGTGTGTGTGCTTTGTTTTTTTTTTTTTTATTTACTGCCGTATGTGTTTTCATTTTCGTTGTCTTGTTCGTGTTTATATTCTATTTTTTTTAAATTTATGGCTGTTTTTTGCTAAGTTATTGCTTCTTCCAATTGAACTCGAACGACAACAAATAATGTTTGCTCCATTAGAGTCTATTAAAAATTCAATGTTTAAAGTATATACAGCTGCAATTATTCATTCAAAGTAAACTCACAAAGCAAACCTATTTAAAACATAGTCTACTAGTCACTATTTAAGATAAGCATATGGTTTATAATACATAGCATGCATCTAACAAAATTAGTTTTAGGTTGTTTTATTGCACGTTCAACGTTAGAACAACGGTCATATAACGGTGCGTATGAGTAATGTGAATAGCAAATAAATGTAATTACTCATAACCTTCGTGTCTGCCAGCATAGAATTAATTGTGGCACGCTGTGTTTTTGGGGGCGATGCAGTTAGCAGATTTTAGGTTTTAAGCCGTGCAACTGCTGCCTGACAAAGCGACAGAGAGGAGAGATTTTAAGTGCGTGTCTCTGATTTATGCAGCTCATATAAGCCAACAGAAAAAAAAAGAAGAAAAAAGACCAACAACCATGCAGCCAAAGGGGCTGAGGCGGCAAGGAGACGTTTGCTGGCAGGGGCAAGCACACATGCTCGACCACAGTCGTCGGCATGATTAAGCGATCTCAGCGCCATTGTTTCAGCACATGCAGTTTGCCCAAAAGAACCCAAAACCAGAAGTCAGGCAGCGCTGGATGGAACAGGGAGCAGCAGCGGGGCAGTGCAGTGCAGCGCAGCTCCAGTGAACGTTTCCATAATTTGTTCTCTTGCATCATTTTGTCATGCTTGTGGTCGCCATTTCGACTTACCCGCTGCCAACGCTGCTTGTTGCCCTCTGTTTGGCATTGTCTCTCGCTCTCTGTCAGAATTGATAAATGTCAGAGAGAATGTCGTGTCGCCGGGAGTTTTGTTTGTTTGTTTGTTTGGCTGTCGGCCTGCCTTTTCCGCTATGCAAGTTTTTGCATGCATTTCCCTTTCCTCTCGCTCTTTCGCTTCTTGCTTAATAATTTTACGCAACATCCGCTTGCCTGAGCTGGGCCTGCAGCACAATTCGCACTTGAAAATTGGGTCGAAATTTATGCACTCGTTGCGGCTAGCTGCCACAAACTAGGCAAACAGCTGGGCCTCTGACTTTCGCCGCAGACAAAGCCAGAGAGGCTGAAGAGAGAGAGAGAGAGAGGGAGAGCTTAAGCCATGGCTAAGTTACAGGCAGCTAGGCAATCGGTCGGTCGGATGGATTTATGACCAAAAGTTTTTGTGCCTTGCACTTCAGATTAATCAGCAAATTGTATTTTGGCCTAATTTATGTTCAAGCCACACAACTTTCTGCCCATTCCCGCTCATTCGTTTGGTTCTTGCGACTCGTCTCAGTCAACAGGCTTTTGTTATTTTTTTCGGCATCAATTCCGCGAAATATTTTAACACATTTTTTTTTCAACTCAATCCACTTCTACTTTACCATGGTAGTAATGATGCTGCAGAAGTTTGCATCAGAGTATTAGCAAATATTTGCGGTAAGTGAAAAAAGAAAAGCACTTCAAAGTAAATATTATCGTAATGAAGGAAGTAACTTCTTAGGCTTGCCGAAATAAAAATACACTTTTTCATGCCATTCTATTTGATCTGTACATAAAAGTTGTGTGAAAAATGTTAAGTGATTCATCAATTTGAGAGCGGCTATGCCTGTTTGGCTAAGTCTTTAGGGAGAATAAAAATTGTACATTTCATAATGTGTTCTTTAATCATCTGGTTTTAAATAAAATGATGGCCCAGCTTGTACAACTTAACAGCTTCTATTCACTTAACGATTTTCTCAAGATAGAACAACTGATATCATCAATTCATAACTAGTTTCGAAATACCTAGACTTAGCTAGTTTTTATAATTGTTAGAGTATATTTCAAGCATTACTAAAGCTGTGTAAACAATTTGCATAGCTGATGCTGTTGCCTACGCTCAAAATTATATCACAAGGTCACTAAAAAGCAGCCCTTTAATTGGGCGTGCGAATTTGATAGACTGAATTGCCTGACAACATGGCCAATAATATTTGTTGTCATCGGCGACATTCAATAGGAGGATTTGACGTCAAATTCTATTGTTGGCAACGGCATCAGCGTACCAATTAAATAATAATTTCTTTTGTTGTATTTAGTCTGTGGCCTGCAAAAGATACTCACACAATTGACAACGGGTGGCAGCAGCGATGCTGATATGGCAACGCCAATCAACGGCCCTGCCGAACCCTGGAGTAGAGCTACGGCAACCCCAGTGCCAGATGTTAACGCCCAGAGTACGCCCATCCACAAAGCACGCACATTGCCTCTGTAAATTACAAAATTGAAATTGAAATTATTGAAAATAGCAAGTACAACAACTGTGTCATAAAAAAGGAACACAGAAATTAATGAAAAACATCCCAAAAAGTGACCAAAAATTACAATTCCCAGCTGTGAGCGACCGAAGCGTAACGTTTAACAGTATCCGGATATATTGAATGAACGTTAAAAACTGGCTGGGCCGCTGTATGTGTTCCGTAAATGTATATATCTATGCTTATCTACCCTGTCAAGTGGACATGCCGCCAGGTGGCGCCAATTTTCACTTGCTGTTTTTGCAACTTTGTCAACTGTCAGCGGCTTTTGTTATCATTTCCGGCAGAGTGACCTTGCCGCCGTGTCTGCTCTTGGAGTCGTTTTGTAGTGAAAAATGTTTTAGAAACTTTTCATTGTGCTGTTTTTTGATTCATGCACTTCATTTGGGTCTACACGTGAAAGAATCGTACTTCCTTCCTTACTTTTTTTTACCATTGCTCCAACTTTGCTTGATTAATGGAGTTTGACTTGGGTTACACCTCGCGGTGGTGGAAGTTTGTACCTTTTTTGTATGAATTCGAGGCAAATTATTTATTTCACTTTTTGTCAAACAACAAATTTATTAGGCGCAGCAATTTACGCTCAATTATTGTTGAACTCGGAGTAAGGAACATAAATTAGAGAATGCATAATTAGAACTTTGTTAAGGGACTTTACATTCATGTATCAAACTGAGCTGATAAACTTAAGTGCCAATGTGACTTTATGAAAGCAACAAATGTTTAAATTTTAAGCACGTTTCATTTTTAGTTTCGTAATTATCAAATAACAAACGTTTAAAAATCATTTATGATTTTTATATAGTTTTAATTTCTTTTGCAATTTATGAACCACATAATTATTAAGCTTTAATTGTTATTATCATGAAAAGCTGCAAAATAATTAAAAATTACATTTACACCAAACAGCAACCAAAATCTGGGGCGGGCACATTATCACTAATTTTGTTTGTTAATTTGCATGTGACATGTGGGCGGAGCTTTCAACTGTCAGCTGTCAAGACTGGCGCCCCAGCGTTAATGCCAGATACATTTAGAATTTAAATATTTTGAATTTAGCACAAATTTCATATAAAAATATCAGCGAAAAACATTAAACAGATTCAGAACAATTATGATTATGAACAAATTATAAGGCCTGTATTTTTAATAAGAAATAATAAATGCAGTACGAAATCTGGAGTGCAGTTCCATTAAAGCATTTTACAAATTAAACAGTTAAATTCTTATCCGAAATATATTGAAAATGGAAACTTTACAAAGCGAAATGTTCTGCGCATGCAACATTATTGTTCAAAAGCTTTGTTTCTATGCATAATTTATCGTTGGATTAGAACATTTTAATAAACTTCAACTTTTAAACTAAAGTAATAGATCGCACCTCAAAGCTATTTTTTAAAAACTTTTCATTAATTTTTGTGAAATTATCTATAATTTGAAATTGGAAAACAGTACTGAACAATATTTTACTGCTGTTTTTATTTTTATTTACACAAAATCTATTTACAAAATCACCTCAAAAGATGTTATTATTTAGCTACAGTGAACACAAATCATATGCTTTTTTTCTTTTGACTTGACCTGAGGTCTTCAGTTGCTGATTTTCCAAACAATTGGCCCTAATTTAGTGGGCAATGACAAAGCTATTTTCACGCGCAACGTGCCACAATCACGCTCACTCACCCAGGCAGAATGAGAGAAAGAGAAAATGGGAAGGAGGGATGCAGCGATCAAAGCAGGCCGTGCAGGTCTACTAGCCATTAGAAACATGAGATATAGTGAATTCTAGCTGAGGCAATTACGCAATTAAAAAACCAACGCAACCTTTTTCGACTTTCGTTATTATTATGATGATTTGTATTTGCACATTTGTTCATTGTTGGAGCGTTGAACATTTAGCTGTCAGATTTGGCAGCTCTTTTGGCTCGCCTTTTTGTGTTTCTGTCTATCCATGTGTCTATTGTGGGCATAGTCTGTCCTTTTGTGTTATAATTTTAACAACATATTTTGCGCAATTAACACAATTGCCGACACACATTCACTTCACCCACAGCTTCCGGGGAAGTGTGTCTGAGCTTTATTTATTATTTCTTCTTGCGCGTTGTGTGTGTGTAAATTTGTACGCGTGGCCATAAGCCTAAAATTGGCCCCCAGACTGGAGAAAGAGATTTACGTAGAAGGCGCGTGGCAAACTTCAAGATTTGCGCTTTGTTTTGTGTAGGCCTGGCAGGCAAGTGGGCAAAAAACGTAATGATAAATGTGTGGCTCATATACAAAGCACTTGCCAGAAGTCTTTGCCACTGTCTTTGTCTGAGTTTTGAAGAGTGTTGAGGTGCAGAGGGAAGGATGTACTCCGTGGTAACCTAAAGAGTGTTCGCCTAATGAGCGCACGCCTCACATTTCGGTCGAGCGGATCAGATTATTTGAATTATTTGCAAGCAATTTATAACGTTAACGTTTCGTTTTCGCTCATTCAGTACTAGATGCCCCAGCTGACTTAAAGTTGCAGCCTAACTTAAGCATTATTTGCATGAACTGACGCGTAATTAACATACTTAATGGATTTTCATTGTGTCAAAGTGAAAGCGATTCAAGAAGATTACCTTAAATGCTTAAAAAGTTAAAGAGCTAAGCTATACCCAAAAAACTAAACTGAACTTCTCTTTTTTGTAAGAATCAGAATATTGAGACTTTAAGCTTAACGTTTTTGCAAGAGATAAAAGTTGAATAATCACAATTAAATTCAAAATAATTATTTTTAAGTCTCATAAGCTTGTACGTTTTATTTGACGACATTACTCATTCAATTATATTAAAACGAGATCATCTATTTCTTTGTTTTGTTATTTTGCTTTGAAGCTTAAGTTTCCTTATAGTCATAAGAATCGTAACAATTATAGCTTGAGTAATTTGATGCAAGCGCACATTATACAGGCTTAATAAGAACAAATTTCCTGACTTCTTATAGCTATACAACATAATACTGTCAGGCACAACTCAATTTATTTCTAAATGTTTAACAGCAAGCTATTGAAATTTTATTTCAATTTAACAAGGCCTGAAAAGCTATTAATATTTGCTTTTTACTTTCTTTAACGACATGCTCTTGAGTTCAAAAGTTAATTTTAATATAGCTCACGTGAAAAGCGCTCTTAATTTATTTCTCTAAGACAGCTAATAATAAGTAATGGCAATAAATCAAAAAAACGCCTGCGATAAAATCTGCCGGGGATAGAAAAAGTCAATACGAATCTAACTTATCTACTTCACATGCCAATTTGCATTTGGTTGGCTCTCGTCTCGCGACAAATTTTCATCAAATCTGTTCCTAATGCTTTGGATTGATGGGGATTAATTGAACTTGAGCTTTCCTTACCTGCCGCGCATCTCCTCCGTTGGCCAATCTGAGTTCTGACCCCAAGGCATTTCGGTAGTGCCCAGAATAAGACCAAAACAGAAACCGAAAACGCAAGAGATTAACATGCCTAGACCCAAGCTTAAGAAGCCAACGCGCTGTAAAAATAGATAAGCAGATGTGTAAACTGTTAAACACCCTGTAATAAGAAAATAACAAAATATTTGTATATGTCGTTTGGTAAATAGTAGTATATTTTGGGTTATTCATTAAATGATCGTAGGATTCCGTTTTATTAATATTTGTTCAGCCGGTAAAGTTGTTTAATTGTTTTTTGTTTCAATTGCGCTATTCATACTATGGGCTTACCCACACCTAAACAATTCATAAGCCAATGCTCTTTATAACCTGTGACAAGTGAAAAAATCTGAAAGCTAAATATTTTAAAATTTACTTTTGATTTAATGAGCTTGTAAAAATTAAACCCAATCAAAAGGAAAAAGCAAATTTAAAACAGAAGCATGGAGCATTCTAAACATCTTATTGGTATTAAATATTAAGGATTGTGTTTTGAATCATTGCATTGTCATTGTATTAGAAATCTGTGCTCTACATTTTTAACATATTGTATATTTTAAGGTTTATTTTTATTTTCGAATTAGATCTACGAACAAATATTTCAGTGACCTAACGACAAATTTCCTTAAACTTTTGAAATTTGTTTTCACAATTTGCTAGTCCACTCAATTTCCATAAACAACCATATTCTCTGTCCATTGTCCACTATAATAAATTCAGTTTATATGTGTATTTCTGATTTAACTACATGCATACATATTGATTATATCCTTATACATATGAATCGATCAAAGTCATCTCAACTCTCGATAGTGATTAGAAATTTGCATATTCGTATGCTTCTGCGTCTGTTGCTACTGCATTGTGTTTTTTAAAGACGAAAATGGAAAGACAGAGGGTGAGACGCGAGACAGAGAGAGTGCTAGAGCTTGTTGTTTGTGTGTTGAATGCCAAGTGGCGTCAGTCAGCGACACTTTAAGCGATAATGTAGCATACTTTTCAGCGTGCATAGTTGACAAATGAGATGTAGAGAAGAAAGGAAAGCGTTGCGGGAAAGGCGAACAAGAACAAGAAGCGAGTGGGTGCGCGACATGTTAACCCAAATTTGCTGCCACGCAGCGTAAACTGCTTTTGGCAGCTGCACACAAAACGAAAATGTTCTAATGTCAGCCAGCTGATGTTGTCTTCGTTGTCTTCTTCGTCTTCGTCTTAGAGTCTTCCAACCCCAACACAAAACTCAATTGATGCGAAGCGCATACAGGACAACTAGTCCCCAACAACAACTTGACAACTGTTTAAATTTTTGCGCTAAAAACTTTTGCAAATAAAATGGCGGTAAATGCAGTTTAAATAGTCTGCCACAGCCATTTTGGCAACTAGCAGCATTAAAGTAAAGTACAAAGATAACTGGCAAGCGTTGTTTGTTTGAGCTTTGTTTGTGGCATGTTCCCCTCACTGTTTTCACTTGCACGTGTACGTGTTTGAATGTTAACATAAGAGGGGATCAAGTCACTGGGCATATGAGTAATGTCTGAAACCAATTGCATCAACTTTAAATGGAGTGCAAATGTTTTATAGCTCACATTCGACGCATTTGCAGCACTTTTTTTCACATTCACATTGAAAAAAACGTGCAATTCAATAATATTAAACGACTTTTGACAGATGGTACCATGAACATTTATACACTATATAGACAGAGCATTTAGTTTTCGTTTTGCAACTTTATGATTATTATATAGTTGGTATTTTTTTCATTTGTCAATATTCATTTTGTGCACATTTTTTGGATAGCTTCCACACACACATGTGGGAGTGGGGCTGAGTAATTGGTATTTTATATGTGTGTGTGAAATGGCTTAAACAATTTTTACAGCATTCATAAAATGGCTTTTACATATTTTTACAGAATGCATATTTTTCTCTAATGCGAAAATGTTGCATTTAAATTCAAATAAGCTTGCTTAAGATTGCAGCAATGTTTGTGAGACACCCTGCTGTGGCATAGATTATGCTGCAACCAGAGCTACTTCACATAAATAAGGCGACAAAAATATGCTTTTAGTATATTCATTTCAATTAAAATTTAATTGAAGTACACGACACCCAACAAGACATGTGCTTAGACATCTACACATGTGTGTCTAGTATGAGAATGCTCTGGCTTTGGCTCTGTGTGTGTGTGCACGGTCTGTAAAATTGTGTCAGACACCGAGTTGCACCCCCGGGAGCAACCTCAGACCGAAACGGGTTCGTTGGTTTTGGGTCCGACTCTCGCACTCATTAAAAGTGTTAGCAAAAATTGTTTTTCTTATAATTTTGTTGTTGCAGCTTTTCTTTTTGTTTTTGTTTTTGTTTTTGGTGTGTGTTCTTTGACAGATTTTATTTACTTTCAATTATGATATCTTGCATGAATGTTTTTATGAAGTTGCGCTTCGCCTTTGAAGTCTAATCTCTTCCATAGAAATTGCCTATTGTCCTTACCTTATTGCTGTTGACAATTATGGTTTCCTCTTAAAATCTATAGAAAGTGGAACAGAGGCAAAAGCAAATGCAACTGCTGCAGTTGATGTTTAGTTTTATATACGAGTCGAGTTTGGGATAATTCTTGGAGTGGTTCTTTCTTTTAGTTTTAAGTAGCTTAAGTCCTGTTTGCTCGCACTTTTTGTTTTGGGCTTTTGGCCGAGTGGTCGACAGACAGACAAAGACGATGAACTCGTAGACCGCTTTTATTTATAGAAAGCACAAACAGAAAGTTGAGCTATAAATAGAAAGATTTAAATGAAAAGAATAACTTTGCTAAAAATCTCTTAGAACTTGTAAGGGCTCGTTTCAGAGCAATGCTTTGCGGCAGCACAGCAACTAAGGATTAATGTGAATCAACACTTTGTAAGGTGTGAATCAATGTCTACGAAAATATAATAGAATTTGTAAAGCTTTGATTTGCTTTAAACACTTTATTAGTTTTTAGGTATATGCTGAGAGCCACAGGAAATTTTCAATTTTCACCAGTATGTATTCATACATCATTCAGTGATTTTAATGTAAATGTTTGTATGCATGTTATTTATCAATCAAAATACTTATACACCGCAATGTAAACAAGTTCCTAATAACATGCATTCAAAGGCATATTTGATAAACGAAAAACCATTTAAACACACATCATCGAACTGTCAACAAAATACTCAACAGCCCAAACCAATTTCCATATGCACAAAAGTGTTGAAAATATGTTACAATTTCGCATACGAACATGTTTTCGTACTGCATTTGAGTGCTGCAACTGGGAAAAATGGGAAGACACGAAGTGTGAAAGTGAGGAATAGAAAGAGTCCTTTTGGGAGTCGAGCCATCCAATTCCATAGAAAAGTTTAAACTGTGCCATGCGACAAACGACTGACTGTCACAACAATTTTTGGCAAAAATGGCTTTTGTTATTATTATTTTCATCAGTCACTTTTCTCATACATACATAAATCACACCACAATACACCAACACTGCCAATGAGCCCCGAAAAAATGCATTCAATTTTTGACTTTAACGTTTTTTTTCCCCCTTTTCGGCTGTGTTCAGTCCATTGCAATGTTTTGTTGGTAGTTCTACCGGAGAGTTATGCAATTTGTTGGCCCTGCACAGACACAAAAGCGTAAATCGAAATGGTTTTGGCCAACCGCAGACACAGCAGCAATAGCTGCAATATCTACAAAATAGCTGGAATATAACAGCAGGAGCAGCAGCAGCTGCACACCACTTACCATTAACTCTCTGTCCGAGATAATTGCGCCAAATGTAATCGACATAACGGGACCCATAAGCGGCGAAACCAACATGGCCGCAACAATATTTGGTGCATTATTCTCCACCAGACCCAGAGCAGCCAAGGAACTGCAAGATATCCATTGATTGCACAAACACACTTTCTTTTAACAATCTCAGCAATGAAAAGCATCTTAAAACCATACTCACTCGGCGGTTACAATTAGCAGCAGATAGTCAAAGGATAGGGAGCCACCAGCTCGAACACCATCCACTACCTGCTTAACGGTTAGTTTCGACTTAATTGATTCCACAAAATTGTTCCATTTGGATGCTTCCTCGCCATCGTCGCTGCAAGCAGTAACAATAAATAAACACAATTGCACAATCATAAAATGCAATGGCTAAAAGAATGTGTGGCTAATGTGTGAACTTTGTACATCTGTGGCCCATAGTTTCACAACTTTTCAATATTTATTAAGAGTTTCACATGCATCTTACGTCTATATTTGTATATATAAGTTATCAAGCTTAAAGCTTAGAATTTAAAGCGCTTTATTGTTAGTACTTTAATTTGACAAAGAACAACACTTTTCGTTTTAAACTTGGGCACAGGCCAAGCAAAAAGTGAACGAATGTGGATATAGGACACCCAAAACAAGTGCGGAGTCATTCCCAGCGGCTAGATAAACAAACACTGAAAGTGTTAGACAGCGAGTGAAAGTTAATAAAATGACAAATGCCTTGGAATGGCGAACAAAACTGTAATACAAGCTCTAAAATTAGTTTCTTGACAAAGAAGCAGTCAACTCAAAGGTCAAAGGATCGGAGTCTGACAGAGCTGGCTCATATTAAAACTACACTGGCTCATAGCACCCAATCTGTTTTCAGAAACTTTCTCATACATACTCATACTCATATTTACATACCTGTAATCATCTTGCATGTTAGACGCATCTGTGATGGCATCATAGCTCACGCTGCAGGGCAGAACACTGTAAATGAAAACCAGAATAGAGACGAGAGCATAAAGAAAGATCCAAGCACAATGCATTTCAATATGGAAATACTTTTATTTTCCGGCACATCTAAAGCATGTCATGCACACATAGCTTTGGTGGTTTGGTGCATTGTACACTTAGTTGACTTTCTCGACACACAATGTTTTTGCCCATCCTGATATCCTTTCTATCTCTCAACTTAACTTTTAGCTCAAAGGTATACTAGACATTTCAATAGAATTAAAAATATTTATTATATATATTTAAAAAAAAAATCGAATCTTTAGGAATTTCTGAAATTGTTTTTATTTATCTGGCATACAGCATTCCAGTTTTCATGAGGTTTATCTTAGTCTTTGCCACTTACCAAACCGAACAGATATTTTCTTCAAGTGTTTCCCTGCTCGTCTGCTCTTGGCATATCAATCTGACAACTTTGAGACGCTAGCTTGGTGTGTTCTGCTTAATCCCGTAGCTACTTCAAGCTTTAAGTTTCTGGCTACCAGCTACAGTTGCTTCACAGTTTTGTCCACTGCATAGCTAGTATCTCCATTCTCCTCTTAACTCCAAAGCTTAATTGCATTCCGTGCACATTAAACAGCTTAAATATCACTTTGCTCATCGAAACCGCCCTTCGCTTTGGCATTCTTTGAACTGCCAACCCAAGGTAAACAGATGCACTTTACAGAGCTGAGCCACCCTTACTTCTTCATTGCCTTTGTCCGCCTCTTTTAGCAGCTGGTCACACCTTTAGCTGCATTTTAATGAAGCTGCTTAATGCCATTAAATGATTATCACACCTGCTCGTCCCCGTCTGTCTGCTTGGTTGTCCCTGCTCTCAGCTTGCTTACTGAAATCTTTTCTCGTCTTTGGCTGTTCATCTTTAATTTATATTGTAGGGCTACTAAAGACTCTTTATTGTTTTTGCTTAATGCCAAGGCAGCAGAACTGTTCCTTAATTCAGTCTCAGGGAGAGATTGTCATGAAGCAACAAAATGGGAGTTGTTGATACTTATCTGCCTTATAAACATTTGGCATATGCAACTTCACCCCCAAATGTACGGGTTTCTTTTTTCAATTAGATCAATTGCCTTAATTGGGGCGTTGCCAATACAGAAAGCCAACTAGACTGTTACACTTATCAAATATCCTTTTAAAACAGGGCAGAAATGATTAGTCTCTGTCTACTTGTACATAACACAAACTCTATAATTAACAAAAGCGCAATTAATTTGCAGAGCGCTGCAATTTAATTCTATTTTCAGTCTGCTTTGCTTTCCGTAGAACGAAATTCCTTATAGCAAATATCTCTTTAATACGATTTCTTACTATCCGTTTTCGATCTCCCTATAACAATTTTATTTTCATTTATTGTTAATTTAACTAAACTTGCCACAGTTTTCGACATTTTCATTATGATGCTTGATAATATATTTGCATTTCAGCTGCATTAAAAGACAGAGAAAGTTCATCACTCTATTGTTTACCTTATGCTTAGTGTCCAATCTTTGACCAAGTTTTTTTCTAACTGCTTTCCATTTTCATACCCTGTTGCTATCCAGCTGTTGCACAGCAAATCGATATGAGCCCTGCCTTAAGCTAAATCTTCATTTTTTAACATCTCGCTGCTGCCACAATTTTTGCCCGGAGGCAATCAAAATATCTCAGCTTGCCGCTCCAAGCCCTTAAGACCTTAACAACTGCATGGCTCAGTTCCCAGTGCTGAATTTTTTTATTAAAACCTAACCGAGAAGGAGCGAGGAGTCAGAAGTCAGGAGCTAGGAGCTAGAACAGCTGTTGCTTGGAGTGGCTGGCACCTTGTAGTTTTGCCCGACACGTTTGCCGGTTGCTGTGAGCTCTTTGGCGGCGCTCACTTTCAATGGCTCAACATACCTGACACTGGAATTCAATTTAGTGCCAATGCCCAGCTCCGTTAGACAGTGGAGTGTTGTCTCGCAAGCATCGCCCGCTTGCAGCGGGAAAACGACGTGATGGAAATAACCTTTTTTGCTAGTCGTCCAAGTAACGTGCTCAATTTCAAGCTTGACAAGTAACTCCTCAAGTACCTGAAACGGAAACAGATGCAGAACAATAACAAGCTCTCGAGGGTGTTATAATAAACGATAGCTTGAACCTTTTCTTATGCATCTAATTGGATTGTCTTGAGAGTAAAGACAATGAGAAACTCCTACAGTTACGATACGGTCTTTATCTATGTGGCTTAAAAGTTGACAGTCATCAATCTTTGGTCGCGCTTCTTCATCTTGATTATGTTGGTCTTGGATTCAGTTGTCACTCCTACTTGGCTGACCCTCATTCATCAAAACCAGCGCATGAGTTTAAGCTTTGCGAATGGTCAACCACTCAACCACACACACACACACACACAAAGACAATACAGCTGCCATTTTACATTGTTAAGACCTGTCTCTCTCTTTCCTTCTCTTCATCGCCCTATAAGTATGCATTGTGCTTCAGTCACGTTCCTTCTAGTTAAGTGCATCCACAACAACAACAGAAGTCAACTTTAAAGTGCTGCGTGGGTCGCTTGTCTCAGATGAATGGGCAGGATAGGTTAGAGTGGTTGACTCACCTTTTCCAGTGGCACCACTAAATTACGTCTGTCCAGCGGCACAACAGTTGTTCCTCCATCTCCTCTTCCACCGGCTGGTGCGGCTCTCTTTGCAGCTGCTCCTGCTGCACCACGTCCCGGACCAGCACCACGGCCAGCAGCAGCCACAGCACCACCACCGCGTCGATACTTGGGCACATTCTTGTCACGTAATTCAACTTCGAGTCGTAGTATTGCGTTGTTATTTTCCGGAAGATTGATGTTCAGATTATTATTACCACTGCCCATCGGATGATGTTGGCCATGTCCAACCCCAGCGCTCGCAGCCGACGGCTCAGTTGTAGCAAGATTTAAAGTGCCTGCAAGCAAATAAAACATAAACGTGATAATGTGATTTGTATCTAAATTCATAGACAACTTATGACTGTGGATTGCTGTACAATTGAGTAAACAGAGAAAAAGATTGTTGCAATTGATTTTAGGCAATGTAAATATTGAATTTCCCAGTCGATTTGTCTTGATGTGTTTTATTTTTTATGGATTTGAATTAAGAAATGTTTAATGTTTCTATTAACCGACAAACTTTTCATGCATTTAACAACTTGTAGCTTTTTGTTATTTAGCCGGTATTTAATATATTTTAATGTTTTTTATTTTCTTCTCTTCCGACCTGCTCGTGTCACATTTTCCAATTCATTAAGTTGGCTGCGCTTCGATCTATCGCTTCATTTCTATCGTCTCCATAGTCAGATCAACACACCGCCACATTCATCGGTAGTGTATCGATCTGTGGTACTACCACCTACCTTGCCTACTACGGTTATTGCTAGTTTTGTGAAAGTTAAGTTTTGATTTATCAATTCGTGAATCTGTTAAAGTTATACTTTTATATATTTATTACTACTTTGTATGAAATTTTTTTATGATACTGTACAAAGAAAATATGTTGAACCTATACAAAAAATTTGTATATTGATTTATTGTACGAATTTACTTGTTCATAAAATGCATTTTTTGTGTTCCCAAACAAAAGAGGTTAATTTGTCAATGAATTATTTAAATTAGGCACAATTTATTAAACGCCCTTAAATTGTGCGATTTATTTTCTAATTAGCAAATTTCCGTTAACACTCCAAAGCTGAGCATTAAATAAATATTTACTTTCTGTACGAGTGGGCAACACACAAAAAAAAAAGGGGAAGCTAAATTGTGCGCTTTATTCAAATAGCATTTGACCACAGAGCTGGTTTGCTGCATAGCTCTGTAAAATGCAATAATTAAATTGATGGCTTAAGTTAACAAACGGCAACTGTTAATTATATAATTTATGCAACAATTGTTGCAACAACAATTCGCTGCAGATCAAACATTCATTTAATAATTCAATTATTTATTTTATACTTTTCCTTTATTTTTATTTTATTTTATTTTATTTTTTGTAAGCTGCAATTAATTAAGGCACTTCAAAGAGTATATGTGGGTTAAAGCTCAAGTTAAGCTTAACAAATAAAATAGCAACCAACAGGCAGTCAGGCAGGCAAAAATCAAATCAAAAAGCCTACATAAAACCACACAAAGGATCACAATTTATTACGCCAACACACACACTCACACACATACCCATAGAATTTATGTTGAAAAGGGATGTAAGAGTAAGAGACAGACATTGAAATGTTATATAAATCGCCGCGTATTGACAAATGCCAAAATAAAGCTTAAATGAGCTTATGTCAAGACAGAGCATCAATTTTGGCTATAAGTTGCCAATTCCTTTGCTTTTGGCACAGTCACTTCTAGGCCAACTGGCCTTCAACTCGAACCCACCCTCTCTCTTGAAGAGAGAGAGAGAGAGAGCTCTCTTTTCTCTGTCTCTGTCTCAGTTTCACGTTCCTGAACTTGAAGACTTTTCCAAATTTTGGGGCAAACGTTTGGCATGGCATTGAGCCCTGTGATTTATGTCTGACACCTTCAGCATGCTTCTCAATGACTTGAAACAAGTATATGTATATGTCAAATTGTTGTTTCATTTTCGTTTATATTGATTCTTTGTTTGTTACTACTTCCGCTGCTTCGACAACTTCATCTTTTTTCTTCTTTCTAACAGAAAGTTAGTTTTTGCACGTTTATTGCCTATTTTTGCATTGGAAAAAGTCATTTATATAAGTTTAACTTTGACTATACGAAATTTTGTTCACGCCCATCAGCAAATGCCGCAGCTCCCCTTCCCCGTCACTTAGAAGCTAAATTGTCATTATCGAGTAGAAATCTTACCATGGTGACAGACAAAATTAATGATGATGCACATTGATGGCAAACTTTTCTCTGTGTGTGCGTGTGTTTAAGTATTTAAATAAATATTTGATTAATAATCGAAATAAGAAGAAAGAAGAAATGCTACACACACACATCACCAAATCGAACCTGATATGCTGATATATTTTTTTCTGTTTTTTCTTTTTGTTTTTCGTTTCAAACATTATTGTATTTGATGTGTTTTTATTGTCTTTGAATATGATAAATTATTGACACTTGGTTGTTTACGTTGTTGTGCCAAAAATTAATACGTTTCTCAATATGTTTTTTATGTTTTTTTGATTGCGTTGACAAGACGAATAAACGTTAATAAATAAAGCCATTTTGGTTGCCACACTTTTCAAGCCTTGAAAAATGAAATATTTATTTTCTTTGAATTTATTTAACATTTTCTTGTATCAAGTACATTTTCCGCTGAAAAACGTATTACATTCATTTAAATTTATTTCGTTTCATTAATCAAACAGAATTTTGTTGTTCAACTTCCCTTAATTGTAAATTTGACTCAGGTATTGTAACGGTGCAAAATAAAACTCAAAGCACACCAATTCCAATCCCCAACCAACCCTTTCAATGTAAAAAAGAAATATACACAAATTAGCTTGATGTGCTTATGCAGAACCAAACAAATTTGATTAAGTTTCCCAGGGCTCTGTTTTAAACAATTTTTCTTTGCCTTCCAACCCTCTGACCGTACCCCTACCTCAGACTAAGGACTACTAAAGTTTTAACTCCTCATCTACCTGGCAGCTTGATGTTTACACATTCTGCTTGCTAGTAAATAAACATGCCACATGCCCCGTGTGCCACAGCATCCATTCCACTTGCCAACACTTAACCCCACTCAGACTGGCTAATTAAAATTTAATATTCAATTTTTAGACAGCAGCAATGTTCTGGCGTGTAAACCTCTTTAAACGGACGAACAGAAGAGCAAAAAAAAATAGGGAAAGCATGTAGCACTTATGTGTGTGTGTGTGTTGGTTTGTATAACTGTGCGGTGTGTGTTGTGGGCAACATTCGAGGCATGCTTTTAGGCGATGTTAGAACAGTTTTCCACATTTACGTTGTCATAAAATAATTAATAACGCCACTAAACAACATAATTACGCGCCTAAGCACCACCACATGAAGAGCCACCGTCACAGAGGGGGAGCGTCAGGGGAATGAACATATTCTGTCACTAGTAGGCATGCCACATGCTGCAATATTGTGCCGCATGTAAGGCGAAAATGTGGCAAACAAATTTGTGACTTTTAATTTAATTAGCTCTTCAGCGCTTATTCAATTTCTCGCTCGCTTTTTGCCTACTTACCGTAAATCAACTCGCGTTCAAAATTTGCTGTCGGCACAACGATTAAGAAGACAACGCCCGGCATTTTTGGGATAAAACGATACGGTTCCTCTTCAGCTACTCTCCTCTTGTCCTCCTTATTCAAGGTGTGTTGCTAGCGTCAAAACTGTGAATGGGAAAATGCAGATAGACAAGTGGCCATTTAAGTTTACAAATTCTGCGCTTTTATATAGAGAGAGGGAGACTTTGTAACTGGATATACACAGTCCGCTTGAGTACATTAACATAAAAGCCAACATTTGAGATAGAAAACGACGCCAAAATGTAGGCAAAACCGAAAACTTGGCAATGTTCTGCTGAGTGAAGTGCAATTGTCAAACCCGAAATGTTTACAGATTCCTTAAGGTGTTTGCATGCGAGGGCTGATCAAAAAGTTTGTTTACTAACAAATATATATAACTACATTTCAATAACTCCAAATTAAAATATACATCTTAAGCATCTATATTTTTACTTCGTTAAAAAGCAAATTCCTTTCGATTTAGCAAAATAAATTCCATGGTCCAAAAAAACATAGAAACTTTTCTAGATAGAGTAATTAAAGGACCCTCGAGAAAGTTGGACGGCGTTGACGGCTCAAAACTCTTAACTTTTTGCCAGTTAAGTCCTATTAGGTAACAAGTTTGCAGACAGGTAATGGCCAAAGAATTTTTGTCAGTTGCACAAAACAAAACTAAGTTGGCATCACTTACACTTTGCAATTCTTGACTGCATTTTGCTACAGATGTTGCCAACTTCTAGCCCAAAGACCCAACTTTACTGTTGCACTCTTTTTCACTGCACAGATAGAAGAAAAAATTTTCTTAATTAAAATAACCGCCATCGTTTAAATGTACATTTTATGCTTTCTGCACTTCACTTCTTGTCTTAATTATTTCACTTGGCATGTTTCCATTGGTAATTTTACTTTATCAAATATCCGGATGCTGTTTCTGAGAGCACACACACATGCCAATCTCCAGGCAACTGATTTAACTTTACCACGCTTGCTTGTCGCTTTGACCGTTGAAATTAAAACTCAATTAGCACAGCGTTGAGATACAAACGATAAGAGCCAGCAAGAAACTCGTATTCAAGATGTGTCCCACGCCAGGAACTGCTTGACAGCTGAGCGTATAAGAAAGCAGTGCAAGCCGTATGAAAGTTAAAAAATAAAGAATGTGCAACTGAACCGAAGTTGTTTTAGACCATAGGCCACTAAGAATTGAATAGTGAATTTAATTAGCAAAATAATATCTTTAAAGAAATTGAAGTTTAAGATAAAAAACAGAAGGCTTAATTTCTATCGATACATATACAGTGAGAATTTAATCTAGTATTGGAAAAATTAAGTTTTCTTTAATATTAAATAACTAACAATTATAATTATGAAATATATATCTCAATGCAAGAGCTACTTTAAGCTGATTGTTATTTGTATTTGAGCAAGCCCGAGCCAAATAAGAGCATTCGCAAAAGTTGTTAGCCGTTGTTGAAAGTTTTGAGGGAACAATCTGCTTATTTTATTTTCCATGCTTTTAACTTGAAACATTTTGGCCACCAGGCGCAAACAAACGTCCTGGCCGTTTGGCAGGACAAGGAACCGAAAAGGATCTGTCTGTTCTCACGCTTTTACCCCCTTTGTAAACTTTCAACGCCACTTTTCAGCACATTGACTGTTGCACATTTTTTGCTGCTTCTCAGCGCTTGCAAGTTTTCACTTTGTGCAATATTTATTAAAAAACAACGGCGAGAATGCACACAGCGGCAAACGGGAAATTCTTTTATATTAACCGAAAATATTTATTTTCTTACCCGCTGCTGCTTTCGTTGTTGTATTTATTCAACGGCATTTCTTTATAAATTATTATTATATATATGTATATATATTTTGTTTTTTTGTGGTGCATTTTTTGATTAATTCCATAAATATACATTTGCATAAATTGAGTAAAGTTTTTTCGCCACTGTTGACGACATTGACAACCGCTGTTCTAGTGGACACTCGGAACGCGTTCTGTTCTTTACTTAACACTTCAGTGTGGCCGTTACTGTGATGTGTTTTTCTTTTCTTCCACAGCATGTTGCATTTTTGACATTTGTGCGCTGTTGAACAATGGGTTCCTTGAGAGCGGAGTAGCTAATTTGTTCGTGCTGCCTGCTATGACTGAGCAAAAGCTGTGCCCTAATTAGAGCAACAAAATTGCATTTCTTTTGCACTTGTGCGATATAATTACAAAGTGCACAACAACAACGAACGTAATAGCTATAATAATAATTATAATTATTATTATCAAAAAGCAAACGTAGTGAAAAGCAATTCAAGTGCCTCTCAAGGGCACAGGGGGCACGTCGTGAAGGCGTGAACTCTTTAAAGTCAAGACAATTTTGTAATAACTACTAATAAACGCATGATTGCCACCACGTTTCGCGCAGTTTTAAGTTTTAAAAGAGTTGACTTCACCTTCACCTTCCCTTCCTCACTTTGTATTGGCCTTGTGCAGTTGCTTTGATTTCATGGCTGGCCTCATTCTGTTGCACTCTAAGTCTTTGGTATTTTTCTACTGCTACAATTTTTGCACTGCTTTAATGTTGTGTTAATTAAAAGTGCTAATTGCTAACGTCTGCGTCACTGCTGTTTGTAGAAGAGTGTGTGGTTGTGCTTTAGAGCTTAAGGTGCTTAGAGAAAATGCACTTGCTTTTGTGAAAATAATAGAATGCGTTGCTTTGCTTTTAGTTTTTGCTGTTGTCGGTTCATTCAAAGAGAGGTACATCTAGCTAAGAGCACTGTACATTAAATAAGAAGAGATAGACTTAAGGAAAAATTGAGAATTTAAATTGTTTCATAATAACTTTGTAATGATAAGCTTATTGTAATAAGCAAATATAACAACAGAAAATCAAAAGAAATAAACATTATCATTATTTTGAGCTCAATTTAAGAAAATTCATGAATTCTCTCTATTTTTTCGGATTTAACTATTTTTAGTTGTGTCCTTTTCATTTTCTTGGCAGCATTTTTCTTAATTTTTATGTAGTTTTGCAGCTGCCTTCTCTTTTTTATCTTAGCTACTGTAACATTTTCACAATTTACCCAAAGAAAATGCCTCAAATTGCATTTCTGGCTGGCTTTGGGATTTTTGGCCATCCGCTTTATGCTGCTCTGGTGGCAAATGAAGCGTTGGCTTTAACTTGTCAAGTTAACTGTACTCCTAGTGGCAGTTACCACTTTAAAACGAACTCCCCTACTAGTGCCAGCAAATATTTGGAATATTTTTATACAAACATTGCTGTTCGTTGACTTCAAAGCCTGCAACACCATGAAAAGCAGATAGCTCAATAATATTAATATTTAAGTAGACCGATTCGGTCCTTTGGCTCTCTAGCATACACTGCAAGAGTTAGCAAAACCGAAAAACTTTTGGTTGGAGCACTGACCCTGGGAATGGGACCAACGACCAGCAGGGAGCAAACGACTTAAACATAATGCATAATCCTTTAAATAAGGATAAGGCAGACAGTGCACAATAACCTACACTGGACCCACATTATGGCACTCGGTGGTGCAACGAGCACTAGAAAATGAAGCAAACTTTCGTTAGGCAATAGCAAAATTGCATTTCATAGCCAATTTCAGAGAGCAAAAGAAAAAACTTTGAACTTTAAGTTGGCTAGATAAGCAAAAGAGCTAAAGAAAAAGTATGTAAGGGTCACTTTTTTTTAATACCTTATAATATCTTTAACTTTAATAAGAGAAACAAATATGAAAAACTTGTTTATGTATGTCAAGCTTATACGTTATATTTGATTCACTTTGTGACACGATTTCAATGACAATACTCATCCAAGCACTTAAAATTCCATTAACAGAAAGAAAAAGGCAAGGACCAAAGCTAGTTGGCTAATAAAAATCAATGTCGTGTGCTCAGAAATCCAAATGCTGTCAATTTGCCATAATGCCCTGCTGACTGAGTGCGTTTTGTGTATCTTTGGGCAACATAAAATTAATAAATCAATGCAGTATATTATAACTTTAATCAAGTATCATTTGTATTCAATTGTTTATTTGTAGCTAACACGCGTTTTGCGCAACTTCAATATAACGAAAATAAGCGATCTAGAATTGATATCCAATACCACCGATCGCTTGGATATAACATTTCATTTCTTTGGTATCAAAGGCGATTCCCAACGCATCCGAGAGGCCATTACTCGAATGGTTGAACGTGGACGTATTGGAAACTTTACACTTGTCTCCAATTTTCATCATTTCGACGAGAATCCACCGTTAAACATGTTGGTGAGTATTCTTATATTAAAAGTATTGATTTATGAAAAGTACTTTAAATTACAAAGCTTGATAACAATTCCAAACTTCAACTTCTATATAGGAGTTTCGAAACCTTAAGTTATGGTAATTTTCCAACAATCCATTATATGAAGCAGCCTTAACAAAAAACTCAAATGACATCTCAGAAAACAAGGTGCAATTAAAATTCTCCGATATCGCCAATTTATTTAAAATACATGTTTTTTCAAAGTGTTATTTATACGAGCTGTAGTTTGCTTAATTAAACTTAATGTACTCTCAATCAAACCGAATCTGGCTCCGTTTCCAATTCACATTAAGCATATGACAATTATTTTTAATTCCACTTCATGAAATGCTGTTCAATTAACAATTTAACACATTTTTTTATTGAAACATATGCGTATATGTTTATGATCTGTGTTGGCTCAATCAATCAATTGAAGCATCACGTTGTTGATTTCTGCTCCCTGCTGTTTTTTTTTTTTTTCTTAATAAGAAAATAAATAAATAAATATCCGTTTGTAAATGCCAATATGACATATATGCATATAGATATACAAGGTGTTTCTGCTTGTATTCCCACTATAAATTAAGCTTTAATTTATTTACTGTTGCTGCCACACGTGTGACAGCCACAGACACGCACACAACAACAAAAAATAATAACAATAATAATATGTAATAAAACAATGCAACTGCAGTGTGAATAAATATGCGCATAAACATGTCAACAATGCGGCACTTACCGCTTGCCACTTGCCACTTGCACTTGCAGGCAAACAGTATAAATAATTATTTATTAATTGTGGCAATCGTATGAACAATTGGCCTCATCAGAAGGTCAACGCAGCCACTGCAACTGCCACTGCCACTGCCACTACTGCAATTAGGTTTGCATTAACATAACCGACAAGCCGGAAACCCCTTTCCTACCTTGTCTCTCTTCACCGCTCTGGGACCAGAGTTTGTGTCACTTGTCAGAAGTCGTAGGACCAGAACAGTCAAATACACATCTCATTATACTGCTGCGCCAGCTCCAACTGGCTATCTAATTAGTGAACATATTGTGGTACTGTGAACTGAAACCAGGTTCTGTGGTTCGCTTATCGTTGCAGGACCTGAGCGTCAATCAACCGCAGGCAGCTGTGCGCGAGGACAGCGAATTCATTATATCTTGCACGGCCCAGGGCTCATCACGCATGCATTTCCAATGGTTCAAAGATGGCGCTGTCGTAAACGCCACCAAGGCAACGAGGTAAGTCAAATCTTAGATTGCACCCTAGAATTTCGCCCTCCCAAGAAAGCCAGGCGCAGCTGCCTTTCACAGTTGACCATTAAAACAGAAATCTGCAAAATGTTATGCCAAATGCATATGCCCTGCCTTTCAGATTTTTCCTTTTTACAACGGAAAAAAAAGTCTAATAAAATATATAAAAAAAGCTGTTTGAAAAAATGAAATACTGTAATCGCAGACTGCGCAGGTTTTTTTTAGAATGTTTGAGTGGAATTTTTTGCAAGCACAAGTGTTCAATTTGACTTTATGACTTTTACACATCAATAAACATGACATAAAAAGTTCGGGCAAAATATAAAATGAAACGGGCAAAAAGGATAAATAAATCTCGGGCCCACAGATAAAGATTTGTCGTAGACGAGACAGGAAAAGTCGCTAGTCAAACAGCAAAACGAGACTGAGAGAAGGCTATAGGTGAACCAACCATTCCAACCGCAGTCAGCCAAGGCAAATGATTGATCATAAGCCCCCCGGAATGAGAAGGCAAAACACAACTGTGTTGCACACAAACATACATATACAAATGTTCCACACACACACACACACACACTCAATCCCAAAATGGACTACCTTTGAGCTGTTTTCCTCCTCTCTGACTTTCTCGTCTTGCTTTTGGTGTATTACATAAAAAGCATATGGCCGTAACTAAAGAGTGGTTGGTACTCAGACGACTGCTCGACTATTGGAGGCAGCTTCTAGAGGGGTAGAGGCCCCTTCAGCTTCAACTAACGGGGCCATCTAGCCTTGACAATTTAAAGAGGGAGACACATGAAGGGGGCCTTTCAAAGCACGATGCTTAACATTTGTTGCACAACAAACAACAAGCAAAGCGCAAGCAATGCCTAAAGTGTATGAGGTTTGTTGGGGAAAATGGAGGGTTAGATGTACCGCGAGTGGTGAAATAACAAGTGTATTGAAGCATGGTGTGAGTTGCGGCACATTTTTAAGGTCATATTTGCAACACCATATACATATATACTATATTAATGATTGAGGTAAATGGAATATATAAAATACATGCATGCATTTATTTATGCTGTACACATTTAATAGTTTTCTCTACACATAAAGCAGAGTAGAAAACTACAACAAGAGCAATGTTTAGTAAATGTTTTCAACTTTCGATTAGTAATTCCACAGGGGTAGAAGTTTCAATGAAGAGTTTCTAACTAGGGGATACTCTAGTGCCTATTTCAGAACTTTAATATAACAACTCGGCTAACATTGGCTAGGGCTAAAATAATAAAAAAATATGCACATATTTAAAGTAATCTTTAAGAATGAAAAAGAATGCCTAAAAATAGCTAATAATTATATAAATATTATATATATAATTCTATATAAAGAAAACAAGGGTTTCTAATAGGCTTTGCCATTTAAATATTGCAAAATGAAGGTTGGACATAATGAAACTTTTTAGATTAACTGCTATGCAACATTTTTTTAAAGGAATTTTAAAGGGCTTTCAAGAGCAAATCAGAAATTTCATATTATAAATTGTTTACGATAAAAACGCAACAAAGAGCCGAGTCATGGGCTAGCAGGAATTTGATGAACCCTTTTTGCATTTTTTAATTGGCAGTGCCTTCCATTTAAGGATAAATTTGTGTGCAACCCAAACTTTTTATTATCATTGTCGTTTAAAGTATGTAGAATGTGGGGTTAGCAGTGTACTACATGTGTTCTTGGTTGAGTTTTCTCATATCATCCGACAAGTGAAACGCATTGATGTATAAATAATTGCTGCTGTACAACAAACCCACACACAGAAGAGAAACACATGTTCACCGTTGCTGCGTGTGCAAAATATGAGTTAATATTGTTTAACGAAAGTCAAGTGAAGTCATTCATTTGGACATTTACTAACTTCGCATTACACAATCGACTAAGCATTGGGTCAGTTCAACAGTTCAACATCCATTCTAAGCTCCTCGTTAGAATGGCTGACTTTTGCTTTTGCGTACTAAAATAACCGGAAGTAAGTGAATTTTAAATGCATGATTTCACTTTGGCTGAGGGGCAATTCAAAACATCTCTTGTATTTTGAAAGGGGTTATTTATTATCGCTGTTTTTCACACGCAGCTATTAGTTTGCATACCTGCTCGATAGTGCTTGACTTTAATCCCAGTTTTGACTGGCTTAAACTGCCCCAATCCGACCCAGTTAGGCTCTGTGCTATTTGGAATATAGCTTCAGCATTCAGTTTGAATGCGCGTGGAGGGAAAATTAATGCAATTAGTTTCCAATCACGTCGCTAAAGCATCCCTCAGCTATCACAACTTAGCCAAGGCCGACACTTCAATTAACATGCTTACACCCTAACACTAACCCATTCTTACCCCCTTCTCACACACACACACACTCCGTCTAGTCACATATGTATGCATATAAAATAAGGTATGCTATACGCCATGGCGGGGTCATTAATTTTGCTTTTAATCTTGTGTCCTTTCACTTGTGTGGCTCAGGGAAGGACTCCGACAAGGTGCCACCATTCTGTTATTAGTTCGAAACTTAAAAGGGTAGCCCAAGGCATTTAACATATCGATTTAGTCCTTCGGAATTTCTTTGGCAAGGGTAAAATTATAGGTAATTAACGCATTACACTCACGTATTTATGCAGTAAGTTTATTTTCACTTGCGTCGAGTTTAATTCCTTTTCAATTGAATGATTCCATTGTAGAATTATCCTAGCTCACTAACATTTTGTGTATCCGCGAATGTATTTGATATTGTGAATCGCTTTGCAAACCGCAGCATACTGACCGCGATTTACAATAATGCTTAAGATGATAATATCCATTGGCTATATTATAACAAGCTGATGTTAATTTCCCGAACACGTGTGGCAAAACAGAAAACCTGAAGGGAAATTAACAAAAATACAACGTCATTTGTATGTAGGCGTTAAAGATAACACTTTCAAGATGATTTAGAGTTTTTGTTGGATCTATCCTGTTTACTTAGAAGAAAATCGTTTAAACATAATGGTTTTCCACTTTGATTTTTGCTTGTTTGAAAACAATTATATTATAACAAAAATTTGATCAATTGACAAACTCTGCATAAGTTTATTATTAACTGATTTAAGCTTAATATAAGGTTTATGCACTTTAAAATTGTATACAATTTTCTTCAGCAGTATTTCTTTCGCACTCTTTGCATTTCTGCATCTTTACCAGTCGTTGTTTCCCTTATAACATTTTTAATTAACTTTAAGTAAATTGTGTTTCCTGGCATCTTCGCATAAGCGCTTAGCGCTAGAAAAAATAAATAAACAGCTTTTGTTTTAGTTAATACTTTCCGGCAAACCCGTCAACACCATTTCCGTCTTTCGACTTCGGACTTCTTGCTTGCTTCTTGCCACAACCAATATGTTTAACAAAAAAAAAAGCATTCAACAACACAACGCTCTTTCATTTTGCTACGTCAAGCTGTAGTCACTTTTGGCTCGTTTGCTAAAAATTTGTCAAACTGTAAAACTAACAGGCGAAATTCAATTTTCAGCAGCCAAGTTGCCAAGCTGCACAACAGCCTGACCCCAAGCCCGATATATATGTATATAAATATATATTTTGTTATTTTACAAATTGGCTCAACCCCAGGGCCAACACCAATAACAACAACAACAACAGCAAAGCGGTAAATGTCTTGACAACACCAATGTTGTCTAGGACAAAACAATGCAATGTTTTTCTTTATTTGCTGTTGTATTCGAATCTGTTATGCTTTCTTATATGTGTCGTAAACAACAGGGTGCATATCGATTTTCTTGAGTATGTAAACAACTTATTAACAAACAATTAGTCAAAGATTATATAATTGAAAAAAGCCACAAATAATATTTGTAAGCAACATTAACCAAAAACGTTAACTCTTCAATAATTTAAGCTTAAGCCTTGACCTCAAGGTGCTACAACTTCGTGTGGGTTGATAGCAATCAGTCAGTCAGTACATACAAAGCATAGTTTTAGTAAAATCATACTGCAAGTACCCTGTATTTGTTGTACATGCACAAATTTGCTATGGATGTGTCAAATTCACTCTTACTATATGAGAGACGTGCCGAATGGTGGGTCACGATTCTCATTAGTTCCATTTGCCACAATGCGTAGTCAGAGCTCATGCTCATGCTTGCTTTTTGTGTGTGTGTGTGTGTGTGTGCTAGCATCGAAGTCTGTCGACAATGCCACAATTAGTTGCATAAAGTCGTTGTTCCCGCTCCATAATGTTACTGAAGCATTATCACATAACTGTTTGGCTTCGCCCGGAGTGAGTTTGTTTCCAACTCATTGGCGTCCTATTGTTGGTAAAAATAGCTGCAAGGGTTGCGCTTGACAGTACTAAAAAATGAAACAAAAAAAAAAAAGCATTATTGATCAAACAATCCGACGGAGGAGTCGTTCTACTTTTTACGCCATTGTCGGGCAATATTTATGCGTCCCTCGTTGGGGGAAAGAGGGAAAGTATGTATTTGGAATATTTATGCGAGGCAATGGAATGATTTCAGCAAATGGCTTGGCGCAGTTGCTGCTTGGCGCAGGGCACTATCGAATCGTATTGTCTTGAATAATTTTGCATACACTCGAATCGAGCGTGTCTGTGCAGTTAGTTAGTTAACAAAAGTTCGTTAGTTAGTTAGTAAGTGCCAAGCAGGGTGGAAGATAGCCGAGGACAACGGTTTTTTTGGCGCACCTAGCCAAAAATCAACGCGTTTGCTCCGTGTGCAACGAAAGAACAACACACTTCACAACACACACAAACACACACACGCACATACACACAACGAACAGAGTAGTAACCAATCAGTTCCCAACCATGCCCATACACTGGGATTGGGACTGGGAGCACGAGCACGAGCATGGAGGTGCACATTATCACTTTCCACCGCGCAGACATTGGTCGGCTGGTGAGCCAAAATGTCGACAGCGTCGCTACTATTTGTCCCACGAGATGGACGTGTGCGCCCGAGAGTTTCATTTGAGGGTCGATGACAGCGCATGGTGTCACGGTTCCTGTCTGGTAGGACGTGTGGTCATTGAGACTGGCACGGAGCCAGATTCGCTAGGACGTGGCACCTTCAAGGTGGTGCTGGACGTGCATCACTTCCAGCTGGCCGAGCTGACTGTCAAGGCTAAGAACAGTGACACCATCTGCGTTGAGGGCCAACAGTCGGATGATCGGGCCGATAAGGGACAATTGTGCATAACGCGAGAGTTTACGCGATGCTATAAGCTGCCACGGCACTATGATGCAACACTGGCACGTGCCACATTCTCGGCGGATGGCATATTGATGGTGACGGTGCCAGCACCACCCAAACTGGATGACGTTGAGCGTTTGGTCGAAATTGAGTCCACTGGCAACTACTTTGGCAGCATTGCGGATCCCAGTGCGGCCAAGGCCATTGAGGCAAACGCCTCTTCATCCCAAGATGGTGGCGAGGAGAATCCTGCTGGCACAGCGACGGACAAATGAAGCTGGCGACGTCTGGCGGTTGCGCGTCTAGCCTGGCGTCCACTTTTCAAGTGGAAAAAGCGCCTTCTGCAACGCGCTTAGCCCGTCAGAGTCAGTTGCTTAGCTTGAAAGAAGCCTTAAAATAATAAGATGGTAGAGTGAAAAATGCTCTTATATGTAGCAGATGCAGGCAGCATTCTTGGCTAAGCCAATGCTCCAAACACACAAACACAACTCTGCACACAAGTAATCTAGTTAATTAAATTGTTCATTACGTTCTTGTTATAACACACCTAGTGAAATTGTTATAAACGTTATCAAATATGGCCTATCCCCCTCCTAGAATCTATAACTATAACTACATTACCTTTAAGGTTTTCTTATGTCTTTGCTCTTGGAATTTGCTTAATGCCAATAAAGGACTTTATCATAAGCACACCAAATGCAGCTTATAAACTTATTTATTCAAATGATAACTTCTAAACTTAAAGCATTTCAGAAATCAAAGCAATTTAGAGCTAGATAACATTTACTAGATAGCCGAACTCCAGGGTAATTTTATTTAAATTCAAGTGAAACTGTCAAAAAAATAGACATCTGTTTTCTAGCTAAAATATTGCATTTTTTAATTAACTTTCATTTAGATTTTTTCCAAAGTGTTCCTAGCTTTAAACCTTTATACAATTTTAGTTTGAACTTTTCTAGTGCGAAAAAAAAAAAATTATATACCCACACAGAACCTTTTTCGATTGTCTCGATACCATTTGACAAACCTGTCACGTGCCATTTCATTAGCGTCAAATTTGAATAAAATTCACTAACACCTATTTTCCTCCGCAGGCAAAAAAAAAACCAAACGAAAAATAGCCTGTCCCAGTAGTAGGCACATCAATAAAATTTGCTAGTCGGAAAAGGCATCTGCTTGTCAGCATAAAAAAGGACGAACACAAAACGAGAAAAAAAATAAATGCTGCTGCAGGTTTGACCTAAACGAAAAAAGGCAAATGGCAGCATGATAACAATAACAAAAAATATATATTCGCAGTATGACAGCAATATGCCGAGGGGCAAATAATATGAGAATTTGTTCATAAATATGTGGGGCAGGCAAGTGGATGGGCTGGCAAGCAGTATGTGTGGGGCGTTATTATAGGAACGACAGCAAGCAGTGTGTTTTAAAGCTTAACATTCAGCTGTAACTTACCAGAGCTACGTTAAAGCCTCTGTTAAAAGCCAATCAAGCCTTTGTCCATGACTTTCTGCCTAGTTATGTGCAATTGTTTTTTTGTCTTTGCTTTCGCTTTTGCAATTTAGTTGTTGAGACACGTTTTCTTGTTACGATTGTAATGAAATTCGTAACAACTTGAAGTGAATTGTGCCGGGTCCAAGACCAAGTCTGAGTCTGAAACTGAGACAGCAGAAAGCAAAAAATTGCAAACGTCGGCGTCGCAGTCACGCACAAGGATAACAACTGAGAAAAACGTCGCGTACTTTGTCATCGTTTTATTTTTATGTTTAGTTGCGTTTAATAAAGTTTTTATATGGCTTTTGGACCGGCCCACAAATACATTTGTGTCTAGATATTTGTTTCGCACTTAAATTGTTAAGGGTACATTGTATCGTATTTCTAATCAAGTTACGATCATGGGTTCTCTGCTTTAATGCATTGCAGGGACAGAAGTCCACAACTGAAATACATATTGTATTTATATTATGGGTTGTATATTTCTGCATATTTACGAGCGTTACACAACGCATAAGCGCATAAAATATTCAGCACAAAAGTCAGTTCACAATTTCAATTTCCCACAATAACTAGGCCACAAAAAAAAAAAAAAAATAAATAAAAATATGAACAAATATACATGCAGAGTAAACACCTATGTATAAGCCAATTTTATGAACTCATAAAACCATTGCGATGGATTTGTATTTTCAAGCCTAAAGGCTTTCTGCGGTGTTGGTCATATAAAAATCTAATCCCTGTCTCGGCTTTCGTTCATCAATTTGGCAATAAAGAAAAACAAAAATCGAGACCGAAGATCGCTCACAGCTATTGTTTATTTTTTATGCGTCTCCTTCAACATGTTGTTTTTATTTATGCATACTTTCTCGTGTATATGGCAAGGAAGCTAATTTTTTATGTGTGTGTCGCTTGCAGGGACATACATATACATATATAAATTTATGTGTAGTATGTGTGTGTAAGATTTATTTTATTGTAACTCGCATTTTTCAATCAAAGTCAAGCGATACTGCAACTTTATTTAAAAGAATACGTTGTATATTCCGTATTG
Source organism: Scaptomyza montana (assembly GCA_018904305.1). Classification (NCBI taxonomy): domain Eukaryota; kingdom Metazoa; phylum Arthropoda; class Insecta; order Diptera; family Drosophilidae; genus Scaptomyza; species Scaptomyza montana. The sequence continues at coordinate 6,607,113 of JAEIGR010000004.1, forward strand.
TACTAGACTTATCAAATGATTATGCAATTCAAAAAAATCACAAAAGATCTTTGGAATTTATTATGGTTCAGTCAACTTTATGGACCTCTCGCTCGTTCAGCAACCCAAAAATCACAGCAACTCTCAAGTAGAAATCAAAGTAAACCTGCTAGCAACGGCATAGAAGGGTAAAATGGTACGTGCATGCATTTCCTCAACTCTTTCACCCTTATCCACACAGTTTTAGACACATGCCAATGCAGTTATCGTTGCAACAGCCTCAACACAAGCTAGAAACTTACAAACGCAGTCAAGCACCACAAAAAGAAATTTTCTAATGGTGATACTGTTAGCGAAGGAACTATTTTTTCAAATAATTATTTAAGCTTTGGTCTGAAATATTTAATGCTAGGCTGTCATTAACTTTTGGCTTTTAAAATGAAAGGAATTTTTACAGCTTGAAGCGTTGTTAAACTACTTTGTTATATATATATTCTATTTGATTTGTATTTTTATTTGCTTGCTAATGACTTTGAAAGTGTTTTTGACAGCCGTTAAGCATAGAATCTTCGAAGCCGAAGTAAAAATTATAAATTTTACACTGAAAACTTTATTACAGTTCTTCTACATTTTAAGAACACACAAGAATGTACTGACTGCATTTTATTATTTTCCCCACGCTCACTTGAATTCTTCTCACGAGCTCATCTCTAATGGAGTGTGGATGGTTTTGTGTTAACTGTTGTTGTTGGTTGGTGCTGCCGTAAGGGCTGTGCGCTTTATCTTTGTGCTATCCGTGCCAGTTCGTATATGAGTGTGTGTGTATATTTGCGTTACAGTTAAGTATGTAATTGTATTAGTCGTGGAGTAACCAGCGTTAAGGCAGCTTCCTGTGCGTCAGGGCAGCCATTGTTGTTGTTGCTGTTTGTTGGAGCTGCTGTTGTTTGAATGGCTGTTGTTGGTGTTCGGTGCTATTTACTCATTTTGGCATAAACGAGTACCGAGGTTTGCTTTTTTTGCGGTTGCTGCTCGCTCAGGTCGGCTCTGGTGCATTTAAGCATTACGCACTTCCTGCAGAGAATGTTATTACTTCCGTTGCCGTTTAATTGATTTTGAAGTTGCATAGCGACAGCAGCAGCATCAGGTACAATCGCTGGATGCTGGCAAAATCGTTTGCCGCTTTGGCCATTAGCAAATTGTGGGAAAAGTGCTTTGTACTATGTATATGCAACGCCTTACGGCCCCTCCCACCTAACTGCACCCAAAACGCAGTTTTGGCCATTGCACCTGGGTAAATTGCTTGACGGCACTCAGTTTGTGAGGCCCGGTCTGTGGTTTATGGCGTTGCCTTAACTGCACTTTCGTTTTGTGCGGTTTTCGGGGTGGGTCGCAATTTTTCCAATGTTATGAACTTCTGTGTTTTATCCTACATAGCTCTCGTTCGTTGCTTCAACGTTATCCATGCGTAAAAGTTATTAGTGGAATGCACTCACTAAGCGGTGCGTTCGAGCAGCCGCAACTGACAGGATGCGCCTGCTCCTGATTCCGATCCCAAACCCCACTCTACTGGCATGTTTGCTTACCAAAAAACCCCAAAACAGCACTTAAGTTGTTGCGAACTGCAAGAGTTTTGGTTTTGCTTCTGGTTTTACATTTAGATTGGGGTTTGAGGTTGGGCTGCTAAGTGGCCAGTTGTTCTGTTGGATGTGGGATGTTGGCGTTGTTAAAGGGAAAGAAATGAGGATGGGTGGCGGGAGAAGGGAGGGTGCCACCTGTACACAGGTAAGCAAACACTAAAATGCAGCAATTCTCGAACGGTGCAAGAGCGTGCCTTAATAGGCTCTGAATATTAAAGTTATTTGCTCTACTCTTTACTGGGACTAATCTGTATGTATTTCTGCTGAGATAGTTCGCTAGTTTTGTGTATAGGGATTAAAAAAGATTAGGTTGTGAATTGAAAACTTTCCCTTTGTGCCAGCAAACATATGTTTTATATTTGTGTTTTTTGCAGATTATTATGCATGTATTTTGTTATTCAAATAGATTTTCAACAGCTTCAGTTATTTATTTACAATTTGTTTTTGTATTAAGAACGCTTCTATTCATTAGTTTTAAAAATCTTTTTTATGTACTCTGCGTCACACGATTTTGTGTCCTTCAAACAAGTGTTGTAGTAAATCTGTTTACAGTTGGGATAAATACAGCTTTTATTTGTTAAAACATTCATCAACAATTTGATGAAAGTAACGCATGGCGACATGTTTTTGTCTTAGTTGGCCGATAGTTGTAATTACACTGATCACTTCACTGCTGATGAATGTGGCGGTACGGCGATGCGGCTATCGATGAATTGTAAGTGACACGATAATTGTAATAAGATCTGTGGTCACTCTAATTCAGAAAAGCGACGCGTACATTCGTTGTGAAACAAAATAAAAATAAAACATTAAAATATATTAGCACCGGCTACATTTCTCTTTTGAGATTCTACTCGAATATGAGTTTGTATTCAGACTAATTATCAACATGTTTAGAAATCTTCCCACATATGTAAGTACATCGATTTAGTTTATTTAATTCCAGCAAACTCTCAATTATGTCTGTCTCAATAATAATGCGCTGCATCTAACTCAACTAATTAAGCACACATATGCTAAATGGGATCACAAATCAGACATAAAAAACACAAACACATTTACATATTTTAATTATGTCTGGCTGGCTATACAAATGTTTTGACCTGGTTATCCAAATCCAATTCTTGATTTAGCTACAATGCCACTAAAGCGTCACCGAAAAACATTTCACACAGAGAGATAAAATGACAGAGGGAGTTTATCATTCTGTCTGCTAATTGACTTCGAACCGCAGCATCCGCGATTGTTTTCACATTTGCAATGATTTTTCACACAAATACTAAACTAGTGTGCATTTTCAGCACGATAGTGATAAGTGAGCTGCTATTAGTGGGTCAATTAGCGGGGGAGCTGCATACGCTCTAATTCATTTTTGCGGCGGCTTCTGTGTATTGGGTGTAGAGATGTAGTTGAATGCAACGACTGAGTCGAGTGTAAAAGCCAAAGTTGAGCAGCTAATTAACTAACTGCTAGTTGAAACGTATACTGATGAATACTAACGCATACTAAATTCCTTGCAGAGAGATCTGGACAACTGTATTGCCACCGGAAACAAAAGATGTCTATACAGCTATCCTTGGAGTTACCAAAGCGAGCCGGATCGATGAAGGCGTCTACAGTTGTAAGGTTAGTACTAATATATATCTTTAAAGTTATAATAACTAGTATATTTTTGCATCTTATTTGATTTATAATTGAGTGAAACTGAAGCTAACCCCACAAATCGAATTACGCAGTGATTTATAACTTACTCCACAAAACCCAAGGACTTAACCTTTCTGCTTAGTGCCAATAGCATACAATATCCCACCTCAAAGTCATAAACATGTTGTTCATACTTGTGTACAACGGCTTCCTCCAGCTATTGTTGTTGCTGCTGTTGATGTGGCATTGCATGTCAATATTTTTTACAAGCCATTTGCGTATTTTGTTATTTGCCAAGCCATAAACAAAATTGGTTACCGGCCCTGCCTGACATCTGATTGGTTAGCAGCATTTTAGGTTTAATGGCGTGGAACAGTTTAAAGACTTAACAAGTGCTACTAAACCAAAAAAATAAAATAATAATAAAATACCCAGCCATTTACTTAGCAACTTAAAATGCGCAACTAATGATATAAATCACATAGATTAGAATTTAATTGAATGCATAACAAATACAAAAAACACTTGAATCAAAATAGCCAACATTCCAAATGGTATTTTTCTCTTTGCCACTCTCACGTTTTGCAAATTTTAATTTGGCTAATTAAAAGCCACATTACAGAGCAAAATAAAGAACTGAGAACAAACGAACAACAGCGAAAAGAAGAAAGCAAGCGGCATTTTTGGTAGGATTTATTTTTTACTTTTCATAGCTTATGTTGGGGCTGACTGAGAGGCAGACAAAGCGAGTGTTTGTTGATATGGCAGCTTAACGCATGGCAATTAAACTGATTAGTCAGTAGAAAGTTAGAAAATGTCGAAAGCGAATTCAAAGTGAATAACAGCAGTACAAAAAATATATAAAAAGAACTAACCAACATTTTCCCAAAACAATAAAATTAACATTTTAATTAGGTTTATGAATGGATTACCTGACAAACACACACAGAAGTGATATATACTTTGGACTTAGTCTGTCAAAAGTGTATGCTTAGAAATTCAAAGAGTCTTAGACTATGAAACAAATGCTTCAAAGTTATAAGCTGAACATTCAAAGGCTGTAAGCTGCTTAGCAAAGAAGTTGAAGTAAACGATTTATTAATTGTATATTTATTAACACTTTATCAGTTTTTCCACCTGTTTGGACAACAGGTAGGTTATGTCTTAAGTCCGATTATCTTAAATTGTTTTCTGAAACCTTTAAAGCTAACAAAATTTGAACATTGTTTGTGTTACTATTACAATTAAGGAGGGAAAAAAACGAGATTTGCCTAATAAACAAATGTTAGGCAATTTTGTTTATGGTTCTTCCATTTGTTTATAAAAGCATAAACAATAAATAAAAGCTTTTAAACAAATTGTGTTTAAAATAAATAAACTTATGCAAATATAATATTATAAATCGCTTTACAAGAGTTGTAAAATATACAAAATAGTATATAGAAAAGTATTTTAATTTTTATTTATTATGTGCCGTAAAAACCCACAAAATAAATCAAAATGTGATAAAGTTTTTTTTTTTTGACTATTTTATGCCTCTGCATATTGTGGCAGTCCTTTAAGCTGCAATATTTTTCACTGGTTGCGGATGGCTTGAGCTGCAGTTTGGACTCAGTGCCATAAATTTCCCTACTTTAAGACCGCAAAGAGCAGCAGCTGTTGCTCTCTCTCGCTCTCTAGCAGTCGAGCGAGCGCTGAGCTAACGAGCGAACATTTTGCTAAAGCCCCAACACCAATTGTATTTAATGCCTTGTCCGAGCACCCCAAGGGTATAAGCGTTAAATTGCTTCTCCTCTCTATGTTTGGCTGGGCTCCACCCTAACACTTTTCAGCTTTGCTGCTGCTACTACCGCTTTGTGCCCTTGGAACGCCTAGCGACTCTCACTTATTGCTGTCGCTGTGCGGTCCACGTAATGGGCGTCATTAGATCAAAAGCAAGTGAAAACGCTGCTGTTTTGGTCTTTGGGGTGCTTTTTTTCTTTTATGTTTAGTGAAAACCCTTCTCTTAACGTTGGTTAGCAGCTTGAAGAATTTTCACGTTAATCAACGTACTGTTCTCGCATATTGTTTCTCTCAGTGGACTTGCCTAATGCACAATCCCCAAAGGTTGATTGTGGCTACTGTTGACTTAAAAACTGAAAAGAATAAATCTTTTATCCGCCTCAAGGTCCGAAGACTGTGCGGCACGTCAATAATTTGTTACAGGCTCTGTCCATTAGGCGCTGGGGACCCAATATTCATGTCAATGTCTCAACGTACACCAAAGCATTCCAGAAATGCCCACGGGGCTGTATACAGCAAAATCATTACATATTTATTGATATTAAGTTGCATTAGGCTCATTAGCTCTAGGCAACTGATGGCATTAATTACTCTTTTGGTCTAGACAATTATATTTATCGCATATTTCTAGTTAGGTCATTATTACATTAACCAAGGAAAACACCACATATTTTGAATATTCGACACGCCTTAATGACCTGTTATCAAAGTTAAAGAACTCCTTAAAGTTAACTTCCTTATTGGTTTAAGGAAATAAATATGTTCATACTTTTATTTATAAAATAATGAATACACAAAAAGCATAGCACAAAAGTTCTTCTTATACGAAAGTTAAGATTGCATGGATTGAGAGTAACTAATATTGTTATGATCTTCTTTGACGAAGCACTAAAATGCATATTGAATTGTTTCATGAACCAAAAATGAATGTGTTCTTTGTGAACATCGCAAACGAAAGAACTTAGTAAAAGTTACAATTGCAGATTTAAGACAGAGATTACATTAAGTAGCGCGTTAACCAAAAAAATATAGTACGAAGTTGAGAAGAAGAATATTAGTTTTGCTTATCTTTAGTTTCAGTTGATAGTATGCACTTTTCGGTTCGTAAAAAAAACTTTTATCTAGCCGAGACTATAAAAGGCAGCCATTTTCAACAGCGAAAGCTTCATTAACATTGCAAATTTTGGTGTGGCATGAGTCTTGTGTCTGCTCTTGAACCATTTTGCAGCGCTACCACAAGTTTTATTGATTAGATAGAAACAGAAAGCGTGGGCGACTAAATAGATATTGTCTTGAGAGGGTAGAGGGAGGGGGTCAGATAAATGACATTAGCCGTAGTAGTCGTACAATGTGCTGTTTAACGACTTTGGCTGTTAATGAGTCGCGCGACTTTTAGCTCTAGTTGTTGGTGGCAGTAAAATCACATTTTGCCATCAAAATACTGTGTGGCTTAAGGCGTCTTAATGAATTAATTGCCAATTGGATTTTGTGGCTGTCTTGGATTTGTTGACGTTGCACAGTCATAAAAACAAAGACATTGCCACAAAAAATTTAAAAGCTGTAAGCTAAAAATGCTTTAAAAACTGCAAATACCTTCGATTTGCGTTTATTCTGCCTAAAGTTTGTCTCTAACAAATGTTTCCTGCACAGCTGCAGCATGCTCACACACACCACCCAAACACAATGGCAACTGCCACAAGCAATGAGGACCCTGAGGTGTGATCGTGACGTCGTTGCTCGTTAGTTTGTCTGCTTTTTTTTTGTCAATTTGAAACGGAAGTTTAACCGCCTGACTAACTGAGTGACTCACTGCATCTACAACATAATCATCATCATCTTTATAATGAATATTATGCTAATGCCTGTGGTTGTCGTCAGTGCTGAATCTCTCTCCTTTTTTACACATTGTATTCCCATAGCGAAGTGTTTTGCAAACTACAAACTACCACATGACAGTTTGAAGCTGCAACTTTAAGTAGCCACAGCATGTAATCCCCTCTTCGAAGCGCTGTAAAGACTTTAATATTACTTGGCACACAAACATGTCTCGCGCAATCAGCCAATGTCATATCCAATCAGCAGTTGCAACTGACTAGTGCAGAACACATAGTACACAAAAGGCGATAGCAAGGATGTAAGACCCGGAGAGAAGTCTATTAAATTCGAGTAAATGCTTCAAACAGCAGCTGGCAACAGTTGTTGACACATGGCAGACGCTTCGAAAAGGACATCTGCAAAGGGTTCATACTGACAGTCAACCAACCGCCTGTTCACTCTGTCTCTCCGTCTGCCTATTTGTGGCCGTGTGCAAAGCTCAAACAATTTTGTTGTTATGCCTTGTACCCATCACATAGTACAAGCAAGCAGGGTATATTAAAGCAGTGCAAAAGTATACAAGATACATGATTTTTTGGCGTTTGAATATTTTAAAACAAGAGTAACGAGAAGTTTTAAAAAATTAATGTAGTTGAGTTAAAAGAAGTTTAGATTTATACATCTGATGCATATCGTATATAGGAATCAAGCCCGTAGGCAGTCATTTCATCAAAGCTAAGTATATTTAAGTCAGGCAATCTTGACTCAACCACTCAAACAACATGGTGTTGTTGATGTTTATCGGCCGTAGTAATAGTGAGTAGGCGCTTGAAGGGCTATCGATGCACGACAAAGCTGGAAGCCGTCTGACGCTGCTGTTGCTGTTGTGAGTAATGAAGCCATTGCCATTGTATAACATGAACTGTCATGTCAACCTGGCATAGCCTGACTTGCTCTGGCTAGACAGCAGCTTTTGTTAAGAGACGTTAAGTCAATCCAACACCTCCGCTTTTAACGCAATTTTCATATATATTTGTTCTCTTTTTACTCTTAAAGGTCACCGACTGGGGCGTGGAACAGTGCCGATCACTGCACATTCACATCAAGTCGCCGCCACGTTTGCGCGTTGATCCGGCAAGTGTGACACTGCAGCGAGGGGATTCATTGCGGGTGCGCTGTCTCTCTCCAGGCAATGATGATATCAAGCGTTATGCCCAACTGGGCTATAGTTGGACTCGCAATGGTGTGCTCTTTCAATCGGATGCAGCGACTGCTATGTGGGAGGATCTCTATCCGGATGGCAGCATTCTTAAGATCAATAACATTCAAAAGTCTGTTGAGTATGCCTGTATTGTGTCCAATAGCGTGCGTCCAGTCTCCAGGAGTGTCTACATCAATGTTATTGCACGCAATGCAATCCACGTTTGCATGACCGAGTCCAGCTATGGCGTCCACTGGCCCACTAGTGCACCTGGTGCACCCATTATCACCGACTGTCCTCGAGGATTTGAGGGTCACTCTCGACGTATTTGTGAACAAAGGGATGCTGGCAACTCCAGTTGGTTACTCCCGGATTTCTCCAGCTGTGTTCGCGATGATCTGTTACTCATTTACGATAGGTTTCGAGCACTAAGTGCAGGGTTTCAGCAAACCAATTCATCGAATATATTAAAGGCTTGCTTTGATTACACGCTACAGCGACGTCACAGCTTCCTGCCAGGCGAAGCGAGTTTCCTTATCGATATGCTGCATGAGGTAAGTTTCATAATGTTCACTTATATATGTATGTAATTTCGTACATTAATATATTTAAATCGCATTTTAAATTTAAAATATAACAGAGTTGTTGTAAGAAATAAGCAAATAAACTTTACAATCTCTATATCACCTTGCTTGGCGCTACTCTAGTTTCACACTTTGCTTGCTATCCTATTTACCCCATTAAATTTGCATAGTAGTGTAAGAAAACGACGAAAGCTTTCACACTTTTGCCCTTAGTATTCCCAAATTCAATTTAAGCAACTTTGTAGTATCACATCTTGAACACACAGACCGCAAAACTCTTGAGCCCATTTAAGCCACGAGTCAGACATGCGCGCAAACCGGCTCAAAGCATAACAAACTACCTGGACCTGGACCTGGCCGAGGGCCAGGACATGTACCTTAAGATCCATCTCCGACTCCACTTGAGCGAGTCTCGGCCCAAAAGGAAGCCGGCAAACAAGCTTTACCAAACTATTTTTATACGCAAATGAATACAAAAATGTGGCGAGTGAGAGCGCATTGCAATTTTGCACACAATTTTGGGAGCCAACTACACAATCAAAGAAAAGTTTAACTCAGGCCGCATGGCAACAATTTTTCATTTTAATGCGCACACAAATTTTCCCGGCTAACGAATGGTTTTGAGAAAGAGTTTTCTTGGAAATGGGTTTTCCTCTCACTTTCGCTCTGTTTTATTTTGGTTTTTCTTCGCACGTTTGCAACGGTTTGGAGGCACTTGTCTGATGTTGGAGTATTTCTACTTTTGCTCTTTTGCAGCTCGACACCTATTTGCAACTGAAAGGCACACAATTGGAGCGTGAAATGGCGGCGGAGATAATATTGCGCATTCTGGATAAAGTCATGCAGAATGCACAATCCCTGAACAGTCAACAGGTAAGAACGAAAGAATGAATAGAAAGAAATGCCTAAAGCACTGATACTACCATGTTCTTCCATTATGTTCTGCTCTTCCATACAAGCATATGTATGTATATTTGAGTGTGCTCTCAAATTTGTGAGCTGCCTATTTGGCTGCAGTGGCGCATAAATTATGCGAAAAGAGGCAGTCGTGCGTTTGGGTGCCATAATTTATAACCTTCAGCCATATTCAATATTTGCCAGCCTGGTTTTTGCGGCTCTTTCCAGATTTATTACACACACACACTCGCAACTGCATAGTCTCTCTAAATTGGACTGAAGAGGAGGGAGGTTTCGTAGATTTTTTTATATGGTGGTTAGTTGGTTCTAGTTTTATTTAGCCTGTAGTTGGGCTGTCATTGGGCCACAATTTACATTTGTCTGCCGCTGAGCGAGCGAAAGAGTGTGCGGACTACTAAACCAGCCACAGAATTGATGTTCATGTTTGCTGGTAATGAATACCTTTTGCAAAATCGATGTATTTGAGTTTCTGTTCTAGTTTTTTTTTCTTTTTCAATGGTTTGCGGGCTAAAAGGCCAATTTGTTCGTTTGGCCAGCTTTTAGTTGCTAAATGGAGCATATTTGGTATTGAGATAGTGCTGAATGCATATGTTAGTTAAATAGGCAAATGTGGCTAATTGCGAAATCAATAATATATATTAAGCCTAATATTATGCTTGGAGTGTAAAATAAACAAACATAAACTATAAATTAGTCTTTCGAAATGAGGTTAAGTAGGTTTACAATAATTGACATTTGCTATGAATAAAACTTCTGAAGTACATGCATACAAATAGTCAAGGATTTATTATTGCCTTTGAATGAATACTTAAATAACGCATAGATGAAGTTGATAGAAAACGTTCAGGCCTTGAGGGTTAAAGCTTAATGCACTTCTCGCATTCACTTTTCCTTTATTTTATTTTTTTAATAATTCTTTTTTTGATGACATTCTTAAAATATTGTAGAAAACTTTATTTGCTTTGTCCCATAAATTTGACGGATATATTTTGGGTTTGCTAGATATAAAATAATTAGATTTGCAAACTTTTGCTACTTATGCATTTTATCTCAATTGTCAGGGGCTATAAATCAAAAGACTATTAACAAAAGCTCAGAATGTAAAATATAGTTTAAGCTGCGCTTGCCTTTCAGCATTAATTCACCATCATAATGTTATAATTTTTTAATTCGTTCTTGACTACAAGACAATAACAAGTAAGATATTTAGTAACTTACTTCTGTTTAGGCACACATTATTTAAGTTGTCTGTATATTATTTTACCTATAACTTATAACAATTTACCACACAAAAGCATTCTTAACTTGGCCCTAATCTTGCTGCTAATTAGCAGCCATCACACTGCACACTTATGAGCTGAATAATGAACTATCTGCACTCTATCTCTGTCCCTCTCGTTGACACCTGGGTGGACCACAAAACAAGCCACATAAATATGGAAGTCCTTATGGCTGGCCACAGACAATAACGGAAGCTCCTTATGACCCTGTATGTCTGGTTGAAAGTACGTTTTCCGTTTTAGTCCTAAGGCGTTTGCAAATTTGCTTCTTTGGGCTGGGCTCCTTCATAGTCCTATCGTTCCTTGTTTCACACTCAACTTACTTAAGGTTTTAAGTGGGCTGCAGATAGGCGCTGAGGCTCATGTTTTATTTCTTGAGCACACTTTGTTTTCGCGAAGTGCGGCGTAAAAGTAACAGCAGTAAGAGCAGCAGGAGCAACAGGAGTTGTATGCCACATGCATCAGACTTAAATATTGGTATGCAAATTTATGTAAGTGTTGATTGCAGTTGTAGTTTGAAGCTCCACTCAACTACCCAACATAAAAGCAAAGTCAACTTTAAAGGAAGCATCAGTCTCAATGTCATGGACCTTCAAGGCGTAACTTTACAAATGAGCCAACTTTACGGCATAATATATTAGCTATTGCACACAAGCCTCTTTTAATATTCATCTATTTTAGAATCGTGGCTGTAAGTAAGAATATAAAGCAAGTTTTTAGTATGCCGTCTGCTTAGCGCATACTTAGTTGACTAGAGACGATGACGTAATGGGCTCTTAAACTTTATAATACTCTGAAAATTAATTTTGTTTTCCCTTGGAGTTTTGACTGAGTTGAGTTATGGCATTTCAATATTATGAGCCATGTGAGTCAGCGAGAAAAGAGAGTTCGTCGAACACTTTTATGTTAAATATTTTATTAGCTGACGAAGCGACTGAAAGGAAACAAAAAAACAAAAAACAAAAACTTCACCATCATAATTGGGTCGATTAAATGCCAGCATTTCAACTTTTCTTAACTTGCCAAATAGTTTGCATTGTTTTTGTTGACTGAGCTGAAACTTTGAGGTATGGCGGAATGTTTTTCAGTGCGCGGACTTTTAATTGGCCAAAGAGAAGAATAATTGTGTTAGAGCTGGCGAAATATAAAAATTTATTGTTCAATAAATTCGATTTTTTTTAAACTATGACTAAAACTTTGATAAACTAATAAAATCACAGAAAATATTTATTGATAAAATTAGTTAGTGCAAAATGTTTAATGAACTCTAAAGCGCTGTGAATTCATAGTATATAAAATTAAAATTAACTTTTAGGTAAACTAAATATTTCAATTTATTTTATTTGTTGCAAAGTATAAAATCTCTTCACACATCGTTATTGTATCAAACTTTATTGTTTAATGTTTAACACATTCTTATTGTATACATTTTTAATAGAATCCCTAGAATAAACGATTATTTCGTTTTTCATTACATTTCCTCATTACATTATTAATATTGCAAAGGACATGTGTTCAGTACAAAATAAAAATGCCAGGCTTACATAGTCTGTGCAAAGGGCGTGACATTTTATGAATGAAATTAAAATGAATGAATTATCATAATGAAATTGAATTGTCGCACATTATGCCTTATCAATAGTTTGTTGTTGACAATGCGCAATGTCAATGGCAGTGCTGAAATTATGATTGCAATTCATTTGCTTAAACAGATTTCCATTTACTTTTGCTGATTAACATTGATTTTGGCTTTGCATTCAATTTGGCCCCGCTTTTGTGGATAATGCAATTGAAAAAGTTTTCTGGGTTATAAAAGTTGCACAGTTTTCAATTGCATTTCAATATTAGAATCGAAAAGTTTATTAAAATATATACGAGTGTCAGTTTCAATGCATATTGGCTCATTATAGACCAAGCCAAAACCAAATGGCAAACAAAGTTTAGTGACCTAGTTTCTTAATGCTTATTTACTCGAACTAATTTCCAGGGCCAGATTTGACAATCAACAAGACCTTTACTTTTTAGCCAAAGTTTACACTTTATAAATGGAAATACATATTTTTTTTATTCATTTAATTTTTTGTCTGTCATATTTGTACATTTTATGAATGGGTTTGTTGCTTATGGGTAGTCCGCTCCTGTTTAATTCCACACACATTGTGCAGCTTGACCAAAAAACTTTATACTGGAATGTGATGTCTGCAGATATGGGCTATTCAAAAGGCAAATTTGTAAAGTTCACGACAAATCACTTAGCAAAGAGAAGTCGCTAAAATGAACGTGCTCCAAAGCCTCCCGGCAAAACTTTCAAATCAGCAAAAAAGTTTTACAAACACACACACATACATACAAACATACACAGTCTGACACATGTGCAGCATTAAATGCCAAGCAACCACGCCCACACAGTTGAACGCCCCTGTGATTTGCCGGTAAACTGTTAAACGTGGCCGGGTCGGGAAACAGGTCGCAATTTGAAACTTTTTTGAACAGACTTTTTTTCTCCGAATGCCTTGTCTTTAAAGGAAATCACACAAATGCCACAATTTGCATAGACATACGTACTTACAAATGTGTATGTATGTATGTATCATCATCGTGCTTGACTGATGTTGCTTTTTGTTTCATTGCCTGCAAAGTTATAACAGAAAAGTTTTCCAATTGAATTTTTTTTTGTTCTCGATTTCAAATGTACAAGAACATAGAACATTTATGCTTTATGTCCTGCTTGTCGGGCCCATTGTAATTTTAAATTTGCTCAGGAAATTGCGCCATGACAGCAGAAAATACTATCAACGACAAATAAAAAATACACAATCCAAAAAACAATCAAGAAAAATCGCATTGTAATGGACAACGCATTATGAATTTTGTAAAGGAATCGAAATGGTTCGTTGGCCGCTTGGCTGCTGCTGCTTAAGCTTATTGGGTCAGCTTATGAACCTACCCACTTCTTATTCCATTTTTTTGACCCCACTTTGCCCCTGCTGAACCGCAGTCAACTATGTTGAACTTTATAATTTCATGTTGGTTCATTGGCTTTAGTTTCATATTGTTTTTGTTTATATTGTTATTGTTGCCAACATGAGCACATGGCCGATTGAGTTTGGCCAAGTCTTCTTATTTCGTTTTCCTCAGTGATTTGTTGGCAATATGGCTGACTTAAATGCAATTGTGTTGGCATAACAGAAAGCACTGTCCCAAGATTTGTGAAGTTAAAGAACCAAGTCATTATTCAGTAAAAAATAATACTCATTTTTGTGTTTTAAAATCAAAATTTGAGTAATGTTTCTGTCACTAAGATACGTTAAAAAAAATTTACAGAAACGGCATAGGGTTTTTCTATATTTCAAGGAATAAATAATTTTAAATATTGCCCACACATTGCCCAACTGTTCAACTAACATCATTAGAATCATTACTAGACAACATCTTAACATCTCATTTTAGAAAGATATGTAAAAAGCTCATTGTCAAGTATATAATAGGCACTTGTGTGTACTATATACACTCAAACACTTGCATAAATTTGTAGACATAACGTAAAAAACATTATAATGTCATGCCAACAACCCGTCATCCCACATGCCCCTGCCAATTAACTGTTTTCACGCCAAGGTCCCCAGAATGTCTTGAAACTTGATATGTTTTAATAGGCCTCAGTGGCAACAATGAAACACAATTGCGGCAAAGCAAACAATGATGGCAATGAAAAAAATATGTTGTCTGGACAACCAAATGACTTGTTTACGGTCATGCGAATGACCTTCAACTTTTAAAACAATAAAAAAGTTCAAAGCTTACATTTGAATGAACAAGAATTTAATGTGTATTAAAAATATTTGCATCCCTTACAGCAAATTAAGAAGTTGCAACTTTTAACGCAATCTGCGGCACTGAACCGCGAGACAATTGCGGCCTCACAATTGGCCACATCAACAGGGAGCAGCAGTGGCAGTGGCGGCAGCAGCAGCAGCAGCAGTAACAGCCAAGCGACATCCTCAGCAACCGCTGCTGACAGTTCGACAACTTTGACCGCACAGAGCAGCAGCAGTAGCGGGAGAGGTAATGGAAATGGAGATGCAAGTATTGCGACAGGCAGCGCTGCAGGCATATTGCAGGCCAATCGAGTCAGTGGTGATGCTGGTGTTGGTACAGGTGGAGTCGGTGGTGCTGGTGCCGCGAGTATTTTGACAGTCGATGAAGATACATTGTCGCTGGATCGATTGAATTCACTGCGTATTTATATGACCTCCGTGAAAACATTGCCTTTCAATTTACGCATTTATGGGTGAGTTGCAAACTGAATCGAATCGTTTCTGCTCAACTTGTTCAGATTGCTTGCACTAATAAAAGAACATGTATTCAATTATTTAAGGTATACATCGCATCTAACCTTACCTATTTTCATGTGTATTTTTAATTTGAATTTATTTAACTGCAACTTAATCAATCAGCTTAATCAAGTTAATTATAATCCATTTGCACTGCTTCCTTTTTGCACTGCTTACTTCAGCTATAGAAACACATTAGATGTATTAAAAACAGATAAGAACTTTTAAAGAAATTAAGTTGGATATTCTAAGTAGAGTTTTGTCTTGCACATGTCAAGTGCTTTGCATAATTTCATAATTAGATATGAAGGCAAAATGCAAATGGCCTCGTCCAAGTCCAAGTAAACAGGAAACTTCGCTTTTACGCCCGCTTGATTAATATATTCTAGCAAGGGCGAACATTTTTGCATTTGCTTTTAATGGAAAATTTTACTTTATGGCCACACATAAATAAAAAATAAAATGAAAATGCATAAGAATAAGCGCACGCGCTTGCTCACCATAAAGTTTCTTATGAAAATTCAACTTTAAGGACTTTTTAAACAGCTCCGGCTGTCTGAGGTGGAAAAAAAAAAATATCTTGGCACACAGCTTTGACTTCTTCAAGTGTCTTATTAATCTAATTAAGTTTGCGGACACTGCCTGTCACGACTTAATCTTTTGTGTGCATGTTTTTGTTTTTTCGCAGTGAGGACTTATTTTCTGATCAACTTTATATGGACATTGGACTGTCCTCACGCCTGCTGCATATCATGGCCAACTCGACAATATTCGCATCTGTGATCTCCTATAAGAATCTAAAAAGTTTTTTACCAAAAACTTACTACACACGTGGCAGGTGAGTGGTTAAAAATATTGAGCAAAACATTACAGAAATTTTGATTATTATAAAAACATTTTGGAAGTTTATGAAACCAATTTAAAGCCAAAATATAAATAAACCCAAAACTGGTAAAACAATTATCTTGTGTTTATCTACATTATCTCTCTCCTCATCATACAGGTTCATTACTCAATAAACAATGCCAATGTCAAGAATAACATTAAATATTAGCTTTTCAATATTAAATGATATAATTATGACTCCGCTAAGAAGATAGTACATATATAAAATTTCCGCTTATTGCTGACTAAGCTTCTTCTAAGCTCCTAAGTAAAAACAAATGTTTAATTTCTATGCATATCTAAATCTCGAACAAAGTCCTTGAAAATTTTGTGTTTGTGTGTGTGTGTGTGTGTGTGTAATACCAACTGTTGCCAATGCTGCCTGCGACATGCCACATGGCCAATAACAGAATGAGATTCCATTTTCCATGTCTCATAAGCGCATTAAAGCTGCTGCAAAACTGACATCCACAATGTAATGCTGTAATATTGTAAACAAAATGCAAATACGCAATATGCAGCATGCATGAAGCATGCAACATGAAATGCCAACAAACACAAAGTATTTATGAATATGTATGGTCGTAGCTTGCAAATGAAATCTGGTTATGCCACCAGAATAGTTGTCAATATGCTGACAAATGTTGATGTAATTATAAAACTCCATCTACTACAATGTACTTATGTAAGCGAGATAGATTTAATAAACATGCAATCTACATTTAAACTATTTGTCCTTGTGTGCGTTGATAAGATCAGAATAGATATACTAGATGCTGAGTGACGGCTGCAATTGGAGCATGTATAGTAGTAGTTACTTGTATACGAGATAACATAATATGTAACGACAGTTAGGATAGGACTTTAATGATATAGTTAAACTAGTGCTGACGCTCGTTTTTTACAATTCACAGCGATCCCAAGGACTCGGACTATGTGCTCGCCTCACGCATCATACAAACCTGGCTATTTCAATCGAATCGCTCCAATGACAATTTTCGTGAACCACTCGACCTACCCTTTGATGCTGGTCACGTTGAGATTATTTTCCAGCATGAAAGTGTGCCTAAATCGGGTGATTGGGCTGCAGTCTGCGGGTTAGTTCAAAAAACTTAACAACTGAGATGCATAAGATAGACTTTTTAATGCATTCACAGTCACGACTACAAAGCTTCGTTTGACTCGACTTGGCGCTCGGATCTGTGCATCACAAAGCATCTAATGGAGAATATAACTCGTTGCATTTGCCCCCTGTCCGGCACCTATGTCGTCATGCTGACAAAGAGGCATCCTCATGTGAGTGTGGTCGGAAAATAACAAATATTTTAATAATACTTCAATAACTTTGCAAAACACACCATTGTTTTATGGTTTTTTTGATAGCCAAAACACCTGCAGGCCAAGTTTATTTTTTGAGTTCTTTATCTTTTACTCAGATGATTATTTCCGCTTCCTTTACTCAAAGCATTTTCGAATTTTTTCCTATTGGCCCCTAGCAGCGTTTTAATATTTATCCAATTTACGACAAATAGTAATAGTAAAACTATATTTGCCCTCTTTTATTGTTGTAGTCAACACAATCGCATGCCCCACAGCGTCCAATCTTTGTGATTGCCAGCTGCGCCTGCTGCTTGCTTCAATGCTGTTCCGCCTTCCTAATCCTGCTGCCCATATGGTGTAATCGAAAATGTGCTGTTACCTTCCTGAAGATGCAGTTCTGCCTTTCCACATCGAGTGTGATGCTCATCTATGTGCTGGGATTCATGAAAATGCTGCCAGCAGTAAGTACATGAAATTTATTTTATTATACGTTTATGTGATAAGAAAAATACAATTTACAGAATAATCATTTAAAAGTAATAAAAACAAATGAAAGTTCGAAATAATATCGTAAAGAAAATAACACTCAACACAGCACTTATACATTACATACCAAAAGTACCAGTCTCAAACACAACGATAGCCATTTTTTGTAACCATTTTTATGAAAGGGGGCAAATATAACAATAAGGAACGTCCGTCTGCACAACCCATTTAATTTTAATAAAATTAATGTATACAAATATTGATTAAACGGAACATAACTCAAATTCGTTTTTAATGAATATGTCCCGAACAGATTTGTAGTGCAATATAAATAACTTGCGTTTAATTGTATTGCATACTTTACAGCGTTACTCTTTAAAACAAAAGGTTTCGCTCCCAAATGTGGTTCCCTTGCTGCCACTCCCTCACACTCAAACACGCATACTTTTGCCCGACCACAGTAAACGCAACCAAAGCGTAAAATTTAATTATTGTAAAATAAATATACAAATAAATTGAGGCAAAACCAAAACAAAAGAAACCGAAACCAGAAACCAAAGGAAAGGGCAAAAAGCTGAGTTGATATCAAAAAGAAAACAGTGAATAATAAAAAAGTGTTGCATGCAGCAAATAAGAACTCAATTTAAATTTGCCCCCTCACACACATACAGTGTTCAACAAAGCAGCAACATCACCTGTTGAACCATAAAGTCTAATTGAAATGAGTTTTTCAGGCTCTTTTCTGATTAAAAAAAATAAAAGCCCTACCTGTTCAGACTCACTAATATCGCTTGTTTATCTGAGGAGCGCTACAATATTGTAATTACTAATTTTCGCAAGCATTAACCATCTTTTTCATATAAAAATCAAACTGTAGCAGCAGCATCGTCATCAAAACAAATTTACTTG
This sequence comes from Scaptomyza montana, assembly GCA_018904305.1. Classification (NCBI taxonomy): domain Eukaryota; kingdom Metazoa; phylum Arthropoda; class Insecta; order Diptera; family Drosophilidae; genus Scaptomyza; species Scaptomyza montana. The sequence continues at coordinate 6,625,887 of JAEIGR010000004.1, forward strand.
TCGTCTGGCCAGGTAATGAGCAAATAAAAGCATAAACTTTGCCGGGATTTGCGAATATTATAATTTACATTTTCAGCACAAACCTGTTGCCACAGCCCCGACGACGAGAAATTTCGCAAGAAGAGGAAATTAAAAGTCAACAAACACACAGAGTCAAAGTTTTCTCGAGAGTGAAATCGCTAAAGTCGAAATTAATATTAATAAATGCTCAAATTTTCCATTTACCCAAACCCCAAACACTAGCAGGCAGACTAGTAGCTAGGAGTATGCCAGATTGGATGGAGAGATCGGTTTGAAAGCCCGAAAAAAAAAACCCTCTATACCAAGCTCTAAACTTACGCACAAGCGTGAAATCCCCAAAGAATCTGACAATCTGTTAAATTATAAAACGTAAAATGCGCGTATAAACAAAATATAAAAATTTTTTGAGCTGTCTAATCTCAAGGGATCTTGAATGAAACCGTAAGAAAAAAAAAATAGCACACAAACAACAAGAGAAACCCAAGTAAGCCTCTAACAAGATGTAACATTTTTGAATTAGTAATAAACTGGGCCGCAGTGGCAACAGCAGCGCAATAAATGAATGAAAAACAAATAAAACGCGACAAAAAGTATGAGAAGGCAACAAACTACAGTAACAAAAGTAAAAAGGTTTAAGCAATTGAAAAATGTGAAGACAAACCGAGTCACGGGAATTTTCACGAAAGTTGACAAAGGCAAAGAACTCGGGTTGAGGGAGCAAAAGGCGAAAAAGAAACAAAGGCAAACTGAGACACAACTCAAACTTAAATTCAAAACTTATAAACAATCATCAAAACTACGCCAAGGCCAAATTGCTGAAATAACACTAACATATTTCTTCATACATATTTCGCTTGGCTAAACAAGACAAAGTTTCAATTGTATCATCTGAAAAAGAGGATTGATGTTGAGGCTGAGCAAGTCTTTGTTGATGCTCTAGTTAAGCGAGTTTTTTCTTAATAGCTGCACAAGTGTAATGGAAGCCAAAAGTGTCCAATGATGCCTTAAGGCTAGAAAATGTTGCCACAATTTTCCATTTCTTTCTCTCTCATTCTCTCTGTCACCTTTGTGTGTGTGGAAAGGCCATATTAAGCCACGATTCTTAATGAGCAACTTACGTAAAAGGCCAAGTTGCACAAGGCCATTTTATTCGTATTCAATGCTAAATGACAGAACGCAAGAACATTGACTCAATAATGCAACACGCACATATTTTTGCACATTAATTGCATGCAAATGCGATAGCGACTGCATTAAAATATATGAAATAAATTAATAGCAAGCAAGTGAGATTAAGATTACAATAAGAGTTGGACTACTGGATACCCTGTGTACAAGTACTTATGTAAAAAGAGAATACGTAACTGTCTTAAATCGTTAAGTTGTTTTAAACAAACTGCGTTTCAATCAATTGAAAAACAACGCACTTTCTTATTTAATATCGATTTTAACTATAATAAAAGTTCAAAACGCAGTTTGCCCTTCTGAACTATTTTTAATGGGTACAGGGTATTGAAAAACTACAAGGCGACAACAACATGAAAGCGACATACCGCAAAGACGTATACAAATTGCATGGTTTTAAACACGTGTCGCCGTCGCAGTCAGAGTCACAGTCACAGCTATGAGGAAGCCACAGAGAGCCACGCCCAACGCCCACACACAATAAGCCACAATAAATAAAATTAAAATATTCATTTTACTTATTGCATATGTATTTGTGCATATAAATAAATACAATTTCAGCGCCAGTTAAAAATACATAATAAATAACATAAGAAAAAATAAATAACATACGCCACAATTTCCCCCGCGGGACAAACAAAAGAGGGGGAGAGAGAAGGAGAAGAGCAGACTCCTCGTATATGAAAGGCGAAAGCTTTTAAGCGCACTTAACTCATAATTTCGCAGAGAAAGAGAAAAAACAAAGCGACGACGCGAAATAATCGCGTAGAGAATTGAAAATTAAAAAGTTTACAAATTTGTTTTTGCTCCTCTGACTCAAACGAGGAAGGCAGCAATGCAACAATGAGCTGCTGCTGACCTCCAAGAAGCCAAGAGCAACTGTTCCAAAGTAACCGAGTACTGAGCTGTTTCCTTACCTGTACCCTATATATGTATATGCGTGTGTTTGTTTAAGTATGTGTGCTTGTGCATTAAAGACGAGTACAAAGTAGAATGCTGATAATGTAATGAAGTGTGGCAGGAATATAAAAGCCGCAACGTCTTGCTTTACGGAAACCACTTCTCTTTGGCATCAGCTCTTTAAAACATCGTGCATATGAGTATACGTTCATTACATCGGATGGTTAAATACTCGTATATTTCTAGTGTATTAGCTTTTAATTTGGTTAATGGTGATGAAGTAAAACCACAAGCAAAACCCAAAGTTAATAAAATCACCTTGTGGTTTTGTGTTATGAACATAATCAATAAATCATCTTGTTTTCAAGGCATGACGACACATGAAAAAAGTCAAGTTTGATGTGTGGGCTTACAAAGTTAAATCAGATGTAAGTAATGCCTTAATTAACACTTGATTGTGTAGCAAAGAATAGAGTTTACAACAACAGTTTAGAACAATTATTTTAAACGAGCAATTTGTGGTATAAGAGCTGTTAAGCAAGCAGTTACAAAGCGCTAAGCAGTTCAGTTGGGCATGCATTGATTTTACAATAAAGTATTAACATAAAGATGAAACATAATTTTATTTAAATGATAACAAATCCAACTGTATAATACTTTGATTGAGCTTATGCAGGCATAAAAACTTAAATAGCTTATTTTAACTATCTGTTAGAAACAGATTACATTATGGCAGCTAACAAAACATAATAAAAAGCTACTAACAAAATTTAAATGTGAAATCTAATATTTTACAGGAAAGTTTTATAACTTTGCAATGAGTTATGTCCAGTCATTGGCACGTAGGCACTGCAATGAAATTATTTATGCTTCAGGCATGCGTCAAATATTTTGATGTCATCTTTATGGCTCCCAGACCCGTAGATAGCTGTGAAATAGATTTATAAAAAAAATATTTATATAAATATATACTTGATCGTAAATGGTAAGCTGGTTACTTGTTGGTGATGCTGTAATGTGATGACAACTTATATTTCTTTATATTTAATTAAAAATAATGATGCTGAAGCGAAGTGGCCACCAATCTCTCCCATTTAGTGGAGCATTATTAATGTGCCTCATAATATCCTCTCTCTCTCTCTCTCTCTGTGTCTCTTTGCAGAACTGGCATGCCATAATCAGCAGCACGCTGGCATCGCTGCTCCTGCTTGGCATCTCTACGCTCATTGCTGTTGCGCTGGTCATACACACGGAACTGGTGCCGAAGAAGTATCTGCAAATCGCTAGCAAATCCGCCACTCCAACCAAACCAAATAAACGCCGCGAGAGTCTGAGTAACATTACGCAAATCAGAGCTCAGTCCCCCGAGGCGACAGGCGTGCGGAGCAGGAACAGAATGCAACCCAACAACTCCAACGCCAACGCAAACTTCCGCTCTTTGGCACTCCAGAGCGGCTCAGCGGGTATACGGGGCGCCATTGGTATTAGTTGGTTGCTGCCGCTGCTTTTTGCAATTGCTGCGCCGCTAATCTGCAGCATCATGGGCAAGTGGCCGCGTCACTGGTGGCTGGAGTTGCTCACAACTCGTCTAGCGTCGGATGCTGCCAGCGATGCGGGGGAGGATGAGTTTCAGTCGGAAACGGAGACCGAGTATGAAGCAGGTAGTGGTGTCTATTATGCAACGCATACGCTGCTCAATGGAGATAATTTACTGCTCGAATCGGAGGCGCTGCTGGGCAATGCAACGGGCAGACGGCAATCGCCCAAACTAACTGAAACATCATCAATGCGTAGTAGTAGTAGTAGGAGCAGCAGCATTGACGTGGCAACATCAGCGTCATCAATCACAGATAGCAGCAGAAGCAGCTCCTACTCTTCTTCTTCGAACTCAGACTTGGCTGCTGTGACAGCTGCGGCTTTAACTTGGCCACAACAACAAGCTGACGCTTGGAATCTTCGCGCCGCCTCCGGACATGCCCAGGCAGCGGCATTCACTTCCGGTTTGGGCGTGACGACAACATCGCCTTCCTTGAGTTTCATTCTGTTCGTTTGCATCGATTTGCTGTTCATTCTGCTCTTCTTTGCGCTGTTTGTCATTTTAATGAAGAAACTTTTGTGGCTGTGGCACAAGAATCGCAACGTGCACACTCATCCGTTGGATAAATTCAATATAGCGCTGCGCAGGCGGTAAGTGGCATATACATAGTTATTTGATACAACCAAGAGCTTGCATAGTTTTGAGGACAATTAAAAATTTACGATATTCAATTTAATTAACACTGCTTGCACTGCTTACTTGAATTGCTTTTACCCAAAAAAAATAAACAATTAATAAATTTATTATTAGATTGACAGAATGTAGACTTTTGCTATTTAAGAAACTATCATTTAATATATTGATTTATTCAATACATACATATGTCTTTCATACTACCGACTTTGAGTATTTTTGGTCTACGCCAAAAAGCCAATTTCCCTTTTGCTGCCTAAACTTACTGCGGTCAGACAAACATCGAAACATAAAATCAGTTTATGTGCCAATGAAAGAGCTTTTAATTTCCTATCTCCATTCTCGCTTTCTTTCTCGCACACACAGACTTGGCCTACTTTATCGGGCGGGCGGCGTGCTGATCATAAAACTTTGCAGCGATGGATGCTTTATAGTCTACGTTAATTCGACGCCAGATACTTTGTGGGAATATCCGTTTGGCATATCGTGCATACTATTGGTAAGTCTGGAGTTAAGCTAACATCTTATTTTATTACAAACGCTAAGTCGCCAGCCAATTAATATTTAATTATAAATAACTGTGCACCACGTGGCGTATGCTTGATTTGCAATGCAAATTTTATGGCATTGCGTAAATTTTATGCTGATTGAGTTGTTTGAGTTAGGAGTTCAAGTTTTTGGCAACTTGTCAACAAAACTATTAAGGAACAGCTCACTGCTGGCTTTTAGCTCTTATGCAAATTATATACTTTCTTTTTCGATTCGGTGTTTTTGCTAAGACTTTCGTTTTATTTCGCGTGCATATTTCATCAAAGTGCAAAGCCTGCATATTTTTACGCCACAGCACCGAAATTATGCATGCAAAATCAACTGAGAGTCTTGGAGCAGCATTAGCAAAGAACCCACCATCCGCCACGCCCCTAACCACTTTCGCTCGTTGCATTACTTTTTACCTGCAAGCTCTGAGGTCGCTACAGTCTCTTATCAAAGTGGCTAAAGAAGATTTTCTTTTTCTTTTTTTTTTGGTTGTAATGGGTTAAGGGTATACCCATGTAATGGGAAAAGGTTACAATGGTTTTGTACAAATGTCCATCTGTTTTCATATCTGAGCTATAAGAGTTAGAGAGATTGGGTATTAAAGTTCATTTATACTACGCGCAGGTCAAGTTTGTTTCTAGTTGCACAGACACAAATCCATACAAACAATGTCTGTACCCTTGGATTCAGGGTATCTGCTAGTTGGGCATTCTCGACCAGAGCCTTCTTATTTGTTTTGTTTTGTTGTTTATGTTTACTTAGCACTTGACATCGGTTCCCTTTACCCCTATCAGCCACTTTTTCACTCCTTCGTCAAGCTTCTTATGCTGTGTTTGTACTTTTGCCTCGTTTGCTTTGGTTTTATTTCTTTGTTCTTTGCTTTTTGCTGTTTTATTTATTCATCTGATTTATATCTTAAATTACCAAAGAGCTGTTGTATTTTTTCCCGTGGCACTTACTTATTTTACGCGCATCTTTAAGTTTTTTATCAATAATTTTCGTGGTATACCGTTTTGTTTATTTTTTTTCTTAATGAAAAGCCTATACATCTCTTAACTTTTAGACATTTTTCCAAACCATGCTAAGTTGCGACTGACTTTGCGGTTAACTAAAAGTGGCTAAGGTATTTTTCATACATATTCAACTCATGCCTACTTTAAGCCATACTATTAAATAATGTGGCTCATAGCATTAGTATGATTATTGTTTTTCTCACTTGTTATACGATTGTAATTACCCAAACGCAAAAATATTCACCCCTCTGCGTACGCAAAGAAATCAGGCTTATAATCGATGAGGCTTCCAACCTCATGTGCTTTGTCTTTTTTTTGCGAACTAAGCCTATTAATATGGCCATCGATTGGCATGCGGAATTGAAGCTACCTGTGATCAGATAAGGCTTTGTGGTTATTGATAACGTCAATTAAAGGGCTGAGACACGCACGCAGTGAAACTCCTTAGTAAAGGATTAACTGAATGTTGGAACGCAGATGTTTAGCTTGCTTAGAAATATTGTTTGAACAATTTTTGCACTGGGTAAAGGAAAGACTACGTTGATTATGTAATTAATTTCGCAGAATGCCTGTGCTCCGCACTGGTGTGGAAGCAAAGCCAAATAAATTTAATAAATTATAAAAGTTAATGCCATTACATAACGCTTTATTGTATAAATCTTGCGCTATGTGATTTATTAACATATTCTACCATGGCAAAAAAGTAAACCATAAACAGAAGATCCAAAATTAAAGAAGTAAATAAATAAACTATCACCAATTTATATTAGACTTTTGAGATTATAAATTAAATTATGTTTGATATAGTGAAGCTTAAGATACTTCCCATGTAGTTTATTGTATTTGTAAACAGTTAAATAAGAGCTGAAGCTTAAGTTTTGATTCTGTTGCATTTATAACATTGTTTATTTATAGATATTATGTATATGATAACATAAATATTTCAACAAGTAATTGATTGAAATTAAGAAAATTTGTGTATACATCCAAGTTATAACGTTACTCTACTGATACATGGTGCGTATAAGGCAGAATAATCTATAAGATACCTTTAGGAACTAAAAACAAAATTAAATATTTAACATCAATTGGTATGTATGGAAAAGTCCAGTTCAACCTACCATAGTCATAGTTTCCATAGAGATATCCAAGAAAACCGTGGCCTTTAAGCACACTGGTTTCTGAGCGCGTTGAGCTATAAAAATAAGCATTTTATTAAAACGCGGATCGCCATGTATCCAATTCATTTCATAAACCGCTGCAGTCACACCTTCGCTCTGCAAGTAATGTGTAAAAGAAACACTAACTTCTCTACTACTATATACAATAAAATCCCAAACAAACCGATAAAATAAGCAAGTCACTGAAATAGCAAATTAGATAGATTTCCGATAGTGCTGATATCAAAAAGAGACCCAACTTCACAGTATGATCGGCACTCAAACCGAGTGTCATTTGAAATCCCACAAAGCACACCATCACAGAAGAAGTAAGAAAATTTAATAGTAAAGGCAATCCAAAGACAGAGTTCATTACATCCGAAAGTCTGCAAGAGCCAAGTGAGTTAACAAGTAATCATTATTTAACGCCAACTTACCCCAACAACTTGTTGTGATATGAAATCAAATCCTGCAGCTTTCTAATGTCCTTTGCATAGCCACTTCTCACATCTTCTTCTATCTTAAACTCTTTAAGTGCCTTTGAGAGATAGTCAAAGTGCATGACAAGCTGCATGTTAACCGCATATATAGACAAATCAGCCGAAATATGCCCAGTTGTTGCAGTATAGGCGCCCCACACTTGCAGCAGATACATCACATAGAAGCTCCAATGATCATGCCAATCCCATGGGGATAAGGAAAAATATGGCATTGCCTTCTCGGCATTGGGAGAATGAAGTATCCAATGATGTATGGCATACCTTACATAGATATAGAAACTATATGTGATAACCAACACCAAATAGAGTCCACTAAAACCCCTCATAAAGTAACGACCACGCGTCAGATAGTAATCAACTTTATACTTGTCCTGCTCCTCACGCCTTGCAGCTGGAAAGATTGATTCCATTTCAGCCACTAATCCATTTAATTTGGACTTCTTTCTCCAAACGCTGATTGTCTTCAGTTGACTGACGGTTATGAAGCCCAGATAACATATTGTCATACAGACATCCACAATTTTCTCCGTATCCTTATAATACAGCACTACGAACATGAACTCCATAATGAAATTAAAGTTCAAATTGACAACATTTAACAGAAAGTTGAAATAGAGCCAGCGACTGGGAACTGCCTTGGAGCTACGTGATTCGTAGGGATCCACTCCAATGGTATGATAAAAGAATACAGGCAGACTCATAAAGTCATTCAAAGTTATAAATGCTTTTGGCATGTCTGATTTAGTAAATTTGACTTTCAATGCCTTTTCAATTCAAGTTCTTTACTGATACTAACTGATGTCGAAGGCGGCATATTTATATGTGATTTAATTCGTGGTTTAATTCACAAAACCGCAAGCTATATGCATGCATCAAAACATGTATCGTGACGAAAATTATATTTATTTATTTATTTTGAAAAGTTAAAAAGCCTAGGGCAACTTTGCGGAACCATGGTTGTTGAAGACTTGATGATAAACATTTTCTTTTCATAAATGTAAAAATTCGTATGCAAATATTTAAATAAACTTAAACGCTTAATGGTAATTAATTAAAGCTATCCTCAAGTGTTTAGGCTGAGTGTCATAAAATAATTTTCTGAAAATTTTGTACATTCTTTATTAATATTTAAAATTAAAATTAAATGAGCAAATGTGCAGCCTCAAAAACGTGATTGTATTAGAAAAGTTTGTTACACATCCTTTAAACAAATTACCCATAATTTTCCATATCCTCTTCTATAAAACCACTGAATTTCACAGTAGGAAAATTCAACGAAAGTGGTTCCCACCATTACATTACATGGTAGTTAAAACCAATCTGCGGTTGAAGTTCTTGCATTATTCATGCAGCAAAATTATTGTTGTCGTTAAGCGTTTGCAATGTTGAGCAAGCTTTGGAAATAAAGTCATTTTGTGCAAATTACAGGCTAAGCTTTTGATTTATGAATGTAACCAGTTTGATGGCTAACTGAAAGCATTCAGCTGTCAAGGGTTAATTTTAGAAATCGATGTACACATGGTTAGGTTGGCAATTGGTTATTAAAATACCTAGGGCTATTAACCAACAGAGTACCAGGACTAACAAACAATCTGATGGCACATTTGTCGCTAAAAATAGATGCAAAGAAATATTATGATTGAACGATTAAAGACTATACCCCGAGACCACCAACTAGCCCTTTTAAAATACTATAAAAAAAAAATCCGTTTAGTAATAATGATATCTTTAATATAGTTAAATTGTTTGTGCAGCTCGAGGATATTGTCTATTTACAACATCATAGAATTGAAAAAAAGTGCTGCAAAAATCGACTACATAGGTATTATCAAGCATTTAAATAACGTTTACAATAGCCAACTCCAGTTGTCTTTTATCAATTAATAGTTTATTGATACATAGTACGAATGATACAAAAGAATCTGTAGGTTATTTGCAAGAACTGAAAAGTTTAAAATATTAATATTTAAAAATGAGTTTGTGTTCTTAAATCAAACTCACCATTGTCATAGTCTGCATTGAAACGTGCAAGAAAGCCGTAGCCTTTAAGCAAACCGGTTTCTGAGCCCGAAGTGCTATTAAAATTAGCATTTTTTTAATTCGCGGATCGGCCTCACTCCAATTCATCTTATACACAGACATTGCCACACCGCCACTCTATTAGATAACCAAAATAAGTAAACATTAATGAGTAATTATATCATTACATACCGCATTGATAAGCAAATCACTAAAATAGCATATAAGATAAATTTGTGATACTTGGGCCACCAAGGCAAGAGATAATTTGCAGATTTGCTCTGGACTTAATCCCAGAGTCAATTGAAAGCCCACAAAGCAGACAAGTAGAGAAGCTGCCAAAAAGTTTAAGAGCAGAGGAATTCCAAAGACCTTATTGATGACATCTGTAAGACTATTAAAACAAGAGAATAATTTTTGTGATTAGGTTTACTTGGTTTAACTTACCCCAACAATTTATTGTGATAGCAGATTAATTTCTTAAGCAATTCAAGATCCTTGGCATAGCCATTAGCCACCTTGCCCGATTGATTTTGAAACTCAACGAGTTCTTCGGACAAAAAGTCATAGTGCATAATGTCCTGAATGACCACAGCATAGATGAGAATATCACTAGAAATGTGTCCAGCAGTGCAAGTGTAACCAGCCAAAGCCTGTAGGGCATACATTAGACCAAATCCCAAAATGTTGTCCGTACTCCATGGCGATACTTGAGTATAGGGCATAGCCATATGTGCACTTGGCAGATGATGAACATATTTCTGTATGAAAAATTGGACAACAATAAAGAGATTAAAGGTGACAATGAGCACCAGATAGAGGCCAGTGAAACCCTTGGTAAACATTCGACATCGCTGTAGATATTTTTCAACCTTATACTTTCGTTGATCCTCTTGATTCGATGATGGAAATATCGATTCCATTTCACGCACCAAGTCATTCAATTTGGGCTTCTGCCACCAGACAGTAACCATCTTAAGTTCACCCGCGAGAACAAATGCAATGTAACTCGTTATTAGGCAGACCTCCACAAAGTTCTCACTGTTCCTGAAGGACAAACACACGAAAAACACCTCCAGCAGTAGCACGAAGTTCAGATTAATCACATGACACAAAAATATGGCATAAAGCCAGCGATTCGATGTTGCCTTGTTGCTTGTCGAGTTCGATTCGTAGGGATCCACTCCGATGGTATGATAGAAAACCACTGAGAGGTCCATAAAGTCATTAAAGGTAATATATGCCTTCGACATTTTTGGTAAGTTGGCTATGTAATAATTTAAGTTTGCAAAATCCAATTACAAGTTCTTATGTGCGCCAAACAACGCTTTCAAATGACAACTGAAATCGAAAAATATATTTAATACTTGCAATCGCTGCATTTCCTTTGGCATTAGGTGAATCGTAATGGACTTTTAATTACTGACAAAGCAACACTGCAAACGCTAGCTGCTTACAAGTGACATTTATAAATAAACTGTAAAAAAAAACCAACAATCATAACGTTAAAGTCTGAGTATGAGGAATATACATTCTGCAAGAATATATAGAATGTAATGAAACTCTTAAAATATGAGCTCAATGTGCTTCTTTGAATAATACTGTACATCAAATCACTATTAAGTTAATGTAGTCAATGTGTGTTGATGACATTAGAAAAATGTCTGAAAAATAATTTAGTTTTTTGCAAAATACTAAGTTCTCATATATTGATGTGTAAACACCTAAAGGCTCGATACATACAAAGAATCTTACTTTAGAGTAAGATCAAATCGGTGTATTTGCCATTGTATTAGTGTTTTCGTAAAAGACGAAGTCTTGCTGCTCGTGAGCTAATGAACATAACACGATGTATGTACATGTCAGTGCTGCCTTTTTTCCCGCTGGATCAGACTGTTTTTTAAAACGCGATTGCTGGTAAAACTTTCATATATTACACAGGAAAATCAAAATACAGCTTCTTTCTGAATGATTAAACTGCTATAAGTGTGATTTACATGCAGTTTTATTCTAATACATTAAAAATCGCTTTGTTAACTTTAAATGCAGTTTTATTCAAGAAGTCAAACCATGACTTTTAAGATATTGCTTTTGAAAATCGGGTCAGTTTTGCCGAAGTTATGGAGGTCGAAATATTTTACCAATGCACAAGTTGATTTTTTGGCATACAATTTTAACAAGCATATTGACCAAAAATCGAATTTAATTTAAATGTAGTTATTTAAATGCAGTTTTATTCTAGGGGTCAAACCATGACTTTTAAGGAATTGCTTTTGGGTCAGTTTTGTCGAAGTTATGGAGGTCGAAAGATTTTTGGCATAAAATTTTAACATGCAGAAAACAGAACTTCAAGTTGAAACAGCTGTCTTTTGGATTAACATAAGCTTATTTGTTTGGGTCAAGGAAAAGATTATTTATATTCAATAATAATACCTGCAAACATATTAAAGATCCAGCAAAAAACAGGCTGCTTGGGTACTTATTAAATTAAATTCTAATATTGCTCTATTCTATTTGAAGGCACAGCTGTTTGATAAGTTCACGCTTTGCGTAATCGCTTGCTAGTTGCAACTATACAAAATAATTAATTTCAAGATGTTTGCACATCTCCCGTGTGATCGGGCTCACATTGGTTTTTGTTAAATTTAAATACATTGTTTTATACGAATAGATTATAAATGTTTTGTTGAGGCTTCAATATTTTAAATAGTTTTAACATATTCTCCACGTCATTCAAGTTTAAGAAATTAATTTTCATGACAATTTTGTATTCAATTTCTTGGTATATCTCAAATAAGTTGAGCAAAAGATTTTACAACGTTAACTTAGTTTTGTACTCATAATTATAAACATTTTTATTTACAGGGATTTGGCATATTATTCTGCTTTGTGATTAAGGCTGAGAGCCAATTGCGAGGACCACCCTTTCTGAGTAGCAATGGCAGCAGTCAAAGTAGCTCGCTTAAACAGACCAAATTCAATACGAGTAAAACAAGTCTGGATGAGAACTATTGCCAGACGACGACGACGACGACTGCTAGCATCAATAATCCTCTGAGCTGTAAGTATACAATATCAGGCTGTAGCCAAAAGATACATAAATGCGGCGAAAGTCGAATGAACCTTCTCTTCAACGCAACTTTGTTTCTCCACTCCATTAAACATCGATTGCAGTCTATACGAATCATGACAAGGAGAAGGAGAGTGAATGCATGGCAGCATCAGCAGCTGCAGCTGCTGGATATGGAGCTGGAACAACATCCGTAGGGATTGCTCCGTTGCAGCAAAAGCAAGGACTTGAGCTGTCAGCGGCAACTGGAGCAGGTGAAGGAGCCACAGGAGGTGTAGGAGGAGTACAACTGCCGTTGACAATTATATCGACGGCGCCACGTTGCCAAGCTGCCGTTGTCAGCACAGCAGAGACGCTACTTAGTGGACATCCGCATCCACAACATTCACAACATCAACAGCTGCCACTGACTGTGGCTGCCTCACCGGCCACACGCTGTTGTGCCCTGCTGAGTGGAGGGAATGTGGAGGCAGCAAGTGCTCTGGGCTATGCCTACGATGCCTATACGATGGGTGGATTGACGGGTAGTCTGGGCAGGCGTATGCTGCAGCATCCACAAGTCAACACACACTATGACGAATTTGTGGGCGTGGAGACACTGGACATACTGCAAGGTCTGGCGGCAGGTAAGTGCATGAGCCAGCTGCTGTTGCATTCTTAATGAGCCAGTGGCTAACCGCAGATCAACTTTTAGACAGCACCATTGGCATACGCACCACCAACCCGTGTCAATATGTGCCACTGCAGCATAATCCATATGTGGACTTTATGCCCAGCCAGCTAATGTTATGCATGCCACAGCAGGGACCACAATTGCCACCGCCACCCACCATTAGTGGAAATCTAAGTGGCGGTGGAGTCATATCGAGCGCAACGCTGCCTATTCCCAAGACGCAGAAGCGCGTGACCATCATGGAGCCAACGTCACGCACAACTTTTGATCCACTGCTGCCCACTATGGTGGCGGCTGTTGTATCCACCACAACCACAACGGTCTCGGTGACGCCAGCCACGCAGAGTGCTGGAGTGGACAGCAGCAGCGGCAGTAATAATGCCACATTGGATCGGATTACTCATGATCTGGATTATTTACTCAATCGCGGTAGTCTGGATGTGGATGGTGGGGCGACACCACCAGCCCCACCACCGCCAGCTGTGGTGAGTAAGAAATGTGAGGATGCAAAGCAGAGCAGCAAGTTGTAAAATGGTCAGTGAAACTATAATTACTAAGTGTATAATACTTTTTTTTGCTTCTTAACTATAAGCAGCGGAATTTATTAAGGGTATTCAAAAAAAAAAAAAAAAAAAAAAGAGTAAATTGTGCAAATATTCATATCTCTTTATGCTATTTATTTATATATTTGAAATTAAACAACATGAAAAGTTTTAGATTTCAAATATAAAAATAAATATTTTGTTAAAAAAGTATATGTGTTCTGTAAAAATGTATTATCTGTTAAAATCATATGTTTATATATGCGTCAAAAAAAAAAAAATAAATAAATAGCAACTTCGTTGTGATTAGACATCATTCAAACTGCATAACTAAAACCCCAATTCAAAACTTCAACTCATCTTAATAAAATGAAAGAATTTAAAATCAACACAACTTTTAAGCTAGATTTACAAATAAGATCAAACAAAACCAAAACAAAAAGTAACTTATTACATAACATTAGGTTAATTTCAATGTGAGCACGCCGAAAAGAAGAGTGTGCTTAAGTTTTTGATTCCATTTAAAATTTTCCTAGACCTTAAATGACAAAGATAATTACAATGTAAATCGACGAAAAACTCTACAAAAATACAATAATTGTAAAACTAAAATCAAATGAAAATAAAACAGAACTATTTCTGCAAACAAACAAATTATACATACACACATACATATATATCTTTGAATAAACTCAAGACTCTTGTTATAAAAAATCTACAAAAAATTAACGGTATTATTTTTGTTTTTATTGCATCGCTGTTGGTTTTGTTAGTTTATGACAAATTATTTGTATTTCGTTAACAGTATGGCGTTCTTATTATTATTGATGACTCATCGCTGCTAAAACCTAACCACATGACCCATTAAATGGGTCACGTTCTCCCCTCGAATGGCAAAGAAAAACGGATGATCCGCACGGAAGAACTTTTGGCGCGAGGAATTGCTAATCAGAATCGGCTTATAACCTGCAACAAAGTAAAATTGCAAAATATTTATTAATCTAAATTGGCTGTGGGTGGCGCTTATTTCTATAATAACTCACCAGCTGCCGGCTGAGGTAACTCCGAACCTGAGCCGGATTCGTTTAAGTTAATTCGCAGCTTGTGGAGCACATCGACAATTGGCAGGTTGGCAGCTGAATGCAAATGTTTAAAGTTTGCTGATGTACCGAAAATCTCCGTAAACCCCAGCTAAAAATACGAAAGTTGCTCAAAGCTTTGTTTTTGTTCATATGCAGTTTTGCAACAACAAGCAGAAAGAGTCAGCAAGTACTTAATTTTGTAGAATAATTAATAGCGCAGCAAAGTTTAAGGCTTTTATGAATATCAAAAATAATTAAAAAGCAGTAAAGGCACTTAAAAATATTATTGTGCTGTGCTGAAATGCCACAGCTGGCAAATTTAGCTGCATACTTTTGTGCTTGTGAAATAATTCAGCGAAGCTCTGAACCAGTAAACCACTTGATATTTTCTAATTAAGCAAAAATAAAAAACTTTAAAATAAAGAAAGTTATTAGTTTTTAGAATTCTAGAATTGAGTAGAATATAATAGAGTAATACCTCTCTCCTCCAAATTGTGATTGAAAAAGGCAAAGGAGCGTGCTGTTAAACAATATCGCTACTTATTAATTTGTAAAAATTGTTTTTTACTTGTATTAATTCAATTAAAGCAATAAGAATAAGTAACATTCTTAAGTTTTAATTTATTGTTTAACTATTTTGTATAGCAAAGCCTTCTAATTTTTCATAACGCAGTTTACTCACCTGTTTTAGAGCCTGCCTCAAACTGCACTCAAAGTCCATGCTAAACTTTGGTAACAATACTTGAACGCTTTCCATTTGCATGCGTTGCTGCAGTGCACCCAAATCAAAGGTATGAAGTTGAGTTTCCAATTCTGCTAAAGCCGACTGATCACGCTTGTTGGGCAGAATAAGGAGCATAGCCAATATTTCATCAGCATGTTCATAGGGCAATTCAATGGCACGAGCGTCAAGTTCCCTCAGCTCTGCATACTTAACTAACATATCATCATCGAAGAGCATGGGAACTTGTTTGGGTGCATCGGAGGCGTTGCTGTAAAAGTCATAGAGACCTGTGCGATAGGCACTGAATGGTAAAAACCATTTACTTTCTAGCCTTGCAGCGAGCAAGAGCAAAAGCTGCGATTCCTGGCTTATATTAGATGGCAGCGACTGCTGCCAGTTGCCTCCTCCAGTGCTGGCCAAGACGTGATCGGTAATGTAGCGACGCAGCTTCTCGGACTGCTGCAAGTCAAGGCACTCGGCTGTGGCATGAAAATATGTTTGGGCAATCTTTTGAAAGTCATCCGCAATGTTTGTGCCAACGCTTGCCTGCACCAGCATCCGATTCTGCACCTGAATGCGTGTATCCTGGTCACCAGTTGCTGCTGTGAGTTCAGAGGCATAAAAGTTGGCCATTTTGGCATTGTTGGCAAACCGCTGCTTAAGCTTCAGCAGCCTCTCCAGCTCCTCAGCTGTGGCACCATCGGAGCCCAGGTAAAGCAACGCCAAACTTGCCTCGAGCAGCAGTGGCGATATGATTATATTTTCATCAGCAGCTGCGGTTGTAAGGCTGTGAAAAATCTCTGCACCAAGATTGATTTCGTGTGGCGGCACGCCAGATGCTGTGGCATTGAGCGCAGCAGCACTCATATTGCTACCGAGCTACTGGGGATGACAGTGGGGAGCTGTAAGAAATGAAATCCAGAAACTGTTAGTTACAATTAACTAACTAAATTCACAACAATTTTAAAAGCTTAGAGCCTTCCTTGTATGCGTTTCTGTGATTTGATTTGATCGTCGGAAAATGGGTAAAACCAGTCCAAATTCCAGCTAAAGTACCAGGCGAACAGAAGTCAGTAGCAAGCTGCGCCTGGTGCGCCATCCCTGGTATTTCCAAATTTCTGCGTAGATCTTATTGGTTGAATATATGTGTGACGCTCAGCATGTAGAAAAAACATGGGAGTCAAATCCCGTAATAGGTGATGCGCTTGAAGAATGCGTGCGCTAGACAAGGGCAAACGGATCTATGCAGAATGTGAGAAATACCAAGAATGGCACAACTGGCGCCACCTGCTACTGACTTCTGTGCGCCTGGTACTTGAGCTGGAATTGCTGCTGGTTTTGCTCATTTTGCTACGCATAAGACACACAAACATAGCCACTCACGTAGCGATGGCATTTTCTAAATAAGAAATTAACATGGGGAGGGGGGGGAACAACTAAATGTGGTGCTTGTAAATTAACGCCACCGCAGCAAAAGATGATCCAGTGCGCAATATATTATTGTTTGTTTTTGTTTGTATGTTTGTGTATTTGTATGTTCGTGTGTCTCATCGTGGTAAAATGGGTAAAATCCAGCAGCAATTCTAGCCAAAGTACCAGGCGCACAGAAGTTAGCAGCAGGTGGCGCGTGGTGCGCCATCCCTGGTATTTCCAAATTTCTGCGTATATCTTATTGGTTGAATATATGTGTGACGCTCAGCATGTAGAAAAAACATGGGAGTCAAATCCCGTAATAGGTGATGCGCTTGAAGAATGCGTGCGCTAGACAAGGGCAAACGGATCTATGCAGAATGTGAGAAATACCAGGAGAGGCAGAACTGGCGCCACCTGCTACTGACTTCTGTTCGCCTGGTACTTGAGCTGGAATTCCGGCTGGTTTTACCCATTTTGCCTCACCAAAACACACGTTTAGCTGGAATTCCGGCTGGTTTTACCCATTTTGCCACGCCAAAACACACAACATACAAATATGCAAGCATACATATATGCATATATGCAAACATACAAACTTACAAACACACAGGTTAATCTAAAAAAAGCGTTCAAAAATATAACTCAAAAATCAGCTTGCCCTAGGGCGTAAGCTTAAGCGCCTGTTTGCATGTACATATGTATGTAAGTATTTATGTTTGTGTGTTTTATGCGTAGCAAAATGAGCAAAACCAGCAGCAATTCCAGCTCAAGTACCAGGCGCACAGAAGTCAGTAGCAGGTGGCGCCAGTTGTGCCATTCTTGGTATTTCTCACATTCTGCATAGATCCGTTTGCCCTTGTCTAGCGCACGCATTCTTCAAGCGCATCACCTATTACGGGATTTGACTCCCATGTTTTTTCTACATGCTGAGCGTCACACATATATTCAACCAATAAGATCTACGCAGAAATTTGGAAATACCAGGGATGGCGCACCAGGCGCAGCTTGCTACTGACTTCTGTTCGCCTGGTACTTTGGTTAGAATTGCTGCTGGATTTTTCTCATTTTACCACGATCAAACACACGAACATACAAATACACAAACATACAAACAAAAATAAACAATAATATATTGCGCACTGTTCCTCCCCCCCCAACATGTTATTTTCTTATTTAGAAAATGCCCTCGTTTTGGGAGTGCCTAGTTTTTGTGATGAGAGCAAAGTCCCAGTAGCAATTCTAGCTTAAGTACCAGGCGCACAGAAGTCAGTAGCAGGTGGCGCCAGTTCTGCCTCTCCTGGTATTTCTCACATTCTGCATATATCCGTTTGCCCTTGTCTAGCGCATGTATTTTTCAAGCTCATCGCCTATAACGGGGCTTAACTCCCATTGTTTTTCTGCACTCTGCGCGACTCTCTTATATACAGCTGCAAAAATGAAAATAGCGTCACTTAGCAAATTGAGTTTACTATGCGCGGTGGAATATATTAAGGTCAGATGCGATTAAGTTCGGTTTTATTTATTTTTGAAAATTATTTTGAGCCTTTTCTTAAGCTTATTTCTACCAATCACAACGACTTTAATCGCATCTGACCATTTAATATTCCATGCATAGCAGAAATAAGTTGCTTAGTGATGCTATTTACATTCTCGCAGCTGTATCAATGAGAATTTACACATTCTTATTGGTTGAATATAAGTGAGACGCGCAGCATGCAGAAAAAACATGGGAGTAAAGTCCCATTTTAGGTGATGCGCTTGGAATATACAAGCGCTAGACAAGGGCAAACGTATATATGCAGAATGTGAGAAGTACCAAGAATAGCACAACTGGCGCCACCTGCTACTGACTTCTGTGCGCCTGGTACTTAAGCTGGAATTGCTACTGGTTTTGCTCATTTTTAGGGCAAGCTGATTTTTGAGTTATATTTTTAAACGCTTTTTTTAGATTAACCTGTGTGTTTGTAAGTTTGTATGTTTGCATATATGCATATATGTATGCTTGCATATTTTTATGTTGTGTGTTTTGGCGTGGCAAAATGGGTAAAACCAGCCGGAATTCCAGCTAAACGTGTGTTTTGGTGAGGCAAAATGGGTAAAACCAGCCGGAATTCCAGCTCAAGTACCAGGCGAACAGAAATCAGTAGCAGGTGGCGCCTGGTGTGCCTCTCCTGGTATTTCTCACATTCTGCATATATGTATACGTTTGCCCTCGTCTAGCGCTTGTATATTCCAAGCGCATCACCTAAAACGGGTCTTTACTCCCATGTTTTTTCTGCATGCTGCGCGTCTCACTTATATTTAACCAATAAGAATTTGTAAATTCTCATTGATACAGCTGCGAGAATGTAAATAGCATCACTTAGCAACTTATTTCTGCTATGCATGGAATATTAAATGGTCAGATGCGATTAAAGTCGTTATGATTGGTAGAAATAAGCTTAAGAAAAGTCTCAAAATAATTTGCAAAAATAAATAATACCGAACTTAATCGCATATGACCATAAAATATTCCACCACGCATAGTAAACTCAATTTGCTAAGTGACGCTATTTTCATTTTTGCAGCTGTATATAAGTGAGACGCTCAGAGCATTGAAAAAGAATGGGAGTAAAGCCCCGTTATAGATGATGCGCTTGGAATATACAAGCGCTAGACAAGGGCAAACGTATATATGCAGAATGTGAGAAATACCAGGAATGGCACAACTGGCGCCACCTGCTACTGACTTCTGTGCGCCTGGTACTTTGGCTAGAATTGCTGGTGGATTTTACCTATTTTAACCACGACCAGGCACAGAAGTCAGCATAAAATGGTACTAAAATTTGCACTGGTTTTACCCATTTTAACACGCGCAAAGACGGTAACGGACCCCCGCCACCCTCAACCGAACCCAACCACCTCATTGAAATGGAAATGCGTGTTACTTTCTCAGTTTTTAAGCTAGAATCAGCAAATTTGTTTTCAATTCATAACTGGTGACATTCCCGAAAGATCTGCAACAGCCAATCTTTGAACGCAGCAGCGCCTACCCCTGCAGCATCTGTACCCCTTCGCAATCCGGCCTCTTGTTAGCCCTTTTTCACTTTGCTGCTCGCTTAACTCTGAGCGTGGTAAAATGTGTAAAATCTGTAGAAATTCTTGCTAAAGTACCAGGCGAACAAAATCAGCAGCTGGTTTTTGATGAATTAACAACTTAAGGTTTTGAAAATTACGAATGCACGTGGAGTCTAAAATTTAATGGGTTTAAAAATACATTTGTTTTCTAATATCTCTCGGCACCTTTGGCTGGCTTGTACAGTAAAATAACCTTATTTGCTAAGTTATTTACATTTTAATAATGACTACTAAAAAACTTATTGTTTAATTGAGAAAAAATTTTGCTTTAATCACCCAAACAGATTTTTATTACGCAGGTTTCTATAAATTTACCTTGATGAAAATTACAATTTTATTAGCTTATAAATTTTAGGAAAGTGATTTTATGTTCAAAAACAAAGTAATTAATGATCGCTAGATCATATTATGTACGTACATACAGTTTATATCAATATGCCCTTCAATCATAATGCGAAACATCTGTGCTCAAATTCGGTAAACATGCCAAAGTGATTTTTGGTATAAGTTATATACGAGTACAATATGCTATAAGTATCAAGAAGAAAACAACATTTAACATTGTACAAAAATATAACTAAACTACAATTGTATTTCGTGTATAAAATATAGTACATATTTTTATATATTTTATCAAATTGAAAATTTCCTAATGCGTACTGAGGTTCTTTAGACATTAAATGCCTTCATTTCAATTAAATTTTCTTTTCGAAAGCCAAAAACTTTGACCGTGGCCGCAAATCGCCGTTTTCTAGTAAACAATGAATTTTATTTTATTTTATTTCACTGATTAAGCCATCCAAAACAATAGAAATTTTATTTACTTAATATTGCTTGACTTGCAAATACCCTGTACCCCTATTGGTCGACTTTTACACTTTCTGTAAGCTGAAAAAACTTCAGGTAGAATAAAATACCAGACAATATTAAGGATTTAAAGTGCGAACATTGACGAAGTCAAAATCAAAGAAATTTCAAAAATATTTTATTGTCCCTTATACCCCTTTCATTCTTAAGCACTATGGTAACAAGGTACTATATAAAGAGATTCACTCTAAAAAATAATTTAAGTAAAATACAAAGGGCGAAGACAATTGCCAGCAAGCACAAAAAACTTGACACTATTCTCGTTTAGCCAACAAACCGAAACCTAAAAACTTTTTGACATTGCTTGGCTAAACAAACATGCATATGCACATGTATACATACATGTATGTATGTATGAACATACATTCGGCAAGTTTTAATCCAACGAGAATTTCTGTATCACATTTTACCGCAATATGAAAAGCTCGCGTGGTTTGACGCCAACACGCTCACATAAGAACACTCTACAGAATCTAAAAAACTAAAAAGCTATTAACACACCACACAAAAGTGAATCAAAATGATTTATGTGTGTATTACAAAAATAATATCGAAAATTTTAAGAATCATTTTGCTACATTTCACATATGTAGTATTTATTTTAATACATATATCTGTTCGAATTGTTACAGGGTATTAGCAAAATTATATTTATGTTTTCTTTACTTAATTTCTGCTCGTGCCAGCTGCACATTTAGCTATCTTTATAAGTAGCGCTACTCGGCGTACACTTTTAAATGTTTATTGTTTATTTTGGGTGTGCCAATTTTGTGTTTTCTTTTAGGAAATTAATTACATCATGAATTTGTCAAAAGTGTTTTTCTTGGCGTCTCAAGCGCTAAACAAATGTTTCGTTTTTCTACATGCAGTTGTTGTGGTTGTAATACTAGTTTTGCGAAATTTGGAGAATGGACATATTAAAACTAATGCTTTTGACCAGAGTGGCAGATGGTAAATACCCACTAGATTTTTCAATGGTCAAACGCATGATGTCACAGCATTATTTTAATTGTTATCATTATCATCAAGAGCGCTCATAATCTTGATTAAAGATATTAAGAGCGCAACATGTGTTCAAGATATTTCACAACACAGAAATCAAAACAGATTTTTTATATATTTTCATAAATTTTTACTCGAAGTTTAAGTCTTTTTTTTTTTTTTTTTTTATTATTGTATTAAACTTTTCATTCAATACTGCATTTTCTCATATTGCACACATTAGTTTTTATACAATTTCTAATTATTGGTGTTATTTATTTGATTTATTCAAAATCTGAAGAGCACCATTCAATTCGTAACAATTTAAATTTTACATTTCACTTAATTTCCCTACCTACTATTTTAATTTTCTGTACACTTTCGCAGACCACGCCAAAAAAAAAAAATATTACCAAATTTAATTCGAAACAATTTACCGAAAAATCAAAATGGATAAGGCGTGTGGCGAAAAGCAAAAGAAGAAATAAAAAAAAGAAGGAATAGAAAATGAATTCTCGCCCGCACGCAGCTTCGCACAGAATGGAACTAAATGCTCAGTTTCTCTTAGAGGCGCACAAAATGATATGAAAGAATCTAATTAAATTGGCCGCTGACGCTGTGTTCATTGATGACGACACTGGGACAACACAAACGACGAGTCGGAAACGGAAAGCTCTCGCTAAGTTCGAATTTTCTGCAACTACTAACAAATTTAATCTATTTTTATAATTTCACTCTGCTGACGCCGTCGACGCCGCTGCTGTTTGCCGCTTTTCGCTTGCTTTGCCTCATTCAAACGGACGCTAACGACGCGATGCGAAAGATGAAATTGTGGAACTGGAAAACTGCGCGTTTGCTGTCTATTGGGGGATGTCAGTTTCTGGGGGCCCCATTTAGTGTGTTGTTTTGCTGTTGAACCGCTAGAATTGTCGCTGATTGGGATGCTGCACGATGCTTGATTGAATTGAGTCATCCTCCACGGCAAGTGTGAGACAGAGAGACGGAGAGAGCGCGCGCTTTGTTTTCATAGTTCTATTGTTTAATCAGCTTATCTAATCTGGCGCATTTGGGTCGTTATACTTATGACATGGGCGCTTTAACTCAAGACAAGCGTACCAAATAAACTGTTTCGTTTAATTTTCATAACTTTTAATTGCATACAGTTTTTCAATTTCTATTTAAAATATTATAATTTTATAACAGTATCTTAGACTTAAACTAGGACACATGCTTATTCCTCAAAATGTTTCAGTACCAAGCTTCAATGCATTTATTAGTTTTATAAAATACAGTGTTTATTAGGACGAGGACAAGCTGCAGAGTGTAATGTGTGTGTGTGTGTGTTTGTGTTGGTGAAAACATGGAATTCTCGTGGTGTGCTGACGATGGTGACAATAAATGCAATAAATATACGTACAATAAATACAGCCTAAATACATTATGGTCGAAAAAGTGTAGGGGCATTATGGCCATAGAAAACGCAACAGGCTGCGTATTCACTTAACAATATGTATATAAGGTGTGCGTGTGTGTTTGTGTGTCCATGTGTGCGTGTTAAACCAGCACAGCTGGGCGGGCAAACGAGTGTAAATTATTATTATTTTTTTTCTTTTTTTTTTACGGGGATTGGTAAAACAGGAACGCGCCTATGATGCGTTTTTATGACCATATGCAAAGGGCAATGTGAAATGCACCACAAAAGATGTTAAATACGCGTATAGGGGAAAGCGTGTGCGTGCGTGCGTGTGTGTGTGTGTGTGTGCTAGCATTCTTGGGGGTTAAGATGTTAAGATGTGTTTGCGCGGTCGCATACATTGATAATAATTTCTGCGTTTTTGTGTGTGTGGGGTGGGGTGGTGTGTGCGCTTGTGTTCAATAGTATTTGTATGTAGATGGTTGTTGGCACTTGAGACTTGAGAATTTAGAAATTAAAGCCGCCCTCGGGCACATTGGACTTCTTGGCATTGAACTCCAATGCGCCATTAACCTCCTGCGGTGCTAGCTGCTGCTCAGACTCATCGTCGCCGGTGCTGAAATAGGTATCTATGATGGCAAACGCCTTTTTGTAGACCTCCTCGTTTTCGTGCTGCTGCAATGCTTCCAGCTTATCAAGTCCACCAAATTCCTCGACCATTAGGCATAGATTTTCAGTGCCGCCAAGCTTATCGGCGAGTGCAAATAGATTTGCGAGTCCGGTTTGCACCACTTTGATTGTGCGTGGATCCTTGGCATCTAGCAAATCGATAAATGGCTTTAGTATCTTATATTTTTCAATAAGATCCACAATTTGCTCCGGACTGCCTGAGGTGGTTGTATTGGTCACCGCCCAGGCGGCCTCCTTTTGTGCCTTGAAATCACCCTTCTCCAGCACAAAGCGTAATGGCTCAAATATGCCCGCATCAATAACGGCCTGAATCTGTGTCTGATTGCCGGCCGTTATGTTGCTCACAGTCCAAGCAGCCTCCTTGACAATGTTGCTCTTGGGGTGGTGCAGCAACATGCCAAGCTTTGGCAAGCCTCCAGCACTAATGACTACATCAGTCTGCAATGAGAATGTAAACTAGGTTAATTATACCTATCCTATATTTCTTGTTGGCATCTCAACTGACCTGTTGATCCGTGCCGGTAACAATGTTGCCAACGCTACGCAATGCCGGCACAATAATGCTAGGCTCATCGGTTTGCAGTAAATTTACCAGGCGGGGCACAGCTTCAGTATCGACGACAGCTTGAATTTTGTGGTTGTCGTCATCCGTCACATAGGACAGCGCCCAGCATGCATCGGCTAGCACTTGGATGTCCTGGCTGGTCAACAATTGCGACAGCACAGGCAACAGACGCTTCACCTGCTCAAAGGGCGGCGATGGGTTCTTGTTGCGGCACAAATTCGACATAAGCCACACAATGTTGCGCAGAAACGAGAGGGGCGTTTCATTGTTGATCAGACGCAGAATGCCATCGATGACATTGTGTTGGATAACAATGTCACGTGGTGCAGCGCCATCGCCGGCTATGTTGCCCAGCGCCCAAACGGCCTGCTCTGCCAGATTAAGGTGTTTCGACTGAAGAAGGGCTATAAAATGCGGCACTGCATTCGCCTCGATGACGCAGCGCGTCTGCTCTGATGTGCCCGATGCAATGTTGGTCAAAGCCCAGGCGGCCTCAAACTGCAGCGCATCGCTAACACGTACAAAAACAGATACATTTTAGAACGGGGGTAGACCTAGTTGCGATTAACGTTAACTTACTTGTCGCTGTCTTGCAGGAAGCGTATGCAAATGGGCACGATTCCATGGCCAATCATCAGATCAATGGGTGGATTACGTTCACGGCTAAGCATCTTGCGTGCCTGTTGCATGCCCAGAAACTGACGCTCCGCATCCTCACTGTTCATGGCAGCGACAATCTCATCGACAGAAAGCTGCACCGGCGACTGACCATTGAGCTCCTTGAGTGGTGAGGTAAGATCATCATCGTTGATGTTACGACGCTTGAACATCTGATCTTCCTTCTTGGATTTGCGAAGCTCAATGGTCACCTCATGGCGACGCATGCGTGAATCCTAGCCATAAAAAAAAATTTATTGAGGTTAAGCGCGAATGCAGTTTGAAAAATCGCACCACTTGTGTACCTGGGTATTTAGTGTATTGGCTTTGTAGTGCCCTTGGCGTGCGCTAGCCTCCGATTTACTCATATTGATCTTATTAAAAAATAATTTTTAATTAAATTGAAATTTGTAAACAGCTGTAAAAAAGAAAAAATATGTATCGCTATCAGATTGTTGGTAAGAAATGTAAAGGAAAAATGCAAAAGGAAGTATTGAAGGGCTGCTTCGATTGCCTCTCAGACAAAGACACGCTCGTCTGCTCTTAAACGTGCGTTTGTGTGCGCTCTTTTGGCATTTCTTTTATGCCTGGCAATTTTTTTTCTTCTTTGTCTACCTTTTACGCGGTTCGTAGAGCCGGCTTTGCAAGGCCAAACCAGCAACAACATAGGCAACAGCTGCGGCTACTTTAAACTGCGCTTCACCATTTGCGTGCCTTTAGTTGCTGCTGCTTGCAAAGCAAACCATTTTTATTTGCAGCGCACTTACCTTTTTTTATACTTTCACAAATATGTTTCACTCTGCTGATTTATTTAAAAATTGTAACTTAAAATTTGTAGACTTTCATCAAAATAAAAATTTTGAATACAACACGAAATTTCTGGGCGTGTTAACACGTTAAAAATCAGATTAAAACTGAGAGATTTTATAACTGTAATACACAGTACTAAACACAGTAAACTTGATCACAATGCCTACTTTGCGCTAAAAAAGTTCCGTTTAATTTGAACAAGATGCTCGACTTGGCTAGAGATGCTTACATCTTATCGATACTTACTTTTGCTGAGCAGTATTCGATATTTAATTATTTAAATTCCGGCAATCATGATGTGACAATGTGCTAAATTACTCGAATGCATTAATTTATTTGCAGAGCACTAAATATTTTTATAAGAAACAAAATTACATTTACTTAAATGAACAAACTAAAAACCAATTTACACTATGGGCACTTCACGCGGAACGATGAGAAGTTGAAACTGTGTTACCCAGTTAAAAAGACATTAGCGAAAGCGGTGAAAATTGTATTGACATTGGCAAAAGGTCTTTAGTTTTGTTTAGTTTTGCTTGTGAGACAAAATGCAGCTCTACTTTTTTGCTTCACAGCTGAAATAAAACGTTTACTACGTCCTCCGACCACCACCTTGTTAATTTCAATATAATTAACAAATATTTGTAAACACAATAATTTTTTATTTATTTGCACATTTGTTATGATTATAAATCAGCTGATTCAAGTTGCCGCCTCAGTAATTTGACTAGAAATATCAATATATCGGTAAACGTGAATTGACTTTAACGAGGCATGCCAACACATGTTGACTTCGTTAAACTCAAGATGGCCAGATAATTTTAAAAATAAAGTTGGCAGCGCTTTGCAGTCATGCGTAGATGGTGCTTTTCATATGATCAAATTGCAGCACCAAGTGATAATGCAGTAGATAGCGCTTTTTAATAGCTAAACATTTTTTTTCATTTTAATTTGTGCCATCTACAATTAAGCTAATTAAATTAAAATATGTATGTGTTGTACAAGATATTAAAAACATATATAAGCTTATAATTATTTATTCATTTGTGTTTATTCGGAACAGGCGCTCAATTTGAAATACAATCCACATGTTTGCAGCGCAGACACATACCATCCACATGCGCGGAATCTGTAAAGCAAGCCATTTCACTTCAAGTGCAGCTTTCAGGCACATGATGGAGCTGCTAGCAGAGCTGTTTTTATTTTACAATTCAGTAACTCAACTAATCCACAACATTTTTTACCAAAGCTAATATTAGAATAGGAGAAATAAATAAAACAAATCAAACTATGCATATAATTTTTTACGGTTTTAATCTCAACAAATGTGTGCAGTAATCAAGTTTCTATGAATGGAATGGAGTTTAGGCAGACTTCTTGTCCTGTTCCTTGTTCACTTTATTATTCTCTGAAGCTGGAGCTGCTGTGGTGCTGCTTGACTCCTGGGCGGAACGTGCCTCAACCACATCGGAGTCAGAGTCACCGAGCGGAGCCGGTGAAGCTGATGGATAGGGTGGGAATTGCTGATCCTGTGGGTAAATCGGTTGCTGCTGCTGCTGTTGCTGCTGTTCGGAGTAATCAATGGGTGCTGGTTCCTGTTGGGGCTGCTGAGGTGCCTCCACAACTTCGCTCCCCTGCTCAACATGAATTTGTTGTTGTTGTTGTTGGGGCTGGAACAGATGTTGCTGTTGTGGGTAGTAGACGGGTGCGGACAAAGAAACAGGAGCAACTGAAGCAACTGGAGCAATTTGAGCAACTGGAGCAACAACAGCAGCACGGGTAGCCAAAACCGGTTCACGTTGAACCACCGCATTAAATCCATTAATGTCATCGGCTGTATAAGTAACGGTTCTCTTATAGCCATCAGCATCGAGAACGCTGTAAGAGCCAACCACATTACCGCCATCACGGCTCTCCACCTGGCTCTTGACATCACCAGTGATGGAATCATGCACACCATAGGAGAACTCATAGCGAGGAGAGGATTCCAGCTCCACCTGCTTGACAAGCGGGGCAACAGCCACAGGCGTAGCAGCCGCAATGGTTTTCACAACGGGTGCAACAGGAACAGCAGCAGGAGCAGCATAAGTTTTCACAACCGGAGCAACTTGAGCAACTGGAGCAAAGTGTTGCACATAGGGTGCGGGATGAGCATAGGTCTTGGTGTAAACGGGTGCTGCCACCGACTGGTGGTAAACAGCGGCGGGTGCCGCATGGTAAACGGTTGGCGCTGCATGATAGGTGGCATAACCAGGTTGAAAGCCGGGCTGGAAGGCGGAGTAAGTAGCCGCAAAGCCGCCCAAGCAGCAGCCAGTCAAAGCCAAAAGCGAGAACGCTGTTAAAAACTGTAACAAACAATTTTATGTTTAATAAAGTTGTCGACAAATAATCTTTGCCCTTAACTGTAATCCAAATCTACATTCTAAAAACCTGAGTTTGTAGAACATTCTTACAGAAAAGGGTTAAATTTTGTGATGTGATGGCAAATTGTTTCAATTTGATCGTGAACCAAACACTTGATAATTTATTATTCTTATTATCTACACCTTTGAGATATTCCATCACAAACAGATTGCTTTAATTTCTTGCACTGAATTACTTTTTGAAGCTCAAAGAAACTTACTTTGCTTGCCATTTTGTCGTTAAATTGGCTGTTTTGTAAATCACAAACAGTAGCAGCAGTATTATTTAAACCCGTCGCGTTTACTTTTTTCGGATATCCTTGGACGTCTCTTCACTTGGCGCTATGAACGACGCTGGCTTAATGATGTGGTTTGAACTGTGCGCATGTCACTTTATATGGAACGCGAGGCGTGTGCGCCTAGAATTGGCAGTCAGCCCAGACAGACAGACAGACATTGTCCAGTTGCACCCACACATATGCTGACAACATCAACTAAACCGGTAATAAGTACCAACAGACAGCTTACAAAAGATACAAATGTATCTCATAGATGCCAGTTGACAATTTGACAATTGCAAAGCAAACTGGTTTCATTTTGTATAATTTTTTCTTTTCGTTTTCGTGTTCGCTTTGATTTTTCAAGTTCAGCTCTATAGGCGCTTCCTTGTAGGCCTATTGACTATACTATTATTCGATTAATCCGATAATGGTCAGCAATGGAAAAGCTTCGTTTCCCATTGAACTTCCAATTCGCCACCCAAATTCGCTATTCAATCATCCTTCGTGCCACTTCTGGGCTTACCTCACAATTTTCATCGGGTAATTTTGTTACTGTTTCTTTTTTTGCACTTGAAATACAAAATTTACGGTATTTTGTGCTGTCAACCCATTGTCTACCGTTGAGGAACTGTGCAGCCAACATCGCCCCACATCTCCCTTCTTGTCTCTCCATCCCCCGCACTCCGTTGACGTTAGGTTATTTGTCACCATGTGCTCCGCCTGTCAATACCTTCAGCTCTTTTTTTATCTTTTGCTCTGTACCCCTTTTGTATGTCAGCAACATTTGCTTCATTTGCTGCATGAGTTTCAGTTTCAATTTCAGTTTCAGTTGTAGTTATGTTTTTTTAGGAAATGTATTTGTATCTTTTTCGTGGCTTAGTTTGTCCATGCTCTACATGCCAGCAATTTGTTTACTTACTTGTTAATTGTCTGTGTCTTCGTTTTGAATATATATATATATATATATATGCCAAACGTGTGGCAATAAATACCATAAATGAAATTAAGTCAGTTCAAGTTTAATCCAAATTAAGTATTTTACTTTTAAATGCTTAGTTGTAAATTAGGGCATAAAATTGTATGTTTTTTATATCAAACTAACAATCTATACTTGGATAATACACTTGGACAATTCAAGTTATTTTTAAAATTATTAGTTTATTATTATATATATTTTTGTCTGAAATATTATTAATTGCATCTTGTTATAAATTGATTAATGTTGAACATGTATTGTTATTGGCTTTAGCAATAATTACATTTAAACAGATGTTGTTTTTATTCTACGAATAATCGAAGGTTCCTATTTTAGTTAACCTAAATAATTTGATTCCGTCAAATATAAAGCGCAAGATATTTTAATGAGGATGCGGACTTTGCCTTCGTTTGGGGCTTGACAATAAAGCTAACAATATTCGAACCTAATTGAGTGCAATATTAATTAAAAATCTAATTCATTAAACACAAAAGATTGAAGGCTGACCACCAAAAAGTGTTTAACAATTGTATAAAAAGGGCAAACATAAAAGAAGAAAAATCGAAAAAAATGTCAACTCATTTTTTGGCATAATAAAATTTAATTGAACAAGAGACAAATTCAAGGAATTCTTCGAGCCTATTCAATGGCATCGGCATCTTTTATTCTTTAAAACACCTGAAAGTCGAGCTGTGTTTACATTCAGTTCATTTACAAATTTAAAAGTGCGTTAAGCGTTTATAAGTGGATTTCATGTACATTTAACGTTGTTCGTTGTACTACAGCACAACAACTCCGGAGGTTGACGCATTCTATTTTGCAAGAGCATTAAATGCCAATTACGGTGTCCAGACACGTAGACCCCCCCAATACACTAACAAAGATGCGTAGGTAGGCGGATTCAGCTCTGTTTGCAATAAAAAAATAAATAAATATATGTGCATATATATGTGAGAGTAAATGGTATAAGATATATAGCAAATATTTATACAAACGTAAATCTGTGTAAAATATAAAAAAAAATTGTTGTAGGCTTGAACTTGAACTCGAACTGAGAAGTAAAAATGGAAGAATGCTGATTACTTTAAAGTTAATTAAAATTGATTAATTAATAGTTTTTTATTTTTATAAATATCTACATTTTGGGCATTCCTGTCGGATCGATGATAAACTTTGGTGTTATTACACATAACTATCTATTGAACACTTTAAAAAAGTTTAAGTGAGATATCCAATTTGACATTGTCGTTAATTACACACACACACACACACACAATATATCAAATTTTTTAATTCAGTTAAGTTCTCTAGGGAAAATAGAATGATTTGACTCACTTTGATTTGCTGAAATCTAAAGGGAAGCTGCCATTAATGACTTCTACCAGGGCATTCGAATTGAATGGAGAAGCGGCTAGAAGCGGAAATTGCGGTAACGGAAATGCAACGAATCAAATAGGAATTTAACGAGTGCAGAGCGCGTGGTTAGAGTACACACTCATGAGTAGAACGGGTAGACAGACACTTTGACATTTGACAAATACTTAACACTATTTGCCTGGCTTAATAAACTCGTTTTCGTTGACTTTGTCACCGCCAAAGAAGTGGCGGGATGCTAAAGAGGAATGGCACAGCACATAGTGCAATAAAAAAAGCACAAGCATGTTTGGTAGGGGCAGGGCTGGGTTTGTGTCGGGCTGTAAAAATAGCAGAGATAGTACGAGAACTGCGCCAATGATTGATTGCACGTTAAAGCCCGAGAGCATCACATCATTTCCTTTTTACACTCGAAAGGAAATGCATTTTTAGCTAGCGAAATGAGCAACGTGTGTATGCCAAAAGAGACAGAGAAAAAGAGATAAAAAAAAGAGAGAGAGAGAGAGAGAGAAAGAGAGATCAACGAGATATACAAAATCACAGCAAGTGGCGTGAAAAAAGTTTGCAAAAGTAAGTCCCACAGACGATTTACACAAAAAATCACGCACACACTCCCATACACCTGAGTAACTGTGTGTGCGTGTGTGCATTGATATAGAAATGTTGTCAAGGTGCATGCCATTATCAGAGATGAACTGTGGCAAGTTCCTGATGCCAACTTCTGATTTTTGGTCAAGTTAAGCCAATTAGTTGTCGGGCTTTAATTTACCTGCTCTCAAATATAAAACTTCTTGTTCACATCACAACATTCAATCAGCCCATAAACACCTTTCCGCATTCACAGCAAATGAAGTGAAGAATTTATCATAGTGCGTCATGATAGCCAGTCGTCTGGCAAAGACAAACGACCTGAGACGAATCGCATAAATGGCAAACATTGACTATAGTCAATGAGTTATCTGCACTGCCACACCCTGCTCCCCTTCCACTATACACAGAGATTTGTTTGTCACCAAGACGCCAGTCGAAATAATCCATCAAAATTGTCGTTAAAACGGAAATCCAAATATGCGCACTGAACCAACAGAAAGAAGTGTGGGAGGGCAAAGGAAGGCTTAGTCTAAGATTTTGATTGGGTTAAGAAAAACATTGGTTTTCGTACACTCTCACTCTTTGGCCAAACAGCCAAACACTTAGGTCAATAAAATGGCAGGCATAGAAGCTTAGAAAATGAAAATGCAGAAAGATGCTAAACTTGAGAGGTTTCACAATTAATACACTTTCGCTGTGCACATCATTAAGGATATCAATAATGCTAAAAGCTTAGAGAATTAAGATGGAAAATCTTAAAAGGCTTGCATTAATACCTTTGCACGCATATTAAACAAGTTAAATTAATTTTATGGCATCTGCAGATTAAGTTTATTAAGCAGAGAAATCCACTGCGACATTTTTTCAAAGAAATTCTGCATGTTTAAAGTTTTTGAATTATTTGTGACTTAAATTGAAAAATTGAGTCTAAAACGAACAATCGAACTGCAATGAGGAAAACAGTTTAATAAATACAATTTAATAATCTGAACGATTTCATAATAAACCAGCTATAAATTTCTGTTAATAGTTCCTTTTTTATTTATTTTATTACTATTATTTGTTCCTGCGTATAGTTTGGCAGGACAAATAGTTAAGTTTATTTAATAAAATCTGCAAAAAGAGAATAAATACATATCATAAACAATACACTTCGTTTCCCATCCGGAAACTATTTGATCATATACAATTAAAAAAAATATATATTCAACAATAATTGTATGTATTTGCAATTTTGCTGCTTTTTGCAATAATTTGCAGGCTGTGCAAAAAATTATATAAATCGGGACAGTATTTTTTTGCACTAAAGCCAGGCATTAACAGTTCACAAAAAACCACTTTTATATATTTTACAAATAATTAAATATGTAACTAAAATATTGAATAAGTACTAAAATATCTAAGTGAAATAAAGCTTTATATAAATAAAATAATATAATATCAAGATCATTGACTTTTAGTTAAACTTGCACAGGGTTCTTAATCAATCTGTAGTCCATAGACAATTTTGCGAGACAAAAACAATGAAATAAATCAATTTTTGAACACAGATACGATTAGAATCAAATGGCGTCAACGAAGTTGAGCCAAAAGAATAGAAGAAAAATAGCTTTAAGTGCGCCACACGATTTTGACAGATTTACTTCAAATGATTATATATAGGTTTTTGTCGCCTGCTGTAGCCGACAAAGCTTTTAAGATTATGCAATATAATAGAGATCAACAAAAAAACCGACCATCGATGACGACGACTTTTGTCTCGAGTGCTTTGAGTTTGAATTAACTATGTCTATGAGTTTTTTGGCTGTCGGCACACACACACACACCCACGAACACACAGGGTTGCTAAGCGGATTTTGTATTCAATTCTGTTTGGTTCTCCACAGAATGGTAATTGTTGGTATTGAAGTTGAGATTGATACCGAATTTTAAACAAAACTAAAATGCCACACAGTTATGATAAGCAGCTTAGCATAGTAAATCCATAGTAAATCAAAAAAACATAAATACATATGGAGACATATGATATTAGACTGAATATTGCTCGAGAAACATTGCTAGTGCTTAATTTACTGTGGAGCTCAATGTTTACATTTCTCCACCAAAACCGACAATATAAAAGAAGTAGCTTTATTAATACATATCTATTCTACTAAATACATACCTATCTTACAAATTGACTAGACTTCTTGTTAAAATAATAAAAAATTTAATATCGCTTGTTGATTTGTTTGCACAGCTCATTTAAATAAAAAGCAATTTGTATTACATCGCAACGCATAAAATATGTTGCATAGCTTTAAAATGCCGGGGTGGCTAACCCATGGGCTTACCCCGCATACCTCACAAACATAATAAGCAGCCCGTGTCACGTATACGCCACGTGGCCCACGAGCAGCTGTAAAAGTGTCAACAAGTCGATGATGTAGGTGTTGCTGACAAGTTGCCGACTCTTTGAAGCACCAGCAGGAGTCACATTAAATCCTTAAATCCAACTGGTATTAGCTCAGACAAAACAAAAACCCAATCAATATGCAGAATAGTCAATATTTGAAAATGCCAAAAGTGCAGTGATTTCCACTCGACTCAACAATCGATTGGGTGCCTGCCCTAAACTGCTATTGTTTGACTATTTGCCCGTAAATAGGTGGCGCCCCTGGGGTGAGCGCAGGTTCAACTTCAACTGCACAGGATGCACAGGATGTCGACGCCGGCCCTCGAGTGGCAAAAAGGGCCCTACAAATTTTTAGGCATTAGCAAAAGGAGTTTTGTACTCAGTCGAACGGAGCACAATGCCACGTTGTCTGTGCACTTGGAATGTCAACGGCATTGTTAAAATGCGCCTCTTGAGCTTGCCGTGAGCGTGGGCGTGGGCGTGGCTGTTGCCAGCCAGACGCAAATGCAATCAATGCGCCCACTTCATGTTGTTCTTCATGTTGAATTTGTTGCTGCTGTTGTTTATCCTGACACTCAAAACAATCAGGCAAGTCAAAACAGCATGCATGATGTGTCAGACAACGCGTATACTACTGCACTTTTTGCTAGCAGCACTTAGACGCCTTTAAATATGCAACGTTGTCAAGTGAAGTCGCACCAAGAACAACAGCAGCACCAGCAGCAGCAGGTGCCACTTTGACAACCACCCTTAGCTTGGATTTGACAATGTATACATGCATACATATGTTAGAACTGAGGAATTTAGCAAACTGAAACTGAAAACTCAGCTTGACTGAAGTGAAGAACGTCAAATCAACTTCAAGTGAAGCTAAATCCTTAACGCACTTTATGCTCAATGCTTTTTTATCGATCGATATATGATTCTCATAATCAATGACTTCTATTATAACATCAATTAACGTTAATTTACTGATCTCTGCTTTGAGCAAAATAAAAATAATTTTTATTTTAACAGCCAAAGAATTCAGGAAGTAAGCCAGGAGTTAATTTCTTGCCGATTTCGTCTTGCCTTAAGTGAAGATAAGCTGGGTTTTAAGTTGAAATTTGATGCAACTAATACACATTTCTAACAACGCAATACGTCAATGTGGTTGTGAAGCTAATAACGCACAAATCCCCAAACACAATTACCATAAATGCATAGGCTAAAAGGCATGACCATGCCCACTTTTGGTCAACTAACCGCCTCGCTTGCTAATTGCATGGAAAATGATTTCTCTTTCGGTGGTTTTTCACGTGGGGGTGTGGAAACAAAACACAGTGGAGTTAATATTATTGCTGCATTATGACTCAGGGGTAATATTAACATGGAAATTATGAACATGACAGACAATGAAAAGTGACAGAGACTCCAGAACAACAACCACAACAACAACAGAACCACAAAAAGTGGACAACTAGATTGCCAAAAGATAGATACAAGATAGATACCCAGTAATTGATTGACACACATATGTTTATATGTATAAATTCTGATAGTTATAAGAAAAACTACTTTTTACTTTAAACTTTTCCTGAGCAGGGCAAAAGTACGTTTTGTTTACAATAATGTTTATATTCTACTTTGTTAACTTGGTACAGGTTTAAGCTTAAATGTTTGTAAATTTAATATTTTATATTAATATTTATGACATTATAGCTTTAGCAAATGTATAGACCGCACCATCCCTAGAAATGCAGGGTATAATAAAAACAAAGCACTAACAACAAATTGCGAAACCAACAGCATAGAGCGCAACAACTGCAGTACCAAGGGATAAATGCTTGCTCCTAGCTGTCTGTCTGCTTGCCTGCCTGCCATCCTGGCACAAAAACAAGAAAATAATTTTCATACAAAAACAACAACATTTTTAGTGATTTTTGAGTAAAGAACCCAACACAGTGTGTGTGTGTTTTTGTGTGTGAATATTCGTATATGGTCAAAATTGTCCAAAAATTGCGCCGCAGCGGTGCATTTTAGAACTGGCCAAGTGATGACAGGAAATCTAGTGCTGGTTCTAGTTCTGGTCCTATAACGGGTTCTGGGTACAGGTTTGGGGTTTTGGGTTGACAACTGGCTGCTTGCATTGCATATTTTGCGGCGTTTAGAGTACGAAAACAATGCCCAGCCAAGAGAAACGCACAAAAATGAAAAAAAAAATGAATAACAAAACTCAGCTGCAGTTTTATATATGGAGCCCTATGATTTATGCCATCATCATAATAAATTCATGTGATTTATCTTGGGCAGACCAGCATCTAGCAACTAATTTTGCTGCGGTAACTGTACCAGGATGAAAATTGCCTGCGCTTTAATTGTAACCCAATTGCCTAAGCCATATATTTATGTGTGTGTGAGTGTGAGTGAGATACTGCGTGAATCTATGTATATGTATGTGTATGTGTGAGCTTGGCCAAATTTATAACTTTTTGACAGTTTTGGGTTGTCATTTTTGGTTCACCCATCGCTTTGAGTTATGCAGAAGAACATAATTTTGACAATTGCTTAACACTTATTAAGATAATTTTTTACATACAGTTTTATGTTCGAAAAGTAGATTTTTATTATATGAAATACCAAACAAAAATGAAAATGATTATAGTCTAAAAAAATGACAAATGTCTAAATAATTTTTTAAGACTCTAAGAAACGGATACTAACAGGATGGAGGGAGCTATTTGAATGGATAAGATCTATTGATATGCTCATGTTCAACTTAATAAAAACGATTATATTTCTTATTTCAACGAGAATATAATGGAATTTATTCAATTTATGATTTGATTTATATGGCAAGAGCATTAGTAGTTCATAAACTTTTTCTTAAATTAAAGCATCCTTTGCAATTTGCACAATGCTGTGCGAACTAAAGTTTCAACACGTCTAGCATTAAATCACAAAACTGTCCAAGATGCCAAAACTTTGCCAACAAATTGGCTGTCAAACTGATTCAAAAGTATTTTCAGACTAACTGTGGCCGATGTTGCGCTTATGAATATGCAAATCTCGAGCAGGCGACGAAATGTGACAGGTGTGACCAGCCGCTGCTATAACCAGTTCATTAAACCCGGGCAGCCCGAGAGTATGCAGCACTTAATTAGCTGACGGTATGTGTGGGCCCCTACAAAAGTTTAATGAACTTGCAGAAGAAATTGTGGATAGCTAAAATCAAAGCGTTGGGCACAAGGACAGGGCCCTAAGGCGCGTCTGCTCAAACTTGTTACAGTAGCAAAGGCGCAAAAAGAATTTGCGAAAGTGGTCAACAATTAAGAAAGGCAGAGGCTGTAATCCACTGATTCAAAATCCGACATGAAGGCAAAGGCAAACAGTCAGCAGATGCTGCACAGCCTAGACGGCAAAGGACCTCAATGAATGACATTTAATTATTTCATCAAGAAAGCAAATAGCCTAAGGAGCAAACAATCATATTCTGTCCAGAACAAGGCATTGGCATATTCTTTTTCTTTCTTTTTTCTACTACTTTTCTCTGCCGTTTTTTTCCTTGTTGTTTGTGTTTTTGTTATTTGGAGCGTGCCCACATCACGCAGTTGGCAGACGTAGCCATTAGCAACATTGCCCCAATGGTAACCGGGCTCGCTGCTTAAGATGTCGGTTCAACGTTTCGACTTGTGCATGGGCAAACAATGTCTTAATTTTTGGGCTTGAGCTCAGAATCTTAACATCAAAATTAATGTAATTCGCTAGTTTATTAACAGACAGATTAGAGCAGCATATTAAATAATGAATGATTCATTTAATATTTCTCTTTCTTGAAACTTTGGCGAATTTTATACTTCAATAAATATCGATATTCAACTTAAATGTGCGCATTGGAAACAAAACGTTACTTCATTTTTTAAGTTTATGACATCAATAATTAAGGAGTGTAAGGAAAATATCTATATCTATTTAATTTGTATATCATGACGATTTGCCGTAACTCTCCCTCGCTTTGGTCAGGCCATCAATTAGTCAACTCACGCCAGCAAACTAATTATGCAATACGACAATCAAGATTAAGGAAAGAAAAACAAGAAAAAATAAAGCAGACACAAAGAGAATGCGTCCCCCGGTTAAGAGGTTGACTGGTGTTGTCCTATAGGGAAAACAGAGAGAACAGGAAACAAGTTGAGGGCTGGTAATATTTACGATTCAAACTCATCGCGTCGCTTGCTGCTGTCTCTGTGACAATTACGCAAATTGTTGTTGCCATTATGTAAACACTTGCTTGTGTCAAATTTGACATTTGATACGAGCACCAAGAGGGACCCTCTCTTCGTCTGTCAATTTGTGTGTTTGACTGTTTACCGTTAACTGTCTAATTTTCAGTGTGCCCAAAACTAGAGTTGCTCAATTTTCGTGATTTTTTTGTGACGATAAAGAAATACTAAATGGGAATTTATTCAATTTTTTATTTCTTCTTGTAATTTATTCAAGTAACATATTTAATTTTGTTAACTTACCAAAAGCTATTGAACGAATGTTTTTAAATAAATTATTGAAAAGGTTCTACAAAAATAAAATCTAAAAGTTAATCTAATTATACAATAGGTCCTACTAGGTTATTTAGCTATTTTAAAGCGTCGTGGCTTAAAAAACCCACCACGTGCACATCTCTAGCGTTCAAGCAGATACAAATAGCGAGACAGACACTTGGAAAAGGAAATGCCGTGACGCAATATGTCAGGCGACAGGTGGGCTCTCGGACATGTTCATGTTACACTTGATTAAGTAGGCGCTGAGTTCAACGAAATGCTTTTTAGATGGCCCCATAACAGCAGCAGCAGCAGCAGCAGGTGTGCTCTGCTCTGTCCTGCGACGGTTCGTTGGAGTGGATGATGGAAGTGGGCAAAAGAGGAACTGTTAAGCGGGTCCGAGGTCGTGCCAAATAATTGACAGCGTGACGCCCGTTTGCACAGTGTGGCATGAGTTTGTTCTGCGACTGACTGGCTGGCAGCCAGGCTTGCTTGATTAATTAGAAGCCGAAGCCTACGGGCTAGCAGGTTTCCCTCTCTCGCTTTGCCATTTCTTGGGCCGTTGTGCGTGCGCGAATGACCGCGTCATAAGTCGCCACTGGGTGGACTCCAGTTGGGTTCAGTTGAGTTGAGTTGTGTTGAGTTAAGTTGAGTTAAATTGAGTTGTTCATTAACACCAAACAAAGATACATACATACATACATGCATACATGCGTACGGTGGGTTGAGAACTGATTTTGGTTGAGGACTTTATACTTAGTTGGTCAACACCAAGCTTTGGTTTAATTGTTTGACACGCAAGTGGGTAAATTTGTATTAAGGTATTTAATGGAGCAGTTCAGTTGGTATTAAATGAAATAGAAAATCGTAAATGATTCATAGTAATTATATAAAACTTTTAAATGTTGCGAATTTCAAGAAATTCTGGATTTGTTTTGTCATTTTTATTCACACAGTCAACGGACATTGAACTCAAAACTTCAATTTAAATACACAAATATGTTGTCGTGTATCAAATGCTTAACTCTCTGTGTCACATTATATCTGATGCTTTGAAAACTTTCTAGCTGGTAATCCAATTGCTTTGCAACTAGTTTCTTTGATCATATTACCAATAAGATTTCAACATGCATTTATTGTTATCAATTTATACTCTTTCCAATGCCAATTGTCCTTCAATGGCAATGCATAAACAAATGCTTTTGCTTTGGCTTTGCCAAGTGAAATGTCTTATCGTTGTCGGAGTTTTTACTTTGCTACTTAAACAATAGAATTTACGATTACGCCACAACCCTCTCTCCCCGTCCTTTACGCCCTGTTCACAAACACTTTTACACCCTATTTTTATCCGCAGTGGTAATGGCTACTGTAAATCTCGTCTTTCAACTGCTCACAATTCTCACAATGCAATTTCGATGCGTTTTATCGAATGCTCCTTGTCTGCCAAATGTCATACACATGTCCAATGCTATGTAGTGGTGTCTGTGTGTATAGAGTTGTTGCCTATTCTGTTGCATACTTTTGTGCATGCTCAACAGCAAATTGAATCTAAGCAAAAGAAGAAGAGAGAGATTGAAATGCATGCATTGATTTTGTTTGGAAAACCCCAGTAAGTTAAAGGAAGCGTCCTTTTGAGAATTGAATCCTCCTTGTTGTCGCCTGTTTGCGCATACAAATTCGGTCATTTTGGCAGCATTTCTAATGCTGTGCTCAATGTATTTAAATTCATTTGAAACTCGATATTTTTAAGAAGTTGTCAAAAGGAAATAAACTGGAAAATATGTCTTGGCATAAGCTCAATTAATACATAATGCAAGAATTTTCATAAACA
The DNA here is from genome assembly GCA_018904305.1 of Scaptomyza montana. Lineage (NCBI taxonomy): Eukaryota > Metazoa > Arthropoda > Insecta > Diptera > Drosophilidae > Scaptomyza > Scaptomyza montana. The sequence goes on from JAEIGR010000004.1 coordinate 6,666,424, forward strand.
TGAAATTGTTGACAAACATTGCATTTTAAATATTAATTAAAAATACAAAGTTCATACAGTTCACTTCCGCTCAAATTTCGATTGTTCTGTACTTTTATAAAATACATATAAGAACTTAAAATAAGCAAATAACTGATAAAGTGTTTGCCAATTAAATTTTGAATAAAGATTTTCAATTGCCCATTAAAAAATATATCAGACAAATTAATGTGTTGCAAATAACTGATAAATTTAAATTTAAATAAATAATTTCCAATTTTCAATTGCTTTGTTTTCACAATTTATTATTTATTATTTGTTATTTGGAAAGAAATAACTTAAAAACTATACAGTCGACACTTAAGCGAGCAACTGCCACATTTACTCCTCCTCTGGTTCCTCCTCTTTGACCACCTTGGCTTGTGGCTTGCGTCTAGCGGCGCCACGCACACGTGCTGGCCTCCTGGTGGTTGTTGACTTTGGCTTGGGATTCTCTAGCTCATCAAGCTCGGCATCACTAAAACGGTCTTTATACCAGTCGGCGCTAAAACGATTAATGTATAGTTAAATTTTTATACTTTTCTTTTGTTTTCACATCATTCTTACCAATCTGGCACGAAGCGTGACCAGTTGCACATTTTGTTATCATCATCGAACACTTGGCCCAGCTTGCAGCCATTGCGACGAGGCAGATCACCATTCACGCACACATAGAAGAACTGACAGTCATCGGGATCTGCATAGCGTGGATGTGTCACAGCAATGCTCTCATTCACCTTGGGACACTCAAACGAAAATATATCCTCCGTTTTGCAGCCAGTAACGCCCACCTCATCTGGCCAAGTGCAGATGCCCGTCTTGGGATTAAAGACCAGACCACCTGGACATGTGATCATATTGAACTTCCCATCGACGCAGAAGTAGAACTTATCGCAAATGCCTGGCTTTTCATGGCCAAAGTAACCATTCTTGCGTGGACAGTGCTGAGAGGATTGCGGAGTTTCTGTGGAATAATAATATTTGATGTTCATTTAAAGTTATCAAGAGTAGCTAATTTGAATCATTAATTGAAAACTATTTAAATGTTTCCTTAAATTTTCATTTAATTTGATATTCTGGTTTTTAGATGGTTTGCATAAGTTGCAAAACTTTATTTTTGGTTACATTTTTCCTAATACTCTGGAAAACTTATTCATGCACATTCTTTTAGAACTGTTGCAATTTTCACATGAACTCGTTTGTGTTACATTTCTAAATACGAGTTGTCCCGTTCGCAGTGTCCCAGCCACATTCCATGACAGCACTTGTTTATGCTCTAGAGTGGAAGTTTATTGCCACAGTTGGTTGCCAACAATGCAACGTACTACAATAAAATGGTCAACTGTGTGCACATAGCATGGTGAAAGCTGGACATTTCTTTGGACTAAAATAGATTATGTAGGGAGACTCTTAGCACAGAAGAACGAAAATCTAAAACCATATGCCAACTAAAGACAATGGCTAAAGAGAGAATGCTAATTATTTAATATTCGTGCAGTTATTTATTTGACATTAAAGATGCCACATAGAGCTAAAGACATTGTTATTTCAATAAATATTTGCATTTTTAAGAAGAGTAAAGTGGGGTACAGAAGAGAGAAAAGCAATGCCAATTTGTATGAGAGCTAATGTTCAGCCGCCATGCAGACAGACACCAATAAAACTTTAAAAGTACTAAATAAAAGTATATTGAGCGTGACAAAATGAAATTAATAAAATCACAAATAAAACAAGTCTACCAAGAAATGGCTATAATAAAACTGAAGCACCAAAGAGAAGACTTTAACTCTAACCTCAGACCAAAAACCTATTGACGACAACAATTTGGGTTAACCACCTCGCATGCCTTTTGCATAATAAATATGTTTGCCTTTCATGTGTTTTTTTTTTCGCGTTTGTTGGTCTGACTTTAGCCAGGTTTGAATAAGGAACGAAGCGTGAGATTTTACGCTGGGTTTGCCCGATAAGCAACACGCTCTGCATACTTAAAGAACACGAACTTAAGAACAAAACTCAGGTTTAACACTTACGCAGCTTGGAACGCTTGGTGCAATCAATGTTATACGGTAAATCACATTTCTCCTCGATGGGTGAGTAATCATTAAAGACCATACCATCCGCACATAGCCTTTCCGTTGGCACACCATCTCTGTAATTAAGTGAACAAACATACATAAGATAAGTAAATAAGCTGTAATAAATATTCAGTAAACTTACAAGATCCAAAATATCTACGAAGTATCTCAATGTCTACCATTATTATGCTGTCATACACCTTTCATTTTAATGTCCCCCCATAGAGCTTACGCATCATGTGAATTTAGTCATACTTTAACACTTTCGTATCTTGCCTGATTTATTGATTACGCTCACTTGAGGGCCCAATGGTGCGAAAGATGAGCAAAGCGCATTTATACGCATCATTGGCGCCAGGAAGCAAACAGTGGAGTCCCTTAGGTGTTCAAAGTGATAGGCAAATTTAAGTGTTAGGCTAATGCCAAGGATAAACAGCTATTTACTTGGCTATATATAGCTCAGCATGAAAGCAGACCTTTTTTTAAAAACCTCTCTTGTAATTGACCCTAATACGTTGGTGATTATTTAAAATCCCAACTGCTTCAAGCACATTATGTTTAAAACATTCTAGTTTCATAATTAGGAACATTTGATTAGAAACTTACAAACACGCATAATATTTATCGCACTGCTTGCTATCCGGATAGAAGCCATTTGGTTCCGGGCACTCCTCGCTGGGCTCATAATCTTTTGCTGCCTGTGCCTGCTTCCGTTTGGGCTCAACTGCCGCCTCTTGGACGGGATCTCGTGTCCTGGGTGGCAAATGGCGTTGGGATGGCGGATGACCCGCTCCTACACGAAAATTGGAACGCTGAGCGAGTGTTGTCCCTGCGCAGAGAAAGAGATGATTATTGTCCAAGAGCATAATATGCAGGGCAATAATTAATCAGTAAGATTGAAAAGTGAATTTTAACTATATTTAACCGCTCTTAACATTGAAATGCATGCAATTTTAATCATAGACTAAGTAAGTAAGTTGGTCAATGACGTTAATAAGCCGATTACATAAAACTGCTTGATATCAAAGTGTGCAAAATTTATAGTTTTAAAGCAGTGCAATTTTTTGTAAGCTTTTATACTTTATTGAATATCAGCTTTTATTTGACGCATAATGTCAAATTACCCCAAATTAGTATATTATTTTATTACTTCTCCTTTAAAAAGCTAATATTCTTTATTTTTTGTTCCCCCCTTAATCAGTTAAATACCTTGAACCTTTTTCTTAGTTGCCGGCCGGTAACTATATTATTTTTTTGAGTGTTGGTGGCCGGTATTTATGATGTACATGTATAGTTTTCGTTTTGTAAACCTTACAAACCAGTTATGCGAACTTAAAATATGCCAATTTGTGTGCCTTATGGACTGACTAGGTTGCGGCATAGGCAAATTGTGTATACGACCTTAAAAGTGAAAGTTACGTTGATCGCTTTAATAAAACAAAAAAAGAAACAGCTGTTTTTACAAAGTGTACCATCCATCAGCTGTTGTTTGGCAATGTGAAACGTATATTAGATACAAAGCCAAGGCAGACTATAGACAGAGTAGAGACTGGTTTTACTCAGTTCAATCAACAGCAATGCAAAGGCAGCCCATGCACTTCCGACTAAAGTTGCAGCAACTTGGAAGCACTTCCAAGGTGAACCACTTTAATCAGCAACATTGCGAAAAACACGATCAAGTCATTCAGTTGCAAGAAAAGACGAATTCAATTTAATTTTCAGCCAAAAGACAACAACAACATACTACAGCACAATAACAATGCCACGCCAAGTTGCTTTCTGCTGGAGTGCAAGTACGAATGCGGCTGTCTGACATTCGATTAAACGTTAATAAAGAAACAATTCCACATAGCAATTAGTGCGTAAAGTGTCAGGCAACATTTAAGCCGATGTCGACGTCGCAGCCGCAGCAACAAGAAACAAGTTGTTGTTGGCACTGCAGATGCCGCTTGTCATTGAAACACGTTTCGTATACGACTTGGCCAAAAAAAAATCGTAAAAAAAAAACATAACGAAAAAACTTAAAAGCAGAAAAAGTCGCTGTGACTTTCGTAGTTGAATTTGGTTGTATACTCTATTTGTGTGGCGGTTCTGTAAGTTTTGTCAGTAGCTATGTGACTACGGCTTTTAGTTCTTTGTCTGCATAAATGTATTATCGAGCGTTCACTGTATTTATTTGTTGTTGTTTTACTTTACTGTACTGTTTTCTTATTTTTTTTTTCATATCATATTAAATACAGAGTCGCTTAGTTGTCGGCTTTGCATGTGGTTTGTGATTTTCTCTTTTAGTCGACTCAAGCGTCGATTTGACAGTTTGTCAACAAGTTTGTCATAGAATCCCGGTTACCGACAGCTCTGTCTGACTCTGTTCTCGACCCCTTTGTCTCGGTTTCAAGTCCGGTTAAACTAGATTAATTGAGTGCCTTTGCCTGTCGTCGAGTTGAAATAGGCAAATGTTAAAAAAAATTTAAAGTTTTTGTCTGCCTTGTCACAACACAATTTTTGTGGGTGTTGGAGCTGCCGTCACAGAAAAAAATATATTTGTGAAACATGGATGCTAAGTTCATCGAACATTACAGGGATTATAAATAAAAAACAGGGCAAAATACTGTTCCAAGTCGCTCGTTCAACTGTTAGTCAAATAAATCGAACTCATTTTAAGTAGTCTAGACGGTTTAGAGAGAAGCTGCAACAAAAACTTTTTAATTAATGGAAAATGTTTGCATATAATTGTTTTTGTATTACAATTCCGCACACACACACACACACACAGACAATTAAACACAGAAATTTTTATGTTTGACACCCACACTCGCCCCAAAATGTTCGCATATTTAATTAGGAGTGCCACAATTCAACAACAATTGCCAATAATTTCATGGCCATTTTCAACATAATTAAAAAATATGTTTAACACGAACACGTGCAACAGTTGCCAGCATATCAATTTAACTTTGGCCAGAAAATAAACAAAACATTATTTGAAATGGGCTTCTGTGTTGCACACTCGGTGAGGAAGCGGCGGCAACAAATACTTTTTAATGAGCTGGTGACCACATTTTTGAGTTTCCAAACCAAAAACTGTTGAAATTTGTTAAACAGCAACGCGACATTAGTCAAATGTGAATGAAAATAAATAAATTCATTGCGGCATTTCCAATTCCAATTGTAATATACTAATGCGTTTATTAACAACAATTAAAAACATGTAAGCCAATCATACTGTTACAATTCTGTTGTCGACAGTTGAGTTATGCAGTTGAGTTATGTTGTAAAATGTTTTCACACTTATTATTGTATGCATCTAAAACAAAAACAAAAAAAACTCCTATTTCAGCTGATGTTCAATTTAATGCAAATTGTTTCTGTTGTCGACAAAATAAACTTATTTGAATAAAACTGCATGCATTATGTTGTTGTCAGTTTTTAATAATTTGTTGCCACTTACCCACAAATAAAGCAAATATGCATATTCTTATAGACGCCATTTTGTTTAACCTGTGCAAAGAGAAATTTTCTTTTTACTAACTTTTATTTTGAAATAATTCACTAATGCCATTCACTTGTTAAAGTTGTTTAAGGTTATTTTCACATTGCTTGGCATGTTTACTGGCACTGATTCAATTCCACTTGTTTCACTCATAAAATGCACTATTTACCGTTCCGTTCGTTTTCGTTGTGCGCACGCGTCACCGTCTCAGAGCCAACTGTTCGCTTGAAGCTTGTGGAAAACACTTTTTAAATGTGCTGTTCGACCCGTTTCTGTTTGTTACTTTTGTTGTTCCATCCGTAACCAATGAAGCTAATGATTGTAAAAAAAACAAGCTTTATGCAAAATGCATCTTGGCTGACGGCTGCGGTGGCGCAGGCGCAATTATCAAAACCGGCTTTAAGCTAAAGCTTATAAGCTAAGCTTTTAACGCATATTGATATCTTGCGCATTGTGAGTTAACATTTTTGTTTAAGCTTTGAGATTGTCTTTACTTTTTCACCTAGGAAATTAAAACAGACAGATTAAGGATTTAATGAGTAATGCGCATATTAAACTAAGATAAAGTGCTTATTGGCACTATTTTATTATGTTTAATTGATAAATGTCGCACCCTAAGCTGAAAACCGATTTGAAAAATTCTTGTTCAGTCGAATTTCCAACGAATCTCAAATGAAAAGAAAAAACTTCGTTGCAGGGTTCCGGAAAAAGTTAAATAATATAGAAGTTTTACTTATACGCTAAGTTCGTTGTATGAAAGATCGACTCTATATCTATAAGTATATAGCAAACAAGAGAGAATAACTTTGCATTATGGAACACAACCAGAAGTCTTGAGAACACAAACAATTTGAATATGTTAGCTTGGAGAAACAAAATGGAAATCCTACACGAAACGACCCATGAAATATTGCACATTTTTAACGAGCGTGAGCCCAATGAACAATAATGCCAGAATTTGTCAAAAGGCTGACACTGCAAAGGAAACAGGTCACAGGATAGAAGCACGTATACGGTCTGGGCATCGATGATTTGCATTTTTGAAATTAACTAAAAATTATGACAAAATGTTGCAAAGCAATATTTATTTTTGGGTAAAGGAGAAGGAGGGGATCGCTTCAGGTGTCGTCTCCAGCATATATATAAGTCAAACATGTTTTCTGCATCATTGTGCAGGACCAAGAACATCGTTAGACTTGTCAGGACAACAGAAAAGTGACCAACCTCCATCCAATCAGCCAGCCCAACTGAGTACGCCTTAAAGCTGACTTGGCTTGTTTTCCAGCTGCTTGGTTTTCATTTGCCTGTCATTTTGTGTGTGTAATAATTTTGATTGTGACAAATTGTCTTTCTGTGCAAAATTTAGCTCGCTCAGGTCACAGACCAACCGTTCCGAGACCAATGACATCGTACTTGTGGCCACACGTTTACCAACAAATATTGTTTATGCAAATTGTTGACTTAAATGGCAATGGAAACATTATGTAAATACTAACAAATATATATATGTTTAGAAAAGTGATTATGGACAGAAAGGCAAAATGTGGGAAAAATCAACTCAAAATTTATGCACCAAGATTTCAGCAATTTTTTGTTGGTTTTTGATGACAATTGTTATAATTTTTAGATATCATTTTTAACTTAAAAATGCAGAACTTTTGTTTTTATACAAATCGAGTCTGTGTTTGGCTAAAACATTATATCTTATAACGCATTTCTCTATTTAACCTAAATAAGGTTAAACATTATTTTAAAAACAAATCCACGTTGAAAATGTTTATTAAATAACAATATGCACCATCAATATATGTTTAGAGTATTCTCCACTCAACTGTTGTCTAACCACTTTTAATATCTCCATGATTGATTTTTCAAAATGTTTTCATTTCAAACAAACACAAGCTGTAATCCTAAAGCCTGTTAAACAAAAAAGCTGCTGCATTGAAAATAGAAACTTTATCATAATTTTGGTGGCATTATGAAGCGATTATCCGACACACAATGCGCCCGCCGACCAACCATTCGACTGAAGAGTGAAATGCAAACGTTGCAAAATTTAGACTCTGTAGTCACGGCATGCTGCATGCTGTTAGAGTTGTCCAGAGTTGTCGTGTACGCTTGAATAGCAACGTAAAGTGTTTAGTGTGGCAGCTTTCAAGTGGCTTGCTGACTGCGTCGAAAAACTTTACCAAAAGCTAATCATAATTTCTAGCTGATAGTTGGTGGCATTCTCTTCCCTACTCTGTCCCTTTCTCTTTCTCTAACACCCTCACTTGAGCACGCGCCGCAGGAGCTTTAGTTTAGCTTTGCCATGCAGTTTTTATCAGCAGCAGCTTTATTTTTATATTCAATTTTTTTGGTGGACCGCAGCGCCATAAGCGCCACGTTATTGTCATGTAATTGAATTAAATGGCAACACTACAAATACGGATCCGCATCCGGGGGTGTGGTATAGTGCGGTGGTCATTCATTGTATTAGCCTGCGATTATCTGCCACTTTTGTGCTGCGCTTGCAACATTGGCAACAATGCTAGCGAGCTCTAGCCTCGGGATATGCTGGGGTAATCCCATTTTATTTTTTTAGTATTATTACAGTATTAAAGTCATTCAAAATATTGACAATGCTTTGAAAAAGTTTTTTATCTGTCATTGGTTGAGTTAGAATTGCAAAAATTAATAAAAACGATTAATTTAATGTTATATTTAGTAAGTTTTTCAACACTGAACAGAAAGAGATCTAAATGTATAATTCTGTAATTTTCTTTAAAGTTATAATTTGCTTGTTTAAAAAAATAAGTCTGATGAGTTTTCCAACATTTATGCAATGTCTATCTAATCGAGTTAGTTGGAGTTCATGAGTCGGACATGATTTTTATGCAAGGGCTATAAGTAGAGTAATCCTGTCATATGCTTCAGTGATTTAATGCATAAACTTTGGATAGAGTTCGGCCCATCAGCGCCATCTGCGGCATCTGTGGCAATCGCTGCATGTCAGTCGTCAGTCGGTGCTGATGAAAGTGCTCAGCATTGTGTCAGCGCCATTTCACACACATGTCACGTGTGTGTGTGTGTGTGTGCGTGTGTGTGTCATTGTCATGAAGCAACCGCCATAACATTGCAACAGCTTGTTGTTGTTGTTTTCCCAATTTAAAATTAATGAGCAACGGCAGTGCGTGGCACAAATTTTCACATGTCATCGATGCTATGTACTTGCCTTCAACATCGCACGCATGCTCATCATCGCCGTTTTGCTCGTCCCTCTATTTCATCCTTCAGCAGAGAGAGCCCACACATCGATACAGTGATACATGAACGTTTTGGAAACTAAGCGGCTTTCCGGTCATGTTTGTCATCTACTTTTGCCGATTTTGCGTTTGCCCTTTAGTTAGCAGGGCATTTGCATTCTTAATTGGATGAATCCGTTTGTTTTCGATTTGTTGCATGCACTTAGAGATGATTTTGATAAGTAAGTTTGTGCTCTCTTAAAGAGTTATATAGTTCATGTTGTTTTATTTTATAATGAAATTTCTTTTTACCCAAAGCTGCCCTTGAGTTAAAACTAAGTTATTATATATATTAGTTTTCTGCTTTAGAATTTAAATAAAATAATAATTGAATAAAAATTTGTTTACCTAATTCCTTTCATTATTTTAATTGCAATTGATTATCGAACAATTTCTTCTAGTGTAATCAGCTAAACGAAATGGCAAACTAAAAATAATCTACATGCCTAGTGTTGGTAAATAGATTCGATTCATAATGCTGTAATACGATGAAAGCCTATTTTGGGCTTTAAGTCGAAGCCAAAAATTGTGCACAATTTCTCAAATGTTGTTACACGAATACTTATATGCATGGAGCATATTAAATGGAATATACCAAATAACAAAAAGGAATTAGCTGAAAGAAAGACCAGCAGGAGACGAGTTAAATTCAAAAAGCATTTGCATTTGCGAATGAAATTTATTTCAATTACGCAACTAAATCGCACCACAGACTTGAGTGAAAAGCTAAGCGACTGTGTCATGATTTGAGAATAGCATTTGTTGTTGTTGCATTTGACTAATGGAATTGTTTGTACTTAAAAACTCATCAGACAAACGACAATGCGACGGAGTGCAACAATTGCAACTCGCAATCGCCACTAGACAGCAGTTAAGAACACAGTTTTATCAACTGCTTGCAAAAGGCAAATACATTATTGTTGCTGTTGTTTGCTTGTTGTTGATGTTGCCTGTCTGCCCAGAAGCCCAAATGGAGCGAGCATTACTTCAGTTCAAGTTGACAGAAAACGTGGTAGAGAACAAGTTTTTCAAGTTTTCAGTTCTTTGTTTACAGTTCTCCATCCGCACCCACTAAATTGCCTTGCACCCAACCGCACTCATCAAGTGTCAATTAAAAGCCACTAACAAAAGTATTTAATCAACACACTAAGCAGGCGCAGACAACTTCTACATGAGTACAGTGTAAACATAAAGTTTTAAAAATGTACAGTCTGCATACAAATTAGGAACGACAAACACCAAAAAAATTGTCGCATAACTTTCCTAATGTGCCTGATGAAGTAAAAGTTCACTGTGCATCAAGCAAATTAAGTATTTGCATTTGAAATGGCGCCTAAAACTGGGCAACCATAAATTAAATTCTATATCAGATGGCTAAACTTGGGGTTTTAAGTGATAGTATAAAACACTTTTTACATATTTGAAGATTTATGAGTTCGAAAGCAAAACTTCGATGATTTTAAGTTAATATTTACAGTACAAAAGTAAGTTAATAAACCGGATTAACTTTCGCATTAAGTATAAATACATTTATATACAATAAGGCTCGCTTTTACATTTCGCCTGTGTCATGAGTCAGTAAACAAAGCTTTAATCGTAAGTTGCAGCAGTATTAACAGCGCAACACTCAATAATGCGATTAAGAAATTTATTATTTGTTTAATGTACCACAGCCTGATGATTATATTACAGTTTAATGATTTTTAATTGTATATTTAACGATGCGTTTCTTTGCACTTCAAGATGCCAGTCACAATAATTTGTGTAAATGGAAAAATTAGACTGCTAATTGAGTACAGAATGCCTCTCAGAAGCGGTCAAAACTGTTGCCAACTTGCCTGGCTGCAAGGAAAAAAGCGAGCTGCAGGACAAAAACCAACTACGGTTAGAACAGCAAGGGAGCCTGGCAGACGGATCCCTGGCTCGTCCATGCACCCTGGCCCGGAGCCATGCTTTGAACTTAATTAGCTGCACATTAACGAATTTTTACTGCATGTGGCAGTTGCTGGCGGTAAATGGTAAAAGGTAGGTAGCACAGATAGTAGTTAGGTAGGGTAGGAAGCGTTGCAAATGGCTAGATTGAGAGTAGTGGGTAGCTGGTAACTGCAACAGCAACAGCAGCATGGTAGTTACTTGCCACTTCCTTTGGCCATTTTACTGCACGGTTAATTTTTGTTTTCGACAACGGCAGAGGGCTGTTGCAGACCAACGGGGGACAGCGCCCTGGCCACTGCAAGGAAATGTCATACCTCAGGCTTCCAGGCAAAGAGGAAATGTTGCCGAGATTAAATGCACGACAGTTGCAGAGCTAACCGACAGGGTGGCAGGCTGGCAGCCTGACAGGGTGGCAACAAGGGGCAAACTGTCAGCGCGGACAGGTGGGCTAGTCTCTCGGTATGTCTGGGCTGCCGCAGTGAGGCTTTGTCTTTTGGTGTTAAAGTTAGTGTTGCGTGGCGTAATAAGCGAAATTAATTTACATTTCACAAATATTTTTAGGACAACAAGACACTTTTGGTGCTGTTTTAACATTATATATTATTTAAGCTTTAATTATGCTTAATAAACTGGAACACACTTTTAAGGCAATCAGCAAGTACTTCAGAAATTCTTTTAGTTACATCAAACAGCACGTTACAGTTTAAGCGCTCTCTTCCTTAAGTTCTGCTATCGGTTTTATGCTAGCAAAACTTGCTGGACATGATTTATGGTGCTTGAGATTGAGCACTTTCCAATATATAATAACCAGATCAAAGGCCACATTAAACGAGAGAAGAGAGAGCTCTGCACACAAAAAGACACAGCGATAAGCATTTTTGCCACTGGGCTATCCCAAATGTCCATAATGTTAGCTAAAAATGTGTTGAAAAAAAAGTACAACTTGCAGTGTCTGTTGGTAAATATCTAGTTTGCAGCAGCATGTTGGCTTAGACTCTTAAAGGTAGGTATTAGCTTCTAAACAAATATTGGGGTTGATTTAGGTAGAGCATGTTGTTAGACAATTTAAAAATACATTTTAAAGTGCACTGCAAATATTGATAATAGTAAACTTTATTTTGATACAAACCCTGTTCTAAAGCAAACAGAACTTTAAATTAAAGCATAGAGATTTTTTTATTCAACATTTAAAACAATGAAAATAAATGAAAAATCCATGCAAAACATAATTTCTATAAAGTGCAGCTGTCAGTTTTACATTTGCAGATAAAATAAAAAAATTTTAATTCGATTAAAAAATATGTTAATCTGTTTATTTTGCATGAAATAGCCCAATAGCTTCCATTTTACGAACAGAAAAATATATATAAAAAAAATTATTATATAAGTAAATATAAAATTTTACGTAAATAAAAGTTTAAAAAAAAGTTAAACCCAAATTTAAAATGCAAAGATATTGCATAAAATCGATGGTGTCAAATAACAAAACAAATTTTTTTTGCATTTAGCTTAAAATTATATTTTGTTTAAAGTTATATTCGTGATTTATATTTCAGCGTTAAAATCAACTAGTAAATTACTTTCCAATTTTCGACTATTGTCAAGATGTTAATATAGACATACATATATACAAGATTCCCATATTTGAAGTCAACAAAAGTAAAAATAAATGAGAGATTAAACAAAAGTGAAAATGTATTTCATTTTAACAAAGGTTTGTTTAATGTTAAATACATGGATTAAATATAAGTCATTTGTATATGCATACCTCAGGCACGTGCATTCGCACGCTGGCTGCCACAGCTCGACATCTGCTCAGCTCCAGATCCCTCTGTTCCTTAAAGCAAAAATAACGTTGCCTTCTTTGCCTGTGCCTCTGTTAGCAACAAAAACGGCAACAAGAAGCACAAAAATATCATATAAGTACGCAGCTTAGCTGCAGTAGAGAGAAAACATATACATATATATATATATATATTTGAAGTCAGTAGTATATCCGTTTAGGAAGCCAACAACTTCCTGGTACACAAGAGCAGTGGTAAGCATATGCAACGCACACACACACACACACACAAACGAGAATAAACTGCTGACAGGCAGCTAGGAGGAGTATTGAAATCGTTGCCAGGACGCACGCCTTTTTGCTTTGCCTCTAGTCAAAGGGCTGCACTTGAGCAGCTCTTCCATAGACGTTAAGGTAAGGCAGTCAAACAAACTCTCGCAACATCACAGCTTTTCCACATCCTGGCAAGCCCTTGAAGTTTTCATAGCAAATAAGCGTGGCTCGATACTGAGAGTAGCCGAAAGTTAAGCTAACTCCAGAGCCAGGCAGACGGATAGTTGATTGCAAACAACTCAAACGCCAGCCCAAACTTTATGCTTAAATAAATAGTTCAATGCCAATAAAAACGCTTAAGTTCTTAACACATCATAAAAGGCGCTGCACGTACAATAAAAAATAACGAAAAATATTTTCCCAGAAATCAAGCAAACTTTTTAAATTATACACATACTGACAAAGGAAAGCCCTTTCAGCCACTGTCCATCGAAAGCCCTTTTAAAAGTGAGTTTTAAAGAAAAAAATCGCATTTCTATGTTTCTTTTAGGGCTTTGATCAAAATATTTATAGTTACTCGTTCGCCCTACACCCTCTTAACTTATAGTATAAAGATATTTTAATTATTTTCTTGGCTAAATTAAAAATGGATTTCCTTGGAAAACTTTGCCGAGCAAAAAACTCTTAGAAAGTACACAATATGTATATTATATATAAAAAAAAACACGAAACATAAAAAGCTGCTAACTAACGAAGGGCCGTAACTAAAGAATGCGTAAAAATACACGAAGTTTTTCATAAAAGTTAAGGTACGTCATTTGTTAGCTTATGGCGTATGGCGAAAAAACCTTTTAAATGAATTTAATTTAAAAAATTTTCAATGAGCCCTTGAATGGGCGAACATATATTTAAGCTTCAATCCTCAAAAATTGCCATCAATAAGTGCAATCAACGCTACGCTATTAATATTTTTGCTATTTTAATTAACTATATTGATATGACCAATAATTAATTAAAATTCAAATATTTTACTCCTTTTTGAGTTTGGAATTTTACTAAAGTTAATTTCAAGCTAAATACATATGTCGACTTGGGCATTCGTAAAATCTTTCGACCTCAAGAACTTCGGCAAAACGGACCCGATTTTCAAAAGCAATATCTTAAAAGTCATGGTTTGACCCCAGAATAAAACTGCATTTAAAGTTAGAAAACCGATTTTTGATCAAAATGCATGTTAAAATTTTATGCCAAAAATCGACCTTGGCTTTGGTAAAATCTTTCGACTTCCATAACTTCGGCAAAACGGACCCGATTTTCAAAAGCAATATCTTAAAAATCATGGTTTGACTGCCAGAATAAAAATATATTTAAAGTTAAAAAAGCGATTTTTGGTAACATAGCGATGAACCCAATTTCAAAAAGTAAACCCAAATTCAACAAAATATTATTTTTGTTCAAGAAAACGTGCTCATAGCGATAATACAGTTACAAACACACCAACAAACAGGTGTTGGCACATTTTTTATTTTTTTATTTGTAATCTGTTGAATATAAAAGAGTAATAGAATAGTTAAAAATAAATACCAAACTACTAAACAAATTATATGTGTATTCAGATTTCGATTATAAAATATTTGAGAAGTTTAAATAAAGCAAAATACTTGTCTTTTAAAAGTGTATTGAAAAGTTAAAAGAACAATTTTTATAAATTGCAGCAATTAAAATTATTTATATATGTAACTGTATACAATCTAATAATAGTAACAGGGTAATTTATTAACAGCGTGGTCAACATAATATATAATATGCAAAATGCACTCACCGGTAGCAGCAACAACACATACACAGTTCAATGCAAGTGCTCTCATTCTCTCTCTCTTTTTTTCACTTAGAACCTCACACCCACACACAACAATAATTAAATGAGAGTCATCTCATCTTTCTTTTCTATATATGTATTTACATTATTTTATTTTATTTTCACTGCATTTAACACACAAGAAAAAAATAAGAAAAATAAAGTAATGTATTTAATTCCATCTTCAATGCTTTGCTTATTGTGGATATTTTCAGCGCGCTAAACGCAACAACAACACACTCATTTGGGCGCTGTTATCCTCTTTGCCGCGACCCGGCAAAGCAGCAACTAAAATGGCGCGCGTTTCACAATTTTTCATTTGCTTAAAAACACTTTAAAAAGCAAATACACGGCGATTCTATAATGTTATAAACACTTTGCGTATGTTCAGTGCGTTATATAAACACAATTTGACTATTAATATGGCGCGTATCAATTTTAATTTAATAAATAAACGGACGATAAGCTCCCAACGATGTAGAGACGCGCAAAGTTCCAGGCTTACTGCCTTTGTGAGTAAAGTGTAACAAGTGGAATTGTGGACTTGTGGAAGGTAACGATCGCTCTCTGCAGTTAGAGCAGGACAGTTCTATATATATCTCTATTCGCGAAGATGATGTACATTCGTGTGCAGCAAAAACTAAATAGGCAAGCATACGAGTGTGTTGTTGTTGCGTTTAGTGCGAAATGAAAAAAGAAAGATGAGATGACTCTCATTTAATAATTGTTGTGTGTGGCTGTTAGTTTTTTTGTTGTTGTGACAGTGCTGAGTGAAAAAAGAGAGAGAGAGAGAGAGAGCACTTTGATTGAACTGTATCTGTGTTGTTGCTGCTACCGGTGAGTGCATTCTGCATGTTCTATATTATATTGAACACCCTTGTAATAGATCACCCTTTAACTATAATTAGATTGGATACAGTTATAGAAATAATTTTAATAGCTGCAACTTATATAAATTGTTCTTTTAATGCTTCAATGCACTTTCAAAAGACAAGTATTTTACTTTATTTAAACTTCTCAAATATTTTCATGATCGAAATCTGTATACACATATGTATAATTTGTTAGTAGTTTGGTATTTATTTTTTACTAAGTGCAAACAAGAACTGTTATTATTATAATTATTCTCATCAAACTATGTAACTACATTTAAATAAAATTCAATTTTTGGTCAGAACGCATGTTTAAGTTTATTGCCAATACATATTGAATAAATTTCACACGAATACCTATTTTGAAATCCTAACTTTAAGTAAAAGTTTGCTAAGCGGATTCCTTATTATAATTATTACTTATTATTGCTGATACTATAGTTATTACAAAAGCAACAACATTTTATGGTTAGCTTCGAACACATTAAGATGTCTCAATTAACATTAAACACAATTGTAGTTTTTATATCTTGTTAAAATTCGTTGTTTAAACAGGCATGAGGCATATTGCACCTAAGCCAACTAGAATATATCTTCAAGTTACTTTTGGATTAGCATGCAAAGCATTTGCAAAGTATTTCACACACATATTCTTTTTGACACACGCTCCAATATTTATAGCCTAATGTGGATAGGATTTCAGTTCATGAGTTGCTGTTGGTTGTTTGTTGTTGGTGTTGTTAGATGCTTGGCACTTGGTCAGAGGACGGCCAAAGCTAAACGCGCATTGCAGCCACCTTTTTACACATAAACACAGACACAATAAGGGAGGCACCCCGCTGTTCTGTACTGTTTTGTTTTGTGCAATTTAACAGCTTTTGGCTAAAATAACAAGCCAGCCCAACAACACAACCCAACAAAACAAAACAAAACTTCAAATTCCAGGCGCGACCAACAAAAAGTCAAGCTCAACATTGCGCCAGTGTACAATCTAAACGGGATGTGAGGGACTATATGTATATTTTATACTATGTGTATGTATGTTTATGTGTAAACAGGGCAGGAGAAGTGGAGATTGTGAATATTTTTGCAACACAAAATAAACCGCAACAGCAGCAAATTTTGCTGGTTAGTTTGGAATAGTTGCTGAAATTTACATGGACATGTGCGCACTTTTACACACACACACACACACGCTTGACTAGACAGACGATCTATATGTCTGAGTATGAGTGTGTGGTGTGAGTAACTTTGCAGCATTGCGCCATAATAAAATGAAATATATTTTTAAACAATTACCTTTCGAAGCGCTTTTATAAAAGCGGAAGTTGCTGGCCAACCAACAAAGCCTCAGCACTTGAATGCCAGGCAAACTAGGCAAACTAGCATAACCAGGCAAACCATCGTTCCATAAAAATGGCAAAAACAGCATTAAGAGTACTCTATAAGCACTTTGGGTGCAATCACGACGCTTTTATATAATATTCAGCCAACAGAGGAAACTAAGTAATGAGCACAATACCGCATAAAACAACAGCAGATCACAGCGTTGTCAGAACCTTTGTATATTAAACAAGAGCGAAAATATTAGTATTTCGCATTCTCAGTAATATTTTACTTAAGTCAAAACAATTTAATGCATTTTATTTTATTTTAAAATCTTATTGGGGTTTTTTTTAGCTATCAGGCTGAACGTCATTTAATCAAGGGGACCTTTTTAGCATTCAGCTCAGTAAAACTCTTCTAAATATGCAGCCAATTTGACAAAACCAACCATGAAGAAATGCTAGTCAATGAAAGTTCTATCAGAAATTATTGTTGAATCTTAGTTCGACTTCCATGACCCGAAAAACGTTGCATAGTCTAAATTTAAAAGGAATATGCATATGCATTTATGGAATAAAAGTTTAAAGTTTCTGTAAATTTTTTGAATGTTTTCTCCTTATTTTACCCCTATCCTTTTTTTGCTGGCAACACTGCTACGTAAGTTCCCATGACAACTGCTCACTCAATATGTATGCTGTGTAATTATGGACAAAGAACTTTAAGCTAAAAACTCTTTTGTTGGCATTGAACTAAGTGTTTGGGTTAGAGTAGTATGTGAATGTGTGGCATTATTTGTTGAGTGCTTTTCAAGGTTACCACATTGCAGGGGAGACGTGTGTGGGTGCTTTGGGTGCACCTATTCAAGATGCCTAACAACACTTTCCACTTACCGAAACAAACTTTGAATGACAGTTGGAGTCGACAGTCACACAAAGCATCACCCAAAATTGCAGTAGCTGCATATAAAATTCCATTAAACAAGAAACATCAGCTAAGCCCCTTAAGGCGTGTCCGCTACGCATGCGTGGCAGCAACATTTGCCACATTCCAAAACAACATTTCCCCCAACGAATGCTCGCAGCGTCTTGAATTATGAAATGCACAAATAGTGTTAAATAAGTTAACAGTTAGTGCGTTGCACAGAACACACATACATATGTGCTCTCTGTTGCATGTGCCACATGCCTAGACACAGCCACCGACATGCACGCACAAGTCACGTAGCAGCCGCAGCAGCAACTACAGCAACATTGAGCTGAAGCTGACTTTTATATTTCATGGCGCTTCAGCCAGCTAGCCAGGCAAGAAAAAACATGCTAGACCGCGCTACTAACCCTGTGGCGTTGCTTAAATAAATTCTATACAAAAACAAAGTCAGGAAAGTCCGAATTAAAAAGATAGACGCAAAAAAAAGAATTTAATTGAACTTAAATTTTTACATTTCCTTGAATATGAAAAAATTTTATATTAAATCAATTTTAAAACGTTTCGCAATTTAAATAAAGAAAAAGTGCATTAAAATATTTTGAGTAATTTTTTTTAAGCAAGAAAACAGACTTTGTGATTATTTATAACAGTATAAAATAATAAAATTTACCATGGCCTCTTAAATAATATTTTTATTTCTAGCATACAAGCCAATGTTAAGTTTTTACTCATTTAAAATCTTGCGCAAGATGCAAAAAATAAATATTTCGTAAGGTGAATCGTTTGAAAAGAATTAAAAAATAGATTCTATGTTTAATTTTTCTAAGTGCACATCGCTTAAAATGTTCGCTTAGCCATGACGGAAATTGTTTCAGTTTAAAATGGTGGAATTTTAAAATACCAATTAAAATTCAGTCAAAGATTAAGGAGCGCAACAAAGGCTACCCCTAACTGATTGTTGCCAATAAGCGAAATAGAAATATATATATTTTAAATACTCATTCAATACTGAGAAACAATTGATCTTTACCAAAGGGAATTTCAAAAGACTTTTAACTTTAACCGCTTGCTTTTACAATGCTTTAACATATTTTTGTTGGCTTCTTTTACATTTGGCCGATTAAATTCATTGCCAGACCATTGACCACGCCTCTTTTGTGTGCGCGCGTGCCTCAAATAGCTGGCGCACATTAAATTACTGCTGCCCCATTCGCGTTTTAAATGCTGGTCAAATGCAATAAACGCCAACTAAAAGCCACGCCAACAATAAACCGAAAACCTACCAGCAAAATAAATAAAAGCACAGCCAAAAGGAAACATACTGGAATACCAGAGCAAAATAAAAATTGCTGCAAATAAAAAGAAACGCCAAAAGTATTGCAATGAAATTGCATTAAAATGCCAACGCTAGCAGCCAAATAATTATGCAGCTATCAGGCCAGCATTCTCTGCTTTTCTACCAATTGTAAAATCAATTTCAAGAAATACAATAGAATGCAACGCACAATTAGGCGCCATTTTGATATGCGTACAGACGGTCTACAACTAATATAAGCCATATATATTTTATGCGCAAACAAAAAAAAAATTTATTTTTATGGGCAATAGCTCTTGTAAATCCTTGACAGCCGGCTTGTAATTCAAAAAATGAATGCACGAACGTGCACAGTGGTCGTCTAACGGACTTGCCTTTATAATTTATAGTAATGCCCGATTTGGGTACAGACTCGAACTCGAACTCGAGCTTGAACTGAGACTCTCTCAATCGTATATAAATTTGCCAATGCGTGCTCTAAAGTATGCAACGCCTTTTGCTATCCAATGAGCCGGAAATGCACAACAACATTTCGCACAATGTCTGAGGCCAATGCGCTTTTAATGCGTTTTTTGACTTTAGACGCGCTGCAAGCAAATGGAGGAAGAACTTTGAATTACTCAGACATATCAATTGGCAATTGGCATACTTAATCGAATAACAATTGCATTAAAGCTGCATTTCATTTTGTTTGTTTTTGATTTACATCGATCAGATGCAATTAAATTTAGTTAAACTTTAAACAAAACACTAAAATGTTTTCTTATTCGTATAATTTCCTAAAAACCCATAACGTTAACTTTTTTCTCTGGTCAAATAAGTACATGGCCAACATGAGAAAACACTTAGATTGACACGCAACTGGTTCGTAACTGTGGTAAAGTATTTTCGTGTCAAACAATGAATAAAAATCAGTACATCAAAGAGTATCCTTTGGACAACGTGTAAGTTTCTGCATTAAAAATAATAAATAAATATTTAAAGGAAAGTTGGATTATAAATGGAAATTAATTGCAATAAATAATTCAATAACTTATTAACTTATGTTTAAAATAGTTTTGAGTTAAAAAAAAAAACGAAAAATGTGTATAACAACAAAGACTGGCTAGAAACTATTCTTCAATATATATTATTTCTGTACCGTTAGAGAAGAAAACAGAAACACATCGACACAGTGCCACAAATGCTTTTTTCCAAATGGACTACGTGTTAAAGTTATTTCTCTTGTTTGTTTGACATGATTGTTTAAGTATGCATGTGTGCGTCGATTACCTGTTCTCGTTGACGTTTTGGCAAGCGGTTGTCGTTGCGCCTCACTTTTCGTCGAACTAGACTGCTTTTAGCGAATTCGCCGGCTAACGAATTCGCTCTCGTCGTTGACTCTCGTTAGTTGTTTTGCTGTTGTTGCTTGTGCTCTTCGTTGTTTTTGTGATTTGTTCTTACAGTTCTACCCAAGGCATACTTAATAAGTATGCCTTGGTTCTACCTAAACATTAATACAATAAATATGTTTCAACGTTAAGAATTTTGTTAATATACATATATATATTTCATATTTCGCATCCCTGGGCTTAAGCATGGGTATCACTTTTTGCAGTATTTTTCAGCACTGAACGTATTAAGTTGCGTTGACGCATAAAACGTCAAAAGTACAGAAACAAACACAAAGCTAACAATAAAAAAAAAAAAACGTCAAAGCAACATATTCATCTAAATACAATTCTGTTTTGAAATAAAGTAAGCATACAGTCGAGCTCTGAAATTATCACAAGCGTGTTGAAAAACATAATTATAACCTTTAAAATATTTTCGATATCTCGTCAATGTTTCGTTTCTACGAAATCTACTCGCTATATCTAAAGAAAATGGCCACCTACGGAAACTCGTCGACTTGGTGTCTTTGCGATAAATTGCCGCGTTCCATTCTACATGTTGCACCGACTCCAGATGTTTGGTGCAAGGTGTGCGGAAAACGTCGGCGACCACGCGCCTGCGTCACCTCATCGAGCGATGAGGAGGAGCATGCAGCGGATCTACGTCAGAAACAGCTTAAGGAACAACGGCACGCTCAAGAGGAGAAAGAAGTGCGCCAGTGCTCAGTGCGGGTCAATGTTGCCACAAACGCCAAGAAGCCACATTTCAAGTCTAAGCCAAGCAACAAAAAAGTATTGGTAGGTCACATTGGACAATCTGACAAGCCGCAGGGAGCGCTGCCCAAGTGCAAGGGTACGACTGAGCCACTCGACCAAAAATTTATCCAGCTGGACATTAAGGCTGATTCATATACACCTACACCACCTCCATCGCCCTCACTATCAGTATCACCAGCACCATCAGTATCACCAGCACCACCAGAAGAATCGTTGTTGGAGGAACCCAAAGATGATGCGCCCAATCTGGTTGCACCACCAAAAGAATCGTTGTGGGAGAAACCCAAAGATGATGTGCCCAATCTAGTTGCCTTGGCACATGAAGTTTTCAATCGTCCGCAGCATGTGCGCAAGCGTCAGCTTGGCCTCTATGATCAATTCTTTGTAAGCGATTTTATACCGCTTAACAAACCCATTACAAATGTTGAGAGTGGTGCCATTTCCAAACGACGACGTCGCCCGTTTGGCCGTCCATTGAGTCACCATTACAGTCGCCCACTGCCGCCGCTCTCCGAGATTATAAACAAGAAGCAGCAGCCGCAGCACGAGCGTGTCAAGGGCGGTGGCTTGGCACACAAAAAGATTGAAGCTGATGCAGTAAGTCAATTTGAACCGTTTGACAGCTACGACGGACCTTCGGAGGATGCATTAGTTGTGGAAAGTGCTTGGCAAGTGCTCCAACAGCCCAAATCTCTGCAGATGACAGCACGTGATGATTTGCCAAGCACACAACTTTCGAGCTTTGAGTCGGAGGCGACGAGCAGCGACACCTCTTCTTCTTCGGCCTTTCAAGTGCCCTCGGCACCGCCAGCTGAGCCGAAAAACTTTAGCTTGAGTGTTCCCTTGCGTTTAGATAAAGTGATGCAGTCGGTGGCACAATCGAATCCATCGGATAGCAGCGCCTCCAGCGGCACCACGAGCAGCAGAAGCAGTGACCGCAATTTACCTTTGGCGCCTCCTCGCCCGGAATCGATTCACAGTCGTGGCGCAGACTTGCCCACATATGGTGGGGACAGGATAGGAACTGAAGACCTAGTGACTATGGAAGCAGGGGAAGGGATCGTATGGAGCCCAGCACTCAATCCCGCAAAATTAGTGGAATCAAAGGAGAAACCGACTAAGGACAATGACAATCAATGGGATTTGGATAAGGATATCAAGCAAATAATGGGCTCCATAAATTTAACAGAAGCCGGTGACAGCGACAAGAACCCCATTAAAAATGAAAACGATGAAGACGAAGAGCTTTGGCGCATTTTCGAAAGTCCTGTGCCATCATCAGCAAACCATTTCAATGATATGTCAAATGAATTGCCTGTAAATTCAACAAATAAATCAGCAGGTGATGCAAATTATTTTAAGAGTGTCTCAAATGGCGCAAATAGATCTAAGGCATGTCGTAAGCACTCCGCCCAGCATGCAAAGGGGGATATAGTTAAAGCAGCTCGGCAGACAATCGATAGACAATCAATGTGGTCCGTAGTAAGTCGTCTTTTTGTACCCGTTTCAGTCCAAACAGTTGAAGAAGAGCTTAAGCCACTGAAAAGTGACTCAAAATTGCATTATGGCACTATTAAGCCATCGAATCTGAACAAATCAATAGAAACTAAACAGAGTTGTCAAAAATGTGGACTATATAAGAAAAATTCGCAAACTGGCAACGAGAATCATAAGCCAGAATCAATCCACCAAAATGTAAAGCACAAGCCCAGCTGCATTTTTCACTCGCCTGCAAATTCTAATACAACCATGATCAGTTCAGGCACTAACAATAATCATTTTAAAACTAGCTTAAAAAATATCAAGATTGATTCAAGCAATATCATTCAGTCCAAATCTTCTTCCAATATAATCAAACTTAATCCTAGAAATATGTATAAATCAAAAACTAATTGCAATACAATCAAAATCAAGTCAAGTCATATTTGTTGTACACAGAAACTGGAAAATGGAAATAATGCAGAAAGAGGTTTTCAAATAATTCCCAAAAACCTTCCTACAGCAAAACAGTCCTCTACCAGTTCAACATATAATAAACCATGTTACGGACGTGCTAAACTTTTCAAAGAAGAAACGGCATTAAGAAATAAAAAAACTGGAACATCAGAATCCAAAACATCTAGAGGATCCACCGCACAATCCACATACTTTGAATCATGTTTTGAAACTATAACCCCAACAGCTAAACTTTTGAAAGAAAAAGAAGAACTGAACACACGATTTGAATTCAATACTGATTGCAAGAAAGTTTTAGAAAATACGCAAAAAATACTGAAAAAAGCTGATCTTAAAATTAAACCCACAAAATATCCAAGAAAAAAGCAGTTTTCATCAAGTAAACATCAAAAAGCTCAACTTTTGAATAATACAACAGAAATATCAAAAGAAAATCAGAAATCTGAACCCGAAATATGTTCAATAACGGAACAATCATCAACTAGTTCCATTTATTACGAAACATGTTTCACAATCTCACGAAACAAGAAAGCTCCACAATCAAAATGTTCAAAATCACAACAATTCTCAATTTGTTCGTCACATTTTGAATCATGTTTAACAACTCCGTCCATAGACCTTGTTGAGAAAATTGAAAAGCTGGAACCGAAAGCATGGCTCGAAAATATAAAAACTGATGAGCAAAAGCAGCAAAAAATGAAATCCTTTGAACAAGTTCGTTTTGCAAGCAGTGAATTAATAATGCCCAAGACAGTAGCTATTGTTAAAAAATCAGCTTGTTTTGGTCTGCTTAGAAAGTATATCGTTAACACTGCTATTGTAGAGGAACCTCTGGATATCTTTGAGTTTCGAACTCCAGATATTGAAGCACTCGAAATGATTGGTACTCATAATGTTATTAACGGCTCTGTGTCAGAAAAGAGCGAATCTATTATTACTCATAACGAAACTTCTAAGCATAACGACGAATCCTCTAAAAGAGCATTATATTTAGAGTATAAAAGAAGTATCCATAAGAAAACCATTCTTCCCGCTTGGCCAGCTCATCCTTCGAGCCAGAAAAAGCGGCATGCTAAACACAAATCAATGCAAATCAGCGATCAATATTTGTTAATTGAAAGCAAAGATAAGAACGCAATTAATAATAATCTTGAAACGAATAATCAAATGTGGACAGGAAATGACTTGGTGCAACTAAAAATCAATGACATGATGACAAAGCCTATCAAGCTGCTCAACATAAGTCAAATAACAGCACCACAAGCCACCTAATATTTCCGCAATATATATTTAATATATTTTATAATACTTCAGACATGACTAAAGAAAAACGATGAAACAAAAGGTATGATAAAAAAACAGTTTACAGTAAAAAAAAAACTCATATACAAGTTTGCTCAAAACAATATTACGTATTTCGGAAGATTTGCATGTGGTTAAAGAGTCTTTACCCTTTTCCTTTAGAGACAGAAAAGGTGTAATAATGCAATGAATAATCTTAGAAATAGCAAAGCTAGACATGAAATCGAAACAAAATAAAATAAATAAATATGGAATACTGAACATCTGTACAAATATAAACAAAATTGGTTAAAAAGAACATATTGAGCAAACAAGTTGCGGTACATTTCATATAAAAAATCGTGTGTTCTTTATTTTCCAGAACATGTTTTTATCACCAGTTTCTGTATGCTTAATGAAACCTAATGAAATCCTTAAGAATGCCAAGACCAATTGAAGTACGTCATCGAAATCCTGCAACTGCATTACTTAGTGTTTGTGCCAGCATAACATTTTGGCTTATATATTGTTTAGCATATTGTATTATTTTTGTGAGTAAGAATATATATCCTATTTGCTGATTTAAGTTTGGTTTCCAATTTTTGCAGATGGCTGGATTAGTTGTCATCTTTGGTTTGGCTTTTCCACGCTATGCCTGGCGCTTGGTGAATTATTTTCTGGATCAATATCATATCGAACGACATTTTAGAGACGAGCTGTAAGCAAGATGTATTTTATATATTTTTATTAATAAAGTTTTTTGTAAGTGAAACGAGCTGTTTTGTTATTGATTTGTCGCATCAGAATCGCCTAGCTTTATTTAATTTAATAATTAATTAGATGTTTACACTACTAATTCAACGCTATTTTGATTTAATTACATTTAAAGTAGATGATCGTACATTAAATATATTGTATAAGTATATTTTGTATAAATGTGTATATGCATATGGTCGTAAATATGTATAATCAAAATCATACACATCATAAACATTATTATCAATATCAATCGCTGCTTGCACTCAATAAAAAAAAGAAACAAACACTGAGCTGCACGCAAAATTCTATAAAATGATTAATATATATAATGTGTGTATATGTTAAAAACAATTTGAGAACTCATTTGCCATATATTAGCGATAAAAAATTACAGCAAAACCATAAATCAACTGCATCTGCATTTACCTTAAATGCTTAATTCGGGTCTGTATATTTTGTTTAAATATCCATTGTTATGGAAAATGTCGTGTGTATTCAGGCACAATATCAAAAAAAAAAAAAAAAATAATAAAAATTTATTCATTTACATTTTAACAACACAAATAAATCTGAGTTACTTTATTTGTGGAATTTTGCGTATGTGTGTGAAAAAAAATCCAACACATGGAATCAACATAAATTGTTGTTGTTAGTTTTTGCCTTATCAATGAGCTAGAAATGGATGTGTTTTATGAAAATACAATAACTATAGAATTGGTTTGAGTTGCCTTGTTATTTATTTATATTTTTTTTCGTCACTCAGTTGCCCGCAACGTTTTGCACCTCACTTGAACTTATTATTTCGTAATCTTTGCTGGAGCTCTCCGAATCCGATTCTGAGCTGCGTGGCGTGCTGTAAAAAAAAGAGCGTAGTTTAATTTATAACAATCTGTTAACAAGAGAAAGCATTTCAAGCAAATCAGAATATTAATAATGGAAATTTTAATAAAAATTTAAAATAAAGTGTATGTATGCGTGTGTGTATGTGCATCAATTAAAAAAAAAACTTACTCAGTTAATGGGTTATTCTTTATATATTTACAATCCACACCTTTCGAAGAAGCTCAAACTCATGGTATTCGAACAGTCTGTAATCAAGCTGCTTGAATGCGTTTCAATGGCAAATGAAACAAAGAATTTGTCTAAAGTTTTCTCAACCACAAAAGGGCACATGTACAGAATTACTAACGTTTCTGCAAATATGTACAATTTTTTAACCCTTACGTGGGATTTTCATATTAATATTATCATCAATGTTCTGCTAGTATTTTAATTGACTCATATGCTTTATTGAAAATTTTTTGATTTAGTGATTTACTCAATTTTTATAAAAAAAAAAAAAAAACTTAATTGAGTAGCATTTCTAATTTTTAATCAAGGGATTCCAAGCAAAACTGTGCGTTACGATATTTGTTTAGAAACTGAACCAACTAGCGTTTGCGTGAGTTACCAATGAATGACATGCTTTCAAAAATAAAACGAAATCCAAATAATAACAAAATGAGTAGTAAAACTTAATGCATATTGAAATTATACAATATATAATTTATTAAGGAACATAAATTTACACAATTAACAATGCAAGTTAAACCGACTTGAATAGCGTGTTAACAACAAAATCAAGATCAATTGTAGAAAATTACTTAAAATTCGAGCAAATGCCTTTTAAATGAGATTCGATATATAAGCGGCCTGCTTACCCAGCTTTGGTATCCTTAGCTTGCGTCGCTGCATCTGTTGGTGAAGCTGAGGCTTCTGTGCGTTCACCCTCAGCGGCATCATCGTCATCCTCCTCCTCATCGTAGTCATCGGCACCTATCTTACGACGCTTGCGCACCTCTAAATCGGCATCGTGCTCTTTGATTAACTCAATTTTCTCTGGCTCCAATGGCATTGCATCCGCTTCTGCATCGCCATCGGCATCACCATCCGCATCAACAGCTGTATCTTCTTCAGCATCGCTGTCTTTATCCTTTTTCTTTGATTTCGATTTGGATTTCTTGTCGGATTTAGAGACAGATTTTGATGAGGACGTATCGGCGACATAATTACTCTGTGGAATTAAGCAATTAGTTAAAGAATTACAATAAAAACTGGTATACTATTACCTCATACAGCGGCCAGAAGGAGGCAAAGAACCCAACATCTTCGGTCAGATTCGGAAAGATCCAGAAATGCAATTTGCCACCGGTTAGTGCCCAAACGATAGTAAACACAATCAGACGGAAGATAGTCAAAGCCAATATGAAGACCAGGAAGCCCGCTGCTGTTATGGACAGATAGTAAACGCCTTTGCGCAGCATCGGTGGCCACAACGGGAACATGCAAATACCGATAGCGCCGAGCAGCAATATGAAGCCAAAGATCCAATAGTGCAACGGAATGGGATCAAAAATCCACACATACGCTTCGGAACCGTCAACGAATATCTGCTCGGGATGCATGTCCAGTCGAATTTTACGTTTTTTTTTCTCTTTCTTCTCAACGGCAACGGCGGCGGCAGCGGCTACTTGTGCTGCATCGCCATCTCCTTCCGGATCCGTGTCCTTTTTATCTGACGACGATGATGACTTTGCATTGCCCTTACCACTTGTCGCATCTGTTTTGTCCTTTTCTTTATCCTGGGCTTTGGTCGACTCGGATTTCTTTTCGGGCTTGCCACGCAGCTCTTCCAGTGTAACAGGCACCTTTTTGGCGCGATGGAAAAACTTATGCTCCAGCATAATGTCCAAAAACTCAACGGTTTGCTCTCGTGTAGTAAACAATGCATTATCACCCTCGGCGAATTTGGATTTCATCAGGGCATCAATGGCTTTACTCGATGTAAAGTACTCGACAACGTGACTCAGAAACTTTGTTTTCTTTGTCTTTACATTCTTTTTTAGCCATTTAGCAACGTTTTTTTCATCTTTTGAGGGCTTCTCGACCTTTTGCTGTCCGGGCTCGGTGTATTCCTGCAACACAAAAAATTTACTTTTAAAAAAAAATTGCATACTTCAAATTGAATTAAAGCTGGAGCAACAAATTCAAAGGGGTTTGTTTAACGTTCATTAATAAAATTTCAATGAATTCAGTCGGATTTGCATAAGACTTTCTATTGTACGCCTTTACTTTCAAGCAACGAATTTAGGCCACGACATCAATTCTGTATTTTGTCATACAGTTGATTCACTTAGCATAATTTTTTAATAACAATTATAATACCATGCCGTCGTCAAATATTTCCTGTTCTTCTTCCGCATCGCCCTGTTCTAGCGTTCTTTCCGACAGGGGCTCTTCGTCGCTCATATTTGTAGATTATTTTGCACTTTAGTTTTGTTTTTAAAGAAAATATATTGCATAAAATCAATGAAAGAGAGCCGTTTGTATTATTTATTTCTTCTTCGATTCGTGACGTGTTACAATCGCTAAGCGAGTCTAGAAAGTATTAAATCTGAGTAGTAAGCAGGCAGCTGGCTGGCTGGCTGTCTGGCTCGTCAAACGAGTGGTGATCTACACACAGCTCACGATCTTCACACACATTTTATGCGTATATGTAGACCTGCATGTGTATTTGTTGGTAGAAACTTTCCCCAACAACAACAACAAAGCCTCAAGTACAAAAACAGTCACAACAGAATACTAGCTAAACCGCTGTTAAGTGAGTACACCTGAGAACAAGCAAGAGAGAGAAAAAGAGAGCAAGCGATCAAAATTGTACAATAGGGCAGCTGCAGCTTCTGAAGAGCTTTACTAATACAGATGCAGAATACTACAAAGTTAACATTAAAGCCGCTGCTCCTCATGAACGCTGGGTTACAACGCAAGCTTTTCACCTGACAGACCGCGTTGCCAGACCTACGCAAACATTACAAGCACAGCTGTTTGATTATGCCAACTACAGCTTTTTAAGCGGGGGATGGCTGTTTCAGCGTATACAAATAAAGCCGTGTAAATATAAAGCTGTCTGGATATAAAGGCATGTAATGGCGCTATCAAAGCAACAATTGAACACACAGTAATTACAAGTTAATTATGGCATGGTGCTTGCGGGGGTCTCAGTGCACGGGGCGCCCACGCATAGATGTATGTACGCATAACATATGCATACATACAGAACATCACAACATGCAAATGCAGACAAGCCGCATGTTGGCCCATTTCATTTAAAATTGAACTTCCACCGCCCAATAGCAACTGATATGGCCTTACTTCAGTTAACATTCATATTAGCTTAATGATGTTGAGCGACTTTCGCATAATTTGCGCTCCATAAAACGCAGCAAAATAAAAACAAACACAATGAGCATGCCAATTGGACTGTGCAATACGAATACACATACACACACATTCTCACACTAATGTGTCCATTCTCGTCGCGCAAGACGTAAGTTTTGTTCTTTTTACAAGATACACTGTTTATTTATTGGTTTATCATCCCCCGGACTTACATCTTTACGGCGACGTGCTCGTTTCTTTTCCGACATTTTTTTGTCAAGCACTACGAAGTTTTCAAGATATTTAATCAATTGATTTCAAGTATTTTAATTTATCTGCCACACACGCACGACGAACTATCAAAAAACACAAAGAGGAAGAGTAAATATAAATTTATGGTAAATACCCAATGTACCAAATATTACCTACAAAAATACTGAAATTCTAGCATTTACATTTTTTATCGGGATTATTAAGATTTCTGTTCTGGCAAAACCAAAAATATACCAGATATTTTAGTATATTTAAGGGAGTTTAAATTGCATATATGTACAAACAATATTATTTAGTCGCTTTCTTTATATAAACATAAAAATTTACATATTTGGTTAAGTTATGTTTGTTTTTTTAAAAATACAACACTCCAATAGATACTGAGCTAAATTGGTGAACACAAAGCTAATCATAAACATCTTAATTAAGTCTGGATATGAAGCAACTTTTTTTCGTTCCGCAAAAAGCGTTTCAGGCGTTGTTGGTCCCAAATAACAAGCACAGACGCAATAGATAATCACCATTTTGACTATAAATATGGAAGCACGCTGGGCACGAGTCATACTGTCATAGATGGCACTTTCGCGCCAATTACCGCATAGAGGCTGCCACAGACCCCAGTTGACCCACTGGCGCTCGAATTCGTAGGTAAAGCGCTCCCTCCAGGTCTGATAGGATTTGTGATCGCCCACACGAAATACGATCGTTGAGCTAAGTATATAAAACTTATCTCGCAACCAGCGACGCACAATGAAGATTTGCGTTAGTTGCTCCTGCAAGTCGACCAACTCAATCCTTCGCAGAAACCAAGTCGGATAGCGTCCAGCATTGTCGTGGGAGACGGCAACTCGAGTCGGGATACGTATGTCACGCGTTCGTAGCCATAATACATAGGTAGAGTTACGCGTCAGCTCAGGATGTTGCGGATCCTGCATCAACGTAAAATGCAACTCTGTTCGCTGTTGCGTCTGAAAGACTAGACGAACTGAGGCTGTTGTCTGTGCATTTACGCGTCCTCCTGTCCTCAAGTACACATACAAATCATGAACTTCCCTCTGCGATTCATCCTCCAAACCCGTCATATCGCAAAGAATTGTCTTGTTGGGTGGCTTGTTATACCATATAAAGAGTGCGACTATCCAAAATATCAATATGAGCAGCACTAGAAAGAACAGAATCGTATACCACCAATTGATCGAAACTGGCATATGTTCATTTGTGGGCACTATTGTGGCGGGCACATGGAATACATAGCTGGTGTAGGTGCCTAGCACAGAGCATGTGCACTCGATCGAATCCTTTTGCGGAAACTCCAGTCCGGGCAGGCAATAGACATGTGACCAACGCTGGTTCTCCCCGCCCAGTGAATACATCCAATAATCACAACTGCGCACCTGGAAAACAAACGAGTAATTTGCCGGTCCCCCTGGAACTGTGGAATAGTCTTGTGCCGTGCCACCATCAACATGCAGCGCTAGATACACACGATGCCATTTCATGCAGTTGTTCCGGATCAGCATCGTTGTATTGCGCGAATCCGCTGGCACAACGCAACCCGATTTACTAATGGCCTGACTGATCAGTTTGGGTAGATTATCCATAATGAGTAACGCTCGCAAACGATGTGTGGTGTGTCGGAAGCGCACGACCAACATCGATTGCTCATCCAGATTAATTCGATATACGCGCACGCCCTGCATCGTTCTAATTAATCCATGCTCCAGGCAATTAATGTATTTGCCGGTATCAGCCACTGCATCGTCATCATTATCATCGTCATAATTCGGATTACCACCTTTCTTATGATAATCACTCTCATCGATCTTAAGGCCACGCAGATCCTTTGTAATGTTTGTAATGTATCGCTTATGATCCACTGCAAGAACGAAAAATAATCATTATTATGAAATGGAAATGAACACATTTTACCAGCTGGCAAATAGGCAATGTGGTAAACTGTTAATGCTGTTCAGCTGTTTATTAAAATGGATTGCGCGTCCGAAAAAGTGAGTAAAATAAATCAACTTTGAATTTGAAAGCAAAAATCTGAACAAATAAAATTTTTCATTCCAGATAAAGCGAAACGAAAAAAGTCATTAGCTGCTTATCAACAATGCCATGTACCGAAATTAAGAGTAGCACCAGTAGATTGCACACATTTTTGAATGTGTTAATTCGGCAAAATTACCATTTGGTAAGATTACAGATTAAATAACTACTTATTGGAATTTTTTGCTTACATGTGATATTTGAAACTTCAGTGGCAGGCTTGTATTTGCCAAAAACTGTCCTGTGTTTTATTGTGCTGTGTTTCAAATAACGCTCTTGCTTAAAGTTGTCCTCTCCGGTGTAGATATGCACCGTGAGCAGCACAGTGCTGGGTTGCTTATCATCCGGATACCACCAGTTCAGTTCACGTCTGTTAGATATGACCTTAAGGCAAATGGTCATATTGTCCGGATCTTTGGTCTCCTGGATCAGCTCAGGTGAAAAATAAACGGTGTGCATACGATCAATTGTATTGATAACATGCGTAACATTAATATTTGTGCTGATGCAACGGATCTTAATGGACACACTGGCTGCCTGGACATCAAAGTTATCGTACTGGATTTCATGATTGCGAGAAAATTGTAAAAAACGATATAGACGCTCCGTTTCCCATGTGGAATTAAGCCAGATAAGTGTACGACCCTTGACACCCTCATCACTGTATCTATTGATATCGTCCAGAAGTTTGTCAATCACCGGCTGTTCTAGTTTATTATTTTTGAATGCATTCATATATACATCGTATATGGCTTGTGGTGGCCGTGTTAACTGTTTGTTCAAACCTTCCATTATTTTAAAGACAGTGATACAGGATGCGGTCACATTGATGAACGGCTCCTCGAGAAGCGTTTCAGACATTTGGTTATCATGAATATTCTGAAAAACTTCATTTAGCTTGCAAAGAGAACGTATCAATACACATTGACCTTGTGAACTAATAGGTGTCAACCGCAAGGCCAATGTGTGTGTCAAATTGGCCATCTTGCCAAGGCGAGTTAACCCTTTTGGATGCACATTGTCAAATGCACGCATTAAAACCATG
This sequence comes from Scaptomyza montana, assembly GCA_018904305.1. NCBI lineage: Eukaryota > Metazoa > Arthropoda > Insecta > Diptera > Drosophilidae > Scaptomyza > Scaptomyza montana. The sequence goes on from JAEIGR010000004.1 coordinate 6,699,290, forward strand.
GCCTTGTCGGGGTCATCGATGCGTTCGGCCAGTGCTTGAACGGTTGCCATCATTTGAAATGTTTTTCCCCGGGCTGCTAGGCCAACCACATCGTTTGGTGGCGTTGTTATAAACTCCCACAGCGTCTGTGGTGTTTCCATTTTAATATTAGGCAATGGATTAACCTTCACTTTCACATGGGTTGTAGCACATGTCATCTCTCTATCACAGATGAGCACTTTGACGGAATTTATCTTTAGTGGTAGATGCGAGACACATTTATCATTCTGACATTCATTCAAGAGCACCCGATCCGCATAGTAAAAATACTCGAGAGGCCCATGTTTCGTCGTAAAGTCCTTACAGCTCACATAGAATTTATCGATGGCTTCAAACCCTTCTGTTGGCTTAATTTCACATTTGCCAGGAACTGGCGGTCGATGACGCTTAAACTTCCTCGTCTCACTTCCCACGCGGCCATCTCGTGTACTTACCACCAGTTTTATTCCTACCGTACCCGTGTTCGTGTCTATGAACGTGGACAGGTACCGCTTTTTGAGTGTAAATTTATTTTCGATATACCAGGAATAGCTGGTCTGCATTGTTCCACAATTGTAACAAGCGGCCTTGAGCACCATCTTGTTACGTGCATTAAACCTATGGCGTTCACAATTTGCTTTGCATAGGATCGCCACGTCCAACGATTCAACGTTAACAATTTCGACTGTCTGA